>OX419761.1:15569785-20369785 GCA_948567375.1 Lunularia cruciata | reverse complement strand
CGTATAGCCATTGCTTAGAGGAGATCAAATTTGGGTGTTGAGGCCTCCACCTCATATGTTGGTGATAGAGATGCTTTGGACTTCATGTGCAGAGCAGCTCAGGTGGATGCATTTGCAGCAATGACTAGGAGTGCAATATGTGCTCCAGAGCCTAGAGGAGCATCAATGGAGTTGGACCCAAAGAGAGGAGAGGTTGGGAGACAGGTTAGACTTCCCTAGTCTTTCACGCTATCTCAGGCATTGTAGATGACATCCATGGCTCCTAGATGTCCCAATGCACGTGTGGTAGGTTGTAGTCCATCATGCACCCTACTACTACATAGACTAAGTTGAGCATGATGTTGGGGGCGGCTCAGCTGATTATGCGGTGCACTTTGTTTTCAGCAAGTGATATGTTTTGTGGTACCCACATTTTTCATTTTGGATGAGTTTTGAAGAAGAAGTGCCTTGCTGAAACCAAATTGAAACCAAATGGAAAAGAAATGAGAGGAAATTTGTATTTTGATCAAGCCCAAGGAAGTTGACTTTGTGTCAGATGAAGACGGACTCAACCAGGATTGAAAGAAGGCAGACCCAAAAGAGGAATGGAAGTTACATGTTGGGATTCTTGAGGGGGCCATATCTCAATGTCCACAAGTCCAAATCAAGTGTGCTATATCTCTCTGAAAATGTCTTGTTTAGGGCTTTCCGTTTCTACCAAAATTTGAGAGTTTGGAGGTCTGTAAAAGAAGTTACAAGCATTTGAAGTTTTGGGAGTACATGTATATATAGTAAGTTAGTGACTTTGGACTTTAGACTTTGGACTTTGGACTTGAGACTTGAGACTTGAGACTTTGGACTTTGGACTTCAGGTTTACACAACTTTGGGTTAGAAGCTTCTTCACCTCAAGACCAAGATGACTAGATCTGAGATAGTGGGACCTCGGAGTGCAATGAAGATGACTTTGGGAATCTTGCTAGAGGCATTAGAGAGAGTTAGGATAGAGAAAGAATAGATAGTTAGGATACCCATGACTTCAATTTCCGTTTTGATTGAAGATGGAACAGGAATTGAAGGAGAAGTAGCAGTAGTGAATAAACCTGAAGTGCAAGATCAAACAATAAGTGTCTTCGGGTCAGTTACATGAGAGATTATGGGAAAGTGGGTTACAAATTGAAGGCATAGATGGTGTATCCATGCTTTCAATTACAATTCTTGATGAGGATATAGTAGAATTAGCAAAGGAATCAATAATACTTGAGTCCAATGTTGCAGAAGTAGGAATTCAAGTGTCATCGGATTTGTTATTTGACACATTAGAGAAGAGTAGATTAGGAGATAAAGAGTTAGATAAGTCACTCCTTAGTGCAATTGTAGTTCCTAGTGAAGAAATACAAGAAGTAGTGAAGGATTTGGTTGTTGTAGATATACCCAAAGAAGGAGAAGTAGTAGGAAGATCATTGAGTTTGAAAGCCGATGAAGAGATTGACATCGGATCATAGTAGAAACAATTTTGAGATTTGAAGAGGTAGATATGAAGAGGTGGTTTGTCATTTTGGATCTATAGGTAGGAAGAGATGTTAGGAAGCGGTACAGTAGGAAGAATTGTCATTTGCTTTACTATTTAAGAGTGGCATTCTTAGTGTGATGTGGTTCAGTATTCATATTTCTGAAGATAGATAAAGCAAAGTGTTGTTTTCAGTGCTCATCGTTTGAGCTTAATTCTGATTGTCAATTCTGTGTTTGTATTTGTGAGTGTGTGTAGAATTTCAAAGTGCAAGTCAGTGTGTCTATGGATGTTGGATTTTGCGGATGTTCGATTCTGTAGCCTTGATCTTCATTTGGTGTGTATGATCTTGAGTGAATTGCAATCGGAGCAATGCCTTGACAGATCTGAGAGGAATTGTAGTGTTGGTAGTATTTTGCATTTGTGACTGAAGCGCAAAGTTGATGTGAAGCAATTTTGATCGAGGAAGTTATGCCTTCAATGGAAGGGTGGAACACAATTTTGAGGTGAAATCATTTTGCAGTGAAGTGTTGTCTTTGGGAGAATCTGAATCATCACAATCAAGATTTGTTTGGACAGAATTTGCTATGTTGTGATTATGAGTGTGTATTCGTGACAAGTGGTCAAGATTGTGAGCTTGTTACTCTCTTTTGGGTGTAGTTTCTACCTGAGAGACTAAACACGCAACCAAGAAGAACTACATGTTATTGTTTGACTTTGTATTTGACCAATTCTGATTTGTATCTTTGCGGGAACAAACTTTACTTACTTGATTATCACAAAAGTGTTACTTGCCGGGTTTTCATATGTCTACATTGGGAGTTGACCCATCCCTAGTGTTCCGGTTGGCTGCCATGCTTTGTAAGAGTAAGGATGATGCAGTTCCTACTACTAGAGTAGAGGTGGTTGATAGTGGAGCAAACTTGGTTGAGGAGCATGGGATCCGTTCAGTGATCAATAGTTTATGGCAGGTAGCAACGGCTAGACTAGAGGAGTTGCTAGCTAGACCAACCTTTGAGAGAGCACGGTTCACATCTGGTGTTGTCCTATTGGATAACCAAAGGAGGATTTTCTACTTGGTGGGACCTTCAGGGAAGGTCTATACACCACAAAGAGTCTTGTTAGACTCTGGTACGCAGTCCCTTATGCTAGGGAAGGTTGCAATAGTTGGTATGGAGTTACAAAAGACCAATGTGGAGAGGTGTCCATTTAAAATCCAAACATCTCTAAGTGGTAGTTCAACATAGTACATCACACATGGGGAGCTTGTTGTCTAGGTTCAACCTGGTCATCCAATTGATAGCTTGGCAGTGAGAGCTCAAGCTATTGCAACAATAGTTGAGTCATATGATGTGTTAGTTGGGAGAGTAGTGTTATACCCCATGGGTTTTAGTATTGACTATTGGGAGGAGATAGCCTCTTACAGACCAAGTTGGCAGTCTAGTGAGGGACAAGTATGTCACTTACCATTACACTTCAGTAGTGGCAATCTTGGCTCACTACACTTTGGGACCATGGTAGCATCAGTTTCAACTTTCAATGGTGCAGTTACTTGGCCTGGTGATTTATTGGAGGGGAACATTGTAGGGGAAATTGTTTGGCCTTGAGAGTGCACCGAGCACTTGGCTGCTTGTGCTTAGTTTGCCTTTATTGTAGTTGATTTAGAGTTTCTTGTAAATTGACATTCTCTTCCTATTCCTGGTGTGTTGGAAATCTCAGCTCAGTAAAATTTTGGGTTTTTCTTTGTTTCTTGATGTTGGGCTTCTTGTGGGTTTGTGTTTGTCTTTGGCCTTCACAGAACTGGATATTTCATGCGGGTTCAGCTATGGTTTTGGACCCGATGGTTCCTAGGAATAGCTGGGAATTTTACAAACAACAAATAGTATTCTATTCGGGCTCAACCCGGCACCCAGACTACTGAATCAAACCATTCATATAGATGGACTGAGAGCTCCTAAAATGGAGCTTCCTCGATGCTAGTCACAGATTGAACACACCATTGTCTCAGGATTTGTCATTCATAAAATTTCAGCTGCAAGGTTCACAATCTCGGAAAGCCAACCAACTCCAGTTCATACAGTGTCTACACTAAATTATGACAAAAAACATTTCAGCTGGCACCTTCACACGCACTTTGTCTAAAAGCAGTAAAGACAACTCACCCTCTGGACTTCTTCCTTCACCTCCCAGCAGCACTCCCATCAATGCTTCCTTGCAAAGGTTTTTGTTCCCAGCCAAGGATCTTTTCTTGAAACGTCCTTAGCTCTCCTATTCACATGAATCAATTCTTAACCTCTTAACTGTTCTAGTCACTGTCAAAACTTCAGCCACATTTTCCATGAAAAGAAAAACCCTGTCTCACACACTCAGCTCCTTGATGTTCCACTTCTCATAAAATTCTCTATACATTCCCCAGTCTCCTGTTCCTTCAAACTAGTCCTCTTCTTCCTTCAGACTCCATTCACAAAGTACTTCCTCTCTTTACCTTCCTTCCGCTATTGCAAAGCACCTCACCCTTTAGAAATTCTTATCAGCAGTTCAGTGCACAACTATTTTGTTTTTACTCTCCATTTTCAAAGTCTTGTGCCAGCATTTGCTCAGTCATTCATGTAACATGTCAGCTCTTCCCTGGAAATTTTTCCCTCCTATGTTTCTCCCCAAAACTCTCACTGTTTAAACTCCATCCCTGGGAAACATTTTCCCTTCAAGTTCCTTTGCCACTTCCCAAAACTCCACTCATAGTCCTACTAATCTTCTCGAAAATTCTCACTGTCTCAACTCAACTCCTGGCAAACATTTTCACCTTTTGGTCCTTTGCCACTTCCCAAAACTTATCTCTCAGCGCTACTGGTCCTTTCGACTCCTCACTGTCCAACCCCCGGGAAGCATTTTTCCCAAGTTACCTTGCCAATTCTTGAAAATCCACACTCAGCCTCCTGATCTTCTCAAAATTCCAGCTGACCAAAACTCACACCTTCAGGTCCCTTGCCAAAATTCATCCCTATTTTTCCTGTACAAGCCTTAGCCTCTCTCAAGTTTTCTCCACAGCAAGCACTTTCTACTCTCTCCTTCTGTCCTGGCCAGACCTGTTCCTTCGAGAATTCTCCTTTGTCCCAACAGCACTCTTCAAACCTTCTGCACAGCCAAGCCTTCCCAAAATTTCTCTCTCTGTCCAAGCCTGTGAGCCGACTTGTCTCTCACTCAGGATGAACCTCTGATGGCTATTATGGTAGCGCACCATGGACTACGAAGGCAAGGAACCCCAACTCCATCATACTCCTCCAAGGCTAACACTCCAAAACTCAAGACATTGCTCACTAGAGAACTCAATGAGAGAGAGATAGTTGCAAATGAAAGGATGATGAGTACTTCCTCACCCCTTGTCTATATACTTGTGAAATAGTTACATACCAAAGTTACTAATTACCTTAGTAACTCAAGTTACTAGACTAAAAGTCAAGTAAAGTCAAAAAATAGAAAGGAATATCCATTCACATGGGTATATTCCTCTAAGCATGTGGTCTTATCTTGACCCAACCACTAAGTCAAGGATTCCTTCACATGGGCTCTCCTTGGACTAAAGAAGAATCCAAAACAAAAAGGCTTGCGGGCCCAAGAGTTCTCAACTCTTTCCTCAAAGCCAAACACCTAGGAATAATACCAAGTCAACACACTAAAATCCAAAATAGTGGTGCTCATCTTTTCTACTTCCTCTAAAGTAAAGTCTCCTCTATCTTAGCTATGACTAACTTTAGCTAACCATGACTAATATAGAACCATCCTTTATCTCTATATAAATAATATCTCTCAAGTACTTGTAATACCAAGCTAAATATCACAATACCACACACATGCACAAATGAGTGTTACATTTACCCCCGGACTAAGTTTTCACTTTGTCCTCAAAGTGAAGGCCTCTCTACCTTCTATGGTACATCTTCAACTTATCATGGTTAATCCTATCAAAGTGTCTTCCTCTAAACTCCTTGAGATCATAGTGTAATTGCCCCATACCTTCTCTACTATGAAAGGTCCAAAGTACTTAGGCAAAAACTTCTTTTGCACTCTCTTGAATCGAATGGAATCAAACAACATTACCCAATCACCTTCTTTGAAAGGCTCCACCTTCTTCTTGCCTTGCCTCTTGTCATAGCTCTCCTTTTGTTTCCTTTGGGCTTGCTCCACTTGAACCATAGCAACTGCTCTTGCCTCTTCTAACTCCATGAGTTGATCCTTCCTTGACTTCTCTACATCACCTCCTTGTGCTTTCTTCAATCTCCTATGAATGCTTTGGAAGGTAGGAAGATCAAAGTGAATAGGTAAGGTAGACTCAATACCATATACCAATTGAAATGGAGAATATCCGGTGGAAGTCTTCATGGTTGTCCTATACTCCCACAAAACTGCATGAATCCTCTTGTCCTAATGATGTTACGCTTCCTCCATTTCTACATCTTTGGCCAACATCATGTACAAGGTCTGATTGGTTCTCTCTGCCAAGCCATTGGAATTTGGCTTATAGGATGTAGTTACTCTATGTGTAATAGAGAAATGTCGTAGCATAGCTGTAGTAATGCTTCCTGTAAACTCTCCTCTCCTATCAGAAACCAACTCCAAAGGGCATCCAAACCTAGTGATAATGCATTCATAAAGAAATCTACCCACTTCATCTTCATTCTTGTCCCTCAATGGTCTAGCCTCAACCCACTTGGTAGGGTTATCAGTAACTACCACAATGTACCGATTGTTCCTTGGGGTTCTATTAAGAGGACCTACAAAATCAATTCCCCACTTCTCAAAAGGTCCTAGCAATGGAATTGATCTAAGTGGTGGAGTGGATGTAGACTTTCTAGCAAAAGCTTGACAAACATGACAAGTTTTGCAATAATCAAGAAAATCCTTGAAAATCCCTCTCCAATGGTAACTTGCATCTAGAATCGTGAAAGCAGTCACCTTTCTTGCAAAGTGTCCTCCACATACTAAACCTTCATGAAACTCCTTTATGAGTAGGATAGACTCTTCCTTACCCACTACTCTTCAAAGTAGACCATTTGCTCCTTGGTGAAAGAGAATATCCTCCACCATTGTGTAAGGTCTAGATCTTGCAGCAAGGGCCTTCCTCTCCCTAGCATGCATCCCTTCTGGATAGTTACCTCTTGTCACAAAATCCACAATCTCCTTGTACTCCATTGGAACCTCTTGAGTGATTGAGATTGTCATGAGCTCGTCATCCGGGAAGGAATCATCCATTGGCTCATCTCCATCATGATCATAGGCTCTAGATAACAAATCAGCATTTGCATGTTTCTTTCCTAGCCTATCCTCAATGGTGTAGTCATACTCAGACAAGAGTATCATCCACCTTGCTAGTCTCCCTTCAACATTAGGCTTGTTGAAGATGTACTTCAAAGCCTTGTGATCCGTGACAATGGTGGCTTTCCCTCCAATCAAGTAGTGTCTAAACTTCTTGAGACCAAAGATCACTGCCAACCCTTCTCTCTCCGTGACAGAGTAGTTCTTCTCTGCTGAAACCATCTGCCTACTGACATAAGCTATTGGATGATCATGCCCATCTTGGTCTAATTGACTAAGAGTGCATCCTATAGCTACATTAGAAGCATCAGTGTAGAGGATGAAAGGCTTACTATAATTAAGTTTAGCAAGAATTGGAGCTACAAAAAGGGATTGCTTGAGCTCCTCAAAAGCTTTGAGAGCCTCCTTGTCCTCCAAAATCACCATGTAATCTACACCCTTCTTCATGTAGATGGTCAATGCATAAGCCTTGTGGGAAAATGAGAAGATGAACCTCCTTGTGACAATCCGGCAAATATCACTTTTGTGGTAATCGCGTAAGTAAAGTTCGTTCTCGCAGAGATACGAGTCAAAAATGTCCAAATACAAAGCAAAGTAACAATTTAGTTCTTCTTGAGTTCTTCTTTAGTCTCTCAGGTAGAAACCACACCCAGAAGAGAGTACCAAGCACTGATTCGCAGTCTTGTCACACATTAACACTCCATAATCACAACTCCATCAAATCTTTCCAAACAATCTTGATTGTGATGATTCAGGCTCTCCCGAAAATGGCACTTCATTGCAAAATGACTTTGCCTTAGAATTGTGTTCCACCCCTCCACCAAAGGCACAACTTCCTCGATCAAAATTGCTTCACATCAACTTCACATTGCACTCACAAATGCAAAATACTACCAACACTACAATTCCTCTCAGATCTGTCAAGGCATTGCTTCGATTGCACTTCACTCAGGATCAAACACACAGAATGAAGATCAAGGCTGTGGAATCTAACATCCAACAAGCACTCTGACTTGCACTTTGAATTTCTCCAAACACTCACAAATACAATTACAAAGTTGATACTCGGAATCAAGCTCAAGCGACGAGCACTGCTTCACAACACTTTGCTTTATCTATTCTCAGAAATAATGAGCACTGAACAACAATTTCCTGCGAATGCTACTCTTTAATAGTGAACAATCAACAGTTCTAACAACTTTACCATTCTACCACAACTGTTCTAACCTGCAGATCCGAAATGACAATGCACCTCTTCACATCTGCCCCTTCAAATCTCAATTGGTTACTAATCCCGATCCGATGTCTACTTCTTCCTCGGCTTTCAAACCCGAACCCAAAGTAATCTTACTTCTTACTATCTTTTCCTCGGGTTTCAGATCTTCTACTTCTTCTACCAGATCCAGCAATTCTCTTTCCTGATCTGAAATTGCACTAGTGGGTAGTCTATCTAACTCTTCATCTTTTAACCCACTCTTCTCTAATGTCTCTGAGGGCAACTCCAAAGACACTCCTGCACTCCTATCTCTCTTACTTTGGGTCTAACTATTATCAATTCCTTTACTAATTCTATTGTGTCATCATCAAGAATTGTAATTGAAACCATGAATACACTATCTACACCTTCAATTTGTAACCCACTTTCTCCTAATCACTCATGTTACTAACCCAAAGACACTTATTGTCTGATCCTACACTTCGGGTTAATCCACTACTGCTACTTCTTCTTCAATTTATGTTCCATCTTCAATTAGAACTGAAATTGAAGTCAGGGGTATCCTAACTATCTTCTTTCTCTACTCTAACTTCCTTTGATCCCTCTGGCAAAACTCCCCAAGTCACCTTCACTGCACTCCGAGGTCAGACTACCTCTGATTTAGTCATCTTCATCTTGAGGCAAAGTCTTTAGACCCAAAGTCATGTAAACCCGAAGTCCGAAGTACGAAATCAGAAGTCACATTGACCCGAAGACATTTTGACCCGAAGTACATCTACTCTCGAAACTTTAAATACTTGTAACTTCTTCTACAGACCTCCAAACTTTGTAGTTTTGGTGATAATGGAAAGCCTTGAACGAGACGCTTGTAACGAGATATAGCACGCTTGATTTGGACTTATGGTCACTGAGATATGGCCCCCGCAAGAATCCTGACCTGCAACTTCTATTTCTCCTTCGGCGTCTGCCCTCCTTAATGTCTGATCCGAGTTTTTCCCTCCTCTGACACGAAGTAAGCTTCTTTGGGTCTGATCCAAATCGAGTCATTCTTCCTCTTACATGAAGTCGACTTCCTCGGGTCTGATCAAATCACAAGTTTGCACTCATTTCTTCTCCATTTGCTTTCAATTTGGTTTCAGCACTGCATTTCTTCTTCTAAACTCGTCTAAAATGAAAAATGTAGGTACCACATACCCCCTCCCTCAAATGTGAGCGTCTCCATGAACATAGACCTTGGGTGTCTTAGAAACTTCCGAGTCTATGGTCCAATATTTCCGAACTCTCCACCCGTTTACTCGAGTGGCAAAAGGATTACCTTCCAAATCGACGAGTTGCATGCATCCATTTTCATAAAGATGAAGAACTCGATAGGGACCCATCCATCTCAAATGCAACTTGCTTGGAAAAAATATTCGGCGATTGTCATATAACAAAACCAAATCCCCTTCTTGTACAGTCATAGGCTTGATTCTCTGATCGTGCCTGACTTTCCTCTATGCTTGTACTTCTTTTGTGGTTTGCATTGCATCGTCTCTTTTCTCTTCTAACCACATCAGTTGATGAATCCGAAGATCCTGACTTTCCTCTTTTGACATTTGTTCTTTGCACAGAACTCGATATGTCGGAACTTCAAATTCAATTGGTAGTATGGGATGCAAGCAATATGTCAAGAAGTATGGGGTTTGTTTGGTTGTAATCTTCTCTGTCGTTCGATAGGCCCATAACGTGGCTGGTAATTTTGTATCCCAGTCATAGGCATAATTGACAGTCACCTTATTCAAAATTTTACAAAGTAATCCATTTGCTTTTCCGTTAAGCCATTTGGTTTTGGGTTATAAGGAGTCGTCTTCCGATGTTTAATCTAAAAATACTTGGTTAATGCCTCCATTACAGAGTTCAAAAAATGTGTTCCTTGGTCATTGACCAATTCCAGAGGACACCCATATCGGGAGATGATGTTTCAAAAGAAAAATTCCGCCACAGTTTCAGCATCATCTCTGCAAGTTGCCTCCGCTTCAACCATCTTGGTAGCATAGTCAGTGCAAACCAAAATATAGCGCTTTCTTGTGACTCGGGTCACTGGTTGAATGGGACCCACAAAATCAATCCTCCATTTCTCAAAGGGGGCCAAAGGCAAAATTGGTCTCAAAGGCCATTGAGAAGTAGCCGTCGGCTTCCCCGTTCTCTGACACGCATCACAGCTTCGGATATGAGCATGTACATCTTTGTACATTGTAGGCTACCAATACCCTGCCGAAAGAATTTTCTTTACAGTATTCTTCAGAGCATAGTGTCCTCCCGATGCCTCGGAGTGTAAAGATTCAATCACTCCTCCTACTTCGTATGACTCCAAGCATCGCCGAAGTACTTTGTCTTCGCCCATCTTAAATAAAATGTTGTGTTTAAGCTGGTACGGCCCCATTTTCCTGAGAAAGACTGCCCGCTGTTCCGGATCCATCCCCTCAAGACAATGGAGAGTATTCAGATAATTATATTCATCTGCATACCTCATACTTCTCATTGCTGATAGGTGATACAACTCTTTGTCAGGGAACCGATCGTCAATTTCCCACTCCTGGTCTTGAGTTTCTAACCTGGAAAGGAAGTCCGCATTCGAATGCAAAGCTCCCTTCCTTACTTGTACAGTATACGTGAACTCTTGTAATAACAAGATCCATCTTGCAATTTGTCTCGATAAATCTGCCTTCTTGACCAGATGTTGCAATGCATAATGGTCAACATAGAAGATAAACTCATATCCCAACAAATAATGACAAAATTTCTTGCAGGCATACATCATTCTGAGTGCTTCTCTTTCAGTCGTCGAATAGTTCTTTTCAGAAACTGAAAGTTGTCGGCTAGCATAATACACCGGGTAGTCCTTCTTCTTCTCGTCCTTCTGACTTAAGACAACCCCGATGGCCATGGACAAAGTGTCCACATACACATGAAAAGGGACGTCCCAATTTGGGGCCCTCATGACTGGTGCTTCAACCAGTTTCTTCTTCAACACCTGGAAAGCTTCTTCTTGATGTGCTTCCCATAGATAGTCTTCGGATTTCTTCAAAAGCTTTGTAAGTGGTGCAGCAAGCACTGCATAGTTTGACACAAAGCGTCTATAATATCCGACATGTCCCAAGAAGGCTCTCAGCTCCCGGATGTTCTTCGGGGATTCCAAAGCTGCGATTATCTTAACCTTCTCAACATCAACTTCAATACCTCGGCTTGACACCCGATGCCCCAGAAGAATTCCCTCCTTCATTGCAAAGAAGCATTTCTCCGGGTGTAATGACAAGCCGGCAAAACGACACCTTTCAAACGTTTGGCGAAGGTAATCTATATGTACATCTCTTCGCCCAAACACACAAAAGTCATCAATAAAAACTTCAACAAATTTGCGCAGGAAATCCTTGAAGATCAAATTCATCATCCGCTGGAAAGTAGCGGGAGCATTACACAACCCAAAGGGCATTTGATTGTAAGCAAAAGTGCCCCAATCGGTTGTGAATGTAGTTTTATCCTTGTCTTCTTCTCGAATGGATACTTGATTGTACCCTGAAAATCCATCAAGAAAACTATAACAAGGATGCCCAGCTACCTGATCTAAAATTAAATCGATAAAAGGCAAGGGATAATGATCTTTCCTTGTAACTGCGTTCAATTTTTAGAAGTCTTGGCACACTCGGATCTTCCCTATTTTCTTCTTTGGGACAATGACAATGGGGGAGACCCATTCACTGCTTAAGACAAGGAAGATGATTCCAGCCCCTAAGTACTTATCGATTTCATCTTTCACCAAAAGTGAGTACTTTGGGTTCAGGCGGTATTGTCGCTGCCGAACCGGAACTGCACCTTCAATCAAATCAATCCGGTGTTCTCCGAATTCTTGTGGAATACCCGGCATTTGATCAATCGACCAGGCGAATACATCTTGGAACTCTATAAACAGGGCAGTGTATCTTGCCAACTCCTCCGAAGTAACTGTCTTCGAGATCTTTAAAATTTTTCCTTCAGTGAGTAACACCTCTTGACAGTCATCGGGGTTGATGACTCCTTCAACGTGGCTTACTCGGCTTATCTCGAGGCGAGCGGCCATCAAACCCCCTTCCTCCAAGTCAGGTTCACCCAAGGTGAGGTCATATGGATCTTCGTCGTCAACCTCTACCTCGTAGCATTCCAAGTAATTAACTTGGACTTCGTCTTTGGATTTGTCTGAAGATGAAGATGATGAGTCTTTGGATCCATCCTCCTCTTCTGACAAACTTGTTTCCCCGAGATGGGGAACCTTTGTCCAACTCACAGTCACCAGCTTCTGATCTTTGGACGAAATGTCCTTGAATCTTAACTTCTGCTGATGCCAATCCACTACAACTTGGGCACTATACAACCAGGGTCTGTCGATCAACAGAGGGTAACCAATTTTTGTCACTAGCCGCAACACAATGTAATTCAACTTGAAGGGTACCTCTCCAATGATCGTGGTAATGTTTGACAGCATGCCCAAGGGCCGTCTCCTGGTTTGGTCTGCAAACTTCAAAACTTGGGATGTTGGTTCAAACGTATGATACCCGAGTCAATTTGCTGTATCTTCGGTCATGACATTCACACCGGACCCAGAGTCAATGGGTATCGATGTGATCATGCACCGTGCAATCTCCGCGTCTACCTCGGGAGATCCCAAATCTTCTTGTTCAATATGATAGATAGCAGGCAGGTCCTTCTTTGACATTGACCTCACCTTCTTGAGGGCCAAATTAAGCTGTCTCTTGTATAGCTTGTTATCTTCCCACAATTGCTTAAATGTAACATTGGCATTTGTGGTGGCCAGATCGGCTACAATATCATATTGGGGAACTCCTCCCAATTTGACCGTCTTCGTCTTCGGCTTTGGGTCCGAGGACTCCATATGCTCCCTCTTGACTTCGGGACGCTTCAAAATGGTGACGGGCTTGCTGATGGCCTTAACCCGAGCTTCCTCGGGTTGGCCTACCTTGGCTTGGATCAGACCCTTTACTTCGGTTTGGATGTTTGCCGGAAAAATTGGAGACTTCGTCTTCGTCTCTTCTTCCAAACTCAGTTCCCGAGTCCTGAGTAATGCCTCCGTTAATTCTTTCTGCAAGGCTTTAGCTTTAGCTTTAGCTTTTGCAAGGATCTTTTCCTCCTTGGCCGAAAGAATGGCTTTTGGGCGCTGTCTCTTTGCCTTTCGGGAAGACGACGAGGTCATACTCAGTTCTTTGGGATCACGCTTCTTCTTGATGGAGCGTGTCTCAACTTTCAAAATTTCAAGGTCTGGCCATTCTTCTTCTGAGGCCGGACTCCCTTCTTGAGGTCTTTCTTCCTCAAGAGTAATGCAATTTACATTCGTATCCCCCTTCGGCTGAAGTGCTGCATGTTCAGCGGGGGTCTGTACATATTTTACAGGAGGCTTCAGGTTTGGCGGGTGAGGGCATTGGTTGCCCGTATGCCCCGATCCTTTACAATTTCCACACAGGGGAACGTACCCAATTTGCCTTCTTGGCTCGGGACAATTTGGAGACCAATGTCCCATCAAGCCACAATTATAACAGGCTCCGGGCGCAACATTCTGAGGGCAATTTTGGTTGCTCATCAGTGGTCTTTGTGAAGGAGCATTGGGGTTATACTCCCTGGGTCCAAACCTCGGACCTTGATACAATGTGCTCGGTTGAGGCTGTACCTCTTGAGTTTGGTACACCGCCTCTTTGTCCTCGTCTTGGTTCCATCCCGAAACCCAATCAATCTACTGCACTAGGAATGCATTACGAGTATTGCATTTTGTGTTGGCATGGCCGGATTTGCCACATGCGGTGCACCACACATTAGATCATCCAAATGCTGGGGCCTTTCTTCGGTCCTTAGCCCCAATCATCTGGATCTTGAAATCCAAAAACTCCTTGATGAGGGCATCCAGCTTCGTATCCGCCTTATGTACACTCTTGGTTGGAGGAGTCACTGGTTTCTTGACTCCACGTCTTTTGACTCGTCTTGGCTTTGATTCTTCTTTGGATTCCAAAGAAGAGCTCGAAGACGTAGAAGATTTGTCCAAAGAAGGGGAGATGCTGCGTGAAGCTCTCCTTCTGGGCTTCTTGCCCTTCTTCTCCCAATTTCTTCGGTTACCGGCAGAGTGAGAGTGGGCCGCTTCATAACAAGCGACATGTTTGAGTACTTTGTCCAGGGAAGTTACGTTCTTCTCCCTGGCAAAGATTCGTATCTCTGGTGAAAGGCTCCTGAGGAACCAGGTAATGGCTTGGGCATCGGAGTATCCCACCACCCCCGATTGCTTGGGAACTCGGTTCAGTAGTGCCATGAACCGCTCAGAGTAGTCTCTTAACTTCTCCTTCTTGCCTTGGTCTAAATCGTTGAGTGCCGCAAAGACACTCGTATCATAGTCAACCTCCCGGAATCATTCCAGGAAGTTGTTTCTCAAGTCTGCCCAGTCCGATGGTACAAACCACTTCTGAGTCACATGGGTGTACCAGCTCCGTGCTTTCTTGCAAAGCAGACTTGGAAAAATTCTCAGTCGATCCGCCGAGTCATGCTCCTTGTTAGCAAAGGAGATGACTTTGAATTCTTTGATGAATTCATTGGGGTCTTTGTCTTGTTCTGTCCCCTTATACTTCTGATAGGCATGTCGGGTGACAGGGAGCAAAGTCATCGTTTGATGCACTGGGATTGGCTGAGGTAATGTGGAACTTGACGGAACGGAAGAATTGGCTGGAATTAATGCCGTGTTGTCAGCCCATGGATTCCAATTCGTCAAATTCAAGGTAGGGTCTTCTTCAACAATTTCTGTTGTGAGGGTGTTGACTTCAACCGGAGTGGAAGATTCAAGATCAACACCTTCGATGGGTTCTTCAAAATTCCTTCGGGACAACCAAGGAATCGTTCGTAGAAGATATTGACACTCGTCTTCAGTAAGTGTTCGTGCTGTCTTTTCTCAAACAAAGGTCTTCAAGGAACTGTAACACCCATTTGTGCATGTGTGTGGTATTGTGATATTTAGCTTGGTATTACAAGTACTTAAGAGATATTATTTATATAGAGATAAAGGATGGTTCTATATTAGTCATGGTTAGCTAAAGTTAGTCATAGCTAAGATAGATCGGACCTTACTTTAGAGGAAGTAGAAAAGATGAGCACCACTATTTTGGATTTTAGTGTGTTGACTTGGTATTATTCCTAGGTGTTTGGCTTTGGGGAAAGAGTTGAGAACTCTTGGGCCCGCAAGCCTTTTTGTTTTGGATTCTTCTTTAGTCCAAGGATAGCCCATGTGAAGGAATCCTTGCTTTAGTGGTTGGGTCAAGATAAGGGGAATATGCCCATGTGAATGGATATTCCTTTCTACTTTTTGACTTTACTTGACTTTTAGTCTAGTAACTTGAGTTACTACGGTAATTAGTAACTTTGGTACGTAACTATTTCACAAGTATATAAACAAGGAGTGAGGAGGTACTCATCATCCTTTCATTTGCAACTATCTCTCTCTCATTGAGTTCTCTAGTGAGCAATGTCTTGAGTCTTGGAGTGTTAGCCTTGGAGGAGTATGATGGAGTTGGGGTTCCTTGCCTTCTTAGTCCATGGTGCGCTACCATAATAGCCATCAGAGGTTCATCCTGAGTGAGAGACAGGCCGGCTCACAGAACCAACTTCCTTTACAGCTCTAGGAGAAGTTGGTGTACTGGGCCGCAATGCATATGTTTGCCCACTCGATTCTTTCTTCTTCTTGGAAGAAGAGGGAGACGCAAAGTAGCCTTGCCAATCGCCTTTGCATTTCTTATGGTCAAGTTCTCGCAGGGCTTCTTGCACTTTGTGAAGGAGTTGAAACTCCAATGCCTCTCGCTTAGTTTCATCAACGATGGATGGGACGTTCAGACATTCATCTTCTTCACGCTGAAGTGCTCATCTTTGAGCTCTCTCTTCCCGTTGTTCTTTCAATGCAGACATTCATATTGCGTTGATACCTAGTTTCCAATTTGGCTTCATATTCTTCCACTTCCAAGATTTGTATCCTTGGCAGCGGCGCCAAAAATCATGTGACAACCCGGCAAATATCACTTTTGTGGTAATCGTGTAAGTAAAGTTTGTTCCCGCAGAGATACGAGTCAGAAATGTCCAAATACAAAGCAAAGTAACAATTTAGTTCTTCTTGAGTTCTTCTTTAGTCTCTCAGGTAGAAACCACACCCAGAAGAGAGTAACAAGCACTGATTCACAGTCTTGTCACACATTAACACTCCATAATCACAATTCCATCAAATCTTTCCAAACAATCTTGATTGTGATGATTCAGGCTCTCCCGAAAACGGCACTTCACTGCAAACCGACTTTGCCTCAGAATTGTGTTCCACCCCTCCACCAAAGGCACAACTTCCTTGATCAAAATTGCTTCACATCAACTTCACACTGCACTCACAAATGCAGAATACTACCAACACTACAATTCCTCTCAGATCTGTCAAGGCATTGCTTCGATTGCACTTCACTTAGGATCAAACACACAGAATGAAGATCAAGGCTGTGGAATCTAACATCCAACAAGCACTCTGACTTGCACTTTGAATTTCTCCAAACACTCACAAACACAATTACAAAGTTGATACTCGAAATCAAGCTCAAGCGACGAGCACTGCTTCACAGTACTTTGCTTTATCTATTCTTAGAAATAATGAGCACTGAACAACAATTTCCTGCGAATGCCACTCTTAAATAGTGAACAATCGACAATTCTAACAACTTTACCGTTCTACTACAACTGTTCTAACCTGCAGATCCAAAATGACAATGCACCTCTTCATATCTGCCCCTTCAAATCTCAAATTGGTTACTAATCCAATCCGATGTCTCTTTCTTCCTCGGCTTCAAACCCGAACCCGAAGTAATCTTACTTCCTAGTATCTTTTCCTCGGGTTTCAGATCTTCTACTTCTTCTACCAGATCCAGCAATTCTCTTTCCTAATCTGAAACTGCACTCGTGGGTACTCTATCTAACTCTTCATCTTTCGACCCACTCTTCTCTAATGTCTCTGAGGGCAACTCTGAAGACACTCATGCACTCCTATCTCTCTTACTTCGGGTCTAACTATTATCAATTTCTTTACTAATTCTATTGTGTCATCATCAAGAATTGTAATTGAAACCATGAATACACTATCTACACCTTCAATTTGTAACCCACTTTCTCCTAATCACTCATGTTACTAACCCAAAGACACTTACTGTCTGATCCTGCACTTTGGGTTTATCCACTACTGCTACTTCTTCTTCAATTCATGTTCCATCTTCAATTAGAACTGAAATTGAAGTCATGGATATCCTAACTATCTTCTTTCTCTACTCTAACTTCCTTTGATCCCTCTGGCAAAACTCCCCAAGTCACCTTCACTGCACTCCGAGGTCAGACTACCTCTGATTTAGTCATCTTCATCTTGAGGCAAAGTCTTTAGACCCGAAGTCATGTAAACCCGAAGTCCGAAGTACGAAATCCGAAGTCACATTGACTCGAAGACACTTTGACTCAAAGTACATCTACTCTCGAAACTTTAAATGCTTGTAACTTCTTCTACAGACCTCTAAACTTTGCAGTTTTGGTGGCAATGGAAAGCCTTGAACGAGACGCTTGTAACGAGATATAGCACGCTTGATTTGGACTTATGGTCACTGAGATATGGCCCCCGCAAGAATCCTGACCTGCAACTTCTATTTCTCCTTCGGCGTCTGCCCTCCTTAACGTCTGATCCGAGTTTTTCCCTCTTCTGACACAAAGTAAGCTTCTTCGGGTCTGATCCAAACCGAGCCATTCTTCCTCTTACATGAAGTCGACTTCCTCGGGTCTGATCAAATCACAAGTTTGCACTCATTTCTTCTCCATTTGCTTTCAATTTGGTTTCAACACTGCATTTCTTCTTCTAAACTCGTCCAAAATGAAAAATGTGGGTACCACTCTCCTATAGTATCCAACCATCCACAAGAATTGGCGTAACTTTGTCAAGCTTGAAGGGAATGGAAGGTCTGAGATTTTCCTCACCTTCTCAGGATCAACTGCTATTCCATCCTTGGAGATGATGTGCCCCAAAAGTAGACCTTCTTCACATCCAAAAATGCACTTCTCTGGGTTGAGTGATGCATTTGCCTCATCCAAGCGTTGCAAGACTTTGATTAGGTGCTCAAAGTGCTCCTCCTTGCTTCCATTGACACAAAAGTCATCAATGAAGTCTCTCAGAAATTTCCCAATGAAAGGTTCAAATACCTTGTTCATGAACCGTTGGAATGTGGCTTGAGCATTGCAAAGCCCAAAAGGCATGACCTTGAAAGCGTAAGTTCCCCAAGGTGTGGTGAATGTGGTGAGTTGTTGATGCTCTGGTACAATCTTGATTTGGTTATATCCATTATAACCATCTCCAAAATTGTACCTCTCATGACCTACAGCCTCCTCCAAGATCTCATCAATGAATGGCAATGGGTACTAGTCCTTCTTGGTAACAACATTGAGCTTCTTGTAATCCACACATACCCAAAGCTTGCCATTCTTTTTCTTCACAATGACAATTGGAGACACCCATTCTGAATTCTCTACCCCAAAGATAAATCCAATCTCCTTGAGCTTATCAATCTCCTCCTTCACAACCAAAGATATTGGTGGGCTAATGCGACGTTGTTTTTGGCGGATTGGTCTTGCATGTGACTCCACCTCTATCTTGTGCTACTCCAAGGTGACTTCCTTCAAATCCTTGTAACTAAAAGCAAACACATGGAT
This sequence comes from Lunularia cruciata, assembly GCA_948567375.1. NCBI lineage: Eukaryota > Viridiplantae > Streptophyta > Marchantiopsida > Lunulariales > Lunulariaceae > Lunularia > Lunularia cruciata. The sequence continues at coordinate 20,350,999 of OX419761.1, read as the reverse complement.
GAACTTGCAGAAAATCTCCTCAAATCTCACCGTCTCCTCCTTGGTAACATTTGGGCCATACTTGAGGGTAGATAACCTTCTCTCTACCTCCTCAAGTGTCAATGGTGATTTGTCTGGGTCCTTCAAAACCTCTGGCTTAGGTGCAAAATCCATAGCACACAAAAGATACACATCTCAATCAGATTTAGATTCATCCTCCTCCGTGGAAGTCTCCTCTTCCATGCTTGTGTCCACACCTGAAGCTCCTTCTTCAGAATCTGATTCCCAATAATTGGAAGATGGTGTATTTGAATGTGAAGTGTTGGTGGTGTTAGTCACAGGAACTGTGACTCTATGGTTTGATGGCCCAATTCTCAAGTACCCTTTGTGCCATCAATCAGTTGTGCATGCTGCTCTCAACCATGGCCTCCCAAGAAGTAAGTCATAGCTTGAATCCTTCAAGACTTGGAAAGTCATGAGATTTTGAACTCCCATAACTGAAACTACCACTTTATCCATCACCCCTATTGGTCAAACTTGTTGCTTGTTTGCCATGCTCACCACAAATGTTGAAGGTCTTGAGGGTATCATACCCAACTTCTTCATCAACCTTTCTGACATGGCATTTATTGCTGATCCTCCATCAACCAATGCATCCTTGATGTTGTGACCATTCACTCTCACATCAATCTTGGAGGCATATTCACAAGCCAAGGAAGAAATTGGGGAATACTTGGAGGCATACATACTCCAAGGAGGCACATACAAATCTTGGAGGCATACGTACTCCAAGGAAGAAGTTGGGGATTGAGGACTTCTTGATCTCAAAGCAACAATGGAACTACAATGTGTTGGAGGATGTTGGTAGTCACAAGGCTAACATCACAGTGGGCCAATTAATTGCTTTGAACCCTACCTTGAGAAAGGAGCTTAGAGGTGGTTTGAGTTCTACAAGGAGCAAGAGGAAGAAGAAGGCAAAAGTTCTAGTATCAATAGGGGTGGTGGATGCCAAGCCAGCACCATGGGAGGCTTGTGAATATGCCTCCAAGATTGATGTGAGAACATGAATTCATGAACAAGGTATTTGAACCTTTCATTGGGAAATTTGTGAGAGATTTCATTGATGACTTTTGTGTCTATGGGAGCAAGGAGGAGCACTTTGAGCACCTAATCAAAGTCTTGCAACGCTTGGATGAGGCAAATGCATCACTCAACCCAAAGAAGTGCATTTTTGGATGTGAAGAAGGTCTACTTTTGGGGCACATCATCTCCAAGGATGGAATAGCAGTTGATCCTGAGAAGGTGAGGAAAATCTCAGACCTTCCATTCCCTTCAAGCTTGACAAAGTTACACCAATTCTTGGGGATGGTTGGGTACTATAGGAGGTTCATCTTCTCATTTTCCAACAAGGCTTATGCATTGACCATCTACATGAAGAAGGGTGTAGATTACATGGTGATTTTGGAGGACAAGGAGGCTCTCAAAGCTTTTGAGGAGCTCAAGCAATCCCTTGTTGTAGCTCCAATTCTTGCTAAACCTGATTGGAGTAAGCCTTTCATCCTCTACACTAATGCTTCTAATGTAGCTATAGGATGCACTCTTAGTCAATTAGACCAAGATGGGCATGATCATCCAAGAGCTTATGCTAGTAGGCAGATGGTTTCAGCAGAGAAGAACTACTCTGTCATGGAGAGAGAAGGGTTGGCAGTGATCTTTGGTCTCAAGAAGTTTAGACACTACTTGATTGGAGGGAAAGCCACCATTGTCACAGATCACAAGGCTTTGAAGTACATCTTCAACAAGCCTAATGTTGAAGGGAGACTAGCAAGGTGGATGATACTCTTGTCTGAGTATGACTACACCATTGAAGATAGGCCAGGAAAGAAACATACAAATGCTGATTTATTATCTAGAGCCTATGATCATGATGGAGATGAGCCAGTGGATGATTCCTTCCCGGATGAGGAGCTCATGACAATCTCAGTCACTCAAGAGGTTCCAATGGAGTACAAGGAGATTGTGGATTTTGTGACAAGAGGTAACTATCCAGAAGGAATGCATGCTAGGGAGAGGAAGGCCCTTGCAGCAAGATCTAGACCTTACACAATGGCGGAAGATATTCTTTTTCACCAAGGAGCAGATGGTCTACTTCAAAGAGCACTGGGTAAGGAAGAGTCTAGCAAAACTTGTCATGTTTGTCAAGCTTTTGCTAGAAAGTCTACATCCACTCCACCACTTAGATCAATTCCATTGCTAGGACCTTTTGAGAAGTGGGGAATTGATTTTGTAGGTCCTCTCAATAGAACCCCAAGGAACAATCGGTACATTGTGGTAGTTACTGATTACCTTACCAAGTGGGTTGAGGCTAGACCATTGAGGGACAAGAATGAAGATGAAGTGGGTAGATTTCTTTATGAATGCATTATCACTAGGTTTGGATGCCCTTTGGAGTTGGTTTCTGATAGAGGAGGAGAGTTTACAGGAAGCATTACTACAGCCATGCTACAACATTTCTCTATCACACATAGAGTAACTACATCCTATAATCCAAATTCCAATGGCTTGGCAGAGAGAACCAATCAGACCTTGTGCATGATGTTGGCCAAAGATGCAGAAATGGAGGGGGCTAAACATCATTGGGACAAGAGGATTCATGCAGTTTTGTGGGAGTATAGGACAACCATGAAAACTTCCACCGGATATTCTCCATTTCAATTGGTGTATGGTATTGAGTCTACCTTACCTATTCACTTTGATCTTCCAACCTTCCAAAGCATTCATAGGAGATTGAAGAAAGCACAAGGAGGTGATGTAGAGAAGTCAAGGAAGGATCAACTCATGGAGTTGGAAGAGGCAAGAGCAGTTGCTATGGTTCAAGTGGAGCAAGCCCAAAGGAAACAAAAGGAGAGCTATGACAAGAGGCAAGGCAAGAAGAAGGTGGAGACTTTCAAAGAAGGTGATTGGGTAATGTTGTTTGATTCCATTCGATTCAAGAGAGTGCAAAAGAATTTTTTGCCTAAGTACTTTGGACCTTTCATAGTGGAGAAGGTATGGGAAAATTACACCTATGATCTCAAGGAGTTGGGAGGAAGACACTTTGATAGGATTAACCATGATAAGTTGAAGATGTACCATAGAAGGTAGAGAGACCTTCACTTTGAGGACAAAGTGAAAACTTAGTCCGGGGGTAAATGTAACACTCATTTGTGCATGTGTGTGGTATTGTGATATTTAGCTTGGTATTACAAGTACTTAAGAGATATTATTTATATAGAGATAAAGGATGGTTCTATATTAGTCATGGTTAGCTAAAGTTAGTCATAGCTAAGATAGATGGGACCTTACTTTAGAGGAAGTAGAAAAGATGAGCACCACTATTTTGGATTTTAGTGTGTTGACTTGGGATTATTCCTAGGTGTTTGGCTTTGAGGAAAGAGTTGAGAACTCTTGGGCCCGCAAGCCTTTTTGTTTTGCATTCTTCTTTAGTCCAAGGATAGCCCATGTGAAGGAATCCTTGACTTAGTGGTTGGGTCAAGATAAGACCACATGCTTAGGGGAATATGCCCATGTGAATGGATATTCCTTTCTACTTTTTGACTTGACTTGACTTTTAGTCTAGTAACTTGAGTTACTCCGGTAATTAGTAACTTTGGTACGTAACTATTTCACAAGTATATAAACAAGGGGTGACGAGGTACTCATCATCCTTTCATTTGCAACTATCTCTCTCTCATTGAGTTCTCTAGTGAGCAATGTCTTGAGTCTTGGAGTGTTAGCCTTGGAGGAGTATGATGGAGTTGGGGTTCCTTGCTTTCTTAGTCCATGGTGCGCTACCATAATAGCCATCAGAGGTTCATCTTGAGTGAGAGACAGGCCGGCTCACTGTACATAGGTACTTGTATGTGGAGAGAGATGAGATTGCTAAGTGAGTCTCTCTACATCATGTGGCACATTTGGCCTAACGGTATCTGGAGTTATTACCGATGTCAACAGTCAAAGGTTACCAAAAGGCCCTACCAACAAACATTTCCTTTGGGATTCTTGTTTTGGTGTGTTTTGGGAGATGTTACGGATACTACATCTCTAGGTTCATCAGTCCATTTCTCCAACTTACTTTTTGGAGAACATTCCTTTGATGGGTGATTCTTGCACCAAAGTGGTGGCGAGTACACACATTCTTGGATGGGACCTATTGTATTTTTAGATGCAGCCAGAGTAGAATCACGGGCTCATCATCTTCATCTTTGGTGGACAAACCTCTTACCCAAAGAGGTTTTACAATGTGCATATGATGGGATTCAACAACTTGACCACATCCTTGTTGATGACATCTTGGATGTTGGGCGTCAATCTCAGACAATGGTAGTGGCTCATAGGTCACCTATGGCAATGGTGAACCTAGTTGGACAGCCTAGAGTTGCATTTCCCACACTCATGAGTTTCCCAAGCTCTCATGCGTTCTGAGAGGGAGGACCTAGACTTGTTTGGGACTCATAGTTACAATAATTGGTGGAGGCCAACACCAATGAAAGAGAGCAGGTGATGGGTTTTCACATTGGTATTACTACTGTTCTAGTAGTATTAGAGGCATCTAGGCCTCAATTGTTAGGTCAAGCTATGGACCTAAACTATTTGACCTGGATCGTGAGCCTTGGTTTGGCAGAGCAGCATAGGATGTGCTTGATAGGCATCACCACTCAAACACTTGTGAGCCTTATGCCTATCGAGACAATTTTGGCACATGCTAGGGGAATATACCGAGTGGGCATGGTATTCTTGGGACACAACCAGTAGCTACTAGGGAGAGTGGTCCACTTGGAGTCCATCCAGGTGAGTGTGGTCTACTTGGGATGCAGCTAGAGGACGTGTGGAGCTTGTAGACAGAGTGGAGGGAGTTTTTCACATAGAGGTTAGGACCTTTAGTGGTCAAGAGCATGACACTATTGCTCCCAAGGGCCCAATGTAGCAGCTAGTCAATACATCTTTTATTCCTACGACAATTATAGAGGATACTTGGGAGATAGATCTTGGATCCAAGCTTACTGGGGAGGAAAGAAGGAGAGTTTGGAGGTTCTTGAGGAGCTACACGAGTTGTTTTGCCTTCAATATGAAGGATTTGGGTGTTCTAAAGGAACCTGGTATACAGATTGAACTGACTAGTGATACCATAGTTTTCTGACATCTTTATTGCTATAGTGATATAGAGAGGACATTGATTTAGAGCCTAAGTAGAGACCTTTTTGAGGCTAGTTTGGTGGAGATCTCACATGGAGAGTATGCATCAACTACAATCATGCCAACCAAGAAGGATATGCATGGCAACTACACATATAGGTGAATGTGTGGAGATTACCGTCTTGTCAACTAGCAAACTATGGCTGACCGGTATGCCATGCCTACACTGGAAGAGATTTTTGATGTGATTGGGCATGCAAAGGTCTTCAATACTTTGGATCTTTGAGCGGGATATCATCAATTGCCGGTTAGGGAGGAGGATAAGTCCAAGACAACATTTTGGGCTATTGATCCTCATGGAAAGGATGTGTTATATCAGTGGAGGTTCTTACCATTTGGGTTAAAGAAAATTCTTATATTGAGTTCTAGAGAGTCATTGGATTCTAGCTAGGATCCTAGCTAGATTGGATTTTGCTTGGTGCTATATTGATGATATTTTAGTCTATAGCACTACTGTGGAGGAGCATGAGAGACAATTGTTGGAAGTGTTTGAGAGTTTGAGATCTCATGGACTCAAATTACACCTTGGGAAGTGTAGGTTCTTCCATGAGCAAGTTGAGTATTTGGGTCACACTATCTACCCCGGAGGACTTGGTGTTCAGCAGACCAAGGTGGAGGCTATTGCACATATTCTTGAGTCTACGGATGTGAGTAGAGTGTGAGCATTCCTTGGGTTGGAAAACTTCTATTGCCACTATGCTAAAGGATTTAGTGTCATTGCCAAGGCCTTGACAAAGCTGACCAAGCTTACACAAGAATGGTGTTGGGGAGATGATCAAGAGAGAGCTTTTGTAGAGCTCAAGGAGAGGTTGACATCTACTCCTATTTTGAGGAGACTAATTAGAGGACAACCATTTCAGGTTCATACTGATTGGAGTATGTTGGGCCTTGGAGTAGTGCTCACCCTGCATGATGATGAGGGGAAGGAGTTTGTGGTGGCCTATGCTAGTCGCTCCAAAAATTCAGCGGAGGCAAAGTATAGTTCATATGAGAGAGAGTGCTTGGCAGCAATTTGGGAAGTAGCACATTTCTGATGTTACCTATTTGGTAACTCATTCACTCTCATCATTGACCAGCAGCTGCTGAAGTGGTTGATTGAGTCTGACAAGCTTTTAGGGAAGCTTGCACAATGGGCTCTGATTTTATAGGAGTATGATTTCATGGTTGTTCACAGACCTAGAGTGGTGAACCGTGATGCAGATGGGTTGAGTAGAAACCCATGTCCTAGCCAACAGGATCAGTGGACCATATTGGCATGGTAAGACAAATGAGGAGATGGTGCCAAGTTGGCATGCATTAGCCTTTCTATTTATATTTTTTGAGGCTTTGGTGGTATCTCTCTCAATGCATACAAGAGGAGTTATTGAGGTCACAGATCCCGAGAGTGAAGATACTAGAACAATTCAGCAAGACATTCATGGTGATGTCTTAGTGATGGACTATCTTTACATTGATGTTGTGGGTGGTATAGTTGGGGCCAAGGAGAGAGATTGTGTTCTTTAGCAAGCCAGATGGTTCAAATTGGAAGGCAGACACCTTTTGCATGTATGACAAGATGGTAGAGTGAGAGTAGTACCATTTCCATCTCAGAGACTATAGTTGGTCCGTCATGCTCATAAGGAGCTAGGACATTTTAGAGTAAAGTGTACATATAACTTACTCCATAGTCATTATTGCTGGTGCGGTATGCAGACCAAGGTACAACAATTTGTTGCTAGATGTGTGGTTTGTGACTAAGTTAGAGGATCATTCAATGCTCATATATCACAGTTACACCCATTACCTATCATGGGATTGGGTTATTGTTGAAGTTTGGACTTTGTTGGACCTTTACCATTGATTGTGAGACATCATTGGTATGCTTTGGTGATGGTGGAGCACTTCTCCAAGTGGATTGAGTTGGTGGCACTTCTTGACAAGTCTAGTGAAGGGATAGCTTACTCGTTCTTAGATCAAGTTCTTAGTCATTTTGATGCACCAACTTAGGTTTTGATCGATCAGGGTATAGAGTTCTTGGAGGAGTTTCAGGTCTTGTGTGACAAGGCTTTGATTGATCATTGTACAACATCTCAAGATCACCCTAAGGCAAATGGCTTAGCAGAGAGAGTGGTTCAGATGGTGAAGAGAGGATTGCAAAAGTATGGTTTGCAAAGAGGCCACTTGGGAGATTCAAATATCTTGTTACCTTGGTTGGCCATGGGCTATCGGTTCAGCTGGCAAGCCTCCTTAGCATCCTTCTCTCCGTACTTTCTACTCTATGGACAAGATCCAGAATTACCTACAGCCATTTCTCAAGATGCTACTATACTTTTGGACTTGGATGATCCAAATGTATGGATGAGCGCATGTTCTAAATGGTAGAGATCTTTTTAAGATTGATGTTGATGGCCTTTGAGAACTTGGCAATTGCTCAGCATAGAGATACTTTATGCTATGCTACCATTCGAGGAAGAGGTTATAGACACTCAATCCATTGATTTCTAGGTGACTGTGTATCTATAGCAAACAACACCAACAACACTTGATGTTTTGACAAGCCGCACTATCTTGAGAGTGTGTGAGGTTTTGCCATCTGGAGTCATTGTGTTAGAAGGATGTGATGGTGTTGTTTGGAAGGATCATGTGTGCAATTCTATGCCATGCCACCTCCTAAACATTGATGGTACTATGGACCCAACCTTGGTACTTGTACGTGCAAGCTTGAGGTGTATGTTATGTGGCTCTTCTAGTGGAGCTGCTACTATGTTAGTGCGTGATAGTTGTTTGAGAGGATGGCATATGGCATGTATGACTCCTCCCCTCACAATGGTTCCTCAAGGACAATGGTTATGTCCTAGATGTACTTGACCTATAGCTAGTTCATTCTTTATCAAGTATAGATTGCAGACAGGCGACTAACAATGGGGCTTTTTATCACCCGGCCTCCTGATCTTTGCCCATCATAGGGTATACCATTAACTTGGAGTAGATGGCTACTTGGAGTTAGAGGGACTAACCACCAACTAGGGAGGCTATTGTGGCACTTTAGAGTTTATTTATGACTTACGTGTGAGTTGTGCTTCTATTGTATATGATGTTGACAGCAATGTATGTTGTGTAGCGATGTATATATGCACAATAGTTGTCACACCATTTGTAGTGTTGGATCTAGATTGCTAGGGTATTGGAGTTCCAATGATAGTAGTTAGAGGCATTTTGGCAGTTACTCATAGACTACTTTCCAATGGTTAGATTTTGTGTTTAGGGTATGGTGGAGCCCACTATCACTTGCACCATCCACACCATCGAGTGTGCCGTCAATGGGACTGTTGGGATGAGACCTAGGTCAAAATCAGGAGTATACCTTGGAAGTGCATCTCCAGAGTGCTCACTTCTCTGATGTTGAGACTTTGAGTTCTTGGCTAGAGTGGACTATGAGCCGGCATGTCTCTCACTTAGGATGAACCTCTGATGGCTAAAATGGTAGCACACTATGGACAAAGAAACCAAGGAACCCCAACTCCATCATACTGTTCCAATGCTAACACTCCAAGACTCAAGACATTGTTCACTAGAGAATTCAATGATAGAGAGATAGTTGCAAAATGAAAGGATGATGAGTACCTTCCTACCCCTTGTTTATAAACTTGTGAAATAGTTATGCACCAAAGTTACTAATTACCATAGTAACTCAAGTTACTAGACTAAAATTCAAGTAAAGTTAAAAAGTAGAAAGGAATATCCATTCACATGGGCATATTCCACTAGCATGTGATCTTATCTTGACCCACCACTAAGTCAAGGATTCCTTCACATGGGTTATCCTTGGACTATAGAAGAATCCAAACAAAAAGACTTGCAAGTCCAGGAGTTCTCAACTCTTTCCTCAAATCCAAACACCTATGAATAATACCAAGTCAACACACTAGAATCTAAAATAATGGTGTTCATCTTTTCCATTTCCTCTAAAGTAAGGTCCCCTCTATCTTAGCTATGACTAACTTTAGCTAATCATGACTAATGTAGAACCATCCTTTATCTTTATATAAATAATATCTCTCAAGTACTTATAATACCAACCTAAATATCACAATACACACACATGCACATATGGGTGTTACATTTACCCTCGGACTAAGTTTTCACTTTCCTCAAAGTGAAGGTCTCTCTACCTTCTATGGTACATCTTCAACTTATCATGGTTAATCCTATCAAAGTGTCTTCCTCCCAACTCCTTGAGTTCATAGGTGTAGTTGCTCCATACCTTCTCCACTATGAAAGGTCCAAAGTACTTAGGCACAAACTTCTTTTGCACTCTCTTGAATCAAATAGAATCAAACAACATTACCCAATCACCTTCTTTGAAAGGCTCCATCTTCTTCTTTCCTTGCCTCTTGTCATAGCTCTCCTTTTGTTTCCTTTGGGCCTACTCTACTCGGACCATAGCAATTGCTCTTCCCTCTTCCAACTCCATGAGTTGTTCCTTCCTTGACTTCTCTGCATCACCTCTTGTGCTTTCTTCAATCTCCTATGAATGCTTTGGAAGGTAGGAAGATCAAAGTGAATAGGTAGGGTAGACTCAATACCATATACCACTTGAAATGGAGAATATTGGGTGGAATTCTTCATGGTTGTCCTATACTTCCACAAAATTGCATGAATACTCTTGTCCTAATGATGTTAAGCCTCCTCCATTTCTGCATCTTTATCATGCACAAGGTCTGATTGGTTCTCTTTACCAAGCCATTGGAATTTGGCTTATAGGATGTAGTTACTCTATGTATGATAGAGAAATGTTGTAGCATGGCTATAGTAATGCTTCTTGTAAACTCTCCTCCTATCAGAAACCAACTCCAAAGGGCATCCAAACCTAGTGATAATGTGTTCATAAATAATCTACCAACTTCATCTTCATTCTTGTCCCTCAATGGTCTAGCCTCAACCCACTTGGTAAGGTAATCAGTAACTACCACAATGTATCAATTGTTCCTTGGGGTTCTATTGAGAGGACCTACAAAATCAATTCTCCACTTCTCAAAAGGTCCTAGTAATGGAATTGATCTAAGTGGTGGAGTGGATGTAGACTTTCTAGCAAAAGCTTGACAAACATGACAAGTTTTGCAATAATCAAGACAATCCTTGAAAATCCCTCTCCAATGGTAACTTGCATCTAGAATCTTGAAAGCAGTCACCTTTCCTGCAAAGTGTCTTCCACATACTAAACCTTCATGAAACTCCTTTATGAGTAGGATAGACTCTTCCTTACCCACTACTCTTTGAAGTAGACCATCTGCTCCTTGGTGAAAAAGAATATCCTTGACCATTGTGTAAGGTCTAGATCTTGCTGCAAGGGCCTTCCTCTCCCTAGCATGCATCCCTTCTGGATAGTTACCTCTTGTCACAAAATCCACAATCTCCTTGTACTCCATTGGAACCTCTTGAGTGACTGAGATTGTCATGAGCTCCTCATCCGAGAAGGAATCATCCACTAGCTCATCTCCATCATGATCATAGGCTCTAGATAACAAATTAGCATTTGCATGTTTCTTTCCTAGCCTATCCTCAATGGTGTAGTCATACTCAGACAAGAGTATCATCCACCTTGCTAGTCTCCCTTCAACATTAGGCTTTTTGAAGATGTACTTCAAAGCCTTGTGATCTGTGACAATGGTGGCTTTCCCTCCAATCAAGTAGTGTCTAAACTTCTTGAGACCAAAGATCACTGCCAAGAAGTGTGTTGGAGAACCTCTCTAGGTAGGAGGTTTGTCCACCAAAGACAAAGACCAAAGACAAAGATGATCCCACTCTAGTTGCATCTAACAAAACAATAGGTCCTATCCAAGAATGGACTTGATGTGTACTCACCATTGTACTACCCACTTGTAGTACCGTAGATAGTCTAGTGCTAATCCTACCAAACAACTCCAATAGACATACTCTCTCTACTAGATATTGCTAAACAATGAGTGTGGTATCCAAAGGTATCAAGGTTATCAACTCTGGAGGCTCATCCTCACATTGGTTGCCTAGTGATACAAAGGCTCCACTCCAAGCCTATTGCACCAACTGATCTACATGTTACTACAATGCCTCCTCTGAAATCCACTAAGGAACATCCAAGGTAGATAGAAAATCCCATGTCATGCTATGTGACAACCCGGCAAATATCACTTTTGTGGTAATTGGGTATGTAAAGTTCATTCTTGTAGAGATACGATTTAGAATTGGTCAAATACAAAGCAAAGCAACAATTTCAATTCTTCTTGGTTACGTCTTTAATCTCTCAAGTAGAAACCACATCCAAAAGAGAGTAACAAGCTCACAATCTTGACAACTTGTCACTAATACACATTCCTTAATCACAACATAGCAAATTCAGTCCAAACAACTCTTGATTGTGATGATTCAGATTCTCCCAAAGATGGCACTTCACTGTGAAAACAACTTTGCCTTAGAATTGTGTTCCACCCCTCCACTGAATGCACAACTTCCTCGATCAAAATTGCTTCACATCAACTTCACACTGCTCACAAATGCAAAATACTACCAACACTACAATTCCTCTCAGATCTGTCAAAGCATTGCTCCGATTGCAATTCACTCAGGATCAAACACACAGAGTAAAGATCAAGGCTACGGAATCCAATATCCAACAAGCACACTGACTTGCACTTTGAATTTCTCCACACACTCACAAACACATACACAAAGTTGATACTCTTAATTATGCTTAAGTGATGAGCACTAAAATCAGCACTTTGCTTTATCTATCTTTAGAAATATGAATACTGAACAATAGTCACTGCAAATACCACTCTTAAATAGTGAAGCAAACAACAATTACTAACAACTATACCATTTCCTAACAACTCTACAAACCTATAGATCCAAAACCTACAAACCTACAAACCTATAGATCCGAAATGACAATGCACCTCTTCATATTTGCCTCTTCCTATCTCAAAATTGTTACTACTCCGATCCGATGTCAATCTCTTCATTGGCTTTCAAACCCGATGATCTTCCTACTACTTCTCCTTCTCCGGGTATATCTGATTCTACCAAATCCTTCACTATTTCTACTTCTTCTACACTAGGAACTACAATTGAGATCATGGGTAATCCATTTACTTCCTTATCTCTTGACTCACTCTTCTCAAATGTCTCAAATAACAAGTCCAAAGACACCTGAATTCCTACTTCTACAACATCGGGTCTAACTACTATCAATTCCTTTGCTAATTCTACTATATCCTCATCAAGAATTGTAATTGAAAGCATGGGTACACTATCTACACCTTCAATTTTTAACCCACTTTCCCATAATCTCTCATGTAACTGACCCAAAGACACACTTACTGTTTGATCCTGCACTTTGGGTTTATTCACTATTATTATTTCTCCTCTAATTCTATCATATCTTCAATCAGAACTGAATTGAAGTCATGAGTATCCTAACTATCTATTTTTTTTCTCTATCCTAACTCTCTCTCTAATGCCTTTGGTAAGGTTCCTGAAGTCACTTTCATTGCACTCCAAGGTCCAACTATCTTAGATTTAGTCATCTTCATCTTGAGGCAAAGAAGCTTCTAACCCAAAGATGTGTAAACCTGACATCTGAAGTCCAAAGTCCAAAGTCCAAAGTCTCAAGTCCAAAGTCTAAAGTTCAAAGTCTAAAGTCCGAAGTCCAAATTCCAAAGTCTAAAGTCCAAAGTCTGAAGTCTGAAGTCTGAAGTCTGAAGTCCGAAGTCATATTGACCCAAACACACTAAACTACTCTATACATATACTCCCAAAACTTCAAATGCTTGTAACTTCTTCTACATACCTTCAAACTCTGTAATTTTGGTGGCAACGGAAAGCCCTAAACAAGATACTTCCAACGAGATATAGCACGCTTGATTTGGACTTGTGGTCAATGAGATATAGCCCCCGCAGTATTTCTGACTTGCAACCTTTATTTCAATGCAAAGAAACCCTCCTTCACCGTCTGACCTCCTTCTTCCTCTTCCTCTGACATGAATTCAACTTCTTCAGGTTTTGATCCAATCCAAGCCCTTTTTCCTCTAACACAAAGTCGACTTCATCAAGCTTGATCAAAACACAGGTTTCCCTCATTTCTTCTCCATTTGGTTTCAGCAAGGCACTTCTTCTTCTTCTAAACTCGTCCAAAATGAAAAATGTGGGTACTACATGCCATTTGTAGCTTTGCATCTAGATTACTCAAACACTAGAGTAGCAGTGATAGTAGTTAGAGGTATTTTGGCAATTACTCATAGACTTCTTGCAGTGAGTCATATTTTGTGTTTTGGGTATTGACTACATGGTGGGGCTCGCCATCACCTTGTACCGTTTTGTAACACCCATTTGTGCATATGGGGTATTGTGATATTTAACTTGGTATTGCAAATACTTGAGAGATTATTTATATAGAGATAAAGGATGATTTTACATTAGTCATGATTAGCTAAAGTTAGTCATAGATAAGATAGTGGGGACCTTACTTTAGAGGAAGTGGAAAAGATGAGCACCACTATTTTGGATTCTAGTGTGTTGACTTGATATTATTCCTAGGTGTTTGGCTTTGAGGAAAGAGTTGAGAACTCTTGGTCCTGCAAGTCTTTTTGTTTTGGATCTTTTATAGTCCAAGGATAACACATGTGAAGGAATCCTTAACTTAGTGGTTGGGTCAAGATAAGATCATATGCTTAGTAGATATGCCCATGTGGATGGATATTCCTTTATACTTTTTGACTTTTCTTGACTTCTAGCCTAGTAATTTGAGTTACTCTAGTAATTAGTAACTTTGGTGCATAACTATTTCACAAGTATATAAACAAGAGGTGAGGAGGTACTGATCATCCTTTCATTTTTCAACTATCTTTCTCTCATTGAGTTCTCTAGTGAGCAATGTCTTGAGTCTTGGAGTGTTAGCCTTAGAGTAGTATGATGGAGTTGGGGTTCCTTGCCTTCTTAGTCCATGGTGTGGTATCAAAATAGCCATCAAAGGTTCATCTTGAGTGAGAGATAGGCTGATTCAGAGTTTGCACCATCGGGTGTGCAGTCAGTAGACCATTGGTGTGAGACCTAGGTCAAAATCAGGAGTATACCTTGGGAGTGTGGCTACAAAGAGCCCACTTCTCTATTGTTGAGCCTTTGAGTTCCTGGCTAGAGTGGACAGAAAGCCAACAAGCATCACTTGGAGTCTCTTAGCTAGAGTGGGTGTGGCTTAACTATAATCAATGCCCAATTATTGACAAACCATTGAGTGATAGATCAAGTACTAATCTGATTGAGTGTGATTCAAGTTGTGTAATAGAACTGATTGCAATAGAGAAGTGAGAGTCAAGGGGAAATTGGATGCAAAAATTAAAGGTGGTGGTGGTATCTCCAAGCCCGGTGGATCATGGTACCTTCATTGCAATTCTGATTTCCTTGAGAGTGATTTTGTGTGGAAGTGCTAGCCAAATTTGGAGCCATAGAGAGTCAATTTCCAGTGATAGTTATGATTTTAAGCTCAAGAGGTGAACACAAGACCAACTTGGTATGAGTTGAGCTCAAAAAGTGAAATTGAAGCGGAGTTGAGAACCCACTTATGTGAATTAAAGATTGGATGAAACCAATTTTCCCAATTTAGCTCGAGTGAAGAGTTAGTGGGGGATTAAGAGGTCAGCCAAATTTAGGGATTTATGTTGGATTTTAAGTCAAATTTTGTGAAGGGTTTATGTCAAATTTTGGTGAGAAGAACTTTGATCTCATTCTTTGATGATCTTTGTAGCTCAAGAAGTAGATAGGTACTCCAATTGTGTCAAATGTAAAATGATGGAAAAGTTGGTCCAATATTGATTTACGAGATGGAGTGTTTTTTTTTAGCCTTCTTGTGATTGGACCCCCTCCATTCTCTACTTCTTGTTTGTATGAGGTGCCTTGAATTTAGAGCATTGGTGCTCTAGTGTGCTCTTGGTAGTGAGATTGGAGTGATGACCAATTAGATTATCTATGTTTCTCTCTGGTGAAGCAAGAAGTGATGATTTGTAGAGTATGAGAGTGTGTGTTGTGAGGGCAGGTTACAAGTTGTCCTTTCTTCTAGTGTAGTTGTTGTAGTTAAAGCTACATTAGTTGGTTATATTAATTTGCTCGTGTTGGCACTTGGAGGTGTTGGCATGGAGGTTACAATTGCGGGTTGCAATTCTTGGTTACTTAATCATGACGGAGTTCTTTGGGTTTTCCAGAGGAGATAGCATTGCAATATACGTAGTGGGTTTACTTGGAGTGGCGCTTGGTATCAACCTGTATCTCAGGTCCGAGTGAGGGAGGAGATTGACTCTAAGTTGGAGTTTGACACAAGAGCTAACCTAGTTGAGAGTGCACTTGTTGTGTTTACATCATTGTTGTGGGACATGGACAAGATTTATGGGGCCTCCAAAGATCCCAAGGGTTACTTTGGTACAGTGGGTACCCTTTAGTTGGATGACTTCATCCAAGAGTTTGATAGTTGGTATGATCTACAGCAGATACGGAACCCAACTTTCTTTACACCTTTCATTTCATAGAAGTGCTTGTTTCAGCATTTGGAGGGTCCACCAATAGACGACTACCATGAGTTCAAGAGAGCTTACTTAGAGTAGATTGAGCTATGGAGACAATATTGGTCTCCAAACTATATCTCCATTATTTCAGGCTCAATTTCAAGGGGTAGATTGGCTGTACTTACAAGCTCTAGCTCTAGTACTATTGGTGGATCTCTTGGAGATGGTGCTACAACAAGTGGAGGTACTATTATAGGAGGTGGTGTGGTACTTGGGTTTAACCCCATGGTGGAGTTCTTCCAATATTTGAGGCAGAACTATCAAGGAGTGCGGATTGACAAGCTGAGGAGCTTGCAAGAGTTCCAATGGAAGGTTAGAGAGAGCCTACGCAAGGCATTTACTCACATGATATGGCTGATTAGTTTCACTTAGGAGATTATTGAGGCCCAAGTAGTCTAGTTTTGGTATGGGATACTAGATAGGGAGTTGCAATGTAGAGTTCGTGATGCTACATTGTTACAAGCTACTTCACTTACTTTGGCGGTGGTCTTTGGTTTGGCTGAGCATATTGAGCTCAACATGGTGGAGGAGAGAGTGGTGACATTTGGATTTGGTAGGAAGATCTTATCTACAACGATGACTGCTTCTAGAGTGCACCACACTTAGTTGGTTTTTGAGGATAGGATGGACAACCCAGATCCTATGGTGCGAGTGGAGGGCCTAGTGGAGCTAAACCCCCCTACCTTCATTTTTGGGTTAGCAAGAGCTAATGAGTGGTGGTGTTGCTTGTTGGAATTCTGGTGGACCTCACCATAGGAGAGAGTGTACTCACAACAATGGACCTGATACCTTTGGTGCATCACAACCATCATAAAGATAGTGTGAGCATTGCCACAAATTTGGTCACATTAGTGACCGGTGCTTTGACCTACACCCGGAGTTACGGAGTGGTAGGGCTGCTATGGCAGGTAGTAAAGGAGCTCCAGTTCATGGAGGATGAGGTGGTAGAGGTGGTGGTAGACGATCCACACCTAGTAGAGGTGCAATACTTGCCCTTACTTTTGATACAACTATGGCTACTCGGATTGAGTAGTTGGAGCAAAGATTGGCTGGCATGGCTGTTGCTTAGAGGAGATCAGATTTGGGTGCTGAGGCTTCCACCTCATATGTTGGAGATAGAGATGCATTGGATTACATGTGCAAAGAAACATAAGTGGATGCATCTACCGTAGTGACAAGCAGTGTAGTACATGCTCTAGAGCCAAGAGGAGCATCAGTGGAGTTGGACCCACAAAGAGAAGAGTTTGGGAGACAAGTCAAACTTCCTCCGTCTTTCATGCTCTCTAAGGCATTGACATCCATGGCTCCTAAACATCCCAATGCAGATGTGGTAGGTGGTGATGGGGTGCATGATAGACTACTTGCTAGTCAATCACCTGTCATTACACAGATGGAGTCTAGTAAAATGTTGGGAGTGGCTTAGCTGATTATGTGTTGCCCTTTGTTTTTAGCCAATGACATGTTTACATTGGAAGTTGACCCAACTCAAGTGTTCTTGTTGGCTACCATGCTTTGTTAGAGTAGGGATGATATGGTTCTTGCTTCTAGAGTAGAGGTGGTTGATAGTGAAGCTGACTTGGTTGAGGAGCATGGGATTTGCTCAGTGACCAGTGGTTTATAACAAGCAACAATGGCTAATTGGAGGAGTTACCAACTAGACCGGCCTTTGAGCAAGCACAATTTACACTTGGTGTGGTCCTATTGGATAACCAGATGGAGATGTTTTGTTTGGTAGGACTTTCAAGGAAGGTCTATACACCATAGAGGGTCTTACTTGACTTTGGTGCGCAACGCCTTATGTTGGGGAAGGCTATAGTTGTTGGTCTAGGGTTACGGAAGACAAATGTGAAGAGGTGTCCATTTCAGATCTAAATATCTCTAGGTGGTGGTTTGACACAATACATCACACATGGAGAGCTTGTTGTCTAGGTTCAGCCTGGTCACCCAACTAATAGCTTGGTGGTGAGAGCTCAAGCTATTGAGACAACAGTTGGGTCATGTGATATGCTAGTTAGGGGAGCAATGTTATACCCCATGGGTTTCAATATTGACTATTGGGAGGAGATATCCTCCTATGGACCAAGTTGGCAGTCAAGTTAGGGACACCTTTGTTGCTTACCAGTATGCTTCAATAGTGGTAGTCTTGGCTCACTATAGTTCGGGACCATGGTGGCTTCAATTTCAACTTTTAATGGTTTTGTTACTTGGCTTAGTGAGTTATTAGAGGGGATTGCCCATATAGAGGATACTCTAGTACCAGAGGAGATCACTCGGATTTAGAGTACAAGTGGGATTGTTCCATCCACCTTGGATGTTCCTTTGTGGAGTTTAGAGGAGACATTGCACTAACATGGAGATCAATTGGAGCAACAGGCTTGGAGTGGAGCCTTTGTACCACCATGAGACCAATGTGAAGATGAGCCTCTAGAGTCAATTACCTTGACACCTCCGGATACCACACTCATTGCTTGGCAGTATACACTAGAAGGAGTATGTCTACTGGAGTTGTTTGGTGGGATTAGCAATGGACTAGTTGTGGTATTATAGGTAGGTATACGAGTACAAAAGTACTTGTATGTGGAGAGAGATGAGATTGGTAGGTGAGTCTCTCTCCATCACGTGGTGCACTTGGCCTATTGGTATCTTGAGTTATTATTGATATTAGTAGTTATGGGTTACCAGAAGGCCCTACTAGTAGACATTTCCTTATTGGGGGCACATGATCTAGAGTGACATAGACTTATTCATTTGGTGATTTTTGGATGGCCATGTTAGGGACATACATGTGTTGGCCAAGGTTTGGGTCTTCAAGATCTTCATTCTGGTGTGTTTTGGGAGATGTTACGGATACTACAACATGCTGTGCATATATACATTGCTACATAACATACATCATTGTCAACACTATACATTGTAGAAGCACAACTCACACATAAGTCATACATAGACTCTAAAGTGCCACAATAATCAGATTATTGACCACTCTTGAATCAACTCAACTCAAATCAGTACTTGATTTGTCACTCTATAAATTGCCAACAATTGGGCATTGATTACAATCAAGCCACACCCACTCTAGCTAAGAGAATCTAAGTGACGTTTGATGGCCTCTGTCCACCATAGCCAAGAACTCAAAGGCTCAACATCAGAGAAGTGAACTCTCTAGAGTTGCACTTCAAAAGTATAACCTTGGACTTGAGCTAGGTTTGAAACCCTAATGGTCCCACTAACAAAACACTTGATGGTGTGAATGGTGCAAAGTGATGGTGGGCTCCACTATGAAGTTAGTACCCAAACATGAAATCTTACCATCTGAAAGTAGTCTATGGGAAACTGCTAAAATACCTCTAACTACTATCACTACAACTCCAATGTCCAAGCAATCTAGATGTGACACTACAAATGGCGTGACAATTTTTGTGCATATATACATTGCTACACAACATACATTTTTGTCAACAACATACATTTTTGTCAACATCATACATTATAGAAGCACAACTCACACATAAATCATACATAGACTCTAAAGTGCCCTAATTGCCCCCTTAGCTGGCAGTTAGGTCCCTCTAACTCTAGATAGCCATTGTGGTACCCACATTTTTTGTTTTTCTGTGTTTATTAGTGTTTAAGAGAAAATGTAAGCACTGGAAGTCAAATTGCGGATGAAGAATGGATGGAAGTAACTTTGGAGGACATCCAAAGAAGACGATATTGGATCCGATGATGGAGGTACTCAAAAGAAGAGTATGACAGAAAAATTCTAAAGAGCACCATCTTTGGGTCGGAAGGCGCAAAAGATACAAAGACCGTTTACCAACCTTGGTATGTGGCAAGAAAGTACATTTCAAGAAAGGGCGGAGGTAGAAGAAGCATGTCTTTCAATGACCGGGATCAACACGTAGAAGAGAGAAGGTCAAATTTGAAATCAATTGAAGAATGATTGCAATTTGGGGTAATATAAGATTGTGACTGCGCATGGACAAGTTGAATATGCCAAGTAGATTTCCAATCCCTTTGAGTAGTCATCCTGCAATAATGCATGTCCAGAAGCCCATCAAGAGTGAAATTTTCCACAATCTCAAGGGAGTTAGAGTGTCTCGTCCAAGAGAGGGCATCATCTTTCAGCGTCGTAGAACGAGAGAATAGATTATGGCAAAGAAGGTGGCCAATGCACTGGCAGTGCAAAGTTTTTCAATTCAAAGATTAGATGTAGTAGCTAGAATTGAAGTCTTGACTAGACTTCATATTACTTTCTTAGCATGGAACTGGAATTTCAATTTCTCGGGAGTGATGGTAGAAATAGCTGCCAGTAATTGTGAGGAGGGTCTCAAGGTGGAAGGGAAGAGAGGAAATCCGGCTTGATGGACTGAGTCAGATTGGAGGTTAGTATTGGGGAGAGAAGCAGGAGAGCCGATAGGGATCACCTTCTATCGGAAGTGTGATCTGCAAAAGAGACGGCGGAAATTTGCAACTCATTTTTCGCTCCAAGAACGACAAATGGATACAAGGTGGAGTCCTATTGGGACCCGATTCGGAGAAGCATCATGGGGGTGATGATGGCCATGTTCAAGCCAAAACAAACCACATATGTGAACATGCAGCAAACCGTCTTCTTCCACCAAATGTTTGCAGGAGTTCCGGTGAATTGGGTGAAGTGCTTTCACCACCGAACAAGGCAAATGGTGATCAATTGGCAAACAGGTTCTCCGCCGCATTATTTTGCACCGTTTGCAGCACACTTCTACTTCGGGTTGAACCTGCTGACAGTAGAGGAGCGTCATTGCATGGTGTCTCATGTTCATCTTGACTTACGACAGGAAGCAGACAAGGAAGAACAACAGTATATGCTACATCTGCGAGCCAACAATGAGTATTTCTTGAAGACCGGATAGTGGAAGGTCAAAGAAGTCACCAGTCCGAAGACAAAGAAATGTGGCAAACCCGAAGAAGCAAAGTCGCCTCCCACTCAAAGAAAGACTCAAAGACTGACTATAAAGAATACAAAGATGGTGAGAGAAGCATCATCAGGATCAGAGTCTGAGGAAGAAACCAAGTTGCAAGAGGAGGAATTCAAAGAAGAGGAGCTCACCTTAAAAAGTGAGGAGTCCAAAAGTGATAGCGAGGGGGAACCAGAAGTTCAGCAATCGGTGGTGGTCAGTGAAGCTTGTCAGGCAATGGTGGTAAACAAGCTGAGACCAGAGGAGAAGGAGGAGTATCCAGCAGGGCCAAGTTCAATAGGTAAAGATAAAGAAAGTACAGAAACAATGTCTCTGAAGATACCAAGATTGCGACTTCCGATGAAGAAGCCGATGAAGGAGGTGAAGATTGAAGACAAAGACGGTGATGAAGATGAAGAAAACTTTGGTGGGATATCGTATTTGACAAAAGTGGTCACACCATTGTTGGAGCTACTGAAGGAGCATCGGAAAGTAATTCCCCAAGATTGTAGGAAGGGGATGAACAAGTTGCAGGTGGTGATGCATTTGTTGAGTGAAGTGAAGGGGTTGCAGGAGCAACAAGTCCGAAGAAGTGAAGAAATGGAAGAACTTTGGAGGGAAGAAGTCTTGAAGAAGAAGACTTTCACAATGTTACAAGAAAGCTGCAAGGTTAAAGAAAAAGAACTGCAAAGGCAAGCCGGAGAATTAACGGAACAGGCAATGTGGCTGAGCAAGATGAAGGAGGAGGTGAGTGATGTGCACATCAAAAATGTTCATTTGAAGGCGATGACCATTGTCATGGAGCAGGAGTTGGATAGCTTGAAGAAGAGTGCAGCGGAGAAGGATCAAGCATGGCAGAGGGAGTTAGCAGCCAGGCAGGAAGAAGAGGAACGATTACAAGAGCTCGTCAAAAGCGCGGAATTGCAGAGCACGCACTATGCAGAAGAGAAGAAAATGCTTGCTGCAGAGTACGAAGACGAGCTGAAGATGTATCATGAAGAATTGAAGGTAGAGCGTTCTCGAGGATATGCATCGGAATCAGTGGGAGAAGTTGCGGGGAAGTTGAGAGCAATTCTAAGCACGGAGGCTAAAGGGAGATTGGAAGAAGCCCGCCTACATGAGTTGAAGTTGCTTGTGCAGGAAACTTGGAAGAGAAAAGCCAAGGATGTGGACATGAACATGTTGCTGATTTGATTGAGAGAGTGTGTAGATCGGAAGATGTTAGAAGTAGAAAGTCATGTTAGTCTTAGATTAGATTTAGTCAACTCGGAGTTAGAGAAAATTCAGAATAGTGTGACAATAGAGACGAAACCCGATGTTGCAAAAGTAGGAAGTCAGGTGTTATTGGACTTGGTATTTGACACATTAGAGAAGAGTGGGTCAAGAGATAAAGAAGTAGATGGAATAACCCTGAGCTCAATTGTAGTTCCTAGTGTAGAAGTAGTAGAATTAGTGCATGAATTAATAGAATTAGCTATACCCAAAGAAGGAGAAATAGTAGGAAGATCATCAGGTTTGAAAGCCAATGATGAAGTAGACATCGGATCGGGATAAGTGTTAATTTTGAGATAGGAAGAGGCAGATATGAAGAGATAGATTGTCAATTGTGATCTGCAAGTAGGAAGAGATGTTAGGAAGTGGTGCGTAGGTAGGAAGAACTATAGTTTGCTTTAGTATTTAAGGGGAGCATTTGTAGTACAATATTGTTCAGTATTCATATTTCTGAAGATAGATAAAGCAAAGTGTTGTTTTCAGTGCTCGTCGCTTGAGCTTAATTCCAAAGAGCAAGTCAATGTGTCTGTGGATGTTGGATTTTGTAGCCTTGATCTTCATTCTGTGTGTTTGATCCTGAATGAAGTGCATCGGAGCAATGCCTTGATAGATTTGAGAGGAATTGTAGTGTTGGTAGTATTCTGCATTTGTGAGTGCAACACGAAGTTGATGTGAAGCAATTTCGATCAAGGAAGTTGTGCCTTCAGTGGAGGGGTGGAACACAATTTTGAGGCAAAATCATTCTTTGTAGTGAAGTGTTGTCTTCGGGAGAATCTGAATCATCACAATCAAGAGTTGTTTGGACAGAATTTGCTATGTTGTGATTATGTATGTGTGTGTATTCGTGACAAGTTGTCAAGATTGTGAGCTTGTTACTCTCTTTTGGGTGTAGTTTCTACTTGAGAGATTAAAGAAGAAATCAAGAAGAACTACATTGTGACTTTTGACTTCGTATTTGACCAATTCTGAATTGTATCTCTACGGGAATGAACTTTACTTACCTTATTTGCCGGGTTGTCACAGCCATCTATTCCAAGTATATGGTATGCTCTATGATGGGCAAAGATCAAAAGGCCGGGTGCTATGGAGCCCCATCATTAGTCGCCTGTCTACAATTTATACCATATAAAGAATGAAGTAGCTACAGGTCAAGTACATCTAGGACATAACTACTATCCTTGAGGAACAACCGTGAGGGGAGGAGTCATACATGCAATATGCCATCCTCTCAAACAACTATCACACACTAACATAGTAGTAGCTCTACCAGAAGAACCACATAACATACACCTCAAGCCTACATGTATAATTGCCAAGGTTGGGTCCATAGTACAATCAATGTTTGGGAGGTGGCATGGCATAGAATTGCGCACATGATCCTTCCAAACAACACCACCATGTCCTTCTAACACAAGGACTCCAAATGGCAAAACCTCATGCACTCTTAAGATAGTGTGGCCTGTCAAAACATCAAGTGTTGTTGGTGTTGTTTGCTATAGATATACATAGTCACCTGGATGAAATCGACGGATCAAGGGTCTATAAACTCCTCCTCAAATGGTAGCATAGCGTAAGGTATCTCTATGATGAGCAATCACCAAGTTCTCAAAAGCCATTGGCATCACTCTCTAAAAGATCTTTGCCTGTTGAGAACATGCACTCATCCATACATTTGGGTCATCCAAGTCCAAAGCTATTGTACCATCTTGACAAATGGCTACAAGTAAATTTAGATCATTTCTATAAAGTAGAAAGTAAGGAGAGAAAGATGCTGAGGAGGCTTGTTGGTTGAATTGATAGCCCATGGCCAACCAATGTAATTGGAGATCCCAATCTCCCAAGTGGCCTCTTTGAAAACCATATGTTTGCAATCCTCTCTTCAATATTTGAACCACTCTCTCTGCTAAGCCATCTACCTCAAGGTGATCTCAAGATGTGGTATGATGATCAATCAAAGCCTTGTCACACGAGACTTGAAACTTTCCCAAGAACTATGTACCCTGATCAATCAAAACCTCAATTGGTGCACCAAATGACTAAGAACTTGATCCAGGAACGAGTAAGCTATCCCTTCACTAGACTTGTCAGGAAGTGCCATCAACTCAATCCACTTGGAGAAGTGCTCCACCATCACCAAAACATGTCGATGATGTCTCATAGTCAGTAGTAAAGGTCCCAAAAAGTCCAAACTCCAATGGTAGCCCAATCTCATGATAGGTAATGGGTGTAACTATGGTGTAGGAGCATTGAATGATGCTCTTACTTGGTCACAAACCACACATCTGGCACCAAATTGCTGTACTTTGGTATGCATACTATGCCACCATTAATGACTCTAGAGTAAGCTATATGTATGCTTTACTCCAAAATGTTCTAGCTCCTCATGAGCATGACGGACCAACTGTGATCTCTAAGATGGAAGTGGTACTACTCGCAGTCTACGATCCTCCCATACAAGCACACAATGCCCTCCAATCTAAACCATCTAGCTCATTGAAGCACATGGTCTCTCTCCTTGGCCCCAATTGTGCCACCCATAACACCAGTGCAAAAGATAGTCCATCACTAAGATGTCACCATGAATGTCTTGCTGAACCATACACATATTTTCACTCTCTAGATGTATGACCTCAATAACTCCTCCTGTATGCACTGAGAGATATACCACCAAAGCCTCAAAAAATATATAGAGGAAGGTAGATGCATGCCAACCTGGTACTATCTCCTCATATGTCTCACCATGCCAACGTGCTCCGGTCTGATCCTGTTGGTTGGGACATGGGTTTCTACTCAACCCATCTCCATCATGGTTCACACTCCAAATCTATGAATAACCATGAAAACATACTCCTATAAAATCAAAGCCCATTGTGCAAGCTTCCTTGAAAGCTTGTCGGACTCCATCAACCACTTTAGTGGTTGATGATTAGTGATGAGAGTGAAGGGGTTACCAAATAGGTAACATTGGAAATGTGTTATTGCCCAAACTACTACGAGGCACTCTCTCTCATCTGAACTATACTTTGCCTTTGCTGAATTGTTGGAGCAACTAGCATAGGCCACCATAAACTCCTTCCCCTCATCATCATGTTAGGTGAGCACCTTTCCAAGCCCCAACATACTCCAATCAGTATGAACCTAAAATGGTCGTCCTCTCATTGGTCTCCTCAAAATAGAAGCAAATGTCAACCTCTCCTTGAGCTCTACAAAAGCTCTCTCCTGCTCATCTCCCCAACACCACTCTTGTGTAAGCTTGTCAGCTTTGTCAAGGCCTTGGCAATGGCACTAAATCCTTTAACATAGTGGCCATAGAAGTTCACCAACCCAAGGAATGCTTGCACTCTACTCACATCCCTAGGCCAAGGAATACATGCAATAGTCTCCACCTTGGTCTGCTGAACACCAAGTCCTCCAAAGTAGATAGTGTGACCCAAATACTCAACCTGCTCATGGAAGAACCTACACTTCCCAATATGTAATTTGAGTCCATGAGATCTCAACCTCTCAAACACCTCCAATAATTGTCTCTCATGCTCCTTCAGAGTAGTGCTATAGACTAAAATGTCATCAATATAACACTGAGCAAAATCCAATCCAACTAAGATCTTATCCATGACCCTTTGGAACTTGGCAGGAGTGTTCTTTAACCCAACGGTAAGAACCTCCATTGCTATAACACATCCTTACCATGAGGATCAATAGCTCAAAATGTTGTCTTGGACTTATCCTCCTCCCTGATTGGCAATTAATGATATCATGCTCAAAGATCCAAAGTACTAAAGACCTTTGCATGCCCAATTGCATCAAAAATCTCCTCCATTGTAGGCATGGCATACCAATCCACCTTGGTCTATAACACCCATTTGTGCATGTGTGTGATATCATGATATTTAACTTGGTATTACAAGTACTTGAGAGATATCATTTATATATAGATAAAGGATTGTTCTATATTAGTCATGATTAGCTAAATTTGGTCATAGCTAAGATAGAGGGGACCTTACTTTAGAGGAAATGGAAAAGATGAGCACCATTATTTTGGATTCTAATGTGTTGACTTTGCATTATTCCTAGGTGTTTGGCTTTGAGGAAAGAGTTGAGAACTCTTGGACTAGCAAGTCTTTTTGTTTTGGATTCTTCTATAGTCCAAGGATAGCCCATGTGAAGGAATTCTTGACTTAGTGGTTGGGTCAAGATAAGATCACATGCTAGTGGAATATGCCCATGTGAATGGATATTCCTTTCTACTTTTTGACTTTACTTGACTTTTAGTCTAGTAACTTGAGTTACTATGGTAATTAGTACTTTTGGTGTGTAACTATTTCACAAGTATATAAACAAGAGGTGGGGAGGTACTCATCATCCTTTCATTTTGCAACTATCTCTCTTTCATTGAGTTCTCTAGTGAACAATGTCTTGAGTCTTGGAGTTTTAGCCTTGGAAGAGTATGATGGAGTTGGGGTTCTTTGGTTTCTTAGTCCATGGTACGCTACCATAATAGCCATCAGAGGTTCATCCTGAGTGAGAGACAAGCCGACTCACATTTTTGGTTCCGTTGCCAAGACCTCTCTAAAAGGCAAGATAATGTTCCGCATTCAATTCTACATTAGGCAGAAGGAAGCTATGAGAGCTCACTTGAAGAAAACATTAGGAGAAGAGAGAGTTGAACTTTGCTAGAGAACCAAGATCCATTTGTATACCATGCAGTTCATTACAATGTCTTTGAGGTGATTTTGTACATCTTGTACACATGAGAGGATTTGGAAAGATTGTGTGAGGTGGATTGCAGATTTTGGGGATTAAGGTGATTTTGGGCAAAATTTGAAATTTGAGATATGGACTTGAAATTTCTACACATGATAGTTTGGGTTGTCTTCTAGTTAGCACACTTGGAATTATTGTGAAAGCTATTATGCGCATTGGGTTAAAAATTTTGAAAATTGATAGGGTAAACTGCTCCCGCAATTGCATGCTCTCTAGAAAATTGTATAGAGTCTGCCATTTCTTCGATTTTTAGTGGATTATTCTGAAACTTTTTAAGAAAATTTAGTGCATTATATCCTGCCTGTTGATACAAAAATAAGAGAGAGATCATTCTTGCACAAGGAGTTATGAGTTTTTAAAGTGAGGTGTGTGGTTTTCAAACCAAATCTGAAATATGTGTGCTGAATAGAAAAGTGTCTAGGCCAAATAGCTTAATGAAAAGATCTGAAATTTTTCAGAGAGAGACACCCTAGAGTTGTTATTAAGTGGTCAAAATTTCAGAGGACTGTGACATACATGTTGAGAGATTTGAGTAAAATTGCGAGGAAGGGTCAATTCTACAGAGTTGAGATCTCATGCATGAGGAGTTTGAGAGCAACAAAAAAGCATATTTGAGTGTTTAGATTCATCTTGGGAACATGGAGGGTCATCAAGAGTGGAAACTAAGACTATGCAAGGTTCCCCAAGGGTTTGAGGTGATTTTAGGGGTGGATTTGAGGAAAAAAAGAGTTTACAATAGAATTTGAAGAGAGTGTTGAGAGGATCCAAAAATCTACACCACTTGGAGGAAAGAGTGAGTCTAAGTGCTTTCTATGTAGAAAGAAGGGACATAAGGCAAGTTCATGTCCATTGACCTTTGAGAGCAAGAGATTGAGGGAAAGGAGAGGCTTACTTGACTTGGGTTTGCATGTTGGACTTTCTTCACCAAGATTGGAAGGGAGAAGATCTAAGACCAAGGAGTTGTGTGAGGTTTGTGGAGTGGAAGGACTTCCAAAAAGACATGAGTGTAGTGGAGTAAAATTACTTTTGGAGACTTTGGTGAAGGATTTGGAGAGAGTCTTAGTACAGCTACAGAAATACTACCACCTTCATCAGTTAGTTCTCAAGATTAGTTATGGAGATAATCTTTCAACTTATGACTAAACTATCCATGAGAGTTCGATTAATATGCACTCTAGGATTTGAGTGCATATAAATGATTGTCAAAAGAAATGATGTGGCTTCTTGAGAGTGTTGCCACATCTTTTTGATGGGTGATTTTTGGCAACACTCTCAAGAAGCCACATCATTTCTTTTGACAATCATTTATTTCACCCCTGCAATCCTAAACATCCATAATATAGTGCTTGTTTTTATAAATGAATGCAAATTGCACTTGATATACTATAAAACAATTTATGAGGTTTTCATTTATTAGCACCTCATCTCCTTATTGAGTTCACTAAAAATAGGTACTAAGTTTGTTATTTATCCCGTAGACGTTGTCGTGGGGATCAATTGGTCTCAAGAGTACGCCATGCACCTGGCTGCTTGCGCTCGGACTGCTTGGCTTGTCAACTATTCAAAACCCTTTTGTAATCAGACACTCTTCCTACTTGCCCAGCTGGCAGTCCTTCTTGCTAGAGCTTGATTATCACTGATCGCCACTCCTGCCAAATCCTTTGATGACTCTCTTCTCCTGTCAACTCTTTCTGATTTCTCTCTCTACTGCTCTGGTCAGCCAAACTCTCTTCAAGAGTTCTTCGTCTGCAAAAACCTTTCGATAGTGCTTTCCTTGTTTGCCAAAACCCTGTCTCTTCTCAAAAATTTCTCTCTCCTATTTGTTCCTCTGTCCAAACCTTTCTCTTCTCAAAATTTCTCTCTCCTACTTGTTCCTCTGTCCAAACCCTTCTCTTCTCAAAATTTCTCTCTCTACTGCTCTGGTCAGCCAAAACTCTTCGAGACTTCTTCCCCTGCAAAACCTTTTGATAGTGCTCTCCTCCTTTGCCAAAACCCTATCTCTTCTCAAAAATTTCTCTCTCTTGTTTGTTCCTCTGTCCAAACCCTTCTCTTCTCAAAATTTCTCTCTCTACTACTCTGGTCAGCCAAAACTCTTTGAGACTTCTTCCCTTGCAGAACCTTTTGATAGTGCTCTCCTCCTTTGCCAAAACCCTGTCTCTTCTCAAAATTTCTCTCTCCTTTTTGTTCCTTTGTCCAAACCCTTCTCTTCTTGAAATTTCTCTCTCTACTGCTCTGGTCAGCCAAAACTCTTTGAGACTTCTTCCCTTGCAAAACCTTTCGATAGTGCTCTCCTCTTTTGCCAAAACCCTATCTCTTCTCAAAAATTTCTCTCCTTTTGTTCCTCTGCCCAAACCCTTCTCTTCTCAAAATTTTTCTCTCTACTACTCTGGTTAGCCAAAATTCTTTGAGACTTCTTCCCCTGCAAAACCTTTTGATAGTGCTCTCCTCCTTTGCCAAAACCCTGTCTCTTCTCAAAAATTTCTCTCTCCTTTTGTTCCTCTGCCCAAACCCTTCTCTTCTCAAAATTTCTCTCTCTTGTCCAAGAACCCCGCCTCGATGCTATGACCTTCCAATCTCAAAGATAAAAACCCTTCTTTCTCTATCTCTGGCCAGACCAACCCTACCTCCTTTGAATGTCTTTTCTCCTCTATACAACCAGGCAAAAGCTCTTCTTCTTTGAGAAATTTTCCCTTGTGTCCTTCGTTTCCTATCACAAAAAAAAACACACACCCTTTGAATTCCTTCTCTTATGTACAGGCCAAAAGCACTATTCCCCCTTCGAGCTTTCTCTCCTGTCCCTCTATCTTGGCCAAGCCCTATCCCATTTGAGTTTTCTCTCTATACTTCTCTCCCTCTCATTGGTCCTACAAAACCCTCAGTCCCTTCAAGAATTCACCCCCTTGTCCAAGCCAACCTATTTCTTTGTATTTCTCTCTTCCTGTCCCAAACCCTTCATCCAGATCCAAATCCTCTCTTCTGTCCAGCACTTTCAGTTGATTCTCACAACTCTTTCCCGAACTCTTTTCTGTCCAGCAACAAAACCCTTGATACTTCTTCCCGAAATTTTGCTTCCTATCGGTCCTCTCCTTTCTTGAAAAAAATCCTTCCTTCCTTAACACAAGAGAAAATCCTTGAGTCTACAGGAACACAAAACAACTACCAGTTTTACCATAACATAAATCCTTGAGTTCTCTAACATGAAAAATTCACACCAAATGGCACCAATACTATGTGTAGATAATTTTCCCTATGACAACATACGTCAAACTATTTCCCTATTTTTGATGGTTTTTCTATGATAATCAAGAACAAGTCATGGAATCCAGGCATTGTACAAAAGAATGTGCTTAAAGTAAAATTGTCCAGCCTACAGAGGAAAACAAATGCAGATTAGATACTATAAGAAGTGACAAGAAACGAAAAGAGGTCCATTTGTTCATTTATTAAAGTGCATTGAAATGCAAGCAGGGCATCGAATTGAGAGAACGCAAGGAGATGATGAATAGAATCTGAATCAGTTGTCATTGGATATGAGGAGATGAGAACAGAAGCCGTTCCTCGAACGGGAATCCAAAACTCATTAAATGCATATAAAATGCAAATCCAGATGAGTATTAAAGCAATAAAGGAGATGAAGTGAATTTAAAATATCGAATGTGAATTGAAGTAAAGGCATGATAGCAACATATCAAGAGTAACACATGTACAGAACTAGTAAGCATCGTGTCTAATCGGTAACATGTATGTGAAGAAATATTATACATGAACATAATAGACCACCTACAAGAGGACTGAGTATGAGGAAATGGGAGTAGAAAGCCGTTCCCTGGACGGTTTATGGGGAATGCAAAGTGAAGCATTAGAGGATGGGATAGAAGGCCACTTCACATGGCTCATCGATGTCCGGCAATATTGACGTCCGGTAGCCTTCAAAGTGCCGACAGAAAGAGTATCTTTAGGTATCCATGGGAGTGCAGCGGTCCGGCAATTAACCTGGACGGACGTCACATATCTAAATATACCTGCGATGACAGGTCACTTTGGAATTATTAATTGGTGCTAACAGGTAACCAGTTTTCCCATTAGGGTATGACAAATAAGGGGTTTGGGACTTGCAAATCTTCATATCTTTGGCTTCTCACACTCATTTTGAACAAAAAAGAGCTCATTGGATTCAGTTTTCAGTCCTCTTTCATATACTCAAGATGGATCTTTGTGTTCTCATGTTTTTCTGGTTGATGGAGTCTAAAACAGAAAATCTCTTGGAGTTAGCCACATTGTTGACGGGAGAAACATGTTTTGAACAAGAGGAAGATATTACACCAGAGTTCTGGAGTTGGTTCTTGATGGCAAATAATTTTCTTTTGCTATCTCAAAGAGGAATACCAAGAGACTTCTGGGTGATACCAAGACAGTACATATGGTGGGAGATTGTTCACAAGCAAGTATGGTCAATGGATTCAGACTTTCTGAACAATCATATGAGAAGCAGGTACCAAATGTCATATCAGAGTTTTAAGAGATTGGTTGATGAGATTGAACCACATGTGCCTACTATGTTGGAATGGCTGTATGCTAGAAAAAGAGTGGAATTAGAAAAATGTGTAGCGGTAGTTTTACACAGATTTGCACACAATTCACCATTGAGAACTCTTAGTGATCTGTATTGTCTTGGTGAATCGACTATAGTGAAGTACACTATGATTATAGTTGAGATACTAGCAAACAAAGACAAAATATACTCTAAATACATCAAATGGCCTACAGTAGCAGAATGTATCGAGAGCATGTCAAAGTTTGCATAGATATGTGGAATTCCACAAATCATTGGTTGCATAGATGGTACCCATATCAAATTGAGAACCAAACCAGCTATGAGATTTTATCCTGAACACTATAGGAATAGACACTCAGATTACTCTGTTCTGCTACAAGGCGTTTGTGATGCGGATCTTCGGTTTTGGGACTTGTGTTGTACGATGCTTGGATCTACTCACAATGCTGCACATTTACGACAGTCCAACTTATATCAGGCAATGGAATCAGGGACAGCTCTCACTCAGCCAACACTCATTTTGCCACAAGAAAACCATACGATACAAGTGATTCCACCATTGATCCTTGGAGATACAGCCTATCCATTACGTCAATGGTTGTTGAAACGTTGGCATCGACATTCACATCAAGGAGAACCTATGCAGAATGTATTTGACAACCATACATCAAAAGCACGTGTACGCGTGGAGAATGCATTTGGTCAACTGAAAGGTAGATGGAGCATAGTGAGGGACTGTCCAATGCAAATGGAAGTTGTTCCAAGAGTGACACTTGCATGTGCAGTACTACACAACTTTGTAATTCAACAAGGAGAACCATTACCTACAGATGTCAATGTAGTGGACGAGCATATGAATGGAGCACATATTTTGCCACTCCCAAGATCTGCAGCAGATAAATGGAGTACAACAAGAGGTGAATTCGTAAGAGCAGCTTTGTACAAGCAGCTCAAAAGTACTCATGCTCATCTAAATATAGCAAATGTCATTTGAGAGTGAAGGTATTTACTTACTCAAGATGGCGGTCCACGTTGGTTGTTTTTCAAGATTTCAAGCTCCATACGTTTCAGTTCAAGCATTTGGCTCATTAAATCCATCTTGCGTTGTTCTTGAACCATCATCAAGTCAAATTTACAATCTTCCTGCAAGGATCTCTTCTCATTTGCTTCCTTCACTACTTGAGTAAATTCAAGCATACACTTCTGCATTCCATCTTCACATTCTTTTGATACTCTTTGCTTTTTGTTACGTTGCCCAACAACACCAGGTTGAGCACAAGCTTTTGTCCTGGGACTGATTGTGGCCTGGTTACCAATTGTCTCTAGAGAAGGTGTAGAGACTTGTGGTGTTTCCTTCTCATCATCAGATATCAAAACATCCATATATGATTGTTCAGTTTGATTTATATGAGATGCTTCCTCACTCCCATCAATAGTTTCATCAGTCAAGTCTACAAACCCTCTCTCATTAGTTATTGAAGCATTAATACCACCATCACATGCTCCTGGAATGCCTTGTTCTTTGGGTGAACCGCCTCTAATTCTATGCATGTGTTCATAGAACTCCCATGAACTTGGTTCTGTGCCTGTGGTTTGTTTTCTTTTCTCAACCCTGTATTTCTTAACTAGACCATCAAGCTTGTTCCTGAGAATCTGTGGCTCATAAGGTGGTGTTATACTAATAGCTTCACTGAACCTATTAGCAAACACCTTCCACTTATCCTGACTTACATTGCCTTGGTTACAATGATTAAAATAAATGTCTTCATACATATCCAAAAAAAGCCTCACATGACTGGAAATCCACTCCACTTTAGCCTTCTTCAGAATAGAAACACCTGTAAACACAATGGACAACAATAGATAAATAATCAACATACTATTATTTTAGAATAGTATTTCAATCTACATATGAAATAGTCAAAATAATACCTCTCACAAGAGCATCCTTTGACGATGAATTTTTCTTTTTTGCACCAAGCTTCTTCTTGGATGGAGCCTGCAAATCTTTCACAAATGTAATTGGTTCCATAGGTGGAAGAGCTCCCGAAACATTCTCATTCTGTACAATCTCTTCCATTCTGCTGCACAAAATTCAAAAAATATACATGGAAAAGTTTGGTTTGACAGAGAAATTTCATCTCACCAATGTCACTGCAATATTAATCTATTGTGTTCAATTTCAAATCACACATGACAAGCATTGCATAACCTTCAATTCAAGCTATAGAATAGCCCAACACGTTCAGAAATGAAAAAGTTATGATATATTACATACCTGATCAATCTTGAAGGTCAAAAATCAGAACCCTAGTAATGTTTGCTTGGAAAGTTGATATGTTTGCTCTCGGGAAAACTGAACCTGTCATAGAATGGGACGTTTGGAAACTGTATTGCCTGTTGTGTCACCCGACCCATTAACCTAGAGAGTCTCCCGTTCGAGAGACTCAGCCGGAGCACCACGAGACGGAGCAAGAGTTGCCTGACGGATGGGCTCCTACTGAGGGCTTGAACGTCAGGCAGACCTGACATGCACATGAGCTCCGGCCGAGTTTTTGCAGCCGTGTTTTGTCTGTTAGTGGGCTGCCGGAGGCCGAAAGAGCCATGTGAATTGCCTAAGAGTATATTGGTGCATGCGCCTTGAATGCATGAGTCCTAAAATAACTAAATAACATAAAGAAGCAGAAGGCGGTTATAATAAACTTCCACGATAGTATTCCGATTTCATCGGTGCCCGAACGTAGTGCCGAAGGAGCGAAGCGAATGTCAATATCCCTCGTACATGTATCGAATGTCTGTTCGATAACTCATGAATGCCATGGCAAACTCGGATGCTCTCTAAAATGCAACTCAAAGCAATAACAATGTTAAGTTATGAGGGAATCGGAAGCAACTCACCTAAAGAGCAGGAGTAAGAATAAACAGAATAAATCAATTTGCAGAATAATCACGAGAAAATGATAAATACATAATCGTGAGCAGGAGAATGGAAGAGACTCGAGACAAACCTTGTTTACTACTTGAAAGGAAACATCGATAAGTACCGAAAACGTAGCAAAGTTACCCTATGATGAATTCTAAACTACTAAGGAGAGCAGGGAAAGATCATCGAAGAATAAAGAAAGTCATACGTGTGCAAGTGTTGGCGTAAGGACTGGTTGTGGTAGAAATATTGGTGGACTTTGATAAAAGATCGCCGCCTGGTAGAGAAACGGAGTATCCGAAACCTCTATAGACGCTAAGACCAAGATAATCGTAAATATTTTATTCTTTTAGCAAAAAAGTAGGAAACTTGCTGCGAATGAGGTGAAGAGGCAATCGTCCATATTGAACAAGAAAACTATACAAGATAACGAAAAGATCCTATATAAAAGGATATGTATGTATAAACATTGATACAACCTAGCATTGGTGTATAATAGAAGTAGTGATTGTAAGGATGTCCTCGAACGGGGTATCCAGAACCGTTGCCATGGGATAATTGATGATCAATGGATACCTTAAGTAATATAATATATCCAATTCATATACAACCAATTGACTGATTAAGTACATCAGTTTATTAACTTGAACATTTTGTTTTTTACCAAATTGTAGATTTATTTGAACACAAGAAATATTCTTACTGTAATTACATGGAAGAAGTAGTGCCAACATTTTTCATTCCATCAAATTTTCATAAGAGATGGTCATTTAATATATCATAAACTCTAATCATATCATGGACAGATAATATGGGATTAAAGTTGCAACGTTTGAGAGGAATGAACCTCGCAGAAAAGCGCTACATAAAGTACCTTGTACACGAATCGAGCAGCACAAAACGAAACAAAATTGGACCGAAACACAACAAATTACACGAATTCATTGATGCACCAACGGAACTGAGTACTAAATGTCTCCGCGGCCCATGTACAGTTTCGCTTCATGCCCTAATGATGACGCACGTTTTGTAATTTATAAACTGCTCGACAGAAAGATGGGAAGCAGGGACACCGGAGGACATGGAGAATTGCTGAGATCTTCTGGAAAGAGATCGTTCAATTCGTGAATCTCTAGGAACATAGCAACGGCTGATTGAACGTCGATGTATGTACGACCGAGACGGTGTGGTTCCAGAGACTGTTTGAACCCAGCATTAGTAGATTGAAATCAGCTCCAGTTCGTTCATGATACAGACAGTTGTGCATATTGTCTGCCGCTGTTCCTCCAGTGTCGTCTTCGTTAATGCGTTATACCGAGTCGGGGAATCTGGAAACTTGGGAATAGAATTGCACATTGAAAACTGAAACGATTCTTTTCTCAACCTTTTTCTATCTGTGTGACGGCTGGACGAGCTAAGTACCTGATTGCGTTCGTGGTGCTTTTAGTGTCCACATTAGCTGCTCGTGAAGCCGGGTTGTGAAGGATAAACGGTCCCTGCTCGGCTACTTAAACATTGCTCAATTTTCAAGGGAAAGGAAGATCGGTGAGAACGGAGATTGCAGTACATGCAAAATGAAAGTTGTGGCACTTGTGAGCGGTGGGAAGGACAGCTGCTATGCTATGCAGCTTTGTCAGTCTTATGGACATGAGGTAAGAACTAGAGAATATTGCTTGCATCTTCTTCAATCAGGAAGTAGCATTCATGTGAAGTAGCGTGTTGTGATTGAAGCAGGACCTTGTCTCTAATGTAGTCTCGCTTGAGGTTCGTAGTTGTTTCAAGTTATCTTATGAGTCAACTCACTCGTAGTTAGCATGTCCATCTTAGACCATGAACCTGGTAAATGGAGCAATGAGGTTTCTCAGCCTGAAGCATAGTGACTTTTTTCTTATATCCACGAATATGAAGTTATCTCGAAAACATGCTCGCTGACTCTGCCTGTCAATGATTGCAGATTGTGGCCCTTGCCAACCTTTACCCTCTCGACGAAGCTGTTGATGAGTTGGACAGTTACATGTACCAAACTGTAAGGGCTGTCGATCTATTGTACCTCATTCTTAGAAATATAACCTACAATATATCTATCACCAGTCGTATTCTCTGTTACGACTGTATACTGTAGCTTCTCTTTTGCTCCGAATACCCCGAATTCCCTGTATATCCTGTTCGCAGTGGAACATTTGCTAGGTGTTTGAAAGGATGTAGCGTAATTTCTACAGGTTCCTGAGTTCTCCTGTTCCACATATTCCTTCATACACGAGAACACGCATGACTAGAGAAGTCCATGCTGTTGCTCTCCAGCTTGAGTTTATTGAGCTGAATTCAAAAATGAGGCGCCACTCTCGTATGTATCAGTGGCCTCAATATTGACATTTGCTCGTTGACCTCCACACCTCTTTCCTCTAATGTATTCAAACTTTATTCGAGATCACGTCTGTATTTAGTTGATGGCGGAAACGTGTACGGGTGCGGTACCTATGTAACCTTTCTGAACAGCAAACCGAGCGGCAATGTTGCTCGGATATTCTCATGACTTGTCTAAGTCCTTCATCCTCTATGGGCGCATGAACCGGTGTCCAAGTTGTTACGCATGAAGAATTGTATCAACTGGTGTCCAACTTCACGAAATCATCCTGTCACTATCCTCTCTGATTTTATCAGTTTTTCACGGAGTCTTCCTGAATCTTGCAGGTTGGCCATCAGGTTATCACTGCTCTATCACGGTGCATCGGTCTACCTTTGTTTCGAAGAAAAATACAGGGACATTCCAGGTTTTGTCATTACTGTTTGTGGACAAGATGTTGCGTAGTATTTGCTTGTGCCCAGAAGCAAAAAATTTGAGAGTAGAAAATATTGTCTTACGTCGAAAAGTTAGCAAATGGTCTTACAAGTAGAGAACCAGGACAGTACAAACTCGATCTCACTGATAGATTTTTCAGTTGACTGCCATGGTCACTTCACGTCTGTCTTAACGTTTTTCTCACTCTAATCTAATCATCATCATTCTGTAGAGCCAAGGACCTACGATACACAAAGACTGATGGGGATGAAGTGGAAGATTTGGAAGTTCTTCTAAGAGCTGTCAAAACTCGGTTTCCGGATCTAGGAGGTGTGTCATCTGGTGCAATTGCATCGGACTATCAACGACTCAGGGTGGAATATGTCTGTTCAAGATTGGGCCTGGTTTCACTGGCATATATGTGGAAACAAGAACAGCCCTTTCTGCTGCAAAACATGGTGACTGGAACTTACATTAACCATCCAACTCAATAGTTTCTTCTGTATTCTGTGAAATCACTGGAAAGATATAGTAAGCTAGGTTCTTTTGCAGCCGGAGTACGTGT
The DNA here is from genome assembly GCA_948567375.1 of Lunularia cruciata. Taxonomy (NCBI): domain Eukaryota; kingdom Viridiplantae; phylum Streptophyta; class Marchantiopsida; order Lunulariales; family Lunulariaceae; genus Lunularia; species Lunularia cruciata. Next base: position 20,313,419 of record OX419761.1, on the reverse strand, counting down.
GAATGCTGGTATGGAAGATACTGTGGCATATTATCACAGGTGCTGAGATTCTACCTTCCTTGTGTCTTTGCCTACAAGATTGACAGTGGAATTCATGCTGTCCTGGTAAAGGTGAGAAAATATGACCTTGGTGCTCGACGGTTTTCTTGATCATGAAGAGACATTACACACATACCCTACCTAGACAATTACGTGTGTACTGCTCTTTAGATAGATGATGAACCGTACGGTTCATCCTTAAATTCATGCCTACCCTTTGTAAGTGTAATTGTTCTGTAATACTCTGGTTGGATTAGGTTGCAGCCATGGGCTTAGATCCACACAAACACCTCGGGAAGGAGCTATCAGTACTTCAGCCTCTTCTTACGAAACTCCAAGAGTATGCATACTTCTTTGGGCTAGCAGTTTATTACTTTCTAGTTTTGTTTTGCCACACAATCATTCTATTCGTCATCACAGTAGATAAAGTGGAAATGACCCATCCACATCTTTATATGTTAAATGTTTCCAGAACAGGACCCTGGTTATCCGCACATCACTTCTTGAGAAGTTTCCTCTTTAATTATAGCAGCCACCAACAAGGTAGCCCCCCGGAAGGTAAGTGGTAGGACTCTCTTAACGAAGCCTCGACATTTTGAGCTCAGTACCCTTAGAAAGTTCTCAACTAAACTTTTAAGGTTCAAGAGATGTTTAAAGAAATGAAAGTTAAGGCTTTTTTGTGTGTGCTTGCAGCCTTTACGGTTGCAACGTATGTGGCGAAGGTGGAGAGTACGAAACCTTAACGTTGGACTCCCCATTGTTCGTGGTAACAACCTCACGATCGTATCAATGCATTTTTTCAGGGTCTTATTCGATAGACAGTATTAGGCTGGTTCACTGGTTATGTTCAAAACCTTGGTGTACGGCCTTGCAGTACTTGGCATATGCATGAGCAAGAGATATTCTATTTGTTATGATGAGGGTTAGAATGCATTAGCCGTTGGGGATATAACTTGTTTGAAATCATGAACAGGCTATGATCCCCTCTCACATTGACGAGGATCTGCTCAAGTCTTCTCCTGTCTTGACTACACTCTTGCATTGATGTGACAAGAACGCCAAAATCATACTCGATGACTTCGCAATAGAACTTCACTCAGCAGATTCTATAGCTCCTGTCGGCGTTCTCCATCCGCTGAAGTTTCATCTCGAGACTAAATCAGATGTTTGGAGCCCTGATTTATGCGCTAAAAATTTCTACGAGGAGGTCACTGAACCCGCAGAGTCTATCAAAACTTCCAGCGGACATCCGGTACCCGCTTTTCTGAGCCAAGGTTCCGAGCAATCCAAATTGATTAGTAGGAAGGATGAACTCCGGATCACAGTCAACAGGCACAGAAATGGCTTTTTTGCACTCGCCTGTTGGAAACAGCCCGGCAGAAGTGCGGCCCAAGGTACCGTGTCTCATAAACCCTAGCTTTACTCAGTTGGTTGTTAATGTAAGTGGCTCTTAGCGTTGGACGAGGTCTTACGGCCAAAGAAGACTTTCATTGCTTCTTGGGTTTCTTCAGTGGCTGCAAGTTATCACCATCTTCAGAAGTGGGACTTTGCTGTAGCGGTTTTTATTCTAGGTAGTAAATACTACCGTTTTTGCTCTTCTACCACGTGTTGAACACATCGTCGATATGGATTGCATAGATTATCTATGCCGTCTCTTTCAAATTAAATCAAATTTCTTTGCAAAACGTATTCAGCCTCCTATTTGGCATTGACCAAAGTACTCCTGGATCACAGAAGTGCAGGATGAGTTGGATGACCTCCTTGAAGGAATTGAAGGCGAGCTTGAGAACGAAAGTATGGGCTGGGCTGATGTCATATACATACAGCTCTTTCTGAAGGACATGTCAACGTTTGCAAAGGCAAATGAGAAGTACATGGCGCACATAACCGAGGAACTTTGTTTAAGAGGAGTGCCGTCAAGGTGCTGTGTGGAACTTCCACTAATTGAGAGTGGCATGGGAGGTGCCCTTGTTGAGGTTCTTGCTGCAACAGGTCCGAGCAAGCAAGTTTTACATGTGCAGAGCATCTCCTCTTGGGCTCCAAGCTGCATCGGTCCTTACAGTCAGGTAAGCATCCTAGTTATCAATGCGGAACAAATGAAATATCTATGGTGGTTTGGAATACAGAGATTTCGCTCTGAGGTTGTTATATCTCCAATTCCCAAAATTTATGTACCTTCCTGGATATCTCTGTTACGTTTCAGTAAGATCGTCCTTTTGCTTTTCAAGAGCAAATATTGGAGAACTATACTTCACATCAAAACTAATGAACATCTTAACCATAAGATTACGAGTCTCAACGATTTCTTGCTGCTTTTTATTCCTTTTGCTGGTCTGTACGTTAGACCTTCCGGACGGTGCATTCTATATTAATTCGTTTGTTCATGTATTGGAGCAGGCGACCTTATATCAAAATCTGCTGTTTATGGCGGGGCAATTAGGACTTGATCCTCCTACGATGAATCTTGTCGCAGGAGATGGTGCGGAACAAATGCTTCAAGCTCTGAGAAATTGTGAAGCGGTTGGTCATGTCTTCACTTCATCGCTACTAAACTCTGCGCTGAGCTTCACTGTTTACTACCCCTCTGCTGTCAGCTCGGTAGAAAGGAATCAAATGGGGGATGTCCTAAATACATTTATACGCAATCGTCGGAGGATGGTGACGAGACAGGATCGCGATGTACATAACCATCAAGTGGCTCCGTGTGGCGTTTCACCTGCGCCTTTAGTCCTAAATATACTCGTTCCTGCATTGCCCAAAGGGTAAGAAATATAACTATCTCTCGTATAATCCACAGCTTGTCTTCCACCTGTTTGTCAAGCAATTGTCCGGCTGCCAATCCGTCTAAACTGTTTCTTTCCTCTGCCCTGACTAGGATCAACTTTGAGCAGTTCAATCTATCGTGGCTGAAGTGTATTTCTTTATGCCTTCTCTGCAGTGCCCTTGTAGAAGTGTCACCTCTAGCTCACATTAGGAGCCCATACGAGGAGTCCTCGGACGACGAATCTCAAGATGCAGACTGGAAAGCAATCGCCAGGGAGTGTTATCACGGTCAATGTGAGTCACGATGTAAAGCGTCCGGTGAGGAGTTCACATATTCTCCATCAACAGATTTTGGGGACTCAGTGCAACCTATACACAATCGATTTACTTGTTCTCCTTGCAAGGGACTGATAGTGCCACGACAGTTGTGTCGAGCAGTAAGTTCCATCTTTTTGACAGAGACTCAGACAACTCCTGCTGGGAACGCTACAATCGGAACCATGCCTCCAGGATTGGATCCTTATCTTACCGATAGGGTCTTCGAGTGTGTGCAGTCAATATCTCTCACACTCGAAGATGCCTCTCTCGGCTGGGACGACGTATTTGTAAGTAGTCACATTTCCTGTCTTTTCGATATGAACTTAAAATATCCCATTCAAGAATTAACATGATGCATTGCTCATCGAAGTGGGGATGCAACTGAAATTTGTACGTATTCTCCTATATGATGTCCTGAAGTTCCACTATACACTGGTCACACGCAGGTTTTCCGGTTGTACTTCGTAGCAAGCATTATCTCTGCACACGATCTGCGAACAGCGATGGAAGTAGCTATGTCTCGATCTTACAAAATTGGATCTAAAACGCGGGATGGCGCGGCCCATGTTGGTCCAAGGCCAACTTTGCTTCCCGTTTTGGGTGTTGGAGAAACTGCCGAAATGCGAGGAGTCATTGCAATCGAGTTGACCGCATCAGGTGGCATGGCCATCAGGTTATAGTATTAAATCAAGTCACGTAAAGCCTCACCCATTACTTTGCCAAAAGTGGCAATGGTGAGGTTGCAAACAACTCACCTCTCTTTGACAGGTGGAAGTTCAGACAACTTGAAGTCATCATGCCCACAAAAAGGGACGAGAAAGAATGGATAGCTCATATGGAGGAAACAAATTAGGATGGACAAGAACGAGGGGAAAGAAGTGCAGAAGCTAGTGAAAGAGTGGCTGATTTGCAGAGATCCTCATAGTCGTTTTAAAATGTGAACGTGCTAGTTAGCCAGTTCTTTAGAGGCCAGGGGCGAAAATGTATCATAAATTGATGGGTGTGTATCAACTATGACTTCGGGTCACTTTCCTAAACCACTGTACACGCTTTTGTGACGACGCTCGGCAAAACGAGAGCAACAGGACCTCTGTATGGATTCACGTTTCTATATGAGCAATAATATTCCTAGACCAATTCTTTTCTGTCTCGTTTGAGACGTGTACCGTTGCGTTGCTTTTTCTCGTTAATGTACGTCTTAAGAATGTCGAGCAGGTGTGCGTGAACGGGAATGAGGCGTTCTGCCGTCGCCTCCATTGCTCGTCCGAAATGTCAGTGGGGTCACTGGTGAAATTTCAAAATCGTGTTCGACAAGTTTTGGAATCGCGAGAATGCCTCTGGCTCGTGAGTCGAAGACCCCATTCAGACGCCTTGCCTTAAACAGAGGCCTGAAGTTCTTCAACGTGCTAGTAATTGTATGACTCCTGTCTTACGCCTGTTTACTTCTGCAAATGCATGGGTTCCTCAATTTGTCTGTCGGAGGGAGGATCTACTTATTTCAAAGTGATTTTGATCGTCTGAGCGAACATCCGTGTTTCGAATCCGTAGTGGACGTCACAGGGTTTAGCGTCATGTATGCGGTTCAGCCGCAAAAGGCAAAACCTTCAAGGTTTTTCTGCTGGTGGACCTCTGTCGTCTGGGCAATTTGAAGGATGATTTGGTCCACTGCTCCGCTCTGATGGCACCACTGCTGTACCAAAGAGTCAAGTGCACCGCGGTTGGAGGTAGCATCTAGCATTTTTGTAGCATAGTGGGAGACCAAGGCACCTAGGACTGTTTCATGGGGCCCTACTCTGCCGTTCACCGGAAATTGTGTCCACTGACGTCCGCGTTGATTACTTACCACAAGAACAACAGCTCATTGATTGTGTGTGAGAGATCGATTGATCTGGTACGACAAACTGTGGCGAGAAGGAATGGAGAAAGCAGAAAAGCAATTTTGAGCCCCTGGGAACACCAGACGTTCAGGCGAAGTGCAATTCCAATCAGTTTCAGCAGAACTTGCTGAGATAAGCAGCTGAATTGCAGTGCATTTCGGTATTGCAGATCTGTGGAGGGTTGACCATCATTATGGTGATTACGTTACAGCAGCCTCCCACCTTCATCCCTGGATGGTAACTTATCTTCTCAGTTACTTTTGGTCTCATCCCTGATTCTCGTGATTGAGGAGGCGGGGATAAACTTTATCATCTTAGAGTTGAACCCGAAATCTCAAAGTACCAAACAAAGCATTTATAGGTAGCGTCCAGAATGAATTTGCCTTGTGAGCGCATTCCTTTGGCAATTGCCCACAGTAACTGGCAAAGAGTTTCATCTGGGCAGTGAATTCATGGATTTTCATACAAAGATACGCTTCTTCTTCACATGTAATACCCATAACAAATGTCGCAGGCTGCTGATTGGTCTAGGCGGTATAACAAAGTGAATTCATGGATTTTCATACAAAGATACGCTTCTTCTTCACATGTAATACCCATAACAAATGTCGCAGGCTGCTGATTGGTCTAGGCGGTATAACAAAGTGAATTCATGGATTTTCATACAAAGATACGCTTCTTCTTCACATGTAATACCCATAACAAATGTCGCAGGCTGCTGATTGGTCTAGGCGGTATAACAATGGTTGGAGGACTTTCAGGCTTTGGTGGAACAACTCTTCCCTGCTGCTACATGAATCACGTGATAACCACAAGCGTCTCAAGTTTTGGAGGTCTGATTTACAGTCTTTGCCTATTTGGACAGGTGAAGATGAACCCTTGACCTAGACCTGGTTGGAAAAACTTGATTATCGAGTAATAACATTTTATTACTTCAGACCATCTGATATCAGATGGTCGGTCTGAAGTAGTTGCGTCTTGAAACCTGATATGACATTACCGTATGTATCAACGTTCTCAATTGTAAGGGTAGAGAATGTAGAAATTAAAGGCATTAAATGATGTGAATCTCGAAGTTCTCTGTACTATTAGAGGAGCGCTTCTCCTGTAAAGAAAGGCTGGAGTGATTTCCGAGCCTGTCATTGCAAGACTACGATGATGGTTTACTGGCACTCCGTGACCCGCGTGCAGAGAAACAAAATCTTAGAGGCGTTCGGCACAACGAAATACACCCCTGAAAGTGTAAATATCTTCCGGGTGATATCATCTTCAATCCACTGCTTGCGCTTTTCCTGATACCGGAGTGCAATAGTGACTACAATGGCCGGTGATGAAAAGGGTCATAACTATTGGGCAGTGTTGATGATGTAGGTGGACAAATTTCTCATCACTTGCTCGTGGTTGTACCTCACTCTGGCTATCGTTCAGGTGTGCTCACAACTTTTCGTCTCATCTTTTAGAGAGTAGTTTATCGGAGCTTCCATATCCATTTCTCTATATCCATTCATCGGAATCTTCAAGTTGCAAGAGAGTGTGTTGTCTCTAATAAACATGCGTAAAAGAGACGCGCAAGCTGGCTGTAGTCTTGCAGGTACTCCTAATTGGAGGTAGATGCTCTTTGCAACGCATGACCTCGGAGAAATTTGAGGTACCGTTGATTCCAGGAAACGGTAGATGATAGATTCTTTCTTTTTTAGTTACACGTAATGAGACGTTAATGCCAATTTGTGATAATCCAATTTTTTTCGGGGTATTTCATGTACAGTAATGCTTCACATACAGATTTTGCATGATTTTGACACTTATTGATGTAGCTTTATTTCCCAAGGCAGACATTATAAATTTTTTGCATACTTTGCTTGGACATTTATTATAAAGATTATAGAGACAAAGATGTATTTTACAACCAATAATTTATTAGCCTGTGGAACAATGTGGCAATTTTAACATTAGACCCTGAATGGTAGAGTAAGTAGGTAACTTACTGCCAATCCACAAACAGGTGCGACATATAAATCACATGGTATACGCACAGAATGGATGCATATTTGAGACAGTAACTATCTCGGTTCTTGCAATTTAGACGCTCGAAGAAACGCTAGCCAATCGACAACAAGCCATGAGCACACTTCGTCGCGAGATGTACGTTCTCATATATATATCTCTCTATGTTGGCTATGATGGCTGCCTCTCAAATATGCGTATTGCTATCTACTGGTTTCTCAATGACATTTACTTTGCCTTTCATTTGCTGATGTTTCTTCTCTATATATGCAGTTGATGTATCTTCTCTATATATGCAGTTGTTCCAATAGGTTTGCTTCGATTACGCCATTGCTGTCGGATACCTTCGATGCATTCTAACTTAGGGATTTCATACTACTCTAGCGTTGCGTACCATGTATATCTTGCTTAACGATCGTTTGCAACTCATGAGTTCTGGATAACCCGTTCCCAGAACGGCATCTGTTCTCGTCTACCTATATATATCTCTCTATGTTACATTACTTAGCGGTTTGGTATATCTATTCTCTCCCGTTATCAGGATACATTGATATTACAAGTAGAGTAATAAATAGCATAGCTACTATGATATGTAGCGGTATACTCTATCCAACCTATTAGTGTTATAGTGCATTCCTCCTGGAGTTAGGATCCACAACATTTCTGATTCGAGCCTTTCAACTGCTCACACAAACTGAATACCCCTCACACAAACTGAATACCCCTGCTTTTGTTTGGCTGACACATGGCACCATCTCCCATGTGTGACAATCTCGCCCTGTGGCTCTCCCTTCCTTCACAGTTCCCTAGACCTCTCTGAGCACCCGAGGCCATCCTTCCCTCGGAAACCCTCTCCCCTCTCCTTTGCTTTCTGCTCGTTTAGGTTATAGTTCTTGCTTAGCTCATAGTGCGTTCTCCCTTGTTAGTTCCACCTTTTCATGCTTGCCCGTTCTGCCTTATTCTCTGCTCTCTAGCTCTCCACTTGACACTCTTCTAACTTGGCTCATTCCTTTGTCTTCTTACTAACTCCTCCTGGGTTCTTTGTGGTTCGCTCTCTGGTTTTACTTGCTGCTAACCTTAATAGACTTTGTCCTTGCAGGCATTTTCTAGGGATGTCTCAAATCACTCACACTCTCCTGCTTTTGATCTTATTTTCTTCTTTCCCTTGTTCACTATTTTGTCCATGCCTACATTCTGCATTCGTCCGGTTTCTGCTCTTTTGGGACTTTAAGCTCCATTTGTTCATTTCTGTAGCCTTTCGTTTCTGTAACCTTCCCCTGGCGGTTTATTATTTTGTGCAACACTGCTGAACGATGGCTATTTATTACTTTAAGCGGCGCTGTTGGAAGCAACCGAGTTTGCCTTGGCACTCATGAGTTTTCGAGCAGAAACTCGGGACGAGGAGTACTGACATTTGTTCAGCTACTTCGGCACTGCGTGAGGCATTGATGAAGTCGTTGGTGTTATCATGAAGGTTTACTATGGCCGCCTTCTGCTTCCTTCAGTTGTTTAGCGTCTCCGGACTCTAGTGTCCATAGCGTTGGGTGTGATATACTTTATATATCCTATCCTCCTTTATAGATTTCCCGGAGGCCTGTTTACCATACTGTTGTTTGGGAGTCCTTCTTGACTTGTGAATTCATATATATACTGTATACTTCACCTTCACCTTCATTCACTCCACCTCTGCTTTTCCCGCTTCAGTTGACTTGTCCCCTTTGACTTGTCCCCTTCCCGTGCAGTGCTGAAGTTTTCTTGCTCCAGTCTTGTATCACTAGCGAACCTTTGCTTGACTCTTTCTCATTGTTGTGTCCTGGACTTTCTCTCTACTAATGAATGTTTGTGATTTCAGGGATCCATCAGGTATGTCTTGATTTCTTCCCTCATCTTACTCATATGAATTCTTTTCTTTCTGGACTGATCCTCATTATGCAGCTAAGACTCCAGCGCTTAAGTGCATGCCTGCACTTTTGCTTGCCCTTGCTTTCCACACTTCCACCTTTGTTCTTTTTGACATTCCCATTACTTTTGAGCGGCACTTTAGGGGAGCAACCGAGTTTGCCTTGGCACTCATGAGTTTTCGAGCAGAAACTCGGTATGAGGAGTACTGACAATTGTTCAGCTACTTCAGCACTGATGAAGTCATAGGTGTTTTCGTGTTCACCCTAAACTATGGCCGCCTTCTGCTTCCCCTTTGTTGTTTAGCGTCTCAGGACTCAAGCGTCCATAGCACTTGTTGTGATATATTTTATATCCTGTCCTTTTTTGCTTTGCTCTCATTACCCTGTTACACTTCTACAGGTTTCTGCAGCCACACCATCCTATAGCTCTCGCATTGTTCCACTCCTCCATTCCCAGCTTATTCCCTCCCTATTATTTTTCCTTCGCTCTTTACCTAATTCATGGGACCTCTTGTGTATACAGTGTTCCTACCCGACTCCAGCCCACCTTTTTTATTTTTATTGTTCAGGCACTGCTTACTGGCAGTCTTTTACATAGAGTTACCCATTTCTTGCAGTTGTTTGCATAGAGTTCTCTATTTCATGGTGGTTTACTAGTCTGTTAGCCATATGTTATTCTCAATTTGTTTCAATTATGCCTTTGCTTCAAGTTACATTTGATGCATTCTACCTTATGGATTTCTCACTATTCTAGCATTGTCAATTATGTACATCTTGCTTATCGACCATTTGCACCTCATAAGTTCTGGATAATCCGTTCCCAGAATGGCATCTGTTCTTGTATACCTATATATCCTGTCCTCTTACGCTTCGCTCTAGTTACACTCTTACATTTAGACCCGTTTCCGCAGCCATATCCTTAGAGAATCTTTTTTTGGTTCCACTCCTCCATTCCCCTTCTATTTCACTCCCTAGTCCTTTCCCCTTCGATCTCTGGCTGCTTCCTGCCTCAACCTCTAGTGTTTACTGTGTTCCTCCCCAACTCCATCCCACGTTCTTCATCTTCATCCACGCACTGCATCCTGGTGGGCTCTTACAGCAAGTTTCCTATTCATCTCGCTTCATCCACGCACTGCATCCTGGTGGGCTCTTACAGCAAGTTTCCTATTCATCTCGCTTCATCCACACACTGCATCCTGGCGGGCTCTTACAGCACACAGCACGTTTCCTATGCCTCTCGCTATCGGTTGCATTGCTGCTTTCGGTTTCATTTTTTACTGGTGAACTCTTACATCAAGCTTTCTATCCCACGCTCACGTTGGCATTGCTGCTCTCGATTTCACGTTCTTCACTGTCCATTGGCAGTACGGTATTCTCAATTTCTTGCACTTATGCCTTTGCTGCAGGTTACTTTGTTGCACTTATGCCTATGCTGCAGGTTACTTTCGATGCATTTTACATTCAAGCTTTAATACTACTCTAGCATTGTGATTCAAGTGCATGTTGTTTATCGGATATGTGCACTTCATGAGTTGGATAACCCGTTCCCAGAACGGCTTCTGCTGTCATATACCAATATATCTCTATGTTAGAGTGCATGCACAATTCGTTGTTCTTTGTTAGATTTCGCTGTGTTACAAATGAAAAAAATTTCATGCTTATCATGGGCTTAGTATCTATAGAGACTTAAGAACATCACTGCTTTCTGCCAGGCAGGAACCTCCAGTTCGAGCCCACCAGTAGTTTTTCCCGGAGGCCTGTATACCATATTATTGTTTGGGAGTCCTTGACTTCTGAATTCATATATATATCTATATATATATATATATATATATATATATATATATATATATATATATATATATATATATATATATATATATATATATATATATATAGGTATATAGGTATACGAGAACAGAAGCCGTTCCCAGAATAGAAGCCGTTCTGGGAACGGGTTATCCAAAACTCATTTAAGTGTAAATGATCGGTAAGCAAAATGTACTAGATTCACAATGTTAGTATAGTGAGAAATCCACAATGTAGAATGCATCAAATGTAACTTGAAGCAAACGCATAATTGAAACAAATTGACAATAACATATGGCTAACAGACTAGTAAACCATTATGAAATCAAGAACTCCATGCAAACAACTGCGAGAAATATAGGTAACACTATGTAAAAGATTGCCAGTAAGCAGTGCGTGTACAATAAAAATAAAAAACGTGGGCTGTAGTCTGGTAGGAACATTGTATACACCATAGGACCTCTGGTGTATACAGTGTTCATACAGCAAAGAGCAAAGGATAAATAATAAGGAGGGAATTAGCTGGGGAATGGAACAATGTAAGAGCTATAGGATAGTGTGGCTGCAAAAACCTGTCAAAGTGTAACAGGGTAACGAGAGTGAAGCAAAAAAGGACAGGATATAAAGTATATCGCAACAAGCGCTATGGACGCTTGAGTCCTGAGACGCTAAACAGCAAAGGGAAGCAGAAGATGGCCATAGTAAACCTTCATGAAAACACCTACGACTTCATCAGTGCCTCACGCAGTGCCGAAGTAGTTGAGCAATTGTCATTACCCCTCATACCGAGTTTCTGCTCGAAAACTCATGAGTGCCAAGGCAAACTCGGTTGCTCCCCTAAAGTGCAGCTCAAAAGGAGTGGAAAGGTCAAAAAGAACTGAAGTGGAAGTGTGGAAAGCAAGGGCTAGCAAAAGTGCAAGCACATACGTCAGTGCCGGAGTCTTAGCCACATAGTGAGGATCAGTCCAGAAAGAAAAGAATCCACATGAGTAAGATGAGGGAAGAAATCGAGACATACCTGATGGATCCCTGAAATCACCAACATTCATTAGTAGAGAGAAAGTCCATGACACAACAATGAGAAAGAGTCAAGCAGAGGTTCGTTAGTTATATGCGAGTGGAGCAAGAAAACTGCAGCGCTTCACAGGGAGGGGACGAGTCAATGGGAAAAGCAGAGGTGAAGTGATTTAAGGTGAAGGTGAAGTATACAATGTATATATGAATTCAGAAGTCAAGTAGGACTCCCAAACAACAGTATGGTATACAGGCCTCTGTGAAAATAAATATATATATAATGAATGTTTGTTATTTCAGGGATCCATCAGCTATGTCTCTATTTCTTCCCTCATCTTACTCATGTGGATTCTTTTCTTTCTGGACTGATCCTCATTTTGCAGCTAAGACTCCAGCGCTTATGTGTGTGCTTGCACTTTTGCTTGCCCTTGCTTTCCACCTCTGTTCTTTTTGACATTCCCATTACTTTTGAGCGCACTTTAGGGGAGCAACCGAGTTTGCCTTGGCACTCATGAGTTTTTGAGCAGAAACTCGGTACGAGGGGTACTGACAATTGTTCAGCTACTTCGGCATTGATGAAGTCTCCGGTGTTTTCATGAAGGTTTACTATGGCCGCCTTCTGCTTCCCCTTTGCTGTTTAGCATCTCAGGACTCAAGCGTCCATAGCACTTGTTGTGATATACTTTATATCCTGTCCTTTTTCGCTTTGCTCTTGTTACCCTGTTACACTTTGACATGTTTCTACAGCCACACCATCCTATAGCTCTTGCATTGTTCCACTCCTCCATTCCCCAGCTAATTCCCTCCCTATTATTGTTCTTTTGCTCTTTGCCTGATTCATGGGACCTCTTGTGTATACAGTGTTCCTACTCGACTCCAGCCCACGTTTTTTATTTTTATTGTTCAGGCACTGCTTACTGGCAGTCTTTTACATAGCGTTACCTATTTCTTGCAGTTTGTTTGCATAGAGTTCTCAATTTCATGGTGGTTTACTAGTCTGTTAGCCATATGTTATTCTCAATTTGTTTCAATTATGCCTTTGCTTCAAGTTACATTTGATTCGGATTTATCACTATTCTAGCATTGTGAATGATGGACATCTTGCTTACCGATCATTTGCACTTTATGAGTTCTGGATAACCCGGTCCCAGAACGGCTTTTGTTCTCGTATACCTATGTATATCTCTCTCTATATGAAAACCCCCTTCCTGTTCCCCTTTCCCCTCTTTAGATTATTGTTTTCATTCCACCTTTGGGTGCGGCTCGCTCTGCTTTACTCTGTGAACTTTCACCCCCCTTTCTATGGCAAATGACCTGCTCTTTCCCTGTGCCTTTGGACTCGCTCCCTTCTGTCTTCGTTGGGTGTCAAATGACTTGCTCCTTCCCGTGCCTTCTGACTCAGCTCCTTACTGTTTCTTTGTTGATTTCACTCAGTTAATTTACCATCTTCTTCATCTGACTCAACTCCTTACTATTTCTTTGTTGATTTCACTCAGTTAATTTACCACCTTCTTCATTTGTTTGCATCTTCGGTTAGTTGTGCTAGTTTTTACTTGCTTTTGATACTAACATTTGTTTCCTTTCAGGCTTTAACCAGGTATGTCTTGGGTCCCTTACCTTCTCCTGCTCACCATTCATTTTCTTCCTTCGGATGCTGATTTATTTACATTACACAGTCATTCTGCTCATTACTGTTCCTGCCCTTTGTTTGGATTTTAAGTTTCATATGGTACAGCTTTTCCCTTACCCTGAGCGGCACTGTTGGAAGCAACTGAGTTTGCCTTGGCACTCATGAGTTTTCAAGCAGAACTAGGTACCAGGGGTACTGACACTTGCTCAGTTACTTCGGCACTGCGTGAGGCACTGATGAAGTCGCATGTGTTTTATTGGAGGTTCACTATGGCCACCTTCTCTTTCCATTAGTTTGTTTAGTGTCTCAGGACTAAAGCGTCCATAGCGCTTGCTGTGATATACTCTATCCAGTCCTTTGTCGCTTCGCTCCTTCTCAGCCTAGAGACCATCCACTCTCTTCCCCTTTGCTCCAACTCACATTGGTTGTTTTGCTTCATGTTTTCTATCCAGTCTGCCAATTCAGTTCTCTTGATTGGTTTAGTTTTGACTCGTGTGTCTTCAAGTACAGCTTGTCTATTTCGCTACATGCTTTAATTGGCGCTGATCGATTACATGATGTATATCCTTTCTCTACTGCTGTTGACCAGGATATAGTTGATATTTCGTTTGTGCTTTACCTCGCATTTAATCGGTTAGATTCTTTACTTTCTTTAGGGTTTCATTTCTCATCTCGATTTGCACATATCATCTTTACATTTCATATGCACACCATTTGCACGTAATGACTTCTGAATCCCCCGTTCTTCGAACGGCTTCTGCTCGCATGTCTGAACATATGACTACCTTGGTCCGTCCCCAGATCCTAAGAAGACTGAGGATTCATTGGTTGCATTTGTCAGCAAGAGCGCTTGTATGACGTAGGAGCTATTGCAGCATTGAGCTCTGAGTTTTCTGGAAAGGTCTCTTATCCCCGTGTCGAAGGTTACATGATTTACGAAAGTATCAATGGAACGCAGAGGAGATCAAGAAAGCCGGGTCGAGAAGACGATCACCAACAAAATTGAGGAGAAAATGGCGAGTAAATATGGGGAGTAAGTAACCTTCACTGTCAAAAAAGTAATTTAGACCTCTCCAAGTCTGCGAAAGATCTCGTCCCACCGTCTTACACGCCCTGATACTCCAGCTTCTATTCTTCACTGCTTACATTTGCCTACCACCATTGACAAGGAAGGTAAGTGTGAGATGAGTATTCCTAAAGCGAAATTGGCAAGTGCTACAACGCCTTTTTGTATCACTCGTTCTAAGTCAAACGGCAAAGTCTGGAGTGCCAGTTTTGTGACGTAACTCCGTAACTTCTTATTCTTTTGTGAACTAATAAATCAGATCACATGCAGGTGGATGGGTACTTGACATGGGATTTGGGACGACAAGCGCAAATGCTTCTCGTGGTGGCGACCTTGTAGATAGTGAATCTTAACCCCGTGAATGTTAGGGTTATCAGCTCGAAACAACTGTATTAGAAATGCTGGAGCACCACACCATGGATGTTATCCGTTGAATTATCAAAATATAGCAGTTGAAACCACCGGAGATATTCAGTTGATCATACTTTAAGACCCGCTTAGTATTCAAACTTGAATAGATCCAGATGCAAGTCATCATCATTGCCGCTCATGTACCTTGATTTGATTTTGCAACCTGTAGTACGGAGTCCGTCGATTCCTTTTAATCCCAGTTTATATTTAATTTACAACATATCTAAGATCTCCATGGGCAATACCTCGAACATGAAAAGTACACATGTATACCGTCTTGAAGCCTTTGATGTGCATGGAGAGGTGGGTATAAAAAAATCCAAACATAAAGCACATTTTCGTACATTATGATAATCTATCCTATCCATACACTCCTCTCCGAATATATGAAATTCTGCTCAAATATATGAATTCTGGATAACCCGTTACCAGAACGGTTTTTGTTCTCGTATACCAATATGGATTAAATCACTCCCTAGTAATTTCCCCTTTGCACTTTGACCGTATCCTACTCCGACCTCTCGTGTCTACAGTGTTTCTACTTGACACCATCCCACTCATTGACGGACTTTTACATCACGTTTTCTATTTCTCGGTATCGTCTGCATAGATGATCTCCACTTCACATTCTCTTAACTAGTCCTGAGGCAATCTGTTATTCATAATTTATTATTAATTATATATTTATTGTAAATTATATTTTATATATTTTACTTTAAAATTTTAATACTACTGTGATTCATGTATATATTATTTAACTATCCATTTGCACTTCGTGAATTTTGGATAACCCATTCCCATAACAAGCTTGTGCTCTCATATACCTATATATCAAATGTTTTAGCACCCATGAGAACCGGGGACGGGAGAGAGTATGCACTGCATTCAGCTATCTCGCTACCTGGTCACAGTTACTGACGAAATCGTGAGTGATTCTGTCTAGACTTGTTATGAGAAAGTTCTGTTTCTTCCCTCTTTTTATGTTGAACGATGGATGCTGACATAGAACACGCACGTGTCAATTCCAGTCTTCATACACTCTCCGGGATCAGTTTCATATTTTTTATGAGATTTGGGCATTTACTGTGAATTAACATCCTCAGGCCATGCCTGTACTAAATCATTTTCCACTTCCCGTTTCCAATTGTTTAAGGTGTTTTAAATGTGCTGCAAGCATTTCCAACGTATAACTACCATCCATGTACAGTAAATGTGGTGCTAACCCTGGGTGCAGATTTACGCCTACTTGCTTGCTTCTTCTATGTGCACTTCATAGTTTTAACATCTTCACCATGACGAGTCGGAGTCAGACGTGGGGTAAGCAACGGGGATTTTTCACAATGGATTCTGTATTTCGCTATGTATATGTGGAAAATATCGAGGACCCCGTTCAAAGGCTCAATGCGAATTCATCCCATGCGAACTCTAGTAACGAGAAATGCTTCGACAGCTTTAATAATGTCCCCCATCTCATGAAATATCAATAGTATCTTCCATCACATTACCAATATGAAATGTTCAACGAACACATGCATTCCTGAAACAATGCAAACGATAATGCCATACATTGCATAAACTATGAGAGATATCTTGTTTGATATTACCAATATGAAGCCTCCATTCCGGAACGGTGCGAAGCTTTCTGTCACAACGATACGAGAAAGACGTGAAATGATGAGGAGCTTGTGGTGAACAAGAAAGTGAAATGAAACCAACTCGTATGGTGATTTGGGTGGATGACGGTGAAAAGGGGAAAATAAATAAGTGCGAAAGAACTGGGTAGCTGCTCGAATCTAGATAACAAAGAGTTTGAGAGTCTCGTACAAAGATGAAGAAATACCAGTGATACAATTATGAAACGTTTAACGAAGTAAATATTCGTTCCAGCAGAATGAAAATGATAATCTCATGTATTGCATGAAATGCGAATAGCGCATTCGATGCAATAAGCATTCATTCCAGAGCAATGCGTAGCAATTAACCAGCTGAAAAGTAAGAAATGAGGAGCCAGCGGTGAATGGGAAGTGTGAGTAACGAGGGAAAGAGATGCACAAGGACAGAAGCGAGAATTGCGAAACGCCTGGATCTCGGTTATCTGTCTATGAGCGCAATAAACTAAAATTAAACACATGCGAATGAAAATACAAAGAATTGTTATGTAAGAAATTTGATAACTTCGTACGTTTCATGCAAGTAGTTCCATACAAATATCAATATGAAGCATTTAACGAAATAAACATTCAGTCTAAACCAATGCCAATGCCAATGCCAATCTCGATATATGAGCTATGAAGACTAGATTTGCTTAAATAGTTTCAGTAGGAAAAAACGGAGAAGCAGGCAATGATTTTTTGGAGTATTTTAGGGAACGCTCGAGGAAACATAAAGTAAATGTGGGAAGGAAAATTTAGTAAGTAAATGTGGGAAGGAAAATTTAGTAAATTACTTAGTTGGCTCAAACTGAATGTAAGTTGATATGGCCGAGTTGGTCTAAGGCGCCAGATTAAGGTTCTGGTCCGAAAGGGCGTGGGTTCGAATCCCACTGTCAACAGCTCTTCTTTTGCCTCTCCTCGATGTGAGAAATATCGTGTCATTCTTACTTTAACCTTTCCTCACTTGAGGATGTTGCGC
Source organism: Lunularia cruciata (assembly GCA_948567375.1). Classification (NCBI taxonomy): domain Eukaryota; kingdom Viridiplantae; phylum Streptophyta; class Marchantiopsida; order Lunulariales; family Lunulariaceae; genus Lunularia; species Lunularia cruciata. The sequence continues at coordinate 20,295,956 of OX419761.1, read as the reverse complement.
AACTCGTTTCTGGTAACACTAAATAATCTAAGGGACCCATTTTCGCTGTTAATGTCTCCTCTCCCACTCCACCTATCCTCAACTAATGCTTTGTATATATTAGTCTTAGCTCGATGTTTCTCTGTTTCAGGTTCCTACCCGACTTTTTATTTCAGGGGCTTGATCAGTCGCGTATTGCTTGTGATCACACGAATCATACTAGTTCTCTGCAGGTGTTACCAATGAAATGTCTCCATTATGTCTTTTACTTCGACTTACCTTCGTATTGTTAGCTTCACTTAATTTCTATTTCCTGAGTTGCTATTCACTTCGATTTGCACTCTGATGCTTACATTTCATCTGCACTGCATATGCGCTCGGTGGGTTCTCAATCCCCCGTTCTTCGAACGGCTTCTGCTCTCATTTCCCATGTCATTGCGTTCATACCTTGATTAGTACAACAGTAAGTTACACACAAGAAATCAAGGGACAAGTACAGTTGATTCCACTTACATTGCCAAATTATGTGGATAGGTGCATCAAGGACATTCAAGGAATTGCACTTACTCATTATCCTCTAGAAGTGCAATCATAGCGCCTCCACTCTATGCCCTGCGCAATGGACACCCCACTGGAAGTATCAGCAGTTGTGAAGTGCCCTGGTGGATTCAAGCTGAACGTCAGGTACCTTCTGTCGTTTCACAGCCGTTGTTCACTCCACTGGTAGAAACTCCAAGCTGAACATCCTTACTCTTTTTCTGGATAACTCAATCACTGCAAAGTTAATCGACTGAAACATACAAGAGAGTGTACGCTTTGTTGCCAATATTCTCTAACTTACTAACACATACCGTAAAGAGAATTGAAATGAGAAATTCGATGCTCTTAGTGCTTTCACCGCCGTATTCCTTACCGGTGTCCGGGAAACTGCAAACTTATATGTATTAAGTTATTACAATTGCCAGCAGCAAGCTGGAATAGCTCAGTTGGTTAGAGCGTGTGGCTGTTAACCACAAGGTCGGAGGTTCGACCCCTCCTTCTAGCGAATGTTCCATGACCGTGTGGCCCAATGGATAAGGCGCTAGCCTACGGAGCTAGAGATTCTGGGTTCGATCCCCAGCATGGTCGCAGGCTAAGCTATTGCTTCCTAATCTTCTCCAGTGAAGTATTATTTTGAGCCCATGAGTTTTGCATGCAATGATGGTCTCTTGGAGAAATATACTTTTGACACGCTTTACAATTAGCTGATGGAATTCTCCTCACTGTGAATTTGCATGCAATGGTCCCGATGTACTATTATTTTGAGCCGATGAGTTTACATGCAATTGTCCCGGGTGAAATTTAATTTAGAACGCTTACAAGTAGCTGATAAATTGTACTTTCCCATGGATGAGTTTGAGTACAATGTTTGCCTTGTTGCTTGGGGTTTTGATCGGATGAATACACATCAGAATCCAAGCTCTTTTATGGAGTTTACGGGTGTAAACTCTCAAAAGACAATAGGGGTTTCACTTTTAAAAGTGATGGATATTTAAGGGCAGGATAGGGACAATAAGAAAATATTTATGGTACTTGTAAAAAAGTTTTGGAGATAGTTGAATGCTGCCATAATTGAGATTAGGGGTGACAATAAACGTTCTAAGAGGGTGTGGTTTCAGTTAGGTGCATTCATGGGTTGTCATTTCATTGGTGAAGTCACAACAAGATTAGTCGGTAGGTAAGGTTTATTAACTCTAAAAATGATGCCGATCTAAATAATAATTAAAGAGATGACAAAAATGGTTATGAAATAATGGTAAGCTGAAATTGAATTCCTCTCTCTATTCAAGAGAGAGGGAGGAAGGAATGTCATGCACATTTGTGCGGCAAGAATAGTTGGAGTAAAGTGCCGGCATAACCTTGGGGGAGCACCACACCATGACATTTGCAAATCAACAATCAATGGATAATTTAATTTGAGTTACAAGACATCTAAAACTCCGGCTATTTCAATGTGCAGGAGGGAAGATAGAGCAACAGATTACACACCATTCCACCATCTACCATTCATCTTCCACATTTGATCTATCCATCTTCTCTTGAAGCTGAGTCACAAATACCGCCAAGATTCCAAGAGCCATTGAAAATGGTAACAGAGGAGAACAAAGCAAAGAAGGTGAAATGGGATGAAGATTGGCTCCAGATGATTGGCCATCACTATGCATAAATTCTAGATTACTTAAAATTGAGGAGCAATTTAATCAATTTCTTGGAGGTAATTGAAAGAAGTCTGTTCAGAAGATGATTGCTTTTAGTTACATGTCCATCTATTTGGTATGACATGAGATGGAATTTCTTGCTTCCTTGACGGGAGATAAATTATACAAGAAGTGTGCTAGATACATGAAAGCTTACAAGGAGGTGAAAGCATGGGAAAAGAAGCACAAGTGAGGGAATTAATGACAAGGAGTTCAAACAAGGATGGAGAACTATAGAGTATAAGTTAAATCATATGTGTCCATTCTTTGACCCCATGGATTTGATGTTTGGAAATTATACTAATATATCTCCCCATGCACTAGTTAGTTTTGGTCGTAGTTTTATGGAAATATTGGAGATGGAGATGATGTTCAAATGGTGCATAAACTTGAGGAGGCACACTCTCGGGAAATTACAAAAGAGGCAGGAATGGTGGAAGATTTCCCATAATCTGGAAGGACTCATTCCATTCATATTCCTAAGTACTCAAGGGTGAGATTTTCATGATGGGATAGAGGAAGAGAGTTGAGCAAGAGGAAGAGGAAGAGTTACATTAGTACACAAAGATAGAGTGCAATGCAAAGAGACTTAAGGATTGGAAGAGGAGATTGCATCTCAAGAAGGAGACCATGAATCTCACAAGAAGAGAAAAATTTCACAAGTTAACACAAAGATTACTTTTGCCATGGATACTCTCTTGCAAGATTTAGCAAATCACAATAAATGGAAGAGTGAATTAGTAGAAGCTAGAGAGAAGTGTTAGATTTTAGAGATACAAGCTCAAAAATTTGCAAAATTGCAGAAACATAAAGCTGAAAAGAGGAAAGTTTAAGTTGAACAAGTGCTTAGAATAGATTAAATAGATCTAAAGTGGTAAAACTCAAAATCAAGGAGAGAAATGCCAAGTCCAAGAGATTTTATTCAATGACTCTTGAATTGGCCGGAGGAGCAAAAACTCCCAAAGAGATTACAAGTATAATTGAAATGTTGTTTGAGATATATTTGTGTCCATACGGAAGAGATGGTATCAATAGTCATGCAATAAAATTGAAATTCCCAATACCATATTTCAATTTGGAGAGATGTGCTCTAGCTCAAGATGTACACCAATTTTCACAATCATATAAAATGTATTCAACCTATTGACCATGACATCATGGCAATTCCTTTTGTGTGAGTTGAGTCCTTACAATAGTGTGCTTTTGAGTTCATTCTCAAGTGAATATTCTTTTGAGTGAGTTGAGTCCTTGTAGTAGTGTGATTCTGAGTTCATTCTCAATTTAATTGATATTAGTTTAACTTATTTTTTATTTATTTTAATAATGTTGAGTTTGCTTGAACTTAGATAGTAAATTTGCAAACCCACATTCAGATTTTAATCACATGCTCCCCATTTGTATTTACGGGTTTGGGTAGCCTCCGCATATTTTGTAGACCATGCAAGCTACTTAATTTGCACAAGTTACTCATATGATGTGAGGGGTGTAGATTTTTTATATTATATTTTTACCTTTCACATTGAAAATTTTAGAGTTTCATTATAGTTACTCATGTGTTATAGCAAACTGCATAATTTGTATATTTTTTATTATGATTCTTATATTTTATACACTTTCTATATTTCTTCTAGTTCAATTTCTACTACTAAGTAGTATTTATATTATATTTTCAAGTTTGATTTCCATATCAAGTAAACAGATCAGACAAAAATATAAATATATGAATTGAGAGTTATGCATGATTGCAATTACTTCTTATCTAACTCTCTTTCCCAGAACTCAAATTGGAACAAGTGATTTTTACATGGTTGTAACAAATTGATATTTATATAGAGTGAAACAACTTGAGATCACACACCATTTCAGAAATATTAATACTTTTGAATAAAATTTCAAGTGTTATATATATATATATATATATATATATATATATATATATATATATATATATATATTAATTTATTCATTTTCTGCAGGAAACACTTGCATAAATGATATTGGTAGAATGCACTATTCATACAACTTGTAAAGAAAAAACACCATTCATAGAATCTCTCAATAGAGATTCTTATATCAAATCAAATCCCATCTTTATTTACACAACATATCTTGGATATCATTGGAAATGATAATGATATGAATCATGGATCACTTTTTCTTGAGTGTTGAGTAGCTTGAGTACAAGGAGTACATGAGTAGCCCAAAATTAACCACTCAAATGTATGCAATTGAATCACTTTGAGCAACACTCTTTCTTTATACTCAAGGATTAAAAATCCACCTTGATGGTAGTTGAAAGGCAAATGATGATGCAAAACTAAATTTGTAGTTTCCTCTTGACTTTCACTATGAAGAGCAACTCCCAACTCCAAGGAATTCTACATCTCTATCTTCTATCAAATCACCATCTTCTTCTACCTATGAATCTTAACAATTTATAAAAAAACTTGTGGAGGATAATACATATTGTAACCCACTTTAACAAATATGCATTTTGGGAGAGATCATCCAATTGAACCTTGATCTCTCTCAAAGAATGTCAGCTTGCCTTTAAAACTCCTATGCAATGCTCATTTAATAACTAGATGCATACTACACATTGTTAAATCAGCCCTTCTCTTGGGTTTGTGCTTGTGAGAATGAAAAAGCAAGATGATACATTGGCACATATCCCGCAACCCCTAATAAGTATTGGGATTTTGAAAAAAAATATTACTGCTCCATATGTTTAAATCACTCCAAATTAGGGACCCCGTCAAGCTAGTCATGTCATGGCATGAACTTGGCATACCTAAAATAGAATAAAAAATTCCATTATTTAATGAAACTAAACATATCACTAAAATGTATCAAATTTACTCTTGGATTTGGAACTACTACCCACAAGGTGAATAATTTGCCTTAAGTCAGCATAAACAACTTTAATGTTAAGAGAATAAAACCCTTTTCTATTGGAACATGTTTCTCCATTGATAGTAGGTTTTTGTACAAGAGGGAAAGGAGCACCATCTACTATACCTATGCAACCTAGGAACCCTTTTTGCAGAAACATTGATGATATCCTTGCCCTCTCCTCTTTGTTGGGCCACTTCACTTCCTTTCCAAGAAGAGAAATGATTATAATCATTAGTATATCAATGAGTCTAGCATTGATCCCCCAAATATGCAAACTGCTTGCTGCAAATGCACTATTTGCATGATGATTAAATCTATCTAGAGCTAGAGCAACCTAGATACACATAGTAGTTTGGTTTTTGCAAGAAGAATTCTTAAATACCTAATGCTCTTTAATTGCATCTATTCAAGCTTGGAATGATAACAAATCTATCCTAATGAGTTGTCTAAATTCACTACAATCTAACTCTCAAAAAGAAGTTAAAACAAACTCAAAATTGCAAGCACATTGAGAACAATGTTGCAAATATTAGGAAGTGTGGGTCAAATTCCACCATCTAAATAATAAATCTAATGTGTTTTCCTCTTGCTCTTCCTTTGTCCAAACATCATCATTTATGTCATAGGCTTCTTCCAATTCAATATCACTCCTCATCGTTTCCTTTGTAATTCCTTAAATGCATCTTATGATTTGGTGGTGAAGCAATGTACAACTTGTGCGGTGCATTCCCAACTACCAAAATACCAAAAATTGATCTATTCTACTTTGGATTCAACATTCATAATTCAACATTGGCTACCTTACTTCAAGGTAGGCAACACTCACAAGAATTCCATGATCCTTGTATTTGTGCAGCAAAATAGTTCAAAGCCCATTTTCAATTTCAGCCTTTTGATTCAAAATTACAGTCCTTTGAGTTAAATTTCAATTTGCACAGCTCATTTGGAGTTTAGTTAATGAATCTTTCTCCCTACTATTAATTAATATGGATATGGGTTCAATTAATATTTATGGTCAATACCCATAGCAACAAAAACCCTTGGGTGAAATTTTACAACACCCATACATTTTTATGGCAATGGATAGAGCACTCGTAAATCTCATGTGTATACCAACATGACTGTCCATCCAAATTTTGTAGGTTGCACTTAAAAATCTTTACAGATATTTACAAAACCCATAAAAGCTAAAGTGAAACACCTTAGCAATCTTGTTACTTCATTGAAGCAAATATACTTTGAGCAAGTTGCAAGTATGAGATGTATTAAAGTGTTACATAATTGGTTTCTATGGATTACTATGAGAGATGGATTTTTTTACTCCTTTTAAGGACGTAAGCTCCCGCATAAATAATTGATTGGAGTTCACAATAAGTTTTACATGATAGATATTATTTTTGTGTTATTTTATGAGTAGTGGTAGATTAACTAAGGGTTATTGAAAAAGCAACATTGATCTTTTTGATCATGTGAATAATAGGAGACATCATAATTTTTGGAATATCTATTGAGTAGCTAATGTGAATCTTATCCTCAATTTCATAAATTCCAATCTTGGTTTCAAACTCAAATCCATTCCCTCTTTAATTTCTCTTCAACTTGATTCTCTTTTGCTTTGTTCTTTTCTTCATTGAAGACTGAATTATATGGTTCAATTAAGTCACTCTTGTTGTTGCAAATCAAATTCTATGGTTGGCATGCTAAAAAACTACAATTTTGTATTTTTTCACTACTTCTACTTCAATCATATAATTGGAGTGCATTCACTTGTTTTCCCATGGCATATCAATGGATTCTATGAGCTCTTGAGCATGATCTTGTTCACTAATTTTCTTTCTTACAAGACTCCAAGTGAAGCAAAGATGAAAGGAAATATGTTTTAAATAATGTTACATCTTATGCTCAAAAAGTGTACTATAGATGGATTTCAATCAAACAAAAGGTGAAACATGCAAAAAGCTAATGGAGAAGAGAAAGGCATCTACCAATATAACCACTTAAAAAATGTGGATATCTTGAGTTAATTAGTGGCAAAATTTTATACAAAAATATAAGCTAGATACATAAAAGCATATAAACTAGCAAAAAGTGGATTGAGACATCACAAAAAGAGTCTCACTAAAAATATAGAACCAAAGAGTAAAACTTAAATCATCTATGCTCTAATTGTGATAAAAAAAAATATGATATTTGGATGCAAATTGAATAATTCTCCATTTGCTTTGTTAATTATAGGGCTTAGAGATGAAGTAGATACCATCACATAAATAGACCAAGGTGAAGAAACTAGATCCAAAATGAGTGTCAAAGAAGAGAATGCTCTTAAGGAGTATACTCTTTTGTTTGAGACCCAATCACATTCATTTCCTTATAAGTGTGTTTGCTATCATAGATTCTAGGGTGCACTTAGTCACTAGAGGCATTTTGGGGGTTTTAAGATAATTACATCAAGGCAAGTTTAGTAATAGCTAACTTAATAGTATCTCTAACTAAGTTGGTATTAGTTGATAGTGTTATTATTATGGTGTTGTGTAATACCAAGAGCAAGCCATATGAACTAGATGTGAAATTTGATTAGGTAACATCTAGAATGATGTTATACATGATGGTCAAAATAGATCAGATAGAATTATCACCAAAATAGTACTTCTACTAATAGTGTAGAAACTGAAATAGACTTGAAAACCTTAGAACCAATATATGATTTAAAAGTGAGACATATGATTTAAAGGTGAGAATCGATTTGGTACCATATAGAAGGATGTTACACATGATGGACTAAACAGATCAGAAAGAAGTATCACCAAAAGGGGACTTCTACTAACAGAGTAAGAACCAAAATATGCCTGAAATCTTTGAAGGCAATTTTGGAGGCCTAAACGGATGGATTAGGCCTCAAAAATATGCACATCTCCCCCCCCCCCCCCCCCTAAATGGAGTAAAGGCTGGCCTTCCCTCCCCCTGATTTTTCTCATCTAGAGCTTTCCAATGGTACCTCATCCATGTGATTCTAATATTCCTACAAGAAGATTCCCTAAAAGATTCCCTCTGGTCAAAGCTTGTTTGACCAACCAGATAAGACCAGGACCGACGTGTCACCCATCCAAGTAAGTAATACAAGGTGGAGCTTGATAACATGTCACCTATTTTTGTGCCTAATCCTATGGTGGATCTTCCTTGGAGGAGATCCTCTTTGTTTATGTAATAAAGAGAAGGTGCTCCTTTGGGGCATCAGATGATTAAGTGTGAAATCTGTGTTTTCTCTCTTCTCTTGTCCTCGGAGTATTACAGGTTGATATTGGAGGAACCTCTAGCTCTAGAGGACACTTTCATGAGTATGAAAGGAGAACCATCTATGTTAACATTGGTGAAGTGTATCCTTGGAAGCCATTTTGGAGGAGCTTTGGAATAAGAGAAAGAATGTGATTTGAAGATAGAATGAGAGATATGGACTAAATGAGAGAATTCTCTTTATGTTACTATACTTGATAGTGCTCAATACCACTTTATTATTCCTTCTAGCACATGTTGCACATGCAGTAGCCCTTAAGTGAGAGACAAGCTTGTCATATTTCATGTTTGCAATACCCAAGACTAGAGTAGTAGATTCAATTACCTTAGGCTTATTTTGAATTTTTCAATGATTTGTTCTAAGAGTGAAAATCTTCTTGAGATTGAGATTGTGAAGGAGAAGTTGATGGAGCTCCTTGGGACCCAAAAAAATTTATTCTATAAACATTCCAAAATATCACTCATTTGCTTTCTCAAATAATATCACAAGCCATGCAAAAATGAGGAGCAAGTCCATAGAAATGAGAGAGGCATAGATTAGCAAAGACTGAACCTCAAAATGGCCAAGATGGAGAAGTTGCCAAAGTAGAGTCAAAGAATATGGAGAAGTTGAAAGTTTAGAATAAAGCAAAGAAGATAATGTTATTGGAGAAGATAATAACAAAGGGTAAGAAAATGAAATTTAGAGAGTGTAAGACTCTATAAAAAAGATCCTACTCAATGACTTTAGAATTAAAAAAATATAGAAATCTCTTGAAAATATTAAATATTATTTATGTGCTTTTTGAGATATATATCTTCATAATAAATTAAACAAGCATATGCATTTCAGTTCAATAGTATAGTATTGATACTAATGACCTTAAATTTCTTATGCAAAAGTATATTTCAAGCACAAACTATAGCATTGAGAAGTATTCTCTTCATGGATATGAGTTTAAATCTTAATTTTAGTTCTGAAAATTTAAAAATCTTCTGTAATCCATAGTATTTTATATTTAAATTTTGTATTTTAGTATAAATTATGCCTAAATGAACAAGTATTTCTTGGTATACCTTTGGTGTAAACAAGTCTGCCTTTGATGAGCACACCAACATTTGTATGTGTGTGGTTAGTGTGTACTAATGCTTTTATTGTGGTTTATGTAGTGTTTTCTTGTTTTTTTTGTTGATTTCATGTATACTAGAAAAATTATTTAGAGAGAAATATGAATGAATATTTGTGGAGGAAAGCCAATATTCAAATTTATAACATAATATATATGAAATATATATGTGACTACTCATAGTCTCCAGAGGGATGTTCTCTTAGCACCAAAGGTGCTCTATTGTTAAATCAATGTGAGGAAATAAAGAATGAATTCATTCTGGAATTTAAATTTACATATAGGCTCTTTATTGGAGATGGAAAATTAGATCTTAAAAATAATCTACTTAACCCTCATATGAGTCAATATTTTGATTGAGATTACCACAAGTCTACTCCTTGTATATGTAACAACCCATCAAACACCAAATTGAAGTATTTAGTAAGTGATAGTTTGTTCCCACAAGGATGCAGGTTGGAAATGGTATGATATGAAGGAAAATGTCACATTAAAGTCCTTTCCTATTTTTTATTTAGCCTCTTGGGGAGAGACAACTTCCAAACAAGGACAATGTTACCAAGAAGGCACATTGTGAAAAAACAAAAAATAATCACTCATACAAAAGTATATAAATCTGAAGATTTCTTAGAAAGTGATGGTCTAGAATGTGGTTGCTCCTCTTCTTCAAAAGTCTATTGAAGATAAGTGTCCTACCCTTATGAAGAAGAGGGTATAGTCTTCTAAAAATGAAGAATTGCCCCTTCTTCTGTGTGCACTTACCTTCCAAAGATCTTCACTAGTTCCAAATATCAAGTCTATGAGTCTTTCAAAGACAATTTTTCTCCCTTTCCAAAGGCACCATCTTCATCAAAAGCCAACATTCTGTCCCTTGGAAGGCATTGTCTTTACCAAATACCAATGTTCTACCCTTCAAAAGTCACAATCTTTGGAAGATTGCAAGATCTTTGTGACAATCTATCCATTAAATCTTCACACTTCGGTTACTTGCAACAGTACACCATGAGTATGTCAAGATATTGCATCTTAAATGTAGAAAGAAGCCCAAGGATCAAACACAAAAAAACCAACAATGCATATTGAGATTCTTTACCAAAGTGCAAACAAAATTCAAGAAAATTTCATGAGAGAGAGATTGAGAAAGTGATGAAGAATTTCTCTCACTTTATTCACCACTTGTAGACTGAAAAATCTAGCACTTCAAATGATGTGCTGAAATATCATATAAATTCAACATTACACACTAATAACCTAACAAAAATGGCCACCACCTAAGATGGAAAAACAAGAAAATGTTGAATAGTTATCCTTCTCTAATGGTCCTATTTCAGATGGCGTGCATGGTAGAAGTACTGGTGGCTTGACATACTTTCCTACTACGTCCTTAACTGACTCTAAACTGTACAGTGCTTCCTCAAACCTCTCCTCTACCTTTAGAGACTCTATAGCCTAATCTTAACCGGCCTTTAATTTCTATTAATGTCATCCTCAAGTTCTCATGTAACTCTCTAAACTTTCTATCTACCCTCACTCTAAGTCCTAAAGTGATCCTCTCCAATGTTTGATCTTCAAGGGGTTTTATTAGCTATTGACTTGCTACTCTAAGCTCATGTACTCCCTAGCAATGGCAATTGCCTCCACAAACTCCACCATAATCTCTTCTATGACTTTGCATACCTATTTTATTGTATTTTGGTGTTTTTCCTCCTTTGAATAATCACCAACTTCACCACTAACTCACCATCTTGAATATTCTTGCTTGGTGGAGTAGTGCGTATCAATTAAAACTTCCTTCTTTGTATTAAAATAGACCATGGCATTGATGTGCTCTTGGTGCGCTATCTGACCTTGTTCTACAAGACCTCCACCTATTCTTGATACTCCTTGATCTAGATAGTAGACTCCCTTTGGTATGTGGTTGATGCTTCATTGTAATTTGCCTTCTAAATGCCAACAAGTGCTTGATTAGTCATCAAGTGCCTTACTTGTGCTTTGGATTGTAGGATTTTTCCTTCCAATTTGGCCTTCTCTTTGGCTACCATCTTTGGAAGATGGTCAACTATTGTCCAAAGAGTCTCCAATTGATTTTTCATCAAAATGTTATCTTCTTTGATTCTTTATTGTCTTGCAAAGAAACTTGAATAATTCCTTATCTAATTTTTCTATCTTCTCTATTTTCATCCGCTCACTCTTCTCCTAGTCTGCATGAACATTCTTCAGCATATCAACCCTACTTGCAAGGCAATGGACTCAATGCTTTGCTTCTTTTGCTCTTCACAAAGATAAAGAACTCCACTCTTGAGCACAATCACTTTGGATTTATGATGCTCAACCTAAGCATGCATTTTGGAACCATAGAAGTATAGCCAAATATGTTTGGATAGCTACTTTCATGGATTGGGTAATGGTGTCAAGAATTTTCATTAAGGAGCATTTGATGTCTTGGGTTTATCACACCTTGGGCATTTCCCAAATCACACACTTCTTTGCTACTAATGTTAAGTTTCTCCCAACTTCCTTGGGTAGTTTAACTGGCTCTTGCTGAGTCACTTCCTTTTTCTAAATAATTTCTTTGACATGGATGTCTTTGATATGAACCTCCTCTTCAACCTTATCCTGCGCCAATTGTTGAATAGGTAGCATCTTTGGTTCCTTTGGATGATAATGCTCAGATGTGAACATGTTGTTAAACCTCTAGGGATCAATATCTTCAAAAGCCTCACCATAAAAGAATAGCAAAATATGTTTAGAGAGCTACTTTCATAGATTGGGTAATGGTGTCAAGAATTGTCATTAAGGAGCATGTGATGTCTTGGGTTTATCATACCTTGGGCATTTCCCAAATCACACACTTCTTTGCTTCTAATGTCAAGTTTCTCCCAACTTCCTTGGGTAGTTTAACTAGCTCTTGCTGAGTCACTTCCTTTTTCTATATAATTTCTTTGACATGATATCTTTGATATGAACCTCATCCTCAAGCTTATCCTGCACCAATTGTTGAATAGGTAGCGTCTTTGGTTCCTTTGGATGATAACACTTGGATGTGAATATGTTGTTAAACCCCTAGGTTTCAATATCTTCAAAAGCCTCACCTTCTTGATTCTTGATCTCTTTATCTTATTGATCCTCTCCTTGCATCCCTGTTGGAGTTTGTTTCATGGACTTCCAAAGGTTTCTTCTCTAAGATCTTTTTTGGTTGTGCATCTTCTTCTTCTTTTGACTCTTGGATTATCTACAAATTTTTTGCTTTTTGGTGGAGGTCTTCTTGGTAGAAGGAGTGGTGTTGAATTTTCACTTCTTCTCCTTCTTGAAAGGGGTCACAAACTTCTTGGTGTGGTGATACTCCTCATTGGTTTCTCTCATGAGCTCCATCTGTTGCATACCTTTAGGATCTCCTTTGAAATAGGCTAAGGATATTTCATGACCTAGAAATTGTCCCTTCTCATCTTCAATGAGTAAATCATGGCCAATGTAAAAATGCACAACAAAAGGTATGAGGTAGTGAGGTCCCAGTCCATGAAAGATATTGTACATCTTTTGTACATGGATGTGAAAGATTTGGCCCTTATCTATTGGTCACAGAACAAGTGCTTGAAGAGGCAGCCTGAGAGTTAGTGAGGTAAGTGGTTTTCTTGGGCTTGAAAATCTTCATCAAAGCCCTTGCTATGGCCCTTTGGGTATAGTTCTTATAATCAGCTACTAACCAGCTATTTGTGGGTTGCTTTAATGTGCAAAAGCCTTGCCAATCTGAGCTTACATTTTACAACTCAAATTGAAGTGCAACTTTAATGTGTAATCCTTAGCTATTCTTGGCTCTCTTTTTAATATCTTCCTCAAATGGAAAAGCATCCAATTCCTCATATTTGCTTGTAGACTACCAGGTACTACCTTCTTCATTCAAAATTTCTAAAGCCATTGCACTCAAATTATACTACTAATTCTATATGATAAAGCTTACACACAACCTTTGTAATGTTGCTCTTCTAGTTGGTATCTCCCAATGGTCAACCATTAGGGTTTCAATGTGCTCTTAGCAACCTTTGGGATGGAAGTCTTTATTATGGTGACTTGTTGATTGCTCTCCTCATAAATTGGTTTTAAATCTCTTCTCTCATTCACTCTCTATTCATTGATGCAAGAAGTGGAATTTTGTGAAGTCTTCATAATGGTGACCTATTGATTTCTCTCCTCACAAGTTGGCTCTCAATATCTTCACTCACTCCCTCTTCATTGATGCAAGAAATGGAATTTTGTGAAGAATGAGAGATTAAAGATTTGCAAAAACACTCCTTGTTGTAGAAATTTCAAGTTTTTAGTTCTTTCTAACCTCTTGCTTGCAACACTATTTAGTCACACATTGCTCTCCACTCATTCTGTGAGCCAAACTTGAGGTGATTTTTGCATGTTCTTAAAATTCCAATAATGTTGGTCCTTCTTCACCAAAGATTCTTCCTACTCTACTGAAGATGTTCCATATCTTTGGAAGACAAGCCAAAGGGTCTTCCAAAGATTCAAGTCTTGAAGGCTTCTCTTTGGAAGAGAGTAAATCATCTTCATTGAAAAGTATAGTCCTTTGGGGTGGATATCTTTATCTTTGGAGGTAAATCTGGTGCTTTGGAAGATATTCATCCTTTGTAAAGATGTTGGTCTTGCAACAATGAATATCTTCCCAAAGAACCAAATCTTTCCTAAAATAAGAGTCTAGTGGAGTTTGTTCCTTGAAGGAAGGAATTCCACTTTTTGCTTTGATACAATGTTTGACTTATAGTACAATTGTTATCTTTTGAGAAGTAGAGTAAGTTCTAAGCTTATAAACTCTCAATGCCTCAAATTATCCATCCTCTTGGTTGAACAAACCTAGAAGTTGATACTTATGTTTACTTCCTTTTCAAGGAGACCCTTATCTCACTTGGATAAAAAGAGATACACTAACTTGATTCAAGTGCTATTTGTCCAAATAATACCTTAGTTATGCTCATACAACACACACAAACACATGCACTCTAGGCAGAAGAATATAAAAAAGGTGATCATAGCTCTATAAGAAGCTTATCAAAACCGTTGGGTCAATGCACACCACTAGCCAAAGAGAGGAATACTATCTTATATAATATTTATTAGATATTTGACCTCCAAAAATATGATCTTCTTCCTCTCATTTTGTGTAGTTATTAATCTGATGAATGAGCTGCTAATACAAAATAATACTCCTAACTACATCCTTGAGAGTAGCCATCTTATCTCTCAAACTCATCATTCTCTTTTTAAGTATATGAATATAATTTTTGATATACTTGTAAAGATGGAAGTGAAAAACCACATGAAATTTAAGATCTCCAACACTCAATCTCTATAACTCTCCCACTTTGAACCCTCATATTAGGCTTTCCTCCAACCATTTCTATATGTCTTTTTATCCTAAATAGATGTATCCAATTCGCTTATATGGACTCTTGGGACCAAGAGTCCATATAAGTAAGGGAGCATCAATCCTAGATTAATTTAGATTACATAATACCTCCTTTAACAAATTCCTTATGATACTCAACTCTTGGACATAGTAGAACTCTTCAAAAATGGCCAAGTTTGTTGCATAATTTTTTGGTGTCTCTCTCCATAATTAGAGTATCTAACTCTCCACAAAAATCTTCTATTAGTCAATCCTTCTCCTTAGAAACTTCCTCCTTCTCTACTAATACTCTCTCAATGTGATACAGGTGGTAGTTCAAGCTCATACTCACCTCCTTGCACAACTATATCATCTAAAAGAGAATCAACTAAAGGATGTATATAGAAGTGGTCACATGTGCAAAAATAAACACTCCAATAAGGAAAAATAGTCAAATAACATTCTAATAAACCAAAGAGAAGTATTGAAAGATAAAATTCACACTTTTCAAAGTTCATATTTTATTAAGTAGAGAGGTCATTACAATATTAAAGACATTTTGTTTTCAAAAGAAAATAATGCTCTAATCTCACTTGCATTCTACTTCTTGATCCTAAATATCATGAAAAAAATCCTCTTTGTTATCCAACCTCACATATGAAGTCTTCTCCTCCTCCATAAGACTTCTCTTCATGAACACATGCGTAAGCAAGTACCCCATAAAAAATTTATTGGACCACTGTACATTCAAATGAAGAAGTTTTTATTGCAAAATTGCCAACTCACTCTCCAATTGTAACAATATGGATTTTACCAATAAGTTAGTAGGGAATAATGAAGTAGCAACTAGACAAAATTTGCCAAAAATTAGAAGAATATTCTAGAAGCATCTAGGAAGCTACTTGGTACATTCCAAGTATTGCGTAATGTGCATGCCAAGTGGTGATTTCCAAGAGGAAGCTTGTTGTGAAGCTTCTATGCTAGCTTAGCTTACATGCCAAGTAGACGGCTTCTAGAAGGAAGTGTTTTGGTAAGTCCCAACTAACTTAGCTTGTACACCAAGTAGACGGATTGTAGAAGGAAGCTTCTTGAGAAGCTTCTCAATTAGTTTGGCTTGCCCGCTAAGAAAGCAGCTTTTAGGAAGCTTCTCAAGAGCCTTTTATGCTTCCTTATAAAAACCAAAGCCCAAGCTTATGCTAGGCATTTGTAGTTTCCCTCATTCAAGAGTCCCAATGTGATCTTTCACTCCAATCTTCCATTCTTCTATTTCTCTCCTAGATCTTTTACACCAATACATGAACCATCATTTTTCTTAGTCACAATCCTTAGTCCTTGATATGTAAATTTTTCTTAATCATGAGGATGATAAGACTATATATCATCATAGATCCCCTAACCAAGGGCAAGATGGTACTCATCATCTAGAAGAATTGCCTTTAAGCAAGATCATGCATTACCTTGCTAAATATCTCTAAGGTATAATCTCAAAAAAGAAACCAATCTTCCACTAAAAAATAATCAACTAATCTCTTCCTCTCACTCCTTCTCCTATGAGGACCAAATGCCATTTGGGGAATTCAAGATAAGCATCAATGCACTCTTATGAACTCTTTTGATCTTGGTAGCCCAATCCATAGTTTGGAAAAACTTTTGATATCAAGCAACTTGTATAAAAACAAAGGAAAAGTGAGGAATAAAACCTTACTTTATACTAGTTTGTGTTGTAAGCTGAGTAGGTGTTTATTGGTGTGCACTTCAGGTACATTAGGTGCACCAAAATTTCCTAGTGTATGTTGATGTGCATTGAGATGTGCTTGATATGTGTGTTTGTCTATACTAGACTTTGCTATTGTGCATGGATAGCATTGTAGTATAATGCTTTAAACAATTGAAATTGCTTATTTCCTTTTGACTTTGTTGGAGATCATAAGGTATCCATCCAAAGTATAGTAGTATCTGTGAGCCGGCTTGTCTCTCACTCAAGATGAACCTCTGATGGCTATTATGGTAGCACACCATGGACTAAGAAGGCAAAGAACTCCAACTCCATCATACTCCTCCAAGGCTAACACTCCAAGACTCAAGACATTGCTCACTAGAGAATTCAATGAGAGAGAGATAGTTGCAATTTGAAAGGATGATGAGTACCTCTTCACCCCTAGTTTATATACTTGTGAAATAATTACGTACCAAAGTTACTAATTACTAGAGTAACTCAAGTTACTAGGCTAAAAGTCAAATAAATTCAAAAAGCTAAAGGAATATCCATCCTCATGGGAATATCACTGTAAGCATGTGGTCTTATCTTGACCCAACCACTAAGTCAAGGATTCCTTCACATGGTCTATCCTTGGACTATAGAAGAATCCAAAACAAAAAGGCTTGTGGGTCCAAGAGTTCTTAACTCTTTCCTCAAAGCCAAACACCTAAGAATAATACCAAGTCAATACACTAGCATCCAAAATAGTGGTGTTCATCTTTTCCACTTCTTCTAAAGTAAAGGTCCCTTCTATCTTAGCTATGACCAACTTTAGCTAATCATGACTAATGTAGAACCATCCTTTATCTATATAAATAATATTTCCCAAGTACTTGTAATACCAAGCTAAATATCACAATACCACACACATGCACAAATGGGTGTTACAGATCCAAGTGTAAATAACTAAAATTTAAGAGAATAAGATACATAAGTTAAAAGTCAATAGATGGACCAAGAATTGAATAAAATGAAATCCAAACACCATAGATAGCGTAAGGTTTTATTATTTATATTTGAAATGTGTACAAGCCTACATCTTAGAAGAGTTAGTCATTACTTTATTACAAAAGTTACTTAATCATTAGGAAGGTTCTATAATACCTTATTAGCCTACGTAGTCCTTAAAGCTTCTATTTTCCGGTGCCACGGGACTCTGGTGAAAAATAGGTCAATCCACGCGTGTAACGTGGTTCCTGAAGTTCATGTGAACCTTCTAAATATTCCTTTCCAAAACTCCCTAGATAGTTTCTGGATTACCTTTAGAAATTTCTTGTATGTGCTAAAATTTTACTCAATTACTATGGAAATTTCCTATATTATTAAAATATCTCATTTTTCTAGTCATTGATATCCTTGTCATATGCTTTAATTTTAAACTCTTGGTTAGCATTTTGAGTAGTGTGAAGATGTTAAAGTAGCTCCCATGTCATATCATAAAGATGTTATTTCTTCCAAAGAACTTTGTAATCCATTTATTAAAATACCTATGACTAGTTAATATGCTTTGTGAAGATTTGATTAACTTCATATTCCTTATGATCCAAGTTATGGCTGCAATTGGTAGAAGTTGAACTTGGTAAGAAAAAAGAGGATTGTTGGAAAGGAGAAGTTTTAATTTGAAAATGAACAAAATGAATACAAAATGTGGAGGATAAAGGTAATAGCAATATAGGAGACACCTTTAAAGACAAAGAAGAGATAAATCCAATCTCTAGTCCCTTGTTTCTTTATACTTGATTTGGTACTTAAGAAGGTTATGACTAGAGATTATAACTTTGGCACCAACAATAAAAGAAAGAAAATAATAGTGGGAATTAGAATATTGTCTTGGAAGTATTAGGCAATAAGTAAATAAGCTTTGGCTCTTTGTAAAAAGAAGATAAGGTGAATAAAATGATGGAAGTACTAAGAAAATTAGAAGAATCCAATTTCTTGCTTAGAATTATCATATGCAAACTTTATGCTTAGAAGGAGAGTATCTCACTCATTTGATTCAAATTCACAAATACATCAAGAATATCTTTTGAAGTGCAATTTGAAAGTTCAACTTGATTATCTATTTGGGCAAGTAAACAATAGATATGGCCAATCTAGTACCCAAAATCTTCAACAATGCTTAGCAAAAGTTGGTCATGAAGCAAATTTTGCAATCAAACGTGAGTGCACTTGAGAGAGCATGATAGAAAATTATGTCAAAGTAGAGCTTTATCAATTGTGGTACATCTATTAAGTCACTCTATGAGTAAAGTGGATTTTTTATGCTCAATTTATCCACAAACACAAGAAATATAGTATAGCCTTGAGCAATGATAGAGAGGGATGTGAATATATCCAAGCCAATATAAGGAGGGACTTGTCAATGGTTGAAGAAGACCAATCAAATTCAAATTCAAAGCCTTGTTAGATGTGGAAACTTTCACACCAATAAATAAATATACAAATAACTTAAGCTATGTTTGGCCACCACCACACATGTTGAAGAAAATGTGTAAATATTACATAATCCAAGATAACATAAGATGACTAAATCACTTACTTCTTGCATTCAAGCAAAAAAAGAGTAATATTCTATGCAACATACACCTAATCTCTCTTTGTGCAATAATCCATTCTTGATGGAAAATAAAGTACACTTATAATCCTTAATTGCCATATTGGTTCAACCAGTTAAAGGAATTGATCTCCTTGTAATATTTTCTAATTTTTATTCCTCCTCCACATTGATGTTGTACAAAATTGCAAAATATAGAATTTAATTACACTCTAGCAAACAAGAAAGTGTATCTCAAACACCATGAAATTTTCTAGGTTTATATTCAAACTTAATTTTATAAAGTTAGAGTTGCTTTTTCTATTAATATTTTTTGTTCTCCACGTGTTCCAAATATATCAATTGCAATATAAGCTTGTAGTTGTCACGCCATTTGTAGTGTCGCATCTAGATTTCTCGGACACTAGACTTGTAGTGATAGTAGTTAGATTCATTTCAACAATTCCTCAGAGAGTACTTTTTGACGGTCAGATTTTGTGTTTGGGGTACTGACTTCATGGTGGGGCCCACCATCACTTTGCACCATTTGCACCGTCGAGTGTGCCGTCAGAGGGACCGTTAGGGTTCAGACCTAGCTCGAGTCCAGGGGGTATACTTTCAAAGTGCAGCTCCAGAGAGCTCACCTCTTTGATGTTGAGCCTTCGAGTTCCTAGCTCTGGTGGATAGAGGCCGGCAAGCGTCACCTGGATTCTCTATGCTTGAGTGGGTGTGGCTTGACTGTAATCAGTGCCCAGTTGTTGGCAGTTTAAAGAGTGACAAATCAAGTATTGATCTGAGTTGAGTTGAGTTGAGAGTGGTAAATAATCTAATTACAATACAATCCAACTTTATGGTTTACATCAGATTTTGGCCAGATTTGGAGGAATTTTGCTAGTTTGGAGGACAAGATGGACAGCCCATATCCTATGGAGCAAGTCGAGGGCCTAGTGGAGTTAGACCCTTACCTTCATTTTTGGGTCAGCAGTAGCCAATGAGTGGTGGTGTTGCTTGTTGGACTTGTGGTGGACCTCACCATCGGAGAGAGTGCACTCAGTGCAGTGGACTTGATACCTCAGGTGCATCACAACCAGCATAGAGGCAGTGTGCGCATTGCCATAGATTTGGTCACACTAGTGACCGGTGTTTTGACCTACACCCGGAGTTACGGAGTGGTAGGGCTGCTATGGTAGGTAGTAGAGGAGCTCCAATTCATGGAGGACGAGGTGGTAAAGGATCTACACCTAGTAGGGGTGCAGTACCTGCCCTTACTTCTGACATAGCTATGGCTACTCGGATTGAGCAATTGGAGCAAAGATTGGCTAGTGTGGCTATTGCTCAGAGGAGATCAGATTCTGGTGCTGAGGCTTCCACCTCATATGATGGTGATAGAGATGCTTTGGACTTCATGTGTGGAGCAGCACAAGTGGATGCATCTGCAGCAGTGACTAGGAGTGAAGTACGTGCTCTAGAGCCTAGAGGAGCATCAGTGGAGTTGGACCCACAAAGAGGAGAGGTTGGGAGACACCCTAAACTTCCCCAGTCTTTCATGCTATCTAAGGCATTGCAAACTACATCTATGGTTCCTAGACGTCCCAGTGCAAGTGTGGTAGGTGGTGATGGAGTGCATGATAGACTACCTGCTAGTCAGCCACCTACTACTACACAAACTGAGTCTAGCATGACGTTGGGGGCGGCTCAGTTGATTATGCGGCATCCTTTGTTTTTGGCCAATGATATGTTTACATTGGGAGTTGACCCAGCCCTAGTATTTTGGTTGGCTGCCACGCTGTGTGAGAGTAGGGATGGTATAATTCCTACTACTAGGGCAGAGGTGGTTGTTAGTAGAGCTGACTTGGTTGAGGAGCATGGGATCCATTCAGCGACCAGTGGTTTATGGCAGGCAGTAGCGGCTAGACTGGAGGAGTTGCCAGCTAGACCGGCCTTTGAGAGAGCGTGGTTCACACCTGGTGTTGTCCTATTGGATAACCAAAGGGGGATTTTTTGTTTGGTGGGACCTTCAAGGAAGGTCTATACACCACAAAGAGTCTTGTTAGACTCTGGTGCGCAGCCCCTTATGTTGGGAAAGGCTGCAGTTGTCGGTATGGAGTTACAGAAGACCAATGTGGAGAGGTGTCCATTTCAGATCCAAACATCTCTAGGTGGTGGTTCAACACAGTACATCACACATGGGGAGCTTGTTGTCCAAGTTCAGCCTGGTCATCCAACTGATAGCTCGGTGGTGAGAGCTCAGGCTATTGCAACAATAGCTGAGTCATATGATGTGCTAGTTGGGAGAGCAGTGTTATACCCCATGGGTTTCAGCATTGACTATTGGGAGGAAACAACCTCTTATAGACCTGGTTGGAAGTTTGGTGAGGGACGGGTATGTCACCTACCAGTACACTTCAGTAGTGGCAATCTTGGCTCACTATAGTCCTGGACCATGGCAGCATCAGTTTTAGCTTTCAGTGGTACAGTTACTTGGCTTGGTGACTTGTTGGAGAGGAACGCCCATGCAGAGGATACTCCAGTACTAGAGGAGATCACTCAGCTTTAGAGTATGAGTGGGATTGTTCCATCCACCTTGGATGTTCCATTGTGGAGTTCAGAGGAAGCGTTGTAGCAGCATGCAGATCAGTTGGTGTAGCAGGCTTGGAGTGGAGCCTTCATATCATCAGGAGATGAGTGTGAGGATGAGCCTCCAGAAGCAATTGCTTTGACACCTCTGGATACCACACTCATTGCTTGGTAGTATCCAGTAGAGGAGATATGTCTATTGGAGTTGTTTGGTGGGATTAGCACCGGACTAGCTGCGGTGTTACATGCCAAGAGCATTTGGGAGTATAGAGGGACTTGTATGTAGAGAGAGATGAGACTCTAGGCGAGTCTCTCTACATCATGTGGCACACTTGGCCTATTGATATTCAGAGTTATTACCAATGTCAACAGTCAGAGGTCAGAAGAAGGCCCTACCAACAGACATTTCCTTACTAGGGGCGCATGACCTAGAGAGATATGGACCTATTCACTTGGTGATTTCTGGATGGCCATGTCAGGGACATACATATGCGGGCCGCGGTTTGGGTCTTCAGGATCCTTATTCTGGCGTGCTTTGGGAGATGTTACGAATACTACGACATCTCCAGGTTCATCAGTCTACTTCTCCAGCTTACCTTTTGGAGAACGTTCCTTTGATGGGTGATTCTTGCACCAGAGTGGTGGCAAGTACACATTAGGTCCATTCTTGGATGGGACTTGCTGTATGTTAGATGCAGCCAGAGTGGGATCACGGGCTCATTGTCTTCATCTTTGGTGGACGGACCTCTTACCTAGAGAGGTTCTACAACACGCTTATGATGGGATTCAGTGACTAGCCCACATCCTTGTTGATGATATCTTGGATGTTGGGCATTAGTCTCAGACAATGGTAGTGGCTGATAGGTCACCTATGGTAGTGGTGAACCTAGTTGGATAGCCTAGAGCTGCATTTCCCACACTCATGAGTTTCCCAGGCTCTCATGCTTTTTGAGAGGGAGGACTTGGACTTGTTTGGGACTCATAGTTAAAGCAATTGGTGGAGCCCAACATTGATGAGAGAGAGCGGGCGATGGGTTTTTGCACCAATATTACCGCTATTCTAGTAGTGTCAGAGGCATCCAGGCGTCAAGTGTTAGGTCAAGCTATGGACCTGAATTGGTTGACCTAGATTGTGAGCCTTGGCTTGGCAGAGCAGCGTAGGATGCACTTGATAAGCATCACCACTCGGACACTTGTGAGCCCTGTGCTTATCGAGACGATTCAGGCACATGCTGGGGGCGATGGACCAAGTGGACATGGTATTCTTGGGACACATCCAGTAGCTACTAGGGAGAGTGGTCTACTTGGAGTCCATCCAAGTGAGCGTGGGCTACTTGGATTACACCCTTGGTCCACATGGGATGCAGCTAGAGGACGTGTGGAGATTGTAGCCAGAGTGGAGGGAGTTTTTCACACAGAGGTTGGGACCTCTAGTGGTCGGGAGCATGACACTATTGCTCCCAAGGGCCCAATGTAGTAGCCAATCAAAATGTCATCCACTCCTACTACAGTTACAGAGGATGCTTGGGAACCAGATCTTGGACCCAAGCTTACTAGAGAGGAAAGACAAAGGGTTTGGAGGTTCTTGAGGAGCCACACGAGTTGTTTTTCCTTCAATATGAAGGATTTGGGTGCTCTAAAGGGACCTGGTATACGGATTGAGCTGACTAGCGACACACCAGTTTTCCGACCTCCTTATTAATATAGTGATATGGAGAGGACATTGATTCAATGCCGGAGTAGTGACCTTTTTGAGGCTGGTTTGGTGGAGATTTCACATGGAGAGTATGCATCAACGACAGTGATGCCAACCAAGAAGGATATGCATGGCAACTATACAGATAGGCGGATGTGTGGAGATTATTGTCCTATCAACCGATAGACCAGGGCTGATTGGTATGCCATGCCTACATTGGAGGAGATTTTTGATGCAATTAGGCATGCAAAGATCTTCAGTACTTTGGATCTTTGAGCGAGATATCATCAGCTGCCGATCAGGGAGGAGGATAAGTCCAAGATAGCATTTTGGGCTATTGATCCTCACGGCAAGGATGTGTTATATTAGTGGAGGTTCTTACCATTTGGGTTAAAGAATGCTCATGTTGAGTTCCAAAGGGTCATGGATAGAATCCTAGCTGGATTGGATTTTGCTTGGTGTTATATTGATGACATTTTGGTCTATAGCACTACTATGGAGGAGCATGAGAGACAATTGTTGGAGGTGTTTGAGAGGTTGAGATCTCATGGACTCAAATTACATCCTGGGAAGTGTAGGTTCTTCCACGAGTAGGTTGAGTATTTGGGTCATACTATCTACCCCGGAGGACTTGGTGTTCAGCAGACCAAGGTGGAGGCTATTGCATGTATTCCTCGACCTACGGATGTGAGTAAAGTGCAAGCATTCCTTGGGTTGGCAAACTTCTATCGCCGCTATGTAAGAGGATTTAGTGCCATTGCCAAGGCCTTGACAAAGTTGACCAAGCTTACACATGAGTGATGTTGGGGAGATGAGCAAGAGAGAGCTTTTGTAGAGCTCAAGGAGAGGTTGAAATTTGCTCCTATTTTGAGGAGGCCGATCAGAGGATGACCATTTTAGGTTCATACTGATTGGAGTATGTTGGGGCTTGGAGCAGTGCTTGCCCAGCATGATGATGAGGAGAAGGAGTTTGTGGTGGCCTATGCTAGGCGCTCCAATAATTCAGCGGAGGCAAAGTATAGTTCATATGAGGGAGAGTGCTTGGTAGCAGTTTGGGCAGTAGCACATTTCCTATGTTACCTATTTGGTAACCCCTTCACTCTCATCACTGGTCATCAGCCACTGAAGTGGTTGATGGAGTCCGACAAGCTTTCAAGGAAGCTTGCACGATGGGCTCTGATTTTATAGGAGTATGATTTCATGGTTGTTCACAGACCTGGAGTGGTGAACCGTGATGTAGAAGGGTTGAGTAGAAACCCATGTCCCAGCCAGCAAGATCAGACCGGAGCACATTGGCATGGTGAGACAGATGAGGAGATGGTGCCAAGTTGGCATGCATTGGCCTTTCTGTGTATATTTGCAGAGGCTTTGGTGGTATCTCTCTCAGCGCATACAGGAGGATTATTGAGGTCACAGATCCAAAGAGTGAAGATATCGGTACAGTTCAGCAAGACATTCATGATGATGTCTTAGTGATGGACTATCTTCGCGCTGGTGTTGTGGGTGGCACAGTTGGGGCCAAGGAGAGAGACCGCGTTCTTCAACAAGCCCGACGGTTCAGATTGGAGGGCAAACACCTTTTGTGTGTATGGGAGGATGGTAGAGTGCGAGTAGTACCACATCCATCTCAGAGACCACAGTTGGTCCATCATGCTCATGAGGAGCTAGGACATTTTGGAGTAAAGCGTACATATAGCTTACTCTAGAATCATTATTGGTGGCGCGGTAAGCAGACCAAGGTACAGTAGTTTGTTGCCAGATGTGTGGTTTGTGACTGAGTTAGAGCATCATTCAATGCTCCTACGCCACAATTACATCCATTACCTATCATGGGATTGGGTTACCGTTGGAGTTTGGACTTTGCCGGACCTTTACCGCTGACTGTGAGACATCATCGGTATGTTTTGGTGATGGTAGAGCACTTCTTCAAGTGGATTGAGTTGGTGGCACTTCTTGACAAGTCTAGTGAAGGGACAGCTTACTTGTTCCTGGATCGAGTTCTTAGTCATTTTGGTGCACTAGCTGATGTTTTGATTGATCAGGGTATAGAGTTCTCGGGGGAGTTTCATGTCTTGTGTGACAAGGCTTTGATTAATCACCGTACTACCTCTATAGATCACCTTGAGGCAGATGGCTTAGCAAAGAGAGTGGTTCAGACAGTGAAGAGAGGATTGCAAAAGTATGGTTTGCAGAGAGGCCACTTGGGAGATTGGGATCTCCAGTTACCTTGGTTGGCCATGGGCTATCGGTTCAGGCGGCAAGCCTCCTTAGCATCCTTCTCTCCGTACTTTCTACTCTATGGACGAGATCCAAATTTACTTGCAGCCATTTGTCAAGATGCTACTATAGTTTTGGACTTGGATGACCCCGATGTATGGATGAGTGCATGTTCTTAGCGAGCAGAGAGCTTTTGGAGAGTGATGCAAATGGCCTTTGAGAACTTGGCAATTGCTCAGCATAGAGATACTTTACACTATGCTACCATTCAAGGAGGAGGTTATAGACCCCTGATCCGTCGATCTCATCCAGGCAACTATGTATATCTACAGCAAACAGCACCAACAACACTTGATGTTTTGACAGGCCGCACTATCTTGAGAGTGCGTGAGGTTTTGCCATCTGGAGTCCTTGTGTTAGAAGGACGTGATGGTGTTGTTTGGAAGGATCATGTGCACAATTGTACACCGTGCCACCTCCTAAACATTGATGGTACTATGGACCCAAGCTTGGCACTTGTATGTGCATGCTTGAGGTGTATGTTATGTGGCTCTTCTGGTAGAGTTGTTACTATGTTAGTGTGTGATAGTTGTTCGAGAGGATGGCATATGGCATATATGACTCCTCTCCTCACTAAGGTTCCTCAGGGACAGTGGTTATGCCCTAGATGTTCT
The DNA here is from genome assembly GCA_948567375.1 of Lunularia cruciata. Taxonomy (NCBI): domain Eukaryota; kingdom Viridiplantae; phylum Streptophyta; class Marchantiopsida; order Lunulariales; family Lunulariaceae; genus Lunularia; species Lunularia cruciata. The sequence goes on along the minus strand of OX419761.1, from coordinate 20,269,603 downwards.
TGACCTATAGCTAGTTCATTCTTTTTATGGTATAGATTGCAAATAGGCGACTAACGATGGGGCTCCATAGTACCGGCCTCCTGATCTTTACCCATTACAGGGTATACCATATACGTAGAGTAGATGGCTATCTGGAGTTAGAGGGACCTAACCGCCAGCTAGGAGGGCAATTGTGGCACTTTAGAGTCTATGTATGACTTATGTGTGAGTTGTGCTTCTATAGAGTATGATGTTGATAGCGATGTATGTTGTGTAGCAATGTATATATATTCACGACAGTTGTCACACCATTTGTAGTGTCACATCTAGATTGCTCGGACATTGGAGTTGTAGTGATAGTAGTTAGAGTCATTTCAGCAATTCCTCAGAGACTACTTTCCGATGTCAGATTTTGTGTTTGGGGTACTGACTTCACGGTGGGGCACACCGTCACTTTGCACCATTTGCACCGTCGAGTGTGCCATCAGAGGGACCGTTAGGGTTCAGACCTAGCTCGAGTCCAAGAGGTATACTTTCGAAGTGCAGCTCCAAAGAGCTCACTTCTCTGATGTTGAGCCTTCGAGTTCTTGGCTATGGTGTATAGAGGTCGGCGAGCATCACCTAGATTCTCTATGCTTGAGTGGGTGTGGCTTGACTGTAATCAGTGCCCAGTTGTTGGCAGTTTATAGAGTGACAGATCAAGTACTGATCTAAGTTGAGTTGAGTTGAGAGTGGTAAACAATCTGATTATTGTGGCACTTTAGAGTCTATGTATGACTTATGTGTGAGTTGTGCTTCTATAGTGTATGATGTTGACAGCAATGTATATACGCACTACATAGTTGGTATATATGATTACAAGCTTACCCAATAAACAATACCACACAAATCTTGATATATGGACAATGGATAATTCTTGATAATCACAAGCAAAATAGCTTCTCCTAATAGAATTTAATTTCCTTGAGGCAAAGGTATTTGGATAAAACTATCTACAAACTCTTATTATGATTTTGCTCTAATAACAAATATCAGTGTCAAAATCATTAAAAAAAGGTAACTTGTAATCATATGTTTGAGATTGGATGAGTTGATAGCCAGTACTTAAGTTCTAAGATGCACCCTTCTTATCATTTCATTAGAAATTGAAATTCTTGTTTAAGAGAGATTGTTGAATAACACTATAACATGTGCATATTAATGTATGAAATATTGATAAAATCTTGCAAAATTATTAAATCTCGAAACATCACTAGAACCTCTTAGAGTTTACCAATCCATGATAGCCTCTATGCAGGTGGAACATATTGTAGTTTGTGCAAGTTTTGAAGGAGTGTATATTGGGAAGTGAAGAAGAAAATCTAGTATATTTTGCATCCTTTTTCAATTTATGGAAGATTGTATCATGAGCCAACATATCTCTTACTCAAGATTAATAGCTATTGAGGCAAAGCATGAACTAACAAGATCAAGAACCAAATTCCATGACATTATTCCAAGGCTAACACTCAAAGGTGCCGTGCCTCCAAAACTCAAGATATTTTTCAGTAGAAAGTTCAGTAAGAAAGAGAAAATTGCAAATGAAAAGATGATTAGTACTCTTTCATCTTGTTTTTATATACTTGTGAAAGTTTATATCCAAAGATTACAATTACCAAAGTAACTCAAGTTAATGGGCAAAAAGTCATATAAAATTAAAAAGCTAAAGGAACATCCAAGCTCATAAATTTATTTTCATTAGTATGTGGTTTTATCTTGATACAAGACTACATCAAGGATCTATTTATATGTGCTTCCTTTGAATTATAGTAAAATCTGCACCAAAAATCCTTATAGACCCAAGAGTTCTTATATCTAACCTCAAAAGCCAAATAAATATGAATAATACAAACTTAATACATCTATTTTAAATTAGTGGTGCTAATTCTTTCCAACTCTTCTGAAATATTATTACTTCTATTTTGGCTACCAATAATTTTTAGCTAATCATAGCTAATTTAGAGGCTTTGTTAAACTCTATAGGTAGTATCGTTTAACAACTTTCACTAAACTAGATGTCTCATTAGCATACATGTACCAATAGGTGTTATAAGACTTAATGACTATACTGATTTTATGAGTATATCTTTTTATGGATATAAATATGGATTGATACTGAACGTTTTTAAAAGAAGTGCATCTCTTGAAAGTGTAAAAACTATACATGAGGAGTAGGATGCTTGGGTAGTTTAGAACCAGGTAGATTAGTAACTTTTGTAACTCTTTGAGTTGATATAAGTGCATGAGGTAAATCTAAGGGTAAGATTATGAATTTGTCATAAAATTATGTCATAACTTGGATCTATTTTTAGACACATATCTTGAACTAGATTTAAAGCTAAAATATTGGGTATTAGGTACAAATTATGTTACATGAAGAAATATTGGTCGTAATCCAACTGTACTTTATAGATAATTGGGCTTCTATGTGAGAAGTTCAGCCTAGAAGGACCTTGGACTATCAAGAAAGTCAATCCTAAGTTAAAATTAACTTGCTTATGTGACAAAAAAAAATTGCAATAGAATCAATCATAATGCTGGAATTTGGTGAGCTTTAGAGGCAGCCTGGACATGGTATTGGGATTGATGGGTGCTCAATATGCTAGTTTGTGTGATATATGTTAGAACCATGTAATTTTGGGCATGTGACCTACCAAACATAAGCTTTTATAATCTTAAAAACTGATTTTCAAGGAAGTAAAGACACAACAAGCGGTATTAGAACATACTTCTAGCGAGCTAGACCTTGAGAATAGTGGATGATAGCTATAATTATATTCATTAGGGATATAAAATATAAAAGGGAAATTTCATATATTTACTACCTTTAGTAAGCAAGAATTTGAGATAGTTGCAAATGGCAAAATGCTCAAGGAAGGATATAGAAGATAAAAAGTGGATTTTATATGCTTACTACCTTAATAATTTGAGATAGTTTCAAATTAGAAAATGCTCAAGGAGGAACATGACATACAATGGATAAAATTGAAAGCACTAAACCTTTGATGAGCAAGAACTTGGGCTAACAACTTTGGCAAGATGTTGAAAGATGATTGCAAGAGACTAAGGTTGATCCTTAGCTCTTTTAAGACCTTTCTTGAGTGTGAACCTAGGTAGAGGATTAAGGTCAAAGCTTTAGGAAGAACACAAGAGAGAATGGATGCCTTACACAAAAGGATCCTTTTGTGAATGAGAACTTGGGATAAAAAAATTCTTTTGGATGCTCAAGATGGACAAAAAAGATAAGTTTGTATAAATAAATCCTTTGGTGAAAACTTGAATTAATGGCTTGGTTTGGATACTTGAGGAAGGACACAAAAGATAAGGCAATTTTTGGTATGAAATGGAGCCTTTGATGAGCAAGAACTTTGTATAGCAATTTCAATTGGACGACAAAGGAGGGAGGCAAGAGAAAAGGGAGATCCACCACAAAAAAATTAGATATTTAGTGAGCAAGAACTAATGGTGGAAGCTACAACTAAACAATTGAAAAGCAAGCAAGCAAAAAGGGAATTAGGATTGCACACCCCTTTGGTGGGCAAGAACTTAAGTAACAACTTTGGTTGGGCACTAGAGGAGGTATGGAATAGATAAGGATGATTAGAATTCAAATAACCTCTAGTGAAGGAAAACTCAAGATTAAAATTACTAGTAAACTCTTGAGAGAGCATACAAGAAATAAAGGAAATTTGAATTTCAAACCTATCTTGGTAAGCAAGAACTTAAGTTGTGGCTATAATTCTCTCGAGGAGGTATGCACAAGACAAGGATGATCATATTGCAAGCAAATTTTGGTGAGAAAGAACCCAAGGTCCTATTTATGGTTAGAAAATTGAAGAGGTGAAAGATGGAATTTGGATTTGAAAATCATCTTTGGTGGCAACTATAGTTGGATACTTTTAGGAGGTATGCAAGAGATAAAAGATGATGTTGAATGAATATACCCTTTGAGTGAGTGTGAACTTGATATTGTGGTTGGTGGTTTGCTAAATGTACAACAAGGAAGACAAGAGATAAGAGGTGGTTTTGATGATTAGGAACTTGAGATAATTACCATGGTGTGATGCTAAGGAGGAATGCTTGCAAAACACAAGTCAGGTGAGGAGTTCAATTTGGATAAGCACTTAAACTAAGTGTTGGGCCATGTGTTCAATGCTTAAGTTCACATTAGTGTTGGTGAAGTCAAGATGTCTATTGGTCATTATTTTCATATGGTCTTTCTTTGCAGATTTTGAATAGACTTAGTGATACACGTAGGTTAAATATGACTAAAAAATTAACAATAGTGAGCTTTGGAGACCTTATAAACAAGTGTGAATGTTTATATGTTTGTGAGCAAGTGTAGTCTTGGGTAGAATGCTTAGCTAGATTTTTTCAATTAAGGTGAGCCATAAAACATGAAAAAAGCTTTTTTAAGTAGTTATAACCTTTGGCTTAATACATAGATTGTTATGGGTTAGCTATTGAGATACAATAAGATGTAAAGTTGTTAGTTAGCTTACCACTAATAGTTGATAAGAAGAGTAAGAATTGATGACTGCATCAACATTGTTAAGGAGGGATGAATGGTACAACATTCTTATCTTACTCAGCACCAACAAGAACCAAGAAACTTAGAATGCTCAATCTAGTTGGGGCATTGGTTAATACTTTATGAATCTTGGTGCAAAATGATGATTGTGAAGAAGAAGAATGGGTACCTTACAAGGTGCTTGGATTGTTAGGTATCAATTAAGTGATGATACTAGAATGCTACAAAGGGCCAAGAGTTATTGCAGAAAGGCAAAAAAATATACTAAAGGTAAATAAGATTGAGTACACAAACAAGACAAGAGTAAAACAAGAAGCGCCACAAGCCAAAAAGAAAAATCTTGGCTTAAAACTTGATATCTTCTCCTTTGTTGAAGAAGAGTTGTACTCTTTGGAAAGCCCTTTCCAAAGGTAAGATCTTTCCTAACAAGCTCAATTTCAACACAAACTCATGAGTGGAATGCATTGAAATATGAATTTGACTATTTTAGTTGGTATATAATTTTTAAGAGATTAAAAGAGAGTCCATTCCTCAAAAAGGTCAAAACTATTCATGTGGGAGAGGGTGCCTAAGATGGATTAGAACCAGAATACAACCTCAACAACTATGTGAGATGACTAAGTCCATGAGGTATGAGGTCAATCTAAAGGTAAGGCCATGATTAATGATAAATTTTTGTTATAGCTTAGATAAATTGATTAGGTGACCATGTACCTTAACCTAGACCTAATGCTAAATTGTTGCGGGGTGGTCACAAAACGTGCCATGGCATAAAATGTTTGTTTGATCCAAATCGACGGGCAAAGACAAAACCATGAAATTCCGGTTGTATTTCCACACCATAGGCAATTGAGCCATTAGACCCTAGATTACCACAATAGCCTATCCAAAGCCACAATCAAATTGTCCATAGGACCTGCAAGTCAAAATAAAATGAACCATAGTCTATTAAGTTTGAACGTTTGTTTTGAACTAGAATCATGAAGAGTTTGCATTGGTGGATGCTAAACAAGTGGCATTGGTGGGTGTTAAACATATTAGTGGAAGTAATATGTGTTAGTACAATACAATGCCGGGCTTACACATATAGGCTTATTTTGGGTACCGCTTATGACTACCAAATGCAAACTTCCATACTATCAAGTACAAATTGACATTTGACCATCGGGCTTGTTTAGAATACATGCTAACATCCTTGAGTAGTGATCTACATTATTATACAATATACAACCTGCATCCAATAACTTAAAATCCATCTCCAAAATAACCCATAAACTTTTTTCGACTATAAGATCTTTGGGCCTCTTGGAAATTTTCTCACCTACTCACCACAAAAGATATCGCCACAAAGTTCCATGAAAGAGCATTTCCATGTGGTAGTACCTCCCATGGGAATACAAGATTTTCATGAGGCTGATCTTGAGCTGCCATCCAAGCTCTAATACCTTCTAGTTAAGAATCAGGTATAGAACCTATGAGAGAAGCTTGTATTCAATTTCAATTTCCATATTATACTTTTGCTGTAGTTTTTGTTATTTTTGAGGTCGATACAGTGTTTTTTATCCCTAGGCTATGAGTTTTTATATTTCTAGTATACCATCTTTTATTGAAGCTTTAATTTTTTTCTTTTTGAATCCGGTTATGAGTTTATAAAATTTTGGTGTATCATTTTTTATTGGAGCTTTAATTATTATTATTTTGAATTGGGTTATGAGTTTTTATAATTTTATTATATTTTTGTTTTATTGAAGCTTTGAACTTTAATTTTTGAATTATCGGTTTAGTATATGCATGACGAAAAGGAGCATTAGAAGGGTCTTCAATTCCAAAAAATTTACTTGTAAAATTATCTTAGCAGATAAATCTACTAACGTACTTAAAAATCCTAGTCCTCTTTATTTTACTATATATATTATATAATATACATATATACACCCCACATAGTACCTATAAAAACTCTACGATGTTTCCATAAAATTGGAAACACGGAATTATGCGCACAAAGAGGGTTCCGAATTCCCTATTGCAGTTTCCTGGAGAATATGTCCGCAAAGACAACGGCTTGTTTTGTTGCATGTCCACCGCCACTACGCTAGATTATTGTAGCAATTATCTACAATCAATTATCTTTGTTGGGAACGGGCGTTGTCGGCGCCGCAAGTCATTGTACCAGGAGAGACTCCGCCTGTCGTTCATTTTCCCACCACCAGTACACTATTGTTAGCTAAATTTGTCGGACTCCTGGTTAGGAACTAACGTTGTGGGCACTCCATTTCACTTAATTGAAGAGACTCTGCCCGTCTATTGTGCTCCTAAGTCCCTACTGACAGGGAGAGAGAATTTTCTTAAACAGCTTTTCAGACGGACAGCCAATGCAGTAATCCAATCATATCTCCATCACATTCCCCGCCATTCGAGGGTGTCAAAATGGGAGCAAATGATAAGAGGAGACACCAGTGAAACATCAAACCATCACATGCTAAACACTGAAATATGAAAGAGAGTGTCCGTAACCATCACAATCACATACACACGAAACAAGAGTAGACAATAAATGCAACAGGTGTGGATACCGCCGCAACCGTCCTGAGAGAACTCAGGAACAGCGTTTCATGGTAATAGATCCCAGTTTTAGTAGAAAGTACTGGCACAGAAACCTCAGGAGGCCGTGATTTTCTAGTTTTTCATTCAGTAGTTCCCCGGGATGATGATGATGAATACTTACGCCGGTGAACTGGAATTTGCTCTCTTGCAAAACTTTACTCCATGGCCATAAAAGCGCTCCTTACTAAGGAAACATTCAACTTTCTCGTAAACTAAAGAGCCACAGGTGCGCTAATTTGTTGTTGGAGCTTGACGAAGATTGCATGTGAGACCCATGCATCCATACAAGCATATCCAACCTGTCGACGATCAAGATGTAAACGACCCCAATTGCTCATCGTGATATGCTTCGGCTTGCTCATTTCGAAATCCAGAACAAATCTTGCAAGAGCTTTCAAACCAGCTCTTCTAAGTTCATCGTTCTTCAGCACAGAAACGGCAAGGGTACAAAGATCCACGGCACCCTGAGCCAGAATTTTATAGTCCCGGCCCAGTTTCTGCGGAAAATTTGCCACCGGAAAAATCAGAGAATTCAAAACATCAACATTGAGTTACAAACATAGATGCGATAGAAACGTATTATCAATGGAAAAATGTCCTCTACTAGATACACGTGCACTTTAAATATGGCTGATTCACCCAAATAGCAAGCTCCTATGTAAGGGTTAATATGACAGAATATCTAATTCACCCAAATATAAGCCCCTATCTGAGGGTTTCTGTAACTTCTTTTAAAGAGAGAATCAAACAGGTCACAAAGGATAATGCAAATGGATGGGTACAAGACAGCAACTTAGTTCCTAGAAAAATAGACTCAACGGTAAGGTTTGACAGTGCGCTGTCGCGGTCACTAAGAACCCCGATCAAAGGTCCTGACTTTGGAGTGGGATGTGAACTTAAGATACATTTTGGTAAGATAATTTTACTATATCGAACACGGCTGGATAAGAGAAAAAGAAATCACGCGCTGACTCTTCTGGAGCTCTATCGCAGCAAGATATTCAAGAAACCAGTTAAAGTCCGATCAGAACCCAACTGCACATAATGACTAGCAGTTTCTTGAGAAAATTGAAAAGCGCAGAAATACTCGTTAGAACAATCTAGATGGTACGTACTTGAACGTCGCCTTGAATTCCGACACCCACGATTTTCCTTTGGGGATCCTTAAGAAACTCTACCAGCGCATTCGGAATAAAATCGAGATATAACATTTGCACCAGCAAACACTCTGTGTCCGTACTTATTTGTATTAGGGCTACTTTGTTCTCCTTCTCGCCCCTGCGCCTGTTTGGTTGCCATTCAAGATCCAGACCAAAACTCGTGCCAGTCTGCCTTTCGATCCACTCCTGAGCAACTGCACCCTCTCTTGTCAAGGTAAGGCAGACCTTTCTGTGATTCACGTTAACTTCCATTCTTGTAGTGGTTCCCGTAAAATTGTGAGCATTCGTATAAGGTCGTTTACTGTATGACGAGTTACCACGTCCTTTGGGAGGAGATAATGCAGACGCGGGCGGATCCACTATAACAGGAATTTCGGGACGAGGGGCAGGGGGTGATACAAAAACAGATCTTTTGCATACATATTGCCACACTCTCTCTCCTTCAGCTGTCTTATTTCTCTTTACGACCTCCTGATCCTCCGCCTCAACATTTTCCCTGATTGCTTTCTTCTTCCTCTTTCTTCCTTTCTTGACATCTCCATTGCTGGACAAATTATGCGGTTTTCCTACAACAACATCCTGCCCATGCGACATGGTAGCACTCTCTCCGGATTCACTCCCAGCCTCAGTAATGCAAGACTCCTGCGGGGGTGCGCCAATTACCTTACGCAAATTACTACCTTCCACTGAGGCCCTAACTGCCCCACAGGAGGCAAACTCCTCAGCACGGAAAGTAGACTGGCAAGCCTGATTTTCAGCTCCTACGCTGCCCTGAACCCTATCAAAGTGCACAAAAATCGACTCACTAGCTAATATGGTTTCGTTTTCAGGTGGCTTCGTTGACCGAATCTTCTTCCTCATCTTCTTGCGTTTGACAGTCAAGTTCTCCATCACAGTCGTAGCCAGTTCCACTACACTTCCAAAATCTAACCTTTTCTTCCTCCTCTGCTTCTTCTGCATCCCATTCGCTGCTCCAGGCATTTCTCTCCTCCCCTCAGCCTGAAACCTTGACGGTCGCAAACTCCTCAATAACACTCCTGGCACAATCTCCTACCTCTGGGACAGCACCAACGTACTATCAATTCACCCTATTCCTCCTTCCGTATTCAATCCCTAAGACCTCCGCGAGCATATGCTGCAATTCAAACTCGTGCTAGGGCTGATTGGAGCTGCCACTTCGCAACAGCCCTCCCTCTTCTCATACGAGAGAACGCGAAACTTTCCCTCCTTGCAACATTGGAATACTTTTCCATCGCGTTGAAATCAAAGACATTCGCTGCTCAGTTCCCAAGGATGTTGGTCCCCAAAACCAATCCCGTGGACTCGTGCGCCCTACGCTAGCTGCTCTCGATGGGGAGAGAGTCAATCTTTCGTGATGACGGCGCTCTTGTCTTGTAGCCCAGGAACCCCCCAACCATCCCCTGGTACTGTGCGCCAGTTGGATCTAGACGTGCCTTCTCTCGACAACAGGCGGCTGTCTCCTCGAGCCCCACAATGACATCAATATTCTCGAATATTCGAAATTCTCTATTTTGGTAGACATTCACGTCTGTCCTTCCAAAGATGATTCACCACTGGTAGGGCACTCACTTATGAACAAAGCCAAGGCAGATTATGATTCAGTTTTGATTTGTGAGAGCAAACTTTGACGTCTATTAGATTCTATTAACCATTTCTTCTCAGACAATCTAAGCACTTGTTCAAAACAATTAGAGAACAATGTGGCTCATCATGATTGTTTCATGATGAGCACTATTCTGTTTGATGTAGAGGTTTCGTAACCGATTTCTAACCGCTTTGACTACATTATCCTTATCGATGCTGCAAATTTCCCGTCAACTATAGACGGAATTGCGGTTGACACTCTTTAGCTAAGATTTGCAGAGAGTCGGAACAACTGCTTAGGCAGCCGGCCAAACCGGGGTGTCTTTCTTGGGTTAGTGACATCAATCAGATTCAGGCGCGCATCCTCCCCTTAAACGCGTAACCTTATGAGATAATGTTCTATATATATCCTCCTGACTCCAGCCCACGTTTTTTAATTTTATCGTTCACACACTGCTTCCTGACAGTCTTTTCCGTAGCGTTGCCTATTTCTCGCAGTTGTTTGCATACAGTTCTCGATGTCATGATGGTTTACTAGTAGCGTTACCTATTTCTCGCAGTTGTTTGCATACAGTTCTCGATGCCATGGTGGTTTACTAGCCATATGTTATTCTCAATTTGTTTCAATTATACCTTTGCTTCAAGTTACATTTGATGCATTCTACCTTATGGATTTCTCACTATTCTAGCATTGTCAATTATGTACATCTTGCTTATCATTCATTTGCACCTCATGAGTTCTGGATAACCCGTTCCCAGAACGGCATCTGTTCTCGTATACCTATATGTATCCTCCTGCTGTTATGTTGCCAAACTGTCCCCTTTTGCGGAGATGCACTACTAGTGATGATCTAATGGAGTGACAAGCTGAGTAAATATATTAGACTGAGGGAAGAAAACTTGCATACATGATGTGCTCAGAAAGGAAGTAGACCAAAGACGGTCTATCTTTTGATCCCACTTCATCGTTAGTGATGGAGAATTTACTCCCATGTACATTTTCGAAGGGTGCAATATGAGAACCCGAAACTAAGTCGTACTCCCCGTCGTAAGCATCAACTATTTCGTCAGATTGCCGAAGTAGAGTTGTGCATACCCGACGTGTAAAAAACGCTCATTTCTCGTCGTAGTTGTCGATGTGAATAGGCGTGACTTCGTCTGCCATCTCGAAGCCTCCGATCAGACGAGCAAAGAACGTCATTTCTTGTTCAAGTGTGTTCTTGATATTCTCCCCCTGCTCACAATGCAGCAACGAGCAAGAGTGTTATATCTTGTTCAACTTTGTTCCGGATATCCTCCCCATAAGCAATATGAAGCAAACGTGAAAGCACTTCAGAAGTATCTTTTATACTTTTATGTAATTTCCCTCGTAGTTTATTAGAATGAGAAGAAACCTTCAAGAAGCCATGTCCCTCTCCTTCATACTCAACGAGGGCAACAGGAAGACCCTTCGCCTTCACAGCATCATATATCATCCTTGCCTGATTTGGTGGTACAATCTGTGTGCAAGCAACGAACACTTGTGAGATGGATCATGAACCCATGGTCGGGCTCTGGTGATAGTGATCGTTCAACGTTGAGGATACAAGATGAAATAGATGCACTTACTTTGTCGTCAAGCCCCTGAAAGAGAATAATGGGGCAAGACCAATTTTGAATGAAGTTGATGGGTGACCGATTGTAGAGTGCTTCCGTCTCCGTTCCTGGACGAGCACACGTAGATAATATTTCAAGCCGAAAATACCATTCAAAGGAAGTCAGATCCCACAGTCCTAATTCCAATAAATATGATACGCTCTGACCATCCTAGATCCATTGCTGGATGGCAGTCAGTTATGTTGGTCATCATTTATTGATCATAGAGATCCAGACATAGCGTGTCCTTTCTACTTTTAGTGCTCAACAGACATTTGCTTTTTTAGTCTCAGACAACGCATGTCTCAATTCCAGATTTTGCAAGTTCCGATGATCAAAGGGCTTGATACAAAAAGAGCTTGTTCTTTGCTCTTCCACATTCTATGTAATTGAGCGCCTTCAAAAGGTTGAGAGTACACACCGATAAGGCTATCAAGGTAGCGCGATTCAAATTTGTGGGTCTCAGCCATAAAGATAGTCAACTCGCTTAGCTGAGAAGAAGGCAAATAAAGGTCAGTGCATCTGATCGTTGACGTAGCGATTAGACAAACTGATCTTTTCTCCTGCAGTTCCTTAACACCTTTCCCGGTGTTAAGGAACTGCAAGGGAAAAGAGCAGGACTCAAATAAGCGCAACCAGAAAACTATCGAGGGGGACCCAACTATTATACAATCTTCGCCTGTCGCTGGCGTGGGTGTTCTAGAAAAATTCGTTGACAGCAGATAAGTACATGATCAAAACGACAAGCCATACATAGAAAGAGGGGAGAAAACGGCTAGCGACGTACCCCATACTTCGAACAACCGGCAGCGAAAGTATTAGCAAACACCATCGCGGCAATGGTGGTGTAGCCACCTGCTGAACGCCCCTCAATGCAGAGCCTCTTTCCGTCAACCTTACCTTCAGCAGACTATATGACACTCGAGCGAATCAGATTAAGGAGACAAACGTCTTACACTGATTTTTGTTTCGTCTGTGATAAGATAAAGAGCCGAATAAGTAGATGGTCTAGTCATGGATTCACATCGTCTTGTCGTTTCTGTGTCAAGGACAAGACATGAATTACTGAGCTCCTTCATTCGATGAGCTTAACTAACCAGGTATTCAGCGCAGCTACAGCAATCTTGAACATCACGTACGCCCCATTGTCCATTTAGTCTCTCTCGATACTGGCGACCATAACCTTCAGCAGATCAACGCACATGAACCAATTATTTTTTATAGTATCAAATATGAGCAGCCAGCAAACGAAACGTAGGTAATACTGCAATTAGTACAATTAGCAATTTCCAGTACTTAGATTACATACAAGGAGGATCAGCAGGACCGCTGGTTCAGACTTGAAGTGAATGTTGAATTAGACCACCGCAGATGGTATGACTTACTCAGTAAAGAGAAGTAAAGTGGAGCATCCAGATGGAGAGACACAGATACTTAAATTGGTACAGCGAGAAGAATAAGAAGACGAAGAGAAACGTACCAGTACTTCCTGAATAATTCACGTCAGCGAACGCCCAACCTCGGCTGGTCCAGTATTGAATGTTGAAATCTAAAGTGGCCGTTGCCTCTCCTGTAGGGCCTCCTGATAACATGACACAGAATTGGTAGCTATAGCAGAAATCAGATGAACTCACAACCGCTCTGGGAGAGCGAAAATTACAGTAAACCATAAGTTGCTGCCAATGCAGCTGTAACTCATAAGAAAAACATCGAGATAATTAGACTAGTAGCTATGAATTATTCCACCTAGTTGGAAATTATCAATGAATGGGCTTTGAGGCCAACTCATGTTGCGGTCTTGACATAATATGATTGAAGTTGGTGATTGTCGGGAATTCTGATCTCAGATTACTAGCAAGTGATGATTTACTTAAGTGCTGGTACACGTACCATGACTTCGCACGAGCAAAGGGGGTTTTTCTCCGCTCAAAGGCTTGAAATCATCGTTTGTTGGAGGATAAAAATTTGCAAAAGCTGTTTCTCCCTCAACCTTCGTTTGAAACTCGACAATCTCGGGAACACTAAGGTACGCACGGTACTTCTCTATATCAATGTTGAATGAGGACCACTGCACGGTTGTCTCATGCTTTCCATCTCCGTTCTTCAGAAGGTTAACCTGTGATTCAGAACCTTGCAACATGAGTCCAGTCATTTCAGAGCCATTGAATTGAAATAAGTAGCACAAATACCAGTGTACAATCCTTCATATTGGTGTTCTACAAGATACAATATCACTGTCATGGGATATGGTGTGCGTGGGTACATGTAACATCTTTAGAAGCGGGGTCATGATTAGATCAAGACGAACCTTTATGATGGATGGAGGACAATGAGTCGACCCTGCATAAATGTAGACGTGTTCACCAGCAGGCATCTGCTTGACAGAAGTATCTTTTATGATCAGCTGATGGACTTGATTACAACCTGTAACATTCCATCAACTGCTCAAAGAAATACAACGTACCGTTGGAGTTACTTACCAAACCAAATATGTCACAGAAAGGATTGTCTACTGAAGTGAAGAAACCAGTAGCCAAATCAATCAATCCCATATAAGAATGACCACGCTGCCTGTGAAAAGCAATGATAAATTGAATCCATAAGTACTCTAGGACAATAACCCAGAATATGTTACCGAGTATATTAGTTTAGTTAATCTCTAGTATAGAGACTTTTCTTGTTTTTAAGATTTTGTTAGAATTCTTTAGAAACCCTACTAAATATCTTCTACTCAGGATAAAGAGGAGCACATCCTTAATTAGGGTTAAGTAAAACAACACTCTAGAGTTTGCTTAAGTGTATATAAGAGTGTTTTCTGCTTTTGTTTCAGTCAATTCTTCAACAAGGATGATTCACAACACCTCTTCCTTGCATTTAGTGAAATCCTGAGCTGCCTAACATTATCTCAGGAGTGTTCTGTGATATCTCAATATTGGAGGTTACTAGTGCTGCGTGAGAGAACCTATTTGATGCTTGTGAGCAGTGATACAAAGAGAAAGATCTAGTATTGCAGTAGTGATGTCTGATACATCAGAGATAAGAGGGAGTGATAGACCTTCCACTTCAAAGAGTAGGAAGTATGGTTCTTATCAGGTTATGGGCCCACAATCACCACTGGGGTTGATAGGAGAACTCAGAGAGATAGAGAAACTGGGAAAGACTAACTACAAAGCTTGGGCTTTGGATGTGAAGATTATCTTCGACAGTTATGACTGTCTAGAGTTTGCATTAGAAGCTCATGATATAGGTGAGCTAGAGACCAACAAGGAGGAGAGAGTCAAGCACTCTACTACTAGGAGATTTCTGTTGAGGGCTATGGAAGAGCCTGGTAGATACTTATGTTTGGAGTTGGGAAATTTGGGAAAAAATCAAGAACTATTACACTGTTGAGAAACAGGAGAGCTCCTATCGAGTCTGGTCTGCAGTAAAGAACTTGAGATTGGCGGAAGGTGAAGATTTCACCTGTCTGTCAAAACTGCAGAAACTCTTCAAGTGTATCAAGGAGGATGGGGTTGTACTTACAGAGAAGTACGAGATCAATCATCTCTTAGATAGTCTTCCTTCAAGCTATGACTCTGTCCTAGTAGCTCTGCAAGTTTTACCTGTTGAAACTGTCACATGGGATTATGTGATACACAAATTGTTGATGTTTAGCAGACACAGGAAAGACAAAGGGCTGAAGTTATATGAGCAGGGAGATGCTGCTCTGTTCAGTGCTTCTTCTCAGTCAAGAACAGTGAGCAAACCAGAGCAAACCAGAGTAAATCTGGTAAAGGAGTTAGTAGTGTTGATGACAGGACTTGTTATTTCTGTCATGAGAAAGGTCATACTGCACCCATATGTCCCAAGAGAGGAGAAAGGAGAGAACGAGAGCTGAAGATGGTAGGCAAGAGACCTCAACCAGTAAAGGGACAAAAATCTGGGAGTTCAGCTTACAACTCAGAGGAGTGCCATGAGATAGTCAGCAATGAGGAGGGGAACTCAGAAGAAGAGCTGGATTGTGGAATGTTGGCAGAATCACAGTTGTCCTTGAATGGCTCTGGATGGTTCTTGGACTCAGGAGCCACCTCTCATACCTGTTATCAGAAGGAGCTGTTCTCAACTCTTCAACCTCTGACGATTCCCAAGAGTGTTTGTTGTGGACCTGGGATTCTGAATCCAGTGTTAGGAACTGGCAAAGTTCATATTGCCTTCATGGGATGTTCTGAAAAAGGCTATTTGGAAAATGTACTGTATGTTCCAGATTACACCAAGAACTTGATATCAGTACATAGCCTCATGGAGCATGGTGTGGATGTTCTGTTTGAAAGCAACAGAAATCAATGTACTTTGAAGAAAGGAGAACTGGTCCTTGGGTATGGTACTGCCAAAGGGAAGCTGTTCAAGTTGATGGAAGCTGATGGTTCTAATTCTGCATTGGTAGCAGAAAACAGAAATGATATCCATCTCGGGCATTTGAGGTTAGAGCACTTGTCAGTGCAAAACCTATATGCTTTAGAGAAGGTAATGGATGGGTTGAAACTAGATCCCAAAGGAAAACTCTAGTTCTGCATTGGGTGTGCAGAAGGTAAGGCACACAAGGCTCCTATTCCCAAGAAATCTTCATCTAGAGCTTCTGGTCTTCTAGATGTCATACATTCTGATGTATGGGGATACATGACTGAGAAGTCATTGAGTGGAGCAGCCTACTATATTTCCTTTGTGGATGATTACAGTAGAAAGAGCTTTATCTATCTCATGAAAAGCAAAGATGAAGTGCTGCGAAAATTCCAGAAGTTTGTAGCCATGGCTGAGTTGCAAACTGGGAGGAAAGTCAAGCGATTGAGAACAGATGGAGGCAGAGAGTTCGGGAGTGACAAATTCCTCTCTTTTCTGTCAGAAAAAGGAATCCTCCTTGACTGTACTGCCAGAGACCGTCCTGCACAGAATGGAGTTGCAAAAAGGTTGAATATGACACTGGTGGACAAACACTGGCATGTTGGAGCATTGGCAATGCTCCAACATGCCAAGCTGGAGAGAAAGTTTTGAGGTGCTGCAATTAGCACTGCAAATTTTCTTAGAAATGTCAATGGTACCACAGCATTGCAAGGAAGAACTCCTGAAGAATGCTGGAGTGGTAAGACACCTAATCTTTCAGCTTTGAAAGTTTTTGGATGTCCTGCCTATGTTCATATCCCCAAGGAGCAGAGGAGGAAGTTCACAAAGAAGGCTGAGAGAATGCTTCTTGTAGGATATGAAGAGGGACTGAAAGGATATCTTCTATACAATCCTAAGTCTGGACAGATCATCAGAAGTAGAGATGTACTGTTTGATGAATTGAGGACTTGGAGTGAGAACAGTGATGAGTTGCAGAAGCAAGCTGATCAGTTTGATCAGCTTGATCAATCTATTTTCCCATGCTGCACAGTCAGTTTTTCAGATCAATCATCAGAAGAGCAATCTCTACCTGAAGCTGATGGTTCACCAAAGGAGAGTCTGAAGGTGTACAAAAGAAGGCCTAAACAGACAGTGGTTTCTGATTCTGATACTCCAGAGGATGACTCCCAGAAGAAGACTGCAGATGCAGAATCTCTCAGTGAGACTCCAGAGATGTCAAGAGACGGCATGCATCTTCTGGGCACAGAGCCAAGAAGATCACAGAGAGATAGAAAACCTATTGACAGACTTGGTTTTCTATCAGAAGAGATGTTAGATGAATCTTACATCTGTCATGAAGATTGTGATCCAAACACTTTACAACAAGCTATGCTCAGACCAGATTCGAGTCAGTGGGAGTTGGCTATAGCAGAAGAGAAGAAGCCTCTTCAGACTAATGGTACATGGGTACTAGCTGATTTACCACCAGGTAGGAAGCAATTGGCTGCAAATGTGTTTTCAGGGTCAAATGTGGAGCTGAGAATGAGATCCTGAAGTACAAAGCAAGACTTGTTGCAAAGGGCTTCAATCAGAATGCATCAATAGATTATTCTGAAACTTTTGCACCAGTTGCCAAGTATGGATCTATTCGCATGCTTCTAGCTCTTGCAGCAGAGAGAGATTGGGAAGTGGAGCAATTAGATGTGAAAACAGCCTTTCTCAATGGAGATTTGAGAGAGACTATTTACATGGATGTTCCAGATGGATATACTGAAGGCAAAGAAAAAGTATGCTTGCTTAAGAAGGCTTTATAAGGCCTTAAGCAAGCTCCTAGAGCCTGGTATGAGAAACTGGACTCATACTTGAGAGAGCAGGATTTCAAACGAGCAGATTCTGACATGAGTGTGTATACAAGAGATGATGTATACATAGCTGTATATGTAGATGATCTATTACTGTTGGGGAACAATGAATCTATCAAAGGAGTGATAGATTTCTTGTGCTCTGTTTTTGAGATGACTATCCTTGGTCCTGTAAAACCCGTTTTGGGAATCAAAGTGAGCAGAGACAGAGACGCAGGATGGATCCGGATCAGCCAACCTCAGTATGTGAGATCCATACTAGCTACGTATCAGATGACAGAGGCGAATCCTGTTTCTACACCTCTTGATCTGGGGTGGAAGCACAACAGAATCATAGATGGGGAGGTGAATCTCTGTGACAAAGTGTTGTATCAGAGTGCTCTTGGTTCTCTAATGTTTATCATGGTCTGTACAAGACCAGATATATGCTATGCAGTGGGAGCACTAGCTAGATATACTAGCAACCCTGCATAAGTACATTGGAAAGGTACAAAGAGAGTATTCAGGTAATTAAAGGGTAATCAAGATGCATTCTTGGAGTCCAAAGGCAAGGTAACATACTTGCTCCTACTCTTGAAGCATATACAGATGCTAGTTGGGGAGATGACGCGAATAACAGCAGATCAACTAGTGGCTATGTAGTTATGCTTCGTGGTGGAGCAATCAGTTGGCGTAGTAAACAGCAAATATCTGTTGCACTGTCTACTACTGAGGCAGAATTTATGGCTGCCTCAAATGCTACTCAAGAAGTCATCTGGAACAGGAGACTTCTTAAGGAGCTGGGTTTTGAGAAGAAAGTCCTACTACATTGTACTGTGACATTACAGGAAGTATAGCACTCAGCAAAAATCATGTACATCACCCAAGGACTAAGCACATTGAGATTAGAAGAAGATTTGTAGAGGAGAAAGAAAAGGAGAATGTTGTGAAATTAATTTACTGTCCTACACAGGAGATGAGAGCAGATGTGTTGACAAAAGCATTACCTAAAGATAAACACATAAAATGTGTAGTAGAAATGGGAATAGTCATAAACTCTAATTAAGTGAGAGTGTTAGTTTAATTAATCTCTAGCTTAGAGATTTTTCTTGTTTTTAAGATTGTGTTAGAATCTTCTAGAAACCCTGCTAAATATCTTCTACTTAGGGTAAAGAGGGGCACAACCCTAATTAGGGTTAAGCAAAGCAACCCCCTAGGGTTTGCTTAAGTGTATATAAGTTGGCTTTCTATTCTTGTTTCAGTCAGTTCTTCAACAAGGGTGATTCCCAACACCTCTCCTTGCATTTCGTAAAGTCCTGAGCTGCCTAACATCCATCTCAGGAGTGTTCGGTGATATCTCAATATTGGAGGCTACTAGTGCTGCGTGAGAGAACCTATTTGATACTTGTGAGCTATGATACAAAGAGAGGTCTAGTATTGCAGTAGTGATGTTTGATACATCAGAGATAAGAGGGAGTGATAGATCTTCCACTTCAAAGAGTAGGAAGCATGGTTCTTATCAGAGTAAGATGTAGTTCAACTAGAGTACCAGCATCTCTATCAAGACTGTCTTTCAATCGGGTAGTGTAAACATAACGTGTGTCAATGGATGGAGCAGTGATGAATCGCCTTAGAGACCAAGTAATACCTGTAAGTACAAACAATATGGTTTCGAAGACTGGTTTCTTTTGATCGTACGAAATCAAAGTTAGTATTGCCAAAGTTCCAACTGGGCCTTGTGAACTCTGCCTCCAGCGGATACACTGGTTGCACTTTGTTCTTCTCACTCACCTGCCACATAAGAGTGCAGGACATTAGATTGAAGACCTAGATGAGAGGTTTCCAGGTTTTCCAGTTTTCTACCTACGCTGGTTATCAAGATCTGATGGTAAATTCAGCTTGCAGGAAATGAACATGCCGGTTAAATTCGATCTCCAATCCTTGAACATATGCCCGCAGCTGCGTTAGTGGCAGATGGACGACCCTTTTTGAACATCCAGCGTTTGTGATCAAAACGAACATAAGCAAGCGTAAAAATTATAGTGACAGTCAGCTTTCTTACCCAACGATATATGTTCCAGTATCCACTATTCCTGTCTGATACGAAAAACAGTTCACCTGCAAAAAATAGATCGAATATCTTTCATTATATCTTGTTTATAGATATCTTGCTTAGAAATGAATGGTTCCTTGTCAAAAACAAGTCGAGAGTATAAGACAAAATTTGCAACATGATGCATACAGCAGCAAAACGCTCAAGAAAGTGAAGCACCTGTTATATGTCTGTTAATTTAAGTCTTTATTAACTCCTACATATTACCATCTTCGGAAAAGCTAACCTGCAGCTATTCCAATGGTTATTTGCAAGCTATATTACGGCTTACTTACCCTCAGGTGACCATCTTGGTTCCGTCGGAGCCTCAACAATCTCTTCATTCCCACCGGCAACACACGTTCGATTTACTACATCACTTGATATTACATACGTTTTCTCAGCTGAGATTGAAATGAAACTTCAGACGGAATTGATGTATGAGTAATAGGAGCAGAAGCGGTGCACAGAACGGGGCATCCAAGACCCACTTAGGATCGAACCAACACGAATCAACCACAGGACGAGTAGCAGTAGGGCAGAAAGATTAAAGGTGTCCTGATAGAAATGGAAAAACGTGACGAGGAAATGCAAATGCAAATAGTGAGAATAGCAGATGCAAAAAGGTAAGAGCCAAGGAAGAACATGGAGAAGGATACACCGAGCAGAGGGAGAGCATCGAGGACAGCGAGAGAATGAGAGAGGTCGTCTCCGACAGGTCGTCTTAGTGAGAAGAGCGAGTACCGACTGGATGTTGCCCTTGTGGTCCGGTGCAGGAAACAGTAAAATACGTATTGAACAAAACAGAAGAAGAAATATACAAAGTGGTAAGACTTCGAGGGCTGTGTGACTTCAGACGGAATTGATGTAGTTCATCATGCTGGAAAGAAAGACGGCATTCCCACAAGGTTGAAGCACATGAGAAGTGGTTGAATACAAAATCTTACATGGACTAGGATCATACAAGGGCAAAGCCATCTGAACTGCAAAACTAGGACAAGTGGTTGCACAAGAACACCTTCTAAAGGCCAGACATAATGAATCCGGATGTAGACAGTATGGCTACCTACCCGTCGATCGTGATGTCACCAATCCATATCGAAGTTCGGTCCCAAGGTAGATTTGGGTGACTCCATTCCATCCATGCCAGCTTCTTACCGTCAGGACTAAGCCTCGGAAAAGAATAGAAGTCGTTGCCCGAGACCAATACCACTGGCTCTGTTATAGCAACCATCAATACGAGCGAAACGGAAATATAGCTTAGCCTTGGAAACGCAGAAGTTAATACAGGCTTGGTCATTATTATTGGGAACCTGTAAAGCAGCGATTGTCAGAGCATGCATGTCATTTTCAGAAAAGATATTATACCGCACACTTGACCCTCATTTACCTGAATTGCCGTCCTCATTCAGTTGAACCGCAACAATCTCATTGACAGCTTCTTTCCCAAACACCCTCTCATCTGAATAACAGGTATGACATTTCACGGCAAGAGCCTTCTCAGCTGCGAAACGATTGGAGGATTTACTGAAGGACACACTGGCTGTCTTTCATCAGTATACATAGAGACTAAGGAGTTAAGGACGACAAATTTACTCAGGCTATCTATCAAAGAGTTCTATTATCGATACAGCTAGATATGATAGAGCCTACACTATTCTTCGGAGCATCATGAGAGTACGTTGACACACGTCCGCGGCAAAAAGGGGAAGAAAGCGACATGTAATATGAAAATATTCTTCACATTTCAGTAAATGATTGAGACATGGAGATGCATGATGTTTCGAAAGTGGAGAATGTGTAACCAGTTTTCGGACCACGGGGTTAAAGTCTTGAATACTTCGGCTAAGATTACAGAGGACTAGCAAGCGATGAAGGTGCGATGGTTACCTCAAACATGCTACATCGTGATTCACATTCAACCATGAGACGTTTGTGAGAGTGTACCTTCTCTCACAGTTATGTAGCGGTCGAACCGTTTGTCGATGATACCATCAGCATAACGGGCAGCCTTTTTACCATAGTCTGGGGTAAGTCTTACCGGAGTCATATCTGAAATGAGTGAAAATTTAGTACAGAAGTTCAAAATTCAACTTTGCGCCAAATCAACTAGGTGAACCAACAACCCTTACCACATGCTAACAGTTGAAAATCAGGATTATTCTCCTATGCTCAACCTGGCCCCGCAAAAGTGGCTTGTTCACGTGAAAACGGCTAGCTCAATCACCACTATAACTGCGCTTTGTAGTTCCCTGCTTCTCAAATGAAACATATATGGAGATCAGATATACCTCCTTTAAGAGACTGCTTGTAAAGACACTGATCTGCGTAGTTGGAGAAAACAGCGAGGTCACCATCCACGGCGAATGCACCACCTCCATACTCATGCACAACAGTTCGGACGCTAAAACCAGCTGGGGTAATGTCCTCGGAAGCTGCTCCTGGATTCGATCCTTCTCTCATCAGCACATACCTCCTGCAATAATGTATATAAGGACCAAGAGCTTGAGAGCACCAAAATTTGAGTTAGGTCCACAAGCACGTCGGGTTAGAGAAAACACACTTCAATAACTCTGCAACTGGAAATCGATACAGAGACTGAATTTGAAATTAAAAAACAAATTATTAACCAAAATTACACTGATTAAAGCAAAATTCTTCTGGCGACCACCAAACGAACGTAGTCAAACGCTTATACCGTTAAACTTGGACCCTTGGAGAAATTGGTAATAATGAATCACGAGAACAGCAGTTACCCGGCTTCCGTAGGCCGACCTTCAACCCAGAGCAACCGGCCTTCCGAATCTGAAGCACATCCTCCAAACTTCTTTGTAGCTCCTCCGACGAGGTCAGCCGTGATGGGGGACCGCCACGATCCATACCCAGTCTCTATCACTCCCTGAGCCATTGCTACTTGATCACTCGACAAAACCTGAGCAGACACCGCGCTGCAATACTTCTTACGAGAAGGCTGCTGCATAAACACTGAGCTGTGAACTCCCTTCCTTCCACACTTGACACCCTGTCCGCTGAAATGCAGCGTCCTAGGCCCCAACAGATTGGACGCCAAGATTACACACGACCGCGAGAGACCGAGCCCCACACGAAGAACGAGATGCATTCTTGATATACAGGAATCCTTTTTATCTTCGTCAGTTCAAGGTTGTTAAATATTGTACAAAATTGGAGAAACATCATCGAATTCCCGGATGTACATTTCCCTCGGCCATTAGTTGTGAAGATCTCGTTCGTAACCTTGCGTTTGAATGTTTCAACAAGCATTTCTCGTTCGTAACTGTGCGCTTTAATGTTTCAACAAGCATTAACTCTGTTCGGGCCATCCGCATTAGCCATTAAGAATGAGAGAGAAGAAAGAGAGATCAATGAAAGCTATGATATACCTTCCAAATTAGACAACATTGTTTCCTATTTGGTGTAACATTATTCTCTTTGGCAATGTGTTTGAATGTGTTTGATACTTGTTTGGAGGTGTCATGACATTTACAATACCAAGGTTAGTTTGCTCTGAGTAATACCCAAGGTTAGTTTATTGGCAGTCCGAGTAATACCCTTAGTTACTCAAAATTTATTTAGTGGTTGCTAGATTTCATGGTATTGATTCACACAAGCAATACTACAGTCATTCATACCATTCACACCATAAAAAAAAAGGCTATGAATAGCACCATAAGAGTTAGAGTTTTAGATTGAGTTAGATGGTTATATTTTTGAAGTGTAATTCTAGAAAGTTCACTTCTTTGATGTTTGGTCTTAGAGCTCTTATGGTTATAGTAAACATAAGCAAATGAATATCACTTGAAGTCTTTTAGCTAGAATAGCTAGAATGGGTATGGTTTGATTATAATCGGTGCACGTTATTTGCAATATTGAGTTGAGTGATTGAATTTTGATTTGAGATGAATGTGTAAATTGTATAAAAAAGTGAGAGTGTGGAAATCAAGTGCATGAATTAAAGGTACTGGTGGTATCTCCAAGCTTGGAAAATTGATGATACTTTTGATTATTGCTCAAATTTAATTGACTAGATTGTGTGTAGATGCATTGTTCAATTTTCTATAGTTTTTGATAGATTTGTTGAAATTGATACAAAAACACTATTGAGATTTGCAAAAATTAGGCATATGGGTGTTCAAGTGCATTGAAATTGTGTTCAATTTGAGCACAAAAAGATGAAATCAAGGTCAAGTGATGCAAAATTAGAGATCCTAGTGTTACAAATTGGAATTGAAAAGCAAAATTGGGGTCTGACTTGTGAGCTCATCTCCCCAAATTAGGGATTTGGAGATCCATATCCTTTCAATTTGACCAATTTGGCATTGGTGAAGGATTCAGAGGTTAGCTAATCGTAGGAGATGTCTTCTAGAGTTGATGGAAGTTTGATTTGGAATCTTCAACCCCAAGGTAGAGCAAGTATTGGAGGTTAGCTAGAGTTAAGAGGCATTTCGAGGCCTCAAAAGGAGGTGGTGGTCGAGTTAACCAAGATTAGCCCGTTTGGAGAGGGTTTAAATTGGCAACAAAAAAAATATCATTTGTGTATTTAGAGACTTCAAGGCATACGTATATGGATAAAGAGGTTATGAATGCTTAGAATGACCCTTCTTAAGTTAGTCAAGGTAGCACATTTGTTGAAGAGGGTGTAAATTGGCAAGAAGAAAGGCCTCATTTGTGCATTTAGAGGCATATGGCTGTGGACTACAAAGGCTAGCAAGCCAATGTGAGGCTAGCCAATTTAGTTGAGTTTTTGTTTTTGGGCCAAAAGTACTAGCAAGCCAATTTGTTAGTGTGAAGCTAGCAAATTTAATTTAGTTTTTGGTAATTATTTGGCAAAATCAACTCACTTTTCAAGATTATGCACAACAAGGTTAGAACCTTGGATCTTTGGTTACTAGACTAATGCACTTACCTATTAGTCCATCCTCATTTGTTGTCCTAGAGATTTTTGTACTCATACCTATACCCATATAGCTTTTGCTAGGAGATGACAGTTGATCTCATTTGTGATCTTTGTATTATGTCAAATGCTAAATAGTGATATAGTCAATCCTTATATAGTCAATCCAATTTTGATTTGTGAAATGGAGTGTTATTGTTGAGATTTCTTGTGATTAATACTTTTCTATTCTATGCTTCCTATTTGTGCATTATGTTTGTGTGAGGTGCACTAATATTTGGACTATTGGTGCTTTGGTGTGCTCTTGTTAGTGAAGCTAGAGTAATGAACGATAAGACTATTTATGTAATAACATAAAGTTAGTAGAAGCTAATGAATTAATAACCTAAGCTAAATATAGCAAAAAGGGAATAAAATGAACTTAAGATTATTCTAGAAATATCTAGAAAACTTGTAGGTGGAATATTCTAGAAGCACCCAAGAAGCTTCTTGGTGAGAAGTTTCTAAGAACATTCCATGGTAGCATAAGCTATTTGTTAGCTTGGCGTACATGCCAAGCTAACAAATAGCTTAGATTATATTCCAAGTAAATGGCTAGCTTTGCTTGCACTCCAAGTAAAGTGACTCTTAGTAGGAATCTGCATTGGAAACTCTTTGGGAGTCTTGTACCAAAGTTACCTATAAATTTAGGTAAATGCCTAGCGCAAGCTAGGCATTTAAAGTTTTCTTCACTTGAGTGTTTCTAATGTGACTTCTATTTTGATCTTCCATTCTCATATTTCTCTCCTTGGTCTTTTACATTAGTATTAGATCAAGAATGGGATGGATGGAATCTATGGACCACCAAATCTATTTCTCCCAAACCATTGGGATTTTTATGTTTGTGTACTACCAATGCATCATTTCACCTAATTTATCACTTTGCTCTTTGGTCAAAAAATTTGAATACAATGAACTTTTCTAAAGACCTTTGATGCTTTTGGTAGTAACTTATGGAGAGTGGTGGATGTGTTGCATCTATGTGTTAATTTAGGTAGGTACAAGAAGGTATTTTTATAGGGTAGTAACCATGGCGACAATGGCCAAAGTTATCATTGTTATATATTAGTAGATTATGCAAGCATCTTACTCAATCGTTGGACAAGCAAGATCATGATGAGCAATAGCAATATCAACAACAAATGGAAAGAGCAACATTTTAAGAAGAAGAAGATTGAGTGTGGTTTCTTAAACCTAAACCATTTGAAGGCAAGAATTTATTGGGTGTAATAGAGAACTTTGTATTTGATTGTGAGTGGTTTTTTGAAGCCTAATATCTTCTAGATGAACCCTATTGGCTTCGAGTCAAGTAGAGGGAGTAGCTAAAATATGGTGGAAATTTTAGGTGGAGTACAATCAACAATAATTTGTTGCACCAATCTTGACATGGGAGGACTTCAAGAATGCAATCATTGAGAGATTCCAAGTTGTGAATGGTGCACAAGTTGCAAGAGTTTGATTGGTATAATTGAGACATATTGGCTCTATATGGAGTTACATTTCTCAATTCCAAACATACATGAAGGTGAAGCCTTAGAGTGATTTATGAGAATCTTTAAATTAAGAACCAAATTAGAAAAAATTATGCACAAACCCAAGCATGTAGAAGAAACCATGGAGATAGTTGAGCATTTTGAATCCTTGGTTATCACAACTTGGTCTTGACCTATACCTCCTCAAAACTTGCAAATGCACCAAGAACATATGGAAGAATCAGCACCAATAGAAATTGATGTCATCCATTGGAGACCACTTGGCCAATAGATCAAGAATGGTTGCAAAAAAATGGTAGTTCTTTCTATTATTGCAAATTAGACATTGCAATGTTGAATGTCCAAGCAAGAATGAGCAACCCAACCCATTACTCAAAAAGAATTCTTGGAACATTCTTGGAACAAAGAGTCCTAGTAGGAAATATCAAGCCACTTATTGTGAACATGATTTGTTCTAATAGGATTGAAGGCTCAACCTATGCAAGTTTGATTCACTTGCAAGGTATGATATCCAATCTTGCAAGACTTTGGTTGACTATGGGAGTTTTGAAAATTGCATGTCCATGTTATAACAAAGGGACTAAGTATTGCTATCAAGCTAATATTAAATGGCAAATTGATGATTGTAGGAAAAGTCCGACATTTTGTACCTCCCATCTTGTTACATTCAAGATTGAAAAGGAATATTGAGAAACCATGAGATTTGCAATAGCCCTTTTATACTATGATATCAGATTAGGTTTTCCTTGGCTTGAACATCATAAGGTTCAATTTAATTGGGCCTGATGACAAATTCAAATACAATACCAAGGTAAGGATTTTAGATCAGATTGTTTTGCACCTCTAAGTAATACATCTAAGAACAGTCAATCCCAAGATGAGAAGTTTATCAATAGCAACTATAGAGAACAATTTGGATATTTTCACTTTTTATATGTGAATTAATATTATTACACAAGCAGAATCTAACAAGGACCAAAAGCCTCATCAAGTAGTAGTTGATTAGATAATTCAAGAGTTTACATATATGTTTTTGGATGATCTTCCAAAGGGGTTACTCTTTGATTGAGATATGCATTCAAGATTAAACTACTACCAAGTAATACTCCAATGAATAGACCAATCTATTGGCTCTCATCAAAGGAGTTAGAAGAGCTTTGGACAATATTGACTAAGTAGTTAGAGAAAAATTTCATACAATATATTACATCCTCTTTGGGAGCATCAATATTATTTATCACAAAGAAAGATAAAGGACTTTGATTATATATTGACTATCATGGTCTCAATAAAAAATTGTGAAGAATG
The DNA here is from genome assembly GCA_948567375.1 of Lunularia cruciata. Taxonomy (NCBI): domain Eukaryota; kingdom Viridiplantae; phylum Streptophyta; class Marchantiopsida; order Lunulariales; family Lunulariaceae; genus Lunularia; species Lunularia cruciata. Next base: position 20,242,009 of record OX419761.1, on the reverse strand, counting down.
CATATCCCTTGTCTCAAATTAAGGACTTGTTGAATCAATTGAATGGAGCTCAATACTCCTCAAAGTTAGAGATCTTTGAAATGGCTATTGGTAGATTCCAATTGATGGAGAACATGTGCAGAAGACCACCTTTTGTACAAGGTATGGTCATTTTGAATAGAGGGTTTCACCTTTTGGACTCACTAATGCTTTAGTAGTCTTCATGGATTAATTGCATAGGGTGTTAGATGAACTATTAGATTGATTCATGGTAGTATTCTTGGATGACATTTTGATTTATAGTAAAACAAAGGCAAAACACAAAAACCACATCCAAGAAATCTTGAGAAGCTTGTACCAACGGAAATTCTATTGCAAGAAGTCCAAGTGCAACTTTTGGCAAAAAGATGTTATCTTTTTGGGCCATAAGGTTTTTGCAAAGGGGATCAAGATGGAAGAGTAGAAAATCAAGACCATTATCAATTTTCCTACTCCTAAGGATGTTATAGAAGTTTAGGTATTCAATGGATTAGCAAGTTTGTAATGATGGTTCATCACTTATTTTGCTCATGTGGTTGCATAATTAATTGAACTCTCGGGGAAGACATCAAGTTTTGAATTCAATATTAAGCAAGAAGAGGCATTCTAGAAGCTTAAAGATATGGTGCCCATCCCCTAACCATACAATCCTCAACTACCTTATGTGATTGATTTTGATGCTTCTAACTAATGTTGTAAAGTGGAGTTGTGTTGCAATAAGCATTCTTAGATGGATTGCATCTTATAGCCTTTATATCAAACAACTAAATGTAGCAAAAAGGAATTATTATACCCAAGATTGAGAACAATTGAAAATGGTGTATTGTAATACTTTGAGGACAAGAGAACTCTCCAAGAGAGAAAACAAAGGTTTCACACTCAATCCTCTGATGGCCCAAAGGAGCACCTTCTCTTTATTATATAGCCAAAGAGGATCTCCTCCAAGGAAGCTCCACCATAGGATTAGATACATGGATAGATGTCCGATCAGTGAGCTCCACCCTTAGATTACTTCCTTGGATGGGTGACATGTTGGTCTTGGTCCCATCTAGCTGGTCAAACAAGCATTAACTATAGGAAATCCTTCAGGCAATCTTCTTGTAAGAATCTCAAAATCACATGGGTGAGGTACTATTGGAAAGCTATCAGCAAGAAAAACTTGGGGGAGAGGGGAGGAAGGCCAACCTATCCTCTATTGGGGAGCATTTGCACATTTTTAGGCCTAATTCATCCTTTTAGGCCTCCAAAATTGCCTCTAAAGTTTTTAGGCCTAGTTTTAGCTTCTAACCTATTAGTAGAAGTGCTCTTTTAGTGATACCTCTATCTGAATTACTTTCTCCATTATGTGTAACATCCTTCTAGATGTCACCACTTTCAGTTTCACCTTTTAGATCATATACTAGCTATTGATTCTAAAGTTTCCAAACATGTTTTGGTTTCTGGCCTATTAATAAAAGTACTCTTTTGCCTTGATATCTTTGTCTGATCTACTTAGTCCATCATATATCACATCATTCCAGATGTTAGCAAACCAAATTTCATCTCTAGATCATTTGTCTAGCTATTGGTATTACATGTATGCAACAAACAAAAGTGTGGCAATATTATCTCTTGGGGAAATAGATGATAATGCAAACCAATCACAAATTATGTTGTAAACCTTATACTTTGAGCACATGAAGAGTTAGCATCATCAATGGGAGGAGCAACTACAATTTTTTGACATCAAGCCTAAATATAAACCAAGAAATTTCCATGTTATTCTTGATGCCTTGTCACTACAACTTGATTTGAAGACTTCCTAAATTTCTCACAACAATAGCAATTACCATAGTGTTGATTGACTCCAAGATTCATGTCAAGTTCAAAACTACTTTATGGTAAGACCTCTTCTTTAAGTTGGTACAAAGTCAACTTGCAACACACAACAAAAATAACAATTCTTTCTCCTTCAAGGAGAGCCTTTTATTCTATGAGAATTGGATCTATGTTCCAACAAGGAGTGATCTACAACTTGTGCGACTTCAAGATTCCCATGACCTATCAATTATTGGTCACATGGAGGTTGGACAAGACCTTGAGTACCCTATAGCCCATCAATGGTGGGGGTCTAACATGGCATATAAATTTCAAGAGTTTGGCTAATCTTATGAGAGCATCAAACACAAAAAAAGCCAATAGCCATAAGTTGAGTGGACTCCTTCAACCACTACCAATTCCATCTGCCTATTGAGAACATGTGAGCTCATACCTCATCATATCCTTACCAAAGATAGACCAAGGCCATGCCACCATTGTAGTGTTTGTTGATAAGCTCACCAAGCAGATTTATTTAGTGCTTACCATGGATACAATCTATGCTCCAACATTGGCCAAGATCTACTTTGACATCATCTTCAAGCAACATGGGATGCCAAGGATCCTCATCTTTGGTCATGATCCTTGCTTTATTGGTAAATTTTGTCAAGTGCTTTTTAAACTTCTTGGCACCAAGCTTGTGTTGTCTATAGCATATCATCCTCAAATTGATGGACAAAAAAAACAAGCAAAGCATACTTTGCATGATATATTACATTGCTTTGTCAATGTTAAACACATTGATTTGGATACTTGCTTAGCAATAGCCAAGTTTGTCTATAATAATTCCAAGCATGCAAGTATTGTCTTTTCTTCCTTCTTCCTTAATTATGGGCAAGATACACTTATTCCCAATTGTCTTCTTGCTCCGCCATCATCTTAGGTCTTTCATACTTCCACCTTCTTGTCCAAGCTATCTATTTCCTTACACCAAGCTAAGTCTTATCTTATTGCTGCTCAAAATTTGCAAAAACAATATGTCAATCTGCCCATCAACATTGTCATGATCTCACCTTTCAAATATGCTTTCTTCTAGTAATCTTCCTCTCCCACTTGACATCCAGGTTCATAAACTTGCTTCCACTTGGATAGTTCACTTTGATATTACTCAAATCATTTCTCTTGTTGCTTACAAACTTGCACTTCCTACTCACATGTGGATTCATCTTGTCTTATGTATTTCAAAGTTAAAACCCTTTGTTCTAATACATCTTTCTTTCCTACTCATATCCAACCACCTCCTCTTCCAATCACTATTCAAGATCATAAAGAATAAGAAGTTGACCATATTCTTGCTCAAAGAAAAATCCAACATGGCCTCCAACAACACATCAAGTACAAGGTCCTTCGGAAAAGATATCTCATTTATGATGCCATAAGGGAACCTCTTTCTTATCTCCAAAATGCTCAAACAACTATCCACAATTTTGAAGACTCACAAGCAATGAGGACATCACCAACTAGTATTAGGGGAATATGTAATGATATGGAGTTAGCAAAAAAGTTAGTAGAAGCTAATGGGTTAATAGCCTAAGCTAAATGTAGCAGAAAAAGTAAAATAAACCTAAGATTATTCTAGAAGTATCTTGGAAACTTGTGGGTAGAATATTCTAGAAGCTTCTTGATAAGAAGCTTCCAAGAACCCTCCAAAGGTGAGTAACTTATAAGTCAAGCCAATGGGTAGCTTAGCTTATATACCAAGTAAACAACTAGCTTAGCTTGTACCCAAGTTACCCATAAATACCCAAGCCAAGATCAAGCTAGGCATTTGGAGTTTCTTTCACTTGAGTGTTTCCAATGTGACTTCCATTTTGATTTTTCATTCTCCTATTTCTCTCCTCTATCTTTTATAACTTATGTTTCTCTCTAATGATACAAGAAGTAATTCTATCTTTTATAACTTATGTTTCTCTCTAATGATACAAGAAGTAATTATTTGCAAATTGTGAACGTGTGTGTTGTGATGGTAGGTTATAATTCACCATTTCTCTTGATGTCATTATCACAATTAGAGTTATATTAGTAGATAATGTTTGCTTGTTTGTGGCACTTGGTGGTGGCACTTGCAATTTAGGGTACATTATGAAGATAGAGTTCTCTATGGATTCTAGAGCAGATTTTGCTATAGTATGCAATGGGTTTACATAGAGTGGTGCTTAATATTAGCTCGTATCTCATGTCCTAATGAAGGAGATTTGATTTTGGTTTAGAATCTAACATGTGAGCTGATCCACTTGAGAGTGCACATTGTGTTTTCACACTATTATTGTGAAATAGGGACAAGATTTATGGGGCCTCCAAGGGCTACTTTAGTATGGTAGGTACCATAAATTTGAATGGTTTCATCCAAGAGTTCAATAGTTAGTATGATTTCAATAAATGCAAAACCCCGACTTTGTTCATCCCCTTCATAGCATGGAAAGTGTTATTCCAACACTTAGAGTGTATCATTGATGGATGACTACCATGCATTTAAGAGAGCTCAATCAATAGGAGATTGAGCTATAGAGACAATATTGGTCTCCATCATGTCAAGCTCATTTTTCATAAGTAGATTGGCAATACTCACAAGTTCTAGCTCTAGTAGTGTTGGTGTCTCTAATGGAAGTGCACTAGTTGGGGATGGTGCTACTACAAGTGAGTGAACTACTATATGAGGTGGTGCAATACTAGGGTTTAACTCCATGGTGGAGTGCTTAAGGCAAAATTACTTGGAAATAAGGACTAACAAGCTAAAGAGCTTGTAGAAGTTCCAGCAAAAGGCTAGAGAGAGCTTATGTAAGGTATATACTTGCATGAGACAACTTATCAATTTCCCCAAGGCAAGTATTGAGACCCATGTAATCCAATTTTGGTATGGGGTATTGGATAGATGCCATGCCGTAGAGTACATGATGTTCATTATTGTAAGCTACCTCATCAACTTTGGTTGCGGTCTTTAGTTTGGTTGAGTGTATTGGCTCAACATGGTGGAGGAGATAGTGGTGGCATTTGCATTTAGTATGGAGACCTTATCCACAACTATTACTTGTTCTTGAGTGCAATAGAGTATACCACATTGTGTTGGCTTTTGAGGATAGAGTGGACAACCTTGATCTTATAGAGCAAGTAGAGAGCCCAATGCACTTAGATCCTTATCTTTATTTTTAGGTCATCAATAGCCAATGAGTGGTGGTGTTGCTTACTGAACTTGTGGTGGACCTTGCCACAAGAGAGAGTGCATCCAAGGTAGTGGGTATGATACCTTTGGAGCACCATAACCAACTTAGAGATAGTGGGACCATTGCCATGGATTTGGTCATACTTGTGATCAATACTTTGATCTCCACTCTAAATCATGGAGTGGTAGGGCTATTATGGCAAGTGGTAGAGGAGTCTTAAATCATGGAGGACATGGTGGTTGTAATATAAGTAGGTAGACATATTATCTAGAGGTGAAAATTGGCTTGGTAACATCTAGAAGGATGTTGTATACAATGGGCTAGGAAGATCAGACAAAGGTGTCACCAAAAGAGTATTTCTACTAGTAGGGAAGAAGTAATAAATAGCTTGAAAACTTTAGAGTCAATTTTGGAGGCCTAAACAAATGGATTAGGCCTCAAAAACCCCCCCTCCTAAAGGTGTAAAAGGCTTTCCTTCTCCCCCTTATGATTTTTCTGGTCAAGAGCTATCCAACAATACCTCAGCCACACAATTTTGAGCTCTATACAAGAAGATTCCCTTTAGTCAGACCCGTTTGACCAACTAGATAAGACAATGATTGTCATATTACCCATCCAAACCACTAATCCAAGGATGGAGCTTGCTGATAGGTCACCAATTTATGTATTTGATCCAAGGGTGAAGCTTCATTTGAGGGATCCTCTTTGCTATATAATAAAGAGAAGGTGCTCCTTTGGAGCATCAAAGTATTGAGTGTGGAACTTACATTTTCTCTCTTGTATCTCTCTTGAGAGTTCTCTTGTCCTTGGAATATTACAATGGTATCCAAGTGGATGTTTAATGCAAGAGAGTGGATCACCCCTCTTGGAAGAACACAAGCTATTGAAATTGAGTCATTTGAGGGGAGAAAACACAGTGCAATTGTTAGCCTTGGGAAGTGTTTTAGAGAGCAGATAGGATGGAGCCACCAAGAGGACAATTTCCTGAACCTAGCTTTCTATTCTTGAATCCATTCCACATCAAGATTATGTATATTCAGCATGAGCAAATGAGAGTATCTCTTGTTTATCACTTTGGAATAGAATTCATGAACAAAATGATGAATTCACCAAACCCAATGATTGTACCTATGGTGGTATGCAACAAAGAGTGGGATTTGACAATTTACATTCTATTATGATGTTATAGATCTGAATGTACCAAATCCTTTCAATATGCAAATAGAAATCCGTTACGTAGTTAGACCAAAAGTGATATTTAGGGATTTTGTAGTCTACAATTTTGGTGAGAAATATTATCAACAAATGATAGCCTCTAAGGTCCCAGTGGTAATCCCCATATTTTCTACCCCCTCTCAAATGATCATTCTAACTCTTTATTGCAATATGAAGTAGCAATTGAACATTGGCCGTGTGTAGGAATCATGGATCCACAATTACACGAGTTGATGCAAGGAATAGAGGAGATGTTGAATGAGTTTTGGGAATTCAATATGACCATGGAGGAATTGAAAAATCAAATACATACTGTTAAGTAATGCAAGAAGGGGAGTTTTCTTAACAACCAGAACTAGCTATCAAAGTACCTAGAGAGTTATGCATACCGATGACACCAATTTTCTTCAACAACCAAGCCACATTGTTACTATGAATGAAAAAGATGTGCAACATCAAGCCTTACAAAGGATAGCATTCCATGGGAGTAGTGAAAATTGGATAATTGTGCGTGCTGCTCTCAACCATGGCCTCCCAAGAAGTAAATCATAGTTTGAATCCTTCAAGACTTGAAAAGTCATGGATTTTGAACTCCCATTACTGAAACTACCACCTTGTCCATCCTCCCTATTGGTTGAACTTGTTGTTTGTTTGCCATGCTCACCACAAATATTGAAGGTCTTGAGGGTATCATACCCAAATTCTTCATCAATCTTTTTGACATGGCATTCACTATTGATCCTCTATCAACCAATGCATCTTTGATGTTGTGACCATTCACTCTCATATCAATCTTGGAGGCATATTCATAAGCCTCCCATGGTGCTGGCTTGGCATCCACCACCCCTATTGATATTAGAGCTTTTGCCTTCTTCTTCCTCTTGCTCCTTGTAGAACTCAAACCACCTCTAAGCTCCTTTCACAAAGTAGGATTCAAAGCAATCATTTGGCCCACTATGATGTTAGCCTTGTGAATACCAACATCCTCCAAGAAATTGTAGTTCTATTGTTGCTTTGAGATCAAGAAGTACTCCATCCCCAACTTCTTCCTTGGAGTCTTTGTTGTTCATGGTGTTGAAGTGCTTGTGCAAGTGCTCCTAGTAGGCATAGGAATATCTTGGCTAGGAGTAAATCCTTGAGAAGAGTGCACATCCTTTTCAAAACAAGCTCTCTTCTTCTCTTGTGCCAAAAGCTCCAAATTAAGACTCTTGGAGTTTGAGCACTCTCCCTTCTCATACTTGCTCTCAACCACATCTATTGATGCTTTTCCCTTACCTTTGTTTGGATTAATATCCACTTGGGTTTCACTACCTCCTTCTTTCCCTCTATTGGCTCCTTCATAACCCTTTCCTCGATGGTAAGTGGAATTTGGGCAATTCCTTTGGATGTGACCTCTTCCTCCACAACCAAAACAATTTCTCTCATTAAAATTGTTGGTTGGTTGGCCTCCACTATATGGATATCTTCCATAACTCCTAGGCCATCTTCCAACATTCTGATCCACCTCTCTTCTCCCATAGTTGCACCACATTGATCTTGAGATCCGCAAGTTGTTCTGTGATGGTTTGAAGTGAATCCTTTGGTGGAGGTGCAAGAACTGGAGCAACTGCTACTTGTGCTACAACCCTTGCCACCAAAGTATCAGAAATTCCACCATACTTGTAACCTTGAATAGGATGCATAACCTTCTTCACCACTAAATCACTCTCATCCCCTTCCAAACTCTCCTCCATACAAATTGCAATCTTGATAGCTTCAACCTTGGAAGAAGGTTTCTCATATCTCACCTTGCTTCTAATTTGTGCTCTCAATCCTCTCACAAAATTCTTGGTGAGCATGGCTCCTATACCAATCATACTAGTCTCCACAACATCCCCACCCTTCCTCAACACTATGCAAAATCTGGACTCTAACTTCTACACTCTTTCCACATAGACTCTCACTTTCTCTCCATCTCCTTGTTTGAGAAAGGTAACCTCACTCATCAATATCTCATAATTCTCATGAGGAAGAAATTTCTCAATGAGTGTTGAAGTCAAACTCTCCCAAGACTCTTCTTCCCCGTCTCTCCTCTCTCTCTTTTGGTATTTTGACTCCTACCATGTAAGTGTTGCATCCTCAACAAAATTTGGTAATGATGAGGCCCACTCATTCTTCCTACTCTCATTGTTCCTATGAAAGCTCTCTTGAAGTCTCTCACAAAGGCCTCCACATCTTCTCCATCCTTGCCAAAGAAAACCGGAAGTTTCCCCATTTAACTGCTCACTATCTTTCTTTTCTCTCAATTTCTTTTCTTTTTCCTTTTCTTTTCTCTCACTCTATAACTAAAAGAGTATGTACATGACTAACACTATTTGAGAATAATCCACCCTAGGGAACACAAAAGGCTAAGGTTGCTCCAAGATTTCTATAGCAACATCAAATCTTAGAGTGCATATTAATTGAACTCTCATGGATAGTTTATCCATAAGTTGAAAAATTATCTCCATCACTAATCTTGAGAACTAGCTGATGTAGATGGTAGCTGTTTAGGGTTGTTTAGCTGTTTAGCTATTTATTTCTATAGCTGTACTAAGACTCTCTCCAAAATCCTTCGCCAAAGTCTCCAAAAGTACTTTTACTCCACTACACTCATGTTCCTTTGGAAGTCCTTCCACTCCACAAACCTCATACAACTCCTTGGTCTTAGATCTTCTCCCTCCCAATCTTTGTGATGAAGGTCTAACATACAAACCCAAGTCAAGTAAGCATCTCCTTTCTCTCAATCTCTTTCTCTCAAAAGTCAATGGACATGAACTTGCCTTATGTCCCTTCTCTCTACATAAAAAGCACTTAGACTCACTCTTTCCTCCAAGTGATGTAGGTTTTTGGATCCTCTCAACACTCTCTTCAAATTCTATTCTAAACTCACTTTTTCTCGAATCCACCCCTTTAATCACCTCAAACCCTTTGGGAACCTTGCATAGCCTCAATTTCCACTCTTGGTGTCTGTAATACTCCGAGGACAAGAGAAGAGAGAAAACACAGATTGCACACTCAAAACATTTGATGCCCCAAGGGAGCACCTTCTCTTTATTATATAGACAAAGAGGATCTCCTCCAAGGAAGCTCCACCATAGGATTAGGGACACAGATAGGTGACATGTCAGCAAGCTCCACCCTTGGATTACTTACTCGGATGGGTGACCTGTCTGGTCTAGGTCCTATATGGTTGGTCAAACAAGCTTTGACCGGAGGGAATCTTTTAGGGAATCTTCCTGTAGGAATCTCGAAATCGCATGAGTAAGGTACCGTTGGAAAGCTCTCAACGAGACAAAGCAAAGGGGAGGGAAGGCCGGCCTTTCCTTTGGTGGGGGGGAATCTGCACATTTTCGAGACCTAATTCATCCGTTTAGGCCTCCAAAATTGCCTTCAAAGATTTCAGGCATATTTTGGTCCCTACTCTATTAGTAGAAGTCCCCTTTTGGTGATACCTCTTTCTGATATGTTTAGTCCATCATGTGTAACATCCTTCCAGATGTTACCAAACCAATTCTCACCTTTAAATCATATGTCTAGCTATTGGTTCTAAGGTTCTCAAGTCTATTTTGGTTTTTGCCCTATTAGTAGAAGTACTCTTTTGGTGATATTTCTATCTGATCTAATTTGACCATCATGTATAAAATCATTCTAGAAGTTACCAAACCGAATTTCACATCTAGATCATATGGCTAACCCTTGGTATTATAGTGACCCTCCATGTTCCCAAGATGAGTCCAAACACTCAAACATGCTTTTTGTTGCTCTCACACTCTGAAATCTAAACTTTACAAAATTGACCCTTCCTCACAATGTCAGTTAAATCCCACAACTTGTATGTCATGGTCCTCTGAAAATTTGCCCACTTGATCACAACTCCCATGTGTTCCTCCCTACAAAATTTCAGATCTTTTCATTGAGCCAATTGGCCTAGTCACCTTTCTATTCAGCACACATATTTCAGATTTGGTTTGAAAACCACCCCCTTCACTTAAAAAACTTATAACTCTCTGCTCAATAATTTCTCTATCTAATTTTTGTGTCAACAGGTAAGATACAATGGACTGAATTTTCTTGGAAAGTTTCATTCAAACTACTAAAAATTGAAAAAATAGCAGACTTTGTACATTTTTTTCAAAGAGCATGCAATTGCGAGAAGAGTTTAACCTATCAACTTTCAAAAATTCTAGTCCAGTGCACATAGCAGCTCTCACAATAATTTCAAGTGTGCTAATTGAAAGATAACCCAAGCTATCATGTATATAAATTTAAAATCTAGATCCAAAACTTGAGATTTTGCCCAAAATCACCTTAATCTCCAAAATCTACAATCCACCTCACACAATCTCTCCAAATCCCCTCAAGTGTACAAGATGTAGAAAATCATCTCAAAGACATCATAATGAACTACAAAGTATAAAAATGGGTCCAAATTCTCTAACATAAGTTCAGCTCTCTCTCCACCCCTAAAGTTCTCTCCAAGTGAGCTCTCATAGCCTCTTTATGTCTAATATAGAATTGTACATTATCTTGCCTTCTAGAGAGGTCCCGGCAACGGAACCAAAAATGTGAGAACGGCCTATCTCTCACTCAAGATGAACCTTTGATGGCTATTATGGTAACGCACCATGGACTAAGAAGGCAAGGAACCCCATCTCCATCACAATCCTCCAAGGCTAACACTCCATGACTCAAGACATTGCTCACTAGAGAACTCAATGAGAGAGATAGTTGCAAATGAAAGGATGATGAGTACCTCCTCACCCCTTGTTTATATACTTGTGAAGTAGTTATGCACCAAAGCTACTTATTATTGGAGTAACTCAAGTTACTAAGGTAAAAGTCAAGTAAAGTCAAAAAGTATAACGGAATATCCATCTACATGTGCATGTTCCACTAAGCATGCAATCTTATCTTGACCCAACCACTAAGTCAAGGATTCCTTCACATGGGCTATCCTTGGACTATAGAAGAATCCAAAACAACAAGGCTTGCGGGCCCAAGAGTTCTCAACTCTTTCATCAAAGCCAAACACCTATGAATAATATAAGTCAACACACTAGAATCCAAAATAGTGATGCTCATCTTTTCCACTTCCTCTAAAGTAAGGTCTCCTCTATCTTAGCTATGACTAACTTTAGCTAATCATGACTAATGTAGAACCATCCTTTATCTCTATATAAATAATATCTCTCAAGTACTTATAATACCAAGCTAAATATCACAATACCACATGCATGCACAAATGGGTATTACATTCTATCTATCTTGGATATGCTATTGTCAATTTTTGATGAGGAATTGTAGCAACATGCAGATCAATTGGTAGAGCAAGTTTAGAGTGGAGCCTTCATACTACTAGTGAACCAATTTAAGGATGAGCCTCCAAAGTCTATTACCATGTCACCTTTAGATACTGCACTTATTATTTGGAAATATCCAAGAGAGAAAGTATACTTATTAGAGTTGTTTGGTGGGATTTGTGAGCCTGCATGTCTCTCACTCAACGGGATGGGATTCAACGACTAGACCACATCATTGTTAATGACATCTTGGATGTTGGGCGTCATTCTTGGACGGTGGTAGTGGCTAATAGGTCATCTATGGTAGTGGTAAACCTAGTTGGATAGCCCCAAGCTGCTTTCCCTACACTTATGAGTTTCCCAAGCTCCCATGCTTTTCAAGAAGGAGGTCTTGGACTTGTTTAGGACTCATAGTTACAGTAATTGGTGGAGCCCAATGTTGATGAAAGAGAGCAAGCAATGGGTTTTTGCACCAATAATATTGTTGTCTAGCAGTATTAGAGGCATCCATGCATCATGTGTTAGGTCAAGATATGGATCTGAATTGTTTGACCTAGATTGTGAGCCTTGGCTTAGTAGAACAATGTAGGATGCACTTGATAGGCATCACTACTCGGATACTTGTGAGCTATGTGCCTATCCAAAAAATTCAAGCACATGTTAGGGACAATGGACTGAGTAGATAGGGTATTCTTGGGACACAACCAATGGCTACTAGGGAGAGTGGTCTACTTGGAGTCCATCTAGGTGAGTGTGGTCTACTTGGATTACACCCTTGGTCTACTTAGGATGCAACTAGAAGACGTATGGAGCTTGCAGCCAGATCAGAGGGAGTTTTTCACATTGAGGTTGGGACTTGTAGTGGTTGAGAGCATGACACTATTGCTCCCAAGGGCCCAGTGTAGTAGCCAACCAATACATCTTCCACTTCTATGATAGTTACTTGAGGATACTTGGTAGCCAGATCTTGGACCCAAGCTTACAAGAGAGGAAAGACAAAGGGTTTGGAGGTTCTTAAGGAGCTAAACAAGTTGTTTTGCCTTAAATATGAAGGATTCTATGTGCTTTGAAAGGAACCTAGTATAAAAATTAAGTTGACTAGCGATACACTAATTTTTTGACGTCCTTATCCATATAATGACATGGAGAGAGCATTGATTTAGAGCCGGATTAGAGATCTTTTTGAGGTTGGTTTGGTGGAGATTTTACATAGAGAGTATGCATCAACTATAGTGATGTTAGCCAAGAAGGATATGCATGGCAACTACACAAATAGGCATATGTGTGGAGATTACCATCCTAGCAACCAACGGACTAGGGCTGATTGGTATGTCATGTCTACACTGGAGGATATTTTTGATGCAATTGGGCATCCAAAGGTCTTTATTACTTTGGATCTTCCAACAGTGTATCATCAATTGCTGATCAAGGAGGAGGATAAATCCAAGACAACATTTTGGGCTATTGATCCTCACGGTAAGGATGTGTTATACCAATGGATGTTCTTACCATTTGGGTTAAAAACTGCTCTTGTTGAGTTCTAGAGGATCATGGACAGGATCCTAATTGGATTGTATTTTGCTTGGTGTTATATTGATGACATTTTGTTCTATAACACCACTATGGAAGAGCATGAGAGAAATTTGTTGGAGATGTTTGAGAGGTTGAGATCTCATGGACTCAAATTACATCTTGGGATGTGTAGGTTCTTACACAAGCAGGTTGAGTATTTGGGTCACACTATTTTCTCTGAGGACTTAGTGTTCAATAGACCAAGGTGGAGGCTATTGTACATATTCTAATTGGATTGGATTTTGCTCGGTGCTATATTGGTGACATTTTGGTCTATAATACCACTGCGGAGGAGCATGAGAGACATTTGTTGGAGGTGTTTGAGAGGTTGAGATCTCATGGACTCAAATTATATCTTGGGAACTATAAGTTCTTCCAGAATCAGGTTGAGTAACTGGGTCACACTATTTTTGTGGGAGGACTTGGTGTTCAACAGACCAAGGTGGAGGCTATTGCATGTATTTTTTAGCCTACGGATGTGAGCAGAGTACAAACATTCCTTGGGTTAGCTACCTTCTATTGCTAGTATGTTAGAGGTTTTAGTGCCATTGCCAAGGCCTTGACAAAGCTGATCAAGCTTACACAAGAGTGGTGTTGGGGAGATGAGGAGGAGAGAGCTTTTGTAGAGCTCAAGGAGAGATTGACATTTGCTCCTATTTTGAGGAGACCAATCAAAGGATGACCATTTCAAGTTCACATTGATTGGAGTATGTTGGAGCTTGGAGCAGTGCTTACCTAACATGATGATGAGGGGAAGGAGTTTGTGGTGGCCTATGCTAGTCGCTCCAACAATTCAATGTTGGAGGCAAAGTATAGTTCATATGAGGGAGAGTGCTTGGTAGTAATATGGGCAATAGCACATTTTTTATGTTACCTATTTGGTAACCCCTTTACTCTCATCACTGATCATCAACCACTAAAGTGGTTGGTGGAATCCAACAAACTTTCATGGAAGCTTGGACTATGGGTTCTAATCTTATAGGAGTATGATTTCATAGTTATTCACATACCTAGAGTGGTGAATTGTGATGCAAATGGGTTGAGTAGAAACCCATGTCCCAGCCAGCAAGATCAGACTGGAGCATGTTGGCATGGTGAGACAGATGAGGAGATGGTGCCAAGTTGGCATGCATATGCCTTTATGTATATTTTTTGATGTTGTGGTGGTATCTCACTCAATGCATACAAGAGGAGTTATTGAGGTCACAGATCTAAAGTGTGTAGATAGTGGTATAGTTTTGTGAGACATTTATGATGATGTCTTAGTGATGGACTATGTTTGCACTGGTGTTGTGGGTGGCACACTTGGAGCCAAGGAGAGAGACCATGTTTTTAGAAAGCCAAATGGCTCAAATTGGAGTGCAGATACCTTCTGCATGTATGGGAGGATGGTAGAGTGCAAGTAGTACCACTTCCATCTTAGAGACCACAATTGGCCCTTCATGCTCATGAGGAGCTACAACTTTTTAGATTAAAGTATACATATAGCTTACTCTAGAGTCATTATTGGTGAGGTATGCAGACCAATGTTTAGCAATTTGTTGCAAGATGTGTGGTTTGTGACTAAGTTAAAGCATCATTTAATGCTCATATGCCATAGTTACACCCATTACCTATCATGGGATTGGGTTACCATTGGAGTGTTGACTTTGTTGGACCTTTACCATTGACTATGAGATATCATCAATATGTTTTGGTGATGGTGGAGCACTTCTCCAAGTGAGTTGAGTTGGTAGCACTTCTTGACATGTCCAGTGAAGGGACAGCTTATTCATTCTTGGATTGAGTTCTCAGTCCTTTTGGTGCACCAATTGAGGTTTTGTCTGATAAGCATACAAAGTTCTTGGAGGAGTTTCAGGTCTTGTGTGACAAGGCTTTGATTGATCATCATACTACTGCCTGAGATCACCCTAAGGTAGATGTCTTAGCAAGAAGTGGTTTAGATGGTGAAGAGAGGATTGCATAAGTATGATTTGCAGAGTGGCCACTTGGGAGATTGGAACCTCTTTGGTTGGCCATGGGCTATCAATTTAGCTTGCAAGTCTCTTTGGCATCCTTCTCTCCTTACTTTTTAGTCTATTGACAAGACCTAGATTTACCTACAACCATTTTTGTGATGCTAATATAGAGTTGGACTTGGATGATCTAGACATATGAGTGAGTGCATGTTCTCAACAAGCAAAGAGTTTTTGGAGAGTGATGCTAATGGCCTTTGAGAACTTAGTGATTGCTTAGCATAAGGAAACATTACATGTAAGGTATCTATGTTGAGTAATCACTAAGGAAGCTATACTACTATTCAAGGAAGAGGTTATAGACCTTCAATTTGTTAATTTTATCTTGAAGATCATGCATATCTATAATAGACTGCACTAATGACACTTTATGTACTACAAGCCACACTATCTCAAGAGTGCATGAGGTTTTGTCTTCTAAATTCTTCATGTTAGAAGGACATGATGGTGTTATTTAGAAGGATAATGTGTGCAATTGTATGCCATGTCATTTCCCAAACATTGATGACATTATGGATCCAAGTTTGCGGTGCATATTATGTGATTCTTCTAGTAGAGCTACTATTATTTTGGTGTGTGATAGTTGTGTTAAGAGGATGGAATATAGCTATTTGACTCCTTTCATGGTGGTTCCTTGAGGACAATGGCTATAACTTTGATGTATGTGACCTATAGCAAGTTCACTCTTTGTGTGATATAGATTATAGACAAGCAACTAATAATAGGGCTTGATAGTACTTGGCCTCTTGATCTTTGCCCACCATAAGACATATCACATCCTTAGAATGGATGGCTATTTGGAGTTACAAGGACCTAACCATCAATTAGGGAGGCAAGTATTGAACTTTAGAGTTCATGTATAACTTTTGTATGAGTTTGCTTCTATATTGTATGATATTGATAGTGATGTATATTGTGTAGAAATTCATATATGCACAACAATGTCATGATATTTGCAACATCAAATCTAGTTTTCTTAGATGCTAGAGTGTAAGTCTTAGCAATAGAGTTATACTTGTTGCTTGGAGGCTACTTAATGGTGGCCAAATTTTTTGCTAGGACTACTGATCACATTGTTAGAGCTACCATTAGTTACATGATTTTCATAGTCAAATGAGCCATCAATGGCACCATTAGGGCTATAGTTCTGAGTCAAACCAAAGGGACATACTTTTAAAATGTAGCTTGAAAGAGCTCACTTCTTTGATGTTGAACCTTCAAACTCTTGGCAATGGTAGAAAAAGACCGGCATATGTCACATGGAGACTTGTAGGTAGAGTCAGTATGGCTTGAGTTGAGTGATTAATTTTTTATCCAAGTTGAGTGTGTGAACTAAATTGATTATTGTGGCACTTCAGAGTTCATGTATGACTTTTATCTTATTTTCATTTTGCATATGATGTTGACATCGATGTATATTGTGTAGCTATGTATATATGCATGATAGATGTCTTAGAAAGTAATTCATCAGCAATAGTAATTGCTCATGCTTGTTTCATCTACATCTACATTCATATGCCATAGATTTTAGAAGGTCATATTTGCACCATTTTTTTTTAAGTTGTTTGTTAGAATTGTGTATATTATCAAGTCCATGCTCTCACTTTCTTTTGTCATTCTATCATAATATTTGATTGAATGTGTCCAAGGTAGTTGGAGCTAAAGCTATGAACTTGGTAATAGGGATATTAAGACACAATGCAAACAAGCAATCCATTTCTTATGATTCATTACAAAAAAATGTCTTATATTTACACACTAAGCTTTTGGATGAATTCATAAAAATTCTTCATTGATGAGGAAATTTTTTATTATGAGTTTTCTTGTCTCATTGATTATCAACCTCATATAATTTGGGCCCAAGTTAAAGATCAGTACCCAATTCTAGCAATGTGTCTCATTAAGATATATAGTGGACCAAGATCATCAGGATTGAATGACAACATAAAGTGAGCAAGCATATGCATACTTCTTATCATAATTGTATCGGATGTAGAAAGGTGGAGTGTCAAATTGTTGTGGTGCATAATACTTCAATTGCAAACCAGATTTTACCCAAAAATACCAATATTATGAGAAAATTATCACAAGTGTTTGCAACTTGATCATATATGATCTTATTCATCATGAAGACTACTTGCGTATGGTTGGAAATGCATTGGGCAATATGCTTTTTCTCAATTCTAATGAAGGATGTGAAACCAATCCAATAGAGTTCTTATGAACTAGTCTCTAGTTAGTGGAGCAAGAGGAACTAATGCACCATCTGCCCATTGATGGTATGTTGAATGATATAGATAATTTTTGAGAAACCAAAATAGATAGCCTTGACTTATAGAAATTTATGGTTATCATTAATGTTTAACATTTCTTTTAATATGGCCTATTTTTAAATGCATCCAAAAAATTAATATGTTCTATTTTAAATTGAATTTAAACAAATAGTTCAATATCTAAGACACTTTTATAAAAAAATTGTAGATAGTTGTTGTTAATTGACTTGTGTTATGATCCTTTATATATTTTGCATGCCCATTTGGCTTGAATTGGTGTATAGATGTTGCACTAAGATTTTTTGTCTATGGGGGTGCTATATATTTTTCCTTGATGATGCTAGTGATGTGGAAAGTAGTGACTAAGAAATCAAGAATTTTTGTTCTGATAACAACTTAGGTTGCACTTTCCAATTCAATAAAAAGAAGTTTAGGAATTGGTGTAGAATATTTTGACAATTAGGATTACAAGTGTGAACAACCATCTATGATAGGTGTAAATATGAACTCTTTCCTATAGACTACACAACTAAACACCCATAGTATTCCCAAAGAGAACAAATCAAATTACATCGATGTAGGAATGTTTCAAGTTATAATTTATACACAATAATTAATCTAGCATCTTATTCAATTTTTGGAAGAGAGAGCTTATGATGGTAAAAAAATATAAAGAAATGAAGATAATAGCTTTTAGAGAAGAAAAAGAAAAATAAAAAGAAAAATAAAAAGACAAAGTTCAATATCAAAAACTTAATGCATTTGAAAGCAAGAGTTTATCAAGTGTAATAGAGAATTTTTCTTGATTATGAGCAGTATTTTGAAGCTAAAAATCTTTTAAATGATAAAAATAGATCCTTTTTGCTTTGAGTTAATTAGGAGAAGTACCAAAAATATGGTGGCAATTTCAAGTAAAGCAAGCTCAATGACAATTTTTTGCACTAATCTTGATATGGTAGGACTTCAAGGATGCAATAAATAGAAGATTTTAAGCATTGAATGTTATGCATGTTTGTAATATTCCAAGGTCAGGAGAAACCCAAGAGAAACATGAAACACAAGAGAAACACAAGGCTTCATCTTTCAATACTTCTTCAATGCCTCAAAGGAGCACCTTGTCTTTATTATATAACAAAGAGGATCCACTCAAAGGGAGCTCTACTCTTGGATTAGATACATGGATTGGTGGCATGTCAACAAGCTCCACCCTTAGATTAGTTATATGGATTGGTGACATGTTGATCCTTGTCCTATTTGGTTGATCAAACAAGTTTGACTAGAAGGAATCTTTGGGGATGCCTAAATGAAGCTTAGAAATATATAAGTGAGATATCTTTAGAAAGCTCTCAACAAGACAAATAAGGGGGGAAGGCAATGGGTTTTCCTCCTAATAAGCAAAATTATTTCATTTTTTAAGCCTAATTCATTTGCTTAGGCCTTTGAAATTGGCTTTGAAGTTTTTAAGATATTTTTGGCATTTGCTATACTAGTGGAAGTACTATTTTGGTGACACCTCTATCTAATCTACTTAAGTCCATCATATATAACATCCTTCAAGATATTACCAAGCCAATTTTCAGTTCTGGATACTATGTCTAGCTAATGGTATTACAAACCTCCTCCCATTTAAGATATAACATCCTTGTTGTGAAGTTGTTCATCAAAAGATTGCATTAACACCAATGCATGAGTCAAGTTAGTTGTTGACTCTCATGTTGCTTCATACAATGGATACCCTTTCCAATGGACAAGATATTCTACACATAGATAGTGAGTACCACTGATGCATTTTTGGAGAATGCATTTGACTTCATATTCCTTTGTGCCATCAATGAGTGTTGAGCAAGGTCCAACTTCTTGTATGGAAGGAAATTGAGGTGGTGGGATGCATATCTATATATTAAGGAAACATAGATCACTTGATAGATCTTCATGTGTGGTGGTAGCTTGAGGAGATAAGCCAACGTCAATTTGATGGAGGATGAGAAAGGCCCAATAAAATGGGTCTTGAGCTTATGAGGGCTAACTAATGTGAGGTTGGTTGTGGATAGCCACACTTGATCTCCCAAACTTGAACTCTATGTGCCTAAAATGTGCATTTGCATTTTTTTGGGTTGATTTGGACAATCCACAACCTATGCTTGGCATTCTCTACACCTTGTTGGATTCTAGAAACAAAAGTGTTGAAGCGTCAACTTTTGTAGCCATTGGATGGATCTTTACCAAGCTTGCAGATGTGAAAGGGTGTTCTTTATACATGAGGAAGAATGGTGTGACCTATATAGATGTATTTTCATTGAATTGTTGTAGGAAAATTCCACCAATGGAAGTAAGGTGTCCCACCTTTCTTGCTCCTCTAATATGAAACCCCAAAGCATGTCCTGAATAATGCAATTTGTTCACTTTTTTGTCCATAGTTTTGTGGATGGTATGCCATGGACATAGTAAGTTTGCTTTTGAAGATGCCAAAAAGTGTTCTCCAAAACAAACTAGTGAATTGAGTGCTTTGATCAATAATGAGCACTCGAGATAGGCCATGGTGAGAAAAGATTGCACATAAGTACAATTGAGCTAATTGTAGAGCAATCACATCCTTGGTCATAGGACACACATGAATTATTTTGCTAATGTGGTCTACAAAGACCACAATGGAGTCAAACCTTGAGGTGCTCTTGGGCAATTCACAAACCAAATCTATTTTGACTTGCTCCTAATGTTGTGTAGGAGTAGGGAGGAGTTGAAAGAGTCTTGTAGGAGCTTGATTAGATGCTTTATCTTGTTAATAAAGTATGTAGCTTTGAACATACTCCATTGCATTGTTTTTCACCTTAGGTCAATAGTAATGGTTTTTGCATCTAAGGTCTTGTCTACTCCAACATGACCTATAAGGGCAAAATCATGACATTTTACTATGATGGTGGTTCTTAGGTCTAGGGTATTTGAGATCCATAACTTGCCATCACAAAAGGTGAGTCCTTGGGTACTAGTTATCCAAAGTTATAACTTTGGGTACTAGTTATACCTTTGGATAATTATGCTCTTATAATCTATGGGTCAATCTTTGTTGTAGTAAGAATCCTTGGCCATAATTTTTGGTTCATCTTGACCTCTGCCACCAAATTGTTTGCCATAAACATTTAGGTGAATACATTTGCAAGTTGCTCCTTACCTTCCATATAGGTGATCATCATGTTGAACAATTGTCTTCACTTTGCCCAATGAATATATGGATGTGAGAGATCTTTTTTGTCTTGATGTTAGAGGTTTGTGGTTTGTGGCTTGTGTCCACTACAAATGCCTTCTCACCAAGATAGTGCTTCCAATGCTTGGTTGCAGGGACAATAGCTAACTCTTCTTGTTTTTTATGTGATAGTTTCACTCTATTGATAATAAATTTCAAGAGAAATGTACAATTAGGTGTCATCCATCATTCCATTCCTATTATAGTATTGCTCCAATCACAATGCTTGATGCACCTATAGTCAACTTGATTGGACATTTTGTGTCATACCATTTTAAGATTGGTTCATGTAGTAATGCATCTTTTTATTCCTAAAAGGCCAATTCTTGTATGGTTCTTCATATCCACTTCTTCCCCTTGCCAAGTAGTATCATTGGAGATTATGTAACCCTAAAGAAGTCCTTGACTAATTGTAGATAAGATCCCATCAATTGCAAAATAACTCTTGAGTTGAGTTTGATCTTCTAGAGCACCCTATTTTTTAATGACCTTTATTTTATATGTTAACACTTGGATACCTTTTGCACTTACTCTATGCCCAGTAATCTACTTTAGACTTGTCAAACTTGCACTTCAAGATTATGACATACAACTAGTTCTATCATAGAATTTGGAGGGTTTCTCATAGATTTTGCTTGTGCTCCTTCATTGTCCTATTGTAGACTAAGATGTCATCAAGGAAAATGATAATAGAGTTATCCAAGTATGGACAAAATATTTCATTCATCAAACTCATGAAAGTGTTTGGTGCATTGGTGAAGCCAAACGGCATCACTAGATACTCAAAGTGATCATACCTTGTTCAAAAGGTAGTTTTATGTATGTAATATCTATTTGGTTATAATTGCTCCATAGATCCAATTTGGTGAAGTGTTTTGCCTCATTGAGTTGATCAAAAAGGTCATTGTGACAACCCGACAAATATCACTTTTGTAGTAATCAGGTAAGTAAAGTTTGTTCCCACAGAGATACAAATCAGAATTGGTCAAATACAAAGCAAAGTAACAATTTCAGTTCTTCTTGGTTGCGTCTTTAATCTCTCTAGTAGAAACCACACCCATAAGAGAGTAACAAGCTCACGATTTGGACAACTTGTCATGAATACACACACACATAATCACAACATAACAAATTTTGTCCCAAAAATCTTGATTGTGATGATTCAGATTCTCCCAAAGACGGCACTTCACTATGAAAATGACTTTGCCTCAGAATTGTGTTCCACCCCTCCACTAAAGGCACAACTTCCTTGATTGAAATTGCTTCATATCAACTAAGTGTTGCACTCAAAAATGCAAAATACTACCAACACTACAATTCCTCTCAGATCTGTCAAGGCATTGCTCCAATGGCACTTCACTCAGAATCACACACACATAATGAAGATCAAGGCCATGGAATCCAACATCCAACAAACACACTGACTTGCACTTTGAATTTCTCCACACACTCACAAACACACACATAGAATTGACACTCGGAATTAAGCTCAAACGACAAGCACTAAAAACAGCACTTCACTTTATCTATCACTTTATCTATCTTCAGAAATATGAATACTAACAACATCACACTGCAAATGCCACTCTTAAATAGTAAAGCAAACAATAGTTCTAACAAAAATACCATTCTACAACAACTCTTCTAACTTGCAAATCCAAACTAACAATGCAACCCTTCATATTTGTCTCTTCAAATCTCAAATCTGTTTCTACTCCGATCCGATGTCTACCTCATCATCGGCTTTCAAACCCGATGATCTTCCTATCACTTCTCCTTCTTTGGGTATATCTGATTCTACCAAATCCTTCACTATTTCTACTACCTCTTATCTAGAATCTACAATTGAGGTCACAAGTAATCCATCTACTTCCTTATCTCTTGACTCACTCTTCTCTAATGTCTCCAATAACAAGTCCGATGACACTTGAATTCCTACTTCTACAACATTGGACTTAACTTTTATCGATTCTTTTGTTAATTCTACTATATCCTCATCAAGAATTATAATTGAAAGCATGGGTATAGTATCTACGCCTTCAATTTGTAACATGTTTTTCCATAATCTCTCATGTAACTGACCCAAAGACACTTATTGTCTGATCTTGCACTTTGGGTTTATTCACTATTGTTATTTCTCTTCTAATTCTATAATATCTTCAATCAGAACTGAAATTGAAATCATGGGTATCCTAACTATCTTCTTTCTCTATCTTAACTATTTTAGATGCTTCAAATATCTGAACCAAAGACTCCTACATCCGATGTTTGACTACCTCGGATTGAATCATATTTGTCTTGAGGCAAAGTCTTTAGACCCAAAGTCATGTAAACCCAAAGTCCAAAGTCCAAAGACCCAAAGACACCAACCCGAAGACACTAAACTACTTGGTACATCTACTCTTGAAACTTCAAATGCTTGTAACTTCTTCTACATACATCTAAACTTTGCAATTTTGGTGGCAAAGGAAATCCCTGAACGAGATGCTTCCAACGAGATATAGTACACTTGATTTGGACTTGTGGTCATTGAGATATGGCCCCTTTAGTATTCCTGACTTGTAATCTACATTCCTCCTTTGGGTCTGCCCTCCTTCTTCTTCTTCCTCTAACACAAAGTAAACTTCTTTGGGTCTTGATCCAATTCGAGCCCTTCTTACTCTAACACAAAGTCTACTTCCTTGAGCTTGATCAAAACACAAGTTTCCACTCATTTCTTCTCCATTTGGTTTCAATTTGGTTTCAGCAAGACACTTCTTCTTCAAAACTCGTCCAAATGAAAAATGTGGGTACCACAGTCATCCATACAAGATAATGGGTATTTTTTCTTCACCATTTGTTCATTCAGGCCTTGATAGTTTATGCATATGTGCATTGTATCATCCTTCTTCTTCACAAACAAGACAAGAGCCTCATATGGTGATACATTGGGTTAGATAAACCTATTCTGTAGCATATCTTCAATTTGAGCATTGCACTCCTCCAACTCATGAGGTAATAGTCAATATGGGAGCTTACAAGGAGGTGTCTTCTTAGAAAGTAACTTGGTTTTATGATCTATTCTCCTTTTTGGTAGTAATCTTGAAGGTAAATTATTAGGAAAGGCATCTTGAAACTCATTTGAACACATCTTTTAAATTCTAAGAATTTGTCCATTGAGTTGTGCACTTTGGACTTCTCTTATTAAACCATTGAAACATTTATTTGTCTTATCAATAATTATTGTCCTTATGATATAAAGAGATAATTATTGCATTTGTCATATTTCTCTATCTTCAATGATCTTCTATTGGCTAGTTCTCACTATTTTCTTTCTCCAATTGACCTTGGAGTTGTAGTGCTCTATCCACTACATGCTTAATATCACATCATAGCAAGCTAACCATATCACTTGCTACACAAATTCTTCTTGATACTCTCCTATAGAGAGTGCTACCTTTCTAAGGAATGACTCAATCCTCTTTGTTTGACCAATAGGTAACTCTAATTTTTCATTCTCATCCATATCAAGTTCCATCTCCAACCTTATTGCCACATAATAAGATAAGAAATTCTCTATTGCTCTAGGTCTATCAATACTCTCACCTAATTGCTTTCTATGATTCCATTTATGATAATAAATTATGTGTTTTTCTTCCTCAACCTTTGCACACTTGCCTTCTATGACTCCATTTATGATAATAAATTATATGTTTTTCTTCCTCAACATTTGCACACTTTCCTTCTTCTTCCTTCCACTTTTATGCTTCTTCATCAAGCCAATAAGGCCACAAGGTACATCTATTGGTGATCTTTGTTTTCCAATGTGATTTCAACATCCTCTTTTTCAATTCTTCTCTCCAAGTTGTTCAAAGGTCATCTATATGTGGCTGAGGGCCTCCAAGAAGACAAGCACAACAATTGATGGCTATATGCCCAAGACGGCAAATTGTAACAATATCATTGTTCTGCCCAAACCCTTTCCTCTCATGGGAATCCATCTCTCTTTTCTTTGACATGTCCCTATTTTCCTTGGAGTGGTCATGCTCCTCAATCATGAAAACAAAGGTTACTCAATTCTATAAGGATTGGTCCACCAAAATATGGTGTTTCAACCTGACAATGTTGTGTCAAGACTACCCTTTCACCTCCTCCAAGTGCTCTTGTTATTCTTTGAGCATAAGCAATAGCCTTGTTTGAAATTGTCAAGAGTTCTTACTATACTCATATTGGTTATCGCAACTTGCAGATCAAAAAATGCCTCCACATACTTTTTTATGTTGTTCTTTTGCTTCAACCCCCATAGCCAAGTTTGAACCATATTCATGGATTGGAAATTATTTAGCAGCCCTTCTTGCATTGCCGTCCAAGTGATCTCACTTCCTTTTGCCAACATTGATTGTTCCCAAGCATCATAGCATGTGAGTGCATTATCAAGCAGATATTCACATGCAAACGTGCTTATAAAATGATTGGTGATCTCAATTATGAATAAGCAAAAGTATCAATTCAATCTTGGAATATAATTTTCCACTACTTCCATGGAATATTGTCCCTTGTAAAGTTCAATGTTGCATATCTTCTTCATATGCAGTAACAATGTGGCTTCATTATTGATAGAGATTAATGTCATTCGCATGAGTGACTCTTCAAGTACTTTGATTGTTGTTATTGGGCTTTGGAATGATTCTCTTCTTGCATTAAATGGTATGTACTTGACTTTGAAATGCCTCTATTGTCATCTTGATCTCCCAAAACTTGTTCAACATCCCTTGTATTCCTTGCATCAGATCTTGCAATTGTGGCTCCATGATTTGTACACACAACAAACACTCAATCACTATTGGCTACTACAATAAAGGGTTAACATGATCACTCAAGAGAGTGCACAAATGATTAGAATTACCATTTTGGGATCTCAAAAGCTATCACTTGTTAATATTCCTCACCAAAATTGTGGATTATGAAATCTCTAAAAATTACTTTTGGTCTAATTACATAACGGATTTCTACTTACATCTTGAAAGGAAAAGGATTTGGTATATTTAGATCTATAACATCATAACAAAATTTAGAATGTCAAATCTCACTCTCTCTCATGTATCACCATATGTTGAATCATTGTGTTTGGCAAATTCATTACTATGGCCATGAACTCTGCTCCAAAATGGTAAACAATATATACTCTCACTTGCTCACATTGGACATACATAATCTTTATGTGGAACACATTAAAGAAATAAAATCAAGGTAAAAGAAATTGTTCTCCAAGAGCATCCATCTTATCCTCTCTCTAAAACACCCACATCTAGCAATTGCACTATATTTTCTCTCTCAAAATCACTCAATCTCAATAGCATGTGTTTTTCCAAGAGGGATTATCCACTCTCTTGGATTAAAACACCTACTTTGATACCATTGTAATGTCCAAGGATAATACAACCTCCAAGAGAAACCCAAGAGAAGAAACACAAGGTTTCATTCTTCAATTCTCCAATGCACCAAAGGAGCACCTTATCTTTATTAGATAGCAGAGACAATCCACTCAAAGTGAGCTCCACTTTTGGATCAAATACATGGATTTGTGATATGTCAATGAGCTTCACCCTTCTTATAAGAAACTCAAGATTGTATAGGTGAGGTACCATTGGAAAGCTCTTGATGAGACAAAAAAGAGGGGAAAGACACCACCTTCTTCTATTAAAGGGGAGGATCTTTCCATTTTTTAGAGGCCCAGTTCATCTATGTAGGCCTCCAAAATTAGCTTTGAAGTTTTCATGATGTTTATGGCCTTTGCCCTATTAGTAGATGTATTGTTTTGGTTATATTTCTATTTGATCTACTTAAACCCATTGTATATAACATCTCTAAAGATATTACCAAGAAAATTTCTACCTTTAGATATTATATATAGCTAATAATATTACAAGGTATTTGGTATTTTAGCTAATTGGCAAAATTAAGGTAGATTTTTTTATGAGAAGTAACATTATTCAATTCAATTCTGAAATATAATAATGTAGATTTTAAAGATTTGTAATAGTGAAGCTCTAGATTGTTTTGTATGAGGTTTGAAAGTGTGCAATAAAATAGAAGCAACCATGCATGAATGAAACATTTGGAAGAAGTTATACAATTAGCCAAATGCTTTGATTCTTTGGTTACAACTTTGTCTCCACTCAAATATTCATAGAACCCACAAACACATCAATCAAGTATAGATGAACCAAATACCAATGGAGAGTGATGTCATCTAATGAAGATTATTCAACATTGTAAAATTTGAACAGTTGAGACAAAATAATGATTGAATCTATTGTTGCCAAATTGGACATTGCATTGTAAATTGTCCTAGCAAGAATAGATAACCTTGACCAATCACTCAAATATTGTTCTTAGAGCATGATGATAAACAAAATAAAGATCTTCAATAAGAGATATCAAGCCACTTAGTCAAAATTTAATTAATTCCAATGGGATTGAAAGCTCAACCTATGCAAATCAATCCACTTGCAAGATATGGTATTAGATCATTGTGGTAAGATTTTAGATGATAGTGAGAGTTATGAGAATTTATGTCCATACAATTAGCAAAAAAATTATATATTTGTATCAAGTAAATATTAGGTAACAAGTTGATGATTGTAGAGGGTAGAAGTGTCATGCATTTTATACCTCAAATCTTACTTAAATTAAGGTTAGGAAAGAGTATTCAAAGTGCATGAGATTCATAATTGCTCCTTTACACTACAATATCATTCTACATATTTGTTTGCTTAAATTTTTATACAATGAAAAATGTAAGTATAACACCAAGGTAAGAATTATCAATTACATTGTCTAGCATCTTCAAAAAAGACACTTGAAATCATTCACTACCAAGATGGGAAGTTTGGAACTTTAATAGCTATACAATGAGATTTGGAAGATTATTTTATTTTTCTTTGCTATATAGATCAAACCTATAGCATAAGTAGAATTTGAAAAAGATAATAAGCTTAAAAATGAAATGGTTAATCATATAGTACAAGCGTTTGCAAACACAATCTTTTAAAATGATCACACTTTAATTGAGATATGCAATTCAAGATCAAGTTATTGCAAAGTAGTTCTTTAATGAATGACCAATCTATTGACTCACACCAAAGGAGTTAAAAGAATTCTAAAAGTCATTAATCAAGTGGGTGGAGAATGATTTTGTTCAAGATTAGCACATCACCTTGTGGAGCAATGATATTATTGATACCAAAGAAGGATGAAGTACTTTGATATGTATTGATTACTATGGTCTTGATAATGAAATTATTAAGAATAATTATGTCTTGTCTTGGATCTACTCAATTGATTACTTGTTTAATCAATTGAGTAGAGCATCATACGCCTTTAATTGGGTCTTCAAAATAGTTTTTAATATATTAAAATTAATGGGAAAGATGTGTAAAAGAATTATTTTTTTACAATATATGGATATTTTAAATAGATAGTTTTACCGTGTGGTTTCATTGATGCTTTTTTTTCATGGATCAAATTCATTGTGTATTAGAGAGTTTATTGAATCTATACATAATAATATTTTTGGATGATATTTTAATTATAATAAGATGGAAGTTGAACATAAGAACCATATACAAGAAGTCTTGAGATGACTATGACAATAGTAACTTGATTGTAAGAAATCCAAGTATACCTTTTGGTACAAGGACATAAAGTTTTAGCAAAAGGGATCGAGATGGAAGAGCAAAAAATCAAGGTTATTACCAATTAGCCTACTCTTAAGGATATTATGGAAGTCCAAGATTTACATGAATTGGTGAGCTTTTATCAATAGTTCATATAATATTATGGTCATGTAGCCACAACATTATTAGATCCCTCGGATAATGTAACAAGTTTCAAGTGGAACACAAAGCAAGAAGAACCATTCTATAAACTTAGGGATATTTTTTTCTCCAAACCCATCCTCCAACCATATGATCCTCGACTACCTTGTGTGATTGATTTTGATGTTTCTAATTTTTCAATCAAAGTTGAATCATAATAAGAATTCCCAAATGGATTGCATCCCATTACTTTGTTTATCAATGGCTAAAATTAGCACATATGCATCACTGATGGATGAGTAATTACAATTATATGCTATCAAGCTTAAGTACAAACCAAGAAAGTTCTATTCCATTCTTGATGTCTTGTCATAACAACTTGATTTGAGGATTCTTCCTATATCTCTCATAACAATGGCAATTACCATGCTATCAATTGATTCAAAGGTCCAAATAGAATTCAATATTGGTATTGGTATATAACAAAATTACTTTTCTCACCTTTTATAAAGTCACCTTGTAACACATGTTATGACTACAACATTTTTTTTTCAAGCATGGATGTCTATTTTATGAGAATTGAATATAAGTTCTAAATATGGTGGACCTAAAACTTGTTCAACATCAAGATGCACATGACTTACCAATAATTGGTCACATGGGTATATACATAATATTGAGTATCTTAAAACATGATATGAGAGATTCAAAATTTTGTTGGATCTTGTGATAATTCCAATGCAACAAGATGAGCAACCAAAAATAAATTTTACTACTTCAACCATTACCAATTCTATCTACTTGATGGGCAACATGTTCCTTTAGACCTCATCACATTTTTGCCAAAGAAGAACCAAGGCCATACAAAAATCACCAAAAAGCTCATCAAGTAGATTCACTTGGTGTCCATCATGCATATAGTGGATACTCCAATATTAGCTCAAATTTACTTTGATGTTGTTTTCAAACACCATGAGATGCCTTGTTTCCTCATCTTTGATCATGGTCTTCAATTCATTGGTAAGTTTAGCAAGCACTTTTCAAGATACTTAAAACCAAGATTTCATTGTCCACATCCTATCATTCTTTAATTAATATGCAAATGGAATGAGAAAATTTTACCTTAGAAGATATACTATTTGTTTTGTTAACATTCACCACACCAACTTATATACTTATCTTATGGTTTCCAAATTTTTCTATAATAATTCCAAGCAAGAAATTACATTATTCTCTCCCTTTCTATTACTTGTAGGTAGTATCCACTCATTCCAAATTCTCTTCTTATTATACCACCATCTCATGTTCTTCATACTTTTACCTTCTTGACCATATTATCTAATTCTTTACACCAAGCCAACTCTCATCTGCTTGTTAATCAAGATTTGCAAAATCAATATGTTGATAAACATCATTGCAATCTCACCTCTCAAGTAAGTAATAAAGTCATGTTTTCTTCTAATAACATTCTTCTCTATTTTATATCCAAGTTCATAAACTTTCTCCCTGTTGGATAGGCCTATTTGATATTAATAAAATCATTTATCTTTTTGCAAAAAAACTTGTACTTCCTAGTCACATGAAGATCAATCTTGTCTTTTGTATCTTGGTGTTAAAACCCTTTATTTATACTTCTACCCATCTTCTTTTCATACTTATATATAACCTCTTTTTCTTCAAATCTCTATTAATGACCATTAAAATTACAAAATTGACCGTAATCTTGTACAAAGAGACATCCAATATAGCCATTAATGGAAATTGATTATAAGAACCTCTAGAAAAGTTATCCCTTTCATAATGTCATACGGGAGCCTAATTCTCAAAGAGATATCCAATATAGCCATTAATAGCAAATTGATTACAAGAACCTCTAGAAAGGTTATCCCTTTCACAATGTCATATGGGAGTCTAATTCTTGTATCCAAAATACTAAAGTGACCATACAAGAGTTTGAAGATTCCATCACAACGAGGACTTTGCCATCTAGTATGACAAGAATCTCTAATAATATTGAGTTAGAAAAAGCTAAATATAACTAAAAGGAAGTTAAAATTATCATACATCTAGGAACTCTACAAATATTCTAGAAGCATCCAAGAATTTCTTCATAACAAGATTTTAGAAACTTCCAAAGATTACGTAGCTTGTCTGTTAAGTAATGGTTAGCTTAGCTTGTATTCCAAGAAAAGCAACATCTAGAAGGAAAATTCTTTGGTATATCTTCCAAAGAAGTCTTGCACTTAGTTTACTTATAATTGTCAAGGCACATACTCAACTTAGACATTTGAAGTTGTCTCATTGTGAGTTCCATTTTGATATTCAAATATACTATTCCTGTCCTTGGTCTATTAGATGAAGTAGCACAAAATTATGAGATATTAGAAGATAATATAAGATTATGCTTTGCATATTATGAATCACGTCTATTGGATAAGAATAAATCCACGGGATAAGATAATAGTATTTATATGGTAGGATGTGCCTTTCACCATTGTTATTCATGGACATAAGTTTATAGACCAACTTATTGGTTAATGATACAGATTATCTTCCACAAATTCTCATTTCATCCAATTTTAGAGATCATTTGATCTAAGTGATATATTCCAGGGGTTTTCATACAAGTTATTGATAAGTATTAATGATGTAATTTTGGATTTACAATTTTTCTTTGCTTTTTATTTATGCTCATGTCAAAGCACCTTAAGTACGGGCTAGAAAGTTGCATATAAGTTGCAATTCTTCTGCCTAGTACAAATAAGATAATATATTGTTTATCTAGATTAAAGTTTTAATTTATTTTTTATCTCTCACACAAAAGTTTTATAGTATTCATCTCATCATATATTATAGATTAAAGTGAATAAAAATAAAAATAAATGTATATATAGCTATATATATGCATATATGTCCCACACACTGATAAATAATACCAAAAGATGTACAAAGACGTTTTTTATTACTTGAACATGGTATAATTAAATCAAAGCTTGACATACTTCATCAAGAATACTACCATATTATTTTATTTATTTTATTACACACCAAATAGTTATAATCAATGTTAAAGAAAAACTTTCACAAAAGAACTAAATAATTTTAGAAGAGATCTATTATTATTGATAGATAATTTATAGACACTAACTTGTTATGTTGTCATGTGAAAACCAATTAAGACAGATTATTAGATTTGCAAAGGACTCAAGATTGATGATAATTCCCCCCTAAGATTATTTTCGTCAAATTACAATAATAATTGAAAATAAATATAAATTATTAGAACTTTCAATTGTCTTATTACATACTTTTAGAGCAGAACTATACATTTTATTTCATAGCTGCTTTACATTACAAACTATGAGAATATATCCTATAAAACTTACAAAAGTAAAGTCATTTCTCAAACATTTACTTGATATTTTATGATTATTTCATCTAAATTTTTGGAAAAAATTTCCAATCATAATTTTATTGATTCATGCAATGTGCTATCAAGTTAGCCTTCAATGATATCAATATTAATATTAAAATTTATATCAATATTAAAATTTAATATTAAAATATTCAATATTCAATATTAATATTCAATATTTAAATATTCAATATTCAATAAATATTCAATATTAATATTTAATATTAAAATATTCAATATTAATATTCAATATTCAATATTCAATATTCAATATTAAAATTTATATCAAAATAATAATTAGTATTATTATTATATGCATTCACTTTATTAATATATAATCAATTTTTAATTAAACCCTTCAAGATACCTAGTTTATAAAATGGATATATGAATTAACATCTATTATGAAAAATTTAGCATTTACAATAGATGAACCATCAATCTATTTGAAAGCAAAAAGTTCCACCTTTGAAACTCAAATATTCCAGATAGTTAATATGCTATATAATGTTATGTTTATGAGACGTTTTGCTAAAATTAGCCATAGAGCCGCCTCTATTAGTCTATATCCAGATCATGGAGAAATGATTTTTATTGAGTTACAGCTCAGAATGTTCTTAATAAACTGAGCATGTATAACTAAAATTTAATAACTATGGATATCAATAATTCATATCCTAAGAAGGTTGTGTTTGCAAAGTAAGGTGAAATATAAGACTCTCTTTAATAAAAAGAATCCCTCTTCATAAGAATAGTTATTACTATTATTTATTCAGAATTATTTTATATGTAATTGATAGTTTTCTTATAAAAACATTGGAAAGATTTACGGGTTTAAGGAGATAAATCTTCAAGAAAATTACATTTGTGGAGAGTTAATTTCTACATAAGAATAGCATAAACAGCTGATATATATTAATGATTTTAAAGTTCAAATTCTAAGTTTTAATATCTAGAATTTTGGGAAAGGCAAATCAGGTAGTTAACACAAATTGGTTTAATATTAAAAGTTAAGTTAAAAGCTAACTATCAAAACTCATATAGAGATGGAAATGTAGAGCGCTTTATGTATGAGAGTACAAATTTAATATATTTTAGACTACTTTTAACCCTAGGACTCCAAGATATAGTGAATATAGTATCTATAATATTTTCTAACTTTTTTATATATACTTATAAATAATGTAAGTTTTTTTATGTATCAATTATAACAAATTGTAACAACTTTAAGTCATCACGTATATTAAACCCTAAAGGAAAAGTCAAATTATATAAATTACTTTCACTAAACTTTAGTAGAAACAACTATTAAAATTAGGATACATGTAAAGTTTAAAAGACAGTTGAGTGTAAAATAAAGATAGAAAATCCTTTTGAACAATGTCTAAATTACTTAGCACTCTTTCTATTAAGTTAGTTAGTTTTTATTAGGATTCTACTCAAATATTAAGAGGCAATAGAACGAAATACTAACGAAAATAATTAGAGCTGAGACTTATAAAAATGGATTCAATTTTCTTGGTAGAAAGTACAACGTTAATTCTCATCATCTTAACTAAATTTCATATAAATTATTAAAAAATATATATGGAAGATTCACAATATATAGATTATATTTTATAATTAAATATATCATATCATAAATATAAAGGAAAAGGAGACGGTGTAAAACACAAAGGTTATGAAGGCCCCATCAATTAAACTGGACAAAAATGAAACAAAAGAAGTAGTATTATAAATCACTTAACGAAAATTTGTATATACCATATTATAAATCACTTAATGAAGATTTCTAATAATATTAAATGTTTGGAAAATTTGCGTTTGAAACTTGGACCTCCATACTAATTTGGACAAATACTTAATAAGAGATCCAATATTCTCCCTACTTCCCTCAATCGACAACGTTTTGAAAATGCTTGATTAGGTTCATCCTCAGATGGTCTGGAAAGATCCAAGACAGCCCGGCACGTCACACTCCTCAGGAGCAAGGTAGATTCTTACCACAGTCGTGATGCACAGCAGGTCATGAAAAGCCCTTTCGTCAACAGTCGAAACTTGTCTTCTCGAAGAATGTCAAAGAAAACTCTCCCGAGTAGAACTCAACACGACAACTTCGTTCCTCCATTGGGTTTCGGTCTACTTTGCTGGAGATTCCACGGCTTCCAATTCGTGAGGGGAAACTACAGGCCACCGGTGTCAAGGCCGGTCCCCACCTTCAAGAGGCCATACTGCTGCCACGTATACAGTCGCTGACGAATCAAGAGCTGCGATGTGTATTGGCTTCAACGCTCGAATGTGAACATTTTGGGAGCAGTTCGTTTCAAATCTGTCTTCAGGCCCACGTCTCGTGTAATGGAAACTTAAAACGCAGCAGTTTCAGTAAAAGTTTCGGCCGAAAACTGGCTTGTGCCACACGCCTTATTTACTGGTGAGAAATCATGCAGGCATGTGGATAGCCACCGGCTCTGCCCGGTCACAAGGCTTTAGAGGGTGTGGGAGAATTCTCAGAGGCGGCAGGTGGTCTTATTTCTTCCTCAATTCTCACTGAGTAAGGGGAGCAATCTTCAGTACGTAGTGGTCAATCTTCGATCCGGAACTGGTGGTTTTGGTTTATAACCCAGTCATTCCAAATGTGTGCTTCAGCTGGATCCTGATAATTTCTGGCAGAACTTTTGGATATCCGGAGTTTCACATCGCCGAAGATTTACTGTTTTTGATCAGGGATGCTCATGGAGGGGTTAATGAATCATATTTGTGGTCATTGATCGGACGTTGTTACAATCGAAGAGTGGAAATTGTCGGCATTGCAGTTTTCAACGTGTTCTCAAGTTGGTGGAGGGTGGTGATTTGAAGAGGAAACGAGTGGAAAGTAAGGTGATGATAATACCGGTCGCTGGAAGTTCTCATGGATCATGGAAGCGAAGCGACATGGGCGGCTAAGCTCAAAGGCCAGAAATTAGAGATGGAGATATTTACAGCGAAATATTACGCAGCTTGTGCAGCTGGAGGAATGGTCTCAGCCGGAAGTGTTCACTTTCTCATCACTCCTTTCGATATGCTCAAGGTTAATATGCAGGTACGTAATTTCTATCCCGAGATTGTTACGTCTGCCCGATGAGGGTTTACACCCGACCGCTCAAACAGACGGCGTAAAGATTTTGTCTTTTCAGTAGCGAATGATATGGTTGAAATCTCCAGAGCAGATGGAATTTATTCTTGGAAGTTGTCGCATAAAGTATGGGGTCTGATCATCCATTTTCCGAGTGAATTTACACTTTGAGTATTTTAGATTTGTTTTAGGTCACACTGTATTTAGAGGTGACGGGGTTGCCATTTCATGTGTACCCTGGGAATAATTCTTCAACTTGCACCAGAGACTGAGTTACCGTCTCTGAGATTTTCATATCTTTGGAACTAAGATGCGTAATTCTCGGTATCAGATGAGTCAGCAATGTAAGCGATTTGCTGATGCTGAGAATGCAAGCGCGCTATCAGATCATACAGAGTCGGACGGCGAGATAGTAGAGGATCACCCCGTTCGTTTTGTAGTTTTGACAGTTTTGACAGTTTTAGTAGGCTTTACGATGTAGTTTCCCCATACGTTATCGAGATTCGAGTCTGGTTAGCTTTAAAGTAGATACATTCAATACCTCACGGAGTCGATTAATTGAGGTCATTTTTTCTTGGTCAACTTTTAATAAATACTGTTCCTATCGATTATTCGAGCTTCTTCCAATACTTTCTAGGTAGGCTAAACACACATTTTATTGTCTGTCCACGCTCTCGCCATCCATTTTCATTTCTCTCCTTTCTAACTTACATTGTTTCCCCCATGTCTCAAATGAAGTCGACGGAGCAATCTGCTCTGATGTGAGTGTGATTGTGAGTGTTTTCCATTCATTTACAGTGCGGAGAAACGAATACTGCCTTTGCTCATGGCACTGCATTTATAGTAGATCCATTTCATTCATATAGCAACATAGCAGGGTCCACTGGCTACTCTTACTGGGTTGTCGACACCTCTGTGCCATGTCTTAGGGCCTAAACCTATTTATCTTTTTGTGATCAGGCCAATCCTTTGAAGTACAGGAATATCTGGTCAGGGTTTGGAACCGTATGGAAAGAGCAAGGACTTCCAGGTCTATGGAGAGGCTGGGCAGGAAAGCTTTGTGGTTATAGTGCCCAAGGTGCCTGCAAATTTGGCTTATACGAGTACTTCAAGAAGTCGTATTGTGACATCGCTGGACCTGTGAACACTCACAATTATAAAACTATCATTTATCTTACTGCCAGTTCATCTGCTCAAGTGATAGCCGATGTTGCTCTATGCCCATTTGAAGCGATCAAAGTCCGCGTGCAGTCACAGCCTGGGTTTGGAAAAGGTTTAGCCGATGGCTTTCCCAAAGTGTATCGCACAGAAGGAATCACGGGGTAAGGTTTCAGGAAATATACATACCATTTTGGAGTCTCGTGATTTTGGGCCACCTTCACGTGTCGCTGACTACTTTCAAACTGGGATCCAGTTAAAGCATCCACCTATTATGGGTTTTCCTGTTCTCATAGGTTTTGTTATAGGACCGACGAAGATGACTTGTCTGTGGTTTAAAATTTGGATGTAGATCGTGCTAGGTCCTGCTAGATCGTGCAATAAGGTACTCTATAAGGCGGTCAGATGTTCAAAGCACGTACTTCAAGAGTTCGAGAGATTGCGTGCATGCTTTACGTCACCGTTGTTGGTGTTACTCACCGGTTTGTACTGTGATAATATGCAGGTTTTATAAAGGACTTATGCCATTATGGGGCCGCAATGTTCCATGTAAGATATATGTAATTTTGTCGCTTTTGATTCTCGTTCTGCATTTCGAACGCATGCGCTTGAGGTTCGAAGTAATTCTAGGCACTTATAACATTGCCCTTACGTGCAGTTGCAATGCTTCTTTTCTCTTCTTTCGAACATTCTGTGGACCTCATCTACAAGCGTGTACTACAAAGACGTAAAATGGAGTGTTCCAGAGGTGTTCAGCTGGGAGTGACATGTGTAGCAGGGTATGTCTCCGGTGTAGCCGGCACAATTGTTTCGAACCCGGCCGATAACATTATCACTCACATGTATAACAACAAGGGATCTACTTTTGCACAGGTACAATAAATGTCCCAACTTCTCTCAGTGGATGTATCAGAGCGATTGTTCTTTCTTCTGTGTTTCTTTAATGATTCTTTCTCTATAGCAAATGGTTATAAACAGTCTTGCACTCAAGCAATTGTATTGCCCTTAAAGCATGAGAAAATGTGTGATTTCTTACCAACGCATCTTTCTGTTGCAGTCATTAAAAAGCATAGGTTGGGCACAGCTTTTTACAAGAAGTCTACCCTTGAGAATAATGCTCGTTGGGCCCATAGTGACCACCCAATGGTTTGTGTACGATTTACTGAAGGTTTCATTAGGCTTGTAAGTTTCCTTCCTCCACATATCTAGCTCCTGTTTCAAATCTGAAATGCATGTAACCCTGTAAATTATGAGCGGGGGGGCTCAGGTCTATTGATGGGTGGGACTAAGATTTTACCATACGAATCGGGGTCATCGACTGTGGTCGTCATTGTTTATGCAAACGAATGTTGTAGATGATATATTGACTGACAGAAAGCAAGCAATGTTTGTTCCATGGGAAGTCAAGTTCGTACACAACAAGAAGTTGCGAAGAAGTCATCTGATTTCATGCCTTTGTTGCCTGATCACAGGCCAACTAGTGGAGGAATGGATTATCATGTAACGCACCTAAATCAAGAAGTTTGAGGGTGACACTTACTGGAGCTGCGAAGATGAACGGAAGCCGTGTTCTTCGTAATCAATTTTGGAGCTGCGGATGTACATTTTTCGTTTCAGTGTCGTATTTCCTACCTTGGATTAGATTAGTCTTATATACGAGCAATTTATTCATAAGCTCCCATAGCCCGGATAAAAGGTGAAAAACTTCCTCACCCCGAATCTGGTTCTGTTTGCAGGCTAGCTCTTCAGTTCTCAGGAACTTGTATGATGGATAGCAGTAGTGATTCTTCTAGAGCTGGACGTTTAGCAGGATTTACATTAGTTATCTACTTGGCATTAGTTGGCGAAGTGAAATCGTCCAGAAGATAGATCTTAACTTGTACATATGGAAATTTACCAACATGGACTGAAGAAGCCATCTCGAGTTGGCCTTCAGCAAACGATTATTGCATGATGATCATCACGGACTTCCTTCCACGGAATTAATAGGAATATAACTTCATCACTTCGTGATGCTACTATATTTAAGCATGTAAAGTTTTTGTACTGTATAAATAAGGCGCCCTCTAAGCAAGTAAAGTTATTGTACTTTACAAATAAAGCATCCCTGAAGGGCAGTTTGGTCCAAAGGTTTGTAGGGTTCGGTGATGGAACGATAGGTTTAATATATATTATATTTTTCAAAATCTTTTTTTGGTTCTATTGTAGTATGTTTTTGTTTTGGCTTTAATAGATATACTTTTGGATCTTTCCTCGTTTTAGAATATTTTGATGTTCATCATAATTTAGTTCACCAATGAGTTTTTATTTAGCTTTGGTTTATATTTTATATTTTAATATATTTATTTGTGGGAATGATTCCATATTAGATAGAACAACAGCCCCAAGGTATTATGTCTTGCTGGATTATAGAAGATAGATTATATAAAATATTAGAGAATATAATGTTTGTCATTGTATGAGAGATTAATATGTTATTTGAAAAATGGATGATATATGGATGATAGAAGATAATCACACGAAAAGATAATAGAAATATAATATTTATCATGGTATGAAAAAATGAATATTTTATTCATAGAGAATATATATATGTTTTGTGCACGATATGAATCTAAAATTAATTTATATTTAATTCAAATCTGTATTTGGTTCGGGATGATCACATGTCACTGGTGGATAGTATAATTATAAGTTTACGGTGTATATTATCTAAAATTAATTTATATTTAGTTCAAATCTGTATGTGGTTAGGGATGATCACATGTCACTGGTGGATAGTATAATTATAAGTTTACGATGTTCGAGAGAGATGATCATCCATGATGGATAGAAACTTTACAATGTCAAAGTGAATGACCACTCGGTTCTCTTGGATGTACAACGAACCGAACAACATGCAATCTCAAAGTATAGGGATGTAAAGTTTGATTTTTAAAGTTTTAAATTTAAAATTTAAAATTATATTAAAAAATTAATACGATTTATAAAAAATAGATATGATTGATATATTTATCAAGGAACTCCGTAAGATATATCATTTTGAATGTTAAAATTATTATTGTTATTACATTTATAGGTATTATTTATAATTATTTATAAACATAATTTATAAAATATTTAAAATAAATAATATTTATTTAAATAATTTAACCATTATTAATAATGAACCTTAATTATCTTAAATGTTATAAAATAAATCTTTTTACCAATACTACTGGGATTTAGTCGCATTTCATCGCCTTGGTCTCTCGTTTGGCCTACTGGTCCTCCCATCGCGTTTTCTCTCTTATTGACGTGGATCACAGATTACAAAACAAATTGATAGTTTATTCGATAGTTTATTGATAGTTTATAGGATCCAAAATGGTAACCTGTATGAGTTTATTATAATTCTGCCGTCAAATGCTGCCATTCTCTCGAGATACGTACTAATGCTAATAAATTCGGACATGCAAAAACACATATTCATTCAAGCAGAACGTACCTCAAAGAACATATGCATGTACTGAAGTTACACATGTTTCTGACGTAGAAATGTTTGTACTTTCCAGAATCTATAGTCTCAAGCTTTAGATAGGGCCTCAGGTACTTATCTTCTATTGTGAATCTCAGTAGTATTTGCAATGGCCCGCATGAATAAAAGATAAAACCAGTGAGTAAAGAGCGCTGTAGATGGGCGAGGTTGAGAGTAGGATGATCACAGGAGCTTTCGGTCAGGGGTTGTAGCATTAGGACTGGTTGTCCCCGTTTTGCCGTCGAACAAAACAGAGTTCATTCTCACTACCACGTCGCATGCGCAATACACGCCTGATTTAACGCCTCCAACAAAGAGTTTGAGGGAGAAGAAATCTTAGAGCTCTCTCAATATTAGCAGTCGCTTTACATTCGCAAGAGCTTAAGCAAAGTTTTCTCCCAAGATTGTAGTTCTGCCATAGCTCAGAGCCCTCCAAATTGCGTTCCAGACAGGCTTCCAGCTGTCT
Source organism: Lunularia cruciata (assembly GCA_948567375.1). Taxonomy (NCBI): domain Eukaryota; kingdom Viridiplantae; phylum Streptophyta; class Marchantiopsida; order Lunulariales; family Lunulariaceae; genus Lunularia; species Lunularia cruciata. The sequence goes on along the minus strand of OX419761.1, from coordinate 20,201,869 downwards.
GTTATAACTACATTAAGCGGCCGGCCAACCCACGTGATAATTCAACAAATTACAGTTCTGTAATGATTTGTCACTTGCTACAGCTTAAGATACTCCGCATGTCCTTAAGTTACTGCGCTAGGAAATTGTGGCTTGTCTCTTCTCGATCAACGAATAATCAACTTTTGTTGAGTTTCTCGAATGATATGAATACGATAGACGGCGAAGAACATCCGTCAGCATGGCAGTCTCACACCTAAACCCACATGCTACAAAGTACGAGTATGCTAGTCGGCTCCTGAAGCCATATTGGGACACATGTGCGTCAAATGCAAAATTCATTCTATATGGTAGCCACATAGCTAGACGCCACTTTACCCTGTAGTCTGCAGTCGAAGTGTTAATTAGCTAAGACACGTAGATGATATGAATGCAATGATGCCACCAGTGACTACGAATAAAAGGATCAACGTAACGAATGCGGCACATAAGGAGTGAATGGATCAACAAATCCGGTGTTTGACAGTAGCGGTGTTCAATGGTTATTGTTATGGAATCGTTCTAAGAATGATGCTTGATGACACTCCTCAAAGACATCAAAGAATCAGTAGTCTTTTGTAGGAATGGTGATGGAAATGTGTTGTTTTCCGCAAGGGACTCACCAGTCATTTTCAAGGAATCGTAACGGGAGTAATATCTTATGGAAAAGTAATGAACGTTGGATTAGAATATTTTGCCGTCTGAATTTGTAGTTATGGACAAAGCCACACAAAAGATTTTAAGGGTATTTCTTAGCCGTTCCCATTGAATTTTTCATGCGCGGCACTCATAAATTTTGATACTGAATGATTTCAAAACTCCTCAAAGAATTAAAAAACCCTAGTGGTATGGTCAAAGAATGCAAACAATGGTCAAACAAATGCAAAATTCTTGAGGACCTATTATTGCACACTCAAGAGGTCAAAAACAGAGATAGAAAGGTTTAGATTTGATACGTGTTATCCAAGCTCTTTAGTTTCTACCTTGAACGAACCATTCAATCCACTATATTTAGATCTAATGACGGTAACCATATAGATATTCAGAAATTTGAATTAATTAGTATGTTACCGAGTAAAATCTTTCCATGAATCTCTTTCTTTCCTTTATTATCATCATAGTTTCTCTCCATTTCTTCCATTTATTTCTACCATGGTTTCTCGTTAAAGGGATGGTTTCTCTTGATACGTGTCTTTTTACAAAGAATCCCTCTATTCACTAATGAATGTAGCACACAGAAAGAAATCATATTTTAACCTGATTCTAATTTTTGTTCTAACCAATCAAACAAAGCATTCTCAACCTCTCAAAACTACACGGTTCTATTAGTTTGCTTTACATACTCATTGGCTGTCTGGGTGGTTATCTTAGGCGAGAATGATATTTCTAGTTTTTCCTCATTTTCTTGGATTAATCCAAGAAAATTTTGGAGTGAATGATTACCCATCCCCCTAGATGGGCAGCGAGTGCAGCAGTAGGTCATAAGGTCTCCAAGTATAGGGGCATGAAGCAAGGTCACCTCATTCTTCCTCTAGCCTTGGAGTTATATGGAGCAATGGACATGGCATTCAAAATTTTTTTCAAGGAGTACGCAAGAGCTTATCATGTTAGGCGCCAAGGGGTACCACTCTCACTCTCATACTTTGTAACATATTTTAGATAATGTGTGTCCATTGCTTTATAGAGAGCAGTGGCTGGTGCAATCCATAGAGAGCAATCACATTAGGTGATGTTTCTTCAGATGCTCCAATTGTTTGTAGACCGTATGACTTGCATAGCTCAAATATCTTAGGGAATCTTCTTGTAGGAAGCTCAAAAAATCATGGATGAGGTACTATCCAATGTGGATGGGGAGAGAGGTGGCAGCAGAGGTGGCAAAAGCAACGCTTTTATCCCCAAAGGAATTGGAATCTTTCATTTTTTGAGGCCTAATTCATTTGTTTAGACCTCCAAAATTGACTCTAAAATTTTAAGGTGTTTTTAGCCTTTGTCCTATTAGTGGAAGTGCTCTTTTGGTGACACCTCTATATGATCTACTTAGACATCATATATAACGTCCCTCAAGATATTACCAAGCCAATTTCCACCTCTAGATAATTTCTCTTTGCTAATGATATTACAAACCTCTCCTCTTTTAAGATGCAACATCCTCATTGCAAAGTTGTTGCTCAACATATTTCACTAACACCGGTGCATTAGTCAAGTTAACTAGGGGCTCCCACGTTGTCTCATACAATGGATACCCTTTCTAATGTATGAGATATTCCACATACAGATAGTGTGTACTACAGATGCATTTTTGGAGAATGTGTTTGACACTTCTCTCCTTGGAGTGTTCATACTACTCTATCTTGGAAACACATATTGCTCAATTCCATAAGAATTGTTCCACCAAAGTGTGGTGTTTTAGCCTGATAGTTCTCTTTGAGACTACCTCTTCATAATCTCCTTTGAGCATTTGCAATGGCTTAAAAAATAGTGCAAGGATTTAGTACCATTACCTCTTGGAAAATTCACTCTTTTAATCCCCATTTGAAATTTTCAAAAGCTTTTGTTGGACTCATATCTATTATCATGACATGTAGATCAAGAAATGCCTCCATGTACTCTTGTGTGTTGTTTGTTTTTTGTTCAACCTCCCTAGTAAGGTTTGAGCTATGTGCATGGAATCCACAAATTAGAAACTCTTCAATAGCTCTTCTTGCATTGTCATCCAAGTGATCTTTTCTTTTACCATCATTGATTATTCCCAAGCATGTACCATGTTAAGGCTTTATCAATTAGGTACCAAATTGCACACATGCAAAATGATCAATGATCTCAATTGTGAATAAACAAAATTATCTATTCATTCTTGAGATCCAATTTTCCACTACTCCCATCAAATGCTATCCCTTGTAAGGCTTGATGTTCCATGTCTTCTTCATCCATAGTAATAATCTGGCTTCATTTTTTTTTAATCAAGATTGATGTTATTGGCATGAGTGACAGTCCAAGTACTTCAACCGTTGTTATTGGGTTTTAGGATGATTCCACTTCTTGCATTACATGATCTTTCTTGAAGGTATAGACTTGACTTTGTAATGCCTTCATTATCATCTTCATATCCCAAAACTCATTCAACATCCTTTGCATTCCTTGCAACTACGGCTCAATGATTTATACACATAGAAAATTCTTAATTACTACTTCTTACTTCAATAGAGGGTTAATATGATCATTGAGGAGGAGTATGGACAATTGGGACTAAAATTGGGACCTCAGAGGCTATCACTTGCAGATAATATTCCTCACCAAAATTAAGAACTATAGACACTTTTGGTCTAACTACATAACAGATTTCTACTTGAGTGTTGAAAGGTAGAGGATTTGGTATATACAAATCTATTGCATCATAACAAAATGTAAATGGTCAAATCTCACTTTCAATCATATATTACTATAGTTAGAATCATTGAGTTGGGCAAATTCATTACTATGACCATGAACTTTGCTCCAAAATGGTAAATGAGACATACTCTCACTTGCACACATTGGATGTACATCATCTTGATGTGAAATGGATTCAAGAATAGAAAACAAGTTATAGGAAATTTTCCTCTAGGAGTATCTATCTCATCCTCTCTTTAAAGCACACCCAATCTATTGATTGCACTACTTTTTCTCCTCTTGAAATTACTCAATCTCAATAGCATGTGTTCTTCCAAGAGGTGATCCACTCACTTGGATTAAAACACCAACTCTGATACCATTGTAATGTTAAGAGGACCAAACAAACTCTAAGAGAAACACAAGGCTTCATTCCTCAATACTCTAATGCCCCAAAGAAGCCCCTTGTCTTTATTATATCACAAAGAGGATCCACTTAAATGGAGCTACATCCTTGGACCAAATAAATGGAATGGTGACATGTCAGCAAGGCCCACCCTTATATTAGCTGCATGGATTGGTGAAATGTTGACACTTTTCCTATTTGGTTGGTCAAACAAGTTTGACCAAAGGGAATCTTTGGAGAATCTTCCTATAAGAAGCTCAAAATAGCATGTGTGAGGTACCATGGGAAAGCTCTTGATGAGACAAGAAAGAGAGAGAAGGAAACACCTTTTCCTCTAAGGAGAAGAGGAATCTTTTGTTTTTTGAGGCCTAGTTCATCCTTTTAGGCCTTTGAAATTAGCTTTGAAGTTTTTAGGGTGTTTTCGGCCTCTACCTTATTAGTGAAAGTAATATTTTGGTGTCACCTCTATCTGATCTACTTAGACCATCATATATAACATCTCTTAAGATATTACCAAGCCAAACACCTATAGATAATTTGTCTAGCTTATGGTATTAGAGTTGGGCTCTCTTGACACCTCTACTTTCTTCTTGTTTTGTGGTTGTTGATAGGCTAGTCTTGGAGACATATGTGACCCAGATGGAGGAGTAATCATTTTCTCTCTACTTGTTATTGCGGTAGACAAGAGATGGTATATCTCTATAGGCATGAGATGAACTTCCATCCTTAGCTTTGCTATCATCAGATTGGACTAGAGGTTATAGTCTTTGTTGATGGATAAAAAATTTCAACATACACTATATTCTCTCTTAGTTGACTAATCCATTCCTTGTGCAGCTAGAGCATGTCTTTGCTCTTGCTTTGGCAAGAATATAGGCTCTTGGATCCTAGCTTGACCGTGCATTAGGGCATTCCAACTTGCACAAGGTGCTTTCTATACAACAATAAGGTTCCACCTAGGTTTGTTTCATCCATTTGCATCTTCATTACTCACTTCTAAGTGTGGTTTTACACTAGATGTAACAACGGTTCATATGACATAGTGTTCTTTTGGAGGATAAAGGATAGCTAACTATGATGCTATTGGGGAAATAGTGTTTTCTAAGGTACAAGAAAGTGGATACCTTGCTTGCAAGGAGCATTCGTATACTTTGCAAGTGATACAAGTTTGGGCAGACTTATACTTGGTCCAAGATGATCAGGTGATAGAAGTAGATATTTTGGTTATGGACCCTAAACATGATGCAATGTCATAGGAAGTGATCACCCATCTTCTTAGATGGGTGGCAAGTGGAATGGCAGTAGGTAAGGTCTCCAAGTATAGGGGTATGCAACAAGGTCACATCTTTGATCCTCTAGCCTTGGAGTTATATGGAGCAATGGACATAGAGTTTGAGGTATTTGTTAGGGAGAGTGCAAGCGCATATCATTTTAGGTACCAAGGAGTATCACTATCACTCTCATATTTTACCATATATTTTAGAAAGCGTGTGTCCATTGCTCTATAGAGAGCATTGGCTAGTGCAATCCATAAGAGAGAAATACCACTAGATAATGCTACTTTGGATGCTCTAGTTATTTGCAGACTAAACAACTTGCATAGCTCAGATATCCTAGGTGATATAGGGAAGATTTCTTTTATTTATATTGTTGGAGCTTAGCCTCATTTTACCGCTGATGTCTTTTCCATGTATGTCTTTTTCCGTGGGGTCTTCTTGTTATCACAAGCAGTCACTTTTTTTGAGTAACCATGTTAAACCAATTGACATAGGTTCATGGAAGAGGATTCTTTTGTTGACCGGATAAGAAATATAAAAGTAAACTGCATACATGATCAGTTTCATATTGTCTTTCATGCTCAAGAGAAGAGTCAAAGATTCAATTGATCCCAAAACTCTTCTTAACAATGAATATAGAGAGGATATTAGTGGATTATCAACATCATAGCTTATAAATTATAAAGTAATTGCTGCAAAAATTTATCTACAATATATTTGTAAGTCAATTATATTAATAACCTCTTTAATTATTCCATAATTTTACTAATTCATCTTTTGTATGATTCAATAAACCATGTTATAATGGAGCAATATCATATTCTACTTTCTATATTGGAAGGTCTTTTCAAAAATTTTGATAAAGAATATTCCAAAGGGATCATCATCATATAAACATGGGCAACACATATTAATTAATTTTCCCATATCATATTGCTTCTTAATTTACATATCAAAACTTTGGTATAACCTTGATAACCCTAAGATGATCAACTAGCACATTTTATAGAAACTTAATGGTGAAGGATATGAGTTGATCAGATATATCTCTTATAGATGATGAAAAGTTTCTTCCAATTTGGCTTGGCTAAGATAAATATAGTAATACAAGCATCCAACAGTTAATCAAAGGCTAGTAAAGCTTCCTTATCTCCAAAAAATTGTATAATCTACTTCTTTCTTCCATATAGAAAGTCAAAGCTTAAGCTCATATGAGAAAGAGAAGGTAAACTCCAATTATATACTACCATTTCTAAAAAGGATCTCAACTTTGACAAGTTTGTAAGAAGTGTTAGCTTTCTTATTTTCTTCACGTTCTATATATAAAAAAACACTTCTTCTTTTAACACTATATGTCTTAATAAAAGACATTATGTATCCAAATATAAACATCTTTGGGGTTAACAAAGTATTATCTTTATATTAGCTCTAGTTTTTATACAAATTTGATTCTTAATCAAAGCCCTTCTCCTTGCTCCAATAAACACAAAAGGCATCAGTGAAATCTTGCACACACTTTCCAATGAATAATCTAAATGTATTTTCTATAGATATTTGAAAAGTGTAATGTTCCAAGGATAGTAGAGAAACACAAAAGAGAAAGCACAAGTTCACACTCAAACTCCAATGCCCCAAAGGAGCACCTTGGCTTTATTATATAGCAAAGTAGAGACACTCAACAGAAGCATAACCCTTGGATCAGATATATGGATTGGTGACATGTCATTGATCTCCACCCTCAGATTAGATGCATGCATGGGTGACATGTTGGATCTGGTCCTATCTGGTTGGTCAAACCAATGTTGACTAGAAGGAATATTTAGAGAATCTTCTTGTATCTTCTAGGAATCTCAAAATTGCATGGGTGAGGTATAAATGGAAAGCTCTTGAAGAGAGAAGCAAGGGTATACAAAAGATTGACCCATTCTTTGAAGGGAGGATCTGCACATTTTCAAGGCTTAATTCATGAGTTTAGGCCCTCAAAATTGCCTCTAAAGATTTCAAGCATATTTTGGTTTCTTCTCTCTTAGTAGAAGTACCCTTTTGGTAGAAGTACCATTCTGATCTATTTAGTCCATCATGTGTAACATCCTTCCAGATGTTGCCAAACAAAATTTCACCTCTAGATCATATGTTCAACTAATTGGTTCTAAGGTTTTCAAGTCTATTTCAATTTTTGCCCTATTAATAGAAATACCCTTTTGGTAATATCTCTATCTGATCTATTTATTCTATCATATATAACATCTTTCTAGATGTTACCAGACCATATTTCACCTCTAGATCATATGTCTAACTATTGGTATTATAAACCTCCCTCTTTTTGAGATGCAACATCCTTATTACAAAGCTGTTGCTCAAAAGATTGCACCAACACCGATGCATGTGTCAAATTTGTAACTGGTTCCTAGGTTGCCTCATATAGTGGGTAACCTTTCCACTATACAAGATAGTCCACTTGCGGATGGCAAGTACCACAAATGCATTTATGGAGAATAAATTCTACTTCATATTCCTACGTGCTATCAATGAGTGTCAAAAAAGGTCAGATCTCTTGTATGGAATGATAGTGGCCCAATTGGGAAGAATATCTACCTAATAAGGAAACATGGAACACTAGATGGATCTTCATGTGTGGTGGTAGCTCAAGGTGATAGGCCACAATGCTATCTCAACAAAAATGGAAAAATGCTCGATAAAATGCGGTCTAAGCTTACAAGGGCCTACTAATGTGAGGTTTGTTGTTGAAAGCCAAACTTGATCCCCAACATTGAACTCCATGTGCCTATGATGTGCATTTGCATACTACTTTTGTCTATTTTGGGCAATCTACAACCTGTGCTTGGCGGTCTCCACACCCTGTTGGATTCTAGAAACAAATTTGTTGATTGTGTCAACCTTGGTAGCCACCAGATGGAGCTTTATCAAGCTCAAGGTGTGAGGAGATGCTCACCATACATGAGGAAGAATGGAGTGACTCAAGTGGATGTATTCATTGAATTTTTGTAAGAAAAATCCACCAATGGAAGGAAGGTGTCCCACCTCTCTTGCTCATCTAAGGTGAAGCCTCATAGCATGTCTTCAATAATGAAATTAGCCGGCTCTATTTGTTCATTGGTATGTGGGTGGTAAGCCGTGGACATGGCCAACTTGGTTTTGAAGAAATCAAAGAGTGTTTGCCAAAAGAAACTAGTGAATTGAGTGCCTCTATCAGTGATAAGCACTCAAGATATGTTATGGTGAATGAAGATTACATCTAAGTACAATTGAGCTAATTTTGGAGCAGTCACATCCTTGGTGGTAGGACGTACATGAATCATTTTGCTGAGTTGGTCAACAAAGACTATGATAGAGTCAAATCTTGAAGTGGTATTGGGCAATTCACAAACTAGATCCATACTCACTTGTTCCCAATGTTGTGTAGGAGTAGGGAGAGGTTGAAGGAGTCTTGCATGAGCTTGATTAGAAGCTTTGTTCTATTGATAGAGTAGATAGCTCCAAACATAGTCCATCACATTGTTGCTCATCTTGCGCCAATAGTAATGGCACCGGACTGCATCCAAGGTCTTGTCCACTCCAACATGACATGCAGTAGCTGAATTATGACATTTTGCTAGGATGGTGGTATGTAATTCTATGACATTTGGTTACAAGGAGCATGACATTCAGTTACAAAGATTGGTGATACCTCTATCTAATCTATTTAGTCCATCATGTATTACATCTTTCCAGATGTTACCAAACCAAATTTCACCTCTAGATCATATGTCTAGCTATTGGTATTACAAAAGTCCCCAAAGCAATATAAAAGGAAGGTACTCAAATGGCTAATAAAGGTTATAACGTGTTGGTGTTCTAAAAACTACTTATTTGGTTATAGCTACAATGTGCATCTCTAAAGGTTTGTCATTTTTTTTATCTATAACCTCCTCTTGAATCTTATGAATCAATGGTAAAAGTTAATAATCCTTCTTGGTCACTACATTGAGCTTCTTGTAGTTAATACACACCTCTAACCTCCAACTATAATTATTCACTACTCTAATGAGGAACACCTACTATAATTCTCTACTTTATAAATGATGCTTGTTTCTTTAACCTTATGTATCTCTTTTGTGATAAGCATTGCTAATGCTAGGTTGATCATTGTTTGCTTTTGGCAATTAGGTTTAGCATTCTCTTCCAACTAAATATAGTGATAGTTTAAGGTTACCTCCTTCAATTCCTTATAACTAAAGGCAAGGACATAGATGTAATTGTGGAAAATCTTTCCAAAGAGTACATTTGTCTCAAATGTTAACTTCTCACCGTATTTTAGAGTGGAAATGCTTGTCTCAATCTCCTCTTTTATCAAGGAATTTATTGGATCCTTGGCAACATGGGGTTCAATTAGTAGATCCATCCCACTAAGACTAAGTCTAGATGCCTCTTCTTTTGAATCTATATTTTCTATTATTGAATTTCCTTTATTATGAATTTCTAGATCTTGATATGAGTAGCTCCATTCTTCTTTTGCGTTCTATTGATCACTAGATATAGTTGAAGAAAATTTATTTTCTTTGATATTGATAAAAAATTAACTTGACTTCATAATTGTTGGAGAACTATCCTAAAATATCCCTTGTGCAATCTACTATTGACTTTCTCTATATCAAGATTTTAATATATAGTTAAATCCTTTAGGACTTGAAAATAAAATTTCATTTTAATATCTATAATTAAGAGAGATCACTTTTTCTACTATCCTTAGTAGTAGAACCTTTTGCTTGCTAGCTATACTTATTGCAAACTCTATTTAGATATTTTCAAACCCTAAACTATTTATGAAGTATTCTAAAATTGCATTGATTGCTAAATCACCACCTATTAAAAATTGGTGATGATGTATCCATTTGAGCTTACCTCAATCATTGTGAGAGACTTTTGGAATGACTCAAGGATTGCTCTAAATCAGCCACAAATCTAGTCTCTTCTTCCATTGAGCTAGACGTTTAAAGTATGAAAGTCTCTTGCTTATTTTTCATATTTTCTAAGTTAATGAAGCTACTCCTTCTTTATTATATTTATTTGTGGCGGTAGTACAACTACACTTCTTCAATTCTCCTATTGGACTCATTATCTCTTTCTTACTATCAGTATGGATGATATTAAGGTTTCTCTTAATATCCACTATTGTTTGGTGGATAATTATTATATCTCTTATGAACTTTAACACATATTGGTGAATGCCCTATTAGGATATTTAGTTTGGTATTGCATGTATTGTTCCATAGAAGGTAAAATTGTATTCACTCCAAGAATAAAGTGAGATCTTAGCTAGAGATAAATGTAACCCCCACTTGTGTATTAGGATATTTCACTTTTTTATTTCAAGTAAGTGAAGATATTACTTATATGGATTTTAATGAAGCTTCTAAATTAGTCAAAGGTAAGATAGAGGTAATTTTGTTTTAGAGGAGGTTGAAAGAGTAAACTTTACTCCTTTGAATTCTAGGGTATTTACTTTATATTATTCCTAGATGTTTTGCTTTGAGGAAAGAGTTGAGAACTCTTGGATCCACTTACCTTCTTTGATGCAAATTTTTTAGTCCAAGGAGAACCCATGTGAAGGAAACTTGACTTTTTTGTTAGACCTTTGATTTTAGATGACTCTTTGCTTAACAAATTGAGTTACCATAATAGTTAGTAACTTTTGTGGGTAATTATTTTACAAGTATAAATTAGAGATAAGAAGTACTAATCATTCTTTCATTTGCAACTATTTCTTTTTCATTTGGTTCTTTATCAAGCAATTAATGACTAAATGACTACAATTGGAGTATTACACATAAATTGAAATATTGATAGCTCTAACTTTTAAAGACTTTCATAAATTTCTTTATTTTATTTTTTCATACCTTGTTTAATTTTGATATATAGGCTCAATACTATCATGAATTTGTGCCAAATGTCATTCTTATTCACACCAATATTCTCTTCTTTAGCTCAATCTCATCTTTAACTTAAGTTGTAACTTTTTGTCCTTTTTACATAGATAAGGACTTCCTCTAATATTCTAGTCTTAAATAAATTACATCATTATTGAGCTTCTTATAACTTTCATTTAGGAGAGATTCTAATGGAGAGAATTTTAAAGCTTATATATATATATATATATATATATATATATATATATATATATCTCTCTCTCTCTCTCTCATTCTACTTTGCTTATCCTTAAACCATATCAAGGCTAAATTTTCCAATAAATCAAGGAAGAGAGAAACATACACATCTTTTGTACACTCCTTATTTCCAATGAAATCTACCTTCAATCTCTCATAAATACTTCCATATCTTTACTTGCTACACTGTATAAAAGTAATTTATTTTCCCATATTATTACTTCTCTTGATTTGACGTTTTACAAGCTTCTTCCTCTCCTTTGTATGGTTCTTCTTTAAGATATTTTATCAGTTTAAGATTTCAATTTAAGAGAAATTTTTTGCTAGCTCTTTAGGTACTAATTATAGGTGCAAAAGTATATCCTAAGGTCTCCTTCTACTCTAATCCAAGTTTTTCTCATTGAAAGATAGGTGAATATTTTACCTCAAATTTTAAAGTATTCAAAAGGGAATCTTTCCAACAAAGGACAAAGAGATTTAATCCTATTCAAAAGTAATCTATTAAATATACCATAAGAATAAAAAGATGAGGTAAAATAGGTAGCATATTTGCCTCTACAAAGATGACTACAAATTTAATCTTCCTTTTTTACTTCTCACCATTCTAGAGATAATATCTATTGCTTATTGGTAAATTTTTATTTATTTCTGATATTTTTACTGAGTCTTTTTGAAAATTCCTTGTCATGCCATTTGTAGCTTTGCACCTAGAGTGCTCAGACTCTAGAGTAGTAGTGTTGGTAGTGAGGAGTGTTTTGGTAGTTACTCATAGACTACTTGTTGACGGTCAGATGCTGTGTTCAGGGTATTGACTACATGGTGGGGCCCATTTTCACTTAGCACAATTTGCACCCTTGGATGTGCCTTTAGTGAGATTGTTAAATTGGAGACCAGGGGGTATACTTTTGAAGTGCAACTCTAAAGAGCTCACTTCTCTGATGTTGAGCCTTTGAGTTCTTGGCTATGGTGGAAAGAGACAGACAAGCATTACCTAGATTCTCTTAGTTAGAGTGGGTGTGGCTCAACTATAATCAATACCCAGTTGTTGGTAGATTATGGAGTGATAGATCAAGTACTCATTTGATTAAGTGTGATTTGAGTTGTGTAAACAAATTGATTACATCAAAGAAGTGAGGTCAGGGAGAAATTGGGTGTAAGGACTGAAGGTGTTGGTGGTATCTCCAAGCCTTGTTGATTTTTGGTAGCTCGATCGTGGTCTAGAGTTTCTCTAAGAGTGTTCATGTGCAAAAAGTCTTTGAATTGATGTAGATTTTGCAATGAGATAGACGATGTGTGGAAGCATTGGCCAAATTTCAAGAGGAGCAAAGAGAAGCAATTTTCAAGCATTAGTTGTGATTTTGAGCTCAAGAGGTGAAAGTATGACCAATTTAGTGTGAGTTGAGCTCAAATAGTGAAATTGAAAGTGGAGTTGGGAATCTATCCCCATGAATTTGTGATTTGGAGAACCCCATCTTTTCAATTTGGCTCAAGTGGAGAGTTAGTAGAGGATTTAGCGGTCAGCCAACTATAAGGATTTATGTCAAATTTTTGGTTGAGTTGGAGGAGTTTTGCCACATTTGGAGAGGGTTCAAAGTGGCAAGAAGAAAGGCTTCATTTGGCTGAATTTTGATAATTAGAGGCTTCAAGACATATGGTTGTGGGCTATGAGAGGCTACAAAAGGCTAAAATGGCCAGCAAGCCAACTTGCTAGCATGAGGCTAGCTAGTTTAGAGTAGATTTTGCTTGTTGGTAGGCAAAATTTGCATGCCTTGCTAGATTGTATGCAACAAGATTTGACCCTTAGATCTTTGGTTCCTAAACTGATCCCTAGCCTATTGGTCCACCCTTACTTGCTATCCTAGTGGCTTTTCCACTATTATCTATATAGATTGTGCTAGGAGCTTTGGCTATGACTTCTTGATGATCCTCATAGCTTAGGAAGTGGTTACTCATATTATGTCAAATGCCAAATAGTGGTAGAGTCAGTCCAATGTTGATTTATGAGATGGAGTGTTTTTGTTTAGATTTCTTGTGATTGGACCCTGTCAATTCTCTAGTTCTTGTTTGTGCACCATGTTTGTGTGAGATGCCCTCACTTTAGAGCGTTGATGCTCTTGGTAGTGAGATTGGAGTGATGACCCGTCAGACTAGTTATGTTTCTCTCTGGTGAGATAGTAAATGATGATCTGTAGACTGTGCGGATGCATGTTATGAAGGTTGGTTATAGGTTGCCCTTTCCCCTAGTGTAATTGTCATAGTTAGAGTTAAATTAGTTGGTGATATTTAATTGGTACTATTGGCACTTGGTGGTGATTTTTGGTAGGGTACTTGCGGTGGTTCTAACTTCGGGTTTCAATTCTTGGTTACTTTGTCACAATGGAGTTCTTTGGAAATTCTAGATGAGATAGCGCTGCAATATATGGAAGGTTTACTCATAGTGGTGCTCAATATCAGCCTTTATCTTAGGTCCTAGTGAGAGAATAGATTGACTCTAAGTTGGAGTTTGGCACATGAGTTGATTCAATTGAGAGTGCACTTGGTGTGTCTACACCATTGTTGTAAGACATATATGAGATTTATGGGGCCTCCAAAGGTCCCAAATGTTACTCTGGTATAGTGGGTATCATTGAGTTGGATGGCTTTATTTGGGAGTTTGATAGTTGGTGTGATCTACAATAGATGCAGAACCTGACTTTATTCACACTCTTCATGGCATGGAAGGAGTTGTTTCACAGTGGTAGAGGATCCACATCTAGTAGAAGTGCAGTACATGCCCTTACTTCTAATAAAACCATGGATACTCAGATTGAGAAATTGGAGCAGAGATTGGCTAGCATGACCATAGCTCAAAGGAGACCTGATTTGGGTTCTGAGGCTTCCACCTCATATGTGGGTGATAGAGATATCTTAGACTTCATGTGCGGAGTAGCACAAGTGGATGAATTTGTTGTAGTGACTAAGAGTGCAGTATGTGGTCTAGAGCCTAGAGGAGCATCAGTGGAGTTGGACCCTCAAAAGGAGAGGTTGGTAAATAGGTCAAACTTCCCCAATCTTTTACACTCTTTGAGGCACTACAAACAACATCCATGGCTCCTAGACATCCTAGTGTAGGTGTGGTAGGTGGTGATGGGGTGCATGATGGACTATCTACTAGTCAACCACCTACTACTACACAGATTGAGTCTAACACGTTGTTGGAGGCGGCTCAATTGATTATGTGTTTTCCATTATTCTAAACCAATGACATGTTTATCTTGGGAGTTGACCTAACCCTAGTGTTTTGGTTGGCTATCACACTTTGTGACAATAGGGATGATATGGTTCTTACTACAAGAGCAGAGGTGGTTGATAGTGGAGGTGACTTGGTTGAGGAGCATGGGATCCACTCAACAACTAGTGGTTTATGGCAGGTAATAGCGGTTAGATTGGAAGAGTTACCAACTAGATCGGCCTTTGAGCAAGCACAATTTACACCTAGGGTTGTCATATTGGATAACCAAAGGGGGATTTTTGTTTGGTAGGACCTTCAAGGAAGTTCTATATACCATAGAGGTTCTTACTAGACTTTGGTGCACAACCCCTTATGTTGAGGAAGGCTATAATTGTTGGTCTAGAGTTACAAAATATAGATGTGGAGAGGTGTCCATTTCAAATCCAAACATCTCTAGATAGTGGTTCTACATAGTACATCACATGTGGAGAGCTTGTTGTTCAAATTCAACCCAATCATCCAACTAATAGCTCTATGGTGAAAGCTCATGCCATTGCAAACGTAGTTGAGTCATATGATGTGCTAGTTAGGAGAGCAATATTATACTCCATGGGTTTTAGTATTGACTATTGGGAGGAGACAACCACTTATAGACCAGGTTGGTAGTCAAGTGAGGGACAAGTATGTCACTTACCAATATGCTTTAGTAGTGGTAGTCTTGGCTCACTAGAGTTTGATACCATGGTGGCTTCAGTTTCAACTTTCAGCAGTTCTGTTACTTGGCCTGGTGACTTATGGGAGGGGAACTCCCATGTAGAGGATACTATAGTACAAGACGAGATCACTTAGATTTGGAGTGGGATCGTTCTATCCACCTTGAATGTTCCTTTGTGAAGTTCAGAGGAGGCATTGCAGTAACATGTGGATCAATTGGTGCAATAGGCTTGAAGTGGAGGTTTTGTACCACTAGCCAATCAATGTAAGAATGAGCCTGCAAAGTCAATTACATCAACACCTCTAGATACCACACTCATTGCTTGGCAGTATTCAATAGAGGGAGTATGTCTATTGGAGTTCTTTGGTAGGATTAGTACTGGACTAGGTGTGGTAATACAGACGGGTATATGAGTACAAAGGTACTTTTATGTGGAGAGAAATGAGACTCCTAGGCAAGTCTCTCTACATCATGTGGCACACTTGGCCTATCAATATCTTGAGTTATTACTAATTTCAATAGTCAAGGGTTACCAAAAGATCCTACCAATAGACATTTACTTGTTGGGGGCAGAAGATTTGGTGAAACATGGTCCCATTCATTTGGTGATTTTTGGATGGGCATGTTAGGGAGATACACTTGTTAGCTAAGGTTTTGGGAGATATTACAGATACTATGATATCTCTTGGTTCATTTGTCCATTTCTCTAGCTTACATTTTGGAGAACATCTCTTTGATGGGTGATTCTTGCACCCAAGTGGTGGCAAGTATACATTAGTTCCATTCTTGGATGGGATCTGCCATGCTGTTAGATGCAGCCAAGGTGGGATCACGGGCTAATTGTCTTCATCTTTGGTGGACAAACCTCTTACATAGAGATGTAATATAATACCCTTATGATGGGATGTAACAACTAGACCACATCATTGTTGATGACATCTTGGATGTTGGGCATCAGTCTTAAATAGTGGTAGTGGCTGATAGGTCACCTATGGCAATGGTGAACCTAGTTGGATAAGCCCGAGCAACTTTTCCCACACTTATGAGTTTCCTAGTGTCTCATGCTTTTCAAGAGGGAAGTCTTGGACTGGTTTGGGACTCACAATTACAATAGTTGGTGGAGCACAATGCTAATGAGAGAGAGCAGGCAATTGGTTTTTGCACCGGCATTACTTCTACTCCAACAATGTCAAGGCATCCAAGCATTAGGTGTTAGGTTAGACTATGGACCTGAAGTATTGACATGGATTGTGAGCCTTGGCTTGGCAGAGCAACGTAGGATGCACTTGATAGGCATCACCACTCGGACACTTATGCCTATTGAGACAATTCAAGCACATGTTGGGGACGATGGACCAAGTGGACAAGGTATCCTTGGGATACAACCAATGGCTACTAGAGAGAGTGGTCTACTTGGAGTCCATCTAGGTGACAGTGGTCTACTTGGATTACACTCTTGGTCTACTTGGGATGTAGCTAGAGGACGTATGGAGCTTGTAGCCAGATCAGAGAAATTTTTCACACTAAGGTTGGGACACCTAGTGGTTAGAGGCATGACACTATTGCTCCCAAGGGCCCAATGTAGCAGCCTGTTAGTACGTCTTCCACTCCTACAACAATTATAAAGGATACTTGGGAGCCAGATCTTGGACCCAAGCTTACATGAGAGGAAAGATGTAGGGGTTGGAGTTCTTGAGGAGCTACACAAGTTTTTTTTTCTTCAGTATGAAGGATTTGGGTGCCTAGAAGGGACCTGGTATTTGGATTGAGCTAACTAGCAATACATTAGTTTTTTGACATCCCTATCGATATAGTGACATGGAGAGAGCATTGATTTAGAGCTAGAGTAGTGATCTTTTTGAGGCTGATTTGATAGAGATTTCACATGGAGAGTACGCATCAACCACAATGATGATTACCAAGAAGGATATGCATGGAAACTACACAAATAGTCGGATGTGTGGAGATTACCATCCTACCAACCGATAGACTAGGGCTGATCGATAAGTCATGCCTACATCAGAGGAGATCTTTGATGTGATTGGGCATTCAAAGGTTTTCATACCTTTGGATCTTCAAGTAGGATATCATCAGTTGCTTATCATGGAGGAGGATAAGTCCAAGAGAGCATTTTGGGTTATTGATCTTCATGGCAAGGATGTGTTATATAAATGGAGATTCTTACCATTTGGGTTCAAGAACACTCTTGTTGAGTTCCAAAGGGTCATGGATAGGATCCTAATTGGATTGGATTTTTCTTGGTGCTATATTGATGACATTTTTGTCTATAGCACTACTGTGGAGGAGCATGAGAGACATTTGCTGGAGGTGTTTGAGAGGTTGAGATCTCATGGACTCAAATTACATCAAAGGAAGTGTAGGTTCTTCCACAAGCAAGTTAAGTATTTTTGTCATACTATCTACCTTGGAAGACTTGGTATTCAGCATACCAAGGTGGAAGCTATTGCACATATTCCTTGGCCTACAGATGTGAGCAAAGTATGAGCATTCCTTGGGTTGGCCAACTTCTATCACTGCTATGTTAGAGGATTTAGTACCATTGCCAAGGCCTTGACAAAGTTTACCAAGCTTAGAAAGGAGTGGTGTTGGGGAGGTGAGTAGGAGAGAGATTTTGTAGAGCCCAAGGAGAGGTGGACATCTGCTCTTATTTTGAGGAGACCAATCAGAAGATGACCATTTCAGATTCACATTGATTGGAGTATGTTGGAGCTTGGAGCAGTGCTCACCCAACATGATGATGAGGGGAAGGTGTTTGTGGTGGCTTATACTAGTTTCTCCAACAATTCAATGGAGGCAAAGTATAGTTCATATGAGGGAGAGTGCTTGGCAGTAGTATGGGCAATAGTACATTTTTGATGTCACCTATTTGGTAACCTCTTTACTCTCATCACTGATTATCAACCACTAAAGTGGTTGATGGAGTCCGATAAGCTTTCAAGGAAGCTTGCACAATGGACTTCTATTTTATAGAAGTATGATTTCATGGTTATTCACAGGCCTAGAGTGGTAAATTGTGATGCAAATAGGTTGAGTAGAAACCCATGTCCTAGCCAACAAGATCAGATGGAGCACGTTGGCATGGTGAGATAGATGAGGAGTTAGTGCCAAGTTGGCATACATTTGCCTTTCTCTGTGTAGTTTCTAAGGCTTTGGTGTAAAGGATACATATAGTTTACTCCAAAGTCATTATTGGTGGTGCGGTATGCAGACCAATGTATAGCAGTTTGTTGCCAGATGTGTGGTTTGTGACCAAGTTAGAGCATCATTTAATGCTCCTACACCATAGTTACACCCATTACTTATCATGGGATTGGATTACCATTGGATTTTGGATTTTGATGGACCTTTATTGTTGACCATGAGACATCATCGGTATGTTTTGGTGATGGTGGAACACTTCTCTAAGTGGATTGAGCTAGTGGGACTTCTTGACAAGTCCAATGAAGGGACGGCTTACTCATTCTTAGATCGGGTTCTTGCTCATTTTGCACACCCAGTTGATTAATTAGGGTAAAGAGTTAGTGGGAGAGTTTTAGGTCTTGTGTGACAAGGCATTGATTGATCATCATACTACCTCCCGAGATCACCTTGAGGCATATGGCTTAGTAGAGAGAGTGGTTCAAACAGTGAAGAGAGGATTGCAATAGTATGGTTTGCAAAGATGCCACTTGGGAGATTAGGATCTCCAATTACCTTGGTTGGCAATGGGCTATTGGTTCAATTAGCAAGCCTCCTTAGCATCCTTCTCTCCTTACTTTCTACTCTATGGACAAGATCCATATTTACCTGCAACCATTTGTCAAGATGCTATTATAGTTTTGGACTTGGATGATCCAAAGGTATGGATGAGCGCATGTTCTCAATGGGTAGAGATCTTTTGGAGAGTGATGCCGATGGCCTTTGAGAACTTGGCAATTGCTTAGCATAGGGATACCTTATGCTATGCTACCATTCAAGGAGGAGATTATAGACCCTCAATCTATCAATTTCATCCAGGTGATTTTGTATATCTATAGTAGATAACATCAATGACACTTGATGTTTCTACATGCCACACTATCTTGAATGCATGAGGTTTTGCAATCTAGAGTCCTTGTGTTGGAAGTACATGATGATTTTTTTTGGAAGGATCATGTGCACAATTGTGCACTATGCCATCTCCAAAACATTGATGGTACTATGGACCCAAGCTTAACACTTGTACGTTAGGCTTGCAATGTATGTTATGTGGCTCTTCTAGTAGAGCTACCACTATGTTAGTGTGTGATAGTTGTTTGAGAGGATAGCATATGGCATGTATGACTCCTCCCCTCATGGAATTTCCTCAAGGATAGTAGTTTTGTCCTAAATGTACTTGACCTATAGCTAGTTCATCCTTTATATGGTATCAATTGCTAACAAGCAACTAACAATGGGGATCAATAGCACCCGGCCTCTTGATCTTTTGCCCACCATGGGGTATACCATATACTTGGAGTAGATTGCTATCTGGAGTTAGAAGGAGCTAACCGCCAACTAGGAGAACAATTAAGGCACTTTAGAGTCCATGTATGACTTATGTGTGAGTTGTGCTTCTATAACAATGTATATTGTGTAGCAATGTATATGTGCATGATAGTTGTCATCCCATTTGTAGCTTTGCACCTAGAGTGCTTGGAGTTTGGAGTAGTAGTGTTGGTAGTCATGAGTATTTTGGTAGTTACTCATAGATTGCTTGTTGACGGTCAGATTTTGTGTTTGGGGTATTGACTACATGGTGAGGCCTACCATCACTTAGCACCGTTTGCACCATCTGATGTGACATCAGTGGGACTGTTAGGGTTGGAGACCAGGGGGTATAATTTCAAAGTGCAGCTCTAGAGAGATCACTTCTTTGATGTTGAGCCTTTGAGTTCTTGGCTATGGTGGATAAAGGTCAAGGAGCATCACCTGGATTCTCTTAGCTAAAGTGGGTGTGGCTCAATTGTAATCAATGCCCAATTGTTGCCAGATTATGGTGTGATAGATCAAGTACTAATCTGATTGAGTGTGATTTGAGTTGTGTAAATAAACTGATTATTGTGGCACTTTAGAGTCCATGTACGACTTATGTGTGAGTTATGCTTCTATAGTGTGTGATATTGAAAACAATGTATGTTTTGTAGCAATGTATATAAGCATGACATCCTCCATCAAAGATTGAAGCTTGTTACTACTCCATTGCATTAATTATTTCTTTGAATTTTTTCTACTCTAAAATTTGAGCACAACACCAACTCCTTTTCTATATCCTTTACTTGGGCAACCGGTATTATATGCAACCCAAGATCAAG
Source organism: Lunularia cruciata (assembly GCA_948567375.1). NCBI lineage: Eukaryota > Viridiplantae > Streptophyta > Marchantiopsida > Lunulariales > Lunulariaceae > Lunularia > Lunularia cruciata. Next base: position 20,181,376 of record OX419761.1, on the reverse strand, counting down.
TTTACCTCTCCTCTTCAGGGTCTTCTTGCCATTTGATGTGCAATATTGAGCATGTGGCCAATCTTCTTACAACCATAACTCTTTAGTTCTAACCTTTTCCAAAAGGTGGAAATTTTTCACATAGTTCTTACTTGACTCCCCTTAAGTTCTACTTTAAACTCTCTATTTAGAATATTGACAAAAGTGAAACTTTTAGGAAGATTTACACAACTTCACATTCCACTGTTTATCCTTCACATCATTCTTTTTGGAATCATGATCTTTTCAAACGCATGAAAAATATTGCTGAAGACCTTTGAATTCTAGAATGGAATAAAGACAACATTTTATAAAGTGAATGATATTCCAACATAAGATCTCTTGTTCAATAAAAAACATGAGAAAAGCAATGTGAAGTTAACAATGTATTTGTTCTTGGTGTGGGAAAACTTGAAGGACTATAGATGGACACACCATAAAAAACCTTCATAATATAAGTAACTAACTTGGTCATAAAATATTTTAAGCCTATTTTGTTCTCTATTTTTTAGTTCAATCAATAAGAAACAAAAAATTTATTGATTTTGTATTTTTAATAGCTATTTTGATTGATTTTTGGAAAAAAATTTGAGGTTTAAATATTTCTCTTTTGTATGATTTAAATCATATATTAGTTACTTTGATATGCTTGGTATCTTTATTATTGTAGGAATTGAGTATTTTGAGTAGATTGAGTAGATTGAGTTGCAAATTTCTAAAGTGCTTTGATCCAAGATTAGGATGTGGAGATTTCACAAAGTAAAGAATAGATCATTCATCATATTGAAGTTTATTAGCTACAAAATATTTACAAAAAAAATAGAAGAACCAACAAAACTAAGAAGCAATTAAAGCCCCATAAATTTCCAAGTAAGAAAGGAGAAGTTGGTAATTCTTGAGGTTGCTCAGGAGGCTTCCCATGTGATTATCAAAGATGATGGAAAAAATTTGATTTGAATACTGAGTTCATTGATGGAGACAATTTGAGGGAAGATATGAAGATATTGCTTATTTTTATGGGTGCGATACACAAAAAATTTGAGGAGATAGCAAGACATACACAATAGAGTTGGATGTGAAATCTACAAGTTACAACACTTTTTTTGAGTATGCATGCAGTTGTAAGACATAAGATATTTAAGAACAAGTGGTGCAATCCATGTCACTTCTTGATTTGAAACAGATTTTCCATTCTTAAAACTAGATTTTTCACTCTTAGAAATGAGTTCATGGCTTATTATTTGAACTTAACTTTCAACAATTAATATTTAGTTTTGTAACAATGTAAAATTGAGTCTTTAAATTGTAGGGCTCATTTTGAATAATTTAAATTGAGTTTCCATTGCTATTAGTAGATTTAAATCCATATTTTGAAATGTTTAACTTTTTCCTCCTAAATGAGATGAGCATGTAAGGAACAAAGCTATTGATATATTATATTTATGTTAGGAGATTAGTCTTAAAATATTAGATGCTTCACTTTGCATATATAATATATTTTTGTAAGAGTAAGTTGTCTTTAAATTTACATGCAATGTTTCTAGTTAACTTTGTGCTTTTAGGTAGGAAATAAAAGTATCAATTAATCTTAATTTCTTTTGTTGAATATTAAAGATAAATCCTTTGACTTGTAGAAATAATTCTACAAATCAAAGTACTGGGATCTTGATGCTAAAAAGGAAGTAATTGTAATAATATGGAGTTAGTAGAAAAGTTAGTAGAAGGTAGTTAGTTAGTAGTCTAAGCTAAATATAGCAAAAGGAAATAAAACTAGCCTAAGAATGTTCTAGAAGCATCAAGGAAACTTGTGGGTATAATATTCTAGAAGCCCTTGGTAAGAAGCTCTTAAGAACTTTCCAAGGGTAGAGTAACTTGTACACCAAGCTGACAACTAGTTTAGCCTGACAACTAGTTTGCCTGTATACCAAGTAAATGGCTAGCTTAGTCTACATTCCAAGTAAAGCGGCTCCTAGAAGGAACCTTCTTGGGAAGCTCCTTGGTAATCTTGTACCCATGTTGCTTATAAATACCCAAGCAAAGCTCAAGGTAGACATTCAGAGTTCCACACAATTTCATTGTGACTTAAACTTTCATTCTTCCATTCTCCTATTTCTCTCCTTGGTCTTTTATAGTAATACTCTTACCATTCTTCATTATTAAACTTGAATTGTTTATTCCTTATTGATTTACTATAATTTTGAAATTTTATAGTTTATTTTTATTTTTATTTTTATTTTTTAATAGGATTGTTATTTCATTTCTATCTCATAGGAAACTCAACTTCATGGAGGGAAGTCTATTTTATTCTTGTATACAATTCAAATTTTCCTAATGTTGGAAACTTAATCCTATGTAATGAAAAACAAAATTTTGTATGTAGAAAACTGAAATTTTTTTTTATAAATATTTATATTAAGAATAAAATTCAAAATTTCTAGTATAGGAAAGCTCAAATGTTGACAAACTTGGGAATTGATCCATATCTAAGGACTGGTTTAGAATTAAGAAATCAAATTCATAAAATTTTAGAGGAAGGCTTTGCATTTACAAGTAGTGAAAAAAATCCTTCAAAATTTAGTAAAATTATTTATTGCAAGTTACAATATTTTATTATACCTCCAACCACCATTAAGTGCAAATTTTCCATTTGAGGTCATGATTCAAAGAGTGGCAACTTGCTGACGTGTTTCTAATATTTACATAAACTCCCAAGCAGAAGTTTTGTAAGAACTAAGAGTAGCACCTTGATTAAGGTTTGAAATTAAAGTGTTGAAACCACACAAATCAGACTTAGTTTAGGATAATGTCAATGGAGTTATAGTGGTCAAATTGGAATAAGTTTCATATAATTGGAAAGCATTTATCAAAAGCTATCATGGCATTTTTGAATGTATGATTTGGAGCCATAGTGAAAAAATAACCTACTCAAAGCCTTGAGGTTATTTCCCCAAAAAAACACCTTAAAAAGCATAGAATTACCCTATTTGGAGTACATGTAGCACCCCAAATTTTCACAAAACACAACTTTTTCTTCATTTCACCTTGTTTTTGTAAGGATATGATAAGTCAAAGGCTTTCCAAGATTGGAAGATCGTTTTACACCATTTACCTTTGGCATAGAGGAAACTGCAGAGAACAAAAGAAAGATGATGAAGAAGAAGAGTCTCCAAGCCAAAGGCAAAGATCCTATTGAAGTAACTTAGTACAATTGCAAACAAGACCACTAAGTACAAAGGACAAGGAAGGATAGCAAAATGACAAAGTAGAGCCTTCTAGGTCAAGGAAAAAAGAAGAAGAGAGATTCAATACCAAAGGAGTACTTGAGCCTAAAGGATCAGGGTAAGAGACCAAAGTACTAACACTCAACATCAAAGAACATGTATAGATTGAGAAGGACTATGGTGAACTTTTGGCATGCTGAAGAAGAGCAAGTAGAAGAAACTGCACAAGGAACAGAAGTGCAAAAATTGTAATGGTTCCTATCTCTTGACTTTCTATCCATATAGTGAGATCAACATTTGAGCATATTCGTCCTTCCTATGAGAGCTTCACGGAAATATCATTGACTATGATGCTAATCAGTCAGCTCCATCAAATTGCTCAAGATGCTCGCAAGGAGAAGGTGAAGGTTCAAGAGGAACTAGCTAGAGTCATCACCCTATACATAGTCAAAGGAAGTGAAACAAAAACTTAGTACAAGAGGCTTTTTCTTGAAGAATGAAGGAGAAATCACCCAAAGAAAGTATGAAGAAGACCTCTTGAAGTTGCAAGAAGGAAAGAAGATGCTCCATCTCAAGTAGAACCAAAAGCAACAAGAGCTCAAAGATCAATTGCAAGCTCAAGATGAGGAGGATGCTAACATCCAAATAAAATTGGATGCAACTAATGTGAATGTGGTAAGGATAGAAACACAAATGTATGACTACCACACCAAGATATGTCTTCAATTCAAGAAGTTGTGGGAAGAATTGCAGAAGAAGGAAGAGGAGAGTCTCTAGACCAAAGGTAAAGATCCTACCAAGGAGAGCACAATGGAAAATTTGGGCCATTGGGCACAAAGGAAAAGGAAGGACCACATAATGACAAAGCAAGGCATTTTGGGTCAAAGAACAAAGAAGAAGAGAGACTCAAGGTCAAAAAACTGCCCAAGAACAAAGGGTCAATGAATGACAAAAATGAAGGATATCCAAGGCCAAGGACGGGGCAAATGACCAAGAAGGAATGCAAGAGAAAAAAGGACCAACACTCATCATTGAAGAATTGGTTGACATCAAGAAGGATTTTGGCCACCCTTTGGCACAAGAAAGGCATATAGAAGAAGCCACAATAGGAAAGGAGGTGCAATAATTGGGAAAGGTACCTATCTCTTGGTTGGTTATCCAAATAGTAAAATCAGCATTAGAGATGATTAAGTAGATTTTCCTTTTCTTCCAAAAGCTTCATGGAGACATCACCAACTACACAGTGCTAATCAATAACCTCCATTGAACCTCTCAAGACATTCACAAGGAGAAGGTGAAGGCTTTGGAGGAACTAGCTAAAGTAATCACTTTGTATGTAGCCAAAGGGAAGCAAAATAACAACTTACTACAAGAGGCCTCTTTATTGAAGAATGAAGGAGAAATCACCTTGAGAAAGTACAAAGAAGACCTCCAAAAGTTGCAAGAAGAAAAGAGGGTGCTCTATTTTAAACAAAACCAAAAGCAATAAGAGTTTGAAGAGTAGCTATGAGTGTGGGATGAAGATGTGGCTAGCATCCAAAGAAAATTGGATGCATCCAATGTTAATGTGTAATGATTGCAACACAAATTGAAAACTATCAAACCAAGTTATAGCTTCAATTCAAAAAGTTGCAAGAATAATTGAAGAAGGACAAGAAGGAGAAGGAGGCAAAGAGACAAATTGATAGCCAATGCCCAAGCTATGCACGTTGCTTTAGAATAACAACAAATAAAAGAGACAAGCAACCAATTGGCAGGCCTTGCGGAGAAGGCGGCCAAGGCACAACCATACTAGATGAAGGTGAGGGAGTTGAAGGCACAAATCCATGCCTTGGCAGTCAAAGTTTACATTAATAAATAGCTTGCTCAACTATTGATTTGGTTGAAGGTGTCAAAGAAGAAAAGGATTGGAAAAACACTCCAACACCATTCATAGTGGATCATAAGAGAGAGTGAATAAGGAAGATAAGCAAGAATGAATGGAAAGAGTGTACTACTCTCATGTATATATAATATACATGTGTATCTTGAACCTGAATACAACTATACAATGAGAACTAAGTCATTAACTGAGTCACTATGAGCTTGGGATAGTATCAATATTCCCCCTCAAGCTCAACTCAATATCTTGTACACCAAGGCAAAGTTTGAAAGCCTTAAACTTATCTTTAGATAAAGCCTTGGTGACAATATCAAGAATCTACTTACTTGTGCCAACAAACTTAAGTTCAATATGTTTGTAATACCATTAGTTAGACATATTATCTAGAGGTGGATATTGCCTTGTTAATATCTAGAAGGATATTATATATGATGATCTAAGTGGATTAGATAGAGGTGTCACCAAAGGAGTAATTATTCTAATAGGGCAGAGGCCAAAAACACCCTAAAAATTTCAAAACCAATTTCAAAGGTCTAAATGGATGAATGAAGTCTCAAAAATGAAAGATTCCTAGTTTTTAGGGTAAAAGATGTTGCCTTGTCTCCCATGTTCATCTTGTCAAGATCTTTCGAATATTACCTCATCCATGCTATTTTGAGTTTCTTACAAGAATATTCTCCAAACTTTCCCTTTGATAAAACTTGTATGACCAACTAGATAGGACAAGGATTGACATGTCATCAATCAATGCAAAAAATCTAAAGGTGGAGCTTGCTGACATGTCACCAATCCATGTATCTAATCCAAGGGTAGAGCCCTCTTTGAGTGGATCTTCTTTGCTATATAATAAGGACAAGGTGCTCCTTTGGGACATCAGAATATTGAGGGATGAAGCCTTATGTTTCTCTTGGGAGTTCTCCTATCCTTGGAATACTATAATGGTATCAAAGTGGGCATTTTAATCCAAGAGAGTGGATCATCCCTCTTGGAGGAACATGAGCTATTAAGATTGAGTAATTTTGAGGGGAGAAAACATAATGCAATTGCTAAATTGGGGGTGTTTCAAAGAGACGATGGGATGGAGGCTCCTAGAGGATAACTTCCTACACCATAATTTTGTTCTTGAATCCATTCCACATGAAGATTATGTACATCCAACGTGAGCAGGTGAGAGTATACCTTGTTTACCATTTTGGAGTAGAGGTCATAGCATAGTGATGAATTTACCAAACCTGGTGAAACTTGTGGTGATATACAATAAAGAGTAGGATTTGACAATCTACATTTTTCATGATGCAATGGATATGAATATCCCCAAGTCCTCTACATTTCAACATCCAAGTAGAAATCAGTTATGTAGTTAAACCAAACGTGATGTTTAGAAATTTTGTACTTTGTAATTTTGGTGAGGAATATTATCAGCAAGTGATAGCCCCTAAGGTTCTAATTGTAGTCCCAATTGTCCATACCCTTTCTTGAGTGATCATATTAACCCTCTATTGAAGTAAGAAGTAGCAATTGAGCATTTATTGTGTGTATAAATCATGGAGCTGTAGTTACAAGATCTGATGCAAGGAATGCAAGGGATGTTCAACAAGTTTTGGAAATGAAGATGATAATGGAGGCATTACAAATTAAAGTTTGTACCTTTAGGAATGATCATGTAATGCAAGAAGGAGAATCATTCCAAAACCCAATACCAATGGCCAAAGTACCTCAAGAGTCACTCATGCTAATGACACTAACCTTGATCAACAATGAAGTCACATTGTTAGAATAGATGAAGCAAACATTAAGCCTTACAAGGAACAATGTTCCATGGGAGTAGTGGAAAAACTTGATTTCAAGAATGAATCAATACATTTGATTATTCATAATTGAGATCACCAATCATTTCATAGACTTATTTGCACATGAGTAGTTGACCAATAAAGCCCTCATGTGGTATGATACTTGGGAATGATCAATGTTGGTAGAAGAAAGAGAGATCACTTGGACGGCAATGCAAGAAGGGTTACTAAATAATTTCTAATGCATGGATTCCATGCCAATAGCTCAAAATTGACTATGGAAGTTGAAGCAAAAGAACAACATACAAGGGTATATAGAGGTATATCTTGATCTGCAAGTTGTGATAACTAATATGAGACTAGTTGAAGCTCTTGACAATTTCAAATGGAGCGTAAAAGAGAAAATTCACCAAGAGGTAATGATATAAAATCCTTGCACTATTTTTGAAGCTATGACATGCATTTAGAGAATAGCAAGGGTGCTTGAGGGAGGTAAAGGGGTAGTCCTAACTCAACACTATTAGGTCAAAACATCACACTTTGGTGGACCATTTCTTATGGAATTGGGCAAAATTTGGTTCCAAGACCAAGGAGAACAATTCCTCCAAGGAGAATAGGGATGGGTCATAGAAAGGAAAGATGGAGTCACATAAGATGAAGGAGCTTGAGTAGAACAATGATTTTGTTACAATTGTGGCCAAGTTGGGTACATAAAAATCAATTGTTGTACTCATCTTCCTAAAGATCCTTGGTCTTCATGTAGGTGACCTTTGAACAACATGGAGAGACGAATTGAAGAGGAGAATAATTAAATCACACCAAAAAACAAAAATAGCCAATAAATGTACCTCATAACCTTATTGGCTCAATGGAGGAGAGTAAAAGTGGGGCTGTGGGAGGGGGAGGTGGGAGAAGAGGACAAGTGTACAAAGGTCAAGGAAGAAAAACACAAAATTGATTATTGTAAATGGAGTCATAGAAGGCAATTAGGTGAGATTATTGATAGATCCTAGAGCAACAAAGAATTTATTGTCTTACTCTATTATACTAAGGTTGAGGATGAAACTAGAGAAGTATGAATAAAGAGGTAGTGTTACCTAATGGTTAGATATAGAGGATTGAATCATTACTTAAGAAGGTAACACTCTTTGTAAGAGAGTATCAATAAGAAATTGAGTGGTGAGTGATACGATTAGCTTGTTATGATATGATTTTGGCATACCATGGATGAAGCACTATAATCTCGTGGTTGATTGGAGAAAGAAAGTAGTGAAAAATAGCCAATGGAAGATGATTGGAGATAAAGAAAGATTGCAATGACAAGAATTTCCTCTTTATGTCATAAAGACAACAACTATTGATAAGACATATATATGTTTCATGCATCTAATAAGAGAAGTCCAAAGTGCACCACTTGATGGAAAATTTCTTGAGAATTTGAAGATGTGGTTAATGAGTTTCAAGATGTCCTTTTGGTGATTTATCCTCAAGATTACCGCCAAAAAGGAGAGTGGATCATACAATCAAGATATTTCTTGGGAAGTCACTTCCTTGTAAGGCCCTTTATTGACTATCAACTCATGAGTTGGAGGAGTATAAGGCTCAAATCAAGGATCTATTACATAAAGGGTTTATCCAACCCAATGTATCACCATATAAGGCTCTTGTCTTGTTTGTGAAGAAGAAAGATGGTACAATAAACATGTGCATTGACTATCAAGGCCTAAATCAACAAATGGTGAAGAATAAATACCCACTACCTAGTGTGGATTATCTATTGAATCAACTTAATGGGGCAAAAAAATTCACCAAACTTGATCTACATACTGATTACAACCAAATTAGGTTTGCGGAGGAAGATGTATAGAAAATTGCCTTTTGAGAAAGGTATGGTTACTTTGAGTACTTGGTGATGCCGTTTGGCCTTGCCAACACACTAGCCAATTTCATGCATTTCATGAACTACATATTTTGTGTATACTTGGATAAATATGTTATTATTTTCCTTGATGACATCTTAATTTGTAATAAGATAATGATAGAGCACACGCAATATTTACAAGAAGTCCTCCAGATTCTATGACAAAATCAATTATATGCCAAAATCTCAAGATTGCAAGTTTGACAAGTCTGAAGTAGACTACTTGGTGCATAAAGTAAGTGAAAAGATGTCCAAATGTTAAAAAACTAATAGAGGTCATTCAAAGTGAGGTGCTCCAAAAGATCAAACTCAACTTAAGAGTTTCTTGGGATTGATGGTGTTCTATCATTGATTTGTCAAGGACTTCTTTAAGGTCACACAAACTCTAATGGCACTACTTGACAAGGAGAAGAAGTGGATGTGGAGAAACACACAAGAATTGGCATTTTAGGATTTGAAAGATGCATTACTATATACAACAATCTTGAAATAGTATGACCCAAAACATCCAATCAACCTAGCTATAGATGCATTTGGCATTGTGATAGAAGAAATCCTACAACAAGAATGGAATGAAGGATAGTATCCAATTGCATATCCTTCTTGAAAGGTATTACCAATAAAATGCAACTATCACACCACCAAACAAAGAGAGTTGGCCATTGTCTTTGCAACCAAGCATAGGAAGCACTATCTTGGCAAGAAGGCATTTTTAGTGGAGACAAACTACAAACTTCTGGTCTTACTTGAGACATAAAAAGATCTATCTCATTGATAGATTTGGTGAGTAGAGTGGACCAATGGTTCAACATGAAAATCACATATGTGGAAGACAAGAAGCAATTTGAAGATTAATTTGCTTGAATGCCTATGGTAAACAATCTAGTGGTAGAGATCAAGGTGAACCTAGAATTTTGGCCAAGGATTCTTATTGCTACAAAGATTGACCTACAAATTGAAGGAGCTCAATCATCCAAAGGTGTAACCAATACCAAGGACTCACCTTTTGTGATGGTAAGTTATGGATCCTAGAGGCCCCAAATCCAAGAACCACCATCATAGTATAATGTTATGATTTTGCTCTTGAAGGTACTATTGGAATGGACAAGATCTTAGATGCAGTCAAATGCCATTACTATTGGCCCAAGATGATTAACAATAAGATGGAGTATGTTTGAAGTTGCCTACTTGGTCAATAAGAAAAAGCCTCTAATCAAGCTTCCACAAGACTCCTTCAACCCCTCCCTACTCCTACATAACATTGGGAATAAGTTAGCATGGATCTACTTTGTGAATTGTCCAAGACCACCTCGGGTCTAACTCCATTGTAGTCTTTGTAGATTGACTCAAAAAAATGATTCATGTGTGTCCTAAGATCAAGGATATGACTACTCCACAATTAGCTCAATTGTACTTAGTTGCTATCTTTTCTCACCATGGCCTATCTTGAATGCTCATTCATTGATCAAGGCACTCAATTCACTAGTTTGTTTTGGAGAACACTCTTTGGCGTCTTCAAAACCAAAATAGCCATGTCCACAACATACCATCCAAAAACCAATGGACAAATAGAGCAGGAAAATTGCACTATTGAGGACATGTTCTAAGGTTTCACCTTAGCGAAGCAAGAAAGGTGGGACAACTTACTTCCACTAGTAGAATTTACCTACAACAATCTGAATGCATCTTACATGTCATCTCATTCTTCCTTATGTATGGATTAAACCCTTTCACACCTTCAAGCTTGGTAAAAATTTACCCAGTGGTTATAAATATTATTGTTATCAACACATTTGTTTCTAGAGTCCAACAAGATGTGGAGAACACCAAGCACATGTTGTAGATTGTCCCAAAATCAACAAAAACAATATATAATGCACATTGCAAGCACATAAAGTTCAACATTGGAGATCAAGTTTGGATGTCCACAACCAACTTCATGTTAGTTGGCCCTTGTAAGCTTAGACCTCATTTTATTGAGCATTTTCCTGTCCTTTGTCAAATCAGCATAGCGGCCTATCACTTTGAGCTACCACCACACATGAAGATCCATCCAATTTTTCATGTTTCCTTACTACACATTTATGCACCCTAACCACCATAGTTTCCTTCCATACAAGAAGTTAGACCTTGTCCAATAGTCAGTGATGACATGGAGGAATATGAAGGCAAACATATTCCCTAGAGACATATCCGTGGTACCCAACATCCACATGTGGAGTATCATACTTGTAAAGGGTATCCATTGTATGAGGTAACATTGAAGTCAATAGATAACTTGATCCATGCACCAGTGTTAGTGCAATCTTTTGAGCAACAACTTCATAATGAGGACGTTGCATCTTAAAAGGGAGGAAGTTTGCATTACCATTAGCTAGACATATTACCTAGAGGTGGAAATTGGCTTGATAATATCTAGAAGAATATTATATTTGTTGGTCTAAGTAGATCAGATAGAAGTGCCACCAAAGGAGTACTTCCACTAATAGAGTAGAGGTTGAAAACACTCTAAAAACTTAAGAGCCAATTTTAGAAGCCTAGACGTATGAATTATTCCTCAAAAAATGATATATTCTCCACTCCAAGGTTAAAGGCATGGCCTTCTCTCCCCTTTTTCATCTCATCAAGAACTTTCCAATAGTATCTCATCCATGTTGTTATGAGTTTCCTATAGAAAGATTCCCCAAATATTCCCTTTGTTCAAACTTGTTTGACCAACCGGATATAACAAGGATTGACATGTCACCAATCAAGACAAACAAATCTAAGGGTGGAGCTCACTAACATGTCACCAATCCATAAATCTGATCCAATGGTGGAGCTCCCTTTGAGTGGATCCTCTTTGCTAGATAATATAGACAAGATGTTCCTTTGGAGCATTGAAGTATTGAGGTATGAAGCATTGTGTTTCTCTTGGGGATTCTCTTATCCTCAAAACATTACAATGCCTTGCAAAAACTTTCTCCTTAAACAAGTGATATTGCACCTCAATGTGCTTAGTCCTAGCATGAAACACAAGATTACTAGCTAACTTGATGCTACTCATGTTATCTTTTTATAATACAATGGGAAATAAAAAATCCACAACAATATAAGCAAGCAAAATCCAAAGCCAAAAATATTCACAAGTCGCATTGGTGGCTCCACAATAATTTGCCTCAATGGAGGACAAGTTATAATTGGTTTCTTCTTAGAAGCTCAACTCATAGCGGCACTCTCAAGTCCAAATGTGTATTCTAAATTAGATCTCCTAGCAAGGACACTCCTTGCCCAATCTACATCAATGTAACCATGTAGCACTAATGATCCACCAAATGTATAGTGAAGACCAAACTGCAAAGTAAACTTCACACATCTGAAAATGTGCTTGATAGCCTCAAAGTGATATTTTCATGATGCAACATGAACTGGTTGACAACTCCAACAACATAACTAAGATCGGGTCTAGTGATAGTCAAATAGATGAGACTACCAACCATCTGCCAATAACCATGGAGATCAGGGAGCAACTCATTATCATCAATCCCAAAGTGATGGTTACATTCCAAAGGTGTAGTCATAGGCTCACAATCTAGTAGGCCAAAAATCTTTAGCATGTTAGTGGCATACTAATATTGCACAAGAAACATATTTTGTCCATCCTTAATAAACTCCACACTTAAGAAATATCTAAGGCCACCTAGATCTTGCATCTCAAATTAGGCCTTTAAGTACTCCTTAAGATGGGACACTAGCTTCTCATAGTTACCAATGATAATCACATCATCTACATAGATGGTGGAATTCCATCAAATCTTTATCTGCTTCCCACTAAAACATACAAGGTAGGATCAGAATGAAAATAACTACCAAGAAGCTACCAAGAAGGAAGTAATATTTGCATACCAAGCCTTAGGTGTTTGCTTCAAGCCATAGAGCACTTTCTATGGCTTGAAAACTCAAGATGGAATTTGTGGGTCCTTAAACCAAGTGTCTCCCTCAAAATCCTCAAAGTTCTTGCAAAATACAAGCCTTATAGGACACTAGATGAGAAGGAGCTAGCACTTTGCAATAATCACACCTCCTCACCAAGTAGCATTGCAACCAACTCATCTCACTTGGGAAGCATCTCTCGAGGAGAAATCAATGTCATGAGTTGTAGTGTACCTCCTATAAGCACAGTTGGATCAATTACAACCTTCATAGAAGCAAGTTGATCAACCAAGCTCTTCATGTGGTTAACATAATTGTCAATACGCATTGAGCCTTTCTTAGCCTGACTAAACTACTTTAGAAATTGCAATTTCCTAGCTTCTATTCTAGATTGAAAAAAATTTGCCAAAGCATCCCAAGCCATCTTGGGTGAAGTGAGGTCTTGAATGTGACCTATCTTTAATAATGAAACACAAAATGCAATGTAATGGAGTGATTGAAATGATTTATGTGCACACATTGCATGTGTTGCTTCCAATGTTGCATCACGACTGTGATAATTGGTTGTCTCTTCCTCTATTACAAGAATCCATAGGCCCTAACCCCAAAGAAACATCTACATGTAAAATTTCCAAACTGCACAATTGAGCTTGTTGAGCTTCTCTCCAATGATCATACATCCAGACTTCACCATTGCTACAATCATAAGATTGTAGCACTTGTACTCATGAGAAAAATCAAGAAAGGCACCTTAAATCAAGGAGGTCAACAATATGGACCAAAAAATTAATTCTTATATCAATGTGAAACACATAGCTTGACCTGTAGAGTCTAAAACACACTATTTCTCAAAATTAATATCACCCAATACTATAGTGGAAAACACAAGATAGCTCTAATTCACTTGAAAATTTGCACCATGATAGATTGACCTATTGAAAATTCTTCTATATCTTTGGTTCAACCTAAGGCTTGCATTTAAATTCTTCAAAGCTGCACTACAATCACAAAAATGTCATTTGACCCTCCAAATTGACCATAGAAGTTCTAAAAAGTTGTTACCAATGGTAGAGCAACCTCCAAATGTTACAAAAATGAGATGTCTACCAAATTTGATGCTTTTGAACAAACCTTTGATGTAGTTGAAAAAATTTCTAGCCAAAGGCCTTCAAAGTTGTAAACTTGCATGTAAAGAAGGAATCAACAAAATTGACAATCCGATCTAGCCTTGGATACATAGGCAATTCCTAATTAAGTGCATCAAGATAAGATAAGATAAGTAGATAAGATTAACAATGAGTGATATTGGTGTAACTAGAAGATTTTAAACATTTCACTTAGTCATTGGATCTCTTTTTGTCACATAGTAGGAATTGTATAAAGTGCTTCAACTCAATGTAACTTTGTTTGCATTTTCATAAATGAAGATGAAGTGCAAGGACCTCCACAATCTTTAGCATTGATTATATATATTCTATAGGTCTAGTCACTTTAAGGTGGTCTTGACTTTGTCACTTTGGGGTAGAATGACCTTTGAGGTGGAACCAACCTTCAAGATGATGTGGAATTTGGGGAGAACTGACCTGTGTAGTAAAGTGAGCCATCACCTTCAAGAGTAACTTCGATTATATTTGTAGTGAATGTGATATTATGGTCTCTCTTTTCTATAATGTGCTAAAAGGTATGACACTATCACCTTCAAGAGTAACTTTGATTACATTTTTAATGAATGTGATATTTAGTTTTCTCTTTACTATAATGTGCTACAAGGTGCGACACTATCCTCTTATTGGAGTAGTTTCTACCAAAGAGGTTAAAAGTAAACTAACTACAACATAGTGATACTTCTCTTCAATTCTAGTAATTTCCGACCTGTATCCTTGAGAGAACTACCAATTACTTGCCATTTTACCACATTTCTCCTAATATTGAGTAACCATAGTATAGGTTGGAACCAACTATTAGATAAAGTTAGGATGCTTTGAGGTCCTTGTATACCAAAAGCATAGAGAGTTGTGGATAATTGCATGTTTGATTGTATATCCAATTTGTTTGAGTTGGTATGTGTGCATTGCAGTTAGGTTCTTTTCTTTCGTTGTGTTGTTTATGTCTCCTTGGTTATGCTAGAAGTGATCACTAGCAAAAAAATTGTGCATGTTGTGACGATAGCTTAGGTTGCTCTTTTCCCTACACAACAAAAGGAAGATTGTGACATGGAGTTGAAGTTCCTTACATTTGGGAATACAAGTGTGCACAACTGCACATAATAGGTCTATATACAACAATTTTCCATAGGTTCCATAGCTAAACACCTAGTGTCTTCAAGAGGGAACAAGGCAAAGTAGAACATTATCTATATGGCTTATGGATTTAATATTAGTTATAAGTACAGACCACTCATGTTGATATATGGCTTAAGATCCCCAACTTTGATCTATCTATCATAATAATGAACTTTTATTTCATTATATGTTTGACGTGTTAGAAGGATAAAATCTTTCATGAATATAAACCACTTATATTTTTTCATGTGGCATTAAATTCTTATGTTGATTTGTGCTTTAGCAAGGGACTTGATAATATTTTTATCTTCTAAATTATCCATGGGTTGACATAGAATATCTTCATTATCAATAAAAATCATTTATAAGTTGATATAAAGTCTATAATTCTTTAAATGTCTTAAGGTTTGATATTGGATTTCCTTTAAGTTTTTATACCATCCATATGGTTGATAGATTGAATTTTGATCATCAAAATAAACCATGCATAATTTGATGTATGGCCTTGATTATCCAAGTTTAATCTTTATTTTCAAGTAGTGAGTTGAGTTTCCCCTTTAATTTTTACACCACCATTCTGTCCATGTGATGGATGAATTAAATTTTAGCCATAAATATAAACCACTTCTATGCTGATATGTGGCTAAAATTCCACCTTTAATCCTTGCATTCAAATAGAGATTTGAGTTTTCCTTATATTATCTATATTACACACTTGGTTGACAGATTAAATCTTAATCAATGAGCCAAATTACTTAGTTAACAAGTGGTTGAATTACCTTACTTTCACATGTAGATTTGTAAAGGGAATGAAACATTAAAAATATTTTTTTTTTTTTTTTGCACCTATAATAATAGAATGATATAAACCAATATTTTTCCTAGTTTTTTTTACCTATAATAGAATTATACAAACTACCCTTTTCTAGTTTTTTTGCACCTATAATAGAATGATACAAACCGCCATTTCCCTAGTTTGTTTGCACCTATAATAGAATGATACAAACCACTATTTTTCCTTTGTCTGTTTTTACTTGTAATAGAATGCTACAAAACCTATTTTTTTGCACCTATAATAAAATGATACAACCAACCATTTACCCTATATTAATCTAAATTTATGATGGTTTTAAGTAGGGATTTGAGGTAGTTTATGTAGCCATTTATTTTCTTTGAGACAAGTATTATAATGTTTTTTTTCAACATAGATTTGTGATTTTATCTCCTATATTAATACCTCAATGAGGTATTAATATATATAGGCAAAAGATAATTATGTATATTGAATTGGGTTTTATATAGGGATTTGATTAATACCTAAAGTGATTATTACCTAAATACTTCATTTATCAAGGGAATTATATGGAGACTTGATTGATTTCAAACATATATCATGCTAATATGTATCCATGTGGAATAAGAGAATATTTTTCTTTATATAATACTTATATATAGAAGAATTTATCAACTATTTGGTTTGTTGAGGGAACTCAATTCCTTTTATGGATTCTTGCATAAAATACCTAGGTCATTTTTTGGTTTTTATCAACATCAATGTATGGAAATTCTACTTAAATCTCCATGAAGAAGTGAAAGTACTCATTGAAAATAATTTGGTGATTATTTTACTATTCAATACAATTTTGACATATTCCATTACCTAAGAATGGTACAAAGATTTTATTAACAAGTCAATATATTTCTCACGATCATGGAATATTATTTGTCAAGAAATAGATGTATTTTTAATTGGATATACAATATATCTTTCTATCTAATACTATGCAATTGTTTATCCAAAATTTATACCTTGGATGTATTGCCAAGTGGATGCTTATTTTGAAGCATGTATTAGTAGAAATTCAGGTTTGTATATGCAAGTATAGAGACCTTGTTTAAATCTAAATTTAAAAATAAATTATGTTATTCATCATACTGATCAATGGATTACAAATCCAAGAAAGGAAAGACAAGTTTATAAATTTATTGTAAGAATATTTTTCTTACAATAAATCTTACAAATTTTAATTTTCTATCTCAATATCAATAGTCATGATCTCTTGATTAAAAGCTTTTCTATTACAATAAAAGTTAACCTTTGTGTGAAATGACAACTCTTTGGAACAAAATGTATCCTCTAATATTTGGAATATTAGAATTAGAAGAATTTATAAAATTGAGAAGTTTTAATATTTCTTTTCTCAAAGATATGTTTCATTAAAAATAAAGCATGTGAAGAAAAAACCAAGAGATGTTTGAGGTAACTCAATCCTACCGTCCATAATCATTGTAGATGATATTAAATAGTAGGGATTGTCTGGAATATAAAATACATGGTCAAAGAAGCTAAGAACATTATTGCATTCTATTTGGCCATGATTTAACATTATTATTCTAATTTTTAGAAAATATTTATTGTGGAAGAACATATTATAGAAACCAATATATTTCTTTATTATATTAATCTTATAGTCAACCAAAGAAAAATTTTATATATATTTGAAGGATTTTGTAAGAAAATAATCCATTATGTATGACATATTATAGAGGACATTCATGTATTTGCATGTAATACCTTTCAGAAAGATTGGATATTTGAAAAATAAATTCACACCTTGTAGTATAACAGGCCAGAAATATGCTTTACTAAGCAAGCAAGAAAATATGAAATTCTATAGATATTGAAGTTGAAACTGAAAAGTTGATAGATTTTTAGAAAATTTTTAGATACCATTGATATAACACATATCTACACCAATTTTATATTTCTACATAAATTTACATTGTTTCTTTTGATGATCAATGTAGAGCATAATTTTCAAGATTTAAGACTTATTTAGTTCTCAAAAGCACAAATTTCCTTTGTTCCCTTGGTGAAAAAAATATTTGTAAGCTAAATGTTGATGAACATTAAACAAGGTAATATCACTTAGATAGTACACATTATCTTTGCCTATTTGGTTAACCAAAATTTCAAATAAATTTTAGGTCTAAAATTTATGTATAAATATTACTTCTATGTATTATATATGATGATCACTAATTTCAATTATTTAGGCACTATAATTCAATCTATATAGGCGTAGTATTACCATAATTGACCTTCTGATTTATATAATTAATTTTAATATTTAATAAATTAATAAATTTTAAAATTTACATGTATTTGAATATATTTTTTGGAAAAATTATAAGACAACTAATAATTGAGGATTATATGAGCAGGTTGCAACATACATACATAAGAGATACATACAAGAATCTCAAATATAAGAGATATGTGGTTCAATTTGATGAAGCTATCCATGCATATACTTAAAGCATATTTTTTAGAAGAGTGAGAGTAAATAGTGCTTAATGTGGAGACTTGACAAGACCAAGACTTAACTAACATAAGACATAACTATTAATGCCTTGGGGTTATACACCTTATAACCTTTGCTATTCATATGATTGTTTAATGGGAAGTTTTAGAAAGAAACCTATATCTAGGCTCCACAATAAACAAGAAATGGTTAACTAAAACTAAGCAATAGCCTTATCAAGATAGAGTACAATCATATACAAAGATTATATCAAAACAAGTGGAGCTCAAGTAAAACTTAATTATGCCACATTTGCAAAACTATCAATATAGTACAATGGCTTGGGAAAATCCTCAAATCAAGGGAAATGTGGGGTACATACAAAATATATTCCTCTTGTCCTTGGACATTGGATACCTTAAAATAAGCTTGGTTGGTCAATTTGCATGTCTATATTTGAAAGTAAATGTTGAAATTTTTGCTATATAGTTGAGTCCTCACTTGATTATCCAAATTTTTTTGTGTTGGAGTCATTTTATACTAAAGTTAGACTTTAGGATGTAGGAAATACCAATAAAAATATTCTTCATGGATAGTTTGCACAACTTAAAATATTTGATACAATGTTATTTGCTTCCTAGGTTAGGTGCAAGAGTTGCGTAACATGTTGCAACAACTAGATTGGACTTATTAATAGTTGATGTTGATAAGCACACTTTTAGATATCAACATGGGAGGTTTCCACATGTTATATATTAATAGAATGAAGGTTGAAATAAAAAAGAAGAGGAAGGACTTTTGGGTATGAGTTGGTTAATTACTATAAGTGTGAGTACAACCTCACTATGCCTAGCTAACAAGTAATTTTGCATTCAATTTTTGTTGTCAAATTATTTCTATGTTCTTGTTTGAAGCAAATGTTATGTGAATAGCGTTGGATCTTATTGAACATCTTGTGCCATGGGAGAAGGGAATGTTGTACATCAAAGGAGTACCATTTCAAAATATATTAATATCCAAGGTCTTATTTTTCATCCCTTTAATTGTATGAATCAAGCTTTGACATGTGAGAACATAATTTAAATTGAGTTTAATATCAATTTCATTGACTTATCAAACCTGATTTATCTAATAAAATGAAACTTGATGCATTTATGATTCACCTTGCTATCAATCATCTTATTACTACACATAGACATACACAATATATTTTCTTAATAGAAATCTTTGTAGCAAGCATGTTTAACCAAATTACCTCCTTTTTACCTCCATTGCTACTACATATTCAACCTTTGTAGTTGATTTATATATGCACTTTTGTATTGTAGATCTCCAACTTATGCAGCCACCTCAAATCATAAACAAATATCCAATCATGTCTTTTTTCTTATCTAAATCTTGACCAAATTAAGCATATACATAACTTATCAAGGATATGTTGTTAATCATTTGAGAATTAAATAGTAAAAAAACATCCAATGACTATTAAGCTACTTGAAAACCCACTTCATAGCTTTCTATTATATTTTGCCTAAATTTGAAATGTACCCACTCACCTTATATATCGTGAGACCAATGTCTGATTTAGTGCAAAAACCATCAAGAACATGAGACTTCCTATTTCTTTGTGATAATGAGCTATAGATATTATACTCTTTACAAAGTATCTTTAGGACAAAGAGCATATGATAACTTGAAATTTGGAGCAAACAAAGTACCTAGTTGAAAATTTCCATGTTGAACCTTACAAGTACCTCTTAATATATCTTATTTTTTCTCATAGCTTGACTTTCTTCAAACCTTGCAAATTTCTATTTTTATGATTTTCTTTGTTGTTTTCAAATCCTTTATTTCAAACTCAGGGTTCAATAGTCTTGATTTAAAGAATATGAAATTCTTAGAAACTATCAACATGTCATCAATATAGAGTACTAGGATAATGAAGCCAAAGACTTCATATGTAATAGGCTTCATACAATATACAAGGATAAAATACACTCCATTTACAACATTATGCTATCATAAAATCACTAAATCTCTTCTATTCTTCAAGAGCTTACTTTAATCTTAAGAGGATTTAGTAACCTAACCAACTCCTTGTGGTCTGTCTTAACAATGCTTGTTGGTTGTCTTATGTAGATCACCTTATCTAAAGTTCCATTGAAGAAAGCTATAACAATATCCAACTGAACATAGTAACAAAAAGTGCACATAATAACCAAAGAGTAGTAATACTAAACATAATAGAACAACATGTGCACATAATAGCCAAATAGCAGTATAATTTGCTACAAAAAAGAACTTCATTATAGTAATCACATTTTTTTGGGGTTAAATCCCTTGGTCACCAACTTAACCTTGAAGATTTTCTTAAATGTTTCAATGGGATTTTCCTTCAGTTTGAAGATCCACTTCTTATCCACTAGCTATTGATATGTAGGGAGCTTGACTAGCTCCCGAGTCCTATTTCTTGAGTGATTGTCACTCAGTCTACATTGTTGTATCCCACTCAAGCATCTACAAAGAAGCTCAAGCCTCATGATATGAAGAAGGTTCCTCTTTTTCTAAGATCAATGTAATCCCATCATCTTCAAGAGAAAGTTACTAATCTTCCAACTGAAATGAATCTCCACATGTACCATACTTAGGAGGAGCTTTTCTAGTGCAACCCAATGATGTCATAGTAGAAGATTTGGGCTAATCTTTCAATATTGACAATTCTTAATGCTGATTAGACAACCTCAAAGTCTTGATGCTAAGGAATAGCTCCACCTCTCTAGGTGATTCTTCTTGTGGCTCATTATAGAAAATTACCATGATTAATCTCCTCCTCAACAACATCAAAGATAAGAGATTTCCTTTTATCAATATGCAGACTCTCAACATTCTCCCCCTCTTTCAATAATTTGGTCTCATTGAAAGAAACATCAAAAATAAGAATCACCTTATTATAACCTATAAGATCCCACAACTTGTAACCTTCTATATCCAAGAAAAACACATTTCTTGGATATAGCATCCAACTTGGACCTATTTTGCAAATGGAAATTGTACCTAGCCTATCTCTCATCCAATGTCTACCTTTAGATTTTGTATGTACATAATATGCTAGAAGAAAGTACAAGATGATATCAAACATTCAAGGGTAATAACTCAAAAGGAACTTTCTCATTCATTCCATGCTCAAAGCTCACAAAAAATGGATTTCTTTCACTTCCTAAGTCTCTCATATATTCACCAGAATTACCAAGGTAAGTGCCTTGGTAGAATTCTTACTTTTCCTAGATTATTGAGGTAAGAAATATTCACATGGGTTTCTGGACTCACATGCCTTTCCTTGAAAGCTTCCAAGCATATTACCTAGAAATTTAACACCTTTTCTTAACTAAAAGTTACTATATATTCCAAGGTTAAGTCAAATCTACCTAACTTGACCTACTTGTACTAATAAAGGTTGCCTAAATTGGTCAAAACAATAGGAATTCAACACCTCCTATGTACCAAGTCAATTGACCATACAAAATTCAAGATGGAGGTTCCACTCCATATGATCTAATATAAAATCCACCAAAGTGTCCATTCTATATAAAATTCTCCAAGAAAGTCCCATCCTAGTATGATCTAATTTAAAATTCACTATGGAGCCTCACCAAGTATCAAAAAACTAGATAGTGGATCTTTTCCTTTATTTAGTTGTACTCACTTAGATAGATAAATCACTAATTTATTTATTATTAAATTCCTAATTATAATCAACTCAAAAGCACCAAGGTACTACCAATGACAAACATGTATCCTAGAGTGTCATAGTTTTCCCTAGGTATAAGAGGATATACATCACAACTAAACCTATAATAACCTTTAGTACTGTCTATACTTCATCTCAAATACTGGTGTCTTAAACTTGATTGCATTGCAAAGGGAAAAAGTTATGAAATAAGTTATAGTATTTCCAATCTCCACCCAAAATTCACATGATAAACCTTATTAGTTCAATGTACTTCTTGTATACTCCAATCGTTTTCAATACTATTGAGTGATACAATTTTGTTGCGAAGACTAAATTGTGATGAGAGATGGTTAGTAATTACTACGTAATTGAGTTCTTCAGAGCAACTTGCAATTGGCTTTGATGTGTATTTCCTATCATTATCAGATTGTAAACATCTTACCTTACATCCATAGTTTTCACCTTGTTCCTAGTCAAATTCTGAATTTAGACCTTCCACTTCTTAAAAGTGTCAAAGATGTCAAACATCTCATTTATGAAGTAAATCACCACACAAATCTTGGATAGTCACCTATAAAAGATAAAAGTACAATTGCTCCATACCAAAATTGAGTGAAAAAGAGAAAGACTGTATGTGTCTATACATATATAGAAGTATGAATCCCAAAACCAAAAGCATATCTATGTTATTTTCCAAACACACAAGTTTCATAGAAATCTGGTTACTACACCAAAAAATTGATAAAAAATGGTGCACCTCATCCACCAATCTTGAAACATTGGCTTCTCCATGTATGATACTACCATCTATCAAACAAAACTCTTATGCTTATTCTCTTCAAAATATCAAACAAAAACTCTTATGCCTATTCTCTTCAAAATAACCTGACCATTACCAAGTATATTACCAAGTATCACTTGATATATTCAATCAGCTTAACTCCATTAGATGACTCTTGGTATCCAACATACCAAGTGACAACAAGTTCTTCCTCATATCTAAAATATAATTGACATTAGTCAAAATATAAATTACTCCATCAGATATCTAAATTTTAATAAATCCAATACACAAAATCAAATAAGAGTAATCATTCCTCATCATAACAAAACCATTTCAAGCAGAGGAATTTTTAAAGAATATTTGGCGTATAAAAACTATGACAAGGATCAGAAATATCAAGAACCCATTTATCTTGGTAGCCTAGATAGAGAAGATACCATTATCTTCTACTACACATCATCATTCAATAGATAGTCACTACCTCACTCAAGGTGCTAATGAGAATCAGACTGAAATAACTCTTGAAGTCCTTGCAGTTTAGTATATCTTGGTAGCCTATCTAGTGTAGGTTAAGTTTGAGAGTTAACACTAACAAAATACCAAATACAATTATCATCAAAAGTGATAAAACCACATAAATTTAAATAACAGATTTATCTTTATGATTTTAGCAATTTAATAGTTTATAATTTGTTTTTATTATTTAATATATATTCTGAAAATAGTACGAGATAAATGCAGAGGAGGAACGCAGAAAACACTATCAGCAAAGGTGGATAAGTGGAAGTGTGGAAATGATTGGTCAAGCGTTAGGAATATTTTTCAAACATAAGAAGCTGCCTCTTCCATAATTTGATAAAGTAGCTCATTTAGCAAGGTTCTATCTAGCTAGACGCTTCATATCTATATTGGATACATCTATATTTTTCATTCGGGATGTAGATTTTTGGCAAATAAAAATTTAGACATAGTTGACCAGCGGATGATAATCTACTAGTTGACCTCTATTTTCCTAATACTATCACAATGTACTCAACGTTCTTCGCTCCTCATTTCACACAACAAGGTAAGATACACTTGATTTGGACGTGTGAGAGGTGAGGATACAAGCCACCAAATCTGCTCCCCTTCATCCCCAAGACCTGGCAAAGTTCCGAGGTTTTAATTACCTAATTCCTCAACTTCTGCTACAAACTTTGCGAACTTTATCATTTTGATACCACTAGAAAACTATTTGAAGACAATTCTAAAGAGATAAAGCACACTCCATTCTATTTGCACTTGCAATACCAAAAATACAAGTCTCAAAATGTTTACTGCTAGTTGACGCTCAAATGTACACCCCCTCTCCCAACCCTCATATCAACATTTATGCGAAACATGGTTCAGGATGATACTCTTGTTGTGCTTATCTCTTCATTTCAGACTACGCCCACATCTTAGTGAGATGAGCTTCAGAGGATCACGATACCATATGTGTTTTGCTGTACAAGAGAATTTAAACTAGTATATAGGGAAATGCGGTTTCGTTTTATTAGCTCGTGGAATTTGAATATGCCTTTATTAACTATTACTAGGGTTTAGGTTGAAATGGTATGAGAATGTAATTGAAAACTTGGACCCGTAACCAAATTAGAGCATTGGTAAATGAACAACGTAATTTATTAGTTATAGTTGCTTGTGGTTTGATATGAAAATTCTTAAATTTTGAGAAAAGAAGCCCGAAATTTGGAACATGGAGAGCCCCTAGATTGTTCAAACTTTGGAACCTGAATACAACCCCATGCTGGGACTTAGATGTCAAAGTTCAAAACATGGAAACCTAAGGTCACAGCCAGCCCAGTTTGGGGTCAGATTATTACTCGTGCTTTAGATACCCAAACGACTCAATCGATCAAATTTAGGTTTAATGACTATATTTTTGTATATTTCTTGGAATTTGGAGTTGAATAGTTCTCCATGTTTTAGACACACAAATTACATGAAATGGTCAAATTTCAAAAGTTTGGATATCCAAAGTTGGAAGACAAATTCACGCACATGGAGACTCAAACATGGAGGCTAACCAGCAAGCATTGGGGGCGAGCAAGCTCGAAGTCTCAGGCTTGTTCCTTTCCAGCATCACGATCAAACTTGAATTTTAGAATATTCTACAAAAAGGGAAGCTCCGCTTCACCAAGAGTATGCACAAGAATATTATCTGCAACTCAAATCAACTGTGACACTCTGGTCGTGAACATAGAATAAAGGAAACTCTGCTCTCTCAAGAGTATGCACAAGATATAGTTTGCATCATACGAATCACATCAGCAACATCGAGGATAAACCGTGTAAATTAGGACCACCGATCCTTCAATAGCATAGTTCGACTCTTTTTTCAAGCTTTGCAGCACTGGTTCCACCGACTCTTTTACAGAATTTGGGGTGAGTCGACAGATTGGGATACGCTTGGGTCTAAAGCTCGACCAATTTCACAAATCCGGATCTCCTTAACTATACGGGAGGAGTTATTTCTTAGCTGAGTGGACAGACTGGGATACGGTTGTCAACCGTATCCCACCTTTAGGCTCAATGAGTCTAAAGCTGACCTTTTCACAAATCCCAATCTCCTTAAGGATACATAATGGAGGTGTTTCTTAGCTATTACGAGGGCAATCTTAGGATGGGATTCCGAAATCGCCCACCATGTTGCTCGTCGAGGCAGCTCCGTGCAATATGATATATAGAAACTTTGATGTGAATAGGTGTACACAGTAGTGATCCGGGGCTCAATGACGTAGTCTTGGTCTACCCAATTACATCGGCTGGACACCATGCAAAACATGGATCATCAATTCTCAAATTGTGTCTCTGCATGTGCCCTGATCGATAAATCCATGACGTATAAAGTCACGAATACACATTCCAAGGAGCAAACATATGAAACTGAGGAACTAAATTAACCACTTCTTATCTTGAGCCCTCACGGCAAGAACTGCAAACTACTTACATACCACACATCAATTCACCAAGTTATATTGTTTAGTAACAAAGATACACATTCACATGGAAACGTTAGAGAATATCAATATGAAGCCTGGGGAGGATAATCGGCCACTTGGTTGTAGTAAATAATTAATGACATGAGAGCTGTTACAAAGTCATGCATGGTTTGACGATGACTGCATTTGGTAGCTTGATTCTTGTTATAGGTTGAAAATAATTTTCTTGGTGACCAGAATATAGTTGGACATAGACTATGAACAATCCCAAGACACAGAGGTGCTGGATTCAAGTCGTCGCATTGTCATGCAGGAATGCGAGTCTTCGAGCTTTTGCGGCTGCTGGAAGGTAATAAGTTCATGCATTGACAGACCTAGCTAAGGCTTGCGTGCTTACTGTAGATCTATGCTACATTTTTGCAGTTCACCGGATCATGGTTACAAGTAGCATGCAAGTAGTAGACTCATGCAAAATAATCAGGACTTCACTGACCGACAATGTCTGCTTGCAAATTCGTGCTCGGTAGAGGAATATTGTGCCGTTCACCTGAGAATACGACTCTACCTCTGCAGCAATCCATAGATAGGACGAGGAGTAATGCACATATATAGGCATGGTGAATTATTCAATGGCTAGGGAGTGGCTCTTCACCCCAACCATGAATTGACCTATATACAATGGTCGTGAGGTATTGGAATAAATATTAGATGGTACACACAGAGATGGTTGGAAGTGGCTTATTCATAGGCGTCGTACTGTAGTAGTTCGATGAGATCTTAGGTAGGTTCTTGAGACTGAAGAAACGCAGTGAAATGGACATGCATGATCCACATGGCTGCTTTGGCTCATCATGTTTACACCGGATTAAGGTCGAAACTGATTCGTTGTAAGATAGCATATCAGGAAGAATAACACACCGTTGTCACTTTGAAGGCTAGCCTACGCAGATTCAGCGTGGAAGGAACTCTCACGGCATGATATTTCCGTCAACGGCATACATTGGTAAGTGAATGCGACGACACATATTGTAGATGTTAGGTTTTAACCAGAATTCGAGCAGTGACAGTCCAATCTACTAAGAGACGTAACTTACATAGTACCAACCAAACCCCAGAGGCGGCTCTTGTATGTGCACAAGTATCAAATACGGCTTGTACTTTATTGCAAGTTTAGGACTTGATAGTCGACCTCGTTCCTAGTCTCTCGCTTTCAAGTCTCAACCCAGATTCGGCATGGGGAGACTCCACGACGGCCGGATGGGTAAGTCTCTACTGTTGCACTTCAGACACTCTTCCGAAGACTTTGCATGTAATGTGTGCTTGTGCGCGGGGCGAGATAGTGACCAATTCTTGAGCAGAGAGTCCGCTCATGTTGGAACCAAATTGAAGTGACCTTCAATGTTGGGATACTATTACTGACCGAAAAATGACAAGCATCGTCACAAACCTCACATAGCTTCATAATTGTAGACAGGGGCCAGGGTCAGCTGATTTCATGCTTCTCAGGTTGAGAGTAAATTTGCAGCTCCAATCTGTACTTCCCAGAAGAACTACATGCTTAACTATAATTCCCTGTGCAGCTTGTAAAGGTGCAGACAAAGGACCAGATCACAGGCTGGCTGGGTGTCTGAATTTTAAACCGAGGAGTCAAATTGACTAGTATGTTTTCTTGTCCAATCAATCTGCAAGAATGCTTCTTTTGACTTCGGCTGAAGTCTTACCGTCTGTTCCAGCGTTACGAATTTAGAGTATGAGCCTGTACTCCGCTCCGCACGTAATGTGTGCATGCGCAGACGTGATAGACATCTGAATTCAACTCTTTTGGAGTCCAATAACATTCACATAGGAGCCTATAAACCGAAAGACAAGCTCGTAGAAAACTTGAGTCGGAATTCTTTTTGTATTGAGACTAAAAGTCTGTAGCACAGTCTATTGGTCAAATCTTGCTCACTGTTTCTCTCAAGTTTCAGTCCTGAAGTGCTCAATACTTCACAATATAGAATATAGAACGGTCAGCATCCCTGCTTGATGTCAAGAAGATACTAAGTAGCTTGAGATGTGTCTACGGACCAAACAAGATCACGACCAAGTGAACAATAACCTTACAGGGGGCAAACTGATTGAATCATGATTACGAGTGGTGGTATGCACTGCTAAACATCGACCGACCTTGTGGTCGTTACTTCTGTGACTCCTTAATTTTCTTTTGCTCGAGCTGTTTGCAAATTTTCACTGCTTCTCCTTTTCGATTCTGCTTTGGCAGGAGATCAACAGTACATTTGGATTCCTGTGAAAGTGTCACCATGACAGGTATTTAATTTCTTTCAGCCACCTAGAGGATGTCATGGAATCGACCAAAACTGAGGAATTTTTCAGCGGGATGATAGCTGATCAGTTGAGTCAAAATTTCCAGTATAACAACCTAATCGGCGAGATAATTGCTGACCGTCTTGACAGGAGTCGCAAAAGAGATCGAGAAACGGCCAGCATTATGAATCATAACCGTAAATAGTGATCGCGATCACTTATCTGTTGATAACCTGTAAGTCAGCCTTTTGCTACTTGATTTTGAACAGTCCAACACTCAGCATTCTCAAATTTTGTAAGATCCACGGTGTTGAGTTACACTGATTACCTCCAGGTCGTCGATGCGGCATCTTTCTCGGGCTGGCATCATTCCTGCATGGGATGTGGAGAATTAATGTAGAGTCTCTTGACAAATAGATTTGGATATCTTAATTCATCAGCAGCTTGAAATACGCGAGAATAATCCAACCAGAGATGTAGGAACCACATGAACGACTAAGGCAAGTAATCACTGTAACCCAACTGATAAAAGTTTCATGAAAACTCAAAACTGTAACTTTCATAACTACAAACAGTAGACCAGATCGACCTATAACTTGTCTGGACCCTCAATTTTCTTCTCCTTACAACTGACTACAGTACGAGGAAGTACGACGCCCAGGTTATGCACAGGGACCATCAACAGTGCGTCTTGATTAGTGTGAGCTAATAAATAGCAGTCACTATGACAGAGCCATCTCTTAATACACTTAAGTATGAATCAATATGGTAACCAAATGGAAATGCAAATTTTATCCCTAGAATCACCTCTTGATCACTTGCTTGGCTTCATACTACTCTGCTAGATTAGGACATCGAGGAATATTAGGTTTTACCAGTCTCTTGTCACCTTCGCTACTTTACATGCGGGAGTCTATCCAGCCCATGGACTCAAGAAATATCCTTATGATGAAGACTTAAGGCGACCCGAGTATTAATAACAATTAAATTTTCAACAAATTGGAGTGTGCATGCAAGTTGATAAACTAATGCTCTTGATGTGAGCGTGTCAGTAAGCCTCCACGCACAGCCTACTCTCTTTAGATCCTTATAGTGCATCTTGAAAAGCGTGAGCTTAAATATGACAGAGAACCTAACAAACAGAGAAGTGGGTTTGATAAGTCCTGAAAGCAAAATGTGGAGAAGCTGGCAAAAGAACTGACGATGTTGACAAGAAACACCTGGGTAACAGACAGAAGCTTTACAATTCTTACAATTCTTAATTGCGCAAATACTGTGTCCAGACTGTTTCGTACATATCCATCAACATAGATCTCGTGCAATATCGTTACTCTTTCTATGCATGACCGAATATTTCTGTACACTATGCTAACAGTGCGTCTTGATGTTTGTGAGAAGCTAATAGAGAATTCAGAGAATCACAACTGAACTCGGTGAACGTTAGCACAAAATACCCAGTCAATCCATAACCAGCTGACCGAAAGTAACAAGAACCGCACAAAAACTCAGATAGGCAACATTATGAGTTAAGATCCCGATAAGTACGAGAGCTCTTATGGCACATCTTGAAATCTGTGAGCTTAAATGGTACAGAGCTGCGAAATTGTGAATACGGTAGTGGAGACATTGTTCACATCAACTATGCAAAAGAACTGACAAGAGAGGCAAGAACCCAATCAGATCATTATTGCACTATACCTGAGATTCATGCCGTATCTCAAGCCATATCTAGTTACACCACAGTTACAATTATAGTCTCTTAGTTTACCATCAGGTACTTAGATTTTAGGTTGACTCAATGTGACAAAGAAGTCAGGGATAAGATCAACAAACGGACCTTACGGAAGGGGTGACGGGATAAACAGACCGACCAAAGATGACATGAGTCGCAAAAATCTTAACGTCCATAGGTACAAACAGTGGATTTGTTATAACTCATGTGCAACTAAACAGTGTGTTCCATAATTCTTAGACAAAGTCTAGTGATCTGTTCACTCTTCAAGTACTAGAGGATTTAATTAGGTACTGTATGTTTATCGTTAATCGTGAATTTTGCGAGTTTTATAATAAAGACTTTTACTTAAGCTCTCCACAGTGACAGTAAGTACAAGCGGTATGAGAAATATAAAGTTTTATACTTGCTTACAAACACCAAAAGGATTCGATCCAGTCCATGTTGCTGAAGTGTCCCTCTGCGCCTTACTTGGCAAGAGGTAATTCGGGTTTCGGTGATTTCACATGTCCCCGATTGTCTAACGTTGTTCTGCATATTTCTTGTAGTATCATATCCGAGTATTATAAAAAATGAAAGACTTGCTGTTTTGCAAACTTGAGGTCCGGTTGACCGACGTTATTATGAGGACATATACATATTGCTTTACTATCTTTGCGTTTAGGCTAAACAGCTAAACAGCTAAACAGCTAACTCGAAAGTAGACAAATTGAACTTCCTGAGTTAGGCACTGATCAACTAATTCCAAATTCTCTACACGCTTCAAGTACAGGATTCTATCGTTTTAGATACAGAATGAGTGTTGTAGATTTTCTAGGATCCGCTACTATGTTCAAAAAAATTTACTTCCGCACTTCCTCATAGGACTATTATCTTTCGGGCAGAACAAGCTGTTCTGTCAGGGCGAAAGCAGCGTTTCTGTGCAAGATGTAGTTTCTATGTAACTTGCAGTCCTTCTCTTTTAGTATAACAAAAACTAGGAACCATGTGTGGGAAAGCAAGGACTATGGCATTAAAGTGTACAGATGGATAATCTAAATATATGATGTATCAACAAATAGATGTGATAGGATCATTCAAAAGTGAACGGAATATATGGAACAATAAGCTTCTCGAAAGAGTTTTCCTCGTTGATGCGAAACACCAGGAACACTAGATTCAGCTTCAGCAACTACAGTACTGTATCTTGCAGCAGTCCACCGGGGTAGCCAATGATCACCGTTCTATGTCAGCATGAAATCCTTTTCCGTGAAGTAAATGATGGTGGTACTGTAGAAAGTATCTGACGTTTTCTCTCTGAACTTGACAAAGCATTAGCGGGAAACCTACTGCCAATATGGAGGCTAGAGCTCACCAAAAGTACAGTACGCATACAAGTCCAGGACCTCATGTATGCACGACTATCTAGGACAGGACTAAGACACCTTTGCTCTACTCGTGTAGGTCGAGTACTACTAGAAACAGACTTAGGCTTAGCGTGATTGAGCCCAATGCCTCTCACGGAAATCT
The DNA here is from genome assembly GCA_948567375.1 of Lunularia cruciata. Taxonomy (NCBI): domain Eukaryota; kingdom Viridiplantae; phylum Streptophyta; class Marchantiopsida; order Lunulariales; family Lunulariaceae; genus Lunularia; species Lunularia cruciata. The sequence goes on along the minus strand of OX419761.1, from coordinate 20,150,002 downwards.
AAGAGAACGCTGAGATACCCCTGATGAAAAGCAAAAGGACGACGACGTTGAATTGAACCTGACTGTGTCTGCACATTGCATATATATACAGCGTAAGTACTCGTTGCGGAATGTTGTGCCAGCTAATTTTGCGGACAATGCAGTATAGGCCCACATCCGTCGGATGTTGAATTCGTTGCCCGTTAGGACCTTAGTACTTACAACATTTCCTGGATCTGTGTGCCATCATCTCCTGTGAGTCTATGATGGAGAAGCCTTAACTTGTACACTCTATAGCGCGACGCCAACTTGCCCCCACACCGCTTATGGGACTGGGTCTACTGGTAGCAAAACACATACTATTGCAACATCGAGTCGCGAGTTATTTTGTACACATATTTTTTTCTAATGGTTTAGCCTCGTCTTTCTATGTTGTGTTTGGTATTCTTTTCTCACAGTAACGTGATATAGTGAGAGCATGTTGGTCGTGAGAAGGCTTGTTAAGCAGGCGAAGGTAAACCCCGTGACAAAATTAGACCTACGACTACTTCATGACAAAATCGAGTTCTGTGTCTCAACTAATCTGTCCAGATACTTTTTACTAAAGTTGTGCTTAGTCCCTTTACCTACTTCCCCTTGAACTTGAGGAAGTTCTAAGATAATAGAAGAGTTGTTTATAGCAGAGAGACTGGGAAAACCCATCAAGTAGTACAGGGAAGGCAAAAATGGAGTAAAATATGGTTAAAGCTCGTGATTCTTCCATGGAGTAGTTTGTCTTTTTCCATCTAAGACATTGGAATTGTATAAGTCATGTTGTCTATGAATTACTAGAACATTTGAAAGATATCACCTAATGAAATTAATCTTTTATAAATTACACTAGCCTGTGCTCACTCTGCTATAGATTATAAGGAAAGCAAGTACAAACTAGTAAACTAGCCCATATTTTCGTGAAATAAATTATATTTTCAATTTAAACTAAAGTACAAAAAAACAAAAATGAATGATTGGTAGAGTAATTAAAAAAATTATTAATTATATCTGTGTCATCTAAAATTGGAAACTTTCTGCAATCTCTTACAAACGTTAAACTCCATATCTATATTTTTACATAATTTTTGAATTAGAGGAAAATTGATCTCTTTGCATATCTCTATATTTGGAGACCTTTGTTGCTGGTGCTCTGCTGGTTGCACACCTAGGAAAATGAAGTTGCCAACTATAAAAGTTCCATCTCGTAAGGATCAAAGTAACGGATAGTGCCAATCCAAAACAAACAATAACATATAAGCAATAAATATGTATTGTCCACCGTAAACTAAAAACAAAAAGATGATAATAATAATACCTTTAGATAAGCTCTCATAAAATCCTTCATAATGTGTAGACCTCTATATAATGGCTCCATATAACTCCAAGCCTAGATGAACAAAAAGGTGATCTCCTCGTTTACTTGCTGCTATATTAGCTGCACATATAGTCTAAGAAGATGGATAATTACTCATTTTATGATTGTATCTTGAGTGAGATTCGTAGCTACAACACTGAAATTATGATGTAATGATTTTAGAGCTAGAGATAAGTCTACCGTAAACCATATCATTTGTAAGGCATGCAAACACTCCTTCCATATTAGAAATTATTCTTTCAAATCATTACAAAAGCCACATCCATAATACATCATATGGCAATACTATGGCCTCCAAAAATCAATTGGGTCATTTACATACCTATTACATCAAATACATCAAAGTACTGCCATGTTTACCAGAAAATAGTGAAGATGCAAATACATGAGTCAAAACTAAGAGAAAACTCATTATTGTTAAAATATTGGTTGACAATAATCTAAAATAATCATGTCATGATTTTATCAACATTACCTCTTTGATCTAACCAAAGTTTCAGAATAAAATAAACTGATTTATACAAGACCATCAAAAAACTTAATTGGGTAGCGCAATACCAACTTCAAAAAGGGGAGATTACACACATCGCAAGCAATTGCATATCAAAATGAAAGAGCAAATGGAAACACACTATTAGCAATTTTTGACCCCGTCGAACGTGAAATTGCAATGGTTTACATACTGACGACATGATTGGACTGCAGGAAATGTATGCCTAGCTGGTTCTAGCACAAGGTATACACGAATTGGAATCTCATTAACACAGAATGCCACCAAGGTTCTGTCGGCAGCTGATAGTTCCTTCACTGATCCAGTTCTTTCTACGATTCTAAGCGTGAAGGTATCTTCGTCCCGTCCGGACTCCGTCACGCAAAGCATTTCTATGTGGGAAGGTTCAAAGAGATAATGTCCTAAAACAACATGTATCTGGAGATAAATTTTATAGAGACGACATGTATCTAGATTCTATTATAACTTTCAAAAAAACTTTGAATTACAAAAGTAGGACGACTGTTTTCAGTTTGAAAATGTATATGCAATAATGTATAACTCCCTTGGTCTCAGTCCGGCCATGGAACGTCAACTTGAAAGATCACGTGAAAGTCATTCACATCCATGACCCAATATTGCTTGTATTTGAAAACCTGGCTATGTATAAGAAGAGACCATAATCTACATTAGTTGATAGGATCAGTTACTCTCATGATTTAATCGCATACATAAATTAAAGGATGTTATTTGACCATTGCGTTACCAACGTAGAAAAGTTCTCCGATAGATTTAGTAATTTCTTTCTGAAATTCTATGGCAAATGATCTGAACGAAAGTGCGCACGTCCCCTGATACTACTACAGCTAAGTGTTTGAGTAGAATTATTGTTTGAATGAAAGGTGATTGAAAAACCCGTTTCCCAACACGAGTATTCCTTATAAATTGCAATCGAATCCTTCGCTTATCTTGAGATTCGCCTACTTGTTAAACTGGGATCTCTCCTATAGCAAACCTTGTAATCGTTTGTTTAGCTGTCTGGAACGATTAAAGCGAAGAATACACTTTCCACGGGTGCTTGTTACCGGCCAAAGTCTCGACACGAACTTAATGTGGAACATTTTCAGCCTCGCAATATCTAAACACTATTCCTATGCTTTGGCTGAGCGTTGGGTACAGAAGGACCCAAAGTCTTTGACAACATTTAGTGCGTGATCCAGGTAAAGACAGCGAACGCCAATAGCTTCAGCACATTTTCCCCACAGTTGACAAGAGCAGATAGAACGTTCTGGAGAATGCTATGCAGATGAACAAGTATCTCGTGCAAACAACTTGGCAGATAGCGGGGCGAATCCATTGCCGTGTTGTATTCTAAAATTGTTCCGACTTGAAATTTGAAACCCCACCAAAAACCTACCGAAAAGGTGGCTTGCAATAGTCTCTGTGTAGAAATCTTATTCGGTGCAAATATCTGCCGTTGAATAAAGAGTCTCGATTATGGAGCTCACCTGACCAAGTTATTATGCACATAAATCACATCACGTAGCAACAGAGATGGACTCAACGGGACCCCAACTTTGGCACATCGACTTAATGGTACCCACGTTGACAAGAAAACAGAACAGTTGCCCTTTAGTGTGACGTGGCACGAAAGTCCTACTTGGCACTTCAGGATACAAACAACTAGACTAATGTTCTCGTAATTCCATACTGTAGTTGACAGATCCAATTTCACATAGAACATGGCCGGTCATCTTAATTTCTCGTGGGAACTGGGAAAGAATTGGAAGTTTCTGCAATTGAGGACGTTTAAATTGACAATCACTAAATGCTTTGGAGAACAACGATGGATCTGCAATCTGATGTGCAACATAGAATTTGTGTAATTTGGAATGTGCAATTTTAGGGCAATCGGTTTGCTGAGGAAGAACAGATCAGGCCATGTTTGTCCGTGTTTGGGCGGAATTACAAATTTCGAACACAATATCGAGATAAAGTTCCGAACTGGAGTTCAGCTCGAAGCGAAAAAGATATATTTTCTGATTGGACTAGGAGTTCAACCCGAAGTTGCGGCCGGACTTGCGTTCAACCGGGAAAAATTAGATTTGAAGGTGAACGAAGAATTCGGCTCGAAGTTGCGACCCGACTTGGGTTCAACCAGAAACAGAGCAATTTAAACTTTCGATACGGATGAAGAAGTGGGTCCGGTCTGTAGTGCAAGCTCGAAGCATAAGAAAATCAAAAGTCCCGTAGGGATGGGATTCAAGCATGGGGAGTTCGACCCCAAGTTTGGACTTGGGGTTTAGCCCGTAAGCAGTTTTTCGAGTCTAAGCCGTGTCGCATCGGGCTAAGGAGCCGGGCAGAAAGAAATGACTGGAATTCAAAAAAATGAATTAAACTTTTGGGGTGAAGAGTTCGGGCCCGATTAGAATTCAGCCAAAATTATGACTTCATTGATAAAATATTAGACCTTCAACGCCTACACGATTTTCGCTCAAAGAAATGACACGAGATTTATGCAACCGTAGCGGAAACCGGAGGAAAACCATTTGTCCGAATTGTTTTGTATGCAGCTGCAGTGACTGCGAGTTGTGTTTTCTGTGCACTGTAGGCCTAGTATTTCTAAATGAACCACTACTTGCCAACAAGGAGCCGCCAATGCCATCTGTTACGGATAAATGACACGTACGGCCACGTGGCGTCAAGGGGTGCTGTTAAGTCTCTCTGCTAAGTTGAGGGTGCTGTTAAGTCTCTATGCCAAAGTTGCTTCCCTTCCTTCATGTGTTCTATGTGGTCGCCCTTTTCCAAAGTTGAGGGCACTGTTGAGTCCGTCTCTGAATGCGTGACGTAGTCTAATTCTGAAGTCGACGTCTGGGCGCCCACAATTTAGAAGAGGATCCCAAAGAAACTTTTATGGTGATTGAGACCTGTACTGGAGAGACTCCGAGAAGACGGCTGATATGGATTTATATTCGCTTCAATGATTTATTGGTATTTACCTTTGACTTCAACATATGATGCACAAGAATATCGTGGTTCTGGTCTACTGTATGAATTATCTTCAATCCGTCCGATTTATTACCATGGTTCAAATCGATGGTACGACATACGGTGGCTCGCGATGAACCTGCACGTCAGGACGAGAGAGCAGCAACTGAAGCAATCCTCGTATAGAAAATTCTACAGCAGTAGTTTCAGAAATAGAAATAGTCATACGAAGTGTAATAATTTTTCATATAGATTGATACGAGGCGTTCGCTAAATTGGTATGGTGTGTGACCGGAAAGTAGAAAAGGTTTTGTTACTGAGTTCGGGCCAAGTTCCTTATTATTAGCACACTCCGTGTACGAGGTAGTAGAAAATATCCGTGTACGAGGTAGTAGAAAATAATACGAGGTGGTAGAAAATAAGGGATAAGGAATTTTTGTTACCACTCCGCAGTGCATTGATTGCACATTAGGGTTAATAAAGTTGATCATATAGGGTTAGAGTGAAAGTGAAGGCCACCAAAGGGAACATCCTTGATGTTCTAAAACACCCATGGCAATGAAATGATGAGCGACAATTTGGCAATTTTTTACCACCAAGGAAGATTGGAAGGAGCATGAGTGGAAAGATTTGAGGACATGCAAAAATTGATCGCCCGATGAAGATTTGAGAGACCCATAGCCAGAGTTGGAAGGGGGAGTGAATTTGTTTAGAGTATGAAAATTTGAGTGCAAGCAATGGGAAGGTTAGAAGGAGGAGTGATTTTTTTTTGAAGTGTTACTCTCGATTTCATTATTTAAAAATTTATCTCGTGTACGAGTATAAAATGTATACCCTTCTTCCCCCTTGAGTGATGAAATGAAATTCATGAACTTGTTTTCTTGTTACAGAATGAAATTGATGAGATTGTCTTTTTGTGCGCACAGAGAATAGAGATGCCCCTTTGCTGAAATTTCACCGAGAAGAGAGATGCCCCTTTGCCAAGAAGAGAGATGCCCCTTCGTCGATAAGGAGTTATCCATGGTGATTAAAAATTGAGTAAAGTCATGCCAAGAGGGGAGACTCGTTTAGAACTAACCAGAAATATTAGAAAATGTATTCAATGGATGATTCGGTTAGATTTGGAGATATCGCTTCAAGGATTAGAAGATGAAAACAAAGAATTAGGAGAAGATTTAGATATGCCGGAATGTTTTATTAGTGGATGGGAGTATGCACATACTCATCGATAATTGGAACCCCGTGTTACTTACCCTCGTAATAAAGAGTTTGTGAAGGAGTATTTTAGAAATCTAGATACTAAGGCCTTTTGCTAGCTTACTAGAATGGATGGGGATTCTTTTTCAACATTAGTGGATTTGATTAAGACTCACACGATTTTTGAGAAAAGCTACCAAAGAGAGCAAACACTTGTGTGGATCCAAGTTGCCCTAGCCTTGGATAGATTTGGGCATCATGGCAATGGAGCTTTTGTTACACGGGGTTTAAATATTTGGAGCATTAGTGATGGTTCAACAATTGCTTTTATTGATAGAGTTATGACAACCATATTAGATGTGATAAAGAGTCAAGTTGCTTGGCCCAAGCTCGAGGAGAGGAGGAGGATATCCACTATTTTTGCACAAAAAGGTTTTCCCGATTGTGTTGGTTTGGTAGATGGAAAATTATTTCCTCTTGCAGCCTGACCAAAATATATTTCAGCCGCAAGGGTTCATATTCTATAAACGACCAAGTTATTTGTGATGATAAAAGGAGAATTATACATTTTTCCGGAGGTATGATTTATGTTATGTGTTGTTTTATAAGGTATTTTTGCAATGCATTGGTGATCCTTTTTGTATAGTTTACTAAAAGTATGGTCTGATTTTTTTATTTGCAGGAATGCCAAGGTCATGTCATGACATGACTTCTTTGAAAAAATTGTCACTATGGAATGATTTGAACCTAAGAGGGAGCGGTTGCACTTTTGAGGCAAAGGAGTACCTTTTAGGTGATTCATGTTATGTACCTATGCATCACCTAGTCCACGCTTTCAAGCAGGCTTGATCAGAGGACAAGCAGGAGTTTAATAAATATTTAGCAAAGGCAAGAGTGATAAATGAGCATTGTATAGGAGTATTGAAAGCTAGATGACATTCTCTTTGCGAGCTAAGAGTGCAACTGAAAGACAATAGTAGAAATGCTTATTTGTTTAATTGGGTATCGGTGTGCATTATTTTACATAATTTTTTTAATCAATAGGTCTGACCTTTGGTCAGAGGACGATGGCGGATTTACAAAGGAAACTCAAATAGATTCAGAAATGTCTTTTCATGGTATAGAACTTGGTAGAGAAGAAAGTAGATCAAGGGTGATGTAACATTGCCTCGATTATAACAATGATGATATACTCGATTGATTGAGATTCCATATAATGAAATATATAATTTTCAATTATTCATCTCATATCTCATAGTCTGGTAACTTAGACCATGAGTGTATCTTTATGTAATATTGGGATAAGAATTTGAAGGATGCAAAAAGAATTCTATGAAGCTTAATCTGTACATTTGTAAGGCTTGAGCTTACACTTACGCGGTGTGGTGTTTAGAAATTTTACACTTGAAAGCAACTTGTTGGACGTTGTTGGAAAAAAGTGTGCTGATGTTGTAGACACCATGAGATGGTGCTCATACACGCTAGGGGCCGCTCACAAACTTAAAAAATGCTTTCGAGCCATCAAGTGGCGCTTTCCAGTGCCAATCAATGGTGCTTGTAGACGCTGGTGGAGGCTGGGGACTGCACTCCAAGATGCACAAATATTAAATGCACTCATCAGTGCTAGTAGGCGCTACATGAAATATGCAATGCTTGCATATGCCGATTGGTGACGTGGAGTGCCGCATGTTGCCGGTCGGGATTTGAGTTCTTTCGGTTGAAAAATGAATTTTTTCCCTCAAAGTGTACATTTGGGATGTTTGGTATTCACCTTTTTTCCCAGCTGCCTGGGTTATATAAACCTTCTTCTTTTCAATTCATGTCATTCCCGTGTGTGTGTAGGTGTTAGAAAGCCTCATTTTGCGAGTGTGTGGGGTGTTGGAACAAGAAAGTGTCATTTCATGAGTGTGTGCGTGGGTGTGTGAGTTGTCAAAAGAGAAAGAGTCATTTCAAGAGTGGGGTGTTTGGAAGGAAGCATACTCCCTTGAAGGAGGCAAACTAGCTGAAGCTGAACTCAAAGGAGACCAACTCGCTATGGGGGGCATGGGAGAATTGGAATTTGTGGGGCAAGAGAGTTGGAATTTTGAGAGTTTAGTTGAGAAGAAGAACTCCATTCACATTTCTAATTGAAGGAGTGCTTTGGAGACTCTAGAAAAACTACAAGAGAACATTGGAGAGATTGAGAAGAGAGAGCATTCGAGAGATTGAGAGCATACTCAATTTGAACCATGGCAGAAATCTGGAGATATGAAAGGATAGTTGACGGGCCCGACATGAGAAATACTTAGGAAGGAGATTGGCTCATAGCATTTCATAGCATTCAACACCCCGCAAATTTGATCAAGTGATGTTGGCTGGACAAACATCAGATTTGAACTACTATCTTTGGAATTTGGGAAATTGATCTAGATGTAATGGGGCTCAAAATCACTCTTGGACTTCACTATTCATGGCCAAAGGTATTCTTCAAACCTTCTTCATTGTTTGCTCTTCATTTCTCTCTACTTTCAAACGTTCCAACACCTTAGGATTTTGATTTATGCATATTAAAGGCTTTCAAATCATCAACGTCTCCCACCTTTCCTACTGTGCCATCCAGTGCCATCCCTAAACCCTAAACCCATGTGCGAGAGTGCCTTCCCGTTACTTTGCATGGCACCTAGTGTTTCTGTGCTACTGTGCACGACTCCTCGTGTCTCCCTCCCTGTCCCGCAGTGCCATCCAGCGTAGTTGCGCCTACGGGCAGCGTCTATGGGCGCCTATATGTGGCGTTGGCTGTCCCCTTGGCGCCGCGCCGGGGGGGGGGGGGGGGGCACCGGGCTTGGGTGCACCCCCGAGCGGCTCCCAACGGCTACCCACGGTGCTCATGAGGTTTCTACTATCGGGGGGTCGTCTTTGAGCGGCATCTTTGAGCTTGATTCCTTGGGAGAGAAGTTTTAGCTGATTTTTTTGGTGGGTTTTGCAGGTCCTTCCATGTACAAAGTTTGTGAGTTCATGGGACAAGGTCTCTTGCATAGGTTTGGTAAGAGGTAGGCAATTTCAATTGACTGCAGATATAGTTATAGATGCACTTGCCATGCCAAGGGGGAGAACACCAAGATGGAGGACAGTTCCTTATACAACTATTTCAGACTGGTGTCCAAAAAGGGATAGGGTTGCAAAAAGATATTTTGCAAGGCAATGTGTATATCCTTCATTTTGAGCTTTCTTCCAATTGATATGCACTTGTTGCACCCACTATTAGGCCCAAGATTGTACATGGGCTTTTGGTACTCAACACCAAGACCAAGTTGAAGAGATTTGGTGTGGAGGATTATGATTGGGGAGAGTTAGCTTTTAGAGCTATCATTGCAAAGGTGTGGAGTTTGCAAAGCGAATTGAGGAGTCCTAAGGGGCGTAGGTTCAGAGTCACCTTCCTTGGACAGATACTCACTCATCTCTTTTGTGGAGAGAGGTTTCATTCCAAAGGAGGACATGATGTACCTGACTGATAGAGAGGAGGAGATTATACACAAGGGAGAGCATGATGATGATCATGAGGATGCAGATAGCTCAGATGAGGACGAGACTACTAATGATGGGGAGGATGAGGATGGTGAGTGATTGATTGATTAGGTTTGAGTTTTGTCATATATATATATATATATATATATATATATATATATATATATATATATATATATATATATATATATATATATATCTTTTCATATATTTGTATGTTAGAAAACATACAAAGTTCTTTTGTATATACCACTTACTAGATTTAATAAATGAGTTCATTTAAGAAGCATGAATTACTGAACTTGTGAACTTGTATATTTTTAAATTCAAATATGAATTTGTTCTTGATGGATAACTAAATGTACCACTTGTGAATAGGTGGTCAACAGATTTGTGTTGAGACGCAGCCCTTACCCTTTGTTGAGATAGCTCCTTTTCACTCTTCTTCCCCTTCACCACTTTCTTTGTCTGTGGAGGAGGTTGGTGACCCCACGCATTTCAGAGTACCTTCACCTCCTCTTGTTATGTTGACATCACTCACATTTTAGATGATTATGTTTGAGTGGTTGAGTGTAGAGAGAGAAATCTCCTTGAGCATGAGAGTAGACTAGAGAGTTTAGAGGAGAGGGAGAGATTAGTGCTTGAGCATGAGAGTAGATTGGAGAGTGTAGAGGAGAGAGAAAGATTAGTGCTAGAACGAGAGAAACTCCTTTGTGAGCGAGAGGATTTACTTGCTGCAAAGGAGGAGAGGCATCTGACCTTGCTTACTTCTGAGATGGAGAGAGAGAGCAGAGATTAGGTGACTTGGACATGGATATACTAGGTGCCGCTGCCATGGCGGACGGTTACAGGCTCTAGTTACAGAATCAAGCACAAGAGTTAGCATATGTTATAGAGAGGTGTGAGAGTGCACATGTTCAGGTAGAGGAGAGCGAGAGTAGTCTAGCTCAGATGAGAGCTCATGTAGAGGAGAGTGAGAATAGTCTAGCTCATTTGAGGGCTCATGTGGCTTATCTTGGACCCAGACTACGTACTATTGCTCGCCAGACCCATACTCGTCATGAGAAATAGACCCAGACTGATGCCACCCATGTGTTACCTCATAGTGTGGAGACTCAGGGCACTCAGACTGAGTTTAGAGAGAGGATTTGTCTATTAGGAGAGTATATTCCATGTATCCTCTTCCTCGGCTTCCTACGGAAGAAGATTATTATTGTGGATGTTACTTGTATGGCATCATTATGGATTTGTGGTGCTATCGGTTTCTATGCATCTTAGAGTGGGACAACTAGGTATGGTTGGTGCCCTCACACACAGTCCGGGCCTGTAGGGTGGGTAGCCCGTTCTGGTGTTAGCCATTTCATCCAGTTCTATTTGTTATGCTTTGAGGTTATCTTGTGGATAGATCTTACTTTGGATAGAGTGGAGTGGTTGCTACAGAGCATGTGGCAGTGGTCCAAACTCCCAGAGGGAGTTCACACTGGGTCTCGCCTCATGGCTTGTTTGTGTTCTACAGATATCCAACAAGATTTTGAGTTCAGAGGACTTAGAGTTAGAAGATCATATGAGCATCTTACTTCATTAGGTTTACCTCTTTGTGATCTTTTGATCATAGATAGTTATGCACTCTCTTATTATAGGAACCATCCACATGGTGCTATCCACCCTACCCACTTCCGTCCTTATAGTGTATATAGAGCAGCATACACTTGGTCATTTGACCCTTTGATGAGTGCTTTGGACAGATTTGTCCCTGACAATAGGCCTGCTATTAGTTGGGCAAAACATGAGTGGACATCAGGTAGATTGAGTTCTTATAGTTGTGACCCATATCCTCTTCTTGCCACTCGCTCTCATCCCCTTGGATGAGAGCAAGTGGCCCCTATGGTGGTCATTGAGTCCATTTAGGATTCAACATCATGTATACCATCGTAGACTTGAGGATGCAGTAGTAGCACTTAGACACCATGGTGCATCTCCCTCTTCTTCTTCACCTCCTTGACATCCATAGTCATAGGTTTAGGTTCTATTGGCTCCCCATTTATATTCATATTATGTTCATTTCTCCCCATGTATACATTTATGTTTTAGTTTACACTTGTGAACCTCTCATATTTTTGTCTAACTCTTGCACTTTCATGTGCTATATACTCAATTGTGCATTGTGTATCAAACATGTCATCACCTTGCAAACATGTTCACCTTTCACATCAAAAATCACCACCCTAAACCCATCACTGGCATCCCTCAGTGCCAATACGTGCCATCGAGCGTCTACGAGCGTCTTCAAGCCATGACTTGCATCAAGGAGTCCATTTGAGCACCAATGAGTGCCGACGAGCACCTACCAAATTTACAACTACCTTTGAGTGTCTACAAGCACCTCCTAGCGGCCACAAGCACCAACGAGCGCCTCCCAACGGCCACGAGTGCCGACGAGCACCTACCAAATTTCCCTTCAAGCGTCTTCAAGTGCCTACAAGTGCCTACTAGTGCCTACTAGATTTGATGAGTGCCTACTAGCACCGACGAGCACTAGCTGGCGTTTATTCAAGGAAGTGTGGCATTGAGCGGCAACTAGCGGCAGCAAGAAAGACTTTATGGGCGGCTATGAGTGCCAACTTGTGCACTTACTATGTGTGGCCAAGGAAAAACATGAGAGGAACTGAGTGGTAATGAGCGGCATCAAAAACATGAGAGGAATTGAGAGGTAACAATCAGCATCATCAGGCGGATACTAGGAGCATTTATCAAGTTTCCATAACTCATCTTTATTATAATCATAATAAAGGTTACATGGTGGTATACTATTTGCTATCAACAGAGTATGATGGACATTGAACTTGAGTGAGCACTTTGAAATAGTTACTTTTTTTCTCGAGAGTTTTCCCTGCTTGTATGAGACTCATTTTGATTTCATGAGTGTGCTTTGATTCTAAACTTTTCTCCTTAAATTTGTGTTTTTTTGCCCTAGCTTTCCTTTTATCTGTGCTCAATTTTTTCTCAATTTCAATTTTCATCTTCTTAGTCTCTAATCTAACATGCTTTGCTTCCATTCTCATCATTGTTTTCTCTCTCTTCCTCATGTTGGTGGCTTCAAGTTCAGCTAGTCATAACCTCTCTTTGGATTCTCTAGTATCTGCCTTCAACATGGTAATTTTTGCTAAATCATGAGACAATGATATACTATGTGACAACTTGGGTACCTTACTTGTAGATATTCCATCTTTCCTCCTCTTTGGGTCATGTTCCCCTTCTTGGTCGGCAAAAGCACAATCGGATCCATCTCTTGTAGAAATTAAAGGCGGTGGTGTAATGAAAGGCAAGTCCTTGATGGGTGGAAAAAATGGAGATTCATCCTCAGGAGATAGGATTCCATTGTCCATGCCACTTAGTAAACTTTCCACCCCTTGGGTGTTTGTGACCAACTCGGGGCCAAGTCAAGGAGCACCACCTCTAGAGGAGATGAGAATTAGGAGCAGTCCTATGCACCTTGGTGGACCTCCTCCTCACCAGCCTCACAAATCTTGCTCAAATTAGGATTACAATCTCCTAAACTTACCATTGCCGGTGGACTTATGTTTGCTCTGGTCCCAAACATGGCTTCCATTCTTGCAAAATGCGGGCACATTCCATTCAATTTATCTTCTATAGTTCTCCACCCTTTGCCATATTCCTTCTTGGTGAGACCTTCTCCCGTAGACTTGTTCTTAATCTCCCGAGCTTCTTTGTACTATTCCATGTACCGCAACCATTTCTTGTAAAGTTTGTCACCTGTCATAGAAGTAGGAAATCCTTGACCCTCCCTAATCAAAAAGGTTGCCATGAAACTAAATGCTGTCGATTTCTGAATGGGCTTTTTGCAATTCCCACCATGAATCTGTGCAAAATGCTCGGTGTCCTCCAAATAATCCAGTATTTGGCTATAATGGTGTGTTGCCATGCAAAATAGTTCATCCTCCTTGGTTTTGCCGGACACGAAAGAAGCCAACTTCAACAAGTCTCCAAATTTCCCTAATGGTTGTTGAGGTTGCAAATCCAAAGATGACTCTATAGGTCCCGGATCAGCGTCAATAAGTGAGTCTCCTACACTAAAACAAGGTACTTGATCTCCCATTGCAAAAGTTTTGTTGCACTCCTAGCGTCAAAATCGTCGATCTCTAATCAATTTCTTGGTTGCAGCACGTCTGTGCTGATCATTTCCCACACCAATGCAAAACTACAAAACCACTGTTAGTTGCATGACAGCTTGTACATTTGCTCCAGAGGGTGGTGAATTCGAGTTTAGAAATTTCAATTGTTGGGCGGGGCCATTTTGAATCTTGAATACGGAAACCAAATCATCAATCATACGTGATTCAACTGACCGCATGGCCACCTCTTGAGGAAACAAGTCACTCTATCTGACAATCATTTATTTAGTTACAACATTCCTAAACATCCGTGACATATGATTTGATTTTTATAAATGAATGCAATTTGCAAAATATACCCCTTAACTGAAGTTACAGAGCGTTCAGTTATTACAATCTCGTTTCGTTACAGAGTTCACTCTAAATTATTATGAAGTTTGTTCTTTATCCCGTCAAACCTATTTCTGAAACCCCCTGGTATAGATTTGCTACCTACTCCGTCACTAAACCATCGCCTAGAGATTCCCTTAGAAAGTAAGTGAAATATATTGGGGTGCCAAGAATTGATTGCCGTTTATCATTGATTTGGAACTTTTTGTAAGCTTTTAACTACGAAACTTAGGCTTAATACCTATTCATTTCCGTAATAATCTCAGGTATTATAATTTCCTTGCATAGGGTATTTGGCGAGTCTCTACTTTATTTACATTCTTGTTTAGTTTACGAGAAGTATGGAAAATTCTATACTTGTTGCACATATAGATCGCCAAACACAAGCAAGTGTGAGGGTGATGTGCCAAAATATGAAGAAATTGCATCTGAAGAAGAAGAGTGGAGATGTTCACACCGCGAGAATGAACGGAGCGACGAGAAAACCTGCAGTTAAAGTTTGAATATTTCTAAGAAAACTTCTCAACATCCCAATACTTAGATCCGTAACCATTATTTATCTTATGAATCTTTGTATGGTGTACAACCTTGTATTTGTGAATATCAATGAGATGCACCCTGTAATCTATGGAGTCAATTTAACTCCACCTATCATTGCTCGTGTTCTGAAACCTCTTTGTAATCTTGAGTCCAATATCCTCCTTATGACTATTAAGGTAACGACATTTCTCTATTTTTTTACCAGTACCTAAAACCCAAGTCGCTTCATCTTTCTTATTCCTTGAGTGCTTTTCTATCCACCCTTTGTGATTGAATTTTCTCATCTTGATCTTATTAATATTGAGCATTTTCATATTGACAGGTTAAGAATTGTTCTTGTTCTGAAAATTGATTGACATTTGCTTCTACTCTTGTCTTTCGGTCTTTACTTGAAGCTCATTCTTCTCAATGCCGGGAATAATTTGATCTGAGTGACTTTTGATTAAATTGGTGGACCATCCCTATGGAACTACAAAGTATCTCCATCAACGCGGGCTTGTCTTGGTATTGCACGTCAATGATCTGTAACAGTCATAAGCCAATCTAGGATCGGTATTACACCTCAATTTCATCTCGAGTTGAATCGCTAGGTCTAAGAACGCAAAAATAGATATTTACTCTTGTTATTGTTATTTTTATTGGTAAACACACATGCTTATTTATTTATATTAAAAAAATTACATGCTTATTAGCTTATATATATAAATTCAAAGTAAGATTATATGTGAGATAGAATTTTTGAAAATGAGATGAAATTGTTTCACACTATAATCTCCTGATATATTCATGATCTGATAAATTTACTTTGGGATCATTAACTCAGTCATCTAGACAAGTCTTGCATACGCACATAACATAATATTGAATAAGCAGAATGTTTCTCAATTGATTGTGTCTACAATTGAATTCCTGAAAGTCTTTCTTAGTTCATGTATCAAACAATTGTTCCATTGTACGAATTTCAGTATGGAAATGTAATGCAATCATGTATATTTCTCCTTCAAAAAGTAACCATATTAGAATACATATTTAATTTTCAGCCAAATAAAAAAGAGAGTAAAAGAACAGACCCCTATAGCACCTAGTCAAAGGTTCAAAATTTGAGAAGCCCCGAGTTGGTTTTAGACTTGAAGTGCAAAGAAGAATAAGTTACAGTAGACACATGAGAACCGGGTGATTTGAATTTAAAATGATCATGGACATAGATCATCATGCTAGCCATGGTGATGTAAAGTATCTGGACATGATGTTATTAGTGACATCGAGACAAAAAAGGAAACGAAATGGCTTGCTCTTTACTAAAATTTCCTTATAGGTGATCACCTTTCCATCAACAAAAGTTTCGAAACTCCTACTGTTTATAGTTAGGTCCTATCCCTTAGGTTTATACTAGTACCTCTGTGCTTCTTTGCTCTAGACCAAAGGACAGCTTGTCAAAGCAATGAGATTGAAATCTGTCTTTCGACATGCAATTTAAAACTAGGGTTGAAACTGTTTGGAAATTATCATCGTGGAACTGGCTCGTCAAACGCCGAATACTTTTGCACTACATATGCTAAATCTCAAGAATTTAGTGGCGTGGTAAACTTATGGATAGGTATCTAGAGGTAGCAAACCCAGTCACCGGTTCTTCTCCATATATCTACGACATTTGAAGAGAGCGTACTCATTGTAAGACTTGAGCAAAATTTAATTGGCAGTTTCCATATGGTCAAAGTCAGAGAGTAGTCGTAGGAGGTCATTGACTAAAGCCTTCAAAGGTTTGTATCTGCGGACGTGATTACTAAAACTATGGAGATTAGAAGTACTAACAATCTCAGAAGACGAGCATAATCTAGTTTTCAAAGCCTAACAGAAGACTATCCTAGCATACTAGGCGTCGACCTAGTTTTGGTGATCTAGTTTCGGTGGTGAGCAGATTTGGAAACTATATAATCGGACAGATATCTATATGGGGAGACACTCTTCACCACGTAGGAGATCACATAGAAAGAAATCTAAGGAGGTGGCCACTAGGCACCCCATCGAATCTATGAGGTCAGGTAGGGCGTGTAGATTTTGTGAAGTCGTTTCGTTTCTAGGGTCAGGACGTCCTGGGTTCGGAAAGGCCTTCTTTCTCGACAGATTGGCATGCATTTGAGGGAAGTGAATCTTGAAGTACCACGATGGCTGGAGCATGCTACTTATGAATAGACCATGGTGTACTTGTTTCTCTGAGCGTTAATTGGCAAGTTTCTCTTTCATCAGGGAGTGTAGAGTTCTCCGCGGGTCCTATAGCCTGTCAACATTGTCGTGAAATAAAAAACGGCACGAAACAACGACGTCCTTCAGCACATGGTTCTTACAACGTCCTCTAACACTTTACAACTAGACGTCACTCGACGACTTCCATCAACTGCTATGAAGTTTATAACAGGAAATACTTAAAACAATTCGGACAAACACCCGAAATAGACCGTGATAGAGCAACCGGGGAGATTTCAGAAGCAAGCACCCCAGTATCCCAAACTCGAGGAAGTTTGCTCAGTCCAGATACTCCATGCTCATATTAAATTATCTACTTGGTTAATTCAATCAGATGTTTATCGAGAAGGCTGATAAGTAATAGATTGAATTTGATGTAAATATTGTCATATCTCTAAAACTTAGAACTTTGTGGATTCACTCCATCATATGATCAGCGGGTTTTATCTGATAGTGATATACCTCTCCAAAGGATTTTGGCGAGATATAATTGTCATAGATGTGTACTGTATATATATGCTATACCAATTTTAAACTATATTTTCTCGAGAGTATGCAAAATGGTGATTCCTCACAATTCTGTTCCCCAATCGATGCTAGGATACACGTAGGCCAAAATCTAAGGCTTTTTCAAAAGAATGATATACGTGACACATTTGAATTTAGTCAATTTTACTTGAAGAGTTCTGCAACTTACTGAATTATATATATACCTGAAGTCCGAGCTTAATGTCATTTGCATAGAAAAGGGCAAGCCATGCACGCCTAGTATCCACAATTGGTGTGACCAATGGCTGCAACTATATACAAACATCATGAACCTTCCAGATTCACGCGTTACCTGCCAATTTGTCCGAGTCGCAACCAAACTAAGAGTCACTGTAGATAGTATGAGCATGTGGTCAATGGCTTCTATGTCTCCAACCAACCATAGATCCTGTATAAATCTTCAAGATATTTAAACCCAGAGGTTTAACCTCACCACTTACTCAAGTTTACAATCAATACGAACTCGTTCCGAATACGGATAGGGAGTCCTGCGTGGATTCTATGAATGCAGAGAATGATGTACTAAAGATTGACAATTGTAGAAAGGATGTAATACTTCTTTCGCCCAATAATTTGACGAGCAGCCAGTACAAGAGAATTTCTGTGTCAGGAATGTAACCCCCGAAGGTTAATCTCATCTTTTACTCATGCTAACATTGAATACGAGCTCGTTTTGCATATAGATACCGAGTCTTGCGCGCATAATGTGAATGCAAAGAATGCTGTACTAAAGATTGACATAAGCTGTTAGATTTAATAGTTCTTTTGCGCGAGATGTACCAAGAATTTGACGGTAGCCAGTACAGGAATATTTCAGTGTCAGGAATTGAATTGTGTTGTTTGTACTCGTATCGGAGGTGCTTTACTGGAGAAAAAGAACTGCTTTTTCATTCTTTGCATCGCATTCTCTTGGGCCCTTCAAATAATTGTGGAACTTTTGGACTCGGCACCAACATTTCTTCCACACCGTACCTGCAACATTAACCACTCATTACTCATTGTAAAACAGAGCAGTCCTTTACATCATTTCATGTAAGGTTTCGTATTTATCTGATCGCTCCTTCGATTGGCGGGGGATGTGGTATGAAACTTGGAGGAACTTTTTACTTGTCATGGAGCATATTCTTGAAAATTATATGACCAGCAAGGTCCTCAATATTAGGAAATCATCTTTGAACGTACTGTTTGACTACAAAAGCGGAGGTCATCTTCAGACTGAGTGCAGTTTTTGTACCTTCCTCTTCGTGATTTTCATGTAACAAATTATTCAGAATGTGTACTTCCTAATGGCAAGTAGAAGATTGAGTCACGGATATATTACCTTACTTTCATCATGCGTTCCCATTGCGTAAATTGCGTAGATCTGAAAGTTCTTAGTAAAAATCAAAATACAAAACATAATATCGGTACAAGTGGGATATACTTGAGTTGATGATGTCCATGTAAAGAACAACCCATTAGGGTCATGTGCTATTACAACCGTCTAACTGTGACAGGTTACTTGTAAAGTATTATCCTAAGAATTCTATCATCGTATTTGTAATTCAGCAATGTATATATTTTTTTATTAACATTGATTTCAATTACCGAAATTCCAGTTAGTTCCACATGTGAAAGTTACGTCCGCCCATGGTGCGATTTATGAACACTAATATACTATGGTATCTTAGTGTTAGGTTCGTTTTGCTCTTGTCGATCTCCTCATTAAGAAGAGAAGAAAGGACTTCAGTAAAATTTAGTCATCACCGGTTAGGCCTTTATACTATCGATCCATTTCTAATCGATAGTACAAAGACTCACGTTGCATCCTTTGCCAAAATCTATTTTTCAACATACGGAAATACAGATTTTGTAGAGTACGGAAGACAAAGGTAGACAGGTGATGACTAAATTTTACTGAAGTCCTTTCTTCTCTTCCTAATGAGGAGATCGACAAGAGCAAAACGAGCCTAACACTAAGATACCATAGTATATTAAAATCAAAAAGGCGACCGCGTAGAGAACACGAAGGATGGGAAGACTTCATCAAGCCATACAAGGGAGAGACGAAAAAGGTGAAAAGGTAATACCGTATTATATTTGTGTTCGTAAACCGCACCATGGTCGGAAGTAACTTTCACATGTGGAACTAACTGGAATTTCGGTAATTAAAATCAATGTAATGAAAAAATATACATTGCTGAATTACAAATACTGATGATAGAATTCTAAAGATAATACTTAAAAAGTGAATATCGAACTAACCTATCACAATTAGACGGTTGTAATAGCACATGTACCCCAATGGGTAATTCTATACATGGACATCATCGACTCAAGTATATCCCACTGTACGATATTATGTTTTGTATTTTGATTTTTACAAAGAACTTTCAGATATCTACATTACATTTTGAGTTTTAAATTTCAGTTATGAATCGGTAGTTTTTTGGATTCTTTGCACGTAGTGAAACCAGTCAATATTTATCCACTAAGTTGAACTATTTTAAATATTTGATTTGGCATATTTAAATAATTTTACCTCGAAACTCTGAATAAAGATAAACTCTAAATTAAACTTCTGAGAACGCGTTAAAATAAGTACTTCATAAATTATGAATGTTTATCAATATGATTTCTTGTCTGAGATTACATTTACATTTTACAGATAAAGTAGTTTGCCTTGTAAATTACACTTACGAGTTTACCTTAACTCTGTAAACCTTTAACCTTCCCCAGTTTGAGCCGGTTAAATAGGGTGCACTTTTTGGGTAGAATGGAGTTGCCTTACAAGGAGAAATATGTCCCACGGGAAATGCAGTCTGTGGCACAGTTAGTAGAAAGTTACAAAGATGAGTATTCGAACTGAGAATTATTTTCTTTTCTCGAGCATCTACACTCGACGTTTACCCCGGCGGTTGTCGGTGTCGTTCAAGTAAAAGTTCACGTCTCCTGATATAAAGTTCCATCAAACGTCCCCATCCTTACTTTTGTGCAGATGAAGCAGTGATCAAGCAGCGCTGTGAACAGCCGGGATATCTTATAACCTATAACGCAGACGAAGAATGAATGTGCGATTCTCCAGCATCCCAAGAGATGGAGACTGTGACAAGGTTTCGTTTGCTTTGAAAAACTTTGGCACAGTGCTATAGTATAGGACAAGGCCGAAAAGGAAATGAGGAGGTTGTGGGCATCACGTTTGTCACCATGATCATATACACATCAGGTTCACACACCACAGAATGAGTGACTCCTCTATAGAGCACATGATTACCACATTGGGACTACGGTAGTTTTGAGTCCTGACTAACTTACCAGTCCTTGAAATCATTTCAACCTAAGCGACTGGTAAGTCACGCGGGGAGAAGAGTACACACAAGTCACGCGTCAGATGTTGGTACACATCTGTTTTTACCAGTTGAGTATTTGAATTTCTGAGAACCCCTCCTCCGATTGTTCTCAACTCATGTCAAGTTTGAACTATGAAGTGGTATGTACACTAACTGGTGAGGTTTAATCTTAGTAGGAATGCTCCTAAGAGTGGATTTCTGTTTTGTGTGTTGTGATTGAATCATTGAGTGCAAGAAATCAAAAGAAAATCATGAGATTTACACGAATTCCGGGGATCTGGCATTCTCCAAGGTACTTCGCCATGTTCCCTGTCAATCATGATTGTTCCATAGTACAGTAACACATGTATTCGCTTGTTCCCGTTTCTTCCATTTTTAACATACATGTGCCTGCATATGAGATCAGAATACATGAGATGGAGAGGAATTTCAGCCGGCGTCGAGTCTATATCCACCCGTCGAAGAGAATGATGTACAGTGCCAGTATAGGGAGAATGCTATACAGTATGGGGAGTGTCTGGTTGCTTGTCGTGTTTGATGCAGTGCACTCATAAGTAGTGGTCGGGTTGACAGTTGCCAGTGCATGTATCCCAGCTAGTGCATGGATTTGTCACTTACATGTAGACTAGATAATGGACTACTCATGTGTGTCACGCGAGCTCAAGGTCACAAGGCCTTGAGCTTGAAAGCAGGTTGGCTGACTCTACGGAGCATAAAGTTGTTCAAACAAATAAAGCAAGGTAGTGACATGAGACTCAGATTCTATGAATTAAAAACGATTCGAGTTGATAGCTTAGTTTTGTGTCTTTATAGATCTACTCCCTAAAGAAGAACCCCTGCCATGGTAGTAAATACATGACCTATCTATTGGCAAGGCAGAAGCAACTACACCACGTGAAACTATCAACGGGGAGCCTGGCCGATTTGTCATTTGATTTTACGATCATCCACCAGGAAGTTCTAATTGAAGTCCAATTTCCGGCTACTCATAGAGTACGCCTAGGAGCTGGACGCCGTATCTTGTCCTTCAGATCGTATTTCATCTGCTCTTTACCAAATAACTGAAATAAAGGATTTTAAAGGGGGAATCACCTCATGGAACCTGGATCTTCACCAACGTGGGAGTGATCGACTCGATCGAGTACGATTCCGACTGGTGGACATGGAATACAAGTTAACCCGTTATGGAGAGCAGTCGTACTCGGGAGCACGGGGGAATCAGAGCTTGTGTACGAAAGCTGGGTACAATTGTAGATAGATAGAAGAATCTTATCGAATTTAAGTGAACGTATTTTTATGAAGGAATCTCAGACAGATGGAGATACCACATACAGTACAGTTCTTTAAATGGCCAAAAAAGAGAACTTTGAATTTCTATTTGTGATATTACAAGAAGCTAGATTTGTAGAAACCTTTTGACTTGAAAGTCCCAAGAGATGCAATCACCTCCCAAACATTCTCAACAACACTCAAGCCGTATCGAAGTTTGACTTCAATGGCATCCCGGCCCTCAACGACGACAAAAGACTGATGTTTGATTTGCGCAGTACATCCGGGTAAGAAAGTTACAAAACGAAAAGATTGAAGAAAGGACTCAAGAAATAATGAGAATGAGATATAGAGCCATTAGCCCGAGTATCCGGCATCATCATAATTTTAGGATAAGCACAGAGCTTCTCCCAATAACTTCAAGGACGTGGTGGATCCGGAAAAAGTGATATTACCCACGACGTCCCCCTGCACATCAGGTGATACAATTTACACGAAAGGGCTTAATCAGCCAGCATATTAATTAGTCACTTTTTGATGGCAATTTGTCGCCTACTGTCTTGTCCAGGCTTCGGACCGGTGAATACCGGTACCTTTCAAACAATAACCGGGCTCAATTATGAACTTGATCTCGAAGTTCGTTCTCAAGTGTAGGATTAGCAGATGGGTCTGGAACATAGCAAGTTTGCACTATGAACGGCGGAGAATCCATGAAGCTTTCTCGGGACATGGGCTACGGGTTGAGGTTAGAGGTTTATGGTGACCATCCGCGGATGAGGATAGTCTTAAAGGGAATGTTAATGTTCAATTAATTGAGTCTTATCAGCAGCAGGAGCAGGTTGCACTGAAGGAGAAATAGAAACAAGAATAAAGCTCATCCTTCCGTTTCCCAGTTACCAAACTCATGGGCCCGATATCTTCAGCTATATTTCGTCAAACGGGCTGCTGTCAGGGCACTACTCTCACTTATGCAAATATTTAACAAGAGAAGAGACGAGAGAATAAAAAGCAATCACTCTCATTGCTCAGATCTCGTTGCCTCAGGACGACAATGAGAAATTATATACAGAGTAGTACAGAGACGAAATTCCTCTTTTGCAGATTGACTGACCTATCTACAGTGTCCATTCAACCACTCCACGTCAAAGTTTTAATCGAATATGGAGTTCTCTCTGTGAAGTGGATCTACATTGATCCTGCTTTATCAATTGACCGATAGATCGAGTCTCCAGTAGATTTCCATCCCTCACCATATGGAAAAGTATTGGCAGCTACAGTTCTACAGTACCGTAGTCTTACATGAGCGTTTTCTATTTCGAGCACGGTAGGAACGTTAAAGGTCAGGACAAGCTAAAGTCCTACAATGCACGTCATGGAGGAAAAGCAAAGACTTTGCTCACATCCCGACATTCTTACGACCAAAATCAGGCCCACCACAATCATTGGGTTCTTTATCTCTACACAAAATTATCCTCATTAAGTATTAATACATCTCACGGCCGTTATCTCTCTATAGTTACTATCGACGGTTGATGTACAAGCAAAAGATTTTCGTAGATGGCGGCGCTGGAAAGGTGAGCTGCAACCACAGAAACACAAAGTTTCTCGTAGTAGGGATCTTCGGGATCAGCATCCCGGCCCGTTAGGGCATCGCCGGGGAGGTTTGCCGATTGTGGCCAAGTGGCTGCTTAGCCCAGTAATCATTGTGGATCATGATCATACACGTGCCATGGGGTTTATTAAGTGCTCTTCTTAGGTGGAGTGGGTGCGTAAAGTCTTTTTTCTTTCCGTCCGGCTGGAGAAAGAAGCAGAACATTTACTTACTTACCCAGAACCCGCGAGCATTTAGGTGTATGCCGTCATCAACAGCAAAAATTACCAGCTAGTGAAACGGGATACCACTGTTTTTCAAACAAAAGGTGACGCGCAACCGAAGGGCCCAAGGCTCGACGGCACATCAAAAGTGATGGATTCTGGAGCTGGTGGAGGAGAGTATTGAATCATATGATGAGCTGTTGTGGTTCAAGGTTAATCCGTCCATGACATAAAAATCCAATTTCACATCATATAGAATATGTAGGAATGCCTTGGTTAGCTAAATGTTGCAATTGTAGGCTTAAAATAAAGCATCCCAGAAATAGCATGCCATGACCCGTTTCTAGACCAGAGTGTTGTCCTACCCGGTGAATTCAGCGATCAGACTTTCTGATTTGACGCCAAAAGTTAGCCATTGGTTGCCAAGCATTGGGGCTTAGCCCCATGATGGGGTCTTCCTAACTTTCTAGTTATGCTATGTGCATCGCTTTCTCTCCTTGCCAAGCAACATACAATGTTGTTATCAACACGAATATACTGGAACGTACACGTAAATACAGCTAGCGACAAGCCCGCTTCACAACAAATCGCGGTTGCGTACCAACAGAACGATAGTAGACTGCTCACCTCCGAAAAGGAGAAAAGTACTATCACCTTGCTCTTACATACTACAAGCATACCTTTGAGCCAGCAAGCGTCACTGAAGAGCATGGCCGGGTTCGCGAACGAAGTTATGGCCGAGGAGATGGAAGGAAGAGAAACGAGACTGGCGGCGGTGCCAACGTGATCATAGAGTTGTTGGTGGTCATTGCGGGCGGGGTTTCGAAGCGGACCATCTTTCCATTTTTGTGGGACCGACAACATACGGCTATGTCTACAGTACAGTAGATCTCTATTCGTGTGGACACCAGACCAGGTCGTTTGGGGGATGTCTTAACCTCTGGTGTCGTCGTCGCGACGTCGTAGGCCTCCGTCGCAGCCGCCAGGAGGCGAACGAGAGTCCAGCCGCCACGAGAGAGGAAAATCCAAAGAGGGTCGAAGCCTATTTATAAAACCGGGAGAAGAAGTCAAGTGAGAGATAAATGGAATTAATATATCGGTGAGCGATTCATGGAATTTCTTTTATATATTAAAAGAGAAAAGGTCTCGATTGCTAGATTGGAGGGGCGTACAAAGGGGATTGGATACACAGATCCCGAAGGCCAGTACTGACGGTTTCCTGTTCGTGGTTGGATTCGTGCAATACTTTTGAGCAGGTAATGGGTATTACTGTTGATACATACGTAGGACGGAGGAGGGAGGGTTAGATCTAGAGGAGTTGAAGCACTGGAGTCGAGGCCGGGTCTGTTGTTTTGAAGCTGTACAGTACAGATTGGAAAAAGGGGGAAGGGAGATGAAAGGACTTGAGAAAACTACTCGCGTAGCAGTTTGATGTAGTATGCAGCGACTTATGGTAGGTTGACTCGATCGTCGATGACAGAAAGACGAGAAATTGCTTGTCGTTAGCTGAAGATATAACAAAACCGACACGCGCGAATACGATTTTCCAGGGACTGGGGTCGAGAGACTCGAGACCAAGTGTGAGAGGGGGAAGCAGGAGGCGAGTACTTGAGTGAATGGCATGAGGAGGGAGCGGGAAAATCGGGAGATAGTGCTTTAATACAGAGCGTTGAAGACTTATAGGGAGTAGTAGTACGGTACTGTAGTGGTTGGGTTGGAGAAAATGATACAATACTGTTATGAAGTGTTGAAAAGGTGCGGAGAGCTCTACTGGGAACAGTTTAGAAATCTGCAATGCAAAACTGTTAGATATACTGAAGAATGCTGATATGGGAGGAAAAGGATGAGGGGAGCTGAGGAACTTCCCATGTTGAGCTGATGTGAGTCAGATCAGTTAAGAGTACATTTTCTGGCAAATGAACATTGGCTTGCTGTGCTGACAGGACACCCTGCTGCCTGACTTGACTGCTTGGAAGCTGGGCACAGCTTTCTATGCTCTATGAGGATTACGGATGTAAGTCTCCTTTCGTTCTGCTTCTGGTTGAGGGCTGACTCCGGCCGGTGGGGACTTCACGGAGAGAGGGTAAGGGTAATGAAGATAAATTTTCAACTCTTTTGGAAGTAACTACGCAGTAGAAGATAGCGGAAAATTTTGCTTTGAAGCTGATCCGGCTGCGGCGGAGTCGTTTGCTGGTCGGTGCGGCTTTCTGACCCTCCGACCCGAATCGACTCCGAATGATCACCGAGGAAGTGTGCTGAGAAACTGCTGAACATATACAGGGAGTACACTCTTGAGTACTGTATCCACTTGGAGTGCTCCACAACGAACTTGGGTGAGATAGATTGAATGAGAGATTGATACCTTTGCGGCGCTCGGGGTGCCGTGATGAGAGAGAGGTAGAGAGAGAATGTCACATGTGCTATGAGATGTATCCTGCGAATTCCTTGCCTCCCGTAATCCTTCTTATTCCATAAGTAGATAGGACGTCAACTGTACATCCTCAGTCCATCCTTGGCCATCATCATCTACTGCGCCACGCGCTTTGTCACCGCGATGCTTTCCTTTCCGTTCCCGAGAAAGAGAGGTGCTGAGGAGCAAATACTCCGGCTTCCGGGGATGTACCTCACGGCTGCAACATCTCTCAAATGGTACAGAAGGCCGGCATTACACACACATTTAAATGTATTGCATCGGGTTTAACGTACCTAGTGGTAGATTCGTAACCATGTAATTGCATACGACCTGGACTGGTCATTGGTTATGAGAAGCTGATACACTGGCAAGAGTATAATGGTTGCTAAGAATAACCCCGCAGGACGACACGACACATACTCCAGGATTCAAACGAATCTGGCACCACAAAACGTCAGAGGTCTGACAGTTGGTACATAGGCTTATCGATCTCTTTTTCCAGATACAGAAAGGGGAACGAACAAGGAGAGCGGGTGGGGTGCTGGTGGGGGGGGTTTACTTGAGAGCTGGCACTATAACAGCCCAAATTACAGTCGCTTGACTTTGGAGCCCTTGGCTCATCTGCATCTCAAAAACCGTATTTGAGCTGAGGCCAGCTACAGTGTGCTGCCGCCAAGGAGATCAGTTTTCAGCGTGGATTTGGGAATGGTATGTATATCCAATGTGAAGGACATCTGATGTTATGACGGGCCCACTACTGTAATCCACAAAGTTTGAATTTTACTGACTTGATCAAATTTCTCTAACTGCTCCATTATCTTTACAAATATCTGCCTAATTGCAAGTGTCAACCCAGAAGGCTTCTTATTTGTTCGCGTAGGCCCACAGTTCCCCGAGACACTAATAAGTGGAATTGAAAATCTGCTTATCTATCTGGGTTGCAATAAAACAACTGCAAAAGCAAAATGAAGATGGTACAACCACGATAGCTAGCATCATTGACAGCGTCTCCGGAATTCCATCTTTGGAGTTTCTCCCATGCCATCGGTGGGGCCAAGCTCATATCATTATATACTTCACAGCATTGAGGGTCGGGGTGGACTTTTGCCCTAAATTTGTCGGTGCTCAAGTTGGTGTTTGTGCACTAAACTAAGGGAGGCCGCAAGTGATTACCATTTATTTATGTCAAATGTATCTTGTCGCTACAGCAGACTAACCTAACGAAAAGGGATTGGCAGAAAATATACCACATGAGTACCCCACCACAGGAACGCTTCACAATATGAAGCTCCGAGGTGGTGGATACACAGTTGCGTTTTAAAGTCTATCTGAAAAGTACCAGCATGGACACATGTAGAAAAACCAAAGATGGTTTGCATACAAGAGATCAAATTGATTCTGTTATTCTTTCAATTGAGACTCTTTACCCCACCCTGAATGATAAGATCCACATGATCCATCATGATTACTAGTTCAACAATCATGGGAGTCAAGAGCAAACGTATCACCCTCTTCTTTCCCGGGACTTGTTTGTGTCTCTTCCAAAAGGATCCACACCAATCATTCGAATCGGTCACATGAAAGCTACAATACTGTATATGTTGGGAATGGGATTTTCGGGTGCATGAGTTACATTGAGTATTATTGTTCATGGTTGACTACTACTTTCGGAATCTCTTATCGGTTAAGCTTGATCGCATCGATTAAGTTAAAGCTTCGCTGTAATAACAGCTACCTTTACACATTACTGGCAGTCAAAACTCATCCCATAAGAACATAGGAGAGTTGGCTCCATACTCCAAATGCAGTTCACAGAACTTATTTCTGAGAAAAACATCGTACCTGTGTTTGCAGCAAATGTATATAACTACGAGTGATACAAAAGGAGATTAAGAAGGAGGTTACAACTTTCTAGCAAATGCGAAGCACTTATAAATACAAAGCCTTTGATATATGTTTTACCTTTGAAGTTCTAGCGTAGCATAGCTAACGCTAGACAAAGTATAGAACTCTCTTGGGAAGATGTCAAATTTCGTGACAGCTACTCTAAGTGGAATGGAGTCCATTCATGATGGCGCACCTACATGCATGAATCTATTTGGGGGCTGGAGACTCATTGTGCCAATCTAGTTGGAACACTAGTACGGTCTTGCTTTATGCAAGTGTAAATATTTCGCGTACATATAATGTACTTAACTATAGAAGGCGACCGCGTGTGTATGTACTGAACTGCTTTCAGAGATGTAAATCAGATTCTTCTACTTCAAAGGTTTACAACCTCAGTTCCCAGGAGGATCCAACCTTGATTTCCATAAATAGGTTGCCAAACTAACCTCAAAGGATTCGCGGAGCCACACTTAAAAGCTTATTGATGTTACCACAAGTTTGGATCTAGGAAATGAATGTTACAGGGTACCAAGTGATTGGGATTTAATATTCATCAGACAACCAGAATCTCCTCCATATCTGGAGGGTAAACAGATGTCATACGCGTCACACAAGATCCAGGTTGTTCCGTTTGAAGCATGGTATTTATCTTTCCCTAATCTTCGCACAGACGACCTAGAAAGGATATGGACGGACCAGGCACGACAAAAGAAAATGTGTCATCTGCATCATTACATGAGAAAGAGATTCAAGCATGCCAATATGTTACATGCTTGAACAAACAATCAGACCCTGTCTGACAGCAGAGAAAGTTAAGTATGCTACAAATGCGAAGTAGCAGGAAAGAAAATACAAGAAGAAAACTGCTGTTCGAAGGCTACGTGGAGGAGCTTCTTCAATTAAAGGCTCTATCCTACAGTAGGTCTTTAACAACTTACAGGAGTTACACCAAAACTCCACACCATAATGACTGTATGTGAACCTTCCAATTTCCTTATGGTGAGAGTAGAAGAACGGATGGGGACTGACAGATGACTTATATTGCCTAAATCAGATACCCATGTATCTGCATATTTATACCGTCAATTACAGTTTTATACCTGCCCCCGTCATCCTTGCAAATCACACAGGAGAAGTCCTCTATGTAACGATTGTACTCGAAGATATGAGGGACAAAGTAACAGTTGTGTCATACATTTTTGAACACTACAGTAATTCCATACGAAATAAAAGAGAACAGATACATACGGTATTAAAGGGAATGACATACATTCAGTGATCATGTTCAATTAAGTTAATACGATTCTTCAATGGAAGGGTACAAGTAGTATTTTGGGACCTGGGCTCATAACTTACTTATTTCCTTTCCAATTAAAGTAATGGTAACTCATCTCGGCATGATAGTGTCGACTGTTTACGTAGTTGGACAGCAGTAAGGAATCCATTTGCCGCGAGTTTCCTCGCCATCTCTCTTCCTCGACAAATTCTCTCTTGGTCCACGACCATATCGGGCCTTTTGAGGCTTACAGTGTCTTCACCATGCACCTTTCCGTGGACGGAAGTTCTAGCTTTGGTCTCATCAGAAGCAAGGTACACTTCTGCTTTTCTGAGGAGAAAAGCTGATTTTGTGGACTTTTACCAAGTCGTACACATTTGCCAACAAACTCCATGAGAAAGTTCAAAACTTTTGTGTAATCGATCTTAAGTTTATTTACTTATTACCATTCACTAGGCTTTATTGAGATTCCAAAAGAAGTTTACGGAAATTCATAAGGTATCACAAAGTTAGAAGTGAAAATACAAGTGTCAATGAATGGGATGGAGGAATCAGGTTTGGGAAGGACCCCCCTAACCCGTAAACTTCAGAGAGCCATTCCGTCCGTTGTATGAAAGGGTTGAGGTCATTCTATGACGCTTCAAGGCATTTATCAATTTTCCCATTACTAGAAATCCACCATGAATAGAGGACGGAGGTACTAAGGGAGTGAAATTCAGTAGGCTTATCTTAGACCAGTTCTCACACCGTTTTAGTTCCAGTTTTTCCGTCATCAATCAACTTCTTAAAAAGTCAACTACTTCACGGTCACCACAATAATATATGAAATTAGAGACTAGAAGTAAACCACATGTAATTTTTAAATTTTATTCATACTTGATTAACTCATTCATTATACCACTTCCGTTCGTGATTGATACAAATCACCTGAGATCCAGTTCCTCTGATGCAGTGAGGATCTATCATTCTCTTGTGTGAGAAACTTTCGTCATTGAGACGATGTACAAGAAGGGAGCTGATCAAGAGCTTTTCAGATCTCCCTGTAAGGAATAAAGTCGTTTGTGGGTTAGGTACGATAGATAGATACAGCAACGTTTGCTTTCATGGCCTGCTCTGGAACATGGAAAGGATTTGTTAGTTAGAACAGCGGCACCACAGGAATCCTGGATCCGTGAGCTCCGTTCCTCCGAACGGAGCTCACGGAACAGTGCTTTGCAGTTCAGTGCAGGCCTGCTCACTGGCCTGGCCCACTGCCTGAAGAGCTTAAACGCGCTGCTACTCGAGTTTCCCTTTAAGTAGAAACAAGAGCTGTCTCGTCCAATCTCTAGAGGAGTTCATTCGCTCACATTTCCACTCACTCACACAACACTACACACGCCCCTTCAATTTCAGTTGTCACTACCTGAACTCATTTCTTCAGCTAGCACTTCGTGAACTCATTTCCCCCTTTAGAACTAACGAGTGGGCGTGATATCATTGCGATTGTCATAACAGAGGGTAATGCTGCGAACCATCTGAGGTCTTGGCAACCTCTTTACCTATTTTAGAGGTCAATTGTTTCCGGGTTGCGAAGCATCCTCACGAGCGAAATGGTGGGACGGGTTGTTCAGACTGGAAACAGCGGCGTCAGCACGACTCAGGTAGCGACTCCAGGAACACGTAAAATTGGGGAGAAAAGGGGGAAAAGGAGCCGAGATGGAAGGTACCGAGGCGTTAGACGGCGACCATGGGGTCGATACGCAGCAGAGATCCGAGATCCCAATACCAAAGAGAGGAAATGGCTGGGCACTTTTGACACAGCAGAAGACGCAGCTTGTGCATATGACAATGCGGCTCGGGAGATGAGGGGCCCTAAAGCTCGCACAAATTTCGTGTTTCCCAGTCAGCTGCCCTCCTCTAAGTCTACCTCCACCTTCCACTCCACAGCATTTGGTTCAAATGCCTTGGAATGGATCCAGCGCAGTTTGGTATCCAACTCGTCCTGGAACCCCACCGATCAGTTTCCACAGGGCTTTTCTGACTACATGCAGCAAGCAGAATCTCGTATTGGTTTAAGCAGCAATACCCTGGCAGAATCACGCCTTGTGTCCAATAGCAGTATCCTCACAGAGCCTCGCCTTGGCCCCAGCGGTAATATTCTCATGGAACCCCGTCTTATCACCAGCTGTTCCAGCATTATGTCAGAGTCTCGCCCCGTTTCAACTAGCAGCAGCACTCTTACTGCTTTGTCAAACAGTGGTTCATCAGGTTCAGACTCACAGGTGCTTTCCGCACCCGAACCCGGGGACTGCAACGAGCTTGGCCAAATATTTCGAACCACGCGAGTGAATCCTGCCGCTCCGAGTTCTCCCAGCCCCTCAATAAGTTCGATACCTTACCACACTGGTAGATTTCCTAGCCCACCCCCCTACGCATTGTCATGCTATCAAAACAACCCCAGCATGACGATACTGGAAGAGCACCTCTCCCAGAAAAGATTGGAAGAGCAATTGGTCCAAATGAAAATGGAAGAACAATTCGCTGCTGCTACGTCGGCGAAAATGGAAGTGGAATCTGTACAAGGTTTCCAGTTTAGCTCCTCTCCTGCTTCATCCTACGACGAAGTATTCTACTGTCAAGAGGAGGACTTCTTCTTGCAAAACATGCCAGCACTGCCGGAGAACGATTACTTTGATATTCTGGGGACGTTGCCCGAATTTTCTGAAGATCCTACGCTCTTACTAGTCTCCCAAGTAATGTAATTCTAGAAAGCGGGAAACTTTTCCTCCCATGTAAAAGATCACGTATAATAAATTTCACAGTTTTGTATGTATTTAAATGGTGTTCTCACTAACTTCGTCTCTTTATCTAGAATGGGATTCATGTTGATGTCTCGAGGAGAAACAATGTCATTGTCAATCTGCATGCCAATTTCCGCCTGCTGGTGCTGCGGTCTATCGGTTCCATCTATTTCTGAAGGGAATGCTACCTTGCCGTTTAGATTACGCTTGATTCTACATCACGGCCTTCATTGCAGGCGTGAAGGCTCAGCGGAGTCAGGCCGAACCCTCGGACGTGAAACCTTTCGAAGTGAGGGTTTGGGACTTCGGAGTGTGACTACGCCCCTATTCCACGGTTGTAGTGGACCTCCTAGACCACCCCGTACATTGCAACTCCCCAGGGCGAGATGGGAGAAGCAGCGGGCTTGGTAAGATTCTCGCTCATTCTCTTCAAATCATATGCAGCACGAATTGAAGCTTGTGAATTTCCCCGAGGAAAGTTTTGTTGTGTTTCGCTACGTTCTAGCTGGAGCAGCGTAGAATATCTGAGTTGTAGGAAGAAATTCTCCGTTTTCCCAGACTGGGAATTTGAGCACGAATACTTGAGGGCCTACAACTATTCCAGTCTGTAGATCATGACGTAATGAATTACTGCGAGTGTTGTAGATGTAAAGATGCATGATCCGGAAAGGGAGTTAGTCTTCTGTATGTGAACTAACCTGCAGATGTGAACCCATATTCAAGCGATTAGTGTGGTGGAACGCTGGCCTTTTTGAGGTAAGTAATGCTGAATGTAAATGTCTTGAGAAGCAGTGCACGCTACCGCAACATCTGACTAGTAGCTGAGCTAGTCGATCGATGGTCCTATGACTCGAATCCGGTTGCAGAGCATATCTCTCACATCATGGTCAACTGCATCTGCAGTTTACTCCAGACTTAGTTGACCGGAGATGATATATAGTTGTCACTTCATGCTCTCCACAGAGCACGTTCCCGAGTGCTTTCAGTATCTATTCAAAAGTGCGCGATTGTATGGCGGATCCCTGGATGAGCAAACTAGAATGTCCAGTGCTTATGTTCAATCTTCGGAAAGGCCAGAAAAATCGTCGACTTCTAGTTAGTTTTCTTGTACTCTACATGAAGATGGTGGCTGCAGCTTGTACTCACGATCCTCGTGATCTGGCGCAAGTTTGTCGGGGCAAGCACCGTTGTCATGTTCTATACTTCAGTGCTCTGCAGATCACCGGTCTAGAAGTCTGTCCGTGCTAGTAAGAGGCGAAAAGCCTCGCTTAGCTGGGGCAATGTCAGAGAGATACTATATTGAAATGACGAATAGAGATGGCCCATATTTGATTAGCGTCTCTGCCATGGTGCGTTAAGAAGAAAGTAGAAATTATGCTGCATCTTGGGTTTGACCTCTCTGATCCGGAATTGTGCATCCATTGCAGGACTCTTCTCTCCATCTCGACAGTAGATTTTCAGTTGACTCTTCTTGAAAAATACGGTTTTCTCGACTAGGTTTTGCTCAAAACCCGATCAGAGATCTGATCGTAGGACAATACACTGGGAGAAGTCCCGCGGGGTTCTTTTGAGAACTGTCACGGTGGGAGTAGGTTGAAGGTGAAATGAGTACTGGGGTAATTTTCTTCAAGCATTTCTGAAGCATGATGGCGATGATAGTCTAAATCGGGCTTGTTTGTCCGCTTTCCTACCAGCTTTATCACCCAGGTGCTTCTCAGCCCTTCAATGACGTACCTCAACCGAAAGTTGCAAACTGAGTTACTGGTCAGGAGATGATCACCATCTTTTGCAAAGGCTAACATGTCTTTATGAACGTGCAAACGATCTCGAGATATGTCATGTTTAGTGGTCGTGTGGTACTCCCATTGAGTTTACTCATTGGCTCCGAATGGCGGTCGCACCGCTCAGGACCCAACACTTCTCATCTTACACTTAAAACCGCACTTGCTCTGATAACCACTCCTCAGGCTACATTCGACATGTAAATAGATTCTCACACAAGAACTATGGAGGTAGGAACTCCTCTCGTCGTCATCGTCGTCTTCTGTTCTCTGGAGTGCACACTTGTCATGCTCTTTCGAGAATTTCACCCGGCTCTCGACTTCTCTCACTACCATGGTGGAGGAAGATTCGTGAAACGGATATGCAAGTAATCCCAACATATCGCAAGGAGCTAATCTGACTACTGAAAAGCTGGTGTGTCTGATCGCATACTTAACATAAGGGTCTTTTGAAACTTGTGACACGCAGACTCCCGATCCCGATCCCATTAATCATTTTAATGATGTATACGCTTGATCGATCATTAAGACAACCGAAGTGGCTATCCCCTGTTGTATCCAATCCGCTTGCTGTTGCTGCAGTCTACTGTAGTTTCACAGTGCAGTTTCCAAACGGATGTGCCCGACGAAGAAAAAGAGCCATCGAAAGTCAAGGTTAAAAGGTCTGCAGGGTGAGAGATAACCAGGAAATTGCGAGGGGAGGACCGGGCTGAGCAGAAATCTTAGTGCAAGATTTTGTTCTGCAGGGAGAAAGATACTGTTAAAAGCAAAGTAGGAATACTTCGCATATGTCTAGGGAAAGACTATTTCCATCACAGTTTTTGCTAATTCCACAACACTGTAATTAATCGCCCCTAAACTAATGTTGTAGTTGAAGTGTTGGGTTAAATGTGGTGGAAATAGTACTTACCTATATATAAAAACTAGACGAATAGAAGACGAAACGGCTAATGGGGGGACTTGGTCATCTGCTTGGAGAAGAGAATTCCGCTGAAACTGGCCCATATCCTGCATCCCTCTCCCACAGGAGCCTTCGGCTAAGACTATTTTCCTTGAGTTGGAGTTCCGCGGTAATTCTCTTCTGCTTCTGCACATAAACCGAACCAGTCCCAACGACCTGCTTTGTTGTCCCGTGCTTCTGTAGGACCCGCCATCTTGATGGCAAGTCGCCTTGTGTTATATTAGTTGATTGCAAACATCTCATTGCTACAGTAAAAAGTGGAACAAAGATTGGCGGCTGCTGCACTAAAGGAAGTCATTAAGTTCGCCATAGCCTGCCCAAGTGAAGCATGGCTTGTTATCGAAGCCAATGGATACACAGGAATGCAATTATATCGGCTACAGCAAGAGACACAGTGGTGGATTTATACCTATTGTATGTTGAATATATTTGCCGATGCAGAAAGTTCATGTGGCCAGTCCTTTCTTATGGAAGTTTTACTGATCTTCGTCCTCAGTGAGTCATTGCCTCTTTGCACAGCATGTTTCATGTGCTTAATCGTAAAGGCGACCGCGTAGGATAACAAGAGAGGATGGGAAGACCCTATCAGCCCGTACAAAGAGGAAACGTAAGAGGTAAAATGGGGCTAAGCCCCCATAGTACCGGTATGAGAAATCTGTCTTATATGTCATGTGCTTAATTAGTATGTGGTATAGGGGATTTTGGGCTGGGGGTTCGGGATGTCTCGCTCACCACGTAGCCACATTCTGTAGTTGTATCCATTTGACCAGGTATGTTTGAGGACAGGCGAGAACGTAGAGATATAACACTGTAGAGCTTATCGTCTATATATACTCCAAATATCTCTGCGCTCTATACGCCATTGTCCTGTTCTTAATTAAAAGTGATCATCTATAACAGTTCAATACCTCCAAGGATTTGTATGGGATTTTATAGAAAGATTCAGTCTCGCTGTGTCGACTTGAAGCGCTCTTAGGTAGTCCTTGGAAGCAAGTGGGGCCTCCTAATCCTGCGGAAGTACGCACGAAGAGAGGAAATACCTGAACGAAACAAAACGAAGCAGAAATAGCGCAACTACATATAGACGATGGTGTTCACAGATACCATTTTTTACACATTCGACTAACATATTTATTTTCCACCAGAAGTAGCAGATAATATTTTCATTCAGTGCGTTGATCGCAGTTCATGCGGAGTATCAAAGTGCGAATTGCAGATTATGATTTCATAAAATGGATTGATAGGTGTGAACGGCTCTGGTTTGTAATTTCTTGCGCATGGATCTTGTGTTCATGCAATTTCGGTTCATTTTCACCCCTACTGCTATAATGATGCGTTTAATCACGTTGGAAGGTGAGGCATAATCCAAGTATCTCTGCACATATGAATGACGATCCGTTGGGGATGCAATTCTTGCCAAGCAGCAACAGGGATTGGTCTAGAAGGTCCGCAGAAGATCCTCGAATTTGCAATAGGTTTACAGATTCAGTCGTGTTGATTGATACTCAGTCCGTGCGCAGATACTTTAGAGTTCATGATGCCGATGGACCAGGGAGGTAGCTGAAAGGTCACCCAGAGTGCATTTGTAGAAACAGGCTGGATAACAGTGGATATATTCTGTGGATCCTTTTAAGTGAAGATAGAACTTTCAGCATACAATAAGTCAACTTTGAAGCAAGTTCCTGGAAAATCCTCAGGACATGATGATCTGGGGTTTCCGGTTTAGAGCTATCTCATGCAAATGCACATTATGCTGAATCAC
Organism: Lunularia cruciata; assembly: GCA_948567375.1. NCBI lineage: Eukaryota > Viridiplantae > Streptophyta > Marchantiopsida > Lunulariales > Lunulariaceae > Lunularia > Lunularia cruciata. The sequence goes on along the minus strand of OX419761.1, from coordinate 20,113,307 downwards.
TCGTATACTAAAATCTTCAACTTCAGTCTTGCCTAGCATGAACTCGTTACATCGAAGGGAACAGGAGACACCAAAATTGGTTTAGGCGTGTCAAATGTGTTCGTACTTGTCAACCCAAACTGTTAATGTAAAAGGTAGAAACAGACCAAGATTTTCTCCTATTTAGACGAGAAAGGATTCAGAGTAAATTTGCCATCATGGATGTCCATTATTCAATTTACTGCATGGTAGTGTAAGCACCAAAGAGAGAAGAACTTTTCAGATAGAAGGACACAGGACCGTGTTCGTCAGGATATTGGGTCACGACCCTGGGAGTAAACAAATTAAAAATCTGCGACTCAGAATCGAAGATGGATGGAAGTATGTACTCACAGAAAACAGCAGAATCTAAGATAGATAAACGAATGAAAGGCGACCGCGTAGAAAAAACGAAGGATGGGAAGACCCCATCAAACCGTACAAGGGAGAGACGAAAAGGGTGAAATGGGGCTAAGCCCCAAGATAGATAAACTGTAAGGTCAGAATGATTGAAAACTAAAGATGATGATGATGGTTCATCATCACGCAGCCACCATAATTCTCCTTTCCGAGAGCACACGACGTCTACTCTCCCATTTGCTTCACACTAGCACACGCTGCGGCACCTGCTACGGTATCACAAACCTCAATCCTATCAACACCAAGCGTGCCTGAGACGGAGTGACCCCCTCTAAAACCTATCTTAGTCACCTGGAGAAGAACCTGACCTATCCTCCTGCTTTATCTGCGGTTATCAGATACTTTTTTTGTCATGCAGTGGTAATATGATGACTAGTTACTGTTGACCAGACCACCTCAAAATTGTTTATCTTCGCACGCACGAGCCTGATTTGCTACATACATGAAAAAGAAGATCCCCACCAAATGTAATTTCTGCCGGCATGATGCTCTGAACTTTGCTACACCGATTGTAACTGTTTTTAAGCTATAGAAATATTCGTTTTACACAGAGAGATACTGTAAAACAAATTGATGTTTTCTGAAGGTCCTCCTTACGATGGGAGTCTCTAACTTAGGTCAGCACTCACACAATTCTGATCATGATCCTCCTGCCTCACAGACTATCGTACCTTCTTAGATATTCTCTATTACTGGCCCTCCACTGTGCAGTCATGTTGATGCCACAAACTCTTCCTGCTTCTTCTAAGACTTCCATCAAAGCAATTTCTTGAACTAAGACATATCGTCCGTAAAACTAGGCAGTCAATTTTAGGTTGCAATTTTTTCTTTACTTCCCGGTACGACACCTAGTACTATGAGGATCATTGAGTGCTGCAGGAAAGCTCCAATTTGAAAATTCACGAGTAAAAGTACAGCCACCACACTACTGTAGAATTCTTCCAAAATCTCCTGATATATTCGCTATCACAGGACTTGCACTACTGCTCACTGTGAGCTCGCTCCCATTCAAACCTGATCAGCAATAACTAGCTACGCTGTAATGGGTTCCTCCTTTGACCTCTTCATTTCCTCACTACAACTGACGATCAGTAAGACAGGCTTTGACTACATGCAGGTATAAATCTACTTTGACTCTTTTACCAACACTTGTAATAAAAGTCCTGGACTCAAAGGACCTTGACGGGTCGAAGATTGTATTCAAAGACGTTGTCTTCAAAAAATACTACAGTCGCGATTAAAGCTCATCAGGACAACGGTCCAAAATTTTTCCATAGACATAATATCAAGTTTTGTTACAAAAATAATACGAGCCAGTACTAGCCTGTTGGAAGAGAAGGACGACCGCGTAGAAAAAACGAGGCCTGTCGGAAGAATGATCAGTAACTCTTATGATCACGAGGGGATAGGTGAAAGGTAAAGTTTTTTCCATGAGCAGAGGCATATACCAACAGTCAGCACCAGAGTTCGGCGATTCACCGGAGGTAAATCCCTGAAATCATAGTGATTGGTGTATAACCAGACTTAGTTGATTTAGTTAGAGATCGTATTGTAAATTCGTTAACGAGGTGTAACGCAGAACCCGACTAGGTGTGCTCCAACAAAAGTTCTCGTTGAGTCAGCACATACTGTACTTGTCAGTGAATCATATCGCGAATGGCTCTTCCTTACACTAAAGCGACGAGCTTGTTCCGACCACACGTACATTAATATTATTATAAGGCAAACGGTCCATGATTCTTATCTGGCAATTAATCAAGTTGACTACCTTGTTGATGCATGTGATTGGCACAAAGGAACCCAGAAGTAAGGCGTCAAATGCTTACGTACCGTAGTGGCTATGGATACTAGTACAACACTGGTTTCTACGACCTTCCCGTAACGTGAAGCTATAATAACGTTAGATCCGTGCTCCAGGAACCCAGACTGATCTTAGATTAGAGTTCTGAATGCTAGTTATCAACCATTCCATCAATCCAAAATTTGTGCCTACTTTCTAGAAGTACAGAAACACTGAGGATTCACCTTGACAACCAGACATACTGATACCTGTAGGTGGACCTCCCTAGAAAAGCTATGCACTTCATGTATCGTTGAACAGCATTCCCGATGAACGCGAAGTTATCACCATTTTTCATTCCACAAGCAACTTTCCGTCCTAATTTCACGCTTTGCTACAACTGCGAATTTCCTTTCGGTTGCAACATCTGGATTCTAGATCACGACATCAGATTAAATCGCGAACTAGCAAACCTTATGGTACAGAGAGTGCTTTGTGCAGACGGTTGCCTTTGCTTCCTCTCTGCATAATCATCCGAGGAGGACTACGTCGACAATCCTTTGATTGCAAGCACAGTAAGCACCCGCAGATCTTCAAAGCTCAATCCCACAATGAAACCTACCGGAATGGGCGAGAGAGTTCATAAAAAAAGATGATATATCTGAAAATGGGAGTCCTCGAATGCAGATTCAATCGCGCTCACAGTACTTGCTTCGACCTGCGAATGTCATGCAGATATTTAACCACGACCCAGAAAATGCACGCCAACTTATCGAGATAAAGAAAAAGCATAATTTATATGAAGAGTGAGCTGCGCGAAGTAGGCAGATGACATCCCGTACGGTTCATTTGCATTCATCACAGATTTCAAAGCTTGGCTCTGCCAAAAATAATGGCGACGCGATTTTCAAGGCGAAAACCACATACACCCGTACCGAACAATACAGGCACTAACGACTGCTGGTAGCCGGGAGCCTCCCGGGTAAAGAACCTCCCCTCTCTCTCTTCTCCCTTGAGTATTCCTTGAAATGGGGACTCCGTTATTGCTGCAGTACCGACCGTAGTACCGTATAGCGTCACCCGTACAAACGCCGCATCTTCCTTGGGAATGGGATCATTCTCTTAACTTCTTCACAATTGTGATTTCTCTTTCTACCTCGGCCAAGGGAAAAGATTTGATGCTAAACTTCATGTTTTGCGTGTGAAATCTCATATGGGAGACCGATATTCATTATGGGAGACCAGAGGAAAGGACACGTACTTGGATACTACTGAAGTATACACGGTTCACATTTTTCTTTCTCCAGCAAAAGTTGTTGATATGCAGTAACTTGTTTTATACTTATGGACTTGTTTGTATTTATGTTTTAGTTATCCTATGCGGATCGCCTCTCTTTTTATATTTGTGGTGTTATATGCTGCAAGTGAACCCTAAGATATAATGTGGATAATAATATATGCATGTGATCTACCATCGTCCTAGAGGACTTTCATGTGATCCCTTCAAGTTACCAAAACCATGTTAACGGAAATTTATCAATCGACAAGAAATAAAATTTCATCCTTTATCGAGTTATGAAAACCATATTCACAAATTTATTCTTGTTTGTGACAGTGATATAGTCAACAAGACTACTTTAGTTTCCAATGTTATCTCCTTGTAATAAAGATCGAAGAAGCTGGATAACGTTTGCTGCGGGTTGGAGGTTTCAAAGATGCGCGAACTCTTCATATGTCGTTTCAATTTTGGTTGTTGACTAGATAATTAGTAATTAGCTTATCTGCATTTTCATTATAACATTTGTGAGCGTGGTTTTATATTAGATGCAGGAGTAACGGTTCATACGACAGGATGTCTTTTTTGAGGATAGACTAAGCTATCCATGATACCATTTGTGAGATTAGTGCCGGTATGGCACTCCAAGGATATATATTTTGCTTGGAGAGAGTATTTATATGTGCATATGACACTTGTCAAGGTAAATTTATATTTGGTCTCGGATGATCCGATGATGGTAGCGGGACATTATGGTTACTTACCTTGCACAAGATGTAGTTTTGGAGGGAGTGATTACTCATCCCCTTGGATGTGCAACAAGTGGAATGGCAGGAAGTAATGTTTCCAAGTATAGAGGTATGCAATGAGGTCATTTCTTTATTCCTCTAACCTTGGAGTTATATAACTGCTATGGATACACTCTTTGACATAATTGTCAAAGAGTACACAAGAATATATCATATTAGAGATCAATGGGATACCAGTCTCATGCTCATACTTTGTAATATAATATATTTCAGACAGCATATGTTCATTGTTCTACAAAGAGCACTCGCTGGTGTAATTTATAGGAGAACAATCACATTAGTTGATATTTCTTTGGATGCTCTGGTTATTTGTAGACCTTCCAACTTATTGGCGGATATCTCAAGGAAGATTTCTCATATTGATACTATTGGGGCTTAACTCCATTTTACCTCTTTTGTTCCATCCTTTTACCGCTTTGATGTTGCCTTTTTTTCTTGTTAATTAGTATTAATTAATTAACATTTGAGTACGATAGCATGAACATCATAAGGTACTATGTGATGGAAGAATTGATATCTTCGTGATGAGCTAAAGGTCAGATAAAACCTTACCGATTACCTCTTCGTTATTCAGGCCATGTGGATGATTCTCTACGTTCTCAAGTGAAGTGAGTGACACTTGATTATTGACATATATGGAACAATTCGAATCATATATAATGCTGTGTGAGCTTTTCATAAATATTATAAGATTTCACTAAATTTAAACCACGCACGGGATCACCGTCTATGTTAAGGAAACTTATAAAACGAATGTTGGTTGCCACTTTCTTTAAAGTATTTTGGTGATTTAACCAAATATATTAACTAACATTTTGTTTTCTGCTGGGAGATTTATTATTTATGTCAATAGCATCTTACAAGACCATGTCTTATATGCAGCGGACCTGGGGCAGGGTGGACTTCAACATAGGGTATATCCCATTTGCCAAAAATGACCGACGAATAGTTTGGAGACCAGAAGCACTACGTTGCACCTCGACTTATCGGAAGCCAAGTTCCCAAAACAAAATGGGGCCACGTGGATCGCCACATAATATAAACCCACGTTGGCACTGAGTTTAGCTTAGTTGGCAAGAAACTTCTTGTCTGTTCATTTCGATGTACTTAGTCCATGTTTCTGTAAACTTTCATTGAACCGGATGAACAAATTATCACGAGGCAAATATTTCAGTTGAATCACGCGTGGTAAATAGCTGGGACTACTGCTGGAATTATATATGGAGCTGACAAAGTCGGGCCTATAATTTGCGGAGGCAATAGTATAGAGTTTTTGGAACCGTGATGTCCTAACTTAAAGTCGACTGACTCTGTTCTTTATAATAAGATGAAATATCTATACATAGTGAAATTCGAAACCAGCTCACATCAAGCAACCCGTAAGTCTCAAGTGCAAGAAATGTTCGTTGTATCTCAAGATATTGGGTGAGAGAGTTGTTTGCACTCTTACATGTGTTGCATATCCTATATTTTCATTTGGGAAAATTCTGAGTTACTTACTGTATATCATTATCGACGAATGAATCACGTTAATGCGTTCGTAAATATGAGAACTCAGAGCAAAACACATCGAGGATTTGTTTGAAGTACCTTTGTGCCACGCAGCCTTTTCTTCTCTATGTTTGAGAACACAACGTAGAAAGAGAGCGTGGCATAGTCTTCTAGATACGTCACTAATTTGTGAAGCAATGCTTTTGTGTTTGCTGTGTGTAGTCACGTATGTCTCGATATCCATGGAATGATAGAACGTGTTGCTTTGTCCAAGAACAGCCAAAAGCAGCATTTGTAACAGTACAAGATACATCAGATGGTAGATCTACATGAGTCTTTTTGTCAATTATGAAGGAATGATCCTCTGACGACAGGTCATTATAATAAACATTATGGTCAAAATATAAACGATAGCATTTTGGAGGTCTTTTGGAAACATCCTCGACTTTTGATCAATAGGGGACCATCTGATTATATACTAATTTCAGTTTTCAAAACTCCTTCCAAGAACTACACCATAGATCATCAGAACTGAAATCGTTGAATAGGAGAAACAAGAAGCGAAGCTCATGTTCTATATGATCAGAAAGAATGAAATTTATCCCTAGATAAGATAAACACATTCATATTATCCATGTAAACCAGGGAATAATTACATAGTTTGCTAGAAAGTGTGTAAAAACGTGCTGCACAACTTTATCGATACACTCACACAGATATCTTCGGTGAATACATACATGCTTATAACTGCGGGTATAAGCATATCCGCCATTACTCAAAAATTATCATGGAGTAAATCTGACGGAAGTACCTTCCAATTTTCCAAGTCGACATTTACTAAATACTAGATCGATGATCCAATGATGATGATAGAGATACTCTAAGTCACAGATACTAGTTCACCACTTGTCGAGGCGTAGCGCCGATGATTTGTTTGTTTGTTTCTTATGCGAGTGCTTGATCGATCTAACGGGCCGAAAAGGCGACCACATAGAACACAAGAAGGATGGAAAACCTTCTTGTGTTCTATCAAGCCGTACCAGGGAGAGATAAAGAGATTGAAAACTCCTTCAAGCCATACCAGGGAGAGATAAAAGACGTAGAATGGGGCTAGCCCATAATAGTATAGATATGAGAAATCTATCCTAAGACACGAAAAATATACTGAATTATGTAAAGCGGATGGTCTGCAAATTATTGGAACATTAGAGAAAAGACCACCTAGAGCGATTGCTCTTCTATGGATTGCGCCAACTCATGTTTACGATAAAGCAATAAACACATCTAATCTAAAATATATTATAAAAATAATTAATCTTTTAAATATTTAATATAAATATATATTTTTATTCCTTAAAACATATTATAAAATACGAGAGTAATAGTCTTTCATGTTTAATACGATAAATTTTCATGCACTCCCTTGCAAAAACATCGTACTCCCCCGTCTCTACTCTATGTAATTCCGAAGTTAGAGAAACAAAGAAATAACCTCACTTCATACCTCTGTACTTAGAGACCTTGCATGTTAGGGTTCCCTTCTGCCGTTCCAAAAAGATGAGTAATAATTCTCCCCAAAACTGCACCACGCATGGGGATTTTATCTATCTACCGGGGTATAGAGAACCCACTCATGTTATAACAACACTAGAACAAGTTTTTCTACTATGTAAATAACAACGAGCAGTGACTGCTTGAGATAGACCGTACGTAGGCATCAAATAGCACCACAGTTGCTGTACACTTTCCACTCACTGGTTTCCACTGACCTTGTGACGGTGACAGACGCGACACACAGCCAGACAACTAACTGTAAAAAATGCCATAAATCCGACACATCTTCACTTTGTAGCAATCTTTCTGAAACTTGCCACAAGGAAGCCCTAGGCAACGGATATTTAAGTAGTCTTGATCTGAATGTGTGTCGCCTCTCAATCTGGAGTCCTGGACGTCAAGATATGACGATTAGAATCAAGCGAAGTTCATACCTTACCTAGATTATCTTGATAAGCCTCAGAGCGGTCCTGCAGTAACTTGAATGAACTCACAAGTTCCTGTTATTAATGAACAAAATTCATAGAAGTGAACTTGGTAAACAGCTTATGGTGGCTGATAAGAGCTTAGTGTGGATCAAAGCAAGGTCAATGATATGCGTAGTTAGTTTATGACGGAAATCGATGAGAAACATTTTTCCAATCCTGCTATGGTACCTGATCGCTACTTTCTCATTCCGACAGCAACAGGGATCCTGTGAGAACAATTTTGGAACCTCGCGCTCCTCGTGTGGGAAACGCATATGCCATTTCCTTCGTTTCCGTCAGTGACAAAAGTCGCAACGCTGAGGCCAGGCCTAGTGTCGTTCAGAGGGATTCAGAATTGACAAAACAAACCCACAGTTAAAGGGTGTAATTCTAATTTTGTAGAGTAAGCAGAAGCCTGACTTGCTCAGACGCACAAGCAGGCAATCTAGGGATCCACTGATAGCAGACGTGAAGTAAGAGGTCCTTATCTTGATGAAAGTCTTGCATATGATGGTTATTGTTTTCCATAATTCCATTGGCAGGGTGGAAACTACTGAATTCTTGAAGAATTGCTTTATGGCGGTTGAGACCAGGCCGATGTCTTCACGATCTCCCGTGCCCCACCCAGGTGGCTGCGGGTTCTGACTCGGGTCTATTTGGAAATACAAACCAAGGAACAAAAGCCCAAACATCGAGAAAATGCAACTTTCTTGGTGATTCCAATGTAAAGACTGATAAAAGTTCCAAACCTAGAATTTTGTGCAGGAAAATAGGTCGCAGTCAGTAGCTTCAGACAATCACTTTAAGACGAGGGTTCTTGTGCTTAAAAGTGACTATTGTAAGGATAGATGTGAAACTAACCAATCTTCTCTTATGCGAAAGCTGATCTCATGAACGACGTCCTCTTGCGGAACCGTTCAATAAGATTTAATTGCATCCTCCGTTCTCACCCTTGATGTCGTCAACGATCTCAAGGGAATATCAGAAATATCTCACTTCGGTGGCCCGCGACAACTTTCTGGCAGCTCCTTTGCCAAGATCGATCACTCATCCCCTGCAAAACTTGAGATCTTCAGGTTAGAATATCGGCAACATCCAAAAAATGGCAGCTATAGATACTGACACGCGAAATAAAGCTGCCCAGCACATCATTCAAGTTACTCAACATAAACGCTTTCCAATTAGACTTTTAGACAAACTTGATCGTTACACGGCGCTCTCTTGACATCTGATCACTACATATTTCGCTGGGGTTACGAGTTGCTGCCAAACTTTAGGGTGCTTTCGGTTGGCAAATTGTAGAATGTAGATGCGACCCATCCACAGCATTAGGAGACCACATGCGCCAACTGCCGGATGGGCCTAAAGAAAATTTTGACATCACGAAATAGAAGGAAGGTCTGCATATTGCAACCAAGAATTGGTAGGTCAATTGAACCCATAGTTTACGATGATCCACAGATAATTGTACATCCTAAATGGCAGAGCCATGTCTTTACGATATTTGTATCTCTATGTATGAATCGTAACCTGTAATGTTAGGGCCCCTTTAATATCACACGTATCCTTCTCTCCAACTGAAGAAACACCTATGCTTCCCTTCGAGCAAATTGTATATTCTAATGTTGAGGAATTCAAATTCCCTCCGCATCCTGTAAGGTAACAAAAATTCTGAGTCCCGCCGGAGTGTTGCCCGAAGAGGTCGGAGTGTCATGTTTATGTATGTCTAACCTTTTACAAGAAAGGGCATGTACACGAAATTAAGAACACCAGCACTCGGATAAACTACTACAAATCTTAGTTTAGTAAAGTTGTAGCGGCTTGCTCGGAGACGATACAATTCAGTAGTTCAGACCTAGAGATTTAAGTAACCCCGCGTCTGCTGGATACAGCATCTAAAAAGCTTGTTCGAACGTCACTTTGCTGCATGTGACGTGAGTTGCCTGCACAATTTCTAAAAGAATTGCCTGACTATGCACTTCCAGTTTCTGGACATGTTCATCCTCATCTTGAGCCAGCTCTTTCACTTGAAAGCCAACCAGCCTGGTACTGATCAATGGTCAGTAGATGGACATAGACTAGAAAGCCCATATCACAAGTACAACAGGAGTGGTTTCACACCACTACATACGCGGGTGAGAAAATAGTGAATGAGAACAATGCAGACGATAATCCACACGTAAATAGCAATGTTGCTGCCCATCCCATTACGAAGATAGATAGGAGGTGCCAGTTGACAGTCTGCGAAACCAAAACTTCTCACGAGTTATAGAAGAATGTCATTAGTCCACATGTTTAGAGTGAACATGAGCACCACGAGAACATATTTTTTCGAGTAAAACTTGAAGGTTCCGCTTGAATATTGAAGTTCTAGCAAGGTTAATAAAGTGGCACTCGCTTGCAAAGCTCCTTCATAACTTTCTTGTACATGTCTGAAACCTCCGTTTTATCAAAAAATGAAGAAAAAAGCAGAAGAGTGGACCACAGAAACTCTTACGGTTCAAGCAGGTAGGAGCAGCTCTTGAAAAGAGTTGCAAATTGACGAAGAACGTACCTTGATATTGTCCGCTACACCGACCCCAACAAGAGAGCCGACTAGGATATGTGTAGTTGAGGAAAGTATCTTTGTCTCCGAGGCAAATAAAAGTGTTGCTAAAGTGCAAAGCTGTGCACAAAATGCTCGTGACGGGGAAAGAAATGTAAGACGGCCGCCTAAACATCGTACAAGCCTCCAACCCAACGTTAAGAAGCCAATACACACTCCAATAGCTCCAAAAGCGAGAATCCACGTCTGCATTTTAGGTCGCACGATTTTCAGATGAGTTGTGACAACGTCGATAGACGTTTCAGATGGACATATTATGAAACTTGTACAAGAGTGAGAACTAAGTAAGTTACCTCCACTTTTCTTTCTGGAAAGCTCTTCTCATGTTTGTAGATCTGCAGAAGCTGTGCGTAAGGACCTGTTGCAGCTGCGACGTCATTCGAACCATGAGAGAACCTGTAAACATGAACATGAAATTTAAGGCGATCTATTCCTCCTCTGTATCATGAGCTCTTGGCTACACATAAGAAAGGCGACGTGACATGTTTTTCTGGTACTTCAAGCAAACAAGAGTTTTTCTGACTTTTGAGAAGTGACCAAAACCAGTATATTTCAGCAGGTAAGTCCAAGTCAGAGCACATTACTTAGGGTATTCTTATTAGCCTGAGACCTGACTGTACGTACATTCAATAATTCTCTTCTACTGACGACCGTCGTTGTGGGAGAGGAAAGATCACCCAAGAGAAAATGTTCTACTTACGCCGTAACGCATGCCGTGAGGATGCACAAAAAGCTGAAAAGGTCTTCAACCTTTTGATCAAACTTCTCAGCTCTAGAGTGCAAAAGCTGGGTATACCGATCGTACTCCATTGTCTGAAAGCACACAGAAATAGCTAGGGAATAAAAATATGTAACAACCACAAAACTAAGTCTTGCAAAGTAGAGAGTTATCGTATTGCTCTCATCCACGTGCTGGGATACACTTCCTGTAATTTACTGAAGTCTCTGAGTTACTGATAGACTTACTGGCATACATTAGGAAATGAGTTTAGAAGCTTTCGAGGAACGGGATATCAAGAACCCATTAAGTGCAATATGTAAGTATCTATCAAGGACTAGTAAGCAACGTAAACACCTATGCAACAGGAATCGCTATTGGGAAATGACCACAAGTAAGCAGTGCGTGAACTGAGGACATGAAAAAAGCAGTGCGTGAACGAAGAACATAAGCTACCATCTGGAGTCGGGGAGGAACTCTGGAGATCGAAAGTCAAGTGCGAACCATGAAGCAGGCAAAGCGAGAGTGAAGAATAATCGAGTGATACTTGCATATATGTACATTGCCCATCTTTAATGAAAGACACCATGGTGTGTATGTAATTATGATTTCCATCAGCCAGTCACCTACTTGTTGGAATGTCCTCAATTTCGAATTTTTATGGCACTTCATCTTCTTCATCTCCGTCTCGCAATCTGATTTTCTGGAGACTGTCCGTAATCGCTTGAATGTGAGGACCCTGCTGGGAGCTCGTGCAAGAAGTTGCGCAAAGGAGATTCCATCACGCAATGGGCTCGCTTTTAGAGATGGCATGGGACTCAGGTGCCCAGAGTGGCATGCTTCCTCATCACCCTCGTGAACTGTTTCCAAACAGCGCCGGTCATTATACTGCTGAAAGAAATCCTCAGCCGACATTTCCTTTGGAGGCGCAGGTGACGAAGGCTCCTCGACGTCCATAGTCTCCTCGGTTTCGGGACAACTTTTGATTTGTGAAGCTAGACTCGGCTCTGTTGCAGCTATGGAGCAAACAAAGCGTTTCCGAAGTAAAGGTACGACTATGAGCTGCCACAAGCAGACACATATTCAGTTATGTTAGGGCGATTGAGATCCAACCAATGAGCTCCAAGGATAATCGGACACAACATCCACCAAAGCCTGACAATCCGAAGCTCGCTGAAGCGTATAAAGTAATCGAGCTAGATAACATCGGCACAATTAAAGCATGTGAGGCAAAGAGTCGTATACTTTATCCTTACATAGGCAAGAACGACCGAAACGAGTCCAGAGAAAACAGCTACAAGAGCACCTTTTTCTTTGCCAAGTTCCTCCACAGACGTTCCTGGAGTGCCCTGTTTCAAGGAAAAGTGAGCTAAGTCGAAGCTGAGCATCGGATCGCTTAACATATTCTGAGATCTAGTCTCTAGTGATGGGAGGGAAACTCATCAGAGATGAAGTTTACAGGCATGCTAATTTGAAGTATCAGCAACACTCCTGAATATATTGCAGTAAACAAAGTGAATTACATGTTCAGCACGCAGCTCCAGCTACCTCGTGTATGATGAAGAAGATGAGAACAGTGATAGTTATGCCATAATAGATTGGAAGGGCCCTCAGAACGCGCTTCTCAACTTCTTGTGCCCGCAACAAAACAGTTTTCATGAAACCGAAAAATAAGAATGATGTTACTCCCGCTATCCAAGGTCCCAAGAACCACGAGACTAGTAGTCCAAAAATGCCCCCGACAAAATATGGAGAATCAGGCTGCAAGTATTTAAGCAGCAAAACAAAAGGATTAGCTAGAAATTCGGCAGCGTGAAGTTCGCAACCATACACATCAACTAGCTCAAAAATTTATGTTTGATCGTTATTATGCCTGAACTTCGACCCAAGTTTAGCCCGAATCACATACAAGCAGATTAGCCTCACATAGTCAACCAAAGAAAGCTCGAAGCATGATGTACAAATCAAAAGAGGCTCGCAGAAAATATACCTTGGTCCAGTAGACTCCACCCATGCCTTGTGTAGTCAGACAGACACCAATAAACGCTCCCCATAGAGTGAGAGATGACGTTACCGGTAGATCCCAGTGTGTAGCAAGTGCGAGCCAAATTGCTGCAGAAAGATGAAAACCGATGGGGTTACAGAGATGAAAAGCTAGGAGCTAAACTTGGAAGTTATGAAGTTGCAACTCATAATAAAGAGGACATACAAAGTAGAAGACATACTTGCTGCTATCAAAGATATGAAGAGCGCCCACATCAGAAGCGGTTCTGTTGGAGGGCCTTCTTTGATGACCTGCGACGGAGATGCAATCATAGGGATCTTAATTCATCTCACAAAAGAGAGAGCTAGAAAAGAAAGAGGCATATGCCCATAGGATTAGTGCAGTGTGTGACCGGATACAAATAGGTATACAGAACCGAAGTCACTCTGACGGCAAGGAGGCAGTGAGGTATACCACGATATGCAGATAATCAACATGACGATCTCCAGAAATGACTGCCCCTGTTATCTCCATGACGAAAGCAAGGAAAACTGCCTGCAGCATCGTCAAGGCCCCCGATCCCACGGAAGTACCAAACTGGGACAATCACACAAAGAGAACAGATTGTTCCTCATTACTTATGATATATAATGAAGAAAACAGATTGTTCCTCATTACTTACTGTTGAATTACTTTTCTGTATAATAGAAAAGTAATTCCACCGCACAGATCTGAAAGGCAGCTTGAAATCCCAACAAGCTTTGCTGGTTACAAAATCCCCTGACAAAACAGCTCAAAAGAATTCGGAAATTATGAGTTCATTACCATTCATGAATGCATAAAAAGCTGAAACGTAGAAGTAGCAAGTTGTTCCTGCACTTACCGAAGTTGCGACGTCGTTAGCACCGATCATACACGCCAACGCAAGCATAATGAAGCTCCCTGCTACCGGTATCCATTGGTACATCGACCAATCTCCGACAGCTTCTCCCGGTCCCAGGACCATAACAGATCCGCTGAAATCGTCAAATTCAACCATAAGTGATCTACTCGAAGGATTTCACCTACTGAGATCGAATGGCTGTCGTCTTCCTCAAATCCTGAATGAACTAGACCAAACGAGTATCTGTGTCCGCCCAATTAGTTTCTTTCACCAGTCAATAATTCGTAACTGTGGTTTAAATGCTATTCTCCGCGTAGAATATCGATAACGTAATCCGGTCACGCAGTTTCTTCTCCATAATTTATACTTCAGAAGTAGGCGTTGCTATTTTGCGTTGGCGACGTTTTCGTGTTTCAGACACCGAATTTATCTCTTCACGGCCTTACGCTCTTCCTGAACTTGCGTTAAAGCACCAATGGATACACAGTATTACCGTCGTAGTTTAACGACAGTCACTTCGGAATCGCAACCATCTTGTACTTGGAAGCTCAATATATACCCTGGATTACGAGTTTTGTAAGGTTCAGCCGATTGCCATCAGCCGCCGCCGTAACTGAAGATCTAATTCACTGTCAAACTTGGCCTTAAATCTTAATCCTCATCTGCAATCTATAAATTCCAGACCCTGTCTGATCTCAAACCGATTATTCACGCGCCGGGCATCAAATCCTACAAATGCAAGCGCCTTTTCCAAATCTGGATAACCACAATTCGCTCAACAACAGCAATGCTACAACCGCAACATCATTGTTCCTTTTAGTACGTTTCTATTCTTCTATTTCAACCATTAGGAATTCCAGAATCGGTCGAACTAATGGCAATTTAATTGCAACGGAGTTCGATTCGGTCCAACAGTTAGAAAGCGGGATCGGCCTTCCGCTGAACGGTCGAGCAGAATTGGACAAGCAACTAGATCTAAATCTTCAAAGCAGGCGGGAAGGAGTTGTCCGCCACTTGGAGCCCAGTCCATTGCAACATTGCGCGGTCCACGCGTCCGAACAGCTTGCTACTGTAGCGCGACGGCTTGTACATGTAGTGCCAAAGTGATCTTTCTCGTGGGAGTTGATCCAAGGCTTGCCTTTTCGCATTTTCGCTTTTCGCCCGTATATTTGAGCTCCACTGAAGCGTTGGATTGCTTTAAAATTGCATTCGTCCGATAAGTCCTATAAGTATCGAGAGGTATTTGATTATAGATTTTTCTACAATCAAACTGTGAGAAAGCTGAATTACAATATCTTAGAATTATCTTACCTAGTAAGATAATTATTGTGTCTACATGTCATAAGACTTCTTACATCGAGAAAAATATCACTTACATTTTCAATTTGAATTTACTCAACGTGATCTTCACCCGAATTAAATGGTCCAGGGTTCTTTATAGCTATTATACCAACTTTAGAATTAGAAGATTTTCTGTTTTATATCTGCCATATAATAATAGTAGATATTATGACCGTATCATTACATATTTAGAATAGATTATTAAAAAATATAATATATAAATTACTAAGTAAAATAAGTAAAATAAATAACATCACTAAGTGCTAAGTTGGATATAACTATGACAAAAAACTGTAAGGATTAAAAGGGATTGACTTAGAAACTTAAAAATATCTTATTAAATTGGCATTAATATGATAACATAACGTTTAAAATTTTATGTTATCAAAAATGTTTGTTCTTAATTAAAAATAATTGCACTCCAATGTTTTGTAAGTAATTTGATTCTCCTACTGTACTTAAAGTATACAATAAAGTATAGTTCACATAGAATCTAAATTATGGTTAATAATATTGGTGAGTTAAGTCTACTTCTTAAAATTCTTAAATTCTATTATGGGATTTGGATATTTTTATTTGCTAGAAATACTCAAAGACCTTGTTCACTACTTAATTGAATCCAAGTTTTTTCTTTAATTAAATCTAGGTGAGTGGTTTTGCTCATATCAACATTTGTTGCATAAGACAGGCTAACTAATGCTTAAAGATTTCTAAAAGGGTTAATTCACTGGATATAATCAAAGACTTGGTGGACTACTTAATCAAATCAACTTTCTTCTCCATAAGACAGGCTAACTAATGCTTAAAGATTTCTAAAAAGGCTAATTCACTTAATATAGTCAAAGACTTGGTGGACTACCTAATCAAATAAGGGTGATGGTTTTGCTCATTTACACTAATTTTACTATATTTTCATCAAATCATCTGATATATTGTAAAAGTGGTAATTTTTAATTATTTTTTAAGATATAGAATTTGGACACAAAACAAAGTAGTTTATCTGATATTTATTTATTTCTTATTTTAGTAATCAGATAAATTATTTATTTGATCTAGATAAAATCACTGTAATGATTGAAAATTATATCCTTCATTAATGTAATTAAAATATAAATCATATTACTAAAATTGATATAATTTCAAGAATTTATATATTCTAAATAATGTAATGTCATACTTAATTTATTTTGAAATAAATCTACAAAATATCATTCTATTTGGTATTTTAGATGCTTATTATATCACATATGTGTATAAATATTAAATTATAATGAATATAATATTAAATTTTTATTTTATTTTATCATGAAAATAATATTATAATACTAGATACTTTTGCTACTATAAACATATCCACACTATATATATATATATATATATATATATATATATATATATATATATATATATATATATATAGATTTTAAGGAGTCCAGCCTTAGTGGGACATCTAATGGTATAGATACTAAAAATTGTCTTTTCAACACATCAATAAAAAATGCTTATGGAATAGATGACCGCCACTAAGTAGCTATTTATACAATTATGACCACCAAGATAATCACTCAAGTGTCTTAGAAAACTAGCTTGGAAATTACAAATGTTATGAATAGTTATCGCATATATATAAATCACTACATAACATACATTGATGTCAATATCATATATTATAGAAGCACAAGTCATATAGGAAATCAAGCACAAACTCTAAAGTGTAACAATTGCCTCCTAGTTGGCACTTAGGTCCTTATAACTCTAGATATCCATCTACTCCAAGTATGTGATATGCACTATGATGTGAAAAATGAAGAGGCCGAGTGCTATCATGCCACATTTTTAGTTACCTATCTATAGTCATATCTGCCACATAAAAGAATTAACTAGATAGAATGTCAAGTACATTCAAGACATGGAGATTGCTCATGAGGAAGGACTATGAAAAGAAGTCAAACATGTCATATGCCATCCACTGAATAATTATCATACCAACATAGTAGCAACTCTACTAGTAGAGCCATATCACATACACCACAAGCCTATAACTAAATTGCTAGGCTATATCCATTATGCCATCAATTTCTAGGAAGAAGCATGGCTCAC
This sequence comes from Lunularia cruciata, assembly GCA_948567375.1. NCBI lineage: Eukaryota > Viridiplantae > Streptophyta > Marchantiopsida > Lunulariales > Lunulariaceae > Lunularia > Lunularia cruciata. The sequence continues at coordinate 20,095,861 of OX419761.1, read as the reverse complement.
AATTATACGCATGAGCCTTCCAAACACACCATCATATCCTTCCAACAGGAGGACTTCAAAGGCAAAACCTTATGCACTCTCAAGATAATGTGGCCTGTAATTACATCAAGAGTTGTTGATGCAATCTACTATAGATATACATAATCATCAAGATGAAAGCAATGGATCAAGAGTAACCCTTGATCCCTCCCTCAAATAGTAGCTAATATAAGGTATTCTTATGTTGAGGAATTGCTAAGTGCTTAAAGGCTATCAACATCACATCTTTGAAAGATATATGCTTTGTGAACATATGTTCACCCATACATCCAAATCATCCAAGTCCAAAACTACAATAGAATCATGTAGATAGTTGTAAGTAAATTTGGATCTTGTCCATATAGTAGGAAATAAAGAGAGAAAGATGCAAAGGATGATTTTCAATTGAATCAATAGCCCAAATGTCACAACTTTTTAGTGCTAAAGCTAGTTTGGTCGGACATTGGAGTGGTAGTATTGGCAATCATAGTTATTTTGGTAGTTGCTCATGGACTACTTGATGGCGGCCAGATTTCATGTTAGGGTTACTGATCACATGGTGAGACCCATCACTTGCACCATTCACACCGTCAAAGGTACCATTAGTGGCATTGTTAGGGCTAGATACCTAGGTCAAGTAGAGGGGTATACTTTCAAAGTGCAACTCTAGAGAGCTCACTTCTTTGATGTTGAGCCTTCAAGTTCTTGGCTATGGTGGATAGAGATTGGCAAGCATCACTTGGAGTCTCTTAGCTAGAGTGGGCTTGATCAATGCAAGTAATCAATGCACAATTGTTGGCAGATTGTTGAATAAAGGAGTGAGTATATATAACAATATGGAGTTTAGCGACAAAGTTAGTTGGACTTACGAAGTGGCACATAAGACAAATTAGCCTAGAATATTCCAAAAGTATCTAGGAAGCTTCTTGTGAAGCTTCCCGGCTAGCTTAGCTTGCACCTCAAGTAAGTAGCTTCTAGAAGGAAGATTCTAGAAGCTTCCAAGTAGATTAGCTTGCATGCCAAGTAGGCGGCTTCTAGAAGGAAGCTTTTTGAGAAGCTTCCTAGTTAACTTGGCTTGCACTCTAAGAAAGCGGCTTGAGGAAGCTTCTTGAGAAGCTTTTCAAAGGCCTTGTATGCTACTTATAAATACCAAAGCCAAAGCTCATGCTAGGCATTTGGAGTTTTCCCTCATTCAAGTGTCCCAATGTGAGTTTCCATTCTCCTATTTCTCTCCTCGGATTTGGTCTTTTATAGTATAGATCTGATTTTGAGTAGGATTCAAGTGGAAAAATGAATTCATTATATCAAAGAAGTAAGAGTAAGAGATATTGGGTGCAAGAATTGAGGGCATTGGTGGTATCTTTAAGCCTAGCTGATCATTGGTACATTTCATCATAGTCTTAGATTTCCTTGAGAGTGATGTAGATTTGGTAGTGGTAGATAATATGTGGAAGCACTAGCCAAATGAGGTAGATATTGTGCAGAAGTGGTAGCCAAATTGTGGCACATTAGAATTCATGTATTGGTTCCAAGCCTGGCTGATTGTTGGTACATTCAATCATGGTACTAGATTTCCCTAGTTGATGCAAATTATAGTCCTAGATTGCCTTGAGAATGATTGTGTGCAAAAGCCCTAGTTGAGTTGATGCAGATTTGGTAGTGGCAAATAATATGCAGAAGTGCTAGCCAAATGAGGTAGATGTTGTGCGGAAGTGGTAGCCAATTGTGGCACTTTAGAGTTCATGTATGACTTCCAAGCCTAGCTGATTGTTGGTACATTCAATCATGGTCCTAGATTTCGCTAAGAGTGATTGTGTGTGGAAGCCTTGTTTGAGTTGATGTAGATTTAGTAAGGGGTGGATGGTGTGTGAAAGTGTTGGCCAAATTGTGACACTTTTGAGTTCATGTATGACTTATGTGTGAGTTATGCTTCTATAGTGTATGAGGTTGATAATGATATATGTTGTATAACAATCTATAGGACTATGGGCTAGAGAGGCTATGGAGACCTAGAAGGGCCAGCAAGCCAACTTGTTGGCATAAGGCTAGCCAATTTAGATGAGTTTTTGGTCATCATTGGGAAAAACTACCCACACTTCTAGATTACACATAGTAGGGTTTGAACCTTAGATCTCTAGTTCCTAGAGTGGTACCCTAGCCAAGTAGTCTATCTTCACTTATTGTCCTAATGATTAGTTGATTGATACATATACACATGTATGTTTGGCTAGGAGAGGTAGTTTGATCCCATCCTTGGTGATCTTGGTAGCTTAGGAGTAGGTAGACTATAAAAATACTTGACCAACTTGACCAAGGAGAAAAATAGGAGAACGGATGATCACATTGGGATACTTGAGTGTGGGAAACTATGAATGCCTAGCATGAGCTTTGGCTTTGGTATTAATAGGGAGCATACAAGGCTCTTGAGAAGCTTCTCAAGAAGTTTCCTTGAGCTATTTTCTTTGAGTGCAAGCCAAGTTAATTGGGAAGCTTCTCAAGAAGCTTGCTTCTAGAAACCTCTTACTTGGCATGCAAGAAGCTAGTTGGAAGCTTCCAAAAGCTTCCTACTTGGGATGCAAGCTAAGCTAGCTAAGAAGCTTCCTAGACACTTCTAGAATATTTTAGGCTAATTTGGCCTATTTGCTACTTTGTTAGCCCTAATTAACTTCATTGCTAAACTTCATATTGTTACATATTCCCCATTGCTTTTTGGTGATGTCCTTGTTGCCATTGAAGCTTCAAACTCTTGGATGGCCGTTTGTGCATTCTAGAGATGAGAAAGAGGTTCACATGTGGCCTCATGAAGGGGACACCCTTTCCAAAGGAGCTTGTACTCCATATGTTGTTGGCAGCCTCATTGAATGTGGTGACACACAAAGATACGATCAATTTTATATTCATGATCATTGATAGGAATAGGAAGAGGAGGAGGAGGAGGAGGTTGGACACAAGAGGAAAAAGAAGATGGGTTAGAAAAGAATAGTGTCAACTTTGAAATGTGAAAGACAAGGTGGATGCGCATATGACAAGACAAGGCAAGTCATAAGCAACAAGAGAGATGATTTGGATGACATCAAAGGGTCCTATCCAATTAGGGGCAAGTTTACAGACTTGGGTATCAAGTGTGAGGCATAAGTTCTTAGAGGAGAGCATGACCTTATCACCAACTTGAAAGGTGAGATCATGATGATGGTGGTCAACATATTGTTTTTGCCAATCTGAGCAACAAGGAGTTGAGATTTGGCTTGTTGGAGGGATTAGGATACGGTGGTCAAGAAGATGGAAGTATGAGGACATGAGATGGAAGAGGAGCAATAAGAGAATCAAGAACAAGTGGAACTTGGCCAAAATTGAGGAAGAAAGGAGAGAATATAGTGCTTGCATATTTGGAATTATTGTTTGGAAACTCTACAATTGCAAGACATTCATCCCAATTGGTATGGTGGATGTTGACAAAGACATAAAGCATATCCTCCAAGATGCAATTTTCACGTTTAGTTTATCCATCAATTTGAGGATGATAGGCTGTGGACAAAGCAAGCTTGGTGCTGAGTATCTAGAAGAGTGCTTGCCAAAACTTCCCAGTGAATCAAGGATCACGGTCAGAGATAAGTACACAAGGTATTTGATGATGCTTAAAGACAATGTCAAAGTAGATCTATGCCAATGTTACAACATCTATGATATCAAAGGTTGGTGTCAAATGGATTTGCCACTAAGCTTATCCATAAATACCATGATTTTGGTGTGATCTTGCTTTGTCTTGGGCAATGACAGGATGAGATCCAAGCTCATGTGTTCCCATCAAGTAGATGGAATGGGGAGTGGATGAAAGAGTCTAATTGGTTTTTGGTTGTTGGTCTTGTTGCATTGGTAGCTCTCACACAATTGGAAAAACTCTCAAACATCTTGTGTCATGTTGTGCCACCACCATTGGCGTTGGAGAGTACCCAAGGTCCTGTCTACACCATGTGACCAGTGATTGGTAAGTCATGGGCTTCTTGGAGGTGCACAAGTTGGAGATCATCCTTGGTTGGAACATAAATCCAATTCTCACAAAATAGAAGGGCTTCCTTGAAGAAGAAGGTGTTGCACTTCTTGTTGTATGCTAGGAGATGACCTTGTACTATCTAAAAGAAAGGATCTTGCTGTAAAGAGGTCTTAAACTCAAGTTTGACTTTGGAGTCAATTGATACTATTGTAATTGCCGCCATGATGAGAGGAAGAGACTTCAAATCAATATTTCATGATAAGGCATCAAGAATGACATGGAACCAATTGGGTTTGTACTCAAGTTTGATGTTAAAAAATTATGACTGTTCCTCCCATTAATGATGTTGACTCTTTATGTATTCCAAGTGTAATGTCTGCAACAAAGCTTTGTGATCAGTTTGCATGATCACTTGTTTTTGCAAGAGATAATGCCTCCATACCTTGGTTGCATATACCATTGCTAGTTGTTCTTGATCTTGAGCAGAGTAATTCCTTTTTATTGTATCTAGTCTATAAGACACAAAGGCAATGGGATGATGGCATGTAGCACATTTGGGAATTTCTATTGCAACACAACTCCAATTGCAAAGCTAGAAGTATCAAAATCAAGCACACAAGGTAGTTGAGGATCACATGGTTGAAGAATGGGTCTTGAAGACCCCATATGTTTCAACTTCTAGAATGCTTCTTCTTTGCTTGTTGGTCCACTAAAAGCTCAAGTTCTCCCCCTAAGAGATCAGTCAATTGTGCGGCTATATGAGCATGATAATGGATGAACCGTCTGTAAAAACTGGCCAATCCATTAAATGCCCATACTTTTGTAGTATCTTTTAGAGTAGGCTAATCAATGATGGCCTTGATTTTCTCCTCTCCCATCTTGATCCTCTTCAATGAGATCTTATGACCCAAGAAGGTAACTTCCTTTTGCCAAAAGGTACACTTCAACTTCTTGTAGTAAAATTTCCATTGTCGTAGTCATCTTAGGACTTCTTGCATGTGATTTGCATGTTTTTTCTATCTTGCTATAGATTAAAATATCATCCAAGAACACCACCATGTACCAATCCAACAGTCCATCCAAAAGCCTATGCATTTGATCCATGAAGACTATTGGAGCATTATTGAACCCAAAAGGTAGAACTCTCCATTCAAGATGCCCATACCTTGTGCAAAAGGTCATATTTTGCACATCTTCCATATCAATAAGGATTTGCCAATAATTGTTGCAAAGATCTAACTTGGAGAAGTATTGTGATCCACTCAATTGATCAAGAAGTGATCAATTCAAGACAAGGGATATGCATTCTTTACTATTTGTTTATAGAGCATACGGTAATCAATACAAAAACAAGGTCCTCCATCCTTCTTTGGAACAAATAGTACTGGTGCTCCCCAAGGAGATGTATTATGTTATATGCAATCTTTCTCCAACAACTTTGTAAGGGTTGTTTGCAACTCCTCCAACTCCTTTGGTAAGAGCTAATAGATTGGTCTACTCATTAGAAAACTCCTTGGTAATAACTCAATCTTGAAGGGCATACACAATCGGAGTGTAATCCCTTTAGTAGATCATCTAGAAATACATTTGAAAACTCTTGGACTACTTGATCAACAATTGCTTGATGAGGTTTTTGATCCTCCTTAGATCCTCCGTGTGCAATCAGCTTGATCTACACCACAAAAATAGACTTATCTTCCTCCAAAGCTTGCTCTATGGCTACTTCATTGATAAATTTCCCATCTTGGGACTCACTATTATTAGGTGTTTTACTTAGAGGTGCTAGACAACCTAATAAAAAATTTCTACCTTGGTTTTGTGCTTGAATTTGTTGTCAATTGTAATCAAATTGAACCTTATGATGTTCAAGCCAAGGTAGACTTAGAATGACATCATAGTGCAGAAGTGCCACTATAGACCTCATACACTCCAAATTTTCTTTCACAATCTTGAAAGTAATAAGATGCAAGGTATGGAATGCATAACCCTTTCTACCATCCATGATCATCAATCTACTTTTAATTATTGGCTTGATAGGAATATGCAATTCCTTTGCTAATTGCATGAACAAGCAATGTTTTGAACTTTCAAAATCAACCAAAACTTTACAACCACAACCAAATATCATCCCTTGCAAATGAAGCAAACTTGTAGAGGTCAAGCCTTTGATCCCATTGGAACCAATCAAGTCCACAATAAGTGACTCAAAATCTTCTACTAGAATTCCTTGTTTCCTCGATCAATCCACTCCACAAACTCCATTTGGGCAAATTGTCGAGGTCACCCATTCTTGAGCAGACATTCAGCAATGTGATGTCCAATTTGGCAATAATAGAAACAACCACCATTTTGTCATAACTTTTCTTTATCTATAGTGCCAAGTGGTCTCTAGTGAATGGCATCAAGCTCCATTGGTGCCGACTTCTCCACCCATGTGTAGTGTATTGGTAGGTTTTGTGAAGGTTGAAGACAAGATCAAGTTGTTGCAACCAAGGAATCAAAGCGTTTGGTCAACCACATGGCTTCTTCCAAGTGTTGTGGCTCTTGCATAGTTACCTCTAATTTGGTTTGTGACTTCAAGTCCCTCACAAATCAATCCAAAGCATCACCTTCCAATATATTTGGAATTTGCATGATAGTGTTCTAGAATTACGTGATGTAACTTCTTATAGAGCTAATCTACTTCAACTTTGTGAACCTATCTCATGTAGCTTGTGTGACATTTATAGCTTGGAATCGACCAATTATTGCACTCTTGAATTTTTCTCCATGTCAAGATTGGTGCAACAATTTTCCGTTCAACTTGCTCCACTTGGAATTGCCATCATAGCTTTGCTACTCCATCCAATTGACTAGAATCTGATTCCAATTGGCTAGAATCTGACTAGAATCTGACTCCAATCTAACTCCAATCTGACTCCAATCTGAATTCAGTTGACTAGAATCTGAATTTGCTACTCCATCCAATTGACCAAGAGAATCTATTTCCATTCATAGTCAAACATAAAATTCTCCATTGCATTCAAGAGATTTTTGCCTTTGAAAACCTTGGATTTTGGAAATAAGATTCAATCTTCTCCTTCTCAAACTGATACTCTCTTTATGTGCTCTATGTGCTTGTCAATGATTTCATTCATCCAGCACTTGAGTAAGGTGCTCAATTTTTTTCTGCATAACAATGATAACTTGGGTATTGCCACCATGGTTACTATCTATCTAATTTATTAACACATAGATGCAACATGTCCATCATTCTCCATAAGTTACAACCAGAAGTACTAAGGGTTCCTCGGACAAGGTGATTGTATTCAAAAAATCCTGCCCAAAGCGTGAGGTGATGAACTGTGTGAAATGATGCTTAGGTAATACTCAAATGTGAAAATCCCAATGGTTTGGCAGAAATGGATTTGGTGATCCATAAATTCCATTCATCCTATTCTTGCTTTGATACCATTGTAAACTATTGAGACCAAGGAGAGAAATAGAAGAATGGATGATCACATTGGGATACTTCAGTGTGTGAAACTCCAAATGCCTAGCATGAGCTTTAGCTTTGGTATTTATAGGGATCATACAAGGCTCTTGAGAAGCTTCTCAAGAATTTTCCTTCTAAAAACTATTTACTTAGTGCAAGCTAAGCTAATTGGAAGCTTCTAAAGCTACCTACTTAGAGTGCAAGCTATGCTAGCCAAGAAGCTTCCTAGAATATTTTAGGCTAATTTGGTTATTTGCTACTTTGTTAGCCTAACTAACTTCATTGCTAAACTCCATATTGTTACATAGACACTCATATTATATCAAATATAAATGTTTATAGAGTCAGTCTGTAGTTATTTTATGAGATGGAGGGGTTTTATGTAGACTTCTTATGATTGGACCTCCTCCATTCTCTACTTCTTCTTTGTGCACCATGTTTGTGCAAGATGTCTTGACTTTAGAGCATGGGTGCTCTAATGTGCTCTTGGTAGTGAAGATGGAGTGGTGACCTGTTAGACTACCTATGTTTCTCTTCAGTGAGGCAAGAAGTGATGACTTGTAGACCATGAAAGTGCATGTTGTGATGACATGTTACAAGTCACCTTTTCTCCTTGTGTAGCTGTCATAATTAGAGCTACATTAGTGAGTGGTGTTCAATTGGTAGTGGCACTTTGTGATGATCTTTGATGTGGTACTTGTGGTAGTTATGGTTACGGTTTGATTTACATTGTCACAACGGAGTTCTTTGGGGATTCTAAAGGAGATATTGCTACAATATATAGTGGGTGGCACCAATTTGTATCTTAGGTCCTAGTGAGAGAGGAGATTGACTTTGATTTGGAGTTTGATACATGAGTTTATTTAGTTAAGAGTGCACCTAGTGTGTCCACACCATTTTTGTGGACTATGGATAAGATTCATGGAGCCTCCAAAGGCCACCAGTGCTACTCTGGTAGAATGGGTACCATTGCATTGGATGACTTCATCCAAAATTTGATAGGTGGTGTGATTTGCAGCAAATGTAGAACCTAACTTTGTTCACACCCTTCATGGCATGAAAGGGGTTGTTCCACCACTTAAAGTGTCTACCAATGGATGACTACAAATGGATGACAAGAGAAGAACTCACTTAGAGGAGATCAAGCTATGGAGATAGTATTGGTCTTTGCATCTAAATCACTTTAGGCTTGGTTGCTAGGGGAAGATAAAAACTACCCATGAGTTTTAGCTATAGTAGCATTGGTGTATCCAATGGAGGTGCACTAGCTAGAGATGGTGCTACTACAAGTGGGAGTATTGCTGCAAGAAGTGGTGCAGTACTAGGAATTAACCCCATAGTAGATTTTTCTTGTGTTTGAGGTAGAACTACCAGAGAGTATAGACTGACAAGTTGAGAAGCTTGTAGGAGTTCCAACAGAAGGCTAGAGAGAACCTATGCAAGGCATACACTTGCATGAGAGAACTAATCAATTTCACTTAAGGAGTTATTGAGGCCTAGACAATCTAGTTTTGATATAGGATCCTAGACAAGGTTTTGTGATGTAGAGTACATGATGCTACATTGTTATAGGCTACCTCACCTACTTTGCCTATGGTCTTTAGTTTGGCTAAGCATATTGAGCTCAACATTGTAGATGAGAAGGTGGTGGTATTTATATTTGGTAGGGAGATCTCATCTATAGTTGTTACTTCTTCTAGAGTGCAACAAAGTGCATCACACCATGTTGGCTTTTGAGGGTAGAGTAGACAACCTAGATCTTATGGAGCAAGTGGAGAGCCTAGTGCAACTAGACTCTTAGAGTGGTAGTGTTGCTTGTTGGACTTATAGTAAACCTCACCACAAAAGAGAGGGCACTCAAGGCAATGTAAATGATACCTTTGGTGCATCATAGTGAGCACAAAGACAATCTGATCATTGCCATGGATTTTGTCACATCAATGACCAATGCTTTGACCTTTACTTGGAGTTAAAAAATGGTAGGGTGACTTTGGTAGGTGGTAGAGGAGCTTCAAGTCATGGAGGATGTGGTGGTAGAGGACCCATACTTGGGAGGAGCATAATACCCACTTTGCTTTTGATATAACTATGGCTACTTGGATTGAGCTATTGGAGTAGAGATTGGCTCAAAGGAGTTAGATTTAAGTGTTGAGGCTTACACTTCTTATGCTAGTGATAAAGATGTCTTGGACTTTATATGTGGAGCAATATAAGTAGATGCATCTGCCATAGTGGCTAGGAGTGTAATATGTACTTCAAAGCTCAAAGAAGCATCAATAGAGTTGGATCCACATAGAAGAAAGGTTGATAGATAGGTCAAACTCCCCAATTGGGAAAGGCTATAGTTGTTGGTCTTGAGTTATAAAGGACCAATGTGTAGAGGTATTCATTTTAGATCCAAACATCTATAGGGGGTGGTTCTACATAATACATCTCATGTGGAGAGCTTATTTTCTTGATTCAGCCCAATCATCCGATTGATAGCCCTATAGTGAGAGCTTAGGCAATTGCCACAATAGTAAAGTTATATGATGTGCTAGTTGGTGGAGTAGTGTTATATCCTATGGGTTTCAATATTGACTATTGGGAGGAGATAACATCCTATAGGTTAGGTTGGCAATCAAGTGAGGGATAGGTATGTTGCCTACTAGTATGCTTTAGTAGTGGTAGTCTTGGCTCACTATAATTAGGAACAATAGTATGAATTTAAGCTTTTAGGGATTTTGTACTTGGCTTAGTGATTTATTGGAGTGGAACACCTATGTAGAGGATACCCCAATACTAGAGGAGATCACTCAGATTTGGAGTATGAGTGGGACCATTCTATCCACTTTGGATGTTCCATTGTAGAGTTTTTGAAGAGGTATTGCAATAATATGTAGATCAATTGGTACAACAAACTTGGAGTGGAGCCTTTGTACCACTAAAAGACCAACGTGAGGATGAGCCTTTGGAGCTATTACCTTCTTACCTTTGGATACCACACTCATTTCTTGGTAGTATCTAATAGAGTGCTAGATTTGGAGTTGTTTGGTGAGATTAGCATTGGACTAGCTACAATACTACATGTAGGTATACAAGTACAAAGGTACTTACTTGTATGTGGAGAGAGATGAGATTGCTAGGCAAGTCTCATTACATCATATGGCACACTTGGCCTATTTGTAGTAGTATGGAGTTTAGTGACGTAGTTAGTAAGGCTAACAAAGTAGAGAATAAGCCAAATTAGCCTAGAATATTCCAAAAGCATCTAGGAAGCTTCTTGGAAAGCTTCCTGACTAGTTAACTTGCACTCCAAGCAGGTAGCTTCTAGAGGGAAGCTTCTAGAAGCTTCTAACTAGCTTAGCTTGCATGCCAAGTAGGTGGCTTCTAGAAGGAAGCTTCTTGAGAAGCTTCATAGTTAACTTGGCTTGCACGCTAAGAAAGCAGTTCAAGGAAGCTTCTTGAGAAGCTTCTCAAGGGCCTTGTATGCTACCTATAAATACCAAAGCCAAAGTCATGCTAGGCATTTGGAGTTTTCCCTCATTCAAGTGTCCCAATGTGAGTTTCCATTCTCCTATTTCTCTCCTTGGTCTTAGTATTTTACATTGGTATCAGAGCAGGAATGGGATGGATGGAATTTATGAACCACCAAATCCACTTCCACCAAACCATTGGGATTTTCATATCCAAATATTACCCAAGCATCATTTCACACAATTCATCACCTTGTGCTATGGGCAAGATTTTCTACATATGATCACCGTGTCTGAGGAACCCTTGATACTTCTGGTTGTAACTTATGGAGAACGGTGGATGTGTTGCATCAATGTGTTAATCAATTAGATAAAGTGGGAGTAGTGGAATAGAGTAGTAGCTATGGTGGCAATACCGGATGTCATCCTTGCAATGTAGCAACAAATTGAGCACTTGACTTGATTGCTGGATGAACAAGATCAACAACAATGAGAACATATAATGAGAGTGCCAATTTGGGATGGAGAAGATTGCATTCAATTTCCAAAACCCAAGGTGTTTGAAGGCAAGAATCTTCCGATCACAAAGGAGATTTTTGTGTTTGACTGCAAACGTTACTTTGAAGCCACCAATCTTTAAGATGAAAAAAAATAGATTCTCTTAGCCTCTAGCTAATTAGATGGTGTGGCAAAACTTTGGTGGCAATTTTGAGTGGAGCGAGCTGAACTATAGATTGTTGCACCAATTTTGACATAGCCAGAGTCCAAGGATGCAATATTGGGTCGCTTTCAAACTATAAATGCCACCAGTGCTACACAAGATAAATTGGCGGAGTTGAAGCAAGTTGGCTCAATAAGGAGCTACATCACACAATTTCAGAACATCATCATGCAGATTCCATATATACAAGAAGGTGAAGTTCTGGATCAATTTGTGTGGGGATTGAAGTCACAAACCAAATTGGAGGTGACCATGTGGGAACCACAACATGTAGAAGAAGCCATGCAATTGGTTAAGCACTTTGATTCCTTGGTTGCAACAACTTGGTCTCGCCCTTGACCTACACAAGGCCTACCAGTACACTATGCACGGGTGGAAGAACCAACACCAATGGAGATTGATGGTATCCAATGGAGACCACTTGGTATAGTGGATAGAGAAAGATTGCGACAAAATGGAGGTTGTTTTTATTGTCACCAAGTTGGACATCGCATTGTTGAATGCCCACTTAGGAATAGGTGACCTTGACAAGTTGCCTAGATGGAGTTTGTGGAACAAAATGATCAAGGAAACAAGGAAACATAGTAGGAGATTTCAAGCCGCCTACTGGGAGCTTGATTAGTTCTAGTGGGATTGAAGGCTCAACTTATGCAAGTTTGCTTCACTTGCAAGGTACGATATCTAATCGGGGTTGTAGGATTTTGGTTGATTTTGGAAGTTCAGAGAAGTGCATGTCTATGCAAGTAACAAAGGAATTGGGTATTCCTATCAAGCCAATGTTTGGAAGTAGTTTGATGATGGCAGATGGTAGAAAGGGTTCTGCATTCTGTACCTCACATCCTGTTACCTTGAAGATTGGGAAGGAGTATTTAGAGTGTATGAGGTTTGTAGTGGCACTTCTATACTATGATATCGTTCTGTGTCTACTTTGGCTTGAACATCATAAGGTTCAATTTGATTGGACCCGACAAAAAATTCAAGTACAACAGCAAGGTAGGAATTTCATATTAGGTTGTCTGGCACCTCTGAGTAAGACACCTAAGAATAGTCAGTCCCAAGATGGGAAGTTTGTCAAGAAGGTAGCCATAGAGCAAATCTGGAAGGGAGATGAGTCCCAAGATGGGAAGTTTGCTAGGAAGGCAACCATGGAGCAAGCTTGGAAGAGAGATGAGTCCATGGAAGGGAAGTTTGTTAGTAAAGCAACCATAGAGCAAGCTTTGGAGGAAGATAAGTCTATATTTGCGGTGTGGATCAAGCCGATTGCACACAAACAATCCAAGGAAGACCAAGAGCCTCATCAAGCAATGGTCGATCGGATAGTTCAAGAGTTTGCGGATGTGTTTCCAAATGATCTGCCAAAGGGATTACCCTTCAATTGAGGTATGCCCTTCAAGATCAAGTTATTGCCAAGGAGTACTCTAGTGAGTAGACCGATCTATTGGCTCTCACCAAAGGAGTTGGAGGAGTTGCAAACAACACTTATAGAGTTGTTGGAGAAGGATTTCATACAACATAGTACCTCTCCTTGGGGAGCACCGGTACTATTTGTTCCAAAGAAGGATAGAGGAATTCATTTTTGTATTGATTATCGTGGGCTCAATAAGCAAATTGTGAAGAATGCATATCCCTTGCCTTGAATCAATGACCTACTTGATCAACTAAGTGGAGCATGCTACTTTTCCAAGCTGGATCTTTGTAGTGGCTATTGACAAATTCCTATTGAGAGAGAGGATGTGCAAAAGACTGCCTTTTGCACAAGGTATGGGCATTTTGAGTGGAGAGTTCTACCTTTTGGACTCACTAATGCTCCAGTAGTCTTCATAGATCAGATGCATCAAGTGTTGGAAGGACTATTGGAGCGGTCTGTAGTGGTGTTCTTGGATGATATCTTAATCTATAGCAAGACAAAGGTAGAACACATGAATCATGTGCAACAAGTCCTAAGACGACTATGACAATGGAAATTTTACTGTAAGAAATCAAAGTGTGCCTTTTGGTAGAAGGAGGTTACCTTCTTGGGTCATAAGATCTCATCAAAGGAAATCAAGATGGAAGAAGAGAAGATCAAGGCCATTATTGATTGGCCTACCCCAAAGGATGCTACAAACGTATGGGCATTCAATAGATTGGCAAGTTTTTACCAACGGTTCATCTACTAATATGCTCATGTAGCTACATCATTGATGGGAAAGAACTTGAGTTTCCAATGGACCACCAAGCATGAAGAAGTATTCCAGAAGTTAAAGCATATGGTGTCTACAAGACCCATTCTTCAACCATATGATCCTCAACTACCTTGTGTGGTTGATTTTGATGCTTCTAACTTTGCAATTGGAGCTCTATTGCAACAAGAATTCCTAGATAGACTACATCCTATTGCCTTTGTGTCTTGCCGACTAAATACAACTGAAAGAAATTACTTTGCTCAAGATTGGGAACAACTTGCAATGGTTTATGCCACCAAGGTATGGAGACATTACCTCTTGGGGAAACAAGTGGTCATGCAAACTGATCACAAGCCATTGTTGCAGACCTTACACTTGGAACACATGAAGAGTCAACATCATTGATAGGAAGAGCAACTCCAATTTTTTGACATCAAACTTGAGTACAAACCAGGTCGGTTCCATGTCATCCCTGACGCTCTATTACAATGACCTGATTTGAAGTCTCTTCCTCTCATCCGACGGCAATTACGATGGTGTCAATTGACCCCATAATAAGTTTTGGTCAGCTCTACAACAAGATCCCTTCTTCCAAATGGTACATGGTTGTCTGACAATAGATGACAAGGAGTACAACACCTTCTCCTTTGAAGAAGGCCTTCTATTCCATGCAGACCGGATCTATGTTACAGCCAAAGATGATCTCCGACTTGTGCGCCTTCAGGAAGCCCATGATTTACTAATAACTGGTCACATGGAGGTGGATAAGACCTTGTGTACCCTCCAACACCAATGGTGGTGGCCCAACATGACGCGAGATGTTCGGGAGTTTTTTTGATCGTGTGAGAGTTGTCAACACATCAAGGCCAATAACCAAAAGCCAAGTGGACTCCTTCAGCCACTTCCCATTCCAACTACTTGTTGGGAACATGTGAGCTTAGATCTCATCACCTCCTTGCCCAGGACACAACAAGGTCACACAACAATTGTGGTGTTTATGGATAAGCAAATCCATTTGGCACCAATAGTTGATACTGTAGATGCTCCAACTCTACTTCAATAATGTATTCAAACATCATAGGATGCCACGTGTACTCATCTCCGACCGTGATTCTTGCTTCACCAAAAAGTTTTGGCAAGCCTTCTTCCAGATACTTGGCACCAAGCTTGCTTTGTCCACAACCTATCATCCTCAAATTGATGGACAGACTGAACGTGCAAATTGCACCTTGGAAGATATGCTTTGTGCCTTTGTCAACATTCACCATACAAATTAGGATGAATGTCTTGCAATTGCGGAATTAGCATACAACAATTCTAAACAGGCAAGCACTAGATTTTCTCCTTTCTTTCTCAATTTTGGCCAAGATTCACTTGTCCCATATTCTCTTCTTACTCCACCTTTCTCTCAAGTCCCTCATACTTCAACCTTCTTGACCACCATATCCAAATCTCTCCAACAAGCCAAATCTCACCTCCTTGTTGCTCAAAATTGTCAAAAACAATATGCGGACCACCATTGTCATGATCTCACCTTAGAAGTTGGTGATAAAGTTATGCTATCCTCTAGTAATCTACCCCTCCCACTTGATACCCAAGTTCAAAAAATTGCCCCTAATTGGATAGGACCTTTTGATGTCACCCAAATTGTCTCTCCTGTTGCTTATCAACTTGCCTTTCCTTGTCATATGCGAATCCATCTTGTCTTTCATGTTTCCAAGTTGAAACCCTTTGTTCCTAACCCCTCTTCTTTCTCCTCTTGGGTCCAACCTCCTCCTCCCCCTATCCCTATCAATGATCATGAGGAGTACAAAGTTGATCGTATCCTTGCATGTTGCCACATCCAACAAGGACGCCATCAACATACGGAGTACAAGGTCCTTTGGAAAGGGTATCCCCTTCATGATGCCACATGGGAACCTCTTTTTCACCTCCAAAATGCATAGACGGCTATCTAGGAGTTTGAAGCTTTGATGGTGACGAGGACGTCACCAACTAGCGGTGGGAGAATATGCAATAGTATGGAGTTTAGCAATGTAGTTAGTAAGGCTAACAAAGTAGAGAATAAGCCAAATTAACCTAGAATATTCCAAAATCATCTAGGAAGCTTCCCGACTAGTTAACTTGCGCTCCAAGTAGGTAGCTTCTAGAAGGAAGCTTCTAGAAGCTTCTAACTAGCTTAGCTTGCACGCCAAGTAGGTGGCTTCTTTAAGGAAGCTTCTTGAGAAGCTTCCTAGTTAACTTGGCTTGCACGCTAAGAAAGTGGCTCAAGGAAGTTTCTTGAGAAGCTTATCAAGGGTCTTGTATGCTACCTATAAATAACAAAGCCAAAGTCATGCTAGGCATTCTGAGTTTTCCCTCATTCAAGTGTCCCAATGTGAGTTTCCATTCTCCTATTTCTCTCCTCGGTCTTAGTCTTTTACACTATTGATATCCTAAGTTATTACCAATGTCAACAATCAAGGATTATCAATAGACATCTTCTTGCTAAGAGTATAGGATTTGGAGAGACATGGTCCCATTCTAAAGTAAGGTCCCCTCTATCTTAGCTATGAATAACTTTAGCTAATCATGACTAATATAGAACCATCCTTTATCTTTATATAAATAATATCTCTCAAGTACTTGTAATACCAAGCTAAATATCACAATATCACACACATGTACAAATGGGTGTTATAGGTCTGGTCTCAGCAAAGTTGAATCTGGGCACATTGGGAGCTTGGACCTTACTATGACAAAAGCTTATGAATTGCCTTTGACCAGAGCCTTAGACAATGACTGCGATAGGACCATAGACCTGGATGTGAAAGAGAAGGATAGGAATTTTTTTGCAGTAGAAGTTGTTTGGACAGTGAAAGAAGAAGATAAAAAAAGAATTTTTGCAGTTGGACTAGTTTGAACTATATATGCAAGTGAGAGAGAATGTGTTGGAGACCAAGATTGGTTTGGCTGTATTTTTTCCTTTCTTTTTGTTTATTTGACAGCTGTTGGAGCTTAGGATAGCTCAATGTGTTAGTTGGAACTAAATGCTTTTCTCAAGTGGCTTATAAATAGTGAGACAAGGATGTGATGAAAATAGAGTGGCTTCTGGATGAATGTATTCATTGTGAACTGCGAGTAATGTCAAGAAGAATTTCTCCATTCTCGGAGCTTCCAGTCTGGTACGTGTAGAGTGATCAAATTGCTGATCTGCTTGCTCCAAAATGAGTCTGGCCTTAGCTCGTGTACTGCCAAAAAAATCCATCTGATCCATAAACCTTAAACCCCAAACGTAATAAAACAGGAATAGGCCTAAAAGGTATATGAGGACTCAAGTCAACCCAAGAAACTCAACACAACAGTGCTAGGAAGAGGCTACAAATAGAGATAACTACATATAAACTGCTCCTTCACAAGAGGAAGCTACAATTGGATGAAAGATTAGAACATGGAACAGTCTGCGGGATAACTTACAATTCACTGACAACTAGGACAACCTAAGCACAAGTGCCCGATGCACTCCCAAGACCATTGATCCCCTCAACAATGGATATAATGACATGGAGAGAGCATTGATTCAAAGTTGAGGGTTACCTTTTCAATGAGGTTGGTTTGGTAAAGATTTCACATGGAGAGTATGCCTCAATTATAATGATGCCAACCAAGAAAGATATGCATGGCAACTAAATAGATAGGTAGATGTGTGGAAATTACTGTCCTATCAACTGATAGACTAGGGCTGATCTATATACCATGACTACACTAGAGGAGTTCTTTGATGCAATTGGGCATGCAAAGGTCTTTAGTACTTTAGATCTTTGAGTAAGATATCATCAATTTCCTATTAGGGAGGAAGACACATCCAAGATAACATTTTGTGCTATTGATCCTCACAAAAAGGATACATTATATTAGTGGAAGTTCTTACCATTTGAGTTGAAGAATGCTCTTGCCAAGTTTCAGAGGATTATTGACATGTTGCTAGTAGGATTGAATTTTTCTCAATGCTATATTGATGACATTTTGGTCTATAGCACTATTATGGAGGAGTATGAAAGACATTAGTTGGAGGTGTTTGAGAAGTTGAGATCTCATGAACTCAAATTACATCTCAAAAAGTGTAGATTCTTCTACAAGCAGGTTGATTATTTAGGTTACACTATTTACCTTGGAGGACTTGGTGTTCAATAGACCAAGGTGGAGGCTATTGCACCTATTACTCAACCTACAAATGTGAGCAAAGTGCATGCATCCTTTGGATTGGTGAAATTCTATTGCCAATATGTTAGAGAATTTAATACCATTGCCAAAGTCTTGACAAAGCTGACCAAGCTTACACAAGAGTGGTGTTGGGGAGATGAGCAAGAGAGAGCTTTTATAGAGCTCAAGGAGAAGTTGAAAATTTTTTAGGAGACCTATCTTACCCTATTCTTAGGAGACTAATTAGAGGATGACCATTTCAAGTTCATATTGATTGGAATATGTTGGGGCTTGGATGATGAGGGAAGGAGTTTTAGTAGCCTATCCTAGTCACTCCAACACTTGAGCTGAGGTGAAGTATAGTTCATATGAGAGAGAGTGCTTGGTAGCAATATGGGCAATCATACATTTCCAATGTTACATATGTGATAACTCCTTCACACTCATCATTGATTATAAACCACTAAAGTGGTCAATGGAGTCCAACAAGCTCTTAGGGAAACTTGCATGATGGGCTCTAATTTTATAAGAGTATCATTACATGGTTATTCACAAACTTGAACCATGACATAAATGGTAGAAACCCATGTTCGAGCTAGTTGGATCAGACCGGAATGCCTTGGCATGGTGAGATATATGAAGAGATGGTGCCAGGTTGGCATGCATCTACCATTCTATGTGTATTTTATGAGGCCTTGGTGGTATCTCTTGTAGCACATATAGAAGGAGTTGTTGAGGTCATAGATCCAAAGGGTAGAGATATTAGGGTGGAGATGTTAGATTTTAGGGTGGAGATGTTAGGGTAGTATAGGTTAGTGAGATATTCATGATGATATCTTAGTGATGAATTATCTTTGCATTGGTATTATAGGTAGCATAGTTGGTGCTGAGGAGAGAGACCATACTCTTTAGCAAACTAGGCGGTTTAGATTGCAAGGCAAACACCTTCATTGTGTATGGGAGGATGGTAGAGTGTGAGTAGTACTACTTCCATCTCAAAGACCACAATTGGTAAGTCATGTTCATGAGGAGCTAGGACATTTTGGAGTAAAACATACATATAGCTTACTCCAAATTCATTATTGGCGGCATGATATGAAAATTGATGTACAATAATTTGTTGCTACATGTATGGTTTGTGACCAAGTTACAACATCATTTAATGCTCATATGCCATAGTTACACCCATTACCTATCATGGGATTACTATTGGAGTTTGGACTTTTGCTAGACCTTTACTATTGACTATGAGACATCATAGGTATGTTTTGGTTATGGTGGAGCACTTCTCCAAGTGGATTGAGTTGGTGGTACTTCTTGACAAGTCAAATGAAGGAGTGGCTTACTCATTCTTGGATCAAGTTCTTGGTCATTTTAGTGCACATGATAAGGAGTAAAAAGCTTTTCCTTCCAAGGATTACTTTCTATTGTAAATAACCAAATCTACGTTCCAACTATACTTACAACTTGTGCAACTTAAGGAAGCACATGACTTATCAATTGCTGATCATATGGGTATAGACAAGACACTGAGAACTTTGTAACATTGATGGTGGTAGCCAAACATAACATAAGATGTTTGTGAGTTTATCCAATTCTGTGAGAGTTGAAATTGAGGTTTGGACTAATAAGGGTATAGAGTTCTTGGTGGAGTTTAAAGTCTTGTATGACAAAGAATTGATTGATCATTGTACTACCTCTTGAGCTCACCTTGAGGCAAATAGCTTAGTAGATAAATAATGAAGAAAAGACTATGTAAGTATGCTTTACAGAGAGGCCACTTGGAAGATGGGATCTCCAATTACCTTGGTTGACCATGGGCTATTGGTTCAACCAACAAGCCTCCTTAGCACCCTTCTTCCCTTACTTTCTACTCTATGGACAAGATCCATATTTATCTACAACTATTCATCTTGATACTATTGTAGTTTTGGACTTGGATGATCCAAGTGTATAGGTTAGCGTATGTTCTCAACAGGTAGAGATCTTTCAAAGAGTGATGCAAATGGTCTTTGAGAACTTAGTGATTGCTCAACATACAGATACCTTACATTATGCTACTATTTGAGGAAGAGGTTATAGATCCTTGATCTATTGATTTCATCTATTTAATTATGTATATTTATAATAGATTGCACCAATAATACTTGATGTTACTATAGGCTGCACTATCTTGAGAGTGCATGAGGTCTTGCCTTTGAGAGTCCTTGTGTTGGAAGGACATGATGGTGTTGTTTAGAAGGATCATGTGTACAATTGTGCACTATGCCAACTTCCAAACATTGATGGCACTATGGACCCAAGCTTGGCACTTGTACGTGCAAGCTTACAATGTATGTTATGTGGCTCTTCTAGTGAAGCTATTACTATATTGGTGTGTGATAGTTGTTCAAGAGGATGGTATATGGCATGTTTGACTCCTCTCCTCACGATGGTTCCTCAAGGATAGTGGTTATGTCTTAGATGTACTTGACTTATAGCTAGTTCACCTTTTATGTGGTATAGATTACATACAAGCAATGTGGTATAGATTGCATACAATGGAGCTTGATAGCATTGTGTATTTTGATCTTTTCTCACAATAGGGCATCTCATATATTAAGAGTAGATGACTATTTGGAGTTAGAGGGACCTAATTGCCATCTAGGGAGTGATTGTTGCACTTCAGAATTCATGTATCACTTATGTGTAAATTGTGCTTCTATAGTGTATTATGTTGATAGTGATGTATGTTGTGTAGTAATGTATATATGCACGACAACTATCCCAAAATTTGTAGCAGTGAAGCTAGTTTGCTTGGACATTGGAATGGTAGTGTTGGCAGTCATATTTATTTTGGTAGTTGCTCATGGAATACTTGATGGTAGCCAGATTTCATGTTAAGGCTATTGATCACATGGTGGGACTCACCAACACTTGCACCATTCACATAGTCAAATGTGCCATCAATAGAGACAATAGAGCTAGAAACCTAGGTCAAGCAGAGGAGTATACTTTCAAAGTGCACCTCTAGAGAGCTCACTTCTTTGATGTTGAGTCTTCAAGTTCTTGGCTATGGTGGACAAAAGCTAACAAGCATCACCTAGAGTCTCTTAGATAGAGTTGGTGTGGCTTGATTGTAATCAATGCCCAATTGTTAACATATTTTTGAATGAATGCAAATCTGATTGGAGTGTGATTCAAGTAAACAAATGAATTGATTACATCAAAGAAGTGAGAGTCAAGGGAAATTAGGTGCAATAACTAAGGGCATTGGCGGTATCTCCAAGCCTAACTGATTGTTGGTAGATTTGATTATGGTCCTAGAGTTCTCTAAGACTGATTGTATGTAGAAGCCTTGTTTGAGTTCAGTTGGGATGCAGCTTTGGCAATGGGGTAGATGGTGTGTGGAGAAGTTGGCTAAATTATGGCACTTTATAGTTTGTGTATGACTTATGTGTGAGTTGTGCTTTTATAGTGTATGTTTTGTAGAAATGTATATATGTAAGACACATAGTGTAATTTTTTTAGGATAGAGAGACACAAAAGAAAAACCACAAGTTTCAGACTCAAACTTTGATGCCCCAAAGGAGCACCTTGATTGCTTTATATAGCAAAGGGGACTCTTTCAAAGGAAGCTCCACCTTTGGATTTGATACATGGATTGGTGACCTGTAAGCAAGCTATACCCTTAGATTGGTTGCATGCATGGATGGCATGTCGGTTCTGATCTTGTATGGTTGGTCAACCCATCTTTTACCAGAGGAATCTTTAGAGAATCTTCTTGTAGGAATCTCCAAATTGCATGGGTGAGGTACCGTTGGAAAGCTCTTGATGAGACAAATCTTGGGGGAGGAAAAGCCAAACTTTAGGGATCATCCAGGTCATACATGCAAGGTAAGGGGTAATTTTTCTTCATTGTTTGCTAATTGAGGCCCCAATAGTCAATGCACATGCGCATTGTACCATCTTTCTTCTTCACAAACAAGATA
This sequence comes from Lunularia cruciata, assembly GCA_948567375.1. Taxonomy (NCBI): domain Eukaryota; kingdom Viridiplantae; phylum Streptophyta; class Marchantiopsida; order Lunulariales; family Lunulariaceae; genus Lunularia; species Lunularia cruciata. The sequence continues at coordinate 20,073,883 of OX419761.1, read as the reverse complement.
AGAGCCCCATATGGTGATACATTGGGTTTGATAAACCCTTTCTGTAGCATATCCTCAATTTGAGCCTTACACCCTCCCACTCATAAGGTGAAAAATAATATGGGGCCTTACAAGGAGGTGTCTTCCTTGGAATTATCTTGATTTTATGATCTACTCTCCTTTTTGATGGTAATCTTGAGGGTAGATCATCTAGAAAGACATCTTGAAACTCATTTATCACATCCTTCAATGTCTAAGGAATTTTCCATTGAATTGTGCGCTCTAGACTTCTCTTATTAGACCCATGAAACATTTACTTGTCTTATAGATAGTTGTTGTCCCTACAACATAAAGAGGCATTTCTTGCCTTTTGATTTCCGCATCTTCTTCTTTGGTGCATCGCTCCATGTTTTTCAAAGATCACTTGTATAGAGGCCAAGGGCCTCTATAGAGATGAGCACACAAATTGATGGAATAAATATATTCCCAATATGGCCACAATTGTAGTAACAATGTTATTCTCCTCGGGTTCCTTCTCCTTGTAGGACTTCATCTCTCCATTCTTCCACATGTCTCTGCTCTAATCAAAGCAATCATACTCCTCGGTCTCAAAACCAAAGGTTGCCCAATTCCATAGGTATTGGTCCACCCATGTGTGGAATTTCAGCCCAATAATATTGAGATGGAACTACTCCTTCACCTCCTCCAAGTGCCCTTGCTATTCGGTGAGCGCAAGCAATGACTTCAAATATAATGCGATGATTTTGTACCATGACTTCTTGGCAAATCCGCTCCTTCAATCCTTGTTTGAAACTATCCAGAGCCTTTGTTGGACTCATGTTGGTTATTGCAACTTGTAGATCAAGAAATGCCTCCGTGTACTCTTGTACACTATTCTTTTGTTTCAATACCATAGTTGAATTTGGGCCATTTGCACAAAATCCACTGACTAGAAATTCTTCAACAATCCTTCTTGTATTGTTGTCCCCATGACCTCTCTTCTTTCTGCCAATATTGATTGTTCCCAAGCATCATACCATGTGAGGGCTTTGTTGATCAAGTATCCACATGCAAACACAATTGCAGTATGCTTGATGATCTCCATTGAGAGCAATCAAAAGTATCAATTCATGCTTGAGATCCAGCTCTCCATTACTCCCATAGAACGCTGCCCGGCTCAATGTTGTAGGTCTTCTTCATCTATAGTAACAATGTGGCTTCATTGTTGATCGGGTTTGATGTCATTAGCATGGATGCCTTTCCAAGTACTTCAATTGTAGGTATTGCATTTTGAGACAATTCTCCTTTCTACATTGCCTGATCATTCCAAGGTCTGTACTTGACTTTGTAATGTCTCCATGGTCATCTTGATCTCTTAAAACTCATTCAACATCCCTTGCATTCCTTGCATTGGTCCCTGCAACTACGGATCTATGGTTCTTGAAAATGCTCAATCACTACTTCCTACTTCAATAGAGAGTTTATATGATCACCTAGGATGGCGCATGAACTATTAGGACTACCATTGGGACTTTAGAAGCAATCTCTCATTGATAATATTCCTCACTAAAATTCTTGACTACAAAATCCCTAAACATCACTTTTGGTCTAACTACATAACAAATTTGTACTTGAGTGTTGAAAAGAAGAGGATTTGGGACATTCATGTCCATCACAACAAAATGTAGATTCTCAAATCGCACTCTCTATTGTAAATCACTAAAGGTAGAATCATAGGTTTTGGTGAATTCATCACTATGTCCAAGAACTCTACTCCGATATGGTAAACAAGTTATACTCTCATTTGTTCTCATTGGATGTACATGACCTTGAAATTGCAAGAAATTGTCCTCCAAGAGCCTCCATCCCATCCTCTCTTTAAAATACTCCTAATCTATCAATTGCTCTATGGTTTTTCCTCCAAAATTACTTAGTCTCAATAACTCGTGTTCATCCAAGAGGGATGATCCACTCTCTTGGATTGAAACATTCACTCTAATACCATTGTAACGTTTTGAGGATAGAGAGACACAAAAGAGAAAATACAAGTTTCACACTCAAACTTTGATGCCCAAGCACCTTGACTATATTATATAGCAAAGGGAACTCCTCCAAAGGAAGCTCCACCCTTGGATTCAATACATGGATTGGTGACCTATAAGCAAGGTCTACCCTTAGATTGGTTGCATGCATGGATGACATATCGGTTCTGATCTTATCTGGTTGATCAACCCATCTTTGATTGGAAGGAATCTTTAGGGAATCTTCTTGTAGGAATCTCTAAATCATGTGGGTGAGGTACCACTGGAAAGCTCTTGATGAGACAAAGTTAGGGGTAATTTGCACATTTTTGAGGCCTATTCATCTTTTTAGGCCTCCAAAATTGACTAAAGATTTTAGGCATATTTCAGTTTCTACACTATTAGTAGAAACACCCTTTTGGTGATACCTCTTTTGATCTATTTAGTCCATCATGTATAACATCCTTTCATATGTTACCAAACCAAATTTCACCTATAGATCATATGTCTAGCTATTGATTCTAAGGTTTTCAAGTTTATTTTGGTTTCTACCCTATTGGTTGAAGTACTATTTTAATGATACCTCTATTTGATCTATTTAGTCCATCATGTATAACATCCTTCCAAATGTTACCAAACCAAATTTCACCTCTAGATCATATGTCTAGCTATTGGTATTACACAGCCAACCAAGGTAATTGGAGATCCCAATCTCTTGAGTGGCCTCTCTACAAACCATTATTGTGTAGTCATTTCTTCACCATTTAACCAACTCCCTTTGCTTAAAAAAATTACCTCAAGGTGATCTTAAGATATAGTCTGGTGATCAATCAATGCCTTGTCACATAAGAGCTTAAACTCTCCCAAAAACTCTATACCTTGATAGTTAATACCTTGGTTAGTGCACCAAAATGACTAAGAATATGATCTAAAAGAACAAGTTATCCTTTCATTGGACTTGTCAAGAAATACCACAAACTCAATCCACTTGGAAAAGTGATACACCATAGCCTAAGCATATCAATGATATCTAAAAATCCATGATTAAGGTTAAACAAAGCTCCAAAGCCAATTATAACCAATTTCCATGTGATTGTGGCATAAGAGCATTAATGATGCTCTAACTTGGTCACAAACTACACATTTGGAAAGAAGCTATTGCACATTGGTTTGTATATTGCAAACAATAATGACTTTGAAGTAAGTTATAGGTCTACTTCATTCCAAAATGTCCAAGCTCCTCATAAACATATCATAGCAACTATGATCTCTAAGATGGAAGTGGTAATACTTGCACTCTACCATCTTCTTATACCCAAAGAAGATGTTTGCACTCCAGTCTAAACCACTTGGTTTGTTGAAGGACACAATTTCTCTCTTTGGCACTAATTGTGCCAATCACAATACCAATGTGAAGATAATACACACCAAAACATCATCTTAAATATCTTGTTGACCTATCTTAATATCTCATTTCTTTAGATATGAGACCTCATCAACTCTTCTTATCCGTATTGATATAGATACCACCAAAGCTTCAATCAACAAACATAAAAAGCAAATGCATGCCAAGCATATACTATCCACTCATCTCTCTCACTATGCCAATATGCTCTTATTTGATCATGTTAGTTGGTACATGGGTTTCTACTCAACCTCTCTACTTCATAATTCACCACTCCAAGTCTTTAAACAATGGTAAAATCATACTCATGTAAAATTAGAGCATATCATGCAAGCTTCCTTGAAACCTTGTCAAATCCATCAACAAATTCAATGGATGTTGATCATTGATGAGAGTAAAATGTGCTTTTGCACACATTATTGCTAAACATTCTCTCTCATATAAGCTACTTGGCCTTAGCTAAATAGTTGGAGCAACTAGCATAGGCCACCATAGACTCCTCTCCTTATTATCTTGTAAGATTAACATTACACAAGCTCTAACATGCTCCAAACAAGATGAACTTGGATTGGCATCCTTTGATGGGATCTCTTAAGGATACAAGAGTATGTCAACTACTCCTTGAGCTCTACAAAACCCCTCTCTTGCTCATCTCTGCAATAGCACTCATGGATAAGTTTGGTTCACTTTGTCAAGACCTTAGCAATTGCACTAAATCCTCTAACATATTGGTAATAAAATTTAGTAATCAAAGGAATGCTTGCACACTACTCAGATCTATAAGTAAAAAAATATGTGCAATAGCCTCCAATTGATTTTTTTGAACACCGAGTACCCAAGGTCAATAGTGTGATCCAAATACTCAACTTGCTCTTGGAAGAATGTGCACTTCCCAACATATAATGGGAATTTTATGAGATCTCAAATTCTCAAATATCTCCAAAAGATATTGTTCATGCTCCTCCATGGTAGCATTGTAGACCAAAATTTCATCAACATAACATTGAGCAAAATCCAATCCTACAAGAATCATATCCATGACTATAGAATTCAATAAGAGTGCTCTTTAACCTAAATAGTAAAAATTACTATTGATACAATATTTCCTTGCCATGAGTGTCAATTACCCAAAATAGTATCTTGACCTTTGCCTACTCAAGGATCCAAAATACTAAAGACTTTTCATATCCAATAACATCAAAGATCTCTTTTTGTGTAGACATAGTATACCAATCAACCCTAGTTTGTTGGTTGATAGGATGGCAATCTCCACATATTTGCCTTATAAAAGTAATTGTTATACATGTACTTCTTTGGTTAACATCATTATTGTTGAAACATGCTCTCAATGTAGATTCCTACTTCACTAGCTTCAAATATATCTCAACTCTAAATATCTATATATAATCTAAATCAAGGCCTTCTCCATATCACTATATTTATAGGATGTCAAAAGACTAATGTATCACTATTCAACTTAATCTAAATATTGAGTCCCTTCAAATCCTTCATACTAAAGGTAAAGCAATTCTTGCAGCTCCTCAAGAACCTCCAAACTCTCCATCTCTCTCCTCTTGTAAACTTGGATCCAATCTTTGAATCCCAGTATCCTTTGCAACAACTATAGAAGTAGAAGATGCACTAATTAGTTGCTACATTGGAATCTTAGGAGCAATAAAATGATGCTTCTAACCATTAGAGTCCATAATATCAAAGAAAAACCCCATTTATTTTAGGTACAAGCTCCACACGTCCTCTAGTTTCATCCCAAGTGGACCAAGGATGTATCCCAAGTAGACCATGTTCACATGGATAGTACTCCAAGTACATCTTTCTTACTAGTAGTAATCAATTGTGTTCTAGGGATACCACACTCACTTGGCATGTTATCTCAACATGTGTTTTTATTGGCTTGATAAGCACAAAGCTCACAAGTATCAAAATGGTATGATGTTTATCAAGTGCATCTTGCACTACTCAACCAATCCAAGGCTCTCAATCTAGGTTAATCAATTCAAGTCCATGGCTTGACCTAAAACCTAATGCTTGGATACCTTAAACATTGTTTAAACAGTTGTGATACCAATACAAAAGCTATCAACTACTCTCTCTCATTGGCATTACGCTCAACTAACTACTATAAGTGTGAGTCTCAAATGAGTCTAGGACTCTCTTCTTGATAAGTAGGGGAAGTTGGAAAATTCATGAATGTATGTAAAGTTGCTCTAGGGTGTCCCAAAAGGTTCATCATTGCCATAGGTGACCAATAAGCCACTCCCACCATTTAGGACTAGCACCCATAATCCAAAATTTCTATCAATAGTAAGGTAAGCTTGTTGTTGAATACCATCATAAGCACATTGTAGTACCTCTCTTCATATGAGGCTTTTCTACCAAAGATATAGATGATGGGTTTGACATCCAACTCTAGCCACATCCAATAATGTTGCAAGTACAATCCAAGATCATACTTGATATATACTTGCAATCATCCTTGTACGAGAGTCACCTATCAAAGTATTTTTTTCCAAAATATATCTTGGAGAATTACTTGATGACCTAGAGATATCATACTATATATGGCATCTCCCAAAACATACTCGAACAAAGATGCTATAAACCTTGATCTCAGCCAAAGGTAGTATGGCCTTGATATGGCCATCCAAAAAATCACCAAATAAAATAGTAACATATATCTCTTAAGATCCTACACCCTAGCAAGGAAATGTCTAATGATAAGATCTTTTGGTAGCACTTGATTACTGATATTGATAGTAATTTTAGATATTGGTTTGCCAAGTGTGCCACTTGATGTAAAGAGACTATCCTAGCAATCTGATCTCTCTCCACATACAAGTATATCTGAACTTGTATATCTACTTGCAATATCATAGCTAGTCTAGTGCTAATCATACTAAACAAATCCAATAACCATACTCCTTTCATGAGATACTTCCAAGCATTAGGTGTGGTGTCTAAAAGTGACAAATTAATTAACTCTTGAGGATCATCAAATTGATCCACTAGTGGTATAAAGGATTCAATCCAAGCTTATTGTACTAACCTATTTGCATGATATTGTAACTCTTCATCACAACTCCACAATGGAATATCCAAGGTAGATAGACCAACTCCACTATCCAAATCATATTCCAAATCCAATGCAAATCTACTCTAGAACTAGAGTATCTTTCAAGTAACTCACTAGGCCAAAGTGTACAATCCTTGAACATTGACATTAATGACATAATCATTGATAGAAGTGATCTAAGACTTCCATTGCTAAAACATACAAATAGGTGGCATACTTGTTACTCATTTGATTTCCAACTTGGCTTATAGGAAGTCAGTGAATAGTTAATAGTGAATCCCATGGAGTATAAAATTGCTCCACCAACTAATACATCATATGAATTTACTACTATTGTAATGGTATGGATTCTCATCAAAAAATTATCAATTAAAACTAGGTTGAATCTATAAAATGAGCTCCTCATATGTGATATGTTATGTGGAACCACTTCTAGATGTTTGGATCTAAAATAAACACCTCTTCCCATCATAGCCCAAGACCAAGAACTACAACCTTCCCCAACATAATGTAATACCAATAGCTAGACACCTGATCTAGAGATGAAATTTGGTTTTGTAACATCTGGGATGATGTTATAAATGATTGACTTAGTATATCAGACAGAGATATCACCAAAAAAGTACTTCTACCAATAGGCCAAAAATAGAAACATGCTTGAAGACTTTAGAATCAATAGCTAGACATATGATCTAGAGGTGAAACTTGGGGTGGTCACATCTAGAAGGATGTTACACATGATAGAGAATGTAGATCAGATATAGGAATCACTAAAAGAACACTTGTACTAATAGGGCACAAGCCAAAAATAGCCTGAAAACTTTAAAGCCATTTTTGGAGGCCTAAATAGATGAACTAGGCCTCAAAGAACACCCCCTCCTCATGGATGCAAGGCTTGCCTTCTCATCCTCTTCTCCCCATGATTCATCTTGTCGGGAGCTTTCCAATGGTACCTTACCCATGCAATTTTGAGCTTCCTACAAGAAGATTCCCTTTGGTCAAACCCATTTGACCAACTAGATAGGACAAGAATTGACATGTCACCCATCCAAACAACTAATCCAAGGATAGAGCTTACTACCAGGTCTCCAATCCATGTATTTGATCCAAGGGTGGAGCTTCCTTTGAGTGGATCTCTTTGCTATATAATAAAGAGAAGGTGCTCCTTTGGGGCATCAAAGGAATGAAAAATATGGTAAATCTGTGTTTTGTCTCTTGAAGAGTACTCATATCCTCAGAGTATTACAATGGTATTAGAGCAAGTATTTTAATCCAAGAGAGTGGATCATCCCTCTTGGAAGAGCACGAGCAACTGAAACTGAGTAATTTGAGTTGGAGAACATAGTGCAATTGCTAGACTTGGGAAGGGCTTTAGAGGGCAGATGGGATAGATGCACCAAGAGGACAATTTCTTGCACCTAGCTTCCCATTCTTGAATCCAATCCACATCAAGATTATGTACATCCAACATGAACAAATGAGAGTATTGCTAGTTTATCACTTTGGAGCAAAATTCATGGACAGAGTGATGAATTCACCAAAGCAAGTGATTCTACCTATAGTGGTATACAATAGAGAGTAGGATTTGACAATATACATTCTATTATGATGTTATGGATCTGAATGTATTAAATCCTCATCCTTTCAACACGCAAGTAGAAATGCATTATGTAGTTAGACCAAAAGTGATGTTTAGGGATTTTGTAGTCCACAATTTTAGTGAGGAATATTATCAACAAGTGATGGCCTCTAAGGTCCCAATGGTAGTCCGCATAGTTTGTGCACCCTCTTGAGTGATCATTCTAACCCTCTATTGAAGTAGGAAGTAGCAAGTGAACATTGATTGTGTGTAGGAATCATGGATCCACAATTGCAAGAGTTGATGCAAGGAATGCAAGGGATGTTGAACGAGTTTCAAGAAATCAAGATAACCATGGAGGTATTCCAAAATCAAGTATAAACCCCCAAGAATGATCAAACAATGGAGGAAGGAGAACCGTCTCAATGCCCAATACATGCAATTGAAGTACTTGGAGAGGCACTCGTGCCTATGACATCAAACCCGGCTAATGATGAAGCCACATTGTTACTACAAATGAAGAAGACCTGCAATATCAAGCCTTACAAAAGGCAACATGCTATGGGAGTAGTAGATAATTGGATCTTGAGAATGAACCAATAATTCTGATTGTTCTTGATGAAGATCACTGAGCATACCATAGGTGTGTTTGCATGTGGGTACCTAACCAAAAAAGCCCTCACATGGTATGATGCTTGGGAATGATCAATGTTGGTAGAAAGAAGAGAGGTCATGTGGACAACAATGCAAGGACTTTTGAAGAATTTCTAGTTTGTGGATTCCGTGCAAATGGCTCAAATCTAATTATGGGGATTGAAACAAAAGAATAGTGCACACGAGTATGAGGAAGCATTTTTTGATCTACAAGTTGCAATAACTGACATGAGTCCAGCAGAGGCTCTAGACAATTTCAAACAAGGGTTGAAGGACCAGATTTGCCAAGAAGTCATGGTACAAAATCCTTGCACTATATTTAAAGCCATTGCTTGTGTTTAAAGAATAGCAATGGCACTTGGAGGAGGCAAATGAGTAGTTCCATCTCAATACTATTGGGCGGAAATGCCACACATGGGTGGACCAATACCTATGAAATTGGGCAACCTTTGGTCTTGAGATAGAGGAGCAAGACTGCTTCAAGGAGAGCGGGGACAAGTGGAAGAACAAAGAGATAGAGTCCCATGAGGAGAAGGAACTCAAGGAGAACAACATTGTTGCTACAATTGTGATTGTATTGGGCGTATCTCCATCAATTGTTGTGCTTGTCTCCCTAGAGGCCCTCGGCCTCCATATAGGCAATCTTTGAACACCATGGAGCAACGCACGGAGGAAGAGGAGGTAGAAATAATCTTGGAAAACAAAGATCACCAATAAAGGTATTTTGCTGCCTTATTGGCTCAATAAGGAAGTGGAAAAGCGAGAGGAGGAAGAAGATGAGTGCGCAAAGATCTAGAAAGGCAAACTCACAATTGTTGTGAATGGGGTCCTAGAAGGCAATCAAGTGAGTGTATTGATAGATCTTGGAGCAATAGAGAATTTCTTATCTTGCTTTGTTGCAATAAAATTAGGTATGGATCTAGAGAAAGATGACAACAAAGAAGTAGAGTTACCTCATGGGCAAACAAAGAAAATTGAGTCATTATCCAAAAGGGTAACACTTTATGTAGAAGAATATCAAGAAGCAATTGAGTGGCAGGTGATACAATTAGCTCATTATGATGCAATCTTATGCATGCCTTGGATAGAGCAATACAACCTTATGGTAGATTGGAAGAAGAAATCAGTGAACACTCACCAACGGACGATCATTGGGGTTAGAGAAAAAGCACAAAGGCAAAAATTGCCTCTCTATGTCACAAGAACAACAACTATCTATAAGACAGATAGATGTTTCATGGGTTTAATAAGAGAAGTCTAGAGTGCACAACTCATTGGACAAATTCTTGAGAAAGTGAAGGATATGGTAAATGAGTTTCAAGATGTCTTCCAAGATGATCTACCCTAAGGATTACCACCAAAAAAGAGAGTAGATCATAAAGTTGAGATACTTTTGAGGAAGACATCTCCTTGTAAGACCCCATATTGTCTATCACCGTAGGAGTTGGAGGAGTGTAAGGCTCAAATTGAGGATATGCTGCAAAAGGGGTTTATCCTACCTAGTGTATCACCATACGGGGCTCTTGTCTTGTTTGTGAAGAAGAAGGATAGTACAATGCACATGTGCATTGACTATCATAGCCTCAATCATCAAACTGTGTAGAACAAATATCCCTTACTCCGCATGGATGACTTGTTTGATCAACTCTATGGAGCAAGACACTTCATTGGACTTGCAGAGTGGTTACAATCAAATCCGGATTGCAAAGGAAGATATATACAAAACTGCCTTTCAAACCAAGGAATTCAAAACCAAGAATTCAAAACTTGTTTGCTATCCTCTTTTCTGAACTCTTTCTTGGCAAGATCATGCACATCCGCAGGGCTCTCAGGTGTGGTGTGGCCACTTTGGCCTTGCAGCGTGATTGTTGAGGACTCACTGATAATTACCTAAAAGCCATAGCCCTTCATACTTAAGATGAGTGGCGATACAAGGATCTAACTCCAACTCTAGTTACTGCTCTGCTCAGCAGCAATGGAAGATAGACCCATCTACATTCTTCAATTACAGCAGCTGCATGCGGAACACACACACTCAAATGAGCTAGTTATGCTGCATTGCTTGGCACAAAAGAGTTGCTAGTCATTTTCATGGGTGAATTTGTTAAACGTGCAAGAATGTTCCAAATCTACATAGCATTCTTGATGACTCACACATGCACCTTCTGCCCCAGGTGAATTGCAAAGGAAGATGTATACAAAACTGCCTTTCAAACCAAGTATGGCCACTTTGAGTACCTTGTGGTGCCATTCTGCCTCACCAATGCACCTACCACTTTCATGAGTCTTATGAATGCCATATTTGGATAAGTTTGTTATTTTTTTCCTAGATGATATCTTAATATATAGTAGGATAATGACGGAATACAAACAACATCAACAAGAAGTCCTCTAGATTCTAAGACAGTATCACTTGTATGCCAAAATCTAAAAGTGAAAGTTTGGCAAGTCTGAAGTAGACTACTTGAGGCATAGAGTAAGTGCAGAGTGTATCCAAGTATTAACAAATAAAATAGAGGTCATTCAAAAATGGAGCACTCCAAAAGACCAGACTCAATTCAAGAGCTTCTTAGGGTTGATAGGGTTCTATTGTCGGTTTGTCAAGGACTTCTCCAAGGTGGCATAGGCTTTAACAACACCACTTGGCAAGAGGAAGAAGTGGACATGGGGAACCGCATAAGAGTTGGCCTTTCAAGAATTGAAAGGCGCCTTGCTACATTCACCAGTCTTGAAATGGTATGACCCAACGTCCAATCAAATTGGCTACCGATGCATCAAGCATAGCAATAGGAGCAGTCTTACAATAAGAGTGGCATGATGGGTGCCATCCAATTGCATACTTCTCTTGAAAGCTATTATTGGCAAAATGAAATTATCACACCACAGAGCAAGAAGAGCTAGCCATTGTCCTTGAAACCAAGCATTGGAAGCACTATCTTGGCGAGAAGGCATTTGTAGTGGAGACAGACCATAAACCTCTAGTCTACCTTGAGATACAAAAAGATCTACCTCATAGCCAGATTCTATAGATAGAGTGGCGTAAATGATTCAACATGACAATCACCTACATGGAAGGCAAGAAGCAACTTGCAGATGCATTCACTAGAATGCTGATGGTAAACAATTTGGTGGTAGAGGTCAAGATGAACCCTAAATTTTGGCCAAAGATTCTAGTTGCTACAAAAATAGATCCCTAGATTGTAAGAGCTCAATCATCCAAAGGCAACAACCAAGGATTCACTTTTTGTGATGGTAAATTATAGATCCCGGATGCCTCAAAATTATGCACCATTATCTTAGCCAAATGTCATGATTCTGCCATTGTAGGTCATGCTAGAGTGGACAAGACCTTGGATGCAGTCTAGTGCCATTACTATTGGCTCAAGATGAGCAACTATGTGATGGAATATGTTTGGAGCTGCCTACTTTGTCAATAGAAAAACTCCTCTAATCAAGCTCTTGTAGGACTCTTGCAACCCCTCCCTACTCCTACACAACGTTGGGAATAGGTGAGTATGGATCTAGTCTACAAATTGCCCAAGACCACCTCAAGGTTTGACTCCATTGTAGTATTTGTTGACCAACTTAGCAAAATGATTCATGTACGTCCTACCACCAAGGAGGTGACAACTCCACAACTAGCTCAATTATACTTAGATGCAATTGTCTCTGTATCTAAATACTATTGCTTGTCTTGAGTTCTCATCACCAATAGAGGCACTCAATTTACTAGTCTATTTTGGCGAACACTCTTTGGTGTCTTCAAAACCAAATTGGCCATGTCCATGGCTTACCATCCATAGACCAATGGCCAAACAAAGCAAGCCAATTGCACTATTGAAGATATGCTTTAGGGCTTCACCTTAGATAAGCAAGAGAGGTGGGACACTTTACTTCTATTGGTGGAAGTCACATACAACAATTCAATAAATTCCTCAACCTAAGTCACACCATTCTTCCTCATGTATGGCAAGCATCCTTTCACACCTGCAAGCTTGATGAAGATATATCCGATGACTACCAAGGTTGATGTTGTCAACTCTTTTGTTTCAAAAATCCAATAAGGTATGGAGAATGCCAAAAATAGGTTGTGGATTGTCAAAAATTGACAAAAGTAGTATGCCAATACACACCATAGGCACATGGAGTTCTAGGTGGAAGAACAAGTTGGCTATCAACAACCAACCTCACATTAGTTGGCCCTCACAAGCTCAGACCTTGCTTTATTGGGCCTTTTCTCATTCTTTGTTGAATCGGTGTTGTGGCCTATCACCTCAAGCTACCACTACACATGAAGATCCATCCACTGTTCCATGTCTCTCTCCTATGCAGATATGTACCCTGATCAGACCCCTTTCCCTCCATACAAGACATTTGACCTTGCCCGACATTCATTGATGGCATGGAGGAATATGAAGTTGAACACATTCTCCAAAAATGCATCCATTCATCACCCACGTGTGAAAAATCTCATACAATGGAAAGGTTACCCACTATATGAGGCAACGTGGGTCCATTAGCCAACTTGACCCACGCACCAGTGTTAGTAAAATCTTTTGAGCAGCAGCTTCACAACGAGGATGTTACGTCTTAAAAGGAGGGAGGTTTGTAATACCAATAGATAGATACATGATCTAGAGATGAAATTTGGTTTTGTAACATCTGGGAGTATGTTATACATGATTTACTAATTAGATCAGATAGATGTATCACCAAAAGAGTACTTCTACTAATAGGCCAAAAACCAAAACATACTTGAAGGATTTAGAATCAATAGTTGGACATATGATCTAGAGGTGAAACTTGAGGTGGTGACATCTAGAAGGATGTTATACATGATGGGGAATGTAGATCAGATATAGGTATTACCAAAAGAGCACTTCTACTAATAGAGAAGAAGCCAAAAATAGCTTAAACTTTAAAACCATTTTTGGAGGCCTAAATGGATGAATTAGGCCATGAAAATGGAAATAGTTATCCCCCCTCATGGTAAAAATCTTGCCTTCTCTCCCCATGATTTGTCTTGTCAATAGCTTTCCAATGGTACCTTACCCATGCAATTTTGAGTTTCCTACAAGAAGATTCCCTAAAGATTCCTTTTGGTCAAACCCATTTGACCAACTAGATAGGACAAGAGTGACATGTCACCCATCCAAACAACTAATCCAAGGATGGATCTTGCTGACAGGTCACCAATCCATGTATCTGATCCAAGAGTGGAGCTTCCTTTGAGGGGATCCTCTTTGCTATATAATAAAGAGAAGGTGCTCCTTTGGGGCATCAAAGGATTGAGAAATAGGGTAAATCTGGGTTTTGTCTCTTGAAGAATACTCTTGTCCTTAGAGTATAGCACATAAGGACTTAACCACTAGAGTCTAATAAGACACTTTGTGGTCTATAGATCTTCCTTGAAGATCCAACCATACTAAAAATTCCATTCTAATTGTCCAATAAGACAACCATACGCATAACTTAACTTGCTCAAATGCAAGTCTAGTAGATAATTCTTCCAACCTAGTAGTTGATATCTACCATAGCCACTAGTAACCAAATTGATCCCATGCTCCTCAACCAAGCTAGTTCCATCATCAACCACCTCCACACTAGAAGTAATAATCACACCATCCGTACTCTCACAAATCATGGCAACCAATTGGAATATTGGAGTTGGATCAAGCCTTAATACAAACATGTTGGTGGATGAGAACAAAGGAGAATGCATAATAGACTGAGCCACCTCAACATAGCGCTAGACAAAGTCTTGGTAGAAGTAGCTAACTAAACCATATTTGGTCTATCTTTCCATCCATTGCTACTTGATACATCTGCACTATGATGTCTAAGAGATGGATGAGGTTTGTAGTGCATCAAAAAGTGTGAAATACTGGGGAAGTCTGACCTATCTACTAACCTCTCCTCTATGTAGGTTTAACTACACTAATATTTCTTTAGGCTCAAGAGCACATATTGTTTTCCTAGTCATTGTAGCAAATACATCTACCTATGTTGATCCACACATGAAGTCAAAGAGATCTTTATTACAAAAATAAGATATAGAAACCTCAACACCTGAATTGATCTCCTCTTAGCTATAGCCACACTGGCCAATCTTTAGTCCAATTACTCAATGTATGTAGCAATAGTTGTATCAAAAGTGAGAGTAAGTATTATACTCCTACCATGTGTGGGTCTTCTACCACCACATTGTCCTTCATGACCCATGGCTCCTTTTCTTCTTGCCATAGCAACTCTGCTATGCAATCATTCTGGGTGTAAGTTAAAGCATCGGTCATTAATGTGACCAAATCTATGACAATGGTCACACTATCTCTAGGTTGGTTGTGGGGATCTATGGATGTCACGTCCACTACCTTAAGTGTACTATTTTGTGTTGAGCTCCACCACAAGTCCAACAAGCAACACTACCATTTGATGACTTCTACTTACCAAAAAATGAAGGCAAAGATCTATGTGCACTAAACACTCCTTGCTCCATGAGATCAAGGCTGTACATGTTGCCCTTGAAAACAAGCATTGTAGAGTATACTCTACTTCACCTTAGAAGAAGCAACTATTGCGGATAAGGTCTTCTACCGAATCTAGATGTCATTATCATTTCTTTTACCGTGTTGAACTCAATCTGTTTTGCCAAACCAAAGACAACTACCAAAGTCAGTGAGGTTGCTTGTAATAAGGTGACATCATACCTTATGTTGCAACTTTGCATCTAATATTCCATACCAACAACTATCTTTCAATATATCAACTGCAAACTATCTTTGAATATATGAATGAAAACAAACTCGATGAAGTATACTATACTGTACTACACCTTAGAAGAAGCAACTGTAGTAGATGAACTCTCTCCCTGCCAAATTTAAATATCATTATTCTCTCCTTCAGCATATTGAACTCAATGCATTATGCCAAACCAAAGATAACTACCAAAGTTGGTGAGGTTATGCCAAACCAAAGACAATACCAAAGTCAATTAAGTTGCATGTAATAAAGTGACATCATACAGAAAATCACAACTCTGCATATAACATCCCATACCAGAATTGAACAGACCAAAGACAATTACCGAAGTCAATTAAGTTGCATGTAATAATGTGACATCATACAAAAAATCACAATTCTGCATCTACTATCCCATACCAGAATTGGACAACCTATACCTCAACTGTCATCTATCTTTCAGTATATGAGTGATCTTCGAAAACATATTTAATTGAATGGTCGGTGATATATTGATATATTGGTGAATGTCTTACCTCCCGTTACTCGTGTATTCTTTGTAGGGGAGCGTGTTGAAAGCTCTCCAAAAGCTCCACGCACAAACTGTATTGCTCTAGCACTTGTGGTACGCTCGTGTGGCAACCATGCCAATAAGGTCTTCCGCTTTGTATCGTGAGATAAAACAACAGAATTTTATCTCTTCCGACATTCTGATTGGAAATGTTGAGATGAGTCTCGCCATATCAGAAGTCAGACTCTGACACAGCCTATACATCTCTGGATTGAGACATTCGCCTCTCCAGTTTAAGATCTAGTTAGCAAATGTGTCCCAAGGTAGAACTCTATTCCCATGCCTGCAAAACACTGATTCCAAATTTTTTGGGGTGTCAAATACGTCTTGTGGTGTCACTTAGCGGACTCTGACCAATTCTTTTCACCTGTGGATGCAGACAACGGCCTCTCCTGTAGACTCTTGGTATTCGACTGCTCTTTGTTGCGCTTAAAGTGCTGACGTGAGAGCGCCTTCATGTCAAGTGATCCACTCTTCTGTCCCTTAGAGACTATGTTGTGACAGTATATACTCGGGCAATTTACGATCAGATCATATCCCTAGCCGTATCAGCCTCCTTGAGCGAACGACAAATGCAAGCTTGAACACTTATTCTGTCGGATTGCTTGCGCGCATGCTTGTGTCTCCAGCTCATACGTCAAAAGTCGATCCATCAGACTATTCTTTGCAGATAGTGAAAATCAGTGAGCCTCATAGAATCATGCGGTGAGATCATTCCCGAGTAGAACTGTACTACTGTAAATCATGTAAGTAGTTGCCGTGTTTCAGACGAGTGATAATAGTTCATCACAACATCACAATCTTCATCTACACAATATCACCACGGAGTTGTTTATGCATATAAGGGGAATGAGTGCATACTTTTGCGGCGAGAACTTCGTGTATTTTATTGTGACGCTATCTAAGACAGTTTTACAGCACAGAGATAATTCTGCTATTACACTACTCCCGATATGCTACTTGCCTCAGCAAATTCCTTGACAATAATCTACTCCTATCGAGCCTTCTGCACTCCCTTGATTTGAATGCAGAAAGGAACCACAATCAACCTCTGCAGACAACGCTCCCACAACCGGTGTCTATACAGTCACAAATACGTATTACATATTTATGCACTGCGGAAACATTCTGCATACAACAGGGAAGAAACTCCACTCGGGTTCTTAGAAAACAAAGGGTTGATTGTAGGAAAAAAGGGGCGGTCTCCATATAGCTAGGATAAGTAACCAATGGTACAATTTGGCATCCAAGGGTGATGACATATGTGGGCTCTGAGAGCAACCGAACGCTCAGGGCTTTGATGGAGGGCCTGGTGGCTTCATGCCTGGGAACTGCATTGAGACAGATCAGGATTCAAAACTCGCTGTTGGAATGTAGATCAAAACGTAACGACACACTTTTAGCGACATACGAAGCTAGGACAGAATATTCAAGCCACAATGCGGAAAACAAACAAAATGATATACTTCCTCCATTACCTGAGTATATGGGGACAAAGGCCTGTTGGCTCTGGGAAGTTCTGTCGATTTGGTGCTTGGTACCGTAACCAGTTCTTTCTCTGATGGTTTCTCCCCCGACTCTCCAGCAACCTCTGCAGGAGTGGAGGCAGCTTCCGCCGATATGGTCGCCTCCTCTGCGACGGGCTCCGCAACAGCAGGTGCTTCAAGTTCCGAAGTAGCAAGAGAAGGTGATTCAGCAATGGGAGCAGGTGTGGGTTCGGCCTGAGCTCCCATCATGTCCGGAGAAGGTGATTCTGCAACAGTAGCAGGAGTTGGTTCCACTTGCTTAGGTTCACTAACGGCAGGTTCAGATGGAACAGTTGGTGCTACGCTCTCCACAGTATTCTCGAGGATGGCAGCTCCGTTTGCGGTAGCAGCTTTGACTTCTTCATACTTGGGAAGCAGAACCTTTCCAATACCCTGTACAGAAGGTATGTGCCATCAGTATCTAAATCGTACATAATATAATTACCAAGACGTAGCACATAGACAGTTCATTTACCTCACAAGTTAGCTTAAGTTAAATAAACTTGTCAAGACAAATGCTCGGAGGCATCCAGTACCAAATCAGAAATAACCATAGTTTCCCGCTATCTTAGAAAGACGCAACGCAAGTTTCCTCACACCTGATCTTTCAGTCCAGCCAGATCAAATTGGACACACATTCGATATCAGTTGTAAGGACTGAACCTAGAAACACTGGATAGGCAAGCTAGTTGTATCACCGACCTTTAGTTCTGATACAAACTCCTGAGGTGCAACCTTTGTGTTTAGGAAGGTTTGCAGCTCCGAAAAGGTTTTCTTACGGTCCTGCACATAGAAGTAGATAAGCGAGTTGTCATCAGTGTTCACTGCTTGATGATGAGGTACAGAAAACAAGAGATACATGGCACTTGTCTACACGGTGGACATCCTAAGATGCACAGGCTAACCGCAGACAACTGCTCATCCAATCTACTTCTCGGCTTAAACGAAAAGGTTCGGGAAAAGCTAAAGAATGAAACTTAAGTTGCTGGGATCCACCTCGGCAAAGAGGAGCTTCTTTAAGAATATCTGCACGAGCGCTGCAGAGCCGAGTAATTGTAGGGCTGTCTCTGCCTGCGACAAGCAATGGAAGATGAGATTTTGTGGGCTTCTCTTGTGAAACAGAACTTGAACACAATGATACAACCTGGCATTGAGCTGAGGATGACTCTTATACCTCAGAGAACACAACAAGTGCTGCACCCGCTGCTGCTGCGACACCAATTGTAGTTGGGACCAAGCTTGAACTGTCCTGAATAATTGAAGTACATTTAGAAGGTACCAATGTAAGTTGCACAAGTTTGGCAGAGATCTCAAAAACACTATTGCGAACTAAAATCCGCATCCGTAAAGCGCACTTTCGAGAAATGGATATGAACGCGGATAAACTAGAGGTCACGTTAAATTGATCTTCGCTCCTAACCATCAATAGGAGTCCCGACATTCAGCGCTTCACCACAAATACTTGGAACCACGTCCAACTGGAATGAAATCCAGTGTAAGGACATCACTACTACCTACATTGTCCCAGAAACCTGGCCGGCTGTTCAAGAAACAGCAGATATCAAAATCCATTCATTCCATTCCGAAACAGGCAAGGTACTGTTTCCTTACAGTGTCAAATACGTCCTTCAAGTTGCCGAGGTCCAGGGTGAATCCCTTCCTGGGAATCAGCCAAGGAAGTTCGCTGCTCTGAGGGATGACAAGTCCAATAATCGGTCAGTCAGTCATGTCAGCAGCTTCATCATGACCCCATGTCTATTTGGGGAAGGCCAGACCACACACAGAGAGACTGTGGCACAGTCTGTATGTCCACTCCGAACGGATTGCTATCAGCTGAAATGTCGTGCACATCGTGAGTGGTAGGGAAACAAGCTGAAAAGTGGACTGCATAGACATGCATCTAAATGAAGGAACAGACCTGCCAGCCCCTTGGACCTTCAGCTCCATCCTTGATAGCATAGGCCGATTTGAAGCCATTTTGGACCAGTAGCTTGGCAACTGCGGCAGAGCTCCCATCAAACCTGCAACATATTGATTAACCCAAGTAATTATGAATTCGAGTTCTCGGCGGCAGTCAGTAAGTATAACCCCGTTCACGACCTGTATCGCGCAACCAGTTTGACAACGTACATTGTCCTCTTCTATTAGTAGATGATTCTCCAATAATGTAGGCTCCACTCCCAGAATTCAATCATGTAAGGAACCTCGAAACTCCGATTAGGCCCCGAAAGAGCTGCAGCTAGAAAAATCTGCAACCCATTAGATTCTCCTCGTCCAGCTCGCAGCGCACAAAAAGAGACAGGGATGAGATCTAAGAGACTGATTATCACCTGTCCAAGATATATACCGTCGTATTTTCGGCATCCTTGAATTTTGTCTTCACCTTCTCCACATATTTTTCAGCATCGCCGACAAACGGGAGCTGAATGACCTTCTTCCTGTAACTTCTCAGGTCCGGAGTGCCTTCCGACCTGATGTCATCCCCGACTCGAATATCCAGAATCTGTGTGACGAGTTCGGAATCTCCCAGCTTAGCGTACGCTTCCGCGGCGGACACTGTTCCATAACCTTGTGGTTTTTTAAATACATTGGACGCGATCACCGGCAAGGCGAGGACAACCACGCCGCCGACAATTGCTAGCGGGTTTGAGGAAATAAAATCGGTAATCCCGGAGGTATCTACATCGATATCTACACTAGGGAGGCTCAAATCAAACGAGTCAGAACTATTCCTCACAACCTCTTCAGCATTTGACACCACTTCGTCATAGCTCAAAGCCAAAGCACTCTCCACTCTCGCAATCCCCGCAGCAACGGTGGCGAAAAGCACCTTACTCCTCTCCCTCAGAAAAGTCTCTCTCACTCGTTCCTGCACCGACACACCGACATCGTCAACTTTCGCTACAACACACTTCTCGTCCCGCTTCTTTCCAGCTGAGAAAAGCTGAGAGTGGCTCTGTCGTGTCAAATTCCTTCGGCTTCCGGTAACAATCGAACCCCCGACCCCACACCGAATGGAAGTTCGCGTCGCCGCGCTGCTCAACCCCAGGGCCTCCATCTTAGCAACCGCGCCACAACCCTCCCCTCCCTCTTCGTTCCCCTCAGGAGGTTCTTCTTTTTCTCCTCCCTTCAATTTCTTCAGCTCTTCTTCTCCAGTTCACAATTCCTTCGACAAAATGTCGATTACATTCACTAGTACTACACAACAGCATGCATGAGAGAACGGTAGGGCAGGAGCGCAAGAGGCCCAGGTTTTCCTCCGAGTTGTTTATCCTTCAGCAGATTCACCCCATTGGCCAATCTCTACCGGTCGTCCACTCAGGGATTTCCTCTGCTCCACGTCAGTCTGGTGTGAGCGAATGAGAGGACGAGATTCCGAGGCATGGGATCCAGGCGTCCGACCGCGGAGGACACAAGTGCGCTCAACTTTTCTCCACGTGGCCCAGGCAAACGGTCAGGTCATCCGCTGTAAGCAAGAGGCGAGAAATATTCACCTCTTGCTCTATCTCCCCACCGCCACCTGGCAGTGACCAAGTCTCTCCACGAGCCAAATCATCTCCGTTTGCATGGCATACCTACAAGCCTTTCCAAACGAGCATCTACAGTTTCTACAATGTCCGTCTATATACCAACCCTATAATTAAATTCGGGAGTTTTCATGGATTTCTTCATTCGTTAATACTTCATGCGAGACAACGTGTTCAGAAAAGCACGACTCTGTTCCATGCAATAACCTTTTTATTGCTTTATCTTGTATTAAGCCATATTTGACCTGGTTACATCTCCGGCATGTTTATTAGTCTCCCAGGAATTGACATATGGAGGAGGTACTTTACTTGTACTATAATACGTACTGGTTGTACTACTGCGTTACCTTACCTTCAGTACCTTGTTAAGATTCTCTCGTATTCAGAGGGGTTTCATCGCTCGGAAAGTTGCAGTTGTGATCAACTAGAATAATCTCTTCCGCACAGTTCCTAGGCTGGTGATTACGGGGTTGAATGTGGAAATTGAAACCCAAGATGAATGCGTTCTCTCAGCTACCGTAGACCATTGTCGGTTGTAGATTGCAAGTCATTTGCCATTGTGATATTCTACACATAAAAACACCATGTAGAATAGTACCATATACAAGGCTGTCGTCCTTCATGGAGGGAGCGTCAATGTGTTAAAAGAGTATTTTCTGAACCACTTACAAAGTTGCTGTTCCTTATCAAATGATATCTAAAATTCCCGGAATGTTCTAGCTTGTTTTGTCAAGAAGGATCAGTTGTTCTTGTGAGAGTTGAAACATGAAATACAGCATATTATTTTGCTATATGCAAATTGTGCAATAGTATAAACGTGTGTTGAGGCAGCTTATAGTTGCTTAGACATGTATGGGCTTTAGGTGTTTAGATCTGTATTTACTGGTATCAAAAAGTGCTGAGTCAATTTAACCATTCTGTCGATGTATTAGGGGTTTCAAAGTTGGCTTCTCTCCTAAAGTTACAGGCAGAGGCTCGGGAGTGGTAAATTTTGTTACAGTTACCAGTAACAGTCGATGAAGTTATAAATAAACGTCCCTGTGCAAAAGAGTTCCGGGTACCAAAAAGTAGTTTATGGGCATGAGGGGTTTCAGTTTCAAATTGATATTCTGGCTTTACCGTGGAGTATGAAGTCCGGCAATTAATTAGTGTCTTGAATCGAGGCAAATATTAACCATATTATCCTAACCATTTCCTTCACATTATGCCAAATGGAAAATGATGCAAGTGAAATTAATGAATAAGCATAATTTGAAATTGTTGACACTCCCACTTCTTAGTATCTAATAGCTCATGCGCAAGGGAGATGGTTTCATGTTTTTTATGGTGAATATGTTAGATACAAAGGATTAGACACACCGCACCTAGCCCGACACAGCCACACGATAGAGCACATAACTAGTAATACAAGTTTGCATGTGCAAATTGAAATCAAAGTTCTTAGTGAAACAGAGAAACCATGGATGAATCTCACACTCACCTCGAGACAACAAAGAACAAGTTCAATTTGCACCCCTCCTCCCTCGCCGGTTTGGATTTCAAGAACTTTTCAAGAAAATGGTTGCAGTTGTTCCAATTTATGCACATAAGGGTGTTCCAATATTTGCTAGCAAATGGAGTTCAGTTGGATCCAGGAGCAAAGTTGGTTCAGATGGATCGGGGAGTAGCAATAGCAAAGCAATTAAAGGAGAGGATGATAGATTCAAAATGGTTTCTCACCACTCTGCCCAAATTTTGGACTGTTTGGATGACCCAAACACTCAAGTTAGATTCATGGTCGGAATAGTAAAAGGCATGTCTAGAAGAGCACCGCATTTAGTTACATGGCCACTTACTGAGCAAGGCACGGGAGAGGATTTCCCATTTCCATAGGAGAGAGGCTTTACAAAAATTTTGCTTGATATATCAAATAGTATAAAGATACACAATAATAGAAATATAATTCCATTGGAGAGGGTCCCAATGAGAAAGATAGTAAGAGAGGATGGAAAACCATAGATGAAAAAGTGAACCATCTTTGTACACATTTTCAAAGAATTGATTAATGTTAGGTTGTAGAGCCAATATATCTCCACTTGCTTTGGGGAGCATTGGTGATGGTGTTGAAGATAGAATTTGGATCATAGATGGAACATGCAAAGGTGGTGGTGAAGAATTTGGCCAAAATTCTACACTTGATTAAACACCAAAGAGCACTCAAAAGATCACATGAATAGATTTGAAGAGGAGGTCTAAATTGCAATTGTTTTTGGAAATTATGAGTGTGGGTCAAGAGGAGTTCAAGAGGATGGCAGTCAATGCTTGACATGAGAAAATGAAAAGGAAGAGGAAGAGTATCTCCCGAGGAAAAAAAAGAGATTTAGTCATTGCAAGGATATCTAAGAGCAACAAGACCAACACATGAGACCAACTCCGAAGGAACACCCAATGAAACAAGAGAAACACACAAGATCATGCCAAGAAGAATACCTTGTGAAGTTAGAGAAAAGGAGGGTAGAGAAGACATTGAAGAGCACACAAGAGAAGCATCCAATGAGAAAGATCTAACTAAAGAAGAAGCTTTAAAAGAGAAGGAAGGTGACATTTTAAATAGAAGGAAAATTTCTAAAGTTGCTAAGATTACACTTGCACTTGCTTCTTTGTCATAGGATTGAGCTAGCCATAGCAAATTGAAAAGTGACTCCCTTGAATCCAGAGAGAGGTGTAAAATAGTTGAGATTGAAACACAAGCTGCAAAAATTGCAAAACAAAAGATATAAGTAGAGGCTGAGGATATACTTAGAACAAAGAAAATAAGGTCAAAGGTAGAAAGGCTCCATATCAAAAAGAGAGAAGAAAAATCAATATGTTTTTACTCAATAACACTTGAACTAGCGAGGGCGGCTGGGAAGACCTCCAAGGAGATCAGAAGCATTATTACAACTTTATTTGGTATAGATTCACATCCTTATAATGGCTCTAGTGCTAGTTATAGTGTGGATCCCAAGTTCCCTATACCTAAGACATATTATACAACAGATTTCACAAGTTGGAATGAGAGTGAAGAATAGTAAGAGCTCTACTATGATCACTTGTTAACAGATCATACTCATCATTAAAGCATATTAAAAATCATTAAAACCACCATTAAACATCATTAAAAGCATTTCCTATAACATAATGTTAATACTTTCTCTCCATGTCTTTCCTAATTCATCTTTTATATCACATGTTTTATCCCCTCATATAACATCAACATAACTACACAATTATATTAAAAATGTTAGCTTATGCTTAAAAAGTTCAAGTCCCCACCAAAACAAGCCCAATCTCATAACATACTCTATGCAAACAAGATTTCAAGATATTGGGGTCTAATTCTACTTTGTTAAATCTTGGTTTGCATGGTTTGCACAATTTCATAACTAGGTTTGCATGGTTTGTGCAATCTACATGGCTAACAAAATCTTTTGTAGTTTTCACCCACTAGTGTTTAACTTGGTGCTTACCTAAGCTAATTATATCTCACCTGGTTTATGTAAAAGACTAGTGTTTAACTCATTGAGTTATGTTGCTTACATCAAAAGTAGTGATGCAAGCACAAAAAATAACAAGTTAGTGTGTAAGTATAGTAGCTTAATTATATAGTCCATGGAGCTATAAGAACTCATGTAAGTACTATAATCCCTTGTGTATCAATAAAGTAGAGAACATCAAAGGAATACATCAAAACCATGACAAAACATATAAGTTTGTGGTGTAAGTATCAAAGTAAGTGATGCAAGTATAGAAGATTGAAGTGTACAATACTTAAATATACATATCCGGCCCATAAGCTAGGCCAAAACTCCCAATATGAGTGAATTTTAGGCATTAGTTATATAATAGACATCTAACTCTATGGTACATGTCTTTCAAAGACCTCATGTAAGCGCCTATAGAAGATAGGCCTAAGAAAAAAATGATTATAGCACCACAACCACCTCCACTCTTGCTCATTCATCTTGGGCTCACGGAATGCACACCCTAAAAGATCATAAGGGTCAGAATTGTAATCCCTTGATCTACTTGTGGTGCACTCTTCCTCTAGGAAATGTATAGCTAGAAGAGTGGATTCTTTAAATCTATCTAGAGGAGCTACAAGAAGCTGAAATAATGATGTATATGAAGTATAGTATAGAGTATAGTCATTGGACCAAAACTAAGAGGATGTATAGCTCCATGAGGATGGTTCCTACAATAAGGTAGAGCATCACTATCACAACTAGTATATCTTGGATGGATAAACCAAATGAATTAAATGTATTGTATGGTCTAACTATGAAACTCATCAAAGTATCCATCACTCTCACAAAGAGATGCTATCAAACACACTTTGGTGTTTACTCTAATAGGTAGTAGACCATGCTCCCACATAGAACACAATAGAACCTCTACCTCATGATTTGGACCACATGTCCATATGATCACATGAAAGTGTGTGATACAATACTCCATAAAATCTCTCATGCCCAATTGCAAGACATACCATAAAGTACTACTTGCTTTGTAGGAATGTCATCCCCTCCTCTGCACACCACCCAAAGAAATGAAGTCTAGTAGGAACTCTCATGTCCGCTATACAACTCACATCTAATACTAGAATCTTCCTCCTCAAATAAGAATGGAAAATTATATGTGGGATAAATCCTCTACATAAGCCCGTACTCTCTCTTAACTAAGTGAGTCTATGTACCTCATCCCTCAAAGAAGCAGCCCTCTCTTCTTGGAGCTCCAAATACTCATGAAGAGTACCACTAAAATCTTGGAGGTCTGGCCATCTCCTCCCTTGTGTAAGGTCTCCAAGATACAATATACTCCACGGTACAAAAATAAGGCTCTTCTCTTAGCCCCACCATGAGAGTCAACCAATTTTGACTAGAAGAAGTGGCTATGAAAATAGTGGATTTACTTGGATGCACTCAAAATTATTTGTAGTTTGTGTAGCTCTAGTCTCCATACCTACTAAAGAGGATGATGCTCTAGCTCCCATGGAGTCATGCACTTCCTCAAAAGAAGGTGATGTTTGTGTGGCTCTAGCCTCCATACCTATTGAAGAAGATGATGTTCTCTCTATGGATAGAGCTCTAGCTCCCATGGCATGATGCACTCCCTCAAAAGAAGGTGATGTTTGTGTAGCTCTAACCTCTATTCCTTGTAAAGGAGAAGGAGCAGAAGTGTGGGTATATCTAGTCAATGTAGCTCTTTCATTAGTTGAGGGCCAAGTAGAGGTATATGGTAAACCGTGCTCTATTTGAACTCCCTCCTCCACCATCCTCATCCACATACAAGAGTTGAGTCCCATCTCAATAGGAAGGAAACTCCAAGGATATTGTAACATCTCCACCTCAAGCCACACTCTAGCTTCCTCTAATGCATCATTGTATGCTACCCTCAAAGTATCAAGTTCATCTCATGTATAGTACTTTGTGGCATATCTAATAGCTCCATAGTAATGGTGAAGTTTCTCATATACCAAATCTCCTAAACCCTATAAACCTCAACTCTTAACTCTCTATCTCTAATAAGTCTATTCAACTCAACCAATCTCTCTATGCAGGCTCTCACATCACACTCTCTCCCTAATAACCCTAACTAACTCTACTAATCTGTCCCAAGTAGTACTCTCTTCCATACAATGATGCATATCATGCTCTACAAGTCTACTCTCTCCTTCTCTCTTTCTCTCTCTCTCTCTCTCTCTCTCTCTCTCTCTCTCTCTCTCTCTCTCTCTCTCTCTCTTTCTCTTTCTCAAATAACACATGTTCCTCTAGTTGGAATTTCTCTTTGTTATGAGCTAGAAGAGTCTCCTACTTGGCCAACCTACTCTTCCTCTTACTAAGGAGGTGCTCTTCTAGCCTAAATGTTGTTCTCTCTTTACTAGAATCCTCTCATAATGAGCTAATCTACTCTCCATCTCAACCTCACCTCTCACTCTATGCAATGTGCAATCATGTTGTAATGGGGAATCATAATGCTCATGGGGATATAATGGAGCACCATGGTGCTCAAGATCAGGAGGACTAGGTGTATGGGGAGGTGGGAAGTAAGAGTCATGGAAATGTAATGGATCATCATGGTGTTTGGGCTAAAGAGGATCTAGGGGAGGGAGAGAGTGACTTATAAATAACCATATCCACCATATCAAACCAAATAACAAAACCATGTAATTGTAATCATCATCCATTAAAGATTGATTTATATATATATATCAATATACATGTGGAAATCCAACTCAACATACTCTAAACATGGTACTATAATAAAAACACCCAAAACTCTTACTCACTCACCATGTGCATAATCATCATTTGGTGCTATATGTACCTCCTCCTCCTCTACACTATCACTCATGCAGACCTTCTCCTTTGCACCTTCATTCCTATATAAAATCTCATCACTCACAACCTCACTGTCTATGAACAAGTGTGTGAGAACTTGACGCACATGAGTCACACAAAACCGTCTCCCATCTGAGTGGCTAAGTTACCTCTAGACTATCACAAGCTCTACCTCAATAGAAAATAACATAAGCTTAGCTCAATCATAGTCCACAAGAGTAGATCTAGCCATCTTACTCTTCATTATGAGAATGATGTTCCTACGTACTACCCTTGGACGTTGGGCAAAGATAACAAGTGAACACAACAGCTGGGAAAAAGGTCTAAATGTAGTACATGCACTTTTCCTAGATAGATATCTCCTAGTTGTCTTGTCTCTCACAAGAAACCAATCCTCTACCAAATTTTGTGGAATTGTTTTCCTCCTTTGTGTGCTCCCTAAAGGCAAAAAAAAATTGCTCCTCTTATCATAGCAACATTGAATCTCACACCTCTCTTTCTTACTTTGCCGTTGTGAGTTTCATAGTCCCATGTACTAGCAAACTCCTTACACAATGCAACCTATATTACATAAAAAACAACATGTTAGTACAACCTACTATACACCAAGTACTAGGAAAACAAACCACACAAACCATGGGAAAACCAACCTAAAAAAATATGTTTGCATGGTTTGTGCAACATGGCAAGATGTTTGCATGGCAATATGGGATGATTTGCACGGAGGGATAAAGATAACTAACATTTGCACAACACAAATTGAGAGCACGATACAAATTGAGATAATCATTACAAAATTTGCAGAAAATTCAAATTTATAGAAAACCAACAATGTGCTTACTTTCAAATTTATAAGAATTTGGGTACTCAATTCCCAAAGCAATCTTGAGTCCAAAAGCATCTAAGTCCTCTTCTTGAATACTCTCCGTTGCATCTCTGATTTGTAACTTATCCAACCAACACCATTTAATGTATGGCATATAATCCACCAAGGTGTGGAACCAAGTTAACCATGATCCCTTTATCATCTCCTCCATGTGTTTAGTCTCAACTGCTCTCTTGTAAGCCTCCTATGCATCTCCATGCACTTTCTTTCAGATTTTACTAATCCCTACACTTTGATTTCACTAAACCTTGCACGGATAGTTTCATTGTCCCCTTCAATTTCACACTAAACCCTTTGCAGATTGTTCCACTATCCCTACCTTGGACTATCACCTCTCCTTGTCCCTAATCTCTTCATGTGTCCTCCAATTATTCTCACCTCAAAGCCTTCCCTTCCTTTGTTTCTCATCTTCTCTTCCTCTCACTCTCTCCTTGTCACCTTTGATTACTCTCCCAATCTCCTCTCCTAATTATTTCCTCCTCTCCTTCTCTCAATCTCCCTCTCTCCTCTCCTTCCTCCATTCCTCCTCCAATTATGCTCCTCCTCATAATTTCCTCTCCCAATTACTCCTTCCATGATACCTCTCCTTCCCAATTACTCCCCTATAATTTCCCCTCCCCTTAGGCTTGGGCTCCCTTGTCCCATGATTTACAATTTACTACCAAAATCCTCCTTTCAAACAATCCTCTTCTCATTTCTCTTGATCTCAAATGATCTCTCCCTCTGAAAGTCTCTCAAGTTTCTTTTGAATGATCTCTTCCTTCTCTTCTCAATTCTCAAAACCTATATCTCCTTGATTCTAAAAATCCTTATTTCACAAATTACTCCTTTCAACCCATTATCTTGTTCCCTCCTTCTCTCCAATACCTTTCAAATTTGAAATTGCTTTTCTCTCTTCTCTTGCATTTTCTTTCAAGTTGTACTTCTCTTCCCCACCTTGTAACTACCAATAACTCCTTCTTGTCCTTCCAAAACCTTTTGAGTAACTTGATAGTGATTCCATACAACACTTCCATACACAAAAATTCTAATTCATACATACTTCCATATAATCTTACACACATGAGAAAATTCACATATTCTACACAAACAAGCATTGTTGCATTCCATCCAAACTACCCAAACATTCTCATGCAAATTATCATTCTCCACAAACTAGCATTCTCTGCACAAATTACCACAATGTTCTTACACAAGGAAATTGCAAAACTTCCTCACACAAGAAAATTCTCACGCAAACTAGCATTCTTTGATTCCACACAAACTATCATGCTCATGCATTCTATGCAAAATTCATGGAAAATAATCATTTTTCATGCAATATTTGACCATCTAACTATAGTATTTATTCATTTAAAAAATATCATGTCCAAAATATATCATTGACTTGATTGCAAAAAAGCTAAATAATTTTGCATTATAAGAGTTTTTGCTTCTTCTTTATTCTCACCTTGATCTTCAAAAGGAGGCTCCAATAATAGTTCTCCTTCATTTTCCACTTCATAATCATAGTCTTCCTCTACCCAATTTTCTGCTTGGGTTATCAAAAGATTATGGAGTATACTACATATGGTGATCCATCTTAAGAGAATTATGTTTCTTTTATGATCATTTAATTGCACTCTTATTTCTTTGAGATGATGTTATCTAGCTTTCAAAATTCCAATACAATGCTCATTTACCACTCTGGCCCAAGCAAGACATTTATTAAAAGCTGACTTATCTTGGGTTCTAGCTTGCTTAAAGGAGGAACTAAATGTCTCATGGAAATGTATCCAAAATCTTTTAACAAGAATTTGTGCCTCTCAAACAAACCAATGTTGCCTCTTGAATTCAAATCCAACCATATAGGAGACTTTTTCAAACATGCCATATTATTGCAAGAGCTGGGCATTCATGCAATCACATCCCATTCCACCCTACTAAATAAATAATCTTTCAACAATGCATCTCACAAAACAACACAACTGGAAGTCTAAAACAAAACACAACCATTCACACCAAAAACAACCATTCTCATTCTCACCTCCTACAAAATAGATGATCCTTCTTCTATCATTCTCACCTCCTACAAAATGGATGATCCTTCTCCTATCATCACACATTACTTGGCCATTGATGGAATGAAATCCTTTCCTACAAAAGTATATCTCTCAAAGTATATGTTCACACTTGGTCTTTGAGAAAGTCAAAACATAGTTCTATCCGCCAATTCCACCAAACCAAGAAATGTTTTTGAGCAAAACTAGAAGATATCCTTGACCTCTCTTCATTTCCATGACACTTCATCTCCTTGCCCAAGGTAGCTTTGATTGCAGTCATGGCACATCTAGTGAATAAAATAGTAGACACTCCACTAATCCCCCATAGGTTTAAGCCTCTTGCCACACTTAAAACTTACCAGGGAGGTCTGTGGATCACGTTAAGAGAAATATTAGCTAGGCAATTAGCACACGTAGTTTAGTCAGAGATTACTAGTAAAGAAGAAGGCTATCTATGTCTCATGTCACCTTCAGGTAATTAATTAAGAGTGGAAAAAACCTGGAAGCAGAGAGGTTAGGTAAGCCAATTATCATAATTTAGCCAAAGATGAGGAAAAGCTATCCAAAGCAAGTGCAACTTGGAATCAAAAAAGAGATTGTGACTAGTGAGATGCATTTTAAATACTTTATGATCTTGTATCTCATTCACCAGAGCTTGAAACAAGAACAAATACATTCTTGTGAGATGTCTAAAGGCAATGGAGTCCAATCTGAAATTATTTTTTAACACAAACTCATTACTTGTTGTACATTGGACCCTCTCTTGCAAATACCGGGATTCTAAAGTATAATTCAACCACTTTGTAAAGATCTCCATTGAATTTTTCTCCTCATTGGAGCTCCAATACATCTATTCCAAGTCAAGAAAGTCACTCTCAATTTCTTCTCTCAAAATCATCCTCACCAATTTTGCAATTTTATGGAAGAGGAAAATTCAATCACTAATGTGAGACATCTTAGCAAGGATTCAGCTTGGAAAATATCCAAGTGGTGAACAAAGAGAACTCAGATTTATAGTGAACAATGCAACACAAGTCTTACCTAAAAAAGTGAACAAAGAGTGAAATAGGAAGAAGGACCGAGACCACATGAACAAGAGGGGTGTGAGCAAGAATGCAAGAACAAAAAGAAAGAGCACAAGCACTAAAGTGAAAGTGCCAGAGTACTGCAAAAGAGGTAACATGTGAAGTAATGCAAATGCAACAAGAGTCCTAATATTATTTGTGAAACCGCTATTCTTAGATGTGAATAATAAAACTAAATAGAATACTTGAAGTAACCTTGACACAAGGGACTGCCATGATATTCAATTTGTGTACAACAAATTCTTGAGGTGATCTCAAATAAGAGTTCCATTATGCAAATCATGAATAAAAAATACTTGTGGTAATGATGATCAAGAGCAAACATGAGCTATCACTAAGAAAGAGTTGACAAAGAGTTGGAACTATACCTGAGAATAAAATTCTCAAGAAGGAAAGATTAATAAGAAATTTAAAATCATATTAGCAGGAATCTTTTTTTGAAAATTCAACTAGCAAAATCCTTATCAGTGGCCTTAATTATCAATTATTAGCATTCTTAATTAGCCATTAGGATTTATGGCAATATGAAAAATGCACCGTGTTATTGTAAACATCTATGGGTCAAGGTTTTGATTTCTTGTAAAATTTCTATAGGCATTGTGTGCTCTACCTATAAACTAATTTCACTTTTTGATCTTACTACCCATTAAATTTTTTTGGGTTACCCATAAATAATTATGGAGTCATATGGGCCCTCAAAAAAGCTAACCTTGAAACCTCTTATTATCTAGTCTTGTGGGTGAAATGTCACTTCTCATGCATCCCGTAAGTCTTCATTCTATTGAGTGTTTTCTCATTGTGACTAGGGCGATCATGAATAAGAACAGTACCTCTATTTATATTTATATAAATATTCTCTTTTATATGTTTTCAGTGCAGATAATATAAACTTGAATAGTAATAATTCCACTTGTAATTATCTTGGAGTTAATAAACATTAATGCATTAAAAAATAAAACAAAATAAGCAAAATAAATTAGAATTTGTAGAAATTTATGATTTCTAAGAAGGTTTTATAAGCATTTCAGAAAAAGGAGCCAGTCCAAAGATACACTCTTTGGTTGAGAGACACTCCTTTATTAATCTTGTGATAGTTTTAATCCTTAAACTTGAGAATTAAATGTTTTCTTCTACATTATTTTCTCAAGTTGAACTTAGAAACAAAAATGAGCCTTCATATATCTCATTTTTCTTTCTAGAATAATATCTTGTGTATTGTACATCATAACCTATTTTAACGTGAGAATTTGAACTGAATTGAGGAAAAGCTTTGCCAAGTAGTCATGTTGCAATCATGAATACAAGACTATATACATTATGTTAATGACCAGTTTTTTCAAATATGGTCAACTGGTATAATTCCTAAAGGGTGACTCCCAACAGTAGAAGGTGACTCCCAACAAGAGTCATTAATAAATTTATTTGTAGAATGTTCTAGAAATATTAGGAAGCTTCTTTGTGAGAAGTTTCTAAAAACTTCCCCAAAATGAAGTAATTTTTATGCTAAGTAAATGACTAGCTTAGCTTGTATGCCAAGTAGATTACTAACTTTGCTTGCACTCCAAGAGAGACAACTTCTAAAAGAAACCATCCTTGGAAACTTCTTGAGAGTTTTATAATTAGTTATCCTGTAAATGCCAAAGCCCAAGTTCATGCTATACATTTGAAGTTATCCTTATTTGAGGGTTTCAATGTGATATTCCATTCTCATATTTCACTTCTTGATCTTTTACATTGATATTAGAGTAAGAATAGAATAATTGGAATTTGTAGACTACCAAATCTATTTCCTCCAAACCATTGGGATTTCTACATCCCTATACTACCAAAATACCACATTTTGGTCAAATCTTTTTCTAAATGCAATGAACTATTGATCCTTCCAATTGTAACTTGTTAAGCAATAGATGTGTTGCATTTACACGTTAACCTAAAAGTTTCTGAATAAATAGTATTGTAGAGTAGTAGCCATGGTGACAATAGATAAACTTATCCTTGTTATAAAAAATAGAGCATCTTACTTGATTGTTGGACGAGAGAGATTATGATGTGCAAGGACAATAACAATAGAGGGAGTAACTTTCCAAGAAGAAGAAGATCAAGTGCGGTTTCCAAAGCCTAAGACACTTGAAAGCAAGAATTTATCTGGTATAGGGAAGAAATTTGTATTTAATTGTGAATGGTACTTTAAAGCTATAAATCTTCTTGATAATGGAGCAATTCCTCTTGGCTTCAAGCCAATTAGATGGAGTGGTAAAATTTGGGTAGAGTAAACTCAAGGACAATTTGTTGCTCCAATATCAAAATTGGAAGAATTCAAGAATCCAATATTTGGGAAATTCAAAGTGGTGATTGGTACACAAGTTGCACAAGATAGATAGAAAAAATTAAAGCAGATTGGTTCTGTGAAGAGCTACACACTCAATTCCAAAACACAAGAATGTATATTCTAGAGATATAAGAAGGCAAAGCTCTAAATTGGTTTGTGAGAAGCTTGAAATCACATACCAAATTAAGAGTAACCATGTGTGAGCCTAAACATTTAGAAGAATTCATGTAGTTGGCCAAGCATTTTGATTCCTTGGTTACTACATCTTGGTCTAGATCACAAAACTTGCAAGCACCATACCTGGGCTGAGGAGAAAACATTGATGGAGATTGATGCCATCTAATAGAGACAACTGAACAATAGATAGAGAATTATTGCAATAAGATAGTGGCTACTTTTATTGTCACCAAATTAGACACCATTTTGTTGAACGTCCAACTAGGAATGGAATCCTTGACCCATTATCCAAATGGAGTTCTTGGAACATGAAGATCAAGGAGATAAAGAGTCTCAATAGGAGATATCAAGCCACTTATTAGGAATCTAATTTTTTCCAATTGGATTGAAGGCTTGACCTATCAAAATTGACTATGCTAGGTTTGCAAGGTATGATATAAGATTGTGGTTGTAAGATTTTGGTAGATTATAGGAGTTTTGAGAATTTCATGTCCACGCAATTAGGAAAATAATTATGTATTCTTATCTGTAATACTCCAAGGACAAGAGAAGAGAGAAAACACAAATTTCACACTCAATCATCTGATGCTCCGAAGGAGCACCTTCTCTTTATTATATAGACTAAGAGGATCTCCTCCAAGGAAGCTCCACCATAGGATTATGCACATAGATAGGTGACATGTCAACAAGCTCCACCCTTGGATTACTTACTTGGATGGGTGACATGTTGGTCTTGGTCCTATATGGTTGGTCAAAGAAGCTTTGACCAGAGAGAATCTTTTAGGGAATCTTCCTATAGGAATCTCAGAATCAAGTGGGTGAGGTACCATTGGAAAGCTCTCGACAAGACAAAGCAAGGGGGAAGGAAGGCCAGCCTTGTCTCTATTGGAGGGGAAGAAACCTGCTTATTTTTTAGGCCTAATTCATCCTTTTAGGCTTCCAAAATTGCTTTCAAAGATTTTAGGCATATTTCGGTTCTTACTCTATTAGTAGAAGTCCCCTTTTGTTGATACCTCTTTCTGATATGTTTAGTCCATCATGTGTAACATCATTCTAGATGTTACCAAAACAAATTTTACATCTAGATCATATGGCTAGCTCTTGGTATTACATTATCAAATTTATATTAGGTAGCAAATTGATGATGACAAATGGTAAATTTTTCATCATCAATTTGCTTTTTTGTTGGTTTCAAGATTGGGAAGGAGTATTCAAAGTGTATGAGATTCATAGTATCTCTACTACACTATAATATCATTCTAGGTCTTCCTTAGCTTGAATTTCCTAAAGTTCAGTTTGATTAGACATGATGATAAATTCAAGTATAACACCAAATACAGATTATCAATTAAGGTTTTTGGTATATTTGAAAAAGACATCTAAGAGTAGTAAATCCCAAGATTGGAAGTTTGTCAATATAGAGATTGCAAAACAAGCTTTGGAGAAAGATATTTCTATTTTATTGGTGTGGATCAAGCAAATTATGCAAGGAGAACCTAATGAGGAGAAGAAACTTCAAAATGCAATAGTTGATAAGATAGTTCAAGAGTTTGTAGATGTGTTTCCAAATGATCTTTTCAAAGTGTTACTTTATGATCAAGGTATGCATTTCAAGATCTAGTTATTGGTAAGTAGTATTCCAATGGATAGACTAATTCTATCAACTCTCACCAAAGGATTTAGAAGAGCTTCAAATAACATTGAAAAATTTATTGGAGAAGGATTTCTTACAACAAAATATATTCCCTTGTGGAGCATAATTACTATTTGCCCCAAAGAAAGATGGAGGATTTGATTCTATTTGACTATGAGGGTCTTAATTAAAAAATGGTGACAGAGTGTAATACTCCGAGGACAATAGAAGAGTGAGAAACACAAATTACACACTCAACATTTGGTGTCCCAAAGGAGCACCTTCTCTTTATTATGTAGACAAAGAGAATCTCCTCCAAGGAAGCTCCACCATAGGATTAGGCACAGATAGGTGACATGTCAGCAAGCTCCACCCTTGGATTTCTTACTTGGATAGGTGATATGTCAGTCTAGGTCCTATCTGGTTGGTCAAACAAGCTTTGACCAAAGGGAATCTTTTAGGGAATCTTCTTGTAGGAGTCTCTGAATCACGTAAGGTACCGTTTGAAAGCTCTTGACAAGACAAAACAAGGGGAAGGGAAGGCCAGCCCTTCATTTGTTAGGGGGGGGGGATTGTGCATATTTTTTAGGCCTAATTCATCCGTTTAGGCCTCTGAAATTGCCTTCAAAGATTTCAGGCATATTTCTATTCCTACTCTATCAGTAGAAGTCCGCTTTTGGTGATACCTCTTTCCGATCTGTTAAGTCCATCATGTGTAACATTCTTCCAGATGTTACCAAATCAATTCTCACCTTTAAATCATATGTCTAGCTATTGGTTCTAAGGTTCTCAAGTCTATTTTGGTTTCTGCTCTATTAGTAGAAGTACTCTTTTGGTGATACTTCTATCTGATCTATTTTGAACATCATGTATAACATCATTCTAGATGTTACCAAACCAAATTTCACATCTAGATCATATGGCTAG
This sequence comes from Lunularia cruciata, assembly GCA_948567375.1. NCBI lineage: Eukaryota > Viridiplantae > Streptophyta > Marchantiopsida > Lunulariales > Lunulariaceae > Lunularia > Lunularia cruciata. The sequence continues at coordinate 20,037,354 of OX419761.1, read as the reverse complement.
CTCTTGGTATTACAAAAAGCCTCAAATTGGTGATTTGTTGGATCAATTAGGTGTAGCACATTACTCTTAAAGTTGGATCTTTGAAATGACTACTAGTAGATTCCCATTGATGGAGAAGATATACAAAAGATTATATTTTGTACAAGGTATAGGCATTTTGAATGGAGAGTTTTACTTTTTGGGCTCACTAATACTCCAACAGTCTTCATGGACCAATGCATTGGTATCAGAAGGGCTATTGGATTGATATATGGTAGCACTCTTGGATGATATTTTGTACTATGATAACACAAAGGTAGAACACAAAAATAACATATGAGAAGTCTTAAGATGATTATAACAATGTATAAAAGACCAAGACCAAGGAGAAAAATAAGAGAATGGAAACCCACATGGGGACATTTGAATGTATGAAAACTCCAGATGTCTAGCATGAAGCTTTGGCTTTGGTATTTATAGATAGCATACAAGGCTCTGGAGAAGCTTCTCCAAGAAGTTTTCTTGAGCTATTTTCTTAGAGTGCAAGCTAAGTTAACCAGGAAGCTTCTCGAGAAGCTTCCTTTTAGAAGCCACCTACCTGGCATGCAAGCTAAACTAGTTAGTAGCTTCTAGAAGCTACTTGCTTGGGGTGCAAGTTAAGCTAGTTGAGAAACTTCTCTAGATGCTTTTGGAATATTTTGGACTAATTAGGCTTATTCTCTCCTTTGTTAGCCTTACTAACTACATTGCTAACTCCATATTGTTACATATTCTCCCACCGCTAGTTGGTGATGTCCTCATTGCCATTGAAGCTTCAAATTCCTAGATGGCCGTTTGTGCATTCTAGAGGTGAGAAAGAGGTTCCCATGTGGCATCAGGAAAGGGATACCCTTTCCAAAGACCTTGTAATCCATATGTTGGCGACGTCCTCGTTGAATGTGGTGACGTACAAGGATACAATCAACTTTGTACTCCTCATTATCATTGATAGGGATGGAGGAGGAGGAGGTTGGACATGATAAGAAAAAGAAGATGGGTTAGGAACAAAGGGTTTCAACTTGGAAATGTGAAAGACAGGGTGGATGTGCATATGATAAGGTAAGGCAAGTTGATAAGCAACAAGAGAGATGATTTGGGTGACATCAAAGGATCTTATCTAATTACGGGCAAGTTTATGAACTTGGGTATCAAGTGGGAGAGTTAGGTTACTAGAGGATAGCATGACTTTATCACCAACTTCAAAGGTAAGATCATGACAATGGTGGTCTGCATATTGGTTTTGACAATATTGAGCAACAAGGAGGTGAGATTTGGCTTGTTAGAAAGATTGTGATATGGTGGTCAAGAAGGTTTAAGTATGAAGGACTTGAGATTGAGGAGGAGCAAGAAGAGCATTTGGAACAAGCGGATCTTGGCCAAAATTGAGAAAGAAAGGAGAAAATTTGGTGCTTGCCTATTTAGAATTATTATAGGCAAATTCTGTAATTGCAAGACATTCATCCCAATTGATATGGTGAACATTGATGAAGGCATGAAACATATCCTCCAAGGTATGATTTGCACATTTGGTTTGTCCATCAGTTTGAGGATTAAAGGCCATGGACAAAGCAAACTTGGTGCCGAGTATCTAGAAGAGTGCTTGCCAAAACTTCTTGGTGAATTAAGGATCACAATTAGAGATGAATATATGTGGCATCCCATGATGCTTGAAGATATTGTCAAAGTAGATTTGCGCTAAGGTTGGAGCATCCACGGTATCAAAGGTTGGTGCCAAGTGGATTTGCTAACTAAGCTTATCCACAAACACCACAATTGTTATGTGTCCTTGCTTTGTCTTGGGCAAGGATGTGATGAGATCTAAACTCATGTGTTCCTATTGAATGGATGGAATAGGGAGTGGTTGAAGGAGTCCACTTGGCTTCTAGTTGCTGGCCTTGTTACGTTTGCATCTCTTACACAATTGGACAAACTCTCAAACATCTCGTGTCATGTTGAGCCACCACCATCGGCGTTGGAGGGTACCCAAGGTTTTGTCCACACCCATGTGACCACCTGAAATACTCCAAGGATAGGAGACCTGAAGAGGAACACACACACCATGAGAAACACACACTTTCACACTCAAACTCCGATGCCTCAAAGGAGCACCTTCTCTTTATTATATAGGTAAAGCGGATCTCCTCCAATGAAGCTCCACCATAGGATTAGGTACATAGATAGGTGACATGTCAGCAAGCTCCACCATTGGATGGGTGACATGTCGGTCCTGGTCCTATCTGGTTGGTCAAACAAGCTTTGACCGGAGGGAATCTTTTAGGAAATCTTCCTGTAGAAATCTCAGAATCATGTGGGTGAGGTACCGTTGGAAAGCTCTTGACAAGACAAAGCAAGGGGAGGGAAGGCCAGATTTCCCTCTGCTGAAGGGGGGGGGGGTGGTGCATATTTTTGAGGCCTAATTCATCCATTTAGGCCTCCAAAATTGCCTTCAAAGATTTCAGGCATATTTTGGTTCCAACTCTATTAGTAGAAGTACCCTTTTGGTGATACCTCTTTCTGATCTATTCAGTCCATCCTGTGTAACATCCTTCCAGATGTTACCAACCCAATTCTCACCTTCAAATCATATGTCTAGCTATTGGTTCTAAGGTTTTCAAATCTATTTTGGTTTTTTGCCCTATTAGTAGAAGTACCCTTTTGGTGATACTTCTATCTGATCTATTTTGACCATCATGTATAAAATCTTTCCAGATGTTACCAAACCAAATTTCACATCTAGATCATATGGCTAGCTCTTGGTATTACAAACCTCCCTCCTTTTAAGACGTAATGTCCTCTTTGTGCAACTATTGCTCAAATACTTGCACCAACACCGATGCATGTGTCAAATTGGCAATGGGTTTCCAGGTTGCTTCATAGAGGGATAACCTTCCATTGGAAAAGATAATCCACTCGTGGATGACGAGTACTACGCATGCGTTTTTGGAGAATACTCTCCACCTCATATTCCTCATTGCCATCAACAAGTGTCGGACAAGGTCGAATGTCTTGTGTGGAATGACCCAAGCCTGATCGGGGAGCATATCTACGTAGTAGGGAAACATGGAACATTGGATGGATCTTCATGTGTGGTGGTAGCTCAAGGTGATAGGCCATAGCGCCGACTCGATGGAGAATTGAGAAAGACCCAATAAAACGAGGTTTGAGCTTACGAGGTCCCACTAATGTGAGGTTGGTTGTCGATAGCCACACCTGATCCCCAACATTGAACTCCATGTGCCTAAGGTGTGCATTAGCATATTGCTTCAGGTGATTTTGTGCAATCTGTAATTTGTGCTTAGCGCTCTCCACCCCTTGTTGGATTCTAGAAACAAATGTGTTGACTGCATTGACCTTGGTAGCCACCGGATGGATCTTCATCAAGCTGGAAGGTGTGAAGGGATACTCACCATACATGAGGAAGAACGGAGTGACCTGGGTGGATGCATTCACTGAATTGTTGTAAGCAAATTCCACCAACGGGAGTAGGGTGTCCCACCTCTCTTACTCTTCTAAGGTGAAGTCACATAACATGTCTTCAATAGTGCAATTAGCCCGCTTAGTTTGTCCATTTGTTTGTGGGTGGTAGGCTGTGGATATGGCCAACTTGGTTTTGAAAAAACCAAAGAGGGTACGCCAAAACAAACTGGTGAATTGAGTACCCCTATCAATGATGAGTACTCGAGACAAGCCATGGTGAGAGAAGACTGCATCTAAGTATAGCTGAGCAAGTTGTGGAGCCGTCACCTCCTTGGTGGTAGGGCACACATGAATCATTTTTCTGAGCCGGTCCACAAAGACCACAATGGAGTCAAATCTTGATATGGTCTTGGGTAATTCATAGACAAGATCCATACACACCTGTTCCCAACGTTGTGTAGGAGTAGGGAGAGGTTGCATGAGCCCTATAGGAGCTTGATTAGAAGCTTTGTTCTATTGACAAAGTAAGCAACTACGCATGTAGTCCATCACATCGTTGCACATCTTGGGCCAATAGTAATGGCGGTGGACTGCATCCAAGGTCTTGTCCACTCTAACATGACCTGCAATGGCCGAATCATGACATTCCGCTAGAATGGTGGTGCGCAATTTTGGGACATTTGGAATCCATAATCTACCATCACAAAAAGTGAGTCCTTGGGTGCTTGTGACGCCTTTGGATGATTTACCTTCTACAATCTGTGGATCAGTTTTCATAGCCACCAGAATTTCTAGCCAAAATTTAGGGTTAATCTGAACCTCTACTACCAAGTTGTTTGCCATTGGCATGTGGGTGAATGAATATGCAAGTTTCTTTTTAACTTCAATGTAGGTGATTGTCATGTTGAAGCGTTGTCGCCACTCTACCCATTGAATCTGGCAACAAGATAGATCCTATTGCGTCTCAAGGTAAACTAGAGGTTTGTGGTCTGTCTCTACCACAAATGCCTTCTTGCCCAAATAGTGCTTCCAATGCTTGGTTGCCAAGACGATAGCCAACTCTTCTCATTCTGTGGTGTGGTAGTTGCGCTCTGCTAGTAACAACTTTTGAGGGAAATATGCGATGGGATGCAATCCGTCATGCCACTCTTGTTGTAGGACTACTCCGATTGCTACGCTTGATGCATCTATAGCCAACTTGATTGGACGTTTTGGGTCATACCACTTCAAGATTGGTGCATATAGCAAGGCAACTTTCAATTCTTGAAAGGCCAACTCTTGTATGGTTCTCCATGTCCACTTCTTCCCCTTGCCAAGCAATGCTGTTAAAGGTTGTGCAACCTTGGAGAAGTCCTTGACAAATTGATGATAGAATCCCGTCAAACCCAAGAAGCTCTTGAGTTGAGTCTGATCTTCTAGGGCCCTCTATTTTTGAATGACCTCTATTTTATCTATCAATACTTGAATACCCTTTGCACTTACTCTATGCCCCAAGTAGTCTACTTTAGACTTGCCAAACTCACACTTTGAGATTTTGGCATACAATCAATTCTGTCTTAGAATCTGGAGGACTTCTCGTAGATGCTATTTGTGTTCCGTCATCGTGCTACTGTATACTAAGATGTCATCCAAGAAAACAATGACAAACTTATCCAAATATGGACGAAATATGTCATTCATTAGACTCATGAAAGTGGCAGGTGCGTTGGTGAGACCAAAAGGCATCACGAGATACTCAAAGTGGCCATACTTGGTTTGAAAGGCAGTCTTGTACACATCCTCCTCTGCGATTCGGATTTGATTGTAATTGCTCCGTAAATCTAGTTTGGTGAAATGTCTTGCTCCATTGAGTTGATCAAATAGATCATCCATGCGAGGTAAGGGGTATTTGTTCTTCATTGTTTGCTGATTGAGACCCCAATAGTCAATGCACATGCGCATTGTACCATCTTTCTTCTTCACAAACAAGACCGGAGCTCCATATGGTGATACGCTGGGTTGGATGAACCCTTTCTATAGCATATCCTCAATTTGATTCTTGCACTCCTCCAACTCATGAGGTGATAGGCAATATAGGGCCTTACAGGGAGGTGTCTTTCCCGAGAGTGTCTTAATTTTATGATCTACTTTCCTTTTTGGTGGTAATCTTGAGGGTAGATCATCAGGAAAAACATCTTGAAACTCATTTACGACATCCTTCAATTTCTTAGGAATTTGTCCCTTGAGTTGTGCACTCTGGACTTCTCTTATTAGACCCATGAAACACCTATCAGTCTTATAGATAGTTGTTGTCTCTATGACATACAGAGGCAATTCTTGCCTATGTGGGTTTTCTTTAACCCCAATGATCGACCATTGGTGGGTTCTCACTACTTTCTTCCTCCAATCTACCATAGGGTTGTAATGCTCCATCCATAGCATACCTAAGATTGCATCATAACAAGCTAATTGTATCACTCGCCACTCAATTGCTTCTTGATATTTTCCTACAGAGAGTGTTACCCGCTTGTGTAATGATTCAGTCCTCTTTGTTTGTCTGTTAGGTAACTCTACTTCTTCACTCTCATCTCTCTCTAGATCCATTCTCAATCTTATTGTAATAGAGCAAGACAAGAAATTCTCTATGGCTCCTGGATCTATTAACACTCTCACTTGATTGCCTTCTAGGACCCCATTCACTACAATCAATTGTGAGGTTGCCTTTTGGTACCTATGTGCGCTTGTCTTCTTCCTTCCCTCGCTTTTCTGCTTCCTTATTGAGCCAATAAGGCCATGAGGTATATTTACTGGCAATCTTCATTTTCCGAAGTGATTTCAACCTCCTCCTCTTTAGTGCATCTCTCCATGTTGTTCAAAGATTGCCTGTATGAAGGTCGAGGGCCTTTGGGAAGTCAAGCACAACAATTGGTAGATATATGCCCAATACGACCACAATTGTAACAACGGCGTTGTTCTCCTTGAGTTCCTTCTCCTCGTGGGACTCCATCTCTTTGTTCTTCTACCCGTCCCCATTCTCCTTGAAACGGTTGTGCTCCTTGGTCTTGAAACCGAAGGTTGCCCAATTCCATCGATACTGGTCCACCCATGGGTGGCATTTCTACCCAATAATGTTGAGGTGGAACTACTCCTTCACCTCCACCTAATGCTCCTACTATTCTTTGCGCACAAGCAATGGCTTCAAATATCATGCGAGGATTTTGTACCATGACTTCTTGGCAAATCTGCTCCTTCAACACTTGTTTGAAATTGTCAAGAGCCTCTGCTGGACTCATGTCTATTATTGCAACTTGTAGATCCAAAAATGCCTCCATATACTCTTGTATGTTGTTCTTCTATTTCAATCCCCATAGGCAGATCCAAGCCATTTGCACAAAATTCATCGATTAGAAATTCTTCAGCAATCCTTCTTGTATTGCTGTCCATGTGACCTCCCTTCTCTTGACCAACATGGATTGTTCCCAAGCGTCATACCATGTGAGGGCTTTATTGATCAAGTACCCACATGCAAACACACCTGCAACATGCTCGGTGATCTCTGTTGAGACCAACCAAAAATATCGATTCATTCTCAAGATCTAGTTCTCCACTACTCCCATCATATGCTACCTCTTGGAAGACTCGATGTTGCAGATCTTCTTCATCCGGAGTAGTAATGTGGCTTCATCATTGATAGGGTTTGTAGGCACGGGTTCCTCTCTAAGTACTTCAGTCGTAGGTATTGGATTTGGAGACGGCTCTTCTTTTTGCATTGCTTGATCATTCGTGAGGGTCTACACTTGACTTTGTAATGCCTCCATGGTCATCTTAATCTCTCAAAATTCATTCAACATCCCTTGCATTCCTTGCACCAACTCCTACAACTATGGATCCATGTTCCTGTAACACTTGATTGCTATACCCTAAACTTCAATAGAGAGTTAATATGATCACTCTGGAGGGCGCACGAACTATTGGAACTACCATTGGGACCTCAGAAGCTACCACTCGTTGGTAATATTCATCACCAAAATTCTTGACCACAAAATCCCTAAACATCACTTTTGGTCTCACTACATAACAAATTTCTACTTGAGTGTTAAAAGAGAAAGGATTTGGGACATTCAAATCCATCACAACAAAATGTAAATTGTCAAATCCCACTCTCTATTGTAAATCACTACAAGAAAAATCATTGGGTTTGGAGAATTACTGTATCCATGAACTCTGCTCCAAAGTGAAAAACCAAATACACTCTCACTTGCTCGTGCTGAATGTACATAATCTTGATGTTGAATGGATTCAAGAATGGAAAGCAAGGTATTGGATATTGTCCTCCCAAAGCATCCATTCTATCCTCCTAATCCACCAATTACACCAAAATATCTCTCCTCAAAATTACTCAGTCTCAGTAGTCCATGTTCTTCCAAGAGAGGTGATCCGCTCTCTTGGACAACACCTGCTTTGATACCAGTGTAATACTCTGAGGATAGGAGACCTGAAGAGAAACACACCATGAGAAACACACACTTTCACACTCAAACTCCAATGCCTCAAAGGAGCACCTTCTCTTTATTATATAGGTAAAGCGGATCTCCTCCAATGAAGCTCCACCATAGGATTAGGTACATAGATAGGTGACATTTCAGCAAGCTCCACCATTGGATGGGTGACATGTCGGTCCTGGTCCTATCTGGTTGGTCAAACAAGCTTTGACCAGAGGGAATCTTTTAGGGAATCTTCCTATAGAAATCTTAGAATCACATAGATGAGGTACCGTTGGAAAGCTCTCGACAAGACAAAGCAAGGGGAGGGAAGGCCAGATTTTCCTCTACTGAGGGGAGGGAGGACATGCATATTTTTGAGGCCTAATTCATCCATTTAGGTGTGACAACCCGGCAAATATCACTTTTGCGGTAATCGGGTAAGTAAAGTTTGTTCCCGCAGAGATACTATCCAGAATTGGTCAAATACAAAGTCAAAAGTCACAATTGCAGTTCTTCTTGATGGCTTCTTTAATCTCTCAGGTAGAAACTACACCCAAAAGAGAGTAACAAGCTCACAATCTTGACAACTTGTCACGAATACGCACATATAATCACATCATAGTAAATTCTGTCCAAACAACTCTTGAGTGTGATGATTCAGATTCTCCCGAAGACGGCACTTCACTGCGAAGACCGATTTTGCCTCAGAATTGTGTTCTATCCCTCCACTGAAGGCACAACTTCCTTGATTGAAATTGCTTCACATCAACTTTGTACTGCACTCACCAATGCAGAATGCTAACAACACTACAATTCCTCTCAGATCTATCAAGGCATTGCTCCGATGCACTTCACTCAGGATCAAACACACAGAATGAAGATCAAGGCTATAGATCCCAACATCCATAGACACACTGACTTGCTCTTCGGAATTCTCCACACACTCACAAATACAAACACAAAATTGACAATCAGAATTAAGCTTAAGCGATGAGTACTGAGAACAACACTTCGCTTTATCTATCTTCAGAAAGCTGAATATTGAATAGCATCGTACTGCGAATGCTTCACTTAAATACTATAGCAAACAACAGATTTGCCTACCTAAGCACCGCTTCATAACATCCTTTCCTACCTACAGATCCCAAGGGACAAGCTATTGTTTTATATCTGCCTCTTCCTATCTCAAAATTGACTTCTATCTCGATCTGATGTCTACCTCATCATCAGCTTCCAAACCCGATGATCTTCCTACTATTTCACCTTCTTTGGGTATGACTGATTCTACTAATTTCTTCACTAATTCTACAACTTCTTCACTACAATCTTCAATTGAGCTCATGGGTAATCCATCTACATTCTTATCTCCTGACCCACTCTTCTCTAATGTATCAATTCGCAAGTCCGATGACACTTGTACTCCCACTTTTGCAACATCGGGTCTCTTCTCCACTGTCACACTATTCCAAATCTTCTCTAATTCCAAATTGACTAAATCTAATCTAAGACTAACGTTGTTCTCTACATCTAACATTTTCCTATCTACACGCTCCCTCAAGCAAATCAGCAACGTGTTCATATCCACATCTTTGGCTTTTCTTTTCCGAGTTTCCTACACAAGCAACTTCAACTCATGCAAACGAGCTTCTTCCAATCTTCCTTCAGCCTCCGTGCTTAAGATTGCTCGTAATCTCCTAGCAAGGTCCCTTCCTGACTCCGATGCATATCCTTGAGAACGCTCCACCTTCAACTCCTCTCGATACATCTGCAACTCGTCGTCGTATTCTGCAGCAATCATCTTCTTCTCCTCGGCATACTACGTTTTTTGCTGCTCCGCACTCTTGACAAGTTCTCGCAAACGCTCTTCTTCTTCTTGCCTAGATGCCAATTCTCTCTGCCATGCTTGATCTTTTGCTGCGGCACTCTTCTTCAAGCTGTCCAACTCTTGCTCTATCACGATGGTCATCGCCTTCAGATGAACATTCTTGACACGCACATTACTCACTTCATCCTGCATCTTGCTAAGCCATTGCCTGCTCTTTCAACTCTCCGGCTTGGTTTTGCAGTTCTTTCTCTTTTTCTGTGCACCTCCCTTGTAGCACGCTCAGCATTTTCTTCCTCAAGTCTTCCTCCCTCCGAAGATCTTCAATTTCCACACTTCTTTGGATTTGATGTTTCTGCAGCTCTTGCACTTCCTTCAACAGATGCTTCACCATCTGCAGCTCATTCATCCCTTTCACTCGATCTTGGGCAATTCCCATACAATGTTCTTTCAATAGCTCGAGCAAAGGTGTGACCACCCTTGTCAAATATGCTATCCCGCCAAAGGTTTCTTCTCCATCATTGCCACCTTTGTCTGGAGTCTTCTCCTGCGTCATCGACTCCTTCATCCGAAGTCGTGATCTTCGTACCTTCATAGTGTTGGCACTATCTTCGTCTTGGCCTCTTGAACTTGGCCCCGCGGGATACTCCTTCTTTGCTTCGGGTTTTGGCTTGTCCTCCATCGTTGCCTCCCCAGCCTCACTTACCACCACCAATTGCTGGACTTTGGGCTCTCCCTCACTTTCGCTTCCCGACTCCTCACTCTTCAACGTGAGCTCTTCTTCTTCTGAGTCCTCTTCTTGCAACTCAGTTGCTTCATCAGACTCCGACTCCGATGATGCCCCTCTCATAGTGTTAGTGGTCTTCAACATCAGCCTCCAAGTCTTGCGTGGGATGGCCGATGATTTGGCTTCTTCGGGTTTGATGCGCTTCTTTGTCTTCGGACTAGTAATGTCTTCAATTTTCCACTATCCCATCCTCGCAAAGTACTTGTCATTTGCTCAAAGATGCAGCATATACTATCACTCCTCTTCTTCGGCTTCTCGTCTCAAATCAGGGTGCATGTGTGAGACCATACGATGACACTTGTCTTTGGACAGTAAGTTCAGCCCGAAGTAGAAATGTGCTACGAATGGTGCAAAATAATGCGGTGGCGAGCCCGTTCTCCAATTCACCACCATTTGCCTTGTTCGGTGATGGAAACAGTTCGCCCAATTCACGGGTACTCTTGCAAACATCTGGTGGAAGAAGAATGCCTACTGCATGGTTACGTACGTTGTTTGCTCCGGCTTGAACATGGCCATCATCACCCCCACGATGCTTCTTTGGATCGGGTCCCGATACGACTCCACCTTGTAACCATTCGTCGTTCTTGGAGCGAAAAACAAATTGCGAATCTCCGCTGTCTCCTCTGCAGCATCACACTTCTGATAGAAAGTGATCCCTATCGGCGCTCCTGCTTCTCTCCCCAGGACTAACTTCCAATCCGACTCAGTCCATCGAGCCGGATTGCCTCTCTTCCCCTCCACTTTGGGACCCTCCTCACAATTACTGGCAGCGATCTCTGCCATCACTCTTGGGAAACTGAAATTCCAGTTCCATGCTAAAAAAGTGATACAAAGTCTAACCAAGACTTCGATCCTAGCTACTACATCTACTCGTCAAATTGCAAAACCTCTCACTGCCAGCGCGTTGGCCACCTTCTTAGCCATGATTTGTTCTCTCGTTCTACGCTATTGGAAGATCAGCCCCTCTCCTGGACAAGACACTCTAACTCCCTCAAGGTTTCAAAAATTTCACTCTCGATAGGCTTCTGGACATGCATTCCTACAGGATGACTACTCAAAGGAATTGGAAATTTACTCAGCAAATTCAACTTTCCCCTACGCAGTCGCAATTTTATATTGCCCTAAATCGCAGTCATTCTTCAGTCAATTTTGTCTGTGAATTTCTCTCTTCTACGTGCACTATCGGTCACTGTCAAGATATGCTTCTTCTGCCCCTGCCGTTTCTTGAAATGTACTTTCTTGCCATGTACAGAGGTTGTTAAACGGTCCTCATCATTCATGCATTTTCCAACCCGAAGATGATGATCTTCAGCCTGCTTCCGGTGTACTCTTCTTCCGAGTACCTCCATCATCGGATTCGATGTCAGCTTCTTCGGCTTTCCTCCGAAGTTACTTTTGCCTCTTCTTTGTCCGCAATTTGTGCTTACTTCATCTCTTAAACCCTACTAACCATAAAAAAACAAAAAATGTGGGTACCACATTAGGCCTCCAAAATTGCCTTCAAAGATTTCAGGCATATTTTGGTTCCAACTCTATTAGTAGAAGTACCCTTTTGGTGATACCTCTTTCTGATCTATTCAGTCCATCCTGTGTAACATCCTTCCAGATGTTACCAACCCAATTCTCACCTTCAAATCATATGTCTAGCTATTGGTTCTAAGGTTTTCAAATCTATTTTGGTTTTTTGCCCTATTAGTAGAAGTACCCTTTTGGTGATACTTCTATCTGATCTATTTTGACCATCATGTATAAAATCTTTCCAGATGTTACCAAACCAAATTTCACATCTAGATCATATGGCTAGCTCTTGGTATTACACCACCTATTGGTAAATCATGTGCTTCTTGAAGGCACACAAGTCGGAGATCACCTTTGGTTGGAACATAAATCCGGTTCTCATGGAATAGAAGGCCTTCCTTGAAGGAGAAGGTGTTATCCTCCTTGTCACATGCTGTAAGATGACCATGTACCATTTGGAAGAAGGGATCTTGTTGTAGAGCTGATCAAAACTCATTTTGGACCTTGGAGTCAATTGAAACCCGTCTTAAATGCTATTGTGATGAGAGGAAGAGAATTCAAATCAGGTCATTGTGATAGAGCATCAAGGATGACATGGAACCAACTTGGTTTGTACTCAACTTTGATGTCAAAAAATTGGAGTTGTTCCTCCCATTGATGATGTCGACTCTCCATGTGTTCCAAGTATAAGGTCCGCAACAATGGTTTGTGATCAATTTGCATGATCACTTGCTTCCCCAAGAGATAATGCCTCCATACCTTGGTAGTATATACCATTGCAAGTTGTTCTCAATCTTAATTAGAGTAATTCTTTCAGCTGTATTTAGTCGGCAAGACACAAAGGCAATGGGATGTAGTCCATCTGGGAATTCCTGTTGCAACATGGCCCCAATTGCAAAGTTAGAAGCATCAAAATCAACCACACAAGGTAGTTGAGGATCATATGGTTGACAATTGGCCTTGAAAACACTTTATGCTTCAACTTTTAGAATGCTTCTCTGTGCTTGGTGGTCCATTAGAAGCTTGAGTTCTTCCCTAAGAGGTCAGTTAATGGTGTATCCACATGAGCATAATAATAGATGATTTATCACTAAAAATTGGCCAATCCATTAAATGCCCATACTTCTATAGCATCCTTTGGAGTAGGCTAATCAATAATGGCCTTGATTTTCTCCTCTTCCATCTTGATCCCCTCCAATGAGATCTTGTGATCCAAGAAGGTAACTTTCTTTTGCCAAAAAGCACACTTTGACTTCTTACAATAAAATTTCCATTGTTGTAGTCATCTTAGGACTTCTTGCACATGATTCATGTGTTATGCCTCTATCTTGCTATAAATTAAGATATCATCCAAGAACACCACTACATACCAATCCAATAGTCCATCCAACACCCGATGCATCTGATCCATGAAGACTATTGGAGCATTAGTGAGCCCAAAAGGTAGAACTCTCCACTCAAAATGCCTATACCTTGTGCGAAAGGCAGTCTTTTGCACATCTCTCTTATCAATGAGGATTTGCCAATAACCACTATAAAGATCAATTTGGAAAAGTATCGTGCTCCACTCAATTGATCAATCAAGTCATTGATCCGAGGCAAGGGATATGCATTCTTCATTGTTTGCTTATTGAGCCCATTGTAATCAATACATAAACAAATTCCTCCATCCTTCTTCAGAATGAATAATATTGGTGCTCCCCAAGGAGAGGTGCTATGTCATATGAAGTCCTTCTCCAACAACTCCGTAAGTGTTGTTTGCAACTCCTCCAACTCCTTTGGTGAGAGCCAATAAATTGGTCTACTCACTAGAGTACACCAATCTTGAAATGCATACCATGATCAGAGGGTAATCCCTTGAGCAAATCATCCAGAAACACATTTCTATAAACTCTTGAACTATCTGATCAACCATTGCTTGATGAGGCTCTTGGCCCTCTTTAAATTTTTCTTGTTCAATTGGCTTGATCCACACAACAAAAATATACTTATCTTCTTCCAAAGCTTGCTCTATGACCGCATCACTAACAAACTTCCCATCTAGGGACTAATCTTTCTTTAAAGCTTGCTCCATGGCTGCTTTCCTGGTAAACTTCCCATCTTGGGACTCATCCCTCTTCAAGGCTTGCTCTATGGCTACCTTCTTGACAAACTTCCCATCTTGGGACTAACTACTTTTATGTTTCTTACTCAAAAGTGCCAAACAACCTAATTGGAAATTCCTACCTTAATGTTGTACTTGAATTCATCATTGGGTCCAATCAAATTGAACCTTATGATATTCAAGCCAAGGTATTCCTAGAATGACATCGTAGTGTATAGGTGCCACTGTAAACCTCATACATTCCAAATACTCCTTCCCAATCTTAAAGGTAACAAGATGCAAGGTACGGAACGCAAAACTCTTTCTATCATTTGCCATCATCAATCTACTTCTAATTATTGGCTTGATAGTAATACCCAATTTCTTTGCTACTTGCATAGACATGCAATTCTTTGAACTTCCAAAATCAACCAAAATCCTACAACCCCTATTCGATATCATACCTTGCAAGTGAAGCAAACTTGCATAGTTTGAGCTTTCAATCCCATTGGAACTTATCAAGCTCCCAATAAGTGGCTCAAAATCTCATGCTAGGAATCCTTGTTTCCCTAATCATTCTGCTCCACAAACTCCATCTAGGCAACTTGTCAAGGTCGCCCATTCTTAAGTGGACATTCAGCAATGCAATGTCTTAATTTGCAGTAATAAAAACAACCACCATTTTGTTGCAGATTCTCTTTATTCACTGTGCCAAGTGGTCTATATTGAATGACATCAACCTCTATTGGTGCCAGCTCCTCCACTTGTGTGTAGTGTACCGGTAGATTCTATGGAGTTCAAGGTCAAGATGCAACCAAGGAATCAAAATGTTTGGCCAACCGCATGGCTTCCTCCAAGTGTTGTGACTCTTGCATGGTTACCTCTAATTTGGTTCTTGACTTCAAGCCCCTCACAAATTGATCCAGAGCTTCATCTTCCAATATATCTAGAATTTGCATAATGGTGTTTTGGAATTGCATGATGTAACTTCTTACAAAGCCAATCTGTTTCAACTCTGCCAACGTAGCTTGTGTAGCTTGTGTGGCATTTATAGCTTAGAACCAACTAATTATTTCACTCTTGAATTTTGCCCATGTCAAGGGTGGTGCAAAAATTTTTTGTTCAGCTTGCTCCACTCAAAATCTCCACCATAGCTTTGCTACTTCATCCAATTAGCTAGAAGCCAAGAGAATCTATTTTTGCTCATCTTGTAGATTAGTAGTTTCAAAATAATATTCACATTCAAACACTACATCCAAGAGATTCTTGCCTTCAAATACCTTGGGTTTAGAGATCAGATTCAATCTTCTCCTTCTTGAACCGGTACTCTCTCTATGTGCTCTTGTCGTTGAAGATCTTGTTCATCCAACAATCAAGTAAGGTGCTCAGTTTGTTATTGCATAGTAAGGATAACATTGGGCATTGCCGCCATGGTTGCTACTCTATCACACCACCCCTAATCTATCTAATTTATTAACACATAGAAGCAACAAGTCCACTATTCTCCATAAGTTACAACCAGAAGCACTAAGGGTTCCTCAAATATGGTGATCATATGCAAAAAATCTTGTCCAAAGTGTAAAGTGATGAATTGTGTGAAACAATGCTTTGGTAGTACTTGGACACAAAAATCCCAATGTTTTGGTAGAAGTGGATTTGGTGGTTCATAAATCCATCCATCCCATTCTCTAATACCAATATAAAAGATTGAGACCAAGGAGAGAAATAGGAGAATGGAAACTCACATGGAGACACTTGAATGTGGGAAAGCTCTAAGTGCCTAGCATGAGCTTTGGCTTTGGTATTTATAGGTAGCATACAAGGCCCTTGAGAAGCTTCTCAAGAAGCTTACTTGAGCCGCTTTCTTAGAGTGCAAGCCAAGTTAACCAGGAAGCTTCTCAAGAACCTTCATTTTAGAAGCCGCCTACTTGGCATGCAAGCTAAGCTAGTGGGAAGCTTCTAGAAGCTACCTACTTGGGATGCAAGTTAAGCTAGTCATGAAGCTTCCCAAGAAGCTTCCTCAATGCTTCTACAATATTTTGGCTTATTCTCTACTTTGTTAGCCTTACTAACTATGTCACTAACTACATATTATTACACAATGGAAGTTCTACTACAAGAAATCCAAGTGTACCTTTTGGAAGAAGTGATTTAATTTCTTTGGCTATAATGTTTCAATGGAAGGAAGTGATCAAGATGGAAGAAAGAAAAATCAACCCCCTTTACCAAGTAGCCTACTCCTAAGGATGATAGAGAAGTTTAGGGATTTAATGCAATGGTGAGTTTTTATCAGTAATTCATCTACTATTATTGTGATATGGTTATATTGTTGACTGATCTCTTGGAGCAAAAACAAGCTTTGAGTGGAACAACAAGCAAGAAGAAACATTCAAGAAACTTAAGAATATGGTATCTTTACTACCCATCCTCCAAACATATGATCCTCATCTATCTTGTGTGGTTGATTTTGATACTTCTAACTTTGATATTCAAGTTGTGTTGCAATGGGAATTGCCAAATGGACTGCATCCCATTGCCTTTTCATTGTGATGACTACATGCAACAAAAAATAATTCTGCTTGAGATCAAGAACAACTTGCAATGGTATATGCAATAAAGGTGTGTACACGTTTTCTCTTAGAGAAATAAGGAATAATACAAACCAATCACAAACCCTTGCTGTAGACTTAACGTTTAGAGCACATGAAGATTTGGTAACATCAATGAGAGTAACAACTACAATTTTTTGATATCAAGCTTGAGAACAAACCCAAAAAATTCTATGTCATTCTCAATACCATATCACAATAGCCTGATTTGAAGATTCTTCTTGAATCTTCCATAATAGCAACAATTGCCACATTGTCAATAGACTTAAAAGTACAAATAGAATTCAAGACTACATTAACAGCAAGATCCTTAGATTCATCTTATGCAAAGTAACCTTGTAGTATTACAAAGGGAGTTTGACACATTTTCACTAAAAAATGACCATATATTTTGCATGAATCAAATCTATATTGCAACAATGGGATATCTACAACTCGTGCAACTTCAAGAAGTGCATGATTCACCAATTGCTGGTCACAACAGTATGGAAAAGACATTGAGTACCCTACAACACCAATGGTATTGACCAAACATTATATGAGAAATTTGAGAGGTTTTTTTCTATCTTATGAGAGCTTCAAATGCAACAAAACAGACAACCAAAAGTGGGCTACTTCAACCCCTACCAATTCCATCAACACAATGGGAACATGTGAGCTTAGATCAAGCAAATCTTTGCTAAAGATGGACCAAGGCCATATAACATCATATTTTTGTTAATAAGCTCAGCAAGAAATTCATTTTGCACCTATTATGGGTACAATAGATGCTCTAATGTTGGCCAAGATTTACTTTGACACTATCTTCAAGCAACATAGATGCCAAAGGTTCTAATCTTTAATCATGATCCCCAATTTATTAGTAAATTTTGGCAAGCAATCATTACTCAAGCTACTTGACACTAAGCTACCTTGTCTACAGCCTTATCATCCTAAATTGATGTGAAAACCAAACAAAATAAATTCACCTTGGAAGATATACTACATACTTTTGCAATGTTTGTCATAACAATTAGGATACTTATCTTGTAGCTACCAAATTTTTCTATAATAATTCCAAGTAGGCAAGTATAGGATTCTCTCCCTTCTTTCTCAATTATGGACAAGATCCACTTGTTCTTGATACTCTTCTTGCAATATTGTTGTCTCTTTTCCCTCATACTTCCACCTTCTTGTCCATGTTATTACATTTTTACACCAAGCCAAGTCTAATGTTCTTATTGCCCAAAATTGGCAAAAGTAACATGTTGATAAACATTTTTGTGATCTCACTTTTCAAATAGGTGAAAGAATCATGCTTTCCTCTAGAAGCTCTTCTCTCCTTCTTGACACTCAAGTCTTTTGACTTGCTTCCAATTCAATAGATTCATTTGATATTTGTTTATATCATTTCTCTTAGTGTTTACAAACATGCACTTCTTAGTCATATGAGATCCATCTTGTCTTCCATGTTTTTGAACTTAAAACCCTTTATTTTCTAACTCATCTTCCTTTTCTACTTATGTCCAATCCCATACTCCTCCAATCCTTATCAATGATTATGAAGAATAAAAAGTCAACTATATTCTTGCATAAAGAGACATCCAATGACATTCAATGACAAATTGAATATAATATCTTCTAGAAAGTATATCTCTTCACAATGCTACATGGAAACCTCTCATCTCTAAAATGCTCAAACAAGCTTACACAAGTTTAAAAACTCTATGGTGATTATGTAAAAGACCAAGACCAAGACCAAAACCAAGGAGAGAAATAGGAGAATGGAAGATCACATTGGGGCACTTGAGTGTGGGAAAATTCAAATGCTTAGCATGAGCTTTGGCTTTGGTATTTATAGGGGAGTATACAAGGCTCTTGAGAAGCTTCCTTAAGCCACTTTCTTGGAGTGCAAGCCAATTAACAAAGAAGCTTCTCAAGAAACTTCATTCTAGAAGTTGCCTACTTGGCATGCAAGCTAAGCTAGTTAGAAGCTTCTAGAAGCTACCTACTTGAGGTGCAATCTAAGGTAGCCAGAAAGCTTCCCAAGAAGCTTCCTCCTAGAAGTCACCATTTGGCATGCACATTACTCAATACTTGGAAGGTACAAAGTAGCTTCTTAGATACTTTTAGAATATTCTAGGTTAATTTGGCCTATTGGCTAATTCATTAGCCTTGACTAACTCGTTGGTAAACTTCATATTCTCACATATGAGGACATCAACAACTAGTAATAAAGGAATGTGTAATAATATTGTGCTAGCAAAATAAGCTAGACATAGCAAAATGGACTAGAAATTACTTCCATCTAAGAAATCTAAGAATGTTTTAAAAGCAACTAAGAATCTCCTTGGTGAGAAGTTTTTATTAACTTCCCCAATATGGAGTATTTTTTATGTTAAGAAATGACTAGCTTAGCTTATATGCAAACTGGTCAACTAGCTTGGCTTGCACTCCAAAAAAGATGGCTCCTAGAAGGAACTTTCTTAGGAATCTTGTACTTCATTTCCTTGTAAATTCCAAAGCTCAAGCTTTTTTTGCTAAGCATTTGAAGTTTCACTGATTTGGGAATTCCAATGTGATATTCTAGTCTCTTATATCTCTCCTTGATCTTTATAACACACATCACTTATAGATAAAAATTAATAATTTCACATATCTCTTATAGATGAATTCTTAAATATGGCTTACCATTTGCACACTAATGTAAAACATAAGTCTACTCTTTTCAAATGAGTGTAAAACACATTAAATTAAAAATAAAATAAAATTCCCTTTGAAATTTACTCAAGATAATTATAAAATTATAAAATTATAAACAAGAAGAGAAATTAAGTTCAATGAAAAACATTTAAAGAACTATATTTAGTTATAAAGACATTTCTTTTACTAGTGATAAATAACCTTTTGTAATGCCAAGAACTAGCCATATGATCTAAATGTGAAATTTGGTTTTATAACATCTGGAATGATGTTATACATGATGTTCAAAATAGATCAGATAGAAGTATCACCAAAAGAGTACCTCTACTAATAGGGCAGAAACCAAAATAGACTTGAAGACCTTAGAATCAATAGCTAGACATATGATTTAAAGATGAGAATTAGTTTGGTAACATCTGGAAAGATGTTACACATTATAGACGAAAAAAATCAAAAAGAGGTATCACCAGAAGGGGACTTCTACTAATAGAGTAGGAACCAAAATATGCCTAAAATCTTTGAGGCAATTTCAGAGGCCTAGACAGATGAATTAGGCCTTGAAAATGTGAAAATCCCCCCCTCCAATGGAGAAAGTGGTTGGCCTTCCCTCCCCCTTGTTTTGTCTTGTTGAGAGCTTTCCAATGGTACCTTACCCATGTGATTTTGAGATTCTTATAGGAGGATTCCCTAAAAGATTCCCTCTAGTCAAAGCTTGTTTGACCAACCAGATAGGACCTAAACCGACATTTCACCCACCCAAGTAAGTAATCCAAGGGTGGATCTTGCTGACATGTCACCTATCTATGTGCCTAATCATATGGTGGAGCTTCCTTGGAGGAGATCCTCTTGGTTTATATAATAAAGAGAAGGTGCTCCTTTGGAACATCGAATGATTGAGTGTGAAATATGTGTTTTCTCTCTTCTCTTGTCCTTGTAGTATTACACCTTTAGATTTTAATTGATTTACATTGGATATGAAGGTTCTCTCATTGTGGTACTAATAAAAGTTAATGTTAAAAGTAACATGGAATTTTAGAAAGTCCTTATGTTATATTATTTTCATTTTCATTACTATGAAAATGTTTTTTTCTATACTTCTAGCATAGCATCTTGGTAAATATTTTTTTGTGGTGATATAACCAATTTTTTTGATGTAGTTGATTATTTTTACCTTATTGATTTTGAAATTAATTGTAGCATTTCTTTTAGATTGAACTTTAACATTCTTAGGACAATATAATAAACTATAGTTGGTGGTTTTTTACATGTAGATTTTCTTGAAGAGGTAGGGTTGCAACCTTTCTTATCAAAGAAGTATAGAACATCCATTCTAATTCATACCAATGAATTAGATTCTTTGCAAAATCATTTATTTGTGTGTTTATAGCTACAAATAGCAGCTCTATTTATGATCACATATAGAGCAATCTCAAACCCCTTATGAAAGTTCCTTGGTCACAACTCAATTCCTTGTTGGTGTAATACTTTGAGGACAAGAGAACTCTCCAAGAGAGATACACGAGAGAAAATGCAAGTTTTACACTCATTACTTTGATGCCCCAAAGGAACACCTTCTCTTTATTATATAGCAAAGAGGATCCCCTCAAAGGAAGCTCCACCCTTGGATCAGATACATGGATTGGTGATCTGTATACAAGCTCCATCCTTGGATTTATTTTTTTGGATGGGTGACATGTCAATCATTGTCCTATCTAGTTGGTCAAATGGGTTTGACAAAAGAGAATATTTAGGGAATCTTCCTATAAGGAGCTCAAAATCATGTGGGTGGGGTACTATTATAAATCTCTCAATGAGATAAATCATTTGGGGGGGGGGGGGAAGGAAAGGCAACCCTTTAATTCCTTAAGGGAGAGAAGTCAACTCTTTTTGAGGCCTAATTCATCCGTTTAGGCCTCTAAAATTGGCTCTAAAGTTTTTTGGCTATTTTTGGCTTCTGCTCTATTAGTAGAAGTACTCATTTGGTGACACCTTTATATGATCTTCTTAGCGCATTGTACAAAAAATCCTTCTAGATGTTACCAAGTTAATTTTCACCTCCAAATAATATGTCTAGCTACTTGTATTACAAACCTCCTCGTGTAAGACGTAACATCCTCGTTGCAAAGTTGTTGCTCAAAAGATTGAACAAACATTAGTGCACAAGTCAAGTTGGCTATTGGCTCTCATGTTGCCTCATATAGTGGGTACCCTTTCCGATGGTACCCACTACATGATATTCCACATGTGGATGGCTAGTACCATGAATACATTTTTGGAGAATGCGTTTGACTTCATACTCCTCCGCTTCATCAAGTGTTAGACAAGGTCAACTTTCTTGGATGGAAGAGAAGTAGGATAGCTGGGGAGCATATCAGTATAATAAGGAAACATGAAACACTGGATGGATCTTCATATGTGGTGGTAGCTTGAGGTAATAAGCCACGGCACCGATGCAACAAAGGATGGAGAAAGGTCCAATGAAATGAGGTCTGAGCTTATGAGGACCAACTAACTTGAGGTTGGTGGTTGACAACTAAACTTGATCTCCCATGTTGAACTCCATATGTTGGCGGTGTGCATTTGCATATTGATTCTACCAATTTTGAGCGATATGCAACCTATGCTTGGCATTCTGCACACCATGTTGGATTCTAGAAACAAAAGTGTTGACAATGTCAACCTTGGTAGCCATTTTGCGGTCCTTCAGCAAGCTTGAAGGTGTGAAAGGATGCTCTCTATACATGAGGAAGAATTTTGTGACTTGTGTAGAGGCATTCAATGAATTGTTGTAAGAAAATTCCACCAATGGGAGTAAGGTGTCCCAACTTTCTTGCTCATCCAAAGTAAAGCTCCAAAGCATGTCCTCAATAGTGCAATTTGCATTCTCTATTGTCCATCTGTTTATGGATGATAAGCTATGGACATGGCCAATTTGGTTTTGAAGAACCCAAAGAGTGTTCTCTAAAACAAACTAGTGAATTGAGTGCCTCTATCAGTGATGAGCACTCAAGACAAGCCATGATGAGAAAAGACTGCATCTAAGTACAATTGTGTTAGTTGCAAGGCAATCACATCCTTGGCGGTAGGACTTACATGAATCATTTTGATGAGTTAGTTGACAAAGACTATGATGGAGTCAAATCCAAAGGTGGTCTTGGGCAATTCAAAAACCAGATCTATGCTTACCTATTCCCAATGTTGTGTAGGAGTGGGGAGGAATTAGAGGAGTAATGTGGGAGCTTGATTAGAAGCCTTATTTTGTTGAGAAAGTAGGTAGCTGCAAACATATTCCATCACATTGTTGCTTATCTTGGGCCAATAGTAATGGCATTTAACTACATCTAACGTCTTGTCCATGCCAATGTGACCTACAATGGAAAAATCATAACATTCCCCTAGGATGGTGGTTCTTAGGTCTGTGTCATTTGGGATCCATAATTTTCCATCACAAAAAGTGAGTCCTTGGGTGTTGGTGATGCCTTTGGATGATTGAGCACCTACAATCTGTGGATCAATTTTTGTAGCAGCAAGAATTACGGGTCAGAATTCAAGGTTCATCTTGACTTCACCACCAAATTGTTTGCCATTCACATTTGGGTGAATGAGTTTGCAAGTTACTTCTTGCCTTCTATATAGCTGAAAGTCATGTTGAATTGTTGTCTCCACTCTACCCACCAAATCTATTGATGAGAAAGATCTTTTTGTGTCTTGAGGTAGCTAGAGGTTTGTGGTCAGTCTCTACCACAAATGCCTTCTCACCCAAATAGTGCTTCCAATGCTTGGTTGCAAGGACAATGGCCAACTCTTCTCTTTTGGTGGTGTGATAATTGCATTTTTCCTCTAGTCCAATGCAACAATAGTGAAGCAAAAGATAGAAGGTCCTTGTGTGCCTATAGGGATAGACTATCGCTTGTTTGCCACAATAACATCTGGAGAGAAAAGGATCCTTGCTCCACCTCTATCACGTAAGTCTCCAAAATTGGCTTATCAACAACCACAAAATAAGAAGAAAGTGGGGGTGCTAAGAGAGCCCAACTACCCAAAAATGGTATAGGTGGCATCTCTTCCATAGATAGCAATCCAACCCTCCACACAAGATTGATAGAGATATCTATTTACATGCCAAATCCCCTTTCACACACGAAAATGTCCTTGGTCCAATAATATCACCAAAGACTCCCATAATCCTCATTTCAAATGCTCTTAGACATGATAGGAAGGTCAAGGAAGGGAGAATTGTGCGGAAGAGGTAAGTCGGTTGATGAGCAAAAGTAGAGGAGATTGTACCAAATGCCACATGCAGATCTCCTAATAACAAAAGGTCATCCACATGGAGAACATCCTTTGCAAGGGTAGTGTCTAAGAAGTGTGTGATAACATCCTTGGATCCTATTGGCACTCCAAGAACACGTAGTCCATTCGTAAATGTGATACATCCCTTTGGAAGCTCAAGGTGGGGAGGGATACCTAAAGGGGACCATGCTCTGCATATTGACACCTTGACTCTCAAGCCTACTGGATGTAGCTTGGTAGTCAAGTGGTCAAAGGCCTGTCTAATCTGATCTACAAGGCCCACAACATATGTATCATTTGCCAAGGAGAGAAATACATAACCTAACATGGCCAAAGTAGTAGATAAGAGAGCTCTAAAGTGAGCCATGGCAAATAGGGGTCCCCCTAAAGGATCTCCTAATGTGTACCAATAGTCGACTCCAAGACGGTAACTCACTCCTTTGAACTACCATGCTGGTAGTAAAAGGAAGCATGAGAGCCATACCAAGACTGCACAAAAGCAATAAGACTTGCAAAGGATCCACTAGCCTCCATAAGCTCTCTAAAGATAGATGCTTGTGAGATACTATTAAAAGCATACTCAACATCCATCTATAGGACTACCTACTCCAGATGGATACATAAGAGTGTGTAACAATATAGAGTTTAGTGACAAAGTTAGTCGGGCTTACGAAGTAGAGAATAAGCCAAAATAGCCTAGAATATTCTAGAAGCATCTAAGAAGCTTCTTAGGAAGCTTTCCAACTAGTTAACTTGCGCCCTAAGTAGGTAGCTTCTAGAAGGAAGCTTCTAGAAGCTTCTAACTAGCTTAGCTTGCACGCCAAGTAGGCGGCTTCTAGAAGGAAGCTTCTTGAGAAGCTTCCTAGTTAACTTGGCTTGCACTCCAAGAAAGTGGCTCAAGGAAGCTTCTTGAGAAGCTTCAAAGGTCTTGTATGCTACCTATAAATACCAAGGCCAAAGTTCATGCTAGGCATTCGGAGTTTTCCCTCATTCAAGTGTCCCAATGTGAGTTTCCATTCTCCTATTTCTCCCCTTGGTTTCGGTCTTTTACATTGGTATCAGAGCAGGAATGGGATGGATGGAATTTATGGACCACCAAATCCACTTCCGCCAAACCATTGGGACTGTCATGTCCAGATATTACCAAAGCATCGTTTCACACAATTCATCACCTCACGCTTTGGGCAGGACTTTCTACATATGATCACCGTGTCAGAGGAACCCTTGATACTTCCAGTTGTAACTTATGGAGAACGGTGGACGTGTTGTATCTATGTGTTAATCAACTAGATAAATTGAGAGTAGTGGAATAGAGTAGTAGCAATGGCGGCAATACCGGATGTTATCCTTGCAATGCAACAACAAATCGAGCATCTTACTTGATTGTTGGATGAACGAGACCAGCAACGACGAGAACAGATAGACAGAGCGCCAGTTCGAGATGGAGAAGATTGCATTCGATTTCCGAAACCCAAGGTGTTTGAAGGCAAGAATCTTCCAGGCATAGTGGAGAATTTTGTGTTTGACTGTGAACGTTACTTTGAAGCCACCAATCTTCAAGACGAGCGGAAACAAATTCTCTTGGCTTCTAGCCAGTTGGATGGCATGGCAAAACTTTGGTGGCGATTCCGAGTAGAAAGAGCTGAACGACAAATTGTTACACCAATTTTGACATGGGCAGAATTCAAGGATGCAATACTTGGTCGATTTCAGACTATAAATGCCACCCAAGCTGCACAAGATAAATTGGCGGAGTTGAGGCAGATTGGCTCAGTGAGAAGCTATATCACACAAGTTCAGAATATCATCATGCAAATTCCAGATATCCAAGAAGGTGAAGTTCTGGATCGATTTGTGCGAGGATTGAAGTCACGAACTAGATTGGAGGTGACCATGCGAGAGCCACAGAACGTAGAAGAAGCCATGCAATTGGCTGAGCGTTTTGATTCCTTAGTTGCAACAACTTGGTCTCGACCTCGACCTACACAAAACCTACCCGTACCACGAGTGGAAGAACCGGTACCAATGGAGATTGATGCTATCCAGCAAAAACCACTTGGCACAGCAGATAGAGAAAGATTACGACAAAATGGAGGTTGTTTTTATTGTCGCCAGTTGGGGCATCGCATTGCTGAATGTCCACTCAAGAATGGACGACCTCGACAAGTTGCCCAAGTGGAGGTTGTGGAGCGGAATGATCCGGGAAACGAGGAATCCCAGTAGGAGATTTCGAGCCGCCTACTGGGAGCTTGATTAGTTCCAGTGGGATTGAAGGCTCGACCTATGCAAGTTTGCTTCACTTGCAAGGTATGATATCTAATCGGGGTTGTAGAATTTTGGTTGATTCTGGAAGTTCAGAGAATTGCATGTCTATGCAAGTAGCAAAGGAATTGGGTATTCCTATCAAGCCAGTGATTGGAAGTAGTTTGATGATGGCGGATGGTAGAAAGGGTTCTGCATTTCGCACCTTGCATCCCGTTACCTTCAAGATTGGGAAGGAGTATTTGGAGTGTATGAGGTTTGTAGTGGCACCTCTACACTATGATATCATTCTAGGTCTACCTTGGCTTGAATGTCATAAGGTTCAATTTGATTGGGCCCGACACCAAATTCAAGTACAACACCAAGGTAGGAATTTCCGATTGGTTGTCTGGCACCTCTGAGTAAGACACCTAAGAATAGTCAGTCCCAAGATGGGAAGTTTGTTGAGAAGGTAGCCATAGAGCAAATCTGGAAGGGAGATGAGTCCCAAGATGGGAAGTTTGCCAGGAAGGCAACCAGGGAGCAAGCTTGGAAGAGAGATGAGTCCCTAGAAGGGAAGTTTGTGAATGAAGCAGCCATAGAGCAAGCTTTGGAGGACGATAAGTCTATATTCGCGGTGTGGATCAAGTCTATTGCACAGAACAATCTGAGGAGGGCCAAGTGCCGCATCAAGCAATGGTTGATCGGATAGTTCAGGAGTTTGCAGATGTGTTTCCGGATGATCTGCCAAAGGGATTACCCTCCGATCGAGGTATGCCCTTCAAGATCGAGTTATTGCCAGGGAGTACTCCAGTGAGTAGACCAATCTATCGGCTCTCACCAAAGGAGTTGGAGGAGTTGCGAACAACACTTACAGAGTTGTTGGAGAAGGATTTCATACGACATAGTACCTCTCCGTGGGGAGCACCGGTACTATTTGTTCCAAAGAAGGATGGAGGACTTCGTTTCTGTATTGATTACCGTGGGCTCAATAAGCAAACCGTGAAGAATGCATATCCCTTGCCTCGGATCGATGACCTACTTGATCAACTAAGTGGAGCACGCTACTTTTCCAAGCTGGATCCTCGTAGCGGCTATTGGCAAATTCCTATTGAAGGAGAGGACGTGCAAAAGACTGCTTTTCACACAAGGTATGGACATTTTGAGTGGAGAGTTCTACCTTTCGGACTCACTAATGCTCCAGCAGTCTTCATGGATCAGATGCATCGAGTGTTGGAGGGACTATTGGATCGGTCCATGGTGGTGTTCTTAGATGATATCTTAATCTATAGCAGGACATAGGCAAAACATGTGAATCATGTGCGAGAAGTCCTAAGACGACTACGACAGTGGAAATTTTACTACAAGAAGTCAAAGTGTGCTTTTTGGCAGAAGGAGGTTACCTTCTTGGGTCATAAGATCTCATCAGAGGGGATCAAGATAGAAGAAGAGAAGATCAAGGCCATTACTGATTGGCCTACCCCAAAGGATGCTACAAAAGTACGAGCATTCAATGGACTGGCCAGTTTTTACCGACGGTTCATCCACTATTATGCTCACGTGGCTGCACCATTGACTGACCTCTTGGGAAAGAACTCGAGCTTCCAGTGGACCACCAAGCATGAAGAAGCATTCCAGAAGTTAAAGCATATGGTGTCTTCAAGACCTATTCTTCAACCATATGATCCTCAACTACCTTGTGTGGTTGATTTTGATGCTTCTAACTTTGCAATTGGAGCTGTGTTGCAACAAGAATTTCCAGATGGACTACATCCGATTGCCTTTGTGTCTCGCCGACTAAATACAGCGGAAAGAAATTACTCTGCTCGAGATCGGGAACAACTTGCAATGGTATATGGCACCAAGGTATGGAGGCATTATCTCTTGGGGAAACAAGTGATCATGCGAACTGATCACAAGCCATTGTTGCAGACCTTACACTTGGAGCACATGAAGAGCCGGCATCATCGATAGGAAGAGCAACTCCAATTGTTTGACATCAAACTTGAGTACAAACCAGGTCGGTTCCATGTCATTCCCGATGCTCTATCACGACGACTTGATTTGAAGGATCTTCCTTTCATCACGACGGCAATTACAACGGTGTCCATTGACCCTAAGGTCCACAATGAGTTTCAATCAGCTCTACAACAAGATCCTTTCTTCCAAATGGTACACGGTCGTCTGACAGCATGCGACAAGGAGTACAACACCTTCTCCTTCAAGGAAGGCCTTTTATTCCATGCAGACCAGATCTATGTTCCAGCCAAAGGGGATCTTCGACTTGTGCGCCTTCAAGAAGCCCATGATTTACCAATAGCTGGTCACATAGGAGTGGACAAGACCTTGGGCACCCTCCAACGCCAATGGTGGTGGCCCAACATGACACGAGATGTTCGAGACTTTGTCCGATCATGTGAGAGTTGCCAACGGAACAAGGCCAGCAACCAGAAGCCGAGTGGACTCCTTCAACCACTCGCCATTCCATCCGCTCGTTGGGAGCATGTGAGCTTGGATCTCATCACATCCTTGCCAAAGACAAAACAAGGACACACTGCCATCGTGGTGTTTGTGGATAAGCTTAGTAAGCAAATCCACTTGGCACCAACCTGTGATACCGTGGATGCTCCAACCTTAGCACAAATCTACTTCGACAATGTCTTCAAGCATCATGGCATGCCATGCGTACTCATCTCCGACCGTGATCCTCGCTTTATCGGGAAGTTTTGGCAAGCACTCTTTTAGATACTCGGCACCAAGCTTGCTTTGTCCACGGCCTATCATCCTCAAACTGATGGACAAACTGAACGCGCCAATCGTACATTGGAGGATATGTTGCGGGCCTTTGTCAACGTCCACCATACCAACTGGGATGAATGTCTTGCAGCTGCAGAATTTGCCTACAACAATTCCAAACAGGCAAGCACTGGATTTTCTCCCTTCTTTCTCAATTTTGGCCAAGATCCGCTTGTTCCAGATTCTCTTCTTGCTCTCCCTCCCTCTCAAGTTCCTCATACTTCTACATTCTTGACCACTATATCCCGCTCTCTCCAACAAGCCAAGTCTCACCTCCTTGTTGCTCAGAATCGCCAAAAACAATATGCAGACCATCATCGTCGTGATCTTACCTTTGAAGTTGGTGATAAAGTCATGCTATCCTCTAGTAACCTCCCTCTCCCACTTGATACCCAAGTTCGTAAACTTGCTCCTAATTGGATAGGACCCTTTGATATCACCCACATTATCTCTCCTGTTGCTTATCGTCTTGCATTACCTTGTCACATGCGTATCCATCCTGTCTTTCATGTTTCCAAGTTGAAACCCTTTGTTCCTAACCCTTCTTCCTTTTCCTCTCGAGTCCAACCTCCCCCTCTTCCTATCCCTATCAATGATCATGAGGAGTACAAAGTTGATCGTATCCTTGCGCGTCGCCATATTCAACGAGGCCGTCGCCAACACACGGAGTACAAGGTCCTTTGGAAAGGGTATCCCCTTCATGATGCCACATGGGAACCTCTTTCTCACCTCCAGAATGCACAGATGGCCATCAAGGAATTTGAAGCTTCACTGGCGACGAGGACATCACCAACTAGCGGCGGGGGAATATGTAACAATATGGAGTTTAGTGACAAAGTTAGTCGGGCTTACGAAGTAGAGAATAAGCCAAAATAGCCTAGAATATTCTAGAAGCATCTAAGAAGCTTCTTAGGAAGCTTCCCAACTAGTTAACTTGCGCCCTAAGCAGGTAGCTTCTAGAAGGAAGCTTCTAGAAGCTTCTAACTAGCTTAGCTTGCACGCCAAGTAGGCGGCTTCTAGAAGGAAGCTTCTTGAGAAGCTTCCTAGTTAACTTGGCTTGCACTCCAAGAAAGCGGCTCAAGGAAGCTTCTTGAGAAGCTTCAAAGGTCTTGTATGCTACCTATAAATACCAAGGCCAAAGCTCATGCTAGGCATTCGGAGTTTTCCCTCATTCAAGTGTCCCAATGTGAGTTTCCATTCTCCTATTTCTCTCCTCGGTTTCGGTCTTTTACAGAGTGCCTTAGTGCTTAAAGATATAGCTACTCTAAACTAATTTGGACTAAGGTGTTGTCAGAAGATGCTAGAGTGCAATGGTGTGGCTGACCAAACGCCAAAATGATCTCTCTAATAGCAATCATTCTAATGCTCCCATTGTCTTTCTCCATTGTGAGAAGTCAACTAGCACCTAACACCCCACTAACAAACATAAGAATGGCTCCTCTCTCTATTGTTATAGCCACCTAAAACAACTTGGTAAAACCATTAGAAGGATCATATGCCTAAAAGCAATCTCTAAGATTCTCATATACCATCCTTAATAAGCTTTTTGAGGAAAGACGAGGGGCAATGCACAATGCTTGTACAAAAAGAAACCTATCAAGACATAAAGGCTGCTTAGGTTGATAAGACCTCTAGTGGTAATCCCTCTCCTGCCATAGAATGTAGTGAGGTAGGGAAGAGATAGTCTCATCAGTAGGACTTGCTATAAACAAAGGGGGTAATGCTTGTGCTTCTCTACTAAACTCTGCCGCCTAACCCAATATCCTACACCGTCATAATTCAATGGACTCTATGGTATCATGTGGCAAGACATGTCTGCTAAAATGTGCAACCCTAATAGACTCCTCCTATAGGACCGCTCAATCTCCCACTCGGAATTGACAAAATCTAGCAGCCATCTCTCTAAGCATGTAATACAAATAGCTAGACATATTATTTGGAAGTGAAAATTGGCTTAGTAACATCTAGAAAGATGTTGTGTAAGATGGGCTAGAAAGATTAGATAAAGGTGTCACCAAAGAGAAGTAGAAATACTCTTTGGTGTACTTCTACTAATAGGGTAGAAGCCAAAAATATCCTAAAAACTTTAGAGCCAATTTTGGAGGCCTAAATAGATGAATTAGGCCTCAAAAATAAAAGAATGCTTCCTTGAGAGAAAATAGCCTTGCCTTCTCCCCCCTATGATTTTTCTCGTTGAGAGCTTTCCAACGGTATCTCACCCACACGATTGTGAGCTCCCTACAAGAAGATTCCCTAAAGATTCCCTTTTAGTCAAACCCATTTGACCAACTATATAGGACAAGGATTGACATGTCACCCATCCAAACAACTAATCCAAAGATGGAGCTCATTGACAGGTCACCAATCCATGTATTTGATCCAAAAGTGGAGCTTCCTTTGAAAGGATCCTCTTTGCTATATAATAAGGAGAAGGTGCTCCTTTGGGGCATCATAGTATTGAGTGTGAAACTTATATTTTCTCTCTTGTATCTCTCTTGAAGAGTTCTCTTGTCCTCGAAGTATACAATGCACCGCATGGAAATGCAGTGCATTGTAATACTCCCCCTCTAGCATAACAAAGACACCATCAAGGGAGGAAGAGGAATAGGAACCATGCTAACTCGTCCAAGTTATCACGTGCCAAACGATCAAGTGGTAGGTGAAAAGCCAGTCTAGCCTCATCATGGAGTGTATGGGTAGCCTATGGATTAGACATGGATATGGAAAACTAGTTTCAAATAAGCCTAAAATGCAACCACCTGAGAAGCTAACCATTCTCATGACTCGTACGGTATCCTTGGAATGGTCAATACAGAGCTAGAAGAAATGTGCGTTATATCATTTGTCACTATTGTCAATGTGGTCGGTTGCCTCACATGAGCATCCCAAGTTGTCTAATCATAGTCCTTGTGCATCCTTCTCACAAGAGTCTTTACACTTTGCGAGGTAAAGTCTTGATGACACACCAAGCATGATATATCCTGAGCCGCTCTAGGCAACCTCACATAGGGAGGTGTAGCCATGGCTAGCACAAGAATAACAATAGTGACGGATGATGCTCCTCTCCATATATCCCCAAAGCTATAAAACCACAACTCCTCACATCCAAACTCACATGAGAAAATAAATCTCTCTGAATCCAAGAAACTATAAACTCTTATAACTTTCAATTTACATCTCAAAATTTTCAAACTAAATTCCCATAAAACTCAATCAAAAGAAATTAAAAATAAAAATTCACTACCCATCACTCTCAATGTGTAATGATCACTCTAAACCCTACAAAACCTAAAAATTTACATAAGAAAATAAATCTCATTGAATCCAAGAAACTATAAACTCTTATAACTTTCAATTTACATCTCAAAATTTTCAAACTAAATTCCCATAAAACTCAATCAAAAGAAATTAAAAATAAAAATTCACTAACCATCACTCTCAATGTGTAATGATCACTCTAAACCTTACAAAACCTAAAAATTTACATAACTTTCTGCTCGTTTCTATGATCACTCTAAACCCTACAAAACCTAAAAATTTACATAACTTTCTACTCGTTTCTATGGAGTCTTCAAGCACTTTCCCCATGTAATTATCACTCTAAACCCACAAAACCTAAAAATTCCCATAACTTTCTATTTGATTCTCCATCGTCTTCCATAAAAAACCTAAATTTTTTGATAACTTTCTACTTGATTCTCCTTAGTCTTCCTTCCATCAAGGATCTACTACTCACTCAAGGTCTATAACTCAAGGTCCATATGCTAGAGACCATATAGAACTCAGAAAATGTATGTCTTTCGTCTCACATCTCTCTCCTATCCCGTCTCCACACTCTCCCGAAAAAGTGGTATGCTAGAGAGCATGTAGAACTCAGAAAATGTATATCTTTCATCTCACATCTCTCTCTCCTAACCCGTCTCCACACTCTCCCGAAAAAGTGGTAGAAGGAGACTTACAGATTCTTGCTCTCGAGGAAGGATTGGCGATTATTCTTGTTGCGCACCACGAGCAAAATGGCCCCTAGCTCCAGCATCCCTTGGCGGAAATTGGGAGCCGGAGGGCTCGAGGTGTGTTACAGCTGAGAAGCTGTGATGATCCGATTGAGCGAGTGATTGAGCTTTTGCAGGAGAAGGAGCAGTGGTTGCAGGCGAGCTACGGATGAAAATTGCTATTAAGAGCTGCGGAGGCACAATAATTTCTCAAAGATCTCATAAGATTCTCCTAGAACGTTGCACGAGGTTTTGTGTGTGAGCATGCTTTTGGAGGGTCTAAGTGTGCAGTTACCTGCCCTTAGGGGTGGATCTTATGTGGACTGATTAATTGTGCACGCAAATCCATTCTAGATGGAAGATGTAATATTGTTGATTAATAGAAGACGACGTCGCAATATTTCAGAAGGATCCTCTAAGAATCGTGCATAAGTCTTTTTGCGTGAACCTACTTTTAGAGGGTTGGAATGGTTAGTCACCTCAATTTGGAGTGGATATTTATGTGGACTGATTACGCTCGGGAAGGATCTGGTGTCTGCATTGGGGCTCGGTTGTATGGGCCTTTCAGGCTGGGACAGTAATGCACTTCCAGACGAGGATGGGATTGCTGTAATTCGGCATGCCTTTGAAAAGGGCATCCATTCTTTGACACCTCTGATATCTATGGTCCGCGTAGAAGAAACTTCTCCTTAGGAACGTCGACCGTATTTTGTCTTCCTCGTTCTGTTTATGGCAAGGCGATTTTTACACACTACCTGCTAGGGTTTGGTCCTGTATGTTTCATTCAATCGTCTTTGCATTTTGTTCGGGCGGTCAGAGACATTCCTCGAGACAAACTACAGATAGCAACAATGTTTGGACTCGTTCTGAATGCGCCAGCTGGGAGCATTCGTAACACATTTGCTTCTAGAGTAGTACCAACCTAATATCTTGGTACCTAAAGATGTGCTAGGTAGGAGAACTCAGGAAGTGAGGTACATTGGACTGTCAGAAGCAAGGCCGGTACTATTCTGAGAGCACATGCTGTTCACCCGACCTCTGGACTTCACTTGGAATGGGCTTTGCAGGTGAGTTACCTAACTTATGTGAAACAAGATCTGTTGAAACCTTAAATATTATGTCTTTATGCCTTGATTCATCCTGAACGATTATGCTTTCCTTCCTCTACCCCATGTTTAGTTCAGAAGATCATGATGTCATGTGAATTTGGTAGCTTAAAATGTTTTTCCCAAACGTAGTATCCGTTTTATGCCCCTCCTTACTGCGCAATGTACAAGTCCTCGTTTCTCAGTAACAATGCTGCTTGTGTCAACTCTTATATAATCTAGCAAGTTCTGCAAGACAGTTCTCTTCAGTTGCATACGATAACTTCTTTGTCCAGTCCCCTCATCTTTTTCTTTCTTCTAGTCCCACTATGTACCTGCAGTAGACACCTTCCTATTCACAAATCTCCACTCACCCTTTCCGCTTCTCAGCAGTCAGCTCATGACCTATGGATGTATGAATACGTAGAGAGCTCGGAATTGGCATAGTTCCCTGTAGCCTTTTGGAACGAGGCTTTTTTGCAGGAAAAGCCTCTGCGGAGAAACTGGATGAGGCTGATACCAGATTTGTATGTAAACCCTTGCCATGTGTATGTGCAAAAAGTGGAATTCATTAAGTTTTCGCGTTCACTCTGAGGTGTTCATAAAGGTTTCTTTAATCAGCAAGTACTTAGATAGCTCAAAGTTGGAGATGATTGGATGAAGGTCCAATTCATGATGTTCAGTCATTCCAGCTATTTCTAATAGGTCTAAACTTGAAAGGTCACAGCTGTATATGTATTCTGTCTAGACATAAAACAGTGAAAAGTAGTGCAGGTAATAATGCTTACTGTGGGCTGGTGACTACAGACTCGGTATCCGAGGTTCTATAAGAAAACTTGTACCAACGAGTGGGAGCTCTCTAGCTGCAAAGCACGGGGGGACTACAGGGCAGCTTGCAATAGCTGGGATTCGAATCAGGGCGATGATGTGGTTCCAATCCCTGGTAAGGCCCTCCTTAAGGAAACTATTCTAATTTGCACGGAAACTTGTCTTCCAAGAATCTTTGTCGAACCTGCAACATTTGTGATGCCCGTATGTTGGAGCTTAAGTTTTATCTGTCAATGACTAATCCAGGCACAACAAAGATACGGAATCTGGATGATAATATAGGATCACTTGGTGTCAATCTCACGGCACAAGAGTTGGAAGAAATTGCAGCTGCTGTTCCAGTAGCCGAAGTCGCAGGAAGCAGATATAACCCAATTTTTACTCAGACGTCCAGGGAGCTCAGAGATACACCGCCTTTGAAGCACTAGATTAGAACATCCTCGTAGTCTCAGTACACAGAAAAAGAGGGTCCGAGCAATGAATTTCCATTATTGATGACGAAGTCTATAGATCCATTTTGGAGCTGTCAAGTTTCCGGTTTACTGGAAGCTGGATGTACTTCATCTGTCCTTTTGTGATCAACGCTGGATATGATCACTTGATATTCGTCAGCTGAATATCAAGTGATGGGACGTGGATCCATGGACTCAAAAGCATATGATGTAGAAAGCAGCATGAACACATGTATCTCCCTACAGAGATGTTTAACAGGTCCAATTGTCACTTCTCTTAAATTTAACTTCTAGTCATTTATGTATAGAGGAGTAAATGTACCCCAACGCGCACCTGCTCTACAAACGTTGTTTCATAGCTTAATTAACAAGTCTCACATCAGAGGAACCCTTAGTAACCTTAAATTTTGATTGTCGACAGCCATATGCCATGGCTTATGCAGCTGCTGAACAATCTCAGTCTTGTCGTAACGCAGGTAAAATTTCTCTGTGAATTTCAACTGCACTGGCAAGGAGTACCACGAAACTACTAAAGAGAATGCTATCCCTCTTGCTAGACAATCCAGTCCCCCCTACTTCGAAAGCCTCAAGTGGCACTGTACAACCACAACATCCGTGACGAGAAGTTAGGCGGTCTATGCAGCAACCATCGCTTTAGAGATGCTCGATGAGGAGCATTGTCAGTCTTCTACGGCTAGTGAGACACCTCTTCAGACAAATTGTAGTGGAGGTTTGAAGAAGGGGGCATTCAACACGTCGACTCCTAAAGAAGCAAGTGTTCTACAGCATATTAGATTGCAAGATTCAAGTACAATTTCCACTGCTTTCTCATAGCAGATTTCACGGTGCCAAGCGAAAAATCAAAGTGGGATGAATTGTGGCTATAAATAGCAACTGTCATCAAACCCCCTTGAGGCCATCGTGGCAGCATGGTTGCGTGACGCAGTGACAAAGAGCTGCCGAAGAGACGCATGCTCCGACGAGCTACAGTAGCAAAGCTTCTGAAACAAACTCAGTACTCAACAGCAGATGGCCGGGGGGAGGACGAGGCGGTCGAACACTGGCTAAGAACATAGATATGCAACCGTAGACGTACATATAGTGTCAGGGATAGATTCTGAAAATCCTGGCTTTGTTGCCGTCTGTGACTGTATCTGGACCCAGTGCGCTATATTGACTGGTCTTATC
This sequence comes from Lunularia cruciata, assembly GCA_948567375.1. Classification (NCBI taxonomy): domain Eukaryota; kingdom Viridiplantae; phylum Streptophyta; class Marchantiopsida; order Lunulariales; family Lunulariaceae; genus Lunularia; species Lunularia cruciata. Next base: position 20,001,080 of record OX419761.1, on the reverse strand, counting down.
TTTGTCAACTTAGTGCTGGGATTCCCACTTCTGCCTTCTGCTGCCTCCGGTTGGATGATGGCCCACCCTCAAACGGACCTCCTCTCCTCCCACGCATCATTTAACAAACCCTCAGAAACCTAACTTCCCTTTCCTTCCAATACTACTTACTGGCAGTATTATGCCAAACCCAGAACCTCTTTTCTTATTCCCCCTATAATCGCTCACCGTTGTGCTTCAGGAGGCTCAATTCCGCCTTCATGTGCCCTGGAAGGAAAAGCTACCTCTGTGATACGCCGAAAGAGCAGTCGACGAAAGATAGGTTGTCGACATGCTTTGCATCTGTCTGCATCAAACCCACAAGATTTGGTGAAGGAAATGAAGAGCCAGACCTAAGGCAAAAGGCAAGGTGGGTTCAGACTTTCGAAGACGAAACATGACGGCATCTAAGGGATTTTAATGATCAAGCTGAGGAGAATCCGTCAGGAGGAGGAGCAGCAAAGCAGAGGTTTTAGAAATCACAGGGAGAAGATGATGTCGATGCAAAGAGAGGAGTAGGATGAGATGGAGACGAGCAATCTGGTAATGAGTTTTGGTTGTGGATGCTGCAACAAACAGGCGAACTCAAAATTTCGGAGGCGGGACTGTTATTACTACTCATCATGTGGGGATTATGGGTCCTTGTGGAAGCATGAGATGGTTGGGTTTTTTTGACGGTGGCGCAACGGATCCTTGCTGCTGCTGCCGATTCTACGAACTGATGCCCTTTTCGGTAAGCATCTAAGCTGAATAGTCCTAATCTCAATCGTAGTAATCCACGATGGGAGATCTTAAAACTCCTCTACTACCTCCTCGATCTGCTACTGTAAGCACTGCTACTAGTACAAAAGAAACAGCAGCAGCATCTCGTCCAGGGTTTCTGGGATCTGACCTGTTACTTTTGAAAAAAAGAGGGAAGGGAGTCCGGTCATGGATTCGAGTAGATCCTTTAGGAAACTCTCAAGTTCTGGAAGTAGACAAAGCGACTGTTATGCGTCGGTGCAATCTGCCTGCACGAGACTTGCGCTTGCTGGATCCCCATTTTGTGTATCCTGCAACAATTCTTGGACGGGACAAGGCAATTGTTCTCAACTTGGAGCACATCAGGTGCATAATTACGGCTGAAGAAGTTCTCTTGTTAAATTCTTTCGATAAGTATGTGCTTCAGTACGTAGCAGAGCTTCGGAGGCGGTTAGCTACACAGAATCAATCAGATATACCTGGGTTCAAGTGGCGATCCCCTGGAGGGCAGCCGCAGCCTCAAGGTTATGGCCGAAACGATAGCTTTTGGGGAAGCCCCGCAGAGATTCGACAAGCGATGGTCAGTGACACGGACATGTTCAGTGGTTCTTCGGCTGACGACCTCCCTTTCGAGTTTAGGGCCATGGAGGTTGCTTTGGAGGCTGCCTGTACTTACTTGGATGCACAGGCAACGGAATTGGAGCAGGAAGCGTACCCAGTTCTGGATGAACTGACTTCAAAGGTCAGCACACTGAATTTGGAACGGGTGAGAAGGTTAAAGAGCAGGCTTGTAATTTTGACTCGTCGAGTGCAAAAAGTGAGGGATGAGATTGAGCAATTAATGGATGATGATGGGGACATGGCCGAAATGTACCTGACGCAGAAGGTGATTAACAATGCCCCGAGTTATCCTTACAGCGAGAGTTCTGCTAGAATGAAAGGGTATGTTGGAGTTGTGGGTACGTCGGTCTCGGCTCCCGTTTCCCCAGTAGGGTCTCCAACTGGGCCTCGACATCTAGAGAAAACTTTGAGCTTTGCTAGAAGTATAACGCATGAGATTACGTCTAGAAGTTCCAGAAGCTCGAGAAGTGACGAGGAAGATGTAGAAGAGCTCGAAATGTTACTTGAAGCTTATTTTGTGGTTATTGATGGTACACTTAACAAGTTGACTTCGTTGAAGGAGTATATAGACGATACAGAGGACTTTATTAACATTCAATTGGACAACGTGCGGAATCAGTTGATCCAGTTTGAGCTCATTCTCACAACAGCTACGTTTGTTGTGGCTATATGGAGTATAGTTGCCGGAGTGTTCGGCATGAACATTCCCCTTTGGTTGTTTGAGGAACCCTCGGCTTTCAAGTGGGTTATCATCATCGCTGGAGGAGTTGGGCTTCTTATTTTCTGCTCCTTTCTTTGGTTTTTCAAGCGACTCCACCTGCTCCCATGATCACCGTCATGGAACTTTACTCAACAATCGACTCTTGTTTCTATACAGAGTTGTGTAAACATCCTTTCATTGCATCAACCTCAGTATTCCATTGAGGAATTGGAGTTTCTTTCGCCAGTCTACCCTTGCAGGAGTGAGGAAATGAAGTTGGTTGTAAAGTTGGCAGACTAACAGGGACCTTTCGCTCTTGTGAATCATTAGCAGACCAGCTCTTGTTTGCCACCCTTTGGATTGGATGTGCACGACTTAAACCGAGGTTCCACGTTGCCTACTTTTCAGGGCTTTGAGTTGACTCTCTGAACGTGCCATTCAGGAGTTATAGCTGCAACCTTTACTTTCTGTTTGCTTATCCAGAAGCTTGTTCTGTCAAAACAACAGTCAATTCTATATGGTGCTATTGAGCTACAGAGCACCCAAGCTTATAACCTTCTTGTTACATGGGATAAGTAGTTCAGGTCATTGTGTTCAGGATGTTCCGAGGACACACATACAGATTTCCCTGAGATCTACTTCACAAGGTTTTTCCTGATTCTTTCCCTCAAATGTAGTCTTCGTTATTCTGAAGCAGGGGTTGACCTCCCTGACTGCCTACATCTGCAACACCTTACAGATCATCTTGAGAGGCCGTAGTTGCACAATCTTGTTGTGCTTTTCAGCCATATTAGCAAGTTCAGGACCTGCCTGGCGGGGCAGTGGGTCGAACTTGAGAAAAGGCTGAAAGTCTCAGGAGTCTCTTCAGGTGTGAAAGTTGTCGATGGTCACTCGACATCGACCTGGACAGTATATTGTTCATTGAGCTTGTAAAATGAAGTTGAACCCTTGTTCTAAGGTCTGCATCCGCTTTGAAGGACTCGTTCCTGTCGTGTACATTGACCTTCTCGCAGGGTGTGCTAGAGAGCAATATAAGTGTGGAGATAAGGTTGTGGAGATAGACAAATCGATGACCAATGATAGTAGAAGAGAGTCAAGTGGGGTAAAAAAACAGCTCTACTTACAGAAGGTTTAATTCTGATACCAGAAGGTTTAATTCTGATACCAAGAGTGAGAAAGTCCCCTAACGCTCAATTTACGGGTGCCAAACATCCAGCGCTTACAGTCACGTTTTGGACCTTATTCTACACCGGAAGTGTATACTTTACTCTCCCGCTGGATCTTCTAACCTTCAAAACTTCGTTACGAATACCAAATTTCTTGACCTCTGGTGTGGAAGATTTCAATCGGCGATGATTCATTTTTCCTATGAAGCTTTTACAGTGATCAAGACCACTAGCGGTTTCTTAGTCGTCTTAACTTGGTTGCTTTCCACAAGACTAGATTGTCTTCATCAACTGCCACTCTGCAGATAGAATCACCGTATTTAATTACCTACTCCCCGCACCTCGAATGATACTCTCATTGTTAAAACGCCCTAGAAGGACACACACCTTTTAGTTGATATACTTGTGAAATTCTCCTGAACATTAGTACCAAAGCTGAAGATCGTACAGGAAGTCCGACATGAACCCACACCAACGGTTCATGTGATAGTGATACCGTGGTGAATAGGCCGTCTCGTCTCACCATATGGAATGTAGATCCCATAACGAGGACACCAGAGTGCCCTGCACTCGGGTAGAACACCGCACCTGACCGAACAGCGTCTAATGGAGAGGAAAGCCACATGCTTGCAATTTTAAGGACGAACTTTATACGGCCAATGACAAATTAACACCGTAGTCTGTATTAGGAGTCTGCAACCAATGGGGTTCTGTAACAAACATGTAATGATGTAGTTTCAGCCCTTATAGAGTAACAATCTGCAACTTACCAGGTGAAAAATCTCGGTTCCACGAGGTGTGACCACACCAGTGTGGGACTGTACATCTTTTCTTCATCAAAGATGATTTTTTATGGAATCGTAAAGCTCATGCAAAACCTCCAAAGTTTCGTACGTAGAAATCTCCTTTTGTTTTTTCATTGGGTCGGGAGGTATCCGACAGATAATAGTGCTGTTGCGGCGATCACGGAGCTCAAGGCGGTTAAGCACATGAGTTGCATGGGGACTCTGAGCGACGAAGTTCGGTGAAAGAGGCGGGGGATTAGAACCTTCAACGTCATCACGATACAATCCCATATATTGAAGTCCCTATACATTGGCCAGCCCCCCGGGAATGGTACTCGTGAGAATTTCCCAAAATGTTCATGGACTTTCGGATAGGAGCATCGTTTTTCAATCTCATAGATCCAGCTTTTGGTTATATCATCTCAACATCTTCCTTGTTAAGTGTTTCAGAAATGATGTACATACCTGTCGGAATCTCGTGGACTGGCAAGTTATTCGATCCCACCATCAATAATCTCAATTGATGGTGGGATCGAATAACTTGCCAGTCCACGAGATTTTAACTGCTTGAGTATTAACTGCTTTGTTGAAGTTTTGGGCAAGAAGCCTGTGAACAGCTCGTCGCCCAGGTCGATAAGACGTACTTCCTTCAGTAACTTAGTAAAGCAGGACTCTTGGCGCTTTAGTGAAACCCAATAGAAAACTGAGACCAGGTTTATAAATAGTTGACTTCGGCCTGCATCCAAGTTCAGATGGTAGATAGCTACTGAAAATCTTTATAGCCAGAGAAATTGAGATGTCAACTATGGGAAGAGAGCCAAAAGAAGTGTTGCTTCTCAACATGAGAAACTATAAGGAAGTTGAAGACCGTCAACTTCCTTATCATACTGCGAGGAGAAGATGTTCCAAATGGTTGTTACTCTGTTCCATGTTGTTGAATGGCACCCGAGAGCTCTTGCGAGATAACATTACATCAAGTATTAACTTCTCAAGTTAATACTTGAGAAGTAGGCTATGAAAGTTGTACGGAAGAACAGTCCTCTTTTGAGAAATATATGAAGTGCAGTCTTTCGAACTCTTTGCTACGAACTTGAGACAGGAGCAGAAAGCCTGTTATGCTCCGCAAGTAAATTTGAGATGGTATTTGACCAAATAAGTCAGGTATTGACTATCTAGATTATTGCCTCCGACTTGTGAGGGTTTGCAAACTCAATTAGAGGGGATTGATTACGTGCGGGTAATAATACGTTACTTCCGGGGTATAAACGTTTTAACGATTTGGAAATTCTCCATTCTAAAGACAGTCGTGTGTGTCGAGCTGAAATAGCTGTATTCCATGACAAGAGTGTTGTTGCTCGTAACGGGAAAACATAAACAGGAGCACGTTGCAGAGAACTTAAGAGAGCCAGGACAGCGATGGGGGTTGCGGATGAACCCAGTGCTGTGCAGATAGCGCGCTCTGAGTAGGCACACTGCCAAGTGGCAATGCTCGATGCTCAACACCTCAACACCTCAACACACTCTTGTGAGGATTTGGTGGGACAGAAACGCCTATTGTTGGCTGATGACATTGATAATAAAACTGGCACTCTACCAGAAATTTTTTTGGTGTTGTGGGGTTCTGGAACATGTTTCCTTGGGTTCCAGAAAATGCACAGCTCGGCGACAAGTCTGTCAGAGCGCTCAATGATGAGCCGATGGACGAGTCCATAGAGAACTAAGCTTAGAAGGGGATTTCGAGCGAGTTCAATACAGACAATTGTTTAAATTGAAACGAGTATGGACTGGACGAAAGAGAGTTACACGCTAAGAGCAAACATAAATAAGAGATTCATTGATTCTGCAAATGACGGGGAAACAATAGAGACTTATAGTAGGAAGTAGATGAAACATGGTGTAGGTGATGGGAAGTGTCGATGCTTATAGCAAAAAATGGAGGGAACTGAGTGATAATCAAATGCTAGGAGAGGATGATGTGGCCAAAGCTGGATGTGAGGTGGGAGAAATGCTGGTTCCAAAGCTGACAATTGATGAATGTAGCAAGCGAGTGAAACATTACAAAGGAAGAATGGGTTTCAAGTAGGAAGAATAGAAAAACACAGTTAGCACATTTAGTCTAGCACATTTAGTCAATTAGCGCAAAGCTTCCCATTTGGTGATGACGGAGTATTGTGGGAAATATGTGAGCTGAAACGTGATTAGATTTAGAGAGAGAGCAAAGGCCAATTTGCTCATAGAGTAGGGTAGTTCAAGGTCCAACAAGCACTTTAGTGACTGCATCGGCAAGATTGTCCATTCTGGGAATGAGAGAGATGAGGCTTTGGTGGCAATGTCTTTGATGTATTGGTGCTATATGTTGATGTGCTTCATCCGAGTGGAGGCAGCAGTGCTGGTGTTGGAAGTTGCAGCGATCGCACCATGGCTATCAGCGTATATGATGATTGGACCTTTGAAGGCACTTATGGAGGTGAGGAGGTTTTGTGCCCATGTTGCCTCATGGCCCACTACAGCGAGGGTGTAATACTCGGCTTCAATGGTTGAAAGTGCAACCGCTGTTTGTTTCTTGGAGAATCAAATGATGATCGTGTCATTAAGAAGTAGGATTATGCTTATATAGGACTTATATAATGAGCATTGGTTGGCCCATTCGGCATCAATATATGCAACTAAGGTGGGCACAGTATTTGATGTTAAGTAGGCAAGACAATGATCAATTGTGGCTACAATGTAGTGATGATGTGTTTGAGGGCCACCCAATGTATATTAGTTGGGCAGTATGAGTGTTGAGCAAGTAGGGAGAGATTATGAGCAAGGTCAGATGGGCTTGCAAGTGGTGGCATAGTTTAGTTTGCCAAGAAGCTGCTAAAATGGGTGTGTTGTTTTTTCTTTTGAGTCATCAATTGCAGTGAGTTGAGTTCCAAGTGCAAGAGGTGTGCAAATGGAATTCATATTGGCAAGGTTGGCCCAATAGAATACCTGTTTGAGGTAGCCTATTTGTGTTATGGTAATTTTGCCTATGCCATAGTAGAGGATCTTAGGGCCAAGCAAGTGGTGCACAAGACCAAGCTCTTTGCAAGATGATTCTTGATTGTAAAAAGGAGTGATGATGATGTTGTGATAAGGAGGATGTCATTTACATATAGAATGAGGTGCAATATTTTCCCTTTCTTGGTGATGTGGAACAAGCATTGGTTATAAGGTGATGGTGAGAAACCCATATCTAAAAGGAAAAATGTAAAAGTTCTAACCACTCATGATCGGATTGTTTGAGACCGTAGAGTGCTTTATGTAGCTTCCATGGTCATGGGTGTGGCATAACCTAGCATGAGTGCAACATAGATATTGTGTTTGAGGGTCCCATCAAGTGAGCCATGATGACATCAAGCTGCTCACCAAGGAGACATTGTATTGCAGCTATGCCAAGGAGGATGTGGGTTATGTTTGCAGAGCAAGGTATGTCAAAGCAAGACATCAAGGTCAAAACATGCATTTGGATAAGTGGATCATATTCCACTTGCATGGATTCACTCCAATGTTTTGCATTGGCACTACAAAGTGTTATGACATATGATATTGGTTTGGCGGAATGTGATGGAGTATTTCTAGTATCATCAAATGATAAGTCATTCACGGATGATGCAATAGCAACATACTTAATGTTGAGGTACCAACTAGATAGTTGCATAGTTTGGGTGGACTTGTGCAAGATAATGGTATGTGTGTCTAATAGTGGCATTGGGCTTTGTGTGATGATGGTCTGCAATTCAAACTTGGGTAGAGTAGGTACATTTGCACATGAGCCAAATCTCCCAAGTTATTCAGATCATTGAGGATGAAGGCACAACATTCCCATGTGTGCAAGTGATCCAAATTAGGTTCAAGACCACTCCAAGCTTCCCATGGTGTGCGGCCATGGAGATGTAAATTGGGGTTTCAATTTTGTAAGTATATAATTGTTAATATTGCGCTCTCCCAATAGCCAACACGTCTTCTTGTAGTGTGCATTATAGCTTGGGCTTTTTTAATGAGTGTATGGATAGCTTGTTTTGCAACTACATTGAGTTTAGACAAATGAGGAGGCAATGTTTACTTGATGATCCCACAGTCATGCAACCATACTTTGATTGTAAAATTGACAAATTCACCTCCTACATTGGTGCATAAGGTTTTCAAGCAAAAACCTGAAGATGTCTCTATCTTATTATTATATGACTTGAGTGCTAACAATGCATCCAATTTATGCTTAGGAGGTACAAACTAGACTATGTGTGTGAATTTATCAACTATGAAAAGAAAGTGTAGGTTGCCTTGGAGTGACATTTTATCCATGGGGGTAGGCAAATCAGCAGAGACTTGTTCTAGCTTCATTGTGGTAGTATGTGAGATACCATAGGTAGTAAGGATTGATGCGTGGTGAGATTTAGCAATAACACAAGTTTTATAGACCCCATGAGGTAAGTTGTTGTAGGGTAGATATGTGGCAAAGTCGCATAGTTTGTGATAGCTACAACATTGATCTCAAAGGGATAGAGAAGAGCAATCAAGCTTGTAGAGGTGGATGACTACATTTGCCAAAGTTAGTATATGTCCATCTTTGTACACAATGGCAATTCCATCTTAAAAGGAAACCCATGCGCCAATAGCTCCAAATGTTTGAATAGATAAAAGTGTCATTCCTAGGTTGCGACAAAGCAAGCATTATTAAAATTTAAGTGTTTGACCAACCATAGTGCATACATGAAGCATAAATATACCAATAGCATTGGTAGCATGGCCATCTTCAAGGATAATAGGCTTATTGGTGCCAAGAGTCTTGTAGTCATGAAGGACAACATTGTCATTGGTGATGTGCTAGGTTGCACCGGAGTCAAGGATGAGCCCGCTTAGCCCGCTTAGCCCGGTGCATGATGCTATAGCCATACCAAAGACTAACCACTTATGGTCTTGGAAGGAGGATGATAGTCCATCCATCACCCATATCGATGTGGCTACTATAGCCACAATGAGAGGAGCTTGGTCTGATGTGTGATTGGTCATTGTTGAATGTGAGCAAGTTTGGGCTAACTCACATGCAATGATTTTATGTGGCACATTGGTCTACAAGATATGATGTGGGTGCTCCTAAGGAAAACCCAACATGTTGTAAAAAATTGTCTTGTGATGCTCTCTTTTGCCACAATTTTCATAAGTGATATCTATCTTGCTCCTTCTTGGCAAGTGTGATGTTGCAACAAAGGCAAATTCACATTCCTTGCTTGGTCCATTCTCCATCTTGCTGACATGAATCTCCTTGGTATATAACATTGCCTCAACATCAGGTTGAGTGTACTAAATTTGCATAGGAAGACAATTTTTTAAGTGTTGTCTTTTGATCAAACCCACCTACAAGTTTGTACACATTTGCTTTGTCTTGTCATTAGGTCATGGACTACTATTAATGACATTGTCAATCTGATATGTGCATGTGCCTTTCTATCCTCCTTATCCCAAGTAGTTTGTAGTTTGGATAGTTTGGTATTAGCACTATGGTGGAGCCGTATACTTGAAGTCTCATTGAGGTCCTTTCTTTTGTGTGCTCTGAAATTCATGAGGTGATATCCCATTGCCCTTGGGCATGGAGAATGAGTTCCAAGCAGTATTACTAGATGGGCCATTTGTTGGCACTAGTAAAGGGGAGCCAACATGGTAGATGTTCTTTGGCATTGAGGTTTTCTTAGCCATGGTGATAGCTATCTAAAAAAAGATGTATACTCATGTGTACATATAGGTCTTGGAGTAAGTGCATGTATACAATGTAGGAATGGCATTGTGGAGTTTAGCATAGGCCCATAATGTATAGAGAATAGCTCTATTCCATGGTAAAAATGTTGTTGCTTGTTATGGGAAAACATAAATACAAAAGAATGTTGTAGTGAACTTAAGAGAGTCAAGATAATGCCATAATAGGAAACAGATGAGAGTGATAGGCAATTGTGGATAAACCAAACATTGTGGTAGAGAGAGCACTTTATGCAGGTGCACTGCCATGTGGTAGTGCTCAATGGTCAATAGTATGAAGTTGTTGCATGAAAAATTAAGATGATGTGAGATGGAAGATAATCCAAAGTAGTGCAAAATATCCCAAGCAATTTAAGAAAGGAATCCTGACGGTGAACGGTCAAAGTCGGGCATCTCAAAAGAAAAGGTGAGAAGCTAGAGTTCAAGCCACTCAATGTTGACTTAAATTTTTTGGTAAATTCATTTTGCATAAAATGCAAATCAAAGTCTGTTAGATTGGTTGGTAAATTCAAAGATGTAAGTATTTGACCGCCACATTCAAGTCATGGATTCAGGTTATGAGTCTAATATGGCAAAGTAGAACATGTAGAATGATTTTGCTATTCTCTGCCAATCTTGGAATGATATAAATGGTTTTAATTAGAGTTGATGTAATTAAACAAACATCAGGAAAAAAAAGTAAGGATGAAAACCTACAACCTATTTAATATCTAATATGTATAACTAATAGAAATAGCACTTGTGAACTAGTTTGGAACTCTGTTCATTGTGAAACTTGGAAGTCAAATCTATCTATGATATATATATATATATATATATATATATATATATATATATATATATATATATATATATATATATATATATATATTTGCCATCTAACCACAAAGCATGATGCCAATCTAAAAGCAATCAAGAGGATCTTGTGCAATTTGCTCCGGCAAATCGATACACATCATATACTTGCATATTTGGATCATTATACAATCTAGGTCTCTTTTTTTGGAATTATTTGCAAAGTTGGATTGACTTCCCTAGACAAATACCTAAAACATTCAGTGATATGAAGTTGAAAACAAGTTTGAGGCTAGGTAAGTAAGTGATGAAAATCATGTTGGACACCAAAGACACAACTAATAGTTGTTAGTTGAAAGATGTGAAAGACATATCCCTCAAGGTCCAGACTCCTCAACAATCTCAACTCCTCCAAATGTAGAATATTTCTATAGGGAGCTTATTAATTCCAAAATTGAGGAAGCCAAGAGATATAAGGATTATACTTGCACTTTGCAAACCAAATACTTAGTGTAACAATATGGAGTTTACCAACAAGTTAGTCAAGACTAAACAAAGCAGCAAATAGGCCAAATTAGCCTAGGATATTCTAGAAGCATCTAGGAAGCTACTTGGTACCTTCCAAGCATTAGGTAACATGTACGTCAAGTGGTGACTTTTAAGAGGAAGCTTCTTGGCTAGCTTAGCTTTTACACCAAGTAGGTGGTTTCTAGAAGGAAGCTTCCTAGCTAGCTTAGCTTGTATGCCAAGTAGGCGGCTTTTAGAAGGAAGCTTCTTGAGAAGCTTCATGGTTAGCTTGAGTTGCACTTTAAGAAAGCGGCTTTGAGGAAGCTTCTTGAGAAGCTTCTCAAGAGCCTTGTATGCTTCCTTATAAATACCAAAGCCCAAGCCATGCTAGGCATTTGGAATTTCCCTCATTCAAGTGTCCCAATGTGATCTCCCACTCCGGTCTTCCATTCTCCTATTTCTCTCCTTGGTCTTAGTCTTTTACATTGGTATCATAGCAAGAATGGGATAGATGGAATCTATGGACCACCAAATCCATTTCTACCAAACCATTAGGATTTTGGTGTTTTTGTACTAACAAAGCATCATTTTCATACAATTCATCACCTCACATTTTGGGCAAATTTTTATGAATATGATCACCTTGTCCAATGAACCCTTGGTACTTCTTCTTGTAACTTATGGAGAACAATATATGTGTTGCATCTACTTGTTAATTTAGATAAATTGTAGGTAGTTTGATAGAGTATTAGCCATGGCGGCAATGCCCAAAGTTATCATTGCTGTGCAACAACAAATTGAACACCTTACTTGATTGTTGGAAGAACGAGACCATCAACGACAAGAGCATTAGAGAATCACCATTTTGAGAAGGAGAAGAGCTAATCTGAATTCCAAAACCCAAGGTATTTGAAGGCAAGAATCTCTTAGGCATAGTGGAAAATCTTGTATTTGATTGTGAATGTTATTTTGAGGCTACAAATCTTCAAGATGAACGGAAATAGATTCTCTTAACTTCAAGCCAATTGGATGGAGCAGTAAAACTATGGTGGCAATTCTGAGTGGAGCAAGCTGAATTGTAATTTGTTGCACTAATCTTGACATGAGAGGAATTCAAGAGTGCAACAATTGGGCAATTTCAAGCAATAAATGCCATGTAATCTAAGTTAGTAGAGTATAAGTTGGCAAAGTTGAAGTAGATTGGTTTTGTAAGAAGCTATATCACGCAATTCCAAAACATCATTATATAAATTCTACATATATTGGATGGTGAAGCTTTGGATTGATTTGTGAGTGGCTTGAAGCCACAAACTAAATTGGAAGTGACTATGCAAGAGCCAACCATTTAGAGGAAGCTATGCAGTAGGCTAAGCACTTTGACACCTTGGTTGCAACAACTTGGTCTTGACCTCAACCTTCAAAAAACATACAAACACATTACACATAGGTAGAGGAACCGGCACCAATGGAGATTGATGCCATCCAATGGAGACCACTTAGGAGAGCACTTTCTTGATTTGTTATAATAGTAGATCAAGAGATTATGACAAAATGGTGGTTGCTTTTAGTGTTGCCAAATTGGACATTACATTGTTGAATGTTCACTCAAGAATGTGCAACCTTGACAAATTGCCCAAATGGAGTTTGTGGAGTAGAATGATAAGGGAAACAAGGAATCCCAATCGGAGATTTTGAGCCACCTATTGAGAACTTGATTAGTTCCAATTGGGTTGAAGGCTTGACCTATGTAAGTTTACTTCATTTGTAAGATATGATATTTGATCATGGTTGTAGGATTTTGGTTGATTTTGGAAGTTGAAAGAATTGCATGTCTATGCAATTAGCAAAGGAATTAAGTATTCCTATCAAGCTAGTAATTAGAAGTAGATTGATAATGGTGGATGGTAAAAAGGGTTCTTCATTCCATACTTCACATCCTATTACATTCAAGATTGGGAAGGAGTATTTGGAGTGTATGTAGTTTATAGTAGCACCTCTACACTATGATGTCATTCTAGGTCTACCTTGGCTTGAATGTCATAAGGTTCAATTTGATTAGAACCCAAAAACTCAAGTACAACACCAAGGTAGGAATTTCCAATTAGGTTGTTTGGCACATTTGAGTAAAACACTAAGAGTAGTTGATCCCAAGATGGGAAGGTTTTGAGGGAAGTAGCCATAGAGCAAGCTTTGGAGGAAAATAGGTTTTTTTTGTAGTGCAGGTCAAGCCAATTGCACATGGAGGATCTGAGGAGGACCAAAAGCCTAATCAAGCAATTGTTGATCAAATAGTCCATGATTTTTGTGATACCCACATGATTCCTTTTTTTAGTTTTTGTTCTATTTTGAAGAAGAAGTGTACAAACAAAGTCATATTGAACCCAAATGACATTGGAAGGAGAAGAATTGTATCTTTGGTTTGTAACCCAAAGTAAAGTGAGTTTGTGTAAAAGGCAAAGTACTTGGATTAGACAAAACCAAAGAAACTTGAGGTAAGGGAATTTCATCTTGGGATGATCAACCCAATGCAAAGATGGTGTAACAACTTCCCTTTGAATCAAGAAAGGATAGGCAAGAAAATGGTGGACAAGGCGCAAACTACTAATCTAGATAATGCCAAGATGAATTCATGCAGAAAAGGTGAGTCTTAGTGAAGAGGGACGGAGGAATGATTGATCAACAAAGAACTATAAAATCAGGACTTTGTCGAGGGGATTTCAAAATGTCACACAAGTATCCTAAGTCATTGAGTAGTCGACCCAAAGGAGTACCGGTAGCCAAGCCAATTGATAGTTTGATGTTTAATAATTGTGAAGGAGTTAGGATCTTGAGACTAGGAGACAGTGTCATTGAGAAAATAGCCCACGTGTACCCTTGATGCTTTTGGTGTGAAAGTTTTTTTTCTCTTCTTCCTATTGTAATGAACTCAGATTTTATGTCAATATGTCTTGAGGGTTGTTTTATGCTACCTTGTTGTGGGAGATATTTACTATTATTATAAAGCCCAAAAATAGTTTGTGTTGCCATAAGCTTGGGGAAGTTTTGAGAGTTGGGTAAGCTCAAAAGTTCTTTTATGTTTCAAGAGCTTGGAGGGTTCAGAAATTGATGCATGAGGTCAGGAGTTTCTTTGTATTACACCAACTCGGGGCTTAAATTTAGGTTACACAAGCTCAGGATTTTTGTTTTATGTTGTTAGGAGTATTTTTCATTTTTTTAGTAGTAGAGCAAAAGAGTTAGAAGGAAATAGGAGACAGGAGGGAGAGAAGGAAGGAGAGGTAAGGGCAAAGAAAAGGGGTTCTTTAAAGAAGGAGGGTGGCTGTGCAGGAGTTGAAGGCTTGGAAAAAGAAGAGTTTTTTGAATGTAGGCTTGCTTGAGAGTGTGTGGATAGGAAGAAAATTCCCGCAGAAATGTGAAGAGTGTTTTGTGAGGACAGCAAGAAGGCAATTTTTGCAGGAATGTAAGGGCAAGAGAGGTAAGGGCAGAAAAAAACGTTCTATGAAGAAAAAGTGTGGCTGTGCAAGAGTTGAAGTCTTGGATAGAGAAGAGGTTTTTGAATGTAGGCTTGCTTGAGAGTGTGTGGACAGGAAGAAAATTCCCACAAGAATGTGAAGAGGGTTTTGTGAGGACAGCAAGAAGGCAATTTTTGTAGGAATGTAAGGGCTGGAGAGGTAAGGGCAGAGAAAAGTGGTTCTTCAAAGAAAGAGTGTGGTTGTGCAAGAGTTGAAGGCTTGGACAGAGAAGAGATTTTTGAATGTAGGCTTGCTTGAGAATGTGTGGACAGGAAGAAAATTCCTGCAGGAATGTGAAGAGGGTTTTGTGAGGACAGCAAGAAGGCAATTTTTGCAGGAATGTAAGGGCTGGAGAGGTAAGGGCAGAGAAAAGGGTGTTCTTCAAAGAAAGAGTGTGGCTGTGCAGGAGTTGAAGGCTTGGACAGAGAAGCGATTTTCAAATGTAAGGGCTTGGGAGGAGGTCAAGGGCTGAAAAGGGAAGTGAATTTCGAATGGGGGTTTTGCTTGAGAATGTCTTGAGAGGAGAGGAGATTCTCACAAAGGAGAAT
Source organism: Lunularia cruciata (assembly GCA_948567375.1). Lineage (NCBI taxonomy): Eukaryota > Viridiplantae > Streptophyta > Marchantiopsida > Lunulariales > Lunulariaceae > Lunularia > Lunularia cruciata. The sequence continues at coordinate 19,985,912 of OX419761.1, read as the reverse complement.
GCTGGACAAGAGTGTGAATTTTTTATTGTAGGGTTGCAATGAGAGTTGACAAGAAGAGATTCTCACAAAGGAGAGGTCTTTTCCACAAAGGCTTGAGAGAGAAGGCCAGAAAGAAGGGTTTTTTCTTGAAGGAAGAGTGTGGATATGCAAGAGCTAGAACTGGCACAAAGAGAGAAAAATTCAAATGTAAGGGCTTGAGAGGAGGTTGAAGGCTGGACAGAGAGATATTTCTGAATGTAAGGGCTTGAGAGGAGGTTGAAGGCTGGAAAAAGAGAAAAATTTGAACGTAAGGGCTTGAGAGGAGGTTGAAGGCTAGACAGAGAGACAAATTTGAATGTAAAGGCTTGATTGACAGGTTGAAAGTAGGCCAGGGAGGAATTTTTGCAAGTATGCCTTGAGAGTGTGTTGCCTTGACAGGGGAAAATTTTGCAAGACTAAGGGTTTGCTCAGGAAGGATCAGGAGAGGAGAGGTTTTTCATGAAGGAGAAGTTTGAACATGAGCAAGCTAGAGAAGGATTTTCACAGGTCAGTAGGGTTGCTGTAGGAGTTGCCAAGGTGAGAATCTCACGAAGGTGAGAAGAGGAGAGTGAAGGAAGATTTCTGGGAAAATGTTGTGAGAGAGGAGAAGGACAGAACTGGAGAAGGTTTTTTGCAGGTCAGTAGGGTTTGCTGCAGGAGTTGCCAAAAATGAAAATCTCACGAAGGTGAGGACAGGAGAGTGAAGAAGGATTTTCTGAGAAAATGTTGTGAAGAGTGGCTAAACAGGTAATGACAGGAGCTAGACAGGGAAGAAAGATAGAGACATATGGCAGAGAAGGAGTTTTCTCAAATGTGAAGAGTGGCTGAACAGGCAGTGACAAGAGCTAGTCAAGGAAGAAGAGGAGGAGAATTTTGAAGTGGCTCAGCTCATCTAAAGCAGGGGAAAAAAGATTTAAAGTTGGCTGACCAGTCTGAATGGAGTGAATCTGATCTGCAAAATAGGGCATAGGAGAATGAAGAGGTTTAGAGGGTGAGTTGCCTTGACTGCTGTCGGACAAAGTGTATGTGAAGTGCTCCAGCTGATTTGATGTTTTGTTGAAGAGCTTAGTGCAGACACTGTATAGACTAGAACTGTTTGGCTTGTCCAGAACCTATGAACTCCACAGTTTGGTATTCCTTTAAATGATGAGTCCCCAAAACCAATGTGAATTTTGATTTGTGGCTAGCGTCAGGAGAAAACTCCATTCTAGGAGCTCACAGTCTAGTCTATGTGAATGGCATAATTCAATGGTCTGGGTGTCCGGGTTTGAGTCGGAATAGATCACTTGTTATTCTCTTAAGAGACCACCTGACCCAACTCTATGAGCTGCTAGATTCAAAACCATAGGCTGAACTTAACTAGAAAACTAAAATATAACACAAGCAAGGATAGAAACCCATAAACCCAAACCCCGTAGAACACAATCAATTCTATTGAGATCAACGACAAAGACAGAACCTTCAGTGAGAGCCAACCTTAGGAGCGATTGAAAACAACATGCTCTAGCAAAGAAGAGATTTCCAACAGTCCAGGAATAGATAGAGAGTGTCAGACTATGGGAAAATTCAAGGCATTGACAATAAGAACAAACTAAGCGCAAGCAGCCATGTGCCTGGCACACTCTTGATACCAAACAATCTCTCTCAACAATGGAAGAATTATATTTTAGATACCATGCATTGGAGATTGCACAATGCCAAAGAAGGGTGAGAAGAAAAGTCCTTCACTTGTAGTGAGAAATCTGATTATTTGAAGGTTAGATATGATAGCCAAGATCAAAGTACTAAATAGACTTTGGATCACTTTTTTGGCATGGAACTAGAACTTGAGTTTTCTAGGGTTCATGGCAGAAGTAGCTTTGAGTGATTGTGAGGAGGGACCTAAGAATGAAGGGAAGAGAGGCAATCCGGCTTGATAGACAAAGTTTGATTGGAGATTGGTATTGGGAAGAGAGGCTGGTGAGGAAACTACAGCAATATTTCTCAAGATAGGAGAGTCTATGAAATAAATTTCATCACAATGCCACATACAAAGAACAAGTACAAACTTGATACCTATTGGGACCCAGTCATGTGAAGCATCGTTGGGGTGATGATGGCACTCTTCAAGCCCAATCGCATGATATATGTTATGAAGCATAAGGCAATCTCCTTCCACCAGATGTTTTTAGGAGCGCCGGTGAATTAGGCAAAGTGCTTTCACCAAAGAACACAACAGATGGTGTGGTGTTGGAGAGATTGGGATGCTCCTCACTATTTGGTGCCATTTGCTGCCCATTTCTACTTTGGACTAAATCTGATGAAGGAGACTGAGCAAAGAAAGATGGTGTCACATTTTCATCCGGACGTACAAAAGATTGTAGATGATGAGGAACAGTAGTATATCCAACACATCTGAAGTAGTGATGAACACTATGCAAGAACAACACAATATATGAGAGTTGCAATGAACATCCCAAAGATGAGGAAGCAATGTTGTCTTGAGGAGATTTTGTTGCCAGTTCAGCCAAAGAAGATGAGGAAGGTGAACCCAAGGTAAGAGGTTGTAGTGGTTGATGAGTTGTCAGTAGCAAAAGAATCAGAAGGCAAAGCTAAGTATAATACAAAAGACTTGAAAGAAGAAGAAGAACCGGAGTTGACGCTGCAAAGTGAAGAGTTGAGTAGTGGAAGTGAAGGGGAGGTAAAAGATCAACAATGAGGAGAAGATAATGCTCACAAGGAAGAGCAAGAGTTCCATGCGGCAATTGATCATATGGAGGGAGGTGGAAACTTGTGCCAAGAATTGTCGAGCATGGAGATAGATAAAACTCTGGAGGCTGATCCAAAGTCAGAAATTCAGAAGGGTAAACGAGGGAGAAGGAGTGTTCCTACTTAGGGGGCAGAAGCAAGTAATGTAAATCCAATAGTGGAGGAGGGAGAAAGCTCAGATGCAATACCCTTGAGAGTTAAAAGATTAAGACTGCGGAGGAGAGCTCTAGTAGAAGAAGTGAGGAGAGAAGAACCAAAGCCATTTGAGATCTTATGAGTCTTTGATAGGGGAGAGTACTTGTTGCAGATAGTTTGTCCCTTGTTGTTGCAATCGCGGAAGAAGAGAGAAGAGTTGAAGAGAGATCACTCAAGAGTGAAAGATGAATTGGCAGTAGTGCAATATATGAGTGATGAAAATTTGGAGTTGAGGAGAAAGTTAATCAGTGGAGAGCGCAAATTAGTAGAACTCAAGACTGATGTAGAGCTGAGGAGGAAGGAGATTGAGAGCTTGGCAAAAGACTTTGTGAAGAGAAGCAAAGCCATGACAAAGCAAGAAGAAGATCAGAAGGAGCAGATGGTGAAGACTAAGGCCTTGAGGGTAGAAGTGCGTGATACACGAGTGGAAGTCATCTATTTGAAGGCCATGGCTGCTGTTATGGGACAAGAGTTGGAGAGCTTGAAGACAAGTGCGGTAGAGATATATTGGGCTTGGCAAAGGGAGTTAGCTACATGAGATTGTAAAGAGGATTGATTGCATGGGTTGGTCAGAGGAATGGAAGAACAACTCGAGCAGAGTCTGAAGGAGAAGGAAGCATTGAAGGCTGAGTTGGAAAATGAGGTGAAGATGTATCGAGAGGAATTATCAGTAGAGAGAGAGAAGCTATAGACACCAAGGTGGGAGACAATCAAAGAAGTAGTAGTGAGAGTGAAGGCAATGCTTGGTATGATGTCTAAGGTTCAGTTGGAGGAAGCAAGACTGCACAAATTGAATTTGTTAGTGCAGGAAATGAGGAGGAAGAAAGCAAAAGACATTGAATTGAATAAGTTGTTGATTCGCTTGAGAGATTGAGTAGATAGGAAAATCTTAGAGGTAGGAGACAATGTGTGTCTTAGATTAGATTTAGTACATTTGGAATTAGAGGGACTTTGTAGTAAGATGAAGTTCAAGATGAAATCTGAAGTAGCAGATGTTGGAGTGCAAGTGTCTTTGGATCAATTATCTAATACATTTGAGAAGAGTGGGTTGCAAGATAGTGACATAGATAGATTACCCATGGTCGTAATTGCAAATTGTAGTAGGGGAGTGATAGAATTAGAGGAAGATGGAGTAGAGTTAGGTAGACCCAAAGAAGGGGAGATTCTTGAAGTAGCATTGGGTTTAGAAGCCGAAGTTGAGGTTGACATAGGATCAGATTAGGACAATTTTGAGATAGAAAGAGGCAAATATGAAGAGGTGTGTTTCCATTTTGGATCTATAGGTTGGTAAAGTTGTTAGGAATTGGTTTAGGAAGTTAGATAATTGTTGAAGTGCTTTGCCTATTTAAAGGTGGCATTTGTAGTGTTATGTTGTTCAATATTTGTAATTTTTGAAGATAGATAAAGTGAAGTGCTGATTTTAGTGCTCATCACTTGAGCTTAATTTTGAGTATCAATCCTGTGATTGTTTTTGTAAATGTGTGGAGAAATTCAAAGTGCAAGTCAATGTGTTGGTTGGATGTTGGATTCCACGGCCTTGATCTTCATTGTGTGTGTTTGATCTTGAGTGAAGTGCAAACAAAGCAATGCCTTGACAGATCTGAGAGGAATTGTAGTGTTAGTAGTATTTTGTATTTGTGAGTGCATCACAAGGTTGATGCAAAGCAATTTTGATTGAGAAATTTGTGTCTTTAGTAGAGAGGTGGAACACAATTCTAAGGCAAGGATGTTTTGCAATGAAGTAGCTATCTTTGAAGGAATTTGAATCATCACAATCAAGGTTTGTTTGGACAAAATTTGATGGAGTTGTGATTATGGGTGTTGTGATTTGTGACAAGACTACAATCTAGTGTTTGTTACTCTCTTCTAGGTGTGGTTTCTACCTAAGAGATTAAAGAACTCAAGAAGAACCATGTTTGTTACCGTTTGACTTTGTATTTGAACATTTTGACTTGTATCTCTATGGGAATGAAATGTCCTTACTTGATTATCTCAAAAGTGATACCTGCCGGCTTGTCATAAGTTTTTAGATGTGTTTTTGGATGATCTGCCAAAGAGATTACCCCTTAATCATGGTATGGCCTTCAAGATTGAGTTATTGCCAAGAAGTATTCCAATGAGTAGACCAATCTCTCGCCTCTCATCAAAGGAGTTGGATGAGCTTCAAACAACAAAGATGGAGTTGTTGGAGAAGGATTTCATATGACATAGTACAACTCCTTGGGGAACATTGATACTATTTGTTCTAGAGAAAGATGGAGGACTTTGCTTTTGTATTGATTATCATGGCTTCAATAAAAAAAAATATTGAAGAATGCATATCACTTACCTCAAATTGATGACTTGTTTGATCAATTGAGTAGAGCACAATACTTCTCCAATTTGGATCTCCAAAGCGGCTATTAGCAAATTCCTATTGATAGAGAAGATGTGCAAAAGATTGCCTTTTGCACATTGGGCATTTTGAGTGGAGAGTTCTGCCTTTTGGGCTCATTAATTCTCCAATAGATCAGATGCATTTGTTGTTGGATGGGCTATTGGATTAGTACATGGTGGTGTTTTTGGATGATATTTTAATCAAGATAGCAAGATAGAGGTAGAACATGCAAATCACATACAAGAAGTCCTAAGACAACTACATCAATGGAAGTTTTATTGCAAGAAGTCAAAGTGTGCCTTTTGGTAGAAGGAAGTTACCTTCTTGGATCATAAGATTTCATTGGAGGAGATCAAAACGGAAGAGGAGAAAATCAAGGCCATGACTAATTGGCCTACTTGAAAGGATGCTATAGAAGTATGGGCATTTTTTTGGCAATTTTTTACCGACGGTTCATCAACTACTATGCTCATGTGGCCACACCATTGACCGACCTCTTGGAGAAGAACTTGAGCTTTTAGTGGACCACCAAGCACAAAGCACCAAAAGTTGAAACATACGGTGTCTTCAAGACCCATTCTTTAACCATATGACCCTCAATTACTTGTGTGGTTGATTTTGATGCTTTTAACTTTGCAATTAGAATATCGCAACAAGAATTCCCAAATGGGTTACATCCCATTGCCTTTGTGTCTCACTGACTAAATACCATAGAAAGGAATTATTTGCTTGAGATTGGGAATAACTAGCAATAGTATATGCCATTGAGGTATGGAGGCATTATCTCTTGGGGAAAAAAGTGATCATGCAAATTGATCACAAACCCTTATTGCAAACATTACATTTGGAACACATGAAGAGTAGACATCATCGATGGTAGGAACAACTACAACTATTTCATATCAAACTTGAGTACAAATCCAATTGGTTCTATGTGATCCTTGATGCCCCATCATGATGACCTGATTTGAAGTCTCTTCCTCTGATCACGGTGGCAATTATGACGGTGTCAATTGACTCCAAAGTCCAAATCAAATTAGGGACAGGATCCCTACTTTCAAATGGTACAAGATCATCTTGCAACATACAACAAGGAGTACAACACCTTCTCCTTCAAGGAATGCCTTCTATTTCATGAGAACTGGATCTGTGTTCTAGCCAAGGGTGATCTTTGACTTGTGCACCTTGTTGTGCATATATACATTGCTACACAATATAAATCGCTATCAACATTACACATTATAGAAGCACAACTCCCACATAAGTCATACATGGAATCTAAAGTGCCATAATAATCAGTTTGTTTACACAACTCAAATCACACTCAATTAAATTAGTATTTGATATGTCACTCAATAATCTGCCAACACTTGAGCATTGATCATAGTCAAGCCATATCCACTCTAGCTAAGAGAATCTAGGTGATGCTTGTTGGTATGTGTCCACCATAGCCAAGAACTCAAAGGCTCAACATTAGAGAAGTGAGTTCTTTGGAGCTGCACTTTGAAAGTATACTCCTTGGTCTCCAATCCTAATGGTCTTGCTGAAGGCACATCAGATGGTGCAAATAATATAAGTGATGGTAGGCCCCACCATGTAGTTAGTAGCCCAAACACAAAATATAACCACCAACAAGTAGTTTATGAGTAACTACCAAAACACTCCTAACTACAAACACTACTACTCTAGAGTACAAGCAATCTAGGTGCAATGCTACAAATAGTATGACAATTGTCATATGTATATACATTGCTACATAACATTATCAATGTCAACATCACACACAAAATAGAAGCACAACTCCCACATAAGTCATACATGGATTCTAAAGTACCACAATTGCCTCCCTAGCTGGCGGTTAGGTCCCTCTAACTCTAGATAGCCATCTAATCCAAGTATATGGTATACCCTATGGTGGGTAAAAGATCAAGAAGTTGGGTTATATGGAGCCCCTCGTTAGTCATTGTCAACAATCTATACCATATGAAGGATGAACTAGCTATAAGTCAAGTACATCTAGGATATAACCATTTTCCTTGAGGAACCACCATGAAAAGAGGAGTCATACATGCCATATGCCATCCTCTCAAACATCTATCACACAGTAACATAGTAGCAGCTCCACCAGAAGAGCCATATAATATACACCGTAAGCCTACACGTATAAGTGCCAAGCTTGGATCCATAGTACCATCAATTTGGGAGGTGGCATGGAACACAATTGTGCACATGATCCTTCTAAACAACACCATCATGTCCTTCCAACACAAAGACTTTAGATAGCAAAACCTCACGCACTCTCAAGATAGTGCGCCTTGTAGAAACATCAAGTGTTATTGGTGATGTCTACTATAGATATTCATAGTCACCTGAATGAAATTGATGGATCAAGGGTCTATAACCTCCTCCTCAAATGAGAGCATAGCATAAGGTATCCCTATGCTAAGCAATCGCCAAGTTCTCAAAGGCCATCGACATCACTCTTTGAAAGATCTTTGCATGTTGAGAACATGCACTCATCCATACATCTGGATCATCCAAGTCCAAAACTATAGCAGCTTCTTGATGAATGGTTGCAAGTAAATCTAGATGTCATCCATGGAGTAGAAAGAAACAAGAGATGGATGCTAATGAGACTTGCTTGTTGAACCAATAGCCAACCACGGTAATTGGAGATCCCAATCTCCCAAGTGGCTTCTCTGCAAACCATACTTTTACAATCCTCTCTTCACCCTCTAAATGTAATACTCCGAGGACAAGAGAAGAGAGAAAACACAGATTGCACACTCAAACAATCGATGCCTCAAGGGAGCACCTTCTCTTTATTATATAGACAAAGAGGATCTCCGCCAAGGAAGCTCCACCATAGGATTAGGGACACAGATAGGTGACATTTCAGCAAGCTCCACCCTTGGATTACTTACTTGGATGGGTGACATGTCTGGTCTAGGTCCTATCTGGTTGGTCAAACAAGCTTTGATTGGAGGGAATCTTTTAGGGAATCTTCTTGTAGGAATCTCAGAATCACATGAGTAAGGTACCGTTGGAAAGCTCTCGATGAGACAAAGCAGGGAGGAAGGGAAGGCCAGCCTTCCATTTGTTGGGGGGGGAATCAGCACATTTTTGAGGCCTAATTCATCCGTTTAGGCCTCCAAAATTGCCTTCAAAGATTTCAGGCATATTTCGATTCCTACTCTATTGATGAAGTCCCCTTTTGGTGATACCTCTCTCTGATCTGTTTAGTCCATCATGTGTCACATCCTTCCAGATGTTACCAAACCAATTCTCACCTTTAAATCATATGTCTAGCTATTGGTTCTAAGGTTCTCAAGTCTATTTTGGTTTCTGCCCTATTAGTAGAAGTATTCTTTTGGTGATACTTCTATCTGATCTATTTCAACCATCATGTATAACATCATTCTAGATGTTACCAAACCAAATTTCACATCTAGATCATATGGCTAGCTCTTGGTATTACAGACCTCCCTCCTTTTAAGATACAACATCCTCGTTGTGCAATTGTTGCTCAAATGCTTGCACCAACACAGATGCATGTGCCAAATTGGCAGCGGGCTCCCAGGTGGCTTCATAGAGGGGGTAACCTTTCCATTGTACTAGATAGTTCACCCACGGGTGGCGAGTACTATGCATGCGTTTTTGGAGAATCCGCTCCACTTCATATTCTTTTGTGCCATCAATGAATGTCGGACAAGGTCTAATGTCTGGTGTGGAATGACCTTGGCCTGATTGGGGAGCATATCTGCGTAGTAGGGAGACATGGAAGACTGGATGGATCTTCATGTGTGGTGGTAGCTCAAGGTGATAGGCCACAGCGCCGATGCGACGAAGAATTGAGAAAGGCCCAATAAAACGAGGTCTGAGCTTACAAGGTCCAACTACTGTGAGGTTGGTTGTCGATAGCCACACTTGATCCCCAACATTGAACTCCATGTGCCGACGGTGTGCATCAGCATACTGCTTCTGTCAATTTTGCGCAATTTGTAATCTGTGCTTGGCGCTCTCCACACCTTGTTGGATTCTAGAAACAGATGTGTTGACTGCATCAACCTTGGTAACCACTAGACGGATCTTCATCAAGCTAGAAGGTGTAAAGGGATGCCCACCATACATGAGAAAGAACAGAGTGACCTGGATGGATGCATTCACTAAATTGTTGTAAGTGAATTCCACCAACGGGAGTAGGGTGTCCCACCTCTCCTGCTCTTCTAAGGTGAAGCCGCGTAACATGTCTTCAATTGTGCAATTAGCCCGCTTTGTTTGGCCATCTATTTGGGGGTGGTAAGCCATGGACATGGCCAACTTGGTTTTGAAGAACCCAAAGAGTGTTCGCCAAAACAAGCTGGTGAATTGGGTGCCTCTATCGGTGATGAGTACTCTAGACAAGCCATGGTGAGCAAAGACTGCATCTAAGTATAATTGAGCTAGTTGTGGAGCGATCACCTCCTTGGTTGTAGGGCGTACATGAATCATTTTGCTGAGCCGGTCCACAAAGACCACAATGGAGTCAAACCCTAAGATGGTCTTGGGTAATTCACAAACAAGATCCATACTCACTTGTTCCCAATGTTGGGTAGGAGTGGGGAGAGGTTGAAGGAGCCATGTAGGAGCTTGATTAGAAGCTTTGTTCTGTTGGCAAAGTAGGCAACTACGCACATAGTCCATCACGTCGTTGCTCATCTTGGGCCAATAATAATGGCGCTTGATTGCATCCAAGGTCTTGTCCACTCCAACATGAGCTGCAATGGCCAAATCATGACATTCCGCTAGAATGGTGGTGCATAATTGTGGCACATTTGGGATCCATAATCTGCCATCCCGAAAGGTGAGTCCTTGGGTATTGGTGACACCTTTGGATGATTGTGCTTCTACAATCTGTGGGTCAGTTTTTGTAGCCGCCAGAATCTCTTGCCAGAATTCAGGGTTAATCTTAACCTTTGCCACCAAGTTGTTGGCCATTTGCATGCGGGTGAATGCATGTACAAGTTGCTTCTTACCTTCCACGTAGGTGATTGTCATGTTGAAGCATTGTTGCCACTTTGTCCACCAAATTTGGCAACGAGATATATCCTTCTGCGTCTCAAGGTAGACTAGAGGTTTGTGGTGAGTCTCTACTACAAATGCCTTCTTGCCCAAGTAGTGTTTCCAATGCTTGGTTGCTAGAACAATCGCCAACTCATCTTGTTCTATGGTGTGGTAGTTGCGCTCTGCTGGTAACAACTTTTGAGAGAAATATGCAATTGGATGCCATCCGTCATGCCACTCTTGTTGTAGGACTGCTCCTATTGCTACGCTTGATGCATCTGTAGCCAACTTGATTGGACGTTTTGGGTCATACCACTTCAAGATTGGTGCATGTAGCAAGGCGGCCTTCAATTCTTGAAAGGCCAACTCTTGTGCAGTTCCTCATGTCCACTTCTTCCCCTTGCCAAGTAGTGCCGTTAAAGGCTGTGCAACCTTGGAGAAGTCCTTGACAAATCTACGATAGAATCCCGTCAATCCCAAGAAGCTCTTAAGTTGAGTCTGATCTTCTGGGGCACTCCATTTTTGAATAACCTCTATTTTATCTGTCAATACTTGAATGCCCTTTGCACATACTCTATGCCCCAAGTAGTCTACTTCAGACTTGCCAAACTCACACTTTGAGATTTTGGCGTACCACTGATTTTGTCTTAGAATCTAGAGGACCTCTCGTAGATGTTCTTTGTGTTCTATCATCGTGCTACTGTATACTAAGATATCATCCAAGAAGACGATAACAGACTTAGCCAAGTATGGATGAAATATATCATTCATTAGACTCATGAAAGTGGTAGGTACATTGGTGAGGCCAAAAGGCATCACAAGATACTCAAAGTGGCTATACTTGGTTCGAAAGGCAGTTTTGTGCGCATCCTCCTCTCCAATTTGGATTTGATTGTAACCACTTTGCAAGTCCAGTTTGGTGAAGTATCTCACTCCATGGAGTTGATCAAACAGGTCATCCATGCAAGGTAAGGGGTATTTGTTCTTCACTGTTTGCTGATTGAGACCCCGATAGTCAATGCACATGCGCATTGTACCATCCTTCTTCTTCACAAACAAGACAAGGGCCCCATATGGTGATACGCTAGGTTGGATGAACCCTTTCTGCAACATCTCCTTAATTTGAGTCTTACACTCCTCCAACTCATGAGGTGATAGGCGATATGGGGCCTTACAAGGAGGCGTCTTCCCTGGAAGTGTCTCAATTTTGTGATCTACTTGCCTTTTTGGTGGTAATCCTGAGGGTAGTTCATTGGGAAAGACATCTTGAAACTCATCCACCACATCCTTCAATTTCTCAAGAATTTGTCCATTGAGTGTGCACTCTGGACTTCTCTTATTAGACCCATAAAACATCTACCAGTCTTACAGATAGTTGCCGTCCCTACAACATATAGAGGTAGTTTCTGCCTATGTGATTTTTCTTTAACCCCAATGATTGACCATTGGTGGGTTCTCACTACTTTCTTCCTCCAATCCACCATAGGGTTGTACTGCTCCATCCATGGCATGCCTAAAATTGCATCATAACAAGTTAATTATATCACTCGCCACTCAATTGCTTCATGATATTCTCCTACAGAGAGGTTACCCGTCTAGGTAATGATTCAATCCTCTTTGTTTGCCCATTTGGTAACTCTACTTCTTCACTTCCATCTCTCTCTAGATCCATTCTCAATCTTATTGCAATAGAGCAAGACAAGAAATTCTCTATTGCTCTCGGATCTATTAATACTCTCACTTGATTACGTTTTAGGATTCCATTCACGACAATCAATTGTGAGGTTGCCTTTCAGGATTGTTGCGCATTATTCTTCTTCCTTCCCTCACTTCTCTGCTTCCTTATTGAGCCAGTAAGGCCACGAGGTACATTTATTGGAGATCTTTGTTTTCCAAAGTGATTTCCACCTCCTCCTTGTCAATGTGCCTCTCCATGTTGTTCAAAGATTGCCTGAATGAAGGCCAAGGGCCTCTAGGGAAACGAGTGCAACAATTGGTAGATATGTGCCCAATACGGCCACAATTGTAACAACGGCGTTGTTCTCCTTGAGTCCCTTCTCCTTGTGGGACTTCATCCCTTCGTTCTTCTACCCGTCCCCGCTCCTCTTGAAGCAGTCGTGCTCCTCGATCTTGGAATCAAAGGTTGCCCAATTCCATCAGTACTGGTCCACCCATGTGTGGTATTTCTGCCCGATAATGTTGAGGTGGAGCTACTCCTTCACCTCCACCTAATGCTCTTGCTATTCTCTACGTACAAGTAATGGCTTCAAATACCGTGCAAGGATTTTGCACCATGACTTCTTGGCAAATCCGCTCTTTCAACCCTAGTTTGAAATTGTCGAGAGCCTCTGCTAGACTCATGTTGGTAATTGCAACTTGTAGATCCAGAAAAGCCTCCACATACTCTTGTACACTATTCTTTTGTCTCAATCTCCATAGTCGGGTTCGAGCCATCTATACAAAATCCACCAATTGGAAATTCTTCAGCAGTCCTTCTTGCATTGCTATCCATGTGACCTCCCTTCTCTCTGCCAACATGGATCGTTCCCAAGCATCATACCATGTGAGGGCTTTATCGATCAAGTACTCACATGCAAACACACCTACAGCATGCTCTGTGATCTCTATTGAGAATAATTGGAAATATCGATTCATTCTCGAGATCCAATTTTCCACTACTCCCATCGAACGCTGCCCCTTGTAAGGTTCGATGTTGCAGGTCTTCTTCATCCGGAGTAGCAATGTGGCTTCATCGTTGATAGGGTTTGTAGGCACGGATGCCTCTCCAAGTACTTCAGTCGCAGGTACTGGGTTTTGAGACGGCTCTTCTTCTTGCATGGCTTGATCATTCCTGAGGATCTGCACTTGACTTTGTAATGTCTCCATGGTCATCTTAATGTCTTGAAATTCATTCAACATCCCTTGCATTCCTTGCACCAACTCTTGCAATTACGGATCCATGGTTCCTACAACACTCAATTGCTAATGTCTACTTCAATACTGAGTCAATATAATCACTCTAGAAGGCGCAAAAACTATCGGAACTACCATTGGGACCTCAGAAGCTATCACTCGTTGATAATACTCCTCACCAAAATTCCTAACCACAATTTCTCTAAACATCAATTTTGGCCTCACAACATAACGGATTTCTACTTGAGTGTTGAAAGGGAGAGGATTTGGGACATTCATATCCATTTTATCGTAATAGAATGTAGATTGTCAAATCCCACTCTCTGTCATATATCACCACAGGTAGAATCACCGGGTTTAGTGAGTTCATCACTCTGTCCATGAATTCTGCGCCAAAGTGATAAACTAGCAATACCCTCATCTGCTCACGCTGGATATACATAACCTTGATGTGGAATGGGTTTGAGAATGGGAAGCTAGGTGTGGGAAATTGGCCTCCCGGTGCATCCATCCCATCCGCTCTCTAAAGTCCTTCCTAAGTCTAGCAACTACTCTATGTTCTCCACCTCAAATTACTCAGTTTCAGTAGTTTGTGCTATTCCAAGAGGGGTGATCCACTCTCTTGGACTAAAACACTTGCTCTGATACCATTGTAATACTCCGAGGACAAGAGAAGAAATAAAACACAGATTGCACACTCAAACAATTGATGCCCCAAGGGAGCACCTTCTCTTTATTATATAGACAAAGAGGATCTCCGCCAAGGAAGCTCCACCATAGGATTAGGGACACAGATAGGTGACATGTCAGCAAGCTCTACCCTTGGATTACTTACTTGGATGGGTGACATGTCTGGTCTAGGTCCTATCTGGTTGGTCAAACAAGCTTTGACCGGAGGGAATCTTCCTGTAGGAATCTCAGAATCACTTGAGTAAGGTACCGTTGGAAAGCTCTCGATGAGACAAAGCAGGGAGGGGGGAATTTTTCACATATTTGAGGTCTAATTCATCTGTTTAGGCCTCCAAAATTGCCTTCAAAGATTTCAAGTATATTTCGGTTTGTACTCTATTGATGAAGTCCCCTTTTGGTGATACCTCTTTCTGATCTGTTTAGTCCATCATGTGTCACATCCTTCCAGATGTTACCAAACCAATTCTCACCTTTAAATCATATGTCTAGCTATTGGTTCTAAGGTTCTCAAGTCTATTTTGGTTTCTAGCCTATTAGTAGAAGTATTCTTTTGGTGATACTTCTATCTAATCTATTTCAACCATCATGTATAACATCATTCTAGATGTTACCAAACCAAATTTCACATCTAGATCATATGGCTAGCTCTTGGTATTACACTAAACCACTCTTTTTGCTAAGCCATCTACCTCAAGGTGATCTCAAGAGGTAGTACAATGATCAATCAAAGCCTTGTCACACAAGACCTGAAACTCCCCTAAGAACTGTATACCTTGATCAATCAAAACCTTAACTGATGCACCAAAATGACTAAGAACTCAATCCAAGAACAAGTAAGCCGTCCCTTCGGTGGACTTGTTAGGAAATGCTACCAACTCAATCCACTTGGAGAAGTGCTCAACCATCACCAAAACATACCGATGATGTCTCACAGTCAATAGTAAAGGTCTAACAAAGTCCAAACTCCAATGGTAACCCAACCTCATGATAGGCAATGGGTGTAATTGTGGCATAGGAGCATTAAATGATGCCCTAACTTGGTCACAAACCACACATCAGGCAACAAATTATTATGCATTGGTCTGTATATTGCACCACCAATAATGACTCTAGAGTAAGCTAGATGTATGTTTTACTCCAAAATGTCCTAGCTCCTCATCAGCATGATGAACCAATTGTGGTCTTTGAGATGGAAGTGGTACTACTCGCACTATACCATCCTCCCATACACACAAAAGGTGTTTGCACTCTATTCTGAACCATCTAGCTCACAAAAGAACATGATCTCTCTCCTTGGCCCCAATTGTGCCACCCATAACACCAATGCAAAGATAGTCCATCACTAAAACATCATCATGAATATCTTGCCAAACTATACCACTATCTCTACTCTCAGGATATATGACCTCAATAACTCCTCTTGTATGTTCTAAGAGAGATACCACCAAAGCCTCAAAAAATATACAAAGAAAGGCAGATCCATGCTAACCTAGCACCATCTCCTCATCTATCTCACCATACCAAGGTGCTTTGGTCTAATCCTATTGGCTAGGACATGGGCTTCTACTCAACCCATCCGCATCATGGTTCACCACTTTAGGCCTATGAATAACTGTGAAATCATATTCTTGTAAAATCAAAGCCTATTGTGCAAGCTTCCCTAAAAGCTTGTTGGACTCCATCAACCACTTCAGTGGTTGATGATCAATGATGAGAGTAAAGGGGTTGCAAAATAGGTAACATCAGAGTGTGCTACTGCCCATACTACTACTAAGCACTCTCTCTCATATAAACTATACTTTGCCTCCGCTGAATTGTTTGGAGTGACTAGCATAGGCCACTACACACTCGTTCCTCTCATCATCATGTTGGATGGGCACTACTCCAAGCTCTAACATACTCCAATCAGTGTGAACTTGAAATGGTCATCCTCTAATTGACCTTCTAAAAATAGGAGTAGATATCAACCTTTCCTTGAGCTCTACAAAAGCTCTCTCTTACTCATCTCTCCAACACCACTCATGTGTGAGCTTGGTAAGTTTTGTCAATGGCACTAAATCCTCTAACATAGTGGCAATAAAAGTTTTCCTACCCAAGAAATACTTTCACTTTACTCACATCCATAGGCCAAGGAATACATGCAAGAGTCTCCACCTTGGTCTATTGAACACCAAGTCCTCTAGGGTAAATAGTGTGACCCAAATACTCAACCTGCTTGTGGAAGAAACTACACTTCCTATGATGTAAGTTGAGTCCATGAGATCTCAACCTCTCAAACACCTCCAACAAATGTCTTTCATGCTACTCCATAGTAATGCTATAGACCAAAATGTCATCAATATAACACCAAGCAAAATCCAATCTAGTAAGGATTCTATCCATGATCCTTTGAAACTTGGTAGGATTGTTCTTTAACCCAAATGGTAAGAACCTCCACTAATATAACACATCCTTACGGTGAGGATCAATAGCCTAAAATGCTATCTTGGACTTATCCTCCTCCTTCATCAATAACTGATGATATCCTACTCAAAGATCCAAAGTACTAAGGACCTTTGCATGCCCAAAAGATTTCCTATAGTGTAGGCATGGCATACCAATCAGCCCTAACCTATTGGTTGATAGGATGATAATCTCCACACATCCGCCTAAATGTGTAGTTGCCATGAATATCCTTCTTGGCTGGCATCACTGTAGCTAATGCATACTTTCCATATGAAATAACCACCAAACCAGTCTCAAAAGGTCTCTTCTCCAGCTTTGAATCAATGCTCGCTCCATGTCACTATATTTGTAAGAATGTCAAGAAATTAGTGTATTGCTAGTCAACTCTATCCAAATACCAGGTCCTTTCAGATCACCCAATCCTTCATACTAAAGGCAAAACAACTCATGTAGCTCCCCAAGAATCTCCAAACCCTCCGTCTTTCCCCTCTTGTAAGCTTGGGTCCAAGATTTGGCTCCCAAGTATCCTCTGTAACTATCATAGGAGTGAGAGACATATTTACTGGTTGCTACACTAGGCCCTTGGAAGTAGTAGTGTCATACTTCCAACCACTAGAGGTTCCAACCTCAATGAGAAAATCTCCTTCCACTCTAGTTGCAAGCTCCATACATCCTCTAGCTGCATCTCAAGTAGACCAAGGATGTAATCCAAGTAGACCATGCTCACCTGGATGGATTCCAAGTTGACCACTCTCTCTAGTAGCCATTGGTTGTGTCCCAAGAATACCCTATCCTCTTGGTCCATTGCCCCTAGCATATGCCTGAATTGTCTTGATAGGCACAAAGCTCACAAGTGTCCAAGTGATGATGCCCATCAAGCACATCCTACACTACTCTGCCAAGCCAAGGCTCACAATCTAGGTCAAATAGTTTAGGTCCATAGCAAGCCCTAACACTTGATGCAACACCTAACACCTAGATGCCTTTAACATTGCTAGAATAGTAGTAATATCGGTGCCAAAACCCATTGCCCACTCTCTCTCATCGACATTGGACTCCACCAACTATTGTAACTATGAGTCCCAAATAAGTCAAAGACCTCACTCTCAAAAAGCATGGGAGCTTGGGAAACTCATAACTATGGGAAAAGTGGCTCTGGGTTGTCCAACTAGGTTCACTATTACCATAAGTGACCTATTAGCCACTATCACCGTCTGAGACTGATGCCCAACATCCAAGATGTCATCAACAATGATGTGGTCTAGTCATTGAATCCTATCATAAGCACGGTGTAGAACCTCTTTGGGTAAGAGGTTTATCATGTAACAACCATTTGTATATATGTATGGTATTATGATATTTAGTTTGGTATTACAAGTACTTGAGAGATATTGTTTATATAGAGATAAAGGATGGTTCTACATAAGTCATTATTAGCTAAATTTAGTCATAGCTAAGATAGAGAGGACCTTACTTTACATGAAGTAGAAAGGATGAGCGCCACTATTTTGGATTCTAGTGTATTGACTTGGTATTATTCTTAGGTGTTTGGCTTTGAGGAAAGAGTTGAGAACTCTTGGGCATGCAAGCCTTTTTGTTTTGGATTCTTCTATTGTACAAAGATAGCCATTGTGAAGGAATCCTTGACTTAGTGGTTGGGTCAAGATAAGATCACATGCTTAGTGGAATATGCTTATGTAGATGGATATTCCTTTAAACTTTATGACTTTACTTGACTTTTAGCCTAGTAACTTGAGTTACTCTAGTAATTAGTAACTTTTAGTGCGTAACTATTTCACAAGTATATAAACTAGGAGTGAGGAGATATTTATCATCCTTTCATTTGCAACTATCTCTCTCTCATTGAGTTCTCTAGTGAGCAATGTCTTGAGTCTTGGACTATTAGCCTTGTAAGAGTATGATGGATTTGGGGTTCCTTGCCTTCTTAGTCCATTGTGCGCTACCATAATAGCCATCAGAGGTTCATCTTGAATGAGAGACAGGCTGGCTCACATTTTTGGTTCCATTTTTGAGACCTCTCTAGAAGGCAAGATAATGTTCCGCGTTCAATTCTACATTAGGCAGAAGGAGGCTATGCGAGCTCACTTGGAGAGAACATAAGGAGAGGAGAGGGTTGAACTTATGTTAGAAAACCTGGACCCATTTGTATACCTTTTAGTTCATTATGATGTCTTTGAGGTGATTTTGTGCATCTTGTATTGTGAGCCGGCCTATCTCTAACTCAGGATGAACCTCTGATTGCTATTATCATAGTGCACCATGGACTAAGAAGGCAAGAAACCCCAACTCCATCATACTCCTCCAAGGTTAACACTCCAAGACTCAAGACATTGCTCACTGGAGAACTCAATGAGAGAGAGATAGTTGCAAATGAAAGGATGATGAGTACCTCCTCACCCCCTTGTCTATATAGTTGTGAAATAGTTACACACCAAAGATACTAATTACTAGAGTAATTCAATTTACTAGGCTAAAAGTCACGTTAAGTCAAAAATTATAAAGCAATATCCATCCAGATGGGCATATTCCACTAAGCATGTGATCTTATCTTGACTCAACCACTAAGTCAAGGATTCCTTCACATGGGCTATCCTTGGACTATAGAAGAATCCAAAACAAAAAAGCTTGCGGGCCCAAGAGTTCTCAACTCTTTCCTCTAAGCCAAACACCTAGGAATAATACCAAGTCAATACACTAGAATCCAAAATAGTGGTGCTCATCGTTTCTTCTTCCTCTAAAGTAAGGTCTGCTCTATCTTAGCTATGACTAACTTTAGCTAACCATGACTAATGTAGAACCATCCTTTATCTCTATCTAAATAATATCTCTTAAGTACTTGTAATACCAAGCTAAATATCACAATACTAAATACATACACAAATGGGTGTTACAAGACGAGGTAGAGGTAGTGGTAGAGGATCCACTTGGGAGGGGTGCAATACTTGCCCTTACTTCTGATACAACCATGGCTACTCAAATTGAGTAGTTGGAGTAGAGATTGGCTAACATACCTAGAGCTTAGAGGAGATCAGATTTGGGTGTTGAGGCTTCTACCTCTTATGTTGATGATTGAGATGTCTCGGACTTTATGTGCAAAATAGCATATGTAGATGCATCTACCACAATGACTAGGAGTGAAGTACATTTTTTTGAGCCTAAAGGAACATCAATGGAGTTGGACCCACAAAGAGGAGAGACTGGTAGATAGGTCAAACTCCCCCAATCTCTTACACTCTATGAGGCACTACAGACAACATCCATGGCTCTTAGATGTCTTAGTGTATGTGGTACCCACATTTTTGTTTTTTTTCTTATTTTTGAAGAAGAATTGTACATATGAAGTCATATTGTGCTTGTATGGCATCATAAGGCAAAGAATGGTGTCTTTGGGTTGTAACCCAAGGTAAAGTGACTTCGTGTTAGAAGATGAAGTACTTGGATTGGTCTGTAATACCCATTTGTGCATGTGTGTGGTATTGTGATATTTAGCTTGGTATTACAAGTACTTGAGAGATATTGTTTATATAGAGATAAAGGATGGTTCTACATTAGTCATAATTAGCTAGAGTTAGTCATAGCTAAGATAGAAGGGACCTTACTTTAAAGGAGATGGAAAAGATGAGCATAACTATTTTGGATTCTAGTGTGTTGACTTGGTATTATTCCTATGTGTTTGGCTTTGAGGAAAGAGTTGAGAACTCTTGGGCCCGCAAGCCTTTTTGTTTGGGATTCTTCTATAGTCCAAGGATAGCTCATGTGAAGGAATCCTTGACTTAGTGGTTGGGTCAAGATAGGATCACATGCTAGTGGAATATGCCCATGTGAATAGATATTGCTTATACTTTTTGACTTTACTTGACTTTTAGTCTAGTAACTTGAGTTACTACGGTAATTAGTAACTTTGGTGCGTAACTATTTCACAAGTATATAAACAAGGGGTGAGGAGGTTCTCATCATCCTTTCATTTGCAACTATCTCTCTCTCATTGAGTTCTCTAGTGAGCAATATCTTGAGTCTTGGAGTGTTAGCCTTGGAGGAGTATGATGGAGTTGGGGTTTCTTGCCTTCTTAGTCCATGGTGCGCTACCATAATAGCCATCAGAGGTTCATCTTGAGTGAGAGACAGGCAGGCTCACAGGTCCTGTTAGCATTCAACCCGAAGTAAGGAGACTTAGGCTTGGAGGTGCTTAACACAAGGTGAGGACAATGTAATAACTTTCCTTTGGGGTTGAACATTCAAGAAGGTACCGCATAGAAAAATGGCTTGCCTATGGGCGAGGAGAAATTGACAGTGATAGGAGCATGCAAGAGGTTTGATTTCTTGATAGAAACTCAAAGTGAAGGAAGATAAAGGAGGCGCACCACTATAAGATTTGGGATAGAGACAAAGAGATGACAAGTAATTTTCCATCGCCAGAAACGAGTCATCTTGAGGAGATTGTGGAAAAGGGAATGTAGTAAGAGACATGTTGGTGTATCAAGATGAAGTCAAGAGAGTTAGTCTGAAAGTCGGTCGGAAGAGTAGTCACCAACCCAGAGTGGAGAGGAGTAAGATGGGATGTGGAAGGAAGAACTCCAAATTTGCAATGAGAAAGCATGCGATTTGGCGATTAGATGTGATCACAAGAATTGAAGTCTTGAGCAGACTTTGGATCACATTTTTGGCATGGAACTAGAACCTTAGTTTTCTAGGTTTCATGACCAAGATCATCAAGTGTAAATGTTTGATGGACCCAAGGCAAAGGGTAAGAGAGGAAATCCAACTCAATGGATAGAGTCGGATTGGAGGTTAGTACTCGAAAGAAAGGCGGGTAACGAGAGGCAAGGAGCCACATTTTTGGGGAAAGGAGAAGTAGTTGAAGAAACCCAAGAAGTGCTAGACACTTTTTCTTCAAAGCACACAAAGAATTGTTATAAAGTTGAGAGTTACAAGGACCCTGTGAGGAGAGGCATTGCAGGAGCAATGATGGCTATCTCAAGTCGGAGCAAACTACTTATGTGATGAAACATCAAGCGGTTGTAATACCAAGAGCTAGCCATATGATCTAGATGTGAAATTTGGTTTGATAACATTTGGAATGATGTTATACATGATGTTCAAAATAGATCAGATAGAAGTATCACCAAAAGAGTACTTCTACTAATAGGGCAAAAACCAAAATAGACTTGAAAACCTTAGAACCAATAGCTCCATATGATTTAAAGGTGAGAATTAGTTTAGTAACATCTGGAAGGATGCTACACATGATGGACTAAACAGATCAAAAAGATGAATCACCAAAAGGGGAATTCTACTTATAGAGTAGGAATCAAAATATGCTTGAAATCTTTAAAGGCAATTTTGGAGGCCTAAATGGATGAATTAGACCTCAAAAATGTGCAGATTCCCCCCCCCCCCCACAATGGAAAGAAGGTTGGCCTTCCCTCCCCCCAACTTTGTCTCATCGAGAGCTTTCCAATGGTACCTCCCTCACATGATTCTGAGATTCCTACAAGAAGATTCCCTAAAATATTCCCTCTAGCCAAAGCTTGTTTGACCAACCAGATAGGACCAGGACCAACATGTAACCATTCCAAGTAAGTAATCCAAGGGTGGAGCTTTCTAACATGTCATGTGGTGCCCACATTTTTTGTTTTTCCCAAAATAAAGGAGAAGAAGTGTACAGAGAAGTTGAATTGTGCCGTATGGCCGAAGAAGGCAAAGGAAAGAGTCTTTGGGATGAAACCCGAAGTAAAGTGACTTTGGGTCATAAGGCAAAGTACTCGGAAATGCCCTGTCAGCATACAACCCAAAGTAGATTGTCTTTGTATTAGGGGGAGCTCAACCCGAGGCAAAGACAGTCTAACAACCTTTTGTTGGGGCGAGAAATTCAAGAAAGGGCCGTTTAAAAAACTGGTGGCCCATACGCGTGAAGGTTTATTGACAGTGACAGGTGCATGCTGGAGGTGTGATTTCTTGGTAGAAACTCAAAATGAAAAAAGATGAAGAAGCACAACTCTATAAAAATCAAAATTGCAACGACAAAATGTCGAGTAATTTTCCTTTGCCGTTGAGAAGTCGTCTTGTAGGTGATCGTGGAAAGGGAAATAGAAATGGGATCGTGTTAGTGCGCAAGGGCAAAGTCGCAAGAGTGAAATCAAAAGAAAGTGAGAAAGTAGAAGAGATGGGAGGAGGGAAGAAGAACTCCGAATTCACAGTGAGAAATCATGTGATTTGGAGGTTAGATGTGATAGCGAGGATCAAAGTCTTGAGCCGACTTCGGATCACCTTTCTGGCATAGAATTGGAACGTAAGTTTTCTAGGACTCATGACAGAAATCATCAAGAGTAAGTGTCTTGATGGACCCGAGGAAGAGGGGAAGAGAGGAAATCCGGCTCGCTGGACAGAGTCGGATTGGAGACTTGTACTTGGGAAGGAAGCAAGCTCGGAGCAGGGAGCCATGTTCTTGGAGAAGGGAGAGATAGCCCAGGAAGCTCAAGAGGTGAGGGATGCCTTCTCGTCAAAATGGACGAAGAATGGGTACAAGGTTGAGAGCTACAAAGACCCTATGAAGAGAGGGATCATGAGTGCTCTGATGGCTATCCTGAAGCCAGAGAAACCACTTATGTGATGAAACACCAAGCGGTGTTCTTCCATAAGTTGTTTGCAGGAGAACCAATCAATTGGGCAAGGTGTTTTCACGGGAGAACAAGGCAGATAGTGTGGAATTTGCGGGATAAGTTGCCTCCACACTACATCGTGCCGTTTGCAGCACACTTCTACCTCGGGCCCAACTTGCTGAATTTGGCAGAGCGGACTAGGATGGTGTCACACTTCCATACGGATGTGCAAAAGGAGGTCGATATCAAGGAACAGCAATACATCTTGCAAATCAAGAGCACCGACAACTACTACGTGAAGATAGGGAAGAACGTGGAGGTCACAGTGAGTACTCCAATGAAGAAGAGGAGTCGGCAAGGAGAAGCCGAAGATAGCAAGAAACCTTGGAAGATGCAGAGAAGTAACCCGAGGCAAAGTATGATGGTGATTGAGTCGGAGGATGAGGACTCAGAAGGAGATGCCAAGCTCAAAACAGAAGACTCGAAACACAAGGAGGAGCCTGAGCTAATATTGCAGAGTGAAGATACGAGCAGCAATAGTGATGAAGTGGGAGAGATGACATCGGCGCCAGCAGCTGACGAATACGAGGAAGAAGAAGTGCACGTTGAGATGGAGGCCGAAGACAACACACAGTTGGAGGACAAAGTAACTGTGCCCGAGGAAAGGAAGATTGCAATACAGCAAGGAGTTTGCTCAAGACGTAAGGCGAAGTGTGAAGCGGGGCCGAGTAAAGTGAAGGAAGAGGTCGGAGAAAGCTTAGGTAGTGAGGCGTTAATTCTGATACAAAGACTGCAAAGGAAAAGGCGAGTATCGGGTGAAGAAGAGGTAAGGAAGGAGATTTCTATGCAGGAAGAAGTAGTTGCAAGAAATGGAGTGGCGTACCTATAGGAAATTGTGTGTCCATTGTTGGTGAAGTTGGAGCACAAGAAGAGGGAGATGCAGTCAACATGTCCAAAGGTGAAGACTGTGTTGCAGGTGTTAGCGCAACTAGACGAAGAGAACTTAGAGTTGAAGAAGAGTGTAACTCGAGGTGAGGAGGAAAGGGAAGTACTGCAAGCGGAGGCTGTAGAGAGAAGTCAGGTAATTGAAGACTTGAAGAGAGAAGTGAGCTATCAAGAGGAGCTTGTGAAGAAGAGTGACATAGCAAGGGAGAGACAAGTAGTTGAGTACAAGATCTTGAAGCAGCAATTTGTTGATTCAAGAGTAGAAGTTATCCATGCTATGGCGAGAGTAGCAGCAAAGGATCAAGAGCTTGATAGAGTGATGGAGAGTATGGAAGAGAAGAAACAACTCTAGCAATGAGAGTTGGCGGCACGATACAGAGAAGAAGACTGATTACAAGAATTACTTTGTAATCAAGAGGAGAAGGTAGTACAGAAGGAGAAGGAGAAGGAGACGGTGAAAGCCGAATTTGAGGAGGAGTTGGCAATGTACAGAGAGGACTGGCTTGCATATCAGGAACAAGAAAGGAAGACAAGATTGGAGCCGATAAAGGAGATTGTCCTCTATATGAATGCAATGTTGAGTACAGAGGCCAGCGTTCAAATTGAAGAGACGAGACTACACGAGTTGAAATTGTTGGTGCAAGAGATGAGACAAAGATAGGTGAAAGACACCGAGATGAACGCCTTGTTGATTAAATTGAGAACTCGTGTAGATAGGAGGATACTAGAGGTAGAAGATAATATTGCAATTAGACTAGACTTAGTGAAAATAGAGATAGAAAAGCTTCGGAAAGATGTTGAAGCAAAACCCGAAGTAGATAACATAGGAGTGCAAATGTCTTTGGAGTTACCAGTGGAGACATTAGAGAAGAGTGAGTGGAGACATTAGAGAAGAGTGGGTCGGGAGATAAGGAGTTAGATAGATTACCCACTAGTGGAATTTCAGATCAGGAAAGAGAATTTCTGGAATTGGTAGATGAAGTAGGAGATCTGAAACCCAAGGATAGAGTAGTAGCAAGTAAAGTTACTTTGGGTTTGGGTTTGAAAGCCGAGGAAGAAGTAGACATTAGATCAGATTAGTAACAAATTTGAGATTTGAAGAAGCAGATATGAAGCGGTGCATTGTCATTTCGGATCTGCAGGTTAGAACAGTTGTTGTAGAACGGTATAGTTGTTAGAACTGTCGATTGATTCACTACTTAAGAGTGGCATTCACAGTCAAATGTTGTTCAGTGCTCATAATTTTTGAGAATAGATAAAGCGAAGTGCTGTGAAGCAGTACTCGTCACTTGAGCTTGATTCTGAGTATCAACTTTGTGATTGTGTTTGTGAGTGTTTGAAGAAATTTGAAGTGCAATTCAGTGTGCTTGTTGGATGTTGGATTCCACAACCTTGATCTTCATTTTGTGTGTTTGATCTTGAGTGAAGTGCAATTGGAGCAATGCCTTGACAGATCTGAGAGGAATTGTAGTGTTGGTAGTATTTTGCATTTGTGAATGCAGTGCAAGGTTGATGTGAAGCAATTTTGATCGAGGAAGTTGTGCCTTCAGTGGAGGGGTGGAACACAATTCTGAAGCGAAGTCGTTTTGCAGTGAAGTGCCGTTTTTGGGAGAGCCTTAATCATCACAATCAAGATTGTTTGGAAAGATTTGATGGAGTTGTGATTAAGGAGTGTGAATTTGTGATAGGACTGCAAGTTAGTGCTTGTTACTCTCTTTTGGGTGTGGTTTCTACCTAAGAGATTAAAGACGCAACCAAGAAGAACTACAATTGTTACTTTGCTTTGTATTTGACCAATTCTAACTTGTATCTCTATGGGAACAAACTTTACTTACCCAATTACCGCAAAAGTGATATTTGCCGGGTTGTCACATATCACCTATCTATGTGCCTAATCCTATGATGGAGCTTCCTTGGAAGAGATCCTCTTTGTCTATATAATAAAGAGAAGGTGCTCCTTTGGTGCATCGATGATTGAGTGTGAAATTTTTATTTTCTCTCTTCTCTTGTACTCAGAGTATTACAATGGTATCAAAGCGAGTGTTTTAGTCCAAGAGAGTAGATCACCCCTCTTGGAAGAACATGAACTATTGAAATTGAGTAATTTGAGGTGGAGAACATTAAGTAATTGCTAGACTTAGGAAGGACTTTAGGGAGCGGATGGGATGGATGCACCGAGAGGACAATTTCTAGCACCTAGCTTTCCATTCTTGAATCCATTACACATCAAGGTTATGTCTATCCAGTGTGAGCAAATGAGAGTATTGCTAGTTTATCACTTTGGAGGAGAATTCATGGATAGTGTGATGAACTCACCAAACTTTGTGATTCCACCTGTGGTGGTATACAAAAAAGAATGAGATTTGACAATCTACATTCTATTATGATGTCATGGATGTGAATGTCCCAAATCCTCTCCCTTTCAACACTCAAGTAGAAATTTATTATGTAGTGAGACCAAAAGTGATGTTTAGAGGTTTGTGGTTAGGAATTTTGGTGAGGAGTATTATCAACAAGTGATAGCTTCTAAGGTACTAATGGTAGTTCTGATAGTTTTTGCACCTTCCAAAGTGATTATATTGACTCTGTATTGAAGTAGATATAAGCAATTGAGTGGCAAGTGATACAATTAGCTCATTGTGATGCAATCTTAGGCATGCCATGGATGGAGCATTACAACCCTATGGTAGATTGGAGGAAGAAAGTAGTGAGAACCCACCAATGGTCAATCATTAAGGTTAATGTGATATCCACATTTTTTGTTTTTTTTCAATTTTGAAGAAGTGTACAGAGAAGTCAAATTGCGCCTATATGGCCAAAGAAGGCAAAGAAAAGTGTCCTCAGGATGTAAGCTGAGGTAACGTGACTTTGGGTCATAAGGCGAGGTACTTGGAATTTCCCTATCAGCATACAATCCAAAGTAAGGAGTCTTCATCTTGGGGGTGCTCAACTTGAGGCAAGGACAATGTAACAACTTTCCTTCGGGGCGAGACATTCAAGAAGAGACCATTCAAAAATGGTGGTCATGCGCATGGAGAACACTTGATAGTGATAGGAGCATGCAAGAGGTGTGATTTCTTGGTAGAAACTCAAATTGAAGAAAGACAAAGAAGGCGTGACTCAATAAAAATCGGGCTAAAGATGAAGCAATGACAAGTAATTTTCCATCGTCGTTAAGAAGTCATCCTATAGGAGATCGTGGGAAGGGAAGTAGAGTCAAAGATGCACTGGTGTGTTGAGAGGAAATCAAGAGAGTTAATCCGAGAATCAGTAGGAAGAATAGTCCCCAGCCTAGAGTGGAAGAGAGAAAGATGGGAGGTGGCAAGAAGAATTATAAATTCATAGTGAGAAATCATGCAATTTGGAGGTTAGATGTGATCACAAGAATTGAGGTCTTGAGTAGGCTTTGGATCACATTCTTGGCATGGAACTAGAATGTTAGTTTTCCAGGGTTCATGATTGAGATCATCAAGAGTAAGTGTCTTGATGGCCTTGAGGAAGAAGGGAAGAGAGGAAATCTGGCTCGATGGATAGAGTCGGATTGGAGTTTAGTACTCGGGAGAGAAGTAGGCGCAGAGCATGGTGCCATGTTCTTGGGGAAGGGGGGCAATAGCTGAACAAACCCAAGAAGTGAGAGATGTCTTCTCTTTGAAGCGCACGAAGAATGGTTACAAAGTCAAGAGCTACAAAGATCATGTCAAGAGAAGGATTGCGAGTGCTCTAATGGCAATCTTGAAGCCGGAGAGAACAAGTTATTTGATGAAGCACCAAGTAGTGTTCTTTCATAAGATGTTTGCAAGAGAGCCAATTAATTGGGTGAAGTGGCTTCATGGGAGGATAAGACAGATGGTGTGGAATTTGTGGGACAAGTGCCTCCACATCACATTGTGCCGTTTGCAGCCCATTTCTATTTAAGGCTGAACTTGCTCAATGCGGTGTCGTCAAGAAAATAATCTACACGTAGTATTGGTGCCATTTGGTGTGAGTTTTCATGTTATTGAACTCAAGGGTTTGTGTTATGGTGAAACCGATAGTTGTTTTGTGTTCCTATAAGCTCAAGGATTTTCTCTTGTGTTGAGGGAGGGAGGAAATTGAGTGGTGGATTTTCTTTAATGTTACATAAGCTTGGGGTTTATTTGCATGTCACTTAAGCACGGAGTTTGTTTATGTTATAGAGGTCTCAAGAGTATTTTAATTAGCGGCAGTAGTAGAGGGTATTTGGGAAATTTGGCAAAAAACAGCCAGGATTTTGGGAAGGAAGAGAAGGGTTTTTGAGAAGACAGAAGAGGAGGAAGGGGACTTTTTGAAAAGAAAAAAGAAAAAAGAGAGAAGTATGAATCAAAGGAGAGGAGATTTTTGAGAGAAAGAGGCATGGAAGGAGAGGAGATTTTTGGGGGAAAGAGGCCTGGAAGGAGAGGAGTTTTTTTTGGGTTTTTTGACAATACTGGACAGAAAAAGAATTGAAAGAGGGGATTTTTGAGAGAAAGAGGCTTGGAAGGAGAGGAGATTTTCAGGAAAAGAGAAAGTATCAAAGGGAAAGGAATGGGCAGGAGATTGAGAGAGTGAAGGATTAGAGGAAAGAAGAAAGGAAGAATGGGAAAGGATAAGGAGAGTGATGTGAATAATCAGTTGAGGTTGCTGATTAACATGGGAACGGAGCAGAATGGAGATTTGGACGAGAAACCTGAGTGCAGTGGTAGAAGCTGAGGAACTGTTGCAGATGTAAAGCGGTGAGAGGGGTATCAAGGGCTTTTTGGAGTGACGAGAGAATATCGAAAGAGAGTAGTGACATAGAAGAATCAAAGGGTTTTGGAGAGGAGAATCGAAGGGTTCAGGAAAAGAAGGCAGAGATTCAGCCAAGAAGAACGAGAGAGGGTTTAGCCAGGATCAAAAGCAGAAACCAAGAGAAGGATCTTTTGAGAGGACAAGTAGTATCAAAAGGAGAAGAAGAGAGAAATCTCAAGGGAAAAACAGGGAAGGTATTTGGGAGAACAAAAGATCAGCAGAAAGGTTAGCATGACAGAGGTGTCCCAAAGGGCTTGGCAGGAATAGAAAAATCTAGAAGGGTTTTGGAGGACAGAAAAATCTCGAAGGGTTTGGGAAGATAGTGAAGGATAGAAGGGTTTTTTTCTGGACAAGAAGAGACATGAAGGAGCAAATGATCGTGGAGTCAGGAAGGAGCAAAGTATCATGGAGTCAGAAAAAGAAAAAGCACAGAAAATACAAAAAGAAATGAAGGAGAGTGGAGACGGGAAAAAGAGAAAGTACCAAAGGGAAAGGAATGGGCAAGAGATTGAAGGAGTGAAGGATTAGAGAAAAGGAGAAAGGAAGAATGGGAAAGGATCAAGGAGAGTGATGTGAATAATCAGTTGAGGTTGCTGATTAACGTGGGAGCACTCCGTAGATGTAGATCTGTCTCCTCTCCTCCACTCTTGCCTTTGTTTGGATCAACATTTTACCTGAATATTTTAATGGTTTGACATTGTCAGCTGTGTAACGGTGATTCAGTCAACAGAGGCCTTGTGAGTTATTTTCCAGAACATGTATGTTGAAGAGACGGACTTTTGCAGGCAATTGGGAGCAAAGCTGAGGATGAGATGAAAGAAATAGGTTTCAAAATGGCTATCTATTAAGGACGCTGAGTTAGTTTGAGAACAAGGCGCATACAAGTGCCGGATCTTCTTAGCTTTTGGCGTGGTGGGCAGTTCCTTGTAGAAGATTTGGAAGCAACTTTAGGTTTGACCTGCCAATCCAAGGAGTAAGAAAGATTAAGTTTATGATGGTGAGATCGGGAGGACCAATCGATGGACATGCAGTAGCTTAAGTCTGATTATTTCCGGATTGAGGGAAACGTGGGACTGGAGAACCAATGAGAGGAGTTTCTTAATTTTTTGCTGCAGTGTATTGTCATCTGCCATTGTCTTAGTGCGTTCTCTTGTCTTATTGTCATCAAACCAGATCAAGTTCTTGGAGTGTTATTTGCGGTTTCATACAGTATATATAAGGGGAAATTTTTTTGAGTGAATTTGATCAGTGCATTGGCTTGGATTTATTGGGAGCACTAGAATGAGGAGGAGCAGCAGGTGTGCTACTGCATCTTGAGTTTATCCAATGGGACTGAAGAGGATTTTATTGGCAAACCAATAGAAGCAAGCACAAACTCACAAGCGAGAGCAGATCCTTTTGTTGTCGTACTTCCTGGGGCCTCGTCTTACTGAGGCCAGACCTGGAAAATGAGTGAGCTTATTGTATGAAGGGGTAGAGATGGGAGTGACGGCGATTGACTGCTGCTGCTTAGGAGAGATCTGGAAGAGAATTGGACAGAGAATCTGTTACTAGTTGAAGGTTTCATCCAAAACTTACTCGGAGAGCAAAGAAGAAAGAGCATCAAGGAGAGGAGAGAAGAAAGGAATAGAAATTGGGGAGGGACTTGGATCACCAAAAGGGAGAGAGAAAGGTGGTCTTGGATGAAAGGAAAGATCAAGGGAGGTCAGGAATTGGAGTGTGAGGAGAGAAATACTCAAGAAGGAGACCTTATGGACTCACAATGACACAATGGAGAAACCGAAGGAATTCTGCTGAGCAGTGAAGATTTAGAGACATCAAGCAGAGACTGCAAGCAGAAAACCAAAGATTGTAAGGGATAGGAGTTACGACCAGGCTGACTTTGCATTATATACATGCTTGACTAGGCAGTGTGCTTAGATGCAAACATTATGCAGTCACGTCTGCTTGATCATCCTGAAGAGTTATGGATTTGAAACTTGGTGTGAAGTTGGAAGTGTCTTTCCTTGTTATTGAATGTGTGTACAAAAATAAGAAACAGTAATAAGAAACGCCACGGTATCCAGCTAGGCTGCGGAATTCAAACAGGACATGGAACAAAATTATGGAGTTGAGTCAGTTGCATGACCTATGGACTTGTCCTTGAATCCTTGAGTCTGTGCTTGGCCAGACTTGACATTACAGCAAAACCCACCACCCTCCTAAGAAGGTTAGAGTGAGAAATATTCTAGAACAACAACTCAAGAAACATTAGGAGCAGAACAACATCAAAAATTCTACCAAGAGAGGCTGTTGTCACAAAGATGGAAATAGAACCAGTGTTGAGCTTATGATGAACAAGCCAGCATAAGCACAAGTAGCCAGGTGCCCGGCGCAATCTTGAGACCTTACAATCCCCATGACAATGGCGGAGCGTAATAAGATGGTGTCTCATTTCCATCCCAACTTAAGAGAGATGTAGACGTAGAGCAGCAGCAATACATTCTTCAGATCAAGAGCAATGATGAGTAGTACGCACAGACATGGCAGAGTGTGCAGTTGGAAGTGAGCACCCCAAAGTCGGAGAAGAGGAGTCAACAAGGAGAAGAAGAAGTAGAGAAAGCAAGATCTTGAAAGGCTAGAAGGGTAAACTCAAGGAAAGAACTGGTGGAAATTGCATCATCAGAAGAAGAATCGGAAGGAGAAGCCAAGTGCAAGTGTGAAGATTTGGAGAGGGAGGAAGAACCCGAGTTCACACTACAGAGTGGAGACATGAGTAGTGACAGCAATGATGGAGTGGAGATGAAATTGGTACCCAAAGAGGAGGAAGCCAAGACAGAGACAGAGGAGAAAGGTAACTTGAAACTAGAAGATGAAGTTCCAGAGCAAGAGGAGAAAAGAGTTACAATTCAAAGGGGAATTTGTTCCAGACAAAAGGCAAAGTGTAGAGCGGGGCCGAGTAAGGGAAGAGGAGGATGGAAGTTTGGGGAGCAAAGAATCCATTCCTATAAGGCGACTACGGCTTAGAAGGCGAGTGTCGAGTGAGGAAGAGGTGAAGAAGGAGATAAGTCCGCAAGTTGAGGTAACTCCAAGTGAAGGAGTATAGTATTTGTGGGAGGTTGTGTGCCCATTGTTGGTGAAGTTAGAGCACATGAAGAAGGAGATGCAGTCAAAGTGTCCGGAGGTGAAGACTGTATTGCAAGTGTTAGCTTGATCAAAAGAAGAAAAATTGGAATTAAAGAAGAGTATAATCCGAGGTGAGGACGAAAGGAAAGTGCTACGAGTAGATGCAGTAGTACAGAATCAAGTGATCAAGAATTTGAAGAGAGAGGAAAGGAATAGAGAGGAACTCATAGAACAGAGTGACATAGCAAGGGCAAGACAGGTAGCTGAGTATGAAATCTTGAAGCATCAGTTTGCTGATTTGAGATTAGAAATTATCCATGCTATGGCAAGAGTAGCAAAGAAAGAGCAAGAGCTCAATAGAGTGATGGAGAGTGTAGAAGAGAAGAAGCAGCTTTGGCAAAGAGAGTTGATAGTGAGATATAGAGAGGAAGAAAGGCTGAGAGAGTTACTTCATAATCAGGAGGAGAAGATTGTGCAAAAGGAGAAGGAGAAGGAAACTATGAAAGTCGAGTTCAAGGCAGAATTGGCAATGTATAGAGAAGATTGGCTTGCAGATTGAGAGCGAGAGAGGAAAATGAGATTGGAGCCACTAAAGGAGATTGTGGTCAAGATGAATGTGATGCTGAGTACAAAAGCCAGCATGCAAATTGAAGAAACAAGACTGCATGAGTTGAAGTTGTTGGTGCATGAGACCAGGAGGAGAAATGCAAAGGATAAAGAATTGAATGCCTTACTCATCAGTCTAAGAACTCGTGTAGATAGAAAGATATTAGAAGTAGAAGACAATATCACAATTAGATAAGACTTAGTGAAATTAGAGATAGATAAACTTCGGAAGGATGTAAGAGCAAAACCCAAAGTAGATAACATAGGAGTGCATATGTCTTTGGAGTTACCATTGGAGATGTTAGAGAAGAGTGGGTCAGGATATGAATGTTTAGAAGAGTTACCCACTAGTGGAATTGCACATTAGGAAAGAGAAATGTTAGAATTGGTAGAGGAATTAGTAGTTGTAAAACCCAAAGATAGAGTAATAGTGAGTGAAGTTACTTCAAGATTGGGTTTGAAAGTTGAGGAAGAAGTAGGCATTGGAATGGATTAGTAACAGATTTGAGATCTGAAGAGGCAGATATGAAGAGGTGCATTGTCATTTTGGATCTACAGGTTAGAAGAGTTGTTGTAGAACGGTATAGTTGTTAGAATTGTCATTTGCTTCACTATTTAAGAGTGGTATTCATAGTCTTATGTTGTTTAGTGCTCATAATTTCTTAGTATAGATAAAGCAAAGTGTTTTGAAGCATTGCTTGTTGTTTGAGCTTGATTCCGAGTATCAACATTGTGTTTGTGTTTGTGAGTGTGTGGAGAATTTCAAAGTGCAAATCAGTGTGCTTGTTGGATGTTGGATTCTGCAGCCTTGATCTTTACTATGTGTTTGATCTTGAGTGAAGTGCAATCAAAGCAATGCCTTGATAGATCTGAGAGGAATTGTAGTGTTGGTAGTATTTTGTATTTGTGAGTGCAGCACAAAGTTGATGTGAAGCAATTTTAATCGAGGAAGTTGTACCTTCAGTGGAGGGGTGGAACACAGTTCTGAGGTGAAGTTGTTTTGCAGTGAAGTGCCATTTTTGGGAGAGTCTTAATCATCACAATCAAGATTGTTTGGAAAGAATTGAAGGAGTTGTGATTAAGAAGTGTTAATTTGTGATGAGACTGCGAGTTAGTGCTTGTTACTCTCTTCTTGGTGTGGTTTCTACCTGAGAGATTAAAGATGCAACCAAGAAGAACTACATTGTGACATTTGACTTTGTATTTGACCAATTCTGACTAGAATCTTTGTGGGAATAAACTTTACTTACTTGATTACCACAAAAGTGATATTTGCCAATTTGTCACAACTAAAGAAAAATCACACAAGCAAGAACTACCTCTGTATGTCATAGGGACAAAAATTGTTTGTAAGACCAATAGATGTTTTGTGGATCTAATAAGAGAAGTCCAGAGTGCACAACTTGATAGACAAATTCTTGAGAAACTAAAAGATGTGGTGTATGAGTTTCAAGATGTCTTTCCTAATGATCTACCCTTAGGATTACCACCAAAAGGAGAGTAGATCATAGAATTGAGACACTCTTGAGGAAGACACCTCCTTGTAAGGCCCCCTATTGCCTATCACCTCATGAGTTGGAGGAGTGTAAGACTCAAATTGAGGACATGCTGCAAAAAGGGTTCATCCAACCTAGCATATCACCATATGGGTCTTCTATCTTGTTTGTGAAGAAGAAAGACGGTACAATGCGTATTTACATTGACTATTGGGCTCTCAATCAGCAAACAATGAAGAACAAATACCCCTTACCTCACATGGATGGCCTGTTTGATCAACTCCATGGAGCACGATACTTCACCAAATTGGACTTGCAAAGTGGTTACAATTAAATCCAAATTGCAGAGGAGGATGTGTACAAAATTGCCTTTCAAACCAGGTATGGCCACTTTGAGTATCTTGTGATGCCTTTTAGCCTCACCAATGCACCTGCCACTTTCATGAGTCTAATGAATGACATATTTTGTCCATACTTGGATAAGTTTGCTATCATCTTCTTGGATGACATCTTAGTATACATAAGCACAATGACGGAACACAAACAACATCTACAAGAAGTACTCCAAATTCTAAGACAAAATCAATTGTATGCTAAAATCTCAAAGTGCAAGTTTGGCAAGTCTAAAGTAGACTACTTGGAGCATAGAGTATGTGCAAAGGGTATTCAAGTATTGAAGGATAAAATTGAGCTCATCCAAAAATGGGGTGCCTAAGAAGATCAAATCCAACTCAAGAGCTTCTTAGGGTTAATAGGATTCTATCATAGATCGTCAAGGACTTCTCCAAGGTTGCACAACCTTTAACGGCACTATTTGGCAAGGGGAATAAGTGGACATGGGGAACTGCACAAGATTTGGTCTTTCAAGAATTGAAAGCCACCTTGCTATATGCACCAATCTTGAAGTGGTATGACCCAAAAAGTCCAATCAAGTTCACTATAGATGCATTAGGAGTAGTAATAGGAGTAGTCCTACAACAAGGGTGGCATGACGGATGGCATCCAATTGCATTTTTCTCTCAAAAGTTGTTACCGGTAAAGCGCAACTACCACACCATAGAACGAGAAGAGATGGCCATTGTTCTTGCAACCAAGCATTGGAAGCACGATCCGGGCAAGAAGGCATTTGTAGTAGAGACAGACTATAACCTCTAGTCTACCTTGAGATGCAAAAGGATCTATCTCATCACCAGATTTGGTGGGCAAAGTGGCAACAAGGCTTCAACATGACAATCATCTATGTGGAAGGTAAGAAACAACTTGCAGATGTATTCACCCGCAAACCAATGGCAAACAACTTGGTGGTAGAGGTTAAGATTAACCATGAATTTGGACCAGAGATCCTGGCTGCTACAAAAACTGATCTACAGGTTATAGAAGTGCAATCATCCAAAGGCGTCACCAGCACCTAAGGACTCACCTTTTGTGATGGCAGATTATGGATCCCAAATGTCCTAGCATTACGCACCACCATTCTAGCAGAATGTAATCATTTGGCCATTGCAAGTCATGTTAGAGTGGACAAGACATTGGATGCAATCCAATGCCATTACTATTGGCCCAAGATGAGCAACAATGTGATGGACTATGTGTGCAACTACCTACTTTGTCAAAAAAATAAAGCTTCTAATCAAGCTCCTACATGGCTCCTTCAACCTCTCCCCACTCCTACCCAAAGTTAGGACCAAGTGAGTATGGATCTAGTCTGTGAATTACCCAAGACCACCTTAGAGTTTGACTCTATTGTGGTATGTAACACCCATTTGTGCATGTGTGGTATTTAGTTTGGTATTACAAGTACTTGAGAAATATTGTTTATATAGAGATAAAGGATCGTTTTGCATTAGTTATGATAAGCTAAAGTTAGTTATAGCTAAGATAAAGGGGACCTTACTTTAGACGAAGTGGAAAAGATGAGCCACTATTTTGGATTCTAGTGTGTTGACTTGATATTATTCCTAGGTGTTTGGCTTTGAGGAAAGAGTTGAGAACTCTTGGGCCCGCAAGCCTTTGTTTTGGATTCTTTTATAGTCCAAGGATAGCCCATGTGAAGGAATCCTTGACTTAGTGGTTGGTTCAAGATAAGATCACATGCTTAGTGGATTATGACCATGTGGATGGATATTCCTTTAAACTTTTAGACTTTACTTGACTTTTAGCCTAGTAACTTGAGTTACTCTAGTAATTAGTAACTTTGGTGCGTGACTATTTCACAAGTATATAAACAAGAGGTGAGGAGGTACTCCTCATCCCTTCATTTGCAACTATCTCTCTCTTATTGAGTTCTCTAGTGAGCAATGTCTTGAGTCTTGGAGTGTTAGCCTTGGGGTAGTATGATCGAGTTGAGGTTCCTTACTTTCTTAGTCCATGGTGCGCTACCATAATAGCCATAAAAAATTCATCCTGAGTGAGAGACAAGTCGGCTCACATTTTTGGTTCCGTTGATGTGACCTCTCTAGAAGGCAAGATAATGTTTTCCATGAACAATTCTATATTACACAAAAGGAGGCTATGAGAGCTCACTTGGAGAGAAATTTAAGGGAGGAGAGGGTTGAACTTATGTTAGAGAATTTGGACCCATTTGAATACCCTGTAGTTCAGTATGATGTCTTTGAGGTGATTTTGTACATCTTGTACTATGAGCCGGCTTGTCTCTCACTCAAGATGAACCTCTGATGGCTATTATGGTAGCGCACCATGGACTAAGAAGGCAGGGAATCCCAACTCCATCATACTCCTCCAAGGCTAACATTCCAAGACTCAAGACATTGCTCACTAGAAAACTCAATGAGAGAGAGATAGTTGCAAATGAAAGGATGTTGAGTACTTCCTCACCCCTTGTTTATATACTTGTGAAATAGTTACTAATTACTGGAGTAACTCAAGTTACTAGGCTAAAAGTCAAGTAAAGTCAAAAAGTAGAAAGGAATATCCATTCACATGGGCATATTCCACTAGCATGTGATCTTATCTTGACCCAACCACTAAGTCAAGGATTCTTTCACATGGGCTATCCTTGGACTATAGAAGAATCCAAAACAAAAAGGCTTGCGGGCCCAAGAGTTCTCAACTCTTTTCTCAAAGCCAAACACCTAGGAATAATACCAAGTCAACACACTAGAATCCAAAATAGTGGTGCTCATCTTTTCCATCTCCTGTAAAGTAAGTTCCCCTCTATCTTAGCTATGACTAACTCTAGCTAATCATGACTAATGTAGAACCATCCTTTATCTCTATATAAATAATATCTCTCAAGTACTTGTCATACCAAGCTAAATATCATAATACCACACACATGCACAAATGGGTGTTACAATACACTTGAGAGGATTTGGAGAGATTGTGTGAGGTGGATTGCAGATTTTGGAGATTAAGGTGATTTTGGGCAAAATCTCAAGTTTAGAATCTGGACTTGAAATTTCTACACACAATAGCTTGGGTTATCCTTTAGTTAAAACACTTGAAATTATTGTGAGAGCTGCTATGCACACTAGGCTAGAATTTTTGAAAAATGATAGGGTAAATTGCTTCCGCAACTACATTCTCTCTAGAAAATTGTATAGAGTCTGCCATTTCTTCAATTTTTAGTGGATTGTAATGAAAATTTTTAAAGAATTTAGTGCATTTCATCCTACTTGTTGACACAAAAATTAGACAAAGATCACTCTTGAGCACAGAGTTTTAAGTTTTTAAAGTGAGGGGAGTGGTTTTCAGATCAAATCTGAAATATGTGTGTTGAATAGAAAGGTGTCTAGGCCAAATAGCTCAATGAAAAGATCTGAAATTTTGCAAGGAGGGACGCCTTGGAGTTGAGATTAAGTGAGAAAATTTTCATAGGACTGAAAAATACCAGTTGTGAAATTTGAGTGACATTGTGAGGAGGGGTCAATTCTGCAAAGTTTTGATTTCATGCATGAGGAGTGTGAGAGCAACAAAAGGCATGTTTGAGTGTTTAGACTCATCTTGGGAACATTGAGGGTTACCAAGAGTGGAAATTGAGGCTATGCAAGGTTCCCCAAGGGTTTGAGGTGATTATAGGGATGGATTTGACAAAAAGATAGTTTAGAATAGAATTTGAAGAGAGTGTTGAGAAGATCTAAAAACCTACACCACTTGGAGGAAAGAGTGAGTCTAAGTGCTTTTTATGTTGAGAGAAGGGACATAAGGCAAGTTCATGTCCATTGACTTTTGAGAGCAAGAGATTGAGACAAAGGAGAGGCTTACTTGACTTGGGTTTTCATGTTGGACCTTCTTTACCAAGATTGGGAGGGAGAAGACCTAAGACCAAGGAGTTGTGTGATGTTTGTGAAGTAGAAAGACCTCCAAAAGGACATGAGTGTAGTGGAATAAAAGCAATTTTGGTGACTTTGGTGAAGGATCTTGGAGAGAGTCTTAGTACAACTACAAAAATACTACCACCTTCATCAGCTAGTTCTCAAGATTAGTGATGGAGATAATCTTTCAACTTATGGATAAACTATCCACAAGAGTTCAATTAATATGCACTCTAGAATTTGATGTTGCTATAGAAATCTTGGAACAACCTAAACCTCTTGTGTTCCCTGGGATGGATTATTCTCAAAAAAAATTTGTCATGGATATACTCTATTAGTTATAGAGTGAGAGAAAAGAAAAGAAAAAAAGAAAAAAATTGAGAGAAAAGAAAGATAGTGAGGAGTTAAGATGGTGAAACTTCCGGTTTTCTTTGGCAAGGATGGAGAAGATATGGAGTCCTTTGTGAGAGACTTCAAGAGAGCTTGCATAGGAAAAAATGAGAGGAGGAAGAATGAGTGGGCCTCATTATTACTAGATTTCTTTGAGAATGCAGCACTTACATGGTATGATTAGAATACCAAACGAGAGAGTAGAGATGAGGAAGAAGAGTCTTGGGAGAGTTTGACTTCAGCATTCATTGAGAACTTTCTTCTAGATGAGAGTTATGAGAGAATAATGAGTGAGTATATGTGGAAAGAGTAGAGAAGTTAGAGTCCAAATTTCTCATAGTGTTGAGGAAGGGTAGAGATGATATGGAGACTACTATGATTGGCATAGGGGCCGTGCTCACCAAGAATTTTGTGGGAGGATTGAGACCACAAATAAGAAGCAAGGTGAGATATGAGAAACCTTCTTCTAAGGTTGAAGCTATCAAGATTGCAATTTGTATGGAGGAGAGTTTGGAAGGAGATAAGAGTGATTTGGTGGTGAAGGAGATTGTGTATCCTCCTCAAGGTTACAAGTATGGTGGAACTTCTGATACTTTGGTGGCAAGGGTTGCACAATAAGTAGTAGTTGCTCTAGTTTGGGCACCTCCACCAAAGGATCCACTTCAAACCATCACAAAACAACTTGCAGATCTCAAGATCAATATGGTGCAACTATGGGAGAAGAGAGAGGTGGATGAGAATGTGGGGAGAGGGCCTAAGAGTTAAGGAATTAATCCATATAGAGGAGGCCAACCAAACAAAAATTTTAATGAGAGAAATTGTTTTGGTTGTGGAGGAAAAGGTTGCATCCAAAGGAATTGCCCAAATTCCACTTACCATAGAAGAAGGGTTTATGAAGGAGCCAATAGAGGGAAAAAGGGAGGAATTGAAACCCAGGTGTAGTATTACAATGGTGTTGTTTCACAAGATGTTTGTAGGGGAACCAATAAATTGTGCAAAGTGCTTCCATTAGCGCATGAGATAAATGGTGTGGAACTTGCAGGACAAGTTGCCTCCACACTACATTGTGCCATTTGTAGCCCACTTCTATTTGGGACTGAATTTGCTAAATGCCGCGGAAAGACACAAGATGGTGTTGCACTTCTATCTTGACTTGAGAAGAGATGTTGATACAGAGGAGTAGCAATACATTCTACTGATTAGAAGAAGTACAAGTACTACACGCAGACGGGACAGAGCATGCATTTGGGGGTGAATACTCCAAAATTGAAGAGGAGTCAACAAGAAGAAGAAGGAGTAGTGGCGGCAAAACCTTGAAAGACTAGAAAAATAAACCCGAGGAAGAACCTAGTGGTGATCGCATTGTCAGGAGAAGAATTAGAAGGGAAAGCAGAGTACAAGTCAAAAGACCAGAGGAGGAGGAAGAACCTGAACTCATGTTGTAGAGTGGTGAAGCAAGTAGCAAGAGTGAAGATGGAGTGGAGATGCAGCCGGTACCAAAGGAGAAAGAAGGAAAGTTGGAGATGGCAAAAGAAGGTAACCCAAGACAAGAAGATGAAGTTCTAGAGAAGGAGGAGAAGAGGGTGACCATTTAGAGAGGTGTCTGTTCCAAAAGGAAGGCGATGTGTGAGGCGGGGCCAAGGACATGAGTGTAGTGGAGTAAAAGCACTTTTGGAAAATTTGGTGAAGGATCTTGGAGAGAGTCTTTGTACACCTACAAAAATACTACCACCTTCATGAGCTAGTTCTCAAGATTAGTAATGAAGATGATCTTTCAACTTATGGATAAACTATCCATGAGAGTTTGATTAATATGCACTCTAGGATTTGATGTTGCTATAGAAATCTTGGAGCAACCTAAAACTTTTGTGTTCCCTAGGGTGGATTATTCTCAAATGGTGTTTTTCATGTATATACTCTATTAGTTATAGAGTGAGGAAAAAAGAGAAAAAAAAATTGAGAGAAAAGAAAGATAATGAGAGGTTAAGATGGGGAAACTTCCAGTTTTCTTTGGCAAGGATAGAGAAGATGTGGAGGCCTTTGTGAGAGACTTCAAGAGAGCTTGCATAGGAAAAAATGAGAGGGGAAGAATGAGTGGGCCTCATTATTACCAGATTTCTTTGAGAAGGCAACACTTACATGGTATGAGTCAAAATACCAAAAGAGAGAGAAGAGAGATGGGGAAGAAGAGTCTTAGGAGAGTTTTACTTCAACACTCATTGAGAACTTTCTTCTAGATGAGAATTATGAGAGATTGATGAGTGAGGTTACCTTTCTCAAACAAGAAGATGGAGAGAAAGTGAGAGTCTATGTGGAAAGAGTGGAAAAGTTAGAGTCCAAATTTTGCATAGTGTTGAGGAAGGGTGGGGATGA
This sequence comes from Lunularia cruciata, assembly GCA_948567375.1. Classification (NCBI taxonomy): domain Eukaryota; kingdom Viridiplantae; phylum Streptophyta; class Marchantiopsida; order Lunulariales; family Lunulariaceae; genus Lunularia; species Lunularia cruciata. Next base: position 19,944,889 of record OX419761.1, on the reverse strand, counting down.
TGTGAAGACTACTATGATTGGCATAGGAGCTATACTCACCAAGAATTTTGTGGGAGAGTTGAGGCCACAAATCAGAAGCAAGGTAAGATATGAGAAACCTTCTTCCAAGGTTGAAGCTATCAAGATTGCAATTCGTATGGAGGAGAGTTTGGAAGGAGATGAGAGTGATTTGGTGGTAAAAGAGGTTGTGCATCCTCCTCAAGACTACAAGTATGGTGGAACTTCAGTTACTTTGGTGTCAAGGATTGCACCACAAGTAGTAGTTGTTCCAATTCTTGCACCTCCACCAAAGGATCCACTTCAAACCATCATAGAATAACTTGCATATCTCAAGATCAATGTCGTGCAACTATGGGAGAAGAGAGAGGTGGATCAAAATGTTGGAAAGGTATCTGGGAGTTGTGAAAGTTATCCATATAGAGGAGGCAAACCAACCAATAATTTTAAGGAGAGAAATTTTTTTAGTTATGGAGGAAGAGGTCACATCCAAAGGAATTGCCCAAATTCTACTTACCATGGAGGAAGGGGCTATGAAGGAGCTAATAAAGGGAAAAAAGGAGGAATTGAAACCCAAGTGCCTCCTAATCCAAAAAAGGTAAAAAGATAGCATCTATAGATGTGGTTGAGAGCAAGTATGAGAAGGAAGAGTGGTCAAAGTCCAAGGGTCTTAATTTGGATCTTTTGGTACAAGAGAAGAAGAGAGCTCATTTTGCAAAGGATTTGCACTCTTCTCAAGGATTTACTCCTAGACAAGATACTCCTATGCCAACTAGGAGCACTTGCAAAAGCACTTCAACACCATCAACAACAAAGACTCCAAGGACAAATTTGGGGATGGTAGACTTCTTGCTCTCAAAGCAATAATGGAATTACAAAGTCTTGGAGGATGTTGGTAGTCACAAGGCTAACATCACAATGGGCTAGTTGATTGCTTTGAATCTTGCTTTGAGAAAGGAGCTTAGAGGTGGTTTGAGTTCTATAGGGAGCAAGAGGAAGAAGAAGGCAAAAACTCTTGTATCAATGCGGGTGGTGGATGCTAAACCTGCACCATAAGAGGCTTGTGAATATGCCTCCAAGATTGATGTGAGAGTGAATGGTCACAACATAAAGGATGCATTGGTTAATGGAGGATCAGTAGTGAATGCCATCTTAGAAAAGTTGATGAAGAAGTTGGGTATGATACACTCAAGACCTTCAACATTTGTGGTGAGAATGGCAAACAAGCAATTAGTTTGACCAGGAGGGGTGATGGATAAGGTGGTAGTTTCAATTATGGGAGTTCAAAATCTCATGACTTTCCAAGTCTTGAAGGATTCAAGCTGTGACTTTCTTCTTAGGAGGCCATGGTTGAGAGCAACATGCATTACTAATTGATGGCACAAAGGGTACTTGAGGATTGGGCTATCAAACCATAGAGTCATAGTTCTTGTGACTAACACAACCAACACTTCACATTCAGATACACTATCTTTTGATTATTGGGATTCAGATTTAGAAGAAGGAGCTTTAGGTGTGGACACAAACATGGAAAAGGAGACTTCTATAGAGGAGGATGAATCTGAATCTAATTCAGATGTGCATCTCTTGTGTGCTATGGATTTTTCACCTAAGCCAGAGGTTTTAAAGGACCCAAATAAATCACCATTGATACTTGAGGAGATAGAAAGGAGGTTATCTAGTCTCAAGTATGGTCCAAATGTTACCAAGGAGGAGAAGGTGAGATTTGAGGAAATTCTCCATAAGTTCATCCATGTGTTTGCTTTCAATTACAAAGATCTAAAGGAAGTCACCTTGGAAGAGCACAAGATTGAGGTGGAGTCACATGCAAGACTAGTCCACCAAAAGCAACATCACATTAGCCCACCAATATCTTTGGTTGTGAAGGAGGAGATTAATAAGCTCAAGGAAGCAAGATTTGTCTTTGAGGTAGAGAATCAAAATGGGTGTCTCCAATTGTGATTGTGAAGAAAAAGAATGGTAAGCTTTGAGTATGTGTGGATTACAAGAAGCTTGATGCACTTACCAAGAAGGACTACTACTCATTACCATTCATTAATGAGATCTTGGAGGAGCTTGCATGTCATGAGAGGTATAGTTTTGGAGATGGTTATAGTGGATATAACCAAATCAAGATTGTACCAAAGCATCAACAACTCACCACAATCACCACACCTTGGGGAACTTATGCTTTCAAGGTCATGCCTTTTGGGCTTTGCAATGCTCCAACCACATTCCAATGGTTCATGAACAAGGTATTTCAACCTTTCTTGGGAAATTTGTGAGAGATTTCATTGATGACTTTTGTGTCTATGGGAGCAAGGAGGAGCACTTTGAGTACCTAATCAAAGTCTTGCAATGATTGGATGAGTCAAATGATCACTCAACCCATAGAAGTGCATTTTTGGATGTGAAGAAGGTCTAATTTTGGGGAACATCATCTCCAAGGATGGAATACCAGTTGATCTTGAGAAGGTGAGGAAAATCTCAGACCTTCCATTCCCTTCAAGCTTGGCAAAGTTACGCCAATTCTTGGGGATGGTTGGGTACTATAGGAGGTTCATCTTCTCATTTTACAACAAGGCTTATGCATTAACCATCTACATGTAGAAGGGTGTAGATTACATGGTGATTTTGGAAGACAAGGAGGCTCTCAAAGCTTTTGAGGAGCTCAAGCAATCCCTTGTTATGGCTCTAATTCTTGCTAAACCTGATTGGAGTAAGCCTTTCATCCTCTACACTGATGCTTCCATTGTTGCTATAGGATGCATTCTCAGTCAATTAGACCAAGATGGGCATGATCATCCAATAGCTTATGCTAGTAGGTAGATGATTTCAATAGAAAAGAACTACGCTCTCATAGAGAGAGAAGGGTTGGCAATGATCTTTGATCTCATGAAGTTTAGACACTACTTGATTGGAGGGAAAGCCTCAATTGTCACGGATCACAAGGCTTTGAAGTACATCTTCAAAAAGCCTAATGTGGAAGGGAGGCTAGCAAGGTGGATGATACTCTTGTTTGAGTATGACTACACCATTGAAGATAGGCCAGGAAAGAAACATGCAAATGTTGATTTGTTATCTAGGGCCTATGATCATGATGGAGATGAGCTAGTGGATGATTCCTTTTGGGATGAGGAGCTCATTACAATCTCAATCACTCAAGAGGTTCTAATGGAGTATAAGAAGATTGTGGATTTTGTGACAAGAGGTAACTATCCAGAAGGGATGCATGCTAGGGAGAAGAAGGCCCTTGCAACAAGATGTAGACCTTACATAATGGTGGAGGATATTCTTTTCCACCAAGGAGCAGATGGTCTACTTCAAAGAGCAGTGGGTAAGGAAGAGTCTATCTTACTCATAAAGGAGTTTCATGAAGGTTTAGTGTGTGGAAGACACTTTCTAGGAAAGGTGACTGCTTTCAAAATTCTAGATACAAGTTACCATTGGAGAGGGATTTTCAAGGATTGTCTTGATTATTGCAAAACTTGTCATGTTTGTCAAGCTTTTACTAGAAAGTCTACATCTACTCCACCACTTAGATCAATTCCATTGCTAGGACCTTTTGAGAAGTGGAGAATTGATTTTGTTGTTCTTCTCAATATAACCCCAAGGAACAATCGGTACATTGTGGTAGTTATTGATAACCTTACCAAGTGGGTTGAAGCTAGACCATTGAGGGACAAGAATGAAGATGAAGTGAGTATATTTCTTTATGAATGCATTATAATTAGGTTTGGATGCCCTTTGGAGTTGGTTTCTGAAAGAAGAGAAGAGTTTACAAGTAACATCACTACAACCATGCTACGACATTTCTCTATCACACATAGAGTAACTATATCCTATAAGCCAAATTCCAATGGCTTGGCAGAGAGAACCAATCAGACCTTGTGCATGATGTTGGCCAAAGATGCAAAAATAGAGGGGATTAAACATCATTGGGATAAGAAGATTCATGCAGTTTATGGGAGTATAGGACAACCATGTAGACTTCCATCAGATATTCTTTATTTCAATTGGTATGGATATTGAGTCTACCTTACCTATTCACTTTGATCTTCCTATCTTCCAAAGCATTCATAGAAGATTGAAGAAAGCACAAGGAGGTGATGCAAAGAACTCAAGGATGGATCAACTCATGGAGTTGGAAGAGGCAAGAGCAATTACTATGGTTTGAGTGGAGCAAGCCCAAAGGAAACAAAAGGAGAGCTATGACAAGAGGCAAGGCAAGAAGAAGGTGGAGCCTTTCAAAGAATGTGATGGGTAACGTTGTTTGATTCCATTTGATTCAAGAGAGTGCAAAAGAAGTTTTTACCTAAGTACTTTGGACCTTTCATAGTGGAGAAGGTGTGGGGCAATTACACCTATGATCTCAAGGAGTTGGGAGGAAGACACTTTGATAGGATTAACCATGATAAGTTGAAAATGTATCATAGAAGGTAGAGAGACCTTCACTTTGAGGACAAAGTGAAAACTTAGTCCGGGGGTAAATGTAACACCCATTTGTGCATATGTGTGGTATTGTGATATTTAACTTAGTATAACAAGTACTTGTGAGATATTATTTATAAAGATAAAGGATGGTTCTACATTAGTCATGATTAGCTAAAATTATTCATAGCTAAGATAGTGGAGACCTTACTTTAGAGGAAGTAGAAAAGATGAGCACCATTATTATAGATTTTAGTGTGTTGACTTGGTATTATTCCTAAGTGTTTGGCTTTGAGGAAAGAGTTGAGAACTCTTGGGCTCCCAAGCCTTTTTGTTTTGGATTTCTCTAAAGTCCAAGGATAGCCCATGTGAAGGAATCCCTAACTTAGTGGTTGGGTCAAGATAAGATCACATGCTTAGTGGAATATGCCTATGTGGATAGATATTCCTTTATACTTTTTGACTTTACTTGACATTTAGCCTAGTAACTTGAGTTACTTTGGTAAATAGTAACTTTAGTACGTAACTATTTCACAAGTATATAAACAAGGGGTGAGGAAGTACTCATCATCCTTTCATTTGCAACTATCTCTCTTGCTCTCTCATTGAGTTCTCTAGTGAGAAATGTCTTGAGTCTTCGAGTGTTAGCCTTGGAGGAGTATGATGGAGTTGGGGTTCCTTGCCTTCTTAGTCCATGGTGCGCTACCATAATAGCCATCAAAGGTTCATCTTGAGTGAGAGATAGGCCGGTTCACAAGGCAGTGGAGGAAGCTCAAGAGATCAGGCTTGTACGGGACAACAACAGAGGAAGAGAAGACAATTCAAAGTTGAAGTTGCATGTATAGAGAGGAGCTTAGACCTGGACTATGACAAGAGGAAGAGGGGAATTTTCACAATTGATTTTACACCAAATAGAGACATAGAATTTCAAAGTTGACTATTGATAGGGAAAAAGGTGAAACCATCAAGAGCCAGACGGGATTGCTAGTGTAGGAGACTTCTCTAAGTAGTGGTTCGGCAAACAAGAAGTTTGTGCTGTGAAATATTGCTCAAAGTTCTGTTTTGCTTGGTTACATGTTTTATTGCTTGAGCAGTTGTAGAAGCTTAGAGGTGGTCATTGAGTGCTTTGAACAATTTGGTTTTTCCAAAGGGTGTTTATAAATTGCGAGACTTGTCATTGTGATGAATGTTGTGTTGTCCTAAATGATTGAATTTGCCCATTGAATTCCAAGAAGAGTATCAAGGAAAACAAGAGAACTCCACTTTTGGATCTTTTAGACCAGCTTATGCAATTTGGATCAAATTCCCGAGCCAGTTGCACAAACCTGAGCCGGCCACAAAAATTGAGGCCGTTCTATAAACCCCACCCAACTAGACCAGTTCTATAAACCCCACCAGACCAAACTAGTGCTACAAATCCCCCAAGCCAGACAATACTAAACCCAAGAATAATAGACTAGGAACAATAGCTAATAGCACATGAAGGAAAACAATAATCTAAGAAGCCAACGCAGATAGCCATTAATAAGAGTCCGCACCTAGGAACAATTGTAGACAAATTTCCCAGCAAAAGGGATGTTGTCATCAGGTCAAAGAACAAAGCCAGCATCAAGAAAGCTTTTGAGTCACTAACAAGGAAGACAGCCTAAGCGCACGCAGCCAGGTGCTTGGCACATTGTCAAGAGCTTACAATCCTTGCAACATAAGTGGAGACCATGCCAAGGAATCTTGAGGCATGTGCTTAGGTATTAGGGTTTAGGGTAAACCCTCCATTTTGTCACAATCTTTCTCTATCTATTGCACCAAGTGGCCTCCGTTGGATAGCATCAATCTCTATTGGTGCTGGTTCTTCCACCCATGCGTATTGTACTAGTAAGCTTGGTGTAAGTTGAGGTCAAGACCAAGTTGTCGCAACCAAGGAATCAAAGTGCTCAGCCAATTGCATGGCTTCTTCTATGTTTTGTGGTTCTTGCATGGTTACCTCTAATTTGGTTTGTGACTTCAATTCCCACATAAATTAATCTGAAAGTTCTCTTTCTTGTATATCTAGAATTTTCATGATGATGTTCTAAAATTGTGTGATGTAGCTTCTTACTAAGCCAATCTGCTTCAACTCCGCCAATTTATCTTGTGCAGCTCAAGTGGCATTTATAGTTTGAAATCGACCAAGTATTGCATTCTTGAATTTTGTCCATGTCAAGATTAGTGCAACAATCTGTCATTCAGCTTGCTCTACTCGGAATTGCCACCAAAGTTTTGCCACACCATCCAATTAGCTAGAAGCCAAGAGAATCTATTTCTGTTCATCTTGAAGATTGGTGGCTTTGAAGAAACATTTGCAATCAAACACAAAATTCTCCATTGTGCATGGAAGATTCTTGCCTTCAAACACCTTGGTTTTTGGAAATTGAATACGATCTTCTCCATCTTGGACTGGCGCTCTCTCTATGTGTTCTTGTTGTTGTTGGTCTTGTTCATCCAACAATCAAGTAAGGTGCTCAATTTATTGCTGCATCGCAAGGATAACATCTGGTATTGCCGCCATAGCTACTACTCTATCCTAGTACTCCCAATTTATCTAATTAACACATAGATACAACACGTCCACCTTTCTCCATTAGTGTAATACCAAGGGTTAGCCATATGATCTAGATGTGAAATTTGGTTTGGTAACTTCTAGAATGGTGTTATACATGATGGTCAAAATAGATCAGATAGAAGTATCACCAAAAGAGTATTTCTACTAATAGGGTAGAAATCGAAATAGACTTGAGAACCTTAGAACCAATAGCTAGACATATGATTTAAAGGTGAGAATTCGTTTGGTAACATCTGGAAGGATGGTACACATGATGGACTAAACAGATCAGAAAGAGGTATCACCAAAAGGGGACTTCTACTAATAGAGTAGGAACCGAAATATGCCTAAAATCTTTGAAGGCAATTTCGGAGGCCTAAACGGATGAATTAGGCCTCAAAAATGTGCAGATCTCTCCCCCAACAAAGGAAAGGCTGGCCTTTCCTCCCCCTTGCTTTGTCTCGTCGAGAGCTTTCCAACGGTACCTTACGTGATTTTGAGATTCCTACAGGAAGATTCCCTAAAAGATTCCCTCCGGTCAAAGCTTGTTTGACCAACCAGATAGGACCTAGACCAGACAGGTCACCCATCCAAGTAAGTAATCCAAGGGTGGAGCTTGCTGACATGTCACCTATCTGTGTCCCTAATCCTATGGTGGAGCTTCCTTGGAGGAGATCCTCTTTGTCTATATAATAAAGCGAAGGTGCTTCCTTGGGGCATCGAATGTTTGAGTGTGCAATCTGTGTTTTCTCTCTTCTCTTGTCCTTGGAGTATTACAATAAGTGACAACCAGAAGTATCAAGGGTTCCTTAGACATGGTGATCATATGTTGAAAATCTTGCCCAAAGCGTGAGGTGATGAATTGTGTGAAGCGGTGCTTGGGTAATATCTGGACATGAAAATCCCAATGGTTTGGTAGAAGTGGATTTGGTGGTCCATAAATTCCATCCATCCCATTCCTGCTCTCTCACCAATGTAAAAGACCAAGACTGAGGAGAGAAATAGGAGAATGGAAACTCACATTGGGACATTTGAATGAGGGAAAACTCCGAATGCCTAGCATGAGCTTTGGCTTTGGTATTTATAGGTAGCATACAAGGCCCTTGAAAAGCTTCTCAAGAAGTTTCCTCAAGCCGCTTTATTAGAGTGCAAGCCAAGTTAACTAGGAAGCTTCCCAAGAAACTTCCTTCTAGAAGCAACCTACTTGACTTTCAAGCTAAGCTAGTTGGAAGCTTTTAGAAGATTCCTTCTAGAAGCTACTTACTTGAGGTGCAAGTGAAGCTAGCCGGGAAGCTTCCCAAGAAGCTTCTTAGATACTTCCAGAATATTCTAGGCTAATTTGTCTTATGTGCTACTTTGTAAGCCCAACTAACTTTGTTGCTAAACTCCATATTGTTACAATATGGGGCTCTTGTCTTGTTTGTGAAGAAGAAGGATGGTATAATGTGCATGTGCATTGACTATTGAGGTCTCAATCAGCAAATAATGAAGAACAAATACTCCTTACCTTGCATGGATGACCTGTTTGATCAACTCCATGAAGCAAGATACTTCACCAAATTGGACTTGCAGAGTGGTTACAATCAAATCCGAATTGCAAAGGAGGATGTGTACAAAACTACCTTTCGAACCAAGTATGGCCACTCCTAGTATCTTGTGATGCCTTTTGGCCTCACCAATGCACCTACCACTTTCATGTCTAATGAATGACATATTTTGTCCATACTTGGATAAGTCTGTTATCATTTTCTTGGATAACATCTTAGTATACAATAGCACAAAGATAGAACACAAATAACATCTACAAGAAGTACTCCAGATTCTAAGACAGAATTGATTGTATGCCAAAATCTCAAAGTGCGAGTTTGGCAAGTCTGAAGTAGACTACTTGGGGCATAGAGTAAGTGCAAAGGGCATTCAAGTATTGATGGATAAGATTGAGATTATTCAAAAATGGAGTGCCCCAAAAGATCAAACTCAACTCAAGAGCTTCTATCCTAGATTTGTCAAGGACTTCTCCAAGGTTGCATAGCCTTTAACATCACTACTTGGCAAGGGAAGAAGTGGATATGGGGAACCGCACAAGAATTGACCTTTCAAGAATTGAAAGCCGCCTTCCTACATGCACCAATCTTGAAGTGGTAGGACCAAAAATGTTCAATCAAGTTGGCTACATATGCATCAGGCGTAGCAATAGGAGCAGTCCTACAACAAGAGTGGCATGACGGATGACATCCAATTACATATTTCTCTCAAAATTTGTTACTAGTAGAGTGCAACTACCACACCACAGAACAAGAAGAGCTAGCCATTGTTCTTGCAACCAAGCATTGGAAGCACTATCTAGGCAAGAAGGCATTTGTAGTAGAGATAGACCACAAACCTCTACTTTAGCTCAAGATGCAAGAAGATCTATCTCATCACCAGATTTGGTGGGTACAGTGGCGAAAATGCTTCAACATGACAATCACCTACTTGGAAGGTAAGAAACAACTTGCAAATGCATTCACCCACATGCCAATGGCAAACAACTTGGTGATAGAGTTTAAGATTAACCCTAAATTTTGGCTAGGGATTTTGGTTGCTACAAAAACAATCTACAGATTGTAGAAGCGCAATCATCCAAAGGTATCACCAGCATCAAGGAATCACCTTTCCTGATGGTAGATTATGGATCCCAAATGTCCCAGAATTATGCATCACCATTCTAGCAGAATGTCATAATTCAGCCATTGCAGGTCATGTCGGAGTGTACAAGACCTTGGATGCAGTCCAACACCATTATTATTGGCCTAAGATGAGCAACAATGTGATGTACTATGTGTGCAACTGCCTACTTTGTCAACAAAACAAAGCTTTTAATCAAGCTCCTACAAGGCTCCTTCAAACTCTCCCCACTCTTGCCCAACATTGGGAACATGCGAGTATGGATCTTGTTTGTGAATTACCCAAGACCACCTTAGGGTTTGACTCCATCGTGGTCTTTGTGGAGCAGCTTAGCAAAATGATTCATGTATGCTCTATCACCAAGGATGTGACCGCCCCACAACTAGCTCAATTATACTTAGATGCAGTCTTTTCTCACCATGGCTTGTCTTGAGTACTCATCATTGAGAGAGGCACTCAATTCACTAGTTTGTTTTGGCAAACACTTTTTGGTTTCTTCAAAACCAAGTTGGCCATGTCCACAGCTTACAACCCACAAATAGATGGACAAACAGAGTGGGCTAATCACACTATTGAAGACATGTTACGCGGCTTCACCTTAGAAGAGCAAGAGAGGTGGGACATCCTACTCCCGTTGGTGGAATTTGCTTACAACAATTTAGTAAATGCATCCACCCATGTCACTCCATTCTTCCTCATGAATGGTGAGCATCCCTTCACACCTTCTAGCTTGATGAAGATCCGTCCGGTGGCTACTAAGGTCGACGTAGTCAACACATTTGTTTCTAGAATCCAACAAGGTGTGGAGAGCGCCAAGCACAAATTACAGATTGCACAAAATTGACAAAAGCAATATGCTGATACACACCGTAGGCACATGGAGTTCAATGTTGGGGATCAGGTGTGGCTATTGACAACCAATCTCACATTTATTGGACCTCATAAGCTCAAACCTTGTTTTATTGTGCCTTTCTTGATTCTTCATCGAGTCGGCGTTGTGGCCTATCACCTTGAGCTACCACCACAAATGAAGATCCATCTAGTGTTCCATGTTTCCCTACTATGCAAATATGCTCCCCGATCAAGCCAGTGTCATTCCACACAAGACATTCGACCTAGTCCGACACTCATTGATGGCATGGAAGAATATGAAGTGGAGCGTATTCTCCAAAAACATGTGTGATACTCGCCATCCACAAGTGGACTATCTAGTATAGTGGAAAGGTTACCCCCTCTATGAAGCAACATGGGAGTCTACTGCCAATTTGACACATGCACCGGTGTTGGTGCAAGTGTTTGAGCAACAATTGCACGACGAGGACGTTGCATCTTAAAAGGAGAGAGGTCTGTAATACCAAGAGCTAGCCATATGATCTACATGTGAAATTCAGTTTGGTAACATCTGGAATGATGTTATACATGATGGTCAAAATGGATCAGATAGAAGTATCACCAAAAGAGTACTACTACAAATAGGGCAGAAACCAAAATAGACTTGAAAACTTTAGAACCAATAGCTAGACATATGATTTAAAGGTGAGAATTGGTTTGATAACATCTGGAATGATGTTGCACATGATGGACTAAACAGATCAAAAAGAAATATCACCAAAAGGGGACTTCTACTAATAGAGTAGGAACCAAAATATACCTAAAATCTTTGAAGGCAGTTTTGGAGGCCTAACGGATGAATTAGGCCTTGAAAATGTGTAAATTTTCCCACCCCCCCCCCCAATGGAGGAATGTTGGGCCTTCCCTCCCCCATGCTTTGTCTTGTTGAGAGCTTTCCAATGGTACCTCACCCATGTGATTCTAAGATTCCTACAAGATGATTCCCTTAAAGATTCCCTCCGGTCAAAGCTTGTTTGACCAACCAGATAGGACCAAGACAGACATGTCACCCATCCAAGTAAGTAATCCAAGGGTGGAGCTTGCTAACATGTCACCTATCTATGTGCCTAATCCCTTGGTGAAGTTTCCTTGGAGGAGATCCTCTTTGTTTATATAATAAAGAGAATGTACTCCTTTGGGGCATTGGATGATTGAGTGTGAAACCTGTGTTTTCTCTCTTCTCTTGTACTCGAGGTCTTACAAAACTCAAAGGTTCACAACTTAATTGAGAAAATCAATGAGGAGCTTGAGGTTCTTTCACTTATTCACCTTCCATTCTGATTGACATAAGGCAATTAAAATGATGGACTTAAATAGTCTCAAACATTTCAAAGCTATAAAAACTATCAATTGCAAAGTGCCCAAGACGGGTACCAAGAAAATCAATTTTCTTATTGTTATCCTAGAATTCTTAATTGTCCTCTTAGTGCAATGGGTCCTAAATTGTTCTAAATCATTAGTTGCTCTAATGAATTATTCCTTAACCTCTTATGATGTCATTCTCATACTCTCTCCAAGTTCTACAAATTTGCTATGTATTCCACATCTAAGTCCTATTGCTACTCTTTCTAATCTCTAACCATGGAGCAACCAAAGAAGCTTCTAATGCAAAATCTTTAGTTTGTGCACTTCACTCTCTAATAGATTAAGCTCAATGAATCTTACTTTTAACTTCCACCATTGTTGCACACACTTGCTAAATAGTATTTTGCTTCACCTATTGCACAATATCCTTTATGGATAACTTCATGATCACTTCATCGTCAAGATAATCTTTGTCTTCCATCTCAACCTTCTATTTCTCTTTCAATCCATACTTGGCTTCCTCCTTCAATTGTACAATAATAAGTGCTGGTCTCTCCAAGTTGGATTGTCTTTCAATTGTATGATTGCCTTCACGTGCTCTAAAGTCTCTTTTTGGCATTCCTACAACTGAATACTCATTTCTCTTTGATACAACAAGAATGCTTCTTTCTACCACACCTTTTGAATAATTATCCATTTGCAATCTATAGTCAATTGACTCAATATGGCCTACAAATGCTCAACCTTCAAATTGGTATTGGTCTTCTCAAGATTTATTGCCAACCAAAGTTTCTCCAAAGTTGCTTGTAGAGCCTAAATATCCTCTTTGTGTTTGTGCTCCACCTCTACCTATTCAACAACCTCATTCTTCAATTATTCCACTTGCTCTTCAAAAGCAATCTCCTTATCACCTTTCTCCCATTGTTCCTTTTGGGGGCGTAAAATTTCTTGCTTGCAAGATTCCTTGCTAGCATTTAACTTCTCCACTTGAGTGATCATGGATTCCATCATAGAGGTATATTCATTATTATTTAGATATTGGTCTTTGTAAACCAAGTAATGTTGTACAACCAAACCCAGTAGTTGCATTATAATATCATGTATGTATTTCATCATTGGCATGATGGTGATCAATTGATTCACACTCTATGCATGAATCTTCCTTTCTAGTCCATGGGGTATCATTAACTCTATAAGTGGTTGAGATGGTGACAAACGACTAGCTCCCTTATCATCGTTGCATCTTATCCAATTGTTGGATTGGCAACTTCACAAATTAACAAACTAATTACATCTCAATAAATGTAGTTAAGATGGTATAAATAAAGTGAAGTAACCTTTGTAATAAAAAATCCTTATATTTATAAACTGATAAGATTTTAATTTATCTTAGTTAGAAATAAATGTCTACTTTTCTTGAACTTAAAGATGAGTGAAATTATTTATTTTTTCACCTCTTTCTAATGATATAAATATGAATTATTCATTGATATATATTAGAGCTTACTGAAATTTTTATATATGTATATATTATATTAATATTTAACACCAACTCCCATGACCATACTAAATATATATAAAAATTCTGAAAAATTGAGTTTATTTACAAGAATTCAAAAGCAAGCTTAAATCAATTGCCTATTACATTTAATTGCAATTACAGAAAAGAAGTACACCAACTCAAATGAATCTCTCTTTATCATTAATCCTTGATAAAAAAAAACCCCATATTATAGTTTACAATAAATTTTAATAATTTTAGAAATTTTTTTCCTTTGAGCTTTATTCATTATCATTTATTGGATTAAAAAAATTATAATTTTATTTAAATAAAATTTATTTTTTAAAATATTGATGAATATGAGAAGCCCTATTATTTTCCAAAATGATATAAGTTCACCTAAAACCTATCATTATTATAATTTAACAAAATATTTTCATATATTGGGATTTTATTTAAGAATGATGAATGTTTAACTATACTCTAATAATATATTTTTTAGAGTTTTTATCATCAATGGTAAAATTTCTTTTATTTGAAAAGTATATTAATCTTCTATCAAGAATTCTTAGAATTTCCATCCATTACAAATTTTCTCAATAAGGATAGATCAAGATCCATAATCTCATATAATGCTACAATTCATTTAAGATTATGGATGGATTACCCTCATGCTAATAAAGAAAAGTGCAATTGCTTGAGAAAATAAGAAGTATGGGAAGGTCCCATCAAGCCATACAAGGATAAAACACAAGAGGAAAAATAATTAAGCCACAATAATATTGGTATGAAATATTTGTCCTATAGTATTTAAGATATTTGAGCCATAAAAATTATATTGTCTACATAATACTAAACCATCCAAAGAAGCATCACCTAATGTGATTGCTCTTCTATGGATTGTACTAGCCAATGCTCTTTGTAAAGCAATAGACAAAGATTGTCTAAAGTAGGCTATGAAGTAGGAAATTTAGAGTGGTACTCCACTAATGTCTATTATGATAGGCTCTTGTACACTCCTTGACAAATATGCTAAATGCAATATCTATCACCCTATATAACTCCAAGGCTAGGGAAAAAAGAGGTGACCTTGTTGCATACTTCTATATTAGGAGATATTAGATGCTATTGCTTTGCTCATTGCACATCCAAGAGGATAGGTAATCATATCTCTAAAATTGCATTGCATATGGGATTCATCCTATGACCCAATAATCTTGGACCAAATACAAGTTTGCCCTAACTTATGTCATTAGCAAAGCATACAAATGATTCTTCTAAGTAAATTATCCATTATTTGACATGGAAAACACATTATCTCTAATGGTATGAAGGGTAGATATCGTTTGACCTCAAGAAAGTCACCAAATCATATGGACCCCTATTGTATCTAGTGTAAAACCACACTCATAAGTGAGTAATGAAGATGTAGATGGGTGGACCAAACCTAAGTGGAACCTTATTGTTGTAGAGAAAGTTGCTTGTCATATGGGATCCATAATTATAGCATCCATTGCTATCACCTAATCATCTTGGACCAAATCCAAGTTTATCTAGACTCATGTTATCTACAAAGTCTATTAATGCTCCAATTGAAGTATCCATTCTTCAATACCATGGCAAACAATATATCTCTAATGGCATCACGGGTCGCTATCCTTTGTCTTCCAAAAAGACACCAAGTCATATGGACCTCTATTGCATCTAGTGTAAAGCCATACTAATAAGTGAGTAACAAAAATATTGATAGGTAGACCAAACCTAGGTGGAACCTCATTGTTGCAGAGAAAGTATTTGGTGTAAGTCAAAATACCCTAATGCGTAATCCAATTAGGAACCAAGAGCCTACATCATTGCAAGAGCAAGCACAAAGATGTCTCCTAATACCGCAAGGAATGGATGGGTCAAATAAGAGAGAATGTAGAACCTATTGAATTGTTACTCCATCAAGGAAGATTGCAAACCTTTGGCTCAATCAAAAAGTAAGAAGGAAAAGGATGGAGAGCCATCTTATGCTTGTGGAGATAAGCCATCTTTTTTTTTTATCAAAATAACATTTAAAGAGAAAAAGATCCTTCGTCTACCTCAATCAGATATGTCTCCAAGAATGGCCTATCAACAACCACAAAATGAGAGGAAAGCAAAGGTGCCAAGAGAGCCCAACTACCCAAGAACTTTAAAAAGGTCATCTCCTCTATAGATAGTAGACATACTTCTCCACATGATATTGGTAAAAGTGTCTACCTATGTGTCAAATCACTCATAACACACTCAAAGGCCTTAGTTCAATGATGTCACCAAAGGCTCTTATGAGTTTATCAAGAACTCTCAAATGTGATGGGAAGGTCAAAGAAGAGAGAAACATGCAAAGTAAGTAAGTTGGTCAATGTGTAATACTAAAAGGAAAGTATAAAAAATGCCACCTATATATCTCCTAATAGATAAAGGTCATCCACATGAAGAATATCCTCTGTAAAGGTATTGTCTAAAAGGCCTATGACAAACTCCTTTGATCTTGTTGGCATCCAAGAATATATAGGCTACATATAAATATGATACATCCCTCTAGAAGTTGAAGGTGAGGATAGATACCTAAAAGTACCATTCTCCACACTTTGATACATTGATTCTTATGCCTACAAGATTAAGCTTGGTAGTCAAGGTGTCAAAGGTCTACCTAATCTGATTTATAGTACTTATAATTTGTGTATTGTTTGCAAAAGATGAAGATACAACCTGACATAGCCAATGTAGTAATAAGGAAGATAAAAAAATTGAGCCATGGTAGATAAAGGTCTTCCTAAAGGATCTCCTTGTCTTGATTCCTTCTTATGGGAAACCATGCTAGTAATAAAGAGAAGAAAGAGAACTATAAATGACCACAAAAAAGAATAATATTTGTTAGAATTTATTGGCCTCCCTAGCTCTATAAAGAGAAAAAGGACAATTGTAGAACAATTGCAAAAAAGGAAGAAGATTTGTTAAGAATCCATTTGCCTCCCTAGCTCCCTAAAAATGGATGCACATGAAATGCTATTAAAAGCATTCTCAAGATACACTTGTAGAAAAACCCACTTTTATGGATATCTAGGAGTATTATGATGCCTAGAGATATAGCTTTACAACCTCACAATGTAGCAGATCCAAATTGATGTAGACTAAGGTGGTGTTGAAAGTGAGAATAATGTTGAAGAATAATATTATGCTTGACAAGATGCAAGAAGACCACACAAAGAGCAATTTGTCTAATATACCTTGTACCTTTCTCCATTGTAAGAAGTAAAACTAGCACCTATCACTTGACTAATTGACTTAGGAATCTCTCCCTTCTTTACTAATACAACCACATAGAACAACTTGATTAGAACATTAGAGAAATCATATACTTGGAAGCAATATCAAAGATGCTCATATATCATCCTATGTAAACTTCCTAAGGAGAGGCATGATGTTGTGTAGAAAGTAATCTATCAAGACATAAAGGCTCCTTTGGCTAATACTATAAGACCTCTAAGAGTATTACTTTCCTACAAACAAATGTAATAAACATAAGGGAGAGATAGTCTTGTTAGTGGGATTAGCCTCAGAAAAAAAATGTAGAGCTTGTACTACTCTAGCTTGATCTAATATCCTACACTATCATAATCAAGTTGAATATGTAGCATCCTTGTGATTAAACTTGTCTCTTGCAATGTATAGACCATATAGACTTGTAGGGTATCCAAATCCTTAGCTCAAAATCTACAAAATGTTGTAGCCATTTCTCTTTGCTCACATGCCACACTCTTATATAACAAAGATAACATCATGGGAGTAAGAGGAATAAGAACCATGCTAACTCATCCAAAAGATCATGTGCCAATTGATTAGTAGAGGAAAACCTTATCTAGGTTCATCATGCAATGCATGAGAAAGCATAAGGAATAAGTATAGACATGGAAAATTAGTCTCAAGTAGCCACAAAATACAACCTCCTTTAAATAGTAACCACTTCCATGACTCTATTAGTATCTTAAGAATGGTCATCAAAGGGATGGACGGAGTATATGTAGTCCCTAATATCAATGATGGTGATATTGTTGCTCATATCATGTTAGCATCCCAAGTGATCTAATCATAATCTTTATGCATCTTTCCTAAATGGATCTTTATTTCTTAAGAAATTAATAGTTTGGACACACTGTGCATGGTATATCTAATTTCGCTCTAAATGACATCACATGTGGAAGTGAAGCCATAGCTAATACAAGAATAATGATAGTATCACAAGATGTTCCTTTATGTATATATCCGTACTTGCAAAATCACTACACACTCACATTGTATCTTACATGAATAAATGCTAACTTTGAAAATCCTATAATCTATAAACTATGCTAACTTCTATTTCATATCTCAATAGTTTTCAACTAAGTTCCAATGGAACTAAAGTATGAAAACCAAGAGACTGGAAGTGTAAATTACCAACCCATCTCTCCATATTGAAATAATCGTTCCAAGCCCTAAAAGACTATATGTCTTCATGTTTTCTACTAATTTTCTTATGGCCTTCAATCTAGGTAGCAATGGAATCAAAATTAGAAGATGAAGCGAATTGCATATTCACTTGTGTACTGCATGCTAGTGTACCATCTCTATTTTATTAAAATAATTACTCCAAACTTCGAAGGACTAGAAGTTTTCATGTTTTCCATTAAATTTTCCATAGCTTTTTTCAAAAGTAATTCCTCCAAAACTCTAAAAAAGTAAGTATCGGTATGTCTTTCTATTAAAGAAACCCGCGTAGCAATCAATTGAAATGAAAAAAAAATGAAAAAATGATTATTTACTTGTGTAAATTATACAAATTTATTCTCATATATTCTAGAATTTCTCGAATCCTTCTTTCAAATTGCTCGTCGCCACTACTCCGTGGCGTCCCTTCATTTGCTAATAGTGCTAACACACTTCCCCAATACAATAGTCGACGAACATTCCAGTATTAGATGAGGTTTTATACACACACTGTATTTCATTGCCACCAGGAGCTGCAAGTAACATACCGTACAAAAACAAGGCGAAAGTACGAATTACTAATTTTTGAGAGTGAGAGTTCTTGTTACATAGTAGACGGGCCGGGCGAATTTAATACAAGCATCCAGCCCGTGATCATGGGCAAGACCCGGGCGTTAAGCAAAGGGCGTAGGCTACACGAACACGAGTAATGCGAAGCGCCTCCGAAAATTGTCTGTCCCACGAGCAGACTGGTACTGATTGTTTTGTCGAGAACTCTCAACTGTTTGCACTGCGGATCAGCTGGATAAATTCGACGTGTGGCCGATGGGATTGCAGTAAATCATCTGAGACTGCCTGCGCTCCAGATGGCCGAGAAGGGAGTGAGAATTCGGCTAAAGTTCCAGGATCCCGGAATTCTGTCGAAGCAGCAGCTCGATCAAGGGCTTGCACAGTGCTGGCATTTCTTGCGCTTCGATGATGTGCGGACGATCGAGGAGCTCGCGTCGGACATAGTTTCGGTTTACAATCTAGGAGGATCGTGTCCTGCCGGTCTTGGCCTAGAGGTAACCTCACTTGTGGTTTTGCGGATTCTGCACGACATGTTTACGGTGTGATGTTGGGGGTTTAAGGATTTTAGCCTTCCGTTGATGGTAGCAGTGAGAGGTTCCTGTTTTAATGCGCGTGTTCTTTTCAATACCTGAAGGTGGAGATTCTTATCATTAGCATGCAGTAGGACATGCAGTTCGCTGTGGTGTAAAGATGACTTCCCATGAGTGAATACGCTGCCATCGGCTTGGTTTTAGAGACGAATATATAATTTGTAGAGCATGTCGGGGGATGGATTGATCCGCATTTTATTCCGTAAGGGGAGTCTGAGACGGGGGAACAGGAGAGCGATTTGGTGAAAAACGTGAGGTTATTGATTCTTGCATGCAGTAGTGCACTGTGATTGGCTTCTGCAATCGGAGGGATCACCCGTCTATGGCTTCCTCTCGAAATTCGGACGGGTAGTGGAGGCTTAACAACTCATAGTCTGACCTCAAGTCGCGATTATCCTGTACCACCAACTTCGTTTCTCTGAGTGTAGGGGGCCTCACAATTCTTCTTTCTTCTCGTCTTCTTTCAGGCTCCCTTCGAATCTTTGTTTCCTCTTCTTGTGATCTCGCTCTCACTCACTGTGATACGTTCAAGTCCGCATTTTGCTGAATGAAGACTTTCTGAAAAGTATTTACAGCAATTCTTTTTTGCTATACAGGTTGATGAATTTGTACTGCCTGCTTCACAACCAGCTCATCTTTTGCAGGATTCTGACATCGTAAGGTACATTTTCACTTCGTTGAAGTCGCATGTTCACATTATTGGTTTAAGATACTGGGTAATTATCAATCTATCCATTTTAGCAGCCGTAGCTGGTCAGAGTGAAACTTCTGGTGACGTTGGTTAATGGCATTTGTAATATAACAGGATCTGCATGCAATCACGTCTAGGAGAAACTAGAACTGAGAATTTGCACTTTGCAATGAGGAAACCATAGTAGAGGACAGTAAGATTTATTGCCTTCTAATTATGCAGAATAAGACGGAAAAAGGACCAAGCCCTTGCACCCGGGAATCAAGTTCCAAAGGATGTTAGAAATGAGCAATTAGGGATTATCAATGGATACAGGTTTCCGGGCTATGGTGGCCTTGAACTTCGTGCCCTTGATGAATTTGAAAAAGAAACCGGGGGCTATAAAAGTGAAGAAGAAGAAGGTGAGATGGAGACTGATATCTCTTTAGATGGTGGAGCAAGGATCGAGGGAGATCCTGGAGTCACACCCATTTTTTCGAAAGAACTGGAAAGAGGTAGCACGAAACGTAAACGAGCCAAGGATCCAGGAACTGAATCGTAAGTATTTGAGTCATTCGCAACTCATTCGCCGTCCCGTCCATTGTTGTAATAGATAAAACGAAGGTGTATGTCTCTGCTTTTAGAATACATCCTGTGCAAATATGATCTTTATCTATTGTGTAAGCACTTGTGCTGGCTTTCACGAGCTCTTGAAGAAACTGCTACTACTCTACAGGACAACTAAGGCTCACAACTTCACGCCATCATGTCGAGGAAGCATTTACCAATGGCAACACGGCGTTGTCTATTCATCTGACAGACTGGATCTCCGCTTGTACGATAAGTTTATATTAGAACAAGGCCGTAAGTTGCATTGTTGATTGTGGTCCTAAACTTCGTTTCTTTTGTGAACAGAGGAAAGAAGAGAAGAAATTCAGGAAATGGACCAATCCTTGGGATTGAGTTTGCAAATAAGGTTTCTCGAATCACAGGAGTTGATCTTCGTGCCTTAGATGAATTTGAGGGGGAACTTGGGGGTTATCAAAGTGAACAAGAAGAAGACGAAACTGAAGAAGAAACAGATTTCTCTCTTGGAGGAACTAAGAATGTCGTTCAGTTCCAGGCTCAACCCTTGGGGATTATAAGGGAAGAGAAGAGAAGTGCCAAAAAGCACAAAAATTCCAAGAAAGACAACGTCGAAATGTGAGTACTGTCCATGTTGCCTTCTCTCTATTTCTCCATCGGATTTTACAGACGGTTACTCGAGATCTGTTTTAATGGATGTTGAGAGAACCTACTTGGGTCTGTCTTTATGACATCTGAGGATCAAGTCAAGGCAACTAGTGGTGGGTTGGACCTAAAATATTAATGTTTTGGGTCAGACCAAACGAGGACCGTAAGCAGCTCCAATCAAGCATACTTGATTTTGGGAAGGAACATATGGAGTCATCAAAGAAGTCGAAGAAGAGAAGCTCAGATGCCACTGCCGGCAGAAGAACTGAGGGTGCTCTGGAGGTAACTCCAGGTAAGGAAGTGCGCTCCTGTGAAGAGGGCCTGAGTTATCATTCACCAAAATATTCAGTGCGGGTTCTACTTGCTGTTTGTGACCTCGTGCACATGGTGCTTAACGACTTGAAACCTTCCAAAATTGTGGCATATTTTTCTGTTTGGTTGTACTTGTCATTTAGCGGTTGTACGTCTGATTTCTTGCAGTAAAAGGGAAGGGGAAGAAAACCTTAAAGCGCGTCGAGAAGGCAGAGACTGTACGGAGCAAGGGTGAAATTGTGGATATACCACCAAAAAGTTCCAGGTAATATAACGAATGGAAATTTCCGTTTTAATAATTTCTACTTTATATTAAAGTAAACTAGGGATTGACGACTTGTTGGGTGTCTACTTCCGTCACTCTGCGATTTTTTAGGACTTCAAGGGGGTAGAATCATATGCGACCTTATGATCGCTAGTACCATCAGAGTTTAAAACTGAAGAATATTGACAGCAGATTTACAGCGTCTGCATGTGTAAGCTTCACGTACTATTCTGAGCTGCACGCGTGCCATTTCCTGACCTGAAGAACTGTTGATCCTCAGTAGAGAAGCGACGTAGTCGGGCATGCGTGTCTGTTAAATCCTTAAACATCGTCGTTTAATTTGTGAACCTTGCTACCATTCTAAATAGACCTCGAGAGTTGATCTCCTTTAGCAATTGAGAATAGCGAACCTACAAGCTTTGATTTCTGCTCGGAGTTTTTTTCTGGGGGGTGAAGAAGAGTGATAGTTACCATATCGAAATCTCAAATGATTTGTTGGTCTTCACTTGCCTTTACTTGCTCTTTTTCTGCATTGACGTCTACCTAGCAACTACGAGTTGCATGTCAAATCCTGCAGCTATACACTTAACCTCCAGAATTCGATGTTCATGCCTCGGCTTTTCTATTATTGCTGTTTCATCAGATGGCCTTCACTGGATTCCAGGTTATTTCGTTGAGTAGTTGGATCCGTTTTCTCTGAATATTATCGAGATCCAAGGGCTTTTCACCTTTATAATTCATCCTGAACTCGTTGCAGCATTACACAAAGCTGAGAAGAAGACAGCGAAATCTAAGAAACCGGAAGAAAACCTTTTTTAAATATCACGAACATACCGTCCATCCTGTAGCTCTTGCCGAAGACCATGGCCAATTTTTTCAGGACCGTTTCTCGACACTGTTCCGTAGGGACTACTTAGCCTGGACAGAGTGAAGTATTTCTACGAAGATAAGCAGAAAAACTTAGATCAATCAGTTTCAGTCCTTGTTTCGGTGGTCAAATTTTGCACTAGAGACCTTGTCAATCGAGCTGGATAACATACCCGATGATCAGCATGAGTACTTTGCAGCAGCTATTATTAAGATGACCTCAACGTCTCCTGCTCTATGTGAGTAGTTGACCTGGAAAGGTGGCTTTTGTTCCATTAAAATGGTGCTCAAGCAACCTGGTTGCTTGTATATTTTGCTTAGGAGCGGGCCCTTTGTCATATATTGAAGGTTCTCTAATTTGCATTACCTTCGTTAAGTTGATGCATGCTATGCCCTTGGTATACTTATATTTAGAGGAATATAATACAGAGCCACGTCTTACAATAAAACTTCTAAACGAATTTCTTGTCCTCTTGCTTGGAGTTATTTTTCTGCTTCCTTCCCAACTTGAGCCTTTCATTTCTTGCAAGAGTTTTTTCGGTTAGTGCTATTTGGACCACAATTGGGGGATTTAGATTGTGAGGTTTGTGGGTATTTCAGGAAATAATTTAGATTGTACAATAGTACAGACAGAAATTTGAACAGCTGCTCAAATTAGCAAGAGGGTCCACTATTTTAAGATCCATACCGTGATTCAGAGGCTTACATGCTTTATGAGATTTTTGTCTTGTACAGAAGTTGATATGGTGCCACAGTGCAAGGTCATTTACTTCTCCAGATATCAGACGATTGATTTTTGCCTATTACTGGCTAAGCAGGAAAAGCGGGTTAAAAGGAGAACAGGGAAAAGTAGAGTCAGCTCGTGGTAAAAGTTTAGGCGAAGAAAAATGGATGGACATGGAAGATACTCTAATGGATAGTGACTCTCCTGCAGACCAGCAGAGGTACAAAGCTGAACTCTCCTATGTGCATGTTGGTCTGCTTGTTTGATTCCTGAATTTCAGATATAAATTTTGCAGTCTTGCCTGGAGACCTGGTCCTACCTTCCATTCTGAACTTTTTCAATTAGCCTCAACCTTGATTCTCAGGTGTGTCGATGTGGCTGGAGCGACAATATCTGGCACACCCATAATTGAGGACGACCCTCATGTAACGGCTATTCATACTCTGCATTTATGTGAAATTTCTTAGTTCGCTTGGTATTAAACTGTTGTATGGTCAAATCTAGTACAGGAATCGTCATGTTTGCTTCTCACAGTTGGAACGTGATTTCTTGTTGGAAAATGTTATTCCACTCTTAAGGATATTCAAACTAAGACATTCTGTTTGTATTCGATGATAAATGTGTGGGTACGATATCGCGATCGCTCCTGAAACCAGAAGCCAAGTAGGAGTGCCCGTCGAAAAAAAGCTAAACGAAAATGGCTGAGAGAGCAGCAAGCGAAGGTATACGGAGAGTATGTTGGAACGATTTTTAGTTTGTTTGTAGTGTCCCAATAAGTGAATAAAATTGGCCGAGTGAACTCTACATGACTTTTGGCATCTACACTGAACCAAGTTAGATAGAAAGCAAACTACATTGCCTGAGAACATCATTGGCATAGGCGCTGTATTGTCATGTGTTTCAAGTTTACATCGGTACCGTGTTCTAATAAACGTGTTTTATATTCATTACTCAATATACTGTTTGTGTGTTTTGCTTTTGCTTACAAAGCGTTGCCAACTTACACCATGAAGACTAAAGCTCTACACCTTGCTTTCTGTTCACTTGGCAGATGGCCGTGCAGATGGCCGACCTTCCTCTTGTAGTTACTGATACTTGCGGAAACAAGGCACCCCTGTCAACTGAAGAGGCCGTTGTTAAGAAGAAGTCAAATGTCGCCGGCATGGTCGAAGTGGAAACGGAGGAAGAAGTGCTCCCAGTGGTGGTTCGGACCGGTCATATTCGTTTCGAACCTTACGATGAAGGTTGGCTTTATTGCTTTATTGCTTGTTTAAGCCAATTTAGAGTGGCTTTCGTCAAGTTCACTACGTCTTGTAACCAGATTCAAATCAACAGCAAATATTTGCCTGAGCTGGCCCTGGAAACCTTGAGGACTTGACATAGTTCATACCCTGGTGCAGATCATCCTGGACATCCAACTCAATCCTCACCGGTAAGAGCTCGAAATTGCTGCGGAGCTACTTAGAACATGTCTTGAGTCCTCCACATTCATTACGTACCTAGGCCGTGACATCAAGTGCATACAATGTGGTATTTACGTTTCTACAGTTGGTATCTGGGGACCTCTTGCATACTTGAGATCGACCGGGGATGGAAACTGCAGTGGATCAACTAAAAGACTATCTTCAGCGTGAAGGCATACAAACGTGCTCGGGGAAATAACCAGGGATCTCATTTAAGCCCAATTCTATGCTTCTGTACTTAATTTCTAGTGAATATCCTCGTGGACATTCAATTTTCCTGGATGATATTGTTTGAATGCTTCGCTTACCTTGTATTAGTCAAAGATCACCGAGCTTTTCTAGAAACAAGTTCCCAAGACTTAGTGAGATGGTGAACTTTTTCTGAAAAAATCTGTAAGCTGCCCATATTCTAAGCATCTACTGAAAGCTAACTATGGTAGCTGATGAAGTCGTCCCATGGTACGCGTCCAGAGTAAGGTTGCGAGGTCATTCATATGTTTTGATGAAGGTTTCGATCTTGCGCAGCTGCTCCTGAACCTCGGGGAGCATCTGAAAAGCAAACGACAAGGGCAGAACTGGGGCCAGGAGAAGATTGCAGTCAAGCAGAGGGGTAAAAGGTGGACTCAGGACAGTGAGGATGTTGTGTCCCAAGAAGATAATGGCAAAAATTTGAAGCGCAGACGTAAGGAACGAGTTCATCATGTCAATCTTGAGAATCTCCCCTCTTTTCAGGGAACGCCACAGGTTGTTCTTCTTCCCTAAGATTGATTGATGTATCTTCTGATTCCAAACGTTCTGATCATTGAGGTCAGGAGATGTGTCTGAAGGTGATCGAACCTCTATTCTTACCATCTGGAAGCTACAAAAAAGAACCGATAGTTGCAGCAGCAGCGCAATCGTGATTTAGTAATGTTCATTTGAAGACATATTTCTCCACTTGAGTTATTTGGAATCGTACGAATTGGCATCACTATTGATGCAATTTTTTTGAGCTGCTTGTATGTTGCGCAACGATGGTCGTTCTTGTCTTGTTTAGAGTCATTCGTGTTAACTTTCAGTTTTATCTGGGCGTCGTTTGCAGGAAGGAGATGTTTTAGCTTATCGTTTAGTGGAGCTAACTACATCCTGGACTCCCGAATTGTCACCTTGCAGAGTATAGCACCAACTTAACTTGGCCCCTCGTAGATGCGCGTTATTTTTGATACTTACACCGTCCATAGTTATAGTTTCACTGTCATAGAAGTCGATGTTTGAAATATTGTGGAATTCGGGATCTAAACTAGATCGTATCTATACCAGTCCGTATATGAATGTGATTGGAACATATGAATTACAACCTTCCGCGGTCTCTCCTCGGGCCTGGGAATTAGTTCTCAGCCAGTTCCTCTCGAGTTAGTTTGTAATCTCGGGAAGGAAACCACTGTGCCACCTAGTATTGCCAATCAGGTGGTCATCGCTGGACTACTTTTCAGTGACTCTCTTATGTTGATTCATTCAGGTCGGTGTGGTTGTTTCTGTGGGGCCAAAGACCGATATGATCAAACTTGCTCCGCATCCTGATTACCCATTCAGCGCAATGGGGGCTGAAGACTTGGATGATGAATTTGGTGAGGGTACTGAGTATTGTCTTCCTTACGACGAAGATGGGTTCTTGGAGGTAAATAATACGTCCTGACTCACAATTTGGTGACAGGAAATTAACTGCATGGCTCTTCGTATCTGTTACCTTCGGTCACAATAGTCTTTTCCCGACGACAACTCTAGTATGATCTATGTAGAGATGGTATTTCATTCACTGATTGTAAGTCTGTTCGGGGTTTCTCATATAGTACTCTAGTTGGAGAAGATTTTATCTGTTAGATAACACTTTCCTCTGGAATATGATGTACTTGAATCTCCTTGCAAGAATTTGATCAGGGAAGATGTGGTATTTCATATTTGATAGCATAACTTGGAGGAGTTTGACTTTCATTGGCCTCTTGTGTGTTTCGCTTTGCAGACGCTCTTATCTTCCCTGGTGGACTTGCGTTTGGTTGAGAAAAACCTGGGACCAAAGTGTGCAAAATTACCAGAGGAGGGGGCTCGGCAGAGTGTAGAGTCCAAGCAATGTGCTGCCCTTGATGGATCTGCATCAGTCCCCCTTATGCCTGGCACCAACAAGCGCATGGAAATTTCTGAACTATCAAACGAGAAGCATGGAGCTGATGAGGCAGTCATTGAAGAAGATGTCGTCACACTAGAGGAGAAGAGCAGCGCAGAACATACAGATCCTGAAAGTAAGTTTATTGACGGAGACACACTTTAGCTGTGCTGAACTGTGTCTCCGTCATAAACCAGAAAGTTTATTTCCAACTTGAGAGCCTTTGCGTTCTCAGATTATGTAAACACGTCAATTATTAGAGGAAATGATGAGCCGTGTTTGAGGATGGTCAGGCCTTTCTACTCCCGATCGAGTTCTTTTGTTTGCGCACTGGATATTCATTCCGGTTGAATGACATTGCTGGACTGTAAATGACAGATTCAGGAGCGACGAAGACGGCGGCGGCATCATCACCTGATTGGCAAACTCTTTTGACGAAGGAATTGCAGCGGAAGAAAAAAGAGATACGCCAGAAAAGTGCTGAAGCAGGTGGCATCCGGAAAAGCGGAGTGGTAAAGGTGGCTCCATCTGCGAGAGGAAGGAAATCGAAGTACCTAAGAAGCGCTGGAGTAGGCAGTATTGTAGCCCTTTTAAGAGCTCAACAGGCCTTATGAAGCACATTAGGTCTGTAGCTTGACCGAGTATACTAAGACTGATATGTTTGATACTGTGAGGCGGTAGGTTTGCTATATCCATGCAGTTGATTTATGAGTTATACTCCATCAAAGATACAGGTCCAGTTTGGAGGTTTGTTCCTGTCTGTTGCCGACGTATTGAAGGGGCTGATTCTTCTCTGCATCTGCAGAGCAAGTCTGAGTTTGCTGGCGTGATTAGAACTAGCTTGGGCATGTGGCGAGTCAGACGGTTCATCAATTTTGGCAGATTTGCGGCAAAGTATTTGAGATATTTTGATTGCATGATGGCTCTGCAATAAAATCATCGAGAATTGATATACCGTCTAGTCCTCATGAATCCCATAAACCATGAGACTGGTCACATATTTGCGTCTTCGAAAATCTCACTTGTTCAGTATGGAATCTTTTGCCAATCTTATCAATCTTTTTAAGAAATCCTTAGAACATCACGTGAATGCCATAACTTCATCATATTCTCACAATATGTCATATGTACTTCAAATGCACGTTCTCGGTTCCAAACTGAGTGGGGTGTCTGGATCCCTCGTTCTGAAGAACGGCTTCTGCTCCATTTCTCAAACATGTTAAAATACCATCACTAACATGCCTCTCTCGTCAAGTGTCTTCAGTTTGCTTGGGTTATTCTTGTTCACTTGAGTTCTTGCTTGCATCCAGTTGCTTATATAACCTTGCTGGTTAAAAGTTAGTCCGTAGCTCTCAATTTCATATCATTCACTTGGCTCATATAACCTTTCTGGTTAAAAGTTAGTCTCCAGCTCTCAAATTCATACCATTCTCCTGCTGGATTGAGCACATCTCACTCACTCACGACCTTTCTTGGATGTTACCGAGCTACCGAGTTTGACGCAGCACTCACACCATAGGTTTTCTGCAGATGCGGCGATGCCTAGCTGTCGGAGCCATATCGGCACTCTGTGGGATAACTAATGGACTTTGATGAAGTAATGGGTTTTGGGCTAGATATTGAGTTGCCCAGCTATAGGAGCTATATCGGCAGTCGGTGGGACACTGATGGACACTGATGAAGTCGGATGTGCTAATTTGCTTGTAATTTAGCTAAGCTTGATATTCAGTTTCCGTTTCCAAGTTATAGTTATTTGTTGGCTTAAATTTTAATTTAATACAGGAAAAACCCAAATAAAGAAAGCATAAACCATTTACAAATATATAATGAGTTAAATTTAAAAACATCTCTTTAATGACCTAGTTGGATCTGGAAAAATGCACCTATATACAAGATAACTAGTGTTTGGATCCCTCGTTCTGCGAATAGCTTCTACTCTCGTCATTCACACAACTAATGTTGGATTGATATGTCAGATTAATAATATCTTGAAAAGAACAATAAAACAATAACAATGTGTTCATTATCTCTTTCACTTTTACAATTCACTAAATGAGTATAAGACAGCTTCTGCATAAAACCCCGTCTAAGGAATGCACTCGAGGATATAAGGAATGCTGGAACTACAATTTGGTTCAATAGTATCTTGAAAAGAAAAATAAAATACTAACAATAAGTTTGTTATCGCTTTCACTTAATTAGTACAAGACAACTACATAAGACCTCCTTCTAAAGAATGTACATGGAAGATCTCATTGCAAATCGGAAACCCTTTGGGAGGATATGGGTTTTCTCCGATGTGGCAAGGATATGTCATCCATACATTGAAATGAACTCTTACAATTTTTTGAGCATATCAGTTTGGTTATCTTATGTGGCTAAGGATGTCCTCCATACATGCTTTGAAATGAGCTCTTACGTATTTTATATGTAATCGACATGAGCTCTTACACTTTTGACGTGTCACTTCGCATATTTATAATAGACCACAGATGAAAAATTACTCCTGGAAGTTCATGACTATGAATACAGTACGGAAAGCTTACTTAACTACTACTACTACTCTTCAAAGCTGTATAGTATATAAAACTTCAACGATAGTGGACCAAAAATTCTACAAGGATAACTTATGTTTGAGACTGTATAAGATTACCTATTGCAATGTGGATCAGATCATTCAGAGGGCACCAGAGAGCACAACACTTGGGAGCAATCATTCATTTCAGAGTTTATTGACAACCGATGGCGATTCATCTCACGATGTACCAATTGAGTTAATTCACCATCGGAAGAATCTAATCGATTATCAATTATCCCATACATAACGGTGACAGTTAATATGCTTATAATAAATTATAATCCATTATAAATTACATATTTATGTGAATATTATCTAAACATAAACTAAAATTTTGACTGCTTGCCACGTCCGTAGCATGGAAAGTTTGATTGTAATGACAAGCAATGAGTGTTTGACATCCGAATATGTCCCTTGTTCACTAGAGTTTGTGCTCTTTATAATGTTTTTCTTCTTTTAGGAAAGGCTCGGTCTTCACTCAAAGATCAAACCTATGGTATCTCGTGATTCTGGAGGTGAATTAATCTCTACACCTCTATTGAGAAAATGTTTCATATCTGATGATGGGCTCTCTATTCATTCCATTGTGATGATTTTCCCTTTGGGGCCTATTTATGTCTACATGATATCTATTTCTTATTGCTACTCTAATATTATTGGTTTCATAAAGGATAATATAAGCAAGTCTTGGGATTATCTTGACTTTATGTTTGTTTAAAGTCCAATCTCTCTTAAAAGAAATTAGAGACCATTCAAGCAGAAAGCTGGGTCAATATTTGATTGATCTCTTTAGAATATCTATGGAACTTAAAAATAGTATTTTGCCTTAAACACCGTTGGTCTCTAAACGTAGAGGGGCTTCTACATTTGAATTCAGTTCATGATACTAGAATTTAGATCATCAGCGTGCACTAAAATTCTTTCAAACATATTGCTTTAATTTTTTTTTTAAATTAGTAACTTCTGCTTTGGGATAACATGGTAGGGGGCTAGACTATATTATTTTTTTCACATGTGTAAGTTAGCTTAGCAAGTAGAAGTCAACCCTAAATTTGCTAAATATAGTTTTTGAGCACATGTAATAAAAATCAAATCCTTATCAAAATTGTAAAGATTCATTAGTTTATTTATACTACTTTGGGAATGATCCAGTATTACACTTTTAAGCTAAGTCCTTATTCCTTCTATTTTTTCAAATTTACGATAAAATATTTTAATTTGTAATCAGTAGTTTGCCATCCGAGTCTTAAATATCTCAATAACTTACATGCTTTTATTATCTAGTATATTTGATTGTGGTCAAAATTCCGGCTCATTGACAAAGGAAATGTCCTCATATGTACGCAGATAAATTTCCATGCAACTAAACTAAATACTCAATGCTCAAATCTTTTAGTCTTATACACGCTCCACCATGAGACTGATTAAAATGCTGAAATTTATTCAAGTAATCCAAGATTCGATTATTATGATTTTCGACGGGAAACCAGCCAGAATCAAATTGGGTTAACTTTTATCTTTGTAAGAATATTGAGATCTATTATTCATTTTCTATATTCCAAAGAATAGTTAAGAATCTATCGTCGTCTAATTTTGTTTTCCTAAGAGTCTCTGAAAAGAGAGACAAAGGACAATACCATATTCAAAAGCTCCTGCATTTCACCACTTTCACCCCAGGAGGAGAGAGAATAAAATCTGGAGAATAAAATCCATGATAACAAGAGTTTCCTAAAATCCCAAATTGGCGTATCAGCCATAATATTCAACTAGGTAGAGTAGGGAATGAACTACACCAAACAGGGAAAGAACTCAAAGAGGAGGAAAAGAAATTTCGTCACCAAATCAAAACCAATATAAGGATTAGTCGTTTTAGAGTCTTTGACAAGTGTGCACTCTTACTAACAATAATTAATAATTAGATATTGTAATGATCAATCCTACCAATAAGCCCATACAAAAGTTGCTGTAAACTTCTTCTGAAATGCCCGAGAGAAAAATACATCTACATTTTTAAAAGCTTTTGTAGGCACCAACCAGTTCTTCCCAACAACTGTTACGAATATCCATTACTTAAACCAGAAACATGCGACCAGCGTACTTCATTGGAATGAATTTCAGTGTTACAGTCATGGACTTTCTGCCTGTACATCCTAGAATTGTCCAAACATTCAATGCAATTTCAACCATCGGGTTTGAAACATTCATGCTTTCAGCCATCCAGCCTCCCAGGTAATTTTTACTTGCAGTATCCATGATACAGTTATACTGGCTTGATGGAATGTGGACCATGCTACTTTGACTCTGGACTGGAAGAAACGCTAGACTAAATTTGGGATGTGCGTCTCATTCCATTGACTTTCTTTTCTCTGAGGTGTGGACGCGAAAGACAGTATTTGTAGTTTCTGATTTGGCGTGTTCGATCTCCTGTTAAGGAACCTGTTACGATCTGTCAGTGATCTCCTCCGATAATCGAATAAGATTGCGCACGGCCATGTGGCACTAATCTCAGTCACGAGAGAAGGTAGAATTAAACCACTATTGCTCGTTTCTTGCTCATCGTACGTGGCACTCTGCAACGATCCGGGAGTCTTTGTTGCCTTTGTGTGAAATGGCTTAAAAGGATTTTGGAACTGTTAACGTCAATGTACAATTTGGTAGGCAAACGAGCTAAATGTGTTCCTTGAGTCCTTAGTTACTACAGTCGCTCCTCTCCTACTGAGCAAAGGACTATATCACATCAAGATACAGGATCATACTGTATTTGGTGAACTTCCTCCCTTCAGTTCAATTGTAGCAGTATCTTACAGTGGTACGATCTTCGTCTCCTTCCTTTCTCCTGTCAGCAGTCAAATCTTTGTGACGTTCGTCAACATTTATGGCGGGCAAATCACCCAAAATTCGCCTTACAGGATTGGATGGATTGAAAGCTGCGGGATGAAATTCGTCATGCTTCTCTAGAGATAGCCAACCCACACAGCAGCGTGCAGAGAGTTAAGAAGGTGGTTAAGAAGAACTGAAGTTTCGTGATCATAAAAGGAAAAAGCTGCCTAGTATCTGGAGTGATTGTCATCTCGCTAACTTCAGGGTAGATCATCAGTATCTGGATGGTGACATGACAAGTTTAACATGGGCATGGTGTGGCTTAACAACTCCATGAGCGCCGGATATGGGCGTCCCTCATAGCTGATAACAGTGACTGAATTGTACAGACACAAGTTAGACTAAGTCTGGGGAAGTTTTTCCTGAGAGGAAGACGAATATGGTATGAGGGTTGTCGTTGTTGCATATCGAGCTTAGACGATACTTTTGTTGGCTCTGGTCCTGAAGTAATGTGATTGAAGCTCTGTAGGTATAGGTCATGCTCGTGGGTGAAGCTGTCAAAGATGGTCTCGAGTCGGTTATGAGTCAAGACATGAAGGACTGCCTCGATTCAAGTCCGTGCTTGACGTACGATTTGTCTAAGGAACAGCGATGTGAGAGAGTTGGCTCCTTGCGTGAGCTCGTTTGACAATACGGATTGGGGAAGGAACCCATCAGGTACTGTGGAAGAAGAGAGAGTGATAGGGAGTCATGGCAGCATGGGCGAACAGATTGGCGCTGGTTGTGGGTTTTCTTGCAGTGGCGTTTATGGCCATGATCAAATGGCTAGGCACTGATACGATAGGGAATGAATCCATTACTTACCTCAGTAAAGGGTGGATGCGAGAGGGTGCAGATTGGGATCCTGAGCAGAACCGCGTCATCGTCAGCTGGCTTGAAGGGGGTCTTGCGGAGGTCAGTTGCAATTGAGCGTGAATTTGTTCTTCTGTTTTGGTTTCATTATTGATTTTAGTCGTATTGCGCGGTGAGGTTTGTATACTGGATTCAGAATGATCTAAAGTTTTAACAACTGGAACAGATCCGTGTGAACAAAAGCAATCCTGATGCCATTCTTCGGGAGAAATTAGTTGTGGCGGACCCTGACTTCGAAGGGCACTCGACCCTGGGCCTTACAGTGGACTCTCTTCGTAATCGCGTATTGGTTGCTATTGGAGAGCCAGCTAAGAAACGTTTCAGTGCGCTAGCTGCATACGATCTGCACTCGTGGGAAAGACTCTTCTTTGCTGTGCTTACTGGCCCAGGTACTTTGATTTGTTACCCACCATCCGTTTCTTGTCTCAGATCTTGACCTAGCTCACTTGTGCTCTACCTCGTCATGTCCTTTGCTAGCAATCAACATTTACCCTTTGTCTAATAGTCTCTATCATCTTGTAACTTCAACTGAAGCAACGAATATCTCCATCTTAATTGGAAACCTCAAACTGCACTACCTCCTTGCCCAATGTGAATGCTCGTTTCCAAGAAGTCTCTTTGCCAGTATAAGGTATAAGCGTACTTCTTTGTCAAGCTTAGACCTTCCAAGCTTCCCCCAATTGCCCCCTCACTTTGATTATAGATATTTGACTTGACTTCGCATTTATACCTAATTGCACTGAGTTCAGCACCTCCAAAATAGTAGCAGGAAAGGTGCCATCAGCCGGAGAAGCCATTTTTCCAACTCAGTGGAGTTTTAACATTTACGAAGATCTAGTGAATGGAAACGTGGATTCCTCTCCGTGGTCTCCTGGCTTGATTATCTGCATGTGTCAAATATCATGATGGGAGCGTTCTTTTGTTCTTTGATTTAGTCTTGCGATCTCACGTCTTGAATGTCTGTTCATGTGTACTTTTAACTTTTCCATAATCAAACTGTATTTTTCCATAGTCTGTATACAAGACCCACCATACAGATAGTAACTTGGAAGACTGTAAAATTTCTAACTGGAGTTTCTTGGAATGGGCGGCAGAGAAGGAGTCTTTTGCAGACGATGTAGCAGTGGACAAAGATGGTAATGCCTATGTCACCGACTGCGCCAAGAATCAGCTGTGGAAAGTGAGCTCTGATGGTTCTGAAGTAACTGTCATTACTAATCAGAAGTTCAAAAATCTTACTAGTACTCTTCCCTTCGATTTAGTTGGCCTTAACGGCATCCAATATCATCCTGATGGATATCTCCTCGTCGGTCATACTTGGGCTGGTGTCATCCTGAGATCTTCCCTTGATGGAACCTCGGTTCACGAGGTGAAACTCGAAGGTGGTATCACCATGCCTGATGGCATTGTTCTGGTTTCTCCCCAGAAGTTGGCCGTTGTCACGGCATTTAGTTGCTACTTGTTGGAGAGTTTTGATGGATGGGAGACTGCGAAGATTATAGATACGTACACAGGTCCTCTTCATCGAATGGCAACAGCAGCTTTCCTCAAGGACGGCAAAGTCTACATCAATTTTGCTATAGGTTATGGCCTGAAGGAGAAACTCTTCACCATTCGCGAATCATTCAAGAATCTGTACTAGGAGGTGAATAAGTTTCTTGAAAAGATGTCCAGCTCTCTCTCTCTCTCTCTCTCTCTCTCGCATCACATGAGTACATGAGTGAAGCGGGTATTATCTCTACTGCCAGAACAAGAAGTCTGCTCCGATATGAGTGCAGTAAGCAACATCTAGTAAAGAAAGCTTAATTACAGAACTCAAGTGCATCAGCTGTTCCTTCATGTCTGAGGTTTGCTGTGAAGTTAATTACTTAACGTCGTCTAAGTTCGATGCTTACTGTAAACCCAAGAGACGGCACAGTGAATCATCTAGAAGGCTTACGTTCATCATAATCATTCTTAAATTGTTCAAGAAATAAACCGAGAAACAGTAATCTGTTCGATGGACTCAATAACCAGAATATACAAGTGACTACTTCGGATATATTAAGTGTGCTCGATTAGTGTTCTTTTGATCCCAGATGAAGAGACATAGATCTTAAGGTTGGAGTTTAGATGGATCACATTGGTTCCTGGTATCCCCCGATGTTCAGATTAACAATAGAACAGCGGAGTATGGAGCACCAACTCTCAAGATCACACAGTTGCATCTGATGGTTGGATCTCTACATTAGGTAGTGGGCCTTAAAGAATGTGCATCAAACTTCAAACGTCTGCAAACAGATTCATATACTCAGCATTTGCTTATCTCCACGAACTACACATGGAGATAACAGGATTTAAAGTATTCTTTCTTTTTTGATTTGATGGTAAAGTAGTGGACCTAAAGACATGTCGATCACACTTATTCCGCTGCAAACAGAGTCTTATATTCAGCATTAGCTTATCTCCACAAACTATGTATGGAATTAACTGGATTTAAAGTATACTTTCTTTCTTCATTTTGATTGTCCTTTTAGGTGGGAAATCTGCTGCAATAAGCCCCCTTCCTACTTCTTTTTGCCAATTGTGTCTGAACTCTAGCTGACCACAATTTATGATCCAGCCTCGACTTACATCTATAGATTGGCAGTTCAAACAGAATAGTGAGTATTACTACAAATGTAATGTGTAATATGAGTTTGATAGAAATTCTACTTCTTTTAGACAATTACTTATTTTAGATAAACTTTACAAATACTTGAACTATGTCCAACTAGATGTATTATTGTATGTATTAAAACTCTTTTTAAGTAGTCATAGTTGCAATAAACTTATCACTCTTTCATATGATGAAGTCTTGAATCTATTCTAGTTTAATTTTACTTTAGACCATAAAATCAGGATGAAGTTCATATTAGAGAAAAGAAAAGAAAAACATATCTCAGCATACTTCCCTTTGAAAAATAAGAAATATTCACTTCTTTGCCAGCAGATTTCACAAAATTACATTGTGAACCAAATTAGAGATTTAATGAAAATTTTCACTAAGATGGTGCTTGTACATCAAAAATAATTCAAAATATTTTTTACTTTGACTCTTGGAGTACTTTGTATTCCTGTGGTCTTGTGTCATAACAAACATCTAACTTTATTCGATTTCCAAGGAGTATAATGGAATTTTTTCCAGGCATTGAAGGACAAATTGGAGTAAATTTCAACAATATATGAATTTTTAAATTTATTATTTATAATTCATGTATAATAAATAAATAAATATATATATATTAGATTACACATTCAAAAAACTTATTAGCACAGAAGGATGATATTTAGAAAATGTAAAATAGATTTACATGTCTACATGTTTAAAAAAAATTATCATATGCATAAAACCTACAAGTCATCCGGCTTTATCGTACAAGAAGAAAGTATTTGATATAAAATCAATACAAGCAAGAGTACTAGATACTA
The DNA here is from genome assembly GCA_948567375.1 of Lunularia cruciata. NCBI lineage: Eukaryota > Viridiplantae > Streptophyta > Marchantiopsida > Lunulariales > Lunulariaceae > Lunularia > Lunularia cruciata. Next base: position 19,908,431 of record OX419761.1, on the reverse strand, counting down.
TAGGCCATAAATATAAAGTTCCATTATTGGCTCAAGAGCTAAAGATATTTTTAAGCAGACTTGTACTTTTAGTACAAGATTCTAGAGTGAAACTGAAAAAATACCAGGTTTTTAAAGATATCACACCTCATAGAGGAAATGATGTCATATGCACAAATATAAACTACGGTCATTCTGTTATGCATGAAGGAGGCAATGATATCATACGCACAAAATCTCAACCAAAGCCTAAACATCTAAATAAAATCTTGCCAACTTAAAAAAGGGTTCAATTTTCACCATGCAAATTTATCAATGGTAGTTTCAACAGAGCCATGCTATAATGGTCATCAAGTCACAATCCACTCCTTGGAAGTTCACAATTGTCATTTGATCATTTCAAGAGCTTCCTTCTCTGCAGATTGAATAGCACTAAGTTTGCAATTTTCCTTATGATGTTGTTGTCCTCCTATATGTAAAATTTGAAGTTTATCATGTTCCTCATCAGTTTTTAAAGAGAGTTTATAAGTTAATTTATTCTCACAAGTGAAGAATTGAAGAACTGAAAACTATCTACACAAATCTAATATATCAAAAACTTGTTTCCTTTCTCTTTGTATATCACATTTTTTACCTATTTGAAAAGATTTAGAACATACCTGTAAATCAACTTCATTGGACCAAAACTTTCCTTAGAAATATTTTTTAATAGTAAACAAAAGACTTGATATCCACTATTTTCTCCTTTTAAAATGACCTCTCTTTTTAGATCACTTGTTGCAATTTATTTATTATTATTCTTATGTTTTTTATTTTTTTATCTATTAACATATCAGTTATCAATATTTGAAGTTATCAAGGTGGTGGCTGAACCTTGATAACTCTATACTCATTTCAAGGTATGTCCATAATCTAGCAAGAGTAAAGTTCTTATAGTTCTTTTGAGACATGAATGTATCAATAATATCAATATTCTGAACTCAATAATGTGCTCAATATTCACCATCTTCTCATCTTCTTTAATTGATGAACATAGCGGATGGATAGTGATAAAATTTATCTTATAGGGATGTAATAACATTTATCAGATAAGATAGCATGTGATATATTATCCCACGTGATCTTAGAAAACAAAGAAAAATTTCCTTTGGCATTTGTCCTCTACAACTCCACATTATGCTTCTACCAATGTTCATTCTTGTCTTTCTTCAATTGGTTCCTTATACTTGTTCCAACATTGGAGTTCAGATCCTTTGTTGTGCTATGAGCTTCTCCTCTAGTTTGTGGATCTTCCGTATAGAGGTAGCTTCCAATCGTTGCATTAATACAACTATGTTTTTGCCCTTTTTCCTCCAAGGTCTACCCTTGCTCACAATACCTCTCTTTTGCAGGTATGAGTTGCTTTGCATTGTGTGAGCTCTTGCAAATCTATCATGCTCTCTTTCCAAGTCAGGTGTTGCTCTTGCTTGTGGCATTTACCTGCTTGAGCAAAGAGTTGTGCCTTGAACTTTGTGATTTTGCCTTGGGCTATCATTAATTTATTCAACAACTCTCTCTTCTTCCAATAACTACTTTAGATATTGTACTGGAAATACTCTATCAATATTGGAATACACTCCAAGAGTCATATCTCTACCGTTACATGTTCAAATGACATGATGATAGTTTCATTGAAAGCATATTCTCACAGGATTTGGAGTCACACTAAAATTATAGCATTTGGATGTTTGTAGCAAACATTAAAAGCATTTGAAATTCCAGAAGAAGTTTGGGGAACAAGACCTTTGTTATTATGTAGAAGTTCAAGAGGAGTGACTTTGGCATTGTACGTACCTTCAACGAAGAAGAACTTTGACATTGTGTAGAAATTTAGGGGGAAGACTAGTTGTGCTAAGCTCAATAAAATTTTAAATTTTGAGTTGCTTTCAAACCTGATTTGATCAATTTGAAGTTGGGAGTATTGGAAATCAAGGTGTTGGGAAGGAGATGATTGTCATGTTTGGATCACTTCTCAAGTATTGGTTAGAATTGGCCAATTGTATTGGTATTATTTGTATTTGTATTAGTATTTGTATTGTTGATGGTCAACTCTTGTAGCTTTGTGCAAAGATTTCATATAAATTGTTAAAGTAGAGAATTTAGGGTTTTTTATCAAATATACTTGGATCTCTAGAGCTCAAAAGTTAGCCTTTCTTGGGAATTGATCCACATCTATGGAATGGAGTTAGATTAAGCCATCAAACTGTACAAAGATCTAGACAAGAGCATAAAAAACTATTATATAAGATTTGGTTAGCTCAAGATTTAGAGATAGTGAAATCTGGTATAGAAAACTCTATTGAAGTGCTATCATAAGCTCAATATATCCAACTACAATTGAATGTCAAATCTCTAATTGGAGTCATGCATGAAAATTTTTTAACTTGTTAATGTGTTCCCTACAATGTTACATTAATCCTTGTGCCAAATTATGACCATAATCTATGCAAGAATCAAGACTTAATTTAGAGCCTAATTTAGCCTAATTTAGAGTTTCAAATTAAGGTTGAAATAACAAAATTAAGCCAAGTTGAGACCTTGTCAAGAGAGTTGTAAGATTAGATTGAAGTTTCCTTTATATCCTTTGAAAAGCTTACCTTACAAGCTTTCTATTGTGTTCTAGAAAATTTGAATCAAAACTATAGAGAAAAAAGAGTTATCTACATTTGATTCTTGGAATATTTCCCATCAAAAGGCATAGAATTTTGCTAATTAAATTACAAATTAAAATTTTGCTCATTAAAGTACAAATTGGATGCAAAATTGGAGTACAAAGTGAGACCAATGAAGCTACAAAGCATATTTCTACTAAAAGCATAAAGAGTTTTTGCTGAATTTCTTCTGTTTGAACCTCTTTATACTTGATTATCTACTTAATTGGCATGGATTGATGTGTATGCATTGCACTCAGGTTCTTTCTTTCTAGGCATGTTGTATATTTCTCTATAGTAATTGCGGAAGTGATGACCAAAAAACCAAGAGTGTGTGTTGCAATCACAAGTTACGTTAGTTATTACTCCCCTACCAAATAGAAGATTTCTATGGTTGGGCAAACAAGTGGCTCAAACTATCAGTGATGGATCTACACATGATCTATTTGTAAGTTCCATAACTTGGCACTTGATCTGTTCTCAGAGAGAGAATGGAAAAGTAAGACACTACTTACACAATCCTTTGTTCTACTTTTGGGTAATGGGCGTCCACAATTAGGTGATTGCATTCAACTTGTAATTCCTCTCATTTGTTCTTGCATTGATTTGAAATGCTTGCATGCATTTGATTGACTAAAAGTCACCTCCTCCTAAGGTTATTCACTTCTACCCTACATTCACCATTTTGTAACTTGGTTTGCACTAGTGGTGAAATGTTATTGTTCCCATGTGTGTGAAGCACCAAAAACATGGACAATCACAAAAAATAGTTTGTTAGCATGAGTGGCATTACCTCATTTGTGTGATTACCAATGTTAATGATTGACTTCTAACCGAAGGCCTACATGGCAAATTGTACTTGTGGCCAAGGGTGTACCAAGCCAATGGTATTATGGTGGTAATACTTTGATTGGTATTGGGGTAGTTCCAATCCGATGATCTGATAGGAATTTCCCAACTTGATGATTGGACATGAAGGTCCCAGCCCAAGGATATGAGAGGAGTTTTCATTCCGATAGTCCTCATCATACCCAAGGACTGTCCTTGAGTATGATAGAGGCAAGGGCCTTTGTCATTCCTTACACTTGGGATGGACAATTTTGGTCCCAATACCTTTAGACTTGTTCTTCTTTCCATTTCTTTGGTCTATACCTCCAATCTTCCGTATGGCCAAAGTAAAACCACTTAATCCTAACTCCTAGCTTTGATCTACATTAAATACTTATCAAACTTCTTAGTAGATGATAATAAAAGAGACTTGCATATGAAGGGACAAAGTGGGATATTACAACTACTCCAACCACTCCTAATCCCATTTTCTAGATAGAAACATGTAAGTCTAGACCTTATCACATCCTTGCCAAAGACAAATCAAGGCCACATAACAATTGTAGTGTTTGTTGATATGCTTAGCAAGCAAATTTACTTGGCGCCCACCATGGATATTCTGGATGCTCTAAAATTAGCCCATACTTACTTCTATACTATCTTCAAAGACCATGGGATGCCAAGGGTTCTTAGCTTTGATTTGGAAAGAACTTTGCAAACTCTTTGGCACCAGTCTTGCCTTGTCTAGAGCCTATAATTCTCAAATTGATGAACAAAAAAATGAGCAAATTGCAATTTGAAAGATATGCTAAATGCCTTTGTCTACATTCACCACACTAATTAGGCTATCTGAGTGAAGGTTGTTTATTTTATCTATACTAATTCCAAGCATGCAAGTACAAGGTTCTCTCCCTCCTTCATTAGTCATAGGCAAGATCCACTTGTTCTAGAATCACTTATTGCTCCACCGCCATCTCATATCCTTCATATTTCTACCTTCTTGTTCATGCTATTTGCATCCTTACATCAAGCCAAGTCTCATCTTCTTGTTTCTCAAATTGGCAAAAATAATGTACTAATGGTAACTATCATTATCTCATTTTTGAAATGAATGATAAGATGTGCTTTCCTCTAGTAATCGCACTCTCTCTCTCTTGACATCCAAGTTTCTAAATTACCTCCCAATTGGATAGGTTCTTTTGATACTATTCAGATTATTTTCGTATCAATTACAAAGTTGCTCTTCCTAGTAGCATGAAGATCCATCCTATCTTATATATCTCATAATTAAAACACTTTGTTTCTAATACTTTGTTTTTCTACTTGTACATAACCTCCTCCTTTTCCAATCTCTATTGGTGATAATGAAGAATAAAAAATTGACTGTACACTTGCACATCAGAATATCCAATGTGGCTGCTTATAGTTCTACTAAAAGTATTTTTTTTGTTCTCCTTCTTTTGATTCTAAAGATAATGCAAGAGTATCCCGCATTAGTTGAATGCTCTATCTCTAAAGTAACTTGCTCCTTCCAATCAATGAGTAGAGGCATGTCTCACTCTATAACTGTATATGATTTGCATAGAAATATCCTATGTAAATCACACTATTTGAAGCCGTCTTCTTAAGTAAAAAGAATGATCCTTGTTCTAAAGGTAGAAATTTTACCAAAATATTATCATAAAATAGTTTTTTTACTAAAGGAGTATTGTTGTCAGAAACTGACTTTGAGTTCTTTGCAAAATCTAGGAGTTTGCATCAAGAAGTTGCCTCAAAATGAGAATGAATGACAGAGTGAATACAAAATCCTTTAGAAAGTATATTCTCCTTACCATACCACATGTGAGCTCATTTCTCATCTCCAAAATGCAAAAGAGACTATACTCAAGTTTGAGGATTTCATTGCAACAAGGATGTCTTCAACTAGTAGTGAGTGGATATGTAACATTCATGTTCTATAAGCATCTAGGAAGCTTCTTGGTGAGAAGCTTCTAAGATATTTCCAAGGATTATGTAATGTGCATGCCAAGTTGAAGGGTAGCTTAGCTTAAATGCCAAATAAAAGGCTAGCTTAGCATGCACTCCAAGAAATGTGACTTTTGGAAGGAATCTTCCTTGGAAGCTTCTTGGGAACTTTGTATCTAAGTTGCTTATAAATACCAAAGCCCAAGCTCACATTTGGAATTTCCTTCATTGGAGAGTTCAAATGTGATGTTTACCTTGCATGTTTCTTTCCTCAATCTTATACAAAACTCCTCTTATGAAACTAAATTCCTCTATCAATGGGGAGACATGGAGCCAAGCCCCAAAACCTTTCTCTCAGCAAGAGAATTGTATCCCTATCAAGTAGAGGTGCATTCATGAGGATGATTGTAAGTGCATGATTGTGCATATGCTCATGGAGATACACTTGAATCTTCCTTAAGCCTAGGGATACAATGAACAAAGGGTAAGATGTGAGTGTCAAATTTGGCAAATGATCATGAGTTAACCAAAGAGATGTCACACCATTTGTAGTGTCGCATCTAGATTGCTTGGACACAGGAGTTCCGTGATAGTAGTTAGAGTTATTTTAGCAGTTTCTCAGAGGCTACTTTCTGACAGTCAGATTTTGTGTTCAAGGTACTGACTTCATGGTAGGGCCCACCATCACTTTGCACCGTTTGCACCGTCAAGTGTGCCATCAGCGGGACCGTTAGGGTTTCAGACCTAGCTCAAGTCCAAGGGGTATACTATCGAAGTGCAACTCCAAAGAGCTTACTTCTCCTGATGTTGAGCCTTCGAGCTCCTGGCTATGGTGGACAAAGGCCAACGAGCGTCACCTGGATTCAATTGGCTAGAGTGAGTGTGGCTTGACTGTAATCAGTGCCTAGTTGTTGGCAATTTATAGAGTGATAGATCAAGTACTGATCTGAGTTGAGTTGAGTTGAGTTGAGAGTGGTAAACAATCTAATTACATCAAAGAAGTGAAATCAGAGGGAAATTGGGTGCAGGAACTTTGAGTGTTGGTGGTATCTCCAAGCTTGGTAGATCGTTGGTAGCTCAATTCAAGTTTAGTTTTTCCTTGGTGTGCAGAAGCTTGTTGCTTGATGGAGATTTGACAGTAAGGTAGACAGTGTGCGGAAGCACTAGCCAATTTGAGCACTGAGGGAGCAAATTTTGAGCAGTGGGTGTGATTTGAGCTCAAGAGGTGAAAGCAGGACCAATTTGTTGCAAGTTTGGCTCAGAAAGTAAAATTGAAGGTGGAGTTGTCAAGCTATTCTTGTGAATTTGTGATTTGGAGAAACCCGTGTTTTCAATTTGGCTTGAGTAAAGAGTTAGCAGAGGATTTGGTGGTCAGCCAACTTTAGGGTTTATTTCAGATTTTGCTAGATTTTATGTCAGATTTTGGCCAGATTTGGAGGAGTTTTGTTAGTTTGGAGGAGTTTTGCAAATTTGGAGGAGTTTTGCCAAATTTTGGAGGAGGTTTGAAGTGGCAAGAAGAAAGGCTTCATTTGGCATTTAGAGGCATAGGGCTATGGGCTATGAGAGGCTACAAAGGCCAGCTTGCTAGCATGAGGCTAGCTAGTTTAGAGTAGATCTTGGTCATTGGTTGGTAAAATCTGCCCATCCTGCTAGATTGTGCACAACAAGGTTTGACCCCTAGATCTCTTGTTCCTAGATTGGTGCCCTAGCCAATTGGTTCACCCTCACTTGTTATCCTAGTGACTATGCCACTGTTATCTATACACTTGTAGCTTTGGCTAGGAGAGACAGTTTGCTCCCATTCTTGGTGATCCCGGTAATTTAGGACTTAGATATAAACTTCTCTTATGTCAAATGCCAAATGGTGGCAGAGTCAGTCTTGTCTTTTTTTATGAGATGGAGGGTTTTCATTTAGATTTCTTGTGATTGTACCCTCTCCATTCTCTGCTTCCTATTTGTGCACCACGTTTATGTGAGGTGCCTTGACTTTTGAGCGTTGGTGCTCTGGTGTGCTCTTGGTAGGGATACTAGAGTGATTACCAGTCAGACCATTTTTGTTTCTCTTTGGTGAGGTAGGAAGTGATGACCTACAGACCGTGAGAGTGCGTGTTATGATAGTAGGTTATAGGTTGCCCTTTCCCCGAGTATAGTTATCTCAGTTAGAGTTACATTAGTGGGTGTTGCTTAGTTGGTGTTGGCACTTGGTGGTGTTGGCACTTGGTGGAGTACTTGCGGTTGCGAGTTGCAGTTGCAGTTTGTGGTTTCGGTTTGCGGTTGCAATTATGTTTACTTTGTCATGACGGAGTTTGTTGGGGATTCCAGAGGAGTTAGCCCTACAATACGCAATGGGTTTACTTGGAGTGGTGCTTGATATCAGCCTGTGAGGGAGGAGCAGATTGACTCTAAGTTGGAGTTTGACACAAGAACTGATTCAGTTGTGAGTGCACTTGGTGTGTCCGTACCATTGTTGTGGGACATGGACAAGATTTGTGGGGCCTCCAAAGGTCCTAGGTGTTACTTTGGTACAGTGGGTACCATTGAGTTGGATGACTTCATCTAGGAGTTTGATAGTTGGTATGATCTGTAGCAGATGCGGAACCCAACTTTGTTTACACCCTTCATGGCATGGAAGGAGTTGTTTCAGCATCTAGAGGGTCCGCCGATGGATGACTACCATGAGTTGAGGAGAACTCATTTGGAGGAGATCGAGTTATGGAGACAGTATTGGTCTCCAAACTATGTCTTTATCACTTTAGGTTTGGTAGCCAGGAGTAGATTGGCTGTACCTACAAGTTCTAGCTCAAGTAGTGTTGGTGGAGCTAGTGGAGGTGCACTAGTTGGAGATAGTGTTACCACGAGTGGAGGTACCGCTGCAAGAGGTGGTGTAGTACCGGGGTTTAACCCCATGGTAGAGTTCTTCCAATGTTTGAGGTAGAACTACCAAGGAGTGCAGATTGACAAGCTGAGGAGCTTGTAAGAGTTCCAGCGAAAGGTTGGAGAGAGCCTATGCGAGGCATACACTTGCATGAGGCAGCTGATCAGTTTCACTTAGGGAGTTATTGAGGCCCAAACAGTCCAGTTTTGGTATGGGATACTAGACAAGGAGTTACGACGTAGAGTTTGTGATGCTACATTGTTGCAGGCTACTTTGCCCACTTTGGCAATGGTCTTTGGTTTGGCTGAGCATATTGAGCTCAACATGGTGGAGGAGAGAGTGGTGACATCTAAATTTGGTAAGGAGACCTCATCAGTGGCTATGACTTCTTCTAGAGTGCACCAGAGTGCACCACGCCCGATTGGTTTTCAAGGACAAGGTAGATAGCCCAAATCCTATGGAGCAAGTGGAGGGCCTAGTGGAGTTAGACCCTTACTTTCATTTTTGGGTCAGCAGCAGCCAATGAGTGGTGGTGTTGCTTGTTGGACTTGTGGTGGACCCCACCATCGGAGAGAGTGTACTCAGGGCAATGGACCTAATACCTTGGGTGCATCACAGTCAACACAGAGGCAGTGTGAGCATTGCCAAAGATTTGGTCACACTAGTGACTGGTGTTTTGATCCACACCCGGAGTTACGGAGTGGTAGGGCTGCTATGGCAAGTAGTAGAGGAGCTCCAGTTCATGGAGGACAAGGTGGTAGAGGTGGTGGTAGAGGATCTACACCTAGTAGGGGTGTGATACCTACCCTTACTTTTGATACAACTATGGCTACTTGGATTGAGTTGTTGGAGCAAAGATTGGCTAGTATAGCTATTGCTCAGAGGGGATAAGATTTGGGTGCTAAGGCTTCCACCTCATATCCTGATGATAGAGATGCTTTGGACTTCATGTGTGGAGCAACACAAGTGGATGCATCTGTAGTAGTGACTAGGAGTACAATACGTGCTCCAGAGCCTAGACAAGCATTAGTGGAGTTGGACCCATAGAGAGGAGAGGCTGGGAGACAGGTTAGACTTCCCCAGTCTTTTGTGCTATCTGAGCCATTGCAAACAACATCCATGGTTCCTAGATGTCCCAGTGCAGGTGTGGTAGGTGGTGATGGAGTGCATGATGGACTACCTGCTAGTCAACCACCTACTACTACACAAATTGAGTCTAGCATGATGTTGGGAGCAGCTTAGCTGATTATGCGGCATCCTTTGTTTTCGGCTAGTGATATATTTACATTGGGAGTTGACCCAGCCCCAATGTTCCTATTGGCTGCCACACTTTGTGAGAGTAGAGATGATGCGGTTCCTACTACTAGAGCAGAGGTGGTTGGTAGTGGAGTTGACTTGGTTGAGGAGCATGGGATCCATTCAGCGACTAGTGGTTTATGGCAAGCAACAACGGCTAGACTGGAGGAGTTGCCAACTAGACCGGCCTTTAAGAGAGCGCAATTCACACCTAGTGTTGTCCTATTGGATAACCATAGGGGGATTTTCTGTTAGGTGAGACCTTTAGGAAGGTCTATACACCATAGAGAGTCTTGTTCGACTCTGGTGCACAACCCCTTATGTTGGGGAAGGTTGTAGTTGTCGGTTTGGAGTTACGGAAGACCAATGTGGAGAGGTGTCCATTTCAGATCCAAACATCTCTAGGTGGTGGTTCGACATAGTACATCACTTGTGGGGAGCTTATTGTCCAAGTTCAGCCTGGTCATTTGACTGATAGCTCGGTGGTGAGAACTCAAGCTATTGCGATAATAGCTAAGTCATATGATGTGCTAGTTGGGGGAGCAATGTTATACCCCATGGGTTTCAATATTGATTATTGGGAGGAGACAACCTCCTATAGACCATGTTGGCAGTCTGGTGAGGGACAAGTATGTTGCCTACCAGTACGCTTCAGTAGTGGCAGTCTTGGCTCACTCTAGTCGGAGACCATGTCAACATAAGTTTTAGCTTTCAGTGGTGTAGTTACTTGGCCTTGTGACTTGTTGGATGTGAATGCCCATGCAGAGGATACTCCAATACTAGAGGAGATCACTCGGATTTGGAGTATGAGTGGGATTGTCCCATCCACCTTGGATGTTCCATTGTGGAGTTTAGAGGAGGCATTGCAACAACATGCAAATCTGTTGGTGCAACAGGTTTGGAGTGGAGGCTTCGTACCATCAAGAGATGAGTGTGAGGATGAGCCTCAAGAGTTGATTTCTTTGACACCTTTGGATACCACACTCATTGCTTGGCAGTATCTAATAGAGGAGATATGTCTATTGGAGTTGTTTGGTGAGATCAACACCAGACTAGTTGCGGTATTACAGACGGGTATATGAGTACATAGGTACTTGTATGTAGAGAGAGATGAGACTACTAGGCGAGTCTCTTTACATCATGTGGCACATTTGGCCTATTGGTATCCGGAGTTATTACCCATGTTAGCAGTTAGAGGTTACTGGAAGGCCCTACAAACAGACATTTCCTTATTGGGGGCGCATGATCTAGAGAGATATGGACCTATTCACTTGGTGATTTTTGGATGGCCATGTTGGGGACATACACGTGCTGGCCAAGGTTTAGGTTTTCAGGATCCTCATTCTGGTGTGTTTGGGACATGTTACAAATACTACCACATCTCTAGGTTCATCAGTCCGTTTCTCCAACTTACTTTTTGGAGAACGTTCCTTTGATGGGTGATTCTTGCACTAGAGTGGCGGCGAGTACACATCAGTTCCATTCTTGGATAGGACCTACTGTATTATTAGATGCAGCTAGAATAGGATCATGGGCTCATGGTCTTTGTCTTTGGTGGATGGACCTCTTACCTAGAGAGGTTTTATAGCATGCTTATGATGGGATTCGATGACTTGACCACATCCTTGTTGATGATATCTTGGATGTTGGGCGTTAGTCTGAGACAATGGTAGTGGCTGATAGGTAACCTATGGCAGTGGTGAACCTAGTTGGATAGCATAGAGCCACATTTCCCACACTCATGAGTTTCTTAGGCTCTCATGCTTTTTGAGAGGGAGGACCTAGACTTGTTTGAAACTCATAGTTACAGTAGTTATTGAAGCCCAACACTGATGAGAGAGAGCGGGCGATGAATTTTTGCACCGGTATTATTGCTATTTTAGTAGTGTCAGAGGCATCCAAGCATCAAGTGTTAGGTCAGGCTATGGACCTAAATTGTTTGACCTGGATTGTGAGCCTTGGCTTGGCAGAGCAGCATAGGATGCGCTTGATAAACATCGCCACTCAAACACTTGTGAGCCTTGTGCCTATCGAGATGATTCAAGCACATGCTGATGGCAATGGACTGAGTGGACATGGTATTCTTGGGACATAGCTAGTAGCTACTAGGGAGAATGGTCTACTTGGAGTCCATCTAGGAGCATGGGCTACTTGGAGTACACCCTTGGTCCACTTGGGATGCAGCTAGAGGACGTGTGGAGCTTGCAGCCAGAGTGGAGGGAATTTTTCACACAGAGGTTGGGACCTATAGTGGTCAAGGGCATGACACTATTGCTCCAAAGGGCCCAATGTAGCAACCAGTCAGGACGTCTTCCACTCCTACTATAGTTAAAGAGGATACTTGGGAGCCAGATCTTGGACCCAAGCTTATTGGAGAGGAAAGACAGAGGGTTTGGAGGTTCTTGAGGAGCCACACGAGTTGTTTTGCCTTCAGTAGGAAGGATTTGGGTGCTCTGAAGGGACCTAGTATATGGATTGAGCTGACTAGCAATACACTTGTTTTTTGACGTCCTTATTGATATAGTGAGATGGAGAGGACATTGATTCATAGCCAGAGTAGTGACCTTTTTGAGGCTGGTTTGGTGGAGATTTCACATAGAGAGTATGCATCAGCAACAGTGATGCCAACCAAGAATGATATGCATGGCAACTACACAAATAGGTGGATATGTGGAGATTACCGTGATATCAACCGACAGACCAGGACTGATTGGTATGCCATGCCTACATTGGAGGAGATTTTTGATGTGATTGGGCATGCAAAGGTCTTTAGTACTTTGGATCTTTGAGCAGGATATCATCAGTTGCCAATCAAGGAGGAGGATAAGTCCAAGATAACATTTTGGGCTATTGATCCTCACGGAAAGGATGTGTTATATTAGTGGAGGTTCTTACCATTTGGGTTAAAGAATGCTCTTGCTGAGTTCTAGAGGGTCATAGATAGGATTCTAGCTGGATTGGATTTTACTCGGTGCTATATTGATGACATTTTGGTCTATAGCACTACTGTGAAGGAGCATGAGAGACAGTTGTTGGAGGTGTTTGAGAGGTTGAGATCTCATGGACTCAAATTACATCCTAGGAAGTGTAGGTTCTTCCATGAGCAGGTTGAGTATTTGGGTCACACTATCTACCCCGAAGGACTTGGTGTTCAGCAGACCAAGGTAGAGGCTATTGCACGTATTCCTCGGCCTACGGATGTGAGCAGAGTTCCTTGGGTTGGCAAATGTCTATTGCCGCTATGTTAGAGGATTTAGTGCCATTGCCAAGGCCTTGACAAAGCTGACCAAGCTTACACAAGAGTGGTGTTGGGGAGATGAGTAGGAGAGAGCTTTTGTGAAGCTCAAGGAGAGATTGATATTTGCTCCTATTTTGAGGAGACCGATCAGAGGACTACCATTTTAGGTTCATATTGATTGGAGTATGTTGGGGCTTGGAGTAGTGCTCACCCAACATGATGATGAGGGGAAGGAGTTTATGGTGGCCTATACTAGTTGCTCCAACAATTCAGCGGAGGTGAAGTATAGTTCATATGAGGGAGAAGTGCTTGGTAGCAGTTTGGGCAATAGCACATTTCAGATGTTACATATTTGGTAACTCCTTCACTCTCATCACTGATCATCAACCACTAAAGTGGTTGATGGAGTCTGACAAGCTTTTAGGGAAGCTTGCATGATGGGCTCTGATTTTACATGAGTATGATTTCACGGTTGTTCACAGACCTGTAGTGGTGAACCGTGATGCAGATGGGTTGAGTAGAAACCCATGTCCCAACCAGCAGGACCAGACCGGAGCACGTTGGCATGGTGAGACAGATGAGGAGATGGTGCCAGGTTGGCATGCATTTTCCTTTCTATGTATATTTTTTGAGGCTTTAGTGGTATCTCTCTCCACGTATACAAGAGGAGTTATTGAGGTCACAAATACAAAGAGTGAAGATATTGGTACAGTTCAGCGAGGCATTCATGATGATGCCTTAATGATGGACTATCTTTGCACAAGTGTTGTGGGTAGCACAGTTGGGGCCAAGGAGAGAGACCGTGTTCTTCAATGAGCCAGATGGTTCAGATTGGAGGGCAGACACCTTTTGTGTGTATGGGAAGATGGTAGAGTGCAAGTAGTACCACTTCCATCTCAGAGACCACAGTTGGTCCATCATGCTCATGAGGAGCTAGGACATTTTGGAGTCAAGCATACATATAGCTTACTCCAAAGGCATTATTGGTGGTATGGTATGCAGACCGAGGTACAACAGTTTGTTGCCAGAAGTGTGGTTTGTGACCAAGTTAGAGCATCATTCAATGCTCATATGCCACAGTTACACCCATTACCTATCATGGGATTGGATTACTGTTGGAGTTTGGACTTTTCTGGACCTTTACCACTGATTGTGAGACATCATCGATATGTTTTGGTGATGGTGGAGCACTTCTCCAAGTGGATTGAGTTGGTGGCACTTCCTAACAAGTCTAGTGAAGGGACAACTTACTCATTCTTGGATCGAGTTCTTAGTCATTTTGGTGCACCAATTGAGGTTTTGACTGATCAGGGTACAATGTTCTTGGGGGAGTTTAAGGTCTTGTGTGACAAGGGCTTTGATTAATCACCGTACTACCTCCCAAGATCACCCTGAGGCAGATGGCTTAGCAGAGAGAGTGGTTCAGACGGTGAAGAGAGGATTGCAAAAGTATGGTTTGCAAAGAGGTCACTTGGGAGATTGGGATCTCCAGTTACCTTGGTTGGCCATGGGCTATCGGTTCAGCTGGCAAGCCTCCTCAGGATCCTTCTCTCCTTACTTCCTACTCTATGGACGAGATCCAAATTTACCTGCAGCCATTTGTCGAGATGCTACTATAGTTTTGGACTTCGATGACCCAGATGTATGGATGAGCGCATGTTCTCAACGTGCAGAGATCTTTTGGAGAGTAATGTTGATGGCCTTTGAGAACTTGGCGATTACTTAGCATAGAGATACTTTACGCTACGCTACCATTCAAGGAGGAGGTTATAGACCCTCGATTCGTCAATTTCATCCAAGAGACTATATATATGTATAGTAGATAGCAACGATGACACTTGATGTTTTGACATGATGCACTATCTTGAGAGTGCGTGAGGTTTTGCCATCTGGAGTCCTTGTGTTAGAAGTACGTGATGGTGTTGTTTGGAAGGATCATGTGCGCAATTGTGCACCATGCCACCTCCCAAACATTGATGGTACTATGGACCCAAGCTTGACACTTGTATGTGCAGGCTTGAGGTGTATGTTATGTGGCTCTTCTGGTGGAGCTACTATTATGTTAGTGTGTGATAGCTGTTCGAGAGGATGACATATGGCATGTATGACTCCTCCCCTCGCAATGGTTCTTCAAGGATAGTGGTTATGTCCTAGATGTACTTGACTTATAGCTAGTTCATTCTTTATATGGTATAGATTGCAGACAAGCGACTAACAATGGGGCTCCATAGCACCCGGTCTCATGATCTTTGCCCATCATAGGGTATACCATATACTTGGAGTAGATGGCTATCTGGAGTTAAGAGTGACCTAACCGCCAGCTAGGGGGGCAATTGTGGCACTTTAGAGTCTACGTATGACTTATGTGTGAGTTGTGCTTCTATAGTGTATGATGTTGACAGCGATGTATGATGTTTACTTCGATGTATGTTGAGTAACGATGTATATACGCACGATAGAGATGTATGGGAATCTTTGGTGCCTAATTCTAGTTTAAGACATATGCTAGTAAGAAGGGCTATCCTTGTATAAGAACCTCTTTGGCATAGAGAAGCCACTAGTGCCCATGCTCTCATATATGTTATCATTGCAATAGCCTCTTGCAACCTAAAACCACATCCTCCCATGGCCAAAGGGAGAGTACTTTGAACCAAAGTGTCTACGATAAATAAATTACAAAATTATCCACTCCTAGGGTGACCAATACCCTCAAACCTTTTACTAAGAACTAGAACCTTGGCCGGATTCGCATCATGCACCTCTTGGAGAAATAACCAGATTGAACTGTTTAATTTCAAATGTATCAGGTCTTGACGGACATAAAGGTTCAAGGCTACCAGATGTCCTCTACTTTTTCCTAGAAACTACATTAGGAGAAATTAAGCTGTCAATTTGCATCCTCTTGGTTAAAAGTTTCCAAACAATTCGGTGTTCATCATTCAAGCATTGGAAACTTTCAGCTACATACCACGAGCATCAAACTTTTGGACAGTATCTCTGTCCAAAAGGTGGCAGTCCATAATGTAGTACGTCCTCACAAGATTCCTGGCCGTTATGTGCACAAGTTTGTAGATTTGTGAGGTCAAAGGTAACCGAAGACGTGGACAAAGTCAAAATTGAGCGAAGCGTTGCACACGGCCTGAGCGCTGAAATTCCTTAGTGAAGGCGTGCCGAGTGTGAAACTTCCTAATGGTCATCGGATACTTAGGCTTGGCCCCACTAAGATGCTCTGAAGGGGGCAAACTTTTGAGCTGTCATTAGTTCTCGAACTCATCTGCACCTTCTTCCCGCATTTTGCGAGTAGCTGACAGCGCTAGCTCTAAATTCGGTTCACGACAAGTTGTAAGTATCCAAATCCTAAGTGTGTTGGGAGAGGTCATGCCTTTGTTTTTCTTATTCTCAGAGCTCGGGGCCATAGATTTTAGCTCCAAGTATATGTAAACTAATAACTGAGAGCAGACACGAATATTATCGCCTGTCACCTGCCACAATGTTTCGGTTGAACTTGATTCTGCATATGGTTTCGATCTCAGCTTTCAGCCCTGAGCTCTCAGTTTTCACCATATCACCAGTTTCACATTTCTCGCTGGGAAGGAATGGAGATCCATTTCCGCACTGCAACTCCAGTATTTTTCAGTGTTATCAGAACGCCAGTACGACGTCTGGGGAACTGACGCTTGTTCCCGTACGTGAGGCTATCGAGGGTATGAATGCATCGGATGCAGCGAAATTAATGCAATATACTATGGGCAGGGCTATCGTCGAGGTTCAGTTGTCGTAATTCCATATCAATGGTTATCATTCAACAGTACGTTCAGCTTCAGCATGGAATCTGGGAGCCTGCCGGCAGGCGATGGCTTGGTGTTCGCATTGCTAAGTGATTATATATTTTCAGGAACCCCCGGGGCCTCTTTTGGTGTGTACGAAAAGATGGGAGAAAACTTGTCCGCACTTTGGCTGTTGAGTTTGATACCTACCAAAATCTCGACCAGGAAGACATCAGGTCCAATCATGTGGGGGTGGACTTCGAGTCTCTAGTATCAGTTGCCGTGAGAGACGCCAATGAGACGAACATGAACTTACAGTAGATGTCATATTTGCCTGGATTGATTACAATTGTTCTTCCAATGTCTTAGAAGTGAGAATCACTACCAATTCTTCAAGACCTGTTCAAGCCTTTCTCCATTCGCCTGACAACATGACTTATCCCTTCAGAAGCACGGCCCCATTTTACCTGGCCATTACAGCATCTAAGGGGGACATGTATAACTTCTACACAGTTCACAACTGGACCTCCCAAGCTTTCAAGGACAAAGCTTTGTTACCGGAAGGTTCTCCAGGACGCGGCAACATTCCCTCAATTGCTGGAGTGATTTCTGGGTCTATTGTCATGCTCGCAAGCTCTGCAGTAATCTTGTACTTCCTGTTAAAGACGGAAATCCGTTGGAGACTCACAACAACGGTCTGAAGAGTCTCCGGGAGACTTTGGAGATCTAGGAGAGTTACAGCTCCGGAATAGCAGCTGTGTGCAATTCAGCTTCCACCAACTGAGTGAGGCTACAGGGGGGTTTTCGGAAGTGTGTATCAAGGGAAATTGCCAAACACAGGACAGCTCGTGGCTGTCAAGAGATTGAGCACCGACTCTCATCAAGGTTCCAGGGAATTCCAGGCTGAGGTGTCCATCATCAGCCAGCTTCGCCACCGTAACATTGTCAACCTGCTCGGATGGTGTATGGACAAAGGTAACTTATTATTGGTTTACGAGCTGGTCGCTAACGGAAGTTTAGATAAGGCTCTATTTCATCCAGTCGAAGGATCGGTATTAGAATGGAAAGCTAGATTCAAAATCATCACCCGTGCTGCTGAGGCTTTGCTTTATCTTCATGAGGATTCGAGAAGCAGATTATTCACCGGGACTTTAAGACTAGCAATATTATGCTGGATGAGGATTTCAATGCAATGTTAGGAGACTTTGGATTAGCTCGAATGGTGGCGCGTGATCAGAACCCAGCCACCACTTTCTTGGCCGGAACATGTGGATACATAGCCTGAAGCACCCTCGGGTTCGGGTGGGGAATTCACAGGGAAGCTCACAAAGAAGACTGATGTCCTTGCATTTGGACCGGTAGCTCTGGTGGTCGCTTGCGGAAGGCTGGTTCTCAGTCCCCTGCCGGAGGAGGTTGTATTAGTGAATTGGGTTTAGGAAATTTGAGTCAAGGGACACAACTGTCTGTTGTAGATCAAAGGCTTCAAGGCAAGTTTGATACAACACAGATGGAAGTGTTACTACTTCTTGGGCTTTTGTGTTCCCATCCGGATCCACACGAACGACCGAAGGTGAAGCATGTGGTAGAGATCCTGAAAGGTAGTGTTGGCATGCTTCCCTTCCCGACATCGAAACCAGTACGAAGTATCTAGTTTCTAGCTTTGTGGTTTAGATCACCTTTTTGATAGTAGTATGAACATACATGACCCTAATAGAGTGTATGGAGAAAGTGTGGTGTATGGACTATCGAAGGCATGGAGAATGGGGTAGGAGTACATTTGTGGGTGGGTAAGTAAGTGATTGATGTGAGGCCTAGGGACATAACAACTTATGAGGATGGAGTAGGTCACATATGTGTTCCCCAAATGAGAGAGTAGATATGTGTTCCCCAAATGAGAGAGTAGATGAGCATGGTCTATAGCTTGAACCAAAGTGTCTAAGGTAAATAAACTACAAAATTATCCACTCCTAGAGGGTGCCCAATACCTGTTACTAAGAACTAGAACCTTGGTTGGAAGTACAAAGGAGCAAGTACTGTACGCTGAGTCTTAAGCTTAGAATTACGAGTATAAACTCATAAACCAAGGTCTGTAGGTTAAGTGTGAAACTAGATTTTCATCCTCCAAAGGGCCCAAGTTATGGGTAAGAAAAGGATCTTAAAAGGATGGGAATAGACATTATGGAAACATTGCTATAACCTCTCGGAAAGTTATGTAGTGAGTTATGGTAACTATTGACACTCCAAGGAATCTCTTTAGCATGTACTTAGGTAGATGCTAGTTGCATGAACTTCCTTGTGGTAGTATGGTGGGTATATAACCAAGGTGTAACAAAGCCATAGAAAATCATAGAAGTGTTTCCACCTGATCCATGATCCATGATCTCTCTCCCCCCCCCTACCACCTCAGAGTGGCCCTCTCTACCGATTTTGTCCAAGACGTCACGTGTACTTTGTCAGATTCAAAGCTTCCTGGTCTCCCTCTTTTGTCATCATAGCCTTTTGCCTGCTTTCCATTCGGAACCTTCTGCTTGTTCCTCCGGCCTCATCTGTAGCCATCTCCATGTAGATCATGGTATAACTAATATCGGTTCACCTGCCTTGTTTCCAATATCTATTGGTTTTGTCATCATTGTTGCAAACCTCTTTCCTCATATGGATAGTTCTTCTTCTTGTGAAGAAAATCACTCGGAAAATGAACAGAATTTTAAACATCATCAAACCAACACCAATCTTCTTTGTGCGGACCAGTTCACCTGTCAACACCTTTCAAACAAATTCGTCCCATGCCTTTGCACCTCATCGCTGCCAGATTCAAGGCTGTATTGTCCCTTATCAAGCCCGCGTGACGGATGATTCTAGAACCTGTAAGGGGGGACCTTTCCCCATGTACAGATACCAGCACTTCACTTTCTTCTATCTAAAGCTACTTCATACAGACTTTCTCATACAGACTCTATTGTGGCTTAGCCCCATGTTACATTTTTTTCTCTCCCTTGTACGGCTTGATGGGGTCTTCCCATCCTTCATTTTTCCTACGCGGTCGCCTTTTATCTCTAAAGCTACCTCTCTCCTTCCATATGTCTTCTTCGTAGTTATTAACAGACCGATCATCTTTTCAGCTACCACTGTTGATGCCATCCATTCCCTCTACTCTACTACTGTACATTGTCAATAAAAACTTGACCACATCGGCCTCTGCATAACCCTTCTCTTTTGTCATAAACCTTGTCTCTTTTGTCTTTTCAAGGTTGCACATATGGAATCATCTGGTTGTACAAAGGGAATCAAGAAAGCAATTTGATCCCCTACCAAAATGGCAAGCCCAAAACAAAGTTGGACAAGAAATGACATTAAAAGCATTTGTGACATGCACTTGGATAATCACGCATGGACGTCTAAAGAAGCTCAAATGCATACAATAATTGTCTTGCAACCACTTGGAGTAGCCATCACATATTGATATTGATGTGGACACAAAAAGAATGAAAAGAAATAATAACATTGTAAACAAGTGATACTTGGGACAAGACATACTAAAACATCCCCAATAGCTATGGGGTGACCACCGTATGTCTCTTTTGACAAAGCTAAAAGATGACATGCACCAAACAAACAAACATCTTTTAAGTGATTTAGACCAGTGCAATGTGCTAGCAAAACACAAAGAGGAGGGGAAGTTAGAATTTTGCGTGTTAGGAGAGAGACAGTCACAAATAAATGATAAAACTTATCTCGATGGTACACTTGCTAAGAAACTGGGGAATACGGGAATAGAGTAAAACATGAGCAAAGGGCTCCTCATTTGGATGATAGAAGGAATGTAATATGTGGTAGGAATCATTTTGGGGATTGAAGTCTGTGAACTCCTGGACTGCATTGAAATCCGTGAACTGTGTTGGTAGATTTCCCGTTGGAATGCCAAGCAATTGCAAAATTCGATCAGAGTTGGCTCGCTTACTCGCTCCCTGCCATCGCTCTTTGTTCATAAGAAGAAAACTCTCATAAACTTTCATAAGGAGTTCATCCTAGATTATCATATTGTAAAGAGAGTGACGGTGTGAGTTCTCCGTCAGTTCTACCAACATCGGCTCCCAATATGCATATATGTATCCTCCATCTTTTAGATGATGGGCCGAACGATAGGAGATCGAACGAGTCCATCACCGAACATACAATGATGGGACCGTCCGGCCAATCATCCAAAAGATAAAGAATACATATATGCATATTGGGAGCAGATGCCACTGGTAGAACTGACCGGAGACTCACACCGTCACTCTTTTAGGTGACAGGCCCATCATCTTTTAGATGATGGGCCGAACGAGTCCATCACCGAGTCTTCTCCCATTATTATCGGTTTAAGCGACGTTCACCAGAGAATCATGGACTCGACAGAGATCTAGCCCACAAGAAGTTCTAGAGAGAATCTCGTACCTGACAACAAGAGTACTGCAAATTAATTTGAGCCCATCTCATCTAATATGGAGATTAAGATCATATACAGTTGAAGACATTGAACCTACAGATGTAGAATTGTATAGAGACTGTGAAATGCGAATCATTAGTTTTCTTCGAGTTATACCTCTCATCAGACAAGTAGCATCTTACAGTGGCTGGATTGGCATCATACACCGCACCTCCTGGAGAAATAACCAGATTTTACTGTTTACTTTGAAATATGTCAGGCCTTGACGGACATAAAGGTTCGAGGCTACCAGATGTCCTCTACGCTGCCCTAGAAACTACATAAGTGGAAATTAAGCTGTCAATTTGCATCCAAACAATCGGTCTTCATCATTCAAGCATTGGAAACTTTCAGCTACATACCACGAGCATCAAACTCTATGACTGTACAGTATCTTTGTCCAAAAGGTGGCAGTCCATAATGTAGTACGTCCTCACAAGATTCCTCGTCGAATGTGCACAAGTTTGTAGATTGGGGAGGTCAAAGGTAACCGAAGATGTGGACAAAGTCAAAGTTGAGCGAAGGGCTTTTTGGGAGAACTGACGCTTGTTCCCGGACGTGAGGATAACGCTGGTACGAATCCATCGGATGCAGCCAAATTAATGCAAGATACTATCGGCAGGGCTATCGTGGAGGTTCAGTTGCAGGACTTAATTCCAGATCGATGGTTATCATTCAACAGTACGTTGGGCTTCAGCATGGAATCTGGCAGCGAGTTGGCAGGCGATGTTCGCCTTGCTAAGTGATGATATATTTTCAGGAAGCCCCGGGGGCTCTTTTGGTGTGTACGGAGGAGATGGGAGAGAACTTGTCAGCACTTTGGCTGTTGAGTTTGATAACTTCCAAAATCACGAACACAACGATATCAGCTCCAATCATGTGGGGGTGGATGTCCACTCACTAAAATCAGTTGAGGCGAAAGACGCCAATGAGACGAACATGAACCTTACAGTAGGTGTCATATTCGCCTGGATTGACTTCAATTCTTCCACCAATGTCTTAGAAGTGAGAATCAATACCAATTCTTCAAGACCTGTTCAAGCCTTTCTCGATCTGCCTGTAAATTTTTCTGCTCAGTTCGCAATCACGGCCCCAATTTACCTGGCCATGACAGCTTCGAACGGTTACAGGTATAGCTTCTACGCAGTTCACAACTGGACCTTCCAAGCTTTGTTACCGGAAGTTTCTCCAGGAAGCAGCAACATTCCCTTAATTGCTGGAGTGATTTCTGGGTCTATTGTCATGCTCGCAAGCTCTGCAGTTATCTTGTATTTCCTGTATAGACGGAAATCCATTGGAGACTAACAACGGTGGTCTGAAGAGTCTCCAGGAGACTTTGGAGATCTAGGAGAGTTACAGCTGGCCGGAATAGCAGACAGTGTGCAATTCAGCTTCCACCAACTGAGTGAGGCTACAGGAGTGTTTTCCGAAAACTACAAACTAGGTCAGGGAGGTTTCGGAAGTGTTATCAAGGGAAATTGCCAAACACAGGACAGCTCGTGGCTGTCAAGAGATTGAGCACCGACTCTCATCAAGGTTCCAGGGAATTCCAGGCTCAGCCATCCATCATCAGCCAGCTCCGCCACCGTAATATTGTCAAGCTGCTCGGATGGAGTATGCACAAAGGTAACTTATTATTGGTTTACGAACTGGTCGCGAACGGAAGTTTAGATAAGGCTCTATTTCATCCAGTCAAAGGATCGGTATTAGAATGGAAAACTAGATTCAAAATCATCACCGGTGCTGCTGAGGCTTTGCTTTATCTTCATGAGAATTCGAGAAAGCAGATTATTCACCGGGACGTTAAGACTAGCAATATTATGCTCGATGCTCGATGCTGGATTTCAATGCAATGTTAGGAGACTTTGGATTAGCTCGAATGGTGGAACGTAATCAGAACCTAGCCACCACTTTCTTGGCCGGAACATATGGATACATAGCCCCTGGAGCACCCTCGAGCTCGGGTGGACAATTCACAGGGAAGTTCACAGAGAAGACCGATGTCTATGCATTTGGAGCAGTAGCTCTGGAGGTCGCTTGCGGAAGGCTGGTCCTCAGTCCTCGACTGCCGGAGAAGGAGGTTCTATCAGTGGATTGGGTTTGGGAAAATTTGAGTCAGCGGACACGGTTGTCTGTTGTAGATAAAAAAGCTTTTAGGCGAGTTTGACATAACATAGCTGGAAGTGTTACTACTTCTTGGGCTTTGGTTTTCCTGTTATGTTTTGCTTGTTGTCATGGACTTGACTGAGCAAGAGCAAACTAGATTGATGAAACATAACAATCTCCACCATTTACTTGTATCCACTGTATCATCCCAAAGAGCAACATTGAACGATACAAAAGGAATCTTAGCTTCCGGGACAGTGACTGAACCACGTTATTTCCTGTTAGTCCTCTGATTTATGTTTAATGGGCTTTATGATGTGCTATTGCAAGAGGTCCATGGGACTGTATTTTCTAACAATGGGTGTCAGAGCTCTGATAACAATTGGTATCTGAGCTTAGTTGGTCCTGAAGAGTGTCTTGAGATCTGAGGGTGCAGGGAAGTGTGTCCACAAGCAAGTCCACAGCAAAGCAATGGCAAGGGTGATATCCATATCAAATGCTAAATTTGCAGTGGAGAAGTTTGATGGGAAAAACAAATCTGGACTTTGGCAACTGAAGATGAAGGACCTTCTTGTCCAACAAGGATTGCATAGAGCAATTAAGAAGAAAAAGGAGGACAAAAGTGATGAGGATGGTGAAGATGAAGATGCAGATCTCAGAGCTATTAGCACTATTTGGTTGAACCTTGCAGATAAAGTGCTATACAATGTTATCAATGAGGAATCTGCATCAAGACTATGGGCCAAACTGGAGAATCTTTATATGACCAAGTCATTGACAAATAGACTGTTTCTTAAGCAGAAGTTGTATATGTTGCGGATGAAGGAAGGCCAGTGTATTATGGAACACCTCAATGCTTTCAACAAAATCATTTTTGAGTTGATGAGCATAGAGGTTGAGTTAGAAGAGGAGGATAAGGCATTGCTATAATTGATTTCACTTTCTCCATCATATGAGCATCTGGTCACAACTATTCTATATGGGAAGGATGATATAAACTGTGAGGAGGTCACTTCAGCATTATTGTCCAATGAGATGCAAAAAAGACCTAACCAAGAAAAAACAAATTCAAAGGTTCTATTTATCAGAGGAAGGACAAGAGAGAGAAAGAGCAGATCAGGAGTAAATCAAGATCCAAGACTAGAACTGGAGTTTTCAAAGGCAAATGTTGGATTTGTGGGAAGGTTGAACATTTCAAGAAGGATTGTAACAACAAGAGGCTTGATTCCAACAAGGATAAAGGTCAACTTTCAGCTCAAACAAGTATTTCTGAGTCATCTAGAGTTGTGGATGATGTTCTATGTGTTACCCAAGATAAAGTCAATTTGAAGAGTCATGGATATTGGACTCAAGTTGCTCTTACCATATGTCCAAATAAGGATTTGTTTCATGAGTACAAATTATTCAATTGATGATTTGTAATAATGGGGAGCAACATGGCTTGTAAAGCTATTGGCATTGGTACAATATGAATTCAGGTGTTTGATGGTATTGTAATTACTCTTGCTGATGTGAGGCATGTTCTTGAGTTAAGGAAGAATTTGATATCATTAGGCACTTTGGACTCAAATGGTTGGAGGTGGGAAGCAGAAAATGGAACACTCAAGGTATCAAAGGAGCATTGGTTTTAATGAAGAGCACGAAGATAGAAATCTTTATGAGCTTGTTGGAGAGACCATCATTGGAGGAGTGGCAAGTACTATTTCTGAAAATGAAGATCCCAAAGATCTTACTTAGTTATGGCACCTGCATTTGGGCCATATGAGTGAAAGGGATCTAAGTGAATTGTCCAAGCAACAACTTCTGAAGGCCTTTAAAAGTTGTAAGCTAAAATTTTGTGAGCATTGTGTAATAGGAAAGCAACGGAGGGTAAGCTTTTCCACAAGAGTTCATTGCACAACAGGAATTCTAGACTATGTACATTCTGATGTTTGGGGCCCTGTCTGATGTCAAAATCTGGGGCATTATATTTTGTATCTTTGGTAGATGATTACTCTAGGAGAGTATGGTTTACACCATGAAGCAAAAATCAAAGGACTAGTAGGAAATAACGTGGTTCACTCCCTATCCCGAAAGCTACATCCACGGCTGAAATAGGCTCACACTAGCTTCAAATCTTTATTTCTCATTGCACATAGATATATATACACACAAATAGAGATAGTTCTTCAGCACGGTCATCCGACTGAACTCCTGAATATTGACTTGTGGGACTTCATGAGTATTTACCACTCAAGATATCTAGTCACTTTAATACTTAGCCTTAGTAATGACTTAGCATATCTAGGAAAGTGACTGACCTTGTCCTCATTGCATGTTTCATCAGTCAAGTTCTTGCCTTCTTCATATGAAGAGGCAATGCAAGATCAAGAGTGTCAAGAGTGGCATCGTGTAATGGAAGAGGAGATGAAGTCTTTGGCCAAAAACCAAACTTGGAGACTTGAAAAATTGCCTATGGGAAAGAAGGCAATTGGTTGCAGATAGATATTCCGGAGGAAGGAAGGACTTCCAAAATCAGGTGGATATCAATGCAAAGCAAGGCTTGTAGCAAAGAGTTATAGCCAAAAAGAAGGTATTGACTTCACCAGTGGTAAAAATCTCTTCAATTTGTGCACTATTGGCAATAGTTACATTGCATAACTTGGAGTTGGAGCAACTAGATGTTACAACTGATTTTTTACATGGAGAACTGAAGGAGGAGATTTACATGCATCAACCTGAAGGTTTTGTGGTACCAAGGAACCAAAACCTGGTTTGCAGGTTACAAAAGTCTTTATATGGACTAAAGCAAAGTCCAAGACTTTGGTACATAAAATTTGATGCTTCCATGTTGAAGCATGGATATAACAAATGTGAATCAGATTTTTGTGTGTATCTCAAGAAGCTACATGGACATAGAGTATTTGATTTGATCATCATGGTACTATATGTGGATGATATGCTGATTGTTGCAGAGGATATGGTTGAGGTGGAAAAATTTAAAGCACAACTTGGTAAGGAGTTTGATATGAAGTACTTTGGTTCTTCAAAGAGGGTGTCTGGGATTGAAATCCATTGGGACAGGAGCAAGGGAAATTTATGGATATCTCAAAGGAGATATTTGAAAAATTGCTTGCTTGGCTTGGCATGGAGAAAGGAAAACCATGAACACTCCAATGGCAAGTCTTTTTAGGATATCATTGGAGCAATGTCCATCAAATGAGGAGGGAAAAGTAATGTCAAATATTCCTTGGGCTAGTGTTATTGGGAGTTTAATGTATGCTATGGTCTGCACTAGACCAGACATCTCATTTGTTGTGAGTATGGTGAGTAGATACATGGAAAAATCCAGGGAAACAACATTGGGAAATTGTGAAGTGGATACTTTGTTACTTGAAAGGGACTATAAATATTGGCATTACCTTTGATGTAGAGGACCAAGAAGGAGGAATTACAGGGTATGTGGATTCTGATTTTGCCAGAGACTTGGATAAGAGAAGGTCTACAACCGGATTTGTTGTTACACTTGTTGGTGGTGCAATAAGTTGGAAGTCTATTCTCCAATCTACTGTTGCTCTTTCTACTAGAAAGGTGGAATATATGGCAACAACTGAGGCTGCAAAAGAGGCAATATGGCTACAAAGATTAGCCAAGGATGTAGGACTCCCTAACATGAAGTCCACACTTTTTTGTGATAGCCAAAGCGCTATTCCCTTGGACAAGAATCAAGTATATTATTTAAGTACAAAGTATATTGATGTGAGATATCAGTTTTATCAGGGAAGCGGTGACAAATGGTGAGATAAATTTGCAAAAGATTGGCACAGAGGTAAATGTAGCTGATATGTTGACTAAACCCATTCCGGTTGATAAGTTCAAGTTATGCATGAACTTGCTCAACGTTCAATGTTGCTCTTTGGGATGATACGGTGGATGCAAGCAAAAGGTGTAGATTGTTATGTTTGGCTTGTTATTACGGACTTGACTGATCAAAGCAAGAGCAAACTAGATTGATGAAACATGCAATGAGGACAGGGACGGTCACTTGTGTAGATATGCTCAGTCATTACTAAGGCTAAGTATTAAAGTGACTAAATATCTTGAGTGGTCAATACTCATGGAGTCCCGCAAGTCAATATTCAGGAGTTCAGTAGTTCAGTTGGGATGATAGTGGTGAGGGACTATCTCTGTTTGTGTGTATATATATCTATGTGCAATGAGAAATAAAGATTCGAAGGCTGGTGTGAGCCTGTTTCAGTTGTGGAGGTAGGAGTGAACCACGTTATTTCCTGTTAGTCCTTTGGTTTACATTTAATGGGCTTTATGATGTGCTATTGCAAGAGGTTCATTGGACTGTATTTTCTAACATTCCCATCCGGATCCAAGCGAATGACCGAAGATGAGACATGTGGTAGAGATCCTGAAAGGTAGTGTTGGCATGCTTCCCGTCCCGACGTCGAAACCAGTTACGAAGTATCAAAGTGATGGGCCTCGATACAGCATGTCAGACCAGAAGTCAAGAGCAACAGCGGACAGTTTGACATCTATAGAAGAGCATGCGCAGGTATCAATATAAATATCATCGTCAAACCATCGGGATAGTGGAGCGTTGAGCCAATTTGCATCTTCCGTCCTTCAATTAACAGAAAGTTCGGCGCAGTCTGCATCTTTTGCAAATGCAACCGAGGAGAAACCACTTCGAGAGGGTTGAACTCGAGATCCTAAAGTGCGCAAGAGGGGGAACTTTCAGCACATTTAATTGACCCACTACCGCAAGTCGAGGTGCTGTAGGAGCGCACGGTTGTATAGTTGGCGCTGCAGCTGTCGGCATCTATTTGCGGACCAACCTGTCAATATCGTTTGAATTTAGCAATCCAATCCGATTGTAAAAGTTGCAGTTTTGCTTTCTCCTAATTGGCTCCTGCTAAAGATCCTACGCACATCACGGTGATGCACAGTTCCAAGGTGGTTTCGGGTACATGCAGGGTAAAGTTATGTATATGCTTTTGGCTCTGGGCCAAAAGCATATACTTTTGTCACTAGAGCTGTTCTCAGGCAGAATTTGGTGGATCGGAGCACACGAGAGGATGTTAGAAGCGTGCAGTTAGTCTCGAAAGGAAAGGTTCTTTAACAGAAGGTCATTGTCTGGAAATGATCATCGATGTATATCTATACCTCTGTATGTAATTCGAAGGACAAGTATCGACTGAAGATGTGCCATACTTGTGATCGGTAATGAAGGTTTAGAGGCATGCGATGAGGGGCTTACCGAAGGGCTTTCATCATTCACAGCATACATAGAAATGGCTGATGTTCTTTCTGTTGTCGGTGTGTGTGCATGTCTTAGAGTTACTTGCAATCTTACCGAATTTGGTGCACTTACATCCTTCCTCTTATCATGCATGCGACACACACGTCGAACGACTATAGTGATTACGTCCTTTCGTCTTTCCTTATGATACGTGCACACGTCAAACGAATATAGTGAAGTTAGCAAATTCTTCTAGTTCAGACCCAGGAAATGTGTTCTTACCGTCTCCGCTCCCACGCGCAGCGTCTCTTGGTACTTATCCTTCTGCGCCTATGCTCTACAGTTCCGGAATCCGAGTTTGATACGCTTTGGAAACACTTTTAGATGGTAAGCCTGTGACACTCCGAACTAGTTGAGTACTGAAAGCTTGCATACGAATCAACAAGAGGTTTCAGTCAAGAAGGAAAGACAGCTTCCATTCCTGAAGGAGTAAGGACGATTCCCCTCCTATGCAACCTGACGTGTGGGTAGAAGTTATTCAAGGTAACACCATCAATGATCCCAAAAATTGCTGGGAGAGCAAGTGAGGTCGGTAACTGCATACAATGATGCGTCTATATGGTGCACATTGCCCCACGCAAACGGAAATCCTTCAAGCGAGGGAAACCTCCAACTAAAAGAAAAGGGCGACTGCGTAGAAAATCCGAAGGACTGGAAGACCCATTATAAATCTTACTGTCTACAAAAAATTGGAACCTCCAAATATACATTACCTAGTGTGATTCTGCCCTATTACAATCGTTACAATTATATTTCCAATTATTACTGCCCTATTACAAATATTATTAGCTATACAAATCGTAATGTCCACCAACAATTGGAACCTCTGAATAAATATTACCTAGTGTGATTTTTCTCCTATGGATGGCAACAGTTGCTACTCTCTATAGAGCAATGGATACATGTTATCTAAAATATACTACAAAGTATGAGAATGAGTGATACCCCTTGGTGCCTAACATGCTAAGCTCTCCCTCACTCCTTGACAAATGTATTGAACAATGTGTCCATAGCTCCATATAACTCCAAGGCTAGAGGAAGAAAGAGATGACCTCAACCCATGCCCCTATACTTGGAGACCTTGCAACTTGTTGTTGCACTCGTTGCCCATCCAAGGGGATGGGTAATCACTCCCTATGAAATTGTATCCCACGTAAGTTTTGTAACCATGACATCCGCTACTATCACCTGGTCATCTCGGACCAAGTACAAGTCTGCCCTAACACATGTCTTCTTCAAAGCACATGAACGCTCCCTCCAAGCGAAGTATCCACTCTCTTGTGCTATAGAAAACACTATGTCCCTAATAGCATCATGGGTAGCTATCCTCTGTCCTCCAAAATGACACCGTGTCATATGGACTGCTGCTGCATCTAGTGTAGAACAACACTCACAAGTGAGAAATGAAGATGCAGATGGGTGGATCAAATCTAGGCAAAACCTCATCATTGTAGAGAAAGTAGTTGGTGCAAGTCAGAATGCCCTAATGCACGGTCGAGCTAAGATCCAAGAGCCTGCATCCTTGCTGGAGCAAGAGCAAAGACATGCTCTAGTAGCTTGAGGAATGGATGAGTCAACTAAGAGAGAATGTAGTATATACTCACATTGTTGCTCCATCAAGGAAGACTCTAAACCTCAAATCCAATCTGACAATAGTCAAGCAAAAGATGTCCTCTCATGCCCGTGGGGATAGACTATCTCTTGTTTGCCGCAATAACATCTGGAGAGAAAGGATTCCTCCTCCACTTTTGTCACATAAGTCCCCAAAACCGGCCTATCAACAACCACAAAACAAGAGGAAAGTAGGGATGCCAAGGGAGCCCAACTACCCAAAAACACTATAGGTGCCATCTCCTCCATAGATAGCAAGCCAACCCCTCCAACTAAATATGATGTGCATCATGGGAATTGATGTAGTAGCTTTGTCAAATTGATAATGGAGTCATTACCTATGAATCAATACTCACTATACTGCTCAAGAATTTGGCCTGTCAGACAAAATATCTGGTCAATAATAATAATAATCTGCAATATGTCAACTGCACAAGAAACTTGAAACTCGTATATGTTTAGAAAGTTTAAACTCCAATTAAAGTTCAAATAGCCTTTGTAGTTTTGGAGATGAAAAATTCAAAGCTGATGGGTATTCTTAGCAGGCCAATTTGAATATAGCACAATCTAAACATAGCTAATAGGTTGGAGCATTAACATATAGCTCAAAAAACTTTAAGAATGTTTCTTGAAGCATCCATAAAGTTTCTTGGGAAAAGTTCTATTAATCTCCCAAGGGTTTGAGTAACTTGTATGCCAAGTTGATGGTTAGCTTAATTTGTATGTCAAATAAATAACTAGCTTAGTTTGCTTATCAAGTAAAAAATTAGTTTAGCTTGCATACAAAGTAAGGCAGTTTCTAGAAAGGATCTTCCTTGGAAGTTCCTTGGGAACCTTGTACCTCAGTTGCTTATATAATACCAAAACTTGAACTTGAGCTAAGCATTTGGATTTTCTCTCACTTGAGAATTCCACCATGATCTTCCAATCTCCTAATTCTCTCTTTGAACATTCACACTTGGTCTACAAGTGTAAATGCAAGATTTTGAGTCCACATATAGTGCTTACTCCCTCACACTTTCCACTATTGTTCTAGTTCTTGGTAAGAGGCTTGAGGGTATTGGGCTATCCTCTAAGAGTGGATAACTTTTGTAGCTCATTTATCTCATACACTTTGGTTCAAGCTATAGCTCATGCTCATCTACTCCCTTGTTTGGAGAACACAAAAGAGACCAACTACATCTTCACAAGATGCTTTGTACCTAGAGCCTCCTATCTATCACATACTCACCCACACACAAAGGTATTCCTATCCCATCTACACACTTTTGATAATATGATATGTCATAAATTCTCCACTCTATTTGGGCTCCCTAAGCTATTAGAAACATGATGTAGATGAAAAATAGCTCTCCCTATAGCCATGGGAGGATGTGGTTTCACATTGCATGTGGCTATTGCATTGATAGCATATCTAAGAGCATGGGCAGTAGTGGTTACTTCATGGGAAAATAGGTTCTTACACAAGGATTTCCCTTTTTACTAGCAGCTATCTTGATATTAGATTAAAGCACCCATGGTTTCAAATCATCTCTTTGGTTAGCACAAGATCTATTGCCAAGTCCGGCATGTACAACACTCTCATCATTTATTTAGCCATAGATACTAGGAAGATTGAAGTGGATATTAGTATACATATGCACAATTTCACCCTTACCATCATCCCTATTGATGAGCCTTACCTTATAAGGTTAAGATTCTCTCTTCTAAAGGGAAAGGCTCTTGAGCTTGGCTCAATGTCTCCACATTGATTAAGAACTTTTGCTTTATATTTGAGGACCTTACAACAACACTTTCTCTACTTTTAGAATTACAACATCCATCACTTCTAGGGCTATTGTGGATCTACATATGACACACATGGCATTTCACATTCAACAATGTGCTATTGGTGGAGAGCACACTAGAGTTCATGATGCTATCCAAAATACAATGGCTCATATCTTACAATCTACTTTTACCTAAGTTCAAATTCAACAATGGTTGGACTTGCCAAGACCATTCCCTTGGAAAGTGAGAAAAATATAATCTCATTCATGGATAGCCAACATGCCTTTGTGTGTGGTTGTTGTGACTTTAACACCACTATGACAAGAATCCTTGGCACAAGTAGACAATCAAGTGGGAGCTATGACAATCATTTCTCCCAAATGGAAGGAAGACCATTCCACACCAAGACTCTCCTTTGATACCTTTTTCCCTTTGGTAGTGAAGATTTTTAGTCATCTCCACCAGTTCAATGGTCTTCTTTGAGATATGATCTGAGGTTCTATGTTGAGGAGATGAGCCTTAGCTGTCTCCTCAACCATGCTCACCTCATAGTTTTGCCAAAGGATCACCTTATAATGATCATAAGCATTGGGTCTTTATAGATGATTAGTGGCAATAGAAGCTCCCATCATGTTTAGGTCACTCTCTCCCCATTTAAAAAATATACCTTTGAAAGATCTATATCCGACAATGCAACTAAAATGTACTTTACTTCTTTTCTTGTGTCTAACATAGACTTGGCTTTTAGCACTCTTTTGCTTGAACCCCAAGCTCATGCTTCCAATTAGAACTTCTTGAAGCTCTTGTATTCTTTTCCCTTTGAGGATTATTATTTGATGGGTGGTGTTGTAAATGAATTTGATGTTCTTGGTGGGGATCAAAAAGAAATGTATTTTTTTTCTTCTCCTTTCTATATACCCAATTTTTGTTATCACTATTCATGGAAACTTTAAGAAGAAATATGGACCATACATTTTTTTTAGTATATCATCTTTATGGGAATTCTCTAGATATTTTACAGCATAATATCAATTGGAAAATCAACTCATTCCCATTGTAGTTTTATAAAATGTTGGATTGAAATAACATATAGAACTAGTGGTGTAATGGTAGGAGTGAATTTGATAATATGGAATGGATAATATATATCCTAACACGCTTTATGTGCTTAAGAAAACACTATGAAGAATATAACCCTTTTGCAAGTAGAGCTTTCTTGTTTCTTCATGTGTTACAACATTTGCAGCACCTAAGTTAGTTTGCTAGGATGCTTGAGTGATTATCTTACAACCTAAATTTTATCAATAGACATTCATGAACAACTTAATAATTTCCATCCATACAATAAAGGTTTATGTTTCTAAAATTAGAGACAAAACTTACACAATTAGAGCCACTATTTGCAGCATTAATACTATCATACTTCTGGATTTTCAGTTATTGCTATGGTCCTTGGTCTCCACAAGTAGAGATATATCTTTGAAGCACATAATGTTGCTATAGAGAACTCAATCTGTTTTTATTGAATCTTTCAAGCTCTCGACTATAGTGAACAAAGGTGGTGAATTTGACCTAGATCCTCTATGCTAGAGTGCATTTGTCTCATGAGTATTATCAAGTGCTTTTTGCAAAATGCATATAAATGTGACAACCAAGTGTTAACATACTAATAGTATAAACAATAAGAACAAGTAGTTCACTCAAGGATAGGATTTTGGAATGATAAGATTTGAAGGGAAAGTGTGACAATATCACAATTTGTTACTTGATACATATTTAACCTCTTGAGTAAGAACCACTCTTAGAAGAATACAGTCTTGCTGGCTATGTTGCATATAAAAATGAGAAATTATATCTCCCTCACAAAAAGTCAATTTCAAATAATGCTCTTGAAGGTGATAGTTTAGTTTGCATGGAAGGTAAAGCGGTCCCAAGAGTTGTTCCCTCATAGTTACCTATGCTTTGCATACTACAATTTTTGTGATTATATTCTAACTTTCCCTAAAGGTGCCACTCCCAACAACATTGCAAGTTTGTGACACGTTAGAATTTTTGTTGTAGATTATTGTGTTGTGGTTTGCATAAATAGTGAAAAAGGAGCTTATTATAATCTATCCATGGGATCCATCCTACAATCTACTCCACATTATTGGAGTAGACTGTAGGACGGATCCCATGGCTGAGCTATTGCCATATGAGTAATCTATGTACATGACTAGCCACAAGGATTATAGTCTTGTCCTCTTTGAGGGCTCTTATGTATATAGAGAGTGGAGAGTTGATAGATAGGTGAGTCTTTCTGTTGTTAGGAGTCTAGAGTGCAAGGAGGACATTGCAAATGAGAGTTGTACTAGAGCATGGATGCTAGTGCATCAAGGAAACACTTGAGTAGGAGATATCCCTTGCTTCAGATCTACCATTCCCAGATTCTTTCCTATCAGGTTTCAAAATCTACACCATGACCAATTATTGGATTGGATGGTGACACATTTTGGTGGTATTCATGGAGTCGATGATGGAAAATCCATATCCTATTGTCCTTATGGTGCTTACGTATGAGCAGGTTTGGGACTTGACAATTTATGTGCTCTTACAGTATGACAATGGCTTAATCTCATTCAAGAGCTTCAAGGTGAAGTTGTGGGGTCCATTTGTCAAAAAGAGAAAAGCTAAGTGAAAAAATTGCAAATGCTTGGATCCTAATAAGGAAAGTCAAGACTTCTTTGAGTATTGAGTGAACTCAACAAACTAATTTGCCAAGAGAAGAACACTCTTGGAGAGACAAGCTAACATACTGTGAACCAAAGACAAAAGCTGAGTGATTTGAGTAGATTATCAATGGGATATAATCTATTGAATCAAAGAGGGTCAAATTCATACCTAGGTGCACAAATTTAGAGATTTTGAAGGTCTCATGACACACTTTTTTGATTTGTTGGTGGGGTTGGGGAGAAAACAAAGCACATATTGTGCTGAGCTCAAGAAATTTAATATCTGAATTAGTCCCAAATCAGATCTGATCAACTGAAGTTGGAGCTTTGGAAATTAAGGTGTTTAAAGATAGATGATGATCAAATTTATGGTTTTGGTCACTTCTCAAGTTTTGGTTTCAATCAGCTAATGAAAAATTCTAGTAGTTTTAGTATTCTAGTTATGTTTTGCAGCTCTATGAGAGAGTTTCATATGAAATTCCCAACTAGAGAATTCAATCTCTTGGATCAAGTATACTTGGGTTTGTGGAGCTCACAAGTTAGCCCATCCTAGAAATTAATCCATATCTATGGTTTGGAAATGTATTAAGCCTTCAAGCTTCATAGAGATTTGGATAAGAGCACAAAAACTATTGTGTAAATTTTGGTTGGCTTACAGTTTATAGAAAATGAGAGAAAATGCAAAATAATCTATTGAAAAGACCATTGTAAGTGTAGTAGAGAAACTCCATATCCAATTGCAATTGAATGTAAAATTTCCAATTTGAAGTCATGAGTGGAAGCATTGAAACTTCTTGAAATATTTCTTGTTTTTTTATTGCATTCTTGGGAAAAATTTGGCCAAAACCTGTGCAAGAATCAAAACTTGAGCACTATTTAGGATTTTGAAATTAGGATTAGAAGCATCAAACTTTGGCCATGTTTGTGTCCTTGTCAAAGTAGCTATAGTGGTCAAATTGAGTTGTGTTTTATATCAATGGAAAGCTTATCTTACAAGATTTCCATATATTTGAAAGAAAATTAAATCAAAGCTATAGAGAAAGAATGTTCTCATCTAAGTCTCACAAAGGTTGTCAAGAAAGCTTAGAATTTCCATACTTGGAGTCCAAATTGGGTGCAACACTAGAGGATAGATTGGATGCAGCTTGGAGTATAGATTGAAATCAACTTGTGGATAGAGAAAGAAGACTCTGAAGCTCAGTTTGACCAAAAGCATGAAGCATTGTTACAAAAAATTCTTGTGTTTGGATCCTCTCCATTCTTGCATGCTTGATTGTATTCCTAATTGGCTTAGACTTGTGTTTGGGCATTTTTCTTAGGTTTTTTTTTTAGATGTTATGTATTTCTCCTTGGTAATAATAGAACTGATGACCAGCAAACAATAGTGCTCATAATGATTAGATGTCAAGTTGCTCATCACTTCCTTACTAGAAAGAATACTAGAAACAAGAGTAAAAGGTATTGGATTTTGGGCTAACATGCAGGCTCAGACTTGCAATGATAGATCTACATATAACCTCTGATCCATAAGCTGCACATTTAGGCACATTTGTGCTCTACAATCAGTCAACCAACTTGACCAGTTTCTTGCTGGAATAAACCTTCATCTCCAATGCATAGATTGCTGACATGAAGCTGTGGGAAAAGTCCCATAGCTTCATTTGATGAGCTTGAGTCAAGATCAACATCTCCACTTGTCCTTTCGTGCAATTAGCAATATCCTCCACTACCATGATGACTCTCATTTGCTTCTCATCCAAGGTGTCCCATTTCCACCTCTTGCCTTACTTGTACACAAAGGATCAGCTCCTTCTCCTCTTGCTCAATAGCCATTGCAATCAGCTCTTCAATGTGCATCTTGGCCTTCTCCTTGTAAGTGTTGTGAATGAGTCTATCCTTGGCTAATTGAATTATAAGTATCTCCTAGGGCTTTCTTTAGGGAAGCCACTTCATCATCACAAGCATGTATCTGATCTTCTTGCTCCTTCTTGTAATCCATAAATGCTTGATTATGCTACTTAACTGCTACCTTCATAGCGCTGACTTTGGCCTTTGTCCTCTACAACTCTACATTCATTCTTGCCTTTCTTCAATTAATTCCTTATTCTTTCCCAATACTTGGATTTCTCCCACATGGAGTTCAAATCCTTTTGCTGGGCTATGAGCTTCTCCTTTGGTTTATGGATCTTCTGCATAGGTGTAGCTTCTAATTTTTGCATTAATGCAGCTATGTCTTTGTCCTTTTTCTCCAAGGCGTACCCTTGCTCACAATACCTCTCTTCTGCACCTATGAGTTGCTCTTTGAGTTGTGTGAGCTCTTGCAAATCTATCATGCTCTCTTGCCAAGTCAGGTGTGCTTTGTGATGTTAACCTACTTCAAAAAAGTGTTGTCCCTTGAACTTTGACATTTTACCTTGGGCTATCATTGATTTGTTTGAAAACTCTCTCTTCTCCCAATAACCACTTTGGATATTTTATTGGAGATACTCTATCAACATTGGGTGTGCTAGTGCTCCGTCTCACAATAGGAGACCTCAAGATGGCCTATAAGATCTTTCTATACATTCTAGGTAGAAGCACCATGATTTTGGATGGTAAGAAGAAGGCAAAAGTTGAATTTTCATCTATTCGTAGTATTGAAGGTCACTCTAAGTCAAAAGGTTATGGACTTCTTGATTCTCAACAAAGTAGCAGCTTTACTCAATTTTCTACAAGCGTGTGTAACTCTCCAAAAAGTGTAGCTATTGGGCTAGAAGAATGTTATTAAGCTTACTTTATGTGTGTTATTTTTTATAAAACTCCTCAATTTAGAGTCTAGGTCCTTGGTCATTATTTAGCCCTTTGGTGGTTAAGGAGAGGTGAGGACTTGCCATCCGCACATGCAAGGGCATTTGCATGTCTTCTATCATTAGGTGTCACTTTCTTACCCATGAATCTTTCTTGATTGGTTTTTTTCCCGCATGCCAAGCCTACTCGCAAAATGCCAATGGCTATCTTTATTACAATGGCTCTTGGTGGCAATTTCTGGCTGAGATTGCGCTACTTCAAATTGTAGGAGCATTTATCATATAAGTGCCAATGAGGTTCTTGGTCCTCAAGCCTACAAGCACCGCGGATTATCCTACATCACTTTGAGTGTTGCTTGTCTTGCAAGCACTTGGGACTATTGTACATCACCCTGAGTGCTACTTTTCCTAACTTTTGTAATATGACTACAAGTGCCACCTCTTTTTGGAGAAATTCCCCTAGTAACTACTAATATCCATAGTCTTTCTCTAGGCCTTAAGCATAATTTGATCAACAAAAGCAAATTTTGAAGAAATGGAAGCACCACACAAAGCACAACAGCTGGATAGATAAGCCAATTTGGATATGAAGAGGTGAAGATAATTCAACATAGTGATGGCTAGTGTATGTTGTGTATATGTATATATTGGAGTCATGCATCATCATGGTGGGAGATCATTGGAGTCAAGCATCATTGTGGTAGGTGACCATCAAATTCATGACACCATTAGAATGGTGAAACATCTTTGTGCTTGATCATTTGTCCAGACCTATGGTATAATAATGAGTGTTCACAATACAACAATTTAGTAGTACCATGCTATTGAGACAATTTTCTTGATGTTGAATTGTAGTAAAATGATAAGCAAAGTGTAAAATAAGAGTGCCGCCCTACAAGCAAGGCCATCATAACATTTAATTAAGAAGCTGAGGTAAAAATTAGTGTTGATAGGAGTAAATTTAATTGAGGGATTTCATAGGCACATTGCTGTTAAGTTCACCCCATCATCATGAAGTAGGAAATATAACAGTTTAGCCCCAAAGTAATTCAAGTTCAAACTTCCAATTTTTTCATCTAATTCTATTTATGCTTAATCTATGTGTTTTTGTGTGCATGAATTTGACTCTATCATTGAAGTACATTTTGGAGGACCTCCATGATCCTTAGAGTATCAATATCAATGTTGTGTATATTTTATGATTGCTTATCAAGTAGTGGTAGGAACTTGAAATAAAGATATAGATTGTAAAAGACTGAATCCAA
The DNA here is from genome assembly GCA_948567375.1 of Lunularia cruciata. Lineage (NCBI taxonomy): Eukaryota > Viridiplantae > Streptophyta > Marchantiopsida > Lunulariales > Lunulariaceae > Lunularia > Lunularia cruciata. The sequence goes on along the minus strand of OX419761.1, from coordinate 19,869,789 downwards.
GGAGAGAAATAGGAGAATGGAAACTCACATTGGGACACTCAAATGAGAGAAAACCCCGAATGCCTAGCATGAGCTTTGGGCTTTGGTATTTATAAGTCACATACAAGGCCCTTGAGAAGCTTCTCAAGAAGTTTCCTCAAGTCGCTTTCTTAGAGTGCAAGCCAAGTTAACTAGGAAGCTTCTCAAGAAGCTTCCTTCTAGAAGCCGCCTACTTGGTGTGCAAGCTAAGCTAGTTAGAAGCTTCTAGAAGCTACATAATTGAGGTGCAAGCTAAGCTAGCCGGGAAGCTTCCCAAGAAGCTTCCTAGATACTTTTAGAATATTCTAGGCTAATTTGTCTTATGTGCTACTTTGTGAGCCCAACTAACTTTGTCGCTAAACTCCATATTGTTACATATTCCCCCGCCGCTAGTTGGTGACGTTCTCGTCGCCAATGAAGCTTCAAATTCCTGGATGGTCATTTGTGCATTCTAGAGGTGAGAAAGAGGTTCCCATGTGGCATCATGAAGGGGATACCCTTTCCAAAGGACCTTGTACTTTGTATGTTGGCGATGTCCTTGCTGAATATGGCGACATGCGAGGATACGATCAACTTTGTACTCCTCATGATCATTGATAGGGACAGGAAGAGGGGGAGGTTGGACTCAAGAGGAAAAGGAATAGGGGTAGGGAACAAAGGGGTTCAACTTGGAAACATGAAAGACATGATGGATACGCATGTGACAAGGCAATGCAAGTCGATAAGCAACACGAGAGACAATTTGGGTGATATCAAAGGGTCCTATCCAATTAGGGGTAAGTTTACAAACTTGGGTATCAATTGGGAGAGGGAGGTTACTAGAGGATAGCATGACTTTATCACCAATTTCAAAGGTAAGAGCACGACGATGGTGGTCTGCATATTGTTTTTGGCGGTTCTGAGCAACAAGGAGGTGAGACTTGGCTTGTTGGAGAGATTGGGATATAGTGGTCAAGAATGTGGAAGTATGAGGAACTTGAGATGGAGGGGGAGCAAGAAGAGAATCTGGAACAAACAAATCTTGGCCAAATTTGAGAAAGAAAGGAGAAAATTTGGTGCTTGCCTGTTTGGAATGTTGTAGGCAAATTCTGTAGCTACAAGACATTCATCCCAATTGGTATGGTGGACATTGACAAAAGCATGCAACATATCCTCCAACTTACAATTTGCACGTTTGGTTTGTCCATCAGTTTGAGGATGATAGGCCATGGACAAAGCAAGCTTGGTGCCGAGTATCTGGAAGAGTGCTTGCCAAAACTTCCCGGTAAATCGAGGATCACAGTCGGAGATGAGTACACGTGATATCCCATGATGCTTGAAGACATTGTTGAAGTAGATTTGCGCTAAGGTTAGAGCATCCATGGTATCACAGGTTGGTGCCAAGTGGATTTGCTTACTAAGCTTATCCACAAACACCACGATTGCGGTGTGTCCTTGTTTTGTCTTTGGCAAGGATGTGATGAGATCAAAGCTCACATGCCCCCAGCAAGCGGATGGAACAGCGAGTGGTTGAAGGAGTCCACTTGGCTTCTGGTTGCTGGTCTTGTTACATTGGCAGTTCTCACACGATTGGACAAATTCTTGAAAATCTTGTGTCATGTTGGGCCACCACCATTGACATTGGAGGGTACTCAAGGTCTTGTCCACACCCATGTGACCCACGATGGGTAAATCATGGGCTTCTTGAAGGCACACAAGTCAAAGATCACCTTTAGCTGGAACATAGATCCGGTCCTCATGGAATAAAAGGCCTTCCTTGATGGAGAAGGTGTTGTACTCCTTATCGCATGCCATATGGCAACCTTGTACCATTTGGAAGAAGGGATCTTGGTGTAGAGCTGACTAAAACTTGTTTTGGACCTTGGAATCCATTGACACCGTTGAAATTGCCACTGTGATGAGAGGAAGAGATTTCAAATCAGGTCATCATGATAAAGCATCAGGGATGACATGGAACCAACCTGGTTTGTACTCAATTTTGATGTCATACAGTTGGAGTTGTTCCTCCCATCAATGATGTTGACTCTTCATGTGTTCCAAGTGTAAGGTTTGCAACAATGGTTTGTGATCAATTTGCATGATCACTTGTTTCCCCAAGAGGTAATGCCACCATACCTTGGTGGCGTATACCATTGCAAGTTGTTCTTGATCTCAAGTAAAGTAGTTTTATTTAGCCGTATTGAGTCGGTGAGACAAAAAAACAATAGGATGGAGTCCATCTGGGAATTCTTATTGCAACACGGCTCCAATTGCAAAGTTAGAAGCATCAAAATCAACCACACAGGGTAGTTGAGGATCACATGGTTGAAGAATGGGTCTTGAAGACACCATATGTTTTAACTTCTGGAATGCTTCTTCATGCTCGGTGGTCCACTAGAAGCTCAAGTTCTTTCCCAAGAGGTCAATCAATGGTGCAGCCACATGAGCATAATAATGGATGAACCATCGGTAAAATCTGGCCAATCCATTGAATGCCCGTACTTCTGTAGCATGCTTCGGGGTAGGCCAATCAGTAATAGCCTTGATCTTCTCTTCTTCCATCTTGATCCCCTCTGATGAGATCTTATGACCCAAGAAGGTAACCTCCTTCTGCCAAAAGGCACACTTTGACTTCTTGTAGTAAAATTTCCATTGTCGTGGTCGTCTTAGGACTTCTTGCACATGATTTACGTGTTCTACCTCTATCTTACTATGAATTAAGATATCATCCAAGAACACCACCACAGACCAATCCAATAGTCCATCCAACACCCAATGGATCTGATCCATGAAGAATGTAGGAGCATTAGTGAGTCCAAAAGGTAGAACTCTCCACTCAAAATGCCCATACCTTGTACAAAAGGTAGTCTTTTGCACATCCTCTCTCTCAATGGAAATTTGCCAATAGCCGTTGTGAAGATCCAACTTGGAAAAGTAGCATGCTCCACTTAGTTGGTCAAGCAAGTCATCGATTCGAGGCAAGGGATATGCATTCTTCATGATTTGTGTGGTGCCCACATTTTCTTTTTTCAAAATAGAAAAGAAGAAGTGTATAGAGAAGTCGAATTGCGCATGTATGGCCGAAGAAGGCAAAGAAAAGAGTCTTCGGGATGAAACCCGAAGTAAAGTGACTTCAGGTCTATGAGCCGGCCTGTCTCTCACTCAAGATGAACCTCTGATGGCTATTATGGTAGTGCACCATGGACTAAGAAGGCAAGGAACCCCAACTCCATCATACTCCTCCAAGGCTAACACTCCAAGACTCAAGACATTGCTCACTAGAGAACTCAATGAGAGAGAGATAGTTGCAAATGAAAGGATGATCAGTACCTCCTCACCCCTTTATATACTTGTAAAATAATTACGTACCAAAGTTACTAATTACCGTAGTAACTCAAGTTACTAGACTAAAAGTCAAGTAAAGTCAAAAAGTAGAAAGGAATATCCATTCACATGGGCATATTCCCCTAAGCATGTGGTCTTATCTTGACCCAACTACTAAGTCAAGGATTCCTTCACATGGGCTATCCTTGGACTAAAGAAGAATCCAAAACAAAAAGGCTTGCGGGCCCAAGAGTTCTCAACTCTTTCCTCAAAGCCAAACACCTAGGAATAATACCAAGCCAACACACTAAAATCCAAAATAGTGGTGCTCATCTTTTCTACTTCCTCTAAAGTAAGGTCCTCTCTATCTTAGCTATGACTAACTTTAGCTAACCATGACTAATATAGAATCATCCTTTATCTCCATATAAATAATATCTCTTAAGTACTTGTAATACCAAGTTAAATATCACAATACCACACACATGCACATATGGGTGTTACAGGTCATAAGGCAAAGTACTCGGAAATGCCCTGTCAGCATACAACCTGAAGTAAGGAGTCTTTGTATTAGGGGAACTCAACCCGAGGTGAAGTTTGTCTAACAACCTTTTGTCGGGGCAAGAAATTCAAGAAGTGACCGTTCAAAACCGGCGGCCCATACGCACGAAGTACGATTGATAGTGACAGGCGCATGCAGGAGGTGTGATTTCTCGGTAGAAACTTGAAGTGAAGAAAGATGAAGAAAGTGCAACGCTATAAAGACCAAGCTTGCAACGAAGCAATGTCGAGCAGTTTTCCTTTGCCGTTGAGAAGTCGTCTTGCAAGTGATCGTAGGAAGGGAAATAGAGTTGAGGACGCGCTAGTGTGTAAGGGAGAAGTTGCAAGAGTGAAACCGAGAGACAATGAGAAAGCAAGAGAGATAGGAGGAGGAAAGAAGAACTCCGAATTCACAGTGAGGAATCATGCGATTCGGAGGTTAGATGTTATCGCAAGAATTGAAGTCTTGAGCCGACTTTGGATTACATTCTTGGCATGGAACTAGAATGTTAGTTTTCCAGGTTTCATGACTGAGATCATCAAGAGAAAGTGTCTCGATGGACCCGAGGAAGAAGGGAAGAGAGGAAATCTGGCTCGTTGGACATAGTCAGATTGGAGATTAGTACTCGGGAAGGAAGCAGGCACGGAGCAGGGTACCACGTTCTTGGAGAAGGGAGAGATAGCCGAGGAAACCCAAGAAGTGAGAGATGCATTCTTGTCAAAGCGGATGAAGAATGAGTACAAAGTTGAGAGCTATAAAGATCCTATCAAGAAGGGAATTGTGAGTGCTCTGATGGCAATCCTGAAGCCGGAGAGAACAACCTATGTGATGAAACACCAAGCGGTGTTCTTTCACAAATTTTTTGGAGGAGAGCCAATAAATTGGGCGAGGTGTTTCCATGGGAGAATGCAACAAATGGTGTGGAATCTGCAGGATAAATCACCTCCACATTACATCGTGCCATTTGCAGCCCATTTCTACCTCAGGTTGAATTTGCTGAACTCGGCGGAGCAAACTCGGATGGTGTCGCATTTCCATCCCGATTTGAGAAGGGAAGTCGATGTAGAGGAGCAGTAGTACATCTTACAAATTAGAAGCACAGAGAGTACTACAAGAAGACGGGGAAGAATTGTGGAGATAGAAGTGAGTACTCCAAAATCAAAGAAGCAAAGTCGGCAGAGCAAAGCCGAAGACATGACGAAACTTCGGAAGACCAAGAGAGGAAACTTGAGGCAAAGCATGGTGGTGATCGAGTTAGAAGACAAAGACTCGGAAGGTGAAGCCAAGTGCAAGTCCAAAGATTCGGAACATGAGGAGGAACCCGAGCTAACATTACAAAGTGGAGATACGAGTAGTGACAGCAATGAGGGTGGAGAAATGACATTGGTGCTAGCTACTGCAGAGGAGGAAGAAGAAGTGCAGGCGAAGACCGAGGCAGAGGACAACACGAAGTTGGAAGATGAGATACCCGAGGCTGAAGAGAAGAAGATCATAGTTCAGAGGGGAGTCCGCTCGAGATGCAAGGCAAAGTGTGAGGCAGGTCCGAGTAACATGAAAGAAGAAATGAACGAAAGCTCAGGAAGTGAGGCGTCAATTCCGATACGAAGACTAGAGAGAAGAAGGCGAGTATTGGATGAACATGAAGTGCAAAGGGAAGTTGCTACGTAAGAAGAGGTAGTAGCGAGCGATGGAGTAGAGTACCTGCGGGAGGTGGTGTGTCCTCTGTTGGTGAAGTTGGAGCACAAGAAGAAGGAGATGCAATCAAAGTGTCTAGAAGTGAAGACTGTGTTGCATGTGTTATCAAGATTAGAAGAAGAGAACTCGGAGTTGAAGAAAATCATAACCCGAGGTGAGGAGGAAAGTGAAGTACTACGAGTGGAGGCAGTAATGAAGACTCAGGTAATTGAAGACCTGAAGAGAGAAGTGAGATATCGAGAAGAGCTTGTTAAGTAGAGTGACATAGCAAAGGAAAGGCAAGTAGCAGAATATGAGATCTTGAAGCAACAGTTTGCTGATTCAAGAGTAGAACGTATCCATGCTATGGCGAGAGTAGTAGCGAAGGAACAAGAGCTCAATAGAGTGATGGAGAGTGTAGAAGAGAAGAAGCAGCTCTGGCAAAGAGAGTTAGCAGCACGATATAGGGAAGAAGAAAGATTACGAGAGTTACTTCATAGTCAGGAGGAGAAGATTATACAGAAGGAGAAGGAGAAGGAGAAGGAAACGGTGAAAGCCGAGTTCGAAGCAAAGTTGGCAATGTACAGGGAGGATTGGCTTGCAGATCAAGAGCGAGAAAGAAAAATGAGATTAGAGCCGTTGAAGGAGATTGTCCTCAGGATGAATGTGATGTTGAGTACAGAGGCCAGTGTTCGAATTGAAGAAACAAGGCTGCACAAGTTGAAAATATTGGTGTAGGAGACAAGGCGAAGATAGGCAAAAGATACAAATTTGAATGCCTTGTTGATCAGTCTAAGAACTCGTGTAGATAGGAAGATATTAGAGGTAGAAGATAATATTGCGATTAGATTAGACATCATAAAGTTGGAGATAGAAAAACTTCGGAAGGATATTAGAGCCAAACCCAAAGTAGATAACATAGGAGTGCAGATGTCTTTGGAGTTACCATCGGAGACATTGGAGAAGAGTGGGTTGAGAGATGAAGATTTAGAAGGGTTACCCACTAGTGCAATTTCAGATCAAGAAAGAGAATTGTTGAGAATCTGGTAGAAGAAGTAGAAGATATGAAACCCGAGGACAGAGTAGTAGGAAGTAAAATTACTTCGGGTTCGGGTTTGAAAGCCAAAGACGAAGTAGACATCAGATTAGAGTAGTAACAGTTTTAGGATTTGAAGAGGCAGATACGAAGAGATGCATTGTCATCTCGGATCTGCAGGTTAGAAGAGTTGTTGTAGAATGGTATAGTTGTTAGAACTGTCAATTTGCTCACTACTTAAGAGTGGCAATCGCAAAGAATTGTTGGTCAGTGCTCATTATTTCCGAGAATAGATAAAGCGAAGTGCTGTGAAGTAGTGCTTGTCGCTTGAGCTTGATTCCGAGTATCAGCTTTGTAATTGTGTTTGTGAGTGTTTGAAGAAATTCAAAGTGCAAGTTAGTGTGCTTATTGGATGTTGGATTCCGCAACCTTGATCTTCATTCTGTGTGTTTGATCTTGAGTGAAGTGCAATCAAAGCATGCCTTGACAGATCTGAGAGGAATTGTAGTGTTGGTAGTATTTTGCATTTGTGAGTGCAGTGCGAAGTTGATGTGAAGCAATTTTGATCGAGGAAGTTGTGCCTTCAGTGGAGGGGTGGAACACAATTCTGAGGCAAAGTCATTTTGCAGTGAAGTGCCATTTTTGGGAGAGCCTGAATCATCACAATCAAAATTGTTTGGAAAGAATTGATGGAGTTGTGATTAAGGAGTGTGAAATTTGTGACAAGACTGCGAGTCAATGCTTGTACTCTCTTCTGGGTGTGGTTTCTACCTTAGAGACTAAAGAAGAACTCAAGAAGAACTACAATTGTTACTTTGCTTTGTATTTGACCAATTCTGACTCGTATCTCTATGGGAACAAACTTTACTTACCTGATTACCGCAAAAGTGATATTTTCCGGGTTGTCACAATTTGCTTATTGAGCCCACAATAATCAATACAAAAACAAAGTCCTCCATCCTTCTTTGGAACAAATAGTACCGGTGCTCCCCAAGGAGAGGTACTATGTCGAATGAAGTCTTTCTCCAACTCTGTAAGTGTTGTTTGCAACTCCTCCAACTCCTTTGGTGAGAGCCAATAGATTGGTCTACTCACTGGAGTACTCCTTGGCAATAACTCAATTTTGAAGGGCATACCTTGATTGGAGGGTAGTCCCTTTGGAAAATCATCCAGAAACATGTACGCAAAATATTTAACTATCCAATCAACCATTGCTTGATGAAGCTCTCGGTTCTCCACAAATTGTTCTTGTGCAATCGGCTTGATCCACACCACAAATATAGACTTATCTTCCTCCATGGTTGCCTTCTTGGCAAACTTTCCATCTTGGGACTCCACTTCCTTCGAGGTTTGCTCTATGGTTACCTTCTTGACAAACTTTCCATCTTGGGACTGACTATTCTTAGGTGTCTTATTCAAAGGTGCCAAACAACCTAATCGGAAATTCCTACCTTGGTGTTGTACTTGAATTTGGCGTCAGGTCCAATCGAATTGAATCTTATGACGTTCAAGCCAAGGTAGACCTAGAATGATATCATAGTTTAGAGGTGTCACTACAAACCTCATACACTCCAAATACTCCTTCCTAATTTTGAAGGTAATAGGATGCGAGATGTGGAATGCAGAACTCTTTCTACCATCCGCCATCATCAAACTATTTCCAATCATTGGCTTGATAGGAATACCCAATTCCTTTGCTACTTGCATAGACATGTAATTCTTTGAACTTCCAGAATCAACCAAAATCCTACAACCCCAATTAGATATCATACCTTGCAAGTGAAGCAAACTTGCATAGGTCAAGCCTTCAATCCCATTGGAACTAATCAAGCTCCTAGTAGGCGACTCAAAATCTCCTACTAGGATTTGTTTCCCTGATCATTCCGCTCCACAACCTCCACTTGGGCAACTTGTTGAGGTCATCCATTCTTGAGTGGACATTCAACAATGCGATGCCCCAATTGGCAACAATAAAAACAACCACCATTTTGTCATAATTTCTCTCTATCTGCTATGCCAAGTGGTCTTTGTTGAATGACATCAATCTCCTTGTTGAGTGGGTGTTGGCTCCTCCATTTGTGTGTAGTGTATTGGTAGGCTCTGTGGAGGTCAAGGTCGAGACCAAGTTGTTGCCACCAAGGAATCAAAATGTTTGGCCAACCGCATGGCTTCCTCCAAGTGTTGTGGCTCTCGCATGGTTACCTCTAATTTGGTTCTTGCCTTCAAGCCCTTCACAAATTGATCTAAAGCTTCACCTTCCAATATATCTGGAATTGCATGATGATGTTTTGGAACTGCATGATGTAATTTCTTACAGAACCAATCTGTTTCAACTTTGCCAACTTATCTCGTGCAGCTTGTGTGACATTTATAGCTTGGAACCAACTAATTATTGTGCTCTTGAATTCTGCCCATTTCAAGATTGGTGCAACAATTTTTTGTTCCGCTCGCTCCACTTGGAATCTCCACCGTAGCTTTGCTACTCCATCCAATTGGCTAGAAGCCAAGAGAATTTGTCTTCGCTCATCTTGTAGATTGATAGCTTCAAAATAACGTTCATAATCAAATACAAAATTCTCCATTGCACCTGAAAGATTCTTGCCTTCAAATACCTTGGGTTTAGGGAATTTGATCCGATCTTCTCCTTCTCAAATTGGTACTCTCTCCACTTGCTCTTGTCGTCGAAGATTTCATTCATCCAACAATCAATGTTGTTCATCCAACAATCAAGTAAGGTGCTCGATTTGTTGCTGCATAGCAAGGATAACATTGGGTATTGCCGCCATGGTTACTACTCTATCACACCACTCCCAATCTATCTAATTTATTAACACATAGAAACTGCACGTCCACCGTTCTCCATAAGTTACAACCGGAAGTACCAAGGGTTCCTTAGAGATGGTGATCATATGCAAAAAATCTTGTCCAAAGTGTGAGGTGATGAATTGTGTGAAACAATGCTTGGGTAGTATTTGGTGGAAGTGGATTTGGTGGTCCATAAATTCTATCCATTCCATTCTTGCTCTGATACCAATGTAAAAGATTGAATCCAAGGAGAGAAATAGGACACTAGAAACTCACATTGGGACACTCAAATGAGAGAAAACCCCAAATGCCTAGCATGAGCTTTGGCTTTGGTATTTATAGGTAGCATACAAGGCCCTTGAGAAGCTTCTCAAGAAGCTTCCTCAAGCTGCTTTCTTAGAGTGCAAGCCAAGTTAACTAGGAAGCTTCTCAAGAAGCTTCCTTCTAGAAGCTGCCTACTTGGCGTGCAAGCTAAGCTATTTGGAAGCTTGTAGAAGCTTTCTTCTAGAAGCTACTTACTTGAGGTGCAAGCTTAGCTAGCTGGGAAGCTTCCCAAGAAGCTTCCTAGATACTTTTAGAATATTCTAGGTTAATTTGTTTTATGTGCTACTTTGTGAGCCCGACTAACTTTGTCGTTAAATTCCATATTGTTACATAGATGATGGAGTGGGGGAGTGCATAAAGGCCTAATTGGAGTGTTAGATCCTTGGGATTTTGAAGGCTCAAGGGTGGTATATTGAAAGGTCACAGAGGACTAAGAGAATAGTGAAGTATCAATATTGCAACTAGACAAAGGAGCACTAGGACACCTAATGTTGATAGAGCATCTACAATACAATATCCAAAGTGGTTATTGGGAGAAGAGAGAGTTGTCAAAAAAATTAATGATAGCCCCAAGGCAAAATGTCAAAGTTCAAGGGACGAACCTTGCTAAAGCAGGTTAATGTCACAAGCAAGAGCAACACCTGACTTGGCAAGAGAGCATGATAATTTTGCAAGAGCTCACACAACTCAAAGAGCAACTCATAGGTGCAAAAGAGAGGTATTGTGAGCAAGGGTATGCCTTGGAGAAAAAGGACAAAGGCATAGCTGCATTAATGCAAAAATTAGAAGCTACCCCTACACAGAAGATCCACAAAGCAAAGGACTAGGTGCAACATTGCAAGGTGTGTTGGCTGAATCCTACTCAAGGACAACTAGTGCCAAAAAGAAGTTGAAGAGCAATTTTGGGGCAAGTTTAGTGATTTGGAGAGCACTCAAAATGAATTGAAGGAGGGCCATGAAAGGATTATCATCTTAGAAATCCAAATGCAGGAGTACCAAAACAAGGTGGTACTGCAAATGGAGCATATGGCCAAGGAATTGGAGCAAGAGTTGGCTAAGCAAGCAACATTGCAAGTGGAGTGAGGCACTCAAAACTAATTGATGGAAGAAGAAAAGTTGAAGAAAAGGGCCTTTTCTGTTCTTTACACTTGCGATGGACAATTTTGGTCCTAATGCCTTTAGGCTTCTTCTTCCTACCATTTCTTTGGTCTATATCTCCAATCTTGCTTATGGCCAAAGTAAAACTACCTAGTTCTAACTCCTAGCTTTGATCTACATTAAATACTTATCAAACTTCTTAGTAGAAAATTATAGAGAATTTGCATATGAAGGGGCAAAGCGGGCTATTACAACTACTCCAGCCACTCCTTATCCCATCTATGAGATAGAAACATGTAAGTCTAGACCTTATCACATCCTTGCCAAAGACAAATCAAGGCCATATAACAATCGTGGTGCTTGTTGATATGCTTAGCAAGAAAATTCACTTGGCACCCACATTATAGATATTGTAGATGCTCTAACATTAGCACATATTTACTTCTATACTATCTTCAAACACCATGGGATGCCAAGGGGTTCCTAGCTTTGATCATGATACTCAATTCATTGGTAATTTTTAGAAAGTGCTTTGAAAACTCTTTGGCACCAATCTTGCCTTGTCTAGAGCCTACCATCCTCAAATTGATGGACAAAAAAAATGAGCAAATTGCACTTTGAAAGATATGCTAAATGCTTTTGTCAACATTCACCACGCTAATTAGACTATTTGACTAAAGGTTAGTTTGTTTATCTATAATAATTCCAAGCATGCAAGTACAAGGTTCTCTCCCTCCTTCCTTAATCATAATCAAGATCCACTTGTTCTAGAATCACTTCTTGCTGCGCCACCATCTCATGTCCTTCATAATTCTCCCTTCTTGTTCATGCTATTTGCATCCTTACACCAAGCTAAGTCTCATCTTCTTGTTTCTCAAAATTGACAAAAATAATATAGTAATGGTACTATCATTATTCACTTTGAAATCAAAGATAAGATGTGCTTTCCTCTAGTAATCTCCCTCTCTCTCTCTTGACATCCAAGTTTCTACAATGGCTCCCAATTCAAGTAGGTCATTTTGATATTAATCAGATTATTTCCTATCAATTACAAAGTTTCTCTTCCTATTAACATGAAGATCCATCCTATCTTCCATGTCTCAAAGTTAAAATCCTTTATTTTTGGAACTTGCTTTTTCTACTTTTACATAACCTCCTCCTCTTCCACTCTCTATTAATGATAATGAAGAATACAGAATTGACTCTACACTTGCACATCAAAATATCCAATGTGGCTGCTTATAGTTCTACTAAAATTATTCTTTGTTCTTCTTCTTTTTATTCCAAAGATAATGCAAGAGTATCACACATTGGTTGAATGCTCAATCTCTAAAGTAACTTGCTCCACAAATCAATGAGCAGAGGCATGTCACACTTTGTAACTCTATATGATTCACATAGAAACACCCTATGTAAATAATACTATTTGAAGCCATCTTCTTAAATGAAAACAAAATATCCTTGTTCAGATCTAAAGATAGAAATTTTACTAAAGGAGTGTGTTGTTGTCTAAAAATTAGTTTGAGTTATATGCAAACTCTAGGGATTTGCATCAAGAAGTTGTCTCAAAATGAGAATAGAGGACAAGGGGAACATATAATCCTTTGGAAAGTGTATTTTATTCACACATGTGAGCCCATTTCTCATCTCCAAAATGCAAAAAAGACTATCCTCAAGTTTGAGGATTTCATGGTAATGAGGATGTTTTCAACTAGTAGTGAGTGGATATGTTACATTCATCTTCTATAAGCATCTAGGAAGCTTATTGGTGAGAGAAGCTTCTAAGAGCTTTCCAAGGATTTTGTAATGTGTATGCCAAGTTGAAGGCTAGCTTAGCTTGCACTCCAAGAAATGTGACTTTTAGAAGGAATCTTCCTTTGGAGCTTCTTGGGAGCTTTGTATCTAAGTTGCTTATAAATACCAAAGCCCAGGCTCACATCTGGAATTTGCAATTGGAATTTCCTTCACTGGAAGTTCCAATGTGATATCTCCTTGCACATTTCTTTCTTCAATCTTATAAAAAACTCCTCAAATATGAAATTAAATTCCTCAATCAATGGGGAGACATGGAGCCAAGCTGCATAACCTTTCTCTCAGCAAGAGAATTGTATCCCTATCAAGTAAAGGTGCATTCATGAGGTGTATTGTAAGTGTATGACTGTGCACATGTTCATTGAGATACACTTGAATCTTCCTAAAGTCTAGGGATGCAATGAACAAAGGGTAAGTTGTGCATGTCAAATTTAGCAATAGACCATGAGTTAACCAAAGAGAAGTTTGGGAATCATTGTTGCTTAAATCTACTTTCAAGACATATGCTAGTAAGAAGGGCTATCCTTGTATAGAACCTCTTTGGCATAAAGAAGCCACAAGTGCCCATGCTCTTAGATATATTATCATTGCAATAGACTCTTGCAATATTAAACCATGTACACCCATGGCCAAAAGGAGAGTTATTTGTAGTCTATATCACCTTTTTGATAGTTGTGTGAACTGTAACACCCATTTGTGCATGTGTGTGGTATTGTAATATTTAGCTTGGTATTACAAGTACTTAAGAGATATTATTTATATAGAGATAAAGGATGGTTCTATATTAGTCATGGTTAGCTAAATTTAATCATAGTTAATATAGAGGGGACCTTACTTTAGAGGAAGTAGAAAAGATGAGCACCACTATTTTGGATTTTAGTGTGTTGACTTGGTATTATTCCTAGGTGTTTGGCTTTGAGGAAAGAGTTGAGAACTCTTGGGCCCGCAAGCCTTTTTGTTTTAGATTCTTCTTTAGTCCAAGGATAGCCCATGTGAAGGAATCCTTGACTTAATGGTTAGGTCAAGATAAGACCATATGCGTAGGGGAATATGCCCATGTGAATGGATATTCCTTTCTACTTTTTGACTTTACTTGAATTTTAGTCTAGTAACTTGAGTTACCACGGTAATTAGTAACTTTGGTACGTAACTATTTCACATGTATATAAACAAGGGGTGAGGAGGTACTGATCATCCTTTCATTTGCAACTATCTTTCTCTCATTGTGTTCTCTAGTGAGCAATGTCTTGAGTCTTGGAGTGTTAGCCTTGGAGGAGTATGATGGAGTTGGGGTTCCTTGCCTTCTTAGTCCATGGTGCGCTACCATAATAGCCATCAGAGATTCATCATGAGTGAGAGACAGACCGGCTCACATTTTTGGTTCCGTTGCCAAGACCTCTCTAGAAGGCAAGATAATGTTCCGCGTTCAATTCTACATTAGGTAGAAGGAGGCTATGAGAGCTCACTTGGAGAGAACATTAGGAGAGGAGAAGGCTGAACTTATGTTAGAGAACCAAGATCTATTTGTATACTCTATAGTTCATTATGATATCTTTGAGGTGATTTTGTACATCTTGTACACATGAGAGGAATTGGAGAGATTGTGTGAGTTGGATTGCAGATTTTGGGGATTAAGAGCAAAATCTCAAGTTTGAGATCTGGACATGAAATTTGTATACATGATAGCTTGGGTTGTCTTTCAGTCAACACACTTGTCTTTCAGTCAACACAAATTATTGTGAGAGCTACTATGCGCACTGGGCTAGAACTTTTGAAACTTGATAGGGTAAAGTGCTCCCGCAACTGCATGCTCTCTGGAAAATTGTACAGAGTCTGCCATTGCTTTAATTTTTAGTGAATTGTCCTAAAATATTTTAAGAAAATTCAGTGCATTGTATCCTACCTGTTGCTGCAAAAATTAGAGAGAGATCGTTCTTGTGTAGGGAGATGAGTTTTTGAAGTGAGGGGGGGTGGTTTTCAGACAAATCTGAAATATGTGTGCTGAATAGAAAGGTGTGTAGGCCAAATGGCTTGATTAAAAGATCTGAAATTTTGCAGGGAGGAACAAGCTAGAGTTGTGATCAAGTGTGAAGAATTTCAGAGGAATGTGACATATTGGTTGGGAGATTTGAGTGACATTGTGAGGAAGGGTCAATTCTGCAGAGTGGAGATCTCATGCATGAGGAGTTTGAGATCAACAAAAAGCATGTTTGAGTGTTTAGATTCATCTTGGGAACATGGAGCGTCATCAAGAGTGGAAATTGAGATTATGCAAGGTTCTCCAAGGGTTTGAGGTGATTGTAGAGGTGGATTTGAGGAAAAAAGAGTTTACAATAGAATTTTAAGAGAGTGTTGAGAGGATCCAAAAACCTACACCACTTGGAGGAAAGAGTGAGTCTAAGTGCTTTCTGTGTGGAGAGAAGGGACATAAGGCAAGTTCATGTCCATTGATCTTTGAGAGCAAGAGATTGAGGGAAAGGAGAGGCTTACTTGACTTGGGTTTTCATGTTGGACCTTCTTCACCAAGATTGGGAGGGAGAAGATCTAAGACCAAGGAGTTGTGTGAGGTTTGTGGAGTTGAAGGACTTCCAAAAGGACATGAGTGTAGTGGAGTAAAATCACTTTTGGAGACTTTGGTGAAGGATCTTGGAGAGAGTCTTAGTACAGCTACAAAAATACTACCACCTTCATCAGCTAGTTCTCAAGATTAGTGATGGAGATAATCTTTCAACTTATGGATAAACTATCCATGAAGGTTCGATTAATATGCACTCTAGGATTTGATGTTGCTATAGAAATCTTGGAGCAACCTGAACCTTTTGTGTTCCCTAGGGTGGATTACTCTCAAATGGTGTTAGTCATGTATATACTCTATTAGTTATAGAGTGAGAGAAAAGAAAAGAGAAAAAGAAAAATTGAGAGAGAAGAAAAATAGTGAGAGGTTAAGATGTAGAAACTTCCGGTTTTCTTTGGCAAGGATGGAGAAGATGTGGAGGCCTTTGTGAGAGATTTCAAGAGAGATTTCATAGGAAAAAATGAGAGGAGGAAGAATGAGTGGGCCTCATTATTACCAAATTTCTTTGTGGATGCAACACTTACATGGTATGAGTCAGAATACCAAAAGAGAGAAAGGAGAGATGGGGAAGAGGAGTCTTGGGAGACTTTGACTTCAGCATTCATTGAGAACTTTCTTCCTGATGAGAGTTATGAGAGATTGATGAGTGAGGTTACATTTCTCAAGCAAGGAGATGGAGAGAAAGTGAGTCTATGTGAAAAGAGTGGAAAAGTTAGAGTCCAGATTTTGCATAGTGTTGAGGAAGGGTGGGGATGATATGGAGACTACAATGATTGGCATAGGGGCCATGCTCACCAAGAATTTTGTGGAAGGGTTGAGACCACGAATTCAAAGCAAGGTGAGATATGAGAAACCTTCTTCCAAGGTTGAAGCGATCAAGATCGCAATTCATATGGAGGAGAGTTTGGAAGGGGATGAGAGTGATTTGGTGGTGAAGGAGGTTGTGCATCCTCCTCAAGGCTACAAGTATGGTGGAACTTCTGATACTTTGGTGACAAGGGTTGCACCACAAGTAGTAGTTGCTCCAATTATTGCACCTCCACCAAAGGATCCACTTCAAACCATCACAGAACAAATTGCGGATCTCAAGATCAATGTGGTGCAACTATGAGAGAAGAGAGAGGTGGATCAGAATATAGAGAGAGGGCCTAGGAGTTATGGAAACTATCCATATAGAGGAGTTCAACCAGCCAACAATTTCAATGATAGAAATTGTTTTGGTTGTGGAGGAAGAGGCCATATCCAAAGGAATTGCCCAAATTCCACTTACCATGGAGGAAGGGGTTATGAGGGAGCCAATAGAGAGAAAGAGGGTGGTAGTGAAACCTAAGTGGCTCCTAATCCAAAAAAGGTAAGGAGATAGCATCCATAGATGTGGTGGAGAGCAAGTATGAGAAGGGAGAGTGCTCAAACTCCAAGAGTCTTAATTTGGAGCTTTTGGCACAAGAGAAGAAGAGAGCTCGTTTTGCAGAGGATGTTCACTCTTCTCAAGGATTTACTCCAAGCAAGGATACTCCTATGTCTACTAGGAGCACTTGCACCTCAACACCATCAACAACAAAGATTCCAAGGAAGAAGTTGGGGATGGAGGATTTCTTGATTTCAAAGCAACAATGGAACTACAATATGTTGGAGAATGTTGGTAGTCACAAGGCTAACATCATAGTAGGCCAATTGATTGCTTTGAACCCTACCTTGAGAAAGGAGCTTAGAGGTGGTTTGAGTTCTACAAGGTGCAAGAGGAAGAAGAAGGCAAAAGTTCCAGTATCAATGGGGGTGATGGATGCCAAGCCAGCACCATGGGAGGCTTCTGAATATACCTCCAAGATTAATGTGAGAGTGAATGGTCACAACATCAAGGATGCATTGGTTGATGGAGGATCAACATTAAATGCCATGTCAGAAAGGTTGATGAAGAAGTTGGGTATGATACCCTCAAGACCTTCAACATTTGTGGTGAGCATGGCAAACAAGCAACAAGTTTGACCAGTAGGGGTGATGGATAAAGTGGTAGTTTCAGTTATGGGAGTTTAAAATCTCATGACTTTCCAAGTCTTGAAGGATTCAAGCCATGACTTACTTCTTGGGAGGCCATGGTTGAGAGCAGCACACACAGCTGATCGATGGCACAAAGGGTACTTGAGGATTGGGCCATCAAACCATAGAGTCACAGTTCTTGTGACTAACACCACCAACACTTCACATTTAGATACATCATCTTTTGATTATTGGGAATCAGATTCTGAAGAAGGAGCTTCAGGTGTGGACACAAGCATGGAAGAGGAGACTTCCACGGAGGAGGATGAATCTAAATCCAAATCCGATTCAGATGTGTATCCTTTGTGTGCTATGGATTTTGCATCTAAGCTAGAGGTTTTGAAGGACCCAGATAAATCACCATTGACACTTGAGGAGGTAGAGAGAAGGTTATCTACCCTCAAGTATGGTCCAAATGTTACCAAGGAGGAGAAGGTGAGATTTGAGGAAATTTTCCGCAAGTTCATCCATGTGTTTGCTTCTAGTTATAGGGATTTGGAGGAAGTCACCTTGGAGGAGCACAAGATAGAGGTGGAATCACATGCAAGACCAATCCGCCAAAAGCAACGTTGCATTAGCCCACCAATATCTTTGGTTGTGAAGGAGGAGATTGATAAGCTCAAGGAGGCTGGATTTATCTTTGAGGTAGAGAATTCAGAATGGGTGTCTCCTATTGTCATTGTGAAGAAAAAGAATGGCAAGCTTCGAGTATGTTTGGATTACAAGAAGCTCAATGTTGTTACCAAGAAGGACTACTACTCATTGCCATTCATTGGTGAGATCTTGGAGGAGGTTGCAAGTCATGAGAGGTACAGTTTTGGAGATGGTTATAGTGGATATAACCAAATCAAGATTGCACTAAAGCATCAATAACTCACCACATTCACCACACCTTGGGGAACTTACGCTTTCAAGGTCATGCCTTTTGGGCTTTGCAATACTCCAGCCACATTCCAACGGTTCATGAACAAGGTATTTGAACCTTTCATTGGGAAATTTGTGAGAGACTTCATTGATGACTTTTGTGTCTATGGGAGCAAGGAGGAGCACTTTGAGCACCTAATCAAAGTCTTGCAACACTTGGATGAGGCAAATGCATCACTCAACCTAGAGAAATGCATTTTTGGATGTGAAGAAGGTCTACTTTTGGGGCACATCATCTCCAAGGATGGAATAGCAATTGATCCTGAGAAGGTGAGAAAAATCTCAGACCTTCCATTCCCTTCAAGCTTGACAAAGTTCCGCCAATTCTTGGGGATGGTTGGATACTATAGGAGGTTCATCTTCTCATTTTCCAACAAGGCTTATGCATTGACCATCTACATGAAGAAGGGTGTAGATTACATGGTGATTTTGGAGGACAAGGAGACTCTCAAAGCTTTTGAGGAGCTCAAGCAATCCCTTGTTATAGCTCCAATTCTTGCTAAACCTGATTGGAGTAAGCCTTTCCTCCTCTACACTGATGCGTCTAATGTAGCTATAGGATGCACTCTTAGTCAATTAGACCAAGATGGGCATGATCATCCAATAGCTTATGCTAGTAGGCAGATGGTTTCAGTAGAGAAAAACTACTCTGTCATGGAGAGAGAAGGGTTGGCAGTGATCTTTGGTCTCAAGAAGTTTAGACACTACTTGATTGGAGGGAAAGCCACAATTGTCACGGATCACAAGGCTTTGAAGTACATCTTCAACAAGCCTAATGTTGAGGGGAGACTAGCAAGATGGATGATACTCTTGTCTGAGTATGACTACACCATTGAGGATAGGCCAGGAAAGAAACATGCAAATGTTCATCTTTTATCTAGAGCCTATGATCATGATGGAGATGAGCCAGTGGATGATTCCTTCCCGGATGAGGAGCTCATGACAATCTCAGTCACTAAAGAGGTTCCAGTGGAGTACAAGGAGATTGTGGATTTTGTGACAAGAGGTAACTATCCAGAAGGGATGCATGCTAGGGAGAGGAAGGCCCTTGCAGCAAGATCTAGACCTTACACAATGGTGGAGGATATTCTTTTTCACCAAGGAGCAGATGGTCTACTTCAAAGAGCAGTGGGTAAGGAAGAGTCTATCCTACTCATAAAGGAGTTTCATGAAGGTTTAGTATGTGGAAGACACTTTGCAGGAAAGGTGACTGCTTCCAAGATTCTAGATGCAAGTTACCATTGGAGAGGGATTTTCAAGGATTGTCTTGATTATTGCAAAACTTGTCATGTTTGTCAAGCTTTTGCTAGAAAGTCTATATCCAATCCACCACTTAGATCAATTCCATTGCTAGGACCTTTTGAGAAGTGGGGAATTGATTTTGTAGGTCCTCTCAATAGAACCCCAAGGAACAATAGGTACATTGTGGTAGTTACTGATTACCTTACCAAGTGGGTTGAGGCTAGACCATTGAGGGACAAGAATGAAGATGAAGTGGGTAGATTTCTTTATGAACACATTATCACTAGGTTTGGATGCCCTTTGGGGTTGGTTTCTGATAGAGGAAGAGAGTTTACAAGAAGCATTACTACAACCATGCTATGACATTTCTCTATCACACATAGAGTAACTACATCCTATAAGCCAAATTCCAATGGCTTGGCAGAGAGAACCAATCAGACCTTGTGCATGATGTTGGCCAAAGATGCAGAAATAGAGGGGGCTAAACATCATTGGGACAAGAGGATTCATGCAGTTTTGTGGGAGTATAGGACAACCATGAAGACTTCCACCGTATATTCTCCATTTCAATTGGTGTATGGTATTGAGTCTGCCTTACCTATTCACTTTGATCTTCCTACCTTCCAAAGCATTCATAGGAGATTGAAGAAAGCACAAGGAGGTGATGCAGAGAAGTCAAGGAAGGATCATTTCATGGAGTTGGAAGAGGCAAGAGCAGTTGCTATGGTTTGAGTGGAGCAAGCCCAAAGGAAACAAAAGGAGAGCTATGACAAGAGGCAAGGCAAGAAGAAGGTGGAGACTTTCAAAGAAGGTGATTGGGTAATGTTGTTTGATTCTATTCGATTCAAGAGAGTGCAAAAGAAGTTTTTGCCTAAGTACTTTGGACCTTTCATAGTGGAGAAGGTGTGGGGAAATTACACCTATGATCTCAAGGAGTTGGGAGGAAGACACTTTGATAGGATTAACAATGATAAGTTGAAGATGTACCATAGAAGGTAGAGAGACCTTCACTTTGAGGACAAAGTGAAAACTTAGTCTGGGGGTAAATGTAACACCCATTTGTGCATGTGTGCGGTATTGTGATATTTAGCTTGGTATTACAAGTACTTAAGAGATACTATTTATATAGAGATAAAGGATGGTTCTATATTAGTCATGGTTAGCTAAAGTTAGTCATAGCTAAGATAGAGGAGACCTTACTTTAGAGGAAGTAGAAAAGATGAGCACCACTATTTTGGATTTTAGTGTGTTGACTTGGTATTATTCCTAGGTGTTTGGCTTTGAGGAAAGAGTTGAGAACTCTTGGGCACGCAAGCCTTTTTATTTTAGATTCTTCTTTAGTCCAAGGATAACCCATGTGAACGAATCCTTGACTTAGTGGTTGGATCAAGATAAGATCACATGCTTAGGGGAATATGCCCATGTGAATGGATATTCCTTTCTACTTTTTGACTTTACTTGAATTTTAGTCTAGTAACTTGAGTTACTACGGTAATTAGTAACTTTTGTATGTAACTATTTCACATGTATATAAACAAGGGGTGAGGAGGTACTGATCATCCTTTCATTTGCAACTATCTTGCTCTCATTGAGTTCTCTAGTGAGCAATGTCTTGAGTCTTGGAGTGTTAACTTTGGAGGAGTATGATGAAGTTGTGGTTCTTTGCCTTCTTAGTCCATGGTGCGCTACCATAATAGCCATCAGAGGTTCATCCTGAGTGAGAGACAGGCCGGCTCACAGAACATACATGACCTTAATAGAGTGGAGAGAATGTGGTATATGGACTATCAAAGGCATGGAGAATGAAGTGAGAGTACCTTTGTGGGTGGGTAAGTAAGTGATTGATATGAGACCTAGGGGCATAACAACTTATGAGGATGGAGTAAGTCACCATTGTGTTCCCCAAATGAGAGAGTAGACGAGCATGGTCTATAGCTTGAACCAAAGTGTTTACGATAAATAAACTACAAAATTATCCACTCCTAGAGGGTGACCAATACCCTCATTCTCAAACCTTTTACTAAGAACTAGAACCTTGGCCGGATTCGCATCATGCACCTCTTGGAGAAATAACCAGATTTCACTGTTTACTTTGAAATATGTCAGGTCTTGACGGACATAAAGGTTCAAGGCTACCAGATGTCCTCTACTTTTTCCTAGAAACTACATAAGGAAAAACTAAGCTGTCAATTTGCATCCTCTTGGTTTAAAGTTTCCAAACAAATCGGTCTTCATCATTCAAGCATTGGAAACTTTCAGCTACATACCACGAGCTTCAAACTATATGACGGTACAGTATCTCTGTCCAAAAGGTGGCAGTCCATAAGTAGTACGATCCTCACAAGATTCCTGGTCGTATGTCCACAAGTTTGTAGGTAAGTTTGTTTGGGAGGTCAGAGGTAACCGAAGACGTGGACAAAGTCAAAAAGTGAGCGAAGCGTGCCACGCGTTGAAATTTCTTCGTGAAGTGTGGAATTTCCTTATGGTCATCCAATACGTAGAGTTGGCCCCACTCAGATCCTCTGAAGGGGGGCAAATTCTTGAGCTGCCATTAGTTCTCGAACTCATCTGCACCTTCTTCCGCATTGCGAGTAGCTGACAGCGCTAGTTCTAAATTCGGGTCACGAATAGTTGTAAGTATCCAAATTCTAACTGTGTTGGGAGAGGTCATGCCTTTGTTTTCTTAGTCTCAGGGCTCGAGGTCATAGATTTTAGCTCCAAGTATACGTTAACCAATAACTCAGAGCAGACACGAATGTTATCGCCTGTCACCTGCCACAATGTTTCGGTTGAACTTGATTCTGCTTATGGTTTCGATCTCAGCTTTCAGCCCTGAGCTCTCAGTTCTCACCATATCACCACTTGAACATTTCTCGCTGGGAACGAACGGAGATCCATTTCCGCAGTGCAACTCCAGTATTTTTCAGTGTTATCAGAACGCCAGTACGACGTCTGGAGAACTGACGCTTGTTCCCCTGCGTGATGCTATCGAGGGTATGAACGCATCGGATGCATCCAAATTAATGCAATATACTATGGGCAGGGCTATCGTTGGGGTTCAGTTGCAGGACGTAATTCCAGATCGATGGTTATCATTCAACAGCACGTTCAGCTTCAGCATGGACATTGGCAGCCGGTTGCCAGGCGATGGCTTGATGTTCGCCTTGCTAAGTGATCATATATTTCCAGGATGGACCGGGGCCTCTTTTGGTGTGTACCGAAAAGATGGGCAACAAGTTGTCCGCACTTTGGCTGTTGAGTTTGATACCTTCCGAAATCCTGAAATAAACGACATCAGCCCCAATCATGTGGGGGTGGACGTCGACACACTAGCATCAGTTGCCGTGAGAGACGCCAATGAGACGAACATGAACCTTACAAGAGGTGTCATATTCACTTGGATTGACTACAATTCTTCTTCTAACGTTCTAGAAGTGAGAATCAATACCAATTATTCAAGACCTGTTCAAGCCTTTCTTGATTGGCATGTAAACTTGACTGCTCACTTCGCAATCACGGCCCCAATTTACCTGGCCATTACAGGTTCTAACGGGGACATGTATAGCTTCTACACAGTTCACAACTGGACCTTCCAAGCTTTTAAGGACAACGCTTTGTTACCGGAAGTTTCTCCAGGAAGCAGCAATAGTCCCTTAATTGCTGGAGTGATTTCTGGGTCTATTGTCATGCTCGCAAGCTCTGCAGTTCTCTTGTACTTCCTGCATAGACGGAAATCCGTTGGAGACTCACGAGAACGGTCTGAGGAGTCTCCAGGAGACTTTGGAGATCTAGGAGAGTTACGGCTGGCCGGAATAGCAGATAGTGTGCAATTCAGCTTCCACCAACTGAGTGAGGCTACAGGAGGGTTCTCCGAAAACTACAAACTAGGTCAGGGAGGTTTCGGAAGTGTGTATCAAGGGAAATTGCCAAACACTGGACAGCTCGTGGCTGTCAAGAGATTGAGCACCGACTCTCGTCAAGGTTCAAGGGAATTCAAGGCTGAGGTGTCCATCATCAGCCAGCTTCGCCACCGTAACATTGTCAAGCTGCTCGGATGGTGTATGGACAAAGGTAACTTGTTATTGGTTTACGAACTGGTCGCTAACGGAAGTTTAGATAAGGCTCTATTTCATCCAGTTGAAGGATCGGTCTTAGAATGGAAAACTAGATTCGAAATCATCACCGGTGCTGCTGAGGCTTTGCTTTATCTTCATGAGAATTCGAGAAAGCAGATTATTCACCGGGACTTTAAGACTAGCAATATTATGCTGGATGAGGATTTCAATGCAATGTTAGGAGACTTTGGATTAGCTCGAATGGTGGAGCGTAATCAGAACCCAGCCACCACTTTCTTGGCCGGAACATGTGGATACATAGCCCCTGAAGTACCGTCGGGCTCGGGTGGGAAATTCACAGGGAAGTTCACAGAGAAGACCGATGTCTTTGCATTTGGAGTGGTAGCTTTGGAGGTCGCTTGCGGAAGGCGGGTTCTCAGTCCTCTACTGCCGGAGAAGGAGGTTGCATTAGTGGATTGGGTTTGGGAAAATTTGAGTCAAGGGACACAATTGTCTGTTGTAGATCAAAAGCTTCAAGGCGAGTTTGATACAATACAGATGGAACTGTTACTACATCTTGGGCTTTTGTGTTCCCATCCGGATCCAAACGAACGACCGAAGATGAGGCAGGTGGTAGAGATCCTGAAAGGTAGTGTTGGCATGCTTCCCGTCCCGACGTCGAAACCAGTTACGAAGTATCAAAGTGATGGGCCTCGATACGCCATGCCAGGAAGCCAAGAAGAGCAACTGACGGATTGACATCTATAGAAGAGCATTCGCAGGTATCAACATCAATATCATCGTCAAACCATGGGGATAGTGCTGCAATCTGCATCTTCCGTCCTTCAATTGTCAGAAAGTTAGGCGTAGTCTGCATCTTTTGCAAATGCAACCGACGAGCAACCACTTCTAGAGCGTTGAACTCGAGATCCTAAACTGCGCAACTGGGGGAACTTTCAGCACATTTAATCGACCCATTACCGCGAGTCGAGGTCTTGTAGGAGCGCACGGTTGTATAATTGGCACTGCAGCTATCGGGAGAACATTCTTTTGCGGCATCCATTTGCGAACCAACCTGTCAATATCGTTTGAATTTAGCAATCCGATTGTAGAAGTTGCAAATTTTGGTTTCTCCTAAGTGGCTCCTGCTACAGATGCTACGCACACCACGGTGATACACAGTTCCAAGGTGGTTTCGGGTACATGCACGGTAAAGTTATGTATATGCTTTTGGCCTAGAGCCAAAAGCATATACTTGTGTCACTAGAGCTGTTCTCAGCCAGAATTTGGTGGATCGGAGCACACGAGAGGATGTTAGAAGCGTGCAGTTAGTCTCAAAAGGAAAGGTTCTTTAATAGAAGGTAATTATCTCGAAATGATCATCGATATACATCTGTACCTCTGTATGTGCTTCAAAGGAAAAGTATCGACTGAAGATGTGGCCATACTTATGATCGGTGTTGAAGGCATGCGATGAGGGGCATACCACAGGGCTTTCATCATTCAGCAGCATACATAGAAACGGCTGATGTTCTTTCTGTTGTTGGTGTGTCTGCATGTCTTGGGTTACTTGCAATCTTCCCGAATTTGGTGCACTTACATCCCTTCCTCTTATCATGCGTGCAGCAGTCAAATGAATATAGTGAGGTTAGCAAATTCTTCTAGTTCAGACTGAGCAAATGTCTTACCGTCGCCGTTCCCCACGCACAGCGTCTCTTGGTCCTTATCCTTCTGCCGTCTGCTCCCTACAGTTTCGGAATCCGAGTTTGATATGCTTTGGAAACACTTTTAGAGTAATGACAGCTCCCACACGAATCAACAAGAGGTTTCAGTCAAGAAGAAAAAGAAAGACAAGAGTCCATTCCTCGAGGAGGAAGGACGATTCCCCTGTGTGCGACCTGAGATGTAGGTAGAAGTTAATCCAGGTAACACCATCAATGATCCCAAAACTTGCACGGAGAGCAAGTCATGTCGGTAACTCAATACAATGATGCCTCTATATCGTGCACATTGGCCCACATAAAGGGAAATCCTCCAACCAGACGGACACCTCAACTAAATACGATGAGAATCATGGGAATTGATGTAGTAACTTTGTCAAATTGATAATGAGTTACCTATCACTCAATACTCACTGTACTAGTCTTACTGCTCAAGAATTCAGCTTGCTCTGACAAGATATCTGGTCACTAAACAATAATCTGCAAGATATCAACTACGCAAGAAACTTGAAACGCGTATATGTTTAGAGTTTGAACTCCAATTAAAGTTCAAATAGCCTTTGTAGTTTTGGCGATGAAATAATTCAAAGCTTATGGGTATTCTTAGCAGGCCGATTTGAATATAGCCAAATCTAATATAGCTAATAGGTGGGAGCATTAGCATATACCTCCGAAACTTTAAATGTTTCTGTTTCATGTTTCATGTTTCTGCGAATGTTTCTAGAAGCATCCATAAAGTTTCTTGGTGAAAAGTTTTTATTAATCTTCCAAGGGTTGAGTAACTTGTATACCAAGTTGATGGTTATCTTAACTTGTATGCAAAATAAATAACTAGCTTAGTTTGCATATAAAGTAAATAATTAACTTAGCTTGCACACCAAATAATATGGTTTTTAGAAAGAAGCTTCTTGGGAACCTTGTACCCAAGTTGTTTAAAATACCAAAACTTGCACTCAAGCAAATATTTGGAGTTTCTCTCACTTGATAATCCCACTCTGATTTTCCATTCTCCTAATTCTCTCTTGGATCATTCACAAGACTAAACATGTAAGTGCAAGATTTTGAGTCCACATATAGTTCTCACTCCGACTTCCCACTATTGTTCTAGTTCCTAGTAAGAGGCTTGAAGGTATTGGGCTCTCCTCTAATAGTGGATAACTTTTGTAGCTCATTTATCTCATACACTTTGGTTCAAGCTAAAGCTCAAGCTAATCTACTCCCTTTTTTGGAGAACGCACAAGAGGCCTACTCTGTCCTCACAAGATACTATGTCCCTAGAGCCTCCTATCTTGCACATACTTACCCACACACAACGTACTCATATCCCATCTACATGCCTCTTGATAATACAATATGTTGTAAATTCTCCACTCTATTTGGGCTCCCCAAGCTATTAAAAGCACGACATAGACAACAAATAGCTCTCTCTCCAACTATGAGAGGATGTGGTCTCACATTGCATATCAATGCAATAGCATTGATAGCATATCTAAGAGCATGAGCACTAGTTGCTTTAATATAAGAAAATTGGTTCTTAAACAACAATTTCCCTTTTTACTAGCAATTGTCTTGATAGTAGATTCAAGCATCCATAATTTTGAATCATCTCTTTTGTTAGCACAAGATCTATTGCCAGGTCTGGCACATACAACACTCCGCTCATTTATTTCTCCATAGATATTAAGAAGATTTAAGTGGATATTAGTCTACATATGCAAAATTTCATCCTTACCATCATCCCTATTGACAACCCTTTACTTTATAGTGTTAGGATTCTCTCTTGCAAAGGGAAAGGCTCTTGAGCAAGGCTCTTGAGCTTGGCTCCATGTCTCCTAGTTGATTAAGAACGTTCGCTTCATATTTGAAGAGTTACAACAATACTTTGTCTACTTCTAGAATTACAACATCCAACACTTCTAGTGCTATTGTGGATCTAAATATGACACACATGGCATTCACATTTTACAATGTGCTATTGGTGGAGAGCACACTAGAGTTCATGATGCCATTCAAAATGCAATGGCTTGCATCTTATGATCTACTTGTTCATAGGTTCAAATTCAGCAATGGTTGGACTTGCCCAGACCCCCCTTAAAAAGTGAGGGCAAAGATAATCTCATTTTGGATAGCCAACCTACCTTTGTATGTGGTTTTTGTGGCTACAACACCACTTCAACAAGAGTCTTTGACACAAGCTGACAATCAAGTGGGAGCTACAATGATCATTGCTCCCAAATGGAAGGAAGACCATTTCACACCACAACTCTCATTTCATACCTTTTTTCCCTTGACAGTGGAGATTTTTGGTCATCTCCACCAGTTCAATGGTCTCCTTTGAGATATGAGGTTCTATATTGAGGAGATGAGCCTTAACTGTCAACCATGCTCACCATGTAGTTTTGCCAAAGGATCACCATCACCTTACAATGATCAAAAGCATTGGGTCTTTACAGACAAGCAGTGACAATAGAAGATCCCATCATGTTCAGGTCACTCCTTCTCATTTAAAACATATATTTTTGAAAGATCTATATCACACAATTCAACTGACATTTACTTGGCTTCTTTCCCTATTTTTAGCATGGACTTGTAGCTTCTCCTAGGCTTTTAGCCCTCTTTTCTTGTGTCCCAAGCTCATGTTTCCCATTTGCACTTCTTGAACTCTTGTATTTCAAGAGCTCTTGTATTTCTTTTTACTTTTACTTTCACGTATATTATTTGATGGGTGGTGTTGTAAACAAATTTGATGTTCTTGGTGGAGATTCAAAAGATATGTGTTCTTCTTCTCCTTTCTTCTATATTCCCAAGTTTTGTTAATCAATATTCTTGGAAACTTCAAGAAGAAGATATATAGACCACACATTTAATAGATAATCTTTTTAAGAATCTTCTAGATATTTTATAGCATAATATCAATTGGTAAATCACCTCATTCCCATGATAATTCTGGATTGAAATAATGTATAGTGCAAGTGATGTAAGGGTAGGAGTGAATTGGATAATATGGATTGGACAATATATATCCCAATATGTTTTATGAAATCAAGAAAACACTATAAAGAATGCAAGTTGCAAGTAGGAGCTTTCTTTTTTCTTCACGTGTTTGAAGCACCTAACTTAGTTTGCTAGGATACTTGAGTGATTGTCTTGACAACCACAATTGTATCAATAGACATTCATGATAACTCAATAATGACCATCTATACAATAAAGGTTTATGTTTGCAAAGTTTGAGACACCGCTTACACAACTAGAGCCACAATTTGCACCATCATTACCATCATACCATTGGATTTTCCATTATGGCTATAGTCCTTGGTCTCCCCAAGGAGAGATATATCTCTAAAGCACACAATGTTGATATAGAGAACTCAATTTGTTTTTGTTGAATCTCTCTAGCTCTTGTCTATGGTGCACAAAGTTGTGAATGTTATCTGGATCCTCTATGCTAGAGTGCATTTGGGTCATGAGTATAATCCAGTGCTTGTTTGCAAACTGCATATAAATGTGAGAACCTAGTATTAACATACTAGTAGTATAAACACTAAGAACAAGTAGTTCACTCAAGGATATGGATTGGGAATGACAAGAATTGAAGATAAATTGTGACAATGTCACAATTCATTAATTTTACATATTTAACCTCTTGGGCAAGAACCACTCCTAGAAGAGTGCAGTATCACTTAGTGCACTGTAAAAACAGAAATTCAATCACTCTCACAAAAGGTCTTTTCCAAATAACACTCTTGAAGGTGATAGTTTAGTTTGCATTGCAAGGTTGAAGCAGTCCCAAGAGTTTTTCCCTCATAGTTACTTATGATTTGCATAATATAATTCTTGAGATAACGTTCTACCCTTCCCTAAACGCATCACTCCCAAAACCATTGCAAGTTTGTGACATGGTAAATGTTTTGTTAAATGTTATTGTGTTTTGGTTTCCATAATTAGTGAAAAAGGAGTTTAGCATATTTTTATTCTCCACATTATTGGAGTAGATTGTAGGATGAATCCCATGATTGAGCTATTTGCCATGTGATCAATCTATGTACATGTGCATGCCTAGCTTTGTGGATTATAGTCTTGTCTTCTTTAGGAGCTCTTATGCATAGAAGTAGTGGAGAGTTGATAGATGGGTGAGTATTTTTAGTTTTAGTAGTCTTGAGCACAAGAGGATGTTGAGAATGAGAGTTGTAGTAGAGCATAGGCATTAGTGCATCAAAGGAAGCACTTGAGTAGGAGATGTCTTGTGATCTTGATCTGTCAATCCCAAATCCTTTCCTATCAGGCTCCAAATTCTACACCGTGATTGCTTACAAGATTGGATTGCCGTGCATTTTGGGACAATGTTCATGGAGTCAATGATGGAGAACCAAGATCCTATTGTCCTACTGTGCTTACTTATGAGTAGGTTTTTGACTTGAAAATTTATGTGTTCTTTTTAGATAAGAAGGACTTTATCTCATTCAAGAGCTTCAAGGTGGAGTTGTGAGGTCCATTTGTCAAAAGGAGAAAAGCTAAAAGACAAAATTGCAAGTGTTTAGGTTTGAACAAGGGAAGTGTGGACTTCTTTGAGTTTTGAGTGAGTTCAGCAAAGGAATTTGGGGAGAGAAGACCACCCTTGGAGATACAAGATGACAAGACTATTAATTGAAGCCAAAAATTGAGTGATTTGAGCAGATTATCAATGTGATATAGCATATTGAATCAAAGGGAGTCAAATTTATACCCATGTGCACAACTTGAGGTATTGGGTGCAATTGTGGCACTTCAGAGTTCATGTATGACTTATGTGTAAGTTGTGCTTCTATAGTATATGATGTTGACAATTATGTATGTTGTGTAATGATGTATATATGCATGATGCACCTACATTTTTTTGTTTTTCTATGTTTATTAGTGTTGTAAAAGACCGAAACCGAGGAGAGAAATAGGAGAATGGAAATTCACATTGGGACACTTGAATGAGGGAAAACTCCGAATGCGTAGCATGAGCTTCGGCCTTGGTATTTATAGGTAGCATACAAGACACTTGAAGCTTCTCAAGAAGCTTCCTTGAGCCGCTTTCTTGGAGTGCAAGCCAAGTTAACTAGGAAGCTTCTCAAGAAGCTTCCTTCTAGAAGCCACCTACTTGGCGTGCAAGCTAAGCTAGTTAGAAGCTTCTAGAAGCTTCCTTCTAGAAGCTACCTGCTTAGGGCGCAAGTTAACTAGTTGGGAAGCTTCCTAAGAAGCTTCTTAGATGCTTCTAGAATATTCTAGGTTATTTTGTCTTATTCTCTACTTCGTAAGCCCGATTAACTTCGTCACTAAACTCCATATTGTTACATATTCCCCCGCCGCTAGTTGGTGACGTCCTCGTCGCCAGTGAAGCTTCGAATTCCTGGATGGCCATCTGTGCATTCTGGAGGTGAGAAAGAGGTTCCCATGTGGCATCATGAAGGGGATACCCTTTCCAAAGGACCTTGTACTCCGTGTGTTGGCGACGGCCTCGTTGAATATGGCGATGTGCAAGGATACGATCAACTTCGTACTCCTCATGATCATTGATAGGGATAGGAAGAGGGGGAGGTTGGACTCGAGAGGAAAAGGAAGAAGGGTTAGGAACAAAGGGTTTCAACTTGGAAACGTGAAAGACAGGATGGATACGCATGTGACAAGGTAAGGCAAGACGATAAGCAACAGGAGAGATAATGTGGGTGATATCAAAGGGTCCTATCCAATTAGGAGCAAGTTTATGAACTTGGGTATCAAGTGGGAGAGGGAGGTTACTAGAGGATAGCATGACTTTATCACCAACTTCAAAGGTGAGATCACGACGATGATGGTCTGCATATTGTTTTTGGCGATTTTGAGCAACAAGGAGGTGAGATTTGGCTTGTTGGAGAGATTGGGATATAGTGGTCAAGAATGTAGAAGTATGAGGAACGTGAGAGGGAGGGGGAGCAAGAAGGGAATCTAGAACAAGCGGATCTTGGCCAAAATTGAGAAAGAAGGGAGAAAATCCAGTGCTTGCCTGTTTGGAATTGTTGTAGGCAAATTCTGCAGCTGCAAGACATTCATCCCAGTTGGTATGGTGGACATTGATAAAGGCCCGCAACATATCCTCCAATGTACGATTGGCGCGTTCGGTTTGTCCATCAGTTTGAGGATGATAGGCCGTGGACAAAGCAAGCTTGGTGCCGAGTATCTGGAAGAGTGCTTGCCAAAACTTCCCGGTAAATCGAGGATCACGGTCGGAGATGAGTACACGTGGCATCCCATGATGCTTGAAGACATTGTCGAAGTAGATTTGTGCTAAGGTTGGAGCATCCACGGTATCACAGGTTGGTGCCAAGTGGATTTGCTTACTAAGCTTATCCACAAACACCACAATTGCGGTGTGTCCTTGTTTTGTCTTTGGCAAGGATGTGATGAGATCCAAGCTCACATGCTCCCAACGAGCGGATGGAATGGCGAGTGGTTGAAGGAGTCCACTCGGCTTCTGGCTGCTAGCCTTGTTCCGTTGGCAACTCTTACATGATCGGACAAAGTCTCAAACATCTCGTGTCATGTTGGGCCACCACCATTGGCGTTGGAGGGTGCCCAAGGTCTTGTCCACTCCCATGTGACCAACTATTGGTAAATCATGGGCTTCTTGAAGGCGCACTAGTCGAAGATCACCTTTGGCTGGAACATAGATCTGGTCTGCATGGAATAAAAGGCCTTCCTTGAAGGAGAAGGTGTTGTACTCCTTGTCGCATGCTATCAGATGACCGTGTACCATTTGGAAGAAGGGATCTTGTCGTAGAGCTGATTGAAACTCATTGTGGACCTTAGGGTCAATGGACACCGTTGTAATTGCCGCCGTGATGAAAGGAAGATCCTTCAAATCAGGTCGTCGTGATAGAGCATCGGGAATGACATGGAACCGACCTGGTTTGTACTCAAGTTTGATGTCAAACAATTGGAGTTGCTCTTCCCATCGATGATGCCGGCTCTTCATGTGCTCCAAGTGTAAGGTCTGCAACAATGGCTTGTGATCAATTCGCATGATCACTTGTTTCCCCAAGAGATAATGCCTCCATACCTTGGTGGCATATACCATTGCAAGTTGTTCCCGATCTCGAGCAGAGTAATTTCTTTTTGCTATATTTAGTCGGCGAGACACAAAGGCAATCGGATGTAGTCCATCTGGAAATTCTTGTTGCAACACAACTCCAATTGCAAAGTTAGAAGCATCAAAATCAACCACACAAGGTAGTTGAGGATCATATGGTTGAAGAATAGGTCTTGAAGACACCATATGCTTTAACTTTTGGAATGCTTCTTCATGCTTGGTGGTCCACTGGAAGCTCGAGTTCTTTCCCAAGAGGTCAGTCAATGGTGCAGCCACGTGAGCATAATAGTGGATGAACCGTCGGTAAAAACTGGCCAGTCCATTGAATGCTCGTACTTCTGTAGCATCCTTCGGGGTAGGCCAATCAGTAATGGCCTTGATCTTCTCTTCTTCCATCTTGATCCCCTCTGATGAGATCTTATGACCCAAGAAGGTAACCTCCTTCTGCCAAAAAGCACACTTTGACTTCTTGTAGTAAAATTTCCACTGACGTAGTCGTCTTAGGACTTCTCGCACATGATTCACATGTTCTGCCTCTGTCCTGCTATAGATTAAGATATCATCTAAGAACACCACCACGGACCAATCCAATAGTCCCTCCAACACTCGATGCATCTGATCCATGAAGACTGTTGGAGCATTAGTGAGTCCGAAGGGTAGAACTCTCCACTTAAAATGTCCATACCTTGTGCGAAAAGCAGTCTTTTGCACGTCCTCTCCTTCAATAGGAATTTGCCAATAGCCGCTACGAAGATCCAGCTTGGAAAAGTAGCGTGCTCCACTTAGTTGATCAAGCAGGTCATCGATCCGAGGCAAGGGATATGCATTCTTCACGGTTTGCTTATTGAGCCCACGGTAATCAATACAGAAACAAAGTCCTCCATCCTTCTTTGGAACAAATAGTACCGGTGCTCCACACGGAGAGGTACTATGTTGTATGAAATCCTTCTCCAACAACTCTGTAAGTGTTGTTCGCAACTCCTCCAACTCCTTTGGTGAGAGCCGATAGATTGGTCTACTCACTGGAGTACTCCTTGGCAATAACTCGATCTTGAAGGGCATACCTCGATCGGAGGGTAATCCCTTTGGCAGATCATCCGGAAACACATCTGCAAACTCTTGAACTATCCGATCAACCATTGCTTGATGCGGCACTTGGCCCTCCTCAGATTGTTCTTGTGCAATCGGCTTGATCCACACCGCGAATACAGACTTATTGTCCTCCAAAGCTTGCTCTATGGCTACTTCATTCACAAACTTCCCTTCTAGGGACTCATCTCTCTTCCAAGCTTGCTCCATGGTTGCCTTCCTGGCAAACTTCCCATCTTGGGACTCATCTCCCTTCCAGATTCGCTCTATGGCTACCTTCTCGACAAACTTCCCATCTTGGGACTGACTATTCTTAGGTGTCTTACTCAGAGGTGCCAGACAACCTAATCGGAAATTCCTACCTTGGTGTTGTACTTGAATTTGGTGTCGGGTCCAATCAAATTGAACCTTATGACATTCAAGCCAAGGTAGACCTAGAATGATATCATAATGTAGAGGTGCCACTACGAACCTCATACACTCCAAATACTCCTTCCCAATCTTGAAGGTAACAGGATGCAAGGTGCGGAATGCAAAACCCTTTCTACCATCCGCCATCATCAAACTACTTCCAATCACTGGCCTGATAGGAATACCCAATTCCTTTGCCACTTGCATAGACATGCAATTCTCTGAACTTCCAGAATCAACCAAAATTCTACAACCCCGATTAGATATCATACCTTGCAAGTGAAGCAAACTTGCATAGGTCGAGCCTTCAATCCCATTGGAACTAATCAAGCTCCCAGTAGGTGGCTCGAAATCTCCTACTAGGATTCCTCGTTTCTCGGATCATTCCGCTCCACAACCTCCACTTGGGCAACTTGTCGAGGTCGTCCATTCTTGAGTGGACATTCAGCAATGCGATGCCCCAACTGGCAACAATAAAAGCAACCTCCATTTTGTCGTAATCTTTCTCTATCTGCTGTGCCAAGTGGTCTTCGTTGGATAGCATCAATCTCCATTGGTACCGGTTCTTCCACTCGTGGTACGGGTAGGTTTTGTGTAGGTCGAGGTCGAGACCAAGTTGTTGCAACTAAGGAATCAAAACGCTCAGCCAATTGCATGGCTTCTTCTACGTTCTGTGGCTCTCGCATGGTCACCTCCAATCTGGTTCGTGACTTCAATCCTCGCACAAATCGATCCAGAACTTCACCTTCTTGGATATCTGGAATTTGCATGATGATATTCTGAAATTGTGTGATGTAGCTTCTCACCGAACCAATCTGCCTCAACTCCGCCAATTTATCTCGTGCAGCTCGGGTGGCATTTATAGTCTGAAATCGACCAAGTATTGCATCCTTGAATTCTGCCTATGTCAAAATTGGTGTAACAATTTGTCGTTCAGCTCTTTCTACTCGGAATCGCCACCAAAGTTTTGCCACGCCATCCAACTGGCTAGAAGCCAAGAGAATTTGTTTCCGCTCGTCTTGAAGATTGGTGGCTTCAAAGTAACGTTCACAGTCAAACACAAAATTCTCCACTGTGCCTGGAACATTCTTGCCTTCAAACACCTTGGGTTTCGGAAATCGAATGTGATCTTCTCCATCTTGAACTGGCGCTCTGTCTATCTGTTCTCGTCGTTGCTGGTCTCGTTCATCCAACAATCAAGTAAGATGCTCGATTTGTTGTTGCATTGCAAGGATAACATCCGGTATTGCGGCCATTGCTACTACCCTAATCCACTACCCTCAATTTATCTAGTTGATTAACACATAGATACAACACGTCCACCGTTCTCCATAAGTCACAACTGGAAGTACCAAGGGTTCCTGTGACACGGTGATCATATGTAGAAAATCCTGCCCAAAGCGTGAGGTGATGAACTGTGTGAAACGATGCTTTGGTAATATCTGGACATGAAAGTCCCAATGGTTTGGCGGAAGTGGATTTGGTGGTCCATAAATTCCATCCATCCCATTCCTGCTCTGATACCAATGTAAAAGACCGAAACCGAGGAGAGAAATAGGAGAATGGAAATTCACATTGGGACACTTGAATGAGGGAAAACTCCGAATGCGTAGCATGAGCTTCGGCCTTGGTATTTATAGGTAGCATACAAGACCCTTGAAGCTTCTCAAGAAGCTTCCTTGAGCCGCTTTCTTGGAGTGCAAGCCAAGTTAACTAGGAAGCTTCTCAAGAAGCTTCCTTCTAGAAGCCACCTACTTGGCGTGCAAGCTAAGCTAGTTAGAAGCTTCTAGAAGCTTCCTTCTAGAAGCTACCTGCTTAGGGCGCAAGTTAACTAGTTGGGAAGCTTCCTAAGAAGCTTCTTAGATGCTTCTAGAATATTCTAGGTTATTTTGTCTTATTCTCTACTTCGTAAGCCCGATTAACTTCGTCACTAAACTCCATATTGTTACAAGTGTTTAAGAGAAGAAGTAAGCACTGGAAGTCAAATTGCGGATGAAAAATGGACAGAAGTAACTTTGGAGGACATCCGAAGAAGACAACATCGGATCCAATGATGGAGGTACTCGGAAAAGGAGTATGATGGAAAAAGTCCAAAGAGCACCGTCTTCGAGTTGGAAGGCAGAAGATATGAAGACAGTTTAACAACCTTGGTACGTGGCAAGAAAGTACATTTCAAGAAACGGTGGAGGCAGAAGAAGCATGTCTTGACAGTGACCGGGATCTACACGCAAAAGAGAGAAAGTCAAAATTTGAATTGACTGAAGAATGATTGCAATTTGGGGTAATATAAGATTGCGACTGCACAGGGACAAGTTGAATGTGCCGAGTAAATTTCCAATCCCTTTGAGTAGTCGTCCTGAGTAATGCGTGTCCGGAAGCCCATCAAGAGTGAAATTTTCCAAAATCCCAAGGGAGTTAGAGTGTCTCAACCAAGAGAGGGTTTCATCTTCCAGAATCGTAGAACAAGAGAACAGATTATGGCAAACAAGGTGGCCAATGCGCTGGCGGTGCGAGGTTTTGCAATCCGAAGATTAGATGTAGTAGCTAGAATTGAAGTCTTGACTAGACTTTGTTTTACTTTCTTAACATGGAACTGGAATTTCAGTTTCCTGGGAGTGATGGCACAAATCGCTGCTAGTAATTGTGAGGAGGGTCCCGAGGTGGAAGGGAAGAGAGGCAATCTGGCTCGATGGACTGAGTTGGAGTGGAGGTTAGTATTGGGGAGAGAAGCAGGATAGCCAACGGGAATCACCTTCTATCAAAAGTGTGATGCTGCAAATGAGACGACGGAGATTTGCAACTCATTTTTCGCTCCAAGAATGATGAATGGATACAAGGTGGAGTCCTATCGGGATCCAATTTGAAGAAGCATCGTGGGAGCAATGATGGCCATGATCAAGCCAGAACGAACCACCTATGTGAACATGCAGCAAGCCGTCTTCTTCCACCAAATGTTTGCAGTGAATTGGGCAAAGTGCTTCCACCACCGAACGAGGCAGATGGTGATTAATTGGCGAACGGGCTCTCCATCGCATTATTTTGCACCGTTCGCAGCTCATTTCTACTTCGGGATGAACCTGCTGACCAAAGAGGAGCATCATCATATAGTGTCTCACGTTCATCCGGACTTACGACGGGAAGCGGACGAGGAAGAGCGCCAGTATATGTTGCATATGCAAGCCAACGATGAGTATTTCTCAAAGACCGGACAGTGGAAGGTCAAAGAAATCACCAACCCAAAGACAAAGAAACGTGGCAAAACCAAAGAAGCAAAGTCACCTCCTAGTCAAAGAAAGACTCGATGGCTGATTATGAAGAATACAAAGATGGTGAAAGACGCATCATCGGGATCAGAGTATGAGGAAGAAACCAAGTCGCAAGAGGAGGAATCCGAAGAAGAGGAGCTCACCTTAAAAAGTGAGGAGTCCGGAAGTGATAGCCAGGGAGAGCCAGAAGTTCAGCAATCGGTGGCGGTCAGTGAAGCTTGTCAGGCAATGGTGGTGAACAAGCCAAGACCAGAAGAGAAGGAGGAGTATCCAGCGGGGCCGAGTTCAAGAAGCAAAGATGAAGAAAGTACCAAAATGATGTCTCTGAAGATACAAAGATCGTGACTTCGGATGAAGAAGCCGATGATGGAGGTGAAGACGCAAGACAAAGATGGCGATGAAGAAGAAGAGAACTTTGGTGGGATATTGTATTTGACAAAGGTGGTCACACCATTGTTGGAGCTACTGAACGATCATCGGAAGGTAATTCCCCAAGATCGTAGGAAGGGGATGAACGAGTTGTAGGTGGTGATGCATTTGGTGAGTGAAGTGAAGGGGTTGCAGGAGCAACAAGTCCAAAGAAGTAAAGAAGTGAAAGAACTTTGGCGGGAGGAAGGCTTGACGAAGAAGACTCTTACAATGTTACAAGAAAGCTGCGATGTAAAAGAGAAAGAACTGCACAGGCAAGCCGGAGAATTAACGGAACAGGTGATGTGGCTGAGCAAGATGAAGGAGGAAGTGAGTGATGTGCGCATCAAGAATGTCCATTTGAAGGCAATGACCATCGTAATGGAGTAGGAGTTGGATAGTTTGAAGAAGAGTGCAGCGGCAAAGGATCAAGCATGGTAGAGAGAGTTAGCAGCTAGGCAAGAAGAAGAGGAACGATTAAGAGAACTTGT
The DNA here is from genome assembly GCA_948567375.1 of Lunularia cruciata. Lineage (NCBI taxonomy): Eukaryota > Viridiplantae > Streptophyta > Marchantiopsida > Lunulariales > Lunulariaceae > Lunularia > Lunularia cruciata. The sequence continues at coordinate 19,831,866 of OX419761.1, read as the reverse complement.
CAAGAGCACGGAAAGGCAGAGCACGCAGTATGCAAAAGAGAAGAAGATGCTTGCTATGGAGTACAAAGACAAGTTGAAGATGTATCATGAGGAGTTGAAGGTAGAACGTTCTCGAGGATATACATCGGAATCAATGGGAGAAGTTGCGGAGAAGTTGAGAGCACTTCTAAGCACAAAGGCTGAAGGGAGATTGGAAGAAGCCCGCCTACATGAGTTGAAGTTACTTGTGCAAGAAACTTGGAAGAGAAAAGCCAAGGATGTGGATATGAACACCTTGTTGATCCGATTGAGAGAGCATGTAGATCGGAAGATGTTAGAAGTAGAGAATTATGTTAGTCTTCGATTAGATTTAGTTAATTCAAAGTTAGAGAAAATTCAGAATAGTGTGACAGCGGAGCAAAACCCGATGTTGCAGAAATAGGAATTCAAGTGTCATCAAAGTTGACAATTGACACATTAGAGAAGAGTGGGTCAGGAGATAGAGAGTTAGATAAGTCACTCCTTAGTGCAATTGTAGTTCCTAGTGTAGAAGTTGTAGAATTAGTGAAGGAATTAGTAGAATTAGCTATACCCGAAGAAGGAGAAGTAGTAGGAAGGTCATCGGGTTTGGAAGCCGATGATGAGGTAGACATCGGATCTAGATAAGTGTCAATTTTGAGATTGGAAGAGGCAGATATGAAGAGATAGATTGTCAATTGGGATCTGTAGGTAAGAAGAGATGTTAGGAAGCGGTGCATAGGTAGGAAGAACTGCAGTTTGCTTCAGTATTTAAGGGGAACATTCACAGTCTTATGTTATTTAGTATTCATATTTCTGAAGATAGATAAAGTGAACTGCTGTTCTTAGTGCTCGTTGCTTAAGCTTAATTCCGATTGTCAATTTCATGTTTGTAGTTGTGAGTGTGTGGAGAATTCCAAAGAGCAAGTCAGTGTGTCTGTGGATGTTGGAATTTGCAACCTTGATCTTCATTCTGTGTGTTTGATCCTGAGTGAAGTGCATCGGAGCAATGCCTTGACATATCTGAGAGGAATTGTAGTGTTGGTAGTATTCTGCATTTGTGAGTGCAGCACAAAGTTGATGTGAAGCAATTTTGATCAAGGAAGTTGTGCCTTCAGTGGAGGGGTGGAACACAATTCTGGGGCAAAATCATTCTTCGTAGTGAAGTGCCATCTTTGGGAGAATCTGAATCATCACAATCAAGAGTTGTTTGGATAGAATTTGCTATGATGTGATTATGTGTGTGTATTCGTGACAAGTTGTCAAGATTGTGAGCTTGTTCCTTTCTTCTGGGTGTAGTTTCTACCTGAGATATTAAAGAAGAAACCACAAAGAACTACAATTGTGACTTTTGACTTTGTATTTGGACATTTTTGAATACTATCTCTGCGGGAACAAACTTTACTTACCTGATTACCGCAAAACTGATGTTTGCCGTGTTGTCACACATGATAACTATCACAACATTTGTAGCACCAAAGTTAGTTTGCTTGGACACTAGAGTGGTAATGTTAGCAATCATAGTTATTTTGGTAGTTGCTAATGGACTACTTGATTGTAGCCACATGTCATATTAGGGCTACTAATTACATGATGAGACCCACCATCACCTACACAATTAGCATTTTCAGATGTGCCATCAGTGGTGTCATTAGGCTTAGAGACCTAGGTCAAGTAGAAGAGTATACTTTCAAAGTGCAGCTCCAAAGAGCTCACTTCTTTGATGTTGAACCTTTGAGTTCTTGGTTATGGTGGAAAAAGGCCAGCAAGTGTCACTTAGAGTCTCTTAGCTAGACTGGATGTGGATTGATTGTACTTATTGCTCAATTGTCGGCAAATAGTTGAGTGGAGGATCAAGTTCAGATCCAATTTGAGTGTGACTTGAGTGGAAGAGTGAACTGATTATTGTGGCACATTAGAGCTCGTGTACGACTTATGTGTGAGTTGTGCTTCTATAGTGTATGATGTTGATAGCAATGAATATATGCATGAGAACCCACTGCCAATGGTCCTATGTACACATCATGGGGGCAACCTTGCAACAATTTCCCACTTAGGTTTTTTAATTCACATGAATTTTCTACAATATGGTTACATCTGCAAGGCTCCAATCATACAACAAGAAGTCTATTTTCCTCTTCTTGACATTGTTGCGGGGATTGTATGATCTCAAGAATGCACCGGGCACCTAGCTGCTTGCACTTAGACTTTGCTATTTTTCAGTGGCACGAGTAGTATGCATAAAGTTTAAGGCTATCTCTTCTTGTTGTTTTCTAAGGTGATTGCTCTTTTCACTAGAGTAATTTGTCTGTGATTGAACCTTATTGTAAGCTCCTCCTAAAGGTACTTTGAGTTAAGATTTCTTGTGATAATATTTACTCCATGTATCACTTGCTACCACTCATGATCTATAAAGCTTTGTCCTTGTATTTTTTTGGATCTTGTGTGTTGAACCCATTTCAACCAATTTCTATTCCTTACACTCAAAAAACCCTTCACCTTGCTAACAGATTTTCCTGTCCTCTGTTCTCTAGAAAAAACTTCTCCTGCTTTCTTTCCTTTCTTCTTGAAAACTCTTCTCCTACCTCCCTAATTTTCCTATTTGGCTCTCCTTCAATCCTCAACTTCTCTTTGTTGTTCTTGATTGAACTCCCTTCTCTACTCTTCCTAGTTCCTTTCTTCCTAACTGAAGTTCCTTCTCTCTCGATAATTCCTTGTTCAATATTCACTTCTCTACCCTCCTTTTTTCCTGACTGATTGTATCCGCTATCTCTATTTCCTAAACTTCCTTCTTCCTTGATTCACTCTACGATAGGCATGTGTCTTCACCATGCATTTCCCGATCTCCCTATTGTTACTCTTGGCTCTTAGTCCTGGATACCTTGGTTTTTCCTCCATTTGTTGCACTTTGATTCCTTCTCTTGCTTTCCTGAACTTTCACTAATCCCTTCTCTTTTTTATCATTCATGGCCAATAGATTGGCCATGAAGTCAAAACAAGAACTATCAGGGCCACAATCTATGAGCTCTTTGTGGCGGAGGAGAAGAGTTCAGACTAACTATGAAGGCTTCTGTGAAGCAACTCATTGAACATCTACAGCAAGGAACCCCAAAGATTTGTATGGAGAAGATGAGAGGAAGGAGACGAGTTGTGATTCCAATTTACGGTGGTGATGTGCGGAGGGTAGCCTTTAAATAAAGCACAAAGCACAAAGGAACTGCTTGTACTGCTTTGGAAATGCAAGACAGAGGAGTGGTAGTGCACAATAGAAGGACAATTGACTTCAAAGACAAATCTCAAATTGAAGATCACATAGTGGAAGATAAGCTCCACACCAAGAAGAGGAGAAACCAAAGAGGTTCAGACCATTCCAGCTATGAAAAAGACTTGCATAAAATGAGACTGCAAAATGAACTATGATGTTGACCAAGCTTCAATGGAAACTCATTAACAAACACGTAGGCAATGGAAAATTCTTTGATATCACCACTCCTAGGGACAAGAATTAATGCTGAACTTTAAATGCAATAAAAGTAGGATCTTTTTAACTCAGTTACGGATAGATCAAGCGTTGTCACAAAGCAAAGTGGCAACATGCATCCATGCACCGTGCATCCGTCTTTCCATGCAGTCATAGTAGAGCTCTAGCATTCTAACAAAGCTCTCCTTTCCCTTATCTCTCTCCCTTCCTCTCTTCAGTTTTCCGGCCTCTAGAAGACCCTTGAGATTTCTTTCTTGCCAAGCCCTTCAAGATTTCTCTCCCTTTGATATTTCTTGTCACACAAAATCCTCCTTTGATTGATATTTTCCTATCACTCAGAAATCCTCCTTTGATAGCTGTCACTCTTAAAACCTCTGATTTTTCCCCTTTGGTATATGTCACTCCTATTCCGCTCAAAAATCCTCTTTGATCCTTGTCTATCATTCTAAGTTCCTTCTTGATCTTTTTCCCCCAAATCCCTTTTGATGCCCCTCTTCTTCTCTTCACTATCCTTACCATACCCCCTTTGTTGTACTTTCTTAGGAAAAACCCCTCGATCCTTCACTCTTCCTGTCCAAAAACCATTTGCTCACCAATCTGTCCTCCCTCTCCTCCATCAAAAACACCTTTTTCTTTCAAAAAATTCTTCCTCTCCAACCCAATTTTCCCTCCCAATTTCTTCCTATCTAGACTCCAACACCTTTGATGTTCTCTTCTTTGTCCTTTACTCTCTTTGAGAATTGTCTATTTCTCCCATATTCCCTCGGGATCTCACTCCTGCCACTGTCCAAAACACCGAACTCAATATTATGCTAACTCACTCCCATTTTCCTGGCTTTAGCTGACCCATAATGGCATGTCCTAACTGCTCACATTGACCTTCTGAAGACCTTGTTCCTATAGTTGCTAAAATTCTCGTTCCTTGTGTCCTTGCTTTTGAGTTCTTTTTCTTTCTCCTTCCTTACAATAGCATAACAAACTCCCAAGTGAAGAAACATTACAGCTCTTGCCTTGGATTCTCTCCAAGCTTCATACCCAAATGCACTGCTCTTCTATCAACTGTCAAAATTCCTACGATGGCCTAACAAAAGTGGCTCCACTATCTCGGTAACTATCAAGTTTTTACCTGGGAAGTTTATATTGCTTGCAACTAGCAATTTTAAATACATCTACATACTATTCTCCTAGTTTCTCTTTTCTCTTTTCTATCACACCAAATAGGACTAATGCAACACATAGATTATTTTCCCAATGACAACATTGTCAATCCAAAAATACAAACCCATTCAACAATTTCAAGGGTTTTGTTCAGAATTTCCATTGCTTTGCCTTCCTTCAACTCAATCTCTCCCTGACATCTTTCATGACTAAATATTCAAATCCTCTTGAAATATCACTCATTGCTCCACTTCCATAGTTCTTCTTGTTTATTTCTTGGTAGACATAGAAAAATTCTACAATCAAAGTTGCAAATTCTTCAAGCAACATCACATGAACTGTAGGTCGTAAAGAGATGAAATCCAAAAAATGAAATGATGAAAAGTTAAAACACAGAAAGATTTTACTTGCGGGGTGGGGCTGATCTTTTGTATCCTTGATGGAGTGGGGTCCTTTGTATATTGTGGTAGTTGTTGAAGGGTTGCAATTTTCCATTGCATGTGTGAGTCTAGGTGCAAAATGGTTGCCAAATGTTTCTTTGGTGAGACACGTGTCTTTTTGAATGATCTTGAAATGGTGGTGGAAATTGGCAGAGTATTGTCAAAAATTTGTTGTGTCACTCATTATCCTACATAATTTTGTGAAGTTGTGGCTTGCTTGTCATGGAGTAGTCTGTTTTTTTTGGTTGTCATATTGGTAGGCTCTAGGGTATGAAAATGAAATATGCCCAACTACAAAACATGTTTGTTGTTCTTCTCATCATATGATCTCATCAGCCTAATTTTTTGAGAAACCCTATTCCTCTATATCATGAACGTATGACTCAAACAAGCTATTATTCTCAATCAATGATGCTTCTTGATACCTTAATCCTATTATTTATGAAAAAGACAACAAAAAGCAAAGAAAATTGGCCCCTGATAATAAAGTGAGTCATGACAAGATGCTTCTAGATATTCTTAGAATTTCCTAGATATATGCTTGTTGTAAGAACACAATGTTGTTCAAATTTTTAATATCATGGTAAGAACCAATTGATCCCACAAGGATACAAGTTGGATATGACCAAAAATGAGATAAAGATGTCACAATGATGACTATTTTTTGTTTTGTATCTAATCTCTTGGGCAAAGTCATTCCTAGAAGAGGGTAGTCTCACCCATATTTGCATACTGATTTTTTCACTCTAATGTTTATGCCTCTAGGTTGAGATTCCTCACAACTAAGTGAGTAAGTATGCAGACATTCATGAAAAGAGTATACACATACCCATATACCAACTTGAAAATTGATGGTTTAAGCCTCATTTACTACAATGAAAAGATGCACCAAATAACATAGTAAACATAGGATCTAAGCCCTATAAACATTCCTACTTAGCCACCAAAGAGATCCAATGGCTACAAATAGATAGAAATCTTTTATTTACATCTAACCCTCACTAATAAGATTCTTTTCTTATCATGATCTAATCTGCAAAGGGGCACATTTGATGTTAAATTACTACCCCAATATAATGTGTTTTTTTGCATCTTTTCAAGTAGATATCTACTTGGTTTCATATTTACACCAATGTCTACAAGGTATTCACAACTATAAAGTAAATGGCTACAAACATGAGAATGATACAATCCTCATAATGATGGGTTGTTATTTGTTCTTGTATGAAAATGTGCAGTCTCATTTGTATGTCAGATTGGAGCAAAGTCATTACTCATCAGTCAAAAGTTCTCGTGGCACTTGGGATGAGTTGCTTGCTCCTTTGAATAGTTGAATGAGCTCTACATGTTCTTCTTGTAACCAATGACTTCATTCACAAAGCCTGCTTGTGTGTCCATGAACTTGGAGTTTATATGACCTTGCAGCTTTGAGGACATGGTAGTCATTTAGTCATTTAGTCATTTGTATAGACCTTCCTCTTGAGAGCATTGATCTACATTTTAAAATCCTTGATCTTCATTCTTTGCATCGTCTCATTCGCAATTGATTCTAGCTTGACTAGGATTTGCATCATTGTGTGTCCTATGGTTGTGAGAAGCTTGGTGTGCTCATTCTTCAAGTTGTATTGTTCTCATTGGAGTTGAACTTTCAAGTTCTCTTGTACCTTAGTGTTAATTTCTTCTTCTTTGTCTCATGATTATTTCCATCTTCTCATGAGCCCCTAAATATGAAGGTAAGTTAGCTCCTCATGTTTTTATCTTGGGACTCTATTGGCAGCTGCCTTAGAGCTGGCAGTCTCTAGTTCTATTTTGATGGTCATCACTTCTTCATCTTATGATGGCATGCCTTGATTTTTTCTTAGTGTTGGCCCCATTGTTTGTACTTTTGTGGTGCCCACATTTTTTTTTCCAAAATAAAGGAGAAGAAGTGTATAGAGAAGTCGGATTGCGCCTGTATGGCCAAAGAAGGTGAAGAAAAGAGTCTTTGGGATGAAACCCGAAGTAAAGTGACTTTGGGTCATAAGGCGAAGTACTCGGAAATGCCTTGTCTGCATACAACCCAAAGTAAATTGTCTTCGTATCGGGGGGAGCTCAACCTGAGGCAAAGACAGTCTAACAACCTTTCGTCAGGGTGAGAAATTCAAGAAGGGACCGTTCAAAAACCGTCGGCCCATACGCACGAAGGTTGATTGACAATGATAGGTGCATGCAGGAGGTGTGATTTCTCGGTAGAAACTCAAAGTGACAAAAGACGAAGAAGCGCAACTATATAAAAATTGAACTTGCAACGACGAAATGTCGAGTAATTTTCCTTCGCCGTTGAGAAGTCATCTTGCAGGTGATCGTGGGAAGGGAAATAGAGTTGGAATCGTGGTAGTGCGCAAGGGAGAAGTCGCAAGAGTGAAATTGAGAGAGAGTGAGAAGGTACAAGAGATGGGAGGAGGAAAGAAGAACTCCGAATTTGCAGTGAGAAATCATGCAATTTGGAGGTTAAATGTAATAGCAAGGATCAAAGTCTTGAGCCGACTTTGGATCATGTTTTTGGCATGGAACTGGAATGTAAGCTTTCCAGGATTCATGACAAAAATCATCGAGAGCAAGTGTCTCAATGGATCCAAGGAAGAAGGAAAGAGAGGAAATCCAGCTCGCTGGACAGAGTCAGATTGGAGACTTGTACTCAAGAAGGAAGCAAGCTCGGAGCAGGGAGCCACGTTCTTGGGGAAGGGAGAGATAGCTCAAGAGACCCAAGAGGTGAGAGATGCCTTCTCATCAAAGAGGACGAAGAATGGGTACAAGGTTGAGAGCTACAAAGACCCTGTGAAGAGAGGAATTGTGAGTGCACTGATGGCTATCCTGAAGCCGGAGCGAACCACTTATGTGATGAAACACCAAGCAGTGTTCTTTCACAAGCTTTTTGTAGGAGAACCAATCAATTGGGTGAGGTGTTTTCACGGGAGAACAAGGCAGATGGTGTGGAATTTGCGGGATAAGTCGCCTCCACACTAGATCGTGCCATTTGCAACACACTTCTACCTTGGGCTCAACTTGTTGAACTCGGCGGAGCGGACTCGGATGGTGTCGCACTTCCATCCTGATGTGCGAAAGGAGGTCGACGTCGAGGAGCATCAATACATCCTACAGATCAGGAGCATTGACGACTACTACGCGAATATAGGGAAGAACGTGGAGGTCACAGTGAGTACCTTGACTATGAAGAAGAGGGGTCGGCAAGGTGACGCCAAAGACATAAAGAAACCTTGGAAGACACAGAGAGGCAACCCGAGGCAAGGTATGGTGGTAATCAAGTCGGAGGACGAAGACTCAGAAGGAGATGCCGTGCTAAAAACTGAATACTCAAAACGCAAGGAGGAGCCTGAGCTAACGCTGTAGAGTGGAGATACGAGTAGCAATAGTGATGAAGGGGGAGAAATGACATTGGCGCCAACGGCTGAAGAATACGAAGAAGAAGTGCATGCAAAGATGGAAGCCGAAGACAACACACAATTGGAAGACGAAGTAACTGTGCCCGAAGAGAAGAAGATTGCAGTACAGCAAGGAGTTTGCTCAAGACGTAAGGCAAAGTGTGAAGCGGGGCCAAGTAAGGCAAAGGAAGAGGTAAGTGAAAGCTCGAGAAGTGAGGCTTCGATTCCGATACGAAGACTGCAGAGAAGAAGGCAAGTATCGGATGAACAGGAAGTACGAAGAGAAGCGGCCACACAAGAAGAAGTAACCCCGAGCGATGGAGTGGAGTACCTATGGGATGTGGTATGTCCTCTACTGGTAAAGATGGAGTACAAGAAGAAGGAAATGCAGTCAACATGTCCCGAGGTAAAGACTGTATTGCAGGTATTGACCAGATTAGAAGAAGAAAACTCGGAGTTGAAGAAGAGTATAACCCGAGGTGAGGAGGAAAGGGAAGTGCTGCAAGCGGAGGCAGTGGTGAGAAGTCAGGTAATTGAAGACCTGAAGAGGGAAGTAAGTTATCGAGAGGATCTTGTGAAGAAGAGTGACATAGCAAGGGAGAGATAAGTAGCGGAGTATGAAATCTTGAAGCAGCAGTTTGCTGATTCAAGAGTAGAAGTAATCCATGCTATGGTGAGAGTAGCTGCAAAGGATCAGGAGCTCGATAGGGTGATGGAGAGTGTCAAGGAGAAGAAGCAACTCTGGCAATGAGAGTTGGCGGCATGATACAAAGAAGAAGACTGATTACGAGAGTTACTTCATAATCAAGAGGAGAAGGTGGTACAGAAAGAGAAGGAGAAGGAGTCAGTGAAAGCCGAGTTTGAGGCGGAGTTGGCGATGTATCGAGAGGATTGGCTTGCAGATCGTGAACGTGAGAGGAAGACCAGATTGGAGCCATTTAGGAGATAGTCCTCCAAATGAATGCAATGTTGAGTACAGAAGCCAGCATTCGGATTGAGGAGACGAGGCAACACGAGTTGAAGTTGTTGGTGCAGGAGACAAGGCGAAGACAAACGAAGGATACCGATATGAATGCCTTGTTAATTAGTCTCAGAACTCGGGTAGACAGAAAGATCTTAGAGGTAGAAGATAACATTGCGATTAGATTAGACTTAGTGAAAATAGAGATAGAAAAGCTTCGGAAGGATGTTAGAGCAAAACCCGAAGTAGATAACATAGGAGTACAAATGTCTTTGGAGTTACCAATGGAGACATTAGAGAAGAGTGGGTCGGGAGATAAGGAGTTAGATAGATTACCCACTAGTGGAATTTCAGATCAGGAAAGAGAATTGTTGGATCTGGTAGAAGAAGAAGAAGAAAATACAAAACCCGAAGATAGAGTAGTAGGAAGTAAAGTTTTTTTGGGTTCAGGTTTGAAAGCCGATGATGAAATAGACATCGGATCGGATTAGTAACAGTTTTGAGATATGAAGAGGCAGATATGAAGAGGTGCATTGTCATTTTGGATCTGCAGGTTAGAAGAGTTGTTGTAGAACGGTATAGTTGTTAGAATTGTCGATTTGTTCACTACTTAAGAGTGGCATTCGCAGAGAATTGTTGTTCAGTGCTCATTATTTTTGAGAATAGATAAAGCGAAGTGCTGTGAAGCAGTGCTCATCGCTTGAGCTTGATTCCGAGTATCAACTTCGTGTCTATGTTTGTGAGTGTTTGGAGAAATTCACAGTGCAAGTCAGTGTGCTTGTTGGATGTTGGATTCCACAACCTTGATCTTCATTTTGTGTGTTTGATCCTGAGTGAAGTGCAATCAAAGCAATGCCTTGATGAATCTGAGAGGAATTGTAGTGTTGGTAGTATTCTGCATTTGTGAGTGCAATGCAAAGTTGATGTGAAGCAATTTTGATCGAGGAAGTTGTGCCTTCAGTGGAGGGGTGGAACACAATTCTGAGGTGAAGTCGTTTTGCAGTGAACTGCCATTTTTGGGAGAGCCTGAATCATCACAATCAAGATTGTTTGGAAAGATTTGATGGAGTTGTGATTAAGGAGTGTGAATTCGTGACAAGACTGCGAATCAGTGCTTGTTACTCTCTTCTGGGTGTGGTTTCTACCTAAGAGATTAAAGACGCAACCAAGAAGAACTGAAATTGTTACTTTGCTTTGTATTTGACCAATTCTTATTCGTATCTCTGCGGGAATGAACTTTACTTACCCGATTACCGCAAAAGTGATATTTGCCGGGTTGTCACAACTTTGTTGTGTATTATAGTGACATCTATTTGTAGGTATTGTAAGATGAATTTGTGTTGTTCTTGTAATGCCAGATCTTCCTTTTAGAACTTCTCCAACAACCAATTCCTTTCTTGTGAGTATTTGATCTCCTTTGTAAGTCATTCTTTGGCTTTGTTCAGTTTGGTATGAAGCACAACTTTTTCCTTTGTAGTTGCACTTGCCTTCTTATGGGGATGGTTTACAAAGGCCATTTGCTTGTTGATTGTAGAATTCAGCTCTTTGTAGAAGTGCAAGATGTTCTCCAAAACCTCCATCACCAAGATAACATATGGATGAAATATATAGCCATCATCCACAAAATTAAACAATACTTTAAATGACAAAGTTTGTACTCTATTGAATTTGTGGGCCTCATCCAGTCCTCTTCTAGACGGAATTGGGCCTAGGCTGACAACTTCTTGTTAGTTACTCTTACATGATCATCTTCATCCTATAGACGCCCTCCTATGGTCTTCTTCTTTTAGTTTTTGTGCCTTTGCATTAAGTGATTTTTGTAGATTTCCATCAATCATAGTTGGACTTTGTCATTGTGTGCACCCAAAATGATGTCAATGTGGTTGACTCTTGCCTTTATTTTTTGTCTCATTTCAATACAAGAAGGTTTCTTGGAGAAAATGATGAGTGCATTGGTGCTTTCTTTAGATAAGCAATTAGAGCATCTTCATCTTCCTTCATCATTTAATTATTCTTGTTAGGAGGTGCTTCACCAAGAGATGATGCCAACTACACTTTGTCATTTGTTGATCCCCTAGTTGCTTTTTTATTCATCTTTAGTGTCGTGCATATATGCATCGCTGCACAACATACACACACTATAGAAGCACAACTCACACATAAGTCATACTTGGACACCAAAGCGCCACAATGAATCAATTTTCTTGCACAACTTGAATCAAACTCAATCAAATCAATATTTGATCTAGCATTCAATAATCTGCCAACAATTGCACATTTATTATAGTCAAGCCACACCCACTCTAGTTAAGAGAATGCAAGTGATGCTCATTGGCCTCTATCCACCATAGCCAAGAATCAAAGGCTCATCATCAAAGAAGTGAGCTCTATGGAATTGCAATTTGAAGATATACCCCCCTTGTTTCCAACCCAAATGGTCCCGCTGGCGGCATACCTAACAATGCAAACAATGCAAGTGATGGTGGGCCATACCATGTACTTAGTACCCCAACATTAAATTGGACCATCAACAAGTAGTCTATGAGTAACTACCAAAATACTCATGACTACCAACACTACTACTCCAGAGTCTGAGCAATCTAGGTGCAATGCTAAAAATGATGTGACAATTATCATGTATATATACATTGCTACATAACATACATTGCTATCAACATCACACATTATAGAAGCAAAACTCCCACATAAGTCAAACATGGACACCAAAGTGCCACAATTGGACTCCTTAGCTAGTGGTAGTGGTTAGGTCCCTCTAACTCCAAATAGACATTTACTCCAAGTATATCGTATACCCTATGGTGGGCAAAGATGAAGAGGCCGGTGCTATTGAGCCCCATCATTAGTCGCCTATCTACAATCTTTACCAAATAAAGGATGAACTAGCTATAGGTCAAGTACATCAAGATATAACCATTGTCCTTGAGGATCCACCTTGAGGAGATGAGTCAAGCATGCAATATGCCATCCTCTCAAACAACTATCACACGCTAACATAGTAGCAGCTCTACCAAAAGAGGCACATAACATATACCACAAGCTTGCCTGTACAAGTGCCAAGCTTGGGTCCATAATACCATGAATTTTTTGGAGCTGGCATGGTGCACAATTGCGCACATGATCCTTCCAAACAACACCATCATGTCCCTCCAACTCAAGGATTCCAAATGGCAAAACCTCATGCACTCTCAAGATAGTGTGCCCTATAGAAACATCAAATGTCATCGGTGTTGTCTACTATAGATATACATAGTCACCTAGATGAAATCAACGGATTGAGGGTCTATAACCTCCTCCTCAAATGGTAGCATAGCGTAAGATATCCCTCTATTGAGCAATTGCTAAGTTCTCAAAGCCTATCAGCATCACTCTCCAAAAGATCTTTGCTTGTTGAGAACATGTGCTCATCCATACATTTAGATCATCCAAGTCTAAAATTGCATTGGCATCTTGATGAATGGATGCATGTAAATTTAGATCTTGTCCATAGAGTAGGAAATAAGGAGACTTGCCGATTGAACCAATAGCCTATGGCCAACTGTGGTACCCACATTTTTTGTTTTTTTGAAATGGAGAAGAAGAAGTGTATAGAGAAGTTGAATTACGCCTGTATGGCCAAAGAAGGCAAAGAAAAGAGTCTTTGGGATGAAACCTGAGGTAATGTGACTTTGGGTCATAAGGCAAAGTACTCGGACTTGCCCTGTCAGCATACAACCCGAAGTAAGAAGTCTTTGTATTGAGAGGTGCTCAACCTGAGGCGAGGATAGTGTTACAACTTTTCTTTGGGGCGAGAAATTCAAGAAAGGACCGTTCAAAAACCAGCGGTCATATGCGTGAAGGACACTTGACAGTGATAGGAGCATGCAAGAGGTGTGATTTCTCGGTAGAAACTCAAATTGAAGAGCGACAAAGAAGATGCAACTCTATAAAAATCAGGTTAACGACAAAGCAATGTCAAGCAATTTTCCTATGCTGTTAAGGAGTCGTCTTGTAGGAGATGATGGGAAGGGAAGTAGAGTTGAAGATGCACTAGTGTGTAGAGGGGAATTCAAGAGAGCTAATCCGAGAGACAATGAGGAAGAAAGAAAGATGGGAGGAGGAAAGAAGAACCCCGAATTTGCAGTGAGAAATCATGCAATTTGGAGGTTAGATGTGATTGCAAGCATCAAAGTCTTGAGCCAACTTTGGATCACATTCTTGGCGTGGAACTGGAATGTGAGTTTTCCAGAATTCATGACCTAAGATAATTGAGAGTAAATGTCTTGATGGCCCCGAGGAAGAGGGGAAGAGAGGAAATCCGGCTTGTTGGACGGAGTTGGATTGGAGATTAGTAATCAGAAGAGAGGTAGGCACGGAGCAAGGTGCCACGTTCTTGGGAAGGGGAGAGGTAGCCGAAGAAACCCAAGAAGTGAGTGATGCATTCTCTTTGAAGTGTACGAAGAATGGGTACAAAGTAGAGAGTTACAAGGATCTAGTACAGAGAGGGATCATGAGTGCTCTCATGGCAATCCTAAAGCCGGAGAGAACGACTTATGTGATGAAGCACCAAGCGGTGTTCTTCGACAAGATGTTTGTAGGAGAGCCAATTAACTTTGCAATTAAATCACCTCCACATTACATTGTGCCATTTGCAGCATATTTCTACCTCGTGCTGAATCTGCTCAATGCGCGGAGCACAAAAGAATGGTGTCACATTTTCATCCCAACTTAAGAAAGGAGGTTGATATGGAGGAGCAGTAGTACATTCTTTAGATCTGAAGTAGTGATGAGTATTACGTGTAGACGGGGAAGAGTGTGCAGGTGGGCGTAAGTACTCCAAAGTCAAAGAAGTGAAGTTGACAAGGAGAAGGCAAAGATGTTGAGAGAACAAGACCTTAGAAGACCAAAAGAGTAAATCCGAGGAAAGGTATGGTGGTAATCGCATCATTGGAAGAAGACTCGGAAGGCAAAGCCAAGTGCAAGTCCAAAGACTCAAAACACAAGGAAGAACCCAAGCTCACACTACAGAGTGGAGATACAAGTAGTGATAGCGATGAAGGCGTAGAGATGACATTGGTACCTACAACAGAAGAAGAAGTCCGGATGGAGCTCAAGGAAGAGAGTAATGTGAAGTTAGAAGACAAAGTGCCAGAGCATGAGGAGTTTGGTCCAAGCAAAAAGCAAAGTGTGAAGCGGGTCCAAGCAAGGTAAGGGAAGAGGAGAATGCCAGTTTGGGGAGTGAAGCATCCATTCTGATACGACGACTACGGAGAAGAAGGTGAGTATCAAGAAAAGAAGAGGTAAAGAAGGAGATCACTCCGCAAGTTGAAGTAGTCGTGAGTGATAGAGTGCAGTACCTGCATGAAGTTGTGTGTCCTCAATTGGTGAAATTGGAACACAAGAAGAAGGAGATGTAGTCGAAGTGTTCAGAGGTGAAGATTGTATTGTAGGTATTAGCATGACTAGAAGAAGAGAACTCGGAGTTGAAGAAGAGTATAATCTGAGGTGAGGAGGAAAGGGAAGTACTGCGAGTGGAGGCAGTAGTGTAGAGTCAAGTGGTAGAGAACTTGAGGAGAGAAGCAAGGTATTGAGAGGAACTTGTGAAGCAGAGTGACATACCAAAGGGAAAGACAAATTGCTGAATATGAGATCTTGAAGCAACAATTTGCTGATTGGAGACTAAAAATTATTCATGCTATGGCGAGAGTAGCAGAGAAGGAACAAGAGCTTGATAGGGTAATGGAGAGGTAGAAGAGAAGAAGCAACTATGGCAACGAGAGTTGACAATGAGATATAGAGAAGAAGAGAGGTTGCGAGAGTTACTTCGTAATCAGGAGAAGGAGAAGGAGAAGGAAACTGTGAAAGCCGAGTTTGAAGCAGAATTGGCAATGTATTGAGACGATTGGAATGCAGATCAAGAGCGCGAGAGGAAGATGAGACTGGAGCCCTTGAAGGAAATTGTAATTAGGATGATGTCATGCGTATATACATTGCTACACAACATACATCGCTGTCAACATCATACACTATAGAAGCACAACTCACACATAAGTCATACATAGACTCTAAAGTGCCACAATAATCAGATTGCTTAACACTCTCAACTCAACTCAACTTAGATCAGTACTTGATCTGTCACTCTATAAACTGCCAACAACTAGGCACTGATTATAGTCAAGCCACACCCACTCAAGCATAGAGAATCCAGGTGACGCTCGCCGGCCTCTGTCCACCATAGCCAGGAACTCGAAGGCTCAACATCAGAGAAGTGAGCTCTCTGGAGCTCACTTCGAAACTATACCCCCTGGACTCGAGCTAGCCCTGAAACCCTAACGGTCCCGCTGACGGCACACTCGACGGTGCAAATGGTGCAAAGTGACGGTGGGCCCCACCGTGAAGTCAATACCCCGAACACAAAATCTAACCGTTGGAAAGTAGTCCCTGAGAAACTGCTAGAATAACTCTAACTACCATCACTGGAACTCCAGTGTTCGATCATCTAGATGCGGAACTACAAATGGCGTGACATTTGTTGTGCGTATATACATCGCTACACAACATACATCGCTGTTAACATCATACACTATAGAAGCACAACTCACACATAAGTCATACATAGACTCTAAAGTGCCACACTTGCCCCCCTAGCTGGCGGTTAGGTCCCTCTAACTCCAGATAGCCATCTACTCTAAGTATATGGTATACCCTCTAATGGGCAAAGATCAGGAGGCCGAGTGCTATGGAGCCCCATCGTTAGTCGCCTATCTGCAATCTATACCATATAAAGAATGAACTAACTATAGGTCAAGTACATCTAGGACATAACCACTGTCCTTGAGGAACCACCGTGAGGGGAGGAGTCATACATGCCATATGCCATCCTCTCAAACAGCTATCACATACTAACATAGTAGCAGCTCCACCAGAAGAGCCACATAACATACACCTCAAGCTTGCACGTACAAGTGCCAAGCTTGGGTCCATAGTACCATCAATGTTTGGAAGGTGGCATGGCGCAAAATTGCGCACATGATCCTTCCAAACAACACCATCACGTCCTTCTAACACAAGGACTCCAGATGGCAAAACCTCACGCACTCTCAAGATAGTGCGGCCTGTAGAAACATCAAGTGTCGTCGGGGCTATCTGCTGTAGATATACATAGTCGCCTGGATGAAATCGACGGATTGAGGGTCTATAACCTCCTCCTCGAATGGTAGCATAGCGTAAAGTATCTCTATGCTGAGCAATTGCCAAGTTCTCAAAGGCCATCGGCATCACTCTTCGAAAGATCTCTGCCCACTGAGAACATGCGCTCATCCATACATCAGGGTCATCCAAGTCCAAAACTACAGTAGCATCTCGATGAATGGCTGCAGGTAAATCTGGATCTCGTCCATAGAGTAGAAAGTATGGAGAGAAGGATGCTAAGGAGGCTTGCCGGCTGAACCGATAGCCCATGGCCAACCAAGGTAATTGGAGATCCCAATCTCCCAAGTGGCCTCTCTGCAAACCATACTTTTGTAATCCTCTCTTCACTATCTGAACCACTCTCTCTGCTAAGCCATCTGCCTCAGGGTGATCTCGGGATGTAGTACGATGATCAATCAAAGTCTTGTCACATAAGACCTGAAACTCCCCCAAGAACTCTGTACCCTGATCAGTCAAAACCTCAGCTAGTGCACCAAAATGACTAAGAACTCGATCTAGGAACGAGTAAGCTATCCCTTCAATAAACTTGTCAAGAAGTGCCACCAACTCAATCCACTTGGAGAAGTGCTCCACCATCACCAAAACATACCGATGATGTCTCACAGTCAGTGGTCCGGCAAGGTAAAGGTCCGGCAAAGTCCAAACTCCAACAGTAACCCAATCCCATGATAGGTAATGGGTGTAACTGTGGCATACGAGCATTGAATGATGCTCTAACTCGGTCACAAACCACACATCTGGCAACAAACTGCTGTACCTCGGTCTGCATACCGCGCCACCAATAATGACTCTAGAGTAAGCTATATGTACGCTTTACTCCAAAATGTCCTAGCTCCTCATGAGCATGACGGACCAACTATGGTCTCTGTGATGGAAGTGGTACTACTCGCACTCTACCATCCTCCCATACACACAAAAGGTGTGTACCCTCCAATCTGAACCGTCTGGCTTGCTGAAGAACACGGTCTCTCTCCTTGGCCCCAATTGTGCCACCCACAACACCAATGCAAAGATAGTCCATCACTAAGACATCATCATGAATGTCTTGCTGAACTGTATCAATATCTTCACTCTCTGGGTCTGTGACCTCAATAACTCCTCCTGTATGCACTAAGAGAGATACCACCAAAGCCTCTGCAAATATACACAGAAAGGCCGATGCATGCCAACCTGGCACCATCTCCTCAACTGTCTCACCATGCCAACGTGCTCCGGTCTGATCCTACTGGCTGGGACATGGGTTTCTACTGAACCCATCTGCATCACGGTTCACCACTCCAGGTCTGTGAACAACCGTGAAATCATACTCTTGTAAAATCAAAGCCCATCATGCAAGCTTCCCTGAAAGCTTGTCGGACTCCATCAACCACTTCAGCGGCTGATGATCAGTGATGAGAGTGAAGGGGTTACCAAATAGGTAACATCGGAAATGTGCTACTGCCCAAACTGCTGCCAAGCACTCTCCCTCATATGAACTATACTTCACCTCCGCTGAATTGTTGGAGCGACTAGCATAGGCCACCACAAACTCCTTCTCCTCATCATCATGCTGGGTGAGCACCGCTCCAAGCCCCAACATACTCCAATCAGTGTGAACCTGAAATGGTCATCCCTTGATTGGTCTCCTCAAAATAGGAGCAAATGTCAACCTCTCCTTGAGCTCTACAAAAGCTCTCTCCTGCTCATCTCCCCAACACCACTCCTGTGTAAGCTTGGTCAGCTTCGTCAAGGCCTTGGCAATGGCACTAAATCCTCTAACATAGCGGCGATAGAAGTTTGCCAACCCAAGGAATCCTGGCACTCTGCTCACATCCATAGGCCGAGGAATACGTGCAATAGCCTCCACCTTGGTCTGCTGAACACCAAGTCCTCCAGGGTAGATAGTGTGACCCAAATACTCAACCTGCTCGTGGAAGAACCTACACTTCCCAGGATGTAGTTTGAGTCCATGAGATCTCAACCTCTCAAACACCTCCAACAATTGTCTCTCATGCTCCTCCACAGTAGTGCTATACACCAAAATGTCATCAATATAGCACCAAGCAAAATCTTGTCCAGCTAGGATCCTATCCATGACCCTCTGGAACTCAGCAGGAGCGTTCTTTAACCCAAATGGTAAGAACCTCCACTGATATAACACATCCTTGCCGTGAGGATCAATAGCCCAAAATGTTGTCTTGGACTTATCCTCCTCCTTGATTGGCAACTGATGATATCCCGCTTCGAAGATCCAAAGTACTGAAGACCTTTGCATGCCCAATCGCATCAAAAATCTCCTCTGGTGTAGGCATGGCATACCGATCAGCCCTGGTCTGTCGGTTGATAGGACGGTAATCTCCACACATCCGCCTATCTATATAGTTGCCATGCATATCCTTCTTGGCTAGCATCACTGTCGCTGATGCATACTCTCCATGTGAAATCTCCACCAAACCAGCCTCAAAAAGGTCACTACTCCGGCTCTGAATCAATGTCCTCTCCATCTTACTATATCGATAAGGATGTCGGAAAACTGGTGTGTCGCTAGTCAGCTCAATCCGTATACTAGGTCCCTTCAGAGCACCCAAATCCTTCATACTGAAGGCAAAACAACTCGTGTGACTCCTCAAGAACCTCCAAACCCTCCGTCTTTCCTCTCCAATAAGCTTGGGTCCAAGATCTGGCTCCCAAGTATCCTCTGTAACTATAGTAGGAGTGGAAGACGTACTGACTGGCTGCTACACTGGGCCCTTGGGAGCAATAGTGTCATGCTCCCAACCACTAGAGGTCCCAACCTCTGTGCGAAAAACTCCCTCCACTCTGGCTGCAAGCTCCACACGTCCTCTAGCTGCATCCCATGTGGACCAAGGGTGTAATCCAAGTAGCCCACGCTCACCTGGATGGACTCCAAGTAGACCACTCTCCCTAGTAGCTACTGGATGTGTCCCAAGAATACCATGTCCTCTTGGTCCATCGCCCCCAGCATGTGCCTGAATTGTCTCGATAGGCACAGGGCTCACAAGTGTCCGAGTGGTGATGCCTATCAAGCGCATCCTACGCTGATGTGCCAAGCCAAGGCTCACAATCCAGGTCAAACAATTCAGGTCCATAGCTTGTCCTAACACCTGACGCCTGGATGCCTCTGACACTGTTGGAACAGCGGTAATACCGGTGCAAAAACCCATCGCCCGCTCTCTCTCATCAGCATTAGGCTCCACCAACTGCTGTAACTGTGAGTCCCAAACAAGTCCAGGTTCTCCCTCTCGAAAAGCATGAGAACCTGGGAAACTCATGAGTGTGGGAAATGCAGCTCTAGGCTGTCCAACTAGGTTCACCATTGCCATAGGTGACCTATCAGACACTACCACTGTCTGAGACTAACACCCAACATCCAAGATATCATCAACAAGAATGTGGTCCAGTCGCTGAAACCCATCATAAGCACGCTATAGAACCTCTCTGGGTAAGAGGTTCATCCACCAAAAACGAAGACGATGAGCCCGTGATCCCACTCTGGCTGCATCTAACAATACAGCAGGTCCCATCCAAGAATGGACCTGATGTGTACTTGCCACCACTCTAGTGCGAGAATCCCCCATCAAAGGAACGTTCTCCAAAAGGTAAGTTGGAGAAACAGACTGATGAACCTGGAGATGTCGTAGTATCCGTAACATCTCCCAAAACACACCAAAAGCAGGATCCTGAAGACCCAAATCGTGGCCCGCACATGTATGTCCTTGACATGGCCATCCAGAAATCACCAAGTGAATAGGCCCATATCTCTCTAGGTCATGCGCCCCCAGTAAGGAAATATCTCCTGGTAAGGCCTTCTGGTAACCTCTGACTGCTGACATCGGTAATAACTCCGGATACCGGTAGGCCAAGTGTGCCACATGATGTAGAGAGACTCGCCTAGCAGTCTCATCTCTCTCTACATACAAGTACCTCTGTACTCGAATACCCGCCTGTAACACCGCAGCTAGTCCGGTGCTGATCCCACCAAACAACTCCAATAGGCATATCCCCTCTATTGGATACTGCCAAGCAATGAGTGTGGTATCCAGAGGTGTCAAAGCAATCGCCTCTGGAGGCTCATCTTCACACTCATCCCCTGATGGTATGAAGGCTCCACTCCAAGCCTGCTGCACCAACTGATCTGCATGCTGCTGCAATGCCTCCTCTGAACTCCACAATGGAACATCCAAGGTGCATGGAACAATCCCACTCGTACTCCAAAGCCGAGTGATCTCCTCTGGTATTGGAGTATCCTCTGCATGGGCGTTCCCCTCCAACAAGTCACCAGGCCAAGTAACTGCACCGTTGAAAGCTAAAACTGATGCTGACATGGTCCCGGACTGTAGTGAGCCAAGACTGCCACTACTGAAGCGTATTGGTAGGCGACATACCCGTCCCTCACCAGACTGCCAACCAGGTCTATAAGAGGTTGTCTCCTCCCAATAGTCAATGCTGAAACCCATGGGGTATAACACTACTCCCCCAACTAGCACATCATATGACTCAGCTATCGTCGCAATAGCCTGAGCTCTCACCACCGAGCTATCAGTCGGATGACCAGGCTGAACCTGGACAACAAGCTCTCCACGTGTGATGTACTGTGTCGAACCACCACCAAGAGATGTTTGGATCTGAAATGGACACCTCTCCACATCGGTCTTCAATAACTCCAGACCGACAACTGCAACCTTCCCCAACATAAGGGGCTGCGCACCAGAGTCTAACAAGACTCTCTGTGGTGTATAGACCTTCCCTAAAGGTCCCACCAAACAAAAAACCCCCCTCTGGACAACACCTGGTGTAAACCGCACTCTCTCAAAGGCCGGTCTAGCTGGCAACTCCTCCAGTCTAGCGGCTACTGCCTGCCATAAACCACTGGTAGCTGAGCGGATCCCATGCTCCTCAACCAAGTTAGCTCCACTACCAACCACCTCTGCCCTAGTAGTAGGAACTGCACCATCCCTACTCTCACACAACGTGGCAGCCAACCGGAATACTGGGGCTGGGTCAACTCCCAATGAAAACATGTCATTGGCTGAAAATAAAGGATGCCGCATAATCAGTTGAGCCGCCCCCAACATCATGCTAGACTCAGTCTGTGTAGTAGCAGGTGGCTGACTAGCAGGTAGTCCATCAGGTACTCCATCACCACCTACCACACCTGCACTGGGACGTCTAGGAACCATGGATGTTGTCGGCAATGCCTGAGATAGCATGAAAGATTGGGGAAGCCTGATATGTCTCCCAACCTCTCCTCTCTGTGGGTCCAAGTCCATTGATGCTCCTCTAGGCTCTAGAGCACGTATTGCACTCCTAGTCACTGCTGTAGATGCATCCACCTGTGCTGCTCCGCACATGAAGTCCAAAGTATCTCTATCACCAGCATATGAGGTGGAAGCCTCAGCACCCGAATCTGATCTCCTCTGAGCAATAGCCATACTAGCCAATCTTTGCTCCAACTGCTCAATCCGAGTAGCCATAGCTGTGTCAGAAGTAAAGGCAGGTACCGCACCCCTACTAGGTGTAGATCCTCTACCACCACCTCTACCACCTCGTCCTCCATGAACTGGAGCTCCTCTACTACCTGCCATAGCAGCCCTACCACTCCGTAACTCCGGGTGTAGGTCAAAACACCGATCACTAGTGTGACCAAATCTGTGGCAGTGCTCACACTGCCTCTGTGCTGGCTATGATGCACCAGAGGTATCAGGTCCGCTGCCCTGAGTACACTCTCTCCTATGGTGAGGTCCACCACAAGTCCAACAAGCAACACCACCACTCACTGGCTGCTGCTGACCCAAAAATGAGGGTAAGGGTCTAACTCCACTAGGCCCTCCACTCGCTCCATAGGATCTGGGCTGTCCACCTTGTCCTCAAAAACCAACTGGACGTGGTGCACTCTGCAGCACTCTAGAAGAAGTCACAGCCGTGGATGAGGTCTCCCTACCAAATCCAGATGTCACCACTCTCTCCTCCACCATGTTGAGCTCAATACGCTCAGCCAAACCAAAGACTATTGCCAAAGTGGGCAAAGTAGCCTGCAACAACGTAGCATCACGAACTCTATGTCGCAACTCCCTATCTAGTATCCCATACCAAAACTAGACTGCCTGGGCCTCAATAACTCCCTGAGTGAAACTGATCAGCCGCCTCATGCAAGTGTATGCCTCGCGTAAGCTCTCTCCAGCCTTCCGCTGAAACTCCTGCAAGCTCCTCAGCTTGTCAGTCCGTACTCCCTAGTAGTTCTGCCTCAAACATAGGAAGAACTCCACCATGGGGTTAAACCCCGGTACCACACCACCTCTTGCAGCGGTACCTCCACTCGTAGTAGCATTATCTCCAGCTAGTGCACCTCCACTAGCTCCACCAACACTACTTGAGCTAGAACTCGTAGGTACAGCCGACCTACTCCTGGCCACCGAACCTGAAGTGATAGAGACATAGTTCGGAGACCAATATTGTTTCCATAACTTGATCTCCTCCAAATGAGCTCTCCTGAACTCATGGTAGTCATCCATTGGCGGACCCTCCAGATGCTGAAACAACCTCTTCCATGCCATGAAAGGTGTGAACAAAGTCGGGTTCTGCATCTGTTGCAGATCACACCAACTGTCGAACTCCTGGATGAAGTCATCCAACTCAATGGTACCCACTGTACCAGAGTAACGCCTAGGGCCTTTGGAGGCCCCATAAATCTCGTCCATGTCCCACAACAACGGTGTGGACACACCAAGTGCACTCTCAATTGAATCAGCTCATGTGTCGAACTCCAACTCAGAGTCAATCTCCTCCTTCATTGGGACTTGAGATACAAGCTGATACCGAGCACCACTCCGAGTAAACCCACTACGTACTGCAGGGCTAACTCCTCTAGAATCTCCAAAGAACTCCGTCGTGACAAAGTAACCACACCAACAAACCCAAACCACCAACTGCAACAGCAAGTCGCAACCGCAAGTGCCCCACCAAGTGCCAACACCAACTAAACACCACCCACTAATGTAACTCTAACCGAGATAACTACACTAGGGGAAGGGCAACCTGTACCCTACCATCATAATACGCACTCTCACGGTCTGTAGGTCATCACTTCCTGCCTCACCGGAGAGAGAGAAAGGTAGTCTGACTGGTCATCACTCCAGCCTCACCACCAAGAGCACACCAGAGCACCAACGCTCAAAAGTCAAGGCACTTCATACAAACGTGGTGCACAAATAGGAAGTAGAGAATGGAGGGGATCCAATCACAAGAAATCTAAATGAAAACCCTCCATCTCATAACACAACACGGGACTGACTCTGCCACCATTTGGCATTTGACATAAGAGCAGTTTGTATCTAAGTCCTAAGCTACCAGGATCACCAAGAATGGGATCAAACTGCCTCTCCTAGCCAAAGCTACATGTGTATAGATAACAGTGGCATAGTCACTATAACAACAAGTGAGGGTGGACTAGTTGGCTAGGGCACCAGTCTAGGAACAAGAGATCTAGGGGTCAAACCCTATTGCGCACAATCTAGCAGGAAAGGCAGATTTTGCCAACCAATGACCAAGATCTACTCTAAACTAGCTAGTCTCATGCTAGCAAGCTGGCTTGCTGGTCCTTCTGGCCCTTCTAGGCCTTCGTAGCCTCTCATAGCCCACAGCCCTATGCCTCTAAACGCCGAAATTCAACCAAATGAGGCCTTTCTTGTTGCCACTTTGAACCTCCTCCAAAATTGGCAAAACTTCTCCAAATTTGCAAAAGTCCTCCAAACTAGCGAAACTCCTCCAAATCTGGCCAAATAGTGAAAACTCCTCCAATTCTGGCCAAAAATCTGACGTAAAATCTGACATAAACCCTAAAGATGGCTGTCCGCCAAATCCCTCGCTAACTTTCCACTCGAGCCAAATTGACAAAACGAGTTTTTCCAAATCACAAATTCATGAGAAGAGCTTCCCAACACCACCTTCAATTTGACTTTCTAAGCCCAACTCGCAGCGAATTGGTCCTGCCTTCACCTCTTGAGCTCAAAATCACAACACTGCTCGAAAATTGCTCCTTCTTTGCTCAAAATTTGGCCAGCGCTTCTGCACACCGTCCGCCTAACTGCCAAATCTGCATCAACTGAACGAGCTTCTGCACACTAGGGAAACACAAAACTTGAATCGAGCTACCACGATCCACCGAGCTTGGAGATACCACCAACACTCAACGTTCCTGCACCCAATTTCCCCCTGACTTCACTTCTCTGATGTAATCAGATTGCTTAACACTCTCAACTCAACTCAACTCAGATCAATACTTGATCTGTCACTCTATAAACTGCCAACAACTGGGCACTGATTACAGTCAAGCCACACCCACTCAAGCATAGAGAATCCAGGTGACGCTCGCCGGCCTCTGTCCACCATAGCCAGGAACTCAAGGCTCAACATCAGAGAAGTGAGCTCTCTGGAGCTCACTTTGAAACTATACTCCCTGGATTCGAGCTAGCCTTGAAACCCTTACGGTCCCGCTGACGGCACACTTGACGGTGCAAACGGTGCAAAGTGACGGTGGGCCCCATTGTGAAGTCAGTACCCCAAACACGAAATCTAACCATCGGAAAGTAGTCCTTGAGAAACTGCTAGAATAACTCTAACTACCATCACTGGAACTCCAATGTCTGAGCATCTAGATGCGGAACTACAAATGGCGTGACAATGAACATGATGTTGAGTATAGAGGCCAATGTGCGTATCAAGGAGACTAGCCTGCACGAGTTGAAGTTGTTGGTGCAGGAGATGAGAAGGAGATATGCAAAGGATACCAATTTGAACACATTGTTGATTAGTCTTATAACTCGTGTAGATATGAAGATATTGGTGGTAGAAGACAATATCACAATAAGATTAGACTTAGTAAAATTGGAGATAGAAAAACTTTAGAAAGATGTTAGAGCAAAACCCGAAGTAGATCAAGTAGGAGTACAAATGTCTTTGGGGTTACCATTGGAGAGATTAGAGAAGAGTGGGTCGGGAGATAGAGATTTAGAAGGATTACCTAGGAATTGTAGATCAGAGTGGAGAATTATTAGATTTGGTAGAAGATGTAGGAGTTATGAAACCCGAGGACAGGATAGTAGGAAGTAAAGTTACTTAAGGATTGGGTTTGAAAGCCAAGGAAGAAGTAGACATTGGATCGGATTAGTAACCAATTTGAGATTTGAAGAGGCAGATATGAAGAGGTGCATTGTCATTTAGGATCTGTAGAGTTGTAGAGTTGTTAGGAAGAGGTACATTAGGAAGATAACTGTTGATTGCTTCACAATCTAAAAATGGCATTTGCACTCTTATGTTGTTCAGTGTTCATTATTTCTAAGAATAGATAAAGCAAAGTGCTATGAAGCAGTGCTCGTCGCTTGCCCTTGATTCCAAGTATCAACTTTGTGCTTGTGTTTGTGAGTGTGAGGAGAAATTCAAAGTGCAAGTCCAAGTGCTTGTTGGATGTTGGATTCCATAGCCTTGATCTTCATTCTATGTGTTTGATCTTGAGTGAAGTGCAATCCCTTGATAGATCTGAGAGGAATTGTAGTGTTGGTAGTATTCTGCATTTGTGAGTGCAGTGCGAAGTTGATGTGAAGCAATTTTGATCGAGGAAGTTGTGCCTTAAGGGGAAGGGTAGAACACAATTCTGAGGCGAAGTCATTTTACAGTGAAGTGCCGTTTTCGAGAGAGCTTGAATCATCATAATCAAGATTGTTTGGAAAGAGTTGAAGGAGTTGTGATTAAGGAGTGTGAATTCGTGACAAGACTGAGAATCAGTGCTTGTTACTCTCTTCTAGGTGTGGTTTCTACCTGAGAGATTAAAGACGCAACCAAGAAGAACTACATTGTTATTGTTTGATTTTGTATCTAGACATTTCTGACTCATATCTCTACAGGAACGAACTTTACTTACCTGATTACCGCAAAAGTGATATTTGCCAGGTTGTCACATGATTTTTGGCACCGCTGCCGGGGATAAAAATCTCAGACATGGACAAGTACAAAGCCAAATTCAAATTTGGGTATCAAAGCAATATGAATGTCTGCATTAAGAGAACAACGGGAAGAGAGAGTTCAAAGACAAGCATTGTAGCGTGAAGAAGACAAACATATGAAGGTCCAATCCACTTTTGACTAAACCAAACAAGAGGCGTTGGACTTTCAACTCCTTCACAAAATGCAAGAAGCCCTGCGAGAACATGAACACAAGAAACACAAAGGCGGTTGGCAAGGCTACTTTGCATCTCCCTCTTCCTCCAAGAAGAAGAAAGACTTGAGTGGCCAGACATATGCATTACGGCCAGTACACCAACTTCCCCTAGAGCTGTAAAGGAAGTCGCATCCTTAAAGAACTTTGTTCGAGAAAAGATAGCACGCACATTGACTAAAGAAGAGTGTCAACATCTTCTACAAATGATTCCTCGGTTGTCCTAAAGGAATTTTGAAGAACACATCAAAGGTTGTGAGCCTGAGTCTTCCAACCGGGTTGAAGTTGACACCCTCATAGAAGAAATTGTCAAAGAAGACCCTACCTTGAATTTGACAAATTGGAATCCTTGGGTTGACAACACGGCGTCAATTCTAGCCAATTCCTTGGTTCCGTCAAGTTTAAATCTAACCCAGCCGATCCCATCGCATCAAACGATGACTTCGTTGCCTGTCATTCGATACACCTATCAAAAGTATAAGGGGACATAACAAGACAAAGACCCCGATGAATTCATCAAAGAATTTGAAGTCATCTCCTTTGCTAACATGGAGCATGACTTGGCGGATCAACTGTGAATTTTCCCAAGTCTACTCCAAAAGAAAGCTCGGAGTTGGTACTGTAACACCCATTTGTGCATATGTGTGGTATTGTGATATTTAGCTTGGTATTACAAGTTCTTAAAAGATATTATTTATATAGAGATAAAGGATGGTTCTATATTAGTCATGGTTAGCTAAAGTTAGTCATAGCTAAGATAGAGAGGACCTTACTTTAGAGGAAGTAGAAAAGATGAGCACCACTATTTTGGATTTTACTATGTTGACTTGGTATTATTCCTAGGTGTTTGGCTTTGAGGAAAGAGTTGAGAACTCTTGGGCCCGCAAGCCTTTTTGTTTTGGATTCTTGTTTAGTCCAAGGATAGTCCATGTGAAGGAATCCTTGACTTAGTGGTGGGGTCAAGATAAGACCACATGCTTAGAGAAATATGCCCATGTGAATGGATATTCCTTTCTACTTTTTGACTTTACTTGACTTTTAGTCTAGTAACTTGAGTTACTACAGTGATTGGTAACTTTGGTATGTAACTATTTCACAAGTATATAAACAAGGGGTAAGGAGGTACCCACCATCCTTTCATTTGCAACTATCTCTCTCGCATTGAGTTCTCTTGTGAGCAATGTCTTGAGTCTTGGAGTGTTAGCCTTGGAGAAGTATGATGGAGTTGGGGTTCCTTGCCTTCTTAGTCCATGGTGCGCTACCATAATAGCCATCAGAGGTTCATCCTGAGTGAGAGATAGGCCGGCTCACAGTACACCCATGTGACCTAGAAGGGGTTTGTACCGGCAGACTGGGCGGACTTGAGAAACAACTTCATGGAACAATTCAGAGAGGTTGATTACGATACAAGTGTCTTTGCAGCACTCAATGAATTAGACTGAGGTAAGAAGGAGAAGTTGAGAGACTACTCTGAGCGGTTCACAACACTCTTGAATTGACTCCCAAAGCAATGGGGGTGGTGGGTTACTCCGATGCCCAAGCCATTACCTGGTTCCTGGGAGGACTTTCACCAGAGATTCAAATCTTTACAAGGGAGCGGAACGTAACTTCCCTTGACAAGGTACTCAAACATGCCGCCCGCTACGAGGCAGCTCACTCTCACTCTGCCGGCAATCAAAGAAATTGGGAGAAGAAAGGCAAGAAGCCCAGAAGGAAAGCTTCTTGTAGTTCATCCCCTTCTTTGGAGGAATCCTCCACGTCTTTGCTCTTCTTTGGAATCCAAAGAAGAATCAAAGGTAAGACGAGTAAGAAGATATGGGTGTAAGAAACCTGTGACTCCTCTAGCAAAGAGTGTACATAAGGCGGATACCAAGCTAGATGCTCTCATCAAGGAGTTTTTGGATTTTAAGATCCAAATGATTGGAGCTAAAGATAGAAGGAAGGCCCCAACATTTGACAGATCAAATGTATGGTGCACTGCATGTGGCAAGTCAAGCCATGCAAACACAGAATGCAATACTCGTAATGTATTCCTGGTGTAGCAGATTGATTGGGTTTCGAGATGGAACCAAGAAGAGGAAGAAGAGGTTGTGTACCAAACCCAAGAGGTACAACCTCAAGCGAGCACATCATATCAAGGTTCAATGTACGGACCAAGGGAGTATAACCCCAATGCTCCTCCACAAAGACCACCGATGAGCAAGCAAAATTGACCTCAAAATGTTGCACCCGGAGCATGTTACAATTGTGGCTCGATGGGACATTGGTCTCCAAACTGTCCGGAGCCAAGACAACAAATCGGGTACGTTCCCTTGTGCAAAAACTGTAAAGGATCAGGCCATATGGACAACCAATGGCCTCACCCACCAAATCCAAAACCACCTGTAAAATATGTACAGACCCCCACTAAGCGTGCATCGCTTAAGGCAAAGGGGGATACAAATGTAAATTGCATAACACTTGAGGAGGAGAGACCTCAGGATGGGAGTCCGGCCTCGGAAGGCAAATGGCCGGACCTTGAAATTTTGAAGGTTGAGACACGCGCAAGAAAGAAGAAGCGTGATCCCGAAGAGCTGAGTACAACCTTGTCGTCTTCGAAAAAGGCAAAGAGATAGTGCTGTGAGCCGGCCTGTCTCTCACTCAGGATGAACCTCTGATGGCTTTTATGGTAGCGCACCATGGACTAAGAAGGCAAGGAACCCCAACTCCATCATACTCCTCCAAGGCTAACACTCCAAGACTCAAGACATTGCTCACAAGAGAACTCAATGAGAGAGAGATAGTTGCAAATGAAAGGATGATGAGTACCTCCTCACCCCTTGTTTATATACTTGTGAAATAGTTACATACCAAAGTTACCAATTACCGTAGTAACTCAAGTTACTAGACTAAAAGTCAAGTAAAGTCAAAAAGTAGAAAGGAATATCCATTCACATGGGCATATTTCTCTAAGCATGTGGTCTTATCTTGACCCAACCACTAAGTCAAGGATTCCTTCACATGGGCTATCCTTGGACTAAACAAGAATCCAAAACAAAAAGGCTTGCGGGCCCAAGAGTTCTCAACTCTTTCCTCAAAGCCAAACACCTAGGAATAATACCAAATCAACACAATAAAATCCAAAATAGTGGTGCTCATCTTTTCTACTTCCTCTAAAGTAAGGTCCCTTCTATCTTAGCTATGACTAACTTTAGCTAACCATGACTAATATAGAACCATCCTTTATCTCTATATAAATAATATCTCTTAAGTACTTGTAATACCAAGCTAAATATCACAATACCACACACATGCACAAATAGGTGTTACATTTACCCCCGGACTAAGTTTTCACTTTGTCCTCAAAGTGAAGGTCTCTCTACCTTCTATGGTACATCTTCAACTTATCATGGTTAATCCTATCAAAGTGTCTTCCTCTCAACTCTTTGAGATCATAGGTGTAATTTCTCCACACCTTCTCTACTATGAAAGGTCCAAGCAAAAACTTCTTTTGCACTCTCTTGAATCAAATGGAATCAAACAACATTACCCAATCACCTTCTTTGAAATTCTCCACCTTCTTCTTGCCTTGCCTCTTGTCATAGCTCTCCTTTTGTTTCCTTTGGGCTTGCTCCACTCGAACCATAGCAACTGCTCTTGCCTCTTCCAACTCCATGAGTTGATCCTTCCTCGACTTCTCTACATCACCTTCTTGTGCTTTCTTCAATCTCCTATGAATGCTTTGGAAGGTAGGAAGATCAAAGTGAATAGGTAAGGTAGACTCAATACCATACACCAATTGAAATGGAGAATATCCGGTGGAAGTCTTCATGGTTGTCCTATACTCCCACAAAACTGCATGAATCCTCTTGTCCCAATGATGTTAAGCCCCCTCCATTTCTGCATCTTTGGCCAACATCATGCACAAGGTCTGATTGGTTCTCTCTACCAAGCCATTGGAATTTGGCTTATAGGATGTAGTTACTCTTTGTGTGATAGAGAAATGTCGTAGCATGGCTATAGTAATGCTTCCTGTAAACTCTCCTCCTCTATCAGAAACCAACTCCAAAGGGCATCCAAACCTAGTGATAATGCGTTCATAAAGAAATCTACCCACTTCATCTTCATTTTTGTCCCTCAATGGTCTAGCCTCAACCCACTTGGTAAGGTAATCATTAACTACCACAATGTACCGATTGTTCCTTGGGGTTCTATTGAGAGGACCTACCAAATCAATTCCCCACTTCTCAAAAGGTCCTAGCAATCAAATTGATCTAAGTGGTGGAGTGGATGTAGACTTTCTAGCAAATGCTTGACAAACATGACAAGTTTTGCAATAATCAAGACAATCCTTGAAAATCCCTCTCCATTGGTAACCTGCATCTAGAATCTTGAAAGCAGTCACCTTTCCTGCAAAGTGTCCTCCACATACTAAAACTTCATGAAACTCCTTTATGAGTAGGATAGACTCTTCCTTACCCACTGCTCTTTGAAGTAGACAATCTGCTCCTTGGTGAAAAAGAATATCATCCACAATTGTGTAAGGTCTAGATCTTGCTACAAGGGCCTTCCTCTCCCTAGCATGCATCCCTTCTGGATAGTTACCTCTTGTCACAAAATCCACAATCTCCTTGTACTCCATTGGAACCTCTTGAGTGACTGAGATTGTCATGAGCTCCTCATCAGGGAAGGAATCATCCATTGGCTCGTCTCTATTATGATCATAAGCTCTAGATAACAAATCAGCATTTGCATGTTTCTTTCCTGGCCTATCCTCAATGGTGTAGTCATACTCAGACAAGAGTATCATCCACCTTGCTAGTCTCCCTTCAACATTAGGCTTGTTGAAGATGTACTTCAAAGCCTTGTGATTCGTGACAATGGTGGCTTTCCCTCCAATCAAGTAATGTCTAAACTTCTTGAGACCAAAGATCACTGCCAACCCTTCCCTCTCTGTGACAGAGTAGTTCTTCTCTACTGAAACCATCTGCTTACTAGCATAAGCTATTGGATGATCATGCCCATCTTGGTCTAATTGACTAAGAGTGCATCATATAGCTACATTAGAAGCATCAGTGTAGAGGATGAAAGGCTTACTCCAATCAGGTTTAGCAAGAATTGGAGTTACAACAAGGGATTGCTTGAGCTCCTCAGAATGTGGTGAGTTATTGATGCTCTTGTGCAATCTTGATTTGGTTATATCCACTATAACCATCTCCAAAACTGTACCTCTCATGACCTGCAACCTCTTCCAAGATCTCATCAATGAATGGCAATGGGTAGTAGTCCTTCTTGGTAACAACATTGAGCTTCTTGTAATCCACACATACCCGAAGCTTGCCATTCTTTTTCTTCACAATGACAATTGGAGACACCCATTCTGAATTCTCTACCTCAAAGATAAATCCAGCCTCCTTGAGCTTATCAATCTCATGTTTCACAACCAAAGATATCGTTGGGTTAATGCGACGTTGCTTTTGGCGGATTGGTCTTGCATGTGACTCCACCTCTATCTTGTGCTCCTCCAAGGTGACTTCCTTCAAATCCCTGTAACTAAAAGCAAACACATGGATGAACTTGTGGAAAATCTCCTCAAATCTCACCTTCTCCTCCTTGGTAACATTTGGACCATACTTGAGGGTAGATAACCTTCTCTCTACCTCCTCAAGTGTCAATGGTGATTTATCTGGGTCCTTCAAAACCTTTGGCTTAGGTGCAAAATCCAAAGCATACAAAGGATACACATCTGAATCAGATTAAGATTCAGATTCATCCTCCTCCGTGGAAGTCTCCTCTTCCATGCTTGTGTCCACACCTGAAGCTCCTTCTTCAGAATCTGATTCCCAATAATTAGAAGATGGTGTATCTGAATGTGAAGTGTTGGTGGTGTTAGTCATAGGAATTGTGACTCTATGGTTTGATGGCCCAATCCTCAAGTACCCTTTTTGCCATCAATTAGTTGTGCGTGCTGCTCTCAACCATGGCCTCCCAAGAAGTAAGTCATAGCTTGAATCCTTCAATACTTGGAAAGTCATGAGATTTTGAACTCCCATAACTGAAACTACCACTTTATCTATCACCCCTACTGGTCGAACTTGTTGCTTGTTTGCCATGCTCACCACAAATGTTGAAGGTCTTGAGGGTATCATACCCAACTTCTTCATCAACCTTTCTGACATGACATTTACTGTTGATCCTCCATCAACCAATGCATCCTTGATGTTGTGACCATTCACTCTCACATCAATCTTGGAGGCATATTCACAAGCCTCCCATGGTGCTGGCTTGGCATCCACCACCCCCATTGATACTGGAGCTTTTGCCTTCTTCCTCTTCTTGCTCCTTGTAGAACTCAAACCACCTCTAAGCTCCTTTCTCAAGGTAGGGTTCAAAGCAATCAATTAGCCCACTATGATGTTAGCCTTGTGACTACCAACATCCTCCAACACATTGTAGTTCCATTGTTGCTTTGAAATCAAGAAATCCTCCATCCCCAACTTCTTCCTTGGAGTCTTTGTTGTTGATGGTGTTGAGGTGCGAGTGCTCCTAGTAGACATAGGAGTATCCTTGCTTGAAGTATATCCTTGAGAAGAGTGAACATCCTCTGCAAAACAAGCTCTCTTCTTCTCTTGTGCCAAAAGCTCCAAATTAAGACCCTTGGAGTTTGAGCACTCTCCCTTCTCATACTTGCTCTCAACCACATCTATGGATGCTATCCCCTTACCATTTTTGGGATTAGGAGCCACTTGGGTTTCAATACCTCCCTCTTTCCCTCTATTGGCTCCCTCATAACTCCTTCGTCCATGGTAAGTGGAATTTGGGCAATTCCTTTGGATATGGCCTCTTCCTCCACAACCAAAACAATTTCTATCATTAAAATTGTTGGCTAGTTGGCCTCCTCTATATGGATAGTTTCCATAACTCCTAGGCCCTCTCCCTACATTCTGATCCACCTCTCTCTTCTCCCATAGTTGCACCACATTGATCTTGAGATCCGCAAGTTGTTCTGTGATGGTTTGGAGTGGATCTTTTGGTGGAGGTGCAAGAACTGGAGCAACTACTACTTGTGGTGCAACCCTTGTCACCAAAGTATCAGAAAGTTCCACCATACTTGTAGCCTTGAGGAGGATGCACAACCTCCTTCACCACCAAATCACTCTCATCCCCTTCCAAACTCTCCTCCATACGAATTGCAATCTTGATAGCTTCAACCTTGGAAGAAGGTTTCTCATATCTCACCTTACTTCTAATTTGTGGTCTCAACCCTCCCACAAAATTCTTGGTGAGCATGGCCCCTATGCCAATCATTGTAGTCTCCACATCATCCCCACCCTTCCTCAACACTATGCGAAATCTGGACTCCAACTTTTCCACTCTTTCCACATAGACTCTCACTTTCTCTCCATCTCCTTGCTTGAGAAATGTAACCTCATTCATCAATCTCCCATAACTCTCATCAGGAAGAAAGTTCTCAATGAGTGCTGAAGTCAAAGTCTCCCAAGACTCCTCTTCTCCATCTCTCCTCTCTCTCTTTTGGTATTCTGACTCATACCATGTAAGTGCTGCATCCTCAAAGAAATTTGGTAATAATGAGGCCCACTCATTCTTCCTCCTCTCATTGTTTCCTATGCAAGCTCTTTTGAAGTCTCTCACAAAGGCCTCCACATCTTCTCCATCCTTGCCAAAGAAAACCGGAAGTTTCCCCATCTTAACCTCTCACTATCTTTCTCTTCTCTCAATTTTTCTTTTTCTCTTTTCTTTTCTCTCACTCTATAACTAATAGAGTATATACATGACTAACACCATTTGAGAGTAATCCACCCTAGGGAACACAAAAGGTTCAGGTTGCTCCAAGATTTCTATAGCAACATCAAATCCTAGAGTGCATATTAATCTAACTCTCATGGATAGTTTATCCATAAGTTGAAGGATTATCTCCATCACTAATCTTGAGAACTAGCTGATGAAGGTGGTAGTATTTCTATAGTTATACTAAGACTCTCTCCAAGATCCTTCACCAAAGTTTCCAAAAGTGCTTTTACTCCACTACACTCATGTCCTTTTGGAAGTCCTTCAACTCCACAAACCTCACACAACTCCTTGGTCTTAGATCTTCTCCCTCCTAATCTTGGTGAAGAAGGTCCAACATGCAAACCCAAGTCAAGTAAGCCTCTCCTTTCCCTCAATCTCTTGCTCTCAAAGGTCAATGGACATGAACTTGCCTTATGTCCCTTCTCTCCACATAGAAAGCACTTAGACTCACTCTTTCCTCCAAGTGGTGTAGGTTTTTGGATCCTCTCAATACTCTCTTCAAATTCTATTGTAAACTCTCTTTTCTTCAAATCAACCCCAACAATCACCTCAAACCCTTGGGGAACCTTGTATAATCTCAATTTCCACTCTTGATGACACTCCATGTTCCCAAGATGAATCTAAACACTCAAACATGCTTTTTGTTGATCTCAAACTTCTCATGCATGAGATCTCCACTCTGGGGCATCCATCCCTGCAAAATTCTGGTCTTTTCATGAAGCCATTTGGCCTAGACACCTTTCTATTCAGCACCAATATTTCAGATTTGGTCTGAAAACCACCCCACTCACTTCAAAAACTCATAACTCCTTGCGCAAGAACGATCTCTCTCTAATTTTTGTGGCTACGGGTAGGATACAATGCACTAAATTGTTTTGGAAATTTTCATGACAGTTCACTGAAAATTAAAGAAATGGCAGCCTCTGTACAATTTTCCAGAGAACATGCAGTTGCGGGAGCACTTTACCCTATAAACTTTCAAAAATTCTAGCCCCGTGTGCATAGTAGCTCTCACAATAATTTTAAGTGTGCTAACTGAAAGATAACCCAAGCTATCATGTGTAGAAATTTCAAGTCCAGATCTCAAACTTGAAATTTTGCACAAAATCACCTTAATCCCCAAAATCTGCAATCCACCTCACACAATCTTTCCAATTCCTCTCATGTGTACAAGATGTACAAAATCACCTCAAAGACATCAAATGAACAACAGGATATACAAATGGATCTTGGTTCTCTAACATAAGTTCAGCCCTCTCCTCTCCTAATGTTCTCTCCAAGTGAGCTCTCATAGTCTCCTTCTACCTAATGTAGAATTGGACGCGGAACATTATCTTGCTTTCTAGAGAGGTCCTGGCAACGGAACCAAAAATGTGAGCCGGTCTATCTCTCACTCAGGATGAACCTCTAATGGCTATTATGGTAGCGCACCATGGACTAAGAAGGCAAAGAACCCCAACTCCATCATACTCCTCCAAGGCTAACACTCCAAGACTCAAGACATTGCTCACAAGAGAACTCAATGAGAGAGAGATAGTTGCAAATGAAAGGATGATGAGTACCTCCTCACCCCTTGTTTATATATTTGTGAAATATTTACGTACCAAAGTTACCAATTACCGTAGTAACTCAAGTTACTAGACTAAAAGTCAAGTAAAGTCAAAAAGTAGAAAGGAATATCCATTCACATGGGCATATTCCTCTAAGCATGTGGTTTTATCTTGACCCAACCACTAAGTCAAGGATTCCTTCACATGGGCTATCCTTGGACTAAACAAGAATCCAAAACAAAAAGGCTTGCGGGCCCAAGAGTTCTGAATTCTTTCCTCAAAGCCAAACACCTAGGAATAATACCAAGTCAACACAGTAAAATCCAAAATAGTTGTGCTCATCTTTTCTACTTCCTCTAAAGTAAGGTCCCCTCTATCTTAACTATGACTAAATTTAGGTAACCATGACTAATATAGAACCATCCTTTATCTCTATATAAATAATATCTCTTAAGTACTTGTAATACCAAGCTAAATATCACAATACCACACACATGCACAAATGGGTGTTACAGTGCCCAAAGGCAATTCTTTCTGCCAAGGAGGAAAAGATCCTCGCTAAAGCCAAAGCTAAAGCCTTGCAGAAAGAACTTAAGGAGGTAATACTAAGAACTCGGGAACTAAGTTTGGAAAAGGAGATGAAGACAAAGCCTCCAGTTTTTTGGCGGACATCCGATCCAAAGTAAAGGGTCTGATCCAAGCTAAGGTGGGCCAACCCAAGGAACCTTGGGTTAAGGCCACTAGCAATCTTGTCACCATTCTAAAACGTCCCAAAGTCAAAATCAAACACGGAGAGACTTCAAAACCAAAGCCGAAGGCAAAGACGGTCAAATTGGGAGGAGTACCCAAATACAATATTGTAGCGGATTTGGTAGCCACAAATGCCAACATTACATTCAAGCAATTGTGGGAAGACAATAAGTTGTACAAGAAGCAACTAAATTTGGCCCTTAAGAAGGTAAGGTTGATGTCAAAGAAGGACCTGCCCGCTATTTATCGTATTGAACAAGAAGATCTAGGATCTCTTGAGGTTGATGGGGAGATTGCAGGGTGAATGATCACATTGATACCCATAGATTTGGGTTCCGGTGTGAATGTCATGAAAAAGGATACTCCAAATTGACTAGGGTATCATACGTTTGATCCAACACCCTGAGTTTTGAATTTTGCAGACCAAACCAAGAGATGGCCTTTGGGCATGCTGTCAAACATTACCATGATCATTGGAGAAGTGGCCTTCAAGTTGAAATACATTGTGTTGCGACCAGTGACCAAGACTAGTTACCCTCTGTTGATCGGAAGACCCTGGTTGTATAGTGCCCAAGTTGTGTGGATTGGCATCAGCAGAAGTTACAATTCAAGGACATTTTGTCTGAAGATCAGAAGCTGGTGACTGTGAGTTGGACAAAAGTTCCCCATCTTGGGGAAACTAGTTTGTCAAAAGATGAGGACAAATCCGAAGACTCATCGTCTTTGTCCTCAGACAAATCCGAAGATGAAGTCCAAGTCAATTACTTGGAATGTTACGAGGTGGAAGTTGGAGACAAAGATCCATATGACCTCACCTCGGGTGAATCTGACTTGGAGGAAGGGGGTTTGATGGCAGCTTGCCTCGGGTTAAGCCGAGTAAGCCATGTTGAAGGATTCATCAACCCCAATGACTGTCAAGATGTTGTTTTGACTGAAGGGAAAATTTTAAAAATTTTGAAGACAGTCACTTTGGAGGAGTTGGTAGGATACACTACCCTATTTATAGAGTTCCAGGATGTATTTTCCTGGTCTATTGATCAAATGATGGGTATTCCACTAGAATTTGGAGAACACCGGATTGATCTTGTTGAAGGTGCAGTTCCAGTTTGGCAGAGACAATACCATTTGAACCCGAAGTACTCTCTTTTGGTGAAAGATGAAATTGACAAGTACTTAGGGGCCAGAATCATCTTCCCTGTCTTAAGCAGTGAATGGGTCTCTCCCATTGTCATTGTCCCGAAGAAGAAAACAAGGAAGATCCGAGTGTGTCAAGACTTTTGTAAGTTGAACCCAGTCACAAGGAAGGATCATCATCCCTTGCCTTTTACCGATACAATTCTAGACCAAGTAGCTGGTCACCCTTGTTATAGCTTTCTCAACGGATTTTCAAGGTACAATCAAGTATCCATCCGAGAAGAGGACAAGGATAAAACTACATTCATGACCGATTGGGGAACTTTTGCTTACAATCAAATGCCCTTTGGGTTGTGTAATGCTCCCGCTACTTTCTAGCGGATGATGAATTCAATCTTCAAAGATTTCTTGCACAAATTTGTGGAAGTATTCATTGATGACTTTTGTATATTTGGGCAAAGAGATGTACATTTGGATAACCTTTGCCAAACTTTTGAAAGGTGTTGTTTTGCCGGCTTGTCATTACATCTAGAGAAATGCTTCTTTGTAGTGAAGGAAGGAATTCTTCTGGGGCATCGGGTGTCAAGCTGAGGTATTGAAGTCGATGTCGAGAAGGTTAAAGTATTCAAAGCTTTGGAATCCCCAAAGAACATCCGGGAGCCCTCTTGGGACATGTCAGATACTACAAACGCTTTGTGTCAAACTATGTGGTGCTTGCTGCACCCCACACAAAGCTTGTGAAGAAATCCAAAGACTATCTGTGGGAAGTAAATCAAGAAGAAGCTTTCTAGGTGTTGAAGAAGAAACTAGTTGAAGCACCAATTATGAGGGCCCCAAATTGGGACGTCCCTTTTCATGTATAAAACTTTGTGGAAACTTTGTCCATGGCCATCAGCGTCGTCTTAAGTCAGAAGGACAAGAAGAAGAAGGACTACCCGGTGTATTATGCCAACCAACAACTTTCAATTTTTGAAGAGAACTATTCGACAACTGCAAGAGAAGCACTTGGAATGGTGTATGCTTGCAAGAAATTTTGCCACTACCTGTTGGGATACTAGTTTGTCTTCTATGTTGACAATTACGCATTGCAACATTTGGTCAAGAAGGTAGATTTTTCCGAGCAAATTGCAAGATGGATCTTGTTGTTACAAGAATTCACATATACTGTACAAGTAAGGAAGAGAGCTTTGCATTTGAATGCGGACTTCCTATCTAGGTTAGAAACTCAAGACCAAGAGTGGGAAATTGACAATTGGTTCCCTGATGAAGAGTTATATCAATTAACAGCAATGCGAAGTACGAGGTATGCAACATAATATCATTATCTGCATACTCTCCATTGTCCTGAAGGATGGACCCGGAGCAGAGGGTAGTCTTTCTCAGGAAAATGGGGCCATACCAGCTCAAACACAACATTCTATTCAAGATGGGCGAAGACAAAGTACTTTGGCGATGCTTGGATTCATATGAAGTAGGAGGCGTGATTGAGTCTTTACACTCCAAAGCATCAGGAGGACACTATGCTTTGAAGAATATTGTAAAGAAGATTCATTCGGCGGGGTATTGGTGGCCTACAATGTACAAAGACACGCATGGTCATATCCAAAGTTGTGATGCTTGTCAGAGAACAGGGAAGCTTATGGCTACTTCTCAATGGCCTTTGAGACCAATTTTGCCCTTGGCTCCATTTGAGAAATGGGGAATTGATTTTGTGGGTCCCATTCAACCAGTGACCCAAGTCACAAGGAAGCAATACATTTTGGTCTGCACTAACTATGCTACCAAGATGGTCGAAGCTAAAGCAACTCGCAGAGATGATGCCAAAACCGTGGCGGAATTTTTCTTTCCAAACATCATCTCCCGATATGAGCGTCCTCTAGAATTGGTCAGTGACCGAGGGACACAATTTTTGAACTCTATAATGGAGGCATTAACCAAGTACTTTCAGATTAAACATCAGAAGATGACTCCCTATAACCCAAAAGCAAATGGCTTAACGGAAAAGGCAAATGGGTTACTTTGCAAAATTTTAAATAAGGTGACTATCAATTATGCCTATGATTCGGATATGAAATTACCAGCCATGTTGTGGGCATATCAAACGATAGAAAAGATTACAACCAAACAAACTCCATACTTCTTGACATATGGCTTGCATCCCATATTACCAGTTGAATTTGAAGAACTGACATATTGGATTCTTTGCAAAGAATAACTGTCGGAGGAAGAAAGCCAGGATCTTAGGATCCATCAACTAATGTGGTTAGAAGAGAAAAGAGACGATGCAATGCAAACCACAAAGGAAGTACAAGCGCAAAGGAAATTCAGGCACGATAAGCATATCAAGCTTATGGTTGTGCGCAAAGGAGATTTGGTTTTGTTATACGACAATCACCAAATATTTTTTCCAGGCAAGTTGCATTTGAGATGGATGGGGCCTTATCAAGTTCTTCATCTTTATGAAAATGGGTCCATCCAACTTGTTGACCTAGAAGGAAATCCTTTTGCCACTAGAGTTAACGGGTGGAGAGTTTGGAGATATTGGACCATAGACTCGGAAGTTTCTAAGACACCCGAAGTCTATGTTTGCGGGGACGCTCACATTTGGGGGAGGGAGTATGTGGTACCCACATTTTATTTTATTTTGAAATGGAGAAGAAGAACTGTATAGAGAAGTCAAATTGAGCCTGTATGGCCGAAGAAGGCAAAGAAAAGAGTCTTCGGGATGAAACCCAAGGTAATGTGACTTTGGGTCATAAGGCAAAGTACTTGGACTTGCACTCTCAACATACAACCCAAAGTAAGAAGTCTTTGTATCAAGGGGTGCTCAACCCGAGGCGAGGACAATGTAACAACTTTTCTTGGGGCGAGAAATTCAAGAAGGGACCGTTCAAAAACTGGCGGTCATACACGTGAAGGACACTTGATAGTGACAAGAGCATGCAAGAGGTGTGATTTCTTGGTAGAAACTCAAATTGAAGAGCGACAAAGAAGGCGTGACTCTAAAAAAATCGGGCTAATGACAAAGCAATGTCAAGCAAATTTCCTTTGCCGTTGAGGAGTCATCCTGCAGGAGATTGTTGGAAGGGAAGTAGAGTTGAAGACGCGCTGGTGTGTAGAGGGGAATTCAAGAGAGCTAATCCAAGAGACAATGAGGAAGAAAGAAAGATGGGAGGAGGAAAGAAGAACTCCAAATTCACAGTGAGAAATCATGCAATTTGGATGTTAGATGTGATCACAAGGATCAAAGTTTTGAGCCGACTTCAGATCACATTCTTGGCGTGGAACTAGAATGTGAGTTTTCCAGGATTTTATGATCGAGATAATCAAGAGTAAATGTCTCGACGGCCCCAAGGAAGAGGGGAAGAGAGGAAATCCGGCTTGCTGGACGGAGTCGGATTGGAGATTATTACTCGGAAGAGAGGCAAGTGCGGAGCAGGGTGCCACGTTCTTGGGGACGGGACACGTAGCCAAAGAAACCCAAGAAGTGAGGGATGCATCCTCTTTGAAACGTACAAAGAATGGGTACAAAGTAGAGAGTTACAAGGATCCGGTCAAGAGAGGGATCGTGAGTGCTCTCATGGCAATCCTAAAGCCGGAGAGAACAACTTATGTGATGAAGCACCAAGCGGTGTTCTTCCATAAGTTGTTTGCAAGAGAGCCAATTAACTGGGCGAGGTGCTTCGATGGGCAAATGAGACAGATGGTGTGGAACTTATGGGATAAATTGCCTACACATTACATTGTGCCATTTGCAACACATTTCCACCTCGGGCTGAATCTGCTCAATGCGGCGGAGTGCAACAGAATGGTGTCGCATTTTGATCCAGACTTAAGAAAGGAGGTCGATGCGGAGGAGCAACAGTACATTCTTCCGATCCAAAGTAGCAATGAGTACTACACATAGACGGGGAAGAGTGTGCAGGTGGATGTAAGTACTCCAAAGTTGAAGAAGTGGAGTTGTGACAACCCGGCAAATATCACTTTTGCAATAATTGGGTCAGTAAAGTTTGTTCCCGCAGAGATACTATCCAGAATTGGTCAAATACGAAGTCAAAAGTCACAATGGCAGTTCTTCTTGATGGCTTCTTTAATCTCTCAGGTAGAAACTACACCCAGAAGAGAGTAACAAGCTCACAATCTTGACAACTTGTCACGAATACACACATATAATCACATCATAGTCACTTCTGTCCAAACAACTCTTGATTGTGATGATTCAGATCTCCCAAAGACGGCACTTCACTATGAAGACCAATTTTGCCGTAGAATTGTGTTCCACCCCTCCACTGAAGGCACAACTTCCTCGATCAAAATTGCTTCACATCAACTTCGTGCTGCAATCACAAATGCAGAATACTAACAATACTACAATTCCTCTCAGATCTGTCAAGGCATTGCTCCGATGCAATTCACTCAGGATCAAACACATAGAATGAAGATGAAGGCTGTAGATT
The DNA here is from genome assembly GCA_948567375.1 of Lunularia cruciata. Taxonomy (NCBI): domain Eukaryota; kingdom Viridiplantae; phylum Streptophyta; class Marchantiopsida; order Lunulariales; family Lunulariaceae; genus Lunularia; species Lunularia cruciata. Next base: position 19,789,306 of record OX419761.1, on the reverse strand, counting down.
CCAACATCCACAGACACACTGACTTGCTCTTTGGAATTCTCCACACACTCACAAACACAAATACAAAATTGACAATCGGAATTAAGCTTAAGCGACGAGTACTGAGAACATCACTTCGCTTTATCTATCTTCAAAAATTTGAATACTGAATAACATTGTACTGCGAATGCTCCACTTAAATACTGAAGCAAACGGCATACTTGCCTACCTAGGCACCGCTTCCTACCTACAGATCCCAAGGGACAACCTATCTCTTCATATCTGACTCTTCCTATCTCAAAATTGACTTCTATCCCGGTCCGATGTCTACTTCCTCATCGGCTTCCAAACCCGATGATCTTCCTACTATTTCACCTTCTTCGGGTATAACTGATTCTACTAATTTCTTCACTAATTCTATGACTTCTTCACTACATTTCCAATTGAGCTCACGGGTAATCTATTTACACTCTTATTTCCCGACCCACTCTTCTCTAATGTATCAATTATCAAGTCCGATGATACTTGTATTCCTACTTCTGCGACATCGATTTTTGTCTCCACTGTCACACTAGTCCGAATTTTCTCTAACTCCGAATTGACTAAATCTAGTCTAAGACTAACATTATTTTCTACCTCCAACATTTTCCTATCTACGCATTCTCTCAACCGGATCAGCAAGGTGTTCATGTCCACGTCCTTGGCTCTTCGCTTCCGAGTTTCATGTACAAGCAACTTTAACTCATGTAGGCGAGCTTCTTCCAATCTCCCTTCAGCCTCCGTGCTTAAGATTGCTCGTAATTTCCCTGCAATGTCTCCTACTGATTCCGATGCATATCCTTGAGAATGTTCCACCTTCAACTCCGCTGGATACATCTTCAACTCGTCTTCGTATTCTGCAGCAAGCATCTTCTTCTCCTCTGCATACTGCATACTCTGTTGTTCCGTACTCTTGACAAGTTCTTGCAATCGCTCTTCTTCTTCTTGCCTGGACGCCAACTCTCTCTGCCATGCTTGATCTTTTGCTGCGGCACTCTTCTTCAAGCTGTCCAACCCCTGCTCCATTACGATGTTCATAGCCTTAAAATGAACATTTTTTATGCGCACATCACTCACTTCCTCCTTCATCTTGCTCAGCCACATTGCCTGCTCCTTCAATTCTCTGGTTTGCCTCTACAATTCCTTCTCCTTCTCTATGCAGCTTCCTTGTATCAGGCTCAACGTCTTCTTCCTCGAGCTTTCTTCCCTCCGAAGTTCTTCAATTTCTTCATTTCTTTGGACTTGTTGTTCCTGCAATTCCTTCACCTCACTCACCACATACTTCACCATCTGCAATCCGTTCATCCCCTTCCTTTGATCTTGGGGAATTACACTTTGATTCTCCTGTAGCAACTCCAGCAATGGGGTGAGTATTCTTGTTAAATACGATATTCCGATGAAGTGTTCCGCTTCTTCCTTGCCACCTTTGTCTGGAGCCTTCTCCTCCATCATCGGCTCCTTCATCCAAAGTCATGATCTTCGTATCTTCATCATGTTGGCACTGTCTTCATCCTCGCCTCCTAAATTGGGCCCCGCGGGATACTCCTCCTTTGCTTTGGGTCTTGGCTTGTTCTCCACCATCGCCTCACCAGCCTCACTTACTACCACCAATTGTTGGACTTCGGGTTCTCCCTCACTATCGCTCCCAGACTCCTCACTTTTCAATGTGAGCTCTTCTTCTTCCAAGTCTTCTTCTTGCGACTCCGTTTCTTCATTAGACTCCGATCCCGATGATGCTCCTCTTACAATTTTAGCGGTCTTGAACATCAGCCTCTGAGTCTTGCGTTGGATGGGCGATGATTTGGCTTCTTTGGGTTTACTTCGCTTCTTTGTCTTCGGATTAGCAACATCTTTGATCTTCCACTGTCCCATCCTTGCAAAGTATTTGTCATTCACTTGCAGATGAAGCATATACTGGCGCTCCTCTTTGTCTGCTTCCCGCCTCAAATCGGGGTGCATGTGCGACACCATACGATGACGCTCGTCTTCGGACAATAAGTTCAGCCCAAAGTAGAAATGAGCCGTGAACTGTGCAAAATAATGCGGTGGCGAGCCCATTTGCCAATTCACCACCATCTGCCTTGTTCGGTGATGGAAGCACTTCGCCCAATTCACTGGTACTCCTGCAAACATCTGATGGAAAAAGACTGCCTGCTGCATGGTTACGTAGGTTGTTCGTTCTGGCTTGAACATCGCCATCAATGCTCCCACGATACTTCTTTGGATCGGGTCCCGATAGGATTCCACCTTGTAACCATTCGTAGTTCTCGGAGCAAAAAACTAATTGCGGATCTCCGCCGTCTCCTCTGCAGCATCACACTTCTGATAGAAGGTGATCCCTGTCGGCTCTCCTGCTTCTCTCCCCATGACTAACTTCCAATCCGACTCAGTCCATCGAGCCGGATTGCCTCTCTTTCCTTCCACCTCAGAACCCTCCTCACAATTACTGGCAGCAATCTCTGCCATCACTCCCGAGAAACTGAAATTCCAGTTCCATGCTAAAAATGTGATACGAAGTCTTACCAAGACTTTGATCCTAGCTACTACATCTACTCTTCGAATTGCAAAACCTCTCACTACCAGTGCGTTGGCCACCTTCTTTGCCATGATTTGTTCTCTTGTTCTATGCTGTTGGAAAATCAGACCCTCTCTTGGACGAGACACTCTAACTCCCTCAGGGTTTCAGAAAATCTCACTCTCGATGGGCTTCCGGACACGCATTCCTGTAGGACGACTACTCAAAGGAATTGGAAATTTACTCAGCAAATTCAACTTCCCCCTACGCAGTCGCAATTTTATATTGCCCCAAATTGTAGTCATTCTTCAGTTGATTTTGTCTATGAATTTCTCTCTTCTGCATGCACTCCCGGTCACTGTCAAGACATGCTTATTCTGCCCCCGCCGTTTCTTGAAATGTAATTTCTTGCCACGTATAGAGGTTGTTAAACGGTCTTCATCGTTCTTGTGTCTTCCAACCCGAAGACGATGATCTTCGGCCTGTTTCTGGCGTACTCCTCTTCCGAGTACCTCCATCATTGGATCCGATGTCAACTTCTTCGGCTTTCCTCTGAAGTTACTTTCGCCCCTTCTTTGTCCGCAATTTGACTTTTACGTGCTTACTTCATCTCTTAAACACTTCCAACCATAAAAAACAAAAAATGTGGGTACCACAGGAGTCGACAAGGAGAAGGTGAAGATGTCAAGAGAATGAGACCTTGGAAGACCAGAAGAGTAAATTTGAGGAAAGGTATGGTGGTAATCGCATCATCGGAAGAAGACTCGGAAGGCAAAGCCGAGTGCAAGTCCAAAGACTCGGAACACAAGGAAGAACCCGAGCTCACACTACAGAGTGGAGATACAAGTAGTGATAGCAATGAAGGCAGAGAGATGACGTTGGTACCCACAGCAAAAGAAGAAGTCCAGATGGAGCTTGAGGAAGAGAGTAATGTGAAGTTAGAAGACGAAGTGCCATAGCTGAAGGAGAAGAAGGTTACCATTCAGAGAGGAATTGGTCCAAGCAAAAGGCAAAGTGTGAAGCGGGTCCAAGTAAGGTAAGGGAAGAGGAGAATGCCAGTTCGGGGAGTGAAGCATCCATTCTAATACGACAACTGCAAAGAAGAAGGCGAGTAAAAGAGAAGAAGAGGTAAAGAAGGAGATCACTCTAGAAGTTGAAGTAGTCGCAAGTGATGGAGTGGAGTACCTGCACAAAGTTGTGTGTCCTAAATTGGTGAAATTGGAACACAAGAAGAAGGAGATGCAATCAAAGTGTCCAGAGGTGAAGACTATATTGCAAGTATTAGCACGACTAGAAGAAGAGAACTCGGAGTTGAAGAAGAGTATAATCTGAGGTGAGGAGGAAAGGGAAGTACTGCGAGTGGAGGCAATAGTGCAAAGTCAAGTGGTAGAAAACTTGAGGAGAGAAGCATGGTATCAAGAGGAACATGTGAAGCATAGTGACATAGCAAAGGAAAGACAAATTGCTGAATATGAGATCTTGAAGCAGCAATTTGCTGATTCGAGACGATAAATTATTCATGCTATGGCGAGAGTAGCAGAGAAGGAACAAGAGCTTGATAGGGTGATGGAGAGTGTAGAAGAGAAGAAGCAACTATGGCAATGAGAGTTGACAGTGAGATATAGAGAGGAAGAGAGGTTGCAAGAGTTACTTTGTAATAAGGAGGAGAAGATTGGACAGAAGGAGAAGGAGAAGGAAACTGTGAAAGCCAAGTTCAAAGCAGAATTGGCAATGTACCGAGAGGATTGGCTTGCAGATCAGGAGCGCAAGAGGAAGATGAGACTGGAGCCCTTGAAGGAAATTGTAATTAGGATGAACGTGATGTTGAGTAAAGAGGCCATTGTGCGTATCAAGGAGACGAGGCTGCACGAGTTGAAGTTGTTGGTGCAGGAGACGAGGAGGAGACATGCAAAGGATACCAATTTGAATGTGTTGTTGATTAGTCTCAAAACTCGTGTAGATAGGAAGATATTGGAGGTAGAAGATAATATCACAATCAGATTAGACTTAGTAAAATTGGAGATAGATAAACTTCGGAAAGATGTTAGAGCAAAACCCAAAGTAGATGAAGTAGGAGTACAAATGTCTTTGGAGTTACCATTGGAGACATTAGAGAAGAGTGGGTCGGGAGATAGAGATTTAGAAGGATTACCTGTGATAGGAATTGTAGATCAGAGTGGAGAATTATAAGATTTGGTTGAAGATGTAGGAGTCATGAAACCCGAGGACAAGATAGTAGGAAGTAAAGTTACTTTGGAATTGGGTTTGAAAGCCAAGGAAGAAGTAGACATTGGATTGGATTAGTAACCGATTTGAGATTTGAAGAGGTAAATATGAAGAGGTGCATAGTCATTTCGGATCTGTAGGTTTGTAGAGTTGTTATGAAGAGGTACATTAGGTAGATAATTGTAGATTGCTTCACTATTTAAGAGTGGCATTTTCAGTCTTATGTTGTTAAGTGCTCATTATTTTTGAGAATAGATAAAGAAAAGTGTTGTGAAGCAGTGCTCATCGCTTGAGCTTGATTCCAAGTATCAACTTTGTGCTTGTGTTTGTGAATGTGAGGAGAAATTTGAAGTGCAAGTCATAATGCTTGTTGGATGTTGGATTCTGTAGCCTTGATCTTCATTCTGTGTGTTTGATCTTGAGTGAAGTGCAATTGGAGCAATGCTTTGACAGATCTGAGAGGAATTGTAGTGTTGGTATTTTCATTTGTAAGTGCAATGCAAAGTTGATGTGAAGCAATTTTGATCACGGAAGTTGTGCCTTCAGTGAGAGGTAAAACACAATTTTGAGGCAAAGTTGTTTTACAGTGAAGTACAGTTTTTGGGAGAGTCTGAATCATCACAATCAAGATTGTTTAGGAAGAGTTGAAGGAGTTGTGATTAAGGAGTGTGAATTCGTGACAAGACTGAGAATCAGTGCTTGTTACTCTCTTCTACCTGAGAGATTAAAGACACAACCAAGAAGAACTACATTGTTATTGTTTGATTTTATATCTGGACATTTCTGACTCGTACCTCTATGGGAACAAACTTTACTTACCTAATTATCGCAAAAGTGATATTTGCCGGGTTGTCACACCAACCAAGGTAATTGGAGATCCCAATCTCCCAAGTAGCCTCTTTGCAAACTATACTTTCACAATCCTCTCTTCACCATCCAAACCACTCTCTTTGCTAAGCTATTTGCCTTGAGGTGATCTCAGGAGGTTGTATGATGATCAATCAAAGACTTGTCACACAAGACTTGAAACTCCTCCAAAAACTTTGTATTCTGATCAGTCAAAACCTCAGCTAGTGCACCAAAATGGCTAAGAATCCAATTTCAGGAATGGTAAGCCATCCCTTCATTGGACTTGTTAAGAAATGCCACTTGCTCAATCCACTTGGAGAAGTGCTCCACCATCACCAAAATATACCGATGATCTCTCATAGTCAATGGTAAAGGTAGAGCAAAGTCCAAACTCCAATAGTAACCCAAAACCATGATAGGTAATAGGTTTAACTATAGCATAAGAGCATTGAATGATGCTCTAACTCAATCACAAACCACACATTAAGTAAAAATTGTTGTACATCAATTTGTATACCTCACCACCAATAATAACTCTGGAGTAAGCTATATGTATGCTTTACTCCAAAATGTCCTAGCTCCTTGTGAGCATGATAGACCAACTATGGTGTCTGAGATGGAATTGGTACTACTCTCACTCCGCCATCCTCCCATACACAAAGAAGGTGTTTGTCCTCCAATCTGAACTGTTTGGCTCATTGAATAACATGATCTCTCTCCTTGGCCCCAACTAAGCCTCTCACAACACCCATGCAAAGATAATCCATCACTAAGACATCATTATGAATGTCTCGTTGAACTGTACCACTACGTCCACTCTTTGGATTTGTGACCTCAAAAACTCCTCCTATATGTGCTGAGAGAGATACTACCAAAGCTTAAGAAAATATATAAAAAAAAGGCCGATGCATGCTAACCTAGCACCATCTCCTCATTTGTCTCAACATGCCAACATGCTTTGGTCTGATCCTATTGGCTGGGACATGTGTTTCTACTCAATCCATTTGCATCATGGTTCACCACTCCAAGTCTATAAATAATTGTGAAATCATACTCCTATAAAATCAGAGCCCATTGTGCAAGCTTCCTTGAAAGGTTGTCGGACACCATCAACCAGTTAAGTGGCTGATGATCAATCAGTGATGAGAGTAAAAGAGTTACCAAATAGGTAATATCAAAAATTTGCTACTACCCATATGGTTGCCAAGCACTCTCCCACATATGAATTATACTTTACCTCCATTGAATTATTGGAGCGACTAGCATAGGCCACCACAAACTCCTTCCCCTGATCATTATGTTGGGTAAGCATTGCTCCAAGTCCCAACATACTCCAATCAATGTGAACTTGAAATGGTCATCCTTTGATTGGTCTTCCCAAAATAGGAGCAAAAGTCAACCTCTCCTTGAGCTATACAAAAGCTCTCTCCTACTCATCTTCCCAACACCACTCTTGTGTAAGTTTGGTTAGCTTCATCAAGGCCTTTGGCAATGGCACTACAACCTCTAACATAGCAATGATAGAAGTTCACCAACCCAACGAATGCTCACACTTTGCTCACATCAATAGGCCAAGGAATACATGCAATAGCCTCCACCTTGGTCTATTGAACACCAAGTCCTCCAAGGTAGATAGTGTGACCCAAATACTCAACCTGCTCATAGAAGAACTACACTTCCTAAGATGTTATTTGAGTCGATGAGATCTCAGCCTCTCAAACACCTCCAACAAATGTCTCTCATGCTCCTCCATAGTAGTGCTACAGACCAAAATGTCATTAATATAGCACTAAGTAAAATCCAATCCAACTAGGATCCTTTCCATGCCCTTCTAGAACTTGGCAAGAGTGTTGTTTAACCCAAATGGTAAGAACCACCATTGATATACCATATCCTTATCATGAGGATCAATAGCAAAAAATGATGTCTTGGACTTATGCTACTCCTTGATTGGCAACTAATGATATCCTACTCAAACACCTAAAGTATTGAAGACCTTTGCATGCCCAATTGTATTAAATATCTCCTCTAGTGTAGGCATGGCATGCTAATCAACCCTAGTATGTCAATTAATAAGATGGTAATCTACACATATCTGCTTATTTGTATAATTGCCATGCATATCCTTATTGGTTGTCACTCTCCATGTGAAATCTCTACCAAACCAACCTCCAAAAGGTCTTTACTCCGACTGCTCTCTCCATCTCATTATGTAAAATTGGTGTATCATTAGTCAGCTCAATCTAAATACCAAGTACTTTTTGAGCACCCAAATCCTTCATATTGAAGGAAAATAACTCGTGTAGCTCCTCAAGAACCTCCAAAATCTCTATCTTTCTTCTCTTGTAAGCTTGGGTAATTGAGTTTGGATGCTCATCCTCACACTAGTCTCTTCGTGGTACAAAGGCTCCACTCCAAGCCTATTGCACCAACTGATCTTCATGCTACTACAATGCCTCTCCTGAGCTCCACAAAGGAACATCCAAGGTGGATGGAACAATATTACTTGTACTCCAAATCCAAGTGATCTCCTTTGGTATCGTAGTATCCTCCATATGGGCATTCTTCTCCAAAGTCACCAGGCTAAGTAACAGAACCACTGAAAGTTAAAATTGATGCCGCTATGATCCCCAACTCTAGTGCACCAAGACTGCCACTACTAAAGCATACTAGTACATGACATACCCATCTCACTTGACTTCCAACTTGGTCTATAGGACAATGTGTTCTCTCAATAGTCAAAACTGAAGCCCATGGGGTATAACACTGCTCTCCCAACTAACACATCATACAACTCAACCATGGTCGTAATGGCCTAAGTTCTCACCACAAAGCTATCAATTGGGGATGATTAGGCTAAATCTGGACAACAAGCTCTCCACATGTGATATATTATGTAGAAACACCCTAGGAGATGTTTGGATTTGAAATGGACACCTCTTCTACATTGATCTTCCATAATTCTAGACCAACAATTGCATCCTTCCCCAACATAACAAGCTATGCACCAAAGTTTAGTCAGACCCTCTATGGTGTATAGACCGTCCCTGAAGGTCCCACCAAAAAAATAATCCTTCTCTAGTTATCTAATAGGACAACTCCGAGTGTAAACTGCACTTGCTCAAAGGTAGTTGGTAACACTTCCAATCTAGTTGTTGGTGCTTGCCATAAACTCTTGGTCACTGAGCGGATCCCATGCTCTTCAACCAAGTCAACTCCACTATCAACCACTTGTGCTCTAGTAGTAAGAACCACATCATCCCTACTCTCACAAAGCATGGCATCCAACCAAAATACTCGGGTTGGATCAACTCCCAAAGTAAACATGTCATTGGTTGAGAATAATAGAAAGCACATAATCAATTGAGTTGCCCCCAACATCCAATTAGACTCAATTGGTGTAGTAGCAAGTGGCTGACTAGTAGGTAGTCCATCATACCACCTACCACATCACCACCTACCACACCTACACTAAGATGTCTTGGAGCCATAAATGTTGTCTATAGTGCCCCAAAGAGTGTAAAAGACTAGGGAAGTCTGACTTGTCTGCCAGCCTCTCCTCTTTGTAGGTCCAACTCCACTGATGCTCATGTAGGCTTTGAAGCATGTACTGCACTCTTAGTCATTGTGGTAAAGACATCTACTTGTGTTGCTCCGCACATGAAATCCAAGACATCTCTATCTCTATGGTTGACTAGTAGGTAGTCCATCATGCCACCTACCATATCACCACCTACCACACCTACATTAAGAGGTCTATGAGCCATGGATTTTGTTTGTAGTGCTTCAAAGGGTGTAAAAGACTCAAGAAGTGGGACCTATTTGCTAGCCTCTCCCCTCTGTTGATCCAACTCCACTAATGCTCCTATTAGCTTTGGAGCACTACCAAATCATACCACCTACCACATCACCACCTACCACACCTACATTAAGAGGTCTATGAGCCATGGATTTGTTTGTAGTGCTTCAAAGGGTGTAAAAGATTAGGGAAGTGTGACCTGTCTGCCAGCCTCTCCTCTCTATGGATCCAACTCCACTAATGCTCCCATTAGCTCTAGAGCACGTACTACACTCTTAGTCATTGCGTAGAGACATCTACCTATGTTGCTCCGCACATGAAATCCAAAACATCTCTATTACCAACATATGAGGTGGAAGCCTCAACACCCAAATTTGATCTCCTCTAAGCTATGGCCATGCTAGCCAATCTCTGCTTCAACAGCTCAATCCGTGTAGCCATGGTTGTATCAAAAGAAAGGGTATGTACTACAACCTTACTAGGTGTGGATCTTCTACCACCACCTTTACCACCTTGTCCTCCATGACTTGGAGCTCCTCTACCACCTACCATAGCAATCCTACCACTTTGTAACTCCGGGTGTAGGTCAAAGCATTGGTCACTGGTGTAACCAAATTTTTTGGCAACTAGAACCACCACAAGTACCCCATTAAAATTCACCACCAAGTGCCAAAACCTCCAAGTGCCAACACCACCAACTAAATGCCACCAACTAATGTGGCTCAAAGGAAAAGGGCAACCTAGAACCCGCCATCACAACATGCACTCTCATGGTCTGCACGTCATCACTTCCTACCTCACCGGAGAGAAACATAGGTAGTCTGACCACTCATCACTCTACCTTTACTATCAAGAGCACACCATAGCACCAATACTCTAAAGTCAAAGCACCTCATAGAATTATGGTGCACAAAAAAGAAGCAAAGAATGGAAAGGGTCCAATCACAAGAAATATAAATGAAAACTCAAATTGATTTATGAGATGGAGATCTCATAAATCAACAGTTGATTGACTTTATCATCATTTGGCATTTAACATAATAAGAGTTATCTACTTCTTAAGATACTAAATATCACCAAGAATGGGATCAAATGGTCTCTCCTTGCCAAAGCTACAAGTGTAAAGATAACAGTAGAATAGTCACTATGATAACAAGTGAGGGTGGACTGTAACACCCATTTGTGCATGTGTGTGGTATTGTGATATTTAGCTTGGTATTACAAGTACTTAAGAGATCTTATTTATATAGAGATAAAGGATGGTTCTATATTAGTCATGGTTAGCTAAAGTTAGTCATAGTTAAGATAGAGAGGACCTTACTTTAGAGGAAGTAGAAAAGATGAGCACCACTCATCAATCTCTCATAACTCTCATCTTGGAGAAAGTTCTCAATGAGTGTTGAAGTCAAACTCTCCCAATACTCTTCTTCTCCATCTCTCCTCTCTCTCTTTTGGTATTCTGACTCATACCATGTAAATGTTGCATCCTCAAAGAAATCTGGTAATAATGAGGAGGCCAACTCATTCTTCCTCCTCTCATTGTTTCCTATGCAAGCTCTTTGAAGTTTCTTGCAAAGGCCTCCACATCTTCTCCATCCTTGCCAAAGAAAACCGGGGGTTTTCACATCTTAACCCCTCACTATTTTTCTTTTCTCTCAATTTTTTTCTCTTTTCTTTCTCTCACTCTATAACCAATAGAGTATGTACATGAATAACACCATTTGAGAAAAATCCAACCTAGGGAACACAAAAGGTTTAGTTTGCTCCAAGATTTCTATAGCAACATCAAATCCTAAAGTGCGTATTAATTGAACTTTCATGGATAGTTTATCCATAAGTTGAAAGATTATCTTCATCACTAATCTTGAGAACTAGCTTATGAAGGTGGAAGTATTTCTATAGTTGGACTAAGACTCTCTCCAAGATCCTTCACCAAAGTCTCCAAAAGTGCTTTTACTCCACTACACTCATGTCCTTTTGGAAGTCCTTCCACTCCACAAACCTCACACAACTCCTTGGTCTTAGATCTTCTCCCTCCCAATCTTGGTGAAGAAGGTCCAACATCCAAACTCAAGTCAAGTAAGCCTCTCTTTTCCCTCAATCTCTTGCTCTCAAAGGTCAATGGACATAAACTTGCCTTATGTTTCTTTTCTCCACATAGAAAGCACTTAGACTCACTCTTTCCTCCAAGTGGCGTAGGTTTTTAGATCCTCTCAACACTCTCTTCAAATTCTATTATAAACTCTCTTTTCCTCAAATCCACCCTACAATCACCTCAAACCCTTTGGGAGCCTTTCATAGTCTCAATTTTCATTCTTGACAACCCTCCGTGTTCCCAAGATGAGTCTAAACACTCAAACATGCTTTTTGTTGGTCTCAATTTCATCATGCATGAGATCTCAACTCCGCAGAATTGACCCTTCCTCACAATTTAACTCAATCTCTCAACTAGTATATGAAAGTCTTTTGAAATTTTGCCCACTTGATCAAAACTCTAGGGAATCCCTCCCTGCAGAATTTCAAATCTTTTCATTAAGCCATTTGGCCTAGACACTTTTCTATTCAACACATATATTTCAGATTTGGGCTGAAAACCAACCCTCTCACTTCAAAAACTCATAAATCTCTGCTCAAGAATGATCTCTCTCTAATGTTTGTGTCAGCAGGTAGGATATAGTGTACTGAATTTTCTTGTAAAGTTTCACAATAATCCACTGAAAATTGAAGAAATGGCAGACTCTGTACAACTTTCCAGAGAGCATGCAATTGTCGGAGCCGTTTACCCTATCAACTTTCAAAAATTCTAGCCCAATGCGCATAATAGCTCTCACAATAATTCTAACTGTGCTGACTGAAGGACAACCCAAGATATCATGTGTAGAAATTTCTATCTCAGATCTCAAACTTGAGATTTTGCCCAAAATCACCTTAATTCCCAAAATCTGCAATCCACCTCACACAATCTCTCCAAATCCTCTCATTCGTACAAGATGTACAAAATCACTTCAAAGACATCATAATGAACTATAGTATAGAAAAATGGATTATGGTTCTCTAACATAAGTTCAGTCCTCTCCTTTCCTAATGTTCTCTCCAAGTGAGCTCTCATAGCCTCATGCTGCCTAATGTAAAATTGAACGTGAAACATTATCTTGCTCTCTAGAGAGGTCTCGGTAATGGAACCAAAAATGTGAGCCGGCCTGTCTCTCCCTTGGGATGAACCTCTGATGGCTATTATGGAAGTGCACCATGGACTAAGAAGGCAAGGAACCCCAACTCCATCATACTCCTCCAAGGCTAACACTCCAAGACTCAAAATATTGCCCACTAGAGAACTCAATGAGAGAGAGATAGTTGCAAATGAAAGAATGATCAGTACCTCCTCACCTTTGTTTATGTTCTTGTGAAATAGTTATGTACCAAAGTTACTAATTACCGTAGTAACTCAAGTTACTAGACTAAAAGTCAAGTAAAGTCAAAAAGTAGAAAGGAATATCCATTCACATGGACATATTCCACTAGCATGTGATCTTATCTTGACCCAATCACTAAGTCAAGGATTCCTTCACATGGGCTATCCTTGGACTACAGAAGAATCCAAAACAAAAAGGCTTGCGGGCCCAAGAGTTCTCAACTCTTTCCTCAAAGCCAAACACTTAGGAATAATACCAAGTCAACACACTAGAATCCAAAATAATGATGCTCATCTTTTCCACTTCCTCTAAAGTAAGGTCCCCTCTATCTTAGCTATGACTTACTTTAGCTAATCATGACTAATGTAAAAGCATCATTTATCTTTATATAAATAATATCTCTCAAGTACTTGAATACAAAGCTAAATATCACAATATCACACACATGCACAAATGGGTGTTACAGGACTTTATGTGCGGAGCAGCACAGGTGGATGCATCTGCAATAGTGACTAGGAGTACAGTATGTGCTCTTGAGCCTAAAGGATCATCATTGGAGTTGGACCCACAGAGGAGAGGTTGGAAGACAGGTCAGACTTCCCTAGTTTTTCACGCTATCTGAGGCATTGTAGACAACATCCATTGTTGCTACACATCCCAGTGCAGGTGTGGTAGGTGATGATGGAGTACATGATGGACTACCTGCTAGTCAGCCATCTACTACTACACAAACTGAGTCTAGCATGATGTTGGGGGCGGCTCAGCTGATTATGTAGCGTCCTTTGTTTCTGGCCAATGACATGTTTACATTGGGAGTCGACCTAGGCCCAATGTTCCGGTTGGTTGCCATGCTATGTGAGAGTAGGGATGATGCGGTTCCTACTACTAGAGCAGAGGTGGTTGGTAGTAGAGCTGACTTGGTTGAGGAGCATGGGATCCGTTCAACGACCAGTGGTTTATGGCAGGCAGTAGCGGCTAGACTGGAGGAGTTGCGAGCTAGACCGGCCTTGGAGAGAGCGCGGTTCACACCTAGTGTTGTTCTATTGGATAACCAAAGGAGGATTTTCTGTTTGGTGGGACTTTCAAGGAAGGTCTATACACCACAGAGAGTCTTGTTAGACTTTGGTGCGTAGCCCCTTATGTTGGGGAAGGCTGCAATTGTCGATCTGGAGTTATGGAAGACCGATGTGGAGAGGTGTCCATTTTAGATCCAAACATCTCTAGGTGGTGGTTCAACACAGTACATCACACGTGGGGAGCTTGTTGTCTAGGTTCAGCCTGGTCATCCGGGTGATAGCTTGGTGGTGAGAGCTCAGGCTACTACAACAATAGCTAAGTCATATGATGTGCTAGTTGGAGGAGCAGTGTTATACCCCATGGGTTTAAGCATTGACTATTGGGAGGAGACAACCTCCTATATACCAAGTTGGCAGTTTGGTGAGGGACAGGTATGTCGCCTACCAATACGCTTCAATAGTGGTAGTCTTTTGGCTCACTATAGTTCAAGACCATGGTAGCATCAGTTTTAGCTTTCAGTGGTGCAGTTACTTGGCCTAGTGACTTGTTGGAGGGGAACGCCCATGCAGAGGATACTCTAGTACTAGAGGAGATCACTTGGATTTGGAGTACGAGTGGGATTGTTCCATCCACCTTAGATGTTCCATTGTGGAGTTCAGAAGAGGCATTACAGCAGCATGCAAATCAGTTGGTACAACAGGCTTGGAGTGGAGCCTTCCTACCATGAGCCACACTCATCTCCTTCCAGGAGATGAGTGTGAGGACGAGCCTTCATAGTTGATTACTTTGACACCTCTAGATACCACACTCATTGCTTGGCAGTATCTAGTAGAGGGGATATGTCTATTGGAGTTGTTTGGTGGGATTAGCACCGGACTAGTTGCAATATTATAGGCGGGTATACGAGTACAAAGGTACTTGTATGTAGAGAGAGATGAGACTGCTAGGTGAGTCTCTCTACATCATGTGGCACACTTGGCCTATTGATATCCAGAGTTGTTACCAATGTCAACAGTTAGAGGTTACCAGAAGGCCCTACCAGTAGACATTTCCTTATTGGGGGTGCATGATCTAGAAAGACATGGGCCTATTCACTTGGTGATTTATGGATGGCCATGTCAAGGACATATATGTGCGGGCCACGGTTTGGGTCTTCAAGATCCTTGTTCTGGTGTGTTTTGGGAGATGTTATAGATACTACAACATCTCTAGGTTCATCAGTCTGTTTCTTTGGCTTACTTTTTGGAGAACGTTCCTTTGATGGGTGATTCTTGTACCAAAGTGGTGGTGAGGACACATCCAGTCCATTCTTGGATGGGACCTGCTGTATTGTTAGATACAACCAGAGTGGGATCACGGGCTCATTGTCTATGTCTTTGGTGGAAAAACCTCTTACCCAAAGAAGTTCTACAACGTGCTTATGATGGGATTCAATGACTTGACCACATCCTTGTTCATGATATTTTGGATATTGGGCGTTAGTCCCAAATAGTGGTAGTGGCAGATAGGTCATATATGGTAGTGGTGAACCTATACAGAGAGCCTAGAGCCACATTTCTTGCACTCATGAGTTTCCCAAGCTCTCATGCTTTTTGAGAGGGAGGACTTGGACTTGTTTGGGACTCATAGTTACAGCAATTGGTGGAGCCTAATGTTGATGAGAGAGAGTGAGCAATGGGTTTTTGCACCGGTATAATTGCTATTCCAATAGTGTTAGAGGCATCCAAGCGTCAAGTGTTAGGTCTGTGAGCCGGCCTGTCTCTCATTCAAGATGAACCTCTGATGGCTATTACGGTAGCGCACCATGGACTAAGAAGGCAAGGAACCCCAACTCCATCATACTCCTCCAAGGCTAACACTCCAAGACTCAAGACATTGCTCACTAGAGAACTCAATGAGAGAGAGATAGTTGCAATTAAAGGATGATCAGTACCTCCTCACCCCTTGTTTATATACTTGTGAAAAAGTTACGTACCAAAGTTACTAATTACCATAGTAACTCAAGTTACTAGACTAAAAGTCAAGTAAAGTCAAAAATTAGAAAGGAATATCCATTCACATGGGCATATTCCCCTAAGCATGTGGTCTTATCTTGACCTGTAACACCCATTTGTGCATGTGTGTGGTATTGTGATATTTAGCTTGGTATTACAAGTACTTAAGAGATATTATTTATATAGAGATAAAGGATGGTTCTATATTAGTCATGGTTAGCTAAAGTTAGACATAGCTAAGATAGAGGGGACCTTACTTTAGAGGAAGTAGAAAAGATGAGCACCACTATTTTGGATTTTAGTGTGTTGACTTGGTATTATTCCTAGGTGTTTGGCTTTGAGGAAAAAGTTGAGAACTCTTGGGCCCGCAAACCTTTTTGTTTTGGATTCTTGTTTAGTCCAATGATAGCCCATGTGAAGGAATCCATGACTTAGTGGTTGGGTCAAGATAAGACCACATGCTTAGGGGAATATGCCCATGTGAATGGATATTCCTTTCTACTTTTTGACTTTACTTGACTTTTAGTCTAGTAACTTGAGTTACTACGGTAATTAGTAACTTTGGTACGTAACTATTTCACAAGTATATAAACAAGGGGTGAGGAGGTATTGATCATCCTTTCATTTGCAACTATCTCTCTCTCATTGAGTTCTCTAGTGAGCAATGTCTTGAGTCTTGGAGTGTTAGCCTTGGAGGAGTATGATGGAGTTGGGGTTCCTTGCCTTCTTAGTCCATGGTGCGCTACCATAATAGCCATCAGAGGTTCATCTTGAATGAGAGACAGGCCGGCTCACAGACCCAACCACTAAGTCAAGGATTCCTTCACATGGGCTATCCTTGGACTAAAGAAGAATCCAAAACAAAAATGCTTGCGGGCCCAAGAGTTCTCTACTCTTTCCTCAAAGCCAAACACCTAGGAATAATACCAAGTCAACACACTAAAATCCAAAATATTGGTGCTCATCTTTTCTACTTCCTCTAAAGTAAGGTCCTCTCTATCTTAGCTATGACTAACTTTAGCTAATCATGATTAATGTAGAACCATCCTTTATCTCTATATAAATAATAGCTCTCAAGTACTTGTAATACGAAGCTAAATATCATAATACCACACACATGCATAAATGGGTATTACAGGTCAGACTATGGACCTAAACTATTTGACCTAGATTGTGAGCCTTGGCTTGGCAGAGCAGCGTAGGATGCGCTTGATAGGCATCACCACTCGGACACTTGTGAGCCTTGTGCCTATTAAGACGATTCAGGCACATGTTGGGGGCGATGGACCGAGTGGGCTTGGGATTCTTGGGACACAACCTTTAGCTACTAAAGAAAGTGGTCTACTTGGAGTCTATCCTAGTGAGAGTGGGCTACTTGGATTACACCCTTGGTCCATTTAGGATGCAGCTAGAGGACGTGTGGAGCTTGCAGCAAGAGTAGAGGGAGTTTTTCACACAGAGGTTGGGACCTCTAGTGGTTGGGGGCATGACACTATTGCTCCCAAGGGCCTTGTGTAGCAGCCAGTCAGGACGTCTTCCACTCCTACAACAATTACAGAGGATACTTGGGAGCTAGATCTTGGACCTAAGCTTATTGGTGAGGAAAGACGGAGGGTTTGGAGGTTCTTGAGGAGCCACACAAGTTGTTTTGCCTTCAGTATGAAGGATTTGGGTGCTCTCAAGGGACTTGGTATACGGATTGAGCTGACTAGCAATACACCAATTTTTTGACGTCCTTATTGATATAATGAGATGGAGAGGACATTGATTCAGAGCCGGAGTAGTGACCTTTATGAGGCCGGTATGGTGGAGAGTATGCATTAGCAACAATGATGCCAACCAAGAAAGATATGCATGGCAACTACACACATAGGCGGATGTGTGGAGATTACCATCCTATCAACCAATCAACTATGGCTGATTGGTATGCCATGCCTACACTAGAGGAGATTTTTGATGCGATTGGGCATGCAAAGGTCTTCAATACTTTGGATCTTTAAGCGAGATATCATCAGCTGCCAATTAGGAAGGAGGATAAGTCCAAGACAACATTTTGGGCTATTGATCCTCACGGCAAAGATGTGTTATATCAATGGAGTTTCTTACCATTTGGGTTAAAGAATGCTCTTGCTGAGTTTCAGAGGGTCATGGATAGGATCCTAGTTGGATTGGATTTTGCTTGATACTATATTGATGACATTTTGGTCTATAGCACTACTGTGGAGGAGCATGAGAGACAATTGTTGGAGGTGTTTGAGAGGTTGAGATCTCATGGACTCAAATTACATCCTGGGGAGTGTAGGTTCTTCCACGAGCAGGTTGAGTATTTGGGTCACACTATCTACTCCAAAGGACTTGGTGTTTAGCAGACCAAGGTGGAAGCTATTGCACATATTCCTTGGTCTACGGATGTGAGCACAGTGCAAGTATTCCTTGGGTTGGCAAAATTCTATCACCACTATGTTAGAGGATTTAGTGCCATTGCCAAAGCCTTGACAAAGATGACAAAGCTTACACATGAGTGGTGTTCGTGAGATGTGTGGTACCCACATTTTCATTTTGGATGAGTTTTGAAGAAGAAATGCCTTGCTGAAACCAAATTGAAACCAAATGGAGAAGAAATGAGAGGAAATTTGTATTTTGATCAAGACCAAGGAAGTTGACTTTGTGTTAAATGAATATAGACTCAACCATGATTGAAAGAGGGCAGACCCGAAGGAGGGAAAGAAGTTGCAGGTCAGGATTATTGATTATTGCAGGTGCTATATCTCAATTTTCACATGTGATGTGAAGTAATTTTGATCGAGGAAGTTGTGCCTTTAGTGGAGGGGTGGAACACAATTCTGAGGTAAAATCATTCTTTGCAATGAAGTGCCATCTTCGGGAGAATCTGAATCATCACAATCAAGAGTTGTTTGGATAGAATTTGCTATGTTGTGATTATGTGTGTGTGTATTTGTGACAAGTTGTCAAGATTGTGAGCTTGTTACTCTCTTCTGGGTGTAGTTTCTACTTGAGAGATTAAAGAAGCAATCAAGAAGAACTGCAATTGTGACTTTTGACTTTTGTATTTGACCAATTTTGAATTGTATCCCTGCGAGAACGAACTTTACTTACCCGATTACCGCAAAAGTGATCTTTGCCAGGTTGTCACAAGATGAGCAGGAGAGAGCTTTTGTAGAGCTCAAGGAGAGGTTGACATCTGCTCCTATTTTGAGGAGACCAATCAAAGGACGACCATTTTAGGTTCATATTGATTGGAGTATGTTGGGGCTTGGAGTGGTGCTCACCCAGCATGATGATGAGGGGAAGGAGTTTGTGGTGGCCTATGCTAGTCACTCCAACAATTCATTGGAGGCAAAGTATAGTTCATATGAGGGAGAGTTCTTGGCAGCAGTTTGGGCAATAACACATTTCTGATGCTACTTATTTGGTAACCCCTTCACTCTCATCATTGATCATCAGCTGCTGAGGTGGTTGATGGAGTCCGACAAGCTTTTAGGGAAGCTTGCACGATGGGCTCTGATTTTACAAGAGTATGATTTCACGGTTGTTCACAGACCTGGAGTGGTGAACCGTGAAGCAGATGGGTTGAGTAGAAACCCATGTCCCAACCAGCAGAATCAGACCGGAGCATGTTGGCATGGTGAGACAGATGAGGAGATGGTGCCAGGTTGGCATTCATCTACCTTTCTATGTATATTTTTTGAGGCTTTGGTGGTATCTCTCTCAATGCATACAGGAAGAGTTATTGAGGTCATAGATCCAAAGAGTGAAGATATTGGTACAATTCAGCGAGACATTCATGATGATGTCTTAGTGATGGACTATCTTTGCATTGGTGTTATGGGTGGCACAATTGGGGCCAAGGAGAGAAACCGTGTTCTTCAGTGAGCCCAATGGTTCAGATTGGAGGGCAGACACCTTTTGCATGAATGGGAGGATGGCAAAGTGCAAGTAGTACCACTTCTATCTCAGAGACCACAGTTGGACTGTCATGCTCATGAGGAGCTAGGACACTTTGGAGTCAAGCGTACATATAGCTTACTCTAGAGTTGCTATTGGTAGCACAGTATGCAGACCAAGGTACAGCAGTTTGTTGCCAAATGTGTGGTTTATGACCAAGTTAGAGCATCATTCAATGCTCCTATGCCACAGTTACACCCATCACCTATCATAGGATTGGGTTACCATTGGAGTTTGGACTTTGCTGGACCTTTACCATTGACTATGAGACATCATCAATATGTTTTGGTGATGGTGGAGCACTTCTCCAAGTGGATTGAGTTGGTGGCACTCCCTTCACAAGTCTAGTGAAGGGACTCATTCCTAGATCAAGTTCTTAATGATTTTGGTGCACTAGCTGAGGTTTTGACTGATCAAGGTATAGAGTTATTAGGGGAGTTTTAGGTCTTGTGTGACAAGGCTTTGATTGAGCATTGTATTATATCTTGAGATCACCTTGAGGCAGATGGCTTACCAGAGAGAGTGGTTCAGATGGTGAAGAGAGGATTGCAAAAGTATGGTTTGTAGGGAGGCCACTTTGGAGATTGGGATCTCCAGTTACCTTGGTTGGCCATGGGCTATCGGTTTAGCTGGCAAGCTTCCTTAGCATCCTTCTCTCCGTACTTTCTACTCTATGGAGGAGATCTAGATTTACCTATAGCCATTCATTAAGATGTTATTGTAGTTTTGGACTTGGATGACCCGTATGTATGGATGAGCACATGTTCTCAATGGGCAGAGATCTTTCGGAGAGTGATGCCAATGGCTTTTGAGAACTTGGTGATTGCTCAACATGGAGATACATTACACTATGCTACCATTCAAGGAGGAGGTTATAGACCCTTGATCCGTCAATTTTATCCAGGCGACTATGTATATCTATAGCAGACAACACCAAGAACACTTGATGTTTTGACAGGCCACACTCTCTTGAGAGAACGTGAGGTTTTTCCATTTGGAGTCCTTGTGTTAGAAGGATGTGATGGTGTTGTTTGGAAGGATCATGTGCATTTGTGCGCCATGCCACCTCCCAAACATTGATGGTACTATGGACCCAAGCTTTGCACTTGTACGTGCAGGCTTGAGATGTATGTTATGTGGCTCTTCCGGTGGAACTACTACTATGTTAGTGTGTGGTAGCTTTTTGTGAGGATGGTATATGGCATGTATGACTCCTCTCCTCACGGTGGTTCCTTGGGGACAATGGTTATGTCCTAGATGTACTTGACCTATAGCTAGTTCATTCTTTATATGATATAGATTGCAGACAAGCAACTAACAATGGGGCTCCATAGCACCCGGCCTCTTGATCTTTGCCCATCATAGAGTATACCATATACTTAGAGTAGATGGCTATCTGGAGTTAGAGGGACCTAACCGCCAGCTAGGGGGGTGATTGTTGCACTTTAGAGTCTATGTATGACTTATGTGTGAGTTGTGCTTCTATAGTGTATGATCTTGATAGCTATGTGTGTAGTGTAGCGATGTATATATGCACGATATACTAGATTTAAGATTTGAAGAGGCAAATATGAAGTGGTGGTTTGTTATTTTGGATCTAGAGGTTGGTAAAGTTGTTGTAAAATGGTATATTTGTTAGTAAATTGTTAAGTAATCAGCCTATATAAAGGAAGCATTCGTAGTGTTGTGTTGTTTAGTATTCATATTTTTGAAGATAGATAATGTGGATCAATATTGTCATTTGAGCTTAATTTTGAGTATAAATCTTGTGTGTGTGTGTGTGTGTGTGTGTGTGTGTGTGTGCTTGTTGGATAGTAGATTCCACAATGTCGATCTTCATTCTGTGTGTTTGTTCCTTAATGAAGTGTAATTGAAGCAATGCCTTGACAAATTTAAGAGGATTTGTGGTATTTGTAGTATTTTACATTCGTGAGTGCAACGTGAGTTTGATGTGAAGCAATTTTGATCAAGGAAGTTGTGCCTTTAGTGGAGGGGTGGAACACAATTCTGAGGCAAAGTCCTTTTATACTGAAGTAGCCATCTTTGGAGAGTCTAAATCATTACAATCAAGATTGTTTAGAAGTTTTGATTGAGTAGTGATTATGGAGTGTTAATTTGTGACGAGACTACAAATCAATGCTTGTTACTCTCTTCTGGGTGTGATTTTAACATGAGAGATTAAAGACACAACTTCTAGAACTATATTGTGATATTTGGCTTTTTATTTAACCATTTTTTACTTATATATTTGTTGGAACAAAATGTACTTAGTGATTATCGCAAAAGTGATACTTGTAGGTTGTCACATCTTCCAAGGCTAACACTGCAAGACCCAATACATTACTTACTAGGGAATTCAATGTGAGAAAGGAACTTGCAAATGAAAGGATGATGAGTATGGCCTATGAGCGGGGGGGGGGGGGGGGATTAATAGTGATAGGAGTATACAAGAGGTGTGATTTCTTGGTAGAAACTCAAACTCAAAGTAAAGAAAGACGGAGGAGGTGCGCCACTGTAAGATTTAGGATAGAGACAAAGAGATGACAAGTAATTTCCCATCGCCATTAAAGAGTCATCTTGATGGAGATCGTGGAAAAGAGAGTGTTGTAAGAGACGCATTGGTGCACTAAGAGGAAGTCAAGAGAGATAGTCTAAGGGTTGATTTGAAGAGTAGTCACCAACCCAGAGTGGAGGAGAGTAAGATGGGAGGTGGAAGGAAGAACTCAAAATTTGTAGTGAGAAATCATGCAATTTGGAGATTGGATGTGATTGCAAGAATTGAAGTCTTGAGGAGACTTTGGATCATATTTCTAGCATGGAACTAGAACCTTAGTTTTCTAGGTTTCATGACCGAGATCATCAAGAGTAAATGTCTTGATGGACTTGAGCCAAAGGGTAAGAGAGGAAATCTGGCTCAATGGACAGAGTTGGATTGGAGGAAAGTACTCACAAGAAAAGAAAATAAAGAGTAGGGAGCCACATTCTTGGGGAAAGGAGAAGTAGCTAAAGAAACCCAAGAAGTGTTAGACGTATTTTCTTCCAAATGCACAAACAATGCTTATAAAGTCAAGAGTTACAAGGACCCTATGAGGAGAGGCATCATAGGAGCAATGATGGCTATCCTCAAGCTGGAGCGAACCACTTATGTGATGAAACATCAAGCGGTGTTCTTCCATAAGATGTTTGTAGGGGAACCAATCAATTGGATGAAGTGCTTCCATCAGTGCACAAGACAAATGGTTTGGAATTTGCAGGACAAGTTGCCTCCACACTACATTGTGCCATTTGCAGCCCACTTCTATTTGGGATTAAATTTGTTGAACGTGGTGGAAAGACACAAAATGGTGTCGCAGTTCCATCCCAACTTGAGAAGAGATGTTGATACAAAGGAGCAGCAATACATTATGTAGATCAGAAGCAGTGATGAGTACTACACACAGACGGGGCAGAACGTGCATTTAGGGGTGAATGCTCCAAAGTCAAAGAAGAGGAGTTGATGAGAAGAAGAAGAGGAAGTAGCAGCGACAAGACCTCAGAAGACTAGAAAAATAAACCCAAGAAAGACCTGGTGGTGATCGCGTCGTTAGGTAAAGAATCAAAAGGGGAAGCCGAGTACAAGTCAGAAGACTTGGAGAGGGAGGAAGAACCTGAACTCATGTTGCAGAGTAGTGAAGCAAGTAGCAAGAGTGAAGATAGAGTGGAGAGTGCAACCAGTACTAGAGGAGGAAGAAGGAAAGCTAGAGATGGCAGAAGAAGGTAACCCAAGACAAGAAGATGAATTCCTAGAGAAGGAGGAGAAGAAGGTGATCATTCAAAGAGGTATCTATTCTAGAAGGAAGGCAACATGTGAGGCGGGGCCAAAGAGAAGAAGAGAAGTAGAGAGTGGAAGTTTGGGGAGTGAAGAATCCATCCCAATAAGGCAACTACGGCTGAGAAGAAGAATGTTGAGCGAAGAAGAGTGAAGAAAGAGAAAAGCCCGCAAGCCAAGGTAAATCAGAGCAAAGGAGTAGAGTATCTATGGAAGGTTGTATGCATGTTGTTAATGAAGTTGGAGGAGAAGAAGAGAGAAATGCAGTCAAAGTGTCCAAAGGTAAAGACTGTGTTGTAGGTGTTGGCAAAGTTAGAAGAAGAGAACTCAAAATTGAAGAAGATTATAAACTGAGGAGAGGAGCAGAAGGAAATACTACAAGTAGATGTAGTAGTGTAGAACCATGTAATTGAGAATTTAAAGAAGGAAGTGGGAAGTAAAGAGAGGATAATAGAGCAGAATGTCATAGCAAGAGAAAGACAAATAGCTGAGTATGAAATCTTGAAATAGCACTATGCTGATTCATGATTAGAAATCATTCATGCTATGGCAAGAGTAGTAGAGAAGGAGCAAGAGCTTGATAGAGTGATGGAGAGTGTAGAAGAGAAGAAGAAGTTATGGCAAAGAGAGTTGACAGCAAGATATAGAGAGGAAAAAAGATTAAAGGAGTTACTTCATATGTGGAAGAGAAGATGGTTCAGAAGGAGAAGGAGAAGGAGACAGGGAAAGCTAAATTCAAGGTAGAACTAGCAATGTATAGGGAAGATTGGCAAGTGGATCGAGAACGGGAGAGAAGGATGACGTTTGAGCCACAAAAGGAGATCATAGTAAAGATGAATGTGATGTTGAGTACAAAAGCTAGTGTGAGGATTGAAGAAATGAGATTGCACAAGTTAAGGTTGTTGGTGCCGAAGACGAGGAGAAGAAATGCAAAGGATAAGGACTTGAATGCTTTGCTAACTAGTCTCAAAACTCGTGTAGATAGGAAGTATTGGAAGTGGAAGACAATATTACAATTAGATTAGATTTAGTTAAGTTAGAGATAGATAAACTTTGGACGGATGTAAGAGCGAAGCCCAAAGTAGATGAGATAGGAGTATAGATATCTTTGGAGTTACCATTGGAGATATTAGAGAAGAGTGGGTCAGAAGATAAAGAGTTAGAAAGGTTACCCATGATGGGAATTGCATATCAAGAAGAAGAAGTGTTAGAATTGGAAGAAGAATTAGAAGTTGTGAAACCCAAGGATAGAGTAGTATGTGAGGTTACTTTAGGATCGGTTTTGGAAGCCAAGGAAGAAGTAAACATCAGATCAGAGTAGTAACAATTTTGAGATTTGAAGAGGTAAATATGAAGAGGTGCATTGTCAGTTTGGATTTGTAGGTAGGAAAAGTTATTGTACAACAGTATAGTTGTTAGATAATTGTTGAAGAGCTTCACTATTTAAAGGGAGCATTTGCAATCATATGTTGTTCAGTGCTCATAATTTCTGAGAATAGATAAAGCAAAGTGCTGATTTCAATGCTCATTGCTTTAGCTTAATTCCAAGTATCAAGGTTGTGTGTGTGTTTGTGAGTGTGTGGAGAATTTTGAAGTGCAAGTCAATGTGTTTGTTGGATGTTGGATTCCGTAGCCTTGATCTTCATTCTACGTGTTTGATCCTTAGTGAAGTGCAATCAAAGCAATACCTTGATAGATCTGAAAGGAATTGTAGTGTTGGTATTATTCTATAGTTGTGAGTGCAACGTAGTGTTGATGTGAAGCAATTTCAATCAAGGAAGTTGTGCCTTAAGTGGAGAGGTGGAACGCAATTCTGAGGCAAAGTTGTTTTGCAGTGCAGTGCCATTTTTTAGAGAGATTGAATCATCACAATCAAGATTGTTTGGAAAGATTTGATGGAGTTATGATTAAGTGTGACAAACTATTGTGATGAGTCTGTGAGTCAGTGCTTGTTACTCTCTTTTAGGTGTGGTTTCTACCTAAGAGATTAAAGATGCAACCAAGAAGAACTAAGATTGTTACTTTGCTTTGTATTTGACCAATTTTGACCAGTATCTTTGCAGTGTCATCGGGAAAATAGCACATGTGTAACCTTGAGGTTTGATGTGCAAGTTTAGAAAGTTGTTTCAGGGGTCATGTTAAGAAAGATGTTTCAGGAGTTGGTTTGTTGCTACCTAGCCGCGGGAGATATTTACTATGTTATGGTGAAGGCGGGAAAAAGTTGTTGTGTTATTAGCTTGAGGATTTTGTTTGTGTAGCTAGAGCTGAGAAATAATGTTAGGTAACATGAGCTCAGGGTTTTTATGTTATTGGAGTGAAGAGCATTTTCCTTGGTGGAAGAGCAAAAAGAATTTAGTGGGAAAAGAAGGCTGAGGAGAATGTTTCAAGAGAGAACTTGTGGTGTCAAGCTGCAAAGGAAAATACTTCGGGAGCGCTTTGCTAGAAAAAATCATTAAGGGAGAGATGCTTCAAGACCTTTGGGCTGTGACAGACTAGGAGAAGAGGAGGAGAAATTTTGAGAGTTGAGTCTTGGCTGTTGCAAGAACAAGGAGAAATTTTTTAGGGAAGCTGGAAAGACAAAGAGAGACGGAGAATGCTTTGAAGGAAAGGTAGGGCTGGACAAAGAAAATTGGCAAGAGAAAAAGGTTGGACAGAGGAAGGCAGAGGAAAATTCCCGAGAGAAAGGGGTTTTGGACAGAGGAAGCTGTAGGAGAGAACTCTTGAGGAAAGGGCTTCTGCCAAAAAAAAAGAGGAGAGTAGGGCTTTTGGATAGAGGAAGTGGAGGGAAAAAGAATTTCAAAATTGGCTGGGCTTGGTCTGTGACAGGAAATAGAGGGGAAGGATTTCAGGTTTTGGGAGTTTTGCCCTAGAGAGGAGTGACCAGTGGAAGAGAGAAACATTTCAAAAATTTGCTTGGCTTGGTCTGTGATAGGAAACAAAGGGGAGGAATTAGGCTTTGGGAGTTTGCTCTGGAGAGGAGAGCAATTTTGAAAGTTGATGATTTGCTACTATGAGAGAGCTGGACATGGGAACAAATTGAACAATGTAAGGGCTGCTGCTGTGAGAGAGCTGGACAGAGGAGCAAATTTAAAAATTGAGGGTTGCTACTATGAGAGAGCTGGTCCCTGGAACAAATTCAACTGGTCTCTGGAACAAATTCAACAAAGGCTGTTGCTGTGAGAGAGCTGGACAAAAGAAAAAAATTCAAAAGTGTAAGGGCTACTGCTATGAGAGAGCTGGACAGAGGAGAGCAATTTCAAAAGTTGATGATTTGCTGTTGTGACATGAGGACAAAGGAAAAGGAGAAGGAATTCTGCAGGTTGGGCTGAACTGTGGCAAGAGTAGGAGAGTGAGATCGAGAGGGTTTGCCTTGAACTGGACTGTGAAGGTGTGTGAGGAGAAAAAAATTCATTTTGCTGACTGATGGTGACAAGAGGACACGGAGTGAAGAAAGCAAGAGATTTTTGAGGGATGCCCTAGACAGTGGAGGTGTGTGTGTGAGAGGGCATTTTTGAAAGTTGTTGGTGCTTGGTCTGTGACAAGAATAGGGACAAGGAGAGCAAAGAAATTTTTAAAGGTTTGGCCTGGATAGGGAGTGAAGAGCTGAGAGGAATTTTTTAGGGATTAGGTCTTGGACTATGAAATAGATGAATGGAAATTTTAGGGAGTTGGCTGGCCTGGTCTGTGATTGGAAACAACAACAAAGGAGTTAGGGCTTCGAGAGAGTGACCTTGAAGAGTATTGCCAAATGGAAGTGAAGAAAGAGAGAAAATTTGGAAGGACTTGGCATGGGATGTGATAGGACAGGAAGGAAAGAGGAGGGGGAATTTTTGAAATGGTTTTGTGCATGACTTGGAAAAGAAAGAAGGAGAATTTTTGAATGTGAAGGGCTAGTGGCTAGGACAGAAGTGAAGAGAGAAATTTTCAAAGGATTTTTCTTTGCCTTGGTTCATGACATGGAGAGTGAAGAGCTGAGAGTATTTTCAAAGGATTTGCCTTGGTGTGTGATAGTGGACAAGAGAATGAATGCTTTCTCATGAAGGGATTGTAGGGTATTGACACTACAGGAACAAGGTGTTTTCTTGAGTTTAAGGGTTTGTGAGTACTTGAACAGAGAGAAAATTGTGAATGTAAGGACTGATTTGAGAGTTAAGGCAAGAGAAGTTTCTCAAAGGAGAGTGAATGTCTACAAGAGCTAGAACTTGGTCCAAGAATTGGGTTTGAAAGTTGCTTGAGAATGTGTTGACTAGACAAAAGGAGATACTTCACATGAAGTAAGGTTGGTTGCTGAGTGTGAGACAGAAGAGAAGGAAGTTGTTTCATGAAAAGGTGAAGACTGGACTGGAGAATTTGAAGTGGGTCAGTTCATCTGAAGCTGGGAAGGAGAAAAGAGTCAAAATTGGCGGCCTTCACTGAATGGAGTGAATCTGAACTACAAAACAGGGGCATAGGAAAACAAAGACGTTCAAAGGGTGAGTTGCCTTGAATGTTGTCAGACAGAGTGCATGCAAAGTGCCCCGGCTGAGTTGATAATCAGTTGCAACCTTAGGGCATGCATTGTCTTGACTAGAACTATTTGACCTATACAACCTTGTGAATTCTGCAGTTGAAATTCCTATGAATGATGAGTCTTGGAAGCGGATGTGTGTTATAAATTGTGACTGGCATTGAGAAAACTACATTCTAGGAGCTCTCAATTTGGTCCTTGTGAATGGCATAATTAAATGATCTGGGTGCCCGAGTTTATGTTTGGTTAGATCACTCACTGTCATATATTTTATTTTATTAAAGGGCCACCTGACCTAGGTCTATGAACTGCCAGATCCTAAACCATAGCCTGAACCTGATGTGAAAATAGAATATGAGACCAAGCAGAGGTAGAAACCACAACACTAGACTCGCATGACAAGACTAGTTTTGTGAAAGTCAGGGATAAAACAAAATTCAAGGATAACAAAAACCTTCAAGGAGAGCCAACCTTAGGGAAAACTGAAACAACAAGTTCATACAGAGACAAATCCCAACAATCCAGGAGTAGGGAAGGATGTCCATCTATGGGAAAAATCCAAAAGAAAGACAATAAGGACAAATTGAGCACAAGCAGCTATGTGCACGGTGCACTCTCAAGACTAAACGTTCCCCGCAAAAACGTGAACAAATTTACTTACCTGATTATCACAAAAGTAATATTTGCTAGGTTGTCACACTTCTCTACTATGAAAGGTCCAGAATACTCAAGTAAAAACTTCTTTTGCACTCTATTGAATTGAATGGAATCAAACATTACCCAATCACCTTCTTTGAATGTCTTCATATTCTTTGTGCATTGCCTCTTGCCATAGCTCTCCTTATGTTTCCTTTGGGCTTGCTCCACTCAAACCATAGTAGTTGCTCTTGCCTCCTCCAATTCCATTAGTTTACCCTTCCTTGACTTCTCTATGTCACTTCCTTGTGCTTTCCTCAGCATCTCCTATGAATGCTTTGGAAGGTAGGAAGATTAAAATGAATAGGTAAGCCTAATAAATACTTACTCCATTCTTCATTCTTGTCCCTCAATGGTCTAGCCTCAACCCCTTGGTAAGGTAATTAATAACTACCACAATGTACCGATTGTTCCTTGGGGTTCCATTAAGAGAACCTCTTGAGTGATTAAGATTGTCATGAGCTCCTCATTTGGGAAGGAATCATCCATAGGTTCAACTCTACCATGATCATAGACCTTAATTAACAAATCAACATTTTCATGTTTCTTCCTTAGCCTATCCTCAATGGTGTATTCATACTCAGACAAGAGTATCATCCACCTTGCTAGCCTCCTTTCCATATTAGACTTGTCAAAGAAGTACTTCAAACCCTTGTAATCCGTGATAATGGTGGCTTCCTTCCAATTAAGTAGTGTCTAAACTTCTTGAGACCAAAGATCACTACCAACCCTTCTCTCTCCATGACCAAGTAGTTCTTTCTATTCAGACCATGTTTTTACTAGCATAAGCTATTGGATGATCATGTCCATCTTGGTCTAAATTGACTAAGAGTGCATCCTATAGCTACACTAGAAGTATCGACAAGAAGATGAAAGGCTTATTCCAATCAGGTTTAGGAATAATTGGAGCCACAACAAGGGATTGCTTGAGCTCCTCAAAAGCTCTAAAAGTCTCCTTGTCCTCCAAAATCACCATATATTCTCATATGGACATGGATGGTCAATGCATAAGCCTTATTGGAAAATGAGAAAATGAACCTCCTACAATTCCCAACCATCTCCCAAGAATTGGTGTAACTTTCTCAAGCGTGTAACTTTCTCAAGGTTGAAGGGAATAGAAGGTCTAGGATTTTCCTCACCTTCTCAAGATCAAATGCTATTTAATCCTTGGAAATGATGTCCCCCAAAAGTATACCTTCTTCACAACCTAAAATGCACTTCTTTGGGTTGAGCAATGCATTAGCTTATCCAAGCATTGCAAGACTTGATCACGTGCTCAAAGTGCTCTTCCTTGCTCCCATAGACACAAAAGTCATCAATGAAATCTCTCACAAATTTCCCAATGAAAGATTCAAACAACTTGTTCATGAACTATTGAATGTGGCTACAGTATTGCAAAGCCCAAAAGGCATGACTTTGAATGCATGAGTCGCCCAAGGTGTTGTGAATATAATTAGTTAGTGATGCTCTAGTGCAATCTTGATTTGATTATACCCTCTGTAACCATCTCCAAAATTGTGCCTCTCATGACCTACAACCTCCTCCAAGATCTAATCAATGAATGTATGTTTGAGTGTTTAAATCCATCTTAGGAACATGGAGGGTCATCAAAAGTGGAAACTGAGATTATGCAAGGTTCCCCAAGCATTTGAGGTGATTGTAGGGGTGGATTTGAGGAAAAGAGAGTTTGCAATAGAATTTGAAGAGAGTGTTAAGAGGATCCAAAATCCTACAACACTTGGAGGAAAGAGTGAATCTAAGTGCTTTCTATGTAGAGAGAAGAGACATAAGGCAACTTCATGTCCATTGACCTTTGAGAGCAAGAGATTGAGGGCAAGGAGAGGCTTACTTGACTTGGGTCTGCATGTTGGACCTTCTTCACCAAGATTGGGAGGGAGAAGATCTAAGACCAAGGAGTTATGTGAGGTTTGTGGAGTGGAAGGACTTCCAAAAGGACATGAGTGTAGTGGAGTAAAAGCACTTTTGGAGACTTTGGTTAAGTATCTTGGAGAGTCTTAGTACAATTACATAAATACTACCACCTTCATTAGCTAGTTCTCAAGATCATTGATGGAGATAATCTTTCAACTTATGGATAAACTATCCATGAGAGTTTGATTAATATGCACTCTAGGATTTGATGTTGCTATAGAAATTTTGGAGCAACCTGAACCTTTTGTGTTCCCTATAGTGGATTATTCTCAGATGGTGTTAGTCATATGTATACTCTATGTGGTTGGTACACACATTTTTCATTTTGGACGAGTTTTGAAGAAACCTTGCTGAAACCAATTGAAACCAAATAGAGAAGAAATGAGAGGAAATTTGTCTTTTGATCAAGCCTAAGGAAGTCAAATTTGTGTCAGATGAAGACGGACTCATCCAAGGTTGAAGGAGGACAAACCCGAAGCAGAAATGGAAGTTATAGGTTGAGATTCTTGCAAGGACTATATCTCAATGTTCACAAGTCAAAATCAAGCATGCTATGTTTAGTTGGAAGTGTCTCATTCAGCGCTTTCCGTTACCACCAAAATTGCAAAGTTTGGAGGTCTGTAGAAGAAGTTACAAGTATTTGAAGTTTTGGGAGTAAATGTACAAAGTAGTTTAGTGTCTTCGGGTTGCCGTCTTTGGACTTCGGACTTCGGACTTCAGACTTTGGACTTCAGACTTCAGACTTTGGACTTTGGACTTCGGACTTCTGGTTTACACAACTTTGGGTTAGAAGCTTCTTTGCCTCGAGACAAAGATGATTGTATCTGAGATAGTCGGACCTCGGAGTGCAACAAAGATGACTTCGAGAATCTTGCCAAAGGCATTAGAGAGAGTTAGGATAGAGTAAAGAAGATATTTAGAATACCCATGACTTCAATTTCAGTTCAGATTGAAGATGAATAGGAATTGAAGGAGAAGTAGCAATAGTGAATAAACCCGAAGTGCAAGATCAGATTGTAAGTGTCTTCGGGTCAGTAACATGAGTGATTAGAGGAAAGTGGATTACAAATTGAAGGCATAGATAGTGTACCCATGCTTTCAATTACAGTTTGTGATGAAGATATAGTAGAATTAGCAAAGGAATTGATTGTAATTAGACCCGATGTTGCAAAAGTAGGAATTCAGGTGTCATCGTACTTGTTATTTGACACATTAGAGAGGAGTGGGTTAGGAGTTAAAGAGTTAGATAAGTCACTCCTTAGTGCAATTATAGTTCCTAGTGTAGAAGTGATAGAATTAGTGAAGGAATTAGTAGAATTAGCTATACCTGAAGAAGGAGAAATAGTACGAAGATCATCGGGTTTGGAAACCAATGATGAGGTAGACATCGGATCGGGATAAGTATCAATTTTGAGATAGGAAGAAGTAAATATGAAGAGATAGATTATCAATTGGGATCTACAGGTAGGAAAAGATGTTAGGAAGCGGTGATAGGTAGGAAGAATTGCCGTTTGCTTCAGTATTTAAGGGGAGCATTCGCACTACAATATTGTTCAGTATTCATATTTCTGAAGATAGATAAAGCAAAGTGTTGTTCTCAGTGCTTGTCGCTTGAGCTTAATTCCGATTGTCAATTCTGTGTTTGTGTTTGTGAGTGTGTGGAGAATTCCAAAGAGCAAGTCAGTGTGTCTGTGGATGTTAGATTCTGCAGCCTTGATCTTCATTCTGTGTGTTTGATCCTGGGTGAAGTGCATGGGAGCAATGCCTTGATAGATCTGAGAGGAATTGTAGTGTTGGTAGTATTCTACATTTGTGAGTGCAGCACAAAGTTGATGTGAAGCAATTCTGATCGAGGAAGTTGTGCCTTTAGTAGAGGGGTAGAACACAATTTTGAGGCAAAATTGTTCTTTGCAATGAAGTGCTGTCTTCGAGAGAATGTGAATCATCCCAATCAAGAGTTGTTTGGATAGAATTTGCTATGTTGTGATTATGTGTGTGTGTATTCGTGACAAGTTGTCAAGATTGTGAGCTTGCTACTCTCTTTTGGGTGTAGTTTACTTAAGAGATTAAAGAAAAAATCAAGAAGAATTACATTATGACTTTTGACCTTGTATTTGACCAATTCTGAATCATATCTTTGCAGGAACAAACTTTACTTACCCGATTACTGCAAAAGTGATAATTGCCGGGTTGTCACACTCTATTAGCTATAAAGTGAGAGAAAAGAAAAGAGAAAAAATTAAAAAAATTTGAGAAAAGAAAGATAGTGAGGGGTTAAAATGGGGAAACTTCCGGTTTTCTTTGGCAAGGATAGAGAAGATGTGGAAGCCTTTGTGAGAGACTTCAAGAGATCTTGCATAGGAAACAATGAGAGTAGGAAGAATAAGTGGGCATCCTTATTACCAAATTTCTTTGAGGATGCAACACTTACATAGTATGAGTCAGAATACCAAAAGAGAGAGGAGAGATGGGGAAGAAGAGTCTTGGGAGAGTTTGACTTCAACACTCATTGAGAACTTTCTTCTTGATGAGAGTTATGAGAGATTGATGAGTGAGGTTACATTTCTCAAGCAAGGAGATGGAGAGAAAGTGAGAGTTTATGTGGAAAGAGTGGAAAAGCTAGATTCCAGATTTCGCATAGTGTTGAGGAAGGGTGGGGATGATGTGGAGACTACAATGATTGGCATAGGGGCCATGCTCATCAAGAATTTTGTGGGAGGGTTGAGACCACAAATTAGAAGCAAGGTGAGATATGAGAAACCTTCTTCCATGGTTGAAGCTATCAAGATCGCAATTTGTATGGAGGAGAGTTTGGAAGGGGATGAGAGTGATTTGGTGGTGAAGGAGGTTGTGCATCCTCCTCAAGGCTACAAGTATGGTGGAACTTTTGATACTTTGATTGCAAGGGTTGCACCACAAAGGTTAGTTTCTCCAGTTCTTGCACCTCCACCAAAGGATCCACTTCAAAGCATCACAAAACAACTTGCAAATCTCAAGATCAATGTGGTGCAACTATGGGAGAAGAGAGAGGTGGATCAGAATGCGGGAAGAGGGCCTAGGAGTTATGAAAGTTATCCATATATAGGAGGCCAACCAACCAAAAATTTTAATGAGAGAAATTGTTTTGATTGTGGAGCAAGAGGAATTGCCCAAATTCCACTTACCATGGAGGAAGGGGTTATGAAGGAACCAATAGAGGGAACGAAGGAGGTAGTGAAACCCAAGTAGCTCCTTATCCAAACAAAGTTAAGGAGATAGCATCTATAGATGTGGTTGAGAGCAAGTATGAGAAGGGAGAGTGCTCAAACTCCAAGAGTCTTAATTTGGAGCTTTTGGCACAAGAGAAGAAGAAAGCTCGTTTTGTAGAGGATGTACACTCTTCTAGGAGTAAAGGATTTACTCCTAGCCAAGATACTCCTATGCTTACTAGGAGCACTTGCACAAGCACTTCAACACCATCAATAACAAAGACTCCAAGGAAGAAGTTGCGGATAGATGACTTCTTGATCTCAAAGCAACAATGGAACTATGATGTCTTGGAGGATGTTGGTAGTCACAAGGCTAACATCACAATGGGCCAATTGATTGCTTTGAATCCTACTTTGAGAAAGGAGCTTAGACTTGATTTGAATTCTTCAAAGAGCAAGAGCAAGAAGAAGGAAAAAGCTCCAGTATCAATGGGGGTGGTGGATGCCATGCTAGCACCATGCGAGGCTTGTGAATATGCCTCCAAGATTGATGTGAGAGTGAATGGTCACAACATCAAGGATGCATTGGTTGATGGAGGATCACCAGTGAATGCCATGTCAGAAAGGTTGATGAAGAAGTTGGGTATGATACCCTCAAGACCTTCAACATTTGTGGTGAGCATGGCAAACAACCAACAAGTTTGACCAATAGGAGGGATGGACAAGGTTGTAGTTTCAGTTATGGGAGTTCAAAATCTCATGACTTTCCAAGTCTTGAAGGATTCAAGCTATGACTTACTTCTTGGGAGGCCATGGTTAAGAGTAACACGCACAATTGATCAATGGCACAAAGGGTACTTGAGGATTGGGCTATCAACCATAGAGGCACAGTTCTTGCGACTAATACCACCAACACTTCACATTCAAGTACACCATCTTCTAATTATTAGGAGTCAGATTTTGAAGAAGGAGCTTTAGGTGTGGGCACAAGCATGGAGGAGGAGACTTCCACTAAGGAGGATGAATCTGAATTGGATTTAGATGTGTATCCTTTGTGTGCTATGGATTTTGCATCTAAGCTAGAGGTTTTGAAGGACCCAAATAAATCACCATTGACACTTGAGGAGGTAGAGAGAAGATTAGCTACCCTCAACTATGGCCCAAATGTTACCAAGGAGGAGAATGTGAGATTTAAGGAGATTTTTTGCAAGTTCATCCATGTGTCTGCTTTCAATTACAAGGATTTGAAGGAAGTCTCCTCCTCCATGCTTGTGCCCACACCTAAAGCTCCTTCTTCAAAATCTGACTCCTAATAATTAGAAGATGGTGTATTTGAATGTGAAGTGTTGGTGGTATTAGTCACAAGAATTGTGCCTCTATGGTTGATAGCCCAATCCTCAAGTACCCTTAGCCTACCCCTTAGCCTACCAATATCTTTGGTTGTGAAGGAGTAGATTGACAAGCTCAAGGAGGCTAAATTTATCTTTGAGGTGTAGAATTCAGAATGGGTGTGTCTCCAATTGTCATTGTGAAGAAAAAGAATGGCAAGCTTTGGGTATGTGTGGATTACAAGAAGCTCAACACTGTTACCAAGAAGGACTAGTACCCATTTCCATTCATTGATGAGATCTTGGAGGAGGTTGTAGATCATGAGAGGTATAGTTTTGGAGATGGTTATATTGGATATAACCAAATCAAGATTGCACCAGAGCATCAATAACTCACCACATTCACCACACCTTGGGGGACTTATGCTTTCAAGGTCATGCCTTTTGGGCTTTGTAATACTCCAGCCACATTCCAACGGTTCATAAACAAGGTATTTGAACCTTTCATTAGGAAATTTGTTAGAGACTTCATTGATGACTTTTGTGTCTATGGGAGCAAGGAGGAGCACTTTGAGCACCTAATCAAGGTCTTGTAACACTTGGATGAGGCAAATGCATCACTCAACCCAGAGAAGTGCATTTTTGGATGTGAAGAAGGTCTACTTTTGGGGCACATCATCTCCAAGGATGGAAAAGCAATTGATCTTGAAAAGGTGAGGAAAATCTCAAACCTTCCATTCCCTTCAAGCTTGACAAAGTTATGCCAATTCTTGGGGATTGTTGGGTACTATATGAGATTCATCTTTCCATTTTCCAACAAGGCTTATGCATTGACAATCTACATAAAGAAGGGTGTAGATTACATGGTGATTTTGGAGGACAAGGAGGCTCTCAAACCTTTTGATGAGCTCAAGCAATCCCTTGTTGTAGCTCCAATTCTTGCTAAACCTGATTGGAGTAAGCCTTTCATCCTCTACACTGATGCTTTTAATGTAGCTATAGGATGCACTCTTGTAAGTTAAACCAAGATGGGCATGATCATCCAATAGCTTATGCTAGTAGGCAGATGGTTTCAACAGAAAAGAACTATTTTGTCATGGAGAGAGAAGGGTTGGCAATGATCTTTGGTCTCAAGAAGTTTAGACACTACTTGATTGGAGGGAAAGTCACCATTGTCACGGATCACAAGGCTTGGAAGTACATCTTCAACATGCCTAATGTTGAAGGGAGACTAGCAACATGGATGATACTCTTGTTAGAGTATGACTACACCATTGAGGATAGACCAAGAAAGAAACATGCAAATGCTGATTTGTTATCTAGAGCCTATGATCATGATGGAGATGAGCCAGTGGATGACTCCTTCTTGGATGAGGAGCTCATGACAATCTCAATCACTCAAGAGGTTCCAATGGAGTACAAGGAGATTGTGGATTTTGTGACAAGAGGTAACTATCCAGAAGGGATGAATACTAGAGAGAAGAAGGCCCTTGCAGCAAGGTCTAGACCTTACACAATGGAGGATATTATTTTTCACCAAGGAGCAGATGGTCTACTTCAAAGAGAAATGAGTAAGGAAGAGTCTATCATACTTATAAAGGAGTTTCATGATGGTTTAGTGTGACACTTTGCAAGAAAGGTGATTGCTTTCAAGATTCTAGATGCAGTTTACCATTGGAGAGGGATTTTCAAGGATTGTCTTGATTATTGCAAAACTTGTCATGTTTGTGTAGCTTTTGCTAAAAAGTCTACATCCACTCCACCACTTAGATCAATTCTATTGCAAGGACCTTTTGAGAAGTAGGAAATTGATTTTGTAGGTCCTCTAAATAGAACCCCAAGGAACAATTGGTATATTGTGGTAGTTATTGATTATCTTACCAAGTGGGTTGAGGCTATACCATTGAGGGACAAGAATGAAGATTAAGTTGGTAGATTTCTTTACAAACGCATAATCACTAGGTTTGGATGCCCTTTGGAGTTGGTTTTTGATAGAGGAGGAGAGTTTACATAGAGGAGGAAGCATTACTACAGCCATGCTACAACATTTCTCTATCACACATAGAGTAACTACATCCTATAAGCCAAATTCCAATGGCTTGGCAGAGAGAACCAATCAGACCTTGTGCATGATGTAGGCCAAAGATGTAGAAATGGAGAGGGCTAGACATCCTTAGGACAAGAGGATTCATGTAGTTTTGTGGGAGTATAGGACAACCATGAAGACTTCCACCGGCTATTCTCCATTTCAATTGGTATATGGTATTGAGTCTACCTTACCTATTCACTTTGATCTTCCTACCTTGCAAAGCATTCATAGGAGATTGAAGAAAGCACAAGGAGGTGATGCATAAAAGTCAAGGAAGGAATAACTCATGGAGTTTGAAGAGGCAAGAGCAGTTGCTATGGTTTGAGTGGAGCAAGCCCAAAGGAAAAAAAAGGAGAGCTATGACAAGAGGTAAGGCAAGAAGGAGGAGCCTTTCAAAGAAGGTGATTGAGTAATGTTGTTTGATTCTATCTGATTCAAGAGAGTGCAAAAGAAGTTTTTGCCTAAGTACTTTGGACCTTTCATAGTGGTGAAGATGTGGGGCAATTACACCTATGATCTCAAGGAGTTAGGAGGAAGACACTTTGATAGGATTAACCATGATAAGTTGAAGATGTATCTTAGAAGGTAGAGAGATCTTCAATTTGAGGAAAACTTAGTCCGGGGGTAAATGTAACACCCATTTGTGCATGTGTGTGGTATTGTGATATTTAGCTTGGTATTACAAGTACTTTAGAAATATTATTTATATAGAGATAAAGGATGGTTCTACATTAGTCATGATTAGCTAAAGTTAGTCAAAGCTAAGATAGAAGGAACCTTACTTTAGAGGAAGTGGAAAAGATGAACACCACTATCTTGGATTCTAGTGTGTTGACTTGGTATTATATCTAGGTGTTTGGCTTTGAGGAAAAAGTTGAGAACTCTTGAGCCCACAAGCCTTTTTGTTTAAGATTCTTCTAAAGTCCAAGGCTAGCCGATGTGAAGGAATCTTTGACTTAGTGGTTGTGTCAAGATAAGATCATATGCTTAGTGGAATATGCTCATGTGGATGGATATTCCTTTATAATTTTTTACTTTACTTGACTTTTAGCCTAGTAACTTGAGTTACTCCAGTAATTAGTAACTTTGGTACAAAATTATTTCACAAGTATATAAACAAGGGGTGAGGTACTCATCACCTTTCATTTGCAACTATCTCTCTCATGGAGTTCTCTAGTGAGCAATGTCTTGAGTCTTGGAGTGTTAGCCTTGGAGGAGTATGATGGAGTTGGGGTTCCTTGCCTTCTTAGTCCATGGTGCGCTACCATAATAGCCATTAAAGGTTCATCCTGAGTGAGAGACAGGCTGGCTCACAGTACTGATTGGCTATTACACTAGGCCCTTGGGAGTAGTAGCATCATGATCCCCAGAGGTCTCAACCTGTGTGTGAAAAACTCCTTCCACTTTGGTTGCAAGCTCCACACATGTCCTCTAGTTGCATCCCAAGTGGACCAAGGGTGTAATGTAAGTAGCCCACGCTCACCTAGATGGACTCCAAGCAGACCAATCTCCCTAGTAGCTATTGGTTGTGTCCCAAGAATACCATGTCCACTTGATCTATCACTCCCAGCATGTGCTTGGATCATCTTGATAGGCACAGGGCTCACAAGTGTCCGAGTGGTGATGCCTATCAAGCACATCCTACGTTGCTCTGCCGAGCCAAGGCTCACAGTCCAAGTCAGACACTTTAGTTCCATAGCCTAACCTAACACCTAACACCTAGATGCCTCTGACAATGTTAGAACAATGGTAATACCGGTGCAAAAACCTATTGCCTACTCTCTCTCATCAGCATTGAGCTCCACCAACTATTGTAATTGTGAGTCCCAAACCAATCCAGGTCCTCTCTCTCAAAAAGCATGAGAGCTTGGGAAACTCATGAGTGTGGGAAATGCGGCTCTAGGCTATCCAACTAGGTTCAACACTACCATATGTGACCTATCAGCCACTACCACCATCTAAGACTGATGCCCAACATCCAAGATGTCATCAACAAGGATATGGTCAAGTCATTGAATCCCATCATAAGCATGTTGTAATACCTCTATGGGTAAGAGGTTCATCCACCAAAGACAAAGATGATGAGCATGTGATCCTACTTTGGCTACATCTAACAATACAGCAAGTCCTATCCAAGAATGGACCTGATGTGTACTTGCCACCACCCAAGTACGAGAATCACCCATCAAAGGAATGTTCTCCAAAATGTAAGTTGGAAAAATAGATTGATGAACCTAGAGATG
Source organism: Lunularia cruciata (assembly GCA_948567375.1). Taxonomy (NCBI): domain Eukaryota; kingdom Viridiplantae; phylum Streptophyta; class Marchantiopsida; order Lunulariales; family Lunulariaceae; genus Lunularia; species Lunularia cruciata. The sequence continues at coordinate 19,749,718 of OX419761.1, read as the reverse complement.
TTGTAGTATCTATAACGTCTTGTAATACTCCAAGGACAAGAAAAGAGAGAAAAACACAAATTACACACTCAACATTTGGTGCCTCAAAGGAGCACCTTCTCTTTATTATATAGACAAAGAGGATCTCCTCCAAGGAAGCTCCACTATAGGATTAGGCACACAGATGGGTGATATGTCATCAAGCTCCACCCTTGGATTACTTACTTGGATGGATGACATGTAGGTCTAGGTCCTATCTGGTTGGTCAAACAAGCTTTGACCAAAGGGAATATTTTAGGGAATCTTCTTATAGGAGTCTCAAAATCACATGATTAAGGTACTATTGGAAAGCTCTTGACGCGAGAAACCAGGGGGGAGGGAAGGCCAACCTTTCCTCCATTGGGGGGAATATGCATGTTTTTGAGGCCTAATTCATCCCTTTAGGCCTCCAAAATTGCCTTCAAAGCTTTCAGGCATATTTCGGTTCTTACTCTATTAGTAGAAGTCCCCTTTTGGTGATACCTCTTTCTGATCTGTGTATTCCATCATGTGAAACATCATTCTAGATGTTACCAAACCAATTCTCATCTTTAAATTATATGTCTAGCTATTGGTTTTAAGGTTCTCAAGTCTATTTTGGTTTTTTCTCTATTAGTAGAAGTTCTCTTTTGGTGATACTTCTATCTGATCTATTTTGACCATCATGCATAAATTCATTCTAGATGTTACCAAACCAAATTTCACATCTAGATCATGGCTAGCTCATGGTATTACACATCTCTCAAAACACACCAAAATAAGGATCTTGAAGACCCAAACCTTGGCCATCATGTTTATGTCCTTGATATAGCCACCTAAAAATCACCAAGTGAATAGGCCCATGTCTCACCAGTTCATGTGCCTCCAATAAGGAAATGTCTGCTTGTAGTACCTTTTGGTAACCTCTAACTATTGACATCGGATATTGGTAGGCCAAGTGTGCCACATGATGTAGAGAGACTTGCCTAGCTATCTCATGTCTCTCCACATACAAGTATCTTTGTACTCATATACCCACCTATAATATCGGAGCTAGTTTGATGCTAATCCCGCCAAACAACTCCAATAAACATACTCCCTCTACTTGATATTGCCAAGCAATGAGTGTGGTATCCAAAGGTGTCAAAGTAATTGACTCTGGAGGCTCATCCTCACACTCATCTCTTGAAGGTATGAAGGCTCCACTTCAAGGCTGTTGCACCAATTGATTTGCATGGTGCTGGAATGCATCCTCTAAACTCCACAATAGAATATCCAAGGTGGATGGAACGATCCCACTTGTACTCCAAATCCGAGTGATCTCCTCTAGTATTGGGGTATCCTTTGCATGGGCGTTCCCCTCCAACAAGTCACCAAGCCAAGTAACTGCACCACTAAAAGCTAAAACTGATGCTGCCATGGTCTTGGACTAAAATGAGCCAAGACTGCCACTACTAAAACATACTAGTAAATGACATACTTGTCCTTACCAGATTGCCAACCCAGTCTATAGGAGGTTGTCTCCTCCCAATAGTCAATGTTGAAACCCATGAGGTATAACACTGCTCTTCCAACTAGCACATTGTATGACTCAACTATTGTTGCAATAGCCTGAGCTCTCACCATTGAGCTATCAGTCCGATGACTAGGCTAAACCTGAACAACAAGCTCCCCATGTGTGATATATTGTGTCAAACCACCACCTAGAGATGTCTGGATTTGAAATGGACACCTCTCCACATTGGTCTTTTGTAACTCCATACCGACTACTGTAGCCTTCCCCAAAATAAGGGGTTGCACACCATACTCTCTGTGGTGTATAGACCTTCCCTAAAGGTCTCACCAAAAGGAAATTCCCCCTCTGGTTATCCAATAGGACAACACTAGGTGTGAACATTGATCTTTCAAAGGTCGGTCTAGTTGACAACTCCTCTAGTCTAGCCGCTATTGCTTACCACAAACCATTGGTCATTGAACGGATCCCATGCTCCTCAACCAAGTCAGCTCCACTATCAACCACTTTTGCAACCACATCATCCCTACTAGTAGCAACCACATCATGCCTACTCTCATAGAGCATGGCAGTCAACAGGAACATTGGGTTGGGTCAACTCCTTATGTAAACATGTCACTAGTTGAAAACAAAGGGCACCGCATAATCAGCTGAGTCACCCCCAACATCATGTTGGACTCAATTTGTGTAGTGACATGTGGTTGACTAGCAGGTAGTCTATCATGCACTCCATCACCACCTACCACACTTGCACTAGGACGTCTAAGAGCCGTGGATGTTGTCTGCAATGCCTCAAATAGTATGAAAGATTAGGGAAGTCTAACCTATCTCCCAACCTCTCCTCTTTGTAGGTCCAACTCTATTGATGCTACTCTAGGCTCTAGAGCACATATTGCACTCCTAGTCATTGCTACATATGCATTGACCTGTGCTACTATGCACATGAAGTCCAAAGCATCTCTATCACCATCATATGAGGTGGAAGCCTCAGCACCCAAATCTCATCTCCTCTAAGCAATGGCTATACTAGCCAATCTATGCTCCAATTGCTCAATCCGAGTAGCCATAGTTGTATTCAAAGTAAGGGCAGGTACCGCACCTCTACTAGGTATAGATCCTCTACCAACACCTCTACCACCTCGTCCTCCATGAACTAGAGCTCCTCTAATACCTACCATAGTAGCCCTACCACTCCGTTACTCCGGGTGTAGGTCGAAGCATTGGTCACTAGTATAACCAAATATATGGCAATGCTTACACTGCCTTTGTGTTGGTTGTGATGCACCAGAGTTATCAGGTCTACTGCCCTGAGTACACTCTTTCCTATAGTGAGGTCCACCACAAGTCAAACAAGCAACACCACCACTCATTGCCTGCTATTGACCTGAAAATAAAGGTAAGGGTCTAGCTCTACTAGGCCCTCCACTCGCTCCATAGGATCTAGGTTGTCCACCTTGTCCTCAAATACCAATTGGGCGTGGTGCACTTTACTGCACTCTAGAAGAAGTAATAATTGTGGATGAGGTCTCCCTACCAAATCCAAATGTCACTACCCTCTCTTCCACCATGTTGAGTTGAATAAGCCCAAATGTCACTACCCTCTCCTCCACCATGTTGAGTTGAATAAGCTCAGCAAAACCAAAGACCACTGCCAAAGTGGGCAAAGTAGCCTGTAACAACGTAGTATCACAAACTCTATGTCGTAACTCTTTGTCCAATATCCCATGCCAAAAGTGGATTGCTTAAGACTTAGTAACTTCTTGAGTGAAATTGATCAGCCGCCTCATGTGAGTGTATCCCTTGCCAAGGCTCTCTAGCCTTCCATTGGAACTCTTGCAAGCTCCTCAACTTGTTAGTCCACCCTCCTTGGTAGTTCTGCCTCAAACACTAGAAGAACTCCACCATGGGGTTAAACCCCAAGATTACACCACCTCCTATAGCGGTACCTCCACTCATGGTAGTACTATCTCTAGCTAGTGCATCTCCACTAGCTCCACCAACACTACTTGAGCTAGAACTCATAGGTACAATCGATCTACTCTTGGCAACCAAGCCTAAAATGATGGAGACATAGTTTGGAGACCATTGGATGTAAACAAAGTTGGGTTCCGCATTTGCTACAGATCACACCAACTATCAAACTCCTAGATGAAGTCATCCAACTCAATGGTACCCACTATACCAAAGTAACACCTAGGGCCTTTAGAAGCCCCATAAATCTCATCCATGTCCCACAACAACGGTCCAAACCCACCAAGTGCACTCTCAACTGAATAAGCTTTTGTATCAAACTCCAACTCAAAGTCAATCTCCTCCCTCATTGGGACCTAAGATATAGACTAGACCTATGTACTATAGGGCTAACTTGTCTAGAATCCCCAAAGAATTCCGTCGTGACAAAAGTAACCACAAATTGGAATCACAAATTGCAACTAAAAACCGCAACCGCAAGTACCCCACCAAGTGCCAACACCACCAAATGTCAACACCAACTTAGCATCACCAAGTGCCAATATCCACGGAACACCACTCACTAATGTAACTCTAATTGAGATAACTACACTAAGGGAAAGGGCAACCTGTAACTTGCCATCACAAAATGCACTCTCACGATCTACAGGTCAACACTTCTTGCCTCATTGGAAGAAACATCTTTAGTCTGATTGGTCATCATTCCAACCTCACTACCAAGAGCACGCCAAAGCACCATTGCTCAAAATTCAGGCCACCTTACACAAACGTGGTGCACAAACAAGAAGCAAAGAATGGAGTGGGTCGAATCACAATAAATCTAACAAAAATCTCCATCTCATAAAGCAACACATGACTGACTCTACTACCATTTGGCATTTGACATAAGAGGAGTTTGTATCTACTTCCAAAGCTACCAGGATCATCAAGAATGGGATCAAATTGGCTCTCCTAGCCAAAGCTACAAGTGTATAGATAATAGTTGCACAGTCACTAGGACAACAAGTGAGGGTGGACCAATTGGCACTTCCTCCTAAGTTCACTTCTCTGATGTAATCATATCATTTACAACTCTCAAAGCAACTTAACACACTTGATCTATCACTCTATAAACAAATGGGCATTGATTACAATCAAGCCACACCCACTCTAGCTAAGAGAATCCAGGTGACGCTCGCCAGCCTCTTTCCACCATAGCCAAGAACTTGAAGGCTCAACATCAGAGAGGTGAGCTTTCCGGAGATGCACTTTGAAATTATACCCCTTGACTCGAGCTAGGTCTAAAACCCTAACAGTCATGCTGATGGCACACTTAACGGTGTGAACAGTGCAAAGTGACAGTAGGCCCCACCATGAAGTCAGTACCTTGAACACAAAATCTGACTGCCAGAAAGTAGTCTATGGGAAATTGCTAAAATACCTCTAACTATTATCATTGCAACTCCAATGTCCAAGAAATCTAGATGCGACACTACAAATGGCATGACAAGTACCAAGGGTTCATCAAGCAAGTTGATTGCATTCAGAAAATTTTGCCCAAAGCAAGAGATGATAAATTGAGTGAAGTGATGTTTGTGTAGTACATGGACAAAATAATCCTAATGGTTTGGTGAAAATGGATTTGGTGGTCCATAAATTCCATTCTTACTTTGATACCAATGTAAAAGACCAAGACCAAAGAGGAAAATAAGAGAATGGAAGACTGGAGTGGAAAATCACATTGAAACACTTTAATGAGGGAAACTTTGAATGCCTAACATGAGCTTAAGCTTTGGTATTTATAGTGAAATATACATAGCTCTTGAGAAGCTTCTCAAGAAGCTTTTTAAAAGTTGCATGCTTGGAGTGCAAGTCAAGTTAACAAGGAATTTTCTCAAGAAGCTTCCTTCTAGAAGCTTTCTACATGGAATGCAAGCTAAGCTAGTTAGAAAACTTCCCAAGAAGCTTCTTCCTTGGCATGCACATTATCCAATACTTGGAAAGTACCAAGTAACTTCATAGATGCTTCTAGAATATTCTTAGCTAATTTGGACTATTTGCTACTTTGTTAATCTCGACTAACTCATTGGCAAGCTCCATATTGTTATAAAAATAATAAATAATACACTAGTCAAAACCTTACTAGAGAGTATAGTGTATAGAGTAATATATTATTGCTCGACATAATACAACATAACACTCCTTTAGAATTGATATCATAACAATGTACTTAGCCTTATTTATCTACTAGTTATAAGGAATATCATAATTGAAAAATAAAACTTCATACAAATAATTAAAAATATATATAAAAAATTCAAATTTTGAATCTTTCACTAATGTAATATTCAAGAAGAAATAAATTTGAGTTTTAATTTACTTATAATATATGAATTTATTTCAGAGATATTTTTATTTTTCTAACATGGAAACATATATATGTAGTGAAATTTATATGATCAACAAAACCAAAATTACATACAGATGATCTACATATATACACACACATACATAAACTCTTAAAAACTTAATAGTTATAATTATACATTTTAATATGAAATTAGTGAACTCTATACATAGCTTGTGAGGTTTGGATATTTAATTGCTAACTAACTAGTATAGAATAACTTGCTAATTATTTATAAAAGTCCAAAATTTATTTATAAATTTGTGCAACCATCTTATTGAATTTATATTTAAAGCTTGGACAAGGCTAGCTAAAGGTTTAACTATTATTAATGAGCCACAGATAAGCTACTTTAGCCCTATTGAGGCAAAATAAAGCAAGATTCTATTAAAATTCATCTATTTAATATTGGAAAAAATGGACCATTTATTCATATTTGTTTAGAGTGGTGGCACACATATATGTGATTCAATATCTTAGTTTGTATTTCATCAAAGCAATTCCTTGTGGATGCTCCCTTGCATACTATTAGTAATATATGTAATTTTTTTGAGCTTAGTGATATACTAGACTCTTTCATTAAATTACAATTTTTTACCTCCTTTCGTGTGTTACCTCTTACAATTTGTGTCGTATCCTTTGCAATAAAATACTAAGGTTTGATATTTGAATATGTTACATTTACAAGTGGAAGTAGTAAACACAAGTTATTAGGAATATATGTATGTAAAATAAGTATGTCAATAAATTCTAGTGACATGGATGGAATCTTTATTCTATTTTATGTCAAAATAATTAACTTTCTGTTAATTTTGGCTAAATTTAAATCTTATAAGTGTCACTCATTTGTGATTATACTCATCTAAAAAATTAAAAAATATTACTTATACTAGCAAAATAATTTATATTTAGATAAAAATTAAATAAGAAATCTATCTAATTTAGAAGGAGAGTCTATAGTAAGTGAGAGTGATCATGAATCTACTATGATAATAAAATATGAATATATATTTTGAGGTTATAAATAAAGGGAAATTATATTTGCACCCTCTTTTCAGATATTTGCACAACTGTCACACCTACATTCGATAGACCTAAACTTGATTCAGCCTAATTAATCTTGCAAATGGAACACATTGCACCACTTATTGTTGGAAATATGCCTTTTTATCCAATGTTTGGATCCAAGGAGTCGCTTGCGCAAGCAATAAAAAAAATTACATTCAACAGGAATTTTGTGCAAGTATCTTCTGTTCTGATAATAAAAGTCGCAGTTAGCTTGTTTTTGTTTGACAAGACTTGTTGGAGAAAGATGAGGTTTGGAGGGGTGCAAATATCCAAAAGGGGTGCAAATATTATTTTCCTAAATAAATTTATGATCAAATATAATATTTTTTAAATATAGTATAGTATATGATTGATTGATTGAGTTTCTTCTGAATCTATACTTCCGTATGTGAAAATGTATTTAGAATCTTGAACTACAATATTGACTTATTCTAATTATCTAGTAAGAAAGCTATGCTGTTTCTTAAATTATTTTGATATTTCTAATTTGGATATTTTTAGGACATTAATATCTTCTATATATAAAAAATTGCAAGTTCTTAGATTGGCAGATAGATTTTAATTCAGTAAGAACACAAGTGAACACAAGTCTAGAGCTCTCCTTTTGAAATTTAAAATATATATCATTATTTAAAATTTTATTAATATAATAATTATTTTAAAAATGGAATATTCTGATCAGGACAATACCTCCTATCGAATCTATCCAAGATAGTAACACCAATGCATGTGAAAGTAAGAAGTATAGCAAGACCCCAGTTGCCCATAGAAGGAAAAGACAAAGGGTAAAATGGGGCTGAGACCCAACAGTATGGGTAAGAGGAATCTGCACTAATACACCTAAGATATCCAAGCTATGCAAGTTGTGTAGTCTACAAATAAATAAAACATCCAAAGAAACATCACCTAGTGTGCTTGCACTCCCTTGTGATCTATAATTACTATAATCATCAATAAAGAATAGTAACAATTTGCCCGGCTCTTTAAAAACACTTGATTTTATATTCTATGTGCAGTATTTTCTATATTATTGTGGCGAAGAAATTGGATACTCCACTCTGTTATTTATATTTCACTCCTATGGTATCTTCTATTGACATCAGGTCTGTTTGCACTTTAGTAAGAGTCTTTGCATGTTATTTTGTCTTATCTAGCATCTTGGACTATTTTAATCTGCTGGGAGCAAATTCGCTGATCTGATGTGGTATTTTGAGCTGTTTAAAAGTTGACCTATTTCTGCTAAAGGAAAGCAAGAGTTTCAAATTTTTTTTCAAAATGCTACTTCTCTAGTATATACTTTGGCTCCGATTTGGTCTGTCCTTTTCTTCTCATACAAACATGGTAACAATTATATTCGCTCTTCAATTATATAATAATTTCCACTGCTTTAAAGTTTGTGTTCAACTTGCTCCAAGTGTTCTCGACTGACAGATGCTCTGACTGCCTTCTTCCTTCTTTTCTTGTTCGGATGCACTTTCGCCAACAATTAGGGTTTAGGTTCTACATCCTCGGTCTTCGATCGCGGTATTTTAACCGTTTCAGAGGTTGCGCTGTACAGATCTAAAAGGTTGAAAATGTAATCAAGAGATTTTGAACGTTTTAGATCCGTAAAGTGTAGTTCAAAAGGTTCAAAATCTCCTAATTATATACAGTCGGGAAAGGCGACTCGCGTAGGAAAAACGAAGGATGGGAAGACCCCATTATATACAGTTGGGTTCTTGCAATTACTTACCGACATGACAAACGGGCTGTGCTTGAAGGTTATGGCACTTTAAGTCGCAATAAGTGAGAGTCCTCCTTCCTAACTCGCACGCTAGATTTACTTCTTAAGTTATGGATCTACTTCTATGTGCTGCTCGTCTCTCACTTCTTGCACAGTGACGAAATAAAGTTGCCCACACTGAGTAGTCAGAACCTATTAATCAGGGACTGTAGTGCTGATTGATGTCGGAGGGTCGTTAGATAGGCACGATTAATCACACAGCGGTGACAGCAATGACCTAGCTCTAACGCGCAGAACGCAGAGAGGCGTACATTTGTCCTTTCTGCTCGACTCTTTAACTATTTTAGCTTGAATGTTTTTGAATGTTTCAGGTCTTCCAGAATCTTGGGTTTACAGTTGTCAGAAGCATTACCGTATTCCATCCTTCTTTCAGAAATGTTACATAGATTGGAGAAGGCGACCACATGTGATAACAACAAGGACGGGAAGGCCCCATCGAGCCGTACAAGGACAACATCAACTAGGTCAATTGGGGTTCTTCTTTTAACATTATTCCATTCAGTGCAGTAGTAATGTCTCGAGAAACTCATAATATCTCACCGGTTCTAATACTAGAAATAAATAGGATGTTTTACTACTGACTTGACGAAGGCTACAAACATTCGTGTTACAAATTTTTTTTTCCAAGAGGTCATAATTCAGCACCTTTCCAATTCTTGAATTTTCTCACCCACCACCAGAACTCTGTTGTTTTGGCGTCATCGCGCAAATATTTTTCCTCAGGTTCCTCCTCAAGAATCTTAGTATGCACTGTCCGAAGTGAATCCTCTATACACCTGGCCGGCCGAAGAAAGAAAAAATTTTGATCAACAGATTATTGTGTTGATGAGGTCCATGACGAAAGAATTCCACTGAAAAGTTCACAAGAAGGCTCGCTGAAGTGGTTCAAGTCACGATGTCTGGAACGGTTGTAAGAGATTTGACAGACGTGGACTTTTAACGAGCATTTTCAGTTTTGCAGGTCTGTGGGAGTCATTTGTATACCGGTCCAAAGTTAGACACAATCCAGCTTAGTAAAAGAAACCATCCATTGTTCCACCCGTTTTTATGAAGGCAAAGTCCCTTTCATGTTGAGCGTCATCTAAAAGCAACCCAGGTATCACTCTTCCGCAGTATGACTGAGATGAATGTTTATACCGACCCTTTCCTCCAAAACTTGTAGCGTCAGAGTCGATCTACTACCAGTATGCCGTACACTCTGCCTGCCTAGAACTAGAACCAGACCTACGAAAGAGCATAATACACCGTGACGACCGCCTTCGCCGGCTTGCATGCATTTGAGCTGAGAAGAAATCAGTGATATCTGTGATGAATCCACTTGCTCTGAACTGCAACCTACCGGAGTACTTCTGATGATTACAGATCGGTGCTTCAGCATTTGACTGAGATGGGCTGATGTTCTAGAAGTTCTCTCTAGTGAAGATATCATTGAGTTCCTGTTCCTGAATCTTATCACCGAAAAACCACTATATGAGTGCTTTACCATTGTGTGGAGGATCTATAAGATATGTGTGTGGTTGCATCTCCTAACACAAGCAGAGATTGATACTCATGGCCTGCACTACTGGCTTTCGCACTCAAGCACGCTCTTCTTCTTTCTGCTGCGCAAGACAGCTGGACGCATGGATCTAATGTGTGGGTCAATGTCAGTTTAATTTGGCATGCTCTTTGCCTTCGATAGATAGATTAATACGACCTATCGCACTTGCATAGACTCCGACTCTACTGGCCATAGTATTCACACCTTCCACTTGCGGAAATTCTCCATCTAGGCAAGGTAAAAGTGCTCCATTGGTTCAAGAATTTACATCGGACACCGAAGTTGTAGTGACCTTTGATGTTTGTCCTTTCTCAAGGAGAGAACTGTCCTCCATCCAGGGAAAGTGAGGTTGCTCTATCACCGAATTTGTTGAGAAATGTGATTCTTGTCCTTTCTCAACAACTTGAGTTGCACTGCACTGATCTTCGAGAGTACACGTTACCAAACAAATCTGCACGTATGTATATCTTAGGCAACATACGTATATCACAGTACCAATTGTGGTACGGTAATTAGGGTTCCTCTTGGCGAAGACATGACTTGAGGCTGCTGCTAGTGCTGTTCTTTCATCCGCCGATTCTTCTAAATACTAGGTCGGAGGTTGACTACATAACAACCTCCAATAAGTAATGGGCTTTTCAATACAAAACGCCAAGGTTGTTCCCGAAATAAACTCCCGTGGGTTCGGTCGATCACCAATATTGCGCGTCTGAACTCAATGTAATAATAGATTTTCATCGTGATTTGCATTACTTGATTAGAGGGGACCGATGGCCAACATGAACGGAGCTACTGGTAACTGAGGCGGGAAGAGAAATAGAAATACTGCATATCCGAAAAGTTGAACCTGCTCAGTCAGCAAATCAGTACAGTATACTAAAACTAGTTTATAAGTTTCAAATTTCACAAAGTATAAAGTTTTGATTATGAAGTTTCTTATTGCGAAAGCTTGTATTGAATCATCACACGTCACGGAACTAGAAAGTACAAAACCCAGGAAGACAATGATGTTACATAATTGTACCTGTGTACTGTCTTGATTCGTAACTTGCCTCGCCAGCATCTCGTGTGAGGCGCATGGAGCCTAATGCACGAAAGGCCGACACAGGAGACGACTTCCGAAGATAATCTCGAAATACTATATGGAGTGGAGTATCCTCTTGATGTGACGTATGAGCGGGAAGAATAGTGCATACCAAAGCACCAAGTTCGATCTTACAGATCATCTATCGAAATCTAGAGGTTGTTCTTATACTCTTGCGTGCTGTCGATGATAACTCAAATCTGCACGCCTTGGCGGATTTTTCGGTGCCTGGTTTTCGACAGCAGTTAGCATCGTTTCCTATTGTTTCTGATTTTCGAGATCGCAAAAAGTCCTTTCTGATTCAAGTGCCAATAGGTTTTCTCATCTCCGTTGAGTTATGGTGGTGTCCTGCTAGTTTCTTCTATTGTTGTCATTACCATAGCAATGTTGAATGGTCTGCTAATGCTCCAGTGCGTGTGCATTATCTCTATATCAAGAAAGAAGGTGATGAAAGAGGCAGGAGACCAACGAGAGGGAAATTAAATGCAAATGCAGTAGATCCGCTGTGGGTAGAGCTTTCGTATTTGCCATTAATTTCCCTCCGGTTGAGCTTATGAGTTTGTTGAGCAACCCTCGATCCTGACATTTATCTGCTGCTTCACGGTTGACAGGTACCCTGCTGCGTGTATTGCAGATCTAGACCAGACAATTCTACCCCGGGCTATTAGTCTCAAATCACTTCTTCAAACAAGCTTCCTGCTGGTTGTTCACTTTGTCGCGTCCTTCCCCCCATCGAAAAAATTGATTTGTGTTTTGTTACTGTGTTGTGCCAGAGAATAGTTCAGCCTCAATCTCAGCTTATCCGAGATAGACTTCGGCGTTCTACATGCCTGTTTCTTACATTCGTCATCGAGAAGGAATTCAGGATATCCTTATCAGGGATTTGTGACCAGCTCGGGTTATCTTTTCGTACACCTTCTTGGAAATGAAGGCTTCAGATGCGTATGTAGATCTGTCAAGCATCATGGATTGGAACGTCACAACTATCCATAATTCTTTAATCCGTCCTTGCATATTTTTTCAGTGGGAAGCACAGACTAAGAATTCAAGATCTGTGCTGCTCAAAGACCGGTTAGATGAAAGCTGTCAAGTCATGAGGAGAATAATCTAGTGGCAGAGGACTACAGAGTTCCTATAGACTCGGGAAAAGATTATAGCAATGAGTTTGCCGAAAACACGATAGAAAGTCTGCCCTTTGAAAGGAGCTAGAATATTCGCAAACGCGACGTCAACTTCAAGAAATTAGAATGACTGGTGTGGCCTCTTATTTCATGCTCATGAGTTGAGAATGTCGTAGAGAACTGTACATGTGCTGCAGGAATTGAAGGTCGGAAACTCGACCACATGAGAAGCAAGAATCATTTCACCCCCGGTACCGATTTTGGATGCTGATAACTAACAGATTTCCAATATCTATTTTTTGGAGAGAAATCTATTCCTAGTAATGAACTGAAGGTCTGCTGATTTGTATATTCCCGATCCGAACATGATCGCAGACGTTTAACGTTCAATTTCTTCACGGTTTCAAGCAATTGAGGTAATGATTTAACAATTAGAGCGAAATTAACAAATTCTTCGTTTTGTCATGTGGAATCAACAAATACAATGTCCGGACTCGGGGATGCATGAACACGGAAGGTTAATCCGAGTGAACTGGTGTTTACATACGACATGAAGTGCTCAGGACTAATGTCGATCAACCGCCTGAAGTAGAGTCAGCGTGAGCACACATCTGGATTTTCTCTCAATGCACGTATTTGGCCAATCTTCTCACGATTTGGCATGTACTCATGGGGGGACTGATGAGATTGGAACGATTGTTCGACGTTATGCAGTTTTATCGATGATCACAATAGATCCTCAACTTCCTAATCGCTAATGCTGTGATTGCCTACAATTTCTGCGTCTGTCCTGAACTGCCAAGCCAGTTCTTGTGGGCATTTGCAATCATAAATTAAAAATAACGATACCGTAATGAGCTCTTAGATATATTCTAATTCGAAATACAATTTGACAACTGTGTATAGAGCAACAGACCAGCTTCTTTACCACCTCACGGGGAGGTTTCTGCAGAAAGTTTCTGCTAGGCAAGCTCAGCTGCTACTAAGTTGTGATGAATATCGAAAATGAAAGGCGTCGAGGAATTTCGGTTGTCCACTTGAGACGTGATCACTCTGGCAGTAATGCTTTTGACCTTCCTCAACATCTCGTCATCATCTTTCTACTTGAGAGGAGAAGATTGTGAACAACAGTACGTTGATCAGAGGAAACATATCGAATCAGTTCATTTGTTTACAGGAACCAGATTGCAATTCCTTGATTCATTATTTCCATCCTTGAAGGTGGACAGGCATCTAAGATGTTCGGGCAGTTTCACTGAACTTCGGAACAGCTACCGAAGTATACGCAGAATGCTCATGATTACCTTCCATTGTCCCTATTATACTCCTTGCTAGTTGACATACGTCCTGCAACTAGAACGTTTTAGACTTCCTGGAAGCCATTCAGGTGGGAGCTTTCAGCTTTTAGACTTCTATCCTCGAGTGGAGCTTGCAGCATAAACACTACGGCGTTCAACTGTATTTACTCTCTCGATAAATGCAATGCCTACGTTCCCATCTTGAGATTGCGCGTACGGTAAATATGCGTATGGTAAACATCTTGAGATATTGTATGCGGAGGTTTGCAGTTGATATCCAATATCAATGCCAGTGCAATTTTAAGAAAACATTGTTCTTATAGAGAGTTTGTTTTTGGATAAGTGTAAAATTGGCTTGTACCAATAATAGATTATTAAAAATTATAATAATTAACTAATGGAATTGATATTTATACATTCTGTTCTGATACTTCCACCCAAAGAAGTTTTCTGATGACAATTCCGACAAACTAGAGAAATCTAAATGAATAGATACTTAATTATGTTTTTAATCTTAATCGATAATCAACTATGTTTTCTCATATTTACATTTTTTTTCCAAAATTTGGCCGGGATTATCAAGTGTCCAGGTCCAGGCTGAAGCCAGCACTAGAGGAAGTTCCAAGAGTTGTGTTATGTGGTAAATCTAAATTTCAATTTTGTAGCCTGAACGCAAAATGAAAATTTCTTTTCGATTTCATATTCATAAACAAAATGAAATTGTTGCTTGAAATTCTCGCCAGTTACAAGAATTTGGAGTTGAAGTCATCGAAAATGGAGTTCGTGTCCAAAAATTTGGAATTTAAATTATCGAAACGGGATCTTGTTCGTAACTTCGTTATGGGATAAATTCAAACTTCAAATTTATGTAAATTTGAATCCCAATTTTGGAAAATTTCTCATGATTTAATATTTATAAAAAGAAAATTGCTTTGGAAACTCTGAGCGAAGCAGCCATACGGTTTTTACGTCGGTTGCACTTTCCCTATATGAGTAGGAGTATTTCCCGTTGTATGAGTATGAATTGGAGTTGCATTTAGGAGGTACTAGGAGGTACGTAAATATCTAAAATTTAGAATTAACCGTTTATGAAACTAAAATTTCACAAATTTATGTGATATACGGAAATATTTAAAATAAATAAATAAAATTAAGTATAACTATATTGAATATATATTATATCTACCATAAAAAAAAACTTGTTTAGAGATGTCCAAAGATTCATTCCATGATGCCCAACGCTTGTTAGGATGCAACATGTATCTATTGAATGTAGGTAGAGAAAAAGACGACCATGTAGAACAAGTGCAGGATGGAAGACCTCATCAAGCCTTGTATGCAAGGGAGAGACAAGGGAGAGACAAAAGAAAAAATGGAGCTAGGTCCAATAGTGTAGAGATGAGAAATCTAGCCCACCGCACCTAAGATATCCAAGCTAGACAAGTCATAAGGTCTACAAATTATTGGAAGTATCCAAAGAAGCATCACCTAGTGTGATTGGTTTCGTATGGATTGCACTGGTCAATATTCTGCAAAGAACAATGGACACACACAATTTAAAATATGTTCTAAAGTATGAGAGTGAGAGTGGTACACCTTACAACTAATATGATAAGCTCTCTCACTTTTTGACAAATGTATCAAACCTCCTGTCAATCACTCCATATAATTCCAAGTCTAAACGAGGTGACCTCGCTGTATACTTCTATACGTGGAGACCTTGCATGTTGTTGCTTTGCTCGACACCCATCCAAGAGGTTGAGTAATCATTCTTTCCAAAACTGCATTCCGCATAGGGTCTATAACTACAACTTCAGTCATTGTCATATGATCATCCGGATCAAGTATAAATTTTCTCTGACATGTGTTGGAAGCTAAGAATAAAATTACTCTGTCCAAACAAAGCGTACACCTGCTCGAGCCATAACAAACATTAAATCCTTGATGGTGTCATGGGTAATTATCCTTGGTTTCCTAGAAGGACACCGTGTCACATGATACGCTGCCCCATCTGGTGTAGAATTACACTCACAAGTAAATAACAAAAATGCATTCGGGCAGCTGTTGCATCCAGTGCATAATTACACTCACAAGTGAATAACAAAAATACATTCGGTTGGACCAAATCTAAACAGAACCTCATCACGGTATAGAGGGTGTTGCCAGGTAGAGGAGATATTTTGTTTGCTTGTGTATGTTGTCCTATGTTTATACATCCGAGCTTTAGCTCTTTAGAGCAGCGCCGCGGACTAGAATTCACGACGTGTGGATGCCCGTCCTCGCATCATAGGCAGTTTTGCAGTTCGGACCACCTTGTAATGTTGATTAAGACCGGGCCCTGTTGAGTGATCTGCTTTCTGGAAGGGTAGTCCTCTCACCATAAACTACCCTCTCGCCATTTGTAAGGGAGTTCAGCTTCAGGTGACGAAACTGTCTTCTCTACGTGGCCCACATGGCAGATGAAGGCTCCAGATGGGCAACTTAGGATGACGGAACAAATCAGATAGTTCTAGAGTATGCTAATTCTAAAACTAAGCCATACCACCTGGTAGTAACTCTCAGACTTTTGCATGCACTTATTTTGAATACTGAGGGACTTGTTGGTACTTCTTATATGGCGGCATGTGTGGTGATTTAAGTGTCATCTCGTGAGTGCAAAAGTTGCAAACCGTGTGTGCAGTGGACCAGAGTCGTGACCACCCTAGTGCTCGTTGTCCTGGACTTGAATCACAGCTATGGGTCTGAATCATCTGATTCAAGCGCTCTTTAACAGCGCAATCATTGGTGGCAATGAATATGACAGCATGGAATATCTATAGGTGAGTAAAGAATTAAATTTCTAACATCACCAGTACATATTCAATAAGTTTTTGCAAATCTGTTGACAGTGTACCTAATCATGAGCACGCGACGAGGACAATCCACAGTTAACTGTCGTTCTGATCATGAGATGTGGTGCTGCAGGCTACGACAATATCTATTCCACGCTACTAGAGTTCTACAAGAGATATCTACAGGAAGGTAAGTACGGTGATGTGTTCCGCACGATAACAACCATTATCAATTTGAGTTATGTCAGGTCAGAATTGAAAATGTGTAGAATCTTAATGACTATGCAATGCGAGAGCCTAGAGTCTCTATAATGACTGTCACAGACTTTTGGTGCTTGAACTCTAAATTCTGATAGACCTGTGTGGCTGTATTAGCCGTCACTCAAGGTTTCATTTGGGATGACTTCCATGTAGAAGATAAATTTATACTTCTACTTGATTATACCCAGTTCAAGCATTATTGTCTTCTGAGCGTATAAATGATATGTAATTTAGTAGAGTTTCACCCTCCCTCGAACTTAGAATAACGTCTGACTTTTTAGTCACTGGTAAATTTTTGGAGCTATTTTAGTATGTAAATCTTAATTACGAAATGAAATATGAGAGGTGGCGATTCCAAAATTCACCAAGGAATGGCCTGGGACACAAGTCCTGCTTCTATATATATGGGGATGAAAAGAAAAGTGTAAACGTGTGACGAGCCTCTCTTCATTATAGATTTAAATGGAGACGTAGGATTAAATCTTTCCCCGCATACCCTAGGGCCTAGAAATATTAGCTTGTGATACTCTATCAACACTCTCCCTCAAGCTAGCTAACGTAATATCTTTAATATTGGTATCACCTAGATGAGATCTGAACTGTTTAAATTTATCTTAGGTAAAGCTTGGGTGAAAATATCGATGATTTGTGATATGGAAGAATATATTGTAGATATATTTCTCCTGTCAATGCCTTCTCTGAAATGATAATGAACCTCTATATATTTTGTCTTGGCATGAAACTATTTGGTCCAGGTATGAATTTTTGGAAGTTAGTGGCAAGTTTTTGGAAGTTAATAGCTAGTAGAAGTTTTTGGAAGTTAGTAGCAAGGCTTTTTACTATTGATATTATCTGTATATAAAATTATCAATATCTGTATGTAAGATTGTAGGATCATGGAATGTATATCCCATGTCTTGTAATAAGTTGTGAATCCAAATTGATTCGAATGTAACATTAGTGGCACCTCTATATTATGCTTCTGTGCATGATAAAGTAATAGGATGCTTCTTTGATGATCAGCTAATTATAGAAAATTCTAACTTGTAGTAGTCCTTATAGCAAAGAATCTGAACTATAATATCTCAAGTGGCTAGTGCAAGTCAGAATGCCCTAATACATGGTTGAGCTAGGATTCAATAGCATGCACCCTTGCCAAAACAAGAGTGAAGACATGCTCTAGTGGCCTAAGGAATGGACAAGTCAACTGTGTATATGTTGACACTATCATTCCATCAAGGAAGACTGCAAACCTTTGGTCCAATCTGATGGTAGTGAAATAAAGGATGGAAGGTCCTCTTGTGCCCATGGAGATAGACCATCCCTCATCTACCATAATAACACTTGGAGAGAAAGGGATCCCTCCTCCACTATGGTCACATAAGTCTCCAAAATTGGCCTATTAACAACCACAAAATGAGAGGAAAGTAAGAGTGTCAAGAGAGCCCAAATATCCAAAAATTCTATAGGTGTCATCTCCTCCATAGATAGTAGGCCTTTCCCTCCATACAAGAATGGTAAAGATGTCTATCTACATGCCAAATCCCCTATCACACACACTAAAATTTCCTTTGTCCAATTACCAAAGACTCCCATAATCCTCCTATCAAAAGCTCTCAAATGTGATAGGAAAGTCAGGGAAGAAGGAACATCTCTATAACTGCAATTTCTCTATAACTACAACATCTAAGAAGCATGTGATAAAATCCTAGGATCCTATTTGCCACTCCAAGAGTACATAGTCCATCTATAGACACACCCTTCTAAAAGCTCAAGGTGGGGAGGGATACCTAAAATGGACCATACTCTACACTTTGACAGCTTGACTGTCAAGCCTACAAGATGTAGCTTGGTAATCAAGTGATGAAAGACCTGCCTAATCTGATCTATCATGCCCACAATGTATATCATCTACTAAGGAGTGAAATATATGATTTGGCATAGTCAAAGTATTAGATACGAGAGCTCTAAAGTGAGCCATGGAAAAAAAAGGTCTTCCTAAAGTGTAACAATATGGAGTTTAGTGACAAAATTAATCAAGGCTAAGAAAGTAACGAATAGGCCAAATTAGCCTAGAATATTCTAGAAGTATTTAGGAAGCTACTTGGTACATCCTAAGTATTGGGTAATGTGCATGCCAAGTGGTGACTTCTAGGGGAAGCTTCTTGGGAAGCTTCCTCGCCAGCTTAGCTTACACTCTAAGTAGGTAGCTTCTAGAAAGAAGCTTCTTGGAAGCTTCTAACTAACTTAGCTTGCATGCCAAGTAGAAGATTTCTAGAAGAAAGCTTTTTGAGAAGCTTCTTGGTTAACTTGGCTTGTACTCCAAGAAAATGGCTTAAGAAAGCTTTTTGAGAAGCTTCTCAAGAGCTATTTTATTCTCCCTATAAATGCCAAAACCCAAGCTCATGCTAGGCATTCTGGGTTTCCTTGATTTAGGTGTCCCAAAGTGATTTTTTATTCTTCTATTTCTCTCCTCGGTCTCAATCTTTTACATTGGTATCCAAACAGGATTGGGATGGATGGAATTTATGGACCACCAAATCCATTTCCACCAAACCATTAGTATTTTTGTGTACATGTACTACCCCAACATCATTTCATGCAATTCATCACCTCATGCTTTGGGCAAAATTTTTTGAATGCAATCACCTTATCCAAGGAACCCGTGGTACTTCCTATTGTAACTTATAGAGAACAGTAGATATGTTGCATTTTGTGTTAATTTAGATCAATTAAGGGTATTCTGATAGAGTAGTAGTCATGGCGGCAATGATCAAGGTTATCATTACTATGTAGTAACAAATTGAGCACCTTACTTGAATGTTGGATGAACGAGACCATCAATGACAAGAACATGTAGAGAGAGCATCATTTTGAGAGGTAGAAGAGCAAATCCAATTTCAAAAACCCAAGGTATTTGATGGTAAAAATCTCATGGGCACAATGGAGAATTTTGTATTTGGTTATGAATGTCATTTTGAGGCTACAAATCTTCAAGATGAACGAAAATAGATTTTCTTAACTTTAAACCAATTGGATGGAGAGGCAAAAATATGGTGGTGATTCCAAGTGGAGCAAGCTGAATGGTAATTTTTTGTGCTAATTTGACATGAGAAGAATTCAAGGGTGCAATAATTAGGCAATTCTAAGCAATAAATGTCATACAAACCGCATGCGATAAGTTGGCAGAGTTGAAGTAAATTTGTTCTATAAGAAGCTACATGTAATTCCAATACCTAGATATATTATCTAAAGGTGAAAATTGACTTGGTAACATCAACAAAGCAAAGGATAGCCTTCCTTCCCCCCAAATTTTGACTCATTAAGAGCTTTCTACTGGTATCTCACTCATGCGATTTGGAGATTCTATGAAAAAAAATTCTCTAAAGATTCCCTTTGGTTAAAGATGGTTTGACCAACTAGATAAGATCAGAACCAACATGTCATCCATGCATACAACTAATCTAAGAGTAGAGCTTGCTGATATGTCACCTATCCTTGTATCTGATCCAAGGATGGGCTTTGTTAAGGGGAGTCCCCTTTACTTTATAATACAATCAAGGTGCTCCTTTGGAGCATAAAAGGTTGAGTGTGAAATTATGTGTATTTTCTTTGCTGTTTCTCTTCAGGTCTCCTATCCTTGGAAGATTACAACAGTTTTAGAGTGTGTGTTTCAATCCAAGAGAGTGGATCATCCTTCTTGGAAGAACATGGGCTATATGAAATTGAGTAAATTCTGAAGAGAGACACCGAAGTGTAATTGATAGATTAGGAGTGTGCTAGAGAGAAGATGAGATGACGGATTAGAGAGAAGATGAGATGGAGGCTCCAAGAGGACAATACCTAGGACCCCAATTTCAATTCTTGAATCCATTCCATATCAAGATTAATTACATCCAATGTAAGCAAGTGAAAGTGTATCTTGTTTTTCTTTTAGAGTAAAGTTCATGGATATAGTGATGAATTCACCAAACCTAGTGTTTCTACATGTGGCGATTTACGATAGAGAGTAGGATTTGACAATCTTTATTCTATTATGATGGATTTGAATATACCAAATCCTATCTCTTTCAACACTCAAGTAGAAATCCATTATGTGGTCAAACCAAAGGTAATGTTTAGGGATTTTGTAGTCCGCAATTTGGGTGAAGAATACTATCAATGAGTGATAGCCTTTGAAGTCCCAATGGTAGTTCCTAAAGTCTATGCTACGGCTTGAGTGATCATATTGACCCTCTATTAAAGTAGGAAAAAGTGATTGAGTAGTGTTGTGTGTAGGAATCATGGATCCGCAATTGCAAGAGTTGATGGAAGGAATGCAAGGAATATTGAACGAGTTTTGGAAGATCAAGATGACCATGGAGGCATTACAAAGTCAAGTACAAACCTTGAGGAATGATTAGGCAATGCATAAAGGGGAATTGTCTCAAAACCCAATACCAATGACCAAAGCACATGGAAAGTCACTCATGCCAAGGACATCAGCCCTAATCAACAATGAGGCCACATTGTTATTATGGATGAAGAAGACTTGCAACATCAAGCCTTACAAGGGAAAATGTTCCATGGGAGTTTTGGAGAACTAGATTTCAAGAATGAATTGATACTTTTGATTGTTCACAATTGAAATCATCAATTGTTCTACTGGCATGTTTGCATGTGGGTACTTTACCAATAAAGCTCTCACATGGTACAACACTTAGGAAGAATCAATGTGGTAGAAAGAAGGGAGGTCACTTGGATGGCCATGTAGGAAGGATTGTTGAAGAACTTCCAATTGGTGGATTCGAGGCATATGGCTCAAACCCGACTATGGAGGTTGAAGCAAAAGAATAGTGTACAAGAATAAATGGAGGCATTCTTTCATTTACAGGTTGCAATAATTGACATGAGTCTAGTAGAAGCTTTAAATAATTTCAAATAAGGGTTGAAAGAGCAAATCCGTCAAGAAGTAATGTTACAAAACCCTCATCTGGTTTTGAAGCCATTGCTTGTGCTCAAAGCATAGTAGGAGCACTAGGAGGAGGTGAAGGAGTCATCTCAACTCAACATTATCAAGTTGAAACACAACACTTTGGTAGACATATTCCTATGGAATTGGGCAATATTTGATTTAGAGAACAAGGAGCATGACCACCCCAAGGAGAATGGGGACGGGTCAAAGAAAGGAGAGATGGAGTCTCACAAGGAGAAAGGACTCAAGCAAAACAACTTTGTTGTTACAATTGTGATTGAGTTTGGCACCTTGCCATCAATTGTTGTTCTTGCTTTCCTAGACACCTTTGACCTCTAGGCAACCTTTGAACAACATGGAGAGAAGAATTGAAGAGGATGATGCTAAAATCACCTTAGAAAACAAAGATCACTAGTTAGTGTACCTCATGGCCTTATTGGCTCATGGGAAAGCAAAATAGTAGGGAAAGGAAGATGTTGACAAGTGCAAAGAGATTGAAAAAGACAAGTTCACCATTGATTGTTGTAAATGGAGTCCTAGAACAAAATCAAGTAAGAGTATTGATAGACCCTAGAGCAATAGAGAATTTCTTCTCTTGCTCTATTGCAATAAGGTTGGATATGGATCTAGAGAAGGATGAGAAGGATGAAATAGAATTACCTAATAAGCAAATAAGAGGATTGAATCTTTACCAAGAAAGGTAGCACTCTATGTAGGAGAGTATCAAGAAGCAATTGAGCGGAGAGTGATACGATTAGCTTGTTATGATGTAATCCTAAGTATGATGTACATGGAGCACTACAACCCCACGGTCGATTGGAGAAATAAAGTAGTGAGGACTCACCAATGATCATTGGAGTTAAGGAGAGAGTACAAAGGAAAGCATTACCTTTATATGTCACAGGAACAATAACTATCTATAAGATTAATAGATGTTTCATGCGCTTAATAAGAGAAGTCTAGAGTGCACAACTCAATGGACAAGTTCTTGAGAAACTAAGAGATGTGGTCAATGAGTTTCAAGATGTTTTCCCAAATTTCAAAATGTTTTCCCAAACCTTTAGGATTACCACCAAAAAGGAGAGTTGATCATAAAATTGAGATAATTCTTGGGAAGACACCTCCATGTAAGGCCTCATATAGTCTATCACCTCATGAGTTGGAGGAGTGTAAGGCTTAAATCAAGGATATGCTATAAAAAAAGGTTAATCTAACCCAATGTATCACCATCTGGGGCTCTTGTCTTGTTTGTAAAGAAAAAGGATGGTACAATGCATATGTGCATTGACTATTAGGGTCTGAATCAACAAATGGTGAAGAATAAATACCTCTTGCATTACATGGATGACTTGTTCAATCAAATCAATGGGGCAAAACACTTCACAAAACTTGATCCATAGAGCAATTACAACTAAATCTAGATTGCGGAAGAAGACATCCACAAGACTACCTTTTGAACAAGGTATGGTCACTTTGAGTACTTGGTGATGCCATTTGGCTTCACCAATGCACCACCCACTTTCATAAGTTTGATGAATGCCATATTTTGTCCATACCTGGATAAATTTTAATTTTTTTCTATCCTTGTCATCTATAGTAGGACAATGATAGAACACAAGCAACATCTATGAGAAGTTCTCCAGATTCTATGACAAAATCAATTGTATGCTAAAATCTCAAAGTGTGAGTTTGGCAAGTCTAAAGTAGACTACTTGGGGCATAGAGTAAGTGCATAAGGTATCCAAGTGTTATCCAATAAAATAGAGGTCATTCAAAAAATAGAGTGCTCCAGAAGATCAGACTCAACTCAAGAGTTTCTTGGGATTGATGAGGTTCTCTTGGTGATTTTTCAAAGACTTCTCTAAGGTGGCACAACCTCTAACAACACTACTTGGCAAGGGGAAAAAGTGGATATGGGGAACCACACAAGAATTGACCTTTTAGGAATTGAAAGATGCATTACCACATGAAAAAATCTTGAGATGGTATGACCAAAATGTCCAATCAAGTTGGCTATAGATGCGTCAGGTGTGGCAATAGGAGCAATCCTACAACAAGAGTAGCATGATGGATGACACCCAATTGCATGTTTCTCTCAAAAGCTATTACTAATATAATACAACTATCACACCATCAAACAAGAGGAGTTGACCATTATCCTTACAACCAAGCATTGGAAGCACTATCTTGGCAAGAAGACATTTGTAGTGGAGACAAATCATAAACCTCTAGTCTACCTTGATACACAAAAAGATCTATCTCGTTGATAGATTTGATGTGTAGAGTGGAGACAAAGGTTCAACATGACAATCACATATGTGAAATGCAAGAAGCAACTTATAGATGCTTTTACTCAAATGCCTATGGTAAAAAATCTGGCGGTAGAAGTCAAGATGAACCCTAAATGTTGGCCAAGAATTCTTGCTGCTACAAAAATTGACCCACAAATTGTAAAAGCTCAATCATCCAAAGACATCATTAGTACTCAAGGCCTTGCTTTTTGTGATGGTAGGTTATAGATCCCAAAGGAAATGGCTATAAGAACCACCATCCTAGCAAAATGTCATGATTCGACCATTGTAGGTCACGTAGGAGTGGACAAGACCTTGGATGCAATCAAATGCCATTACTATTGGTCCAAGATGAGCAATGATGTAATGGAGTACATTCAGAGCTTCCTACTTTGTCAACAAAATAAAGCTTTTAATCAAGCTACCATATGTAATACTCCAAGGACAAGAGAACTCTTCAAGAGAGAAAACACACATTTCACCCTCAATCCCCAAAGGAGCACCTTCTCTTTATTTATATAGCAAAGAGGCTCCCCTCAAAGGAAGCTTCACCCTTGGATCAAATGCATGGATTGGTGAACTATCAATGAACTCCATCCTTGGATTATTTGTTTGGATGGGTGACATGTCAGTCCTTGTCCTATTTAGTTGGTCAAATGGGTTTGACCAAAGAGAATCTTTAGGGAATCTTCTTGCAAGAAGCTCAAAATCGCATGGATAAGGCACCGTTGGAAAGCTCTCAATGAGACAAATCATGGGGAGAGAGGGGTGAAGAAAGCAAGCCTTTCTCTTCCTTAAGGGTAATTTTCTCTCCATTTTCAAGGCCTAATTCATCCATTTAGGCCTCCAAAAATGGCTTTAAAATTTTCAAGCTATTTTTGGTTTCTGCTCTATTAGTAGAAGTACTCTTTTGGTGGCACCTTTGTCTGATCTACCTAGCCCATTGTATAAAAAATCCTTCTAGATGTTACAAAGCCAATTTTCACCTCTAGATAACGTGTCTAACTTTTTGTATTACACGTAGGACTCCTTCAACTCCTTCCTACTCATACACAGTGTTGGGAACAAGCAAGCATGGATCTGGTTTGCAAATTGCCCAAGACCACCTCAGGGTTTGACTCCATCATAGTCTTTGTTGATTGCCTTAGCAAAATGATTCATGTGAGTCCTACCACCAAGGACATGATTGCTCCACAATTAGCTCAATTGTACTTAGATGTAATATTTTCTCACCATGGCTTGTCTTGAGCGCTCATCATTGATAGAGGTACTCAATTCATGAGTGTGTTTTAAGGAACACTCTTTGATTTCTTCAAAACCAAATTGGCCATGTCTATGGCTTACCATCCATAGACTGATGGACAAGCAAAGCGGGCTGATTGCACTCTTGAAGATATGCTTCGGGGCTTCACCCTAGAGGAGCAAGAAAGGTGGGACACCTTACTCCCATTGGTGGAATTTGCCTATAAAAATTTAGTGAATGCATCCACACAGGCCACACCGTTCTTCCTCATGTATGGAGAGCAACCTTTCACACCTTTGAGCTTGATGAATATCCACCCAATGGATACAAGGTGGATGTTGTCAACACTTTTGTTTTCAAAATCTAACAAGGATTGGAGAATGCCAAACACAGGTTGTAGATCACCCAAAATTAACAAAAATAGTATGTAGATGCATATCGTTGGCACATGGAGTTCAATTTTGGGGATCAAGTCTGGCTATCAACAACCAACCTCACGTTAGTTGCCCCCCACAAGCTCAAACCTCATTTTGTTAAGCATTTTCCCATCCTTCATTGAATTGGAGTAGTGGCCTATCACTTGGAGTATCGCTACACATGAAGATCCATCTAGTATTCCATGTGTCCTTACTATGAAAATATGCATCCCAACCGCCTCAATTTTCTTCCATATAAGAAATTTGACTTGGTCCAACACTAATTGATGACAAGGAGGAATATGAAGCCAAATACATTCTCCAAAAAAAATCCGTGGTACTTGCCATCTGCATGTGGAATATCTTGTACATTGGAAAGGTACCCACTATATGAAGCAACATGAGAGCCAACAACCAACTTGACCAATGCACTTGTAAAAGACCAAGATAGAGGAGAGAAATAGGAGAATCAAAACTCACATTCAGACATTGGAATGAGGGAAAACTTTGAATGCCTAGCATGAGCTTCAGCTTTGGTATTTATATGTAACATACAAGGCCCTTGAGAAGCTTCTCACGAAGCTTCCTTCTAGAAGCTGCCTACTTGCATGCACGCTAAGCTAGTTAGAAGCTTCTAGAAGCTACCTGCTTGGAGTGCAAGTTAACTAGTCAAGAAGCTTTCCAAGAAGCTTCCTAGATGCTTTAAAAAAATTCTAGGCTAATTTGGCTTATTCTCTACTTTGTTGTTTTTACTAACTACGTCGCTAAACTCCATACTTTTACATATTCTCACACTAATGGTTGGTTATGTCCTCGTTGCCATTGAAGCTTCAAACTCCTAGATGGCCGTTTGTGCATTCTAGAGGTGAGAAAGAGGTTTCCAAGTGGCATCATGAAGGGGATACCCTTTCCAAAGGACCTTGTACTCCGTATGTTAGCGGCGTCCTCGGTGGATGTGGCAACATGCAAGGATACAATCAACTTTGTACTCCTCATTATCATTGATAGGGATAGGAGGAGGAAGAGGTTGGACTTGAGAGGAGAAAGAAGGGGGGTTAGGAACGAAGGTTTTCAACTTGGAAAGATGAAAGACAAGATGGATGCGCATATGACAAGACAAGGCAAGTTGATAAGCAACAGGAAAGACAATTTGGGTGACATCAAAAGGTCCTATCCAATTAGGGGCAAGTTTACAAACTTGGGTATCAAGTGGGAGGGGTAGATTTCTAGAGGATAACATAACTTTATCACCAACTTCAAAGGTGAGATCCCAACGATGGTGGTCTGCATATTGTTTTTGACGATTCTAAGCAAAAAGGAGGTGAGATTTGGCTTGTTGGAGAGATTCAGATATGGTGGTCAAGAAGGTTGAAGTATGAGGGACCTGAGATGGAGGAGGAGCAAGAAGAGAATCTAGGATAAGTAGATCTTGGCCAAAATTGAGAAAGAAAGGAGAGAATCCGGTGCTTTCATGTTTAGAATTGTTGTATGCAAACTCCACAGCTGCAAGACATTCATCCCAATTGGTATGGTGAATGTTGACAAAGGCATGAAGCATATCTTCCAAGGTGTGATTGCACATTTAGTTTGTCCATTAGTTTGAGGATGACAGGCTGTGGAAAAAGCAAGCTTGGTGCCAAGTATCTGGAAGAGTGCTTGCCAAAACTTTCCAGTGAAGCAAGGATTACGGTCAAAGATGAGTACACATGGCATACCATGATGTTTGAATATATTATTGAAGTAGAGTTGTGCCAAGGTTGGATCATCCACAATATCAGCCATTGGTGCCAAATGGATTTGCTTAATAAGCTTATCCACAAACACCACAATTGCAATGTGATCTTGTTGTGTCTTGGGCAAGGAGGTGATGAGATCTAAGCTCACATGTTCCCATCGAGTAGTTGGAATGAGAAGTGACTAAAGGATTCCACTCGGCTTCTGGTTATTGGCCTTGTTGCGTTGAAAACTCTCATACGATCAGACAAACTCCCAAACATCTTGCGTCATGTTGGGCCACCATCATTGGCGTTGGAGTGTACCCAAGGTCTTGTCCACCTCCATGTGACCAACTTTTGATAAATCATGGGCTTCTTGAAGGTGCACAAGTCGGAGATCACCTTTGGCAGAAATATAGATCCGGTCAGCATGGAATAGAAGGCCTTCCTTGAAGGAAAGATGTTGTACTCCTTGTTGCCTATTGTCAGATGACCATGTACCATTTGGAAGAAGGGATCTTGTTGTAGAGCTGACCAAAACTCATTATGGACCTTGGGGTCAATTGACACCGTTGTAATTGCCACCATGATGAGAAGAAGAGACTTCGAATCAGGTCTTCATGATAGAGCATTAGGGATAACATGGAACCAACCTAGTTTGTACTTAAGTTTGATGTCAAACAATTGGAGTTGCTCTTCCCATCAATGATCTCGACTCTTCATGTGTTCCAAGTATAAGGTTTGCAACAATGGCTTGTGATCAGTTTGCATGACCACTTGTTTCCCCAAGAGGTAATGCCTCCATACTATGGTGGCATATACCATTGCAAGTTGTTCCCGATCTTGAGTAGAGTAATTTCTTTCAGTTG
Source organism: Lunularia cruciata (assembly GCA_948567375.1). Taxonomy (NCBI): domain Eukaryota; kingdom Viridiplantae; phylum Streptophyta; class Marchantiopsida; order Lunulariales; family Lunulariaceae; genus Lunularia; species Lunularia cruciata. The sequence continues at coordinate 19,721,377 of OX419761.1, read as the reverse complement.
TATTTAGTTGGCAAGACACAAAGGCAATGGGATGTAGTCCATATGGGAATTCTTGTTGCAACACAACTCCAATTGCAAAGTTAGAAGCATCAAAATCAACCACACAAGGTAGTTGAGGATCATATGGTTGAAGAATGGGTCTTGAAGACACCATATGCTTTAACTTCTAGAATGCTTCTTCATGCTTGGTGGTCCATTGGAAACTCAAGTTCTTTCCCAAGAGGTTAGTCAATGGTATAGCCACATGAGCATAATAATGAATGAACCGTAGGTTAAAACTGGCCAATCCATTGAAGGCACATACTTCTGTAGCATCCTTTGGGGTAGGCCAATCAATAATGGCCTTAATCTTCCCTTCTTCCATCTTGATCTCCTCTGATGAGATCTTATGACCCAAGCAGGTAACCTCCTTCTGCCAAAAGGCACACTTTGACTTCTTGTAGTAAAATTTCCATTTTTGTAGTCATCTTAGGACTTCTTGCACATGATTCATGTGTTCTGCCTTTGTCTTCATATAGATTAAGATATTATCCAAGAACACCACTACAGACTGATACAATAGTCCCTCCAACACCCAATGTATCTGATCCATGAAGAAAGGTAGAACTCTCCACTCAAAATGCCCATACCTTGTGCAAAAGGTAGTCTTTTGCACATCCTCTCCTTCAATAGGAATTTGCCAATAGCCGCTATGAAGATCTTGCTTGGAAAAGTAACGTCCTCCACTTAGTTGATCAAGTAGGTCATCAATTTGAGGCATGGAGTATGCATTCTTCACGGTTTGCTTATTGAACCCATGGTAATCAATACTGAAATGAAGTCCCCCATCCTTCTTTGGAACAAATAGTACCGGTGCTCCCCAAAGAAAGGTACTATGTCGTATGAAATCCTTCTCCAACAGCTCTGTAAGTGTTGTTTGCAACTCCTCCAACTCCTTTGGTGAGAGCCGATAGATTGGTCTACTCACTAGAGTACTCCTTGGCAATAACTTGATCTTGAAGGGCATACCTCAATCAAAGGGTAATCCCTTTGGCAAATCATCCAAAAACACATCCGCAAACTCTTGAACTATCTACTCAACCATAGCTTGATGAGGCTCTTGGCTCTCCTCGGATTTTTCTTGTGCAATCGGCTTGATCCGCACCGCAAATACAGACTTATCTTCCTCCAAAGCTTGCTCTATGGTTGCTTTACTAACAAACTTCTCTTCCAAGGACTCATCTCTCTTCCAAGCTTGCTCTATGGTTACTTTCTTGGCAAACTTCTCATCTTGGGACTCATCTTCCTTCCAAATTTGCTCTATGGCTACCTTCTCGACAAACTTCCCATCTTGGGACTGACTATTCTTAGGTGTCTTACTCAGAGGTGTCAGACAACCTAATCGGAAATTCCTACCTTGGTCTTGTACTTGAATTTATCATTGGATCCAATCCAAATGAACCTTATGATGTTCAAGCCAAGGTAGACCTAGAATGATATCATAGTGTAGAGGTGCCACTACAAACCTCATACACTCCAAATACTCCTTCCCAATCTTGAAGGTAACACGATATGAGGTGCGGAATGCAGAACCCTTTCTACCATTTGCCATCATTAGAATACTTCCAAACATTGGCTTGATAGGAATACCCAATTCCTTTGCTACTTGCATAGACATACAATTCTCTGAACTTCAAGAATCAACCAAAATCCTACAACTCCAATTAGATATTTTACCTTGCAAGTGAAGCAAAATTGCATAAGTCGAGCCTTCAATCCCATTGGAATTGACCAAGCTCCTAGTAGGCGGCTCAAAATCTCCTATTGGGATTCCTTGTTTCCTTGATCATTCTATTCCACAATCTCTATTTGGGCAACTTGTTGAGGTTGCACATTCCTAAGCAAGCATTCAGCAATGCAATGTCCAATTTGGTGATAATAAAAACAACCTCCATTTTGTCGCAATCTTTCTCTATCCGCTATACCAAGTGGTCTCTGTTGGATAGCATCAATCTCCATTGGTGCCGGTTCTTCCACCTGTACATAGTGTATTGGTAGGCCTTGTGTAGGTCGAGGTCAAGATCAAGCTATCACAACCAAGGAATCAAAGCGATCAGCCAATTGCATGGCTTCTTCTATGTTTTGTGGTTCCCTTATGGTCACCTCTTATTTGGTTTGTGACTTCAATCCCCGTACAAATCAATCCAAAACTTCACCTTCTTGTATATACGGAATCTGCATGATGATGTTTTGAAATTGTGTGATGTAGCTCCTTACTAAGCCAACTTGCTTCAACTCCGCCAATTTATCTTGTGCGGCACGGGTGGCATTTATAGTTTGAAACCAACCCAATATTGCATCCTTGAACTCTGCCCATGTCAAAATTGGTGCAACAATCTGTCGTTCAACTCGCTCCACTCAAAATCACCACCAAAATTTTGCCACACCATCTAATTGGCTAGAGGCCAAGAGAATCTGTTTCCGTTCATCTTGAAGATTGGTGGCTTCAAAGTAAAGTTTGCAATCAAACACAAAATTCTCCACTACGCCCAAAAGATTCTTGCCTTCAAACACCTTGGGTTTTGGAAATCAAATGTGATCTTCTCCATCTCAAATTGGCACTCTCTCTATATGTTCTTGTCGTTGTTGATCTTGTTCATCCAGCAATTGAGTAAGGTGCTCAATTTGTTGCTTCATTGCAAGGATAATATCTAGTATTTCCACCATAGCTACTACTCTATCCCACTACTCCCACTTTATCTAATTGATTAACACATAGATGCAGCACATCCACCATTCTCCATAAGTTACAATCGGAAGTTTCAATTGTTCCTCGGACATGATGATCATATGTAGAAAATCCTGCCCAAAATACAAGGTGATGAATTGTGTGAAATGATGCTTGGATAATATCTGGATATGAAAATCTCAATGGTTTGGCTAAAGTGGATTTGGTGGTCCATAGATTCCACTCGTCTCATTCTTGCTTTGATACCAATGTAAACACCAAGACCAAGGAGAAAAATAGGAGAATGGAAACTCACATTGGGACATCGGAATGATGGAAAACTCCAAATGCCTAGCATGAGCTTTTGCTTTGGTATTTATAGGTAGCATACAAGGCACTTGAGAAGCTTCTCAAGAAGCTTCCTTGAGCCACTTTCTTAGAGTGAAAGCCAAGTTAACTAGGAAGCTTCTCAAGAGGCTTCCTTCTAGAAGCCGCCTACTTGGCATGCAAGCTAAGCTAGTTAGAAGCTTCTAGAAACTTCCTTCTGGAAGCTACCTGCTTGGAGTGCAAGTTAACTAGTTAAGAAACTTCTCAAGAAGTTTCCTAGATGCTTTTGGAATATTCTAGGATAATTTGGCTTATTCTCTACTTCATTAGCCTTACTAACTATGTCACTTAACTCCATACTGTTACAACACAAATCTTAGTGAAAGCTTTTTAGCAACAATTTTGTAATGAGTACGTTGCATCTTAAAAGGAGGACATTTATAATACCATTAGCTAGACATATTATCTAGAGATGAAAATTGACTTGGTAATATCTAGAAGGATGTTTAGTATGATGAGCTAAGTAGATTAGATAGAGGTGTCACAAAATGAGCACTTCTACTAAATAGTGTAGGAGCCAAGAATAGCCTAAAAACTTTAGAGTCAATTTTGGAGGCCTAAAAGGATGAATTAGGCCTTGAAAATGTGTTGAGCCCCCCCCCCTCCCAAACAATCAAAGGGATGGTGACCTTCCCTACCTCCCAAGTATGTCTCATTGAGAGCTTTCCAACAATACCTTACCCACATGATTTGGAGATTCTTATAGGAAGATTCTCTAAAGATTCTATTGGATCAAAGATGGTTTGACCAACCAGATAGGATCAGAATCAGCATTTCACCCATGCATGCAACTAATCTAAGTGTAGATCTTGCTGACATATCACCAATCCATATATCTGATCCAAGGGTGGAACTTCCTTCAAGGAACTCTTCTTTGCTGTAATATAGTCAAGGTGCTCCTTTGGGGCATTGGAGGTTGAATGTGAAATCGTGTGTTTCTTCTTGTGTGTTTCTCTTAGGACCTCCTATCCTTGCAAGATTACACTACATCATACAATTCCAAAACACCATTATGCAAATTCTAGACATATTAGATGATGAAGCTCAGATCAATTTTTTGAGGGGCTTGAAGTCACTAACCAAATTGAAAATGACTATGCAAGAGCAAAACTACTCAGAAGAAGCTATGCAGTTGGTTGAGCACTTTGATTCCTTGGTTGTGACAACTTGGTCTTAACTTTGATCTTCACAAAACCTACCAACACATTACACATGGGTGGAAGAGTTGATATTGATGGAGATTGATGCCATCCAATAGAGACCACTTAGCAAAGCCAATTGGGAAAGATTGTAGAAAAATAGCGGTTGTTTTTATTGTCAACATATTGGACATTGCATTGCTGAATGTACACTCAAGAATGGATGATCTCAAAAAATTGCCCAAATTGAGTTTGTGGAGCAAAATGATCAAGAAAACAAGGAATTCTAGTGAGAGATTTTGTATTGCTTACTATGAACTTGATTTGTTCCAATGAGATTGAAGGCTCAACCTATCCAAGTATGCTTCACTTGCAATGTATAATATTTAATCATATTTGTAATATTTTGGTTAATTCTAAAAGTTCAAAGAATTGCATGTCTATGCAATTAGCAAAAAAATTAAGTATTTTTATCAAACAAGTAGTTGGAAGTAAATTGATGATTGCAGATGGTAAAAAAGGTTTTGCATTTTGTACCTTGCATCCTATTACCTTCAAGGTTGCAAGGGAGTATTTGGAGTGTATGAGGTTTGTAATGGAACCTCTACACTATGATATCATTCTAAGTCTATCATGGCTTGAACGGTACTATTTGTTCCATAGAAAGATGGAGTACTTTGCTTCTATATTGATTATCATGGACTCAATAAACAAATAGTGAAGAATGTATATCCCTTGTCTTGAATTGATGAATTGGTTGATCAATTGAGTTATGCACAATACTTCTCCAAGTTGGATCTCCAAAGTGGCTATTTGCAAATTTACATTGATAGAGAAGATGTACAAGAGACAGCCTTTTACACAAGGTATGGATATTTTGAGTGGAGAGTTTTTTCTTCTAGGGTCACAATTGCTCCAACAATCTTCATAGATTAGATGCATTGGGTGTTGGATGGGCTATTGGATTGGTTTGTGGCGATCTTCTTAGATGATATTTTAATTTATAGTAAGACAAAGGCATAACACCCAAATCACATGCAAAAAGTTGTAAGACTACTATGTTAGTGGAAGTTTTATTGCAAGAAGTCAAAGTGTGCCTTTTGGCAGAAGGAAGTTACCTTCTTGGCTCACAAGATCTCATTGGAGAGAATTAAGATGGAAGAGGAGAAAATTAATGTAAAAGATCAAGTCCAAGGAGAGAAATAAAAGAATGGAAACTCACATTGGGACACTTGAATGTGGGAGAACTCCAAATGCTTAGCATGAGCTTTGGCTTTGGTATTTATTGTTATCATACAAGGCCCTTGGGAAGCTTCTCAAGATGTCTCCTTGAGCTATTTTCTTAGAGTGCAAGCCAAGTTAACCAGGAAACTTCTCAAGAAGCTTCCCTCTAGAAGTTGTCTACTTGGCGTGCAAGCTAAGCTAGTTGGAAGCTTCCTTCTAGAAACTACTTGCTTGGGGGTGCAAGTTGAGCTAGTCGGAAGCTTCATAGATACTTTTGGAATATTCTAGGCTAATTTGGCTTATTCTCTACTTCATTAGTCTTGCTAGCTACGTTGCTAAACTCCATATTGTTATCTATTCCTCCACCGCTTGTTGGTGATGTCCTCGTTGCCATTGATGCTTCAAACTCCTAGATGGCCATCTGTGCATTTTGGAGGTGAGAAAGAGGTTCCTATGTAGCATCATGAAGTGGATACCCTTTCCAAAGGACCTTGTTTATTTTTGGCATCCTCGTTGAATGTGGCAATGTGCAAGGATACAATCAACTTTGTAATCCTCATGATCATTGATAAGGATGAGAGGAGGAGGAGGTTGGACACAAGAGGAAAAGGAAGATGGGTTAGGAAAAAAGGGTTTCAACTTGGAAATATGAAAGATAGGGTGGATGTGCATATGACAAGGTAAGGCAAGTCAATAAGCAATAGGAGAGATGATTTGGGTGACATCAAAGTGTCCTATCCAATTAGGGGTAAGTTTATAAACTTTGGTATCAAGTGTGAGGGGTAGGTAACTAGAGAATAACATGACTTTATCATTGACTTCAAAGGTAAGATCACAACGATGGTGGTCCGCATATTGTTTTTAACGATTCTGGGCAACAAGAAGGTGAGATTTGGCTTGTTGGAGAGATTTGGAGATGGTGGTCAAGAAGGTTAAAGTATGAGGAACTTGAGATGGGGGAGGAGCAAGAAGAGAATCAAGAACAAGCAGATCTTGGCCAAAATTGAGAAAAAAAGGAGAAAATCTTGTGCTTGCCTCTTTGGAATTGTTGTAGGTAAATTTTGCAATTGCAAGACATTCATCTCAATTTGTATAGTGGACATTGACAAAGGGATGCAACATATCTTCCAAGGTATGATTTGCAAGTTTGGTTTGTCCATCAATTTGAGGATGATAGGTTGTGGACAAAGCAAGCTTGGTACCGAGTATTTGGAAGACTACTTGCCAAAACTTCCTAGTGAATTGAGGATCACGGTCGGAGATGAGTATATGTGGCATCCCATCATGCTTGAAGATATTATCAAAGTAGATTCTTGTTAAGGTTGGAGCATCCACGATATCAAAGGTTGGTGCCAAGTGGATTTGCTTACTAAGCTTATCCACAAACGCCAAGATTGATGTGTGTCCTTGCTTTGTCTCGGGTAAGGATGTGATGAGATCCAAACTGACATGTTTCCATCAAGCAGATGGAATGGGTGGTGGTTGAAGGAGTCCACTTGGCTTCTGGTTGTTAGCCTTGTTGCGTTGGTAGCTTTCACACGATCGGACAAACTCTTGAACATCTTGTGTCATGTTGGTCCACCACCATTGGCATTAGAGGGTACTCAAGGTCTTGTCCACACACATATGACTAGCTATTGGTAAATCATGGGCTTAATGAAGACGCACAAGTTGGAGATCACCTTTGGTTGGAACATTGATCTGGTTCTCATGGAATAGAAGACCTTCCTTGAAGGAGAAGGTGTTGTACTCCTTTTCACATGCTGTAAGACAACCATGTACCATTTAGAAGAAGGGATCTTGTCATAAAGCTGACCAAAACTCATTTTGGACCTTGGAGTCAATTGCCACCGTTGTAATTGCCACCGTGATGAGAGAGAGAGAGATTTCAAATCAGGTCGTCGTGATAGAGCATCAAGGATGACATGAAACAAACATGGTTTGTACTCAAGTTTGATGTCAAACAATTGGAGTTGCTCCTCTTGTGGATGATGTCAAGTCTTCATGTGTTCCCAATGTAAGGTTTGCAACAATGGGTTGTGATCAATTTGCATGATCACTTGTTTCCCCAAGAGATAATTCTTCCATACCTTGGTGGCATATACCATTGCAAGTTGTTGATGATCTCAAGTAGAGTAATTTCTTTCAGTTTTATTTAGTCAGCAAGACACAAAGGCAATGGGATGTAGTCCATCTGGGAATTCTTATTGCAATGCTGCTCCAATTGTAAAGTTAGAAGCATCAAAATCAACCACACAAGGCAATTGAGGATCACATGGTTGAAGGATGGGCCTTGAAGACACCACATGTTTTAGCTTCTGGAATGCTTCTTCATGCTTGGTGGTCCATTGGAAACTCAAGTTCTTCCCCAAGAGGTCAGTCAATGGTGCAGTCACATGAGTATAACAATGGATGAACCATTAGTAAAAACTGGCCAATCCATTAAATGCTTGTACTTTTATAGCTGCCTTTGGAGTAGGCCAATCAATAATGACCTTGATTTTCTCCACTTCCATCTTGATCCCTTCCAATGAGATCTTGTGAACCAAGAAGGTGACTTCCTTCTACCAAAATAAACACTTTGACTTCTTGCAATAAAATTTCCATTGTTGTAGTCATCTTAGGACTTCTTGCACATGATTCATATTTTTTGCCTCTATCTTACTATAGTTTAAGATATCATCTAAGAACACCATCACATACCAATCCAATAGTCCATCCAACACCCAATGAATCTAATCCATAAAGACTGCTAGAGCATTAATGAGCCCAAAAGGTAGAACTCTCCACTCAAAATGCCCATACCTTGTGCAAAAGGAAATCTTTTGCACATCCTTCCTATCAATGGGGATTTGCCAATACCTACTATAGAGATCCAACTTGGAAAAGTATCATTCTCCACTCAATTGATCAAGCAAGTCATCAATCCAAGGTAAGAGATATGCATTCTTCATTGTTTGCTTATTTAACCCATGGTAATAAATATAGAAACAAAGTCCTCTAAAATTCTTTGGAACAAATAGTATTGGTGCTCCCCAAGGAGAGGTACTATGTTATATGAATTCCTTCTCCAACAACTCCATAAGTGTTGTTTGCAACTCCTCCAACTCCTTTGGTGAGAGCCAATAGATTGGTCTACTCATTGGAGTACTCTATGGCAATAACTCACTCTTGAAGGCCATACCACAATCAGAGGGTAATCCCTTTTGCAGATCATCTGGAAACACGTCCGCAAACTCTTGAACTATTTGATCAACCATTGCTTGATGAGTCTCTTGGCCCTCCTTAGATTGTCTTTGTGTAATTTGCTCAATTCACACCACAAAAATAGACTTATCTTCCTCCAAAGTTTGCTTTATGGCTGCTTCACTAACAAACTTCCCATCTAGGGACTCATCTTTCTTCAAAGCTTGCTCTATGGCTGCTTTCTTGGTAAATTCTCATCTTGGGACTCATCTCCTTTCAAGGCTTGCTCTATGGCTACCTTCTCAACAAACTTCCCATCCTATGACTGACTATTTTTGGGTGTCTTACTCAAAGGTGCTAGACAACCTAATTGGAAATTTCTACCTTGGTGTTGTATTTGAATTTTTTGTTAGGTCCAATCAAATTGACCCTTATGACATTCAAGCCAAGGTAGTCCTAGAATGATATCATAATGTAGAGGTGCCACTACATACCTCATACACTCCAAATATTTCTTCACAATCTTGAAGGTAATAGGATGCAATGTATGGAATGCAGAACCCTTTCTACCATCCACCATCATCAATCTACTCTCAATTATTGGCTTGATAGTAATACCCAATTCCTTTGCTACTTGCATATACATACAACTCTTTGAACTCCAAGAATCAACCAAAATCTTACAACCCTAATTAGATATTATACCTTGCAAGTGAAGCAAACTTGCAGAGATCAAGCTTTCAATCCCATTAGAACTAATCAAGCTTCTAATAGGCGGCTCAAAATCTCCTACTAGAATTCCTTGTTTCCCGGATCATTCTAGTCTATAAACTCCATTTGGGCAACTTGTTGAGGTCACCTATTCTTGAGTGGACATTCAACGATACGATGTCCCAATTGTCGACAATAAAAAAACCACCATTTTATCATAGTTTCTCTCTATCTATAGTGCCAAGTGGTCTCCATTGAATTGCATCAATCTCCATTGGTGCCGACTCCTCCATCCATGTGTAGTGTATTGGTAGGTTCTATGGAGATCAATGTCAAGACCAAGTTGTTGCAACCAAGGAATCAAAACGTTTGGCCAATCGCATGTCTTCCTCCAAGTGTTGTGGCACTTGCATGGTTCTCTCTAATTTGGTTATTGACTTCAAGCTCCTCACAAATTGATCCAGAGCTTCACCTTCCAATATATTTGGAATTTGCATGATGATGTTTTGGAATTGCGTGATGTAACTTCTTACAAAACCAATTTGTCTCAACTCTACCAGCCTATCCCTTGTAGCTTGTGTGACATTTATAGTTTGAGACCGACTAATTATTGCACTCTTGAATTTTTCACACTCCAAGATTGGTGTAAAAATTTGTCATTCAGCTTGCTCCACTTGGAATCTCCACCATAGCTTTGCTACTCCATCCAATTGGCTAGAAGCCAAAAGAATATATTTTTGTTTGTCTTGCAGATTGGTAGCTTCAAAATAATATTCACAGTTAAACAAAAAATTCTTGATTGCATCTAGGAGATTCTTACCTTCAAATACCTTAGGTTTAGGGAATTGGATTCAATCTTCTCCTTCTTGAGCTGGTACTCTCTCTACATGCTCTTGTCGTTGAAGATCTTGTTCATCCAACAATTGAGTAAGGTGCTCAATTTGTTGCTACATAGCAAGGAGCACACCGGGCATTGCCGCCATGGTTGTTACTCTATCACGCCAACCCTAATATATCTAATTTATTAACACATAGAAGCAATACGTCCACCGGTCTCCATAAGTTACAACCGGAAGCATCAAGGGTTCCTCAAATATGGTGATCATATGTAAAAAATATTGTCCAAAGTGTGAAGTGATGAATTGTGTGAAATGATACTTGGGTAGCAATTGGACATGAAAATCCCAATGGTTTAGTGAAAATGGATTTAGTGGTCCATAAATTCCATCCATCCATCTCATTCTTACTCTGATACCAATGTAAAAGACCGAGTCCAAGGAGAGAAATAGGAGAATTGAAACTCACATTCGAACACTTGAATGTGTGAAAACTCCAAATGCCTAGCATGAGCTTTGGCTTTGGTATTTATAGGTAGCATATAAGCTTCTTGAGAAGCTTCTCAAGAAGCTTCCTTAAGCCACTTTCTTAGAGTACAAGCCAAGTTAACAAGGAAGCTTCTCAAGAAGCTTCCATCTAGAAGCCGCCTCCTTGGCATGCAAGCTAAGCTAGTTGGGAAGCTTCACAAGAAGCTTCATAGACACTTCTAGAAAATTATGGGCTAATTTGGCTTATTCTCTACTTCATTAGCCTTGCTAGCTACTTTGCTAAACTCCATATTGTTACATATTCCCCCATTGCTAAACTCCATATTATTACAATTAAGGTCATTATTGATTGGCCTACCCTTAAGGATGCTATAAAAGTATGAACATTTAACAGATTAGCAAGTTTTATCAATGGTTCATCCACTATTATGCTCATGTAGCCGCACCATTGACCAACCTCTTGGAGAAGAACTTGAGCTTTCAATGGACAACCAAGCATAAAGAAGCATTCTAGAAGTTGAAACATATGGTGTCTTCAAGACCCATTCTTCAACCATATGACACTTAACTACCTTGTGTGATTGATTTTGATGCTTCTAACTTTGCAATTGGAGCCATGTTGTAATATGATCTCCTTGATGGGTACATCTCATTGCCTTTGTGTCCCATCAATAAATACTAAAGAAAGGAATTACTCTACTCAAGATCAAGAAGAACTAGCAATGCTATATACCACCAAGGTATGGAGGTATTATCTCTTGGGAGAAAAATGATCATGCAAACTGATCACAAGTCCATGTTACAGACATTACATTTGGAAGATATGAAGAGTCAACATCATTGATGGGAGGAAAAAATAAAAAATTTTGATATCAAATTTGAGTACAAACTTGTTATGTCATATCGATGCCTGTCACATCAACTTGATTTGAAGTCTCTTCCTCTCATCACGATGGCAATTACAGCAATATCAATTGACTCTAAGGCCCAAATTGAGTTTAGGATAGCTTTACAACAAGATCCTTTCTTTTAGATGGTACAAGGTTATCTTACAGCATGCAACAAGGAGTATAACACCTTATCTTTCAAAGAAAGCTTTCTATTTTGTGAAAACCAGATCTCTGTTCCAACCAAGGGTTATCTCCGACTTGTGTACCATCAAGAAGCCCATGACTTATCAATTGTTGGTCACATGCATGTAGACAAGACCTTGGGTACCCTCCAATGCCAATGGTGGTGGCCTAACATGGCATGAGATGTTCAAGAGTTTGTCCAATCTTGTGAGAGCTACCAATGCAACAAAGCCTCAACCAAAAATTGAGTGGATGCCTTCAACCACTCCCCATTTCATCAGCTTGATAGGAGCATGTGAGCTTAGATCTCATCACATCCTTGCCCAAGACAAAGCAAGGTCACATAGCAATTGTGGTGTTTATGGATAAAATTAGTAAGCAAATTCATTTAGCACCAACCTTTGACACAATAGATGCTCCAACATTAGCCCAAATCAACTTTGACAGTGTCTTCAAGAATCATGAAATGCCTTATGTGTTCATCCTCTGATTGTGACCCTTTTTTCATCGGCAAATTTTAGCAAGCACTCTTTTAGATACTTGGCATCAAACTTACTTTATCCATAACTTATCATCCTCAAAATGCTGAGCAAACCAAATGAGAAAATAACACCTTGGAAGATATGCTTTGTGCCTTCATCAATATTCACCATACCTAACAAGGATGAGTGTCTTGTAGCTATTAAGTTTGCATACAACAATTCCAAATAGGCAAGCATTGGATTCTCTCCTTTCTCCTTTAATTTTGGTCAAGATCCACTTGTTCCAACTTCTCTTCTTGCTCCACTTTCATCTTGTGTCCCTCATACTTCTACATTCTTGACCACCATATCCAATCTCTACAACAAGCCAAATCTCATCTCCTTGTTGCTCAAAATTACCAAAAACAATATATGGACCAACATTGTCATGATCTCACTTTTCAACTTGGTTATAAGTTCATGCTTTCTTTTAGTAACATACCCTTCCTACTTGATACCCAAGTCCATAAACTTACTCTTAATTGGATAGGTCCATTTGATGTCATCCAAATCATTTTTCATATTGCTTATCGACTTGCCTTGCCTTGCCTTCTCATATGCAAATCCACCTTGTATTTAACATTTTCAAGTTGAAACACTTTGCTTCTAATCCATCTTCCTTTTCCTCTTGTGTCCAACCCTCTCCTCCCGTCCCTATCAAACAATCATGAGGAGTATGAAGTTGATCATATCTTTGCATGTCACCAAATTCAACATGGTCGCCAACAAGATATTGAGTACAACGTCCTTTGGAAAGGGTAACTCCTTCATGATGCCACTTGACAACCTCTTTCTCATCTCTAAAATGCATAAATGGTCATCTAACATTTTGAACCTTCAATTTCATCAAGGATGTCACCAACTAGCAATGGAGGAATATGTAACAATATGGAGTTAAGTGAAAAAGTTAATCAAGGCTAACAAAGTAGAGAATAGGCAAAATTAGCCTAGAATATTATAGAAGTACCTAGGAAGCTACTTGGTACCTCCCAAGTATTGGGTAACATGCATACAAAGTGTTGACTTCTAGGAGGACGGTTCTTGGGAGGCTTCCCGATTAGCTTAGCTTGCACCCAAAGTAGGTAGCTACTAGAAGGAAACTACTAAATAGCTTAGCTTGCATGCCAAGTAGGAGACTTCTAGAAGGAAGCTTCTTGAGAAGCTTCCCAATTAACTTGGCTTGTACTCCATGAAAGTGGCTTAAGTAAGCTTCTTAAGAAGCTTCTCAAGAGTCTTGTATACTCTTTACAAATACCAAATCCCAAGCTCCTACTAGGTATTTGGAGTTTCCTTGATTTAGGTGTCCCAATGTGATTTTCCATTCCCCTAATTCTCTCTTCAATCTCAATCTTTTACATATAGGATCTATTGAGGACTAAAATTGACTCCAAGAGGGTGACTCCCTCCTATGAACACCCTATAATAGTAGTAAAGGGAAACAAAAGAGAGCCATAGAAAAACCACACAAAAGGAACAAGACTCACCAAGGGTCCACCGACCTCCCTTAGCTTGCTAAAGATGGATGCTTGAAAGATGCTATTGAAAGCATTCTCTACATCCACCTCTAGGACAACCCACTTTGGATGGATATCTAGCAATGCCATTATGCCTAGGGAAGTAGCCTCACAACCTCCAAGTGCAGTTACTCCAAACTTATGTGGACTAAAGTGCTCTTGGAAGTGAGATTGATGTGAAGGAAAATGGTGCAATTAACCAAAACGCAAAAAGATCTCTCCAATAGCAATCAACCTAATGCCCCTTGCCCTTCTCCCTCATGAGAAGTTGACTAGACCCTAACACTTGACTAACTAACATAGGAATATCTCCCCTCACTATTACTACAACCACATGAGATAAGATAGTTTGGTAAATCCACTAGAAGTATCATCTGCTTGAAAGCAATTTCTAAAATGCTCACATAATTTCCTTGTTAAACCTCTTGAGGAGATGTGAGGTGCAATGCACAATGTTTGTGCAAAAAGTGACCTATCAAGACATAAAAGTTGCTTAAGCTGATAATATAAGGCCTCTAATTGTACTCTCTCTCTTATACAATGCCATTGGATGTAGTGAGAGTAAGGAAAAGATAGCCTCATTAGTGAGAATAGCCATAGACAAAGGGTGTAGCACTCGTGCTACTCTAGTAAACTCTCTTGCTTGACTCAATGTCCTACAACATCGTAATTGAGTGAACTCTATGCTATCCTATAGTAGAATTTGTCTCCTAAAATGTGTAACACTGATTGACTCCTCTTATAGGGTAGCCCAATCCCCAGCTCGATATTAACAAAATCTAGCAACCACCTCTCTATGGAACACATGTCTCACTTTAGCATAACAAAGGCACCATCGAGGGAATAAGAGGAATAAGAACCATGCTAACTCATCCAAGGGATCAGGTGCCAAATGAACCCCTTTAGCATAACAAAGGCACCATAGGGAGTTAGAGGAATAAGAACCATGCTAACTCGTCCAAAGGTTCATGTGCCAAACAATCAAGTGGTAAGCAAAAAACTTATCTAGCCTCATCATGAAATGTACGGGGTAGCCTATGGAATAGATTTGGATATGAAAAACTAGTCTCAAATAAACACAAGATACAACTTGCATGATCTGCTAACTTCTCCCACCGTAAGGATACCGGTCAATGAAGGGATAGAAGAAGTGCTTAAAATCCAGAGCGTCACCGCTATCGATGTGGTCACTAGCCTCACATGAACATCCTAAGTGGTCCAATGACATGCTAGACAAGTTGATTGCTTGTGATAATGAAGCATGATCACGCCTATGACAGGCTTAGGGTAGTCGGAAGTCAACATGTTACTTGATGTTGTGAGGAATTCAAGCTATTGGTCGATTTTTTCATTCAAATCTTGTGAAAGCCGGCCGCCTAGAGTCGCACATGCACACTCACTCAATCGCTCGAATGTTCAAATTCCATCGACTTCCATTTGACTCGGTTTGAAGAGGCAACGTCGTGCAGGTTCACTTCAATGTTTCCGTTTATGTGTCCCATGGCCAGCTGCGAGACCAATTTGGTCATATCAAAGGCTTCGGTGCTCTACTTGTGACTCACCCGAGGATCTTTCTTGTTAGTAATGCTGGTATATGGCGCAACCAGACAATATCATTATCCACTTCTGATAACGAACATAGATAACCCGATCATATGTGCATGATAGATGTGAGCAGGCATGCATAAGGCACTCTTTTGATGCTCACAAACTCAAAACTCGATTCGTTAATTGCTCAAGTAAAGGAACCTGCAGAGAGATATATGGCCACGTATAAATCAGGAATTTATTTCCCCCACCATAGGATCATACCAGAACTCTACAATTTTCTTACCTTATCCGCCACTGCTTTACTGAAGCGACATCTACTTGGGAACGTTTATTATTGGACCTTAAGGTATCAGATAGTATTGTTGAATGGATGCAGGCAATTGATCTAGCACTTGCAAATACTTCAAACTTTATAAACCCATAATCTATGAACTTTTGTGCATTTTAGTCCAGTTTTGCACTTGTAAGAAAACAAACCACTACAAACCGGAAGATCACCATCAATCCTAAACAATTTTCTAGCCAATGTATAATTATAGGTGGTAGAAATTGTGTAACTGCCATTCATTTATATATGTAAGCAGTGTCCATGCATTGAATTTCAATAATCAGAGACCCACAGATGAGACAGGCGGAGGGTCAAATGTTCCGTTCACTTCAACAATAGCTCTCTTCACAATGCTGAAAGTTGCCGTCTCTTCAGCGCTGTCGATTGATGAAAGTGGTCCAACCATTTGCAAAGACTCCATCGTCCGAGTAAGTTGTCTGGCTCAAGACAAATAAAGTCTAGAAAGACCCGACACTCGGCTTCGATATAGATCTACTTCCATGCTGGATGTTACTGCGAGCGATTCAAACTGCCCGGTCTATGATAGGATGCTACAATATCCTAAGGCTTAGTTAACTGCAACTGCTCTAATCTATTCGAAATATTATCTCTTCTCTTCTTCTCATTCTTTTCGATTGAGAATGAAGAGAGACATTATTTAGAATGCTCATAATTAACAATATGGCTCCAATGCCTTCAAGCTAACTGCTAAATGTAATGCCCGAATGCATTCGGAATGTTGTCTTTCTTCGTTGTCTTTTCTATCTGAGTGAAAGTGAATGTTGATGTATACATGCAGCTTGACCGGTTGCAATTCAGGACGTAGCTACGTTACAAACCATACTGAGTATGATTGAACTCAATTTCAATGCTCAGCACAAAATCGGACCAGTTTTATATTTGGTAACGGAACAATTACCGTTATTGAAAGTCGTTAATGGAGATTATGAATGCTGAGTTCTGTGTTCTTAATCTCAACCAATCTCTTGATCTTAATTGCTGGAACTACTTCGCCATTTAAAGGTAAAGCTTCAGATCTGCTATCTGCGACGGTTGTTGCCCGGACATGAACATGGACAATCTGGGATGGTTCAACAATGCTCTGATTATGAATAGGCTCTGCTGCTTCAACTCGAAACGGAGAGCTTACCAAACTTCCCGTTGAATGCCTCTTTTGTTGAATTGACTGCTGCTTGTCATAATATGCTGACTTTTGGTAGCATTCATCTATTCACCCTGGTACAATATCCATATCCATAGATCCAGTGCTGGTGTTATCATGCTTCAGCCGAATGCTAAGTAATCTCCCACCCTAAATTGTTGAATTGAATGTTGAATTGTTGAAAAATAGGTTCAAAGAGATGTGTGATACATCCCTAGCAAGTGATTATTAAAGTCCTTATAAAGCTAAGCTCACACTAAAATAACACTGATCGTCACACCTGTCCGTTGCTGGGTGAATCGAGGCTTCACAAGCCTCCGTCTTCAGTCAGTCTTGTCATTCTTTACTTTAGACACTAAGCCTCAATAAAGTCTCGAATAAGTCTCTCTATATTGACTCAATTTTCACTTAGTCTTGTCATTCTTAATTTTAGACACCGCGCAATGTTGTAAGCTGCGCAAAGAAATTCATACGAAAATTTCTTCTCTACGTTGTGTGCATATCGATCAATGGTTGGAATATTTTGATTGTGTGCTTTATAATCTTACAACCATAACCTTGTTTACTATTCTATCGGTTCTCCCGCAAGCCCCGATTTAACAGGACTAGTATTAGTATGACTCTACGGAACTCAAGATCATGCAAGCAGTGTTAAATTCTCTAATTGAACTTCGGTGGATGTTATGCCTTATCTTGTGCTTCAGTGGATGATAATGCAACGTTTAATTGTTTCTTTAATTATATCAATTGTAGGTTTTCCAAGATTAGAAACATAAATTAATCTCCTATTGTGAGCGATTCCTGCAAAATTTGTATTGTAAAGTTTTACATTAGTAATCCACTAGCTAAACAGTAAAGACCAAAATAAATAATAAACTTTACCAATAATCGAGTATATGCATTATTTGAGATACAACTATGGTAGAGCAAGGTTATGGAAAACACTTGGTCTGGTATGACTTAGAAATTTTCGAACAGTACAATTGTCATAGTGAGCAGTCAAGAGACAACTCGAGAATTGCTGATCACCCAGGGCCAACTCTTCATTAGTGGGCGGACCACAAATTGTCCATAAGGGTTATGCCCTTATGGATATAACCCTTATGGAGCCCTCTCTTTACATTTTTGCCAAGAATCCAAGATTATCGATGAGTCATACAAGTCTTCGATAAACTATTCTTTCAAAGCTATGGTTGAAAGCGAAGAAACGAAATATATGTTCTTGCTGATATTTTTTGATGGGTATACATGTGAAGGGGTAGATGGTTCAATCCCGGCTGCGGTGTGAAGAATGGAGCATAGCTCAAAGCAGGCTGCTGGAGCTTTTGCTGGTCTTTTACGTGGATATACATTTATAGGATTGAATTGGGGATATTTGTAATTGAAAATAGTGGAGAATAAATAAAATTTCATTGTTCAAAATTGAATATATTTTTTCATTTCACTTGAATAGATTTAAATGTTATGTATTTATAAATATATAAATTTAAAAAAAAATTAAATTTTAAAATTAAAATTAAAATTAATATATATATTTATGATATTTATTTATATTATTATACATATAATAATAATTTATTATATTTTTAAATTATTATTTTTAAATTATTATAAATAAGATAAAATTTTGATCTATGGATAATTCATATTAACGAAATATGGACAATAAAACATTCGCCGAGAAACATTCTGTTGACTATTACAACTACCTTTGTTGACACAGCGTTGAAAAGTGCACGTGATACGGCGGAACAAATAATTATATATGGATGCATATGAATACTGTTAGCACTTTTGTCAATATCAAAACAACTATACCCGGATGAATTTGAAATGACAACGGTTGATCCTTGAATAGAATATTTCTGGATTTCTCGACTTCTTGGGGAATTTCTCCCGATGGTCAAGAATACCAGAATTCGAACATGATGTCAAGTATGTTGTTCTGCCCTGGTCCAAGCCAACAGGAACATACTTCCTTAAGGACTTTATATAGACTTTGTGGATGATATTACTTGGCTGTGGGTGTCCAATCTGCAGTGGAGACAAGAATGAGGCAGAAAGACTTTGTCACTTTCAAGATTGGGATCCGGAAGACCATAGAACTGAAAAGTTTGTTCAGTTCGAAAGACACGTAGTAGACGAGGACCCGGCCCTTCTTTGAGTGGTCTCAGCGACTTACTTCTTGCCGTACGGACTGTCTAAATCGTCTAGGACCGCACAGAGGAGAGGACAAAGCGATGTACATCAATTAGCTTCCCGAATTGCAAGAACTGATATTATACTGATTACTTTTGGGCCGACACATGCTTCGAAGTCCTTTCTTACCATAGACATCCAGATCAGGGAACGAGAATTGCAACAGCTTCAGATTCAAACATATAGATCCTGCTAGAAGACATACTAGGGAATCAGTACGGGAATGTAATTATTGGCACTGTTTGTGCAAACCAAACGTCTGCGAAAACCCCTCGGTTACGCTACAGTTTCGGAGATGAGTTTCCACATTTAACGCTAGATCCAGGTCAATTCGGCAGTGGGCTTTGAAGTGTCAACCGTATATACGAATCCGTATTGTTTACTACCGAGCTGAACTCTGACTTTGTGGCCTTACCAGGAACTAGCTAGACAAAACTTGGTCTACGGTCCCACTCAACGAACACTACACATCACTCAATTCAAAGCTTCTGGCGCAGCTTCTGAATGTTACGTAACTTGCGTAAACCCTGTAGAAGCAGAATATAAGATGAAAGATAATTCCAATAATTAGCTGACCACTATTCGCTGTTGAACTGAAAAGCAAATGTACAAATTCTAACTGGCCGGACAGGTATTGCAAATTTCTGCTGTTCTTCTTTTATGCACATTTCCGGGCCGTGTACTCGCTTTTCTTTCTCTATCGAGGTAAATTACTCTTTGTCCTCGGTTCCGAAGAGTACACTCTGAAAACTCTGAAGGCAGGCAAAAGAAAGAGAAATACAAGGTACCAAGAAGTGCAAGAGGGTATAAAGAGCACGAGGCACAACAAACAAAAGGGCTGAAGACAGAATCATAACTCCTGGCAGCCAAGATAGGAAAGAAACAAAGTAATTAGCTGATTAAAGTGCAATAGCTAGTAAGTGGCAAGGGATAAATAAATAAATTAAATATAAATATAAACATATAAAATCCTCTGACTGAAAAGGGAAAGGAGTACAAAGCACAAACAAGTGCAAAAAGAACAAAGAATGCAAGACCCACATGGCAAGGAAAAATGCACATTGAAATAGTGCCCAAAGGTACCTAAGGGAAAAGGCATGCCTGCAACAAGCACCAAAGAAACTAATGTCTGATGACAATCCGTGAAAGTAATAAGATCCAATTGCACCCGATGGATAGGTGGTCACAGTAGATCTTATCAATGCTCAATCTGAACTTGGGCCAGTGTAGCTCACAAGATTTGAGTGACGGGTATCTCAAATTGCAGCATGGATTTGGTTGGCTCACTATCTACTACACAATGCAAAAAGTGTATCCCCTACATGTCATATGGGCCACATGTGCATTAGGCCAGAAGGCCTATGAGAGCTGGATGTGGGAGATCCAAACTCAATCATAGTATTATGGTAAACTCCTTGGAACAAAAAACAAAGTCGTCAATCAAGGGTGAAGCATGGAGACAAGCTCCAAAGCCTTCTCCTTGCAAGAGAGGACCTAGCTCTATCAAATAGAGGCACATCAATGAGAATGCTAGTAAGTGTGTGTGTGCATACTCTTGAATCTTAGAAGTGATGGAAGTTCTGATTAGCTTTACCTTTCTATAATGTCTGATTGATAAAGACACAAAACTTGAGAGTTATATAAAGTGATGAAGACTCTCTGTCTAAAGTAAGAGTGAGCATGGTTGTGGAGATAAATAAAGCTTCTTTTTCTTGCAAGAAACCTCATGAAAAGACCATTAAACTAGTGATAAAAGTAACCAAAAACCTTGGTAGTTTAAAGTATGAAAATATCAAAAATAACTATAATGAAAATAGTCCTCATTCTCCTTGGTGACAATCTGCATTGCTACTCCCACCTCAATGCTTGATTGGGTTATCCAAGAAGACAGTCTCTACTACTCCTACCTCCTAAGTGCTAGTCTCCTAGTCTTACTACTCCTTAGTTTTTCTCTTGACTAGGGATTGCAGAATTAAGTCATTGTTGTAGAAGAGGCCCATGTGAATGGAGCATATAACTTCTAGCACTTTTGACGATTTCTTGTTTGAGAAGAAATGACAATGAAAATAGCAGAAATTAAGTCATAATTCCTCTCATGGTAGAAAAGTATTATACTTACTATTTAAGGGGAAAGTTGATAACATTCTCTATGCACATCATGTTTTTTTGAATTAAATTATTATTGATAAATGTAATTCTTAATTCTGATTTTACAAGGAAAATAATTTTTTTTTTTTCATAAATATATGTATAAAATTTCCATAAAGATTTGACCAAGAAATTTTGAGTCAAAATATATATCCATTACAATTTTTTAGAACCTTTATGATCTAATTGTTAGTTTGAGTAGATCCAAAGATGTAATTCATATCTGGGGCAACTCAATTTCCACCCAAATACTAGTAAAGTTAGTAAAAATAGGTCATTCCTTTGAGGATATGGATTGGAAATGACTAGAATTGAAGAAAATCATCACTAGGTTGCAGTTCATTTACTATTATTTCCTATGTACCCTCTCGGATAGACACCACTCCCAAAAGGGTAGTTTTATGCCCTACGGAGCATTACAAGAAAGGGAAAAGAAACTAAAGATCACTTTCACTATGAGTAGATTCCAACTTAGTCTTGGAGGTGATGGATCACTTTGCACCCAAGGTCACTTCACTTCACTACTACTTTGAAAGCTATGTACTACCCTTCACATAAGGTGCAACTCTAAAGGGTTTTGTATCAATTGATTGACTTGCTTTTTGCTTCTATGGTACTTTAGTGCTCTAGGTACCCATCCATACATCGTCCCACTTCTTTAGATCACCAAGGATCAAACACCCTAGACAAGTGCAAATTTCTACCTACCCTCAAGTGACTACATTCCTACTTCAAGGTTACTCACCACTACTCAACAAAGCTATTCAATCAATACTCAATGTGTAGATAAATAGCAAGAAAAAGTTGGAAGGTCCCTTTGCTAATTTCTTTGATTACCAACAAAGTGAAATTGAATCACATCAGGCCAAACTTCAATATTTATTTTCCTACTTCTCACCAAAGAGATCTATTTGCTAAGTGGACTTTTGGAAATCTTCTATTTATATCTACATCATCTATCACTAATCCCATCTACTTAACGTTTCTAATCTAATGTGGTTTAAGTAAGCTTCTTCCATGTATCAAGGAAGGTGTCAAATCTTCCTTGGTAAAGTTATCCACCTTTGGACTTTGAATCCAATGGTATTTGGCTACAAAAATTCCTCCCACCACAAAGGTATTTCCACCAAAAATTCTTCCCATACAAAGGTGTGTTCCACATCAAAGGTGTTTTACATTTAGAATATTTTTGTCTATCTAAGTCTTAGGCTACAATTTTCCTACAGCTCAAAGCTCTTTGACTATTAAGATTGTTGGCTATGTTATTGAAATGAACTAACTTCACTTCTACAATAATCCATGGATTCTGGAATTAGTGTGTTTGAAGACTCCACAAACTTCAGATCAATATGCTCCTTCAATCAAATTACCAGCTGATCCAAAAAAATTTTGAGTAGACCTTTGCCTCCAAAGCTTGAATCTATAACTTTAGTTTATGAAGTTTGGTGTGGTGCAGCCTTACTTGTAAAACCTTCTTTGCAAAGTCCACTAACTGGTCTTTTGTCTCCTCAATCCATTGGGGTATCTTTGCCTTCTCCTACTCTAGGCTGATGCAAATTGCCTTGCACCTCAATCATCAATTCTTCTCTCATCCTACCACAATCAACATCCGTTTCCTCCTCCTTCTTCTTTAATTCTTCTTGTAGCTTTTTGAATTGAAAAAAATTTGGTCCTGTAATCATTCATCTCTACTTCCATCATTACTGCATTCACATAAGCTACATCTGGTGTGCCTTGGATACTAGCCACTTCTTCATCTTGAGCCCACAATTGTTCTTCAAACAACTATTGTCTTTGATTCTACTTGAGTTAAAGAAAAAACATCTCTCTACACCTTCTAGATTTGGCCCTTATGGGCTTTCCCTCCTAAGAACTATATATGAAATTTTACCTTCATATAGCTCCATTTCATTCTTTGAAGTCCCTTACATGCCTACACACCAATGCAACAATTTTTGCATGCAAGCACTATGGGGAGAAGCACTTCCTACAAAGATCCTTCTTTCTCAGCCATTTTGGCAAAGAGTATCCTTTAAACACTCAAGAAACAAGAGAGTGCATTTTAGATTCATCTTTGTACCTATTTCAAGTTTATTTGAGTGAAGCATTCTACTTCAACAAGCTTCTCCTTCTCTATCATATGCTCTCCTTCTAGTGAGCCAAATTAGGCATCTTCATATTGCTCATCATCATCTTCTTCTTGTGAAGATGATCCCACAAGTGTGGAGAAGTTCTACACTTCTTGTTCTCCTTCACTTTTAGTATCTTTTACTTTGTCTTCCAAAGACTCATAAACCACCAGAAGGTTCTTCTTTGCCTTTTCCACCTTCACCTTTGGCCTAGCAAATGTTTCTCTCTTCTTTTTCTTGTTGTAGCCAAGGGTATTCCTTCCTTCTTCTATAAGCACAAATTTAAATAAGCTTGCATATTATGCAATACTTTGTTGTACTTCTAGTACATCCCTATCCTTTGACTAAGTTGTAAAATACCCCTTTTGATGGAAATGGCTTGGAAACTTCTTCCTCTCTTCCTTGGTAAGAAGGTTCATCCTCATATAAAAATGTAGTACAAATAGGGACAGATGGGTTAAGGGTTCATCCATCCTCCATTCTCATTCATGTTTCCACACATTCTTTGAGTTAGGATGTAGAATATTTGTGCTCAATTTACCGGCTACCCCTAGTACATGATCTTAAAGAAGATTGTGAGGCTATTTTGAAGATATGTTATCATCTTTGACTTGAATAATTTCATGATTGCTTCAACTATAGCTCTATGTGGTCCTTGTAACTTGCTACACTCCACCTCTTGTTAGCCTTTGGCTTGTTGAAGGAAGATTTCAAGATATTTTCCAAGCCCTCATCTGGTCAATGCCATTGGGTCTCTAGGGTCATCATTCTTGGTGTAGAGTTCTTTCAGCCAAGGACATCTTTTAGGTGCTCCTTGATCTATGCAAATATGTTTTCTCTCAAATTTCCATTCTTGGGATCCTTATCTTCCTAATCTCTTGAATCATTCCCAAATGACTGAATTCCCAATTCTATAGCAAGAAGCTCAATTTCTTACCACAGATGATCTCCTCCATAATGCAGGGCCCACTTATTCACTATTGGTGGTATGAGAACTATCTCAAGCACACACCTTTTCTGCCTTGGTGTGGTCACTATTCTGCTCCTTCTCACCATGCTATCTCTCTCTCTCTTCTGAACAAAGTCAAAGTGGAATTTTTCCACAAATGAAAAACTTTGCACCAAAGGTGGAGAAAACTATCAATTTCCATAGCTTGTAACTCTCTTTACTCTACAAGAAGTAAAAAAATTGCTAACTTTGGTCTCAATTTTATAGCCTTAGCTTGCTTGTTACCCGCATTCCATGGCTGAATTGTGATTGGGTAGTCTCAATCTACACATGAAAATTCTTTGGCATATGAAAATGGTTCTTGATGGTATTACTTTTCCAAGTGGCAATGCATTCAAACCATTATACTTCACATTATACTACCTTTGGGGCCATAGGCCAAATTTGATGTTGACAAAGGCCTTTGTCTTGTACTCCTTTGGTATGGATGTTTTGTAACACCCATTTGTGCATGTGTGTGGTATTGTGATATTTAGTTTGGTATTACAAGTACTTAAGAGATATTATTTTATATAGAGATAAAGGATGGTTCTATATTAATCATGGTTAGCTAAAGTAAGTCATAGCTAAGATAGAGTGTACCGTACTTTAGAGGAAGTAGAAAAGATGAGCACCACTATTTTGGATTTAAGTGTGTTGACTTGGTATTATTCCTAAGTGTTTGGCTTTGAGGAAAGAGTTGAGAACTCTTGGGCCCGTAAGCTTTTTTGTTTTGGATAGAGTAAACTGCTCTCGCAACTGCATGCTCTATGGAAAATTGTACAAAGTCTGAAATTTCTTTACTTTTCAGCGGATTGTTGTGAAACTTTCCAAAAAAATTCATTAAGTTATATCCTACCTACTGACACAAAAATTAGAGAGAATAAAATTCTTAAGCATAGAGTTATGATTTTTTGAAGTGAGGGGGGTGGTTTTCAGACCAAATCTGAAATATGTGTGCTGAATAAAAAGATGTCTAGGCCCAATTGCTTGATGAAAAGATCTGAAATTTTGAAAAGAGGGATTCTCTAGAGTTTTGATCAAGTGTGCAAAATTTAAGAGGACTTTCAAATACTAGTTGAGAGATTTGAGTGAAATTGTGAGGAAGGGTCAATTTTGCAGAGTGGAGATCTCATGCATGAGGAGTTTGAGAGCAACAAAAAACATGTTTTGAGTGTTTAGATTCACCTTGGGAACATGGAGGGTCATCAAGAGCAGGAATTGAGACTATGCAAGGTTCCCCAAGGGTTTGAGGTGATTGTAGCAGTGAATTTGAGGAAAAGAGAGTTTACAATAGAATTTGAAGAGAGTGTTGAGAGGATACAAAAACCTACATCACTTGGAGGAAAGAGTGAGTCTAAGTTCTTTCTATGTGGAGAGAAGGGACATAATGCAAGTTCATTTTCATTGACCTTTGAGAGTAAGAGATTGAGGGAAAGGAGAGGCTTATTTGACTTGGGTTTGCGTGTTGGACCTTCTTCACCAAGATTGGGAGGGAGAAAATCTAAGACCAAGGAGTTGTGTGAGGTTTGTGGAGTTGAAGGACTTCCAAAAGGACATGAGTGTAGTGGAGTAAAATCACTTTTGGAAAATTTGGTGAAAGATCTTGGAGAGAGTCTTAGTACAGCTATGGAAATACTACCACCTTCATCAGCTAGTTCTCAAGATTAGTGATGGAGATAATCTTTCAACTTATGGATAAACTATCCATGAAAGTTAGATTAATATGCACTCTAGGATTTTATGTTGCTATAGAAATCTTGGAGCAAACTGAACCTTTTGTGTTCCCTAGGTTGGATTAATCTCAAATGGTGGTAGTCATGTACATACTCTATAAGTTATAGAGTGAGAGAAAAGAAAAGAAAAAGAAAAATTGAGAGAAAAGAAAGATAGTGAGAGGTTAAGATGGGGAAACTTCCGGTTTTCTTTGGCAAGGATGGAGAAGATGTGGAGGCCTTTGTGAGAGACTTCAAAAGAGCTTGCATAGGAAAAAATGAGAGGAGGAAGAATGAGTGGGCCTCATTATTACCAGATTTCTTTGAGGATACAACACTTACATGGCATGAGTCAGAATACCAAAAGAGAGAGAGTAGAGATGGGCAAGAAGAGTCTTGGGAGATTTTGACTTCAACATTCATTGAGAACTTTCTTCCTGATGAGAGTTATGAGAGATTGATGAGTGAGGTTACCTTTCTCAAGCTAGGAGATGGAGAGAAAGTGAGGGTCTATGTGAAAAGAGTGGAAAAGTTAGAGTTCAGATTTTGCATAGTGTTGAGGAAGGGTGGGGATGATGTGGAGACTACAATGATTGGCATAGGGGCCATGCTCACCAAGAATATTGTGGGAGGATTGAGACCACAAATTAGAAGCAAGGTGAGATATGAGAAACCTTCTTCCAAGGTTGAAGCTATCAAGATCACAATTTGTATGGAGGAGAGTTTGGAAGGAGATGAGAGTGATTTGGTGGTGAAGGAGGTTGTGCATCCTCCTCAAGGCTACAAGTATGGTGGAACTTCTGATACTTTGGTGGAAAGGGTTGCACCACAAGTAGTAGTTGCTCCAGTTCTTGCACCTCTACCAAAGGATCCACTTCAAACCATCATAGAACAACTTGCGGATCTCAAGATCAATGTGGTGCAACTATAGGAGAAGAGAGAGGTGGATCAAAATGTAGGGAGAGTGCCTAGGAGTTATGGGAACTATTCATATAGAGGAGGCCAACGAGCCAACAATTTCAATGATAGAAATTATTTTGGTTCCGGAGGAAGAGGCCATATCCAAAGGAATTGCTCAAATTCCACTTACCATGGAGGAAGAGGTTATGAGGGAGCCAATAGAGAGAAAGAGTGAGGTAGTGAAACCCAAGTGGCTCCTAATCCAAACAAAGGTAAGGAGATAGTATCAATAGATGTGGTTGAGAGCAAGTATAAGAAGGGAGAGTGCTCAAACTCCAAGGGTCTTAATTTGGAGCTTTTGGCACAAGAGAAGAAGAGAGTTTGTTTTGCAAAGGATGTTCACTCTTCTCAAGGATTTTACTCCAAGCAAGGATACTCTTTTGTCTAATAGGAGCACTCACACCTCAACACCATCAACAACAAAGATTCCAAGGAAGAAGTTGGGGATGGAGGACTTCTTGATCTCAAAGCAACAATGGAACAACAATGTGTTGGAGGATGTTGGTAGTCACAAGGCTAACATCACAATGGGCCAATTGATTGCTTTGAACCCTACCTTGAGAAAATAGCTTAAAGGTGGTTTGAGTTCTACAAGGAGCAAGAGGAAGAAGAAGGCAAAAGCTCCAGTATCAATGGGGGTGGTGGATGCCAAGCCAGCACCATGGGAGGCTTGTGAATATGCCTCCAAGATTGATCTGAGAGTAAATGGTCACAACATCAAGGATGCATTGGTTGATGGAGGATCAGCAGTGAAAGGTTAATGCCATATCAGAAAGGTTGATGAAGAAGTTGAGTATGATACACTCAAGACCTTTAATATTTGTGGTGAGCATGGAAAACAAGCAACAAGTTTGACCAATAGGGGTGATGGATAAAGTGGTAGTTTCAATTATGGGAGTTCAAAATTGTATGAAATTCCAAGTCTTGAAGGATTCAAGCTATGACTTACTTCTTGGGAGGCCATGGTTGAGAGCAGAACGCACAACTGATCGATGGCACAAAGGGTACTTGAGGATTGAGCCATCATACCATAGAGTCACAGTTCCTGTGACTAACACCACCAACACTTCACATTCAGATACACCATCTCCTAATTATTGGGAATCAGATTCTGAAGAAGGAGCTTCAGGTGTGGAAACAAGCATGGAAGAGGAGAGTTCCATAGAGGAGGATAAATCTGAATTTGATTCAGACGTGTATCCTTTGTGTGCTATAGGTTTTGAAGGACCCAAATAAATTACCAGTGACACTTGAGGAGGTAGAGAGAAGGTGAGATTTGAGGAGATTTTCCGCAAGTTCATCTATGTTTTTGCTTTCAATTACAAGGATTTGAAGGAAGTCACCTTGGAGGAGCATAACATAGAGGTGGAGTCACATGCAAGACCAATCCGCCAAAAGCAATGTTTCATTAGCCCACCAATATTTTTGGTTGTGAAGGAGGAGATTAATAAGCTCAAGGAAGCCGGATTTATCTTTGAGGTGGAGAATTCAGAATGGGGGTCTTCAATTGTCATTGTGGAGAAAAAGAATGGTAAGCTTTGGCATGTGTGGATTACAAGAAACTCAATGTTGTTACCAAGAAAGACTACTACCCATTGCCATTCATTGATGAGATCTTGGAGGAGGTTGCAGGTCATGAGAGGTACAATTTTGGAGATGGTTATAGTGGATATAACCAAATCAAGATTGCACCAGAGCATCAACAACTCACCACATTCACCACACCTTGGAGAACTTACGCTTTCAAGGTCATGCCTTTTGGGCTTTGCATTGCTCCAGCCACATTCCAATGGTTCATATACAAGGTATTTGAACCTTTCTTTGGGAAAGTTGTGAGAGACTTCATTGATGACTTTTGTATCTATGGGAGCAAGGAGGAGCACTTTGAGCACCTAATCAAGGTCTTGCAAAGCTTGGATGAGGCAAATGTATCACTCAACCTAGAGAAGTGCATTTTTGGATGTGAAGAAGGTCTACTTTTGGGGCACATCATCTCCAAGGATGGAATAGTAGTTGATCCTGAGATGGTGAGGAAAATCTCAGACCTTCCATTCCCTTCAAGCTTGACCAAGTTATGCCAATTCTTGGGGATGGTTGGATACTATAGGAGATTCATCTTCTCATTTTCCAACAAGGCTTATGCATTGACCATCTACATGAAGAAGGGTGTAGATTACATGGTGATTCTGGAGGACAAGAAGGCTCTCAAAGCTTTTGAGGAGCTCAAGCAATCCCTTGTTGTAGCTCCAATTCTTGCTAAACCTGATTGGAGTAAACCTTTCATCCTCTACATGGATGCTTCTAATGTAGCCATAGGATGCACTCTTAGTCAATTAGACCAAGATGGGCATGATCATCCAATAGCTTATGCTAGTAGGCAAATGGTTTCAGCAAAGAAGAACTACTTTGTCACGGAGAGAGAAGGGTTGGCAATGATTTTTGGTCTCAAGAAGTTTAGACACTAATTGATTAGAGGGAAAGTCACCATTGTCATAGATCACAAGGCTTTGAAGTACATCTTCAACAAGCCTAATGTTGAATGGAGATTAGCAAGGTGGATGATACTCTTGTTTGAGTATGACTACACCATTGAGGATAGGCCAAGAAGGAAACATGCAAATGCTGATTTGTTATCTTGGGCCTATGATCATGATGGAGATGAGCCAGTGGATGATTCCTTCCCGGATGAGGAGCTCATGACATTCTAAATCACTCAAGAGGTTCCAATGGAGTACAAGGAGATTGTGGATTTTGTGACAAGAGGTAACTATCTAGAAGGGATGCATGCTAGGGAGAGGAAGGCCCTTGCAGCAAGATCTAGACCTTACACAATGGTGGAAGATATTCTTTTTCACCAAGGAGCAGATGGTCTACTTCAAAGAGTAGTGGGTAAGGAAGAGTCTATCTTACTCATAAAGGAGTTTCATGAAGGTTTAGTGTGTAGATGACACTTTGCGGGAAAGGTGACTGCTTTCAAGATTCTAGATGCAGGTTACCATTGGAGAGGAATTTTCAAGGATTGTCTTGATTATTGCAAAAATTGTCATGTTTTTCAAGCTTTTGCTTGAAAGTCTACATCCACTCCACCACTTAGATCAATTCCATTGCTAGGACCTTTTGAGAAGTGGGGAATTTATTTTGTAGGTCCTTTCAATAGAACCCCAAGGAACAATTGGTATATTGTGGTAGTTACTGATTATCTTACCAAGTGGGTTGAGGCTAGACCATTGAGTGACAAGAATGAAGATGAAGTTGGTAGATTTATTTATGAACACATTATCACTAGATTTGGATGCCCTTTGGAGTTGGTTTTTGACAGAGGAGGAGAGTTTACAGGAAGCATTACTACAGCCATGCTACAACATTTCTCTATCACATATAGAGTAACTACATCCTATAAGCCAAATTATAGTGGCTTGGCAGAGAGAACCAATCAGACCTTGGGCATGATGTTGGCCAAAGATGCAAAAATGGAGGGGGCTAAACATCATTGGGACAAGAGGATTCATGCAGTTTTGTGGGAGTATAGGACATCCATAAAGACTTCCACCAGATATTCTCAATTTTAATCGGTATATGGTATTGAGTCTACCCTACCTATTCACTTTGATCTTCCTACCTTCCAAAGCATTCATAGGAGATTGAAGAAAGCACAAGGAGGTGACGCAGCGAAGTCAAGGAAGGAACAACTCATGGAGTTGGAAGAGGCAAGAGCAGTTGCTATGGTTCGAGTGGAGCAAGCCCAAAGGAAACAAAAGGAAAGCTATGACAAGAGGCAAGGCAAGAAGAAGGTGGAGCCTTTCAAAGAAGGTGATTGGGTAATGTTGTTTCATTCCATTCAATTCAAGAGAGTGCAAAAGAAGTTTTTGCCTAAGTACTTTAGACCTTTCATAGTGGCGAAGGTGTGGGGCAATTACACCTTTGATCTCAAGGATTTGGGAGGAAGACACTTTGATACGATTAACCATGATAAGTTGAAGATGTACCATAGAAGGTAGAGAGACCTTCACTTTGAGGAAAAAGTGAAAACTTAGTCCGGGGGTAAATGTAACACCTATTTGTGCATGTGTGTGGTATTGTGATATTTAGCTTGGTATTACAAGTACTTAAGAGATATTATTTATATGGAGATAAAGGACGGTTCTATATTAGTCATGGTTAGCTAAAGTTAGTCATAGTTAAGATAGAGGATACCTTTCTTTAGAGGAAGTGGAAAAGATGAGCACCACTATTTTGGATTCTAGTGTGTTGACTTGGTATTATTCCTAGGTGTTTGGCTTTGAGGAAAGAGTTAAGAACTCTTGGGCCCTCAAGCCTTTTTGTTTTGGATTCTTCTTTAGTCCAAGGATAGCCCATGTGAAGGAATCCTTGACTTAGTGGTTAGGTCAAGATAAGACCACATGCTTAGGGGAATATACCCATGTGAATGGATATTCCTTTCTACTTTTTGACTTCACTTGACTTTTAGCCAAGTAACTTGAGTTACTCCAGTAATTAGTAACTTTGGTGCGTAATTATTTCACAAGTATAAAAACAAGGGATGAGGAGGTACTCATCATCCTTTCATTAGCAACTATCTCTCTCTCATTGAGTTCTCTAGTGAGCAATGTCTTGAGTCTTGGAGTGTTAGCCTTGGAGGAGTATGATGGAGTTGGGGTTTGTTGCCTTCTTAGTCCATGGTGCGCTACCATAATAGCCATCAGAGGTTCATCTTGAGTGAGAGACAGGCCGGCTCACAGTTCCTCCAACTTACCTTCTTTGGGTTCATTCTTCTTGTGTATACCTCCTCCTTTTTGCTCATTCTTCTTCTAACCCATGTAGTTGATGTCTATTCCAAAGGTGAGCAGTATAAAACCACTTTCTAGCCTTGACAAGCCTATAACATAGTATCTACTTAAGAAAAGAATATAGAACTAAACAAAATAAATAAATTGCAAAAAGGTAGTCATTATATACTCCTTCCTCAAACGTGAGTATCCTCATAAACATCCAAGCCTCTTTCTCTTCTACATAGTTAATTGTAATATTTTTGGACATGCCAATTGTTCACTCGGGTTGCATACATGTTTCCTTCTAAATCAGCCAACTAAAAGAATCTGTCATTATAAAATGTACCTACATTGTATGGTCCTATCTATTGGAGGTGTAGCTTCTTGGAGAAAATATTGTCTTGGCTATGACTGCCAACATTACCACTCCAGCATTTGAGCAAACTAACTTTGGTGCTACAAATGGCATGATATTTGTTGTGCAAATATACATCACTACACAACATACATCACTTTCAACATCATACATAAAATCTATCACTCATTGCCTCTAATTATTATTGAGCTCCACCCACTACTACAACTATAAGTCCCAAACAAGTCTAGGACCTCCCTCTCAAAACCATGGGAGCTTGGGAAACTCATAAGTGTTGGTAAAACTACTTTGGACTATCCAACAAGGTTCACCATTGCCATAGAAAACCTGTTAGCCACTACCACCATCTAAGATTGGCGTCCAACATACAAAATGCCATCAATAGTAAGGTGGTCTAGTTGTTGAATCCCATCATGAGCACATTGTAGAACCTCTCTAGGTAAGAGGTTCATCCACTAGAGACAAAGATGATGAGCCCGTGATCCCACTTTGGCTACATCCACCAACATGGTGAGTCCTTGGACCTAATGTGTACTTGCCACTACTTGTGTATGAGAATCACTCATCAAAGGAATGTTCTCCAAATGTAGGTTAGAAAAATAGATTGATGAACATAGAGATGTCATAATATACATAACATTTTCCAAAACACACCAAAATGGGGATCTTGTAAACCTTGACCTTGGCCTACACAAGTATATCCTGAACATGGCCATCCAAAAATACCAAATGAATGGGACCATGTCTCTCCAAATCTTGTGCCCCAACAAGAAATTGTTTGTTGGTAGGGTCTTATGGTAACCCTTGATTGTTGATATTTGTAATAACTTAGGATACCAATACGCCAAGTGTGTCACATGATGTAGAGAGACTCACCTAGTATTTTCATCTCTCTTTACATACAATTACTCTTGTACTAGTGTACTTGCTTGTAGAACAACAACTAGTCTAGTGCTAATCTCACCAAAAAACTCCAATAGATATACTCCCTCTATTAGATATTGCTAAGAAATGAGTGTGGTATCCAAAGATGAAAAGGTAATAGAATCTAGAAGCTCATCCTCACACTAGTCTCTTGGTGGTATAAAGGCTCCACTCTAAGCCTATTGCACCAATTGATCCACATGTTATTGTAATATCTCCTCAAAACTCCACAATGGTTGATGGAACAATCCCACTTGTAATCCAAATTTGAATGATCTCCTTTGGTGTTGGAATATCTTCTGCATGGATTTCCCTCTCAAGATGTCACCAGGCCAAGTAACAAAACCATTAAAAGTTGAATAGATGCCATGGTCTTTGACTGTAGTGAGCCAAGATTGCCACTACTAAAATGTACTGGTAGGCGACATACCCCTCCTTCACCTGATTGCCAACCTGGTCTATAGGAGGTTGGCTTCTCCCAATAGTCAATATTGAAATCCATATGGTATAACATTGCTCCACCAATTAGTACATCATATGACTGTACTATTGCAATAGCCTTAGCTCTCACCACAAAGCTATTAGTTGGATGAATGGGCTAAATCTACACAATGATCTCTCCACATGTGATTTATTGTGTAGAACCACCTCCTTAAGATGTTTGGATTTGAAATAGACACCTCCACATTGGTCTTTTGTAGCTCAACCAATAACTACAACTTTCCCCAACATATGGGGTTGCGCATTAGAGTCTAATAAGACCATCTATGGTGTATAGACCTTCCTTGAAGGTCCCACCAAATGGAAAATCCCCCTTTGGTTATCCAATAGGATAACTTTAGGTGTGAACTAAGCTCACTCAAAATTAGGTCTAGTTAGTACCTCCAACCTAACTACTACTACTTGTATTAAACCATTGGTTGCTAAGTAAATCTCATGCTCCTCAACCAAGTTAGCTCCATTTTCAACCACCTTTGCTAGAAGCAAAAACCATATTATCTCTACTCTCACAAAGTGTGGCAGCCAACCAGAAAATTGGACTTGGGTCAACTCCCAATGTAAACATGTCATTAGATAAGAAGAAAGGAAGTGCATAATCAATTGAGCCACCTCCAACATCATGATAGACTCAATTTTTGTAGTAGTAGGTGGTTGACTAACATCTAATCCATAATTTACTCCATCACCACCTACCACACCTACACTAGGACATTTAAGAGCCATGGATGTCATTTGTAGTACCTTAGAGAGTGTGAAGATTAGGAAGTTTGACCTATCTACACACTTCTCCTCTCTGTGAGT
The DNA here is from genome assembly GCA_948567375.1 of Lunularia cruciata. Lineage (NCBI taxonomy): Eukaryota > Viridiplantae > Streptophyta > Marchantiopsida > Lunulariales > Lunulariaceae > Lunularia > Lunularia cruciata. The sequence goes on along the minus strand of OX419761.1, from coordinate 19,687,039 downwards.
CCAACTCCATTGATGCTCCTCTAGGCTTTGGACCATATACTGCACTCCTAGTCACTATGATAGATACATCTACCTATGTTGCTCTACACATAAAGTCCAAGATGTCTCTATCACTAGCATAAGAGGTGGAAGCCTTAACACCCAAATCTGATCGCCTTGGAGCTATAGCTATGTTAGTGAATCTTTGCTCCAATTGCTCAATCTGAGTAGCTATGGTTGTATCAAAAGCAAGGGAAGGTAATGCATCTCTACCAAGTGTGGGTCCTCTACCACCTTGTCCTTCATAACCTAGACCTCTTATACCACCCGCCATAGCACCCTATCATTCCGTGACTTTGGATGAAGGTCAAAGCTTTGGTCACTAGTGTAGCAAAATCTATGGCAATGGTCACATTGTCTTTATGGTGCTTGTGATACATCATAGGTATCATGACCACTAAGTTGAGTGCAGTCTCTTGAGGTGAATTCCACCACAAGTCCAACAAGCAATACCACCACTCACTATTAATTGTTGACTTGAAAGTCAAGGTAAAGGTCTAGTTGCACTAGGCTCCCTTGCACCATAAGATCTAGGTTTTCCACTTTGTACTTGGAATCCAATACGGTGTGGTGCACTTTGGTGCACTCTAGAAGAAGTAATAGATGTGAATGAGATCTTCTTACCCAATCTAGATGTTATAACTCTCTCTTCCACCATGTTGGCTCAATGTGCTCAGCCAAACTAAAAATCACCGCCAAAGTAGGTGAGGTAGCTTGTAATAATGTAGCATCGCATACTCTACATTGCAACTCCTTGTCCAAGATCTGAAGTGTACCTTTTGGCAGAAGGAGTTTACCTTCTTGGGTCATAAGATCTCATCAGAAGAAGAGAAAATCAAGGCACTTATTGATTGGCCTACCCCAAAGGATGCTACAAAAGTATGGGCATTCAATGGATTGGCCAGTTTTTACCGATGGTTCATCCATTATTATGCTCATGTGGTTGCACCATTGACTGACCTCTTGGGAAAGAACTTGAGCTTCCAATGGACCACCAAGCATGAAGAAGCATTCTAGAAGTTAAAGCATATAGTGTCTTCAAGACCCATTCTTCAACCATATGATCCTCAACTACCCTATGTGGTTGATTTTGATGCTTCTAACTTTGCAATTGGAGCCGTGTTGCAACAAGAATTCCCAGATGGACTCCATCCCATTGCCTTTGTGTCTTGCCAACTCAATATGGCTGAACAGAACTACTCTGCTCAAGATCAAGAACAACTTGCAATGGTATACGCCACTTGGTCACCTTACAACTTGAGTTGACATCATTGATGGGAGGAACAACTCCAACTGTATGATATCAAACTTGAGTACAAACCAGGTTGGTTCCATGTCATCCCTGATGCTTTATCACGACGACCTGATTTGAAGTCTCTTCTTCTCATCACAATGGCAATTTCAACGGTGTTTAGTTGACTCTTAGGTCCAAAACAAGTTTCATTCAGCTCTACACCAAGATCCCTTCTTCCAAATGGTACATGGTCACCTTACAACATGCAATAAGGAGTACAACACCTTTTCCATCAAGGAAGGCCTTTTATTCCATGAGGACCGGATCTATGTTCCAACTAAAGGTGATATTTGACATATCCGCCTTCAAGAAGCCCATGATTTACCCATCGCTGGTCACATGGGTGTTGACAAGACCTTGGGTATCCTCCAGCGTCAATGATGGTGGCCCAACATGACACAAGATGTTCAAGAATTTGTCCGATCATGTGAGAGCTACCAACATAACAAGGCTAGCAACCAGAAGCTGAGTGGACTCCTTCAACCACTTGCCATTCCATCCACTCGCTGGGAGCATGTGAGCTTGGATCTCATTACATCCTTGCTAAAGACAAAACACGGACACACCGCAATTGTGGTGTTTGTGGATAAGCTTAGTAAGCAAATCCACTTGGCACCAACCTGTGATACTATGGATGGTCCAACCTTAGCACAAATCTACTTCAAAAATGTCTTCAAGCATCATGGGATGCCACATGTACTCATCTCCAACCGTGATCCTTGATTTATCGGGAAGTTTTGGCAAGCACTCTTCCAGATACTCAACACCAAGCTTGCTTTGTCCATGACCTATCATCCTCAAACTGATAGACAAACCAAACATGCAAATCGTACATTGGAGGATATGTTGCATGCCTTTGTTAATGTCCACCATACTAATTAGGAATGAATATCTTGCAACTGCAGAATTTGCCTACAACAATTCCAAACAGGCAAGCACCGGATTTTCTCCTTTCTTTCTTAATTTTGGCCAAGATCTGCTTGTTCCGGATTCTCTTCTTGCTCCCCTTCCATCATGGTTTCCTCATACTTCTACATTCTTGACCACTATATCTCAATCTCTCCAACAAACCAAGTCTCACTTCCTTGTTGCTCAGAATTGCCAAAAACAATATGCAGACCACCATCGTCGTGATCTCATCTTTGAAGTCGGTGATAAAGTCATGCTATCCTCTAGTAACCTCCCTCTCCCACTTGATACCCAAGTTTGTAAACTTTCCCCTGATTGGATAAGACCCTTTGATATCACCCAAATTGTTGCTCTTGTTGCTTATCAACTTGCTTTGCCTTGCCATATGCATATCTATCCTGTCTTTCATGTTTCCAAGTTGAAACCCTTTGTTCCTAACCCCTCTTCCTTTTCCTCTCAAGTCCAACCTCACCCTCTTCCTGTCCCTATCAATGATCATGAGGAGTATGAAGTTGATCATATCTTTACATGTCGCCATATTCAACGAGGCCATTGCCAACATACGGAGTACAAGGTCCTTTGGAAAGGGTATCCCCTTCATGATGCCACATGGGAACCTCTTTCTCACCTCCAGAATGCACAAACGGCCATCCAAGAATTTGAAGCTTCATTGGCAACAAGGACGTCACCAACTAGTGGCGGGGGAATATGTAACAATATGGAGTTTAGCGACGAAGTTAGTCGGGCTTACAAAGTAGCACATAAGACAAATTAGCCTAGAATATTCCAGAAGTATCTAGGAAGCTTCTTGGGAAGCTTCCCGGCTAGCTTAGCTTGCACCTCAAGTAAGTGACTTCTAGAAGGAAGCTTCTAGAAGCATCCAACTAGCTTAGCTTGCACGTCAAGAAGGCGGCTTCTAAAAGAAAGCTTCTTGAGAAGCTTCTTAGTTAACTTGGCTTGCATTCTAAGAAAGTGGCTTGAGGAAGCTTTTTGAGAAGCTTCTCAAGGGCCTTGTATGCTACCTATAAATACCAAAGCCAAAGCTAACATTTAGAGTTTTCCCACATTCAAGTGTCCCAATGTGAGTTTCCATTCTCCTATTTCTCTCCTTGGTCTCAATCTTTTACATAGTAGCACCATCTCCAACTAGTGCACCTCCACTAGATACATCAATGTTATTAGAGCCATAACTTGTAGGGACTACAAATCTACCTCTAGTAATTGAGCTTGAAGTGGTGGAGATGTAGTTTATAGACCAATATTGTCTCCATATCTTGATTTCCTCCAAGTGAGCTCTCTTGAACTCATGATAGCATCCATTGGTGGACCCTCCAAGTGCTAAAACAACCTATTCTATGCCATATAGGGTGTGAACAAAGTTAGGTTCTGCATCTACTATATATACACCAACAATCAAACTCTCGGAGGAAGTCATTCAACTCAAGGGTATCCATTATACCAAAGTAGCACCTAAGGCCTTTAAAGGTCTCATAAATCTCATCCATATCCTACAACAATAGTGAAAACACACCAAGTGCACTCTCAACTAAATCAGTGCATGTATTAAACTCCAAATGAGGGTCAATCTCCTCCCTCATTATGACCTAAGATACAAGCTAATACCAAGTGCTACTGTGTAAACCCATTGTGTACTACAACAATATACCCTTTAGAATCTACAAAGAACTTTATTGTGATAATGTAACCCAAACCATAACTAGTACCACCACAAGTACCCTACCAAGGATCACCACCAAGTGCCACCACCAACTAAACACCACTCACTAATATAGCTCAAACTATGACAATTGCACTAGAAGAAAGGGTGACTTGTAACTTGCCATCACAACATGCACTCTCATGATCTGCAAGTCATCATTTCTTAACTCACCAAATAGAAACATAGATTGATTGCTCATCACTCCAACCTCACTATTGAGCATACACCAGAGCACCAATGCTTTAAACTCAAGGCACCTCATATAAACATAATGCACAAACAAGAAATAGAGAATGGAGGGAATCCAATCACAAGAAGTTTAAACAAAATCTTCCATCTCATAAATCAACACCAAACTGATTCTACCACCATTTGGCATTTGATATAATAAGAGGGTCTACCTACTCTTAAGCTACCAAGATATCCAAGAATAGGATCAAATTGCCTCTCCTAGCCAAAGCTACAAGTGTATAAGTATTACTCAACCAATTATTAGGATAACAAGTGAAGGTGGACCAATTGGCTAAGGCACTAGTCTAGGAACTAGAGATATGGGGTTCAAAGCTTATTACATATAATCTAGAAGGGTTGGCAAATTTTTCTAAAAAATGATACAAAAACTACCAAAAATTCATCTAAACTTGCTAGCCTCACCATATCAAGCTGCCTTGTTGGCCCTTCTAGGCTTTCATAACCTTTCTAGCCCATAGCCCACCTTATAGCCTAAAAATTTAGCAAATGAGGCCTTTCTTCTTGTCAATTTAAACCCTTTCTAACCCTTGCCAAGCTTCACCAACCTGAGCACTAGCTAAGGGAAACTCAAGAAACCTCTAACTCTAGACAATCTCCACCAACTTGACCTCCAAACAAACCCTGCCAAGCTTTACCAACTCAAGCACTAGCTAAGGGCAACTTGAGTAACCTCTAACTCTAAATAACCTCCACCAACTCAACTTCCAAATCTAGACAACCTGTACCAATCAATGCACCTCCTCAATGTTTGGTTGACCACTAAATCATCTATTATTTATCAACTTGAGCCCAATTGTGACCATAGGGCAATTTAAGCAACCTCCAACCCTAGACAATTTCTACCAACTTGACCTCCATATCTATACAACCTCTGCCAATCTGATGCACCTCCTCTATAGTTAGTTGACCACTAAATCCTCTACTAACTATCAACATGAACCAAATTGAGACCATGGTCATATGCCTTAAAGCCTTGAAGCCTCAAAATTTAGCCAATGTGTACTTCTTCTTGCCAATTTGAACCCTATCCAAATCTGGCCAAGCTTCACCAACTTGAGCACCAGCAAGGGTAATTTGTGCAACCTCTAACTCTAGACAACCTCTACCAACTTGACTTCTATGAACTTGGTCTCCAAATTTGAACAACCTCTATCAATCTAATGCACCTCCTCTATAATTTGGTAATGATTAAATCCTCTACTAATTATCAACTCAAGCCAAATTGATGTGGATCTCCAAATCTCTAATTTGAGGAGATAAGCTCCCCAATCCACCTCCCATTTTTCACTTTGGGCTCAATTTGTACCAAATTGACCTTGATTTCACTTGCTTGGACTCAAATTGAAAACCCAATGTCTCAAATTGACTAAATTCTCAAAAATTTGGCAACATTTACATACACCATCTGCCCCACTACCAAATCTTTATCAACTCAAATAGGACTTCCATACACAATCACTCTTAGAGAAATTAGGACCACAATCAAAATGTACCATTGATCAGCTAGGCTTGGAGATACCACCAACATCCTTAGTTTGTGCACCCAATTTCCCGTTGACTCTCATTTCTTTGATGTAATCAGTTCATTCTTCCACTTGAAACACACTCAAATCAGATTTTTACTCAATCCTTTGCTCAAAAATCTACCAACAATCAAGCCACACCCTCTCTATTAAGAGACTCTAGGTGATGCTCATCGGCTTCTATCCACCATAGCCAAGAACTCAAAGGCTCAACATCATAGAAGTGAGCTCTCTAGGGCTATACTTTGCATGTCAACCCCTTTGCTTGACCTAGGTCTCTAGCCCTAGTGGCACCACTGACAATCTATTTGATGGTGCAAATGGGGTCCCACTATGTTATAAGTAGCCTAACATAAAATTTGATCACCAACAAGCAATTCATGATTAACTACCAAAATAGTATGATTGCCAATACTACTACTCCAATGTCCATGAAAACTAGCTTTGGTGATACAAATGTTGTGACACTCTTCTAACATTAATTGCTGCATTCTAAAGGTGCTAACTTCATTCTTTGGACAATAGTTTTTTGGAAAAGACCCTATAAGTTGGTACCTCAAATTCTATTGGTAAGATTGAGTAACCCATATGTTAGGAAATAAGGAGTAGACTTTGTAGTGATCTCCTTGTGGTACAATAAGCCCACAAGGTGGTTGAAAACTTCACATCCAAATTGTTAGTTCATCATTACTTTGTTCAAGATTTTACATAATAAGCTATTAGCCTTCTTTGGCAAACCATTTTCCTTTGGGTTGTAAGGTAGTCTTCCCATGCTTGATTTGGAAATACTTTGAGGGACTCCACCAAGTTGTTCAAGAAGTGCACTACCTTATCATTGACTAATTCTAAAAGTCATCTATATTGTGAGATGATGTTACAAAAGAAAAAATTTGTTATAATATTAACATCATCACTCCAAGTGGCTTTGGCCTCAACCATCTTCATTGCATAATCAATCTAGACCAAGATACTTTTTTAGGTGGCCTTTATGGCTACTTGTATAAACCTACAAAATGAACTTCCCACTTCTCAAATGGAGCTTAAGGAAAAATGAGTATCAAAGACCACTATGTAGTTGGCATTGGTCTTCTAATTTTTTGCTATGTATCACATCTCTTGACATAATCATATATGTCCTTTTACATAGTTGGCCACTAATAACCAATTGCCAAGATCTTCTTCACTATACTCTCTAGGGAGTAATGTCCTCAACCACCTTCTACATGCAAGGTTTGTATTACCTCTTCTATTTTTTCTAATTCAAGGAAATGCCAAAGAACATTGTCTCTTCCCACCTATGAATAATAACTTTATCTCCTCCCTTTAATGGGTATGGACCCATCTTGTGAAGGAATATAAATCATTACTTTGGGTTTATTCTGTTGAAGCACTGGAGGGTATGAAGATGCATGTACTTCATTGAGTGGCATGTTCCCTTTGTTGTCAAAATGTAGAAGATCTCTTTGTCCAAAAATTCATTGTTGAGATCTTTGGCCTGGTCTTCAATCTTAGGCCAAGATGAGAAGTTGGCATTTTCATGATGTGCTTCCTTCCTAAGTAAATTCTTGTAGTAGAGCTATCCACTTTGATATTTGTCTTGAAAAATCTGCCTTCTTCACCAGATATTCCAATGCATATGGGTCTATGTGGAAGACAAATTCATATTCTAGCAAGTAGGGATAAAACTTATGCAGATTTACACCATTTCTAATGCTTCTCTCTTGATGGTGGTATAATTTTTCTTAGCATTGAATAGTTACCTACTTTCATAATACACAAGATGATCCTTTTTTTCCCACCCTTCTGGTTGAGTACTACTATCACAAATGAGGATGTATCTACAACACATGGAAATTATTTTCCCAATTAGGGGCCTAAACTATAGGTGACTCTACCAATTTTACCTTTAGTGCTACAAAGTCTCCTTCTTGTTCCTTTGCCCATATGTATTCTTTTGACTTCTTCAAAAACTTGGTGAGGGGTGCTAATAGAATTGTATAGTTGTTAATGAATCTCTTCTAGCACACTATATGGCCTAGGAAGGCTTGGAACTTACAATTTTTGGGGCTTCAAGGCTTGGATCACCTTCACCTTCTTTACCTCTACTTCTATGCCTCTTCTTGAAATGTGATGCCCAAGCAAAATGCCTTTGATCATCATAACAAAGCATTTTTCTAGATTTAAGGATAGACTTGTTGATTGGCATCTTTTGAATGGCCGGTGTAAAAATGAGAGTGACCTTCACTTTGGCTAAAAACAAAAAAAATTCATTTATTAAGATCTCCATGAACTTCCAAAGATCATCCTTGAACATTTCTATCATCATTTGGTGGAAAGTTTGCATTACATTACACAAACCAAATGGCATATGGTTATACAAATAGGTACTCCAATCTATGGTGAAGGTAGTATTGTACCTTTCTTCCTTCCAAATGGTAATTTGGTCATAGCTTGAGAGTCTATCTAAGAAACTATAACACTCTTGACTTGCTATTTGACCTTGAATAATGTCCTTGAAGGACAAGGGATGGTGGTCCTTCTTTGTAGCTAAATTCAACTTCCAAAAGTCATGACACACTCTAATTTTCCCTATCTTCTTCTTGGGTACAATTATGATAGGGGATACCCATTTTCTATTGAGTATTAGAAAGATGATTCTAGTGCAAAGATATTTTTCTATCTCATCCATCACCAACCCTTTGAATTGAGTTGATATTGTTGTTGCTTGATCAAATTGCTCCTTCTTTTAGATCAATCCAATGTTCTCCAAATTGTCAAGGGATGCTAAGAATCTACTTGATTTCCAAGCAATGACATCATGGTATTCTTGAAATAGTTCTGCATAGTCTTAATATTTGGCTTGAAATGTGTACTTGGGTCTCTTAAAGATTTTTCCTTTTGCTACAATTACCTCTTGGCAATTATTGGGGTTAACAATGCACTCTACATGGTTTATAAGGCTTGCTCCAAGAATTATTGGGTTATCTTCTTGACCTTTAGAATGGTTTCTCCTTGTAGCCTCATCTTCTATCTCATAATATTCTAGGCAGTTCACCATGTCCTCTTCCAAAAAACCTTTGGAGCCATCTGGGGTATTTTTGGTGTATTGTCTTTTGAATGTGAGGTGTCTTCTACATACAAGATCTTCTTTTTGCATACAATAACTTTTATAGTATTTGTAGAGTCAGGGTTTGAGAATCAAAGCTTGTGTTGGTAACTATTTGATAGTCACTTGTGCTCCATACAAAGAAGATCCCCTAATTAACATAAGGTTACTGGTCTTGGTTATAAAGCAAAGGATGATGTAGTTCAGATGGAAGACCATACCGCCTTTTATCATAGGGACTTGTGAAAACATTCCTAATGGTTTCCTTCTTGTTTGATCTACAAATTGGAGGATATGTGAGGAAGGTTCAAAAGTAATGTATCCCAACTTGAGAGCCATTTCCTCTATCATGATGTTAACTCCTGATCTAGAGTAGATGAGAACCAACTACATCATACAACCATTAATTGCTATTTCTACTTCTATAGATCCTAAGTCTTCCAACTTTATCTTGTGAATTGTAGGAAGATTAGATTGGGTTCTCCTTTGTGCTCTTTGGAGTGCCATGGCCAAGAGTTTCATTTGTAAAAGTCTGTATCTTCTTATAGTTGTTTAACAATGATATTTTCCTGGGAAGACTCCCACTCTACAATAATGTTCTATTGTGTCATACTCGGATTAGAGTTTGCTCTTTTTTGCTTCTTCTCTAGCCCATCCTTCTTCATGGGAAGGCACCTTTTGGATTGAACATATGACCTTGTCCACCTTTGGGGTTGACTCCTTTGTTGCAAAATCCTTTAGGGTCAAACCTTTGGTCACGGACACCTTTGGCTTAAAATCCAATTCTTGCGAAAGTATGATCTGTAACACCCATTTGTGCATGTGTGTAGTATTGTGATATTTAACTGGTATTACAAATACTTGAGAGATATTATTTATATAGAGATAAAGGATGGTTCTACATTGGTCATGATTAGCTAAATTTAGTCATAGCTAAGATAGAGGAGACCTTTCTTTAGAGGAAGTGGAAAAGATGAGCACCACTATTTTGGATTCTAGTGTGTTGACTTGGTATTATTCCTAGGTGTTTGGCTTTGAGCAAAGAATTGAAAATTCTTGGGCCCACAAGCCTTTTTGTTTTGGATTCTTTATAGTCCAAGGATAGCCCATGTGAAGGAATCCTTGACTTAGTGGTTGGGTCAAGATAAGATCACATGCTTAGTGAAATATGCCCATGTAGATGGATATTCCTTTATACTTTTTGACTTTACTTGACTTTTAGCCTAATAACTTGAGTTACTCCAGTAATTAGTAACTTTAGTACATAACTATTTCACAAGTATATAAACAAGGGGTGAGAAGGTACTCATCATCCTTTCATTTGCAACTACTTCTCTCTCATTGAGTTCTCTAGTGAGCAATGTCTTGAGTCTTGGAGTGTTAGCCTTGGAAGAGTATGATGGAGTTGGGATTCCTTGCCTTCTTAGTCCATGTGCACTACCATAATAGCCATCAGAGGTTCATCATGAGTGAGAGATAGGCCAGCTCATAAATCATCACTTGTGGTTGTTCAAAGAATAGCTATCATGTCCTAATTGTTTTAGTATGACCTTCTTTGTTTTGGGCACGTTCCTTAGCTCCTCATTTTTTGGTGCGGGGTCCACATCTTGACTTGGGATAATCTTCTCCATTGCTTTGTGAGTAGAAGTTGATTCTTTGGTTGTGCCAGCCACATTGTGTTGAGTGGGAATTTCCTTTTGGCAACAACATTGTTCTCCTTTGTTTGTTCTTCCTGCACAAGGGACATTGGGGATTGCCATAGTATTTTTGTTGGGCTCTAGCAAGATGGCCTTGCCTTTACATCATAAGTCCTCTTGAAAAAATTGGCCATTAGGCAAGCTCAATTTCATATGATAAAAACCTTGTAGTGCAAGGTTTCTCTATTGTTAGGAACCAATTTGGAGATTGGAGGCATGGTAATGGTGATTGCGTTTGCAGTTTACATGTTCCCCTTATCTATTGGATGTCCTTCTTCTATCAATAAGTGGGAGACATGATTGGGTCTTTGTCTTTAGTACCTCACTCTCTTTATTTGCCTTGGGTGACAAATTACATGTGAAGGAATCTTTGCTCCCATACTTTGCAGTCTGGTCTACTCTTGATGCTTTTTTATCAACCACCTCTTGTCCTTTCAGCAGACATTCTTTGTGAGCCAACTTTTACATCTCTATCTTACTCCATCTCTCCCTTAATGAAGATTCCACCTTTTTGTGTCTTTTATGTTTTTTGGAGGCATGCACCTTGGCTAGGGTGATAGGGATCTTCCTACAAATCATAATCAAGTTGTAGGTTTTGACAACTTGTATGAAATTCCTTGTTTGGGCATACTCTCCATTGGCACTATGGTACTTTATAATTTCTTTGAGTAAGTTTGGGTCTTTTCTGAAGTAAGCCAAATGGTATAGGTAGGTTGGGAACTTTGCCTTCTCTTTGTCCGTCAAAAGGTTCATGCCAATGTAAAATTGTATGATGAAGGAGGCTATGATGGTGGTGGAGCCATCAGTCATATCTTCAAGCAGCTCAATGATCTGCTCACAAAACATCCTAGCCCAACTCACTGGTCTTTGCTTGTGTATAAGTTGGAAGAAGATGGTTGGTTGATAAAGTTTGTTCATTTCAAACAAAACAACCTCATTATGGTTTCAATGATGGTCCAACAAGCAAGGTCCTTCATATCTTTAATTTTGTACCCATTATAGACTTTCGTCCAATAAATAAGTCATTGATTATATCTTTCAACCTCTTGCTAGGATGACCATGTGAGGTCTAATCTATGTGCATATATGTGAATTTCTCCCAATGGCAAGCAATCTGCACCCAACACCCGCTACCAATTGTCCTTTGTCCACATCGTGGGGCAACTTTGCAACAATTTCCCACTCAAGTTCTTAGGAATCTGCACAAGTTTCCTATAGTATGGTGACAACAAGGAAGCCCGATGTCACTGCAAAACATCCATTTTCCTCTTCTTGATGTAATATATTCAATAACAAAAACCACATAGAAAGATTTTGAGGGGTTTGCTTACAATTTCCACCGCTTCTCCCCATTCAATTCAATTCCACTCTTGGGAGTATGTCCTATTATGATTACATATTTGAATCCTTGCTCAATATTTTCACTCATAGCACTACTGACATAGTTTCTCTTGTTTAGCTCTTGACAAACATAACAAAAAATTTTCCAACAAAGATGCCAAATTCTAACAACAAACAAAGATGCCAACAACAACAACAACAACAAAAAAGATGCCAACAACAACAACAACAAAGATGCCAAACATGATTTCATAAGGATTGACAAGCATAGAGAAGTGAAAAGCAAAAGGTGAAAGGTGAAAAGTAAAAACAACAAAAAATATTTGACTTGTGGAGTGGGGTTGGTCTTTTTAAAGTCCAATGGAGTGGGAATCATCCTTTGTCTGTCATGGTGGCTAGTGAAGGGTTGTGATTGACAATCACATGTGTGAACCCAAGTGCAAAATAGTCATCAATGGTTCTTTGGCGGCATGCGCATCTTTTCACATGATTTTGAAATGGTGGCAGAAATTGATAGAATTTTGTTGCATCTTGCTTTGTTCCATAGAGTTTTGTGAATTCATGGCTTCCTTGTCATAGAGTGGTTCATTTTTTTTGGTGATCATGTTCATAGATGGTTGTAATACTCCAAGGACAAGAGAAGAGAGAAAACACAGATTGCACACTCAAACAATCGATGCCCCAAGGGAGCACCTTCTCTTTATTATATAGACAAAGAGGATCTCCGCCAAGGAAGCTCCACCATAGGATTAGGGACACAGATAGGTGACATGTCAGCAAGCTCCACCCTTGGATTACCTACTTGGATGGGTGACATGTCTGGTCTAGGTCCTATCTGGTTGGTCAAACAAGCTTTGACCAGAGGGAATCTTTTATGGAATCTTCCTGTAGGAATCTCAGAATCACATGCGTAAGGTACCGTTGGAGAGCTCTTGACGAGACAAAGCAGACGGGAGGGAAGGCCAGCCTTTCCTCTATTGGGGGGAAATTTGCACATTTTTGAGGCCTAATTCATCCATTTAGGCCTCCAAAATTGCCTTCAAAGATTTCAGGCATATTTTGGTTCCTACTCTATTAGTAGAAGTTCCCTTTTGGTGATACCTCCTTCTGATCTGTTTAGACCATCATGTGTAACATTCTTCCAGATGTTACCAAACCAATTCTCACCTTTAAATCATATATCTAGCTATTGGTTCTAAGGTTCTCAAGTCTATTTCGGTTTCTGCCCTATTAGTAGAAGTACTCTTTTGGTGATACTTCTATCTGATCTATTTCAACCATCATGTATAACATCATTTTAGATATTACCAAACCAAATTTCACATCTAGATCATATGGCTAGCTCTTGGTATTATAGACCTCCCTCCTTTTAAGACGCAACGTCCTCGTTGTGCAATTGTTGCTCAAATGCTTGCACCAACATAGGTGCATGTGCCAAATTGGCAGCGGGCTCCCAGGTGGCTTCATAGAGGGGGTAACCTTTCCATTGTACTAGATAGTCCACCCGCGCGTAGCGAGTACCACGCATGCATTTTTGGAGAATCCGCTCCACTTCATATTCCTCTGTGCCATCAATGAGTGTCGGACAAGGTCGAATGTCTGGTGTGGAATGACCTTGGCCTGATCGGGGAGCATATCTACGTAGTAGGGAGACATGGAAGACTGGATGGATCTGCATGTGTGGTGGTAGCTCAAGGTGATAGGCCACAGCGCCGATGCGACGAAGAATCGAGAAAGGCCCAATAAAACGAGGTCTGAGCTTACAAGGTCCAACTAATGTGAGGTTGGTTGTTGATAGCCACACTTGATCCCCAACATTGAACTCCATGTGCCGACGGTGGGCATCAGCATACTGCTTCTGTCGATTTTGCACAATCTGTAATCTGTGCTTGGCGCTCTCCACACCTTGTTGGATTCTAGAAACAAATGTGTTGACTGCATCGACCTTGGTAGCCACTGGATGGATCTTCATCAAGCTAGAAGGCGTGAAGGGATGCTCACCATACATGAGGAAGAACGGAGTGACTTGGGTTGATGCATTCACTGAATTGTTGTAAGCGAATTCCACCAACGGGAGTAGGGTGTCCCACCTTTCTTGCTCTTCTAAGGTGAAGCCGCGTAACATGTCTTCAATTGTACGATTAGCCCGCTCTGTTTGGCCATCTGTTTGTGGGTGGTAAGCTGTGGACATGGCCAACTTGGTGTTGAAGAACCCAAAGAGTGTTTGCCAAAACAAGCTGGTGAATTGGGTGCCTCTATCGGTGATGAGTACTCTGGACAAGCCATGGTGAGCAAAGACTGCATCTAAGTATAATTGAGCTAGTTGTGGAGCAATCACCTCCTTGGTGGTGGGGCGTACATGAATCATTTTGCTAAGCCGGTCCACAAAGACCACAATGGAGTCAAACCCTGAGGCGGTCTTGGGTAATTCACATACGAGATCCATACTCACTTGTTCCCAACGTTGGGTAGGAGTGGGGAGAGGTTGAAGGAGCCCTGCAGGAGCTTGATTAGAAGCTTTGTTCTGTTGGCAAAGTAGGCAGCTACGCACATAGTCCATCACGTTGTTGCCCATCTTGGGCCAATAGTAATGGCGCTTGATTGCATCCAAGGTCTTGTCCACCCCGACATGAGCTGCAATGGCCGAATCATGACATTCCGCTAGAATGGTGGCGTGTAATTCTGGGACATTTGGGATCCATAATCTGCCATCCCAAAAGGTGAGTCCTTGGGTACTGGTAACACCTTTGGATGATTGTGCTTCTACAATCTATGGGTCAGTTTTTGTAGCCGCCATAATCTCTTGCCAGAATTCAGGGTTAATCTTAACCTCTGCCACCAAGTTGTTGGCCATTGGCATGCGGGTGAATGCATTTGCAAGTTGCTTCTTACCTTCCACGTAGGTGATTGTCATGTTGAAGCGTTGTCGCCACTCTGCCCACCAAATTTGGCGACGAGATAGATCCTTCTGCATCTTGAGGTAGACTAGAGGTTTGTGGTATGTCTCTACTACAAATGCCTTCTTGCCCAAGTAGTGATTCCAATGCTTGGTTGCTAGAACGATCGCCAGCTCTTCTCATTTTGTGGTGTGGTAGTTGCGCTCTGCTGGTAACAACTTTTGAGAGAAATATGCAATTGGATGCCATCCGTCATGCCACTCTTGTTGTAGGACTGCTCCTATTGCTATGCCTGAGGCATCTATAGCCAACTTGATTGGACGTTTTGGGTCATACCACTTCAAGATTGGTGCATGTAGCAAGGCGGCCTTCAGTTCTTGAAAGGCCAACTCGTGTGCAGTCCCCCCTCTCCACTTCCTCCCCTTGCCAAGTAGTGCCGTTAAAGGCTGTGCAACCTTGGAGAAGTCCTTGACAAATCTACGATAGAATCCCGTCAACCCCAAGAAGCTCTTAAGTTGAGTCTGATCTTCTAGGGCACTCCATTTTTGAATGACCTCTATTTTATCTGTCAATACTTGAATGCCCTCTGCACTTACTCTATGCTCCAAGTAGTCTACTTCAGACTTGCCAAACTCACACTTTGAGATTTTGGCGTACAACTGATTCTGTCTTAGAATCTGGAGGACCTCTCGTAGATGTTGTTTGTGTTCTATCATCGTGCTACTGTATACTAAGATATCATCCAAGAAGACGATAACAGACTTATCCAAGTATGGACAAAATATGTCATTCATTAGACTCATGAAAGTGGCAGGTGCATTGGTGAGGCCAAAAGGCATCACAAGATACTCAAAGTGGCCATACCTGGTTCAAAAGGCAGTTTTGTGCACATCCTCCTTTGCAATTCAGATTTGATTGTTACTGCTTCGCAAGTCTAGTTTGGTGAAGTATCTCGCTCCATGGAGTTGATCAAACAGGTCATCCATGCAAGGTAAGGGGTATTTATTCTTTACTGTTTGCTGATTGAGACCCCGATAGTCAATGCACATGCGCATTGTACCATCCTTCTTCTTCACAAACAAGACAAGGGCCCCATATGGTGATACGCTAGGTTGGATGAACCCTTTCTACAACATCTCCTCAATTTGAGTTTTACACTCCTCCAACTCATGAGGTGATAGGCGATATGGGGCCTTACAAGGAGGCGTCTTCCTTGGAAGTGTCTCAATTTTGTGATCTACTCGCCTTTTTGGTGGTAATCCTAAGAGTAGATCATCGGGAAAGACATCTTGAAACTCATCTACCACATCCTTCAATTTCTCAGGAATTTGTCCATCAAGTTGTGCACTCCGGACTTCTCTTATTAGACCCATAAAACATCTATCAGTCTTACAGACAGTTGCCGTCCCTACAACATATAGAGGCAGTTTCTGCCTGTGTGATTTTTCTTTAACTCCAATGATTGACCATTGGTGGGTTTTCACTACTTTCTTCCTCCAATCCACCATAGGGTTGTACTGCTCTATCCATGGCATGCCTAAAATTGCATCATAACAGGCTAACTGTATCACTCGCCACTCAATTGCTTCTTGATATTCTCCTACAAAGAGAGTTACCCGTCTAGGTAATGATTCAATCCTCTCTGTTTGCCCATTTGGTAACTCTACTTCTTCACTTCCATCTCTCTCTAGATCCATTCCCAATCTTATTGCAACAGAGCGAGACAAGAAATTCTTTGTTGCTCCCGGATTGATTAATACTCTCACTTGATTACCTTCTAGGATTCCATTCACGACAATCAATTGTGAGGTTGCCTTTTGGGATTGGTGCGCATTATTCTTCTTCCTTCCCTCGCTTCTCTGCTTCCTTATTGAGCCAGTAAGGCCGCAAGGTACATTTACTGGCGATCTTTGTTTTCCGAAGTGATTTCCACCTCCTCCTCGCCAATGTGCCTCTCCATGTTGTTCAAAGATCGCTTGAATGAAGGCCAAGGGCCTCTAGGGAAACGAGTGCGACAGTTGGTAGATATGTGCCCAATACGGCCATAATTGTAACAACGGCGTTGTTCTCCTCGAGTCCCTTCTCCTCGTGGGACTCCATCTCTTTGTTCTTCTACCCGTCCCCGCTCCCCTTGAAGCGGTCGTGCTCCTCGATCCCGGAATCAAAGGTTACCCACTTCCATCGGTACTGGTCCACCCATGTGTGGCATTTCTGCCCGATAATGTTGAGGTGGAGCTACTCCTTCACCTCCACCTAATGCTCCTGCTATTCTCTGCGTACAAGCAATGGCTTCAAATACCGTGCGAGGATTTTGCACCATGACTTCTTGGCAAATCCGCTCTTTCAACCCTCGTTTTAAATTGTCGAGAGCCTCTGCTGGACTCATGTCGGTAATTGCAACTTGTAGATCCAGAAAAGCCTCCACATACTCTTCAACGCTATTCTTCTGTCTCAATCCCCATAGTCGGGTTCAAGCCATCTGCACAAAATCCACCGATTGGAAATTCTTCAGCAGCCCTTCTTGCATTGCTGTCCATGTGACCTCCCTTCTCTCTGCCAGCATGGATCATTCCCAAGCATCATACCATGTGAGGGCTTTATCGGTCAAGTACCCACATGCAAACACTCCTGCAGCATGCTCTGTGATCTCTATTGAAAACAATCGGAAATATCAATTCATTCTCGAGATCCAATTTTCCACTACTCCCATCGAACGCTGCCCCTTGTAAGGTTCGATGTTGCAGGTCTTCTTCATCCGGAGTAGCAATGTGGCTTCATCTTTGATAGGGTTCGTAGGCACGGATGCCTCTCCAAGTACTTCAGTCGTAGGTATTGGGTTTTGAGACGGCTCTTCTTCTTGCATGGCTTGATCATTCCTGAGAATCTGCACTTGACCTTGTAATGTCTCCATGGTCATCTTAATCTCTCGAAATTCATTCAACATCCCTTGCATTCCTTGCACCAACTCTTGCAATTGCGGATCCATGGTTCTTGCAACCCTCAGTTGCTAATGTCTACTTCAATACAGAGTCAATATAATCACTCTAGAAGGCGCACAAACTATCGGAACTACCATTGGGACCTCAGAAGCTATCACTCGTTGATAATACTCCTCACCAAAATTCCTAACCACAAAATCTCTAAACATCAATTTCGGCCTCACTACATAACGGATTTCTACTTGAGTGTTGAAAGGGAGAGGATTTAGGACATTCATGTCCATTTTATCATAATAGAATGTAGATTGTCAAATCCCACTCTCTGTCATATATCACCATAGGTAGAATCACCGGGTTTGGTGAGTTCATCACTCTGTCCATGAATTCTGCGCCAAAGTGATAAACTAGCGATAGCCTCATCTGCTCACGCTGGATATACATAATCTTGATGTGGAATGGGTTTGAGAATGGAAAGCTAGGTGCAGGAAATTGGCCTCCCGGCACATCCATCCCATCCGCTCTCTAAAGTCCTTCCTAAGTCTAGCAACTACTCTATGTTCTCCACCTCAAATTACTTAGTTTTAGTAGTTCGTGCTATTCCAAGAGGGGTGATCCACTCTCTTGGACTAAAACACTCGCTCTGATACCATTGTAATACTCCGAGGACAAGAGAAGAGAGAAAAAACAGATTGCACACTCAAACAATCGATGCCCCAAGGGAGCACCTTCTCTTTATTATATAGACAAAGAGGATCTCTGCCAAGGAAGCTCCACCATAGGATTAGGGACACAGATAGGTGACATGTCAGCAAGCTCCACCCTTGGATTACCTACTTGGATGGGTGGCATGTCCGGTCTAGGTCTTATCTGGTTGGTCAAACAAGCTTTGACCTGAGGGAATCTTTTAGAGAATCTTCCTATAGGAATCTCAGAATCACGTGAGTAAGGTACCGTTGGAAAGCTCTCGACAAGACAAAGCAGGGGGAGGAAAGGCCAGCCTATCCTCTGTTGGGGGGGGGGGGGAATCTGCACAATTTTGAGGCCTAATTCATCCGTTTAGGCCTCCAAAATCACCTTCAAAGATTTCAGACATATTTTGGTTCCTACTCTATTAGTATAAGTCTCCTTTTGGTGATACCTCCTTCTGATCTGTTTAGACCATCATGTGTAACATCCTCCCAGATGTTACCAAACCAATTCTCACCTTTAAATCATATGTCTAGCTATTGGTTCTAAGGTTCTCAAGTCTATTTCGGTTTCTGCCCTATTAGTAGAAGTACTCTTTTGGTGATACTTCTATCTGATCTATTTTGACCATCATGTATAACATCATTCTAGATGTTACCAAACCAAATTTCACATCTAGATCATATGGCTAGCTCTTGGTATTACAATGGTAGAGTAAAAGATGAAATGGGTCCAACTACTAATAGGTTGGTCATTGTTCTTGTTCCTTGATCTCATAAGCCCATTTAATTTTGTTGAGTGACCCTGTTCCCTAGTATCATAGACGTATGACCCAACCAAATTGTTATTCCCTTGTTACAACACTCTTGTGATACCTTAATCATATTTTTTATTAAAACAAACAACTAAAAAGAATTGAGATTTGAAGAGAAAGTGGATCATGACAAAATTCTTGAATGGAAAAAATTCCAAGGATAAAAGAAAGTAGGTAAGTAGTGAATTTCACAATATTTTTAAGGAGTTCTAGTTTGCTAAAGTTAAATATGAATTATGTAAAGGAATAAACCCAATTATGAATCCAAATGATTGTGAATGGTAAAATATATTTATATGTAAAAAATGAAAATAATTATAGCCAAATTAAGAAATCAAGATCTATGTCTCAAGTCAGTGAATATTAGCTATAGTCAAACAAGATAAAATTTCTATTTTATACTCCTAGATAAATAGTGATTTACAAGAATTCACAAATTTTTCTCAGTATTTTAGGGTGATCTAGCTTACTTGGTATTTGCTTGCATTTTAGAAAAAATTATACCTATTAATCATATATATAAATGAATCTATATATGGCAATTTGTAGGCAAAGCAAAAGTCAATGGAGCTTGTAATCTACAAGGACTAAGAAGGAATTTTTTCATAAATAAATTAAGCCCTTTTTATCTTTTCTTGCTTTTGCTTTTATTTGAGTATAATGTATTATATGCATAAGACTCCATATATTTTACAAGAGAATTTTTCTCATTGGGTATGCTTTTGTATTTGGAGCTTTTTATATGTAAAATGTTCCAATGTAAAAATAGGTAATGAAGGTATTTAACTTATATTTAAAGTTACTTCTAGTTTTTACCTTGTTTTGTGGTACTCTATTTTGAGGTTTTTTTCATGTATAAGGGCATACTGATTAGCTAATTCTATGCTTGTTCCTCTTAAGTTACGGTGTTATTAATGTCTTATTTGATGCTTAACCAGTTTTATTTAACCTAGAGAGTGAAGTTGTGATGTTAGTTTCAAAAATCTCAACATAATACCATATGATTAGTAGCTTGTTCTATACCAACCTCAAGGACCTTGATAGGCTTTACATCAAGAATTTAACAATAGAGCATGCAAAATTAGAGCATGTAAAATCAATAAGATATCTTAATATATTTGTACCAATTCCAAAGAGGAGAACAAGAAGGAAGAAGGATCTTTTACAATCTAAGGATAGTACAAATACAAAAAGGAAGATAAAGGTAGGTCCTTTAGAAAGCACAAGGAAAAGAAAGTGGCCAAGCCAATGGGGTCAATGGACTCATGCTTAGAAGAGTATGTTCTACCTAGGAGGCCCTTTATGTTTTGTAGTGGGTTAAATGAAAGCATTGGTTTCACATGGGTATGACAATACAAGCTCTACATACCTTTATTGAGTGGAAAAGAGGAGTCTAAATTGAAAACAAGAACCAAATGCATGCTTCAGCAAAGTTATGGTGCTTTTTGAAGAGTTACATATTGATAATCATAAACATAAGCAAGTTTTATAGTGAGAAACTTGGGAAAAAGAATTGGATATTATTCTAGATTAAGTAGTTTCACAATAATTTTTTTGACTTGCTAGCAAACAAGATGACAAGAGTGAATGCACTTTCTTAACATCTTTATTATAGAGGTAGATACAGAAGAGTGGTTGGTTTCAAAGGAGGCCTTTGACATAACTGATCCTAACAAGTATATGTTTCCTATACTTTGTGGTGTGGGAATCATATTCTGGTTACCAACTCAAAAGTTCTAAAAAATTTAGCCCCTTTGACCCTTCTTAAGCTTTAGTTTGTGCTTCATCTATGTCAAGTTTACCAATATAGAGACATGTAATTTGGCAGCGGATAATAATACATACAAATAGTTTTGTCTGATGTTGCACGTCTAGAAGACCAAATATTCTAGTCAACTATTTTTGGAAGAAGCAAGAAGTGACCAAGATCTTGGAGTTCAATCAAGTGTGTACTATAAAGAAGAATATTATTACCAAAATTTAACATATTTTAGATGGTCTCTCTCAAAAGAAATGGGAAGTGGGTAGTGCAATAAAATATCTTCATCATGTAGGAGGAGAGTGAGGTGAAAGGCCAAAAGTGCAAGCCTTTTGAGATAAGGTAAGTAAGAGGAGATGAAGTTCTACTCTTAGAAGACATCTTACCATAGGAGTACATTGGAGATGTACCTTTTATACTTACTTGTTTGGCCACTGAGGACTTAATAACGGATGAAATATGAAAGTGTCAAAAGCTCAAGATCTATATGATTATAACTTGCCAAAATTAGGAGGTTTTACTTGCCAATTGCTAGAAAATGCAAGCTTATAGTTAAGAATATGCAAAGAAGATGCATCCTCTTTATTGAACCAAGAAGGAGCTTTGTAAACTTTACATGTCCTTTGATAAATTATTAATTGGTTACTTCATCTTAACTTAAAATATACTTTTCTTATAATATATTCCATTTACATTTGTATATATACTTGAATTAATGATATGTTGATATTTAATTTTTAGGAGGAAAAGGAAGTTAAAAAGAAGCTATTTGATGCAAGACCCAAACCAAATGTAAAAAGCTAATGGGCAAGAAAGAAAAGGAGGTAGTAGAAGGTATTCAAATTGATCTGGATCTTGCACATGTATCATTTGCTCTTGCTTTCACTATGTAGTGGGACTATTGTAGAGCATAGAAGAAGAGGTATGTGGATGGGATTGCATATGAAGCCTACAAAGAGGAGATCCATAAATTTGAGGTAGGACTACCACATTACCTATAATGTAGTTGACATAAGGGATTGCAATAAGCTCAATGACTTTTACATTCCACTAGCTTCCTTATGGATATAATGTAAAGGAATAAAAGTATAAATAAAGGAATAAATAAGAATAAATAAGTATAAATAAGAATAAAGGAATACTCAATAATAATATTGAGCTTTTCTTGAAGGGGTATATCTAAAATATGGTATGGTATGGTAACTTTAAGGCAATTACTATGGCAGCTTATTGGATTATTGTGATACTCCACTAATCCGAGTAGTCTAGCATAGTTGAAGAGATGTTACAAGAGTTGTGTATTGTTTGGTATATAAACATTTTCATTAGCTTTTGGATTGCTTTTTTGAAATCTTCTTTATAAGATTTTTCACTCTAATTTTAAGTATACTCTAAATTTATTATTAACATATTTTAAGTAATATTTTTTCAAGTTGTTTTTATGTAGAAGTATAAAACCAATGTGCAATACTTTGGTGGATCCTAGGTCACCATTGTCATGAGCATATTAGGATTGGATACAGGACAAGGGAGGAATCAAATCCTTGAGCAGCTTCCTTTGATTGCATGATTAGAATAGAATGCAACAAATCATTTAGTTGGTTGCATAATATCTAATTATGATTTAGGACTTGAAGCATCCAAGTGATGATCTCACATCAAGGTATATTAAAAGCCTCATTTTCAAGATCATATCAAGATGTGATATGCGACAATGAAGGAATCCAATCCTTGAGCAAATTTCTTTGAGTGCATGATTAGAATAGAATGCAACAAATCATTTAGTTGGTTGTACAATATCTAATTCTGGTCTAGGAGTTGAAGCATCCAAGTGATGATCTCAAATCAAGGTATATTAAAAGCCTCAGGCTTTGATGCACTATTTAATCACCATCTTTCCATGGAAAAGAGTAGGGTTCTAGACCTGTATGCAAAAGAAGAATAACCTCATTGTGCTTGGTCTAGATAGGCAAAAGTGGCAAAGATATGGTGCTAGATAGGCGTTTTAGTAGCTACACTTAGCAGCATTTGTTGATAAGAAAGGATTAACTTGTAATTACTACTAATGTTATCTTATTATAGGGTTCCAAGGAACAATTCCATATAGAGAGATACATATCATAATGGTATCTCCATGGTAGTGCAGAGGTACCTATTGATTATAGTAATGAGATAGTCATCTTTTCAAATGATATAACTTGGTGATGGATATATGCTTGACATAAAGGTAGAGGAGGACAGAAACATAAATGCATAGGAAGAAATCAAGAGCAAAGATCACTTTGATGTATGATAGGTGAGTTGGAGTTAGTAAATATAGTTTGGTTTCGGAATTATTTGATAATAGTATTTTAGCAATAAGAAGAGTGCGTAAACACAAAAAATCTTTTTTTCAACTCTCATGTTGTAAAACATATCTTTCCTCTATCATCTCATCCTTTGCATGGTGGATTTGTAATAATTAGTTCAAGGGAAATTTACAAAAATACCCAAAAAAGTTGTAAAATTTTACAAGTACCCTTGATTAACTATTCATTACAAAAATACCTTTGTTTGGTTTGGGACCGGGTTGGGGGCCATAC
This sequence comes from Lunularia cruciata, assembly GCA_948567375.1. Taxonomy (NCBI): domain Eukaryota; kingdom Viridiplantae; phylum Streptophyta; class Marchantiopsida; order Lunulariales; family Lunulariaceae; genus Lunularia; species Lunularia cruciata. The sequence goes on along the minus strand of OX419761.1, from coordinate 19,663,480 downwards.
TAGGCATTGGTGGTTTTTTGGTTTCATGGGAGAGGACTTATTTTTCAATAAAAGCACTATAATGTTGAACATCACAATGCTCACACTATTGTGCTCTTCATATTCAAAGATTATTTGGTGGTTTCAAATCTACTAAAATTTGGTATAAGGAGTCATGACAAATTACAAGTTCAACATTGTCACTCTGGTTAGAATTCCTTTATCAGTTCAAATTGACCAGGTTAGTGGACCTAACTAAAAAAATTTCTCTAGCAGATATAAGGCTTAAGATATCAAAGAAATTCTTTTATGTTCTATCTTCTGTTTCTATCACTTCTAATACTTCTAAACAAACTGTTCTTATGATGTGCTCATAAAGCTTGCAATTCTTTTTTCATTTTGGGGCACAACCTTGAACTAAATCACTAAACTATCTGAAGTTTTGGCTTGCAAGATTAGAAGACATGTTTCTATCAAGGATGTGGGAATTTGAAACCCTCAACAACGTATTTGTTCCTCATCAATCACTTCAACAACATATTGTGTTGATGATCTGCTCATACTAACTGGGACTGTTATTTAGTTTTTGTACATATATGTGGATTCTCTGAGAGAATTGAATTGCAAAAAACACTGCTTCTACCTCCTAATTGCTAAATTCAAGCTGACTTGAAACCCCCAATTGTGCAGAGGTAGCATGGAAAACCCACCTCTCAAAAGCCTTCATATAGGGTGCTAAACTCACCATGATAAAATGATGTGCATATACAAGTGCAAAATCATAACCACAAATTTCAAATCTTCTCTAAAATAATCACTCGTGGGACTAGGTTCAAAAGTTTGAAAAAATTCTAGCTTTGATCTTGTCTCCAAACAAATGCATTTTTTAGTAGTGAGCTCTAGCACAAGCACACACACGGAGGTCAAGCTAGAACTTTGTACCACCGGGAGTAGGATAATCAATGAAAAAGAGATCACCAAATGAATCAATCACAAAGGCAAGAAACAAAAGTCTTTCATTGGAATGAACTGGAGAGTAGCAAAGAACCACTGAGATATGTGAGAAGAACTTTCTTGCTTTGCACAGCCTTGTGCAGAAACTGAAGTAAAATCACAATTAGAAGTTATAGAGATCATTGTCAAATTGATCTTGAGTTGGGGACAGAAATTATATATGATAGCGTGTGGGAACCAAAAAGTCCTCTCCTACTGAACCAAAAGTTGCCAAAGCCTGCCCAGCCCGCCGCACCGCGTGCCCCAAACCAACCAAGGGTATTTTCATAATTAAGTTTGTCAAGGGTACTTCTTCAATTTTACAACTTGTTGGGGGTATTTGTGTATATTTCCCCTAGTTCAAATATAAGTGGTAGATTTAAAAAAGATAATTAATTTTCTCTGAAATGAAATAATCATGTAATTGTAGAAAAAGGAGAACTGTGGCAATATTTATGAACGTTACAAAAAAAGTCAAGGACTTTTAATATATGTATAAAATTTATTAATCAGAAGATAGGCCAGTAAGAGAACTCTTTGATAGTGCCCATTTTAACCCTTCTCTATTTGGTTCAGAATAGAGAAATTATTAAATTTAATACATGTAAATTTAAAAAAGAAGAATAAGTATATATAATGCATATTCTCAAAATGAGATATTCTAATATTCTGATATGACATAACATATATCTGAACATTTATTATATGATCTATCAATTCATAGCTAAATAAATATTTTCAAAGAATGTAAAAACTATACATAAATAAAACATACAAGGAATCATATAAAAAATTTGAAAAAATTTGAAAAAGAATTGGAAGGAAAAAATTCAAGTGAATAATTTTACTTAAATACCTTGATAATTTACTTCTATATATTTTTTATTCAAGGTATATTTTATTGCTTTTTAATTCTATAAGTTCTTACATTTAATGGAGAATTATTATATTTTTTAATTCACAGGATCACCAATTTCATCATATTTATTAGAAATTTATGTATAAAAAATAAGTATACTCTTCATCTTTTCAATTGTTACATCATCTTCTTAATTTTTTTTCTTAAACCCTAATTAGATCTAGCTTATTATTCTATTTTTTCATTTTGAATGGTGCTCTGATTTTGGTAATAATTATTTTTATTTGGACTACAAAAGAGTTCACAACTAGTAATCAAATATTTTTGAATTTAATTTTACACATTTTCTGAACTGCATACAAAATAATTTAAAAGAGAAAAATATACAGCTATTTTGGTTCATATTTTGTTTAAAATTTTATTGGATTCTTAAGTGCACCAAATTGGTCCATTTCCATTTTCTTGAATAAAAAATATCCATATTATCTAAATTTTTACCACAATTTTCATACCATACACCATGAAGAAACTTCAAAATATAGAAAAATATATAATATATAAATTTTTCTTGTATTTAGTGTTAAAATTTCATTCTTCCATATTTTAAACATTAAAATATTAGGGATAATCTATTTCAATATTAGATTTAAATTCAAGATTCAGGGTTCAAATAGATTATCCCTTATATTTTATGATTGAAATGTAATATTTCTATTAATCTTTTATGCGTATAGATCATTATATAGAATTGCTTCTAGAAATTCATATATGTTGCTTATGTAATACATTATAAAAAATTTTATGCAAGGATCATGATAATTTTTCTTGCCGTAAACAGAGTTTGATTAGTCTATTAAAATTCTCAATAGAAATGCTATATATTTATCTCTAGAAACCTAATGGGTATTATTTTACCTTGAGAGTGATTGTTATTATGCCGTCTTGATTATGAATGACTAGAGATTTAGAAAGAAAATAAGGACAGATCATTTAATTTATTGTAGAATCAGAATAAGTTATGAATGAAAATATTTCCAAAATTGCATTACATCTAGTATCAATAACCACAATCTATTAATATCATTTGATTATCTTGGACTAAATACAAGTCTGCACTAACTTATGGCATTTTTAAAGTGTACCAATGCCTTCTCTAAGTGAAGTATTTACCTTCTTATTCCATAGCAAACACTATATCTCTGATTGCATCATGATTAGCTATCTTGTATACTCCAAAGGACAACAAGTCATATAAATCCCCATTGCATTTAACGTAGTACTACATTCATGAACAAGGGGAAGATACAAAGTTAATGAGTAATGAATATATAGATGGGTGTGCCAAACCTAGGCACAAATTCATTAGTGTAGAAAAAGTAATTTTGAAAACTATAATTGAATTGATGCAAATCTGCACATCAATCACAGAACACAAGGAACACTAGACAATACGTAAAGTGATTTGTAGACTTCCTCTTATTGCAAATCTAGTCACATGAAATGAGGAATGGAATACCTATAGGGAAGTATGCAAGTTCTAAACTAGTAGAATCCTTGATTGTGTTGTTTGGCCTTGCCTCTGTCAATTATTACTCTCATGCACTTGCTGCTCAAGCTTTCTTGACTATGCTGCTAACATCTTGATAGAATGGAAAGATGCTTCTTATTGAAAGGTAAAGACTCTTAAACAAGCAATCATTGACCGCTTTGAACTAATGCTACTGTTTGGTGCTATGTGAAAACCCTAACTTCTATAATGCACGGTACAAGCTTTACCTAATTAACTATCATATACCACATGTACTACCATCTGAAATGTAATTTAAACATTCCACACTCATTCAAGAAATGGTAGTATTTTTATTAAACCTTTAAACTTATCTCTTGGTACAACTTTCATAAAAATATCTACAATATGATTGTTTGTGTTAATGTAGCTAAAGTAGGTCTCTTGTTTCTCTTGCTACTCTCTCACATAGTGATATGGGATCTTTGTGTGCGTAGTTTTCTTGTAGAATTGTGGGCTGTACACCAACTTCTCCTTAGACATCTAGTCTCTTTCTTGTAGTCCTTTGAGTCATATATTCTCTCTTAGGACAAAACTAGCCTCTTCTCAATGTCTTTGTCCTTCTCTCTCTGTCTCTCTTCCCTTCTAGGCAGGTGTCACATGTCCTTGTTTTTTCTCTCAACACTATGGCTCTCTTTTCATTGTCATGGTTGTTCTCTCTACATGTCATGTTCTTTCAAGTGGGGTATCTATTGTCCTCTATGTTTCCTTGTACAATACTACTTCTTTAAGGACAATGGTCCTCATCCTCCTCCTTAGACCTCTCCTACCTTCTAGTAGGGTGCTTGCTATCCTTGAATATATTCCTTTACATTATGATTCTCTTCTCATTATTTCACTCTCTTTTTCAAATCTTTCTTTCTTAATCTTTACCTCTTTCAACTCACTACTTATCCATTGCTTACAAGCACTATACTCATCAATCTTTTCTTTGCGCTGTTTTTGGCCCAAGAGAAACTCTTCTCTTTCCTCCTCTATTACCTCCTTGTGAGAATCTTCTTGCATCTTGTCAACCCTGATTTCAAGTCTATATAACTTTCAGTTATGGATACCTATCATCACCACTGCTTCCTCTTTTCTCCATGTAGCAACACTCTTTGGTGTACGTGCTTTGGATACCTTTGTCTATTGCTTGACCAATGTTGAATAGGTTGTGCTTCAACTCCAGAATGTAGAGAACTCCTTGGATGACTCCTTCTTGTCTTCTTGCACCAATCTCACAAGAAATTGGAATGTCTCCCATTCTAGCAACCCAAACCTTATGATGATCAACAATATACATTGGCCAGGTCCTTTTTTCAATCTTCTTGAAATCTTGGAACCACTCATTTCTATTGGTCATGTGCTCTAAAGCTTCCATCAACATACAAAACACTATTGTCTAAATATTCAAAATTCTTGTAGCAATGCTAGAACTAACACTCAATAGAAATACTTTGGGTCTTTAGAGCATTGGATTTAATTACAGACATTGTGGTGCTCTCCTCTTGAAAGTTTTTGCTCACCTCTGCAATATTGTGCCCAAAGATCTTTCTTTTTTCATTTTTTACAACTTTTCTCTTCTTTAGTTGTAAAATGTCTATCTTTTTCTAAGTTCCACTATTGTAGATACCTCCATTGCTTCTTGAACAGCTAGAAAGGTTGTCTCTACTAAACTCTCTTCTTTGTTTGCTCCACATTTGTTCAAGAATTCTTCCTTGAGTAGTCTTTTATTGAGTCTCTCAATGGTTTGTTGCTCCTTAGGTACATTATACCACTTGCATATGATAAGCCTGGAAAATTGCAAATAATCTTGATGATGATTGAGGAACAGTCTATTCTTGCACCAAGATTTCTTTTGACTAGCAAGAGTTTCTACTTGGCTAATAAAACCCACTATCTCTTCTCTCAGTTTTAACTGCAATTAAAATCATCTTTGTTGGAGAATGTGCTTGTTCTCTAAAGCACACTGCTCATGTACTGTACTCAATCTACTCCACATCCAATTTGTGTTTTTACAATTAATTAGTCTCTATAAATACTTCTTTTCTATGGCTACACAAATGTAAATTTCTAGAACATTATTCTTGCTTTGCTATTGGTCTCTTCTACATCTATTATGGCTTTTTTGATAGTCTTTGTCCCATTTATAATCTCTATAAGTCTCTTTGACTTCAAGACAATCAACATCTAGAATTTCCAAATCAAGAAATTCTCTTAGTTGAACCGTAAGTGTAAGTGTTATTAATTTGTGTGTTATATCTCATACATTGCTCCTTGTTCCCAGTCTACTCTTAGATTTAAAAGATCTCTTCTAGTCTCTCAACTCTCTTTGAAATTCTACACCAAGAATAATCTTCTATTACTTTGATAGGTTTTGGAAATTGTAATACCCCTAGCTAGACAACTTATCTAAAGGTGAAAATTGGCTTAGTAATATCTTTTGAGATGTCATACATGATTGTCTATGTAGCTTAGATAGAGGAGTCACCAAAAGATGACTCCCATTAATAGAGCAGAAGCCAAAAACACATCAAAAACTTAAGAGCTAATTTTGAAGGCCTAAATAAAAAGAAATAGGCCTAAAAAAATGAATTCCTTCCTCCTTGTTAGAAGGCATGGACTTCTGCCCTTGTTATGTCTTGTTGAGATCTTTCCAATGGTACTTCTTCCATGTTGTTTTGAGCTCCCTACATAAAGATTCAAAAAAGATTGTCTTTGGTCAAACTTGTTTGACCAACCAAATAGAACTAGGATTTACATGCCACCAATCCATATATCTAATTTAAGGGTGTAGCTCCCTTGTAAAAGATCCTCTTTGGTATATAATAAAGACAGAGTGCTCCTTTGGGCCATTGGAGTTTTTCCGTGCATTCCAATTTTGTGTGTTTTTGTCTTTGGATTGTTATAAAAACATGGACCCATAACCTATCAAGAATTGTCATGAAATTGAAGCAAACTTGCAGATCAATCATTAAACAAAAATAACACTAGAAGATACTCAAAGCACTTTGTGTACTTCCTCTCATTGCAAATCTAGTCACATGAAATGAGAATGGAATACTTGAATGCTAGTATGCATGTTCTTAATTAGTGGAGCACTTGATTGTGCTGTTTGGCCTTGCCTCTCTGTTGCTTGCATGACCTTGCTGCTTAAGCTTTCTTGACTATGTTGCTAGCATCTCAATGGAATGAAAAGAACAATTCTCATTGAAAGGTAAACTTCTATATACAAGCAAGCACTTGGTGCTCTAAACCTAACTAGCACTACCACTGGGTTCTATGTGCATACTTTAACTTCTACAGTATAAAGTACAATCTTTACTTACCTTAATTATCATATACCACATGTGCTACCATGTGGAATGTAATTTCAACAAGTAAATAGTGCATGTCAAAATGCCTTAATGCATATTCAAGCTAGGATACAAAATTTTGATCCTTGCTAGAGCAATAGAAAATATTGCTTTTGTAGCATAAAGAATAGATGGATAAACTAGAATAAAATATAAATTTTGCTAAAATTTTTGCTCTTTCAAGGAACATTGCAAACATCTATTACAATTAGAAGGTAAAATAGCAAAGGATGTTATCTCCAAAGAATAAATTTTTTTAGGAAATAAATAGACTCTTTTCTACCATGATAGTACATAGAGAAAAATTCTATCTCTCTTCCATACCAATCAAATACATCTCCAAGATTAGCCTATGACAACCATAAAATAGGAGGAAAGCAAAGATGATAAGAGAGAAAAACTACCTAAAAGTTATATATGTGTTATCTTTATAGATAATATGCCTACTCCTCCTCAAAATATGTGTTCAATGTACCAAGTCTACTATTACACACTCAAAGTCCATTGATATCACCAAAGACTCCTATAATCTTCTTATCAAGAGCTCTTCAAAATAATAGGAAAGTCAAAGAAGAGAGGATCATACAAAGTCATTAGGTTTGTTGATTAGCAATACTAGAGGAGAGTATAGCAAATACTACCTTCAGATCTCCTATCAAAGGAAAGTCATCCACATGAAAAATATCCTCTACAAGGGAGCATGTAAAAGGAGTATGATAGAAATTTTGGATTGTATTAACACTCCAAGAAGCATAAATCATATGTTGTTATGAGACATCCCTTGAAAGCTGGAATATGAGGAATAATACCTCAAAGGATTTGCACTACACTTTAAGATCTTGATTTCAAGCCCACAAGATTATGCTTCTTAGTTAAGTGGTCAAAGGTTTGCCTAATCTAGTCTGTAGGGACACACAATATGTATACCATTAATCAAGGAGAGAAAGACATAACCTAGATTTGCTAAAATAGTAGACATAAGAGGTGGAAGATAAAGTATAGTCAATAAAAATCTCTCTAAAGGATCTCCTTATGGTGTACTTGGCCTGTAAAGAATAGTGATACAATCTTGAGAAGTTGTGTTATTAGTAAAAAATAAAAATAAAAGATGCATAGAAAATAGAATGATCCCGTGAAAGGACAAAGACCACCATACTCCTTGACCTCTCTAAACATGGATACACATGAGACATTATTGAAAAGGTTTTCAATATCCACCAAAAATACAAACTAACTTCAGGAATTACTTAAGAGTTCTATGATGTAATCTCACAATCTTCCCATTGAAACAACTAGCAATAATATGAACTCAGGTAATGCTAGAAATGAAAATGATATTGAAGGACAATGGTATGATTAATAAGGTGGGATTAGGCCTCCCCACACTAACACACGACTAATTGATGCAAGAATCTCTCCCCTTGACTAACGCAGAAATTTCGTTTGTTAACTAGATGGTTATTGCTACTGCAATAACCATCTAGAATATAACAGCAAAATTGATATACCTCTTATTGTTGTCAGAGATTCTGAATGCACTTTACAATCTACTGTTTATACTAAACTGGACAAGATATAGTAGTTTGCCGTTTACATCCAAACCTATCTCTATCATTCAACCATGAAGTCAATTGAGCTCCTGGCTGAGTCTCCATAGTAGGTTCATCGTCAAGATCCGTCGTCGTTTAGGTGCAACGGTATGCGTATACGCTTGTCATGTAAGCTTGAAAAAACATATCGCTGTCCAAATTCGTTGAAACCATGAACTCATTGACTCACTGTCAACTTGCATGCCAATTACAGAAAAGATCCCAACATAGAAACTGAGAATCTCAACAACGGGATGACTAACATGCCAGTTGTATAATACCAGCACTTCAATCCAAATAACAGAAACGAATGTAAGTTCGTTTCTGTTGATTTGAACGGTAGTTCCTGAAGTGCTCCGTTGTCAAACAAACAGACGTTCCTTTCGGGATAGATCGGGTTTGTCAAAAGCTCTCTTTAACCCTCCGCTGTATATCCTATCCTCTTTACAGCCCCTTGATATAGTTTACAGGTTTACTGTGCAATGTCTTGAACGTTAACCCGGTCCTGAGCTTGAACTGAATAGTTACCCCGATAATTGAATCCTGTATAGCAGTATTACGTGGATAATCTAAGTATAACCTTCACCTCAAAATAAGTGTACGTCAGTCGTTGTAATGAAACCGCTTATAAAAGTCAGATATGTATGCACATCAGAACCTGATGCACGTGATCTCCATTGCTTCAAGAATATACCGTAGGGGTTTCAGAAATAGTTTTACTAAGCTCTGTATATTTTTATATAAATTTATATGACGTGTCAACAAAATCGGTACAGGGTCGGGCAATAGGAAGAAAGGGACCTGCTACTGACTTCAGTCCAAAGTTACTTATTCTTAGCAAACTCCATAACAGGTGGTTTTCTGTTGTTTCTGAAGTTTTCTGTTGGCACACGGTAAAACGTTAATTACAATTTAATGAAGTGTCTGATTTACTTTGAATCTAGTTGCTAACCACCAAAGCGGGAGATGAGATCTAGGGAATTTCTTGATCTAGGGAATTGACTGCGGGTGGGAAAGATCGGGAGCAACCCAATCCAATTCACACAATTTCACTGCTTGAAAGTGTACTCTCTACTTGTGTGAATTCATAGCGATCAAATTATCGACTCAAATGTGGCTCTTTGTGTAGAGAGTGTGGATTTACTTGCTTGAGTGTTCTTCCTATATTTCAGAGAGTGTGAATTCATACTGATTCATTTTCCTCGAAGAATCTCCTTTGAGTGCTCACTCTATAGAGAAGAATGTGAAGAGAGTGTGAATTGATGGTGTTATTTTGTAGGTGGATTTGAGAATTGAGGAAAATAGAGCAGAGCATGCCAAGAGGTAGCACTCATGGAGAATTAACCAGAAACATTAAAAAATATATATAATGGATTATCCAATTAAATTTGAAGATAACATTGAAGAAGGAGATTTAGATATGCTAGAACTGTTGATTAATGGGTGGGAGTATGCACATACGCATAGGTACTTAGAACCTAGAGTTTACATACCCTCATAGTCGGGAATTTGTGATTAAATATTGTAGAGGCCTAGATGTGAAGGCATTCTACCAGCTGACTAGAATGGATGGTGATTCTTTTTCAATGATTTGATAAGGCTCATAGTGTATTTCAAAGGAACTATTGGTAGCAGCAAACAATGGTGTGAATCTAAATAGCTCTTGCTCTCGATAGATTTGGGCATCACAGTAATGGAGCTTGTGTTGCAATGGGGTTAAAAATTTAGGGCATTAATGTAGGTTCAAAAATTACCTTTATAGATTGATTCATGATAGCTATATTAAATTTGATGAGGAGTCAAGTGGCATGGCCTGACCATGAAGAGAGAAGGAGAATATCAATAGTTTTTGCACACATAGATTTCACTAGTTTTGTAGGTTTGGGAGATGGAACACTATTTCCTCTCACAACTTGATCCATTGTGGATGGAGAAATATATTTCAGCCAAAAGGGTTCCTATTCCATAAAATGACCGCATGATTTGTGATGAGAAAAGACAAATTATATATTTTATAGGAGGTAAGTGTTCAATATCTAATCTTCCTTTGTCAATTCATTAGATTTTGTGCACCTTCTTGCTTTGATTTGTTTATTTGCAATGATTTGATTCAAGTTTTCATTTTTTTATTGCAGGAATGCCAAGGTCATATCACGACATGATGTGTTTGAAAATATCATCACTCTGAATTGATTTGAAGCGGAGGGAGGATGTCTTATGTTTGAGGCCAAAGGGTAGCTTTTAGGTGATTTTGGTTGTGTACCAATGCATCACCTAGTCCACACCTTCAAGCATGCCCAAATGGAGGACAAGCAAGATTTCAACAAATATTTGGCAAAGGCAAGGGTGATAAATGAGCATTGTATAGGAGTATTGAAAGCGAGATGGCATTCTCTTTGAGAGTTGAGAGTGCAACTTAAAGACACTAGTAGAAATGCATATTTATTAAAGTGGGTTTCAGTTTTTATTTATTCTACATAACTTTTATATAAATAGGTTTGATGTTTGGTTAAAAGACAATAGCAAATTTATGGAGGAAACTCAAGAAGATACAAGAATTTCTCTCAATGAGTGGAGCTTGTAGAGAGGAAAGTAGGTCAAGGGTGATGAAACAATGCCTTGCTCATCATCTTGAGGATATGGAATAAGAACATGTTTCTTTGTAATAGAAATATCCTTTATGATAAGCACCAAGTCCTTCTCTTATCCTTATTCATGATCTAGTACTGTTTGGAGAATGTTAAGGACTAGTCTTGTTCTTATGCATGAATCTATCTTATTTACAATATAGTAGTCCATGAATTCCATTTGGTATTTAAAATTTAGTATTCCAAGTTTGCAACTAGTGAGCTGCTGCCTATTGATGCTTATTGATGCCCTAGAAAAGGCCTTGTTTGATTTTTTGATGTTGGTTGATACACATATTGGATGTTAGAAGGCATTGGGTGACACTCCGTGTGAACAAAAAGGCATTGGTTGGTAGGTTGGTGGTCATTGACACCCTATATGGATGGGAAAATGTGCAAGTACATGCTAATTGCTGCTCATGAAGATGGAAAAGAGTTTCCAATTTAAGGTTGGCACTAGTTGGCACACGATGGCGCCAATTAGTGCTTGTTCTCAAGGCAATAGTTTAAGTACTCTTAATACCAATAGCTAGACATATTATCTAGAAGTGCAAATTGGCTTGGTAACATATGGACGGATGTTATATATGATGGGATAGGTAGATCAAATAGAGTTGTAACCAAAAGAGTATCTCTACTAATAGGGCAGAGCAAAAAACAACTTGAAAACTTCATAGTCAATTTTGGAGGCCTAAATGGATGAAATAGGCCTAAAAAATGTGAAAATTAACCCCCAAGAAAGATAAGGCTGGCCTTCTCTCCCCCTTACCTATCTCATTGAGAGCTTTCCAATGGTATCTCACCCATGCAATTCTGAGATTCCTTTAAGAAGATTCCCTTTGATTGAAGATTGTTTGACCAACCAGATAGGATCAAAACCGACATGTCACCCAAGCATACAAGGCTAAGGCTAGAGCTTGCTGACAATGTCACCTATCCATGTATCTGATCCAAGGGTAGAGCTTCCTTTGAGTGAATCTTTGCTACATAATAAAGTCAAGGTGCTCCTTTGGTGGCAATGGAGTATTGAGTGTGAAGCTTTGGATTTTTCTCATATGTTTCTCTTAAGGTCTCCTCTCCTTGGAAGATTATAGTGCACCGGTTGACATCATATTGTGGTGCATTTTGCCATCAATTGCTGCTCAAAATTTGGTACTTTTTCTAGAATTTTGGTTCTTTTGTGGTGAAATGTGATTTTTTCCCAACAAAATATAGATTTAAGATGTGATCTAAGTGGCTATATAAAGTCATACTTGCTGCAAAGAAGTCACCATTTTGTACATTCTTGGAGAGAAATTTGGATTTTAGAGGAGGAGGGAAATTCTATTTTTTGAAGAATAAAATGTGTGTTTGAAGACTAAAAATTTGGGTTTTCAAAGGAGGATTGCCATTCGAAGGAGTGAACCATTCAAGACAGCACCTTAAAATTAGAAGGAGAGTAGAAGGAGTGCAGTTTGGAATGGATTTAGGAGAGACTTGTTGCTATTTGAGACCAGAAGGAGTGCTACTCGGGAGGGATTGAGAGAGAAAGGGAGATTCAAAGGTTTGGGGGAGAAAGAGAATTGAGAGAAAGAAAGCTTGGTAGGAGAGCATGTGAGAGGAAAGAAAGTTTCAAAAGAGATCAAGTCTTGAGCGGAAGCAAGTTCAGAAGTGCAGATAGAAATTCCCATGGCAAAAATTTGGGGTTATGAGAAGATTGTTGATAGTGAAGGTTCAATACTCAAGAAGGAGATTGGTTAATTGGTTTTTTCACAATTCAACACATAGCTACCTTCATAAAATGGTCTTGGATAGATAAATACCAAGTTAGAACTGCTGTTGCTGGAATCAAGGAAGTTGATCTAGATGTTCTTCGCTTGAAAATAACTCTTGGGCTATCCTACCCTTGGCCGGAGGTAATTTTTCCCATTCTCCTCTCTTTCTCACTTTTTTTTTTTTTGAACTCCACTTGAGGTTTTTCCTTATATTTTCTAAGTCAAGTCATTAATGCCTACAAGTGTCACCTGATGTCATCCCACATTGCTTGCCTTGTCTTCTAGTGTCTACAAGCATCTCCCAATGGCACTTGGCTTATCCCATAGCATCCTCGGGTGTCACATGGCCTTACACCCTAAAACCTTGCATTGGTCACCCAATGCCTTTTCCTATCTTATAGTGTTGATGGGTGCCACTTGGCATCTTCTAGTTTTTGTCTTTTTGCTTACCCTATCTTATAGCATCAGTGGGTGGCATCATTTCTTTGTTCCTCAATGCATGCGGGTGACTTTCTGCACCATCCCATGTTATTTTCCACTATTTGGGAGTGTTGCTAGGCGGTGTCCAATAAGTTCCTTGATGAACTTACATGCTTACACTTGTTTGTTAAAGAATTTTCCAAGTACTTGCATGTACAAAGTTTTGGCATTCTTGGGATAAGAATTCTTGCACATGGTTGGTTAAAAGGAGGTAGTCTTAATTAATAATAAGATATAATTCAAGATGCACTTGCAATGGCAAGAAAGAGGATACCACAAAAGAGGACGGTTCATTACACAATAGTTTCAGATTGGTTTCCACAAAGAGATAGGGTTGCAAAGAGGTATTTGGCAAGGCAATGTCTATATCTTGCATTTAGTGATTTCTTCTAGATTATGGGTGCACATGTGGCATCAACTATTTGGCCCAAGTTTGTACATGGGCATTTGGTTCCAACACCAAAACAAAGGTGAGGAGATTTGGTGTGGAGGAGTATAATTAGGAGGAGTTAGCATTTTGAGCTATCACTACAGAGGTGGGGAGTTTTCAAAGCCAATTGAAAAGACCTAAGGGGTTCAAAGTCACCTTCCTTGGGCATATACTTACTCACCTCTTTGTGGAGAGAGGTTAAATTCTTGAGGAGGAAGTGTTCTACTTGAGTGAGGGAGAGGAGGAGATTATACACAATGGAGAAGATGGTAATGATGAAGATAGAGAGGATGAAGATTGTGAGTGACCAATTATATAGTTTTGGTGCATTGATTTTTGGTATATTTTATATGTTTTCATTGTTGGAAAACATACAAATTATTTACTATATACATTGCCAAATTTAATACTTGAGTTAATTTTAACATGTCTTAACTAATTAAATTGTATATTTACTTGATTGAAAGTGAGTTTTACTTGATGGATAACTATATGTACCTATTGTGAATAGGTGTCCAATAGATTCATGTTGAGACACATGCCTTAACAATATTGAGGTTAGGGAGTGAGTTTTCTTATTTACTTGATTGAGAGTGAGTTTTACTTGATGGATAACTATATGTACCTATTGTAAATAGGTGTCCAATAGATTCATGTTGAGACACATGCCTTAAAAATATTGAGGTTAGGGAGTGATAGTTTTCTTATTTACTTGATTGAAAGTGAGTTTTACTTGATGGATGACTATATGTATTTATTGTGAATAGGTGTCCAATAGATTCATGTTGAGACACATGCCTTAACAATATTGAGGTTAGGGAGTGATAGTTTTCTTATTTACTTGATTGAAAGTGAGTTTTACTTGATGGATGACTATATGTATTTATTGTGAATAGGTGTCCAATAGATTCATGTTGAGACACATGCCTTAACAATATTGAGGTTTAGGAGTGATAGTCTTCTTGAGAGAGCTCCTTGTGCATCTTCATCCATTGAGATAGCTCCATCCCCCTCTTCTTCCCATTCTCCATCCTTGGAGAGTGCACCTCACCCCTTGCATCCAAGAGTCCCTTCTCCTTCTTGTTTTCTGACATAGAGTGTGTATTAAATGATTGTGATTGAGTGGTTGAAGAGTGAGAGAGACTTTTTGTTGAGCGGGAGAGTAGATTGGAGAGTTTAGAGGAGATAGAGAGAGATTAGTGCTTGAGGGCAAGAATTGATTGGAGAGTGTAGAGGAATGAGAGAGATTAGTGCTTGAGAGCAAGAGTAGATTAGAGAATGTAGAGGAGTGAGAGAGATTAGTGCTTGAGCTCAAAAGTAGATTGGAGAGTATAGAGAGCAAGAAAAATTAGTGCTTGAGCGTAAGCGTATATTGGAGAGTGTAGAGGAACAAGAGAGATTAGTGCTTGAGCATGAGAGTAGATTGAAGAGCTTGGAGGAGCATGATATATTGTTGTTTGTGAGAGAGAGACTCTTTTGTGAGTGAGAGGATACTCTTGTTGCAAAGGAGGAGATGCATCTAACCTTTACTACCTATGAGATGGAGAGATAGTAGAGATTAGTTGACTTGGACTTGGATATTATACGTGTTATTGCCATGCTTGAGGGTCATAGAGTCCAATTACAAAATCATGCATGAGAGTTAGCATTTGCTATCGAAAGGTGCACTCGTGCACATGTTCAAGTAGAGGAGAGTGCGAGTAGTCTAGCTCAAGAGAGAGATTATGTGGCTTATCTTGGACCAAGACTATGTACTATTGCTTGCCAGACCCACAAGGAGATGCAAACCTAGACAGATGCCACCCATGTGTTACCCCATAGTGTTGTGACTTGAGAGACCCAAATTTTTGCCTCCCATTCCTTACCATTCAGTGTGATGACTCAAGAGACTCAGATTGAGTTTAAAGAAAGGTTTCATTTGTCAAGAGAGCATATTCTATGTATTCTTTTCCCAAGATTCCCAGAAGAAGATTATTATTGTGGATGTTACTTGTTTGGCATCATTAAGGCTTTGTGGTAGCACTAGTTACAATGTGTGAGAAAGCTTGATGATTAGGCATGGCTGGTGCTCTCACACACAATGGGAGCACATAGTGTAGATAGTACAAATTGGTGTTAGCCATTTCATTCAATTTTGTTTATGATGCTTTGGAGTTCTCTTGTGGATAGGTCTTCTGCCTGATGGATTTGATTTGTTGCTATGGAGCATGTGGTAATGGTCAGAACTCCTAGAGGGAGTTCACATTGGGTCTCACCTCATGGCCTGCTTGTGTTCTATAAATGTCCAACAAGATGAGTTTAGAGGACTTAGAGCTAGATCCTATGAGCAGGTCACTTCATTGTGTTTACCTCTTTGTGATCTTTTGATCTTGGATAGTTATGAACTCTCTTATTGTAGGAACAATCCACATGGTGTGATCCATCCTCCCTACTTCTATCCCTATAGGGAAGGGACATCATCATACACTTGGTCATTTGACTCCTTGATAATAGCTTTGGATCAATTGTCCATGATTATAGGCCTGCTATTAGTTGGGCAGAAGAAGAGTGGATGTCTAGTAGATTGAGTTCTTATAGTAGTGATCCATATGACCTTCTAGCTAGCAACATCAAGCACCGACCCTTGGATGAGAGCAAGTGATGCCTTTGGTGGTCATTGAGTCCATTTAGGATTCAACATTTATACCAACACAAACTTGGGGATGTAGTTGCACATTGATTCCATGTTGGAACTCCCTCTTCTTCTTCACTTCCTTTTCCTCCAACATAGTGACTACCTTTAGGGACTACACATTTATACACATCATATGTATCAAATTTATTATTATACATTTATTTCCTTTCTCAATTTCACTTTGTGTCACTCTCATACCTTATATCATGTGATATGTATCATAGTTTTGATTCTACATCTATTTACATTTGCACTTTTTGTCACTCTCATACCTCACATCACTTGAATTTGAATTTGTTAAACAACAAAAAATTTATTCACTTATGTTTGGGCATCAATTGGCTTGGCATCTATGCTTGCTACCCTAAACAATGGGTGACATTTTGTGCCTCCCATACTCAATTGGCATCATTGGATGCCACCCTAAAACTTACACACGCTTTGCAACATGCCACTACATGGCATTATGTGACACTATGCATTCTTCAGTTGGGTGTCAACTCACTTATGTTTGGGCATCAATGAGTGCCTACTTGTGCTACCTGTTAACAACATGCACCATTGCATGTTCACATACCCAACTTGCATCATTATTGGGCACCATCAAAAGACTTACATATGCTTCAGTGCTTGCCATTGCATGGCATTTCTTGGCATTGGGCATTCTTTAATCAAGGGTCAACATTTATTATGAGTTCTTTCCTGGTAGTTTTTATAAAAAAAAATTGACAATCTCCTTGGGATTGAATGGTTCACATTCATTAAGTATATCTCAAGGTTTCAATCATTATATATGGAGGCTATAAAAACCAAATTTAGTCTATCTAATCAATTTAGATTTGGTGTTGTTAAATAGAGACCTATAATCATAGCAAGCATGCTTGCATGAGCGAGCAACAACAAGCATTGACAAGCAGTAATATGTGCCATATCATGTATTAGTTGGGAATGTGATGCTCTTTTGGACTCCATGCGGTACTTTGGTTTAGCTATGAGAGCAAGAGGTTCTTGTTCTAGAAACCTCTAGAGGCTACACCAAAAATCTCAACTCTCAAAATCTTAATCACAATTCATAGTCAATTCAACAATCAAAGATCATCTTTGATTATAAACATACTTAGTGTATATAAAAGTGCCTTCAATGGTGGTATCATATTCTCTATCAGTAGAGGATGAATTTGGAGCTAGATGTTTTGGCTGAGGACTGTAACATGTAGTAAAAGGCTTGATTTTATGCTAAACTTGGGTTAGCACTTTGAAATATTGACCTATTTCCTCAAGAGATTTTCCTCCCCACAAGTGACCCATTTTGATTTCATAAGTGCACTTTGACTCTAGATTCATCTTCTTGAATTTGTGTTTTTTTGCCCAAGCTTTCCTTTTATAAGCACTCAATTTCTTCCCAATCTTGACTTTCATCTTCTTTGTCTCTAATTTAACACGCTTAGCTTCCATTTTCATCAATGTCCTTTTCTCTTTTCCTCATGTTGGTGGCTTCTAGTTCAGCTAGTTGTAACCTCTTCCTAGATTCTATAATGTCTACCTTCAACATGGTGATTTTGCTAATTCTTGAGACAATGACATATTATGTGATATTTTGGATACCTTACTTGTGGATGTTCCACTTTTTCTCCTCTTTGGGTCATTTTCTCCTTCTTTGTTGAGGAAAGTGCACTCTGACCCATCTCCTATAGAAGCTAGTGGAGGTGGTTTAAAAAAAGGTGAGCCCTTGACTGGTGCAACAATTGGGACTCCTCCTTGAGTAATTGGATTCCATTCTCCAAGCACTCCATGTAAACACTAGATAAACTTCCACCCTTGGATGTTAGGGACAAACTAAGGCCCCAAGTCCAAGATAACCGCCTCAAGAGGAGATGGGAATTGAGAGCAAATCAAGATGGTTTCTTTGCATTCATGAACCTCCTTGACACCAACCTCATATGAATTGGGATTTAAATATCCAAAAATTACCATAGCAGGTGGAGTAATGTAGCTATTCCCAAACATAGCTTCCATTCTAGCAAAATGCAGAAAAATTTATTCAATTTTTCATCTATAGTTCTCCATCCTTTGTCATATTCCTTTTCTGTGAGATCTTCTTCCGTGACCCTAATCTTCTCCAATAGACTTGTTTTTCAACTCCCAAGTTTCTTTGTACGATTTCATATGCAGCCATTTCTTGTGCAGTCTATAACCTGTGATAGAAATAGGAAATCCTTGCACCTCCTAAACCAAAAATGTGGCATAGAAATAGGAAATCTTGCACTTCCTAAACCAAAAATGTGCACATGAAACTAAAAGCAATGGATTTTTGAACGGGCTTTTTGTGATTCCCACCATGAATCTGTGCAAAACGGGGTCTTCCAAATAATCCAGTATTTGGCCATAATGGTGTGCTGCCATGCGGAACCGTTCATCCTCTTTTTTTTTCTAGGCATGGAAGAAGCCATCCTCAACAATTCCCCAAACTTCCCTAATGATTGTATTGTTTGCAAATCCAAATATGAGTCTAAAGGTCTTGTTTCTGAATCCAAATGTGAGCCTGCACTGCAATTAGGTACTTGCACTGCAATTAGGTACTTGATCTCCCATTTCATAGTTTTTTTTCACTTTTGGCATAAAATTTCTTGACCCTAATCAACTTTTTGGTTGCTGCAGGGCAGCAGTGATCATTTTCCTTAACTGGCTATCTTCCTTGCTACACTAATCTATTGAAAGAACCACCACACCAATTTGAAACTACTAAAACTGCCGTTTAGTTTACCGATAAGAGCATTCACACACCATTAGCACACCAATGGTGAAATTGAGTTTCAAATAGCTGAGGGCTGCATGATTTGGAGCAGATGGTATCTGCCAAAAAATTTCATGACTCACAGCATGGCAACCCTATTAGGAAGCCTCGTTGCCTCTTCTGACTAACATTTATTTTGAAGACATCTAAACATTAGTAATATCTCGCTTGATTTTTTTAAATGAATGCAACTTGCACTAAATATCGTTACACCGTATTGTTTAAGGTGTTCATTTATTAGCACTTCATCTCGATATTGAGTTCACTGCAAATAGTTATGAAATTTGTTATTTATCCCACGGTCATCAGTCGAAATTATTTCTGAAACACCCTAGTATGAATGACACGTATGAATGATTGGGATAAAGATGACCCGCGAGATAAGGTCACCCTGAGGCATCGTTTTGTTCAATCATGATTCTGTTCGTTAATTGGAATGCGCAACAGGTTGCTTTTGCCGAACTCCATTACGGATGACTCTCGTGTATATTGATAAATCCTTTATATTCAGGTGAAGAATATCCTAATATGCTAATTATAAAACGTCAAGGTTGGCCCCATATTCCACCTTATGTCTCATCCTTGTATTATGATGTCTTATCCTTATAAGGGTTGATGGGGTCTTCCCCTCCTTATATGGTTTGATGAGTCTTCCCATCCTTCTTGGTATTCTAAGCGGGTCGCCTTCTTTTCAATTACAAGACGTCAAGGTAGGTAGATAGTCGTCATTCAGATCCTCATATGTAATTATATAAGTAACTCTGGAGCAATATTATAAGAATAACAAACCATACCTAGGTATATCTGCTTTCAATAGTATGCTTCTGGAATGGCCTTTCTTCAAATCCACTCCTCTGTATAGTACCCTAAAAGTGAAGGAAGCGGAGTCTTTCACGTGGGTTCGTCGTCACTACAGACAATGCTTCACTTGTATCTCTCTAATTGTACCCAATCAGGCTATATAGGTTCCCTCTTAGGAGGTCGCTTCGAAGAGGAACTCAATCAAATTCTCCTAAACTGCTAGAATCGTTGCTCCCTCGATTGGCAAGCGATGCTGGATCATAGCTAGTACCTGTCATTGCCTTTGCACTGAACATTCTTACCAGTGCCCGAGCTCGAGCCCGATGTCATGGTATCCTATCTACACTGAACTTAAAAAACTGATACTCCACCATTTCTAGATGAATCAAGTGCGCGATACAGTGAGCCCTTCAACAAGTTATATTGCATGTTTGTCTCTTTGTGCGGTTGTACGTACCACACATGGTTAGTGCTGGTACTGCTACTGCCTCGCACTAAATTTAGAAACGAACCTTCAAATGACTACAAACCAAACAAGAGTCCCCGAACAATTTGAGAAAAATAGACATGTCACTAGGTCCCCTGGTATTGAGATCTAGAATTAAGTATGTAAGTAAAATGATTTCATATATATAAATAGCACCCAAAGGGACAGGGAAAGGAGTACAAGGCACCGACAAGTGCAAAAAGGGTGTAAGCCTATCAATCCTAAGTGGCCAAGAAAGCCAAATAGAAACCCGGACCAACGATACACCAAAGAAAAGGCGCACAAACACCAAGAACAAAAGAAGCAAAGAAGAGAGTAGTCTATTCCTGAACGGTGTGGTAGAAGTACTCCAGTGGTATGTTTGGTGGGGAAGGGAGGACCCTAGCAGTGCTGAGTTTTCTTAATGCTACTGCTCGTTGGTGAAGACCCAAAGTTTGAGTGCATTGTAAAGTAATTGATGCACTTTTTAGATAGCACAAAATGAGCATGGATGGAGAGATTGCTAGTGCCCCTCTCCTCTACAAGGAGCCCCACACTACTTCCTTGACTAGACTGTCATAATGGTGATGTAGGTGGCCAAAAATCTAGATTGTGAAAAAGACAAAGGTATCTGAGACAACAGTCCCATATTGGTATTTGAGTATTGGTCCTCATTGCCTCTAGAAGTAATGGTTGCTATTTCTCTTGCCCATGCCAATGACCAACCACTGAGTCATACAAGGTATGATGACCATCCATGAATGTAACAATATACACTTACACCAGACAGGTAGGTGGTCTTAGTAGATCCAATCATTGCTCAGCCTAAACCTGGGCTAGTGTAGCTTGTAAGATCTATGCTTTTTATATCACGAACTATGTCGTGGGCTCTAGTGTGCTTCCACCTACTACACATCACAAAATGTGTATGCCCTATATGTCATATGGAGAACCACATGCTCATTGGTCCAAAATCCCTTTTAGAGCAAGATGTGGGAGACCAAATCTCAATCATAGAATTGTGGCAAACTACTCAGAAGTAAATCTGAAGTCCTCAATCAAAAGAGAAGCCAAGAGCAAGGCTCTAGAGCCTTTTCCTCCATACTAGAATCCTAGCTCGATTAGATGGAGGTGCTTCAGTGAGAATACTTGTAAGTGTGCATATGCTCACCAAGATCCAATCCAATTGAATCTTCCTAGAGTCTAGAGATACAAAGTGAATAAACTCAGGGAGTGACATTCATACAAGGCTTGGCTATAAATTGTGAGCAAAACTAAGATATGATTGAAAGGCATAAGTGCCAAAATCCACTATCATGATAAGTTTCAACAAAAAAGGATACCTCTCATGTAAGGACATATTGCTAAACAAGGGACCACTAGAGCCCAAGGGTTATATGCTACTCCCAAGGGCTATATGCTACTCATGCTATGGCCTCTTTCCCTATGAGGTAACATTCACCCATGACTATGGATAGACCTATATGTTGCGTACACCACTCATATTATAGTTATGGAGCATGCATAGCTCTAGCAGAGTGGAGAAAGTGTGATGGACAGTACTATGAAACATCTATAAATATGCAAAAAGGCCTCTATAGGAGTGAAATTATATGCCTAAGAAGGTAGCATTGTGTAAGAATAGAATAAGCCACTTGGGTATTCCCCAAGCAGTGGAGTAGGTGAGCATGGGTTGTGGCCTAGACTAATGTGTGAAAGATGAACAAATTGCAGAAGTACTCCTATCCCAAAGGAGAGCCCAAAGCTCTCAAACCACCTACAAGGAAGCCAGAGAGAGTGAGTACCATGTCTGTGCTCTTCTAAGAGAAAGAATATAAGATTGGAACTTCCACAAGAGTCTGATGCCCCAAATGAACACTTTGACTTTATTCTACAATGGAGAAGATTCCAACCAAGGGAGCTACAACCTTAAATTAGATACATGGTTTGGTCACATGTCTACAAGCTACACCCTTACTAGGTGTAGCTTGTGGATTGGTAACATTGTCATGCTTGGTCCCATCTGGTTGGTCAAACAAGTTTGACCAAAGGGAATCTTTTGAGAATATTTTTGTAAAAAGCTCAAAATATCATTGAAGTGGTATCATTGGAAAGATCTGTGTGAGACATATTGAGGTGGTGGAAGAAATATCATCTTCCAAGGGAGATGGGAATTCATTTTTTGAGGTCTAATTTTTTCATTTAGGCCTCCAAAATTGGCTCTAAAGTTTTTGTTGTTTTTGACCTTTACTCTATTAGTGGAAGCTCTCTTTTGGTGAATATTTTATCTGACCTGCTTAGACAATCATGTATAAAATTTCTAAACATATCATAAAACCAATTTTCACATTTAGATCATTTGTCTAGATAATGGTATTACATCTCCAAACCTTGCATTTATGAGTTTGGACTTTGTAAACCCAAGGCTTCTAAGCTTAGTGTGAAAGAAAAGACCACTTGAAATACATCCTCCAAAGGGCACACAATATGAGTGTTGTCCAAGAGGGATGGGAAAAGATAAGAAGGAAAGCTATTGCCACTTGGGGCAAAGTCTCATAATGAGGTATGACAAAAAGAGGCCATGCAAGGGAACCCCTTGTCATGTGCACTTTGTTGATATCAATTATGTGAACTCTCTTGTAGTAGTATGGTGGTTGTACAATAGAGGTGCTTTGATACCATAGAAAATAAAAGATATATAAATAAATGGGATCAAAGAGGAGATCCAATCTCCACTTGAGCAAAGAGAATTGAACAATGCTAGACAAGAAATGGTATTAAAGGCATAGCAAACATCAACTTGGACCACCATCCAATCTGGATGAATGTCCAAGGGTGTGTAAATGCACACAATAACCATTTTGCATCTCCATGGAGTAGACACATCAAGCTGATGTGAAGAATACAAAGACAACTGAAGTTGTAAGCAAATAGTATGAGAAACTATGTGCAAAAGAAAGTACTCAATAGCAATGGAGTGCACTCTTGAGTTCTCCTTTGAAAGAGCTTGGTGACGAGAAGCACTATTAGACAAGCTAGTCCATGGAGCACATGACCCAAAGCAATGTGGTGACAAAAAACAAAGCAAAGAGGAAACCAAAATCTAGAGTACTTGGAGAGAGGTAATCTTATAGATACTCAAAAACTAGCCCAGAGGACACACCCATGAGAAATGTAGAGAGTGGAGTAGAGCATGTGCAAAGAAGATCTTTACAAGCTATAAGTCCTCATCTAGTTGATAATCATGGAGGAATGAAAAAGGTCCTTAGTAGTTGGTGGATGGAGTGTCCGTAAAGTATATAGATGCTTGGGTGGCTCATCTATACTCACCTACTTGAACCCACATCAAGGATAGATAGAGACGACGACGATTTGGAGGTAGTGCAATGAGCAATCGAGACTATACAATCTGCCTAGCTGCTGCTTGGGTTCTAATGGTATACTCATCATGGAGTACTGCTTAATTTCCTTGCAAAGGCCTATGAATCTCATGGGTAGTCTCTAGATGTCCAAGAGTATCCCTATGGGTACAAGAGACTGAAAACAAAGAAAAAGGAAGCAAATAAAGGAGGTGAGGAAGGCCTATCTATGACTACCAGAAATCTTCCTCTACCTCCAATTTCCACTCCACAAACATATTTGACCACCATCCTTGCTAGTAGTGTTATGCTCCCAATCCCATACTAGAGCCAATGTAGTCCATAAAGGTGAGTCCTATGGTAGGCCCCAAAACCTCCCTACTCCATGGTATCCAGAGTGGCATCGCCAAAGGGCGAGTGTAGCATGGACAGGTAATCACATAAACCTACAATCTGACAGTAAAACACTAATCCGCCTCTAATCTCCTTGAGTTTGCCTGGTAAACCCTAAGTGTGCCTTAAGAGTCATGATTTTGCCCTTGAAACCTTATTTGGACCTCTAATCCCTAATGTAGCACCAAAAGCACTAAATTCTCGAATTGTGTAGTTTTAGCCGGACTCCCAAGGTTTTAAGGTAAGGAATTCCTGGATTCCCAAACGCCTGCCTCAGCTAACACCCCCGCATGCAAAAGAGGCCACACAACGCGTCCTAGACTAACTGTATGCAGGTAGAGATGTCGTTGGAAACCCCAAGCATTGAGATTCGAGTCTTAATTGTCTGAACAGAAGGTGGTTACTTCCGTGGAATTATTTCTGGAGTAAAATAGCAGATAATGCCAATAACACTTCCTGTCTTACAAGTGCCAGACCTAGCGCCAATTGCCCTTACACGTACAATCAATCACCATATATGCATGAGAAGAATTAGTTCAAACATTCCAAAGTTGAACGACTTTCAAAGTTTACTGCCATTCTGTAGCAGGCAAAGCTCTTAGTGTCATTGACGGTGTTCGCCCCTTGAGATTTCAAGTCAATAGTTTTCAGCACACTAAACTGCTACGCTACATCTTCGTCCCTCTAGTCAATAGATGAAGGCTGTTTATCAATACAGGAAACTGTACTGTGATTTAATCGATCCAAGTGGTCGGTTCAAAATCAAAATACATGTGTCAACCTGAAAAGGATTCAACGTGAATGAATAGTACCTGCTATGAACTCGGTTTATCTGATCGTGATGGTGATGTTGACAGCTTTGGAAGACTTTACCTGCTCAAGACTCACTGACAGACTTCGTACTGCACTGGACCATATCGTCCAGCGATTCAAGCGACGAAAGACGGAGACCTCTCAAAGAGATACATGATAAGGCCTCCTCCGGCTGTAGATAGATTCCCTGAACCTAGCGTCTATATTTACACTTGCCGATAGAAAGTAAAGTATCAGGGGCGTACATATATTACGAATCAGAGTCTTCATATTCCCTTGCTCCCATGCGTTTAATAGAGATAGCATGAGACTAGCTTTGTGCATACCCAATACTTCGCTTTGGATTCCATTCCCCAATCACTGATTTGTTAGAGCTGTTGACTTGACACTGGTCACGTTGGATGTCAGCAGAACTTCTAAAAGGGTTTTGTCTTCGTGTAATTTGACCTATGATCAAAATTGCATTTACTCCAGGGTGTTGTCATTCACGTTACCAGGCCACTGTAGATTCATGTGAAATAGACCTGTAATTTCAGAGTCAACTCAAAACAAAGCACCGAAAATCCCTTGGAAGCAGATTGAGACAACAAGAAGGACAACAACATGGATCATCAAAAACATCAAAAAGCTGTCGAGCTTTTTGGCGTCCTAGTTTTGGGGATACAACAGGCCCGAAACTTTTGAGCTGGCTACAGTTAAATCCTCCGTAATGATAAACGACCTTTGTAATAGTTTCTTGACTGCGGCCGCGACTTTCCCTATCAGATTCTCGAGTCGTTTCCGCAAGCCTTTATTCTACTCGAACTCATCTGGAGGAGGTCACATAAGAGCTGTGAGGTAAATAGAAAACGTATCCGAAATAGGTGGGAATGACTCAAAATCATTTGCTGCAGATACATATGCTTTGTCAGAGTGCTGGTAGAAAGAAACTCGTACCTAACGCCAAATTGCTGGTCCTCTATCTATGTTTACCGTCTCTGTTCTTGCTTTCCTAATGCGAAGGATGATTCACTTCATCTGATCAGGAGTTGATCACTCAATTGAGACATTCAAGACATTTTCAAGTCAAAATCTGTTTCAAAACTAGCAGAGGACCGTCCTGTATTTACAACAGAACGTGTATTCCGCCTGCGAAGCTACGATCCAGGAATCTGAACCATCTAGAAACGCTTACAGTTGCTTGTATAAAGCGGATAAACTGTGATTTTGTGATTAGACCGGCGAGTGCAACAGTAGCTTTTGTTTCTGGTAGAGCGGTTTTTATATGAAACACCAAGTTGTGACTTAAGCCTGCGCAGGTCTTTCGTTTGACTGACTAGAGTCAAACCTTGGGCTTTCTTTACAATTAATGTGAGTAGAGCGGGAATTTAGATACGGGACCCACTTAAAGCTGCAATAGCTAGCATGGGACCTGGACGTGTGAGGACCTGAGTCTTCTCGACTGAGTCTAGCGTGATCGATATCGTGAAGCAGTCAAACACCAAATTTCAATATTGAGTGTGTGGACACATCCCATTCCCAGATATCTACCAAAACCGAATTACGATAAGGGATATAGAAGTTCGAGTTCCTGTATAGAGGTTTAGAACTCTAAATTCAAAACTTGGCAAACTAAACTTGATATGAGTGGAGTTGGTAGACATCGAATCAATCTTCCTGCATGTCTGGAATGGAACTAGCAATTCCGGAACGTATACCTCACCTGTAAACTTGTGACGAATCCGGACCCATCGTCCCATACTAAAAGCTCCCGGACTGGATTCCTTAGGACTGGGGTTGAAACTAGATGCATCGCAACAATTCTGCAGCTTCATGCTTTGGGTATGAATATATCATGAACGGACTATAGCTTGGCCCGTTCTCTTCAAAACAGAGGATCTGAATATCTATATCAGATTAACTTAAGATGCCAGTGTGCGATGAAGCTGCGCTGCACATGTGCCTCACTCGCTTTGCCGCGCTTAAGATGCCAGTGTGCGATGAAGCTGCGCTGCACATGTGCCTCACTCGCTTTGCGGCAAAGCGAGTGAGGCACATGATGGTCAGATGTGTTAAATGATACACAATCATATGCCTGTCGATACTGCAGATTCTATCGCGAGTCTACTGAGACGTTGAGATAGAAACCATGCCAATTTAGGCCAGCATATCCAAACAAGGTTCAATTGCGTCCATTCCTGAATCGAATGTGAATACTAGTTCAATTCACGGTTAATTAATGGAGTCTTCCCATCCTTTAGGTGTCTTATGTGCGTCGTATTTCGCTCGTTCGACTCACAGGTTGAGACGTATCAGCCCGGCGTCGATCAGCCCCTTGAACAAATTGGACTTCGTCCAATACAAAATTAAGGTCCAAATGGACAGACACACGAGCTTCAGACAACTGATAGCAGTTTGACACTGAATTCAACCTGAGTGCTGAGCATGAGTCAAGGATCTCTGTACTTGTTGGCTGTCCGAAAATACGGAGAGCTCAGCCGCAAATTCTCTTGTCCAACACAGTTTTTTTAAATGCGACAAGAATATTTAAGTTGGTTGACTCGAGATAAAAATAGCCTTGTTGATATATTGTCGACCTATGAGACTGTCTGCATTCCTCTCTTTTCTTGAACGACTATAGGACACGTTCTTTGGAAATGTATCTATTTCTCGTCTTCAAGTCACCGGTACGTAAGGATCAAAATGGCATAGATGTCATCAATGAAAGGAGGACAGCTTTAAACGATATTTGATCTGAAGTTCAGGATTTGTAGTTCAACAGCTAGATTTTCACTTTGAATCGAATTTAGGTGCTGAAAGCGAGCATAGGGATTGTAGTTTCTGTATCGGTATGATTCACTCCTCTGTTTCGTCCTAGCAATCCTGACATCAGGTACTTATCTTTATCAAGTTCCTTTGGTGCCTATATATCGATCACTCATAATATATCCGCATAAGTGTATATATACATACCGTCCTCCGTCATATCATGAGGATCAAAATATCTACAGTGGAAGAAATATAACACGAATTTATTGTTGACCTGAAGCTGGTCATGTAGCTAACAAAGCTGTTCTTGTAAACTCTACCTCGTTGATTATGTTCTCAAATATAATTAGCTGGACAGAATGGTTTTGTGACTCATATAAGCCAAAAAAACTCTGGCTTCTGTCTCCAAATTATAAAAGTGTAGTACGCATTCGAAGTTTTTCGAGGCGTGGAATCAACAGCAGGGAGATACCAGGACCTTGTTCAGAGTCGGAGTAACATTTTGAAACCGAGCATGAATCAAAACGCCAGTTTGTGTCTAGATCATCTTAACACAAAATTTTGGGAATGCTGTAGGTCTACATTTGCAATCTATCAGTCCGAAAATGTTGTGAGCCTAGTCTCGTGTAGGAGTTAAGATTCAAGCAGATTCAGTACAGCAGCCCATACTTTACGCCCACTACATGCCCACAGACTGTAACTCCAGAGCTAATCTTAGAAATGCGTATGAAACGCATGCACCAATAAATGTCCAAAGAAGAAAATGCTCAGAAGACTTCCTCAAAGTTGACTAGATCCATCGTCATATTACTGAATTGTTTAATCACACATAATATTGGCCATCCTTTAATTTGGGTTAAAACGCGTTTGACGAGCTCCTCCCAAAGCGCTCGGTCCTTTTAACGTTGACCGTGGTACTTAACATGAAGGCTGGCAGAACATGTGGTATATATGGGAACCGCACCCGTTACTCTCAATCACTCTACAATCACATCGGAAGAGTTGAATAGGCATACCTTTCTTGATCTGCAACGGGGCAGGACATGTCAATCTGCTAGGACACTCAAAGGCCGTACCAGTCAGTACTCAACCGTAAGCCAGCAAGCAATCCTTAGGCCTCCTGCGCATTCATTCTCTCCTCTACTTCCCCGCTGTGGTATTTCAAAGCTTAGTAGCACAGCTCTGACATGCAGTGTTGTTCATGATCGCTGGTCACCGCCTGTAAACGCTGACCTTGCTGTTAAGCGGTAATTTCCTCAGTCACAGCCCACTCTTACAAATTCCACAAGTTTCTCGCCTCCTCTAGTTAGATTGAAACGACATAGTAATCAAGAATTACAAGCATTTCACATTCATGTCGCATGTGCGTAGAATTCCCGAAAACTACAGAAAATACCCCTTGGTATGGACTTGTGCACTGAAGAAGCACATACTTTGAAGCAATCACTAGTTATCAACTACTCCTCCATAAGCTCTTAAGACGTTCAAAACAACAGCCCATCGCACTAAGCATCGCCATGGCACACAAGTTAAGCTCAGAGAGTCTACCAGGTTTCTTCCAAGGCCCCAACACTGCAACTGTGGCATCACAATTCATAGGTTTATCTACGACTCAGTGGAAGACGGACGGTCGAAGGACAACACAGCAATACTTCGAAGATGATGTAAGAAATTTGCATCTAGACCTCCTTGAATTCATAGTTCTCTTGAAATTTAGATCGCAAGCTAGCCTTGTGGGGGAGAGTTTAGTTAGAATGTTTAGGAGTCAGAAGATTGTAAACTACCGAGAATTATAGGGCCTTTACAGACTATAAGAAAGATAGTCCAATATCGACTTCATACATGTCAAGGGTTGTACTAACCTTGACATGTATAAAGTTCACAATTCGGCGTCCATAAGCTTATTGCTTTAATCTTTGCAGATCCGGCAACCAATGATTTTCCGCAATGGTGTGAACGAGAGACCTACAGTGGAAGATGAATCACCTCAATTATCTCCACAGCGTTCATCTCATGATCAAAATGACTTGGACCTGCATAATCAGGTTTGTACGCAGATTCAAACAGTCAAAAATGTTATGAACCTCATCAAACTTAAAATTCCAGTTCCGGGAGGTAGTCCTTCGGATTTCGAGTTAGGGATCCCATCGTTTTTCAATCTCAATATCTAAAATAGCGGTACGCATGACGTACGGCTGAACGAGAATTCCGCATGTTACCACACAAACATACAGAGACAGATGCATGTCAAATCTCCTATGCAATACGGATGTTTATAATTTAGCTGACATTTATCTTACTTGTGCTGGTGGTACAGCTGAAGAGGACAAGATCTGAAATGGAGAGAATGATAGACGAGAACCAACAAATGAAAAGAATGCTGTCTCTTATGACAGCTGAGTATACCGCTCTTCACCAACATTTGGTAACAGCTGTTGCTCAGCAACAAGAGCTCGTTATAGTCAAATCTTCGGCGATTACTCAGGTATGGAGTTGCCTTTCTGATTCAACGTTGTGCGACTGAACAACGTCAAGCACAACCAGATAATGAATCATACGCAGAGAATACCACGATTCATGCTGTTTGTGCATATTGAACATCTCCTCATCTGGCGGTTACGACATACGTTAACCTAATCTCTCCGTCTGCTGCAGAATGCAAAATCTGGAACACCTACCGCCGAGGTTGTGGAAGCCACTGTGAAGGGGCGAAGAGCCAGTCCACAGAGAAATCTCACCGAGCTGTCCACAAATTCTGGGAATTCCGAGCGATCTCGTAGCCCAACAACCAGCGCCAAAGTTTCTTCTACATCACCAGACAGATCTGCCGGGGGCGAAAAGGAAAGCAATCTTCTGAAAGTAAAGATGGAGGATACTTCAGATGAAAAGATAATCGTGCAAGCACAGACACCCAATCCCATGGATTCCGAGAACGATATTTCGAATTCTAATGGGTATCGAGTTCACAAGGACGAGCCTCAAACAGTTGAACCTCGGTTATCATTGGCTTCCCCCGATGCTCGGCGTGAATGTGGACCAGAATCCCGAGATTCTGCCTCGTGCAAAGACTCTGGATTGGCGGAGCAATTGCAGCTGGACCAGAACGGGTGGTTTCCAACGAAGAGAATGAAGTCTGTTCTGCAGGACACCTCTGTCCGCAATGCTCGTGTCTCAGTGAGAACCAGAACAGACGCGCCTACGGTGAGTATAATTTAAACCACCGTACCTCCAGGTCTCGAGTACCAACTTAGATGGCCTTCTTATGCTTGTCTCAGATTCATCAAACGCTGATTGCAGACGTAAAGCAGTTCTTAAATTTTTGATATTAGCAAATTGGAATGATCGCTAGTCCTAAGCTGTTCTGGTTAACGTTTGCAGATGAATGATGGTTGCCAATGGCGCAAGTACGGTCAGAAGCTTGCGAAAGGAAATCCGTGTCCTCGAGCTTACTACCGGTGTACCGTAGCACCAGGTTGTCCAGTCCGTAAGCAGGTGCAACGGTGTGCTGAAGATCGATCGATTTTGACAACAACCTACGAAGGCACTCATAGTCATCCACTTCCTGCGGCTGCGATGGCCATGGCTTCTACCACTTCTGCTGCAGCTGGTATGCTAGTGTTGGGATCTACCTCGAGCACTGACAGTGCAGAAGGACTAGGGATTCGAAGCGATAATTCTTTCAGTATGGGAACTCATTCTATACCTATCATCTCTGCTTCTACACCGTTTCCAAGCATCACTTTGGATCTTACGGGAAATAACTCTGGAGGCGCAACAGCGAACCAAATGCAGTTTGACGGTGCCAACGGATTTCGGCTACCTTATAAGTTCTCGATGGCCCCATATGGCATACAGATGCATTCACAACCTATGAATGGCATGGCCCTAGTGCAATCTTCTTGCTACGGGGCATCGAAACCCCCATCAGGCGCCTTTCAACTGTGTACTCCTGCGAACCCACTCATGTTTCGGCCACAGACCAGTGGCTCTGAATGTGAACAACATGGACTTGCTGAGAGCGTTACTGCTGCCACAGCTGCGATTACTTCTGATCCTAATTTCACTGCAGCATTGGCCGCTGCAATAGCTTCCATTCTCGGCAATCAAGGCAGTGGGCAAGTCGTGGCTTCATGAGCAAATTAAATGCAGTTGAAGCTCAATGTAGACTGTAGTTCTAGGTACAAAATGTCTTTGGTCCTAGGGGAAAATTAGCAATAGGTCCAAGCATGACCACTTTGTGGTATACTTCCTGGTAAGGAGAAGTGGCTTCTTAGAGATGACAACTGGTATCCTGGCCAAAATTTTGTGGGCCGCACCTTGCGCTGATGTTACAACTTCATGAGCATCTACAGCTCTTGTATATAGAAGAGCCGATTCTCTCCAGGAAATGCTTTCCTGAATGAATCTTGATCTTAGATCAATTCTTCAAGGTTCAGCACTTTGGCTAGCATCATTGATAGTAAAGTTTTCCTTGAGACCTTTTTATCACATGTACAAGGATTGTGAAGTAACTGTTCAGATTATGAACAATCAATATAAATCTGCCCTTTACCACCAAACCCCATCTGATCTACAAATATTGAAAACCTTTTTAGCCTGGGTTACACTGAGTATCTGTAATGGTACTGCAGTGGAAGGTGTCAGTGCACACAATGCCCTAATAACTAATAGGACGTGTGAGATCTCAGAACATATCTGATCTGTGCTGGTACAGAACCTGTTTGAAGATCTGCTCCCAAACACTAGAACTTCGTTCCACTCAACAGATTACAAACTGTCACGATGTAGATCTATGCATAACTCCACCCCAGAGAAACCACATGTAACGTGATAGTTCATCTGACTATGCTTCTTTCACCTGCAAGCATGCAAGGCACAACCTATCGCCAAGTTTGGGGCCGTAAGGTCACTTCCAAGTACAGATTTAATACTTGTAAATTCCGGAAGATCTAGGGGAAGTTCCCCGCATGCAATCAGCAGCCCTAGGGTTGATATACAGAAGCAAAACTATGAACGGAACTAAACAGTTTAACATTGAGATACAGATAAGAGTAATGAACATTAAGCCAGTTGCTTCTTGGTGGTCGAAACTGTACCCGTACGTAAGAGAAAACGAGGTGGCGCGTTGCAAACCATGCTGGTGTTGAGTATATATATCTAAATATTTATTTATATTTTTTAACTTACTTACTTACTGTTTGTGTGGCACATAAAGAACTCGTGAATCTATGAGAAATGTTGAGTCCAATAGGTTTGACTTGGTAGTTAATCAGGAAATCACCAAAAGATATTCACTGTAAGATAGCATGAAGTTCAGTAGTTATTCAACTCTTCCGCCCGACGCTCCTCATCTGTATTACTCGGGAAAAAAGAATGCGAAATGTTATTATCCTTCAAAATGTACCTGGTCGAACGAAATATGTGAGAACCGAGTTCATCTGGTCTTACATTATAGGATGCGGCTTCCTCAGCTCTAAGGCTCTTAAATACCCTTGTACAGTGAAATCTGGACATTCAGCAATCCTAGAATATAGTCCTACTGTGAAATCTGCACATTCAGTTATTCTTGAACACCCTCTTAATGTGAAATTTTGGACATTCAGAATTCTAAAACAACCTCCTACAGTTCTATCTAGATGTAAATGTAATTCTAATGCATCCTCATAAGGTGAAATATCAGTGGAGCGAGTGGATTTTGGAGTGTACCTGTACGATAAGAGAGCACTATCATCTCACAGGCGTACTTCTGGATGCTAGTGGAGGTGAGTCTCTACGTAAAATATCCTTCTTTTCACCAAGTTGTTCTTTCACTGAAGTGTTCTAAGGAGAGCAAGTCTGGAGACCAATCAGAATTCGTTAACAGCCAGGAGGCAAGTCTTTGTATATAGTTCGCTGTAGTCTACTTAACAAAGCTGTTCAGAGCGAAGCAAGCCTGGAGGTGAGAGTCCGCAGAAGGTGGTATAAGTTCTTGCTCTTAGAAGGGGAGCAAGCTTGGAAACGAGTTAGGAGTACAAGTGACATCTAGTGGAGGCGTGTATCTGATGTGTGGGGTGTTTCGTGCGATGAGCTGTACAAGGTAACAACTACCTTGTACGGCTCATCGAACTTGCTCTTCTTGCACTCGTGACATCTAATGGAGGTGCGTCCCTGTGTAAGGTGTTTCTTTCGCGAACTTGTCTTAGGAGAGTACGTCTGGAGGTAAGTCTCCCTACACAAGGTAGTTCTTGCACTGAGCTGTTACCATGGCAGGAAGCCTGGAGACGAATTTCTTAGTTGGTTCTACCACTGATATATAGTTGGGTGTAACATGAGGTGACGTGGGGCAAGGTATCGTTTCTTTAACTGGGTTGTTCAGAGAAGAGTATAGGTGAGCCCAGGGTTAACTGTTGGTACAAGTTAGTGTGAGTTTTGCATCGAGCTGTTGAAAGGGAGCAAGCCTAGTAGTTTATAAGGCAGTCTGTGAGGTTTCTGGAAGATAAAAATGCTTCTTCCCAGGTTCTCTGACGGCATGTGACTGGCGTGTAAGGAATAGTACATGTTGACATGCAACATTTGAACGCTCTTGAACTAGCGCTCCAGCTTCAGATGTTTATCGTCATGATTTGAGCAAGCCTGAGGTGGGTATCTCTGTTTTACGGTGATGTTAGTTCTTGCTCCGAGCTGTTACAACTGCGCGAAAGCCTAGGGACGACCGTCCGTAAGGACTATTGTTTCTGCCTTGGTCCTGTCAGTGATATAGTTTGACGTGTTACAGTTATATATTAATATTATCCTCATTGGTGCATTTAATGACGTGTTAATGGCATGTAACTATCAAACTATTGTCATTGTCCAGCAGCACTTTAAACGCCTGGAAACTTCAGAGATTTAGAAGTATAAGTGAAGCAAGCATGAAAAAACCCGGTTTTACATTCCAATATGTAAACACAATTCAGAATGTCTAACTGTTTCAAATGGCTGGCAAAACCTGTATTACAAGTGAAGAAACTCATTAAAATTTAAATAGATTATTATGTGATTATCAAAATTTTGATAACTATTAAGTCTCTAAATATAAGGCAACAAGGGAGATGAAAGGTGATGCTGCTAAGTGATTGCCACTTCTGAGAAAAGTCATGCCATGTTCTTGTCATCGCCAAGGGCCCATCTCAATTTCATGGGGCTATTTTTATCTCTAAGGTATAATAAACGTGCAAACAATAGTAGACTTATCTATATCAAGCGAGAAAACTACCAGATATTGCCAACATTTGTCACTTTTCCTGATTTATGTAATATACTTATTTTGACATTCAGAATAAACCATATGCCACGCAAACAACAATTTCCTTTATAGAATCTCTTATTCTTCCTCATAAATTCATCATAGTTTCTTTCACTTATGATTAAAAAAAAAAAAAAAACTGCAAATTTTATATTACAACTCTATTTTATATATTAATGATAATGAATTCATTTTATCATTACAATTTATGATTCAAGTTAATAAAATTTTGGTTTGTAATTTAGAATGCTTTCTTTATCTTTCATATTTCTATCAGATTTCAATGATCTATAATCATTTAAAATTAATATTATAAGTATATTTATTTACAAGTACTTATTTACAATAAATTAAATTAAAGGGGAATTTTCCAAAATGCACTGCTTAAAAAATTATTCTCCACCATTTTCAGTTTCAGATTTCCACAACTCATGACGCTCTATGTCGATTTGGGTGAGATATTGCTGTAGCGCTGCTCGAGTTGAAGCGGTTGTGCAAGGAGGGGATTCTGGTAACAACTATTGCTGCATCCTGCATTTTGGAGAATATCTTTTTTAAGCAGTGCATTTTGTAAAATTCCCTCAAATTAAATGACTAATGAGAAGTAACATATTATTGTTTCAGCACTGACCATTATAAATTAATGATAGTCAAGTCTAATGTTAAATCAGGATTATTTATGGTTATAAATTCATTAAGATCAAACTTATTGTGAAATTAAGAATATTTCCTTGTCTGGATAGATTCTTGAATAAAACCAATGCTTTAAATTCAGTTTGGATCGTTTGCTTTAAAGTATGTTCAGCACAGTCTAACAAGAAATTTCCTCTCTAATTATAACTTGTAATCTATTTTATCGTTTTTGAATTAGTAAATGTTGAATCTAAATTACTCTAGGTAGTTTTTATGCGTAGTTTAATAGTTTTATACAATTTTTTTGTATTTTGAGCTCATAATCTGTATGTATCAATTTTTCCCGTTATATTTTATTATACTCATGACCTTGTTCTTTGTGTGCGGAAGACCCTTCTATACTTTACTCAGAAAGCCAAGAAAGATCTTAGATCTTGAAGGGTTAAACCCTTGCTTAATTAGCTGATTACTCAATTAGTATATGCATTGGATTGGACTTCATCAATCTTATTTTTATTCTTCTTTTTATCTTTGACTAATATTTCTAGAAATACTGGTCAAGATTTAGAGATTACAATTTTATTTTTATTTTCACAGAAGAAGACGTTTATTCTAATTTAGCTTTTTCCTAAAGACAAGCCAAAATCAATCATTTTGATGGATTTATCATCAAGTACAAATAAAATTATATCATGATGGATAATTGGACAAAAGAAGTCACCAAACCTATAAACAAATATATATGTGTGATAACACAATGTTGAACAAAAAGTGGTACAATGGCAAGAAATAGTTCTATTGAGGATGTGGGTTATAAATGTCTAGATTTCAAGAGAAGTGTCACAATTGGAAATTCACTATTATTACCTGTTCAACCTCAGGGATAGTAACAACTCCAAGAAGAAGGTAGTGTCATAAAATGTGATACACTATGGCAAATGGAAAAGCAAAAGATCACTTCCACTAAGAATGAATTCCAACTATTTACTAAAGGTGATATCCTATCACTTAAGGGTTGCTTCACTATGAAGATATTCAACTCCAATGGCTATATTCTACCCTTCCCAAAAAGCAAAACTTCAAAGGCACTTTGCATTGATAGTAGGACTTTGCTTTCTGATTTTGTGGTAATTTTAACACTACAATTCATTTCTGATCCGTCAAAGCATTGCTTCATTCCTTCAAAACACTCAAGGATCCCAAACCCTAATCACAAGTACAAATGGTCACTCCCACTCAAGCACTGGTTGTATGTCTTTGGTGAGTAATGGTGAGGAACTTTGTAATAGGAACCCAAGTGCTTGAGTTCCTATTACAAAGTTCCTCACCATTACTCACCAAAGACATACAACCAATGATAAAAATTTAAGCAAAAGTGAAAAAGGGATTTTGGCCCTTTTGCTTTATTCATGTTTGGAAGATAGAATGAATTATTTACAACTAGTTTGAACCTTAAATAGTTTCTTCTTACTCTAAGCCAAATAAGTCGAATGGTTGAGGAAGTGTGATAGCACAATGTCAACATAATAATAGTAAAATTGGTAAGAATAGGTTGTTCCTTTAAGGATACAGAATTTGGTAGAATTAAAGAGAAATGCCACATTTAGCTTGCTCTTTATTATTTCATTTTGAGTCACTTGGGTAGAACTACTCCCAAAAGAGAGTAATATCACCCCTTATGGTTCACTACAAATAAGAGAAAACAAAAATCAATTTCAATCTAAATCTATTCCAAATTATTCTTGAAGGTAATAGCTCACTTCCCAAGAAAAGACTACCACTCTAAAGGTAGAAGGTAAATTGTGCACTTCTCAAAAGGCATGACTCCAAATGGGTCTTTGTATTGATTGATTGACTTGCTTTTTTGTTTCCATGGTACTTTCAATGTTGCAGGTTACCCAAGTTGCCCTTCCATACATTCCCTTGATTTTTCAAAACCCCAAGGATCAAACACACCCAATAAATATGAATGTCTTCCTACACTCAAGCACTTGTGCTCCAACTTTGAGATTCCTCAACACTACTCAATGAAATTATCCAGTTAATACTCAATGTGTAGACAAAAAGTGATAAATGATGAAAGGACCTTCTAAACTATTCATCACTTTTTGTGATTGGAAGAAATGAACACAATTTAAATTGGGATTAAGCCTTAAATATTTTCTTAGGCTCAATCTCAAAGGGATCTAATGGGTGGAGGGAGTCATTGTGAGATCTCATGTTTGCATCTACAATGTACAATGCTATTGTAACTATATACCTTATCATATCATAGTGTGGTGTTTTACATTGAGTTTCTCTCTAGGAACACAATGGGTGCCTAGTTGTGGAGCTTACAAATGGGAAGTTGAGTGTAGGTCTCACTAATAGTTTGAGCAACTTGTTGGCCTAAACATCAGGACTTTCTACACTTATTTCTAGTGGTTCTTCTATTGGGTAGGGGAGTAAAGTGTAATCTAACCTGTCATCACAACATGTACTCTTGATTTGTTGATCATCACTTCCAGTATTACTGGAGAGAAATACATAACACACCTAGAAGGAAAGAACCAACAGGGTAATTCTTGCATGTCAATCCAAGCCAACATGGCATACAATCAAGCATGCAAGCATGGAGAAGATCCAAACAGAAGAAGCTAAGCAAAAACTCCCCATGCTTGTTGGTTAGAAATGTGCTTTAGAGCCTCCTTGCTTTGTCCAAGAGTTGGTTTCAACCTAACTCCAAGTTTGCATCCAACCTATACTTTTAAGTAGAGAAATTCTATACCTTTTGATGGGGAAATCTCTACAAGACTTAGATGGAGTTTCTTTTCTGAAGCTTTGATTTAGACGTTCTAGGACTCAATAGAAAGCCTACGAGATAAAATTTCCAGAAACTCAATCTTACTATTCTATCTCTCTTAACAAGGTATCAAACTTAGCTAAATTTTTGTAACTCTAACTCTAGTTTTGAAACCTAAATTAGGCTTGTCTTGATTTTTGCATAGTGTTTTACCAAAAATTAGCCCATGGATTCATGTAAAAATTAATAAAAACTTTAAGAAGATATAACGCTTTCACTCATGACTTCAAATTGGAGACTTGACATTCAATTAAAGTTAGATTTGGAATTACTCTACTAAGATTATGATAGTATTTCTAATAGAGTTTTTTTTCACAAAATCTCATTATTCATGAACCTTAAGCAAACCAAATTTTACATAGTAGTTGGTTACTCTTTTCCAAACCTCTATAAATTTTTATGCTTTAATCCAACCCTAATCTCTAGATAAAGATCAATTCTTGAGTTGGGCTAATTTTTTAGCTCTAGAGACCCAAGTACAAATCTAAGACTCCAAATTCTCTTTTTGAAAATTTTATGTAAAACCTTTGCATAAAGGTAAGATTTAATAACAAATAATATGGGAAAATTTCATAGGTTGGTTTTACATTTGAAGAGCCAACCTGTCTCTCACTCAAGATGAACCTCTGATTGCTATTAGGGTAACGCACCATGGACTAAGAAGGCAAAGAACCAAAAGTCCATCACTCTCCTCCAAAGTACCTCCAAGACTCCAGACATTACTCACTAGAAACTCAATGAGAAAGAGTTTTGCAAATGAAAGGATGATGAATACCTTCTCACCCCTAGCTTATATACTTTTGGAAAATTGACACATCCAAGTTGCTAGGCTAATAAAGTCTAAAGGAATATTCAAGCATATGGGACTAATCTCATGAGTAGGTAGACTTATCTTCACCTCCCAACTAAGTCAAGGATTCCTTCACATGTGTTCTCCTTATATTATAGAAAAGTTCACACCAATAAAGCTTGTGGGACCAAGAGTTCTAAACTCTTTCCTCAAAGTCAAATAATCATGAAATAACACCAAGTCAATACACTAGAAAACAAAAGAATTAATGCTCACTCTTTTCCCTTTCTCTAGAACTTTATTTTAGCTAAAACTAACTTTAGCCAATCATGACTAATGTAGAAGCTTAGCTAAACTCCATAGAGCTAATATTTCCTCACTACTTGCAATACAAAACTTAATATCCCTATAGAGTATACATGCAACAATGAGTGTTACATTTACCTCCGGCTTAAGATTTCTCTTTGTCCATGGAGTGAAGGTCCCCTTACCTTCTATGATACACCTTCAACTTATCATGGTTACTCTTAACAAATTGTCTTCTTCCCAACTCCTTGAGATCATAGGTGTAATTGCTCCCACACCTTCTCCACTATAAAAGGTCCAAAGTAATTAGGAAAGGACTTCTTTTGCACCCTCTTGAATCAAATAAAATCAAACAACATTACCCAATCACCTTCCTTGAAAAGCTCCACCTTCTTCTTGCCTTGCCTCTTGTCATAGCTCTCCTTTTTCTTCCTTTGGGCTTGCTCTACTCAAACCATAGCAATTGCTCTTGCCTCTTCCAATTCCATGATTTGTTCCTTCCTTGACTTCTCTACATAACTTCCTTGTGCCTTCTTCAATTTCCTATGAATTCTTTGAAAAGTATGAAGATCAAAGTGAATAGGTAATATAGACTCAATAACATATGCCAAATGAAATGGAGAATATTTGGTGGATATCTTCATGGTTGTCCTATACTTCCACAAAACCACATGAATCCTCTTGTCTTAATGATGTTTTTCCACTCCATTTCTGCATATTTTTCCAACATCATGCACAAGGTTTGATTGGTTCTCTCTACCAAGCCATTGGAGTTTGACTTCTAGGAGGTAGTCACTCTATGTGTGATATAGAAATGTTGTAGCATATCTATAGTGATACTTCTTGTAAACTCTCCTCCTCTATTAGAAACCAACTCCAAAGGCACCAAAACCTAATGATGACATATTCGTAAAGAATTCTATCAACTACATCTTTGTTCTTATCTCTAAATGGCCTAGCCTCAATGTAATACCAAGAGCTAGCCATATGATCTAGATGTGAAATTTATTTTGGTAACATCTAGAATGATGGTATACATGATGGTCAAAATAGATCAGATAGAAGTATCACCAAAGAGTACTTCTACTAATAGAGCAAAAACCAAAATGGACTTGAGAACCTTAGAACCAATAGCTATACATCTGATTTAAAGGTGAGAATTGGTTTGGTAACATCTGGAAGGATGTTACACATGATGGACTAAACACATCAGAAAGAGGTATCACCAAAAGGGGACTTCTACTAATAGAGTAGGAACCGAAATATGCATGAAATCTTTTAAGGTAATTTTGGAGGCCTAAACGGATGAATGAGGCCTCAAAAATGTGCTGATCCCCCTCCCCCCCCCCCCCCCCCGGCCCTATAGCTGAAAGGTTGGCCTTCCCTCCTCCCTGGTTTTTCTCGTCGAGAGCTTTCCAATGGTACCTCATTCACGTGATTCTGAGACTCCTACAAGAAGATTCCCTAAAAGATTCCCTCCGGTCAAAGCTTGTTTGACCAACCAGATAGGACCTAGACTGACATGTCACCCATCCAAGTAAGTAATCCAAGGGTGGAGCTTGCTGACATGTCACCTATCTGTGTGCCTAATCCTATGGTGGTACTTCCTTGGAGGAGATCCTCTTTGTCTATATAATAAAGAGAAGGTGCTCCTTTGGGGCACCAAATGTTGAATGTGTAATTTGTGTTTCTCTCTCTTCTCTTTTCCTTGGAGTATTACACTCAACCACCCACTTTGTAAGGTAATCAATAACTACTACAATGTACAAATTGTTCCTTAAGGTTCTATTGAGAGTACCTATAAAGTCAATTCCCCACTTCTCAAAAGGTCATAGCAATGGAATGATCTAAGAAGTGGAGTAGAGGTAGACTTCCTAGCAAAATCTTGACAAACATTACAAGTTTTACAAAAATCAAGACAATGCTTGAAAATCTCCCTACAATGGTAATCTACCTCTAGAATCTTGAAGGTGGTCACCTCTCCTACAAAGTGACTCCCACATACTAAACCATCATGAAGCTCTTTCATGAGAAGGATAGACTCTTCCTTACTTATTGCTCTTCAAAGTAGACCATCTGCTCCTTGATGGAAAATCCACCATTGGGTAAGATCTAGACCTTACATATCTTGCTATAAGGGCCTTCCTCTCCCTAGCATGCATCCAATCTAAGTAGTTACCTCTTGTAACAAAGTCCACAATCTCCTTGTACTCCATTGGAACCTCTTGAGTGATTGAGATTTTCATGGGCTCTTCATCCAAAAAAGAATCATCCACTTGCGCAACTCCATCATGATCATAGGCCTAGATAACAAATTAACATTGGTATATCTCTTCCTTTGTTATTCTCAATGTTGTAATTATACTTAGACAAGATTATTATCTATCTTGCTAGCCTACTCTCTTCAAAATCTTCTGATCCATGACAATGGTGACCTTCCTTCTAATTCAAGCAGCATCAAAACTTCTTGAGACCAAAAATTATTACCAAAACCCTTCTCTTTCCATGACTAAATGATTCTTCTCTATTGAGACCAATTGTCTACTAGCATAAGCTATTAGATGATCATCTTGGTCTAATTGACTAAGAGTGCATCCTATAGCTACATTGGAAGCATCAGTATAAAGAATAAAAAGCTTACTCCATTTAGGTTTAACAAGAATTAGAG
The DNA here is from genome assembly GCA_948567375.1 of Lunularia cruciata. Classification (NCBI taxonomy): domain Eukaryota; kingdom Viridiplantae; phylum Streptophyta; class Marchantiopsida; order Lunulariales; family Lunulariaceae; genus Lunularia; species Lunularia cruciata. The sequence continues at coordinate 19,621,316 of OX419761.1, read as the reverse complement.
CCATAACAAAGGATTGCTTGAGCTCCTCAAAAGCTTTGAGAGCCTCTTTGTCCTCCAAAATCACCATGTATTCTGAACCTTCTTCATGTAAATGATCAATGCATAAGCCTTGTTGGAAATGAGAAGCTGAACCTCCTATAGTACCCAACCATCTTCAAGCATTGGTATAACTTTGTCAAGCTTGAGGGAATGGAAGCTTTGAGATTTTCCTCACCTTTTTAGGATCCATCTGTATTCCATCCTTGGAAATGATATGCCCCTATATTAAACCTTCTTCACAACCAAAGATACACTTCTTTTGGGTTGAGTGATGCATTTGCTTCATCCAAGCATTGCAAGACCTTGATCAAGTACTCAAAGTGCTTCTCCTGGCTTCTATAGACACAAAAGTCTCAATGAAATCTCTCACAAATTTCCTTATGAAAGGTTCAAACACTCATTCATGAATCATTGATATGCGGTTGGAGCATTACAAAGCCCAAAAGGCATGACCTTGAAAGCATAAGTTCCCCAAGGTGTTCTCTAAGGTGTGGTGAATGTGGTGAGTTGTTGATGTTATGGTGCAATCTTGATTTTGTTATAGCCCTTATAACCATCTCCAAAATTGTACTTCTCATGACTAACAACTTCCACATAGATCTCATCAATGAATGGCAAGGTGTAGTGGTACTTCTTGGTAATAACATTGAGCTTCTTGTAATCAACACATATTCAAAGCTTGCCAATCTTCTTCTTCATAATCACAATTGGAGACACTTATTTTGAATTCTCCATCTCAAAAATAAACTCAGCCTCCTTGAGTTTATCAATCTCCTCCTTCACAACCAAAGTTATAAGTGGGCTAATGCAATTTTTCTTTTGGTAGAGGTCTCTTCCTCCTTGCTATTTTCAACACCTAAAGCTCCTTCTTGTGAATCTGATTCTCATTACTCAAAAGATGATGTATTTGAATGTGAGGTATGGTTATTAGTGGTAATTTTAATTATAACCCAATGATTTGATAGCCCAATACTCAAGTACCTTTTTTGCCATCAATCAGGTGTTCCAATTACTCTCAACCATAGCCTCTAAAGTAGTAAATCATAATTTTCATCCTTCAAGACTTGGAAAGTCATGAGATTTTGAACTCTCATGATTGAGACCACCACCTTGTCCATCTTACCTACTAGTCAAACTTGTTGCTTTTTTGTCATGCTCACCATAAAATTTGAGGGTCTAGAGTATATCATATGCTACTATTTTTTCTGAGTTCTCTCACATGGCATTCACCATAGATTCTCCATCAACAAGTGCATCCTTGATGTTGTGACCATTCACCCTTACATCAATCTTGGAGGCATATTCACAAGTCTTCCATGGTGCTAGTTTTTGCATCCACCACCCCCATTGATATTGGAGCCTTTTCTTTCTTCTTTCTCTTACTCCTTGTAGAATACAAACCACCTCAAGGTGGAATTTAAAGAAATTAGTTGACCCTATCAACATCCTCTAGCACATGGTAGTCCCATTGTTGCTTTGAGATCAAAAAATCATCCATCTCCAACTTCTTCCTTGGAGTCCTTGTTGATGGTATTGAACTAATAGTGCAATTATTCCTTGGGGAAATAGGCTATCCTTGCTAGGAGTGAATTCTTGAGAATAATATATATCATTTGAAAAATAGGCTCTCTTCTTCTCTTTGTGCAAAAAGCTCCAAGTTAAGGCCTTTGGAGTTTGAGCATTCTCCCTTATCATACTTGCTCTCCACCATGTCTATGGATGTTATACCCTTACCTCTATTTTTCACAAGAGGTACTTGGGCTTCACCAACTCTTTCCTTCTATTTATTTACCCCCTCATAACCCCTTCCTCATGGTATGTGGAATTTGGACAATTTCTTTGGATGTTACCTTTATCTCCATAACCAAAACAATTTTTATCATTGTAATAGTTAGTTGGTTGGCTTCCTCTATGTGGATAGTTTCCATAACCCCTAGGCCCTCTCCCAACATTCAAGTTCACCTCTCTCTTCTCCCATAGTTGCACTACATTGGTCTTAAGATCTAAAAGTTGCTCTATGATAGTTTGAAAGTGATCTTTTGGTGGAGGTGCAAGAATAGGAGCAACTACTACTTGTGTTACCACACTTTCTACCAAAGGATCAGAATTTCCACTATACTTGTAGACTTGTGAAGGATGCATAACCTCCTTCACCACCAAATCACTCTCATCTCTTTCCAAACCCTACTCCATACAAACTGCAATCTTGATAGCTTCTACCTTGAAAGAAGGTTTATGATATCTTACCTTACTTTGGATTTGCATTTTCAACCCTCCCATAAAATTCTTGGTGAACATGGCTCTTATTCCAATTTTGTAGTCTCCACATCATTCCCACTCTTCCTCAACACTATACAAAACCTAAACTTTAACTTCTCCACTCTATCTGCATAGACTCTAAATTTCTCTCCATCTCCTTGCTTGAAGAAGGTAACCTCACTCATCAATCTCTCATAACTCTCATTTAGAAGAAAGTTCTCAATGAGTGTTATAATCAAACTCTCCCAAGACTCCTCTTGCCCATCTCTCCCCCCTCTCTCCTCTTGCCTATCTCTCCACTCTCTCTGTTAGTATTGTAACTCATACCATGGAAGAGCTACATCCTCAAAGAAATCCAATAATAATGAGGCACAATCATTCTTTCTCCTCTCACTATTTCTTATGAAAGCTCTCTTGAAGTCTCTCATAAAAGCCTACACATCCTCTCCATTCTTGCCAAAGAAAATTGGTAGTTTCCCCATCTTAGCCTCTCATTGCCTTTCTCTTCTCTTTATGTTTTTTTATGTTTTCTCTCTCACCCTATACCTAATAGAGTACAAACAAGACTATAACTATTTGGGAGTAGTTAACCATAGGCACCAAAAAAGGCTTACGTTGCTCTATGATTTCCACTCCACAATCAAATCCTAAGGTTCATATAAGTCAAACTCTCATGGATATAAAGAAATGAGGATAGAAGCCATTCATTGAACAAGGGATCCAAAACTCACTAAGTGCAAATGTGATGCAACATTTGTAAAATATACCTAATAATGAACATGTGGTCAATGTAGATCATAAGTAATCATAACCTAGAAGTAAACTAATAGCCACACTTACATCTAATAGAATATAACCAAGTAGCAAACCTTGAAAAAATCAAAAAAAATCACTTTGATATATAAAGAACAAGCATCATAAAAATAAACTATACAAAAGAAACCTTACTAATGTGGAAAAAATCAGAAAGCAACCCCTCTATCCAAGGAACATGCTACAAAGAAGCAAAAATAGAGCACTCTCGTACGTAGAGGAATAGATCTAACAAGAAGATTAGCAAATAGAGGCAAATAAGAGTCAAGAGTTAAGTAGCAGGCTAGAAATCTCAAGTTGAGGAGATCTGAGGCATAGAGATCAATAGTTGTGGAAAATCAAGGTGTTATAGGAACAAGAGTATGCAATCATTCAAAAATGAGGGAAGACAAGCAAAGCATCATAGGACAAGAGAAAATATATTGCAACAAGTGCTATGAATGCTTGAGATACAAAAACAACTAAGAGATGCAGAAGGTAGCTATAGTAGACCTCCATAAATGCACATGCAACTTCTTCAGTGCCTCATGCAGCGTTGAGGCAGTTGAGCAAGTGTCAAAGTACCAAGTTTTGGCTCAAAAACTCATGAGTGCCAAGGCAAACTTGGTTGCTTCCAACAATGCAGCTCAAAGTAAACCACATACAATGCAAGGCAACATATGGATCATAATTTCCAATAGAAGAAAAAAATAGAAATTAGCAAAATGAAGTGAAATACAAAATCAACAACAAGCAAAGGAAGAAGGAAAATCAAAAGGAGAAGAATTTGATGGATTTAAGACATACCTTGTACATTCTTGAAAATATAGGAAAATATAGATTAGTATTTGCAGCAAGTAAAACCTAGCACGTTTAACCTATGATGAAAAATAAATAATCAGGTAATAAAAAATCAAGTACCATAGCAGAAGAGAGAGATCAATGATGAACCATCTAAACCAACGAGGAGCAAGTTGGAAAAGACAAGGGGAGTAAAGTAAGTTGAGGATCAAAAGGAGAGAATACGATTAGAGAGTAAAGTAGAACAAGAAGCCTCCAACTATGGAACAAAAAAGACCCAAAAAGTAGAGGAGTGGAGAGGAGAGGGTATCCAAGAGGAGTACCTTGGGTGCTTAGAGAGGCCTTGGGAACTATGAAGGAGAAGAGCTAAGGTAGGTTCACATGTCAGCCAATCAACAAAAGGGATAGCAAAACATGTGAGCACTTAATGGACTGAGAGAAAAGTTGCATTGGGGACAAACTCTTCCAAGGTTGCACGTGTAACTACTGGTGTGCTCTATGAGCTAGCATGTCTCTCACTCAAGATGAACTTCTTAAGGCTATTATGGTAGTGCATCATGGACTGAGAAGGCAAGGAACCCCACCTCCATCATACTCCTCCAAGGTTAACACTCTAAGACTCAAATCCATTGTTCATTAGAGAACTCAATGAGAAAGAGATAGTTGTAAATGAAATGATGATGAGTACCTCCTCACCCTTAGTTTATATACTTGTGAAATAGTTATGTACTAAAGTTACTAAATACTAGACTAACTCAAGTTACTAGGCTAAAATTCAAATAAAGTCTAAAGTCTAAAGGAATATCTATACTTATGGGAATATTCCCCCAAGCATATGATCAATCCATTTGGAGAGGTGCTCCACCATCACCAAGACGTATAGATGATGTCTCACAATCAATGATAAAGGTCCAATGAAGTCCAAACTCCAATGGTAACTCCAATGGTAATGGGTGTAATTGTGGCTTAGGAGCATTGAATGATGTTCTAACTTGGTCACAAACCACATATCTGGCAATAAACTATTGTACATTGGTTTGCATACCATGCCACCAATAATGACTCTAGAGTAAGCTATATGTATGCTTTACTCCAAAATGTCCTAGCTACTCATGAGCATGATGGACCAATTGTGGTCTCTAAGATGGAAGGAGTACTGCTCGCACTCTACCATCCTCCCATACATGAAGAAGGTGTTTGCCTTCCATTCAACCATCTGTCTTGCTGAAGAACATGGTCTCTCTCCTTGGCCCCAACTATGCCACCTACAACACTAGTGCAAAGATAGTCCATCACTAAGACATCATCATGAATGTCTCGCTGAATTGTACCACTATGTCCACTCTTTGGACTTGTGATCTTAATAACTCCTCTTGTATGCACTCAGAGAGATACCACCAAAGCCTCAAAAAATATGCAAAGAAAGGTGGATACATCTCAACTTGGCACTATCTCCTCATCTATCTCACCATGCCAATGTGCTCCGATCCTACTAGTTGAGATATGGGTTTCTACTCAACCCATAATGTAATACTCCGAGGACAAGAGAAGAGAGAAAACACAGATTGCACACTCAAACCTTCGATGCTCCAAGGGAGCACCTTCTCTTTATTATATAGACAAAGAGGATCTCCTCCAAGGAAGCTCCACCATAGGATTAGGGACACAGATAGGTGACATGTCAGCAAGCTCCACCCTTGGATTACTTACTTGGATGGGTGACCTGTCTGGTCTAGGTCCTATCTGGTTGGTCAAACAAGCTTTGACCAGAGGGAATCTTTTAGGAAATCTTCTTGTAGGAATCTCAGAATCACGTGAGTAAGGTACCGTTGGAAAGCTCTCGATGAGACAAAGCAAGGGGAGGGAAGGCCAGCCTTTCCTCTGTTTGGGGGGGGGGAGTTTGCACATTTATGAGGCCTAATTCATCCGTTTAGGCCTCTGAAATTGCCTTCAAAGATTTCAGGCATATTTTGGTTCCTACTCTATTAGTAGAAGTCCCCTTTTGGTGATACCTCTTTCTGATCTGTTTAGTCCATCATGTGTAGCATACTTCTAGATGTTACCAAACCAATTCTCACCTTTAAATCATATGTCTAGCTATTGGTTCTAAGGTTCTCAAGTCTATTTTGGTTTCTGCCCTATTAGTAGAAGTACTCTTTTGGTGATACTTCTATCTGATCTATTTTGACCATCATGTATAACATCATTCTAGATGTTACCAAACCAAATTGTACATCTAGATCATATGGCTAACCCTTGGTATTACAGACCTCCCTCCTTTTAAGACGCAACGTCCTCGTTGTGCAATTGTTGCTCAAATGCTTGCACCAACACCGGTGCATGTGCCAAATTGGCAGCGGGTTCCCAGGTTGCTTCATAGAGGGGATTACCTTTCCATTGTACTAGATATTCCACCCGCGGATGGCGAGTACCACGCATGCGCTTTTGGAGAATCCGCTCCACTTCATATTCCTCTGTGCCATCAATGAGTGTCGGACAAGGTCGAATGTCTTGTGTGGAAGGACCTTGGCCTGATCGGGGAGCATATCTGTGTAGTAGGGAGACATGGAACACTGGGTGGATCTTCATGTGTGGTGGTAGCTCAAGGTGATAGGCCACAGCGCCGATGCGATGAAGAATCGAGAAAGGCCCAATAAAATGAGGTCTGAGCTTACGAGATCCAACTAATGTGAGGTTGGTTGTTGATAGCCACACTTGATCCCCAACATTGAACTCCATGTGCCTCCGGTGTGCATCAGAATACTGCTTTTGTTGATTTTGCGCAATCTGTAACCTATGCTTAGCGCTCTCCACACCTTGTTGGATTCTAGAAACAAATGTGTTGATTGCATCAACCTTGGTAGTCACTGGACGGATCTTCATCAAGCTAGAAGGTGTGAGGGGATGCTCACCATACATGAGGAAGAACGGAGTGACCTGAGTGGACGCATTCACTGAATTGTTGTAAGCGAATTCCACCAACGGTAATAGGGTGTCCCACCTCTCTTGCTCTTCTAAGGTGAAGCCGCGTAACATGTCTTCAATTGTGCGATTCACCCGCTCTGTTTGGCCATCTGTTTGTGGGTGGTAAGCTGTGGACATGACCAACTTGGTTTTGAAGAAACCAAAGAATGTTCACCAAAACAAACTGGTGAATTGGGTACCTCTATCGGTGATGAGTACTCTAGACAAGCCATGGTGAGCAAAGACTGCATCTAAGTATAGTTGAGCTAGTTGTGGAGCGGTCACCTCCTTGGTGGTAGGGCATACATGAATCATTTTGTTGAGCCGGTCCACAAAGACCACAATGGAATCAAACCCTGAGGTGGTCTTGGGTAATTCATAGACGAGATCCCTACTCACTTGTTCCCAACGTTGGGTAGGAGTGGGGAGAGGTTGAAGGAGCCCTGCAGGAGCTTGATTAGAAGCTTTGTTCTGTTGACAAAGTAGGCAGCTACGCACATAGTCCATCACGTCGTTGCTCATCTTGGGCCAATAGTAATAGCGCTTGACTGCATCCAAGGTCTTGTCCACTCCGGCATGAGCTGCAATGGCCGAATCATGACATTCTGCTAGAATGGTGGTGCGTAATTCTGGGACATTTGGGATCCATAATCTGCCATCCCGAAAGGTGAGTCCTTGGGTGCTAGTGACGCCTTTGGACAATTGTGCTTTGACAATCTGTGGATCAATTTTTGTAGCAGCTAGAATCTCTTGCCAGAATTCAGGGTTAATCTTAACCTCTGCCACCAAGTTTTTGGCCATTGGCATGCGGGTGAATGCATCTGCAAGTTGCTTCTTACCTTCCACGTAGGTGATTGTCATGTTGAAGCGTTGTCGCCACTCTGCCCACCGAATTTGGCGACGAGATAGATCCTTTTATGTCTCGAGGTAGACTAGAGGTTTGTGGTCTGTCTCTACTACAAATGCCTTCTCGCCCAAGTAGTGCTTCCAATGCTTGGTTGCTATACGATGGCCAACTCTTCTTGTTCTGTGGTGTGGTAGTTGTGCTCTGCCGATAACAACTTTCAAGAGAAATATGCAATTGGATGCCATCCGTCATGCCACTCTTGTTGTAGGACTGCTCCTATGGCTACGCCTGATGCATCTGTAGCCAACTTGATTGGACGTTTTGGGTCATACCACTTCAAGATTGGTGCATGTAGCAAGGCGGCCTTCAATTCTTGAAAGGCCAACTCTTGTGCAGTTCCCCATGTCCACTTCTTCCCCTTGCCAAGTAGTGCCATTAAAGGCTGTGCAACCTTGGAGAAGTCCTTGACAAATCTACAATAGAATCCCGTCAACCCCAAGAAGCTCTTAAGTTGAGTCTGATCTTTTGGGGCACTCCATTTTTGAATGACCTCTATTTTATCTGTCAATACTTGAATGCCCTCTGCACTTACTCTATGCCCTAAGTAGTCTACTTCAGACTTGCCAAACTCACACTTTGAGATTTTGGCGTACAATTGATTCTGTCTTAGAATCTCAAGGACCTCTCGTAGATGTTGTTTGTATTCTGTCATCGTGCTACTATATACTAAGATATCATCCAAGAAGACGATAACAGACTTATCCAAGTATGGACGAAATATGTCATTCATTAGACTCATGAAAGTGGCAGGTGCATTTGTGAGGCCAAAAGGCATCACAAGATACTCAAAGTGGCCATACTTGGTTCGAAAGGCAGTTTTGTACACATCCTCCTCTGCAATTTGGATTTGATTGTAACCGCTCCGCAAGTCCAGTTTGGTGAAGTATCTCGCTCCATGGAGTTGATCAAACAAGTCATCCATGCGAGGTAAGGGGTATTTTTTCTTCATTGTTTGTTGATTGAGACCCTGATAGTCAATGCACATGCGCATTGTACCATCCTTCTTCTTCACAAACAAGACAGGGGCCCTATATGATGATACACTAGGTTGGATGAACCCTTTCTGTAGCATCTCCTCAATTTGAGTCTTACACTCCTCCAACTCATGAGGTGATAGGCAATATGGGGCCTTACAAGGAGGTGTCTTCCTCGGGAGTGTCTCTATTTTGTGGTCTACTCGCCTTTTAGGTGGTAATCCTGAGGGTAGATCATCGGGAAAGACATCTTGAAACTCATCCACCACATCTTTCAATTTCTCCAGAATTTGTCCAGCAAGTTGTGCACTCTGGACTTCTCTTGTTAGACCCATAAAACATCTATCGGTCTTACAGACAATTGTTGTCCCTATGACATATAGAGGCAGTTTCTGCTTGTGTGATTTTTCTTTAACCCCAATGATTGACCATTGGTGGGTTCTCACTACTTTCTTCCTCCAATCCACCATTGGGTTGTACTGCTCCATCCATGGCATGCCTAAAATTGCATCATAACGGGCTAACTGTATCACTTGCCACTCAATTGCTTCCTGATATTCTCCTACAGAGAGGGTTACCCATCTAGGTAATGATTCAATCCTCTCTGTTTGCCCATTTGGTAACTCTGCTTCTTCACTTCCGTCTCTCTCTAGATCCATTCCCAATCTTATTGCAACAGAGCGAGACAAGAAATTCTCTGTTGCTCCTGGATCTATTAATACTCTCACTTGATTACCTTCTAGGATTCCATTCACAACAATTAGTTGAGAGGTTGCCTTTCGGGCTCTTTGTGCATTATTCTTCTTCCTTCCCTCGCTTCTCTACTTCCTTATTGAGCCAGTAAGGCCGCGAGGTACATTTACTGGCGATCTTCATTTTCCGAAGTGGTTTCCACCTCCTCCTCTTCAATGTGCCTCTCCATGTTGTTCAAAGCTCGCCTGTACGAAGGCCGAGGGCCTCTAGAGAAACAAGTGCGACAATTGGTAGATATGTGCCCAATATGGCCACAATTGTAACAATGGCGTTTTTCTCCTCGAGTTCCTTCTCCTCGTGGGGCTCCATCTCTTCGTTCTTCTACTCGTCCCCGCTCTCCTTGAAGTGGTCGTGCTCCTTGATCCCAGAATCAAAGGTTGCCCAATTCCATTGGTATTGGTCCACCCATGTGTGGCATTTCTGCACGATAATGTTGAGGTGGAACTACTCCTTCACCTCCACCTAATGCTCTTGCTATTCTCTGCACACAAGCAATGGCTTCAAATACCGTGCGAGGGTTTTGCACCATGACTTCTTGGCGAATCTGCTCTTTCAACCCTTGTTTGAAATTGTTGAGAGCCTCTGCTGGACTCATGTCGGTAATTGCAACTTGTAGATCCAGAAACGTCTCCACATACTCTTGTACACTATTCTTCTGTCTCAATCCCCATAGTCGGGTTCGAGCCATCTGCACAGAATCTACCGATTGGAAATTCTTCAGCAATCCTTCTTGCATTGTTGTCCATGTGACCTCCCTTCTCTCTGCCAGCATGGATCATTCCCAAGCATCATACCATGTGAGGGCTTTATCCGTCAAGTACCCACATGCGAACACGTGTGCAGCATGCTCAGTGATCTCTGTTGAGAACAATCGGAAATATCGATTCATTCTCGAGATCCAATTTTCCACTACTCCCATCATACGCTGCCCCTTGTAAGGCTCGATATTGCAGGTCTTCTTCATCTGGAGTAGCAATGTGGCTTCACCGTTGATAGGGTTCGTAGGCACGGGTGCCTCTCCAAGCACTTTAGTCGCAGGTCCAGGGTTTTGAGGTGGCTCTTTTTCTTGCATGGCTTGATCGTTCCTCGGGATCTGCACTTGACTTTGTAATGTCTCCATGGTCATCTTAATCTCTCAAAATTCATTCAACATCCCTTGCATTCCTTGCACCAGCTCTTGCAACTGCGGATCCATGGTTCCTGCAACATCCAATTGCTAATGTCTTCTTCAATACAGAGTCAATATAATCACTCTGGAAGGTGCACAAACTATCGGAACTACCCTTGGGACCTCAGAAGCTATCACTCGTTGATAATACTCCTCACCAAAATTCCTAACCACAAAACACCACTTTCGGCCTCACTACATAACGGATTTCTACTTGAGTGTTGAAAGGGAGAGGATTTGGGACATTCATATCCATTTTATCATAATAGAATGTAGATCGTCAAATCCCACTCTCTGTCATATATCACCACAGGTAAAATCACCGAGTTTGGTGAGTTCAGCACTCTGTCCATGAATTCCGCACCAAAGTGATAAACTAGTGATACCCTCATCTGCTCACGCTGGATGTACATAACCTTGATGTGGAATGGGTTTGAGAATGGAAAGCTAGGTGCGGGAAATTATCCCCCCGGTGCATCCATCCCCTCCGCTCTCTAAAGTCCTTCTTGAGTCTAACGATTACTCTATGTTCTCCACCTCACATTACTCAGTTTCAGTAGTTTGTGCTATTCCAAGAGGGGTGATCCACTCTCTTGGACTAGAACACTCGCTCTGATACCATTGTAATACTCCGAGGACAAGAGAAGAGAGAAAACACAGATTGCACACTCAAACCTTCGATGCCCCAAGGGAGCACCTTCTCTTTATTATATAGACAAAGAGGATCTCCTCCAAGGAAGCTCCACCATAGGATTAGGGACATAGATAGGTGACATGTCAGCAAGCTCCACCCTTGGATTACTTACTTGGATGGGTGACCTGTCTGGTCTAGGTCCTATCTGGTTGGTCAAATAAGCTTTTACTGGAGGGAATCTTTTAGGGAATCTTCCTGTAGGAATCTCAAAATCACGTGAGTAAGGTACCGTTGGAAAGCTCTCAATGAGACAAAGCAAGCGGAGGGAAGGCCAACCTTTCCTCTGTTGGGGGGGGGGGGAATCTGCATATTTTCGAGGCCTAATTCATCTGTTTAGGCCTCTGAAATTGCCTTCAAAGATTTCAAGCATATTTTGGTTCCTACTCTATTAGTAGAAGTCCCCTTTTGGTGATACCTCTTTCTGATCTGTTTAGTCCATCATGTGTAGCATCTTTCCAGATGTTACCAAACCAATTCTCACCTTTAAATCATATGTCTAGCTATTGGTTCTAAGGTTCTCAAGTCTATTTCGGTTTCTTCCCTATTAGTAGAAGTACTCTTTTGGTGATACTTCTATCTGATCTATTTTGACCATCATGTATAACATCATTCTAGATGTTACCAAACCAAATTTCACATCTAGATCATATGGCTAACCCTTGGTATTACACATATGCATCACAATTCACCACTCTAGGTCTAGGAATAACCATGAAATCATACTCTTGTAAAATCAAAGCACATTGTGCAAGCTTCCTTAAAGCTTGTTGGACTCCATCAACCACTTCAATGGTTCATGATCAATGTTGAGACTAAAGGGGTTACCAAATAGGTAACATTGTAAAGGTGTTATTGCCCATATTTCTACCAAGCACTCTCCCTCATATGAACTATAATTTGCCTCTGTTGAATTGTTTGAGTGACTAGCATAAGCCACCACAAACTCCTTCTCCTCATCATCATGTTGGGTGAGCACTGCTCCAAGCCCTAACATACTCCAATCAATGTAAACCTGAAATGGTCATCCTTTGATTGGCCTTCTCAAAATAAGAGCAAATGTCAACCTCTCCTTGTGCTCTAGAAAAATTCTCTCCTGCTCATCTCCCCAACACCACTCTTGTGTAAGCTTGGTCATCTTTGTGAAGGCTTTGGAAATGGCACTTAATCCTCTAACATAGTGGTGATAGAAGTTCACCAACCCAAGGAATGCTCGCACTCTACTCATATCCATAGGTAAAGGAATACACACAATAGCCTCTACCTTGGTCTGTTGAACACCAAGTCCGCTAAAGTAGATAGTGTGAACCAAATACTCAACCTGCTCATGGAAGAATCTATGCTTCACAAGATGTAATTTAAGTCTATGAGATCTCAACCTCTCAAACACCTCCAACAAATGTCTCTCATGCTCCTCAACAATAGTGCTATAGACCAAATATCATCAATATAGCACCAAGAAAAATCCAATCCAACTAGGATCCTATCCATGACTCTCTAGAACTTGGTAGGAGTGTTCTTTAACCCAAATGGTAAGAACCTCCATGTGATATAACACATCCTTGCCGTGAGGATTAATAGCCCAAAATTTTATCTTAGACTTATCATACTCCTTGATTAACAATCTATGATATCTTGCTCAAAGATCCAAAGTATTGAAGACATGCATTGGGTATGCAAATGCATACCCAAATTGCATCAAAAATCTCCTATGGTGTAGGTATGGCATACTATCAGCCCTTATCTACTGGTTGATAGGACTGTAATCTCCACACATCTGTCTATCTATGTAGTTGCTATGCATATCTTTCTTAGTTGGCATCATTATAGTTGATCCAAACTCTCCATGTGAAATTCCACTAAAGTAGCCTCAAAAAGGTCTCTACTCTGGCTTTGAATCAATGCTCTCTCTATGTCATTATATTGATAGGGATATCAAAAAATTGGAGTATTGCTAGTCAGCTCAATCCAAATACTAGGTCCTTTTGAAACACCCAAATCCTTCATATTAAAGGCAAAACAACTTGTGTAGCTCCTCAAGAACCTCCAAACTCTTTGTCTTTCTTCTCTTGTAAGTTTGGGGCCTAGATTTGGCTCCCAAGTATCCTCTATAACTGATGTAGGAGTAGAAGACATATTGATTGGCTACTATACTATGCTCTTGGGAATAGTAGTACCATATCTCCAACCACTAGAGGTCACAACCTTAGTGTGAAAAACTCACTCCACTCTGGTTGCAAGCTCCATATGTCCTCTAGTTGCATCCCAAGTAGACCAAAGGTGTGATCCAAGTAGGTCACGCTCACCTAGATGGACTCCAAGTAGACCTAGTTCACTCTAGTAGCCATTGGTTGTGTCCCAAGAATACCTTGTCCACTTGGTCTATCACCTCCAACATGTGCCTGAATCATCTCAATAGGCATAGAACTCACAAGTGTTTGAGTGGTGATGCTTATCAAGCACATCTTACACTACTCTGCCAAGCCAAGGCTCACAATCCATGTGAAATAGTTTAGGTCCATAGTCTGACCTAACACCTAACGCTTGGATGCCTCTAACACTATTGGAACAATGGTAATACAAGTGCAAAAATCCATCGCATGCTCTCTCTCTCATTGATGTTGAGCTCCACCAATTGTTGTAACTATGAGTCCCAAACAAGTCCAAGACCTCCCTCTCAAAATGCATGGGAGCCTAGGAAACTCATAAGTGTAGGAAAAGCGGCTTGGGGCTATCTAACTAGGTTCACCACTACCATAGGTAACCACTTACTATCAACCACTCCCACCATTTGAGAATGGTGCCTAACATCCAAAATCTCATCAAAATGAGGTGATCTAGTCATTGACTCACATCATAAGTATATTATAGAACCTCTTTGAGGAAGAGTTTTGTCCACCAAATATGAAGATGATGAGCCCGTGATCCCACTTTGGTTGCATCTAACAACAAAGCAGGTCCCATTCAAGGTACTCACCATTATTCAAGTGCAAGAACCATCCATCAAAGGGATGTTCTCTAAAATGTAAGTTGGAGGAATAGACTAATGAACCTAAAGATGTCAAAGTATAAGTAACATTGCCTAAAACACACCCAAACAAGGATCCTGAAAATCCAAACCTTGGCCAACACATGTATGTCCCTAACATGGCCATCCAAAAATCATCAAATGAATGGAACCATATCTCTCCAAATCTTGCACCACCTGCAAGGAAATGTCTATTGGTAGGATCTTCTGGTAACCCCTAATTGCTTACATTGGTAATAACTCAAGATATCAATAGGCCAAGTGTGCCATATGATGTAGAGAGACTTGTCTAGCAATCTCATCTCTCTCCACATACATGTACCGTTGTACTCATATGCATGCTTGTAGAACCATAGCTAGTCTAGTGCTAATCCCATCAAACAACTCCAATGGACATACTCTCTATTGGATACTGCAAAGCAATGAGTGTGGTATCCAGAGATGTCAAGGTAATTGACTCTGGAGGCTCATCCTCACACTAGTGTAAAAGACCGAAACCGAGGAGAGAAATAGGAGAATGGAAGCTCACATTGGGACACTTGAATGAGGGAAAACTCTGAATGCCTAGCATGAGCTTCGGCCTTGGTATTTATAGGTAGCATACAAGACCCTTGAAGCTTCTCAAGAAGTTTCCTTGAGCCGCTTTCTTGGAGTGCAAGCCAAGTTAACTAGGAAGCTTCTCAAGAAGCTTCCTTCTAGAAGCCGCCTACTTGGCATGCAAGCTAAGCTAGTTAGAAGCTTCTAGAAGCTTCCTTCTAGAAGCTATCTGCTTAGGGCGCAAGTTAACTAGTTGGGAAGTTTCCTAAGAAGCTTCTTAGATGCTTCTAGAATATTCTAGGCTATTTTGTCTTATTCTCTACTTCGTAAGCCCGACTAACTTTGTCACTAAACTCCATATTGTTACATATTCCCCCGCCGCTAGTTGGTGACGTCCTCGTCGCCAGTGAAGCTTCGAATTCCTTGATGGCCATCTGTGCATTCTGGAGGTGAGAAAGAGGTTCCCATGTAGCATCATGAAGGGGATACCCTTTCCAAAGGACCTTGTACTCCGTATGTGGGTGACGGCCTCGTTGAATATGGCGACGTGCAAGGATACGATCAACTTCGTACTCCTCATGATCATTGATAGGGACAGGAAGAGGGGGAGGTTGGACTCGAGAGGAAAAAGAAGAAGGGTTAGGAACAAAGGGTTTCAACTTGGAAATATGAAAGACAGGATGGATACGCATGTGACAAGGTAAGGCAAGACGATAAGCAACAGGAGAGATAATGTGGGTGATATCAAAGGGTCCTATCCAATTAGGAGCAAGTTTACGAACTTGGGTATCAAGTGGGAGAGGGAGGTTACTAGAGGAAAGCATGACTTTATCACCAACTTCAAAGGTGAGATCACGATGATGATGGTCTGCATATTGTTTTTGGCGATTCTGAGCAACAAGGAGGTGAGATTTGGCTTGTTGGAGAGATTGGGATATAGTTGTCAAGAATGTAGAAGTATGAGGAACTTGAGAGGGAGGGGGAGCAAGAAGAGAATCTGGAACAAGCGGATCTTGGCCAAAATTGAGAAAGAAGGGAGAAAATCCAGTGCTTGCCTGTTTGGAATTGTTGTAGGCAAATTCTGCAGCTGCAAGACATTCATCCCAGTTGGTATGGTGGACATTGACAAAGGCCCGCAACATATCCTCCAATGTACGATTGGCACGTTTGGTTTGTCCATCAGTTTGAGGATGATAGGCCGTGGACAAAGCAAGCTTGGTGCCAAGTATCTGGAAGAGTGCTTGCCAAAACTTCCCGGTAAATCGAGGATCACGGTCGGAGATGAGTACACGTGGCATCCCATGATGCTTGAAGACATTGTCGAAGTAGATTTGTGCTAAGGTTGGAGCATTCACGGTATCACAGGTTGGTGCCAAGTGGATTTGCTTACTAAGCTTATCCACAAACACCACAATTGCGGTGTGTCCTTGTTTTGTCTTTGGCAAGGATGTGATGAGATCCAAGCTCACATGCTCCCAACGAGCGGATGGAATGGCGAGTGGTTGAAGGAGTCCACTCGGCTTTTGGTTGCTGGCCTTGTTCCGTTGGCAACTCTCACATGATCGGACAAAGTCTCGAACATCTCGTGTCATGTTGGGCCACCACCATTGGCGTTGGAGAGTGCCCAAGGTCTTGTCCACTCCCATGTGACCAGCTATTGGTAAATCATGGGCTTCTTGAAGGCGCACAAGTCGAAGATCACCTTTGGTTGGAACATAGATCTGGTCTGCATGGAATAAAAGGCCTTCCTTGAAGGAGAAGGTGTTGTATTCCTTGTCGCGTGCTGTTAGACGACCGTGTACCATTTGGAAGAAGAGATCTTGCTGTAGGGCTAACCGAAACTCGTTATGAACCTTGGGATCAATTGACACCGTCGTAATTGCTGCCGCGATGAGAGGAAGAGACTTCAAATCAGGTCGTCGTGATAGAGCATCAGGGATGACATGGAACCAACCTGGTTTGTACTCAAGTTTGATGTCGAACAATTGGAGTTGCTCTTCCCATCGATGATGTCGACTCTTCATGTGCTCTAGGTGTAAGGTCTGCAACAATGGCTTGTGATCAGTTCGCATGATCACTTGTTTCCCCAAGAGATAATGCCTCCATACCTTGGTGGCATATACCATTGCAAGTTGTTCCCGATCTCGAGTAGAGTAATTTCTTTCAGCTGTATTTAGTCGGCGAGACACAAAGGCAATAGGATGTAGTCCATCTAGAAATTCTTGTTGCAACACAGCTCCAATTGCAAAGTTAGAAGCATCAAAATCAACCACACAAGGTAGTTGAGGATCATATGGTTGAAGAATGGGTCTTGAAGACACCATATGCTTTAACTTCTGGAATGTTTCTTCATGCTTGGTGTTCCATTGGAAGCTCGAGTTCTTTCCCAAGAGGTCAATCAATGGTGCAGCCACGTGAGCATAATAGTGGATGAACCATCGGTAAAAACTGGCCAATCCGTTGAACGCTCGTACTTCGGTAGCATCCTTTGGGGTAGGCCAATCAGTAATGGCCTTGATCTTCTCTTCTTCCATCTTGATCCCCTCTGATGAGATCTTATGACCCAAGAAGGTAACCTCCTTCTGCCAAAAAGCACACTTTGACTTCTTGCAGTAAAATTTCCACTGTCGTAGTCGTCTTAGGACTTCTCGCACATGATTCATGTGTTCTGCCTCTGTCTTACTATAGATTAAGATATCATCTAAGAACACTACCACAGACTGATCCAATAGCCCCTCCAACACCCGATGCATCTGATCCATGAAGATTGCTGGAGCATTAGTGAGTCCAAAAGGTAGAACTCTCCACTCAAAATGTCCATACCTTGTACGAAAGGCAGTCTTTTTCACGTCCTCTCCTTCAATAGGAATTTGCCAATAGCCGCTACAAAGATCAAGCTTGGAAAAGTATCGTGCTCCACTTAATTGATCAAGCAAGTCATCGATCCGAGGCAAGGGATATGCATTCTTCACAGTTTGCTTATTGAGCCCACTGTAATCAATACAGAAACGAAGTCCTCCATCCTTCTTTGGAACAAATAGTACCGGTGCTCCCCAAGGGGAGGTACTATGTCGTATGAAATCCTTCTCCAACAACTCTGTAAGTGTTGTTCGCAACTCCTCCAACTCCTTTGCTGAGAGCCGATAGATTGGTCTACTCACTGGAGTACTCCCTGGCAATAACTCGATCTTGAAAGGCATACCTTGATCAGAGGGTAATCCCTTTGGCAGATCATCCGGAAACACATCTGCAAACTCTTGAACTATCCGATCAACCGTCGCTTGATGCGGCACTTGGCCCTCCTCAGATTGTTCTTGTGCAATCGGCTTGATCCACACTGCGAATACAGACTTATCTTCTTCTAAAGCTTGCTCTATGGCTGCTTCATTAACAAACTTCCCTTCTAGGGACTCATCTCTCTTTCGAGCTTGCTCCATGGTTGCCTTCCTGGCAAACTTCCCATCTTGGGACTCATCTCCCTTCCAGATTCGCTCTATGGCTACTTTCTCGACAAACTTCCCATCTTGGGACTGACTATTCTTAGGTGTCTTACTCAGAGGTGCCAGACAACCTAATCGGAAATTACTACCTTGGTGTTGTACTTGAATTTGGTGTCGGGTCCAATCAAATTGAACCTTATGACATTCAAGCCAAGGTAGACCCAGAATGATATCATAGTGTAGAGGTGCCACTACAAACCTCATACACTCCAAATACTCCTTCCCAATCTTGAAGGTAACAGGATGCAAGGTGCAGAATGCAGAACCCTTTCTACCATCCGCCATCATCAAACTACTTCCAATCACTGGCTTGATAGGAATACCCAATTCCTTTGCTACTTGCATAGACATGCAATTCTCTGAACTTCCAGAATCAACCAAAATTCTACAACCCCGATTAGATATCATACCTTGCAAGTGAAGCAAACTTGCATAGGTCGAGCCTTCAATCCCATTGGAACTAATCAAGCTCCCAGTAGGCGGCTCGAAATCTCCTACTGGGATCCCTCGTTTCCCTGATCGTTCCGCTCCACAACCTCCACTTGGGCAACTTGTCGAGGTCGTCCATTCTTGAGTGGACATTCGGCAATGCGATGCCCCAACTGGCGACAATAAAAACAACCTCCATTTTGTCGTAATCTTTCTCTATCTGCTGTGCCAAGTGGTCTTCGTTGGATAGCATCAATCTCCATTGGTACCGGTTCTTCCACTCGTGGTACTGGTGGGTTTTGTGTAGGTCGAGGTCGAGACCAAGTTGTCGCAACTAAGGAATCAAAATGCTCAGCCAATTGCATGGCTTGTTCTACATTCTGTGGCTCTCGCATGGTCACCTCCAATCTGGTTCGTGACTTCAATCCTTGCACAAATCGATCCAGAACTTCACCTTCTTGGATATCTGGAATTTGCATGATGATATTCTGAAATTGTGTGATGTAGCTTCTCACTGAGCCAATCTGCCTCAACTCCGCCAATTTATCTCGTGCAGCTCGGGTGGCATTTATAGTCTGAAATCGACCAAGTATTGCATCCTTGAATTCTGCCCATGTAAAAATTGGTGTAACAATTTGTCATTCAGCTCTTTCTACTCGGAATCGCCACCAAAGTTTTGCCACTCCATCCAATTGGCTAGAAGCCAAGAGAATTTGTTTCTGCTCGTCTTGAAGATTGGTGGCTTCAAAGTAACGTTCACAGTCAAACACAAAATTCTCCACTGTGCCTGGAAGATTCTTGCCTTCAAACACCTTGGGTTTCGAAAATCGAATGCGATCTTCTCCATCTCGAACTGGCGCTCTGTCTATCTGTTCTCGTCGTTGCTGGTCTCGTTCATCCAACAATCGAGTAAGATGCTCGATTTGTTGTTGCATTGCAAGGATAACATCCGGTATTGCCGCCATCGCTATTATCTATTCCACTACCTGCAATTTATCTAGTTGATTAACACGTAGATACAACACGTCCACCGTTCTCCATAAGTTACAACTGGAAGTATCAAGGGTTCCTCTGACACGGTGATCATATGTAGAAAATCCTGCCCAAAGCGTGAGGTGATGAATTGTGTGAAACGATGCTTTGGTAATATCTGGACATGAAAGTCCCAATGGTTCGGCGGAAGTGGATTGGGTGGTCCATAAATTCCATCCATCCCATTCCTGCTCTGATACCAATGTAAAAGACCGAAACCGAGGAGAGAAATAGGAGAATGGAAGCTCACATTGGGACACTTGAATGAGGGAAAACTCTGAATGCCTAGCATGAGCTTCGGCCTTGGTATTTATAGGTAGCATACAAGACCCTTGAAGCTTCTCAAGAAGTTTCCTTGAGCCGCTTTCTTGGAGTGCAAGCCAAGTTAACTAGGAAGCTTCTCAAGAAGCTTCCTTCTAGAAGCCGCCTACTTGGCATGCAAGCTAAGCTAGTTAGAAGCTTCTAGAAGCTTCCTTCTAGAAGCTACCTGCTTAGGGCGCAAGTTAACTAGTTGGGAAGTTTCCTAAGAAGCTTCTTAGATGCTTCTAGAATATTCTAGGCTATTTTGTCTTATTCTCTACTTCGTAAGCCCGACTAACTTCGTCACTAAACTCCATATTGTTACACTAGTCTCCTAGTAGTACAAAGGCTCCACTCCAAGCCTATTGCACCAATTGATCTGCATGCTACTACAATGCCTCCTTTGAACTCCACAATGGAACATCCAAGGTGGATGGAACAATCCAACTTGTACTCCAAATCCAAGTGATCTCCTTTGGTATTGGAGTATCCTCTGCATGGGTGTTCCACTCCAATAAGTCACCAGGCCAAGTAATAGAACCATTGAAAGCTGAAACTGATGTTACCATGGTCTCAACCATAGTGAGCCAAGACTACCACTACTAAATTGTACTAGTAGATAACATACATGCTCCTCACCTAACTGCCAACTTGGTCTATAGAAGGCTATCTCCTCCCAATAGTCAATATTGAAACCCATGGAGTATAGCACTGCTCCTTGAACTAACACATCATATGACTCAGCAAGTGTCACAATGGCTTGAGCTCATCTGATTGATAGCTCTATAGCTATCAATTAGATGACCAAGCAGAATTTGGACAACAAGCTCTCCACATGTGATGTAATATGTAGAACCACCCCCTAAAGATGTATGAATATGAAATAGACATCTCTCTACATTGGTCTTTTGTATCTCTAGATCGACAACTACATCCTTCCCCACCATAGAGGCTACACACTAGAGTTTAGTAAGACCCTTTGTGGTGTATAGACCTTCCCTAAAGGTCCCACCAAACCAAAAAAAATCCCTTTGGTTTCCAATAGGACAACTCTTGGTGTAAACTATGCTTGCTCAAAGGCCGGTCTAGTTGGTAACTCCTCCAATCTAGCCGTTGCTGCTTGCCATAAACCATTGGTCATTGAGCGGATCCCATGCTCCTCAACCAAGTCAACTCCACTATCAACCACCTCTACTTTAGTAGTAGGAACCACATCATCCTACTCTCACAAAGCATGGCAGCCAACCGGAACACTAGGGCTAGGTCAACTCCCAATGTAAATATGTCATTGGTTGAGAATAATGGAAAGTGCATAATCATTTGACCCGCCCCTAACATCACGCAAGACTCAATCTGTGTAGTAGTAAGTGGTTGACTAGTAGGTAGTCCATCATGCACCTCATCACCACCTACCATACTTGCACTAGGACGTCTAGGAGCCATAGATGTCATCTATAATGCCTCAAAGAGTGTAAAAGACTAAGGAAGTCTAACCTATCTACCAACCTCTCCTTTATGTGGATCCAACTCTACTGATGTTGCTCTAAGCTTTGGAGCACGTACTGCACTCCTAGTCATTACGAGAAAGGCATCTACCTGTATTGCTCCGCACATGAAATCTAAGACATCTCTATCACCATCATATGAGGTGGAAGCCTTAGCACTCGGATCTGATCTCCTCTAAGCTATGGCCATGCTAGCCAATCTTTGCTCTAATTGCTCAATCCAAGTAGCCAAGGTTGTATCAAAAGTAAAAGTAGGTACTACACCCCTACCAAGTGTGGATCTTCTACCACCACCTCTACCACCTTGTCCTCCATTACCTGGAGCTCCTCTACCACCTGCCATAGCAGCCTACCACTTTGTAACTCTAGGTGTAGGTCAAAGCATCAGTCACTAGTGTGACCAAATCTGTAGTAATGCTCACACTATCTCTGTGCTGGTTGTGATGCACCAGAGGTATCAAGTCCATTGCCTTGAGTGCACTCCCTCCTGTGGTAAGGTCTACTACAAGTCCTACAAGCAACACCACCACTCATTGGCTATTGTTGACTCAAAAATGAAGGTAAGGGTCTAGCTACACTAGGCCTTCCACTCGCTCCATAGGATCTAGGCTTTCCACCTTATCCTTGGGAACCAACATGGCATGGTGCACTCTGCTGCACTCTAAAAGAAGTAATAGTTGTGGATGAGGCCTCCTTACCAAATCCAGGTGTTGCCACTCTCTCCTCCACCATGTTGAGCTCAATCCGCTCAGCCAAACCAAAGACCATTGCCAAAGTAGGCAAAGTAGCTTGTAACAACATAGCATCACGGACTCTACGTTGTAACTCATTTTCCAATACCCCATACCAAAATTGGAATGCTCGGGCCTTAGATACTCCTTGAGTAAAATTGATCAACAGTCTCATGCAACTGCATGTCTCGTGTAAGCTCTCTCCAACATTCCATTGGAACTCTTGCAAGCTCCTCAACTTGTCAGTCCTCACTCCTTTGTAGTTCTACCTCAAACACTAGAAGAACTCCACCATGGGGTTAAACCCCAATACTAACTACCTCTTGTAGTAGTACCTTCACCCGTAGTAGCACCATCTCCAAGAGATCACAAACGTTACTAGAGCTAGAACTCATAATGGACCTTTAGAAACAAGAAGGAACAAAGATGAGCTTTAGAAAATCTGCCCCATTGTGTTGTGATGGTAGGTTATAGATCGCCCTTTCTCCTAGTGTAGTTGTTATAGTTAGAGTTACATTAGTCGATGATGTTCAATTGGTGGTGTTGGCACTTGCGGTGGTTACGGTGGTTCCCCAAAGAACTCCGTCATGACAAAGTAATCAGAAACTGCAACCAGTAACCATAATAGTAACCACCACAAGTACCCCATCAAGTGCCAACACCTCCAAGTACCAACACCACCAATTGATTGTCACCGACTAATGTAACTTTGACTATGACAACTACACTAGAGGAAAGGGCAATTTGTAACTTGTCATCATAACATGCACTCTCATGGTCTGCATGCCATCACTTCTTGCCTCATCGGAGAGAAACATAGATAGTCAGACAAGTCATCACTCCAATCTCACAATCGAGAGCACACCATAAGACCAACGCTTTGAAATCAGAGCACCTCACTCAAACAAAGCATTAAGGTTAGTAAAATGTGCATACAAATATAAAAAAACTATTATTGAGTCTTTAACTATAATATTCAATTTATTTCAAATGAAAAAATATTCCCTTATTCAATCATGAAAATGCTAACTAACAATAAGTGTGATCTATAGTAATCCATATTTTTTCAAACAGTGCTATATGTATGTCAGAATATATGTAAGGAAGTTATAACAATATATTAACTTGCATGACAAACAAATACAAAGATTTGCAATATATCATAATAATCTAGATAAATTCTATTGATATATTACTATGAGTTAAATTATAGATTCTCTACTCCTTACATAGGATTTTTATGGAGACCATAAAGTCCATTACAAGGTCAATCCATGAACTTCTCATTTTTATAAATAGATCAAAAATTAAATATAATCATATTTTTTATTAGCAGATCTTGATATTACATTATCCCATATTATGCTTAAATTACATTGGTTTTTCTTATCTTCTAATAGTTTTGAATTGATAAGATATTAAAAATCCATTTCAAAGATAGATTTGAATGCAATTACCTTTGGTTGGAATCAATAGAATAGATAAGACAGATTTTTTTAGGTGTGGATTTGAGTTCAGTGATTAAAAATAATCTACTTAATTGTCAATAATTTAATTTAAATCTAAACTTACTAAAGACACTATTATATTTATGTACATATTATATACACATTATCTCTGAAAAAAAATTGGAAATATATTAATTTACAATAAGGATCTAGGGTTTCGGCTCTTGAAAGGCTTTTGCTGCTACCTTTTTTATTTGAAGGTGAATTTAGACCTCTCTAATATAAGCACTTAAAAGTATAAAATAGATAGGTGTGATAAGAAAACTTCCGTTGTCCCCTTTCCGCTCTATACAGTATAGTTCACGTGATCATATTCTAATTACTATACCGCTACACCCAAAGATTTCCTTGCTCTGAAAAACAAGAAAGCGACCGCGTAGAACACATGAAGAAGGATGGAAGACACCCTCAAGCCAAGCCGTACAAGGGAGAGGCAAAATGGGGCCAGGTAAAATGGTGCTAGACCCCTTGCTATCAATGAGTGTTCGTAATTTGTCATTTACTCGCATAAAAGACATTCACGTGGAGTCGAGCCGCCAAAATCATTTATGGTGCTCACAGACACCAGGTAGAATCCAGAATGTGCCCACCCGCACATCTTTGCCCGCGGATGTCACATATATCCTCGCGAGGCAGTGTCCTCATCACAGCCGATTGGCTGCCAGAGGATACAGCCGCTTAACATGCAAAATTAGGCCTTCTGTCCAATCGGTTGTGACGAACTTCGCGAAACACAACCTCGCGAGGACAGAATCGGGAATTGCTGTGTGCACGAGCCATTCCCATTTACCTTCGGAGTATTGCACAGGAAATTCAGCGGAGATATTGAAATCTAATCTGCATGGACCTACCTTAATCAGTCGGCAGGTCAATTCGCAACCATAGAATCGCATGAGTTGTTCGGATGGATCCATTCACTGCCATCAGTACGTGGAATTCTTGTTTACGCAAAGTAACACTGCCAGAGCTACAGTGGCGCGAATTGTACGATGCGATTCACTTTTAGGGCACATGCCTTTCACCCAGCAGCAGGAAAAGGAAAGGGCCCAAGGAGGTTGTGATTTCTTGAGTTCAATGGCTGCATGTTGTAGACTGATTAGGACTTGTGGGTGGTATGACTACGTTATTTTGACTTGTCGAAGGATTCCGAACGGGACCGTACGGACCTGCCGTCAGGAGCTTGACACCTGATAAGTCGTTGTAGGAAACCATGCAAGCAAAATCTACAGCAGATTTTGGTTCTCCGCCTCAAAAGTCAGTGGGGCAGATGTTCTGAAGCGCATCTTTGTTCCTTCAAGCTTTCATTGCTGCGGGCAGATGCAGCATTTGATCAGGACGTCGAGCGGTGGGTAAGATTTCGAATCTGCCCGAGATTCTTCGCGCGCGCCTTTGAATTCGAGGCGCTGGTGTAGGCGGTCCGAGCGTGTTGCTTTTCTCCCGTGTGTATTGGAAAGGAAAGATCGATTTCAGTCTCATGAGATAAGACAAGACGGTCTCCTAATTTTCCATAGAAAGTTATTTCCTTCATCTAGAGGTATAGACTTTGAGAGAGGATTGTCTATGTCGGTCCATGAGAGGACATACCAAGACAGCGTCTGGTAGGATCTCTTCGGTAATTCTTCAATTTCTGTTTTAAATTGTAGAATATTGTATTCGAGTTTCAGTTTTGTTTGCTCGGATCCATCGTCGACGGGAACAATTCCGAAATGCCGAAAGTCTTACCCTTCAATTCACCGCAGTTCGTCTTGGCTCTCCATTCCCCTGTATATCACGCCGCACACGCATCAACCTGTCACGCTGCACATCCAAAATAACCATTGAGTGTATTATGGCTGAGGAACTTCTTAAGAGAGAAAAGGCGACCGCGTAGGAAAAACGAAGGATGGAAGGACCCCATCGAGCCCGTACAAGGGAGAGACAAAAAAGGTAACATGGGGCTAAGCCCCATTTTTAGACATTTCGAAGTCAGGACCAAAGGGCAGTCATCACGGAGGTGTAGGCGGGAAATTCAAAAAGTTCAACGAGAAGCGTGGCGTAGGTTTAACCACAAAGGTCCCGAAGGTGAAGAAGCTGCGAGGAACAATCGGAGCACCACCGCGGCCAAGGGACCCAGGATCTCCAGATTATCCTAGCTCTGACTGGGTGAATGTCTCGATTACCGTCGAGAATTTTCAAGGTGAGGAAGTGCATGATATTCCTGTGGATGTGAAGGAAATATTGTATGCTCCTCCACCGCAGAATTCGAAACCGGTTCAGCGCGAATTCGAGGGCGCAATAATTTTCCAAAGCCAGCTAGGAAGATAGCACGGACCCAGCCGCAAAAGCAAGATCAACAACCTCCGCCCCTTTAACATCCTGGTTTTGAATTTCCGGAAGGGCTGAGAGTAGTTGTAAAGAGAGCTCGAACTTTCGTCGATACCAAGCAGCTGAATCAAAGACGACACAATCACTTTCTCAACTGCATAAGCAACGTGCTGAAGACGGGCTCTACGTTTTTGCGTTTCAGTGCAGAGTACGACTTCCGGCCTTCGTATGACGAAGTCAAAAACTTCCGAACAGCTGCGAGGATGATGGAAGATGAGGGTATTGAAGAGTTCGTTCCGTTTCAGCGGTAGCACTTGGCGTACACAGAGGCGGAGAAAGCTAGGGCCGAAATCGACTTTGCCTCAGGGGGGCCAACTTGACGTCCGCAAATGAATCTTTGAAACACACGTGTGGACTGTCACTTTGGCGCACAAGAATCTGGAGGGGAAATATGAGACTGTACGCCAGGAGATGGCCAAGTGTAGATTGAGAAGAATTCGGAGGCTGAGTTGAACATGCTGGGAATAAAGAAGGAAGAAGTTCAGCGGTCGGAATCATTCCCTGAGGAGGCAATGGGCTAAGAGAATAGGTCAGTGCCGGCCAAAGGTATGCCAGAAGTGCTGCTTCAATCCCTCGGACGTTATCATTTTACCCTGTTTGCTTTTGGTTTATTGCAATGATTGTTTAAACAAGCACCAAACAGAGACCAAGCAATGTCCCTCGGCATCATGCAGATCTTTGATATCATGTCCGTACTCAAATGTAACCCGCCAGCTGAGGATCATTAGGGGATGGGAGTCTTTAGAATTTGCCGGGCAATGTAAACTTTTGTTCGCAGAAACAAGCTTTCCAATTTCTACCAAGCCTTCTATATATTCTTTCTGGATTGCAGATAATCTAGACGCATGTCAGTAAGGGTCCTGCTACTGATGTCTGCTAGACATCATACCGTTACATAGGTCATTCATGTGATTAACATTCATGTGTACAGAAATACCTGAAGAGAATTTTGCCGTCATTGGTAGTGATTCGGTAGATCAGCACAACATTTTGACCATCTACGTACATGGACAGTTTACTTGCCCGTAGCTTCACAGGACTCCAAGATCTGGGAAGACCCCTGAAGTCAAATTTCTCGCAAGGCAGATCTTGCCACTTATGCATAAAACATACGAATTACCATCAATTGCCCTTCGTAACTTCTCAAACTCAAAAACTTTGCATGGTTACTGGCCTATCTGTATACGACATGATCATGACAACAGGATGTGCTCTTTAGTATATATCTCAAGTTCTACGCCAGCCACCATCTAATTGCGCAGGTTTGGTCTAACAGTATCACAGCTCTCCACTATAAGAAACAACATATTTGATAACTTAGGGCTTCCAAGAAAGATGAAAGTTCTACATTACACTCAATGTTCCAGCGACGAACTGCAAAAACCTGATAATCTATTTCAAATTTAAACATTAGACCTTCAGCGGGTGTGCGTCTCTAAGCAAATCCACAGTACAAACCTGATCTCTGCAGTACCAGCTTACTTTCTCGACCTGGCTGGCTTGTTGCATCTTTGGCCGATCTAAGGTGGGTGAAGAGCTGTGTTTCGGTCTTTGCTGCTTACTTACAAGAGTCTGAACGGAAGATTAATGTGCTCTTCCAGTCGACTAGAATAACTGCAGTTTCTGATTTGAGTAGCTTGATTTGTTTCAACGACCACACATGCTCTGAAGTATCCCTGCATAATATGCCCATGAGTGGGTTTCATCCACATTACTGAGTCAGATGCTCGACTGATTAGTGATCCTCTGTTGGGTGGGCTCCCCACAGACTCAAATCAAAGTCTCGGCTTTCCACATCACTGTTCATCGTTCTTCGCGAACTAAACCATTCCTCCAACTAGAAACTAGACTTCCGGACAATTCTCATTGATAACTCAAACTCTATGTAAAACAACTGCCGTAAATTTCCCACTCCAGACAGGACTAACAAAAAGAGATGTAGGTGAAGAGAATGGTTAGGAGTACGTGAAGATGTGTCCAAAACTCACTCTAAAGTAATTGAATCCAGATACACCTGCTGATAGAACTCTTCCGTACTCTACAAATGAAATCGGAATTGAAGATTAATTTAACTTCACATGTACTATTAAACCAACAAGGAAATCAACTGTCACCTTGAATGCTCTGCGAACCATCCTGATGGTCTTTACAGAGGGACATCTAAGACCTTCCAGATCCATTCGCTACACTGGACATGCTTTTCAGCAACAAAAGGTAGGAATCCGCCATAACTCAGTGGCCAACGTCAACGGGTAAAGCATCGCCCTAGTGAACCCGTGGTGAATCGCAGATTATGCGTTTTATTTGCCCTAAACTTGCGTCTAGACTTTTGCTGCTATCGTCTAGCAAGCTGAGTAGTTCCTGCGTACCATGGGTTACTTCTCAAAGTCGTTACAATCAATACGGTTGTTGCTAATGAGAGATGGTGGTGGCAGCGATAAAAATGAGTCATTGATGAGCCTTCGCCACTTCCGTATTCAAGTATCAAATCCTTTAGTGTGCGTCAACAGTCGAACGAGCCGGATTACAAACGCTGTGTATAGAGATCATAAACTGTACCTAGAAAGATAAACAGGCTGGACATCGATTGGAGGAGAGAAAAAGATTTGAGTTAAGAGTACCCAATTTCCATTCAAGTAATGCCCATTCGCAATGCATCTTATTCTGCAGATATACTTTCAAGTGGATCCTATGTGTACCGCGTTGATAGTAACGACATATCTACAAGAATCACAATTCTTTGCAGACGATCGTAAAATCTTACTTCTGTGCAAACAGAAGTGAAGCGAGCAGTGGAGTAAAAAGAAGTGAAGCGAGCAGTGGAATACCTACTCATAAGCCTGATATTGCACGACCTGACCTGCCATCTAGCTGATTGACTTCTAAGAGAGAAGTCTATACTATGGCATTGGCCGCACTGGCGATCCTGGGCCATAGGTCTGCACATTCTTTCCCAATAGGTCCTGTGATCGCAGACCCTGCAGTACGACAATTCACACAAAGACAGTTCTTGTCAAATATATTTCCTCAACGCCAAGTTGAATCCATTCAGTGCAGAAGGACCAACGGTTAATCCAGGGCTTACTGGTTTTGGGGATTACCTTTCATTTCTCCCTTAGGGTTGACAATAACTCCAGCGTTGTCTGGATAACGATACACAATGATTTAGTCGTGAGACCTTCCCTCGGTGAAACATCTTGGCCACGAAACTGTCAGCACTGACAGGTAAGAGGACAGTGCGCTAAAAGTCGTACCTTCAAAATACATGAAGACACCGTCTTTGCGGCGCCATGGCTTGCGCTGACGAACGATCACAGCAGGCATGACCTTCTTTCTCAAGTCTGGCTTGCCCTTCTTGACAGTGGCCATAACCATGTCACCGACGGCAGCGGCGGGGAGCCTGTTAAGGCGACCCTTCACTCCCTTCACGGAGATAACATACAAATTCTTGGCTCCAGTGTTATCGGCACAATTGACAACGGCACCGACGGGAAGACCCAATGACATACGGAACTTGTTCCCGGAGGAACCTCCACGACCTGATCACATAAAACATTATGTAAAGCGCTAAAACCTTGACACTATCATCTCATATATCACAGTTCTATACCGATTCCATCAACGAATTCATGCCGTGTCAGGAATTTCAAGAGTTACCTCTCTTCGACATTTTCGCTCACTCTCAGGAACCACCTCGGCGCCAACCTTCAGGAACCACCTCCGCGCCTTGGACCGAGCGTCTTCGTGCCCTTTGGAAACACTGTAAACAGGAGCAGTTGAAGTCAGAGGGCCTGTTTGGGCTCATAAAGGACATAAATCTGTTGATAGCGGCCTACAAGAAGCTGTCACCAGGCTCGAAGAACGGTGGTGAAAGGCCGGAAGGGAACTCGATCAAAACACTAGAAACACGGATCTGAGAGACTCGGTGATAAACCCTAAACCCTACGTTAGGAGCGGGGAGCTCTACGGGCCGAGAGACTCGGTGATAAACCCTAACCCTACGTTAAGAGCGGAGAGCGCTACGGGCCGATTATGGATGTATGGATTCGGCAAGTATGGATTCGCTTGATGGGGTTTTCCCATCTTTCAGGTGTTCTACATGGATGTTGTAATTTACTAACCTTTTGTTATTACTAAGGCATAGGTAGCGTGTCTTGTGAAACATGGAAATCTAACAATAAATCTTATAGAAATGATATTATTTAGATCGGTATTCATATCAAAGGTATATATTTGGAGATTAATCTAGTCTAATGTGTTACATTCAATTTCGTAAATATTAGAGTATATAATCTAGTTAAGGATGTTAAAATTAAAAGGTAAGAAAGATGGACGAGATTGTCAAGAAGATGTATTTTTAAGTTTGTTGATTATAATTCTCAGTTCTAAAGAGATAAATGATATTTGCTTGGTGGTATTCACATCTCGGGTAACATTAGAAAATTATATCCTACCTTAGCCCTCTTCCCTCTCCTCTCATGCACCTCCCACGGTGACCATCCTCCTTTTCTTTTAGTTGAAGGTGGCGCGGATGTGGTTTCTAAAAGTGAGCCAAGATGTCGAAGAGAGGTAAGTGAAAACTCGTGAAATTCCCGGCACGCCATGAATTCCCGAATGGAAATGGTATAGAACTTTGATATATGAGATGATAGTGTTTTAGTGTTTTAGTGCTTTAGTGCTTTACATGAGGCGGTTTCTGAAATATATTTGATGGATGTCTATAGGATAAATAAAAACCTTCGTAATTATTTTTAGTGAACCTTGTAGTGAGATGAGATAGTAATAAATGAACGCTTTGTAAATTCAGTTATAGGGTCCAAGTTGCAATCATTTATGAAAATTAGGTGCGAGGATATGGAGGTTAAGGAATGCCATATTGATATAAATGATGGTCAGAAAAGGTGATGTGGTTTCTTGAGAGGATGGCTACGTGGATGGGTGAGTTGGTCTTGATTTATGATATTTTTGCGGATCCAAAATGCACACTCTTGACTATTCAAATTCTCAACTCACTTTCACCATCCTGAGTGCAAATGCTCCTTTTGTCAATCAACTAAACGGTTGTTTGTAGTTTCATTTCCATAGATTAGCGCGACAAAGGATAGAGTGAGTTATGGAAAATGATCTGCACGCCTCCTTGCAACCAAGAAATTGATGGGTGTTCTATGAATTTTACTCCAAAAGGGTAACAAAAATTTAGCAACGGGAGATCAAGTACCTTGTTGCAAAGCAAGAGACTCACCTTTGGATACAGATCCAAGATCTATAGACTTGCTTTTGGATTTGCAATTGCAACCTAAACAACTATTAATGAAATTTGGAGAACTAGTGAGCATGGCTTCTTTAGTGCCTGGCAAAACAAAAGAGTATGAACTATTTCACATGGCAACGCACCATTATGGCCAAATATTGGATTATTTGGAGGACCTTGAGCATTTTGCATAGATTCATGGTATGATTTGCAAAAAGCCCATTCAGAATTGACCGCGTTAATAATTTTGATCAAGGAGGAGCAAGGATTTCCTACTTCTATGATATGTGACCAGCTTTACAAGAAATGGTTGAGGTACATGAAACAATACAAAGAAACTCGGGAGCTTAAGAATAAGTTTATGGGAGAAGGTCTCATAGAGAAGGAATATGGCAGATGGTAGAGAACTATAGAAGGTAAATTGAATGGAATGTGCACACATTTTCCTAGAATAGAAACCATGTTTGGGAACAAAGCAAACATTAGTCTACTTGCTATGGTAAGTTTGGGAGATTTAAATCCCAATTTGAGTGAGGTTGGCATGAAGGAGGTCCATGAAGGTGCAAAGGAATGCTCTTAATTCTCATCTCCCTTCGAGGTGGTGCTTCTAGACTCATTCCCCAATTTGTCCCAAACACCCAAGGGGTGGAAAGTATATTAAGTGTTTACATGGACAATGGAATCCTATCACCCAAGGATGAGTAACCATTTGTTGCACCAATAAAGGACTCGCCTTCTGTTACACCACCTCCTTTAACTTCTACAAGGGATGGATCCAAGTGCGCTTTCCTTGACCAAGAAGGAGAACATGACCTAAAGAGGAGAAAAGGTGGAATATTAGTAAAGTATCACGGATGTCACCTAGTATGTCATTATCTCATGATTTAGACAAACTTACCATGTTGAAGTCAAATACTATAGAATCCAAGGAGAAGGTACAACAAGGTAAACTAGAAGCCACCAACATGAGGAAAAGAGAGAAAACATTGATAGAAATAGAAGACGAGGATGTTAAATTAGAGACAAAGAAAATGAAAGTTGAAATTGAGAAGAAATTTAATGCAAATAAAACAAAAGCTAGGGCAAACAAACATAGATTTAAGGAGAAGAGTTTAGAATCAAAGTTCACTCATGAAATCAAAGTGAGTGTCTTGTAGGTAGCAAAATATCTCAGGGAAATAAGCCAATATTCAAAGTGCTCACTCAAGTTCAATATCCCATTCCAAATTCATCATACTCTATTGATAGCAAATAGAATACCACAATGTAACCTCAATATGATTATCATAAAGATGAGTTTAAGGAACTTGATTAAGACTTTATTTTTAATTGGTTGATTTTTGCTCATCAATGCTCATTGCCAACACCCAGTACAAACACATGAAAATAGATATGAGAGTTTGACAAGGAGAAATTGAGAAAATGTGTTGGACATAAGATGTGTATAAATGTATATAAGATGTATATAAATGTGGAGCCACTAAAACTTGTCACTATGGTAGAGGAGAAGGAGGTGAAGAAGAAGAAGGATATGTAACATGGTGTCTAAGTGCTACTATTGCGTCCTCAAGTCCACAATGGTATACATGATGTTGAATCCTAAATGGACTCAATGAGCACCAAAGGAGCCACTCGCTCTTATCCAAGTCTCACTACCAAATATTGCTAGCAAGAAGAGAATATAGGTTACTACTATAAGAACTCAATCTATCAAATGTCCAGTCCTCTTTTTCCCAACTAACAATAGGCCTATCATCATGGACAAATTTATCCAAAGTCCTCATCAAATGGTCAAATGACCAAGTATATGATGCCCTCTCTACCCTATAAGGATGGAATTGGGTAGGGTGGATAGCACCATGTTGATGGTTCTTTCCAGGATCAAAAGATCATGAAGAAGTAACCCTAATGAAGTGAGATGCTCATATGATCTAACTCTTAAGTCCTCTAAACTCAAAATCTCATTAGACATTTATAGAACACAAACAATTCATGAGGCAAGACCCAATGTGAACTCCCTTTGGGAGTTCCAACCACTATCACAAGCTCCATAATAACCACTCCACTCCATCCGGAGTAAGATCTCTCTACAAGATAACCTCAAAGTGTAGCAAACAAAACTAGATGAAATGCCACATACCAAGATGTGATACCCACCTTATAGGCCCTAACTGTGTGTGAAGGCACCAATGATGCCTGGTTATCCAACTCTCTTGTGCATGGAAACTAGTAGCACCACAAACCCATAATGATGCCAAACAAGTAACATCCACAATAATCACACAATAGTCATCCAACAATAATCTTCTTTCACAAGAAACCTAGAAAGAAAATATATGGAATATGCTCTCTTGCTAGAGTAAGCCTCTCTCTAACCTCAATTTGAGTCTCTTAAGTCTCCACACTATGAGGTAAGGAATGGGACACAAAATTATGGGTCTCTTGAGTCATAACATTGTGGGGTAATACATGGGTGGCATCTATCACAAGGGTGGAATGGCTCTAGATCTACATCTCACTATGGGTATAGGTCTGGCAAGCAATAATATGGAGTCTTGGTCCAAGATATGCCATGCTAGCTCTCACTTGAGCTAGGCTACTCTCACTCTCCTCTACTTGAGCATATGTACTCTTGCACCTCTCCATAACAAACGCTAACTCACGTGCTTGATTTTGAAATTGGAACCTATACCCCTTTGCTATGGTAGCTACACTAAGATGTCCAGGTCCAAGTTAACTAATCTCTACTTTCTCTCCATATCATAAGTAATAAAGGTCAGATGCCTCTCCTCCTTTGCAGCAAGAGTATACTCTCGCTTACAAAGGAATATCTCTCTCTCTACTAACAATCTACCTTTCTCTCAAAGATCTCTAATCTACTCTTGCACTCAAGCACTAATCTTTCTTGCTCCTCTACACTCTCCAATCTAGTCTTGTGCTCAAGCACTAATATTTCTTGCTCCTCTACACTCTTCAATCTACTCTTGCGCTCAACCAAAAGTCTCTTTTCCTCCTCAACCACTTGAATATAATCATCTAAAACACACATGATATCAAAAAAACAAGAAGAAGGTGAAGGTACTCTAAAGGGAGTGAGGTGAGGTGCCCCCTCCATAGACAAAGAAAGGAGTGAAGGTGAAGAAGAAGGAGAGGGAGCTAATCTCAAAGGATGAAGATGGAGAAGGAACTCTCCCTATAACTATCACTCAATAACCTCACTACTAGTAAGGCATGTGTCTCAACACAAATCTATTGAACACTTATTCAAAAGTGGTACATTTAGTCATACATCAAATAAACCTCACTTTGAATCAAATAAATACACAAGTTCATTAATTAAGGCATTTTAAAGTAACTCATTTATTAAATCCAATAATGGTATGTACAATAGAACTTTGTATGTATTCAAACAATGAAAACATTCAAATATGCCAAAACTCAAATCTAAGCAATCACTCACTGTCCTCATCCTCCTCATCATTAGCACTCTTGTCTTCATCCTCACTTTCTACATCCTCATAATCATCATCATCCTCTTCATCATGTATAATCTCCTCCCTCTCCATCATTCAAGTATATCACTTCCTCCTTAGGATTGAAATCTTTCTCCACAAAGAGTTGAGTAAGTATCTGCCCAAGGAAGGTGACTTTGAACCTATGCTCCTTAGGTCTCCTCAATTGGCTTTGCAAACTACCCACCTTTGCCATAATAGCTCAAAATGCCAACTCCACCCAATCATAATCCTCCACACAAAATCTCCTCGACTTTGTCTTGGTGTTGAGAACCAAATGCCCATGTACAATCTTGGGCCAAATAGTTGGTGCCACAAGTGCACCCCTCAATTAGAATAAAGTACTAAAAGTATGATACACACATTGCCTTGCCAAATATCTCCTTGCAACCCTATCTCTTTGGGGAAACCAACCTAAAACAACTATGTAAGGAAATAGTCCTCTTCCTTGGTGTCCTCTTCCTTGGCATTGCAAGTACCTCTCTAACTACATCCATAGTGAATTGAAACTACCTTCCCTTGACCAAACCTATGCATGAATTCTTGTCCCAAGAACTCACAAACTCAGTACATGGATGAACCTGAAAAAACCACAAACCAGAATAACTTAACCCTCATTCCAAAACCCTAATGATGTTCGTCATTGCACAAAGATGCTCTTGTACAAGAAAAAGACAATGAATGCCACTCATCACCGCTTTGGGACATGGAAATCAAGTTAAATTGCCATGGGATGATGCCTACCAACATTGGCAAATAGGTGTTATGGCACTAAACATAGGGCAAAGTGACACCTAGTGATGTAGGTCAGTGCCCATTGGCACTACCAAATATGCACCGCTATAGGACAAGGAAATAAAAATGAGGAGGCGGCATTGGTTGCTGCCCTTCAATGCTATATGACAAAGTTAGGGTTTTGCATGTTGATGCTCATCAACACAAGGAGGCACAAAGTGACATAGGGAGGTACTATGAGATAGACTCATGCGGTGTTGGGCATACCCAAACCAACCCGTAGGTGCTAAACATGAAAGTTAAAAGGGAAAGCAAAAACTAAAGAGAAAAATGTAGAAAATAAATGAGGAAAGAAATAGAAATACCTCTAGAAGTGGGTAGTGTAGGCAAAGGGTGATTTTGAGGCAGATTACATCTAGATCTACCTCCTTGATTCTAGATACAACAATTCAAATTTGATGCTTATCAAACCAGCACCATTTGATGAAGTTGGTTGGGTGTTGAATGGTGTGTAATCCAATTATCCAATCTCCTTCTATGTCTTCCTTATGTCTTCACCATCGATAATCTTCTTGTAACCCCAAATTTCTACCATGGAGAATGAGTGAAGCTCAAATGAGTGAATTTGATCCTCAAAATTGTTGTACTCTTTGCTTCTTGCTCTCCTCTCACCTCTCACTTTGTTCAAAAACTATTTCTCCCCTTGAAATAGGTCTCAAACCCTCTCTTCTCCTTCTGCTTAGTTTTGAAATATGCTTAGTTTTGAAATCAATTTTGAAATATGCTCATTTTTTGGTCCTAAAGTCTCAAAATACAAATCTATCTTGAACACCACCACTCTTGAACCTCCTTGTTTAGCCCAAAAATTGCTTCAAACGAGTACACTCTTTGGAAACTACAAATTGCTAAACTCTTTCACTCAACTCTTCTCCTTGAAAACCCACTAAGCTGATGTGCAAAAAATTCCTTCCCAAAACTCCCATGAACTACTTAATTCAAGAAATGTGATATACATCTGCAAGGGGGAGGTATATAGGCTTCCACATGACAAAATATATCTATAAAAGAACTCACTATATTTGAATTTCAACAAAGTTAGCCCAAATACAAGGAGAAAAATATAGAATCATGAGCATCAACCAACATCAACATGTGGCATACCACATTGCCAATGGGCACATGTGACCATTATTTAAGATAACTTGTGCTTCCCAATGCCACATAGCATCACTACATGGTGATAAGATGGGCACCATCAAGCAAAGATGAGTGTCATGGAGCACCAACATGCAAAATCCAAATATGTTCTTAATTTTTCTCCTCTTAGCGACACCGAGCACCATTGCATGGCAACAAGACGGGCACCATTGAGTGGAGACAAGCGCCACATGGTGCTAACATGCAAAATCTGAATGTAACCCTATGGCTAGCGACTTTGAGTGTCCATTAACATCTACAAGCAAGCATCATCCTACATCACCAAAGCACATTGGGTGTCACCTAACACTGTCTAGTTTTGAGTTTACCAAAAAATTGGGTGTTTGTGTCAAGGCAACAACATATGACAATTTTTTAAAAGCTATGGAAAAAATAGTGTAAATATTACTTACAATAAGATATGAAGAATTTGATATGAAGCATTTGAAGAGAATGATGTTTTTATTATAGAGAAACATAATCCCATTTCATTCTAGTATATGATTGACATGGTGATCAATGCATTGTTGCATCACCCTTGACCTTCTTTCTTCTCTATTGAGCTCTATTCCATTAAAAGACATATCTAAATCTATTTGGCTTTCCTCAATAAATCCTCCATTGTCTTTTGACCAAACATCAAAACTATTAGTTAAAAGTTATGTAAAAGAATACAAACTAAAACAAATAAGCATTTCTACTATTCTCATTAAGTTGCATTCTAAGCTCACAAAGAGAATGATAGCTAACTCTCAATACTCTTATACAATGCTCATTTATACCCTTGCCTTTGCCCAAATATTTGTTGAACTCTTTCTTGTCCTCCATTTGAGCCTACTTGAAAGTATGGACTAGGTGATGCATGAGTACATAACCAAAATCCCCTAAAAGGTACTCTTTGGCCTCAAAATTACGACACTTCCTCTCTGGTTCAAATCGTTCCACATTGATGATTTTTTCAGATGTGTAAATTATGACATGACCTTTGCATTCTTGCAAATAAACAAATCAGATCTAGCCTTTAATAAAATCATGCAAATGTACAAAGACTAGCACCAAAACTGAACAAAAAAGATATAGAACATTTACCTCAGGTCTAGTGTCTAATTCTCCTTTTATCATCACAAATCACTTGGTCATTTATGGAATATGATATGAAATATGACCCTTTTTATTGAAATAGATTTCTCTATCCACTGTGGGTTAAGCAGCAAGAGGAAACAATGTTCCATCTACCAAACCAACACAACTAAGGAAACCTTTCTATGCAAAAATAGCTGATATCCTCCTCCTCTCCTTATTTGCAGGCCATGCAACTTGACTCCACGTCAAATCTAATATGGTGGTTATAACTCTATTGGTAAAGGCAACTGTTGAACTTGCACTAATGCTCTAAATGTTTAACCTCCTCACAACACAAGCTCCATTACCATGATGTCCAAATCTATTGAGATCAAGAGCTATTTTGATCCACATCGGTGTTTGCTCTTGTTGTAGTGTTTTTTGAAAACGCTATGCATTTTTATCAAATCTACTAAAGTTGAAAATGAACAAATGTCCATTCTAGTAAGCTGGCAAAAGGCCTTCACATCTAGATTTGTAAAATACTGTATCACAAATTCTTGACTACAAGAATAAGTTACTCAGAGGTTTTAGGCATTTATCCATATAGGCAAACTCCCACCCACTAATCAATAATTCTAGAATATG
Source organism: Lunularia cruciata (assembly GCA_948567375.1). Classification (NCBI taxonomy): domain Eukaryota; kingdom Viridiplantae; phylum Streptophyta; class Marchantiopsida; order Lunulariales; family Lunulariaceae; genus Lunularia; species Lunularia cruciata. Next base: position 19,582,629 of record OX419761.1, on the reverse strand, counting down.
TAAATCTACTTCTCCATATTCATCTTTATCTTCTAATCTTTGCGGTGAGATCTCCAAATCTAATTGTGTAATCCATTATATAAATTTCCTAATGTTTCTAGTTAGTTCTCCATGAGTGCTCCCTCTTGGCATATTATATGCAACTTGGTTCTCCTCACTCAATTCTCCTTGCTTGATTCTTGAATCACCAAAAATAACACTTGGTCTACATGCTCTACTCTTCTCACCTGAATGTTTTGTTCTTTACACATGAACAAGCTCACAAGATGAGAAATCATTTTGTAACTTGTACTAGTTGAAGAGGAATTTTTAAATAATGAAATTGAGTATTTTAGATAGCACTTTAAACTAATTCACTCCTCCTTCCTACCTTGACACAACTCACCCTAATCTTCCCTCTTTGTGATTAATTTTCTTGTCTTGTCCCACTTGTCCACCTCATGCAATGCATTCTTGTCCTCCTTGCACATTTCATTTGTGTTCTCATACATCACCTATGCCCCCTTTGGTTTCCACTCCATTCTAGTTGCCGCACATTTACCGTAACCTAAACCAGACACTTTATTAACCCTTATGTGTAATTAATGCATTCTGGTGTGACAATAGAAAACTTCATCTCTTATTTCCTATGAACCACCTCACATGGAGTTTTCTAATAATAAAGAAATTGACCAAAACTCTCTAGCATTACACTTTCTTCCTTTGGCCCACACCTTGTACTGATTTAGTCAAAACTTAGTAATAATCTATATGACAATATACAAAACTTCATAAAAGTATTTTGGAATCTCCCATAATGTTTCATGTGATCAGGTCATGGAGGTTCCTCCAAGAACAAGTTTTTTATGTCATTAGTTCTTCTTGTTGGTGCCATTGTCAATTGTGCCAATAACACTAGAGCCATGAACTTGTATGTTATCTCTATGAAGGGAGTGAAGGGTTGCCTTAACGGGCTTCTTGCCGCTGCCATTTGGTGACATGGTTATGGTCATGGTCAAGAAGGGTAAGCAAGACTTGAGAAAGAAGGTCATGCTTGTTGTAATTGTTCATTAGCATGAGCCATGGTGCCAAAAAGGTAGATTTGAGACATACCTTGTAAATGCTTGAAAGGACAACATAAATTAGTATTGGAAGCAAGTAAAACCTAGCAGGTTTAACTTATGATGCAAAACAAAAAATCAAGTAATAAAAAATCAGGTAGTAACATAGCAAAAGAGAGATCAAACATATGAACCAATGAGGAGTGAGTTGGAAAAGACAAGACGGAGTAAACTTGGTTGAGTATCAAAAGGAGAGAGTATGAGTAGAGAGTAATGCAGAACAAGAAGCACCCAAGTGTGGAAAGAAAAACACCCAAGAAAGTAGAGGAGTGGAGAGGAAAGGGTATCCAAGAGAATGAGTGCCTTGGGAGAAGGAGTGCCTTGAGTGCTTAAAGAGGCCTTGGGAACTATGAAGGAGAGGAGCTTAAGGTTAAGGTGGGTCCACATGTCAACTAATCAACAAAAGGGGTAATAAAACATGTGAGCACTTAATGGACTGGAAGAAAAGTTGCATTGGAGACAAACTCCTACAAGGTTGCACATGTAACTATTGGTGTGCTTGGACTAGAGCTCCCCACCTATTAGAGAAGACAAAGTTTCTCAGATCCTTGTAGATATTGAGGCCATGATAACCATGGATGTCCTTTTCATGTTGAAAGACAATGTGAAACTTATTGTGAATGAGATGTAGAGGAAAATTTGCCACTAAAAAATTATCAATAAGTTTCATGCTAATTGTAAGTTAAGATTTTTTGTTATTACAAACTCTCTTGTATTTGACACATTACGATTTGATGATTCCCAATTTACAAGTAGAGGAAATGTTAGGGATAACATGAGGTAATGAGATGGTCTTAATGTTAGCATAGTGAGGAAGCTATTTCTTATCATAAAATAGAGAAAAATATGTTCAAATTGTCTTGAGAAATTCTACAATCAAGGTAATTACAATGGGTGCCAAAGTGAGTTTGTACTAACTTGTAGAATAACTTAGGATAGATTCCTCCATCCTTGTACATGAAGTCCATAAAGTTAGAAACACTAGAGCTAACTACAAGAAGATCATAAACATATCTTCAAATGTGAGATAACTTACCTAGAAGGTTGATATCCTATAGATCTACTAATTTGTGGATGATATCCAACTCATAGGTAAAGAGGTACAAGTTAGCCACAAAGATGAAAAAATGTGTCCCCATGGGAATACCTACAACTTGATGGGAAAGCTGACTCCCAAAAGTGATATACAAGTTATCAAATAAGAATTTCATCCACCTAATAAGAGAGTCCTCATTGGTAGCCAAAACCTTGAGGTGTTTTTAGAAGTAAAAATATTATTTCTGCTTTTGAGCCATCTATATTTAAAGTCCAAGGCAGAGTTTTTGACAAGCAATATGAACTCCCTATTGAGAGCAAATGTAACTTAAAATGGAAAAAATGAGGGTGGTCAACCTAGACTTGAGGTCATCTAGGTGAATTTTAGTGTAAAGGATGGTAAAATCAAAGCTTTGGGAGAGAAATTTATCTAGGGTGATGGAAGCCAGACCAAAAAGAAGCCCAAGAGGAGCTGAAAAGAGTGGTTTTTGGAGCCTTTGCACCTTATCAAGAAGAAGATAGATGCCCAAAGAATCATCAAAAATCCATCACTCATCAACTACCATACCTACTCAACAAAAAGCGTCCCTCTAGAGATCATTAGCAAAAGGAAGCAATGCTTTGAAGAAGAAGCTCAACCAATGAGACAACTCTAAAAGCAAAGTAGAATATCCAGCCCAAGAAATCTAGGGACTACTAGGGACTTGTAGAATTTCCAAGGACAACAAAAGAGGGGAATCTATTGGCATCCTTCAAGTTGCAAAAACAATTAGTAGAGTTAAAGTCATCGTGAGAAAATAAAAGCTAGGTTGAGGAATCTATATCTATTTGTAAGTAGCAGAGGGAGAATAGAGCTCATGAAATAAGGTTTGGATATAGAATTGTATGCAAACAAAAACAAGATTTTTAGGGTACTTGTCCATATATGTAATGATTAATTTGGATTTGAAGTGAACAAGGAGGTTAAAATTGTGATGACACAAGAATTATGGATCATCTATGATAAATTCATCATAAAATGTAGGAAGGTTGAGTAGTCATTTGAATTTTTGAAGAAGGATGACTTTCCAATGGTCTAGAATACCTTTGATACCCATAAGGGCTTCTTATGCAAAAACAAAATCATTTATGCAAACATGAATTTCATTGAAAGTTGAAGGTGGTGAAATGGAGGAGAGACAACACTTAGTACCTTTAGAAAAAAGCAATGATAAATTAGCTAAGGGAAGGATTTATAGAGAAAATGTAACTACATGTCCATAAGTTGGGTTGATAAAAGCTAAATGATTTAGACAATTATATAGAGAAGGAAAGGAAGTAGATACTTGTTGTATCTTGGAGATAGAAGCAAAATTGAGGTGTAAGTGACCTAATGTTTTACTCTATCTATAAATAAATAAGGTAATTATGCAAGGAATATTAGTACGAATGGCATCCAAAACCTCATATCCCATAGAATAGACTGTAATTTAGATTTATCTATTTCCTTGGAGGCAAACTGAAAATGATAAGAGTAGGCCAAAACTCAAGGATAGGTCTACTTGTAGAAAGATGGGGTGAGAGAAAGAGGAGTAGGAAGTTCATGAGCAAGTTGATATCAACTTTTAACCTAAGATAAATGGCTATGGGAGTAGATTTAACCACATAGAAGATGCAAAGAAGACTATTGATTCTAAAACAAGCAAAGAATGTGTTGAAGAGATTATTTGAGTTTAGTAAAGCAAAAAGTGCAACAATTCTCCTAAGGTAGTCTTTATAAGTGAAAGTTCTAGAAGGAAGAGCAGAAAGTCCCAATATTGTCCAGGCAATGTTGTTGATGAGAAACCTGGCCATGTACATTATACCCAATAGGCGTCCAAGAGTTTAACAACCGGATCCAAAATTATTCTTTTGAGTTAGCAACAACATGAAACACCAAATTTTTATTTACCTTGCTGATAGGTAAAGCATCAAAGCTAAAATTTGCCATGGTAGCCATGAGTGGGGTGTACTCTAAAGTAGAGAAGCAAAGGAGTTGCTAGCTATTTACCTTTACGATAATGTTACTACAATCTCTTAAAAGTAGAATTAGCAGTTTGATCCATGCAACACTTACCATTACAAACCAAGTAAATAATATAAATCACCCATACATCATTTTAAGGAAGTGTAAGGACCAAGGAAGTGTGGTCTCCAATGTGCTGAAATTGTAGTTGTCTTAGATTTCACAGAAAGGATATGGATTCAATGAATAAAAAGAAGAAAGGATGCATTGCATAATGGGAGGCCAAATACCTCTTGGTGGGAAAAGGAAAACCTTGCTCAAATTAAAGGAAGACATGTTCTTGAAACCCACCACCTCCTGAGCAACAAAAGTCATAGCAATCAACAAAGTGAAATCCTAAGGTACAAAGTGTACAAAGTTGTGTACAAAGTAAAAAAACCAATGGGGAAAACATAAAGTGCAAGTAAGAGTCTATTGTTTGTCTTTGTATGCAATTGAATGCAAAGTAGGGACCAATATGTGGAACCAGAAATGTGACCTTAACCTAGTACTGAACAAGAAGAATAGCAAGAGTTAACGAGGATTGCAATTCAGAGTCAATCACTTGAGAGTATATCTTTGTATGCAATCAAATGCCAAGTAGGGACAAGTGTGTGAAATGAGAAGTGTAATGTTAACCTTGTACTTGAATAAGAAGGATAGAAAAGGTTAAAGTATCATACAGGTGGGTTGTAAGGGTCAAGTGTCAAGTGTTAGCAATGGATGAGTCATTAAAGTAGATCTTGTGTGAATATGAGAGAGGAGGTTTGGGATCCAACAAAAATAGCAAGAAGCATCATAATGAAGAGAAAGGTACATGAAGAGAAAGGTACATCAATAGGCTATAGAGGAAGGTTTAGGGTCAAGGTCTTAGGGGATAATAAACAAGGGAGAGGGAAGAGTGGAGCTAGTGTCTAAAATTGACACTTGTAATACAAAAATTATGACACATGTTGCACAAAGAGGTGAGAGTGAGTGAGGTGTTGTAATACCAAGGGTTAGCCATATGATCTAGATGTGAAATTCGGTTTGGTAACATCTAGAATGATGTTATACATGATGGTCAAAATAAATCAGATAGAAGTATCACCAAAAGAGTACTTCTACTAATAGGGCAGAAACCGAAATAGACTTGAGAACCTTAAAACCAATAGCTAGACGTATGATTTAAAGGTGATAATTGGTTTGGTAACATCTGGAAGGATATTACACATGATGGACTAACCAGATCAGAAAGAGGTATCACCAAAAGGGGACTTCTACTAATAGAGTAGGAACCAAAATATGCCTAAAATCTTTGAAGGCAATTTTGACGGCCTAAACGGATGAATTAGGCCTAAAAAATGTGCAGATTCTCTCTCCAATGGAGGAAGGGCTAGCCTTCCCTCCCCCTTGCTTTGTTTCGTAGAGAGCTTTCCAACAATACCTTACGTGATTCTGAGATTCATACAAGAAGATTCCCTAAAAGATTCCCTCCGGTCAAAGCTTGTTTGACCAACCAGATAGGACCTAGACCAAACAGGTCACCCATCCAAGTAAATAATCCAAAGGTGGAGCTTGCTGACATGTCACCTATCTGTGTCCCTAATCCTATGGTGGAGCTTCCTTGGAGGAGATCCTCTTTGTCTATATAATAAAGAGAAGGTGCTCCCTTGGGGCATCAAATGTTTGAGTGTGCAATCTGTGTTTTCTCTCTTCTCTTGTCTTCGGAGGATTATAGGTGTCAAAGACCAAGAGGAAGTGACACTTTTTAGGTCAAGAAGAATAGAAGGAAAACAAAGGACAAGAGTTCTAAGGGAAAGTATGACACAAATGAGGAATGGGAGGGAGGGTATGGGACACAACAAAATGCAAAACAAAACAACAATGTAGGAAAAAGGAAATTAATTGGTTTGCAAAGCTAGAAGCATTGAAAATTAACAAGGAATAGGGATGAGAGAGGAGAGTTGGGACCACATAGTGAAAAATGAAATGGCAATGTAGAGATAGTAAAATAAGTGGTGTGCAATATTAGAAGCAATTGAAAACTAACAATACAAAATTGAAAAATAACAAAATGAAATGAAGATCATGAAAATGCACAAAGAAGTAAACAAAATACCACCCCTAGACAAACTTTTTAACAACTTGGAAGGGTAAAATTGGTAGAAAGAAGATTCAAACAATGAAAAGAGAACTAAGCATGCTATAACCAAGGATGTGAAAACAAACACCATGAAGCTAACAAGTTAAGTAATACAAGAAGTGAGTGCTAAAAAAATAGTGACCAATAATGAAATCCTAATCAACATGAATGAAAATATGATGTCTAGCTGACTAATGCCATAAGAGATCAATGCACTATCATGAGGAGAATAATTCTACCTTAGAATAATACATACCGTGCCATTGCACTTCCAAAGTGCACACAAGTAAAGATATAGAGGAATGAGGATAGAAGCTATCTAAAGAATAGGAGATCCCAAACTCATGAGTGAAATTGTAGTGCAACATATGTAAAACATACCTAATAACAAAAATTTGGTCAATTTAAAGCATAAGTAATTATAAGTTGGAAGCAAATTTATAGCGATACTTACATCTAATAGCATATAACCAAGTAGAAAGCCTTGAATAAATGGAAACAAAGCACTTTTAAATATAGAGAATGAGCATCATCAAAAGAAACTATATAGAAAAGAAACCTTATGTAAATGTAACATTGAAAAAATAGAAGGCAACTCCTGTATCCAAGATACATGATATGAAGAAGCAAAAATAGAGCACCCTCATAAGTAGAGGAATAGAACTAATAAAAAGAATGGTAGACAAAGGCAAATAAGAGTCAAGAGTCAAGTAGAAGGCTAGAAATCTCAAGTTGAGGAAGATCCTAGACACAATAATCATATTCATCACAAATGAAAGTGTTAGAGGAGTGGGAGTATGAAATAATTCAAAGAACAAGGGAGAGACAAGTGGACCATTGGAGGATAGGATAAATATATCACAAAAACTGTTATGGATCCTTGTATCCTAAGACAAAAAACCAACTAAGGGAAGAAAAAGGCAGCCATAGTAAACCTCCACAAAAGCACATGCAACTCATTAGTGCCTTCACATAGTGCCAAAGTAGTTGAGCAATCTTTAGTACCACTCATACCAAGTTTTTGCTTGAAAACTCATGAGTGGCAAGGCAAACTTGGTTGCTTCCAATAATGTAGCTCAAAGTAAACCACATATAGTGCAAGGCAACATGTGGATCATAAACTCCATTAGAAAAAAAAGGAATTAGCATAAAGAAGTGAAATAAAAATTCAACAACAAGCAAAGGAAGAAGTCAAAATCAAAAGCAAAATAATTTTAGGGATCCAATACATACCTTGTAAATGCCTAAAAGGACAACATTGATTGGTAGTGGTAGCATGTAAAACCTAGCATATTTGACCTATGATGCAAAACAAAGAAGAAGGTAATAAAAATGAGGTAGTGACATAGTAAAAGAGAGAGATCAATGATGAGCTAGATGAACTAGTGAGAGGGAGTTGGAACAGGCAAGAAGAATTAAAGTTTTTTGAGTATCAAAAGGATAGAGTAAGAGTAAAGAGTAATGTACAACAAAAATCCTCCAAGAGTGGAATGAAAAAGATACAAGAAAGCAAAGGAGTAGAGAGTAAAGGGTATCCAAGAGAAGGAGTGCCTTGGGTGCCAAAGGAACTATGAAGGAGAGGAGCTAAAGGGTAAGGTGGGTCCACATTTCAATCAATCAACAAAAGGAGTAATGAAGCATGTGAGCACTTAATTGGCTAGAAGTTAAAGTTGCATTGGAAACAAACTCCTATAGGGTTGTGCATGTAACTCTTAGGGATAGTTTATTCATCAATTGAAAAGTTATCTCCATCACTAATCTTCAGAACTATTTGATGAAGGTAATTTTTTTATAGTGAAGCTAAGACTCTACCCAAGATCATTCACCAAAGTCTCCAAAAATGTTGTAACTCCACTACGCTCATGCCTTTTTGGAAGTCCTACTCCACAAACCTCACACAACTCCTTAGTTTTAAATCTCCTCCCTCCCGATCTTGGTGAAGAAGGTCCAACATGTAATGCCATGTCAAGTAAGCCTCTCCTTTCCCTCAACCTCTTGCTCTCAAAGGTCAAATTTCATGAACTTGTCTTATGTGACTTCTCTCTATATAAAAAGCACTTAGAATCATTCTTTCCTCTCAATGGTGTAGGTTTTAGGATGCTCTCAACACTTTCTTTTCTTCAAATCAAAACCTACAATCACCTCAAACCCTTAGGGAAGCTTTCATAACCTGAATTTCCACTCCTGATGGCCCTCCATGCTCCCAAGATGAGTCTAAACACTCAAACATGCTCTTGGTTGTTCTTACATTCCTCATTCATGAAAACTCAACTCCCTAAAAATGACTCTTCTTCACAATCTTAGTCAACCAGTGACTCCAAATCCTTTGCAATTTTTCACACACACAACTCCACTCTACAAAGTCCTTTCCTAAACAATGTCCCATTTTCATCAAGCTATTTGGCCAAAAAAACCTCTTTATTATCATGCATATTTCCAGATTTGGTCTAAGACCAGCCACTTCCCTTCAGAAATTCATAACTTTTGCACAAGAATGATCTCTTCTCAATTCTTGGGCCAAAGTTTTGATATCTTCCACTATTTTGAAAAGTTTCAAAACATCCAAATCAAAATGAAAAAATTGCAAAATATATAAAAAATTTGAAAGAGCATGCATTTTGTGGGAATAGTTTACCTACCACCTTTCAAAATTCTAGCTTAGTGCATGTAGCAACCATTGCAATAATTTCAAGTGTCTTAATTGAAAGATAATGTTGTGTATATATATACATTACTATACAACATACATTACTGTCAACCTCACACATTATAAAAGCACAATTCACACATAAGTCATACATGCACTCTAAAGTGCTACAATAATCAATTTGTTCTCAACTTAAATCACACTTAATCAGATCAGTGTTTGATTAATCACTCAACAATCTACCTACAACCAAGCACTGATTACAGCTAAGCCACACCTACTCTAGCTAACAGACTCTAGGTGATGCTTGCTAGCCTCTGTCCACCATAGCCAAGAACTCAAAAGCTCAACATCAAAGAAATGAGCTCTTTGGAGCTACACTTCAAAAGTATACCCCATGGTCTCCACTTAGATCTCCAACCCTAACAATCCCATTGATGGCACACCCAACGGTGCAAGGGACGGTGAGCCCCACCATGTAGTGAGTATCCCAAACATGAAATTTGACCGTCAATAAGTAGTCTATGGGTAATTGCCAAAATACTTTTGACTACCAACACTACTACTCTAGAGTTCAAGCAATCTACATGTGATGCTACAAATGTGTGACAGTTTTTGTGTGTATACACATTGCTACACAACATACATTGCTGTCAACATCACACACTATAGAAGCACAACTCACACATAAGTCATACATGGACTCTAAAGTACCACAATTGCCTCCCCAATTGGTAGTTAGGTCCTCTAACTCCAAGTAGCCATCTACTCCAAATATATGGTATACATTATGGTGGGCAAAAGACTAAGAGGTCAAGTGCTATCAAGCCCCATTGTTAATTGCAAGTCTACAATCTACACTATATAAAGAATGAACTAGCTATAGGTCAAGTACAACTAGGACATAACCACTATCCTTGAGGAACTACTATGAGTGGACAAGTCAAACATGCCATATGCCATCCTCTCAAACAACTATCACACACTAATATAGTAGTAACTCTACCAAAAGAGCCGCATAATATACACAACAAGCCTACACATACAAGTGCCAAGCTTGGATCCATATTACCATCAATGTTTGAGAGGTAGCATGGTGCGCAATTGCGTACATGATCCTTCCAAACAAAACCATCATGTCGTTCCAACACAAGGACTCTAGATGGAAAAACCTCATGTACTCTCAAGATAGTGTGGCCTATAGAAACATCAAGTGTTGTTGGTGTTGTATGTTGTAGATATACATAGTCACCTAGATGAAATTGATGGATTGAGGGTCTATAACCTCTTCCTAAAATAGTAGCATAGTGTAAGGTATTTTTATGTTGAGAAATTGCTAAGTTCTCAAAGACCATCGGCATCACTCTCCAAAAGATCTCTACCAATTGAGAACATGCATTCATCCATACATTTGGATCATCCAAGTCCAACACTATATTAGCATCTTGATGAATGGCTTTAGGTAAATCTAGATCTCATCCATAGAGAAGAAAGTAAGGAGAGAAGGATGCTAAGGAGACTTGCCAGCTAAACCAATAGCCCATGGCCAATCAAGGTAATTGGAGATCCCAATCTCCCAAGTAGCTTCTTTGCAAACCATACTTCCATAATCCTCTCTTTATTGCCTGAACCACTCTCTCTACTGAACCATTTGCCTCAAGGTGATCTTGGGAGGTCGTAAGATGATCAATCAAAGCCTTGTCACACAAGAGTTTAAAATCCCTCAAGAACTCTATACCTTGATCAATCAAAACCTCAGTTGATGCACCAAAATGACTAAGAACCCGATCCAAGAACAAGTAAGCCATCCCTTCATTGAACTTATCAAGAAGTGCCACTAACTCAATCCACTTGGAGAAGTGCTCCACTATAACCAAAACATATTGATGATGTCTCACAATCAATAAAAAAGGTCCAGCAAAGTCCAAACTCCAATGGTAACCCAACCCCATGATAGGTAATGGGTGTAATTGTGGCATAAGAGCATTAAATGATGCTCTAACTTGGTCATAACCAACACATCTGGCAACAAATTGCTATACATCAATGTACATGCTACCAATAATGACTTTGGAGTAAGCTATAAGTCTACTTTACTCCAAAATTTCCTAATTCCTCATGAGCATGAAAGACCAACTGTGGTCTTTGAGATGGAATTGGTACTACTTACACTCTACCATCCTCCCATACACAAAAGAAGGTGTCTATCCTCCAATTTGAACTATCTGGCTTGTTGAAGAACAAAGTTTATCTCCTTGGCCACAATTGTGCCATCCACAACACCAGTGTAAAGATAATCCATCACTATAATATCATCATGAATGTCTCGCTTAATTATACCACTATCTCCACTCTCTTGATTTGTTACCTCAATAACTCCTCCTATATGTGTTGAAAGAGATACCACCAAAGCCTCAGAAAATATACCAAAAAGTTAGATGCATGCCAACCTTACATCATCTCCTCATCTATCTCACCATGCCAACATGCTCCAATCTGATCCTTCTAATTAGGACATGGGTTTCTACTCAACCTATCTATATCACTATTCACCACTCCAAGTCTATGAATAATTGTAAAATCATACTTCTATAAAATCAGAGCCCATTGTGCAAGCTTCCTTGAAAGCTTATTGGACTCCATCAACCACTGAAGTAGATGATGATCAATGATGAGTGTAAAGGGGTTACCAAATAGGTAACATAAAAAATGTGCTACTACCCATATTGTTGCAAGCACTCTCTCATATGAACTATACTTTGCCTCCATTGAATTGTTAGAGCTACTAGCATAGGCCACCACAAACTCCTTCCCCTCATCATCATGTTGGGTGAGCACTGCTCTAATTGCCAACATACTCCAATCAATGTGAACCTAAAATGTCATCCTTTGATTGGTCTCCTCAAAATAGGGGCAGATGTCAACCTCTCCTTAAGCTCTACAAAAGCTCTCTCATGCTCATCTTCCCAACACCACTTTTGTGTAAGCTTGGTAAGTGTAAGCTTTTTCAAGACCTTGGCAATGGCACTAAATCCTCTAACATAGTGGTTATAGAAGCTTGCCAACCCAAGGAATGCTCACACTCTGCTCACATTTGTAGGCCAAGGAATATGTGCATAACCTCCACCTTGGTCTACTAAAAACCTAGTCCTCCATGGTAGATAGTGTGACCCAAATACCAACCTACTTGTGGAGGAACCTACAGTTCCCATGATGTAATTTGAGTCCATGAGATCTCAACCTCTCAAACACTTCCAACAAATGTCTCTCATGCTCCTCCATAGTAGTATTATAGATAAAAATTTCATCAATATAGCACCAAGAAAAATTTAATCTAACTAGGATCATATCCATGATCCTCTAGAACTTGGCAAGAGTATTCTTTTACCCAAATGATAAGAAACTCCATTGATATAACACATCCTTGCTATGAGGATCAATAGCTCAAAATCTTGTCTTGGACTTATCCTCCTCCTTGATGAGCAATTGATGATATCCTACTAAAAAATCCAAAGTACCAAAGTACTTTGCATGCCCAATCACATCAAAGATCTCCTCCATTGTAGGTATGGTATACTAATCAGCCCTAGTTTATTGGTTGATAGGACAATAATCTTCACACATCTACCTATTTGTATAGTTTCCATGTATATCCTTCTTGGTTGGCATCATTGTAGCTGATGCATACTCTCCATGTGAAATCTCTACCAAACTAGCCTCAAAAAGGTCTCCACTTTAGCTCTAAATTAATGCTATCAACAGGGATATCAAAAAATTGATGTATTGCTAGTCAACTCAATCCAAATACCATGTCTTTTCAAAGCACCCAAATCCTTCATATTAAAGGCAAAACAACTCATGTAGCTCCTCAAGAACCTCCAAACTCTTTATCTTTTCCATTCTTGTAAGCTTGGGTCCCAGATTTGGCTCCCAAGTATCCTTTATAACTAATGTGGTAGTGGAAGACGTATTGACTGGCTGCTACACTAGGCCCTTAGGAGCAGTAGTGTCATGACCCCAACCACTAGAGGTCCCAACCTCCATGTGAAAAACTCAATCCACTCTAGCTACAAGCTCCATACATCCTCTAGTCATATCCCAAGTAGACCAAAGGGGTAATCCAAGTAGACCACGTTCACCTAGATGGACTCAAAGTAGACCACTCTCCCTAGTAGCCACTAGTTATGTCCCAAGAATACCATGTCCACTCGTTCTATTGCTCCTAGCATGTGCTTGAATCATCTTGATGCGCACATAGCTCACAAGTGTCCGAGTGGTGATGCTTATCAAGTGCATCCTATGCTGCTCTACCAAACCAAGGCTCACAATCCAGGTCAAAAAATTTAGGTCCATAGCCTGACCTAACACCTGACACATGGATGCTTCTAACACTCCTAGAATCATAGTCATATGGGTGCAAAAACCCATTGCCTACTCTCTTTCTTTGGCATTAGGCTCCACCAACTGCTATAACTATATATCTCAAACAAGTCTAAGACCTCTTTCTCAAAAGGCATGAGATCCTAGGAAACACATAAGTGTGTGAAAGTGGCTTGAGGCTATCCAACTAGGTCCACCATTGCCATAGGTGACCTATCAGCCACTAGTACGATTTGAGATTGATGCCCAACATCCAAGATGTCATTAATAGTGAGGTGGTCTAGTCACTAAATCCCATCATAAGTATGCTATAAAACCTCTCTAAGTAAGAGGTTTTTCCACCAAAGATGAAAACCATGAGCCCATGATCCCACTTGGCTACATCCAACAACACAGTAGGTCCCATCCAAGAATGGACTTGATGTGTACTTGCTACCACCCAAATGCAAGAATCACCCATCAAAGAGATGTTCTCCAAAATGTAAGTTGGAGAAATGGCTTCATGAACCTAAAGATATCATAATATACATAATATCTCCCAAAACACACCAAAATAGAATCCTAAAGACCCAAACATTGGCCAGCACGTGTATGTCCTTGACATGGCCATCCAAAAATCACCAAATGAATGGGATCATGTCTCTCCAAATCTTGCACCCCCAGCAAAGAAATGTCTATTGGTAGGGTCTTTTGGTAACCCTTGACTATTGACATAAAAAAAAACTTTGCATACAAATAGGCCAAGTGTGCCATATGACATAGAGAGACTTACCTAGTAGATTTATCTCTCTCCATATACAAGTACCTCTATACTTGTATACCCGCCTGTAGTACCACAACTATTCCAATGCTCATCCCACCAACGAGCTCTAATAGACATACTCCCTCTACTAGATATTGCCAAGGAATGAATGTGGTACCCAAAGGTGTCAAGGTAATTGACTCTAGAGGCTCATCCTCACATTGGTCTCCTAGTGGTACAAAGGCTCCACTCCAAGTCTATTGCATCAATTGACTTGCATGTTGCTGCAATATCTCCTTTGAACTCCATAATGGAACATCCAAGGTGGATGCAATGATCCTACTTGTACTCCAAATCTGAGTGATCTCCTTTAGTACTAGAGTACTTGTACCTTTGCATGGGCTTTCCTCTCTAATAAATCACCAAGCCAAGTAATAGAACCATTGAAAGCTTAAACTAATGCCTCCATGGTCCCGGACTATAGTGAGCCAAGATTGCCATTACTGAAGCATATTGGGAGGTAACATATCTATCCTTCACCTAACTACCAACCTGGTCTATAAGAGGTTGTCTCTTCCTAATAGTCAATACTAAAATCCATGGGATATAGCATTACTCCTCCAATTAACACATCATATAACTCAACTATGTTCGTAAGGGCCTGAGCTCTCACCACAAAGCTATCAATCAAATGACCAAGCTAAATCTAGACAATGAGCTCTCCACATGTGATGTACTATGTAGAACCATCTCCTAGAGATATCTAGATCCAAAATGGACACCTCTCAACATCGGCCTTTTGTAACTCAAGATTGATAATTGCAACCTTCCCCAACATAAAGGTTTATGTACCAAAGTCTCAAAGGTCTGTAGTGTATAGACATTCCCTAAAGGTCCCACCAAATATAAAATCCACTTTTGGTTATTCAATAAGATAAATTTAAGTGTAAACCAAGCTTGCTCAAAGGTTGGTCTATATAATATTTTGAGGATAGAGAAACAAAATAAAGGAAAAACAAAGCTCATAATCATGTGGGTGAGGTACAATTTGAAAGCTCTAGGCAAGACAAACCAAGGGGGAGGGAAGGCCAAATTTTTTTCCATTGGGGGGGGGCAATCTATACATTTTTTAGGCCTATGAAATTGCCTCTAAAGTTTTCAAGCCTATTTTGACTGCTGCTCTATTAGTATAAGTACTCTTTTGGTGATACATCTATTTGATCTACTTTCTCTATCCCATGTAACATCCTTCTAGATATCACCACCCCAAGTTTCACCTCTAGATCATATGTTTAGCTATTGATTCTAAAGTTTCCCAACGTGTTTTTGGTTTCTAGCATATGAGTAAAAGTACTCTTTTGGTGATACCTCTATCTTATCTACTTATTCTATCATGTATAAAATCCTTCCAGATGTTACCAAACCAAATTTTATCTCTAGATCATCTACTTAGCTATTGGTATTACAATCTAGTTGGTAACTCTTCCAATCTAACAATGGTTGCTTGCCATAAACCATTGGCCATTGAGTAGATGCCATGCTCCTCAACCAAGTCAGCTCCACTATCAAGCACCTATGATCTAGTAGTAGGAACCACATCATCCCTACTCTCACAAAGCATGGCAGCCAACCAAAACACTATGGTTGGATCAACTCCCAATGTAAACATGTCATTGACTTAAAATAATGGAAAGCGCATAATCAACTGAGCCGGCCTCAACATTGAGCTAGACTCAATTGGTGTAGTAGTAAGTGATTGACTAGTAGGTAGTCTATCATGCATTCCATCACCACCTGCCACACCTACACTAGGATGTTTAGGAGCCATGGATGTCATCTATAATGTCTTATAGTGTAAAAAACTAGAGAAGTCTGACTAATATACCAATCTCTCCTCTCTATGGATCCAACTCCATAGATCCTCTAGGTTCTAGAGCACGTACTACACTCCTAGTCATTATAGCAGATACATCCACCTATGTTGCTCTGCACATGAAGTCCAAGATGTCTCTATCACCAACATATGAGGTGGAAGTCTCAAAACCTGAATTGGACCTCCCCTAAGCTATGGCCATACTAGCTAATCTTTGCTCCAATTGCTCAATTTGAGTAGCCATAGTTGTATTAGGAGTAAGGGTAGGTAATCCACCCCTACTAGGTGTGGATCATCTTCTACCACCTCATCATCCATGACTTGGAGCTCCTTTACTACCTACCATAGCAGCCCTTCCACATTGTAACTCCGGGTGTAGGTCAAAGCATTGATCACTAGTGTGACCAAATTTGTGGTAATGCTCACATTATCTTTGTGTTGGCTATGATACACTAGAGGTATCAAGTCCGTTGCATTGAGTTGTAGTGAGGTCCACCACAAGTCCAACAAGCAACACTACCACTCATTGGTTATTGCTAACCCAAAAATGAAGGTAAGGATCTAGCTACTCTAAGCCCTACACTCGCTCCATAGGATCTGGGTTGTCCATCCTATTCTCAAACCAACATGGTGTGGTGCACTCTAGAAGAAGTAGTAGCTATGGATGAGGCCTCTCTACCAAATCTAGATGTAATCACTCTCTCCTCCACCATGTTGAGCTCAATATGCTCAACCAAACCAAAGACCATAACCAAAGTAGGCAAAGTAACCTATAATAATGTAGCATCATGGACTCTATGTTGCAACTCCTTGTCTAATATACCATACCAAAATTTGATTGCATGGGTCTCAATAACTCCTTGAGTAAAATCGATCAGCCATCTTATACAAGTGTATGCTTCACGTAGGCTCTTTCTAGCCTTTTGCTAGAACTCTTGCAAGCTCCTCAGCTTGTCAATCCACACTCCTTGGTAGTTATACCTCAACCATTGGAAAAACTCCATGATAGGATTACACTCTAATTCTACACCACCTCTTGTAGTAGTACCTCCACTCATAGTAACACCATCTCCAAGAGATCCACCAATGCTAATAGAGTTAGAACTCATGAGTAATGTTGATCTACCTCTAGAAACCAAGCCTAAAGTGATGGAGATATAGTTCAAAGACCAATACTATCTCCATAACTCAATCTCCTCCAAGTGAGCTCTCTTAAAGTCATGATAGTTGTCCATTGGTAGACCCTCTAAGTGCTAAAACAATAGTTTCCATGCCATTAAGGGTGTGAAAAAAGTCAAGTTGTGCATTTGATGCAGATCACAAAAATTATCAAACTCCTAGATGAGGTCATCCAAATTAATGGTAACACCTAGGGTCTTTAGAGGCTCCATAAATCTCATCCATGTCCCACAAAAATGATGCGAACACACCCAGTGCATTATCAATTGAATCAACTCTTGTGTCAAACTCCAACTTAGAGTCAATCTCCTCCTCCATTGGGACCTAAGATACATGCTAATACCAAGCACCACTCTAATTAAACCCATTGCCTACTACATCACTATCTCCTCAAGAATCCCCAAAGAAATTTTTAGTGACAAAGTAACCATAAATTGCAAACCGCAACCGCAACCACCGCAAGTACCCCACCAAGAATCACCACCAAGTGCCAACATACCAACAAAACATCAACCACCAATGTAGCTCTAACTACAATAATTATACTAAGGGAAAGGGAAACATATAACCTACCATCCAACATGCACTCTCACGGTCTATAGGTTATCACTTCTTGTTTCATCAAAGAGAAATATAAATAGTCTAACTAGTCATCACTCTAGCTTCACTATCAAGAGCACACCAGAGCACTAGTGCTCTAAAGTCAAGGCACCTCACACAAACATGTTGTACAAATAGGAAATAGAGAATGGAGGGGATCCAATCACAAAAAATCTAAATGAAAGCCCCCCATCTCAACATTGAATTATAACACTTATTTGTGCATGTGTGTGGTATTGTGATATTTAGTTTGGTATTACAAGTACTTGAGACCAAGTACAACCATCCTTTATTTATATATAAATAAAGGATGGTTCTACTTTAGTCATGATTAGCTAAAGTTATTCATAGCTAAGATAGAAGAGATCTTACTTTAGAGGAAGTAGAAAAGATGAGCACCACTATTTTGAATTCTAGTGTATTGACTTGGTATTATTCCTAGGTGTTTGACTTTGAGGAAAGAGTTGAGAACTCTTGGACCCACAATTTTTTTGTTTTGGATTCTTGTATAGTCCAAGGAAAGCCCATGTGATGGAATCTTGGATTTAGTGGTTGAGTCAAGATAAGACCATATGCTTGGGAGGATATTCCCATGAGTATGGGTATTCCTTTAGCTTTTTGACTTTATTTGACTTTTAGCCTAGTAACTTTAGTAACTCTAGTAATTAGTAACTTTGGTATGCAACTAATTTCACAAGTATATAAATTAGGAGTGAGAATGTACTAATCATCCTTTCATTTGCAATAACTCTCTCTCATTGAGTGCTCTAGTGAACAATGGTTTGAGTCTTGGAGTGTTAGCATTAGAAGAGTATGATGGAATTTACAGTGTACTTATGAATCAGAAATTTGGGGAAAATTTACCAAGAACCAGGAGCAAACCCTAAAATAGGGATTTTGAAATTAGGGTGAAAGTTGCAAAAACCTGGCCACATTTGAGAGCTTGTCAAGGGAGCTTTAGTGATCTAATTGGGGCCTATTTTATGTCATTGGAAAGCTTATCTTACAAGCTTTTTATTGAAGTTTAGAACACTCAAATCTAAGTTATTAAAAAAAATTATGTTCATATAAGCTACATAGAGTTTTCCCATCAAGAAGATATAGGAAATCCCCACATGGAGTAGGAAATTGTTGAAATCAAAGTACAGATTGGAGGAGACTTGGAGTACATGTTGAAATTAGCTTGATGATAGAGCAAGAAGACTCTGAAGCTCTTTTCTGACAAAAGCATAGAAAGTTGTTATCATATTCTTGTGATTGGATCCTCTCTGTGCTTGCATGCCTATTTGTTTGCCCAATTGGTTTGGATTGGTGAGCGTGCTTTGCACTTAGGTTCTTCCCTTTTAGGGATGTGGTGTATTTCTCCTTGGTAATGTGGAAGTGATGACTAGTAGACCAAGAGTGCGTGTTGTGATGATTGGTTAGGTTTCCCTTCACTACCCTACTCAATAGCAAGAATACTAGTTACAAGAGTAGAGGCTTCTAATGGTTGGGTAACATGTATGTTCAGACAAGTAGTTATAGGTTTACCTGCAGCCTCTAATCTGCAATCTCCACAACTAGGCACCTTGTGTGTTCCCAAAGAGAGAAAAGAAAAGTATGACACCGCATACAATTCTATATTAGACAGATAAAGGTTATGAGAGCTCAGTTTGAGAGAAAATTAGGGGAAGAGAGGATTGAACTTATGTTAGAGAACTTGGATACATTTGTATATCCTATAGTTAATTATGATGTCTTTGAGTGCATTAAGGAGATTTCATGCATGAAGAGTGTGAGAGCAACAAAAAGCATGTTCAGGGTTTAGGGTTGGAGTGTTTAGACTCATCTTGGGAACATAGAAGTTCACCAAGAGTGGAAGTTAAGGCTATGTAAGGTTCCCTAAGGGTCTGAGGTGATTTTAAGTATGGATTTGAGGAAAAGAGAGTTTAGAATAGAATTTGAAGAGAGTGTTGAGAGGATCCAAAAACCTACACCATTTTGAGGAAAGAGTGAGTCTAAGTGCTTTTTATGTAGAGAGAAAAAGCACAAGGCAAGTTCATGTCCATTGACCTTTGAAAGCAAGATATTGAGGGAAAGAAGAGGCTTCCTTGACTTGGGTTTGCATGTTTGACCTTCTTCACCAAGATTGGGAGGGAGAAGATCTAAGACCAAGGAGTTGTGTGAGGTTTGTGGAATGGAAAGACTTCCAAAAGGACATGAGTGTAGTAGAGTAAAAGCACTTTTGGAGACTTTGGTGAAAGATCTTGGAGAGAGTCTTTGCACAACTACAGAAATAATTCAACCTCTATCAGCTAGTTCTCAAGATTAAGTGATGGAGATAATCTTTCAACTTATAGATAAACTATCCTTGAAGGTTAATATTGATTAATATGAACTCTTGGATTTGATGTTACTATAGAAATCTTGGAGAAACCTAAAAAATTTTATTCCCTCAGGTGAATTATTATCAAATGGTGTAAATCATCTACATACACTATTAGTTATAAAGTGAGAGAAAAGAAAAAAATTGAGACAGAAAAGAAGATAGTGAGGGGTTAAGATGGGGAAACTTCTGGTTTCTTTGGCAAGGATGGAAAAGATGTGGATGCCTTTGAGAGACTTCAAGAGAGCTTGCATAGGAAACATGAGAGGGGAAGCATGAGTGGGCCTCACTATTACCAAAAATTTTGAAGGATGCAACACTTACATGGTATGAGTCGAAATACCAAAAGAGAGAGAGGAGAGATGTGCAAGAAGAGTCTTGGGAGAGTTTCACTTAAGCACTCATTGAGACTTTTCTTCTAGATGAGAGTCATGAGAGATTGATGAGTGAGGTTACCTTTCTCAAACAAGGAGATGGAGAGAAAGTGAGAGTCTATGTAGAAAGAGTGGAGAAGTTAAAGCCCAAATTTTGTTGATGAAAGGTGGAGATGATGTGGAGACTACTATGATTGGCATAAGAGCCATGCCTACTAAATTTGTTGAGAGTGTTGAGACCACAAATAAGAATAAAGCTGAGATATGAGAAACTTTCTTCCAAGGTTGAAGCTATCAAGATTGCAATTCATATGGAGGAGAGTTTGGAAGGCAATGAGAGTGATTTGGTGGTGAAAAAATTAGTGTATCCTCCTCAAGGATACCATATGGTGAAAATTATGATACTTTGGTGGCAATGGTTGCACCACAAGTAGTAGTTGCTCTAGTTCTTGCACCTCTACCAAAAGATCCACTTCAAATTATCATAGAACAACTTGCAAATCTCAAGATCAATGTGGTGCAACTATGAGAGAAGAGAGAGGTTAATCTAAATGTAAAGAGAAGGCCTGGGAGTTATGGAAGCTATCCATATAGAGGAGGGAAACAAGCCTACAATCTTGATGATAGAAATTGTTCCAGTTATGGAGGAAGAGACCACATCCAAAGGAATTGCCCAAATTCCACTTACATTGGAGGAAGGGGTTATGAGGGAGCTAATAGAGGGAAAGAGGGAGGTAGTAAAATCCAAGTGGCTCCTGATCCAAACAAATGTAAGAGGATAGCATCCATAGATGTGGTTGAGAGCAAGTATGAGAAGTGAGAGTGCTCAAACTCCAAGGGTCTTAATTTGGAGCTTTTGGCACAAGAGAAGAAGAGAACTTGTTTTGCAGAGGATGTACACTCTTCTCAAGAATTTACTCCTAGCAAGGATACTCCTTTGTTTACTAGGAGCACTTTCACCTCAACTTCATCAACAACAAAGACTCCAAGGAAGAAGTTAGGGATGGAGGACTTCTTGATCTCAAAGTAACAATGGAACTACAATGTATTGGAGGATGTTGGTAATCATAAGACTAACATCATAGTGAGTCAACTTACTGTTTTGAACCCTACCTTGAGAAAGACTCTTAGAGGTGATTTGATTTCTACAAGGAGCAAGAAGAAGAAGAAGGCAAAAGCTCCATTGTCAATGGGGTGATGGATGCCAAACCAACATCATAGGAGGCTTGTAAATATGCCTCCAAGATTGATGTGAGAGTGAATCGTCACAACATCAAGGATGCATTGGTTGATGAAGGATCAGTAGTGAATTCCATATCAAAAAGGTCAATGAAGAGGTGAGCATGGCAAAAAAACAACAAGTCTGACCAATAAGGGTGATGGATAAGTTGGTAGTTTCAATTATGGGGGTTCAAAATCTCATGACTTTCCAAGTATTGAAGGATTCAAGCTATGATTTGCTTCTTAGGAGGCCATGTTTGAGAGTAGCACACATAACTGATTGATAGCACAAAGGATACTTGAGGATCAGGCCATCAAACCATAGAGCCATAGTTCCAATCACTAACACCACCAACACTTCACATTCAAATACACCATCTTTTGATTATTGGGGATCAGATTGGGGAGAAGGAGCTTCAAGTGTGGACACAAGCATGGAGAAGGAGATCTCCATGGAGGAGAATGAATCTAAATCTGATTCAGATGTGTATTCCTTGTGTGCTATGGATTTTGCATCTAAGCCAGAGGTTTTGAAGGACCCAAATAAATCATCATTGACACTTGAGGAGATAGAGAGGAGGTTATCTACCCTCAAGTATGGTCCAAATGTTACCAAGGAGGAGAAGATAAGATTTGAAAAGATTTTCCGTAAGTTGATCCATGTATTTACTTTCAATTCCAAGGATCTAAAGGAAGTCACCTTGGAGGAGCACAAGACTGAGATGGAGTCACATGAAAGACCAGTCCGCCAAAAGCAACATTGCATTAGTCCACCAATATCTTTGGTTGTAAAGGAGGAGATTGATAAGCTCAAGGAGGCTGGATTATCTTTGCAATGGATAATTTAGAACTAGTGTCTCCAATTATGATTGTAAAGAAAAAGAATGGCAAGATTTGGGTATGTGTGGACTTCAAGAAGTTCAATGTTTTTACTAAGAAGGACTATTACACTTTTTTATTCATTGATGAGATCTTGGAGGAGGTTGTAGGTCATGAAAGATATAGTTTTGAAGATTTTTATAATTGTATAACCAAATCAAGATTGCACCAAAGCATTAACTACTCACCACATTCATCACACCTTGGGGGACTAATGCTTTCAAGGTCATGCCTTTTGGGCTTTGCAATGCTCTAGCCACATTCTAAT
Source organism: Lunularia cruciata (assembly GCA_948567375.1). Lineage (NCBI taxonomy): Eukaryota > Viridiplantae > Streptophyta > Marchantiopsida > Lunulariales > Lunulariaceae > Lunularia > Lunularia cruciata. The sequence goes on along the minus strand of OX419761.1, from coordinate 19,559,818 downwards.
GATTCATGAACAAGGTGTTTGAACCTTTCATTGGGAAATTTGTGAGAGAATTCATTGATAACTATTGTGTCTATGGGAGCAAGGACAAGCACTTTGAGCACCTAATCAAGGTCTTGCAATGCTTGGATGAAGAAAATGCATTACTTAACCCAAAGAAGTGCATTTTTGGTTGTGAAGAAGGTCTTCTTTTGGGGCACATCATCTCCAAGGATGGAATACCAATTGAAGATGAGGAAAATCTTAGACCTTTCATTCCCTTCAAGCTTGACAAAGTTATGCCAATTCTTGCGATGGTTATGTACTATAGGAGGTTCATTTTCTCAGTTTCCAACAAGGCTTATGCATTGATAATCTACATGAAGAAAGGTGTAGAATACATGGTGATTTGGAGGACAAGAAGGCTCTCAAACCTTTTGAGGAACTCAAGCAATCCCTTGTTGTAGCTCCAATCCTTGCTAAACTTGATTGAAGTGAGCCTGTCATCCTCTACACTAATGCTTCCAATATTGCTATAGGATGCACTCTTAGTCAATTAGACCAAGATGTGCATGATCATCCAATAGCTTTTGCTAGTAAGCAAATTGTTTCACAGACAAGAACTACTCTATTATAGAGGGAGAAGGGTTGGCAGTAATCTTTGGTCTAAAGAAGTTAAGACACTAATTGATTGGAGGGAAAATCACCATTGTCACAGATCACAATGCTTTGAAGTAAATCTTCAACAAGCCTAATATAAAAAGGAGGCTAACAAGGTGGATGATACTCTTGTCTAAGTATGATTACACCATTGAGGATAGACCAGGGAAGAAACATGCAAATGCTAATTTTTTATCTAGGGCCTATGATCGTGATGGAGATGAGCCAATGGATGATTCCTTCTCAGATGAGGAGCTCATGACAATCTCAATCACTCAAGAGGTTCCAATGGAGTACAAGGAGATTGGGGACTTTGTTACAAGAGGTTAACTATCCAAAAAGGATGCATGCTAGGAAGAGGAAGGTCCTTGCAGCAAGTTCTAGACCTTACACAATGGTGGAGGATATTCTCTTTCACCAAGGAGCAGATGGTCTAATTCAAAGAGTAGTGGGTAAGGAAGAGTCTATCTTACTCATAAAGGAATTTCATTGCATTTAGTGTGTGGAGGACACTTTGCAAGAAAGGTGACTACTTTCAAAATTCTAGATGCAAGTTACCATTGGAGGGGGATTTTCAAGGATTGTCTTGATTATTGCAAAACTTGTCATATTTGTCAAGCTTTTTCTAGAAAGTCTTCTTTCACTCCACCTCTTAGATCAATTCTATTGTTAGGACCTTTTGAGAAGTAAAGAATTGATTTTGGAGGTCCTCTCGATAGAACCTCAAGAGACAATTGGTATATTGTGGTAATTATTGATTATCTTACCAAGTGGGTTGAGGCTAGACCATTGAGGGACAAGAATGAATATGAAGGTGGGAGATTTCTTTATGAATGCATTATCATTAGGTTTAGGCACCCTTTGGAGTTGGTTTTTGATAGAGGAAGAGAGTTTACAAGAAGAATTACTATAGCTATGCTATGATATTTCTTTATCGCACATAGAGTAACTACATCCTATAAGCCAAATTCCAATGGCTTGGTAGAGAGAACCAATCAGACCTTGTGCATGATGTTGGCCAAAGATGCAAAAATGGAAGGGGCTAAACATCATTGGGACAAGAGGATTCATGCAGTTTTGTAGGAGTAGAAGACAACCATGAAGACTCCCACCGGATATTCTCCATTTCAATTGGTATATGGTATTGAGTCTACTTTATCTGTTCACTTTGATCTTCCTACCTTCCAAAGCATTCATAGGAGATTGAAGAAGTCAAGGAAGGATCAACTCATGGAATTAGAAGAGGCAAGAGTAGTTACTATGGTTCAAGTCAAGCAAGCACAAAGGAAAAAAAAAAGATGTGACAAGAAGTAAGGAAAGAAGAAGGTGGAGCCTTTCAAAGAAGGTGATTGGGTAATTTTTTTTGATTCTATTTGATTCAAGAGAGTAAAAAAGAAGTTTTTGCCTAAGTACTTTGGACCTTTCATAGTGGAGAAGGTGTGAGAGAAAGAAACTTTGATAGGATTAACTATGAAGATGTATGATAGAAGGTAGAGAGAACTTCACTTTGAGGACATAGTGGAAACTTAATCTTGGGGTAAATGTAACACCCATTTGTGCATGTGTGTGGTATTGTGATATTTAGTTTGGTATTACAAGTACTTGAGAGATGCTATTTATATAGAGATAAAGAATAGTTCTACCTTAGTCATGATTAGCTAAAGTTATTCATAGCTAAGATAGAAGAGGTCTTACTTTAGAAGAAGTAAAAGAGATGAGCACTATTATTTGGATTCTAGTGTATTGACTTGATATTATTCCTAGGTGTTTGACTTTGAGGAAAGAGTTGAGAACTCTTGGAACCAAAATTTTTTTATTTTGGATTCTTCTATAGTCCAAGGAGACCATGTGAAGGAATCTTTGACTCAATGGTTGGGTCAAGATAAGACCACATGCTTAGGAGAATATTCCCATGAGTATGGATATTCTTTTAGCTTTGTGACTTTGTTTGACTTTTAGTCTAGTAACTTGAGTTACTCTAGTAATTAGTAAATTTGGTGCGTAACTATTTCACAAGTATATAAACTAGGGGGAGGAAGTACTGATCATCCTTTCATTTGCAACTATCTCTCTCTCATTGAGTTCTCTAGTGAGCAATGGTTTGAGTTTTGGAGTGTTAGCCTTGGAGTAGTATGATGGAGTTGGGGTTCTTTGCCTTCTTAGTCCATGGTGCGCTACTATAATAGCCATTAAAGGTTCATCTTGAGTGAGAGACAGGTCGGTTCACAAGATTGACTTTGCAACCATTTGGCATTTGACATGATAGGAGTTATCTACTTCTTAAGCTATCAGGATCACCAAGAATGGGATCAAACTGTCTCTCCTAACCAAAGCTACATATGTATGGATGTTAGTGGAACAATCATTAGGACAACAAGTGAAGGTGGACTAGTTGGCTAGGGAATCAGTCTAACAACCAAAGATCTAGGGTTCAAACCCTATCGTGCCCAATCTAGCAAGTTTTGCCAAACAATGACCAAAAACTACCTTAAAATAGCTAGCTTCATGATAGCAAACTGGCCTTTGTAGCCTCTCATAGCCCACAACCTTACTTCAAAATGCTAAAATTCAGACAAATAAGACCTTTCTTCTTGCCACTTCAAACCTTCTCCAAATCTGGTGAACTTCCTCCAATTCTGGCCAAGCTCCTCTAACTTGAGCCAAATTGAAAAGATGAGGATCTTCAAATCTCTAATTCGTGGGAATGAGTTACCTTCAATTTTGCCTTTTGAGCTCAATTTGCACCAAATTGGTCTTGCTTTCATCTCTTGAGCTCAAAATAAACACCATTGCTTGAAATTGACTCTCTCCTTAGGGAAATTTGCTGAGCATTTCCACACACCATCTACCTCACTGCCAAATTTGCATCAATTTAAAAGAGCTTTTGCACACAATCACTCTCAAGGAAAATATGAACCCCAATTGAGCTACCAACAATTAGCAAGGCTTGGAGATACCACCAACACCCTTAGTTCTTGCACCCAATTTCTGCACACAATCACTTTGAATGAAAATTTGAATCTTGATCAAGCTACCTATAATCAACAAGGATTGGAGATATCACCAACATCCTTAATTCTTGCACCCAATTTCTCCTTGACCTCACTTCTCTAATGTAACTAGTTAGTTCTCAACTTGATTCACACTAAATCAGATCAATACTTAATCTATCACTCAACAGTTTGCCAACAATTGGGCATTGATTACAATCAAGCCATACCCACTCTAGCTAAGAGACTCCAGGTGATGCTTGCGGGCCTTTGTCCACCATAGCCAAGAACTCAAAGGCTCAATATAAAAGAAGTGAGCTCTCTAGAGCTACACTTAGAAACTATACCTCTTGGTCTCCACCTAGGTCTCCAACCCTAATAGTCCCACTAATGGCATATCTGACAATGCAAATGGTGCAAGCGATGGTAGGCCTTACCATGTAATCAATACTCTAAACATGAAATCTGACCATCAACAAGTAGTCTATGAGTAACTGCCAAGATACTTTTGACTACCAACACTACTACTCCAAAGTTTCAGCAATCTAGGTATGATGTTACAAATGGTGTGACAATAACCCAAAATATCCTATTTAAAAATTTCAAATCCAGATCTTCAACTTGAGGTTTTGCCCAAAATCACCATGATCTCTAAAATTTGCAATCCACCTCACACAATCTCTCCAAATCCTCTCATGTGTATAGGATGTGTAATATCACCTCAAAAACATCATTATAAACTACATGGTATAGAATGGGTCCAAGTTCTCTAAACATAAGTTTAGAACTTTCCTCCTGAAATGTTCTCTCCAAATGAGCTCTCATAGCCTCCTTTTGTATTATACACAATTGAACACATAACATCTTGCCTTCTAGAAAGGTCATGGCAATGAAAATATAAATATATCTAAAAAACAAACCTCTCCCTCACTTAGGATGGACCCTTAATGGGTATTAAGGTGGCATACCATGGACTAAGAAGGCAAAGAACCAACACTTGATCACACTCCTCCAAAAAGAGAACTCCAAGACATGAACTCCAAGTCATATCCACAACTCAAGACATTATTCACTAGAGAACTCAATGAAACAAATATAGTTATAAATGAAAGGATGATGAGTACTTCCTCACCTATAATTTATATACTTGTGAAAAAATTACACACCCAAGATACTAATTATTAGAGTAACTCAACTTATTAGGCTAGAAGTCAAATAAGGTCAAAAAGAAGAAGGGAATATCAAGCAGATGGGAATAATCTCATGAGTAGATAGACTTATCCTCACCTACCAATTAAGTCAAGGATTCCCTTAGATGTGCTATCATCGGAATATAGAAAAATCTGCACCAACAAGGCTTTATTGGCCCAAGAGTTCTCAACCCTTTCATCAAAGTCAAATAACTAAGAATAATACCAATATATTAAACATATTAAAATAAAAATTTCAATATATTGAAAGAAAAAATTGTTGCACTCACTCTTTTTCCTTCCTTTAGAACAGAATCAGTTTTGTCTTAACTAGGACTAACTCTTGCTAATTATGATTAATGTAGAAGCTAAGCTAACTCCATAAAGATAATATTTCTCACCACCTGCAATACAAAACTTAACATCCCTATAGAGTATACATGCAATAATGTGAATTACAATTTGTCCTAAACTTGAGAAGTGACCAAAACCCCAAACATGTTCATAATCTCCTTCTCAACACCTTGAGTTTCAATATTCCAACTTTAATTGATCAAATCAGATTTGAGATTGACTTAAACTTACATTTCTTAAGCTCAACACAACCAAAATTTGGTCTTTTCTTCAACCTCATTACTAGATCATGAATGTCAATGATTTAACTCTCATAGTCCTCCAATTTGTGCAATTGTGCATGAATTTACTCAAACATCTCACTCAAAATTTCCTCAAATCCCTTGATTCATGTCTCCAAACCATATCATTTTAGCTCTTCTCTCCAATTGTGGTATTTTCTTCCTAAATGCTCTTTTTTTACTCCTATATTCATCAAAAACTCTAGACTCTTCATGTTAAAACACAATTTTTTAAATTTTTTCACTTAATCATTTCTCTTTTTGATACATGGACCCCAAAACATGGACTCCATCTTGAATCCCTTGAGAAAAATTAAATCACTTTCCTTCTACAAGAGCACATAAATTTTAAGTCCTAAACCTATCCATAAGTGAACACAAGAAGGGTAATAAGACTTGGGGTTTCTATCACTAACACCATGTATGCAACCTCAAAATTGAAAGTGATCATGGTGTAGAATCTAAAGTCTAACAAGAAATAAATTTGGGAGTTGCAAATCAAGAGAAAGGAACATCCCTTATTTTAGATCTTCCTTTATCACTCTATCTCTCACACTCTACTACAACTCTCACTCTTAATGCACTTCTCCCACTTGAACTCCTAAAACTAAGAACACACTTCTTGTCTATCAAGTCTCCACCACCCTTGAATAGGACAAGATTGTAATCCATATGGCCAATCACTTAGATGTACATAGATTGCTCATATGGCAATTGTTGAACCTTGGGATCTATCTTGCAATCCACTCCAACAATATAGAGATAAACATCACAAATTACTTTTCTATTGTCTATGAAAACCACAACACAATAGCAATTGAATTAAGTATCCCTTGCATATCAACAAAGATGTCCAGTCTTTCTTTATAAAATTATCTGCCTTTAGACTTTAACTCCAAAGATCTTTGGCAACAAATGTTTTTACCACCACAAAGGTGTTTCTACCCATGAAGTGTGCTCCATACCAAAGGTGTTTTACACTTCTACTATTTTTTCCCTATCTAAGCCTTTGGCTACTTGTATCCTACAACACAAAGGTCTTTGACTACAAAGATCTTTGGCTATTTGATTGTGAAGAACTACCTTTGCCTCTATGTATCCTAATCAACATTTCTACTTCTCTTTATAGTCTAAAAATTAGAAAAGTAGTGTGTCCATAGACTCCAAAAACTTTTGATCAGTGGGCTCATTCAATCATACACACAAATTAATCTAATTGCTTGTTAGAGCAGACCTTTACCTCCCAAGTCCAAATTTGCAACTTAAACTTGTGGATTTGGTGTAGCATAGCCTCACTTGTATTGCCTTCTTTGAAAGGTCTACTAGTTGATCCCTCATCTCCTCCATCTTTTGGAGTATCTTTGTCCACTCCTATTCTAGGACAATGTAGATTTTTTGGGCTTTAGGTATCAACTCCTCACTCATTTGAAGGCACCCACTTCCTTCTCTTCCTTCTTCAGCTCTACATTGGCATCCTCATCATTTGGTCAGCCACTTTCCTACTATACTTGCTAAAATATACATCTATAGTCATCAAGCAAATCTTGGCTTTCTCCAACTTCACTTGAATGCTCTTACTTCATTGTTCCATGCTCTCAATTGCTCCTTGTGCACTTGTTGCTTTTGTTTGGCATGAAGTCAAAAGGGCTTGCAATTTACCCTATATCTTCTAAATGTCTTCTTTGTGTTTGGTCTTTTTGCAAGGAGAGTAGAGCTTGGTTACTTCATCTTGAAATTTTCCCATATGAGCTTTTTTGAATTCTTTGCTTCATCCTTTTATAGGTTGCATGCCTTCTCTATCTCCTCCTTTGCCTTGGCCTGCTCTGCCCTTATTGCATAGGAGTCTTGTGTAGCCTTTGCACAAGTGAAATGTAATCTATGATGTCAAGGTAAAAATCTTGGTAAAATTTTCTCCATCAACTCCAAGACCAATGTTGTAGACTGCTTAATCATTGTAAAAATAATTTGATCAAGTTTTTATATGGTTTTTAAAGGCTTCTATAGTGAATTTAGTGGTCATGCATTTGAGCTGGAATTCACCTTTGGTTGAGAAGAGACCTTCAAAGGTATAATAGAGACTTACAAATCAATATTTCTCTTTGAGTTCTAATGTGAATGGACTATGATTTATCTTGTTAGAAGTGTCTTGTCAAGGGTTTTCTATATAGACCACATTCTTGGCATTTGAAAGTTTGTAGTAGAAGTCATAGCCACCTAAGAAGATCATTGGATAAGGATTTGGTGATGGCACCATGGTACCACAACCATTGGGCTGGAGCACACCATTGGATTGGAGTAGACTATCATAATGGAGCAAACACTTTAGGGTTGATATCTCTATGGTTACAAGTCCAAATAAAGCAAGCTTGGTCTTGTTGGAAGCATCTTGTCAAGCACTTTCTATAAAGAATACATTTGTGACATTTGAAGGTTTGTAGCCAAATTTTCAACCACCTAAAGAAGACCATTGGATAGGGACTTGGAGATAGCACCATGATCATTAGATTTGAGCACACCATTGGATTAGGATAGACCATTGGGCTGGTACATCCATGGTTACAAGTTAAAATGAGGAGTGCTTGGCCTTGTTAGAAGCATCATATCAAGGTTTTTCCATATAGATCACATTTGTAGCATTTATAGGTCTATAGCATAAGTTCTAACTACCTAAAGGTGACTATTGGAATGGGACTTTCACCATGATATCACAACTATCCAAGTTAAGTGAACATTGGAGTGGGACTTCACTTTGACACCATGCACATTAGAATTCAGCAACCATTGGAGTTAGACTTCACTATGAAATCACAACATCATGACTATCAATATCAAGCAACCATCAAAATGGAACTTACCTTTGGGGTGAAGCAAACACTTTGGGGAAAATATCTCCATTATTACTAGTTCAAATGATGCAGCCATGATCTTATTGGAAGAGTTTTCTCAATGGCTTTCCATAGAGAAAAAATGCATGGCATTTAGAGCTTTGTAGTGGAAGTTAGAATCATGTGACGACACCTATATTTAGGGTGAACACATGTAGCTTGACACCTTGAACATGTCATAGAATCACAATTGTGAAGTAGTTGCATATCCACTCGTGATGGTTTTGGGAAATTATTTACCTTGGGCTTGGAGTTCTTATGGGAGGTTTCTTTTAGAGGATTATGGAAGATTTTGTTTGAGAGAATTATGGATTAAGAGGATTATCATATGAGACAAAGGGAGAGGAAATTTGGGAAGTTAGAAAGGGAAAGATGACAAGAGTTATGGATTGATCAATTGATAAGGATTGAAGGGAAAGGGTTTAAGGGTCAAACATTTCTTAATCACTTGAATGAAGATAGATTGAGAAAAGGATTTCAAAATTTCAAGAAAGAGAGTTTGAGAAGGAAGAAGTTCTAAATTGATTGGAAAAGATGTTTGAAGAGAGTGAGCTCTGATAGAAAGTGTTCTTGGTCAACATATCAAGGGAAGAGATGAGAATTTTGAGGAGGTATATTTGATTGAAAAGTTACAAAGGAAATTTTTGAGAGAAGATTTTAGCTAGTTCCTTTTCATTGAGATTGATACAAGGAAGGCTATTAATAGTTCTTGATAATCAAGAATGGAGTTTTTTAGGATTGATGGGAAGTGAAACAAGAGATATTATACTTCACATAGTTGTGAAGAAACCTATACTTTATGAACTTCTTTGAGTAAATATGTTGAGTTAATAAATTTCTTAGACTAAGAATGTTCTAATACATTTCAAACATTTTGTTTGGAATGAATGAAAGATTAAGAAGTGATTGAACTAAACTAGCAATTGTACCCAAATAGATGTATTTAGCAAGTTTCTAGATAGCAAGGATTTTGGCATTTTGGTAGCTAGAAATTAAACCCCATAACTATGGCCCCACCAAATGCACTACAAATTATACCTTTCTGAGATTGGGGTTGGGCACTCTTGGAGTTGGAAGAAGGATACCTTCATTACTATTGGTTTTGCCCTCAAAGGCTCTTTCTCTTTGCTTTTGATGTCCACCTTGTCTTCTTCTAGGCCTTTAGGTTGCTTCAACTCCTTGTCTTTGTTCTCCTCACCTCCTTCAATCTTAATCTCCTCTTTGACCTCCAGAGATGGGTCTTGGCTTTACTTTCTCCTTTTTCATCTCCCTTTGTACCCAAAGGTCCTACTTCTTGATCATGTAACTTTGGTATGAACTTCCTTTTTAGGAGGTGTGGATCTCTTGATCCTTCTTTCCTTTGACCAACTTCTCTATCTTTGCCATATTCTCTTCTTATAGTGGGATATATTGTGCATCTTCATATTTTTCATCTTCTTATTCCTCCTCAAAAAATGATCCTTTGAGTGTAAGAGAGTTCTCCACTTCTTGCTCCACTTCACTCTTGGTGTCTTTTGCTTCCTCCTTCAAAGGCTCATCCACTACTTGTGGGTTTGGTTCTTCCTTGCCTTCTTAGCTTGCACTTTTGGCCTTGCAAGTTTTTCTCTCTTTTAACTTCTTGCTATAGCCAAGGGTTCTTGTTGCTCTTTCTACAAGTACAATTTTACGTGTGCTTGCATATTCTACATCTATTGCTTTGTACTTTTGGTCCATCACCTTTACCTTTGGTTTTGATGCAAAATACCCCCTTAAGTGCAAATGACTTGGGAATTTCTTCCTCAATTTCTTCATAAGAATATTTATTCCCTTGTTAAGGTGAAAAAATAGAGATAGATGTGTCACCCTACCATCCTTTTTTCTTGTCATCAAAAATGATATATCCCGAGTTAGTTTAGTAAACATGTGCATCCAATTTATTGGTTGCACTTTGTACATGAATTGGAAGAAGATTGTTTGGTTATTGTTGGCTTAAGTGGTACTCTTTGACTTGAATAGCTTCATGATTGCCTCTAAAATGGTCCTTCAACTAGGATCCTTGTAGATAGCTATGCTCCACCAATTGTAAGTTTTTGGCTTGTTGAAGGAGTCCTTCAAAGTCTTCTCCAATGTCTCATCAAGGTGATGACATCTCCAAGATTATTATCTTGGAGTAAGTTCTCTATTCCAAGGATATCCCTCAGTACTCCTTGGTCCAAGCAATAGGTTAAGCTACAAATTGCCTATCTTGAGATCTCTATTCTCCTAATCTTTGCATAATTTATGGATAGCTCAATTCCACTTCTATAATAAGAATTGCAATTTCTTGCTATGGATGACATCTACTCTATAATGCAAACCCCACTTGTTCAATATTGGTGGTCTAAAGATTACCTCAAGCATGCACCTATATTGCCTTGGTGTGCTCACTATTTTGCTCTATCTCACCATGTTGTCTTGATCTCCTTTGGACAAAATCAAAGAGGAATTTTGATTGTGAATGCTTGTGAAACTTGATGCCAAAGGTGGAAGAAACTACTATTTGCTTTAGGATCATAAATAACTTTGATCTAAGTGAAGGATTTCACACTTTGGTCATGATTTTGTAATCTTGGCTTGTTTATTAATTGCATTCAATGATTGAATCATGGATGGGCAACATCAATCCACACATGCAAATGCTTTGGTGAGTGGCAATGTTTCTTGCTAATTTTCTACATGGTGGTGCATTTAAACCATTTTACTTCCTTGGGGATCAAAGGTCTTCCAAGGGAAGGCCTTTGGGCCTATATTCTTTCAATGTGGAACATCTTCTAGCTCACCTTCTTTGGGTTTATTTCTCCCTTGTGCTTTTCCTCCTTTGTGATCATTCTTCTTACCCATGTAATTGCCTTCCACTCCAAAGGCAAGCAACATAAAACCCACTTCATAGTCTTGACAAGCCTATGATTTAGTACAAGCTTAGGAAAAGAACATAAAACTAACAAGAGAAATTTTTTGAAGATACAGTCATTACAAGGAGTACAAAGATATTCTTGGCTCATTCTCATTTTACACTAACAAGCATATCTTTGTCTTATCCTATCTATTCACATGTAGGTTATGCATCTGACATTACGCATCATGGCATATACATCTGTCAAGGAAGGTATCAATTCTTCTCCAAAGACAAATCACATGTTTGTCACCTTTTGACTTACCACTCAAAGGTTACATCTCCAAAGGTCCGAAAACTAAAAAAAGCTACAACTACAAAGGTCTTTGGACAGCTACTTACTCCAAAGATCCTACAACTCCAAAGAACTTATTTTGTGAAGGATCTTTGGTCTAAAGTTCTAATGCAAAGAACTACCTTTGCCTTTGTAAATCCTAATAAGGAGCTTGGTCCTCTCCTTATAATCTATTATGCCTAAGAGGTAGGTATCACAAGTTTTGATCAACTTCCTATCTATGTGTTCCCAGAGTCTAATTGCTAGTTGGTCCATATTTGTGTCTTCTTACTTCTTCCCTTTGAGCTCTTGCCTATGTAGTTTCAACTCATGTAATTGGTCTTCTTCATCTTGCCTTAAGCTACCTCCTCCATAATTCTTAATAATTGGTCCCAAACTTCTTCTACTTGCTTGAGGATGTTTGCCTTCTCTTCTCCCTAGTTGTTGTTCAAGTCTTCCATCTCCTTATTTACTTCCTCCTAATTTAGGGCTCAATTGGCTACCCTCTCCTCCTTCTCCTTTGCAAGTTCTTGGGCCATCCATTGAATTTGTGTGGCCACCTCCTTCTTGTATTTGAACATCTACACTTCCAAGATGAATACCTTGGAAATATCTAACTCTCTTGAAGACTTATTACTTCTTTAGCTTTAGCCTTCAACTACTCTTTTTTCCTTGTTGCTTTTGCTTATGTTCTAGCCAAAGAGCTCTCAAATTTCCCTACAACCTCCAAATGTCTTCTTTGTATTGGTGTTATCTATAGCAAGGATGGTGTTTTGGTGCTTCAGTTCATAATTCTCCGACAAAATCACATTTACCTTTTGACATCCCTCTTGGTATAAGTTTTGGATATTCTCCTTCTCCTCTTTCCATTTGTCCTACTTTGCTTCTTGGTGTATATTATCTTATGTAGTCTTTGAATAAGTAAAGTGTAATAGATCACATCTAGATAGACTTCTTGGTATTAGGGAAAAATGGTCTCTATCCTCTACAAGGCAATGAAAATGATAGAGTCTATTCTACCATTCTACCGCAATACCAAGAAGTCTATCCAAATGTATCACAAAATTAGCCCCCCCCTCCTTTATTAGTACTCTTTGTTCTTGGGCAACCTCTCTCCTTACTTTAGTTTGTACTTTACTTGGAAGGACTTTGCCTTTGGATTCAATGTCCACCTTTCCTTTGGCTTCTTATTACACTTCAGTCCAAAGGTCTTTTTCTTGTCTCCTTTTCACCTCCACTTATTCTCCTCTGGAGGTATTTCCTTGTAATAATATGGAGTTAATAGACAAGTTAGAAAAGGCTAATGAGTTAGTAAAATAAGCCAAATATAGCTAAAAATTCCAAGAATGTTCTAGAAGTATCTGGAAAGTATCTTGGTAGAATGTTCTAGAAACCCCTATGTAGCTTTGTGGTGAGAGGCTTCTATGTATCTTTCAAGGATTGGGTAACTTGTACACCAAGTTAATGACTAGCTTAGCTTGTATGCCAAGTATGCTATTTTAAAAAGGAAGCTTCATGGATGTTTTAGCTTGCACTCCGAGTAGGCGGTGTTTAGGAGGAAGCTTCTTGGCAAGCTTAGCTTTTAGTTCAAGAAGGCAACTTTTAGGAGAAGCTTCTTGGCTAGCTTAGCTTTTAGTTCAAGAAGGCAACTTTTAGGAGAAGCTTCTTGGCTAGCTTAGCTCATAGTCCAAGAAGGCAACTTTGATAAAAAAAAGTTCTCTTGGAAGCTTTCTCAAGAGCCTTGTATTACTTCATTATAAATAACAAAGCCCAAGCTCATGCTAGGCATTTGAAGTTTTACTCACTTGAGAGTTCCAATGTGATCTTCCACTCTGATATTTCATTCTCATATTCCTCTCTTGGATATTTTACATTAGTATCAAAGCAAGAATGAGATAGATAGAATCTATGGACTAACAAATCCATTTGTCTTAAACCATTTGGATTCTCATGTCTATGTACTACCAAAGTATCATTTCACACAATTCATCATTTTAAGTTTTGAACAAAATTTTATGAATGGAATCACCTTGTCTAATGAACCATTGATCCTTCCAATTGTAACTTATTGGGAGCGGTGGATGTTTTACATCTACATGTTAACTTAGATAATTTTAAGTTGGTAGTTTGGTAGATTAATAGTTAGGGCAGAAATGCCCAAAGAACACCAAAATATTGGCTCTCACCAAAGGAGTTGGGTGAACTTTGAACTGTAACATCCATTTTTGCATGTGTGTGGTATTGTGATACTTAGCTTGGTATTACAAGTACATGAGAGATATTATTTATAAAGAGATAAAGGATGGTTCTACATTAGTCATGATAAGCTAAAGTTATTCATAGCTAAGATAAAGAGGACCTTACTTTAGAGGAAGTGGAAAAGATGAGCACCGCTATTTTGGATTCTAGTGTGTTGACTTGGTATTATTGCTAGGTGTTTGGCTTTGAGGAAAGAGTTGAGAACTCTTGGGCCCACAAGCCTTTTTTTTGGATTCTTTTGTAGTCCAAGGATAGCACATGTGAAGGAATCCTTGGCATAGTGGTTGGGTGAAGATAAGATCACATGCTCAATGGAATATGCCCATGTGGATGGATATTCTTTTATATTTTTTGAATTTTTGACTTGACTTTTAGCCTAGTTACTTGAGTTATTCTAGTAATTAGTAACTTTGATGCATAACTATCTCACAAGTATATAAACAAGGGGTGAGGAAGTACTGATCATCCTTTCATTTGCAACTATCTCTCTCTCTCATTGAGTTCTCTAATGAGCAATGCCTTACGGATTGGAGTGTTAGCCTTGGAGGAGTATGATGGAGTTGGGGTTCTTTTCCTCCCTAGTCCATGGTATGCTGCCATAATAGCCATCAAAGGTTCATCCTAAGTGAGAGACAAGCTGGCTCACAAAACAATATTGACTGAATTGTTGGAGAAGGATCTCATACAATACATTATATCTCCACATGGGGCCCCGGTACTATTTGTCCCAAAGAAGGATGGAGTACATTATGTTGGTATTGATTACTATGGACTCAATAAAAAAAAGTGAAGAATGCATATCCCTTGCCTTGAATTGATAACTTGCTAGATCAATTGAGTGGAGCACATTATTTCTCCAAGTTGGATCTCTAAATTGAATATTGGCAAATTACCATTGATAGAGAAGATGTGCAAAAGAATACCTTTTACACAAGGTATGTGCATTTTGAATAGAGAGCTCTACCTTTTGGGCTCACTAATGCTCCAATAATCTTCATGCATCAACCGCATCGGATGTTGGATCAACTATTGTATTGAAACATGATGGTGTTCTTAGATGATATTTTGATCTATAGCAAGATAGATGTAGAATATGAAAATTATGTGTGAGAGGTTTTTAAACAACAACATCAATAGAAGTTTTATTGCAAGAATTCAAAGTGTGATTTTTGGTAGAAAGAAGTTACCTTATTGGGTCATAAGATCTTATCATAGGGGATCAAGATGGAAGGGGAGAAAATCAAGGCCATTATTGATTGGACTACTCCAAAGGATACCATAGAAGTGTGGGTGTTTAACGTATTGGCAATTTTTTACCAATGAATATCCACTACTATGCTCATTTGGTTGCACCATTGATTCTCATGTAGCTAGTGCAACATTCACCACTTGGAATCACCCAATTATCATTCTCCTAAATTCTTCTTATGTTGAGATTGGAGCAAGAAATTGCCATTGAGCTTGCACTACTTGGAATTGCCACCATAGTTTACCAATCCATCTAATTGGCTTGAAGCAAAGAGTATTTTTATTTATCTAGAATATTTGTAACTACAAAATAACTTTCTTAATCAAAGATAAAATTATCTATTGCGACAGAAATATTCTTGCTTGCAAATACCTTTGGCTTTGGAAATAAAACTTGATCTTCCCTTTCTCAAAATGTTGTTGTCTCTACTTGCTATTTTTATTGATTGTCATGATCCCTCTCTTCCAAGGATTGACAAATCAAGTCTAGATTGACAGATTGGTTTTGTGAAGAGTTACATTACTCAATTCTAAAAGATAATAATGTAGATTCTAGAGCTATTAGAAGGCATAGATTTGGATTGGTTTGTGAGAGGCATGAAACCTTGCATTGAATTGGAAGTGACCAGACATGATCCCAAATATTTGGAAGTAGCCACGTGGTTGGTTGACCGCTTTGATTCCTAGTTTGCCACAACTTAGTCTTGACCTCATCCTTCATAGAACCTGCAAACTCACCACACACAAGTAGAGAAATTGGCATCAATGAAGATTGATGCTATCCGATGGAAACCACTTGGAACTATAGACCAAGAAAGATTATGATAAAATGTTGGTTGCTTCTATTATCATCAAATTGTAATTATATTGCCAAATGTCCAATAAAGCATGGATGATCCCAACCCATTGCCCAAATATAATTCATGGAGCATGAGAATTAAGAAAAAAATAATCCTAATAAGAGATATTGAGCCACTAACTAGGAATTGTGAGCCGGCCTGTCTCTCACTCAGGATGAACCTTTGATGGCTATTATGGTAGCGTACCATGGACTAAGAAGGCAAGGAACCCCAACTCCATCATACTCCTCCAAGGCTAACACTCCAAGACTCAAGACATTGCTCACTAGAGAACTCAATGAGAGAGAGATAGTTGCAAATGAAAGGATGATGAGTACCTCCCTTGTTATATACTTGTGAAATAGTTACGTACCAAAGTTACTTATTACCGTAGTAACTCAAGTTACTAGACTAAAAGTCAAGTAAAGTCAAAAAGTAGAAAGGAATATCCATTCACATGGGCATATTCCCCTAAGCATGTGGTCTTATCTTGACCCAACCACTAAGTCAAGGATTCCTTCACATGGGCTATCCTTGGACTAAAGAAGAATCCAAAACAAAAAGGCTTGCGGGCCCAAGAGTTCTCAACTCTTTCCTCAAAGCCAAACATTTAGGAATAATACCAAGTCAACACACTAAAGTACAAAATAGTGGTGCTCATCTTTTCTACTTCCTCTAAAGTAAGGTCCCCTCTATCTTAGCTATGACTAACTTTAGCTAACCATGACTAATATAGAACCATCCTTTATCTCTATATAAATAATATCTCTTAAGTACCTGTAATACCAAGCTAAATATCACAATACCACACACATGCACAAATGGGTGTTATAGAACCTGATTTGTTCCTATGGGATTGTAGACTAAACCTATGTAAGTTTGATACACATGCAAGGTTAGGATCATTTAGCTAGCATTGGTCTCAATACTTCTACCCCTCATTCTCTCTCCCCCAAAATACCTAGAATAAGACTCTCAAGACTCCTATATTGCACTTATCATCCAAACCACATGCTATGCATATCACTTGGAGACCTTGGCTCAAGATGTTGAACTATCTATCTCACTCTTACCATCAAATCTAGAACTACTGTACCAAGTTATTAATCGGTAAAGAATTGATTTTGTTTCCACAACCTAGAGCATACCATTATTTCCATGGACCTTTACTATCGCCTTGAACCAAATCCCATCCTCTTGATGTAGAACTCTCTTAACTCCATATTTCAAGAATTCTCCTATCTATCATATCACTTGCTCACTTCAAAAGACTAGGATTACTCTTGAACCTAGGATAATTTACACTCCCCCTCTCCACAATAGCACTCACAACTTGTTGGCTATTAGAATCAAATTTGAACCCTTCCCAAGTAGCCTTCTATGACAACCTGACAAATATCACTTTTGTGGTAATTAGGTAAATAAAGTTCATTCCAATAGATATACAAGTCATAAATGGTCAAATACAAAGTAAAATGATCATTTAGTTCTTCTTGGTTGCATCTTTAATCTCTCAAGTAAAATCACACTTAAAAGAAAGTAACAAGCATTGACCCATAGTCTAATCACAACTTAACACTCCATAATCATAACTCTATCAAATTCTATTCAAACAAATCTTGATTGTGATGATTCAAATTTTCTTGAAGAAGGCTAATTCACTACAAAATGATCTTGCCTCAGAATTTCATTCCACCCCTCCATTGAAGGCACAACTTCCTCAATCAAAAATGCTTTGCATCAACCCTACATTGTACTCACTAATGCAAAATACTACCAACACTACAATTCCTCTTAAATCTGTCAAGGTATTGCTCTAATTGCACTTCACTCAGGATCAAACACGCATAATGAAGATCAGCGCCATGGAATCCAACATCCAACAAGCACATAGACTTGCACTTTGAAATTCTCCAAACACACTCATAGGATTGATACTTGGAATTAAGCTGAAATGACGAGCACTGAGTTACAACACTTCACTTTATCAACTTCAAAAATATAAATATTGAACAACATTACACTACAAATGCCTCCTTTAGATAGGCTAAGCACTTTGACAATTATCTATCTAATATACCGTTCCCTAACAACCTCTAGATCCAAAATGGCAACCCATTCTTCATATCTTAAATCAAAAATTGGTTGTGAATCTGATCTGATGTCTACCTCTTCTTCCTCTATTAAACCCAATGTAACTTCCTTCACTTCATCTACTTCAGATCTAACAACTTCTACACATTTTGCTATTTCTATCACTTCTCTTGTCTAAACTGCAATTGAACTCATAGGCACTCTATCTATCTTCTTATCTTTTGACCCACTCCTCTCTAATATCTTAGACAACTCATCTAAAGTAACTTGCACTCCTACATCTCTTACTTTGGCTTGAGTTCCTAACTTCACACTACTTTGAATCTATTCTAACTCGGATTTCACTAATTCTAACCTAAGACAAACATTATCTCCTACTTCATCAACTTTCCTATTTACTCTTTCTCTCAAGCAAATCAAAAGATTATTCAGATCCATCTCCTTTATCATTCTTTTCTTTGTCTCTTGCACTCACAACTTTAACTTGTGCATACTTACTTCTTCTATCTTTACTTTGGCTTCTACACTTTACATCATATTGGGTTTCTCTATTACTCATCCCATCTGATGTATGATCCCAAGCTCTCTCAACCTACAACTCTTCACTATACATCCTGACAACATCCTCAAACTTGGTCTTCAATGCTTCCTTCTCCTCCACATATCTGGCAAGTTGGGCTTCCACATTGATGAATAGTCCTTGCAAGCGCTCTTCTTCTCTATTTCTCCCTGCTAGCTCTCTCTACCAGGCTTCATCTTTTTGCACTGCTATCGCCTTCAAACTCTCCAACTCCTGCTCCATCATTGCAACAATTGCTTTTGAATGTATCACCTCAATGTGCACTTCATCAAATTCTCCCTTTAACTTCTCCAAAGTTGTCTTTTGCTTCCTCAATTCCTCATCCTTCACTTCTATCTCAATTCCTCACTTCTCTAAAGACTCTTGCAAGTTTGCCAATCTCTTCTCTCTTTGGAATTCATCAACCCAAAGCTCCTACTAAATGACTTCTTCCCTTCATTTAGCTTCTCCCTTAACTAAGAAATCTCTTCCTTCAAATACTTCACAACATATAGGTCATCCATTACTTCCAAATGATCTCTCCTCAGCCCTACCTTTGTCTTTCACAACATTATCAACAAGGGATAAATAAGTTAGACAGGTATGCAACTTCACCCCCATCTTCTTCTTTTGCAGTGTCTTTGTATTCATTCACATCTTGCATTGGCGGCTCTTCTATTGGTGCCTTACTCCAAAGTCTTGATCTTCTCACTCATCTTCATCTTCCATGCTCCATGCTTTTCTTGGACCTGCAACTTCAGTTTGCTCAGAATTCTTTGTTCTTGTTCCTTGGGGGACAACCAACCTTGGCTCTTCAACTGTCTGCTCTGATCTCCACCATAGGCAACTCTATACACTATATGTCCCCTTTATCCATGCAATCAAGTGCTTTGTGGAACTCCTGATCCTCCTCCTCAGCCACTTCTTCCGCTGGCTATTGTACCTTGGGTTCTCCATCACTTCCACTACTCAATTCACCACTCTTCAAGGTGAGTGCTGCCTCTTCTTCATTTTCCAAGTCCTTTGACTTTGTCTGAGCTTCTCCTTCTGATTCTTCTGCCGATGATGGCTTCCTCACAATGACCTCATGCCTTGGCACTAGCTTTCTTGTCTTTCTTGGCTTTGCTAGTGATATCATCTCCTCAAGATGACTTTGCTTCTTTGTCCTTGGAATCTTCAGTTGTGTTCTCATATATGAACCTGTCTTGGCAAAGTATTCATTGCTCCGCTAGAGTTGGAGAATGTATTGTTGCTCTTCTTCATCTGCTTCTCTTCTCAGATCTAGATGAAAGTGTGAGACCATCTTCTTCCTCTCCTTTGCCTTCAGCAAGTTTAGCCTTAAGGTAGAAATGCACTACAAACAGCACTAGATAATGTGGTGATGATTGATCCTTCCAGTTCTAGACCATTTTCTATGTTTGTTAGTGAAAACACGTCACCCAATTCACCAGTTCTCTTGCAAACATCTAGTGGAAAAACACCGCTTGGTGTTTCATCATGTACGTGGTCCAATCCGGCTTGAAGAGTGCCATCATCACTCTGACAATACTTTGGCTCATCAGGTCTCAATTGTTATGACCTTATAACTGTCCTTTGTATGTGGAGCACTAAAGGAATTTTGGATTTCCTTAGTCTCTTCTATAGACTCTCCCTTCCCTAGGAATGTTCTCCGGTTTCTTCACCAGCCTCTCTTCCCAAGACCAATCTCTAATCCAACTTTGTCCATTGAGCTAGATTGCCTCTCTTTCCTTCTTCCTCTGGCCCCTCCTCATAATTACTTGTAACTACTTCTACCATCAACCCTAGAAAACTGAAGTTCTAGTTCTATGCCAAAAAAGTGATTTGAAGTCTACTCAAGACTTTGATCCTTGTGTTACATCTAGCCTCCAAATCACAAGATTTCTCATTGTGAGTGAGGGACTTTTCTTCTCATCCCTCATTGACATCATGCAATCTCTCACTCATGGTAGTTGGAAGGTAATTCTTCTGTCTCTTGGATACAAGATCCTAACTCCCCCAAGATTGTTTAAAATCAAACTCTTGGATGGCTTTGCAACATGCACTCCTTTGGTTCAACTACTCAATGGCTTAGGATACTTGTGTGACATTTCAAAATCCCTTCAACAAAGTCTTGATTTTATAATTCTTTGCTGTGTGGTCATTCATCTATCACTCTTCATTGATAATCACACATTTTACATGAGTTCCTCATCGCATTGTCAAGTTTAGCCACTTGTGCCTTAGACATTTTCTCGTTTGTACTTTCTTGGTTGATAAACCCTAAAGAAAGTTGTTATGCTGTCTTTGCATTGGGTTGATCACCTTGAGTCAAAGTTTCCTTACTTAAGGTTTCTTTGTGACAAGTCTGATCCAAGTTCTTCTTTCTTGACACAAAGTCAAATTACTTTGGGTTCAACCCAAAGACATGATTCTTCTTCTTTTGTTGCCATTCAATACGACTTCAACTGTACACTTCTTCTTTGAAATATAACAAAACCAAAAAATGTGGGTACCACACCTTCTTGGACCACAATTAGGATATGTGGAGGAAAGTAATATAGATATCAACAAGATGGTTTTGGGTGAGGTTGCCAAGTTGATGATGATCAATTTTCTGACATGGGTTTGCTCTAGGCTAGTTCTCCAATTTGGAGGTTTTGCTTTGTTGGAAGTTGGTTGGTTTCAATATAAAATCCAGTACCAAAGTGAACTAAGTGCTTACCTATGGGTAGGATGTTCCTTTTAGCACCAAATACAAAATTCCACAAACACCTTTGTAATACAAGAGAATGATTCCTTACAAGCTCAAGCTCTTGGAGAGGAGGTTATTTGAGCCAAATTCACTTCAATTGTGGAATCAAATATTAATAAGAGAGAAACAAATTACACTAGCAATATCTAACAGCCATAAATTCAAAGAGAAAGCATACATAGAACACAACATAAACAATGCTTGCCATTTGCACCAAACTTTCCTTGTTACATTTAGAGTGCCTCTCATACAACCAAATGCTATCAAGTTCATAAACTCAATTTGAAACTAGCTCATGCACCCCTCTTTGTTATGCTTCTTGATAGACTACCAAAATTAAAAGAGATTGGAGTAGTGTTTGCTTTGCTCTTGACCCTTTGCATACTAACCAAAAGATGTTGGGGCTATTCCCCAACGTAAATACTCTACACATAGTTTGAACTTGATCTCTATTGCATGATGGCTGACTTGGCTGTGATGTGAGCTTACCCTTGCCACCTAGAGTGCATAGATCAATTAATACCTCTAAGGCCTCTATCTTAGTTATCAAAACTCATTAGTTTGTCTAGGAATAAAATTTAATTTTGGCAGTGGTCTAAAAAACTCTACTCCCTCCACACTCCTTATCCTACTTGTAGCAACCCATCTTCATGCTATAAGTACATCTTTTTTTCAATTTTCATAGAGTAATGGGAGTTCAAGAAAGTTGTTAAGGCTAGAATAGGAGATTATGCTATTTATCATTGATTTAGAAGGTAATTGTGCAAGAGGATAACAAGATGACACAAGAAAAACACCCTAGCTCCTTTGCACCAATGTATCATGAGGGCAATGATCCTTGTAATATATTTTGTTATATTGATCTTTGTGATCTTGATTTCTCAATGGTTGACCATTGAATGTTGTGAATCAAGAATTCTAGAATGACACCATCGGCCTAGTGGAACATCACTGGTATGAAAGAACTTTAGCCAAAAACACCTTGGTGCATGATAAGGCTGATATCTCTATGGCTATGTGCCCAAATGAAGTGATCTTTACTTTTTTAGTAGCATTTGTTTATGAGCTTTCCATTGCACTAAAATTGTAGCATTTGGAGATATGTAGCAAAAGATATGTAACTTTGTATTGTTGTGACAAGTCACAACAATACAAAGTTACAACCATGTGACCATGTGGAATTCCTACATGGATCTTATCCCTTGTACCTCACCTTGTATGTCAAATGTTGTACTCACCTCATACTTCATATCTTGTACTTTGTCTCATACCTCATCTCATATTTTGTATCTTGTACTCAACTTGTACTTTGTATCTCATATATTGTACTTCAGATGTTGTCTTGTACCTAAACTTATATTTTCTGTCTCATATGTCATCTTGTAAAACATACCTTGTACTTCATCTTGTACCTCACATTGTATTTCATATCTCTTACTTTGTACCTCATACTTTGTATTGTACCTCACCTCATCTTTCATATCCTGTACTTCATGTCTCATATTCTCATACCTTGTTTTTCATATCTGTACCTCACCTCATACTTGTATGACATCTTGTAACACATAAATTGTACTTTGTATCTCATACTTTGCCTTGTACTTCACCTCATTCTCTATACCTTGTATCTCATATTTTGTACCTTGTACCTCATATCTCATTATTTCATACTTCATATCTTGTACCTTGTACCTCAAGTCTTGTATCATGTACTTTGAAATATGTAAAGGAAGGGGTAGTCTATCACAAGCCATACCAAATTGTCTTACAAATGAGTGACAATCCCAACAATGTCAAACAAACAAAGCTATGGCAATCATTCTGTCATCCTATCCGTCATGTTTAAACCTCAGTCTTGATGTGAGTGTGGATGCTCATATTTGAGGAGAAGAGTATGTAGCAACCCACCTTTATGCTATTAGTAAATATTTCTTTCTTTTTTGCAATTTTCATAGAGTAATGTGAGTTCAAGAAAGTTATTCAAGCTCAAATTTTCATTGATCCAAAAGGCAACCATGCAAAAGGACAAGAAATTGACACAAGGAAAACATCATGGCTTCTCTATATCCACATATCACAAGGAAAATAATCCTCATAACTTGTAATTTTTGTGATCGTGATCTTTGAGATTATGATTTCCCAATGGTGATGACCAGAGGGCTAACTTTAGTGAGTGAAGAATTTCATAATGAAATAATTGGCCTTGTGTAAGATCTTGGCTTGGAATATCACAAGCATGGAAGACCTTCAGCCAAAAAAACCATGGCACATGACAAGGCTGATATCTCAATAATTACATCTGCAAATGAAGTGACCTTTATGTGTTAGTAACATCTATTCATGAGCTTTCCATTGCATTTAGAATTGTAGCATTTGGAGGTACGTAGTAAAAGTCACAATCATGTGTAGTTACAACCATATGACCATGCAAACTTCATACATGGATCTAATCCCTCATGCCTCACCTTGTATTTGGTATCTTGTAGTCACCTCATACTTCCTATTTTGTATGTCATATTGTATTTCTTGTCTCATACTCAACATCATACTTTTTATCTTGTACATCATCTTGTATTGCATGCATTGTACTTTGTCTTGTACCTCACATCATATTTCATATCTCTTACTTTGTACCCCTACTTCATATCATACTTCAACCTTGTACTTTATATCTCATACATCATCTTGTACTTCATATCTCATACTTTGTACCTCACACTTGTCATGCCATTTTTAGTGTCGCATCTAGATTGCTCGGACACTAGAGTTCCAATGATAATAGTTAGAGTTATTTGAATAGTTTCTCAAAGACTACTTTCCGATGGTCATATTTTGTGTATGGAGTATTGTAACACCCATTTGTGCATGTGTGTGGTATTGTGATATTTAGCTTGGTATTACAAGTACTTAAGAGATATTATTTATATAGAGATAAAGGATGGTTCTATATTAGTCATGGTTAGCTAAAGTTAGTCATAGCTAAGATAGAGGGGACCTTACTTTAGAGGAAGTAGAAAAGATGAGCACTACTATTTTGGATTTTAGTGTGTTGACTTGGTATTATTCCTAGGTGTTTGGCTTTGAGGAAAGAGTTGAGAACTCTTGGGTCCGCAAACCTTTTTGTTTTGGATTCTTCTTTAGTCCAAGGATAGCCCATGTGAAGGAATCCTTGACTTAGTGGTTGGGTCAAGATAAGATCACATGCTTAGGGGAATATGCCCATGTGAATGGATATTCCTTTCTGCTTTTTGACTTTACTTGACTTATAGGAATCCTTGACTTAGTGGTTGGGTCAAGATAAGATTACATGCTTAGGGGAATATGCCCATGTGAATGGATATTCCTTTCTACTTTTTGACTTTACTTGAATTTTAGTCTAGTAACTTGAGTTACTATGGTAATTAGTAACTTTGGTACGTAACTATTTCACCACTATATAAACAAGGGGTGAGGAGGTACTCATCATCCTTTCATTTGCAACTATCTCTCTTAGTGAGTTCTCTGGTGAGCAATGTCTTGAGTCTTGGAGTGTTAGCCTTGGAGGAGTATGATGGAGTTGGGGTTCCTTGCCTTCTTAGTCCATGGTGCGCTTCCATAATAGCCATCAGAGGTTCATCCTGAGTGAGAGACAGGCCGGCTCACAGTACTGACTTCACGGTGGAGCCCACCGTCACTTTGCACCATTTGCACCGTCAAGTGTGCTATCAATGGGACCATTAGGGTTCAAACCTAGCTCAAGTCCAGGGGTATACTTTCAAAGTGCAGCTCTAGAGAGCTCACTTCTCTGATGTTGAGCCTTTGAATTTTTGGCTATGGTGGATAGATGCCAACAAGCATCACCTGGATTCTCTTAGCTAGAGTGGGTGTGGGTTGACTGTAATCAATGCCCAATTGTTGGCAATTTATATAGTGACAGATCAAGTACTGATCTAAGTTGAGTGAATTTGAGAGTTGTAAGCAGTTTGATAACATCAAAGAAGTGAAATCAAGGGGAAATTGGGTGCATGAACTTTGAGTGTTGGTGGTATCTCCAAGCTTGGTGGATTGTTGGTAGCTTGATTGAAGTTCAGTTTTTCCTTGGTATGCAACAGCTCATTGCTTGATGCAGATTTGGCAATAAGGCATACGGTGTGCGGAAGCACTGGCCAATTTTTGAGCACAAAAGAAGTAATTTTTTAGTAGTGGTTGTGATTTTGAGCTCAAGAGGTAAAAGCAAGACCAATTTGTCACAAGTTGTGCTTAGAAAGTAAAATGGAAGGTGGAGTTGGCAAGCTATTCTCATGAATTTGTGATTTGGAGAAGCGCGTGTTTTCAATTTGGCTTGAGTGAAGAGTTAGCAGGGAATTTGGTGGTTAGCCAAATTTAGGGTTTACATCAAATTTTATGTCAGATTTTGACTAGATTTTACCTCAGATTTTGGCCAGATTTGGAAGACTTTTGCCAATTTGGAGGACTTTTGCAAGTTTGGAGTACTTTTGCCAGATTTTGGAAGAGATTCAAAGTGGAAAAAAGAAAGGCCTCATTTGGGCATTTAGAGGCTTTGAGGCATAGGGTTGTGGGCTATGAGAGGCTACAAAGGGCTAGAAGGGCCAACAAGCCAGCTTGCTGGCGTGAGGTTAGATAGTTTAGAGTAGATCTTGGTCATTGGTTGGCAAAATCTGCGCATATTGCTAGATTGTGTGCAATAGGGTTTGACCCCTAAATCTCTTGTTCCTAGACTGGTGCCTTAGCCACCTAGTCCACCCTCACTTGTTGGCCTAGTGACTGTGCCATTATTATCTATACACTTGTAGCTTTGGCTAGGAGAGGCAGATTGATCCCATTCTTGGTGATCTTGGTAGCTTAGGACTTAGATACAAACTTCTTTTATGTCAAATGCCAAATGGTGGCAAAGTTAGATCCATGTTGTTTTATGAGATGGAGTGTTTTTGTTTAAATTTCTTGTGATTGGACCCTCTCCATTCTCTACTTCTTGTCTGTGCACCACGTTTGTGTGAGGTGCACTGACTTTTGAGCATTGGTGGTTTGGTGTGCTCTTGGTAGTGAGTGATGACCAATCAAACTACCTTTGTTTCTCTCTAGTGAGGCAAGAAGTAATGACCTATAGACCGTGAGAGTGCATGTTGTGATGGCAAGTTACAAGTTGCACTTTCTCCTAGTGTAGTTATCTTGGTTAGAGTTACATTAGTGGGTGGTGCTTAGTTGGTATTGGCACTTGGTCAAGTACTTGCGGTTGTAGTTTGTAGTTCCAGTTTGCAGTTGTAGTTATGGTTACTTTGTCACAACGGAGTTTGTTGGGATTCTAGAGGAGTAAGCCCTACAGTACGTAGTGGGTTTATTGGGAGTGACACTCAATATTAGCATGTATCTTAGGTCCCATTGAGGGAGGAGATTGACTCTAAGTTAGAGTTTGACACAAGAGTTGATTCAATTGAGAGTGCACATGGTGTGTCCGCACCGTTGTTGTGGGACATGGATGAGATTTATGAGGCCTCCAAAGGCCCTAGGCATTACTCTGGTACAATGGGTACCATTGAGTTGGACGACTTCATCCAAGAGTTTGATAGTTGGTGTGATCTACAACAAGTGTGGAACCCAACTTTTTTATGCCCTTCATGGCATGAAAGAGGTTGTTTAAGCATCTGAAGGGTCCACCAATGGATGACTACCATGAGTTCAGGAGAGCTCATTTGGAGGAGACTGAGTTATGGAGGCAATATTGGTCTCCAAACTATGTCTTCATCACTTTAGGTTTGGTGGCCAAGAGTAGATCAGATGTACCTACAATTTCTAGCTCAAGTAGTGTTGGTGGAGCTAGTGGAGGTGCACTAGCTAGAGATAGTGCTACTATGAGTGGAGGTACTCCTACAAGAGGTGGTGTGGTACTAGGGTTTAATCCCATGGTGGAGTTCTTCTTGTGTTTGAGGCAGAACTACCAAGGAGTACGGACTGACAAGCTGAGGAGCTTGTAGGAGTTCCAGCAGAAGGCTAGAGAGAGCCTACGAGAGGCATATACTCGCATGAGGTGGCTGATTAGTTTCACTCAGGGGAGTTACTGAGGCCTAGGCAGTCTAGTTTTGGTATGGGATATTGGACAAGGAGTTGCAACATAGAGTTTGTGATGCTACATTGTTACATGTTACTTTGCCTACTTTGGCAGTGGTCTTTGGTTTGGCTAAGCATATTGAGCTCAACATAGTGGAGGAGAGAGTTGTGACATCTGGATTTGGTAAGGAGACCTCATCCACAGCTATTACTTCTTCTAGAGTGCAGCAAAGTGCACCATGCCCAATTGGTTTTTGAGGACAAGGTGGACAGCCTAGATCTTATGGAGCGAGTGGAGGGCCTAGTGGAGTTAGACCTTTACCTTCATTTTTGGGTCAATAGCAGCTAGTGAGTAGTGGTGTTGCTTGTTGGACGTGTGGTGGACCTCACCGGAGAGAGTGTAATCAGGGTAGTGAACCTGATACCTTGGGTGCATCATAGCCATCACAAAGGCAGTTTGAGCATTACCACAACTTTGGTCACACTAGCAATTGGTGCTTTGACTTACACCAGGAGTTACAAAGTGGTAGGGTTACTATGGCAGGTAGTAGAGGAGCTCCATTCCATGGAGGACGAGGTGGTAGAGGTGGTGGTAGAGGATCTACACCTAGTAGGGTGCAATACCTGCCCTTACTTTTGATACAGCTATGGCTACTCGGATTGAGCAGTTGGAGTAGAGATTGGCTAGTATGGCCATTGCTCAGAGGAGATCAGATTTGGGTGTTGAGGCTTCCATCTCATATGTTGGTGATAGAGATGCTTTTGACTTCATGTGTAGAGCAGCATAGGTGGATGCATCTGCAACAATGACTAGGAGTGCAATATGTGCTCCAGAGCCTAGAGGATCATAAGTGGAGTTGGACCCACAAAAAGGAGAGGTTGGGAGATAGGTCAGACTTCCCCAGTCTTTCATGCTATCTAAGGCATTGTAGATGACATCCATGGCTCCTAGACATCCCAGTGCAGGTGTGGTAGGTGGTGATGGAGTGCATGATCGACTACTTGCTAGTCAACCATTTGCTACTACACAAACTGAGTCTAGCACGATGTTGGGGGTGGCTCAACTGATTATGCGGTCCCCTTTGTTTTCAGCCAATGACATGTTTACATTGGGAGTTAACCCAGCTCTAGTGTCCCGGTTGGCTGCCATGCTTTGTGAGAGTAGAGATGATGCGGTTCCTACTACTAGAGCAGAGGTGGTTGATAGTGGAGCTGACTTGGTTGGGATCCATTCAGCAACCAGTGGTTTCTGCCATGCAGTAGTGGCTAGATTGGAGGAGTTGCCAACTACACTGGCCTTTGAGAGAGTGCGGTTCACATCTGGTGTTGTCTTATTGGATAACCAAAGGGGGATTTTCTGCTTGGTGGGACCTTCATGGAAGGTCAATACACCACAGAGGTCTTGTTAGACTTTGGTGGGCAGCCCCTTATGTTAGGGAAGGCTGTAGTAGTTGGTTTGGAGTTACAGAAGACCAATGTAGAGAGGTGTCCATGTCATATCCAAATATCTCTAGGTGGTGGTTTGACACAGTACATCACACGTGGGGGGCTTGTTGTCCAAGTTCAGCCTAGTCATCCGATTGATAGCTTGGTGGTGAGAGCTTAGGCTATTGCGACAATAGTTGAGTCATATGATATGCTAGTTGGAAGAGCAATGTTATACTCCATGGGTTTCAGTATTGACTATTGGGAGTAGACAACCTCCTATAGACCAGGTTGACAGTTTGGTGAGGGACGGGTATGTCACCTACCAGTACGCTTCAGTAGTGGCAGTCTTGGCTCACTACAGTCCGGGACCATGGTAGCATCAGTTTTAGCTTTCAATGGTGCAGTTACTTGGCCTAGTGACTTGTTGGAGGGGAATGCCCATGCAAAGGATACTCTAGTACCAGAGGAGATCACTCGGATTTGGAGTACAAGTAGGATTGTTCCATCCACCTTGGATGTTCCATTGTGGAGTTCATAGGAGGTATTGCAACAACATGCAAATTAGTTGGTGCAACAGGCTTGGAGTGGAACCTTCGTACCATCAAGAGATGAGTGTGAGGATAAGCTTCTAGAGTCA
Organism: Lunularia cruciata; assembly: GCA_948567375.1. Classification (NCBI taxonomy): domain Eukaryota; kingdom Viridiplantae; phylum Streptophyta; class Marchantiopsida; order Lunulariales; family Lunulariaceae; genus Lunularia; species Lunularia cruciata. The sequence goes on along the minus strand of OX419761.1, from coordinate 19,530,436 downwards.
AATACTTTGACACCTCTGGTTACCACACTCATTGCTTGGCTGTATCTAGTAGAGGGGATATGTCTATTGGAGTTGTTTGGTGGGATTAGCACCAAACTAGCTATAGTATTACAGGTGGGTATACAAGTACAGAGGTACTTGTATATAGAGAGAGATGAGATTGCTAGGCAAGTTTCTCTACATCATGTGGCACACTTGACCTATTGGTATTTGGAGTTATTACCGATGTCAGCAGTCAGGGGTTACCAAAAGGCCCTACCAGCAAACATTTTCTTATTGGGGGCGTATGATCTAGACAGACATGGGCATATTCACTTGGTGATTTCTAGATGGCCATGTAAGGGATATACACGTGCTAGCCAAGGTTTGGATCTTTAGGATCCTTGTTCTGGTGTGTTTTAGGAGATGTTACGGATGTTGCAACATCTCCAAGTTCATCAGTCCGTTTCTCTAGCTTACCTTTTGGAGAAAATTCCTTTGATGGGTGATTCTTGCACCAGAGTGGTGGCGAGTAAACATCAGGTCAATTCTTGGATGGGACCTATTGTATTGTTAGATGCAGCCAGAGTGGGACCACGGGCTCATCATCTTTGTCTTTGGTAAACAAACCTCTTACCTAGAGAAGTTTTACAGTGTGCTTATGATGGGATTCAACGACTTGACCACATCCTTGTTGATGAGATCTTGGATATTGGGCATCCATCTCAAACAATGGTAGTGGCTGATAGGTCACCTATGGTTGTAGTGAACCTAGTTGGATAGCCTAGAGCCACATTTCCCACACTCATGAGTTTCCCAAGCTCTCATGCTTTTTGAAAGGGAGGACCTAGACTTGTTTGAGACTCACAATTATAGCAGTTGGTGGAGCCCAATGCCAATGAAAGAGAGCGGGTGATGAGTTTTTGCATTGGTATTACCGCTGTTCTAGCAGTGTCAGAGGCATCCAAGCATCAAGTGTTAGGTCACGCTATGGACCTAAATTGTTTGACTTGGATTATGAGCCTTGGCTTGGTAGAGCAAAGTCGGACGCACTTGATGGGCATCACTACTCAAACACTTGTGAGCCATGTGCCAATCGGGACAACTCAAGCACATGTTAGAGGTGATGGACCAAGTGGACATGGTATTCTTGGAACACAACCAATAGCTACTAGGGAGAGTGGTCTACTTGGAGTCCATCCAGGTGAGCGTGGGCTACTTAGATTACACCCTTGGTCCACTTGGGATGCAGGTAGAGGACATGTGGAGCTTGCAGCCAGAGTGGAGGGAGTTTTCCACTTGGATCTAGGCAAGCGTGGGCTACTTAGATTACACCCTTGGTCCACTTGGGATGCAAGTAGAGGACGTGTGGAGCTTACAACCAGAGTGGACGGAGTTTTTCACATAGATGTTGGGCTCTCTAGTGGTCGAGGGCATGACACTATTGCTCCCAAGGGCCTAGTGTAGTAACCAGTTAGTACGTCTCCCACTCCTATAATAGTTACAGAGGATACTTGGGAGCCAGATCTTGGACCCGAGCATATTAGAGAGGAAAGACGGAGGGTTTGGAGGTTTTTGAGGAGCCACACAAGTTGTTTTGCCTTCAGTATGAAGGATTTGGATGCTCTAAAAGGACCTGGTATACGGATTGAGCTGACTAGCAATACACTAGTTCTAAGGCATCCTTATCAATATAGTGATATAGAGAGGACATTGATTCAAAGCCGGAGTAGTGACCTTTTTGAGGCTAGTTTGGTGTAGATTTCACATGGAGAGTATGCATCAATGGCAGTGATGCCAACCAAGAAGGATATGCTAGGCAACTACACAGATAGGCATATATATGGAATTTACCGTCCTATCAACCAATAGACCAGTGCTGATTGGTATGCCATGTCTACATTGGAGGAGATATTTGATGCAATTGGGCATGCACAGGTCTTCAGTACTTTGGATCTTTGAGCGGGATATCATAAGTTTCCAATTAGAGAGGAGGATAAGTCCAAGATAGCATTTTTGGCTATTGATCCTCACGGCAAGGATGTGTTATATCAATGGAGTTTCTTATTGTTTGGGTTAAAGAATGCTCCTATTGAGTTCTAGTGGGTCATGGATAGGATCCTAGCTGGATTACATTTTTCTTGGTGCTATATTGATGACATTTTGGTCTATAGCACTACTATGGAGGAGCATGAGAGATAGTTGTTGGAGGTGTTTGAGAGTTTGAGATCTCATGGAATCAAATTACATCTTGGGAAGTGTATGTTCTTCCACAAGCAGGTTGAATATTTGGGTCACACTATCTACTCCGGAGGACTTGGTGTTTAGTAGACCAAGGTGGAGGCTATTGCACGTATTCCTTGGCCTACAGATGTGAGCAGAGTGCAAGCATTCCTTAGGTTGGCAAACTTCTATTGCCACTATGTTAGAGGATTTAGTGCCAATGCCAATGCCTTGACAAAGTTGACCAAGCTTACACAAGAATGGTGTTGGGGAGATGAGCAGGAGAGAGCTTTTGTAGAGCTCAAGGAGAGGTTGACATCTATTTCTATTTTGAGGAGACCAATCAAAGGATGACCATTTCAGGTTCATACTGATTGGAGTATGTTGGGGCTTGGAGTGGTGCTCACCCAACATGATGATGAGGGGAATGAGTTTGTGGTGGCCTATGCTAGTCGTTCTAACAATTCAGTGGAGGTGAAGAATAGTTCATATGAAGGAGAGTGCTTGGTAGCAGTTTGGGCAATAGCACATTTCCAATGTTACCTATTTGGTAACTCCTTCACTCTCATCATTGATCATCAGCCGCTGAAGTGGTTGATGGAGTCCGACAAGCTTTCAAGGAAGCTTGCATGATGGGCTCTGATTTTATAGGAGTATGATTTCACAATTGTTTAGAGACTTGGAGTGATGAACCGTGATGTAGATGGGTTGAGTAGAAACCCATGTCCCAACCAATAGGATCAGACCATAGCACATTGGCATGGTGAGACAGATAAGGAGATGGTGCCAAGTTGGCATGCATCTGCCTTTCTTTGTATATTTTTGGAGGCTTTGGTGGTATTTCTCTCAGCGCATACAAGAGAAGTTATTGAGGTCATAGATCTAGAAGGTGAAGATATTGGTACAATTCAGCGAGACATTCATGATGATGTCTTAGTGATGGACTATCTTCACACTGGTGTTGTGGGTGGCACAGTTGGAGCCAAGGAGAGAGACCATATTCTTTAGCAAACTAGACGGTTTAGATTGGAAGGCAAACACCTTTTGCGTGTATGGGAGGATGGTAGAGTGCGAGTAGTCCCACTTCTATCTCAAAGACCACAGTTGGTCCGTCGTGCTCATGAGGAGCTAGGACATTTTGGAGTAAAGCATACATACAACTTGCTCTTGAGTCATTATTGGTGGTGCGGTATGCAGATCAAGGTACATCAATTTGTTGCCAAATGTGTGGTCTATGACCAAGTTAGAGCATCATTCAATGCCCCTACACCATAGTTACACCCATTACCTATCAAGGAATTGGGTTACCATTGGAGTTTGGACTTTGTTGGACATTTACCGCTGACTGTGAGATATCATTGGTATGTCTTGGTGGTGATGGAGCACTTCTCCAAGTGGATTGAGTTGGTTATACTTCCTGACAAGTCTAGTGAAGGACATGTTACTTGTCCTTGGATTGAGTTCTTAGTTATTTTGGTGCACCAGTCGAGGTTTTAACTAATCAGGGTACAGAGTTCTTAGGAGAGTTTCAGGTCTTGTGTGAAAAGGTTTTGATTGATCATTGTACTACATCCCAAGATCACCTTGAAGTAGATGGCTTAGTAGAGAGAGTGGTTCAGATGATGAAGAGAAGATTGCAAAAGTATGGTTTGTAGAGAGGCCACTTGGGAGATTGGGATCTCCAATTACCTTGGTTGGCCATGGGCTATCGATTCAACCAGCAAGCCTCCTTAGCATCCTTCTCTCCTTACTTCTTATTTTATGGACGAGATCCAAATTTACCTACAACCACTTGTCAAGATGCTACTGTAGTTTTGGACTTGGATGACCCAAATGTATGGATGAGTGCATGTTCTCAATGTGCAAAGATCTTTTGGAGAGTGATGTTGATGGCCTTTGAGAACTTGGTGAGTGCTCAACATAGAGATACTTTATGCTATGCTACCATTTGAGGAGGAGGTTATAGACCCTTGATCCATTGATTTCATCCAAGAGATTATGTATATCTACAACAGACAACACCAACAACACTTGATGTTTCGACATGCTACACTATCTTGAGAGTGCGTGAGGTTTTGCCATCTAGAGTCCTTGTGTTAGAAGGACATGATGGTGTTTTTTAGAATGATCATGTGCATAGTTGTGCGCCATACCACCTCCCAAAAATTGATGGTATTATGGACCCAAGCTTAGCACTTGTACATGTAGGCTTGAGGTGTATGTTATGTGGCTCTTCTAGTGGAGTTGCTACTATGTTGGTGTGTGATAGCTGTTTGAGAGGATGGCATATGGCATGTATGACTCCTTCCCTCATGGTGGTTCCTTAGAGACAATGGTTATGTCCTAGATGTACTTGACCTATAACTAGTTCATTCTTTATATGGTATAGATTGCATACAGGCAACTAACAAAAGGGCTCCATAGTACCTGGCTTTTTGATTTTTTCTCATCATAAGGTATACCATATACTTGGAGTAGGTGGCTATCTAGAGTTAGAGGGACTTAACCGCCTACTAGGGAGGCAATTGTGGCACTTTAGAGTCTATGTATGACTTATGTGTGAGTTGTGCTTCTATAGTGTATGATGTTGCCAGTGATATATGTTGTGTAGTGATTTATATATGTGCGACAACTATCACGCCATTTGTAGTGTCACATCTAGATTGCTTGGACACTAGAGTTTCAATGATAGTAATTAGATTTATTTCAATAGTTTCTCAAAGACTACTTTCTGATGGTCAGATTTTGTGTTTGGGGTACTGACTTCACGGTGGGGTCCGTTGTCACTTTGCACCATCGAGTGTGCCATCAGCGGGACCGTTATAGTTCACCTAGCTCAAGTCCATGGGTATACTTTTGAAGTGCAACTCCAGAGAGCTCACTTCTTTGATGTTGAGCCTTCGAGTTCTTGGCTATGGTGGATAGAGGCTGGCGAGCATCACCTGGATTCTCTTAGCTAGAGTGGGTGTGGCTTGATTGTAATTAGTGCTCAATTGTTGGCAATTTATAGAGTGACAAATCAAGTACTGATTTGAGTTTGAGAGTTGTAAAAAATCTGATTATTGTGGCACTTTAGGGTCTATGTATGACTTATGTGTGAGTTTTGCTTCTATAGTGTATGATGTTGACAGCAATGTATGTTGGGTAGTGATGTATATATGCACAACACACTTTGTCTCACTACTTTGCCTTGTATTTTGTATCTCATACTTCACTTTGTGCTTCATATCTCATATGTTGTCTCATATTATATACCTTGTACTTTGTCTCTTATTGCATACCTTATACTTTATCTTGTACTATATACTTTTTACGTTGTATCTCATGCATTGCTTTGTACGTCATATCTCATTATCTCTTACGTCATACCTCATATCTTGTACCTTGTACTCATATCCCATTATCTCATACTACATATCTCTTACCTCTAACCTTATTGTGTATGTTGTACCTCAACTCTTGTATCATGTATGTGCAAATGTGCAAAGGAGCAAGTAGTTTGTCACATGTGATGCCAAATCATCTTGTAGATGAGTGATAACACTAATAATGTCATACAAATAGAGATGCAACAACCTTTGTTATGAGAAAATTGTTACATCATTGTCTTTGTCTTGTGTGTCATTTTTGTATAGTAGTTTGTTCATACCTTGTTGTTTGTTTACATCTCATAATCATAATAAAGATATTTTTTTCTTGTAAATAGTTCAAAGACCTTAGTGTAAATACAAAATCACTATACAAAAAATGAACATATGAAAAATTTGTTGAGGTGGCAGTACCATGTCAAATGTGCATACATAGAGATTAGATGAGGATGAGATAAAAAAAACTTATTAGTGAGTACTAGATGTAATTAGAAGATTTCTAGCCATTTGTAGTCATTGGATTTCTTTGACAACTAAATAGAAAATTTATATATAGCTTAGACCTAATGTTTACTATGATCATTTGGTGCATTCTTTCTATGCAATAAATAGTGCATTACCCCAAAGCCTATCATGTTGGTGTATATGTATGGGCTGCTCTTTGTACTAATGTTTGCCTACTCAGTTACTTAGTCATGAGGAATCTTGGTATGGAGACAAAAGCACTATAGTGAAAGAATCATTTTTGTGCAACTAAAAGAAGGACCTTTAGGTGCCCTATATAGGCCAAGAATGTTATCATACTAGACTTTTACAATCCTTGATATTTTTAAGTACCATGAATTGGGAGATTAAGATGTAGGAATCATTTTATTCTCCAATAAATTTGTGCATTTGGGAAGGGTTGTACACTATGTTACCTTTGTAGATGATAAAGAGATAGGACACTTGGGAGATTTGACTTAAATTCAATTTATGCATTCTAATTCATCAAATCCTTTGAGGTTTGTCATCTCTTGATGATTGTAATAATGGTGTAGAGTGTAGATTGTTGAAGAGTTAGTGCAATAGTATGCAAGCTAATTGGACGGTAAAGAAATTATAGGGCAAAGTGACCTTTGTTGTGAGTGATGCATCACCTTCAAAAGTACTCTAGACTACAATTAGTGTGGAAGTGATTAGTAATCATTTATACATTTTTTAAGAATGACTTTGCATAAAAGTTAAATGCAAGTTAAATAATATTATCTTTGTGATATTTTTCCTTATTTTTAGTCATATCTAACTTGTATCCTTGTGGAATCTAACCGTGATGTTACAAATTTTAATGACACCATGTTGTTACACTCCTTATGTATAACTACTTTTTGGTTAGGCTCAACCAAGTATTCCCATATTGTGCATCCTATATTTAGATTTCATAATTAAAGAGTAGTGGATCACCCAAGTTGTTGACACAAGACTTACATTCTGCCCAGTTTCATGCTCACCCCTCATCCTTCCTTGGATTACCCTACTAACTACATTTGTAGAATTCCTTGGTAATTAGCCTAATTTAGCTCATAATTATGCAAGGTGGTCATTACTGAAGCACCATTGGTTAATTACCCTCTTAGTGGATACCCTAGTCTATCTTATTATGGGCCCTTGACTTACACTACCGGCTCTTTCTTTGCAACATCCAAAATTTGATAAGACCTCTTCCTCTTGTTAGGACTTGTCGTCTCATCCTTTGTTTCTTCTTCTTAAAGTCTTGAGAGGTGAGGTTGAGTCAAGGGTCTCCTCTTTCACTTTCTTTACTACCTCTATAGCTTCTCCTTGCTTATTATTGATTGTCTTAACCAATTCAACCTCCTCCCTCTCTTCCATTGATACTTTGTGATGTTGTGCTTGCTTCTTAATTTTTAGGATCTTGTTATTGAGGCCCAAAAATTATATCTCAATTTTTATTAAGGCCTGTTGACTATTGTGTCTTTAAAGAGGTCAATGCTACCAATACCTCCTTGATTTCTACATTTTTTGCTTGTAAGAAGCTCCCAACAAGGACTCGAGTACTCTTGGTTCCTTTGTTAATTTGGAAGGTGTATTCCTCCCATTCGGTATAACACATTGGTTTTCCAAAGGATAGCAAAGGTATAGCACATTGGTTTTCCATTCATCCATTGGAAAATGGTGAACCAAGCATATCTTCTTCTCCTCCTTCCTCAATAGTTTCATATTGATATAGAAATGACCCACAAATAGAGAGAGGAAAGTAGTAGCCTTGTTTGTTTACAAATTCTTAGTCAGCTCCTTGAACTGGTTGTGGAATATCATTGCTCAATCCACAAGATATCCTTTGTGTAACACCTAAGAAAAAGGTGGTTTTCTTGTTGTTGACATATGTTGTGCGTTGATCAAAATAGCCTCATGATTGATGTTGCCACAATGTGCCTTGTTGGATTATTATAGACCTTCACCTTCCAACCATTGTTACTCTTTTTGTTCTTGAACGAGACTAGAAATTTATTTGTCATCTCCTCACTTAGTCTTGGCCATTCTTGATCCAATTATATGGTGCTTGGAGTGGAAACTACATCCCCAAGAATCTCTACCAATATATCACCGTCCATGCAAACATATTGCCTTGTAGGTTGGAGGAATTTGGAGTCTTCCTCTCTCAAATCTCTTGAATCATTGGGAGATTTGTGAGCTCTCAATTCCACATGAACCACAACCACCAAGTAATAACATACTCCATCTAGTAATAAACTCCCCACTTCTTTACTCATGGTGACCTTAAGGTCATCTCAAGCATAGCCTTATGCTTCCAAGGTAGCATTTTCTTCCCAATTGCTCACAATTTGCTCAAATTCCTTTCTCTTGATTCCTCTTTACACTCAAACTCCAATCATCTACTCACCCAATTCCTTGTTGCACTCTTACAAATTGTGAGCAAATTTTGATAGATTGTGTTCTATTGGAAGTTGGTTGTGATCTATGCTCATGAGCAGGTAGATGTAGGTATTTTGATGAATGAATTACACTCCCTTGCCAATTCTTGGATTTATGTCTTGAACAATTTGGTGTGTAATCAAGATGGCTTGTCATTATTCCCATGTGTGAGAAGCACCATGAAGATGAATGGTTGCCAAAATCAGTTCTTTGGTACAAATAGCACATATTAATACTAAAATAGTAAGAATAAGTTGGACTCCACAAGGATACAAGTTGGAAATGACTAGAAGTGAAGCAAAAATGTCACAATCTGTAGTTCATTTAATGTTTATTTTTTAACCTCTTGAGTATGAACCACCTTTCCAATATGAGGTTAAATGTACCCATTGTAGCGCCTCTATGATAAACCAAAAAGATCCTAAATCATTCTCAAATCTACGTATAACTAAAGTTACCTTGAAGGTATACTTTGCACCAAAGCACCCAACCTCTATGAAATGTTCTCTTTCATGTTAGTTGGACCTAACATGAAAGAGAATATCCTTGAATTTAATAATGTGTTACTTGTGGCACTTAGGATTAATCAAATCTAGCATTGGACCACTCTACGTATTCAAAATCTAATTGCCAATTGCAAATCTCCTCAAGATTCAAACAACTAAATAAATATTGTGAGATTTACACCTGTACTCTTGCAAGGGCATTCAAAGCCAAACACCAAGTGAATACAAATTAATTATACTAGACTTTGGATTGTATACAAAGTTGCATGGAAAATTATACTTGTTTATTGTTGGGCCAAAGCCTTATGTAGAAATTTCCTATGCCTACTTCACTTTGCCTTGAAGGGTCTCTAAAGGTTAAGTGGATTCCTTGTAAACATAACTACTCCACCACCAGCAATTATGGTTTTAATTTGTATATTATCCTACCTAATTAAATTTTTAGCAAGTGCTACTGAAGCTATCAATTCTTCCTCAAAGTATGCATTGTAAGTAATAAAGTTCCTTCCAAGCCATTGCACCAAAGAATTACTCAGCCAAGAAGGTGGAGTACATGGAAAAATGCCATTTATCCCAAAATGTTCTACTATGCCAAAGTCTTTGGTCTTCTTCCAAATTACAAATTTACAAGGAATTTCTCTTTTAAGAGGATAGGTTTGGAATTTTGCAAGCATCTACTAGGTCCTATGTACAATTGCTAAAAAAAATGGTGGAAGACAAGCTAATCTAATACAATGGTTCCTTTTGGTATCTCAAGGTCCTTTGGCATTGCACTTTGTTGGGAAGAGCACCCTTTGACTTTGAGATGTCAAAAAACCTCCTTGGTTTATGCCTTGTAATCAACAATCTTCAATAGATGGAGATTATGGACTTCACTAAATTTTCTATTGGTATGGCTTTGGAGGCAACAAAGCTAGCTAATCCACCCTCTCCTCCTCATAATTCTTCCCTTCCAATTTTGCAATTGCAACTTCAATTTGTGGATTTTGGCCTTGGTTGCTCTTCCTTTTGCTTCCTCTTTGAAGCAATTCCACAATTAAGTCCAAACTTCTTCTACTTGTCGGATCCCTTCCTTCCTTACTCTTCTCTTCCAATTTTAGACACCTCACTTGAAAGCCTTCTTCTCATCACGTGTGCATTACTCTTGTTTGGCTTCTTTCTCAATTGTTGATGCTAGTTCTTTGCTTGGGCTTCCAATTGTAATGCCACCTACTTCTTGTATTCAAGCATTTGAAGGTCCATGGTGGCATTCCAAACTATGGTATTATTGAGCTCTTGGCAAAGGCTTTGTCTTATCATCTCTTGCTTGCACTTGGTCTTCATAGTTGAGCTACATCTCCTTCTTTTCCATTTGCAACTTTGCCAGTTTGAGTTGTACTTGCCCCAATTCTTTCTCCTAGTTTTGGTGAGTAGTGGTGTCATAGGGAAGATTATACATGCATACTATTGGTGCCAATTGGTGTGAGTCTTCTTCTTTCTTTTTTCATGTTATAGTGAACTTGGAGGTTTTATGTTATGGTGAAACCGGAAGTTGTTTTATATTCCTGTAACCTCAAGGATTTTCTCTTGTGTTACATAAACTCAGGATTTTCTTTTATCTTACATAAGCTCAGGCTTTATTTGTATATCACTTAAGCACGGGAGTTTGTTTATGTTACTGGGTTCTCAGGAGTATTTTAGTTAGTGGTAGTAGTAAGGAGAGTTAGGGGCTTCAAGAAAAGGGCTAGATAGGAATGTGCAGAAAAGACAAAAAAGGGAATAGAAGGGCTTTGGGTCTTTTTAGGGCTAGGACTATGGCAGAGAGGAATCAAATAAGGGGGTTTCTGACCTACAAGCAAAGAAAATCAAGAGAGGGGCAGAGGTTTCATAGGATCAAAGAGAGTTTGGTGATAGGGAAGGAAGGATAGTGAAGGATCGAAGGAAAGGAAACAATGAAGAATCTTTGGTAGAGGCATTGAAGGATCAAAGGAATAGACAGGGAAGGAAAGAGACGAATCTATTGAAAAAGGGTTTTGGCCAAGGTTTTGGGAGGACTAAGCAAGAGAAATTAGGAGAGACAAGGAGTTGGACAAGAAATAGAGAAAAAGAAATTTCATTGGCACTTTGCAGATTGGGGCCATTTTTCTAGGAGATCATATAGTTGTTTGTGGTTGTTACAATAAGGCAGCTTCATGAGAAGCAACCAGGAACTTCACCGTCTGATTTTGATTTGGATAAGTATCCAGACCATCAGTGGGAAGGAACAGATGAGGTTCCCAAGTTCCCTTCAAGGAATTCAAGGAATGAATCTCCATGATAGATAGGAGCACGAGAGGATTGTTTACTGAATCAAGGGGTTTGTATTTTCTGTTTGCAAGAGGAGGAGATTTATGTTTGCAGTGATAGTTGGTACAATTGAAGCCTTGGGATTTTTGTGATTTTTTGTGGGTGATGAGTTTGAAGGAATAGGTCAGATTCCTGGCACTGAGAATTTAGGCAATGTATTTCTCTAGTTGTGTTTCTTGAGCTTCACCTCTTCTCCACCTTCTTCACGTACAAACTGAAGAAATGGTGTTACTTGTAGATGAGTTTGCTGATATTGACAAGGAGCCCATCATTCCTCATTTCACGCATCATCATCTTCTGCTCCATCAAAGTTTGAACAGCCGTCTTGCTTGACACCCATCCTCTTTTGCCTATTGCTTGTTAAATTTTGGTTTTAGACCAGTTGAGGCCCTATGCAGTTGTCAAATCCATGGTGATGTTACAATTGTACTATTCAGTTGTATTGATGAAGGTGGATGTGAGAAATCGTGAAATTTTGTAGAGAGAATGTGTAGTTTGAAGAGTTGAGATTTTTTGTCACCGATGATATAGTTGGTTTGAAATCAACTCATTTTGGATAGAGACAATAGAAGGTTGTGGGCAGTAACAAAGAAGAAAATCAAAGGACTTAGGAGTTCAGGGAAGATTGAAGGGTTTTGGTGAGAATAATCAAGAGAGAATTTGAGGAGAAGAGAAAAAGATGGAAGTTGCTAGAGATTGAGGATTCTTGAGCTTATATGTCTACGGTGCCAAACCAAAGAGACTGTCCCGTATAGAGTACTCACAAACCTTGGGCAATTGAACTTACTATTGGCAGACATTTGATGAGTTGCTTCACAAAAGTCTTCATAGTTAGTTTGGACTCTCCCCTAAGGAGCTCGTAGATTGTGGCCTTGATGGTTCCTGTTTGACTTTGTGGTCGATAATCGGGCTAGCAGTTGGAGTAGAAAGTTTTCTTGTTGATGAAAGTATGAATGATCAAAAGGAGAAGGGATTAGCAAAAGGTTAGGAAAAACAAGGGAAGGGTTTAAAATGCAACAAATGAAGGAAAAACCAAGGCTGCAGATACAAAGAGTAGAGAGTAATAAATGGAGATCAGGAAATGCATGGTGAAGGCACATGTCTATCAAAGAGTGAATCAAGGAAGAAGGAATTTTAGGAAATAGAGATAGCAGATTCATTCAGTCACTCAAGAACAAGGGACTGTACAAAAAGAGATATCAAACAAGGAACTATTGGCAAGGAAGGGAGTTCAGTTAGGAACAGCAAGGAGAAGTTGAGGATAAAAGGAGGGCCAAACAAGAAAATCAAGGAGGTACTAGAAGAGTTTATCAAGAAGAAAAAGAAGCAGGAAAGGGGGGGAAAGTGGGAGAACTATTTTCCAGAGAACAGAGGACTTGACAATCTGTAAGCAAGGTGAAGGGATTTCTGAGTGTAAGGAATAGAAGTTAGTTGTAATGGGATCATTTCTTTCTTATTGAATAATTTTTGAGAACTTCAAAGAGGTCATTTTCATGGTCTAAAGCTACTTGGTTTCATCAACTGGAGGTGCCCATTGTGGCGCTTGATCTTTGGTGAGCAATGCATGGTTCTTGGTGTTGTTGAATCAATCCAAAAAAAATTTTGTGAGGAGTGACATGTGAAAAATAATTTTGTCTTGGGTGTTTCCAGTCCGGTTTTTGTAGATTGTACATACCACAAACTTGGTAGCACTAGGTTGAGTCTGGCCAAACAACTTGTGGCCTGTAATACAAACCCCACCAGATCCAAAGAATACAAACCCAAATAATAACAGAACATGAACAGTCCCTAGCAATGCATGAAGATCAATGTTAACCCGCAAAATTCAACACAACAAGCCCTTAAGAAGAACCTACCATTGGGAGCCAGTGTAGGCAAATTGCTCCATCAAGAATGATCCTAGTATCCAGATAGTAGTAGGTACAACATCAAGCTACAATGAGCTTGAGACATTGACAAGTGAAGCAACCTAAGCACAAGCAGCTAGGTGCACGACACACTCTCAAGACCAAACAATCCCCGCAATAGCGACAAAAGAAGTCTTCTACTTTTTCTCTTCAAATAACTCTTGCAACAAGGAGTTCACCTTCTTGGCTTCTCCCTTGAAACATTCTTGGGCCCCATTGGCTTCTTCTTAGAGCTTTCTTGTCCTCCTTCACTTTCTTTGTGTAGATTTCCTTGTGTATCCTCCTTACCAAAGTAGTGTAATCTACAATTTCATGACACTCTTGCTAATATTGTGGAAGTAGGAATTCCATCAAAGGTAAAATTGCTCCCACCAAATAGATGATAAAGTGGGCCCCTTCCAAAATTTGATTGGTTGTGGATTGGCTAATTGTAATACTTCAAGGACAAGAGAAGAGAGAAAACACAGATTTCACACTCAATCATCCGATACCCCAAAGAAGCACCTTCTCTTTATTATATAGAACAAAGAGGATCTCCTCCAAGGAAGCTCCACCATAGGATTAGACACATAGATAGGTGATATGTAAGCAAGCTCCACCCTTGGATTACTTACTTGGATGGGTGACATGTCGGTCATGGTCTATCTGGTTGGTCAAATAAGCTTTGACTAGAAGGAATCTTTTAGGGAATATTCTTGTAGGAATCTCACAATCACATGGATGCGATACCATTGGAAAGCTCTCAATGAGACAAACCAAGGGGGAGGTAAGGCCAACTTCTCTTCCATTGGAGGTGGAATTTGCATATTTTTGGAGCCTAATTCATCCGTTTAGGCCTCCAAAATTGCCTTTAAAGATTTTAGGCATATTTAGACTCCTACTCTATTAGTAGAAGTCCCCTGTTGGTGATGCTTCTTTCTGATCTATTAATTCTATCATGTGTAACATCCTTCTAGATATTACCAAACCAATTCTCACCTTTAAATCATATGTCTAGCTATTGATTCTAAGGTTTTCAAGTCTATTTTGGTTTCTGCCCTATTAATAGAAGTACTTTTGGTGATACTTCTATCTGATCTGTTTTGTACATGATGTATAACATCATTCTAGATGCTTGAAACCCAATTTCTTATCAAGATCATATGGCTAGCTCTTGGTATTACACTAACTTTCTCTTCTTTCACTTGTTGAATAGGGACTTCTGATTCTTTTGCTATTGGTTTTGGAATATCCCTTGCCTTGATGTTAATCTCTTTTTCTTTGGCTCCATCCTTATCTCTAAGTTGAATGCCTTCTTGAACTTTGGGCCAAAGTTCATTCCTAACTAATGATGGTGCAATCTCCTTCTCCAATGATGGGGATTGAGGAGTGGGGCTAAGGGGTTTGGGTATGGTACTTGTTGTCCCATCTTGTACTCTTTGGCTTCTTTATTGCCTTCTTCCTTTGTTGAGAGTTTTGGGTAGGAGTAGATTGAGCATCCTTATATTTCTCTTCTTCTTCTATGATACCCTACAAAGTAAAAGATCCTTCTTCTTGATCTTCTTCCTTCCCTTTGGTATCTTCCTCCAAAGCCAATTCTTCCTCTTCATTTGAAGTCACTTCAACTATCAAAGGGTTCTTGTTTGCTATCTTCTTTGTTGGAGTAATAGTCTAAACTAGAGGACCATGTTTCTTCCATAGTTTGGGTCCCACTATTTTTTCCTCCACAAGCACCAATTTGCTTTTCCTAGCAAATTCTACATATTCTTCCCAATACTTCTTGACCATCGGCTTCCCTTTGGATTGGGAAGCAAAGTACCTGAGATATGGGTATTGGGCAGGAAATCTCTTCCATACTTCCTCCTTCAATAAATTGAGGACCATGTAGTAATGGATTGCAAATAAAGCTAGGTAGGTGGCTACTCCTTTTTCCAAGAAATCTCAAGCTTGTAGATAGTACATGTGAACCCAATTCACAAGTTCCTTCACATACATCTTGTGGAAGAAAATTGTATGATCATTTGTTAGTTAAGTAGTTTGATTGTTTTGGAACAACTTTATAACCACATCAACCTTTGGGCTAGATCCTTCTAATTGAAAACCCATCAATCATTTTTTTGGTTGCACGGTTCTTCAAATGTGTACTTGATCTTTACAGTCAACTCCTTGTCAAGATGTTTAGTATCAATGATCATTGCCCTTGATGTCCCTACATTTGGGTTGAGAACATTCTTCCAATGTTCTTTGGTCCATGCATAGCGGTTCCCTCTCGAGTCCTCACTATTCTTCTCTCTCCTTACCATCATCTTATGGATCATCTTGAAATCTATCAAATCCCAATCCTAGAGCAAGAAATCCAAATGTTAGCTTTGAGTCACTTCTCTCCTATAGTACATTGTCCATTGATTTATTGTTGGACTTTTAAGAACAGCTTTGGGAGCCTTTCTCATGTGTTTCTAAACAAACACAATCTTTGCTCAGTTGCTAAAGAAATAACAATAAATGTAGTTTAGTTGGAAATTAGAAAGTTGGGACAATGAGTACTTGGCTATAAATTTGAACTGTGCTTTAGATTGAACACAATATCAATGTTGCAAAAAGTGGAATTGATTATTCCCACTTTGTTTTATAGGTGAAGTCTTTAGTCATTCTTTAGCTATAAGTAGTTGGCTATTCCCTCAAGTCACTATCATGCACTTAATGTGTGTACCTCACTCACATGCAAAACATCTCTCCTCAATGGTCTTTGTTACCAAGGTGAATAACAAGACAAATGCCAATAGCTTTCTTCAAAATGTGAACAACACTTCTTGAGTGAAATGGTCATCCTTGAACTAGGTGGCAACACATTCAAATGGGTGTATGGTTCTAACATTTGCTGACTTTGGGACAAATGAATATTGGGGCAAGCTCAATTAGTTGAGTATCAATCTTGGTCATAGTGCTTCCATGCCAAAGGTCCTCCTATTTAGACATCTTTGCACCGCCATTATTTCCACCAAATCCATTTTCCCTTGAGCCTTCATAACTTTATTCTTCCATACAATTATGATGTTGGTGAAGAAGATAAAATTCAATACATGGAATCTAAATCACATTAAAACTAAAACTAAAATACATAAATTAAGATTCAATGTATAGGTAAATATAAGTAAGTATAAAATTACTTTCATTGATTTTCTACATGTAAGCTTGATACATCAAATTATCTAAGATTTTATAATCCTTTTGATCTTTTTTAATATCCAATTTGGAAGGTTCAAGATATCAAGATACCTTCTTCAATATAGGTTATAAAACATAGTTGAACGTAGGTTAAAACTTCTACAAGAAGAGAAGTTATACAAAGTATCTTTTACATATTATATGAATTATTAATGAAGCAATTTTTGTTAACATTTCATACAACAGTTATAAAAAAGTCACTAAATTATAATATGTGACATAGATGACTAGTTCTAAAGAGATACACCTCAAATGAGATTGAACACATTGAATAGAATTTTTTTTTATCATATAATTGAAATATTGGTTGGTCAAATTCCACCTATATTCCTATAATAGGATCAGAAAAATAATATGAATGTCAAGTTTAGTCAAGAAGGTTGCTTTACTTGAATGAGGTATAACAAGTAGATCTCTTTAGATTACTTGTAGTCTCAATACTATAAGTAGTGAGTTTACAAAGTTAATATATATCATAAATGAGCATATATAATCTCCTTTATAAATACTAAGAATATAATATCATATATTACATATAGTCTTATTATCATAATTAATGAGTTTATAGCAAAATTTAAGATGATATTGTGTGAAATACTTCTTCCTTCATATAGTTCTCAAGAGTGTTTGAGTATGTAGAGAGTTATTAGGAAAAAATTTATATCTTAGTTCTTAACTTGTATATATCAAATTACTCATATCTTTATGATAATTATAATATTTCAGTAACTTCAATAGCTTTCCTTACTGTAAACTATAATGTCTTTTCACATGTATGTGTTACTTATTCAAGGTTAATGAACCTTCTTCTATAAGATCAAAATCTATTATAAATAATCCTAAGTAATCACTGCAAAATCCTATTGTGAAGCATTAAGGTTAGTAAAATTGGCATAAAAATTAAAAAACTATTATCGAGTCTTTAACTATAAGATTCAATCATGAAAATGCTAACTAACAATAAGTGTGATAGATATAGTATTCCATATTTCTTCAAACTGTGCTATATGTATGTCAAAATATATGTAAAGGAGGTTATAACAATATATTAACTTGCATGAAAAAAATACAAAGATAGTTAATATATCATAATAATATAGATAAATTCTTTTGATATATTATTATGAGCCAATTTATAGATTTTTTACTCCTTACATAGGATTTTTATGGAATCCATAAAATCCATTACAAGTCAATCCATGAACTTCTCACTTTTATAAATAGATAAAAAATTAAATGTAAATATCATCTTTTTTATTATCATACCTTGATATTATATTATCCCATATTATGCTTAAATTACATTGGTTTTTCTTATCTCCTATTATTTTTGAATTGATATAGATATTAAAAATCCATTTCAAAGATAGATTTGAATGCAATTACTTTTGATTGAATCAATATAAATTGATTAGACAGATTCTTTTTAGGTGTGGATTTGAATTCAGTGATTACAAATTATTTGCTTATATCTGTTATCAATAATTTAATTTAAATCTAAACTTACTAAAGACACTATTATTTTATGTACATATTATATAATTTTTTATCTCTATACAAAAAAGAATTAGAAATATATTAATTTACAATAAGGAAATATTTTAGTATTCGATTCAATTGGAAATATTATAATATTCTATTGTTGAAAGGCTTTTCCGTCTACTTCTTTGATTTGAAGCTGAATTTAGATCTCTCTAATGTAAGCACTTAAAAGTAGAAAATAAATAGATGTGACTAGAAAATTTCCATTGTTCCCTTTCCGTTCTATATAGTATAATTTACGTGATCATATTCATATCACTAAGGGGTTTCAGAAATAGTTTTGACGGATGTTTACATGATACATAACAACCTTTGTAATTAATTTTTAGTGAACTCTGCAAGGAGATGAGGTGCTAATAAATGAACGCTTTGTAAATTATTCTACGGTATATCACAATGCAATTTATATTCATTTATAAAAATCAAGCACTATATGATGGATGTTTAGGATTGCTGGAATGAAATAAATGATTTTCAAAAGAGATGTTGTGGCTTCTTGAGAGAGTTGCCAGGTTTTTTTTGGTGATTCTTAGAGGGGGATTTATTAAATTTTTTGGCAGATCAACTTTTTGGCGGATCATCAATTTTTTTGGCGGATTTCGCTCTCAACTATTCAAATTCAAAATCACCATCTGCAAATGCAAATGTTGTGTGCATACGCTCTTGCCAATAAACTAAACCGATGGGTTTTGTAGTCTGCATTGGTGTGGTGGTTCATTTCCATAGATTAGTGCAGCAAGGGAAATAACATAGATTAGTGCGATGAGGGAGATAGTGCAGGTTATGGAAAATGATTTACATAGTCTTGCGATAACCAAGAAATTAATTGGAGGTTGAGGAATTTTACTCCAAAAGTGCAACACAAATTTAGCAAAAATCTGATTGCAATGTATGCTCACATTTGGATGCAAAATCAATAAACCCTATAAGCAACTACCAATAGCAATGAGTAACTTCGGGTGCAAACAAACGGCTTAGTGCGCTAACAAGCTTTGGGCGCCGTTGAGCGGCTACGAGCAACAACAAGCAACGATGAGCCAAATCTAATTTAATCTTAAATTAATACATTACTAACACATTATCGAGCGGCTACTAGTGGTAAAGAGCAACTATTTGCACAATGAGCGCACCATCAAACGGCTAGAGCAATGAGGAGCAAGGACGAGCAACAAAGAACGATGATGAGCAAAATCTCATTTAATGCTAAGTTAACACATTACAACCATGTAGACCATATTCACCATAAACTAAACACTTTATTAACACTCACGGGTAGTTAATACATTGGGTGTTACCACAGATAACTCAATATCCCTTATTGAGGAACTTGGCCAAAACTTCGTAGTGTGACTCTTTCTTCTTCCCGGCCCCCGACTCTTACAGATTTAGTGAACTCTTCGGAATAGTCTGTATCAAAATATACAAAATTTCATAAAACTATTTGTGAAACCCCCTGATTTACCGCTACACCCAAAGATTTCCTTGCTCTCAAAAGAAAGATGAAGAAGGATGGAAGACACCCTCAAGCCAAACCTTACAAGGGAGAGGCAAAATGGTGCTAGACCCCTTGCTTATCAATAAGTATTCACAATTTGTCATTTACTCGCATAAAAGACATCCACGTCGAGTCGAGCCGCCAAAATCATTTATGGTGCTCACAGACACCAGTTAGAATCCAGAATGTGCCCACCCGCACATCTTTGCCCGCGGATGTCACTTATGTCCTCGCGAGGCAGTGTCCTCGTCCCAGCCGATTGGCTGCCAGAGGACACAGCCGCTTAACATGCAATATTACGCGTTCTGTCCAATCGTTTGTGACGAACCTCGCGAAACACAACCTCGCGAGGACAGAATCGGGAATTGCTGTGTGCACGAGCCATTCCCATCTTCCTTCGGAACATTGCACAGGAAATTCAGCGGAGATATTGAAATCTAATCTGCATGGACCTACCGTAATCAGTCGGCAGGTCAATTCGCAACCCTTAGAATCGCATGAGTTGTTCGGATGGATCCATTCACTGCCATCGGTACGTGGAATTCTTGATTACGCAAAGTAACACTGCCAGAGCTACAGTGGCGCGAATTGTACGATGCGATTCACTTTTAGGGCACATACCTTTCACCCAGCAGCAGGAAAAGGAAAGGGCCTAAGGAGGTTGTGATTTCTTGAGTTCAATGGCTGCATGATGGTCGTTGTAGACTGATTAGGACTTGTGGGTGGCATGACTACGTTATTTTGACATGTCGAACGATTCCGAACTGGACCGTACGGACCTCGTTCCGTCAGGAGCTTGGCACCTGATAAATCGTTGTTGGAAACCATGCCAGCAAATTCTACAGCAGATTTTTGGTTCTCCGCCGCAAAAGTCAGTGGGGCAGATTTTCTGAAGCTCATCGTTGTTCCTTCAAGCTTTCATTGCTGCGGGCAGATGCAGCATTTGATCAGGACGTCGAGTGGTGGGTGAGATTTCGAATCTGCCCGAGATTCTTGCGCGCGCCTTTGAATTCGAGGCGCTGGTGTAGTCGGTCCGAGCGTGTTGCTTTTCTCCCCAGTGTGTGTATTGAAAAGGAAAGATCGATTTCAGTCTCGTGAGAGAAGACAAGACGGTCTCCTAATCTTCCATAAGAAGTTATTTTCGTCATCTAGAGGTCTTGACTGTGAGAGAGGATTGTCTATGTCGGTCCATGAGAGGACATACCAAGACAACGTCTGCTAGGATCGCTTCGATAATTCTTCAATTTCTGTTCTAAATTGTAGAATATTGTATTCGGGTTTCAGTTTCTGTTTGCTCGGATCCATCGTCGACGGGAACAATTCCGAAATGCCGAAAGTCTTGCCCTTCAATTCACCGCAGTTCGTCTTGGCTCTCCAGTCCCCTGTATATCACGCCGCACACGCATCAACAAGTCACGCTGCACATTCAAAAACAATTGAGTGTATTATGGCCGAGGAACTTCTTAAGAAGGGGAAAGGCATTTCGAAGTCAGGACCAAGGGGCAGTCATCACGGAGGTGGAGGCGGGAAATTCAAAAAGTTCAACGAGAAGCGTGGCGTCGGTTTAACTAAAAAGACCCCGAAAGTGAAGAGGATGCGAGGAGCAATCGGAGGACCACCGCAGCCAAGGGACCCAGAATCTCCAGAATATCCTAGCTCTGACTGGGTGAATGTCTCGATTACCGTCGAGTCTTTTCAAGGTGAGGAAGTGCATGATATTCCTGTGGATGTGAAGGAAATATCGCGTGCTCCTCCACCGAAGAATTTGAAACAGGTGAAGCGCGAAATCGAGGGCTCAATATTTCCTCCAGAGCCAGCTAGGAAGAAAGCACGGACCCAGCCACGAAAGCAAGCTCAGGAACCTCCGCCGCTTCAACAGCCTGATTTTTATTTTCCGGAAGAGCTGAGAGAAGTTGTAGAGAGAGCTCAAACTTTCGTCGATCCGAAGCAGCTGAATCAAGGGCGACACATTCACTTTCTCAACTGTATTAGCGACGTGCTGAAGACGAGCGCTAAGTTTTTGCGTTTCAGTGCAGAGTCCGGGGACTTCCGGCCTTCGTATGATGAGATTAAAAACTTCCGAACGGCTGCGAGGATGATGGAAGACGAGGTTATTGAAGGGTTGGTTACGTTTCAGAGGAAGCACTTGGCGGACACAGAGGCGGAGAAAGCTAGGGCCGAAATCGACTTTGCCTCAGAGAGGGCCAAATTGGCGTCCGCAATTGAACATTTGAAACACACGTGTGGAACTGTCACTTTGGAGCACAAGAAGCTGGAGGGGAAGTATGAGACTGTACGCCAGGAGATGGCCAAAGTGGAGATTGAGAAGAAGAATTTGCAGGCTGAGTTGAACATGCAGAGAATAAAGAAGGAAGAAGTTCAGCCATCGGAAGCATTCCCTGAGGAGGCAATGGGCAAAGAGAATAGGTCAGTGCCGGGCAAAGGTATATGCCAGAAGTGCTGCTTCAATCCCTCGGACGTTATCATTTTTCCCTGTTTGCATTTGGTTTATTGCAATGATTGTTTAAACAAGCACCAAACAGAGACCAAGCAATGTCCCTCGGCATCATGCAGATCTTTGATCATGTCCGTACTCAAATGTAACCCGCCAGCTGAGGATCAGTAGGAAATGAGAGTCTCTAGAATTTGCCAGGCAATGTACACTTTGTTCGCAGAAACAAGCTTTCCACTTTCTACCAAGCCTTCTATATATTATTTCTGGAATGCAGATAATCTAGACACATGTCAGTAAGGGTCCTACTGATGTCCGTCCTAGACATCATACTGTTACATAGGTCATTCATGTGATTAACATTTGTACAGATACCTGAAGAGAATTTTGCCGTCATTAGGTAGTGATTCGGTAGATCGGCACGACATTTTGACCATCTACATACATGGACACTTTACTTGTCCGTAGCTTCGCAGGACTCCAGGGTCTGGGAAGATCCCTGAAGTCCAATTTCTCGCAAGGCAGATCTTGCCACTTTTGTATAAAACATACGAATTACCATCATGGATATGCCCTTTGTAACTTCTCAAACTCAAGACACTTTGCATGGTTTTTGGCTTATCTGTATACGACATGATCATGATAACAGGATGTACTCTTTAGTATATATCTTAGGTTCTACGCCAGTTACCATCTAATTGTGCAGATTTGTCTAACATGCAGTATCACACCTCTCCATCATAAGAAACACCAGATTCGGTAAACCAGAGCTTCCAAGAAAGATGAAAGTTCTACACTACACTCAATGTTCCAGTGACAAACTGCGAAAACGTGATAATCTATTTCAACTATAAAATTAAGCCTTCTGCGGGTGTGCGTCTCTAAGCAAATCCAAAAGTACAAACCTGATTTGTGCAGTCCCAGCTTACTTTCTCGACCTGACTGGATTGTTGCATCTTTGGTCGATTTAAGGTGGGTAGAGAGCTGTGTTTCGATCTTTGCCGGTTATTTATAAGAGTCTAAACGGAAAGTAGAGTAATGTACTCTTCCAGTCGACTAGAATAACTGTGTTTTCTGATTTGAGTAACTTGATTTGTCTTTACGAGCACACAGGCCCTGAAGTATTCCTGCATAGTGTCCATGAGTGGGTTTCATCCGCATTGCTGAGTCAGATGCTTGACTGATTAGTGATCCTCTGTCGGGTGGGCTCCCCCCAGACTGAGATAAAAGTCTCGGCATTCCACATCACTGTTCATCGTTCTTCCCGGACTAAACCATTCCTCCAACTAGGTACTCATGAGGTACTCAAGACTTCCGAACAAGTCTCATTGATAACTCAAACCCTATGTCAAACAACTGCCGTGAAGTTCCCACCCCAGACAAAGGACTAACACGAAGAGAATGGTTAGGAGTACGTGAAGATGTGTCCAAAACTTACTCTAAAGTATTTGAATCCAGATACACCTGCTGATAGAACTCATATGTACTCTACAGATGAAATCGGAATTGAAGATTAATTTAACTACTAATCCATAAAGTAAATCAACTGTCACCTGAATGTGTGCTCTGCCAACCATCTTGATGGTCTTTAAAGAGGGACATCTAAGACCTTCCAGATCCATTGGCTACAATGGAGATGCCTATTAGCAACAAAAGGTAGGAATCCGCCATAATTCAGTGGCCAACATCAACGAGTAAAGCATCGCCCTAGTGAACACGTGGTCAATCGCAGATTATGCGATTTATTTGCGTTAAGGGAGAGTCTAGACTTTTGCTGCTATCTTCTAGCAAGCTGAGTAGTTCCTACGTATCATGCGTTACTTCTCAAATTCGTGGTACAATCAATACGGTTGTTGTAAATGAGAGATGACGGTAGCAGCAATAAAAATGAGTCATTGATGAGACTTCGTCACTTCAGTATGCAAGTATCAGATCCTTTAGTGTGCGTCAACAGTCGAGCGGGCCGGATTACAAACGCTGTGTATAGAGATCATAAACTGTACCTAGAAAGATAAACAGGCTGAACATCGATTGTAGGAGAGAAAAAGATTTTAGAGTTAAAACAGAGTCCCCAATTTCCATTAAAGTAATGCCCATTCGAATTGCATCTTATTTAGTAGATATACTTTCAAGTGGATCCAATGTATACTGCGTTGATAGAAACGACATATCTACAAGAATCACAATTCTTTGCAGACGAACATAAAATCTTACTTCTGTGCACACAGAAGTGAAGCGAGCAGTTGACTAAAAAGAGCAAACTAAACATAAACCAGTACCATCTTGAATCATTGATTGAATCAAACAGCATCTTGCTGTGTCGTATTATCAGTTGATTTGTGTGGTGCTCTTCACAAGGAGTACACTTGATAGTTTTTGAAGGGAAGACCACACAGCATTCCTGTTGTTGGGGGAATTGTTGTAACAAGAATGTATAGAAATAGAACTGATCAATGACGCAATTCCAAGAAATGAAACGATTCCATGCGAAGACGTCCAGCCCATGCACAGGCAACCAAGGAGTCAGTCTTGCAACAGAAATCATCTTTGTTGGTAGTTCATTATTCCTGATTCTGCCGTGCTATACTAAAACTGGAGTGAGTTTTAGTATAGCATTTGAGTTAGTATTCCTCACGAGGTACTCAACTAAACCAGTTGAGACTATTCATGCATAAACACCAGTTGTCCGCCTACAAATTCAGGACTCTTTCGGGTGAATCAGGAGCATGTAGGTTTTACGGCCTACTGCCTTTTACTCGCGCTTAAATGACTCATCTACATGTGTCCGGCTATTGCTCGGACAAAGTACCCATTCTACGTGGACTTTTAGTTAAGATTGTGGTAGCTTCTAAATTCACTTTCATCGCCAGTTCCGCAGTGTTGGACTAGATGGATTGCAAGGAACCATGAAATTAGGTCACAATACTCCACTTCTGATATTCCTATGTGAGCGGCATTACTGTTTGGTCACGTTCGATAAGCGACAATAGGTAAATGGCCTCAATGACTTCTAATGTCAGAATCAAAACACTAGCACATGCACCGAAGTTGATTGGAGGATTCAGCTTCGACCATCTACACTACGGTATAGTAGGTCAGACTTTCCCTTTCCGGGGTTCACATTCCATGTCTTTGATCTTTAATGAGAAATGGGCGACCATGCAGAAAACACAAAGGATGAGAAGACCCCATCACGCCTTACAAAGGACAGACAAAAAAGGTAAAATGGGGCTAAGCCCCAATAGAGTCTATATGAGAAATATGCACTTAAAATATCCTAGCTATGCAAGTAGTACTGTCAACAAACAAGTGGAGCAACAAGAAGCATCACCTAGTGTGATTGCTCTCTTATGGATTGCACCTGCCATTGCTCTATGTAGAGCAATGGATGCACATTATCTAAAATATGATACAAAGTATGAGAGTGAGAGTGGTACCCCTTGGCGCCTAACATGATAAGCTCTCGTGCATTCTTTGACAAATATGGCAAACACTGTGTCCATCGCTCCATATAACTCCAAGGCTAGAGGAACCAAGAGGTGACCTCGCTGCATGCCCCTATACTTGGAGACCTTGTAACCTAATGCTGCACTCGCTGCCCATCCAAGGAGATGGGTAATCACTCCCTCCAAAACTGTATTCCGCATAGGGTCCATAACCATGACATCCGCTACAATCACCTGATCATCTCGGACCAAGTATAAATCTGCCCTGACACAATTCCTTTGCAAAGCATACAAACTCTTTCCCCAAGCCAAGTATCCATTCTCTCTTGCCATAGCAAACACTATGTCCTGAATAACATCATGGGTAGCTATCCTTTGTCCTCCAAAAGGACACCGTGTCATATGGACCGCTACTGCATCTAGTGTAGAACCACACTCACAAGTGCATAATGAAGATGCTGATGGGTGGACCAAACCTAAGAAAAACCTTATCGCTATAGAGAAAGTAGCTGGTGCAAGTTGACATGCCCTAATGCATGGTTGAGCTAGGATCCTAGAGCTTGCATCCTTGTCAGAGCAAGAGCAAAGATGTGCCCTAGTAGCCTGAGGAATGGATGAGTCAACTAAGAGAGAATGTAGCGTATGCTCACATTGTCGTTCCATCAAGGAAGACTATAAACCTCTAGTCCAATCTGATGGTAGTGAAGCAAAAGATGGAAATTCCTTGTGTGCTTGTGAGGATAGACTCTCTCTTATTTGCCGCAATAATATCTAGAGAGAAAAGGATCTTTCCTCCACCTCTATCACATAAGTATCCAAAACCGGCCTATCAACAACCACAAAATGAGAGGAAAGTAGGGGTGTTGAGAGAGCCCAACTACCCAAAAACACTATAGGTGCCATCTCCTCCATAGATAACAAGCCAACTCCTCTACATTGGCAGAGATTGGCAAAGCCATCTATTTATGTGCCACATCCCGTCACACACTCAAATGTCCTTGGTCTAATAATATCACCAAAGACTCCTATAATCCTCCTATCAAAGGCTCTCAAACATGATAAGAAGGACAAGGAGAAGGGAATTGTACAAATGAGGTAAGTTGGTTGATGAGAAATACTAGAGGAGAGTATACCAAATGCCACATGTAGACCTTATAATGGAAGGTCATCCACATGGAGAACATCCTCTGCAAGGGCAATGTCTAAGAAGCGTGTGACAAAATCCTCAGATCCTATTGGCACTCCAAGAACACGTAGTCCATTTGTAGATGTGATACATCCCTCTGGTAGCTTAAGGTGGGGAGGGATACCTAAAGGAGACCATAGCTTGCACTTTGACACCTTGACTCTCAAGCCTATTAGATGTAGCTTGGTAGTCAAGTGGTCAAAGGCTTGCCTAATCTGTTCTACAAGGCCCACGATGTGTGTATCATCTATCAAGGGGGAATACAAAACTCGACATGGTCAAAGTAGTAGATAGGAGAGCTCTAAAGTGAGCCATGGCAAATAAGGGTCCCCTTAAAGGATCTCCTTGATGTGTACCAACAATTGACTCTAAGACGGTGACTCCTTCATGTGACCAATTGTGCTAGTAGTGAAGGGAAGCAAGAGAGCCATCAAAGACCACAAAAAAGGAATAAGACTCACCAAGGATCCACCGGCCTCTCTAAGCTCTCTAAAGATGGATGCTCTTAAGATGCTATTTAAAGCATTGTCAACATCCACCTATAGGACGACCCACTTTGGATAGATATTTAGGAGTGCCCTAATGCCTAGAGATATAGCCTCACATCTTTTAGGTGTAGCTACTCCAAACTAATGTGGACTGAGGTGCTATTGAAAGTGAGAATGATGCTGAAGGACAATGGTACGACTGACCAAATGCTAAAAGATCTCTCCAATAGCAATTGGTCTAATACCTCTCGTGTCCTTCTCCATTGCAAGAAGTCAACTAGCACCTAGCACCTTACTAACAATCATAGGAATGTCTCTTCTTGCTATTGCTACAGCCACCTTAAACAACTTGGTAAAACCACTAGAAGTATCATCTACTTGAAATTAATCTCTAAGATGCTCAGATACCATCCTTGACAAGCCTCTTGAAGAAAAGTGAGGGGTAGTGCACAATTCTTTGATTGAGAGTGGAATTCATAGAGAATCACGTGTCATGATGCATGATTATAGTAACAATATTTGATATATGAATCTGGCATTTAAAAAAAAAGGTTTAGGTACATGGTGGTCGATGCACAATAATCCTACCCATGAGGATAACCCAAACTAGAAATGGGGTGGTATGGCTTTGTCAACCCAACACTTCATATCATGATGCCATATCAAAATGAACTACAAGCCCAACAACTCCAAGATGCACTTTTTAGCAAATGTGGGAAGAGGAGATTGATCAATAAAAAGTGCTATGCCAATAGGTGAAAGCCAAATTAAAAGAGAGCAGGATGCAACTCCAGCACAAGTAGAATCATCTAGAGGTGGAGTGATTTGGATCTGATTGAATTAACATCTTCCATTGCCTATGCAAGATTGAAAGGTTGATGTTTAAATAAAGTCCATAAAAGAACAAGTTTTATCTGTTGTTGGGTCTTCTTGCCTGTTCCATTGTCAATTTTGTTGATAACACTAGAGCCAAGAACTTGTATATTATCTTTTGATGTCATGTTGTGGTTTATGTAGCCATAAAAAGTAAATTATCATGGTTATCTCCACATTAGTGGAGTAGGTTGTAGATAGATCCCACGCATGAGACATTGCCATGTGAGCAATCTATGTAAATCATCCAAATAACACAGGAGTTGTTTTCAACCCTAAGAGAGAAATGAAAGGTATTCCTCAAACCATTAACCTATGAAATACTCGTAGGTCCTTTTGCACTAAATGGATCAGTCTTGGCATTGAGGAAATATATTTAACAAGAACTATCTTTGTGTTGAATTGGTGTATTGTAAGGTTTGCTATCACAAGACCAATTGGTAAGCAATGTGTTGATTTATGGCCCAAGATTGCCAGTGCGGCCAATGCCATAGTATAGACTTCTCTCTTAGAAGTATAATCAGCTAGTTTGCAGGTCAGGTCATTATAAATAACAGGCTTATGAGTAGCATGAGTAAGTACTTCTCTAGGCTCAAAGATCAATTCACTGCCATCCATCGGGGTATTGGGTGCAGAATTTTGTGAGGTCCTCTTATTGTGCTAGGTTTAGTTGTACAATGGAAGAGTGTTCGCCCTAATGGCAGTGTGCTAGGTCCAATTGTTCATAATATTCATTTTATGAGGCATGGTTAAAGGGTTAATTTTTGTATAAAATGAATATCATCGGACATGCATGTCTATTAACAACAAGCAAAGAAGGATCACTCTTGCTTTTGGCATACCACCTGTAAATCATTTATTTGTAACATTTTTCTGATCAACACACCATCCACTCCTCTCCCACCTTGCTCCATTCCACCCACTTCACTCATTGCTCTATGTATGCTCTATTGCTGTTTTATCTTTGCTCCAACTCAATGGAGACACCATGCATTCCTCTCCCATTTTGTTCCACCTCACCCATTCTAGAAATTGCTGCACCAACCTAATTCCAAAGGTCAATCCGGCCTAGAAAGTAGAGGTATGCCAAAAGCAGGTCTGAAAGAGCATAATTCAGAAACCTTTATGACTGTGTTCTAACAAATTGATAGAAGCAATGGGATTGATCATCCTACCTTGCTCCGTGATTGTTACCAAAATGATTGCACAAATACAACACCAATTTTTTGAGCTGCCACACTCCTCTAACCGCCATCTCCGGATACTCTAATTTTTTTTATATTAAAATTAGAAGTGAAATTAAATGTAACTCTATAGCCTAAGTAGGACATAAAATTTGAACCTTCAATAAGAACTATAACACGCATTTGTGCATGTGTGTGGTATTGTGATATTTAGCTTGGTATTACAAATACTTGATAGATATTATTTATATAGAGATAAAGGATGGTTCTACATTAGTCATGATTAGCTAAAGTTAGTCATAGCTAAGATAATGGGGACCTTACTTTAGAGGAAGTGGAAAAGATGAGCACCACTATTTTGGATTCTAATGTGTTGACTTGGTATTATTCCTAGGTGTTTGGCTTTGAGGAAAGAGTTGAGAACTCTTGGGCAAGCAAGCCTTCTTGTTTTGAATTCTTTTGTAGTCCAAGGATAGCCTATGTGAAGGAATCCTCGACTTAGTAGTAGAATCAAGATAAGATTACATGCTTAGTAGAATATGCTCATGTGGATGGATATTCCTTTATACTTTTTGACTTTACTTGAATTTTAGCCTAGTAACTTGAGTTACTCCAATAATTAGTAACTTTGGTGTGTAACTATTACACAAGCATATAAACAAGGGATACTCATCATCCTTTCATTTGCAATTATCTCTCTCTCATTGAGTTCTCTAGTGAACAATGTCTTGAGTGTTAGCCTTGGGGGAGTATGATGGAGTTGGGGTCTTTACCTTCTTAGTCCATGGTGCACTACCATAATAACCATTAAAGGTTCATCTTGAGTGAAAAATAGACCGTCTCACAGAATAGAGTATTTGGAGATGGTGGTCAAAGGAGTGTGACAACTCAAAAAATTGGTGTTGTATCTTCATAATCATTTTGGTAGCAATTGCGGAGCAAGGTAGGATGAATGATCCCGCTGCTTCTTTTGATTTGTTAGAACTCAACTATAAAGGATGTTGAATTATGCTCTTTCAAACCTACTTTTGGTGTACCTTTGCTTTCTAGGCCGGATTGATCTATGTAATTAGGTTGGTATAGCAATCTTTTGAATGAGAGGAGTGGAATGAAATAGGAGAGGAGTGCATGGTGTCTCCATTGAGTCGGAGTGAAGATAAAATAGCGATAGAGCATAGTGCACAAAGCATACATAGAGCAATGAGTGAAGTAGGTGGAATGGAGCAAAGTGAGAGAGGAGTGGATGGTGTCTGATCAGCAAAACATTACAAATAAAGGAGGAGTTACCAAAAGTATGCCAAAAGTATGCCAAAAGTAGGATTGATCCTTCTTTGCTTGTTGCTAATAGACATGCAGGTCCAATGATGTTCAATTTATACAAAAGTTAACCTTTTAACCATGCACAATAAAATGAATATTATTGAAAATTGGACCTAGCATAGTGCCATTAGTGCAAATCCTCTTCCATTGTACAATTGAACCTAGCACAGTAAGAGGACCTTACAAAATTCTGCACCCGCTACCCCGATGGATGACAATGAATCTATCCTTGATTTTTGAGAAGTACATACTCATGCAAAATCATAAGCCTATTATTTGTCACAACCTGACCTACCAACTAGCTGATTATACTTCTATGAGAGAAGGCTATACTATGGCATTGGCTGCACTGGCAATTTTGGGCCAAAAATTGGCACATCCCTTACCAATTGGTCATGTGATAGCAAATCATGCAGTACTATAATTCAACACAAAGATAGTTCTTGTCAAATATATTTCCTCACTGCAAGTCAGATCCATTTAGTGCAAAAGGACCAGCAAGTATTCCACAACTTAATGGTTTGGGGAATATCTTTCATTTCTTCCTTAGGTTTGAAAATAACTCCAATGTTGTATGGATGAAGATACACAATTGATATAGTTAGAAGAAAGACATTCATGAGACCTTCTCTCAAAGAAACATCTTGCACACAAAACTCTATTGTAAGAAGATAGTGCACTCAAAATCATAACTTCAATATACATGAAGACTCCATCTTTGTGGCACCATGGCTTGTGCTACCAAACTACTACAACAGATATGACTTTTTTTCTCAAGTGTGGATTACCCTTCTTGATAGTAGGCATAACCATGTCATTGAATTGCAATGGCGGGAAGCATGTTAAGGTGATCCTTCACTCCCTTTTGGGAGATAACATACAAGTTCTTGGCTTTAGTGTTATTGGCACAATTGACAACAACATTGACGTGAAAACCCAATGACATACAGAACTTGTTCTCGGAGGAACCTTCACAACCTGATCACATGAAACATTAAGGGTTTTTAGAAATAGATTTGACAAATGTCAATGGGATAAATAACAAACTTTGTAACTTGTTTTAGTGAACTTTGTAACAAGATGTGATGGTAATAAATGAACGCACATGAAACATTAAGGGTTTTTAGAAATAGATTTGATGGATGTCTATGGGATAAATAACAAACTTTGTAAATTTTTTTAGTGAAATTTGTAGCAAGATGTGAGGGTAATAAATGAACGCTCTATAAAATCAGTTATGGGGTATTTCATCCAAGTCGCGTTCATTTATAAGAATCATGCACTAGGTTATGGAGGTTTAGGAATGCCATATGAAAATAAGTATTTGCAACAAGAGGGGATGTGGTTTCTTGAGAGGATTGCCACGTGGTTGGGTGAGTTGATCTTGGAGTGGAATTTTTGAAATTTTGGTAGATCCAAAATGCCCACTCTCAACTAGTCAAATTCTCAACTCAAATTCACCATCCCAAGTGAAAATGATGCCTCAGTCAGTCAAGTAAATGGCAATTTAGAAGTTTGGCATTGGTGTAGTGGTTCATTTCCTTACATTAGTGTGGCAAAGGGTAATGAGAGTTATGGAAAATGATCCGTGCCACTCCATGACAACCAAGAAATTGATTGGGAGTCAAGGAATTTTACTCCAAAAGGGCAACAAAAATTTAGCAATGGGAGCTGAAGTAGCTTGTTATAGTGCAAAAGGCTCACTTTTGGATGCGGATCTAAAACCAATGCACTTGCCTTTGGATTTTCAACCTGAAGAACCATTAGGAAATATGGAGAATCTTGAGGATGGCTTCTATCATGCCCAGAAAAACAAAAGAAGATGAACGTTTTTGTATGGTGACATACCATTATGGCCAAATCTTGGATTATTTGGAGGACCCAAAGCATTTTGCACAAATTCATGGTAGGAATTGCAAAAAACCATAAATTCAAAAATTGATGGCTTTTAGTTTCATGGCAATATTTTTAATCCGGAAGGGGCAAGGATTTCCTACTTCTATGACATGTGATTGGCTTTACAAGAAATAATTGAGGTACGTGAAACAATACAAAGAAACTTGGGAGCTTAAGAACAAGGCTATGGGAGAAGGTTTCACAGAGAAGGAATATGGCAAGAGGTGGAGAACTGTAGAAGATAATTGAATGGAATGTGCACGCATTTTGCTAGAATGGAAGCTATGTTTGAGAACTAAGCAAATATTAGTCTACCTGCTATAGTAAGTTGGGAGATTTATATCCCAATTTGAGCAAGGTTGGTGTGGAGGAGGGCTCTCAATTCCCATCTCCCCTAGAGATGGTGCTCATGGACTCGTGCCCCTAGTTTGTCCCAAACACCCAAGGGGTGGAAAGTATACCTAGTGTTTACATGGACTATGGAATCCAATCATCCAAGGATGAGTCACTATATGTTGTACTAGTAGAGGACTCACCTTTGTTACACCAACTTCTTTAACTTCTATAAGGGATGGGTCCAAGTGCGCTTTCCTTGACCAAGAAGGAGAACATGACCCAAAGAGGAGAAAAGTTGAAATATCAGCAAGTAAGGTATCTCAAATGTCACCTAGTATGTCATTGTCTCAAGATTTAGCAAAAATTACCATGTTGAAGGCATATATTATAGAATCTAGGGAGAGGTTACAACTAGCTGAACTAGAAGCCACCAACATGAAGAAAAGAGAGAAAAATGATGAAAATGGAAGTAGAGCATGTTAGATTAGAGATAGAGAAGATGAAAATTGAAATTAAGTGCAGATAAAAGGAAAGCTAGGGCAGACAAACACAAATTCAAGGAGAAGAGTTTACAGTCAAAGCGCACTCATGAAATCAAAATAAGTCTAATACATGCAAGAAATTCTCCCAAGGAAATAAGCCAATATTTCAAAGTGCTAACTCAAGTTCAATATGAGGATCCTACTCCAAACTCATCATACTCTACAAGTAGATAGTGAATAACATACCACAATGTAACCTGAGTATTCTAATAAAGTTGAGTCTAATAAAGTTGTTTATGACTCTCTATGGAAAAAAATGTTGCTTGTTGGCGCTAGCTGGCACTTATTGGCGCTTGATGTTTTGCCCAATGCCACCTAACTATGCACCCCAAATTTTGTGCCAATGGGAGTGGTGCCAGGTGAGTTTCGGCCAACACCCAATGGGCGTGTAGGCACTAAGTGATGCATATTGTTGGTGTGTAGGCACCTAGTGCCACGTGCTAACGCCCAATGCCGCTAGGGTTTAGGGTTGTAAAATTGTTCCTATTCAAGGCAATGGACAATGGTGCTAGTTGTTTGTGGATGGCACGTGTAGGTGCCAAGTGATGCTTGGTGTGATGCTTGGTGTGATGCAAAGGCACATGAAAATACATATGAGTGATAAAATTTTAGCACAAGTGATCAAAACACATGAAAAATAGATATGAGTGATAAAATTTTAGGGTAAAATAGTGGTACATAAAATGTGTATAAATGTGATAAATGTACATAAGATGTATGTAAATGTGGAGCCAATAAAACATGTCACTATGCTAGAGGAGAACAAGGTAAAGAAGATGAGAGAGATAAAACATGGTGTCTAAGTGCTCCTATTGCATCCTCAAGTCTACAACAATATACATGATGTTGAATCCTAAATGGAATCAATGACCACCAAAGGTGCCACTCACTCTCATCCAAGTCTCGCTGCCTAATAATGCTAGCAAGAAGAGAATATAGGTCACTACTATAAGAACTTAGTCTACCAGATGTCAATTCCTCTTCTGCTCAACTAACAGTAGGCCTATCATCATCGACAAATCTGTCCCAAGCACTCATCAAAGGGTCAAATAACCAAGTGTATGATGCTCTCTCTACCCTATAAGGATAGAAGTGGGTAGGATGGATAACACCATGTGGATTGTTCCTATAATAAGAGAATGCATAGCTATCAAGGATCTAAAGATCACAATGAGGTAAACCTAATGAAGTGAGATGCTCATATGATCTAACTCCAAGTCCTTTGAACTCATCATCTCACTGGACATCTATAGAACAAAAACATACCATGAGGCAAGACCCGGTGTGAACTTCTTCCAGGAAACCTGACCATTGCCACATGCTCCATAGCAACCACTCCAATCCATTTGGAGTAAGATCTATCCATAAGATAACCTCAAAGTGTAGCAAACAGAATTGGATGAAATGGCAAACACCAGGACATGCAACCCACCCTATAGGCCCTAATTTTGTATGAGGGCACCAACCATGCCTAGTAATCCAGCTCTCCCATGCATAGAAATTGGTGCTACCACAAACCCAAAATGATGTCAAACAAGTAACATCCACAATAATAATCTTCTTTTGCAAGAAGTGTGGGAAGAAAATAAATGGAATATACTCTCTTGATAGAAAAAGCCTCTTTGTAAACTCAATCTGAGTCCCTTGAGTCTCCACATTTTGAGGTAACACATGAGTGGTATCTATCACAGGGGTGGCATTGGTCTGGGTCTACATCTCATAACAGGTATGAGCCTAGCAAGCAATACTAGATAGTCTCGATCCAATATAAACCACACTAGCCCTCACCTGAGCTAGACTACTCTCACTCTCCTCTACTTGAACATGTGTTCTCTTGCACCTCTCCATAGCAAAGGCTAACTCTTGTGCCTGATTCTGTAACTGGACCCTATAACCCTCAGCCATGGTATCGGCACCTAGGATGTCCAAGTCTAAGTCAACTAATCTTCACTCTCTTTCCATCTAAGAAGTAATAAAGGTCATCTTCCTCTCCTCCTTTGCAGCAAGAGTATTCTCTCTCTCACAAAGGAGTCTCTCTTTTCTCTACTAACAATCTACCATGCTCCTCTACACTTTCAAATTGCCTCTCATGCTCAAGCACTTATCCTCTTGCTCCTCTACACTCTCCAATTGCTTGATTCTGTAACTGGACCCCATAACCCTCAGCCATGGTAGCAACACCTAGGATGTCCAAGTCTAAGTTAGCTAATCTTTGGTCTCTCTCCATCTCAAAAGTAATAAAAGTCATTTGCCTCTCCTCCTTTACAGCAAGAGTATCCTCTCTCTCACAAAGGAGTTTCTCTCTCTACTAACAATCTACCATGCTCCTCTACACTCTCCAATCACCTCTTGTGCTCAAGCACTAATCTCTCTTGCTCCTCTACACTCTCCAATTTCCTCTCTTGCTCAACCAAATGTCTCTCTCTCTCTCTCTCTCTCTCTCTCTCTCTCTCTCCTCAACTACTTGAACACAATCATCTAAAACACACATGATGTCAACAAAACAAGAAGAGGGTGAAGGTATTCTGAAGTGGGTGGAAGGAGGTGCAACCTACATAGATAGAGAAAGGAGAGAAGGGAAAAAAGAAGGAAGAGGAGCTATCTCAAAGGATGAAGATGGAGAAGGAACTCTCTCCCTACAACTATCATGACCTAACCTCACTATTAGTAAGGCATGTGTCTCAACACAAATCTGTTGAACACCTATTCACAAGTGGTACATTTAGTGATCCATCAAGTAAAATTCACTTCTGAATCAAGTAAATACACAAGTTCACTAATTAAGGCATGCTAAATTAACTTATTTATTAAATCTGGTAATGGTATATACAATAGAGCAATGTATGTTTTCAAACAATGAAAACATACAAATATATACCAAAACTCACATCTAATCAACCACTCACCATCCTCATCCTCTCCCTCATCATCACTCTTGTCCTTGTTTGAACTATTTGTATCCTCATGATCATGATCATCCTCTTCCTCTCATATAATCTCCTCCTCTCCATCACTCAAGTACATCACTTCCTCCTTAGGAATGAAACCTCTCTCCACAAAGAGATGAGTGAGTATCTGCCCAAGGAAGGTGACTCTGAACCTACACCCCTTAAGTACACTCAATTGGCTTTGCCAACTTCCCACCTCAGCAATGAAAGGTCTAAATGTTGACTCTCCCTAATCATAATCCTCCACACTGATTCTCCTCAACTTCATTTTGGTGTTGAGAACCAAATGCCCATGTACAATCTTGGGCCTAATAGTTGGTGCCACAAGTGCACCCATCAATTGGAAGAATGCTCTAAAAGCAAGATACACACATTGCTTGGCAAGATACCTTTTTGCAACCTTGTCTCTTTGTGGAAACCAATTTGAAACAATAGTGTAAGGAACAATCCTCCGTCTTGGTTTCCTCTCCTTAGAATGGAAATGGAGAAAAAAGAGTTAAGAAGACAAGAATAATACCCTTAGACATGGTAATGAAGTCCAAGTGTAATTTTGAGACCAATTACATCTAGATCGACCTCCCTGGTTCCAGCTATAGATGTTCAAATTTGGTGTTTATCAAGCCAACACCATTTGATGAAGTTCACTGGGTGTTGGATGGTATGAAATCCAATGAGCCAATCCCCTTCTTGAGTATCTCTCATGTCTAGACCATCAACAATCTTCTCATAACTCCATACTTTTGCCATGGATCTCCTCTATCTTCTCACTTGTGTCCAAACTAAACCCCTAAGTCCTTTTCTCTCCTTCCCAATTTTGGTACCTCCTCTCCTCTCTTGTGAAATTCAAATTTCACTTGTGTCTCGACTAAACTCCCAAATCCTCTCCTCTCCTTCCCAGTTTTGAATCCTCCTCTCCTTCCCAATTTCAATACCTACTCTCCTCTCCTATGAAATTTGAATTATGGTCTGCAAATATAATACTCTCTTGAACCCCCACTCAAACTCCTTGTTCTGCCCAAACAACACTCAAATCAAACAAGTACACCCTTTGGCACTTGAAAATTAAATAAACTGTGAATTGCAGCCCTCCTCTTGTGAACACCCACAAAGCTAAAGCTCAAGTGCGAATGATTCTAGCCCCAATGACTCCCAAAAATAGCTCAATTCCAAAAATATGAAACTTATGTGTAAGAGGAGGGTTTATATAGCACCTACATGACAAAATTATATGTATATCCACACTAAACTTAATTTTTATTTGAGTGGAAATAACCCAAATTTGTGAAAGAAAAATTAGAATCATCAATGGCAACATGCGGCATGCCACATCGCCAACGGGCACACTCAATCATTACTTTAGAGAAGGAGCGGCCCCAAGTGCCTCCATGCAACAACACACGGCACCATTGAGCTCCACCTAAATTTAAATGCACTAGCAGTAGCTCCCAACGCCCACCAACGTCTACTCTTATGCGTTGGCAATGTCACCCAAAAAACCTATATTAATATTTGCAAATTCTTATAAACATTGGGGTCACCCAGTGCCATCCAATGACTTCTTCTTCATAGTGAGCGCCATCCAATGACTTTGAATCTAAATGGCATGACTTTCAATGCCACTTAGCACCTTCTAGCGTAAATGGGATGACACCCTAAGCAATCTAACACCTTTTAGTGTAAATAGAGTGACACCTTGTGCTATCTAGTGACTCTGAGTGTAAATTGTGTGACATCTAACAACTTTGAGCTTGAGTTGGTGACACTCGGTGCGTTCCCAAGCACCTTCTTGCAATATTACATAATATTCTATCCTGGTCAAGGAAGGAATATACATTTTTGTAAACTTGGTGTTTGTGGAATGATATAGATGTGATAATGGATAAAATACCATAACATTACAAGATATGAAGAATTGAAGCATGAATACTTTATTATAGAGAAAATCATTTGGGTATATTATCAAGGTGATGATCAAGGCATTGTTGCATCACCCTTGACCTACTTTCTTCTCTACCAAGTTGTATTCCATTCAAAGACATTTGTGAATCTATTTGAGTCTCCTCAAAAAATCTGCCATTGTCTTTTGACCAAACGTCTAACCTATTGATTAAAACTTTATGTAAAATAATACACACATAAAGAAACTTTAACAAATATGCATTTTTACTATTGTCTTTAAGTTGCACTCTTAGCTCACCGAGAAAATGCCATCTAGCTTTCAATACTCATATACAATGCTCATTTATCACCCTTGCTTTTGCCAAATATTTGTTGAGCTCTTGCTTGTCCTTTGATCAGGCCTGCTTGAAAGTTGGGACTAGGTGATGCATGGGTACATAACAAAAATCACCTAAAAGGTACTCTTTTGCCTCAAAATTGCAACATCCTTGCCTTTGGTTCAAATCATTCTACAGTGATGATTTTTTCAAACAAGTCATGTTGTGACATGACCTTGGCATTCATACAAATAAACAAATCAAATCATACCTTTAATAAAATATTGCAAATGTACAAAGAGGCGTGCCAATACATTGAACAAAAGAACCAAAAAAGATATAACACTTACCTCCAATAAAATGTATAATTCTCCTTTTATCATCACAAATCACTTGGCCGTTTATGGAAAGGAAATATATTTCTCTATCCATGGTGGGTCACGCGACAAGAGGAAACAATGTTCCATCTACCAAACCAACACAACCAAGGAAATTTTTTTGTGCAAATACTACAGATATCCTCCTCCTTTGCTCATGCTGAGGCCATGCAACTTCACTCCTCATCAATTCTAATATGGCCACCATACCTATATCGGAAAAGGCAATTGTTGAACCTACACTAATGCCCCAAATATTTAACCCTTGTGCAACACAAGCTCCATTACCATGATGCCCAAATCTATCCAGAGCTAGCGCTACTTGGATCCACACAAGTGTTTGCTCCCTTTTGTAGTTTTTCTCAAAAATAGTGGCATCTTGATCAAATCTACTAATATTGAAAAAGAATCAACATCCATTCTAGTAAGCTAGCAAAAGGACTTAACATTAAGATTTCTAAAATAATTTATCTCAAATTCTTGACTATGAGGATAAGTAACTCGGGGTTCCAGGTATCAATGTGTATGTGCATTCTCCCACCCACCAATCAATAAGTCTACCATATCTAAACCTCATTCTTCTTCATCATCTTCTTCTAATATTTGCTACAAGAACTCCAAATCTAATTGAATAATCTATTATATATATATTTCTAATATTTCTAGTTAGTTCTAGTTGCATGCTCCCTCTTCGCATGTTCTACTCCTCAACTGATTGTTCAATCACCAAAGATAAAACCTTCTTGGCATGCTATACGCTTCTCACTTAAATCTCTATTCTCTGCACATTACACAAGATAACAAGATAAGAATTCATTTTGGAACTAATACTAGAACAAGGATTTTTTATGAATGAAATTAGATCAAATTCACTACTTCCTTCCAACCTTCACACAACCCGCATTCTCTTACTGTAGTGAGTTTTCTCATTCTTGTCCTCCTCTTTCATTTTACAAACTCGTGCACAAATCTCCCAAGTTCATGATCAACCTTCTTGGTCATTTGTGTTTTGTATTTTTGGACATCAGCCCCGTTGTTCCCTTTGGGGCTACCACCATCACCTTAACGTAAATGAGACACTTTATGAACCCTAATATGTAATTAATGTGTTATGATGTGATAACATAGTTTTGTTTATCCCTTATTTTTTATGAACCACCTCATATGGAGTATGCCAATAATAAGAAACTTGGACAGAACTCCCATAGTATCTCCTTTTTTCCTCCTGCCCGCACCCCATAATGATTTAGTCAATGCTTTGTAATAATATATATGAAAATATACATATCTTTGTAAAACTATTTCTGAAACCCCCTATTATGTAAAGCACTAAAAATTGACACTATCACCTCAGATATCAAAGTTATGTACCATTTCCATTCATGAATTCATGGCGTGTCAAAATTTCAAGAGTTTCCACTTACCTCTCTTTGACATCTTGGCTCACTTATAGAAACCACATCCACCTACCTTCAACTGAAAGAGAAGGAGGATTGTCACTGCGGGAAGTGCACAAGGTGAGTTGGAAGAGGGCTTGCTCTAATTGGTGCATTTCACCCTATTCCCTGGCC
This sequence comes from Lunularia cruciata, assembly GCA_948567375.1. Lineage (NCBI taxonomy): Eukaryota > Viridiplantae > Streptophyta > Marchantiopsida > Lunulariales > Lunulariaceae > Lunularia > Lunularia cruciata. The sequence continues at coordinate 19,490,118 of OX419761.1, read as the reverse complement.
GAGTGAGTTGGACATTCAGCCCGGCCCGCTACTTGAGTTTAAGGGCCGGAGAAAACCCTTTACATGTTCCTTCTGCCTATTTAAATAAGGCCCTTTGCAAACAACACGTGTCAAGGAAAATTTATACTTGGTTTGAGATGATCAAGTGACAGTAGCGGATGTTGTGGTTATGGACCCTATGCGGGATATAGTTTTGGAGGGAGTGATTGCCCATCCCCATAGATGGGCGGCGAGTGCAGCAGCAGGCCGCTAGGTCTCCAAGTATAGGAGCATGCAGCAAGGTCACCTCTTTGTCCCTCTAGCCTTGGAGTTATATGGAGCGATGGACACGGTAGTCAACACTTTTGTCAAGGAGTGAGCGAGAGCTTATCATGTTAGGTGCCATTGGGTACCACTCTCACTCTCATACTTTGTAGCATATTTTAGGCAGCTTGTGTCCATTTTCAAATTTTGTGTCCTACTTAGGCTGTAGAATTAAATTTAATTTCACAAACATTGAATTTTATGAACCTAATAATGGATGTTGTAATTTACTAACCGTTGTTATTACTAAGGCATAGGTTAGCGTGTCTTATGAATCATGGAAATCTTATAGAAATAATATTATTTAGATTTGTATTCTTATCAAAGGTATATATTTGGAGATTAATCTAGTCTAATGTGTTACATTCAATTTAGTAGATATTAGAATATATAATCTAGTTAAGGATGTTAAAATTAAAAGGCATGAAAGATGGATAAGATTGTCAAGAAGATTCATCTTTATTTTTGTTGATTATAATTCTCAGTTCCAAAGAGATAAATCATATATGCTTGGTATATTCACATCTCGTCTCAGTCTCATGTAACATTAGAAAATTATATTTTATAATCTTATATGCCTTGTAACATTGATTGGTTATAGAGTTATTATTTTTAACTTCTTACAAGAAGTCACTTTAACACATCATTTAGATTAGCACATTATTTAGTAAAGGACTAAGTTAATACAAGAATGTATCAAGATTAACCTTTAACCTCAATCTTGTAAATAATTTTTAAATAGTTTGGTAAATATTTTAATATCAAAATATTTTTTAATTTAAGAAGAAAGATCTAAAAGTGATTTAGCTCTAGATTATATAGATTGTATAAGAACCTTTTGCTTCATAAGATAATTATATTATTTTAAAAAGTGGGAAGACTTAAAAAATGTGTTAAAGGATTAAATATTGGAGAAAAGCTATAATATTAATTCAAGTTCCATACTATGTTATGAGATGAGGTTGGATCTTTTATCTTTTTCCAAGTTGGTCAAATGAAGGGAGATCTTGGTATAGATTGCTAATTTAATGTGATGATTATAATATTTTGAATCATTTAGAATATATGGAGTAAATTCTAATAAGTGAATGGTTGAACCTATTAATATAGTATTTTTGTTTTTATTAATTTACATCCATGAAAATGATTAGATAGGCAAGATGAGATTTGAGATAAAGACTTGAGTTACAATTGCATATATGATTCTCAAAAGTTATGACTTGATTTCACTTTTTAAGTTTAAAGTAAGAATTTTCATTGAGATATAACAATAAATATTTTGTGCTGTAGATATATCTAAAATTTTGAGCTCTATTGTAATTCAGTTTTAGAGCAATCTACTAGCTAAATATTTGGTTTAAAGTTGTAGTTTCTAAAATATAGCCATTCTTGCACGGTGAAAGCAAACCTTTAGATGAACAAGGAAAAATAACTTTTATATTTAGAACTACATTATAACAATCAACACCTATATAGATAACTTATATCAGCAACCATTAATAAGAACATTGATTTTAGCAAAGATTTTATTGAGATCAGATATTGATATAATAAATATCTGAATTGTACTTTTGATTTTATATTTTAGTTTTATAGAACTTTGGTTAGTTTTATTATTTAGTATCGCCTAATGGGATTGTACCCGCCAATGCTCTCTGTAGATACCAAAGTGTGAGAATGGTACCCCTAACGTCTATTTAAAATTCACTATTCTCTCTTAGAACCTCTCACTATTCTCTCTATAACCTTGTACAGGACAACCTGACGAGCAACGCTATTGGACCGGTAAACTGCCACCTGTTGAAATCCTTACCTGGATTCGTAAAACCTCATTCGTAGCACCGGCAAACGTTTCCGGTGCTAGGGTTTGTGTGTTGGATTCGATCAAGATTGTCTAGGGGAATCGTGGCTTTACTCTGCTAGACAGTGACCTACACTCGTGGATTTGGAGATTAGACAAGAGGTTTGCGTTTGGGAATGAAGGAGAGGTCTTGTCCAATTTATGCACAGAGGTCAGCATGTAAGATAGGATAATCTGGATCATTTTTCGAGTCGGGAATTCAAGATTTTAGTATTCGCTAACTTATGTCAGAATTCACTACATCTGAGTTGAAGATTCAAACGTGACCAGCAGTCAATTACATTGATAAATAGAGTATCAGGAGATGGCGGTCAGAGGAGTGTGGCAGCTCAAAAAACTGGTGCTGTATCTGTGCGATCATTCTGGTAGCAGTCGAGGAGCGAGGTAGGATGATCGATCCCGCTGCTTCTGTCGATTTGTTGGAACTCAGCTGTAAAGGATTCTGAATTATGCTCTTTCAGACCTGCTTTTGGCGTACCTCTGCTTTCTAGGCCGGATTGATCCTCGTAATTAGGTTGGTGCAGCAATTTCTGTCAAGGGACTGGATCTTTACGCGCCTGCTTCTGCTCTTTGTAATAATTAGTCACCTGCACTTTGTACAGAGAATTTGTAGAATCTGTTCTGCCGAAGTTCAAGGCCGATAATCCGCAGCTGGAAGTCATAACTGAGCTAAACCGTGGGAGGCATCCTCATCTTAAAGGATTTTTCGGTACGTTGACAGCACTCAACCAGGAGGGTCTTTCTTTAACATTCACTCTTCTTAAGCTTGGATGGTCACCTTAGCTTACGTACTCAGAATTTATAGAATTGTATGCTCGAAAATTGCTGAAACAATTTCTATGCAGCATTTGTGGAGCTGTGTATTCTTGCGTTTTTGAAGATATATGATTGTTATGTGGCTGAAGTATTTGATTTCCGGCGAGTGGCATTCTGCTTGCAGCGAATAAGAATGAGAGAGTAGTGGACGTGAAGAATTTTGACAGTCAAGAAGTTGCCTTGCAAGCAATGCGTTTACGGAATTCGACGGGGCGGAAGGTTGTGAAATTGAAAACGAGACATGTCACATTCTGCCCTAGTGTGCAAGGAACATGGACACCAGATATCAAGTTTTGATCATCATCAAAATGACATGGCTTTTATCTTGGACAAACTTAGGAGGTGCGAAGGCAGCTAATTCGCGAAGTACTGGATACCGGATACCGGCTGTTCCTCTGCAGGTTTTCATCAAATGATGCGAACTTGCATATTCTCCGAGGTTTGCAAAATTAAGGACGGTGTTTGAGTCACTGTACTTTCCAGGAGTTGATCTTCGATCTCGTGATGTGAGTGAAAACTTCTCGGCCTGAATCTGCCTCCCAGTTCTGATCACTCTCCTGAAAGTGTCAAATAGTCAGGAGTGGACTTCCTTTGAAAGTCATAAGTGACATCCTGAAGTTTAGATATAGTTTGGAAGTCAGGGATTGCACAATTCCTCGTTGCACCAATACGCAACCTTTTGAAGACGTTATCGTCCCTATTTCTGGAGACTATGGCAGTACAATCGACAGATAGATCCACGTAGTACTTGAATCAACTCTTCATTGCGATGATGATGATACAGAGGCTAGTATATCATGTGTTCTGCTTGTTGAAACATTTCATAGATGTAATTGTTGTTGGAGAAGACTGGTGTTACCAGGAGTCTATCTTACGTTCGCTCATTCGCTCATTCGCGCATGCTCAATTTTTTTGCAGCCTTCCTCTGTATATTCTTTTCTACATACTTCCCTGCACCCAAAATACCCAGATAGTACAAATCTTCCTTCAACCATGTTCTTGTGTGTTGTAGTGTCGGGGGGCTCATGCTGACATAGAGCATGCGGTGGTTAATCCCAGTCTTCAACACTCGCTCCTGGGGCGTCTAGTGATTCCCTATTTTCAGCGTCATGGTGTTTATGTCCAATACTCTTAACATTATAATGATGTGAAACGCTGTTTCTACTTTTCATCCTTAATATAGCATTGGAGCATTCGACACCAATATGATCTTGTATACAATATTAATGCTAGTTCTCAATTTTGCTGCAATGGAGCTATTTCAAGAGTTGTCGCATGGTTGCATATTGAATGTGATGTTTGATGTCGCCAAAACCCCGTGGAACTGTTACTAGAGGTGCTCTTGCTCCAAAAACCATTTAAGTATGGAGTGATTGAAGGTGTTTTGTCGACTTGTTTACCCACCATTGTCTAGAATGGGATGTGTGAAAGCTAAGTGGAGTAGTGGATGGCACTTTTACTGCCAAAAAGACCAGCACCTATTGCCACATAAACCTTCAATAGACCTCAACTGAAAGGATGTTTTGAAGCGGTAAAATTTTTGCGGACACCCCCTTTTGTTCTAAGGCGGTTCAAGCCATCCGCCATATACCACACTACCGCAGTATCAATCCAACCAGGACGACTTGCACATCTTCCTCTCCATTTACGATTAGAAAGAGCTGCCTCATTTTTCTCATATTAAGACCATCTCGCTACATCATGTTCTCTAAGATTATTATTGCCAAAGCAATTAGAAATTTCCAAATCGGATTGCGCGAGATACAGGTTAATATGTAATTCTAAAAAATGAAATGGAAATCTAGAATGGGGCCTAGCCCCATTCTAGAATTTCTAGAATTTGTCTCTCCCTTGGCTTGATGGGGTCTTCCCATTCTTCATGTGTCCTATGTGTGTCTTCTAAAAAATCGAATCTTATTGTGCTCAGTTTTGCAAAGAAAGAGCTGCCTCATTTTTCTCATATTAATACCCTCTTGCTACCTCATGTTCTCTAAGATAATTCTTCCCAGTCCAAATTAGGAATTATCAAGTCGGAGTGGATGGACGAGATACAGGTGAGTGTATAATTCTAGAAAATAGAATCTAATTGTGATTCAGGTTTGCACGGAGAACAAGATATCCATGGTTATCATGGGCTTGGCGTCTATAGAGATTTAAAAAACTCTATTCTCTAAACCAGTCTATAGAGATTTTAAAAACTCTATTATCTGAACCAGGTTTGGAGCTTCAGTACAAATTCACCAATAATTAGAGAATGCTATTTACACCACACTTTTTTGCTATTTTCACTACATTTAACCCCAGGTTTGGAGCTTCAGTACAAATTCACCAATAATTAAGAAATACTATTTACACCACACTTTTTGCTATTTTCACTACATTTAACCCCATACTCCGGCAGTGGCATTAGTTTAAGATTAGTTTGAGGTCGATTAGTTTACAGGTGTTGTGGAGGAAACAGCAAAAAGTGTGGTGGTAATAGTAAGTCTCAATATATATTCCAACAGAACTTACTCCACTCACTACTGGTGAATTACATGTAAATTTTTGGTTATAAGTATTTGCTTAATATTAATAGATAGATTGAAAGATTGAATATCTACAAGAGTGCACTTCCTACCTAACTTGGTGGAATCCCTCACAAGTATTTGATCTGATTTGATCTTCAGATCAAGTATAGGATGACCACATCTTACAAACCAAAAATAGCATGACGAAGAAAGCAAATGTACTTTTGTGTAAAATTCTAAATAAGGTAACCTTCAATTCCACATATGATTGAGATACTAAACTGCTCGGTAGTCTTGTGTGCCTACCACACCACCAAGAAATCACAATTAAGCATACACATACTTCTTGTTGTATGTATGGATTACACGCAATCTAACCTGTGGAATTTGAAGTGCCAATACTATCAAATTCTCTCTAAGGAACAAACGTAGAAAGAAGAGATTCAGGCCATTTGGATGCAGCAACTGATATTCTTGGAAACTAAAAGGGATGACTCCCACAAATACACAAAGGCAAGTCAACTACAAAGGGAGGAATATCACAACAAGAAGATCAAACAAGCGCAAGTAGCTAAAGGAGAGCTAGTGCTACTATATGATAGCCGACGCAAGTTCTTTCTCATGAAGTTGCACCTCACCTGGATGATAATACACAAGGTAGAGACAATTAATAGCAATAGGTCTTTGCAACTTGTTGATATTGTCCATCCCTAAGGTGAATAGCTGGCATGAAGGAAATATTATGCTTGACCCCAAGCCGAGGGAGAGAGTTGACATTGTGTTTGCGAGGATGCTTACATTTGAGGAATGGTGTATGTGATGCACACATTTCCACCAAGATTTTTATTTTTATTAATTTCATTCTTTTTTATAAAGATACAACAACATAAATTAATTTTTAGGAAGAAAAGTCTCTTAGTTGAAGTGTCCTTTGGAGTTGTGTCTATAAATGCAAAGTTAATAGTGGCAATGGCCTAAAGCCAAAGGCATTATGAAGGAAAAATGCAAAATCAGAGGCTAGTAACTTAGGCCTAGAGATGATCGTACAAGAAGAACTTGGCCCAAACATGGCCACACCCAAGGGCCATACACATATGCAGATATGCTACCACATAGCTAAAGAACTTCCACCAAAGAGCATTTTGCATTCAAGAATGAAGGTTTGCATTCAAGGAAGATAGTGAAGGCCTCAAATGAAAAAGATCATTGTGTGATAAAGATTTTTTGGAGAATATTTTACATGTGTGGATGGGTACCTCGCACAAAATGCATGACATGTGCAGAGAAGGAGTGCCCAACCACCAAATGACTAAAGAATGACTAAAGACTTTCCATATAAAACAAAGTGGATATTGGCCGATTTCTTTTTTCATAGAGCAGATTTATCTTTGGCCTTGAGTATAGCTAGAATTCTCTAAGTCTTTGTAGTTTCTGAAATCTTTCATATTTTCAAGCCAACCTGCATTTGCCTTTCCCAAAGCTTTCTTGGAGAGACAAGATAAGATTCATGCAAAAACCCATGAGGAAGATCCAAAGCAGGCACTTGGGTTTCTTGCTCTAGGACTAGGAGTTAAATGACTTTGAAATCACTCATTCATTCATTCATCACTCATTCATTCATTCATCACTCATTCATTCATTCATCACTCATTCATTCATTCATCACTCATTCATTCATTCATTCATTCATTCATGAGAGAGAGAGAGAGAGAGAGAGAGAGAGAGAGAGAGAGAGAGAGAGAGAGAGAGAGAGAGAGAGAGAGAGAGAGAGAGAGAGAGAGAGAGAGAGAGAAACTCACTCAATTGGAGTGAGGATAATTGAAGAAATGTATTGGGACCCAATGAAAGACCATCAAGAGCAACGACCACCTTTAAGGAAGAGGAAGAAAGGTCATTTACTTTGCAAGGATTAGTAGTTGATTTGGGTAAAGGCAAGCAATACAAAGATGCACAATTGGCCTCAAATCCAGAACCAAGTGGGCAAATTGAACAAAAGATGAAAGAGAAACCTCTCATCATCTTGGAGCATCACCTAGTCCTCAAGACCCTAGAGTGTAGTGAGAAGTGTATGTAGAGGAGTAGAAACAACCAAAACCAAAACCTCTACTCAAAGAACAAAGGGAAGAATCAGTCAACATTGAGGCCAAAGTTCTTAACAAGAAGAAGTTGAAGGTCTTCTCTAGAGGAACCAGCCAAAGATGAGGGAAAGGTAACTCAAGGAACTACATTGGAAACAAAGGAGAAAGTCATTTTGTAATTTATTTGGTGGGGATGGTACTATAGCTGAAGGAGCTTATTCTCCCACAATTACTAGGAAGAGAATGCCATGATTGTGGACTACACAAACCTAGTGTATGGTATGCATAAAGAGCTCTACACCAAGAAAGCCAAAGAAGATAATACAAAGGAGGACTATGTCAATGCACAAAGCTTGTACAAGGAGGAGACAAAGAAGGTGAACATGCTAACAAAGTACATCCTTGAGGTAACAAAACAAAATATCACCTTTGTTGTGAGTCAAAAGGAGGAGGAGAAGGAATTGGGGCAAATGAAAAGAGACCTGGGTGAGTTAGGAATGGAGAAGAAGGAGATGCAACTTGGGTATGAAGACCAACTATGAGCATGAGACAAAGAAGTGGTGAGCTTTGGAGCAAATTAGAGAATGCAAGGTCAAGATCTTGACCTTGGACTTGTAGATGGCCAAGTATTGTAAGGAGGTTGCCATGCAGCTTGAACATCAGGGGACTGAATTGAAAAAGGAAATGGAGAAGGAAGCAAAGAGTGGCCAAATGCAAGAGGAGTTAAGGATAAGGAATCAACACTTGGAGGAATCAAAGTTGGAGATTATTTAGCAATTGGAGGAAGTGCAAGACCAGTTTATGGGATGTTAAAGGAGGAATGCAAAGGAAAAGAACTAAAGACAAATCTCCATGAACTGAAAGTTGTAATCTCAAAGGTTAGAAAGGCAAATCTACAAGGAGGAGCAAATGGACTAGCTTGCACTTTGGCTGAAAGACCATCCGAATAGGAAGTCCACCAAAGTGTGTAATATGTACCTATTATATGAAATACAAAAAATTTCATTTCAATTGCCACTCAACTTAAGATATGTTACAGAATGCAAGTATACCTTACCATTACCACTCAACTCAAGATATGTTACAAAATGCAAGTATACCTTACCATTTACCTACTAATCTACTCTCATACATATAAGGACCCATGTTAAGAAGATGTACTCTCCTTCCAAAAAGCTCTCAACTAGAGATGTTACAATAGGTATGCATTTTTTGCCGATACCGCTTAATTTACTCTCATTGAAATATACAAGTTCGAGAAATGTACAATCCTTCCAACACGAATTTCTTGTCATTAATTGTTAATCTGCTTTAAACACTGGTTGAATAGAGTGCCAACACGAGAGAGAACACATCATCCAACCTTCAACACTCGTTCAGTCAAAAACTGCCATAGTAGAAAGAACAAATCATTCCAACAGTAACTAACTGGAGATGTTTTAGCAAGCTTACATTCCTTTCCATTGAAAATTAACCTATAAACAACGATGGTTTAGATTACCCAATACTAGTTCATCTTACTTGCCATCAACCGTTAACTTACATTCAGGACTGGTTGGATATGAGGAAATGAGAGCAAAAGCCATTCCTCAGACGAGAGAACTCATTAAGTGTAAATGAAATGGAAACATGATATATACTAATTTAAATAAATAGTAAATGCATAAAAGAGATGAAGGGAATCTAACAATTTCAATAAGGACATATGTACTCCTCACCAGTAGAGACCTATTATATGTAATAGTTCTCTACTGGTGTAATCAAATAATTACTAAGCAAAGCATGTAGAGAAATAGAAATAGTCCATCACATTTAATCAAAGACGAACATTTAATTGAAGATTGTTAAGCAAGACTTGAAAGATTAAGTAATCTGAAATCGGAACTCGTGCTAAAATCATGAAGGTGAGACGTGTACCATGAAAGAGACGAAAGAGCATTGGGGAAGATGGGTGGGGCGGAACGAAATGGGAGAGGAGTGCATGGTGCCTCGACTGAGTCGGAGCGAAGATAAAACATCGATAGAGCATTAAGTGAAGTGGGTGGAGTGGAGCAAAGTGGGAGCGGAGTAGATGGTGTCTTGATGAGCGGAACGTTACAAATAAAACTAAACCGACAAACATCGGTAGAGCACTAAGTGAGAGTGGAGCGAAGTGGGAAAAGAGTAGATGGTGTCTTGGTTGAGTCTAAGAGGAACGTTAGAGGACTGTGTATTAGAGAATGAGAGTAGAAGATGTTGAGAGAGCGCGAGAGGCAGAGGGAAGCGTTAGAAGGCAAGATAGAGTATGTCACACCATGCACCATGAGTACATGACTCCTAGAACACTCGGGGGATGTATAGGGGATGTAGAGTGGAGCCATTAGAGGACAGAATATAATATATATTGCAGTATGTGCTAAGACTGCATGAATCTCAAAACACTGAACAACTGAAGGAAGCTGAAGGGCAATCATAGTAAACCTGCACATAGACACGTACGATTTAATCAATGTCAAACGCATTGCCAAAGTAGTCGAACAAATATTAGTATTCTTTGTATCGAGTTCATGTGCGGTAGCTCATGAGTCCCAACGCAAACTCGGTTGTTCACTAAAGTGTCATTCAAAGCAATAACGAAGAAGCTGAAAATTATACGGGAACTCGCAAATTCAATGTATCATAAATTTCTGGAGAAGGGAAGGAAAGAGCGTTTGGATAACAATATTCAGAAGGAAAAAGTGTCGGGACAAGATAGTGAGACTAGTCATCAATGCAAATAAAGACTAGCAAGGAGGATTTGTATAATTGTGAGCAAACGACAGGAAGGTATTGGGACAGTACCTGACATTTCTTAAAAGAGAAGTGGATTAATAGAGAAGTATGGAGAACAAATCAAAGTTAAAACAATGATATAAATCTGAAGTACAAGCTCGTTGAGGAAAACTAGAGAGTGATGAGATAAAAACATGAAGAACATGAAGGGCAAAACATTAAGGGAACGTGAGACTAACTGAAGTTGTCAAGCCATTTGTAGTGTCGCATTTAGATTGCTCGGACATTGGAGTTGCAGTGATAGTGGTTAGAGGTATTTTAGGAGTTACTCATAGACTACTTTCCGACCGTCAGATTTTGTGTTCAGAGCATTGACTTCATGGTGGGGCCCACCGTCACTTTGCATCATTTGCACCCTTGGGTGTGCCATCAGTGGGACCATTAGGGTTTGAGACCTAGCTCAAGTCTAAGAGGTATAATTTTGAAGTGCAGCTCCAGGGAGCTCACTTCTTTGATGTTGAGTCTTCGAGTTCTTGGCTATGGTGGACAGAGGCCGGCGAGCATCACTTGGATTCTCTTAGCTAGAGTGGGTGTGGCTTGACTATAATTAGTGCCTAATTATTGGCAATTTATAAAGTGACAAATCAAGTACTAATATAAGTTGAGTTGATTCAAGTGGTGTAAATGAACTGATTACATCAAAGAAGTGAGGGCAGGGGGAAATCGGGTGCAAGTACTACAAGTATTGATGGTATCTCCAAGCTCGGTGGATCGTTGGTAGCTTGATCAAAGTTTAGATTTTCCATGGTGTGCAGAAGCTTGTTGATTGATGTAGATTTGGCAGTGAGGTAGATGGTGTGCAAAAGCAATGGCCAAATTTTGAGCAAAGAGAAGCAATTTTAGAGCAGTGGTTGTGATTTTGAGCTCAGGTGGTGAAAGTTGGACCAATTTGTTACGAGTTGTGCTCAAAAAGAGAAATTGAAGGTGTAGTTGGGAACCTATCCTCATGAATTTGTGATTTGGAAAAACTTAGCATTTCAGTTTGGCATGCGTGGGGAGTTTACCGAGGATTTGGCAGTCAGCCAACTTTATGTTAGATTTTTGGTGGAGTTTACATCAGATTTGGAGGAGTTTTTCCAGATTTGGAGGAGGGTTTGAAGTGGCAAGAAGAAAGGCCTCATTTGGTTAAATTTTGGCCTTTAAAAGCACAGGGTTGTGGGCTATGAGAGGCTACAAAGGCCTAGAAGGGCCATCAAGCCAGCTTGCTGGCATGATGCTAGCTAGTTTAGAGTAGATCTTGGTCATTGTTTGGCAAAATTTGCCCATCTTGCTAGATTGTGCGCAATAGGTTTGACCCCTAGATCTTTGGTTCCTAGACTAGTGCCCTAGCCAATTGGTCCATCCACACCTGTTGTCCTAGTGACTGACACACTATTACCTATACACTTATAGTTTTGGCTAGGAGAGGCAATTTGATCCTATTCCTGGTGATCCTGGTAGCTGTAATACCAAGAGCTAGCCATATGACCTAGATGTGAAATTCGGTTTGGTAACATCTAGAATGATATTATACATGATGGTTGAAATTGATCAAATAGAAGTATCACCAAAAGAGTACTTCTACTAATAGGGCAAAAACCAAAATATACTTGAGAACCTTAGAACCAATAGCTAGACATATGATTTAAAGGTGGAGAATTGGTTTGGTAATGTCTGGAAGGATGTTACACATGATGGACTAAACAGAGCAGAAAGAGATATCACCAAAAGGGGACTTCTACTAATAGAGTAGGAACCAAAATATGCCTGAAATCTTTGAAGGCAATTTCAGAGGCCTAAACGGATGAATTAGGCCTAAAAAATGTGCAGATTCCCCCCCAACAAAGGATTGGTTGGCGTTCACTCCCCCTTGCTTTGTCTTGTTGAGAGCTTTCCAATGGTACCTTACTCACGTGATTCTAAGATTCCTATAGGAAGATTCCTAAAAGATTCCCTCTAGTCAAAGCTTGTTTGACCAACCAGATAGGACCTATACCAGACATGTCACCCATCCAAGTAAGTAATCCAAGGGTGGAGCTTGCTAACATGTCATCTATTTGTGTCCCTAATCCTTTGGTGGAGCTTCCTTGGAGGAGATACTCTTTGTCTATATAATAAAGAGAAGGTGCTCCCCTGGGGCATCAAATGTTTGAGTATGCAATCTGTGTTTTCTCTCTTCTCTTGTCCTTGGAGTATTACAATGGCATCAGAGCGAGTGTTTTAGTCCAAGAGAGTGGATTACCCCTCTTGGAATAGCACGAACTATTGAAACTGAGTAATTTGAGGTGGAGAACATAGAGTAGTTGTTAGACTTAGGAAGGACTTTAGAGAGCGGATGGGATGGATGCACTGGGAGGCCAATTTCCTGCACCTAGCTTTCCATTCTCAAACCCATTCCACATCAAGGTTATGTACATCCAGTGTGAGTAGATGAGGGTATCGCTAGTTTATCACTTTGGTGCAGAATTCATGGACAGAGTGATGAATTCACCAAACCCGGTGATTCTACCTGTGGTGATAGATGACAGAGAGTGGGATTTGACAATCTACATTTTGTTATGATATAATGGATATGAATGTCCCAAATCCTCTCCCTTTCAACACTCAAGTAGAAATCCGTTATGTAGTGAGGCCGAAAGTGATGTTTAGAGATTTTATGGTTAGGAATTTTGGTGAGGAGTATTATCAACGAGTGATAGCTTCTGAGGTCCCAATGGTAGTTTCAATAGTTCATGCGCCTTCCAGAGTGATTATATTGACTCTGTATTGAAGTAGACATTAGCAATCGAGTGTTGTAGGAACCATGGATCCGCAATTGCAAGAGCTGGTGCAAGGAATGCAAGGGATGTTGAATGAATTTCGAGAGATTAAGATGACCATGGAGACATTACAAAGTCAAGTGCAGATCCTCAGGAATGATCAAGCCATGCAAGAAGAAGAGCCGTCTCAAAACCCAGTACCTGCGACTGAAGTACTTGGAGAGGCACCCGTGCCTACAAACCCTATCAATGATGAAGCCACATTGCTACTCTGGATGAAGAAGACCTGCAACATCGAGCCTTACAAGGGGCGGCGTTCAATGGGAGTAGTGGAAAATTAAATCTCAAGAATGAATCGATATTTCTGATTGTTCTCAACAAAGATCATAAAGCATGTTGTAGGCGTGTTTGCATGTGGGTACTTGACCGATAAAGCCCTCACATGGTATGATGCTTGGGAACAATCCATACTGGTAGAGAGAAGGGAGGTCACATGGACAGCAATGCAAGAAGGACTGTTGAAGAATTTCCAATTGGTGGATTCTGTGCAAATGGCTCGAACCCAACTATGGGGATTGCGACAGAAGAATAGCGTACAAGAGTATGTGGAGGCTTTTCTGGATCTACAAGTTGCAATTACCAACATGATTCTAGCAGACGCTCTTGACAATTTCAAACGAGGGTTGAAAGAGCGGATTTGCCAAGAAGTCATGGTGCAAAATCCTCACACAGTATTTGAAGCCATTGCTTGTGCGCAAAGAATAGCAGGAGCATTAGGTGGAGGTGAAGGAGTAGCTCCACCTCAACATTATCAGGCAGAAATGCCACACATGGGTGGACCAGTACCAATGGAATTGGGCAACCTTCAATTTCGGGATCAAGGAGCACGCCCACTTCAAGGGGAGCGGGGACGGGTAGAAGAACTAAGAGATGGAGTCCCATGAGGAGAAGGGAATCAAGGAGAACAACGCCGTTGTTACAATTGTGGTTGTATTGGGCACATATCTACCAACTGTTGCACTTGTTTCCCTAGAGGCCCTCGGCCTTCGTTCAAGCGATCTTTGAACAACATGGAGAGGCACATTGACGAGGAGGAGGTGGAAATCATTTTGGAAAATGAAGATTGCCAATAAATGTACCTCGTGGCCTTACTGGCTCAATAAGGAAGTAGAGAAGCGAGGGAAGGAAGAAGAATAATGCACAACAATCCCGAAAGGCAACCTCACAATTGATTGTCGTGAATGGAATCCTAGAAGGTAATCAAGTGAGAGTATTAATAGATCCGGGAACAACAAAGAATTTCTTGTCTCGCTTTGTTGCAATAAGATTGGGAATGGATCTAGAGAGAGATGGAAGTGAAGAAGTAGAGTTACCAAATGGGCAAACAAAGAGGATTGAATCATTACCTAGACGGGTAACCCTCTCTGTAGGAGAATATCAGGAAGCAATTGAGTGGCAAGTGATACAGTTAGCTCGTTATGATGCGATTTTAGGCATGCCATGGATGGAGCAGTACAACCCTATGGTGGATTGGAGGAAGAAAGTAGTGAGAACACACCAATGGTCAATCATTGGGGTTAAAGAAAAATCACACAGGCAGAAACTGCCTCTATATGTCGTAGGGACGGCAACTGTCTGTAAGACCAATAGATGTTTTATGGGTCTAATAAGAGAAGTCCACAGTTCACAACTCGATGGACAAATTCTTGAGAAATTGAAGGATGTGGTGGATGAGTTTCAAGATGTCTTTCTTGATGATCTACCCTCAAGATTACCACCAAAAGGCGAGTAGATCACAAAATTGAGACACTTCTGAGGAAGACGCCTCCTTGTAAGGCCCCATATCGCCTATCACCTCATGAGTTGGAGGAGTGTAAGACTCAAATTGAGGAGATGCTGCAGAAAGGGTTCATCCAACCTAGCATATCACCATATCGGCCCCTGTCTTGTTTGTGAAGAAGAAAGATGGTATAATGCGCATGTGCATTGACTATCGGGGTCTCAATCAGCAAACAATGAAGAACAAATACCCCTTACCTTGCATGGATGACCTGTTTGATCAACTCCATGGAGTGAGATACTTCACCAAATTGGACTTGCGGAGCGGTTACAATCAAATCCAAATTGCAAAGGAGGATGTGCACAAAACTGCCTTTCGAACCAGGTATGGCCACTTTGAGTATCTTGTGATGCCTTTTGGCCTCACCAATGCACTTGCCACTTTCATGAGTCTAATGAATGACATATTTCTTCCATACTTGGATAAGTCTGTTATCGTCTTCTTGGATGATATCTTAGTATACAGTAGCACAATGACAGAACACAAACAACATCTACGAGAGGTCCTCCAGATTCTAAGACAGAATCAATTGTATGCCAAAATCTCAAAGTGTGAGTTTGGCAAGTTTGAAGTAGACTACTTGGGGCATAGAGTAAGTGCAGAGGGAATTCAAGTATTGACTGATAAAATAAAGATCATTCAAAAATGGAGTGCCCCAGAAGATCAGACTCAACTTAAGAGCTTCTTGGGGTTGACGGGATTCTATCGTAGATTTGTCAAGGACTTCTCCAAGGTTGCACAGCGTTTAACGGCACTACTTGGCAAGGGGAAGAAGTGGACATGGGGAACTGCACAAGAGTTGGCCTTTCAAGAATTGAAGGGCGCCTTGCTACATGCACCAATCTTGAAGTGGTATGACCCAAAACGTCCAATCAAGTTGGCCACAGATGCATCAAGCATAGCAATAGGAGCAGTCCTACAACAAGAGTGGCATGACGGATGACATCCAATTGCATATTTCTCTTGAAAGTTGTTACCAGTAGAGTGCAACTACCACACCACAAAACAAGAAGAGCTGGTCATCGTTCTAGCAACCAAGTATTGGAAGCACTACTTGGGCGAGAAGGCATTTGTAGTAGAGACATCCCACAAACCTCTGGTCTACCTCGAGACGCAGAAGGATCTATCTCATCACCAAATTTGGTGGGCAGAGTGGCAACAACGCTTCAACATGACAATCACCTAAGTGGAAGGTAAGAAGCAACTTGCAGATGCATTCATCCGCATGCCAATGGCCAACAACTTGGTGGTAGAGGTTAAGATTAACCCTGAATTCTGGCAAGAGATTCTGGTTGCTACAAAAACTGACCCACAGATTGTAGAAGCACAATCATCCAAAGGTGTCACCAGTACCCAAGGACTCACCTTTCGGGATGGCAGATTATGGATCCCAAATGTCCCAGAATTACACACCACCATTCTAGCAGAATGTCATGATTTGGCCATTGCAACTCATGTTGGAGTGGACAAGACCTTGGATGCAGTCAAGCGCCATTACTATTGGCCCAAGATGAGCAACAACGTGATGGACTATGTGTGTAGCTGCCTACTTTGCCAACAGAACAAAGCTTCTAATCAAGCTCTTGCAAGGCTCCTTCAACCTCTCCCCACTCCTACCCAATGTTGGGAACAAGTGAGTATAGATCTCGTCTGTGAATTACCCAAGACCACCTCAAGGTTTGACTCCATTGTGGTCTTTGTGGACCGGCTCAGCAAAATGATTCATGTACGCCCTATCACCAAGGAGGTGACTGCTCCACAACTAGCTCAATTATACTTAGATGCAGTCTTTGCTCACCATGGTTTGTCTAGTGGTGAATTGGGTGCCCTCGTCCAGTGGCTACCAAGGTCGATGCAGTCAACACATTTGTTTCTAGAATCCAACAAGGTGTGGAGAGCGCCAAGCACAGATTACAGATTGCACAAAATTGACAGAAGCAGTATGTTGATGCACACCGTCGGCACATAGAGTTCAATGTTGGGGATCAAGTGTGGCTATCGACAACCAACCTCACCTTAGTTGGACCTTGTAAGCTCAGACCTTGTTTTATTGGGCCTTTCTCAATTCTTCGTCGCATCGGCACTGTGGCCTATCACCTTGAGCTACCACCACACATGAAGATCCATCCAGTGGTCCATGTCTCCCTACTACGCAGATATGCTCCCCGATCAGGCCAAGGTCATTCCACACCAGACATTTGACCTTGTCTGCACTCATTGATGGCATAGAGGAATATGAAGTGGAGCATATTCTCCAAAAATGCATGCATGGTACTCGCCACCCGTGGGTGGACAATCTAGTACAATGGAAAGGTTACCCCCTCTATGAAGCCACATGGGAGCCCGCTGCCAATTTGGCACATGCACCTATGTTGGTGCAAACATTTGAGCAACAATTGCACAAGGACGTTGCGTCTTAAAAGGAGGGAAGTCTGTAATACCAAGAGCTAGCCATATGATCTAGATGTGAAATTCGGTTTGGTAACATCTAGAATGATATTATATATGATGGTTGAAATAGATCAAATAGAAGTATCACCAAAAGAGTACTTCTACTAATAGGGCAGAAACCAAAATAGACTTAAGAACCTTAGAACCAATAGCTAGACATATGATTTAAAGGTGAGAATTGGTTTGGTAACATCTGGAAGGATGTTACACATGATGGACTAAACAGATCAGAAAGAGGTATCATTAAAAGGGGACTTCTACTAATAGAGTAGGAACCAAAATATGCCTGAAATCTTTGAAGGCAATTTCGGAGGCCTAAACGGATGAATTAGACCTCAAAAATGTGCAGATTCCCCCCCAATGGAGGAAAGGTTGGCCTTCTCTTCCCCCAACTTTGTCTCGTCGAGAGCTTTCCAACGGTACCTTACTCACGTGATTCTGAGATTACTACAGGAAGATTCCTAAAAGATTCCCTCCGATCAAAGCTTGTTTGACCAACCAGATAGGACCTATACCAGACATGTCACCCATCCAAGTAAGTAATCCAAGGGTGGAGCTTGCTGACATATCACCTATCTATGTCCCTAATCCTATGGTGGAGCTTCCTTGGAAGAGATCCTCTTTGTCTATATAATAAAGAGAAGGTGCTCCCTTGGAGCATCGAACGTTTGAGTATGCAATTTGTGTTTTCTCTCTTCTCTTGTCCTTGGAGTATTACAGTAGCTTAAGATGTAGATAGGAAATCTTATTATGTCAAATGCCAAATGGTGGCAGAGTCAATCCCGTGTTGCTTTATGAGATGGAGGGTTTTTCATTTAGATTTCTTGTGATTGGACCCCTTCCATTCTCTACTTCCTATTTGTGTATCATGTTTGTGTGAGGTGCTCTGAATTTAGAGCGTTGGTGCTTTGGTGTACTCTTGATGGTGAGATTGGAGTTATGACCAATCAAACTACCTTTGTTTCTCTCTAATGAGGCAAGACGTGATGACCTGCAGACCATGAGAGTACATGTTGTGATGGTAGATTACAGGTCGTCCTTTCCCTTAGTGTAGTTGTCTCAATTAGAGTTACATTGGTGAGTAGTATTCCGTTGGTATTGGCATTTGGTGGTGCTTAGTTGGTGTTGGTACTTGGTGGTGTTCAGTTGGTGATGTTGGTTCTTGGTGGAAAACTTGCAATTGCAGTTGGCAATTTGTGGTTACTTTGTCACGATGGAGTTCTTTGGGGATTCCAAAGGAGATAGCTTTGCTATTATACTCAATAGGTTTACTCAAAGTGGCACTTGATATCAGCTTGTATCTCAAGTTCCAATGAGGGAGGAGATTGAGTTTGAATTGGAGTTTGCCATAGGAGTTGATCCAATTGAGAGTGCACTTGGCATGTCCGCACTGTTGTTGTGGGACATGGACAAGATTTATGGGGCTTCCAAAGGCCCATGGCGTTACTTTGGTATAGTGGGGTGCCATTGAGTTGGATGACTTTATTTAGGAGTTTGATAGTTGGTGTGATCTGCAGTAGATGCAAAACCCAACTTTGTTCACACCTTTCATGGCATGAAAGGGATTATTTTAGCACTTGGAGGGTCCACCAATGGACAAATACCATGAATTTAGGAGAGCTCACTTGGAGGAGATTGAGTTATGGAGACAATATTGGTCTCCAAACTATGTCTCCATCACTTCAAGCTCAGTTGCCAAGGGTAGATTGATAGCATTGGTGGAGCTAGTGGAGGTGCATTAGTTGGCAATGGTGCTACTACGAGTGGAGGTACAATTACAAGAGGTGGTGTAGTACCAAGGTTTAATCCCATGGTAGAGTTCTTCCAATGGTTGGGGCAGAACTACCAGAGAGGACTGACAAGCTAAAGAGCTTGCAAGAGTTCCAGTGGAAGGCTAGAGAGAGGCATACACTTGCATGAGGTGGCTGATCAATTTCACTTAGGGAGTTATTGATGCCTAGGCAGTCCAATTTTGGTATGAGATACTAGACAAAGAGTTACAACATAGAGTTTGTGATGCTATGTTGTTGCATGCTACTTTGCCTACTTTGGCAGTGATCTTTGGTTTGGCTGAGCATCTTGAGCTCAACATGGTGGAGGAGAGAGTGGTGACATCTGGATTTTGTAAGGAGATCTCATCTACAACTATATTTTCTTCTAGAGTGCAATAGAGTGCACCATGCTCAATTGGTTTTCAAGGATAGGGTGGACAGCCCAGATCCTATGGAGCAAGTAAAGAGCCTAATGGAGGTAGATCCTTACCTTCATTTTTGGGTAAGTAGTAGCCAATGAGTGGTGGTGTTGCTTGTTGGACTTGTGGTGGACCTCACCATAGGAGAGAGTGTACTTAGGGCAACTGACTTGATACCTCTGGTGCATCACAACCAACATAAAGATAGTGTGAGCATTGTCATAAATACGGTTACTTTAGTGACCAATGCTTTGACCTACACCCGAAGTTACGGAGTGGTAGGGCTACTATGGTAGGTAGTAAAGGAGCTCTAATTCATGGAGGAGAAGGTGGTAGAAGATCTACACCTATAAGGGTTGCAATACCTGCCCTTACTTCTGATACAACTATGGCTACTTGGATTGAGCAGTTGAAGTAGAGATTGGCTAGTATGGCTATTGCTCAAAGGAGATTAGATTTGGGTGTTGAGGCTTCCACCTCATATGCTAGTGATAGAGATGCTTTGGACTTCATGTGCGGAGCAACATAGGTGGATGCATTTGTAACAGTGACTAGGAGTGCAGTACATGCTCTAGAGCCTAGAGGAGCATCAATGGAGTTGGATCCACACAAAAGAGAGGTTGGGAGATAGGTCTGTGAGCCGGCCTGTCTCTCACTCAGGATGAACCTCTGATGGCTATTATGGTAGCGCACCATGGACTAAGAAGGCAAGGAACCCCAACTCCATCATACTCCTCCAAGGCTAACACTCCAAGACTCAAGACATTGCTCACTAGAGAACTCAATGAGAGAGAGATAGTTGCAAATGAAAGGATGATGAGTACCTCCTCACCCCTTGTTTATATACTTGTGAAATAGTTACGTACCAAAGTTACTAATTACCATAGTAACTCAAGTTACTAGACTAAAAGTCAAGTAAAGTCAAAAAGTAGAAAGGAATATCCATTCACATGGGCATATTCCCCTTATCTTGACCCAACCACTAAAGCAAGGATTCCTTCACATGGGCTATCCTTGGACTAAAGAAGAATCCAAAACAAAAAGGCTTGCGGGCCCAAGAGTTCTCAACTCTTTCCCCAAAGCCAAACACCTAGGAATAATACCAAGTCAACACACTAAAATCCAAAATAGTGGTGCTCATCTTTTCTACTTCCTCTAAAGTAAGGTCCCATCTATCTTAGCTATGACTAACTTTAGCTAACCATGACTAATATAGAACCATCCTTTATCTCTATATAAATAATATCTCTTAAGTACTTGTAATACCAAGCTAAATATCACAATACCACACACATGCACAAATGGGTGTTACATTTACCCCCGGACTAAGTTTTCACTTTGTCCTCAAAGTGAAGGTCTCTCTACCTTCTATGGTACATCTTCAACTTATCATGGTTAATCCTATCAAAGTATCTTTCTCCCAACTCCTTGAGATCATAGGTGTAATTTCCCCACACCTTCTCCACTATGAAAGGTCCAAAGTACTTAGGCAAAAACTTCTTTTGCACTCTCTTGAATCGAATGGAATCAAACAACATTACCCAATCACCTTCTTTGAAAGGCTCCACCTTCTTCTTGTCTTGCCTCTTATCATAGCTCTCCTTTTGTTTCCTTTGGGCTTGCTCCACTCGAACCATAGCAACTGCTCTTGCCTCTTCCAACTCCATGAGTTGATCCTTCCTTGACTTCTCTACATCACCTCCTTGTGCTTTCTTCAATCTCCTATGAATGCTTTGGAAGGTAGGAAGATCAAAGTGAATAGGTAAGGTAGACTCAATACCATACACCAATTGAAATGGAGAATATCCAGTGGAAGTTTTCATGGTTGTCCTATACTCCCACAAAACTGCATGAATCCTCTTGTCCCAATGATGTTTAGCCCCCTCCATTTTTGCATCTTTGGCCAACATCATGCACAAGGTCTGATTGGTTCTCTCTGCCAAGCCATTGCAATTTGGCTTATAGGATGTAGTTACTCTATGTGTGATAGAGAAATGTCGTAGCATGGCTGTAGTAATGCTTCCTATAAACTCTCCTCCTCTATCAAAACCAACTCCAAAGGGCATCCAAACCTAGTGATAATGCGTTCATAAAGAAATCTACCCACTTCATCTTCATTCTTGTCCCTCAATGGTCTAGCCTCAACCCACTTGGTAAGGTAATCAGTAACTACCACAATGTACCGATTGTTCCTTGGGGTTCTATTGAGAGGACCTAAAAAATCAATTCCCCACTTCTCAAAAGGTCCTAGCAATGGAATTGATCTAAGTGGTGGAGTGGATGTAGAATTTCTAGCAAAAGCTTGACAAACATGACAAGTTTTGCAATAATCAAGACAATCCTTGAAAATCCCTCTCCAATGGTAACCTGCATCTAGAATCTTGAAAGCAGTCACCTTTCCTGCAAAGTGTCCTCCACATACTAAACCTTCATGAAACTCCTTTATGAGTAGGATAGACTCTTCCTTACCCACTGCTCTTCGAAGTAGACCATCTGCTCCTTGGTGAAAAAGAATATCCTCCACCATTGTGTAAGGTCTAGATCTTGCTGCAAGGGCCTTCCTCTCCCTAGCATGCATCCCTTCTGGATAGTTACCTTTTGTCACAAAATCCACAATCTCCTTGTACTCCATTGGAACCTCTTGAGTGACTGAGATTGTCATGAGCTCCTCATCCGGGAAGGAATCATCCATTGGCTCATCTCCATCATGATCATAGGCTCTAGATAATAAATCAGCATTTGCATGTTTCTTTCCTAGCCTATCTTCAATGGTGTAGTCATACTCAGACAAGAGTATCATCCACCTTGCTAGTCTCCCTTCAACATTAGGCTTGTTGAAGATGTACTTCAAAGCCTTGTGATCCGTGACAATGGTGGCTTTCCCTCCAATCAAGTAGTGTCTAAACTTCTTGAGACCAAAGATCACTGCCAACCCTTCTCTCTCCGTGACAGAGTAGTTCTTCTCTGCTGAAACCATCTGCCTACTAGCATAAGCTATTGGATGATCATGCCCATCTTGGTCTAATTGACTAAGAGTGCATCCTATAGCTACATTAGAAGCATCAGTGTAGAGGATGAAAGGTTTACTCCAATTAGGTTTAGCAAGAATTGGAGCTACAACAAGGGATTGCTTGAGCTCCTCAAAAGCTTTGAGAGCCTCCTTGTCTTCCAAAATCACCATGTAATCTACACTCTTCTTCATGTAGATGGTCAATGCATAAGCCTTGTTAGAAAATGAGAAGATGAACCTCCTATAGTACCCAACCATCCCCAAGAATTGGCGTAACTTTGTCAAGCTTGAAGGGAATGGAAGGTCTGAGATTTTCCTCACCTTCTCAGGATCAACTGCTATTCCATCCTTGGAGATGATATGCCCCAAAAGTAGACCTTCTTCACATCCAAAAATGCACTTCTCTGGGTTGAGTGATGCATTTGCCTCATCCAAGCGTTGCAAGACTTTGATTAGGTGCTCAAAGTGCTCCTCCTTGCTCCCATAGACACAAAAGTCATCAATGAAATCTCTCACAAATTTCCCAATGAAAGGTTCAAATACCTTGTTCATGAACCGTTGGAATGTGGCTGGAGCATTGCAAAGCCCAAAAGGCATGACCTTGAAAGCGTAAGTTCCCCAAGGTGTGGTGAATGTGGTGAGTTGTTGATGCTCTGGTGCAATTTTGATTTGGTTATATCCACTATAACCATCTCCAAAACTGTACCTCTCATGACCTGCAACCTCCTCCAAGATCTCATCAATGAATGGCAATGGGTAGTAGTCCTTCTTGGTAACAACATTGAGCTTCTTGTAATCCACACATACCCGAAGCTTGCCATTCTTTTTCTTCACAATGACAATTGGAGACATCTATTCTGAATTCTCCACCTCAAAGATAAATCCAGCCTCCTTGAGCTTATCAATCTCCTCCTTCACAACCAAAGATATTGGTGGGCTAATGCGACGTTGCTTTTGGCGGATTGGTCTTGCATGTGACTCCACCTCTATCTTGTGCTCCTCCAAGGTGACTTCCTTCAAATCCTTGTAATTAAAAGCAAACACATGGATGAACTTGCGGAAAATCTCCTCAAATCTCACCTTCTCCTCCTTGGTAACATTTGGGCCATACTTGAGGGTAGATAACCTTCTCTCTACCTCCTCAAGTGTCAATGGTGATTTATCTGGGTCCTTCAAAACCTCTGGCTTAGGTGCAAAATCCATATAGCACAAAAGATACACATCTGAATCAGATTCAGATTCATCCTCCTCCGTGGAAGTCTCCTCTTCCATGCTTGTGTCCACACCTGAAGCTCCTTCTTCAGAATCTGATTCCCAATAATCAGAAGATGGTGTATCTGAATGTGAAGTGTTGGTGGTGTTAGTCACAGGAACAGTGACTCTATGGTTTGATGGCCCAATCCTCAAGTACCCTTTGTGCCATCGATCAGTTGTGCGTGCTGCTCTCAACCATGGCCTCCCAAGAAGTAAGTCATAGCTTGAATCCTTCAAGACTTGGAAAGTCATGAGATTTTGAACTCCCATAACTGAAACTACCACCTTATCCATCACCCCTACTGGTCAAACTTGTTGCTTGTTTGCCATGCTTACCACAAATGTTGAAGGTCTTGAGGGTATCATACCCAACTTCTTCATCAACCTTTCTGACATGGCATTCACTACTGATCCTCCATCAACCAATGCATCCTTGATGTTGTGACCATTCACTCTCACATCAATCTTGGAGGCATATTCACAAGCTTCCCATGGTGCTGGCTTGGCATCCACCACTCCCATTGATACTTGAACTTTTACCTTCTTCTTCTTCTTGCTCCTTGTAGAACTCAAACCACCTCTAAGCTCCTTTCTCAAGGTAGGGTTCAAAGCAATTAATTGGCCCACTGTGATGTTAGCCTTGTGACTACCAACATCCTCCAACAGATTGCAGTTCCATTGTTGCTTTGAGATCAAGAAGTCCTCCATCCCCAACTTCTTCCTTGGAGTCTTTGTTGTTGATGGTGTTGAGGTGCAAGTGCTCCTAGTAGACATAGGAGTATCCTTGCTTGAAGTAAATCCTTGAGAAGAGTGAACATCCTCTACAAAACGATCTCTCTTCTTCTCTTGTGCCAAAAGCTCCAAATTAAGACCCTTGGAGTTTGAGCACTCTCCCTTCTCATACTTGCTCTCAACCACATCTATGGATGCTATCCCCTTACCTTTGTTGGGATTAGGAGCCACTTGGGTTTCACTACCTCCCTCTTTCCCTCTATTGGCTCCCTCATAACCCCTTCCTCCATGGTAAGTGGAATTTGGGCAATTCCTTTGGATATGGCCTCTTCCTCCACAACCAAAACAATTTCTATCATTGAAATTGTTGGCTGGTTGGCCTCCTCTATATGGATAGTTTCCATAACTCCTAGGCCCTCTCCCTACATTCTGATCCACCTCTCTCTTCTCCCATAGTTGCACCACATTGATCTTGAGATCCGCAAGTTGTTCTGTGATGGTTTGGAGTGGATCTTTTGGTGGAGGTGCAAGAACTGGAGCAACTACTACTTGTGGTGCAACCCTTGTCACCAAAGTATCAGAAGTTCCACCATACTTGTAGCCTTGAGGAGGATGCACAACCTCCTTCACCACCAAATCACTCTCATCCCCTTCCAAACTCTCCTCCATACGAATTGCGATCTTGATAGCTTCAACCTTGGAAGAAGGTTTCTCATATCTCACCTTGCTTCTAATTTGTGGTCTCAATCCTCCCACAAAATTCTTGGTGAGCATGGCCCCTATGCCAATCATTGTAGTCTCCACATCATCCCCACCCTTCCTCAACACTATGCGAAATCTGGACTCCAACTTTTCCACTCTTTCCACATAGACCCTCACTTTCTCTCCATCTCCTTGCTTGAGAAATGTAACCTCACTCATCAATCTCTCATAACTCTCATTAGGAAGAAAGTTCTCAATGAGTGCTGAAGTCAAAGTCTCCCAAGACTCCTCTTCCCCCTCTCTCCTCTCTCTCTTTTGGTATTCTGACTCATACCATGTAAGTGCTGCATCCTCAAAGAAATCTGGTAATAATGAGGCCCACTCATTCTTCCTCCTCTCATTTTTTCCTATGCAAGCTCTCTTGAAGTCTCTCACAAAGGCCTCTACATCTTCTCCATCCTTGCCAAAGAAAACCGGAAGTTTCCCCATCTTAACCCCTCACTATCTTTCTTTTCTCTCAATTTTTTTTTCTTTTTTTTTCTCTCACTCTATTACTAATAGAGTATATACATGACTAACACCATCTGAGAATAATCCACTCTAGGGAACACAAAAGGTTCAGGTTGCTCCAAGATTTCTATAGCAACATCAAATCCTAGAGTGCATATTAATCTAACTCTCATGGATAGTTTATCCATAAGTTGAAAGATTATCTCCATCACTAATCTTGAGAACTAGCTGATGAAGGTGGTAGTATTTCTGTAGCTGTACTAAGACTCTCTCCAAGATCCTTCACCAAAGTTTCCAAAAGTGCTTTTACTCCACTACACTCATGTCCTTTTGGAAGTCCTTCAACTCCACAAACCTCACACAACTCCTTGGTCTTAGATCTTCTCCCTCCCAATCTTGGTGAAGAAGGTCCAACATGCAAACCCAAGTCAAGTAAGCCTCTCCTTTCCCTCAATCTCTTGCTCTCAAAGGTCAATGGACATGAACTTGCCTTATGTCCCTTCTCTCCACATAGAAAGCACTTAGACTCACTCTTTCCTCCAAGTGGTGTAGGTTTTTGGATCCTCTCAACACTCTCTTCAAATTCTATTGTAAACTCTCTTTTCCTCAAATCCACCCCTACAATCACCTCAAACCCTTGGGGAACCTTGCATAATCTCAATTTCCACTCTTGATGACCCTCCATGTTCCCCAAGATGAATCTAAACACTCAAACATGCTTTTTGTTGATCTCAAACTTCTCATGCATGAGATCTCCACTATGCAGAATTGACCCTTCCTCACAATGTCACTCAAATCTCACAACCAATATGTCACAGTCCTCTGAAATTTTCCACACTTGATCACAACTCCAGGGCGTCCCTCCCTGCAAAATTTCAGATTTTTTCATTGAGCCATTTGGCATAGACACCTTTCTATTCAGCACCCATATTTCAGATTTGGTCTGAAAACCACCCCCCTCACTTCAAAAACTTATAACGCCCTGCACAAAAACGATCTCTCTCTAATTTTTGTGGCAAAAGGTAGTATACAATGCACTGAATTTTCTTGAAAATTTTCAGAAGAATTCACTGAAAATTGGAGAAATGGCAGACTCTGTACAATTTTCCAGAGAGCATGCAATTGCGGGAGCACTTTACCCTATCAACTTTCAAAAATTCTAGCCCAGTGCGCATAGAAGCTCTCTCAATAATTTCAAGTGTGCTAACTGAAAGATAACCCAAACTATCATTTGTAGAAATCTCAAGTCCAGATCTCAAACTTGAGATTTTGCCCAAAATCACCTTAATCTCCAAAATCTGCAATCCACCTCACACAATCTCTCCAATTCCTCTCATGTGTACAAGATGTACAAAATCACCTCAAAGACATCATAATGAACTACAGGGTATACAAATGGATCTTGGTTCTCTAACATAAGTTCAGCCCTCTCCTCTCCTAATGTTCTCTCCAAGTGAGCTCTCATAGCCTCCTTCTGCCTAATGTAGAATTGGACGCGGAACATTATCTTGCCTTCTAGAGAGGTCCCGGCAACGGAACCAAAAATGTGAGCCGGCCTGTCTCTCACTCAGGATGAACCTCTGATGGCTATTATGGTAGCGCACCATGGACTAAGAAGGCAAGGAACCCCAACTCCATCATACTCCTCCAAGGCTAACACTCCAAGACTCAAGACATTGCTCACTAGAGAACTCAATGAGAGAGAGATAGTTGCAAATGAAAGGATGATGAGTACCTCCTCACCCCTTGTTTATATACTTGTGAAATAGTTACGTACCAAAGTTACTAATTACCATAGTAACTCAAGTTACTAGACTAAAAGTCAAGTAAAGTCAAAAAGTAGAAAGGAATATCCATTCACATGGGCATATTCCCCTTATCTTGACCCAACCACTAAAGCAAGGATTCCTTCACATGGGCTATCCTTGGACTAAAGAAGAATCCAAAACAAAAAGGCTTGCGGGCCCAAGAGTTCTCAACTCTTTCCCCAAAGCCAAACACCTAGGAATAATACCAAGTCAACACACTAAAATCCAAAATAGTGGTGCTCATCTTTTCTACTTCCTCTAAAGTAAGGTCCCATCTATCTTAGCTATGACTAACTTTAGCTAACCATGACTAATATAGAACCATCCTTTATCTCTATATAAATAATATCTCTTAAGTACTTGTAATACCAAGCTAAATATCACAATACCACACACATGCACAAATGGGTGTTACAGGTCAGACTTCCCTAGTCTTTCACGCTCTCTAAGGCATTGCAGACAACATCCATGGTTCTTAGACATCCTAGTGTAGGTGTGGTAGGTGGTGGTAGGTGGTGATGGGGTGCATGATAGACTACTTGCTAATCAGCCACCTACTATTACATAGATTGAGTCTAGCAAAATATTAGGGGCGGCTCAGCTGATTATGCATTGCCCTTTGTTTCAGCCAGTGACATGTTACATTGGGTGTTGACCCGGCCCCAATGTTCTGGTTGGTTGCCATGCTTTGTGAGAATAGGGATGATGTGGTTCCTACTTCTAGAGTAGAGGTGGTTAATAGTGGAGCTGCCTTGGTTCAGGAGCATGGGACCTGCTCAGCGACCAGTGGTTTGTGATAGGCAGCAATCGCTAGATTGGAGGAGTTACCAACTAGACCGGCCTTTGAGCGAGCACAGTTCACACTTAGTGTTGTCCTATTTAATGACCAAGTGGGGATTTTCCATTTGGTAGGACTTTTAGGAAAAGTCTATACACCACAAAGAGTCTTATTAGACTATGGTGTGTAGCCCTTTATGGTGGGGAAAGTGGCAGTTATTGGTCTAGTATTATGGAAGACCGATGTGAAGAGGTATCCATTTAAAATTCAAACATCTCTAGGAGAAGGTTCAACATAGTACATCACACATGGAGAGCTAGTTGTTTAGATTCAGCCTAGTCATCCAACTGATAGCTTGGTGGTGAGAGCTCCGGCTATTGCAACAATAGCTGAGTCATATGATGTGCTAGTCGATGGAGCACTGCTATACCTCATGGGTTTCAATATTGACTATTTGGAGTAGATAACCTCCTATAGACTAGGTTGGTAGTTGGGTGAAGGACAAGTATATCACCTATCAATACGCTTTAATAGTGGTAGTCTTGGCTCACTATAGTTTAAGACCAAGGTAGTTTCAATTTTAGCTTTCAGTGGTGCAGTTACTTGGCCTGGTGATTTATTAGAGAGGAACGCCCATGTAGAGGATATTTCAGTACCAAAGGAGATCACTCAGATTTGGAGTACAAGTTGGATTGTTCCATCCACCTTGGATATTCTATTGTGGAGTTCAGAGGAGGCTTTGCAACAATATGCAAATCGGTTGGTGTAGCAAGCTTGGAGTGGAACCTTTGTACTACTAGGAGATGAGTGTGAGGATGAGCCTCCAACGTCAGTAACCTTGACACCTTTGGATACTACACTCATTGCTTGGCAGTATCTAGTAGAGGGAGTATATCTATTGGAGTTGTTTGGTGGGATTAGCACCAGATTAGCTATGGTCCTATAGGCAAGTATACGAGTATATAGGTACTTGTATGTTGAGAGAGATGAGATTGCTAGGCGAGTCTCTCTCCATCATGTGGCACACTTGGCTTATCAGTATCTTGAGTTATTACTAATGTCAACAATTAGGGGTTACTAGAAGACCCTACTAACAAATATTTCCTTGTTGGGAGTGCAAGACTTGGAGAGACATGGTCTCATTCACTTGGTCATTGCTAGATGGCTATGTGAGGAACATAAACGTGTTGGCCAAGATTTGGATCTTCAAGATACCTATTCTTATGTGTTTTGGGAGATGTTACAAATACTTCAACATCTCTAAGTTCATCAATCCATTTCTCTAGCTTAACTTTTGGAAAACATTCCTTTGACGGGTGATTCTTGCACTAGAGTGGTGGCAAGTACCCATCAGGTCCATTCTTGGATGGGACCTATTGTATTGTTAGATGCAACTAGAGTGGGATCACGAGCTCATTATCTTCAGCTTTGGTGGACAAACCTCTTACCTAGAGAGGTTCTACAATGCGCTTATGATGGGATTCAACGACTAGACCACATCATTATTGATGACATCTTGGATGTTGGGCATTAGTCTTAGATGGTGGTAGAAATTGATAGGTCCATCTATGGCAGTGGTGAACCTAGTTGGACAGCCTAGAGTTGCTTTTCCCACACTTATGAGTTTCCCATGCTCTCATGCTTTTTGAGAAGGAGGTCTTGGACTGGTTTGGGACTCACAGTTGTAGTAGTTGGTGGAGCCTAACACCGATGAGAGAGAGCGGGCGGGTTTTTGCATTGATATTACTACTATTCCAACAATGTCAAAGGCATCCAAGCATCATCTGTGAGCCGGCCTGTCTCTCACTCATGATGAACCTATGATGGCTATTATGGTAGCACACCATGGACTAAGAAGGCAAGGAATCCCAACTCCATCATACTCCTCCAAGGCAAACATTCCAAGACTCAAGACATTGCTCACTAGAGAACTCAATGAGAGAGAGATAGTTGCAAATGAAAGGATGATGAGTACCTCCTCACCTCTTGTTTATATACTTATGAAATAGTTATGTATCAAAGTTACTTATTATTGGAGTAACTCAAATTACTAGACTTAAAGTCAAATTAAGTCAAAAAGTAGAAAGGAATATCCATTCACATGGGCATATTCCACTAGCATGTGATCTTATCTTAATCCAACCACTAAGTCAAGGATTCCTTCACATGGGCTATCCTTGAACTATAGAAGAATCCAAAACAAAAAGGCTTGTGGGCCCAAGAGTTCTCAACTCTTTCCTCAAAGCCAAACACCTAGGAATAATACCAAGTCAACACACTAGAATCCAAAATAGTTGCAAAAGACCAAGACCGAGGAGAGAAATAGGAGAATGAAACTCATATTAGAACACTTGAATGAGGGAAAACTCCAAATGCCTAGCATGAGCTTTGGCTTTGGTATTATAGGTAGCATACAAGGCCCTTGAGAAGCTTCTCAAGAAGCTTCCTCAAGCCGCTTTCTTAGAGTGCAAGCCAAGTTAACTAGGTAGCTTCTCAAGAAGCTTCCTTCTAGAAGCTACCTACTTGACGTGCAAGCTAAGATAGTTGGAAGCTTCTGGAAGCTTCCTTTTAGAAGCTACTTACTTGCGGTGCAAGCTAAGCTAGCCGCGAAGCTTCCCAAGAAGCTTCCTAGATACTTATAGAATATTCTAGGCTAATTTGTCTTATGTGCCATTTTGTAAGTCCGACTAACTTCGTCGCTAAACTCCATATTGTTACATATTCTCCTGCTGCTAGTTGGTGACGTCCTCGTTGCCAATGAAGCTTCAAGTTCTTGGATGGCCGTCTATGCATTCTAGAGGTGAGAAAGAGGTTCCCATGTGGCATCATGAAAGGGATACCCTTTCCAAAGATCCTTGTACTCCGTATGTTGGCAATGGCCTCGTTGAATATGGCAACGTGCAAGGATACAATCAAGTTCATACTCCTCATGATCATTGATAGGGACAAGAAGAAGGGGAGGTTGGACTCAAGAGGAAAAGGAAGAGGGGTTAGGAACAAAGGGTTTCAACTTGGAAACATGAAAGATAGGATGGATACGTATATGACAAGGCAAGGCAAGTCGATAAGCAACAGGAGAGACAATTTGGGTGATATCAAAGGACTCAAGAGGAAAAGGAAGAGCGGTTAGGAACAAAGGGTTTCAACTTGGAAACATGAAAGACATGATGGATACATATATGACAAGGCAAGGCAAGTCAATAAGCAATAGGAGAGACAATTTGGGTGATATCAAAGGGTCCCATCCAATTAGGGGCAAGTTTACAAACTTGGGTATTAAGTGGGAGAGGGAGGTTACTAGAGGATAACATGACTTTATCACCAACTTCAAAGGTGAGATCATGACAATGGTGGTCCGCATATTATTTTTGGCAATTCTAAGCAACAAGGAGGTGAGACTTGGCTTGTTGGAGAGAGTGGGATATAATGGTCAAGAGTGTGGAAGTATGAGGAACTTGAGATGAAGTGGGAGTAAGAAGAGAATCTAGAACAAGCAAATCTTAGCCAAAATTGAGAAAGAAAAGAGAAAATCCGGTGCTTGCCTGTTTGGAATTGTTGTAGGAAAATTCTACAACTGCAAGACATTCATCCCAATTAGTATGGTGAACATTGACAAAGACACACAACATATCCTCCAATGTATGATTTTCATGTTTGGTTTGTCCATCAGTTTGAGGATGATAGGCCGTGGACAAAGCAAGCTTGGTGCCGAGTATCTAGAAGAGTGCTTGCCAAAACTTCCTGGTAAATCAAGGATCATAGTTGGAGATGAGTACAAGTGGCATCCCATAATGCTTGAAGACATTGTCAAAGTAGATTTGCGCTAAGGTTGGAGCATCCACGGTATCACAGGTTGGTGCCAAGTGGATTTGCTTACTAAGCTTATCCACAAATACCACGATTGCGGTGTGTCCTTGTTTTGTCTTTGGAAAAGATGTGATGAGATCCAAGCTCATATGCTCCCAATGAGTGGATGGAATGGCAAGTGGTTGAAGGAGTCCACACGGCTTCTGGTTGCTGGCCTTGTTAAATTGGAAGCTCTCACACAATTGGATAAATTCTCAAACATCTTGTGTCTTGTTGGGCCACCACCATTGACGTTGGAGGGTACCCAAGGTCTTGTCTACACCCATGTGACCAACGATGGGTAAATCATGGGCTTCTTGAAGGCACACAAGTCGAAGATCACCTTTAGCTGGAACATAGATCCGGTCCTCATAGAATGAAAGGCCTTCCTTGATGGAGAAGGTGTTGTACTTCTTATTGCATGCCGTAAGGCAACCATGTATCATTGGAAGAAGGGATCTTGGTGTGGAGCTGACTGAAACTTGTTTTGGACCTTGGAGTCAATTGACACCATTAAAATTGCCATTGTGATGAGAGAAAGAGACTTCAAATCAGATTGTCATGATAGAGCATTAGGGATGACATGGAACCGACCTGGTTTGTACTCAAGTTTGATGTCATATAGTTGGAGTTGTTCCTCCCATCAATGATGTCGACTCTTCATGTGTTCCAAGTGTAGGGTTTGCAACAATGGTTTGTGATCAGTTTGCATGATCATTTGTTGCCTCAAGAGGTAATGCCTCCAAACCTTGGTAGCGTATACCATTGCGAGTTGTTCTCAATCTCAAGCAAAGTAGTTTTGTTCAGCCATATTGAGTCTGCAAGACACAAAGGAAATGGGATGGAGTCCATTTGGGAATTCTTGTTGCAGCACGACTCCAATTGCAAAGTTAGAAGCATCAAAATCAACCACACAAGGTAGTTGAAGATCATATGGTTGAAGAATGGGTCTTGAAGACACCTTATGATTTAACTTCTGGAATGCTTCTTCATGCTTGGTGGTCCACATGTTCTGGAAACTTGAGTCCTTTCCCAAGAGGTCAGTCAATAGTGCAGCCAGATGAGCATAATAATAGATGAACCGTTGGTAAAAACTGGCCAATCCATTGAATGCCCATACTTCTGTAGCATCCTTTGGGGTAGGCCAATTTGTAATGGCCTTGATTTTCTCTTCTTCCATATTGATCCCTTCTGATGAGATCTTATGACCCAAGAAGATAACCTCCTGTTGCCAAAAGGTACACTTTGACTTCATGCAGTAAAATTTCCATTGTCATAGTCAACTTAGGACTTCTCGCACATGATTCATGTGTTCTGCCTTTGTCTTACTATAAATTAAGATATCATCCAAGAACACCACCACGGACCAATCCAATAGTCCATCCAACACCCAATGCATCTAATCCATGAAGACTGCTGGAGCATTAGTGAGTCCAAAAGGTAGAACTCTCCACTCAAAATGCCCATACCTTGTACGAAAGGCAGTCTTTTGCACAACCTCTCTATCAATAGGAATTTGCCAATAGCCGCTATGAAGATCCAACTTGGAAAAGTAACATGCTCCACTTAGTCGATCAATCAAGTCATCAATCCAAGGCAAGGGATATGCATTCTTCACGGTTTGCTTATTGAGCCCACGGTAATCAATACAAAAATGAAGTCCTCCATCCTTCATTGGAGCAAATAGTACCGGTGCTCCCCAAGGAGAGGTACTATGTTGTATGAAGTCCTTCTCCAACAACTCTATAAGTGTTGTTTGCAACTCCTCCAACTCCTTTGGTGAGAGCCAATAGATTGGTTTACTCATTGGAGTACTCTCTTGCAATAACTTGATCTTGAAGGGCATACCTTGATTGGAGGGTAATCCCTTTGGCAGATCATCCGAAAACATGTCTGCAAACTCTTGAACTATCCGATCAACCATTGCTTGATGAGGCTCTTGGCCCTCCTCCGATTGTTCTTGTGCAATCGGCTTGATCCACACCATAAATACAGGCTTATCTTCCTCCAAAGCTTTCTCTATGGCTGCTTTACTAACCAACTTCCCTTCCAAGGACTCATCTCTCTTCCAAGCTTGCTCCATGGTTGCCTTCTTGGCAAATTTCTCATCTTGGGACTCCACTCCCTTCAAGGTTCGCTCTACGGCTACCTTCTCAACAAACTTCCCATCTTGGGACTGACTATTCTTAGGTATCTTAATCAGGGGTGCCAAAAAACCTAATAAAAAATTCCTACCTTGGTGTTGTACTTGAATTCGGGGTCGAGTCCAATTGAATTAAACCTTATGATGTTCAAGCCAAGATAGACCTAGAATGATATCATAGTGTAGAGGTGCCACTTCAAACCTCATACACTCCAAATACTCCTTCGCAATATTGAAGGTAACAGGATGTGAGGTGCAAAATGCAAAACCCTTTCTACCATCCGCCATCATCAAACTACTTTGAATCACTAGCTTGATAGGAATACCCAATTCCTTTGCTACTTGCATAGACATGCAATTCTTTGAACTTCCAGAATCAACCAAAATCCTACAACCCCAATTAGATCTCATACCTTGCAAGTGAAGCAAACTTGCATAGGTTGAGCCTTTAATCCCATTGGAACTAATCAAGCTCCCAATAGGCGGCTCAAAATCTCCTATTGGTATTCTTTGTTTCCTTGATCATTTGGTTCCACAAACTCCATCTGGGCAACTTGTCGAGGTCGCCCATTCCTAAGTGGACATTCAGCAATGTGATGTCCAACTTGGCAACAATAAAACAACCTCCATTTGTTGCAATCTTTCTCTATCTGCTGCACCAAGTGGCCTCCGTTGGATAACATCAATCTCCATTGGTGTTGGTTCTTCCACCTATGCGTATTGTACTGGTAAGCTTGGTGTAAGTTGAGGTCAAGACCAAGTTGTTGTAACCAAGAAATCAAAGCGCTCAACCAATTGCATGGCTTCTTCTATGTTTTTTGGTTCTCACATGGTCACCTCCAATTTGGTTTGTGACTTCAATCCACGCACAAATTGATCCAAAACTTCTCCTTCTTGTATATTTGGAATTTGCATGATGATATTCTAAAATTGTGTGATGTAGCCTCTTACTGAGCCAATCTGCTTCAACTCCGCCAATTTATCTTGTGCGGCTCAGGTGGCATTTATAGTTTGAAATCAACCAAGTATTGCATCCTTGATTTTTGTCCATGTCAAAATTTTGGTGCAACAATCTATTGTTCAACTCACTCCACTCAAAATTGCCACCAAAGTTTTGCCACATCATCCAATTGGCTAGAAGCCAAGAGAATCTATTTCTGTTCATCTTGAAGATTGGTGGCTTCAAAGTAACATTTGCAATCAAACACAAAATCCTCCATTGTGCCCGAAAGATTCTTGCCTTCAAACACCTTAGGTTTTGGAAATCAAATACAATATTCTCCATCTCGGACTGGCGCTCTCTCTATATGTTCTCATTGTTGTTGGTCTTGTTCATCCAAAAATCAAGTAAGGTGCTCGATTTGTTGCTGCATTGCAAGGATAATGTCCGGTATTGCCACCATAGCTACTACTCTATCTTACTACTCCCAGTTTATCTAATTGATTAACACATAGATACAACACGTCCACCTTTCTCCATAAGTGACAACCGGAAGTATCAAGGGTTCCTCAGACACGGTGATCATATGTAGAAAATCTTGCCCAAAGCGTGAGGTGATGAATTGTGTGAAGTGGTGCTTGGGTAATATTTGGACATGAAAATCCCAATACTTTGGCGAAAGTGGATTTGATGGTCCATAAATTCCTTCCATCCCATTCCTGCTCTGATACCAATGTAAAAGACCGAGACCGAGGAGAGAAATAAGAGAATGGAAACTCACATTGGGACACTTGAATGAGGGAAAACTCCAAATGTTTAGCATGAGCTTTGGCTTTGGTATTTATAGGTAGCATACAAGGCCCTTGAGAAGCTTCTCAAGAAGCTTCCTCAAGCCGCTTTCTTCGAGTGCAAGCCAAGTTAACTAGGAAGCTTCTCAAGAAGCTTCCTTCTAGAAGCCGCCTACTTGACGTGCAAGCTAAGCTAGTTGGAAACTTCTAGAAGCTTCCTTCTAGAAGCTACTTACTTGCGGTGCAAGTTAAGCTAGCCATGAAGCTTCTGTCACGCCATTTGTAGTTCCACATCTAGCTGCTCGGACATTGGAGTTCTAGTGATAGTAATTAGAGTTATTCTAGTAGTTTCTCAGGGACTACTTTCCGACAGTCTGATTTGGTGTTCGGGGTACTGACTTCACGATGGGGCCCACCGTGAAGTCAGTACTTTGCACCGTTCACACCGTCGAGTGTGCCATCAGCGGGACCGTTAGGGTTCCAGTGCTAGCTCGAGTCCTGGGAGGTATAGTTTCAAAGTGAGCTCCAGAGAGCTCATTTCTCTGATGTTGAGCCTTCGAGTTCCTGGCTATGGTGGACAAAGGCCGGTGAGCGTCACCTGGATTCTCTATGCTTGAGTAGGTGTGGCTTGACTGTAATCAATGCCCAATTGTTGGCAATTTATAGAGTGATAGATCAAGTATTGATCTGAGTTGAGTTGAGTTGAAAGTGTTAAGCAATCTGATTATTGTGGCACTTTAGAGTCTATGTATGACTTATGTGTGAGTTGTGCTTCTATAGTGTATGATGTTGACAGCGATGTATGTTGTGTAACGATGTATATACGCACGACACTTCCTAAGAAGCTTCGTATATACTTCTAGAATATTCTAGGCTAATTTGTCTTATGTGCTATTTCGTAAGTCTTACTAACTTTGTCGCTAAACTCCATATTGTTACAATAGTGTTGCTCATCTTTTTCACTTCCTCTAAAGTAAGGTCTCTTCTATCTTAGCTATGAATAGCTCTAGTTAATCATGATTAATGTAGAACCATACTTTATCTTTATATAAATAATATCTCTCAAGTACTTATAATACCAAGCTAAATATCACAATACCACATACATGCACAAATGGGTGTTATAGGTCAGGCTATGGATCTGAACGGTTTGATATGGATTGTGAGCCTTGGCATGGCAGAGCTGTGAGCTGGTCTATCTCTCACTCAAGATGAACCTCTGATGGCTATTATTGTAGCACACCATGGACTAAGAAGGCAAGGAACCCCAACTCCATCATACTCCTCCATGACTAACACTCCAAGACTCAAGACATTGCTTACTAGAGAACTCAATGATAGAGATAGTTGCAAGTGAAAGGATGATGAGTACCTCCTCACCGCTAGTTTATTTACTTTGGAAATAGTTACGCACCAAAGTTACTAATTATTGGAGTAACTCAAGGTACTACACTAAAAGTCAAGTAAAGTTAAAAATTATAAAGGAATATCCATCTACATGGGCATATTCCACTAAGCATATGATCTTATCTTGACCTAACCACTAAGTCAAGGATTCCTTCACATGGGCTATCCTTGAATTATAGAAGAATCAAAAACAAAAAGGCTTGCGGGCCCAAGAGTTCTCAACTCTTTCCTCAAAGCCAAACACCTAGGAATAATACCAAGTCAATACACTAGAATCCAAATAGTGGTGCTTATCTTTTCCAATTTTTTTAAAGTAAGGTCTTTTCTATCTTAGCTATGACTAACTTTAGCTAATCATGATTAATGTAGAACCATTGTTTATCTCTATATAAATAATATCAATCAAGTATTTGTAATACCAAGCTAAATATCATAATACCACACACATGCACAAATGGGTGTTACTGAGCAACATAAGATGCATTTGATAGGCATCACCACTTAGACACTTGTGAGCCTTGTGCCTATTGAGACAATTCAAGCACATATTGTGGGTGATGGACCGAGTGAGCAGGGTATTCTTGGGACACAAACAATGGCTACTAGGGAGAGTGGTCTACTTGGAGTCCATCTAGGGGAGTATGGTCTATTTGGATCACACCCTTGGTCTACTTGGGATGCAGTTAGAGGATGTTTGGAGCTTGCGGCCAGATTGGGGGGAGTTTTTCATACTGAGGTTGGGACCTCTAGTGGTTGGGAGCATGACACTACTACTTCCAAGGGTCAAGTGTAGCAGCCAATCAGTATGTCTTCCACTCTTATGACAATTATAGAGGATACTTGGGAGCCAGATCTTGGACCCAAGCTTATAGGAGAGGAAAAATGGAGGGTTTGGAGGTTCTTGAGGAGCTACACAAGTTGTTTTGCCTTTAGTATGAAGGATTTGGATGCTCTAAACGGACTTGGTATACGGATTGAGTTGACTAGCAATACACAAGTTTTTCAACGTCCTTATCAATGTAGTGACATGGAGTGAGCATTGATTTAGAGCCAGAGTAGTGATCTTTTTGAGGTTGGTTTGGTGGAGATTTCAAATTGAGAGTATGCATCAACTATAGTGATGCCAACCAAGAAGGATATGCATGGCAACTACACAAATAGGCAGATGTATGGAGGTTTCCGTCCTATCAACCAATAGACTAGGGCTGATCGGTATGCCATGCCGACATTAGAGGAGATTGTTGATGCAATTGGGCATACAAAGGTCTTTAGTACTTTGGTTCTTCAAGCGAGATATCATTAGGTGCCAATCAAGAGGAGGATAAGTCCAAGACAACATTTTGGGCTATTGATCCTTAGGTAAGGATGTGTTATATCAGTGGAAGTTCTTACCATTTGGGTTAAAGAATGCTCTTGTTGAGTTCCAAAGGGTCAAGAACATGATCTCAATATGATTGGATTTTGCTTGGTGCTATATTGAGGACCTTTTGGTCTATAGCACTACGGTGGAGGACGATGAGAGACATATGTTTGGGTATTTGAGAGGTTGAGATCTCATGGACTCAAATTACATCTTTGGAGGTGTAGGTTCTTCCACAAGTAGGTTGAGTATTTGGGTCACACTATCTACCCCGATGTTTAGCAAACCAAGGTGGAGGCTATTGCATTTATTCCTTGGCCTACGGATGTGAGCAAAGTGCAAGCATTCCTGAGTTGTTAAACTTCTATCACCGTTATATTAGAGGATTTAGTGCCATTGCCAAGGCCTTGATGAAGCTGATTAAGCTTACGCAGGAGTGGTGTTGGGGAGATGAGTAGGAGAGAGCTTTTGTAGAGCTCAAAGAGAGGTTGACATTTGCTCCTGTTTTGAGGAGACCGATTAGAGGAGGACCACTTTAGGTTCACACTGATTGGCATATGTTGGAGCTTGGAGTAGTGCTCACCTAACATCATGATGAGGGTAAGGAGTTTGTGGTGGCCTAAGCTAGTTGTTGCAACAATTCAGCGGAGGTGAAGTATAGTTTATATGAGACAAAGTGCTTGGCAGCAGTATGGGTAGTAGCACATTTCTGATGTTACCTATTTGGTAACCCTTTTACTCTCATCACTGATCATCAGCTATTGAAGTGGTTGATGGAGTTTGACAAGCTTTTAGGGAAGCTTGCATGATGGGCTCTGATTTTATAGGAGTATGATTTCACAATTATTCATAAACGTGGAGTGGTGAAACTTGATGCAGATGGGTTGAGTAGAAACCCATGTCCCAATTAGTAGGATAAGACCGGAGCACATTGGCATGGTGAGATAGATGAAGAGATGATGTTAGGTTGGCATGCATCTGCCTTTCTCTGTATATTTTCTAAGACTTTGGTGGTATCTTTTGTTAGGTATCTTTCTCAGTACATACATGAGGAGTTATTGAGGTCATAGATCCAAAAAGTGAAAATATTGGTATAGTTCAGCAAGACATTCATGATGATGTCTTAGTGATGGACTACCTATACACTGGTGTTGTGGGTGGCACAACTGGGGCCAAGGAGAGAAACCGTGTCCTTCAAAAGCCATGTGGTTCAGATTGGAGGGCAGACACCTTCTTCGGGTATGGGAGGATGGTAGAGTGCGAGTAGTACCACTTCCATCTCAGAGACCAAAGTTAGTCCATCATGCTCATGAGGACCTAGGACATTTTGGAGTAGAGCATACATATAGCTTACTCCAGAGTCACTATTGGTGGTGCAGTATGTAGATTGACATATAACAGTTTGCTGCTAGATGTGTGGTTTGTGACCAAGTTAGAGCATCATTCAATGCTCCTATGCCATAGTTACACCCATTACCTATTATGGGATTGGGTTATCATTGGAGTTTGGACTTTGCTGGACCTTTACCATTGATTGTGAGACATCATTGGTATGTTTTGGTGATGGTGGAGCACTTCTCTAAGTGGATTGAGTTGGTGGCACATTGAGTTGGTAACAAGTCCAATGAAGGAACAACTTATTCATTCATATATTGGGTTCTTAGTCATTTTGGTGCACCAACTAAGGTTTTAATGATCACGGTACAAACTTCTTAGGGGAGTTTTAGGTCTTGTGTGATAAGGCTTTGATTGATCATCATACTACTTCCCAAGATCATCCTAAGGCAGATGGCTTAGCAGAGAGAGTGGTCCAGACGGTAAAGAGAGGATTCTTAAAGCATGGTTTGCAGAGAGGCCACTTGCGAGATTTGGATCTCTAGTTACCTTAGTTAGCCATGGGCTACCGGTTCAGCCAGCAAGCCTCCTTAGCATCCTTCTCTCCTTCCTACTCTATAGACAAGATCCAAATTTACCTGTAGCCATTTGTCAAGATGTTGCTGTAGTGTTGGACTTGGATGATCCAGATGTATGGATGAGAGCATGTTCTCAACGGGCAGAGATCTTTTGGAGAGTGATGCCAATGGCCTTTGAGAACTTGGTGATTGCTCAACATAGAGATACCTTACACTATGCCACCATTGAAGGAGGAGGTTATAGACCCTTGATCCATCAATTTCATCTAGGTAACTATGTATGTTGGATAACACCAACAACACTTGATGTTTCTACAAGCCGCACTTTCTAGAGAGTGCACGAGGTTTTGCCATTTGGAGTCCTCATGTTGGAAGGACATGATGGAATTGTTTGAAAGGATCATGTGCGCAATTGTGCGTCATGCCACCTCCCAAACATGGATGGTACTATGGACCCAAGCTTGGCACTTGTACATGCAGGCTTGAGGTGAATGTTATGTGGCTCTTTTGGTGAAGCTGCTACTATGTTAGTGTATAATAGCTATTTGAGAGGATGGCATATGGCATGTACAACTCTTCCCCTCACGGTGGTTCCTCAAGGATAGTGGTTATATTCTAGATGTACTTGACCTATAGCTAGTTCATCCTTTATATGGTATAGATTGTAGACAAGCAACTAACAATGGGGCTTGATAGCACCCGGCCTCCTGATCTTTGCCATTGTAGGGTATACCATATACTTGGAGTAGATGGCTATCTAGAGTTAGAGGAACCTAACTGCCAACTAAGGAGACGATTGTGGCACTTTAGAGTCTATGTGTGAGTTATGTGTGAGTTATGTGTCTATAGTGTATGATGTTGATAGCAATGTATGTTGTGTAGAGATGTATATACGTACAACAACTGTCACGCTATTTGTAGTGTCACATCTAGATTGCTTGAACATTGGAGTTGTAGTGATAGTAGTTAGAGGTATTTTAGCAGTTACTTGTAGACTACTTTTTGACAGTCAGATTTTGTGTTTGGGGTACTGACTTCATGGTAGGGCTCATTGTCACTTTGCACCATTTTCACCATTGGGTGTGCCATTAGTGGGACTATTAGGGTTTGAGATCTAGCTCAAATCCAGGAGGTATACTTTCAAAGTGCAGCTCCAAAGCTTCTCTGATGTTGAGCCTTCAAGTTCTTGGCTATGGTGGACAAAGGCCGGCAAGCGTTGCTTAGATTCTCTAAGCTAAAGTGGATGTGGTTTGATTATAATCAGTGTCCAATTTTGGCAATTTATAGAGTGACAAATCAAGTACTGATCTGAGTTGAGTTGATTTGAGTGGAGTAAATGAACTGATTATTGTGCCACTTTAGAGTCTATGTATGACTTATGTGTGAGTAAATGAACTGATTATTGTGCCACTTTAGAGTCTATGTATGACTAATGTGTGAGTTATGTGTCTATAGTGTATGTATGTTGTGTAGCAATGTATGTAGTGATATATATATATATATATATATATATATATATATATGCACAACAAAGTTCAACAAAGAGCAAGAGCGGGTGAAGAGAAAAAAGTATCAAACTCTAACAAAAAAAGGGGTTGTGAGAGGAGAAGCATTTTAACCCATAGGTGATGGAAGGTAGAGGAGCTGTAGGATAGAGTGGGTCCAAGAGTCAAGATAGAGATTATCTTTGTACACATGTAACTATTCTAACAACCTTTAAATCTATTTATTAATATTAAGCAAAATATTATAACCAAAAATTTATAAGTAATTTACTAGTAGTGAGTGGAGCATCTTCTGTTGGAATTTCAAGATAGAGACCATATAAGATGCACTCTTAGTCAACTACACCAAGATTTGCATGATCATCTAGTAGCTTATGCTAGTAGACAAATGGTCTTAGCAAAGAAGAATTATTTAGGCACAAAAGAGAAAGGTAAGTAGTGATTGTTGATCTCAAGAAGTTGACACTATTTTGATTGGAGAGAAGGCCACCATTTTCACAATTCACAAGGCTTTGAAGTACATCTTCAACAAGCCTAATGTGGAGGTGAGCCTAGCAAGGTGGATGACACTCTTATATGAGTATGATACCACAATTGAGGATAGGCCAGTGAAGAAAGACTCAAATGTTGATTTCTTATCTAGGGCTTATGATCATGATGGAGTTGAGTTGATGGATGATTCTTTCTTGGATGAAGAGCTCATGACAATCTCAATCACTGAAGATGTTCTCATGGACTACAAAGAGATTTTGGACTTTGTTACAAGAGGTAAGTACCTAGATAGGATGCATGCTTGGGAGAGGAAGACCCTTGCAACAAGATGTAGACCTTGCACAATGGTGGAGAACATTCTTTTTCATCAAAGAGCAGATGGTCTATTTCAAAGAGTAGTGGGTAAGGAGGAGTCTATCCTTCTCATGAAGGAGTTTCATGATGGTTTGGTATGTAGGTCACCTTGAAACAAAGCAGACTGCTTTCAAGATTCTAGATGTAGGTTAACATTGGAGGGGAATTCTCAAATATTGTCTTGATTATTGAAAAACTTGAAATTTTGTTTAAGCTTTTGCTAGGAAGTCTACCTCTATTTCACCCTTTAGATCAATTCCATTGTTAGGACCTTTTGAAACATATGGTATTGACTTTGGAGGTCATCTCAATAGAACCCTAATGAATAATTTGTACATTGGGTAGTTATTGATTACCTTACCAAGTGGGTTGAAGCTAGACCATTGAGAGATAAGAATGAAGATGAAATGGTGGATTTCTTTATGAATACATCACCACTAAGTTTGGGTATCCTTTAGAGTTGGTTTCTAATAGAGGAGGAGAGTTGACAAGTATCATTACAACCATGCTATAACATTTCTCTATCATACATAGAGTGAGTACCTCCTATAAGCCAAACTCCAATGGCTTGGCAAAGAGAACCAATCAAACCTTGTGCATGATGTTGGCCAAAGATGCAAAAGTGGAGGGAAGAAAAAGTCATTGAGACAAGCGGATTTATGCAATTTTGTGGGAGTATAGGATAACCATGAAGACATCCAATAGATATTATCTATTTCATTTGGTATATGGTATTGAGTCTATTTTACTTATTCATTTTAATTTTTCTACTTTGTCAAAGCATTCATATGAAATCAAAGAAGGCACAAGGAGGTGATGCAAAGAAGTCAAGAAATTGGAAGAAGCAAGAACAA
The DNA here is from genome assembly GCA_948567375.1 of Lunularia cruciata. NCBI lineage: Eukaryota > Viridiplantae > Streptophyta > Marchantiopsida > Lunulariales > Lunulariaceae > Lunularia > Lunularia cruciata. Next base: position 19,446,123 of record OX419761.1, on the reverse strand, counting down.
TTTCTATGATTTGAGTGGAACAAGCCAAAAGGGAAAAAATAGAGAGCTAAAAAAGAGGTAAGGCAAGAAGAAGGTAAAGCCTTTCAAGGAAGGTGATTGGGTAATGCTGTTTGATTCCATTTGGTTCAAGAGTGTGTAAAAGAAGTTCTTGCCTAAGTACTTTGGAATTTTCATAGTGGAGAGGTATTTGGGAATTACACTTATGATCTTAAGGAGTTGGGAGGAATACACTATGATAGGATTAACAATGATACGTTGAAGTTGATAATAATGATAAGTTGAAGTTGTTGGATTTTCCTTTAGAATTGTTGACTTTATTTGACTTTTAGCTTAGTAACTTGAGTTAATCCAATAATTAGTAACTTTGGTATGTAACTTTTTTACAAGTATATAAGTACAGAGTGAGGAGATACTCACCATCCTTTCATTTACAACTATCTCTCTCATTGAGATCTCTAGTGAGCAATATTTGAGTCTTGGAGGAGTGTGATGGAGTGGGGGTTCCTTGCCTTTTTAATACATGGTGCGCTACCTTAATAGCCATCAAAGGAGCATCTTGATTGAGAGACAAGCTTGCTTATAAGGTAGTGCTACAAAACACCCTATGGCTTAGGTAAGAATGCAACAAGCCAAATGAAGAGCACCAATACACACATTTACAAATTCATAACGTTGAGATTGGTCATAATACTAAATTATCAAAATAACTAGAATGGAATTTTTTTGATAAGGATTGCTTAATGGACCTAAATCATAGAATTGGTAATTCAATAAAAAATTAGATTTATCATTAAAACTACAACTGGAAATAACAATAACTCAATTTATGGACCCTACAATTACACAAGCATCTTGCATCTCCTTACAAGAATGTTATCACTCAATGTAATGTAGTCACTCTAAACAAGGTTCTCCTTAAAGAATAGACTAGGGACTCAATGTGTCACTCTCAAAATCACTAGAATGTAGAATATAGAGGATTAACAAATGAATGGTGAACCACAAATGAAAAAAAGAATCCCCATTTAATGGTATAAGCACACTTATATACTAGTGTCTTAACCCTAAAAAGAAATTTGTGCCTCCTAACAATACTCTTATTACAACCACATCTCCTTCTCATACCACCACCATTAATGGCAATTGGCTCCTAACCATTTATTTTCCCTACTAGATTACAATCTTGACATAGTCAAAGTGCTACCTTAGCCTTAATTACCTACTTATCTACTTTGCTACTATACTATCCCATAGAGGATTCATCCTACACTATTTTACATCTTTTAGAGAATTTATGTTGCATTTGAACTTGGTCAGCCCATAGATGACTCCTCACGCACATCCTATGGTGTAGATCTCGTATTGTAGATCTTGCAATAGATCCTTCTCTTGTATAGCCCGCTATCATGAAGTGGATTTCTTATTAATTAGAAACCCAATTTAAGAATGTTCCAATATAGTCTTTCTTAAGGCCTATAATATGTGTTATGTTAAAGCTGAACTATGGGTTCACTAAGGGCTCACTATAGGTTGATCTACCATGTTCTGAGCTACAAGCATCACACAATCAAATCCCGTGTAATACCAAGAGCTAGCCATATGATCTAGATGTGAAGTTTGGTTTGGTAATATCTAGAATGATGTTATACATGATTGTAAAAATATATCAGATAGAAGTATCACCAAAAGAGTACTTCTACTAATAGAGCAAAAACCAAAATAGACTTGAGAACCTTAGAACCAATAGCTAGACATATGATTTAAAGGTGAGAATTGGTTTGGTAGCATCTAGAAGGATGTTACACATGATAGACTAAATAGATCAGAAAGAGGTATCACCAAAAGGGGACTTCTGCTAATAGAGTAGGTACCAAAATATGCCTGAAATCTTTGAAGGCAATTTTGGAGGCCTAAACCGATGAATTAGACCTAAAAAATGTGCAATTACCCACCCCAACAGAGGAAGGTCTGGCCTTCCCTCCCCCTTGGTTTGTCTCGTTGAGAGCTTTCCAATGATACCTTATGTGATTCTGAGATTCCCACAAGAAGATTCCCTAAAAGATTCCCTCTGGTCAAATCTTGTTTGACCAACCAGATAGGACCTAGACCAACATATCACCCATCCAAGTAAGTAATCCAAGGGTGGAGCTTGCTGACATGTCACCTATCTGTGTGCCTAATCCTATGGTGGAGCTTCCTTGGAGGAGATCCTCTTTGTCTATATAATAAAGAGAAGGTGCTCCTTTGGAGCATCGAATGTTGAGTGTGTAAATTGTGTTTCTCTCTCTTCTCTTATCCTCGGAGTACTACATCCCGCAAGGCATTTGGTAGTGAACTTTGTGAATCATGTTTGGGCTAATTTTTCCATGGATACTCTTCCAAATACAAAGTACTTCATCTTGTTGGAAATCTTGCAAATCATATTGGGGTTGCTTTCTCCATGGGTACTTGTCCAAACATGGAGTGCTCCATTTAATTTGAAATTCCTATACACCCCAAGAGATGGAAGAAGCATTCTAAGGATGACCCTTGTTGCATTCAAAATTAAATCTTATTAATGTTCTAATCAAGATTTATGACCACCGATCAACCAACACCAGTCCATAAAAATCTTACAAGTCATGATTTCAATTTCCCATAACAAATTTTATAGCTACAAGCCTCTACCCTCAGTGTAAAAGTTTTGAGTACCCCTTGAATCACAACTTTTAAAAGATTGATTGAATACATATAAAGGTTTACTCAAATTTATGGGTACTAGTAAAAATCTCAATTGCCATAGGGTATTTCAGATAGGGCTTTTTTGGAACCCATAGATAGAGGTCTCAAAAACAATTATAGTGCACTCAAAAATATTACGGGAAAAATCCCATATTTTTGAAATATTTAATGCTTACAATTTTCATAACTTGTAGAGTTTTATGAGTTACTGGACTTCTCCTTGTAATTTTTAATCACCACATAAGTATAATTAAGATTCTTAATGATAATGTGGACTTAAATTTGAATGTGAAGGAGACCAAGTGTTGGAGTGCAAGCTTACAAATGGTGTTTCTTCTGCTATGACAGAAAGTTGAACCTATTCAAAATTTAAGAGTCTTGGCTATCAAATTTGCTTGTAAACATGTGGGATGTTTCTTCCCATAGAATTTGAGATTTCTTTCTATGAGATTTTCCTCTTGGGTGAGATGTTGAAATTCTCACTTGTAGCACATTGTGTAATACTAAGAGCTAGCCATATGATCTCAATGTGGAATTCAGTTTGGTAACATTTGGAATGATGTTATACATGATGGAAAAAATAGATCAAATGAATGTATCACCAAAAGAGTACTTTTACTAATTGAGCAGAAACCAAAATAGACATGAAAACCTTAGAACCAATAGCTAGACATATGGTTTAAAGGTGAGAATTTGTTTGGTAATATCTAGAAGGATGTTACACATGATGGACTTAATAGATCAGAAAGAGATATCACCAGAAGGGGACTTTTACTAATAGAATAGGAACCAAAATATGCTTGCAATTTTGGAGGCCTAAATGGATGAATTAGGCCTTGAAATCGTGCAGACTCTCCACCAATGGAGTAAGGGATGGCCTTCCCTCCTCCCTGCATTGAGAGCTTTCCAATGGTACCTCACACACGTGATTCTGAAATTCTTACAAGAAGATTCTCTAAAAGATTCCCTCCGGTCAAAACTTAGTTGCCCCACCAGATAGGAGTAGGACCGACATGTCACCCATCCTAGTAAGTAATCCAAAGGTGGAGCTTGCTGACATGCCACCTATCTATGTGCTTAATCCTATGGTGGAGCTTCCTTGGAGTAGATCCTCTTTGTCTATATAATAAAGAGAAGGTGCTCCTTTGGGGCACCTTCTCTTTGGATGATTGAGTGTGAAATTTGTGTTTTCTCTCTTCTCTTGTCCCCGGAGTATTACACATTGCAAATCCTTGTGAGAGAAATAAAAATATGCATGAGGCAACATATTTCCACTAGAGATGGGAAGGTGAATCTGATTTTCATAGATGAGGGGGATCCAAGGAGTGCGCGGTGCTTAAGAATATTGGATGAGCAATGGATTGACAATATGTTTGCAATAGAAGAAAATGAAGTGATTATAAGGATACAATGGCACTCTATCAGAAAACTTGGTTTATCCACTCTCGTGAAAGAAGTAGCTTGGCTTGATAGAGAGGGGAGAAATAGAATTTCAAAGGTGTTTCCATTGAAAGGGGTTCAGCTGGTGTGTTGGATTGGTGGAGAAATTTTTGCTTTAGTGCAAAGACCCAAAGTGGATGGAGAAATTTATTTTAGTAAGAAGTTTTCCTACTCCATCAACGAGCAAGTGTTATACGATGATATGCAAAGAATCACTCATTTTTTGGGAGGTAAGTGAAGGGAATGTGAGTTATTTGAGTTCCATGTTATGTACAATTTGGTGAGTTTTGAAGTTATGTGTGGGATCATTGTAAGGATGCAAAGGTCCTATCCCGATATGTACTATATAAAGAAATCACCATTGTGGGGTGACTTGAATCTAATGATTTTTCTGACTATCATCATATCTACTAAGCGATGCCAGTTATGTATCCATGAGTCATTTGGTTTCCTTGTTCAAGCAATAGTGTATAGAAGACAAAATAGATTTCAATAAGTGTGTTGTTAAGGCCTGTATTCTCAATATGTTAAGGCCTCTCAATGTTGTTAAGGCATGTGTTCTCAATGAGCATTGCATTGGAGTGTTGAAGGCCCTATTACATTCATTGTGTGAATTGAAATAACCATTCATAGCTCATGGAATGGCTCATGGAGTTGTTGTATTATTTTGCGTAGTTTTATGATAAATAGGTCAGATATGTGGATAGAAGCGGAAGAGTGAATAGAGTCGCATAAATTGGACGGAGAACATGATATATCAGAGTCATCTAGTATTCATGCAAGGGAAGGAACTAGAGAGATATTTCGGGAAATGTGTAAAGCTTTCATTTGCCAAGTGGATGGTATTTTGAATCAATAAATGAAAAATGTTTTTGCGTTGGTTCACTTGATGCAGATTCATCCATCACATTCTTTTGAAAAGTGGCGTACCGTATATTCAATATTGAATGAGGTTTTCATAAATATTGTTTGTTACACGGGAAAAGATTGACAGTGGAGTTGAAAAATATTGAATTTGCGATGATAGATTTGATACTAAGGGTGAGAAATATGGATATCGGTGAAGATGAATTCAGTTTTTGCAACTGAAAAGTATTGATTTCCATGGTCCCTAGTATGGAGTATTATTCTGTATAGAGCGGAGAAATGAGTATTCTGTGGCAATCGGGCCGATAAGGGACGCCTTTGCATTGCAGGTTGGGAGATCAGGAAAGCGCGGAGAAGTGCCGTGCACTTGGCGAGATCATGTGTATATAGCGAATGGAGACCATTTTCCATACATTTATTTCGGCTTTGGCACCAGCTAGGCATCCGAAAGGTGTGCATGTGATGTTCAACGTTGAAGAGGACGGGGAGAGGATTATGATTGGAGAGAATTGATGTGCATGTGATGTTCAACGTTGAAGAGGACGGGGAGAGGATTATGATCGGAGAGAATTGATGTTCACCGCGGTTGAAGCGAAGGTAGCTTTCGGGTAGAAAGAGTTGAGACACCTGGATGATAGAAGGTCCAAGCATACTTTGTTTCGAAGACAATATCGCGAGAGGGCAGAAATGGATCTGGACAATAGGCCTATCCTCGATTCCTGATCCAAGATTCTTCTCCTTAGTAGATTTTTACTATGCCTATCCTCAGCTCTTGATCTTGCCAAGAAGTAGAACAGTCTTTCACAAGCCACGAAGTCCTTTTAGAATTGAACATAAGATACTCTCATAATAACACCATCAGAGCTCATAGGCTTCAGTAAACATGAAACTTCCTGGGAGACAGCTTGCTAATGTCCTGTTTAGACGTAAAGTCCATAGAAGATTACCACTACTGTAATTTGAGATTTCCCCGCATCCGCATCAAGTCTTGTGTGAGGCCATCTGGATTTTGCTGTTCTCGTACTTGAAAGTGAAAATTAATCTGCGCAGAAATGTCCCTGTTCAAGTATGGATTCGTCGAGCGAATGGCTATTCCGGAACCATTACATGTCAAAACTGATCTGAGGAGCCCAGGGCCGCCTTATCAAGAACATCTTATTGCAATCAAGGAAAAGGATCAGCAGTCCAGATCATGAGTTCCAGGATCGGGCGATGGTCGAATTTCACCTGTCAGAACCTTACAAACAGAACATGCAGGTGCACCTTGCATTAAACCAGAATGAATCTGGCCCTGTTCCTGTCCTTGGAGAGGTTTATGTTGATTGCCTCAGTATTGCTAAATTCGAATATTGTGCTGTAGAATTATCCGCTCCAATATGGTTCCAGATTACCAACGATAAGCATCAACCTGCTGGCCGGATCTGTATGTCCTTCCGTGAACTTGCAATTTCAAACCTGTAAATCGGAACACCATGAACCTGTATCAGACAAGCGTCCCTTCTCGTCTGAGGAAGCTATGTGCTGGAATTATTTATGTTGTGAAGTTGGTCGGAATTCCGATGGTTCTGGCTTGTGCTACTCAACTTGCGGACGACATGTAAGTGCAAAGCCACGAAAGTATGGGGAAGCTAGACTGAGCAATAGGGCAACAATACAATAGTAGAACTTGAACACGTAGGTCTGATTTAGATGGCCGGTCGTGGTTAAATACTCTGAATTTGAACATTTACACTCAGATACGCCTGCAGAGTTTACACGGGTGCTTCTACAAACCTCCCTTCGCAAAACTGCGAGAAATAGATCGATTACAAGGGCTAAAGCTTCCCCACATTTTACTCGCAGACCTCAGATTTGACAGCTTACGAAATGGGTGCTCTTCGGTACCGTTTGCAGAAGATGCCGACTCAGTCGAAATTATTGATCATTGAAGAAGTGGAGATGCCGATTGGCTCAACACTTCACTATCTCCTTCGTTGGATGATACACATATTAATACCTTGAAATTCTCTTCTGCCACTGCCAGACTATCAGATGTTGCTATCGGCTTCAGGCCTGGGATCAGGTATTGAGGTCTATCACTGTGATACTTAGTAACTGGTTTTGGCTTCGGCACGAGGAGCATGCCTACACTACCTGTCTGCATTTCTATGACTTGCCTCATTTTGGGCATCCAATATGATATTGCTGGCCTTAAAGTCCCGGTGAACTATGCGACTTCTTGAGTTTTCGTGGAGATAAAGCGAAGTGTCTGCAGGACCGGTGATGGTTCTTGTTATGTTTGGATTGTTATCCGTGATGACTGGTCAAGGGCAAGGGCAAAAGCAAACGTAACTGATGGCAGTTGCTTGTTACTTGTCTAAAAGTTCAAGTGGTGGACCTGTTTTTTTATATATATATATTTAGTGAGAAATAAAGTTCTCGAAGGCTGGTGAGAGTCCGTTTGCGGAGGTAGCTTCTGGGACAGGAAGTGAACCACATTATCTCCTGTTGTCTTCTGATTTCTATTTCTATTTAATGTGGTTTGTGATGTGCTATTGTGAGAGGTACTAGGGACTGTGTTTTTCTAACAGTTTTTGATCCGGTTTTCCAATCTAATACCAATCCCTCGACTGGATGGAAAAAAGCCTTATCAAACCTTCCGTTGCCACCAGTTAGTACATCAATAAAAAATTTCCTTTGTCGATACACCATCCTAGCACTTGACAATTGTTAGGTGACGAAGTTGGCTGATTGGTTGAAACCTTGATTGAAGTCGGTGCTCAATCTCTTGGCAGCCACTAGCTGTCCTATTTTGTAGCAATTTCCCTCTGTGTACTTGCAAAACCACCCCGGCCTAGTTTAAGCTTTCAGAGAACCCTCGTGTAGCCCCAATCACATGGTGGAAACTGAATTGCAGACTGTCCGCTATGCCAGCCAGCCCTTAGTCTATTTTAGACTCCTGAGAGTAATTCTTGTGAATTTTGTCTTGGATTTCCGTCTATATATAGGAAGTATAGTATTCCTGCAGAGATTAATAGCATGACTACAAATCCGCAATGACTCCAGCAATTAGGGCACTTAGCTGGTGCTTGTGGCAGAGATCGGGACCAAGTGGTTGGCAGGACCTGTCAAAACCACCTGGATTGTGCTCAAAAGCTTGGAAGCTCCACTGGTAGACAGTGAAGAAGTTATACAATCTCTCTTTCGGTGCTGGAATGGCCATGTAAATTGGCACTCTGCTGTGGAAGATATTAGATAAGTCAATAGGGTATTGAGAAAGGCTTGAACGGAACTGGAAGTACTGGTACTAATTCTAAATTTTAAATTTCGGAAGAAGAATTGTAATGAATCGAAGCCAATTCATATGACACCTTGGTTCAGACTAATTAATGGTCACTAACGCTTCTTGAGACCTTAATCTTTGGAAGTCCACTCCAACATGATTATCGTTGATTATCGTTGCGGTCGTCAGTTTTGAGCGTATCAAACTCAACTGCCAACGTGCGGACGACTGTCTTGCCATGTACTTACACACCGAGAGCGTTTCCGGCAGCCCCTGTAAATTGCCACTCGCTTAGCAGTGCGGATGCAAATCCATATCCTGGACCCAAGCCGCCCACTTCGATGCTGAAGCTCAAATTATCGCTGATTTGTTAAATCGTCTCTGCAAGCGTGTCACGTCTGCCGTTCGTATCATGCAGGAGTTTTCGCAGGGTATCGTTGAGTTGCGACACTTGACACCTCACGTGCGGGACCAATTATGCAGCAGTAAGATTAGTACAGTGAGAATTGATTTGATAGGCGATGACTCCAGTATCACTTTGACAAAGATACTACATCAACTTCCATGATTCTCTTCGTATTTAGCTGGAGGTTTCCATCGCTTAAAGGATTCCCTTCACATGAAGCGATGTGCGCGATATAGAATTGGATGCGATTACAGAGCTGACTTGCACTCTCTGCCATTTTTGGGATCATTGATGGTGTTGCCTTGAATAACTTCTACCTACGTGTCAGGCCTCATATCCGTTCATTGCGCGATTCAAGTGCCAATGCAATGCTTCAAAGGTCATACTATCTCCAATCAGTTAAAATGGGAGAAATGATGACGACTCTGCAAGATTCGGCACATCCCTTGCGTGAGACAATCGGATATTTGGAGGTCCTCCGTACAATCTTGTCTGTGTCTTCTTTAACTTCCACGATATGAGGTCAAAAGTTATTTCATATAGTCTTCTAATTGGACCTGAGATTCTTTCTCGTACCTGTGATAGGTTAGCTCTCACTGTCTCGTCCAGCATTCTCTAGTTGGAACTCGGTTCAGTCGATCACGATGGCACAAAAGCTTGTAGTTCACGGCGGGAAACAGGGCTGAAATGGGCACTCTTGGACCTTATTGGCCGACATGCATGATGAAAGAAGATAAACAATCACAAAGTGCACCAAAGCAGACAAAGTCCTGCTCCAAGGTCACCAAACTAAGCATTTGGTTGAGGGTTTGTTTGTTTCCTCCATGGGATGGCGGCTTGTTATGTCTCTTCTGTTTTTCAGTTAAACCGCCTGCTGGTTCGTGTCCAAAGAAGACATACAACTCAACTACTTTCAGGTGCCACAGCCGTGATATGAAAACGTCACTAATGCATGTGAAATTAGATTGTCACAAACGTAGAAGGCACAGCAGCAGAAGGAGAAGTGCGAAGGAGAACTTGTGGATGCAAAGGGTGGATCAGTTTCCACAGCGTGAAGCCGTTGTACCTGCTGACCCTACTACCTCACAACTCAATTGTGTTCCTTTTCCCGATGAGTACTGATACGTGAGAGATAGGTGGATCGATGATCTCTTCCAAATTATTACGTTTTAATACTGCACATGCTCTCTTGCAATTGACGAGCCTAGCCTATCTCTTGGTTAGATTTAAATCGACTTAGCTTTCAAAGATGGAGGATAAATATGCAGTAGCAAGACGACCAAAAATAGAATCAAGGCATGCGCCGTGCTCACAAAAGCCAAAAAATCTTGTCACAGAGAAGGTGGATAATTGATGGATCTCCTGTGTCTCCATTATCAAAATATCTCCTTGCAGCCAACAGTTTACAGACTCAAGTTAACTTGCTCGTCTCTCACTTTGACTGCCTTTGATCCGCATGTGGCTAGGTGGGGGAGGGGGCGGGAATTCGTTTTTCCTCCTTAAGGGATGGCCGCTTGTCTTTCTTTTCTCTCTTCGACTGAAACCTCTTGTTGATTCGTGAGCAAGCTGTCATTACTCAACTACTTCCGGGTATCACAGCCGTGGCATCTAAAATGTTCCCAAAGCATATCAAAGAGCACAAAAGGATAAGAACACAAGAGCGTGGACGGTGAGAACACATTTCCAGAGTGTGAACTAGTAGAATCTGCTAACCTCACTATAGACTCGTTTGACGTCTGCTGCAGACATGATAAGAGGAAAGGATGTAAGTGCACCATAATACGGCAAGAATACAAGTAACCCTAAGACATGCAGACACACCGACAATTGAAAGAACATTATCCATTTCTATATATGCTGCTGAATGATGAAAGTCCTGCGGTAAGCCCCTCATCGCAAGCGTCTCAACCTTCAACACCGATCAACAAGTAAGCCACATCTTCAGTCGATACTTTTCCTTTGAAGTAGATACAGAGCTATAGACTTAGATCGATCATCATTTCCAGATAATGACTTTCTATCAAAGACCCCTCCCTTTTGACGAGACTATCCTCTGGTTTCCTCCGATCCACCGAATTCTGGCTGAGAACAGCTCTAGTGATAACAGGCCAAAAGCATATACATCATTTTAAAGTGCATGTAGCCGAAACAGCTTTGGAACTGTGCATTCACTGAATGTGCGTAGCATCTGTACCAGGAGCCACCTAGGAGAAACAGAATCTGCAACTTCTGCAATCATATTGCTAAATTCGAAGGATATTGACAGGTTGGTTCGCAAATAAATGCCTGCAAAAACATTTACATCTGGTAGCTGCAGTGCCAATTCTACATACGTGCGCTCCTACAAGACCTCAACTCGCAGTAGTGGGTCGATTAGATGTGCTGAAAGTTCCCCCTCTTGTGCACTTTAGGATCTCGAGTTCAACGTTTTAGAATTGGTTGCTCGTCGGTGCATTTGCAGAAGATGTAGACTCAGCCGAACTTTGTTGACAATGGAAGGAAGGAAGATGCAGATTGGCTCAACGCTCCACTATCCCCCATGGTTTGACGATGATAACGATATTGATACCTGCGAATGCTCTTCTATAGATCCCAAACTGTCAGTTGTTGCTCTTGGCTTCAGGCCTGGCATGATGTATCGAGGTCCATCACTTTGATACTACATTACTGGTTTCGACGTCAGGACGGGAAGCATGCCAACACTACCTTTCAGGATCTCTACCACATTTCTCATCTTGGATCCGGATGGGAATGTTCGGATGTGGAGCCTGATCAGTCCGATTTATCCGAGCTGTGATGTTGAGATTGCGGGCTCAGATCATCCACGCGATATATTGTCTAGGGTTGAGACAGGTGTTTGACAATCCAGGGATATCACGGGAGTGTGTTTCTTGTTCTTATGGGTGAAACTGTATAATGTAACCAGGGACATGGAGAGTGAGTTGAATATAGATGTGCCTATGGAAAAGACTCAATATGAACTTTTGATAACTTTGATTCACATGAAGCTGGCTAGTTGAGTCTGAGTTTGATCATATGAGCAGGAGACAATCAGGAGAAGGCGGATCCAGATAAACACACAAACAGATTGGACATGGAAAGAGTTGGTCGGGACATAGCTTTCTTGTGATCTTTGTAACCCGTATTGATAGGGAGTAAAAATCCAAGATTTGTATTGCGGTGGATGTAGGAGCAAGTGACTCGCCATGTAAATTCTTGTGCACCTATTGATGTGTGTGAGTATATTTTCTCTTTTTTCTCCATATATGTTTTTCCTTCCTACCCGGGGTTGATCTCAATAGTAGAAGACTGTCATAAGAGGAACAAATACATCAGTAGAGATCCCCAACAATTGTTATCAGAGCACTATCATAAGAGGAACAGATAAATCAGTAGAGATCCACAACAATTGGTATCAGAGCGATAGGTTTGAAGGAAAGAGTCAGAGCAACGGCAGGAGAGGAAAGAAAGGTCAGGATAGATAGATTTTGATGGTAAAGACTTTGGTTTTTGGAAAATGCAAACAAGGACCACTTGTATCAAAACAAGCTTCATGTACCTCTTGGAGGTGTGAAACCTGAGCTCATGTTACCAGAATATTGAGATACCAGAATATACAAGCTTTGGGAGTTGTCCGCCTGACATTAGCTACAAACTAGGTGTTCAATGTTCTAGAGGAGGAGACTAGTATAGGTCTACTGGAAGCTTTGTCTAACATGTATGAAAAACAATAGACTTCCAACAAGGTGTATTTGATGTGTTGTCTTTTCAACCTAAAGATGAATGAAGGTCACTCTGTCACATATCATATTAATAACGTCAACTTGATCACAAGAAAATTAAGTCTAGTGGAAATCAGTTTTGAGGATGAAGTGTGTACTTTAATTCTCCTATCCCCATTACTTGAAGTTGGAGTGCAATTGTGACAATAGTAAGTAGTTCTTGTGGCTCAAAAAAATTGGGGTTTGAGGAGGTCTAAAATCTGATACTCAATGAAGATATTAGAAGGAGAAAGTTTAGCATAAACTCTGAATTGGCCATGAATGCTTTTGAAAACCGAGGAAGACCTATGCAACATAGTGACAATCAAAGTAGATACAAGTCCAAGAGGAGGAGCAAGTCCAAATTGAAAGGTGATGGGTGTTGGAATTGTGGTAAGAAGGTGCACGCAAGAAAGACTGTTGGCTCATAAAGAAGAATCAAAGCGAGGGGTAGAATGAGGATTCAATGAATGCAACTTCAAAGGAAGTTAATGATGTTTTGATCCTTAATGCAGATAGTCCCATGGAATCATGGATTTTGATTCAAGAGCTTCTTTCCACTCTACCTCACAAAAGAAGTGTATGTTGAATTACATTGCTGGTGATTTTGGAAAATTTTATCTTGTAGATGATCAGCCTTTGGATATTGAGGAAAGAGGTGACGTTTATATTAAAATGCCATATCTTGTAGAAACTGTTAGGCCTGTTCCAAGCTTGAAGAGGAATCTAATCCAAGCATTAGTGAACAAGCCAACACCAATTGAGATTGATGTCATCCGACAAAGATCACTTAGTATGGCAGACCAAGAGTGGTTGCAAAAAGTGGTTCAGAAGTACCAATCAAACAAGAGCCAATCCAATCGGTTACTGAATTTTACTTAAGACAAAAAAAATTAAAACTTATTTTTTAATAATCAAAAGATAAAATATTTTATTATTATGTTTTCAATATTTAATAAAGATATCTTAAAAATAAATTAGAAAAAGTATTTTCATAAGGGCTATTGGATTTATGTTTCTTCTCTTTTTGCATAGATATTGGAAAGAACTTATTGAAACTTTAGCTTGGGCTCATGAACTTACTCCATTAGCAAATTAAGTTCATTGAAAAAATAAAGTTGTAGTTCTTTCTATTGTTTAAGCTAGATTAGTTGGGTTAGCTCATTTTTTTGACATCCTTGGTTAAAAGGTGAGATAGTTAAAAAAAGGAATTTTACATTCTTGTCTTGAAAAAAATTACAATTTACAAATTGATTAGTAAAAAAGAAAAGCACCTTGTAAACTTGAAGGTGAGGTTTTATATAAAGTGTTTGTAAAAAAACTTTAATATGTAAATTTTGAAAAGATACCTTTACCTTTTTATGTTGGAATTAGAATTATTTTCTCTTTATTTACTTTTAGCAATGTGGGGAGGAAAACAATGTTTACATGTTGCTACAAAATTTATTTTTTATACCGTAGTTAGCTCTCTTTTTATTTTAACAAGAGCCTTAATGATGACATTCTATAATTCTAATGAATATAAATTTTTATTTCCAATACTTAATTAATAAAATATACCCATTAGTATTAGAAATAATAATATATTTAAGTTTTTTAATAGCTTATGTTGTTAAATTACCAATGGTGCCTTTTCATACTTGGTTACTAGATACTCATGGAGAAGCTCAGTGTATTGGATTGACCTATTTTTCACCAAAGTCTAGTGGCTTGTGGTAAAGATGGATTTCTTTCTAATGCTTGAAAATAATATTCTAAAGCTTTAGCATGTTCTCCATTACTTGTATGAATAAGACATATAGTATAAAGTATATAACCTCAATCATAAGGGTCAATTTCTAAGCACATAGCTTCATAATAATTTTGCAAAGCTTCCACATATTCTCCTCAAATTGAACTAACATTCATTTCGGTTGTAGATTAAAAAAAACTCCATTTCAGAACCATACGTGAAATTTAAATTTCATATGGTTACTTTTATCCTCACCAAATTGGACATTATATTGTAGAATGTCCACTCCAAAACAGGTGATCATGATTAGTTACCTAAATGGAGTTTGTGAATCACAATGATCAAGGAAACAAAGAATCCCAATAGAGATGTTAAACTTGGAACTTGATTAGTTCCAACGAGATTGAATGCTCAACCTATGGAAATTTATTCATTTGCAAGGTATGAGATCTGATTAAGGTTATAGAATTTTGATTGATTTTGGAAGTTTTGAAAATTCCATGTCCATGCAAATAGCAAAGGAATTATGTATTCATATAAAGCCAATATTAGATATAAAGTTGATAATACCAAAGAGTAGAGAGAGTTCTACAATCCAAACCTTGCAATCTACTGCATTCAAGAATGGGAAGGATTATTCCATGTACATGAGATTCATTGTCACTTCTTACGCTATAATATCAGTTTGATTTTTCCTTTGCTTGAACATCATAAGGTTCAATTTGATTGTGCATGACCACAAATCAAGTACAACCCTAAGGTAAGAATTACCAATTGGGTTGTCTTGCAGCACTAAGTAAGACATCTAAGAATAGTCAACTCCAAGATGGCAAGTTTGTCAATATAGCAATTGTAGAGCAAGCTTTGGAGGAAGATATCACTATAATTGTAGTGTATCTTTGTAGTGTATCAAACTTGTTGCACAAGGGGACTATGATAAGGATTAGAAGCCAATGGATGATCAAATAATTCAAGAGTTTATGGATGTGTTTCTAGATCTTCCAAAGGAATAACCCTCTTATCAAGAGTATGCCTTTCAAGATTGAGCTATTTCCAAGTAGTACTCCCTTAAGTAGACCAATCTATTGGCTCTCACCAAAGGAGCTAGAAAAACTTTGAATAACATTAACCAAGTTGTTGGAGAAGGATTTTATTCAACATAGTACATCTCCATGTGAAGCATTGGTACTCTTTGTACCAAAGAAGGATGTAGTGCTTTGATTTGGTATTGACTACCATTGTTGCACTTTACCTTTCTCTCTCTAAGAGCACAGGGTGCCTAGCTGTGTAGCTTATGGATCAGAGGTTGTGTGTAGACTTGTCACTACTAATCTGAGTGCATGTGGTACTCAACCAGTAGAACCCTCTACTCTTGTTTCTATAAGTCCTATCGGGTAAGGAAGTAGCAGGCAACCACACCTGTCATCGTAACACGCACTCCTAGTCTGTTGGTTATCACTTCCAACATTACCAAGGAGAAAAAAATAGCACACCTAGAAGGAAGGAACCTAAGCATAATGCCCACATACCAATCCAAGCCAGTTGGACATACAAACATGCATGCAAGTACAAAGAAGATCCAATCACAAGAGTTTGACAATAGCTCTCTGTACTTTTTTTTGGAAAAGAGCTTCAAAGCCTTCTTGCTACATCATCAAGCTAATTTCAACCTGTACTCCAATTCTACTCTAATTTGTTCTTTAGATTTCAATCAACTTCTAATCCAAGTGAGGAACTTCTATATCTTTTTGACAGGGAAAAGTATGCAAAACTCATATAGACATAACCTTTTTTGTGACTTGGATTCAAGTGTTCTAGGATTTAATAGAAAGCCTATGAGATAAGCTTTCCAATGATATAAAATCATATGTAATCTGATTATGACAGCTCACTTGACAAGCTCTCAAACTTGGCCAATTTTTTGGAATTTTTACCCTAATTTTGAAATCCCTAATTTAGGGTTTGCTCTTGGTTCTTTGTAACTTTTCCCCAAATTTCTGAATCAGAGGTACACTTGATCTTAAAAAACACTCCAATAAGTCTAAAATCCTCAATCACAATCACAAAAAATAGGAGAATTGCCAATCATTCATGATTGAAGATAGAATTGCTCTACCAAGCTTACAATAGTATTTCAACAACACTTGTTGCATCAACTCTTACTCTTCATGGATCCAAAGCCAAAAAAATTCTCTATATTAGCTGGTTGTGCCCTTGTTTAACCCTCTAAAATTTTTGATGGATTAGTTCAACCCCAATCTCTAGATATGGATCAATTCTTGAGCTAGGCTAACTTGTGAGCTCTACAAACATAGGTAACTTAATCCAAGATGCTGAATTCTCCTTTTAAGGAATCTACATAAACCTTTGCAAAAAGATGCAAAACCTAACGACCAACAACACTAGAAATTTTCATAAGGTGAATCAAACCACAACTTAGGGAGTGACCAAAACTCCATAATTGATCATCAACTCTTCTCCAACACCTTACATCCCAAAAGCACCAACTTTAGTCAAGCAAATCTGATTTGAGATTTACCCAAAACTAATTTTTTTGCATTTAGCACTATAAGCACTTTGTCTCATCTCCAATTCCATTTATAGATAATGAAAATATTTCAAGAAGCTCTCCAAATTGCCTACTTTGTGCTTTTGGGTATGAATTCTACCTCCCTTGATTCAACCAATGATATCCCTCCCAGAATCTGCTCAAATCTTTTGAGTCTATCTCCAAGTTGTAGCATGTCAGCTCTTCCCTCCAACCATGGTCTCCTCTCCTTGAATACCCTCCCCATACTCCCTTGAAGGTCAAAAAACTCTTGAGTTCTCCATTTGGGACCCAATCTCTTACAAGTTTATCATTTAGTCTCTTCACTTTTTGACAAATAGACCCCACAAGTCCACCTTGAAGCTCATGAGCAAAATTGATTTGTTCTCCATCTATAAGAGCACATAAATTTTTAAGTCCTAGACTTGTTCATAAGTAAGCACTAGAAGGACAATAGGATCTGGGTTTCCCATCACCAATTCCATAATTGCCACCCCAAAATGTGCCACCATCCAATCTCGTAAGCTGTCACGGTGTAGAATCTAAAGTCTAATGAGAAAAGGATTTGGGAGTGGCAGATTGGGACATGGGACATCTCCTACTCAACCTCTCTCTTTGATGCCATATTTCCACATTCTACTACAAATTTCACTCTCAATGTCCTTCTTCCGCTTGAGACTCCCACTAAAGCCCTCCTTTGATTCAACTCCACCACATATATACATCATAGCTCTTGAAAAGAATAAGATCATAACCCATGTGGCCAATTGCATACACATACATAGATTGCTCATATGGCCATAGCTCAATCGTGGGATCCGTCATACAACCTATTCCACTAATGTGGAGATAAACTATGTTAATTTACTTTTTCATGGCTATGTAAACCACAACACTACACCGTGGCCTTAATTAATAAACCATGAAGAATATATATCTCTTGTCTTGAATTGATGACTGTTGGATCAATTAAGTGGAACACAATACTTCTCAAAGTTGGATTTACAAAGTGGTTATTGGTAGATTCACATTGATCAAGAGCATGTGCAAAAGACTACCTTTTGCACAAGGTATGGGCATTTTGAATAGAGAGTTTTACCTTTTGGCCTCACTAATGCTTTGGAAATTTTCATGGATCAAATGTATTTGGTGTTGGAAGGGCTATTGGATAGATATATGAAGGTGTTCTTGGATGATATTTTAATTTACAATAAGACAAAGGTAGAACATTGGAATCATGTACAATGTCTTACAACAACCACGTCAATGGGAGTTTTATTGCAAGGAATCAAAGTGTGTTTTTTGGCAAAAGGAGGTTACTTTCTTGGGTCATAAGGTCTTAGAAAAGTAGATCAAGACGGAAGAGTAGAAAATCAATGTCATTGCCAATTGGCCTACTTCTAAGGATGCCATGGAAGTTTGGGCATTTAATAGATTGGTAAGTATTTTACTGACAATTCATCCACTATTATGGTCATATGGCCGCACCATTGACCAATCTCTTGGGAAAGACATCAAGCTTTGCATGGACCAAAAAGCACAAAAAAGCACTCAAGAAATTGAAGTATATGGTGTCCTTATGACCCATCCTCCAACCATACAATCCTCAATGAGCTTTTGTGGTTGATTTTGATGCTTTTAACTTTGCCATTGGAGCAATAATGCAACAACAATCTCTAGATGGTTTACATTCCATTACCTTTGTTTCTCATTGACTAAACAGAACAAAAAGGAATTATTTTGCCTAGGATCAAAAACAACTTGCAATTGTATATGCCATAAAGGTATGGAAATATTATCTTTTGGGGAAACAAATGATAATGCAAAACCCATCATAATCCTTTATTGTAGACTTTAAATTTGGAGCATATAATCAATCAATGGGAGGAACAATTATAGTTGTTCAACATCAAATTCAAGTACAAACTTGATAAGTTCCATATCATTTCTAATGCACTATCACAATGTCTTGATTTGAAGGTCCTTCTTGAATCTACCACAGTTGGAACAATGACCATGGTGTCAGCAACTCAAAGGTACACATGGAGTTCAAGACTACTTTACAATAGGATCCCTTCTTTGAATTGGTGCAAAGCCGTCTTGCAGTGCATAACAATGAGAACAACACTTTTTCCTTCAAGGAGGGCATTTTATTTTATGAGAACTGGATCTATTTTGTAGCTATGGGTGACCTCCAACTTATATGCCTTCAAGAAGCCCATAACTTACCAATTGCTGGTCATTTGGGTGTGAACAAAACTTTGAGTACCCTTTAATGTCAATGGTGGTGGCCAAACATGGCAAGGGGAGTTTTAGAAATTATTTGATCTTGTAAGAGTTGCAATGCAACAGGATTAGAAACCAAAAATTAGGTAGACTACTTCAAACACTTTCCATACAAATTGCCTAATAAGAACATATTAATCTTGACCTCATCATATCCTTGCCCAAAATGGATCAAGGCCATATCGCTATTGTGGTGTTTTTTGATAAAGTTAGCATCATATCTGTTTGCCATCCATTTTGGATACCATGAATGCTCCAATGCTACCCAAGATTTACCATGAGATTCTTCAAGCACCATGGGATGCCAAGGGTCTCATCTTTGACCGTGAACTTTAATTCATTGGTAAATGTTTGCAAGCACTCTTCAAGTTACTTGGCACGGAGCTTGCTTTGTTTATGGCCTATCATCCTCAAACTGATGGGCAAACCAAAAATTCAAATTGAACCTTGGATGATAAACTTCATGCTTGTGTCAACATTCACTATGCCAAATAGGATACTTGTCTTATAACTACCAAGTTTTCCTACAATAATTTCAAGCAAGCAAGCAAACATGGGTTCTCTCTTTTCTTCCTTAATTTTGGGCAAGACTCACTTGTTCCGGATCCCCTTCTTGCCTCCCACCATCTCATATTCCTCATACTTCCACCTTCTTGTCCATGTTATCTAAATTCTTACACCAAACCAAGTCTCATCTTCTCATTGCTCAAAATTGACAAAACCAATATGATAATAAGCATTGTTGTAATCTCACTTTTCCACTAGGTGGTAAGGTCATGCTTTCTTTGAGTAATTTTCCTTTCCTATTGAGTACCCAAGTTTGTAAACTTACTCCTAATTAGATAAGTCCATTTGACATTACATAGATCATTTCTCTTATTGCATATTGACTTGCCTTGCCTAGTCACATATGAATCCATCCTATCTTCCATGTCTCAAATTTAAACCCTTTGTTTCCAATCCATCTTTCTTTCCACTTGTGTCCAAAACCCTCTTCTTCTCATCCCTATCAACAATAATAAGGAATACAAAGTTGATTGTATACTTCCATGTCATGACATCCAACATGCCTACCAACAACATAGGGAATATAAGCTCCTCTAGAAAGGGTATTCTCTACATGATGTCACATGGGAGCCCCTTTCTCATCTCCATAATGCACAAATGGCCATCTAGGAGTTCAAAGGTTCCATGATGACAAGGACTTCACCAACTAGAAGTGGAGGGATATGTAGTAATATGGAGTTATTAGAGTTAGCAAAGGGTAATAAGTTAGTAAAATAAGCCAAATATAGTTAAGGGTGATAAGAGTGTTCTAGAAGCATCTAGGAAGTTTCTTGGTCAAATGTTATAAAAGCTCTTTGGAAGCTTCTTAATACCTTCTAAGGATCATGTAACTTGCACATGGAGTTAATTGCTAGCTTAGTTTATACATCAAGTAGGTGGCTTTTAGAAGGAAGCTTCCTTGGCAGCTTCTTGGGTAACTTAGCTTGCACTCCAAGGAGGCAGCTTTGAGAGGGAAGCTTCTCAAGAGCCTTGTGTTGCTTTGCTATAAATACCCAAGTTCATGCTAGGCATTTGAAATTTCCTTCACTTGAGTGTTTCCAATGTGAATTTCTATTTTGACCTTCTATTCTCCTATTTCTTTCCTTGGTCTTTTACAATACTTTCCAATTGTTGCACAAAAGCAACCCCATGGGATGGGCAAAGATGTTTTACCACCAAACCATGGAATTGACAAAGTTGGTATAAAAGAATGGGGGAATATCTTTCTCTCCTCATTCATGATATATTTCTACATTGGGATGAAGCTATTAAAGAAAGGAGGAGAAGAAGGTATTCTTGCACATCACTACTCATCGTGACATTACAAATCCCAGCCTAAGTCTACAACCAAGTTAAAAGTACAAAGGAGCGTTGCAAAAGTATCAAGAGATAAAAAGATGGATAAAGATCTCATAGATTGTTGGAGCAAGAGGAAGAATAATATGGCATCAATTGGGTTGATTTTAAAGAGGTACATGCGTAACCCACAAGTAATTGATGACTCTTTGGAGGATAGTGATTGCAATATGGAGTGGGACTTGAGGTTAGAGAGCAATGATGAAGACAATCAAGGATAAGAAGTTACTCCTTATGTAAAGCTTGTGCAATTGTATAGGAGGAGAGGTAGTGGACAATCCTTAGTATCAAAATGGCCATCCCCAATGCTGATAATATATTTCTCCAAGATAGAGTGATCCTCAAACCAAGAGGATGGGGAAGTAGCTTAAGAAGAAGTATAGTCCAATCCCACAATGAGAATGGATGCAGTTCATCATGAGTACACTTCTCCAAAGAAGAGGAAATCTATGGAAGAAGAGGAGGAAGTAGTTATAATTGTGACATTATAAAAATAAGTGATCAAAAATCCCAAGATAGAAGTGAGGATATCTTGGACAATATAGGTATTTCACATCAATAGATAAGGGAACAACCAAGAGGATAGTTACCAAAAGCCCCAAGACTTCAACCAATAAGTTTGGGAGGAGGAAGGTCAAAGGAGAAGAAAGAACCTACATTTGTGGAGAAAGGTAAATACAAGAGTCAAGAATCATACTTGATTGAGAACATATACTAGCTCCATTTACTGCTATAACAACCTCAGGTTGATGTAATAATAGTAAAATAGTAAGAACAAGTTGATCCCATGAGAACATGGGTACGGAAATGGCTAAAAGTGAAGGGAAAGTGTCACAATGTGCAATTTATTCATTTTTTGTTGTTTAACCTTTTGGGCATGAACCACTCCCAGTGTAAGGATAAAGGCACCCATTGTGGTACTCCATAATAAACCAAAAAGATCCTAAATCACTCGTAAATCTACTTGTAATCAAAGTTACCCCAAAGGTGATGGCTCATTTTGCCATGAAGGCCTCAACCTCAATGATATGTTCTAACCTTCCCCAAATCACACCATCAAAGGGGCTTAACTACAAATGTCCTTAATTTCAATTCCATGTTACATGTGGCACTTAAGGCAGATCAAATCCATCACTAGGCCACTCTACACATTCAAAATCCAATTGCCAATTCTCCACCCAATATTCAAATAATTGAAATCCTACTATGTGATTCACACGTCTTCTCTTGCAAGCACATTCAAAGCTAGACACTAAGTGAATACGAATTGATCAAACTAGACTTTGGATTGTATAAAAAATTGCATGGAAGAGTGGACTCTAAGACATCTAGCCAAACCCTCATGTATGATTTCCTATAGTTACTCCACGTTGCCTCAAATGGTCACAAATGGCTAAGCAGGTTCCTCATCAAACCTAAATACTCCACCACTACCAATTATAGTCTTAATTTCTATGTTATCCTACCTAATAAAACTTTGACACATGCTAGAGAAGTTGTCAATTCTTACCTAAAGTATGTGTTTGAATCACAAATTACCTCCCAAAGTTATTGCACTAAAGTGATACTTGGTCAAGAAGGTGTTACAAAGTTGAAGGTATTCTCTTTAAAAATTAATTATAGGGCTAAAGTCCTTTGAGTTCCTATTTGACAAGTTGACAAGGAACATCTTCATATACATTTTCCTACTTTGCTCCAAAGGGACTTAATGGCAAAGTAGATTTCCTAGCAACTCTCTATCTAATCCTACATGATTCACTTGGGATCCCAATCTTATCTTAATTTACTCACTCAAGATTTTGATTCTATTGCATCCTAATCTAACTAACTAGTTAAGTTTCTAACATGTGTTGAGGAAGGTGTCATGTCTTCCCTTGAAGTCTACTTTGAATTTTTCTTCCCTAGATTTATTACCCCAAAGTGGCACTCATCCAAAGGATATTGTAAGTAGTTGATGTCCTTTTGAGAAACTATACAACAAGGACAAAGGCATTCTCTTAAAGTTGAAGTGCAAGGCCACAGTCCTTTTTCTTGAAAGTTATAAACAAGGCTAAAAGCATTCTTCCTAAAGTTGATGTGCAAGGCCAAAGCCCTTTGGCTTCCTTTCTATCTTAAAATCTACAAGGAACTTCCTTGATAACAAATTTCATCACAACACCAAAATACTTCCTTTGGGAATATTAACAATTATAAAGATCTTCCTCTTGAACTATTTGCACCTCTAAGTGCACTCCTTGCAAGTATGTAAAATGTTGAAATGTTTCTTCTTGAAGGTATCTAAGTGCATTCTTCCTAAAGTATCTACAACTCCAAAGGCCTTCCTCCTCAAAGGTATATACAATGCCAATTTTCTTCCTCCTCAAAATTGCACAAAGCCAAAGTCTTCCTCCTAAATTTTTCCACAATGCCAAAGTCTTCTTCTTTGAAGGTATGTACAATGCATAAGTCCTTCCTCTTGAAGTTCTAACACTGCCAAAGGTCTTCCTCCCCAAATTTCTTATGGAATTTCAAATGCTTGTAACATTTGCTACAAACGTCTAAATGCTACAATTTTGATGTCACTAAAAAGTCCGTGAGAAGATGCTTTCAATGAAACTATCATCATATCAATTGAAAATGTAATGGTAGAGATATGAGCCTTAGAGTGTGCACAACACAAGCCCTTTGGGAAGAAAACTCTTTGGAGTAGGGTCCTTAAGGGAGAAGACTTCTTTGGTGGTTGGGTGGTCACTATCCTTGCATGAGACCTCTTGGTTGGGCACTAGCTATCCTTGGTGGCAGTTTTTTATCTATGTCTTTGGGGCCAAAGGTGGTTGCAGTTGAAGGGCTTTTGGACCACCCTCATTGTATCTTGGCATACACAAGGATGAAGCTTAATAACACCGAATTGAGAGATTTCTCACCGGGCCATAACAATATGCTTCTTCATCCCTAATAAGAAAGTAGAAATATTTAATAAACTTACACTTTCAAGAAAATTTTTGTGCCATAACTACCTTGTGACAACCTAGCAAATATCACTTTTGTGGTAATCAGGTAAGTAAAGTTTGTTCCTGCAAAGATACAATTCAAAATTGGTCAAATATGAAGTCAAACAGTAACAAGTAGTTCTTCTTGGTTGCGTCTTTAGTCTCTTAGGTACAGACCACACCCAAAAGGGAGTAACAAACACTGATTCAGAGTCTAGTCACAACAATTTGTCACACTTAATCACAACTCCATCAAATCTTTCCAAACAATCTTGATTGTGATGATTCAATCTCTCCCAATAATGGCACTTCACTGCAAAATGACTTCACGCCAAAATTTTGTTCCACCCTTCCATTGAGGGCACAACTTCCTCAATCAAAATTGCTTCACATCATTATTGTGCTGCACTCACAATTACAAAATACTACCAACACTACAATTCCCTTCAGATCTGTCAAGGCATTGCTCCAATTGCACTTCACTGAGGATCAAACACATAGAATGAAGATCAAGGCTGCAGAATCCAACATCCAACAAGCACACTAACTTGTACTTAAAAATTCTCCATACACTCACAAACACAAACACACAATTGATACTTGGAATTAAGCTCAAACAACGAGCATCGAAATCAGCACTTTGCTTTCTCTATTCTTAGAATTATGAGCATTGAACAAAATTTTATTGCGGACACCCTCTTTTAAATAGTGGAGCAATCAATAGTTGCTAACAACTATACCGTTCTACAACAACTTTCACTACCTACAAATCCAAAATGAGAATGCACCTCTTCATATTTGCCTCTTCAAATCTCAAATTTGTTACTACTCCAACCCGATGTCTTCTTCTTCTTCAGCTTCCAAACCCAAAGTACTTCACATACTACTCTATCCTCAGGTTTTACAACTACTAACTCTTCTACCAATTCTAACACTTCTTCACTCTAATTTGCAATTCCTATCATGGGTAACCTTTGTACATCTTCTTCTTGCAACCCATCTTTCTCAACATCTCAATGGCAACTCCAAAGATATGTGTACTCCTACTTCTTCTACTTTGGGTTTCACTTTTACATCCTTCTGAATTTTATCTACTTCTAACTTAACTAAATCTAATCTAATCATGATATTGTCTTCCACTTCCAATATCTTCCTATCTACATGAGTATCACTCACTAAGCTAGATCAACTCCTCTCTGAGACTACTCAGTAAAGCATTCAAGTCATTATCCTTTGCATTTCTTCTCCTTGTCTCCTGCACCAACAATCTTAACTTGCACAACCTTGTTTCTTCAATTCTTACATTGGCTTTAGTACTTAGCATTGCATTCATCTTCACTACTATCTCCTTCAATGGTTTGAGCCTCATTCTTCTCTCACATTTCCGATCTGCTTGCCAGTCCTCTTGGTACATTGCCAATTCTGCCTCAAATTTGGCCTTCACATTCTCCTTCTCTTTCTCTTTCTGCACTACCTTCTCTTCTAGATGACCAAGTAACTCCCTCAATTTTTCTTCTTTTTTATACCTCATTGTTAACTCTCTTTGCCAAAGTTGCTTCTTCCCTTCTACACTTTGCATCATTCTATTGAGTTCTTGCTCCATCTCTGCTACCTTTTCCATAGCATGGATGACTTCTAATCAAGAATCATCAAACTGTTGTTTCAAGATTTCATACTCAGCTATATGTCTTTCTCTGGCTATGATCTTTTGCTTTATTATTCTCTCTTTACTCCCCACTTCTCTCTTTAAATTTTCAATCACCTGATTTTGTACTATTGCATCTACTTGTAGTATCTCCTTTTGCTCCTCTCCTCAGGTTATAATCTCCTTCAACTCCAGGTTTTCTTCTTCTAACCATGCTAGCACTTGCAATGCAGTTTTTACATCAGTGTACTCTTTCTTCTTCTCCTCCAGCTTCATCACCAACGGGCAAACAATCTCCCCCATATACTCCACCCCTCTGATCTGGTTCCCTTCTACTTGCGGGCTTTTCTCCTTCTTTGCTTCTTCTTTGCCTGACACTCTTCTCCTTAGTTGAATTCACCTAATGGAATTGATTTCTCACTCCTCGCACTCTCACTCTCTATTTCTCTTCTTTGATTGGGCCCCGCCTCATGCATTATGCTTCTTCTTGATCAGACCTCTCTGAATGATAACCTTCTTCTCCAATTTCTTTGGAACTTCCTCTTCTTCCTTTTGGTTATCTTCTTCTGCCATCTCCAGCTTTCTCTCTTCTCCCTCTGGTACTGGCTGTATCTCCACTCCATCTTCACTCTCACTACTCGCTTCACCACTTTGCAATGTGAGTTTAGGTTCCTCTTCTCTCTCCAAGTCTTTTGACCTGCACTTGGTGTCAGGGAATTTGTTTGGCCTCGAGAGTGCACCGGGCACATGGTTGCTTGTGCTCAATTTGTCTTTATTGTAGTTGATTTAAAGTTTCTCGTAGATTGACATTCACCTCCTATTCTTGGTGTGTTGGAAATCTTAACTTTGCAAGAATTTGGGGTTTTTTTTGTTTCCTGAGGTTGGGTTTCTCAAGGGTTTGTGTTTGTCCTCAGCCTTCATAGAACTGGCTAGCTCATGCAGTTTCAGCTATGGTTTTGGAACCCGTGGTTCCTAGAAATGGGCTGGGAATTTTACAAACAACAAATAGTATTCTATTCAGGCTCAACCTGGCACCCAGACTATTGAATCAAACCATTCATATAGACGGACTGAGAGCTCCTAAAATGGAGTTTCCTTGATGCTAGTCCCTTTTGTCCCTTCCTTCACCTTTCAGCAGCATTCCCATCAATGCTTCCTTGCAAAGGTTTTTGTTCTCAGCCAAAGATCCTTTCATGAAACATACTCAGCTCTCCGGTTCACATAAATCAATTCTTGACCTCTTAACTATTCCAGTCACTGCCAAAAACTTCAGCCACATTTTTTGTGAAAGACCCTATCTCCACATGCTCAGCTCCTCAATTTTCCACTTCTCAGAAAACCCTAGAGACATTTCCCAATCTCCTATTCCTTCAAACCAATCCTCTTCCTCCTTCAGACTCCATTCACAAAATACTTCTCCCTCTTTGCTTTCTTTTTGTTGTTGCAAATCACCTCACCTTTCAAGAAAATTCTATCAGCAGTTCAGTCCACAACTATCTTTGACTCTTCGTTTTCAAAGTCCTGTGCCAGCATCTGCTCAGTCATTCATGTCACATGTCAGCTTTTCCTTTGAAATTTCTCCCTGTATCCACACCCATCAGCTCTTCAATTTCAAAATTTCTCTCCCTGGTCATGTCACTGCCCAAAGGCCTCTTGAGGCAATTCTCTCTCTTTCCTCTGTCTTGTCGCAGACCAGGCCAACAAACGCTTGAAAACTCCCCTCCCCTTCAATCTCCCTGATCAGTCCAGACCTCATCTTTCTCCATATTTTTCTTCCCTTACAGTTCTAACCCTCTCTCTCTTCCCTTTTCTCAGAACCAATTCCGATACTCTTTGTATTTCAGAAACCCTCTTCTTGATCCTTTGTCCTTCCAACTCAACATTCTGTATTTATTATTTTCTCCCCTGCCTTGCTCTCTATTCTTCTCCAAACCCTCGTCTTGTCTTCCCTTTCAACTCCTTGCTCTCAGTGTCTAAAACCTCATGTTCAAACTCTTTCTCCTCAAGACTGAAACTATCTTCTATTCTTTGGGAAAATTTCCTCTTGCAGCCCTTCACAAAATCCTCTCTCTCTCCTTATCAGCCTTTTCTCTCAAAAGATCTCTCTACAATCCACAGTCTCTAGTCTTTCCCATTCAAATTTCCTTCACCTTTGTATGTCTTCTCTGTCTAGGGCTCTATCTAGCACAAAATTTCCCAATTTTCCTTCTCTTCCTCTCTCTCATTTTTTGTTTTCTCACAAAACTCCACACATCCTTTCCCAAGAAAAACACAAGTCACTTCATTCTCTTCTCTCAAAATTGTGCCACTCACCTCCTATGTTTCTCCCCAAAACCCTCACTATTCTCCTATAAACACTTCTCCTCCAACCCATGTCAATTCACAAAACTCCTTGCTGACTAAACCCCTGCAAACATTTCTCCTCAAAACCCATGTCAATTCACAAAACTTCCTGCCAGCCCTACTGATCTTCCCGAAACTCCACTGCTGGGAAACAATTTCCCTTCAAATCCCTCTGCCACTTCCCAAAAACTACACTGCCAGCCCTACTGATCTTCTCAAAACTCCTCATTGTCTAAACTCCACTCTTGGGAAACATTTTCCCTTCAATCCCCTCTGCCACTTCCCAAAAACTCCACTGCCAGCCCCAGTTATCTTCTCAAAACTCCTTATTGGCTAAACTCTACTCTTGTGAAATATTTTCCCTTCAAATCCCGCTGCTACTTCCCAAAAACTCTATGCCAGCCCTACTGATCTTCTCAAAACTCCTTACTGTCTAAACTCCACTCTTGGGAAACATTTTCCCTTCAAATCCCTCTGCCACTTCCAAAAAACTCTTTGCCAGCCCTACTGATCTTCTCAAAACTCCTTTCTCCTGAAAAACAATTTTCCTTCCTCCTATCCTCTCAAAAACACCTCTCAGTCTTCCCTTTTTTTTCCCTATCCTTTATTCTATCAAAAATCCTTCTCCTGGTTTCTTCCTTCCTCCTTCTCAATTTCTGGTCCCTAGATAACCCTCTCTTGATTTCCTTTCGATTCCCTTGGCCTTCTTGCTTTCTCGATTCCCTTCCTGTCCTCCTTCTCAATCTCTCGTCTCTCGATAACCCTCTCTTGACCTCTTATTTTTCCTGTCCACTATCCTCTATTTCCTGTCTCTCAAAAACCCTCTCCGGATTTCCCTTCCGATTTCTGAACTCTTCTCTCTCCTTTCTACACTACTTGTCCTCTCATAAAATCCTTCTCCTGGTTTCCAATCTTTTCTGTCCTTTGTTCTCTCAAAGACCTTTCATGTCTTCCCCTTCGATCTTCACTCCTACCTTGCCTTCGAGTGTTCTGATTTCCTAAAACCCTCCACTATGTCTTTCCTTTTAATGCCTCAATCGCGCCTTGGTTTCGATCCTTCTCTCTCCTTTCGATTCACTTAAATCCTCTCATTTCCTGAATTTCTGTCTTCTCTTTTGATTTCCTCTTGTCCTCTCAAAAACTGTTCTCCTGATTTCTGTTCTCCCGAATACCTATCCTGTCTTCCCCTTTTGATTTCTTCTCCTCTTCTCTTCTTTCTCTTGTCCTCTTGATTCCTCTTCCTTTTTCCCCCTTCGATTTCTGTCCCAGTCTCTCTATCTTCCTTTTGATGCTTTCTGATTTTATTTATTTTTCCTTCTAGAAAACCCTTCCTATATTCAAAAATTTTGACCTCTTGTTCTCTTGATACTTTCTCCTCTTGATTCCCAATTCTCCTTGCCTCTGTCCTCCCAAAGACCTTTCTTGTCTTCCCTTTTCCTTTTGTCAACTCTTCCCTCTCCTGGTTTGTCACAGCCCCAAAGGTCTCAAAGCATCTCTCCCTTAATGACTTTTCCTAGCAAAGGGCTCCCATAGTATTTTCTCCTGCAGCCTGACCATAACAAGTTCTCTCTGGAAACATTCTCCTCAGCCTTCTTTTCCCACTAAATTCCTTTTGCTCCTCCACCAAGGAAAATGCTCTTCACTCCAATAACATAAAATACCTGAGCTCATGTCACCTAAAATTATTTCTCAGCTCTAGCCACACAAACAAAGTCCTCAAGCTAATAACACCACAATTTTTTCCTGACTTCACCATAACATAGTAAACATCTCCTGCGGCAAGGTAGCTAAAAACCAACTCCTGAAACCTATTGAACATGACCCCTGAACAACTTCTAAACTTGCACAACAAACCTCAAGGTTACGTGTGTGCTATTTTCATGACAACATCGGCCTCACCTTCTTATTCTTCATCCAATAATGCTATTGCCACCAGGTCCTTCTTTGGGTTCACTTTTTTGTGTCTTCCGTGGTCTCGTCACTGCTACTCCTTCTTTGGGTTGACTCCTCTTCTTTGACTTTGGAGCATTCACTGCCAATCTCACACTCTACCTTGTTTGTGCTTAGTACTTGTCACTGCTTTTGATCTGAAGAATGTACTATTGCTCATCTGCACTAGCATCTTTCCTCAAGTTGGGATGGAAGTACGACACCATCTTGTGTTGTTCCATTGCATTGGATAAATTCAATCCCAAGTAAAAATGGGCTGCAAATGGCACAATGTAGTGTGGAGGCATCTTATATTGTAAATTCCACACCATCTGTCTTATGCACTGATGAAAGCACTTTGCCCAGTTGATGGGTTCCCCTGCAAATATCTTATGGAAAAACATTGCTTGGTGTTTCATCACATAAGTGGTTTTCTCCGGCTTGAAGATGGCCATCATTGCTCCTATGATGCCTCTCTTCATAGAGTGCTTATAACTCTCAACTTTATATCCATTCTTTGTGCATTCTTTGTGCGGTTTTGAAGAAAAGGCGTCTTGTACTTCCTGGGTTTCTTTAGCTACCACTCCTCTCCCCAAGAATGTGGCTCCTTGCTCCTCTCTTCCAAGTACTAACCTCCAATCCGACTCTGTCCATCAAGCCGGATTTCCTCTCTTACCTTTTGCCTTGGGTCCATCCAGACACTTACTCTCTATTATCTCGATCATGAGACTTGGAAAACTAATGTTCTAGTTCCATGCCAAAAATGTGATCCAAAGCCTGCTCAAGACTTCAATCCTTGCAATCACATCTAACCTCCAAATTGCATGATTTCTCACTACAAATTCTGAGTTCTTCTTTCCACCTCCCATCTTACTCTCCTCCACTCTGGGTTGGTGACAACTCTTCCGCCCAATTTTGGAACTAACAAGCGTGACTTCCTCTCGATGCACAAGTACGTCTCTTACTACAATCCCTTTTCCCGATCTCCCTCTAGATGGCTCCTTAATGGTGATGGGAAGCTAATTGCCATCTCTTTGTCTCAATCCTGAATCTTATAGTGGCACGACTCCTCAGTCTTTCTTCACTTTGAGCTTGTACCGAGAAATCACACCTTTTGCATGCTCCTATCAATGTCAATTTTCCCCCACTCATATGCCAACCATTTTTGTATGCAGTACCTTCTTGAATGTCCAACCCTAGAGGAATTTGTTATGTTGTCCTTGCCTCAGGTTGAGCATCCTAAGACAAAGTTTCCTTACTTTGGGTTGAATGCTGATAGGACCAATCCGAGTACTTCATCTTTTGACACAAAGTCACTTTAGTTTGAGTTACAACCCGAAGACACCATTCTTTGCCTTTTGATGCCATACCGGTACAATATGACTTTGTTTGTACACTTTTCTTCAAAAATATGATGAAAAATTTAAAAAACAAAAATATGGGTACCACATACCCTACTGTAATACTCTGAGAATAGGAGACCTGAGATAAAACACAAAATAAGAACCACATAGGTTCACACTCAAACCTCTGATGCTCCAAAGGAGCACCTTGATTGTATTATATAGCAAAGTAGACTGCCACAAAGGAAGCTCTACCCTTGGATCAGATACATGGATGGGTGACATGTTAGTCATGATCCTATCGGGTTGGTCAAACCTTTGACAAAAGGAATCTTTAGGGAATCTTCTTGTATGAATCTCCAAATTTCATGGGTGAGGTACCGTTGGAAAGCTCTTGATGAGACCAACCAAGGGGGAGGGGAAGGCTATCCTTTACACCATTAGAGGGAGGAACCTGCACATTTTGTATGCCTAAGTCATCTGTTTAGGCCTTCAAAATTGGCTCTGAAGTTTCTAGGCTATTTTTAGCTCCAACCCTATTAGTAAAAGTCCTCTTTTGATGACACCTTTATCTCATCTACCTAGCCCATCATACATAACATCCTTCTAGATGTTGCCAAGCCAATTTTCACCTCTAGCTATTGGTATTACAACTTTAGGTTATTTTTAGTTTCTACCGTATTAGTAGAAGTACTCTTTTGGTGACACCTCTATCTAATCTACCTAGCCCATCATACATAACATCCTTCCAGATATTACCAAGCCAGTTTTCACCTCTAGCTAATAAGTCTAGCTATTGGTGTTACACCTACCCAAGCATAGGTACAAGAGAGAACATACTAAAAAGGAGAAGTATGATCATGCTCCAAAGAGGTGCTAGAGGTGAGGAACACCTTGATGGTTCTAGGGGTAGACAATTCCATCCAACAAAGAGAAAAGGATGGAAATGTCCACAAGAGAAAGGAGACCCTATGGGACTGCCACAAGAATGAAAACAAATGCCAACCTTCCAACATATGCCAATGTCTATGTGGGTGGTCCACACATTGGTGCACACTATGAAGCTAATGAAGGATACTCCCTTTCTGCCAAGATATACACTTGATGTCAAAAATTACCCAACATTGATAGAGTACCTCCAATACAATATCCAAAGTTGTTATTGGGGGAAGAGAGAATTGTCAAACAGATTAATGGTAGCCCAAGGCAAAATGTCAAAGTTCAAGGCACAACCGTTGATGAAGCAAGTAAAAGTCACAAGCAAGAGCAACATCTGACTTGGCAAGAGAGCATATAGATTTGCAAGAGCTCACACAACTCAAAGAGCAACTCATAAGTGCAGAAGTGAGGTATTGTGAGCAACGGTAAGCATTGGAGAAAAAGGACAAAGACATAGTGGCATTAATGCAACAATTGGAAGCTACCCCCTACATAGAAAATCCATAGAGGAGAGGCTCATAGCACAACAAAAAGATCTGAACTCCATGTGGGAGAAATACAAGTATTGGGCAAGTATAAGGAATCAATTGAAGAAAGACAAGAATGAACATGGAGTTGTAGAAGACAAAGGCCAAAGTGAGCATTATGAAGCTAGCAGCTAAGTAGCATAATCAAGCATTTGTGCATTACAAGAAGGACCAATAAGATCAAATACATGCTTGTGGTGATGAAGTGGCTTCCCTAAAGAAAGCCTATGAGATACTTACAATCAATTAGCCGAGGACATGCTCATTCACAACACTTACAATGAGAAGGCTAATATGCACATTGAAGAGTTGATTGCAATGGCTATTGAGCAAGAGGAGAAGGAGCTGATCCTTTATGTACAAGTAAGGCAAGAGGTGGAAATGGAGATGTAATCCATTAGGGATACCTTGGATGAGGAGAAAATGAGAGTCATCATGGAAGTGGAGAATACCGCTAATTACATGAAAGTACAAATGGAGATGTTGATCTTGACTCAAGCTCATCAAATGAAGCTATTGGAGTTGATGTAAACAATCTATGCATTAGAGATGAAGGTTTACTCTAGCAGCAATTGGTCAAGTTGGGTGACTGATTGAAAAGCATACCAAATGCAAGTTCATGATGTCTTGGCCAGCACTCAAAAGGAACTTGCGGAGTGTGACAGCCCAATATCAACATACTTATAGTATGATCAGTAAAAAAGTCATTCCCACAAGGATAAAATTTGGAAATGGCTAAGAATTGAAGAAAAAGTGCCCTAGTATTGCAGTTTCTTTTTATTTCCTATTTAGCCTCTTGGGTAGGAACCACTCCCAGAAGAAAGTAGTGTCACACTCCATGGTGCATTACAAAAAAGAAAAAGAAACCCAAAATAATCACTCTCATTACAAATATTATATGGGATTACTCTTGAAGGTGATGGCTTACTTCACCTTGAGTGCCACTCCATTCTAAAGTTGTTACTCCTACAAGTGCATTCCACCCTTCCCAAAGAGCATAGCTTATAGAGTACACCTCATGTTGGCTGAATATCTTGGGTTTTCACCTTTGTGGTACTGCCCATACAGGGAGCCTCCCAATCCACTCCTTACACAAGTTCAGTCCTTCAGATCCTTAAGTGCACACCCTTGATTACCTCTGTACTACAAACTTGGGATCTTATTGTGAAATTCCTCACCTTCTCTTACCTAAACATTTCACAATACATCAAATAAAGAAACAAAACTTGCAAAGACTACATAGTACTTCACCTTGAGTGTCACTCCATTCCAAAGTTGTTACTCCTACAAGTGTATTCCACCCTTCCCAAAGAGCATAGCTTATAGAGTACACCTCATGTTGGCTGAATATCTTGGGTTTCAATTCCGTGGTATTGCTCATGCAAGGAGCTTCCCAATCCACTCCTTACACAAGCTCAGTCCTTCAGATCCTTAATTGCACACCCTTGATTACCTCTATACTACAAACTTGGGCCTTATTGTGAAATTCATCACCTCCTCTTATCTAGACATTTGACAATACATTATATGAAGAACCAAAACTTGCAAAGACTATAGAGTACTCTTTACTTGTAATCAGAGTATAGAAAATTGAACATGAGTGCCTTTGGTTGTAGGCCTTAAGTACTTTTATTGCTTCAAGCCAAAGGGATCAAGAGCCCAAGTGGATCTCCTAAGACTCCTAAACTACATTGTATATCACTCGTTAAGGTGTTAATCCTACCCTATCCTAATCATTTGTAGAAAGATTAGGCACCTAACACATGTCAAGGAAACTATCAATTCTTCCACACCTAGTTTAGTTTTAATCCACAACCCTCAAAAGTACAACTCCAATGTCCTATATAATTGCTAGTGCACTCTTCATGAAGTATGTACAATTCCAAGTGTAGATACTAATATACAACTCTAAGTATCTAACTAGTGTGCAACTCCAAGTATTTGACTATTTACTTACAGTGCTTGTGACCTCCTCTCAATAGAGTACCTTTGGATATAATTGCTAGAAGCAATAGAATATATTTGCCTTTGAGGTACCTAACTAGTTGGTCAATTTGTGCTTGATATCTAGTTATTTCTAACATGCATGTATGGCAAGTTTCTATGAACTTCTTGTCAAAATACTCCCTTAACTGCAAGGATAAGAGGTTCATCTTCTCCTCCTTGTTTTCTAGCCTTTGTATTTGGAACTTCAGCTCATGCCATTTTTTTGTCAGTTGGACTTCTTCATTTAGTTCCTTGATGAAGAAGTTCTTGGCCTCCTCCAACTGATATATTTTCTTTCACTTGTCTTCTTTTATCTACTAGTTCCAAGTGCATCTTGATTTTGTGGTTTTCTTGCACCAAATTATTTACATTTGTTGCCTCTTCCTTGTAAAAGTCTTTGGCCTTGGCTTCTTCTTCTTTAGCTAGGTCTTCTTTAGCCTTCCAAGTGTAGACTTGCTTGTGTATGTTTTGGACAAGTGTGGCATAATCTGCATTTTAAGGGCATTTGGCTTGGTACTAGGATTGGATGGTCTCCATCAATTGCCATGTAGCCCCAATTCAATGCATGACAAATTTTGTCCTCTCCTAAACTGGCTTCGACATTGAAATTCTTGCTTCATCTCCAATCTTGATCTACATCCTTGTTGCAAGGTATAGAATGTTGGCTTCAATTTCAACATCTTCCTCTTTATCATGCTTGATGATTTGGTCATCTTCTTGTTGTAGGACTTTGGCATTTTCAAGAATTTGGCATTGTCAAGAACTTTGGGCAAAAGTTCCTAGGCACTCAATGAAATCTTTGTGCTCAATTGGGCATTCTTCTTCTTCTTTGATGGGGCTCAATGGTGCTTAATTTGATGCATTATCCTTCTTGGTCATATCTTCTTCACATCTTGCTAGACACACTTGCATGTCAAGTTTGGATACACTGTGCATCTTCCCAATATCCTTTTCTTACTTGTCCTCATCATCCTTTGTGCCCTCTACCTCTCCTTTTGATGAGGAAACATTGATCACTTGAGTATTGGTGCACAAATTCTTGGCAGATGGTGGTGGCTTCTTTGAGGTACTCATCTTCCTTTCTGCTATAGTCTTTGGTGCAACTAAATCTGTTTTCACTAGCACAAAGAGGCCAATCATAGCATATTGGGCATCAACATCTCTATACTTAGCTATTAGGATGGGTTCTTCAGGTTGTTCATCAAAATAGCTTGCATGATGGAAATGGATAGGGAATCTCTTCTTCTCATCTCAAGTTAGGAGAGTGGTTCCCATGTAGAAAAAAGTATGGCAAATAGAGCAAGGTATGTAGCACCTCTTTCTTCCTCAAAATCTTGGTGCAAGGTCCTAGCATGTTGATTGAACATGTCAACCCAATCAATTAGCTTGCCTAAAAACATATAATTAAAGAACACAACCAGGCTATTAGTCAAGTAGGAAGTTCTTTTGGGTTTGAAGACATTCATAATTGCCTCTACTATGGCTCTTCTTGTAGGATCTTTTAAATTGGCTACTCTCCATCCATTGTTCTTTGATCTCTTGTCATTGAAAGTAGCTTTGATCTTGGCAATCAACTCCTTGTCTATAAATTTTTCATTCAAGAATAATTGCTCCTTCACTCCTACATTTTGGCCGAGTACAATGTGCTAATGCTCCTTTTTCTAATTGTTGAGGTTTCTTCTTCTTTCTCCTTGGTGTGTTCTCTCTTTCATGCATCATGGCAAAGTCACTCAATTCCCAGTTCTAGAGCAAGAATCCCAAATTATTGCTCTAGATTATTGTAGTTGTACATTATATTGCTCATTTGCTCACAGTAGGAGACCTCAAGATGGCATATAGGATCTTTCTATACATTCTAGTACAAATACCATGATTTTGGATGGTAGGAAGAAGGCAAAATTTGAATTTTGATCTACTCTAAGTATTGAAGGTCACTCTAGGTGCTACCTAATTCAGAAGGTTGTGGACTCTCTTGATTCTCAACAAAGTGGAAGCTTTACTCAATTTGCTACAAAGGTGTGTAACTCTCCAAAAAATATATCTATCGGCCAACTCCTCAATTTATAGTCTAGGTCCTGTATCATTCTTCAGCCCTTTGGTGGTTAAGGAGAGGTGAGGGCTTGCCTATCCGCACATCTAAGTGTTTTCATGTTCTATGGTTAGGTATCATTTTCTAACCCATGAATCTCCAAAAAGTATATCTACTGGCCAAACTCCTCAATTTATAGTCTAGGTCCTTATTCATTCTTCAGCCCTTTGGTGGTTAAGGAGAGGTGAGGGCTTGCCATCTGTACATCCAAGGGCTTTTGCATGTCTTCCATGGTTAGGTTTCACTTTCTTACCCATGAATCTTTCTTGATTGGTCATTTTCCTACATGCCAAGCCTACCTTTAAAGTGCCAATGGTTATCTTTATTATAATGGCTCTTGGTGGCAATTCTTGGCAAAGCTTGCGGCACATTCAAATTGGTGGGGGGTGGAGGAGGGGGGGCATTATGTATAAGTGCCAATGAGTGTACTAGTTCCTCAAGCCTATAAGCACTTGGGATTATCCTACATCACTCTAGGTGTTGCTACTCTTACAAGCACTTGGGATTATACATCACTTTGAATGTTGCTCATCCTGACTTTTGTAATACCACTACAAGTGCCACCTCTTTTTGGAGAAATTCCCCTAGTAATTACTAATATCCATGGTCCTTCTTTAGCACTTAAGCATAATTTGGTCAAGAAAAGCAAATTTTGAAGAATCTTCTTGTAGAGAGCTCAAAATTGCGTGGATGAGGTACCATTGGACAGCTCTTGATAGGACAAACAATTGGGGGGAGAAGGCAAGCCTTTTTAACTCC
Organism: Lunularia cruciata; assembly: GCA_948567375.1. NCBI lineage: Eukaryota > Viridiplantae > Streptophyta > Marchantiopsida > Lunulariales > Lunulariaceae > Lunularia > Lunularia cruciata. The sequence continues at coordinate 19,408,669 of OX419761.1, read as the reverse complement.
TGAGGGGAATTTTGTATCCTTTTTCAAAGCCTAATTCATTTGTTTAGGCCTCCAAAATTGGCTCTAAAGTTTTCAAGTTATTTTTGGCTTTTGCCCTATTAGAAGTACTCTTTTGGGGACACCTCAGTCTGATCTACCTAGCCTATTGTATACAAAATCCTTCTAGATGTTACCAAGCTAATTTTCACCTCTAGATAATATGTTTAGCTATTTGTATTGCACTAACTCTCACTTCTCTAATATAATCAGTTCACGCTTCTACTCAAATCACACTCAGATCAGATCTGAATGCAATCCTCCACTCACAAGTCTACCAACAATTAAGCATTCATTACAAACAAGCCACATCCACTCTAGCTAAGAGACTCCAAGTGATTCTTATTGGCCTTTGTCCACCATAGCCAAGAACTCAAAGGCTCAACATCAAGGAAGTGAGCTCTCTAGAGCTGCACTTTGAAAGTATACTTCTTTGTTTGACATGGATCTCCAACCTTAATAGTACCATTGATAGCACATTTGATGATATGGATGGTGCATGTGATGGTGGGTCCCACTATATGATCATTAGCCCCTAACATGAAATGTGGCCGCCATCAAGTAGTCCATGAGCAACTACCAAAATAACTATGATTGCCAACACTACCACTCCAACATCCAAGCAAACTAGCTTTGCCACTATAATAGCTTGACAAGATGTTGGGTGTAGTTTGCTCATCATTCAAGGAAATTCATATAGATACCCTACATGGTCATCTTATCAAAAGGTTTAAGGGACAAATTGATGACTTGTTTGTCAAAGAGAAGTCCACAAATGGATACAAGATTGAGAACATGAAGGATCTTGCTTGTTAGACAATCAAGAAAATGATCATGTGGTTGTTTTGTTCAAAACAAACAAACTATGTTAACCAAGCTATCTTCTTTCAATTGCACACAAGCAAAAATTGGTGAGTTAGGCCAAGATGTTTTGTGAGTGAATCATTAAATGATTGGAAGATATGATAAGATATTGCAACCATTCTATTCCTCTTCATTGTTCATTTCTAAATTGGCATGAATATTTATATGGATGGAGAGAAGGAGAATTTCCCATCTCACTTGCATCACTCATCTTACTTCAACAAAGACCCGGACTTACCTAAGGAGATTAACCAAGCCATCTTCTTTCAATTGCACACAAGCAGAGATTGGTGAGTTAGGCCAAGATGTTTTTTGAGTGAATCATTGAATGATTGGAAGATATGATAAGATATTGCAACCATTCTATTCCTCTTCATTGTTCATTTCTAAATTGCCTTGAATCTTTATACGGATGGAGAGAAGGAGAATTTCCCATCTCACTTGCACCACTCAGCTTACTTCAACAAAGACCCGGACTTACCTAAGGAGATTACAATATCATAATGCAAAAGAAGAGTATACCCAAATGAGGAAGTTTGTATGAGTGGTGGAATTATGAAACTCAATTATAATTTGTAGAAAGATTCCTATTGCCCATGCCAAGGTGCAAGCCTCAAAGAAACCAAAAAGACCTCAAGAGGTGGAATCTTGGGCAAGGAAAGTGAGAGGAAGACTAAGACATATAAGTCAGCTTGTGAGGAAGGTCTGCCTCAAGGACAAGAGGTGTTTCATGAAAAAGTTGCCATAGGATTCCAGAGCACAGAGTCCGGAAGCAAGGAGTCCTTCACACAAATTTTGTCACATGGCTAACAACAAAGGAGAGGTACCAAATGACGAGGCCTAGCCATCTCTCTTGCTTTTTAAGGAGGAAAAATTTCCAATGGACAAGGATAAGATGCCAACCACAAGATCCATCATCCCAACCATGGCTCCAATCCACAACATGGCTCTTAACAAAGGAGAGGTCTTGTATTCCAAGACAAAGTGTTGTAAAAACAAATTCAGGTGGCAAAGTTTGTCAAAGGAACCAATAACACAAAGGTAGGGACGTCTTGCCAAAGCCCAATGAAACCAGCAAGGCCACCTCTAATGTCTCCAAAATGGGAAAAAAACAAGAACAATGCCATTACTAATACAACAATAGGGCAAGCACTGCCAAGGACTCAACTCTTATTCACAAGGTCAAGGAGAAGACCATTTTGAGCCAAGACAAGAACCCCATGCCCAAAACAAAGAAGGATTTATGAAAAAAATTGTGCAAGGATGATGATTCTCTACCTTGAGTAATGGCACCCTATACTATCCACACCGTGACACCAATGATGGAAACATTGGAAGAGATTCTACCCTAGTACCAAAAGTTGGATCCAAAGATGAAAGAGCTAGCAGTCTTCATATGCCACTTGCATCACATAGTCTAATCCAAGATGAATGAGAAGGACAAGAAAAGTAAAGAGAACCTAGAGGAGTTCTAAAGGGAGGAACTAAAATGGTAGGAGGGGTAAAAAAATCTAATTCAAGGATTAGAGGAGGTTGGTTGATACAAAGGAAATGGAGACTAGATACAATAATTTAAAACAGCTAACTAACCTTTGCATCTCCAACCTATCCACCAACCTAAAACAACAACAAGAGAAGGTGTTAGAGCAAGAAAAGATGATCCATAAGGAGTTGACCGATAAACTCAACAAAAAATGAGCCAATTTAGAAACCAAACAAGTGGGATTGCTCACAAATATTGGGCATACAACCACTCAACTACTCAGCCAATTGGAGCACATGGCCAACAAAACCTCCTAAAATATAAAGGCAAAGGATTTGTGGACTCAAATTGATATGCTCAAGAGGAAAACATACACAAATGAGCAACTCAAGGTGTTCTTTGCCAAACTCCAAGGCCATACTAGCACCAAGTTTGAGGAGGCTCAAACCAATAATGAACAAATTGTTGATGGCTACATAAATGACCTTGCATACCTCATTCAAATAAGCAAGGGAGTTGAGAGTTTGTCCCCAACACCACTCACCGCCACCCTCTTCTACCAAAAAATAACTAATGGAGCATAGTATTAAAAAAATAGCCATGGTCATTTTCATTTTCCAAAAATGGAATGTTGTTTTGTACATATTGTTTGCATTTGTCTTGTAGACTTAGGAACTTTGTAACAATATGGAGTTTAGCAACAAAGTTAGTTAGGGCTAACAAAGTAGTGAATAGGCCAAATAAGCCTAGAATATTCTATAAGTATCTAGGAAGCTTCTTGGGAAGCTTACTAGATACTTTTGGGCTTGCTTCCCAAGTAGGTAGCTTCTAGAAGCTTCCAACTAGCTTAACTTGCACACCAAATAGGTGGCTTCTAGAAGAAAACTTCTTGAAAAGCTTTTTGGTTAACTTGGCTTGCACTCCAAGAAAGCGGCTCAAGGAAGCTTCTTGAGAAGCTTTTCAAGAGTTTTGTATACTCCCTATAAATACCAAAGCCAAAGCTCATGCTAGGCATTTGGAGTTTTCCACACTCAAATGTCTCAATGTGATCTTCCATTCTCTTATTTCTCTTCTTGGTCTTGATCTTTTACATTGGTATCAAAGCAGAAATGGGATGGATGGAATTTATAGACCACCAAATCCATTTCTGCCAAACCAATGGGATTTTTGTGTCTAAGTACTACCCAAACATCATTTCACACAGTTCATCACCTCATGCTTTGCGTAGGACTTTTTGAATACAATCACCTTGTCCAAGGAACCCTTGGTACTTCTGGTTGTAACTTATGGAGACTAATGGACATGTTGTATTTATGTGTTACTCAATTAGATAGATTACAGATGGTGTGATAGAGTAGTAACCATGGCGGCAATGCCTAAGGCTATCATTGTTATGTAGCAACAAATCAAGCACCTTACTTGATTGTTGGATGAGCAAGATCATCAACGACAAGAGCATGTAGACGGAGTACTAGTTTGAGAAGGAGAAGGCCAAATCTAAATGCCAAAACCCAAGTTTTTTGAAGGCAAGAATCTCCTAAGTGTAGTGGAGAATTTTGTATTTGATTGCAAATGTTATTTCAAAGCTACTAATCTTCAAGGTGAATGGAAACAAATTCTCTTGGCTTCTAGCCAATTGAATGGAGTAGTAAAGTTATGGTGGCAACTCTGAGTGGAGCAAGATGAATGGAAAGTTGTTACACCAATCTTGATATGGGCAGAATTCAACAGTGCAATAATTGGTTGATTCCAAGCTATAAATGCTACATAACCTGCATGAGATAGGTTGATAGAGTTGAAGCAGATTGGCTCTATAAGAAGTTACACCATGCAATTGTAGAACACCATCATGCAAATTTCAGATATATTGGAAGGTGAAGTTTTAGATTGATTTGTGAGGGGCTTGAAGTCACAAACCAAATTAAAGATAACTATGCAAGAGCCACAACACTTGGAGGAAGCCATGCGGTTGGCCTAATGCTTTGATTCCTTGGTTGCAACACCTTGGTCGTAACCTCAACCTCCATAAAACCTACCAATACACTACACATAGGTGGAGGAGCCGATACCAATGGAGATTGATGTTTTTAAATGGAGACCAATTGGCATTACAAAAAGAGAAAAATTGTGATAAAATGGTGCTTGTTTTTATTGTCACCAAATTAGACATCACATCACTAAATGGTCACTCCAAAATGAGCGACCTTGACAAGTCACCCAAATGGAGTTTGTGGAGTAAAATGATCAAGGAAATAAGGAATCCCAATAAGAGCCACCTATTGAGAACTTGATTAGTTCCAATTGGATCAAAAGCTCGACCTATGCAAGTTTGTTTCACTTGCAAGGTATGATATTTGATCATAGTTGTAGAATTTTGGTTGATTTTGGAAGTTCAAAAATTGCATGTCCATAAAATTAGCAAAGGAATTATATATTCCTATCAAGCCAATAATTAAAAGTAGATTGATGATGGCGGATGGTAGAAAGGGTTTTTCATTCCATACCTTGCATCATATTACCTTTAAAATTGGGAAAGAGTATTTGGAGTGTATGAAGTTTGTAATGGCACCTCTACATTATGATGTCATCCTAGGTCTACCTTAGCTTGAATGTCATAAGGTTCAGTTTGATTGGAATCAACAACAAATTCAAGTGCAACCTCAAGGTAGAAATTTCTGATTGGGTTGGCTAGCATCTCTCATCAAGACACCTAAGAATAGTCAGTCCTAGGATGGGAAGTTTATTAGGAAGGCAACTATAGAGCAAGATTGGAGGAAGATGAGTCCCAATATGGGAAATTTGTCAATGAAGTAGCCATAGAGCAAGCTTTGGAGGAAGATGAGTCCCAAGATGGGAAATTTGTCAGTAAAGCAGCCATAGAGCAAGCTTTGGAGAAAGATAAGTCTATTTTTCTAATGTGGAACAAGCTGATTGTGTATGGAAGATCTAAGGAGGATCAAAAACCTCATCAAGCAATAGTTGATCAAATAGTCCCAAGAGTTTTCAGATGTATTTCCAAATGATCTGCCAAAGAAATTACCCTCCGATCATGGTATGCCCTTCAAGATTGAGTTATTGCCAAGGAGTACTCCAATGAGTAGACCAATGTATCGGCTCTCACCAAAGGAGTTGGAGGAGTTGCAAACAACCATTATGGAGTTGTTGGAGAAGGATTTCATATGACATAGTATATCTCCTTCGGGAGCACCAGTATTATTTGTTCCAAAGAAGGATGGAAGACTTCATTTTTGTATTGATTACCATGGGCTCAATAAAAAAATAGTGAAGAATGCATATCCCTTGCCTTGAATTGATGCCTTGCTTGATCAATTGAGTGGAGCATGATAATTTTTCAAGTTGGATCTTTGCAATGGCTATTGGCAAATTCCCATTGATGGAGAGGATGTGCAAAAGATTGCCTTTTGCACAATGTATTGGCATTTTGAATGGAGAATTATATCTTTTGTGCTCATTAATGCTCAAGTAGTCTTCATGGATCAGATGCATAGGGTGTTGGATTGACTATTGGATCAGTACATGGTGGTGTTCTTGGATGACATTTTAATCTATAGCAAGACAAAGGAAGAACATATAAATCATGCGCGACAAGTCCTACAATGATTACAACAATGGGATTTTTACTACAAGAAGTCAAAGTGTGCCTTCTTTTGGTAGAAGGAAGTTACCTTCTTGGGTCATAAGATCTCATTGGAGGAGATCAAGATGGAAGAGGAGAAAATCAAGGCCATCATTGATTGGTCTACTCCAAAGGATACTACAAAAGTATGGGCATTTAATGGATTGGCTAGTTTTTACCGACTACTATATTCATGTAGCCACAACATTGACCAATCTCTTGGAGAAGAACTCAAGCTTTTAGTGGACCAACAAGCACAAAGAAGCATTCTAGAAACTGAAACATATGGTGTCTTCAAGACCCATTCTTCAACCATATGATCCTCAACTACCTTGTGTGGTTGATTTTGATGCTTCTAACTTTGTAATTGGAGCCATGTTGCAACAAGAATTCCCATATAGGTTACATCCCATTTCCTTTTTGTCTCATAGACTAAATACAGCAAAAAGGAATGACTCTACTTAAGATTAGGAACAATCAACAATGGTTTATGAAACCAAGATATGGAGGCATTATCTCTTATGGAAAAAAGTGATCATATGAATTGATCACAAACCTTTGTTGTAGACATTACACTTAGAACACATGAAGAGTCAACATTGTCAATGGGAGGAACAACTAAAAATTTTTGACATCAAACTTGAATACAAAGCCAATCTATTTCATATCATTCTTGATGCCCTATAACAATGACCTGATTTGAAGTCTCTTTCTCTCATTACGGTGGCAATTATGACGGTATCAATTAACTCCAAAGTCCAGCTTGAGTTTAAGACCACTTTACATCAAGATTCTTTCTTTGAGATGGTACAAGGTTGTCTTGCAACATGCAACAAGGAGTACAACACCTTCTCCTTCAAGGAAGGCCTTCTATTTTGTGAGAACCGGATTTATGTTCCAACCAAGGGTGATCTTCAACTTTTGTGCCTCTTAGAAGCCCATGACTTACAAGTAGTTGGTCACATGGATGGAGACAAGACCTTGGATACTCTCTAATGCCAATAGTGGTGGCCCAACATGACACAAGGTGTTCAAGAGTTTTTGTGATTATGTGAGAGTTGCTAGCACAACAAGGCCAACAACCAAAAACTGAGTGGACTCCTTCAACCACTCCCCATTCCATATGCTTGACAGGAACACATGAGCTTGGATCTCATCATGTCCTTACCCAAGATGAAGCAAGGTCACACAACAATTGTGGTGTCTGTGGATAAGCTTAGTAAGCAAACCCATTTGGCACCAACCTTTGATGCCATGGATGCTCCAACATTGGTGTAGATCTACTTTGACAATGTCTTCAAGCATCAAGGGATGTCTTGTGTACTCATCTTCAACTATGATCCTTGATTCATTTGAGAATTTTGGTTAGCACTTTTCTAGATACTCGGCACCAAGCTTGCTTTTTCCACAACCTATCATCCTCAAATTGATGGACAAATTGAATATGCAAATTTCTCCTTGGAGGATATGCTTTGTGCCTTTGTCAATATCCACCATGCTAATTGAGATGAATGTCTTACAACTATGGAGTTTGCATACAATAATTCCAAACATGCAAGCACCAGATTCTCTCCTTTCTTCCTCAATTTTGGCCAAGATCTACTTGTTTCAAATTCCCTTCTTGCTCCTCCTCCATCTCATTATCCTCATACTTCCGCCTTCTTGACCACCATACCCCAATCCCTCCAAGAAGCCAAATCTCATTTCCTTGTTGCTCAAAATTGACGGAAACAATATGCAGACCACCATCATCGTGATCTCACCTTTCAAGTCAATGATCATGCTCTCCTCTTGTAACCTACCCTTCCCACTTCATACCCAAGTTCATAAACTTACCCTAATTAGATAGGATCCTTTGATATCACCCAAATCATCTCTCTTGTTGCTTATTGACTTGCCTTGCCTTGTCATATGTGCATCCACCTTGTCTTTCATGTTTCCAAGTTGAAACCCTTTGTTCCTAACCTATCTTCTTAACCTATCTCTTGTGTCCAACCTCTTCTTCTTCCTCCTATCCCTATTAGTGATCATGAGGAGTATGAAAGTTGATCGTATCCTTGTGCCTTGCCACATTCAACAAGGCCACTGACAACATACGGAGTACAAGGTCCTTTGGAAAGAGTATCCCCTTCATGATGTCACATAGGAACCTCTTTCTCATCTCCAGAATGCACAAACTGCCATCTAGGAGCTTGAAGTTTCAATGGAAATGAGGACATCACCAACTAGCGGTGAGGGAATATGTAACAATATGGAGTTTAGCAATGAAGTTAGTTAAGGCTAACAAAGTAGTGAATATGCCAAATTAGCCTAAAATATTCTATAAATATCTAAAAAGCTTCCTAAGTACTTTTGAGCTTGATCCCCAAGTAGGTAGCTCCCAGAAAGGAAGCTTCTAGAAGCTTCTAACTAGCTTAACTTGCACACCAAGTAGGCAACTTCTAGAAGGAAGCTTCTTGAAAAACTTCTCGGTTAACTTGGCTTGCACTCCAAGAAAGCGGCTCAAGGAAGCTTCTTGAGAAGCTTCTCAAGAGCCTTGTAGGCTCCTTATAAATACCAAAGTTGAAGCTCATGCTAGGCATTTGGAGTTTCCCACACGCAAGTGTTCCTTTTTGATCTTCCATCTCTTATTTCTCTCCTTAGTCTTGATCTTTTACAAATTTTGTGGATGTACATACTTTGCAAATAGATACCCATATTAATATGAAAAGTAATGTTAGTCTATTAGAGGTAGATGACCCTGATAGAGTTGATTAGAACTATGGCTACCTAACATTAGGTTTAGGGTTAGAAGATAAGATATGATTAAGATTGGGAAATTTAGATGTGTTTAGGAATTTCTATCCATTGTAGCCATTGGATCTTGCTGAGGAAGTACAAAATGTATAAAAGGCTTAGGCATAATGTTTTTTGAGTCTATTTAGTGCATCCTTCTTTTGCAAGTAAAAAAAGTTTTATACCATCAAGATTCATGAGTGTATTAGTCTACTCTATGAATAAATGATAGTATACTTAGTAAATGTAGGAGTGAGAAATCTTGAGGTGTGAGCCAAAGCACTAGAGTGTGGTGTTGTATTTTTGTGGAACTAGAGTGCATCACTCTAGGAGTTTTCCAAGATTCAAGAATGATATAGTAATTGGACTTTGTAGGTCTAGTGTCTCATCAAGTAACATCCTTATGTATGATTGAGTATTGCAAATCATTTTAGAATTTTGTAACATTGTACCTTTTGGGAAGGGTAAAACATTGTATTTTTGTTGTAGTCCTCAACATGATGGAAATTTTGAAACCTCTTACTCTGGTTTTAGTTGTCAAAGTCATTAGACACTATTTGTGCAAGGTGGTAGTGGGTTTCATTTTATATAGCTTGTGGTGAGAGTAACATACAAATTGTGGCTCCTACAAACTACACAATGGTAGTTTGAGGCTCAAATGGACAAGTAGTGAACCAAGAGTTTCCAAAACAAAGTTAACTTTGTTACAAATGAATCCACTCTTCTTAGAAATTCTTTGGATTTGATCTTTTAATACACAAGAGAATAGATTGCTTATATTTTGTGTAATGATTCTAGTTTTTGTGACATTACACTCTTTTGGGAATGATGTTTTCCAAGAAGTTAAAGACAAAATAATATATTGTAATCATTGTGACCCCATTTGTCTCATTCTAGTCAGTTCTAACTGATGTAAACCACTCTTACCTACTATATCACAAGTACATTGCTACTAAGTCACCACACATCCAAGAAACTTCTTGCTAAGATGTTTCTAAAAACTTTCCAAAGATTGAGTAACTTGCTATCAAGTTGATGGCTAGCTTAGCTTGCACTCCAAGAAAGATGGCCCCTAGAAGGAACCTTCCTTTGAAGCTTCTTGGAAGCATTGTACCTAAGTTGCCTATAAATACCAAAGCCCAAGCTCAAGCTAGACCTTTAGAGTTTCTCTCATTTGAGGGTTCCAATGTGAGCTTCTATTCTTCTTCTTTTTTTCCTTTGTCTTTTACTATCCTTTTATGCATCAACTAATTTTCTACTCTAAATAAAATAAAATAAAGCCAAAAACATATAAAATAAATTAAAATAACCCAAATATAACTAAGAATTCTAAGATTGTTCTACAAATTCTTGGTAGAATATTCTAGAAGTATCTGAGAAGCTTCTTGGTGAGAATTTTCTAGATACTTTCCAAAGTTTGAATAACTTGTATACAAAGTTCATAGCTAACTTAGCTTGCATTCCATGTAGAAAACTTCTAAAAGAAATCTTTTTTGGAATATTCTTGGTTAGCTTAGCTTGCACTTCAAGAAGGAAGCTTCTTTGGAAGCTTCTCAAGAGCCTTGTATTGGTTTACTGTAAATGCTAAAGCCCAAGCTCATACTAGGCATTCATAATTTCACTCACTTGAAAGTTCAAATGTGATCTTACACTTTGATACTCCATTTTCCTATTTCTCTCTTTGGTCTTTTAGATTGGTATGAAAGTAGAAATGTGATGAATGGAATCTATGGAGCACCATATTTTTTTTCTCTCAAACCACTAGGATTTTTGTGTTAATGTACTACCAAAACATCATTTCACGCTTTGTGCAAATTTTTTTGAATGCAATCACCTTGTTCAATGAGCCATGGATCCTTTCAATCTACCAAGTGCAATAGAGAATTTTGTGTTTGATTGTGAATTTTATTTTGAAGCTACAAATATTTTGGATGAATGAGGATAGATTTTCATGGCATCAAGCCAATTAACATAATGAAAAAAATGGCAATTCCAAGTATAGCAAGCTCAATGGCAATTTGTTGCTCTCATCTCAACATAGGAAGAACTTAAGAAAAAAATAATTAGGTTGTTCCAAGCAATGAATGCTACACAAGCTACACAAGATAGATTGGTAGGATTGACATAGATTGGTTTTATGAGGAGTTGCATCACTCAATTCCAAAATACAATTATGTAAAAATTCCAAAGATATTGAAGTTGAGCTCTAAATTGGTTTGTAAGAGGCTTGAAATTGCACAAGGACTTGGAAGTAACCATGCATGAGTAACCATGCATTTCTTCTAAACACTTGGAAGAAGCTATTTAGTTGGCTGAGCACTTTGATTCTTTGGTTGTCACAACTTGGCCTTGACTTCAACCTTCATAGAACTTGCAAACACACCACACACATGTAGAGGAGCTATCACCAATGAAGATTGATGTTACCAACAAAGATCACTTGGCATTGTAGAAAGAGAAAGATTGTGACAAAATAGTGGTTACTTCTATTATTGCCAAATTGAACATTATATTGTTGAATGTCTACCAAGGAATGGACAATCTTGATCTATTTCCCCAATAGAGTTCTTGGAGCATGAGGATGAACAAACAAAGAATCCCAATAGGATATATCAAGCCACTTATTGGGAGGTTTACTTGTTCTAATGGGATTGAACCAAATTTGATATACTTGCAAATTTGATATACTTGCAAGATATGATATCCAATAGTGGTTGTAGGATTTTGGTTGATTATGGGATTTTTTGATAATTGTATATCTATGCAATTAGTAAAGGAATTATGTATTCCTATCAAGCTGGTATTTGGTAGCAAATTAATAATGGTGGATAATAAAAAAAAGGTTCTATATCCCATATCTTACATCTTATTACATTTAAGATTGGGATGGATTATTCAAAGTAAATGAGATTTGTAGCAGCTCCTTTACACTATCATTTTGTTCTAAGTCACCCTTGGCATAAGGTTCAATTTCATTGGGTCCAATGACAAATTCAAGTACAACACCAACATAAGGCTTATTGATTAGGTTGCTTATCATCTTTGAGGAAGACATCTAAGGGTAGTTAGCCCCCACTTGAGAAGTTTGTGAGTATAGCATTGATAAAACAAGATTTGGAGAAATATATTCCATTTTCCTTATGTGGACCAAACAAATTGCACAAGGAGAAGTTGATGATGATAAGAAGCCTCAACAAGTCATGGTTGATTAGATAGTTAAGGAGTTTGTAGATTTTTTTGAATGATCTTTGTTGTGCATATATACATTGCTACATAGCATACATTGCTATCAACATCATACACTACTATAGACACATAAATCACACATAAGTCATACATAGACTCTAAAGTGCTACAATAATTATTGTATTTACACCACTCAAATGAACTCAACTCAAATCAGTATTTGATTTGTCACTCTATAAACTACCAACAATTGGGCACTGATTACATTGAAGCCGCACACACTCTAGCTAAGAGAATCTAGGTGATGCTTACTGGCCTCTGTCTGCTATAGCCTGGAACTCAAAAGCTCAACGTCAAAGAAGTGAGCTCTCTAGAGCTGCAATTCAAAAGTATACCCCTTGGACTTGAGCTAGGTCTCAAACCATAACGGTCCCGTTGATGGCACACCTAATGGTGCAAATGGTGCAAAGTGACAATGGGCTCCACCATGAAGTCAATACTCCAAACATGAAATTTGACCGTTGAAAAGTAGTCTACAAGTAATTGCTAAAATACCTCTAACCACTATCATTGCAACTCTAGTGTTTGAGCAATCTAGATAGCATCTAATAGTACTGCAATGATCATCTAATAGTACCGTAGGTCCTATCCAAGAATGGACCTAATGTGTACTTGCCACCACCATAGTGCAAGAATCACCTATCAAGGGGATGTTCTCCAAAATGTAAGTTGGAGAAATAGATTGATGAACTTGGAGATATTGTAGTATTTGTAACATCTCCCAAAACACACCAAAACAGGGATCCTAAAGACCCAAACCTCAACCAACATGTGTATGTCCTTGACATGACTATCTAGAAATCACCAAGTGAATGGGACCATGTCTCTACAAGTCATGCGCCCCTAGCAAGGAAATGTGTATTCATGGGGTAACCCATAATTGTTGACATTGGTAATATCTTAGGATACCAATAAGCCAAGTGTGCCATATGATGTAACGAGACTCACCTAGCAGTCTCATCTCTCTCCACATACATGAACTTATGTACTTGTATACCTGCATGTTGTACCACAACTAGTCTGGTGCTAGTCCCATCTAACGACTCCAATAGACATACTCCCTCTATTGAATATTGCCAAGCAACGAGTGTGTTATCCAAAGGTGTCAAGGTAATTGACTCTAGAGGCTCATCCTCACACTCATCTCCTAGTGGTACAAAGGCTCCACTCCAAGCCTATTGCACCAACCAATCTGCATGTTGCTGCAATGCATCCTCCAAAATCCACAATGGAACATCCAAGGTGGATGAAAAAATCCCACTCATACTCCAAATCCGAGTGATCTCCTCTGGTACTGAAGTATCCTTTGCATGGGCATTCCACTCCAATAAATCACCAAGCCAAGTAATAGCACCACTATAAGTTGAAACTGATGTTGTCATGGTCTTGGACTGTAGTGAGCCAAGATTGCCACTACTAAAGCATATTGGTAGGCGACATACTTGTCCCTCACTAGACTGCCAACTTGGTCTATAGGAGGTTGTCTCCTCCTAATAGTCAATACTGAAACCCTTGGGGTATAACACTGCTCCCCCAACTAACACATCATATGACTCAACTATGGTCGCAATGGCCTGAGCTCTCACCACCAAGCTATCAATTGAATGACCAGGCTGAACCTAGACAACAAGCTCTCCATGTTGTCATGGAGTTTTGTCCTTGAGAGTGCATCGGGCACTTGGCTGCTTGTGCTTAGTTGCAATTGGTTCAATGACTTGAGTCTTCCCAAGGTTTGCCATTCTCTTCCTTTTTTGGTATGGCTTGCAGCTCTTTCCAATAGGTCAGGTTGTTTTGATTGTCCCAGGGTAGGTTTCTTCTAGGGTTTGTATGTTGGATTTTGTAGCCTAAAGTTGATTTATAGTGTTCAATTGTGTTTGGCTGTGTTTGGCCTTGTAGCTCTACTCCTATATAGTTTTGCTTCTAGTTCTCTTTTATGTTCAGGTCTGTGGGTTTGGCTCTTGGCTCAGACAGGTTTCTAAGACGGCTCTGGTGAGAATTTGTGAAATAACCACAAGCAACTAATGGTGGTCAAACCCGGATGTATCGATCACTGAACTATGCAATCATATAGACTGGACCAAGAGCTCCTAAATGCAACCCTTCTCTTGACAACATCCATAATTCAGAGTACATTTATCCGTTCATGAATCATCCTCTTCAACCAGTCATACAACTATAAGTCAAACAAGACAAACAACTCTTTCATATGGAGTGACCATTCCTACTTTATCACTTGGGCAACCAAGACATTCCAGCTGAACATCCAAACTCACCCAATCACATGCAGACAATCTTCTCAACTCCTTCTCTTTTATCAAACTGTCACTCATCACTCAGCATTCGAAGCCTCTCCTTCTCTTCTCTCTGCCCTGTCACTTCAGCATCAGACCTTCACATCACCTTCAAGAGAATGGCCTCTATATCTTCTGCCCAGCATCAGCCATTCCCCAACCTTCGAGAACTGCTCTGTTGTCTCCAGCTCTCTTGGCTCTCATTGTAAAGCTCAAAAATTCCTCTTTGTCTATCTCTCTTAGCTCACTCTCAAACCTTCACAACAAAATTCTGAAACTCCTCCTTCTTGCCTCTCTTGGTTCACTCTCAAACCTTCACAACAAACTTGAAAGTTTCTCTTGGGTGTCTCTTGATCAGTCATAGTTTTTCCTTCAAAGCACAGTCCTTATCCTGTAAAACCCTATCCTCTCAAAGTTCATCTCATTCTCTCCTGACTAAACTTCTGAAACCTGAACCCCTTCCCCTCTATCCTAGTGCAAAATCTCTTAAAAATTCCTTCCCTTTCTCACTTCTCTGTCCAGTGCTAAATCTCTCAAAAATTCCTTCACTTCTCACTTCTCTGTCCATACTCTCCAGCTCTTGCATAGCCAGGTCTCTTCCTTTGAATTTTCTCCTTTTCAGCCCTTCTCTCAATGTCCTTCCTTTTGATTTCCTCTGTCCATCCTCTCCAGCTCATGTATAGCTAGGTCTCTTCCTTTGAAATTTCTCCTTTTCAGCCCTCCCCTCAATGTCCTTCCTTTTGATTTCCTTTGTCCATACCCTTCAGCTCTTGCACAGCTCAAGTCTCCTTTCCGTTGAAAATTTCACCCCTGTCCAAGCTTGCACTCCTCCATTCCTACACTCCTCCATTCCTACAGGAGAACTTATTGCCTTTTCTCCTCCACTGGTCACTCCTCTCTAACTCAAAAATTCACTCCTGTCCAAGCTTGCACTCCTCCATTCCTGTAGGAAAACCCTACTTGCCTTCTCTCTTACATAAACCTCTCTAACTCAAAATTTTTCTCTTCCCTTGTCCAAGCTTGCACTCCTTCATTCGTATGGGAGAACCTACTTGCCTTCTCTCCTGCTCAGACCTCTATAACTCAAAAATCCACTCCTGTCCAAGCTTGCACTCCTCCATTCCTACGAGAAAACCCTACTTGCCTTCTCTCCTACACAGCCCTCCTATCCAACTCAAAATTTCACTCTTGTCCAAGCTTGCTAACTCCTTCATTCCTACGGGAGAACTTACTTGCCTTCTCTACAGCACAACCCTCCTGTCCAACTCAAAATTTCACTCTTGTCCAAGCTTACTAACTCCTTCCTTCCTACGGGAGAACTTACTTGCCTTCTCTCCTGCTCAGACCTCTCTAACTCAAAAATTCACTCTTGTCCAAGCTTGCACTCCTTCATTCCTATGGGAAAACCCTACTTGCCTTCTCTCCTACACAACCTTCCTATCCAACTCAAAATTTCACTCTTGTCCAAGCTTGCTAACTCCTTCATTCCTATGGGAGAACTTACTTGCCTTCTCTATAGCACAACACTCCTGTCCAACTTGAAATTTCACTCTTGTCAAAGCTTGCTAACTCCTTCCTTCCTGCAGGAGAACTTACTTGCCTTCTCTCTTGCTCAGACCTCTCTAACTCAAAAATTCACTCCTATCCAAGCTTGCACTCCTCCATTCCTATGGGAAAACCCTACTTGCCTTCTCTCCTACACAACCTTCCTATCCAACTCAAAATTTCACTCTTGTCCAAGCTTGCTAACTCCTTCATTCCTGTGGGAGAACTTACTTGCCTTCTCTCTTGCTCAGACCCCTCTCACTCAAAAGTTTACTCCTCTGCAACCACTTCTCCCCCACTATCCTCTGAACACCCTTAGCCCCAACTTCAAAAATTTCCTCCTGAGCTCTTCCTCTTGTCCAACCCCAAAACCCTCAAATTTCATTCCCTCCCTCTCTGTCTTCCTATCCAAAATCACCAAACCCTTTCAAGGCATTTTTTCTCCTTCTCGGTCCACTCAAAAAAAACCTTCTTAGGCCACTTTGTCTATAACAATATGGAGTTTAGCGATGAAGTTAGTCGGGCTTACAAAGTAGAGAATAAGACAAAATAGCATAGAATATTCTAGAAGCATCTAAGAAGCTTCTTGGGAAGCTTCCCAACTAGTTAACTTGCGCTCTAAGCATGTAGCTTCTAGAAGGAAGCTTCTAGAAGCTTCTAACTAGCTTAGCTTGCATGCCAAGTAGACGGCTTCTAGAAGGAAGCTTCTTGAGAAGCTTCCTAGTTAACTTGGCTTGCACTCCAAGAAGGCGGCTCAAGGAAGCTTCTTGAGAAGCTTCAAGGGTCTTGTATGCTACCTATAAATACCAAAGCCAAAGCTCATGCTAGGCATTCGGAGTTTTTCCCTCATTCAAGTGTCCCAATATGAGTTTCCATTCTCCTATTTCTCTCCTTGGTTTTGGTCTTTTACATTGGTATCAGAGCAGGAATGGGATGGATCGAATTTATGGACCACCAAATCCACTTCCGCCAAACCATTGGGACTTTCATGTCTAGATATTTCCAAAGCATCGTTTCATACAATTCATCACCTTGCAAATTCCAGATATCCAAGAAGGTGAAGTTCTAGATCGATTTGTGCGAGGGTTGAAGTCACGAACCAAATTGGAGGTGACCATGCGGGAGCCACAAAACATAGAAGAAGCCATGCACTTGGCTGAGCATTTTGATTCCTTGGTTGCGACAACTTGGTCTTGACCTTGACCTACACAAAGCCTACCAGTACCACGAGTGGAAGAACCAATACCAATGGAGATTGATGCTATCCAACAAAGACCACTTGGCACAGTAGATAGAGAAAGATTACAACAAAATGGAGGTTGTTTTTATTGTTGCCAGTTGGGGCATTGCATTGCTGAATGTCCACTCAAGAATGGACGACCTTGACAAGTTGCCCAAGTGGAGGTTGTGGAGCGGAATGATCCGGGAAACAAGGAATCCCAATGGGAGATTTTGAGCCACCTACTGGGAGCTTGATTAGTTCCAATGGGATTGAAGGCTCAACCTATGCAAGTCTGCTTCACTTGCAAGGTATGATATCTGATCGGGGTTGTAGAATTTTGGTTGATTTTGGAAGTTCAGAGAATTGCATGTCTATGCAAGTAGCAAAGGAATTGGGTATTCCTATCAAGCCAATGATTGGAAGTAGTTTGATGATGGCGGATGGTAGAAAGGGTTCTGCATTCCGCACCTTGCATCCTGTTACCTTCAAGATTGGGAAGGAGTATTTAGAGTGTATGAGATTTGTAGTGGCACCTCTACACTATGATATCATTCTGAGTCTACCTTGGCTTGAATGTCATAAGGTTCAATTTGATTGGACCCGACACCAAATTCAAGTACAACACCAAGGTATGAATTTCCAATTAGGTTGTCTGGCACCTCTGAGTAAGACACCTAAGAATAGTCAATCCCAAGATGGGAAGTTTGTCGAGAAGGTAGCCATAGAGCAAATCTGGAAGGGAGATGAGTCCCAAGATGGGAAGTTTGCCAAGAAGGCAACCATGGAGCAAGCTTGGAAGAGAGATGAGTCCCTAGAAGGGAAGTTTGTTAATGAAGCAGCCATAGAGCAAGCTTTGGAGGAAGATAAATCTGTATTTGCGATGTGGATCAAGCCGATTGCACAA
Organism: Lunularia cruciata; assembly: GCA_948567375.1. Taxonomy (NCBI): domain Eukaryota; kingdom Viridiplantae; phylum Streptophyta; class Marchantiopsida; order Lunulariales; family Lunulariaceae; genus Lunularia; species Lunularia cruciata. Next base: position 19,390,666 of record OX419761.1, on the reverse strand, counting down.
GAACAATCTGAGGAGGGCCAAGTGCCGCATCAAGCAATGGTTGATCGGATAGTTCAGGAGTTTGCAGATGTGTTTCCGGATGATCTGCCAAAGGGATTACCCTCCAATTGAGGTATGCCCTTCAAGGTCAAGTTATTGCCATGGAGTACTCCAGTGAGTAGACCAATCTATCGGCTCTCACCAAAGGAGTTGGAGGAGTTGCAAACAACACTTATAGAGTTGTTGGAGAAGGATTTCATACAACATAGTACCTCTCCTTGGGGAGCACCGCTACTATTTGTTCCAAAGAAGGATGGAAGACTTTGTTTCTGTATTGATTACCGTGGACTCAATAAGCAAACCATGAAGAATGCATATCCCTTGCCTCGGATCAATGACCTGCTTGATCAACTAAGTGGAGCACGCTACTTTTCCAAGCTAGATCTTTGTAGCGGCTATTGGCAAATTCCTATTGAAGGCAAGGACGTGCAAAAGACTGCTTTTTGCACAAGGTATGGACATTTTGAGTGGAGAGTTCTACCTTTCGGACTCCAGCAGTCTTCATGGATCAAATGCATCGGGTGTTGGAGGGATTATTGGATCGGTCCGTGGTGGTGTTCTTAGATGATATCTTAATCTATAGTAGGACAGAGGCAGAACACATGAATCATGTGCGAGAAGTCCTAAGACGACTACGACAGTGGAAATTTTACTGCAAGAAGTCAAAGTGTGCTTTTTGGCAAAAGAAGGTTACCTTCTTGGGTCATAAGATCTCATCTGAGGGGATCAAGATGGAAGAAGAGAAGATCAAGGCCATTACTGATTGGCCTACCCCAAAGGATGCTACAATAGTACAAGCATTCAATGGATTGGCCAGTTTTTACTGACGGTCCATCCACTATTATGCTCACGTGGCTGCACCATTGACTGACCTCTTGGGAAAGAACTCAAGCTTCCACTGGACCACCAAGCATGAAGAAGCATTCCAGAAGTTAAAGCATATGGTGTCTTCAAGACCCATTCTTCAACCATATGATCCTCAACTACCTTGTGTGGTTGATTTTGATGCTTCTAACTTTGCGATTGGAGCTGTGTTACAACAAGAATTTCCAAATGGACAACATCCTATTGCCTTTGTGTCTTGCCGACTAAATACAGCTGAAAGAAATTACTCTGCTCGAGATCGAGAACAACTTGCAATGGTATATGCCACCAAGGTATGGAGGCATTATCTCTTGGGGAAACAAGTGATCATGCAAACTGATCACAAGCCATTGTAAGCACTTGGAGCACATGAAGAGTCGGCATCATTGATGAGAAGAGCAACTCCAATTGTTTGACATCAAACTTGAGTACAAACCAGGTCGGTTCCATGTCATCCCTGATGCTCTATCACAACAACCTGATTTGAAGGCTCTTCCTCTCATCACGGCAGCAATTACAATGGTGTCCATTGACCCTAAGGTTCATAATGAGTTTCAATCAGCTCTACAATGAGATCCTTTCTTCCAAATGGTACACGGTTGTCTAACAGCATGCGACAAGGAGTACAACACCTTCTCCTTCAAGGAAGACCTTTTATTCCATGTAGACCAGATCTATGTTCTAGCCAAAGGTGATCTTTGACTTGTGCGCCTTCAAGAAGCCCATGATTTACCAATAGCTGGTCACATGGGAGTAGACAAGACCTTGGGCACCCTCCAACGCCAATGGTGGTGGCCCAACATGACACAAGATGTTTGAGACTTTGTCCGATCATGTGAGAGTTGCCAACGGAACAAGGCCAGCAACCAGAAGCCAAGTGGACTCCTTCAACCACTCGCCATTCCATCCGCTTGTTGGGAGCATGTGAGCTTGGATCTCATCACATCCTTGCCAAAGACAAAACAAGGACACACCGCAATCGCGGTGTTTGTGGATAAGCTTAGTAAGCAAATCCACTTGGCACCAACCTGTAATACCGTGGATGCTCCAACCTTAGCACAAATCTACTTTGACAATGTCTTCAAGCATCATGGGATGCCATGTGTACTCATCTCCGACCGTGATCCTTGATTTACAAGAAAGTTTTGGCAAGCACTCTTCCAGATACTTGGCACCAAGCTTGCTTTGTCCACGGCCTATCATCCTCAAACTGATGGACAAACCAAACGCGCCAATCATACATTGGAGGATATGTTGCGGGCCTTTGTCAATGTCCACCATACCAACTGGGATGAATGTCTTGCAGCTGCAGAATTTGCCTACAACAATTCCAAACAGGCAAGCACCGGATTTTCTCCCTTCTTTCTCAATTTTGGCCAAGATCCGCTTGTTCTAGATTCTCTTCTTGCTCCCCCTCCCTCTCAGGTTTCTCATACTTCCACATTCTTGACCACTATATCCCAATCTCTCCAACAAGCCAAGTCTCACCTCCTTGTTGCTCAGAATCGCCAAAAACAATATGCGGATCACCATTGTCGTGATCTCACCTTTGAAGTTGGCAATAAAGTCATGTTATCCTCTAGTAACCTCCCTCTCCCACTTGATACCCAAGTTCGTAAACTTGCTCCTAATTGGATAGGACCCTTTGATATCACCCACATTGTCTATCCTGTTGCTTATCGACTTGCCTTGCCTTATCACATGCATATCCATCCTGTCTTTCATGTTTCCAAGTTGAAACCATTTGTTCCTAACCCCTCTTCCTTTTCCTCTCGAGTCCAACCTCCTCCTTTGCCTGTCCCTATCAATGATCATGAGGAGTACAAAGTTGATCGTATCCTTGCACGTTGTCATATTCAACGAGGCCATCGCCAACATACGGAGTACAAGGTCCTTTGGAAAGGGTATCCCCTTCACAATGCCATATGGGAACCTCTTTCCCACCTCCAAAGTGCACAAATGGCCATCAAGGAATTCGAAGCTTCACTGGCGACAAGAACGTCACCAACTAGCGGCGGGGGAATATATAACAATATGGAGTTTAACAACGAAGTTAGTCGGGCTTATGAAGTAGAGAATAAGACAAAATAGCATAGAATATTCTAGAAGCATCTAAGAAGCTTCTTGGGAAGCTTCCCAACTAGTTAACTTGTGCCCTAAGCAGGTAGTTTCTAGAAGGAAGCTTCTAGAAGCTTCTAACTAGCTTAGCTTGCACGCCAAGTAGGTGGCTTCTAGAAGGAAGCTTCTTGAGAAGCTTCCTAGTTAACTTGGCTTGCACTCCAAGAAAGCGGCTCAAGGAAGCTTCTTGAGAAGCTTCAAGGGTCTTGTATGCTACCTATAAATACCAAAGCCAAAGCTCATGCTAGGCATTCGGAGTTTTTCCCTCATTCAAGTGTCCCAATGTGAGTTTCCATTCTCCTATTTCTCTCCTCGATTTTGGTCTTTTACATTGTCACTACTCAACATGGAAAATCCCAAACAACTCTTTTGCTCAAAGTGTTCCAAATAAACTCTCTAAAGCCTTTTGCTCAACATTACTAAATGAAAAACTCTCACAAGACTTATTTGTTCAAATGGCGCTAAATTGAAATACTCCCAAAATTTAGTAGCATAAACAAAATCCTGAGCTTGTGTAACATATATTTAAGCCCTGAGTTTGTGTAGCACAAAGAAACTCCCGAGCTTATGCATCATTTTTCAAACCCTCTGAGCTCTTGAAACATAAAAGGACTTCTGAGTTTACTCAACCCTTGAAACTTCCCCAAGCTTATCGCAACACACGATAGCTTCCGACTTAACAATGGCATGAAAAATATTCCCAAGATACAATAACATAACAAAATGCCAAAGTCACTATAATGAAAAGTCAACAAAACTCTCCCACCAAATGCACCAATGGTTCACGTAGATTATTTTCCCTATGACAACATGTGATGTATTGTGTCAAACCACCACCTAGAGATGTTTGGATCTGAAATGGACACCTCTCCACATCGGTCTTCCGTAACTCCAAACCGACAATTGTAGCCTTCCCCAACAAAAGGAGCTATGCACCATAGTCAAGTAAGATGATATGCTAAGCTAGGGTGGTGTATAGACCTTCCTTGAAGGTCTCACCAAACAAAAAATCCCCTTTTGGTTATCCAATAGGACAACACTAGGTATAAACCGTGCTTGCTCAAAGGCTGGTCTAGTTGGTAACTCCTCCAATCTAGCCGCTATTGCTTGCCACAAACCACTAGTCGTTGAGCAAATCCCATGCTCCTCAACCGAGTCAACTCCACTTTCAACCACCTCTACTCTAGTAGTATGGACCACATCATCCCTACCCTCACAAAGCTTGGCAGCCAACCAGAACACTAGGGTTGGGTCAACTTCCAATGTACACATGTCATTGGCTGAAAATAAAGGATAGTGCATAATCAATTGAGCCACTCACAACATCATGCTAGACTCAATCTTTGTAGTAGTAGATGGTTGACTAGTAGGTAGTCCATCATGCATCCCATCACCACCTACCACACTTGCACTAGGACATTTAAGAGTCATGGATGATGTATGTAGGGCCTTAGAGAGCGTGAAAGACTGAGGAAGTCTAACTTGTCTCCCAACCTCTCCTCTCTGTGGGTCCAACTCCACTGATGCTTCTCTAGACTCTTGAGCACATACTGCACTCCTAGTCATTGTGGCAAAGGGATCTACTTGTGTTGCTCCGCACATGAAATCCAAGGCATCTCTATCACTAGCATATGAGGTGGAAGCCTCATCACCTGAATCTGACCTCCTTTGAGCTATGGCCATGCTAGCCAATCTCTACTCCAATTGCTCAATGCAAGTAGTCATGGCTGTGACAAAAGTAAGGGCAGGTATTGCACCTCTACTAGGTGTGGATCCTCTACCACCTCGTCCTCTATGACTTGGAGCTCCTCTACCACCTACTATAGTAGCCCTACCACTCTGTAACTCCGGGTGTAGGTCAAAGCACCAATCACTAGTGTGACCAAATCTGTGGTAATGCTTACACTACCTCTATGTTGGTTGTGATGCACCAGAGGTATCAAGTTGTTGCCTAAGGGCACTCTTTCCTATGATGAGGTCCACCACAAGTCTACCAAGCAACACCACTATTCACTAGCTATTGTTGACCCAAAAATGAAGGTAAGGGTCTAACTATAGTAGGTTCTCCACTCACTCCATAGGACCTAGGCTGTCCACCCTATCCTTGAAAATCAATTGGGCGTGGTGCACTCTATTGCACTCTAAAAGAAGTCACAATTGTGGATGAGGTCTCCCTACCAAATCCAGATGTCACCACTCTCTCCTCCACCATGTTGAGCTCAATACGCTCAGCCAAACCAAAGACCACTGCCAAAGTGGGCAAAGTAGCTTGTAGCAATGTAGCATCACAAACTCTATGTCTCAACTTCCTGTATAATATCCCATACCAAAACTAGACTGCTTGGGCCTCAATAAGTCCCTGAGTAAACCTGATCAGTTGTCTCATGCTAGTATATGCCTTGCATAGGCTCTCTCTAGCCTTCCATTGGAACTCTTGCAAGCTCCTCACCTTGTTAGTCTGTACTCCTTGGTAGGTATGCCTCAAACACTAGAAGAACTCCACCATGGGGTTAAACCTTGGTATTACACCACCTCTTGTAGTGGTACCTCCACTTGTAGTAGCATTATCTCCAACTAATGCACCTCCACTAGCTCCACCAATGCTACTTGAGCTAGAACTCGTGGGTACAACCAATCTACCCCTAGAAACTAAGCTTGAAGTAATAGAGACATAGTTTAGAGAGCAATATTATCTCCATAGCTCAATCTCCTCCAAGTGAGCTCTCCTGAACTCATGGTAGTTGTCCATCAATGTACCCTCCAGATGTTGAAACAAGCCCTTCCATGCCATGAAAGGTGTGAACAAAGTCAAGTTCAGAATCTACTACAGATCAAACCAACTATCAAACTCTTGGATGAAGTCATCCAACTCAATGGTGCTCACTATACTAGAGTCTAAGGCCTTTGGAAGCCCCATAAATCTGTTCAATGTCCCACAACAATGGTACGGACACACCAAGTGCACTCTCAATTGAATTAGCTCATGTTTCAAACTCCAACTGAGAGTCAATCTCCTCCCTCAATAGGATTTGAAATACAAGCTGATACCGAGTGCCACTTTGAGTAAACCCATTGGGTAGTGCAAGGCTATCTCCTTTGGAATCTCCAAAGAACTCCATTGTGACAAAATAACCACAAACCGCCAACTGCAAACCACCAATTGCAAACTGCAAACCGCAAGTGCCAACACCACCAACTAAACGTCACCAACTAATGTAGCTCTAACTATGAAAAATACACTAGGAGAAAGTGCAACCTATACCCTACCATCACACGCACTCTCACGGTCTACAGGTCATCACTTCCTACCTCATCGGAGAGAAACAAAGGTAGTCTAGATGGTCATCACTCTAGCCTCACCAAGAGCACACTAGAGCACCAACGTTCTAAATTTAGTGCACCTCACACAAACATGGTGCACAAACAAGAAGTAGAGAATGGAGGGGGTCCAATCACAAGAAATCTAAACAAAAACCCTTCATCTCATAAAGCAACATGGGATTGACTCTATCACCATTTGGCATTTGACATAATAGGAGTTCCTATCTACATCCTAAGCTACTAGGATCACCAAGAATGGGATCAAACTACCTCTCTAGCCAAAGCTATAAGTGTATAAATAATAGTGGGCCAATCACTAGGACAACAAGTGAGGGTGGACCACTTGGCTAAGGCACCAATCTAGGAACTAGAGATCTAGGGATCAAACCCTATTGTGCACAATCTAGCTAGATGGGCAGATTTTTTCAAACAATGTCCATAGTCATATGTCTTAATCTAGCCAAACTCCACCAACTCTGGCCAAAACTCCTCCAAATCTGACACCAAATCTGATATAAAATCTGACATAAACCCTAAAGTTGGATGATTGCCAAATCCTCCACTAACTCTTCACTTGGGCCAAATTGAAATGATGGGTTTTTCCAAATCACAAATTCACGAGGATAGGTTCCACTTTCAATTTCACTTTCTAAGCCCAACTCGCAACAAATTGGTCCTACTTTCACCTCTTGAGCTCAAAATCACAACCACTACTCAAAAAGTGCTTCTCTTTGCTCAAAATTTGGCTAGTGCTTCCACACACCGCTTCACTACCAAACCTACATCAACCAAATGAGCGTCTGCACACTAGGGAAAACTTGAACTCCGATCGAGCTACCAACAATCAGCAAGTCTTGGAGATACCACCAACACTCTCAGTTCTTGCACTCAATTTCCCCTTACCTCACTTCTTTGATGTAATCAGTTTGTTTATACCACTCAAATCAACTCAACTCAAATTAGTACTTGATCTATCATTCTATAAACTACCAATAATTGGGCATTGATTATAGTGAAGTCACATCCATTCTAGCTAAGGGAATCCAGGTAACGTTCACTGGCCTCTATCCACCATAGCCAAGAACTTGAAGGCTCAACATTAGAGAAGTGAGCTCTCTGGAGCTTCACTTTGAAAGTATACCCCTTGGACTCAAGCTAGGTCTCAAACCCTAACGGTCCCACTGATGGCATACCCAACGGTGCAAACAGTGCAAAGTGACAATGGGCTCCACCATGAAGTCAATATCCCAAACACAAAATATGACAGTCTAAAAGTAGTCTATGAGTAACTGCTAAGATGCCTCTAACTACTATCACTGCAACTCTAGTGTCCAAACAATCTAGATGCAACATTACTAATGGCGTGACATCTTCTAAAGGGGTTACACTCTAATCAAGGTATGCCTTTCAAGATCAAGCTATTGCTAAGTAGTACTCCAATGAGTAGATCAATCTATTTGCCTTCACCACGGGAGTTAAAAGAGCTTCAAATAACATTGACCAAGTTTTTTGAGAATGATTTCATACAATATAGTAAATCCTTTTAGGGAGCACCAATACTATTTGTACCAAAGAAGGTTTGATTATGTATTGATGTAATAGAACTCTTCAAGAAAGAAAACACAGATTTCACACTCAATCCTTCGATGCACTAAAGGAGCACCTTCTCTTTATTATATAGCAAAGAGGATCCCCTCAAAGGAAGCTCCACCCTTGGATCAAATACATGGATTGGTAATCTATTAGTGAGCTCCATCCTTGGATTAGTTGTTTGGATGGGTGACATGTCAATCCTTGTCCTATCTAGCTGGTCAAATGGGTTTGACCAAAGGGAATCTTCTTGTAGGAAGCTCAGAATTGCATGGGTAAGGTACCATTAGAAAGCCTCAACAAGAAAATTCATGGGGGGAGAAGGCAAGCCTTTTTTCCCCAAGGAGCAAGGAATCTTTCTATTTTTGAGGCCTAATTCATCCGTTTAGGCCTTTGAAAATGGCTTTGAAGTTTTCATGCTATTTTTGGCTTCTGCCCTATTAGTAGAAGTGCTCTTTTGGTGATACCTCTATCTGATCTAAGTTCTCCATCATATGTAACATCCTTTTAGATGTCACCACCCCAAGTTTCACCTCTTGATCATATGTTTAGCTATTGATTATAAAGTCTTCAAGCATGTTTTGATTTCTAGCCTATTAGAGGAATTACTCTTTTGGTGATACCTCTGTTTGATCTACTTAGTCCATCATGTATGACATCCTCCCAGATATTACCAAACCAAATTTCATCTCTAGATCATGTGTCTAGCTATTGGTATTACAATTGACTATAAGGGTCTCAATAAACAAACCATGAAGAATGTATATCTCTTGTCTTGAATTGATGACTTGTTAGATCAACTAAGTGATATTCAATATAATAATTTTCCAAGTTGGATCTTTGAAGAAACTATTGGTAGGTTCCATTTCATGGAGAAGATATGCAAAAGATTGCATTTTGTACAAGGTATGGGCATTTTGAATAAGGAATTTTACCTTTTGTGCACACTAATGCTCCATAATCTTCATGGATCAAATGCATTGGGTGTTACATGGGCTATTGGATTGATATGTGATAGTGTTCTTGGATGAGATTTTGATTTACCATAAGATGGAAGCAAAACACAAGAACCATGTCCAAGAAGTCTTGATACAACTATGACAATGGAAGTTTTATTGCAAGAAGTTCAAGTGTGCCTTTTGGCAAAAGAAAGTTACCTCAAGCCATAAGGTTTTAGAAGATGAGATTAAGATAAAAGAGGAGAAAATCAAGGCTATTACCAATTGGCATACTCCTAAGGATGCCATAAAAATTAGGAGATTTAATGAATTGAGTTTTTATTGATGGGTCATCCACTATTATGCTTTTATGGTTGCATTGTTGACTGATCTCTTGGGAAAAATAGCAAGATTTTAGTGGACCACCAAGCACAAAGAATAATTCAAGAAACTAAAGCATATGGTGTCTTCATGACCCATCCTCCAACCATATGAGTCTCAACTATCTTGTGTGGTTGATTTTGATACCTCTTACTTTGCCATTGGAGTTGTATTGCAACAAGAATTTCTAGATGGATTACATCTCATTGCCTTTGTGTGTTATAAACTAAACACAATAGAAAAAAATTATTCTACTAAGGATTGAGATTAATTGGTAATGGTATATGCCACAAAGGTATCGAGACATTACTTCTTGGGAAAACAAATGATCATGCAAACCAATTACATCTTTGTTCCAGACCTTACATTGAAGCACATATACATTTGGCATCATAAATAGGAGGAAAAAAAACAATTTTTTGATATCAAACTTAAGGAAAAACTTAGCAAGTTCCATGTTATTCTTGATGCCTTATCACGACAACATGATTTGAATATTCTTCTTGAATCTCTTATAATAATAACAACTACCACAATGTTGACAAAGGTACATAGAGAGTTCAAGACTGATTTAAAACAAGACCCCTTCCTTCATCTTGTGCAAATTCATCTTGCAACACATGACAAGGAGTCCAATATCTTTTCAACCAAAAATGGGCATTTATTTTGCAAGAACCAAATCTAAATTCCATTTATGTGAGATCTATGAGTGGTGCAACTTCAAGAGGTACATGACTTACCAATTGTTGGTCACATGGGGGTAGAAAAGACCTTGATTATCCTAAAATTTCAATGGTGGTTGCCAAACTTAGCACATGAGGTTTGAGAACTTATCCAATCTTGTGAGAGTTGCCAATGCAACAAAGCTAGTAACCAAAAACCGGGCGGCCTACTCCAACCACATCCCATCCCATCCACACAATGGGAAGATGTGAGCTTAGATCTCATTACATATTTGCCAAAGACAAGCCAAGACCATACATAATTGCAATGTTTGTTGATATGTTCAATAAGAAAATTCATTTGGTGCCTACCTTAAATATAGTGGATGCTTCAACATTGACCCAAATCTACTTCAACATTGTCTTTGAGAACCATGGGATGCCTTAGGTTCTCATCCCTTATTGTGATCCTCAATTTACTTATAAATTTGCAAGCACTCTTCAAGCTACTTGGTACTAAGGTTGCTTTGTCCATGGCCTAACATCCTCAAACTAATATGCAAACCAAACAAGCTAAACTTAATTTCAAAGATATAATATGTGCCTTTGTCAACATTCATCACACCAATTATGATACTTGTCTTGTGGTTGCCAAATTTACCTAGAGCGGTTCCAAGCAAGAGAGTATCGGATTCTCCAAGATCCACTTGTTTTAGATTCAAAAAAATTAATTGTAAATTTTTGCAAGCACTCTTCAAGCTACTTTGCACTAAGGTTTCCTTGTCTACTGCCTATCATCCTCAAACTAATGTTCAAGCCAAACAAGCCAATCTCACTTTGGGAAATATATTACATGCCTTTTTCAATGTTCATCACACCAATTGAGATACTTGTCTTGTAATTGCAAAATTTTCCTATAACAATTCCAAGCAAGAGAGTATTGGATTCTCTCCCTTCTTTCTCAATTATGGCCAAGATGCAATTGTTCCATATTCTCTTCTTGCTCAACCACTATCTCAGGTCCCTCATACTTCCACCTTCTTATCCATGTTATATAAATCCTTACACCAAGCTAAGTCTTATTTTCTTATTGCTCAAAATTAGCAAAAGTAATATGTTGATCTACATTGTTGTTATCTCATGTTTCAAATAGGTGATAAGATCATGCTCTCTTCTAGCCTCTCTCTCTCTCCCAAGTCCATAAACTTGCTCCAACTTAGATAGGTCAATTTGATATCACTCAAATCATTTATAAACTTGCACTCCTTAATCATATGCAGATCTATCCTATCTTCCATGTTTTGAAGTTAAAATCCTTTGTTTCTAACCCATATTCCTTTCTACTCATACCCAACCTCTTCCTCCTCCCATCCCTATTAAAAATCATGAAGAATATGAAGTTGACCATATTCTTGCTTGAAGAGACATCCAACATGGTTGGCCACCATAGACAAATTCAATATAAGGTCCTATGGAAAGGATATTCAGTTCATTACACTGCATGCAAACCTCTATTTCATCTCCCAAATGCTCAAATGTCCATACAAGATTTTTCCAACTCTAAAACAACAAGAACATCACCAACTAGTGGTGGGGGAATATATAATAATATAGAGTTAGCAAAAGCTAATGAGTTAGTAAAATAAGCCAAATATTGTTATGAATTCTAAAAATGTTCAATAAGCATCTAGGAAACTTCTTGGTGGGAAGCTTCTAGGTACCTTTCAAAGATTAGGTAACTTGCATACAAAGTTAATGGCTAGCTTAGCTTATATGCCAAGTAGGCCGCTTCTAGAAGGAAGCTTCCTTGGAAACTTCTTTGTTAGAAGGCTACTTTGGGAAGAAAGTTTTCTTGGAAGCTTCTCAAGAGCCTTGTATTGCTTCACTATAAATACAAAAGCCCAAGCTCATGTTAGACATTTAGAGTTTCATTTACTTGAGAATTGTAATATAATTTTCCATTCTCTTGTTTTTCTTATTGGTATTTTCCTTTAAGTAAATTACCTAGAATATAAATCAAGATATATGGTAAGCACAAAGAAAGATCAACACAAGTTATTCTAAACTACTATTGAACTTAAAATTCCAATATGGTTGTCCTCATTTGCAATGTTCAATAGATGAAAATCCAAAAATAAAACTAAATAATAAATAATAAAGGAAAAAAAGGAAGAAAGCTTAGAACTAAGGTTATTGAATTGTGCTCCAATTTAGGAAACTAAAAGAGGATTAAATCAAAAGACGTGAAATTTTAAAGAGAAAACATAGAACATTGAATATAAAGTTAGAACCAAGGTTCCAAATTTGCAACTAAAGTAAAGAACTTGGAAGATAAGAAAAAATGATAATAGAAGAAAGGAGAAAAAGAAAGCAAACTTCAAACAAAAATTATAGACTTGTTATCCAATAAGGAACTCAACTGAGAGGAAAGTCTTATTAGAAAGAGACAAGAGAAAGAGAAAATTTTGGTAATGAAGATTCTCAAATTATGATGTTTGTATAAAAGAATAGAACTAGGAGTAAGATATAGAACTCAATAAATGTGAAGGATAGAACTAAAAAAATAGAAATTACTCCAATTGAAAACTATTGCAAAGCATTATTTATATATATAGGATAAACAAATTTCAACCTGATGGTACTTTTCAAGAATGATTGTGGAACTTGCTTTATAGAGAGCAAAAAGAGTAGCAGCACTTTATACTTGATATAAGACTATAATTTTTGCAACAGAAATATTATACAACAAAGATATAACCATTTTGATATGATTTAACCATTTTGATATGACAAAATCTCAAAAGCAGGAGGAAGATAACACAACAAATGTCATATAATAACCCAAGGTGCATATTAACATCTTATATATGTTTTGGTTGCTTTGAGTTACTTTACCATTAACTAAGTCTAATATTAACTAATATAAACATATATCTAAGTAAGTTAGTTAGGTTAATAAGGAAAAAGCTTTATAATCTAATTTTTGGATACTCAATATAATTTTCTAGGGGATTTTATTTTAGAATAATATCCCCACCTTGAAAGTTGTATAGTCAAATTTGTTATTATACTATAGTTGTATAGTATATAGGAGATATCAAAATCATACTAGCTTGACTAAATTAGAGGACCTTTGAGGATGGAGGAAGATCAAGGTAGGTATATGCAACTCACTTTTGATGACTCTAGAGTGTTTTATAAACTTTAATTCTTGTTGAGTGTGTTTTGAAGAATGCAAAGGAGATATATAAGGCCAAAACTCCATGTGAAGGCTATTGCCCTAGGATTCCTTTATCGGATGTAATTTCGGTGAAGTAAGGATGTTATCAAGTTACAAAATTATTTATTGCATCATTTATGATGAATGTATTAAAAAATTTCAAGAGAGGAAAAGCATCAATTTCTTAATGAGCTTATAGTAAGTGTTGAGTGAGGAGAATGAGATTATTTGGAGACAGCTTATGTTTATTAAGCAAAGAAGTTACCAAAGTATTTATTGTGTCAATTTTTCATGAATGTATACAAGAAGTTCAAGAGAAGAAAGGTATCAATTCCTTAATGAGCTTATAGTAAGTATTGAGTAGAAGAATGAGATTATACAGAAAAAACTAAGTTTTATTAAATAAAGAGTGAGGCTTTAAAGAATACCAATGTTATGGTTGTTGATCTTGGAAGAACTTCTAACTTTATAGGAACACAGTGTGAAAAAATTTCTATTTATGGTGAGGCTTTTCTTATGAATAATTTTTGATGAACTTATAGTCTAAGAGTATATATTAAAAAATATGATAACTACCTAAGTGATTTGAGGAGGAAATAAAATATCTTTGTTAGACTTGTTTCCTTTAATAGTTCTCAATACGTTACTATTCTTTCTTCTAACACAAAAAATTAATTGTAGCTTATCATTATTTCTAGTCAAAGACAAGCTTAGCATTATTTATATTTACCTTTTTCTTTTTTTAATTCAAAATATCTTTAACACCTATGTGGACGTGGATATGTATAACTACAATTCTATATTTGCCTAGAGGAAATTACAAGGTATACATGTTAAGATTTTTGTATAAGAAAGAATAAACAGAATGAAGAATCATCTGTGCATCCTACAGTGTATCATGAGATCGTAGTTATCTATATAAGAAAGAGTGGAAATTCTTTATTTGGGCCAATATTTTATGAGATTAGTCAATTAAGATAACTTATGATTTCTCTTGTGTGTTCTTTAATTTAGTTAGAGTTAATAGACATTGAAGTGAATAAGTTCAATATATCACTCAATATATACATAAATTTAAATTTAATTATATTATTTAATACCTAGTATTATAAAATAGCTAATAAAATTATATCATGCAATGATACAATACTACAACTTCATAGTGAATGCTAATTAGCATTGGAAGAAGTTTTGAAATCAAATTGCCCTTAAATTTTTTTGGTTTGTGGCTAGAATCCAAAATTTGTGCAATTTCCAGTAAATAAATAATAACTTATATTCCTTATTTCTGTAAATTTAAAATTATATTCCATAAAATTTAATCATTTGATAAAATTTTACATTAATTATTACTAGATATCTTATCAATTAGTTTAGGAAATATTTGTAAATAAAGAAAAAAATTAAAAAAATTGATTTTTGAAGCTTATCTTCATCTCAATATGTTTTCTTTTGCTATTTATTGTACAATGATACAATCTTGAAATTTTATAAACACTTATTTTACTAGTTGGGATATAAATTTTATTTGAATGTTCATTTACTATGATCTTCTTTTAATTTAAATTTTAATCATTTAAATTTATTTATTTATGAATATTAAGATAATGGATAAGCAATAACAATTCCAAAAATTGAACTTTGAATAAGTAACACTACCCAACAATATTAGCAAATTCCTTAATGGTCAAATAGTATAGATGATATTTGAAAATAATCTTATCAATTTGGTTTAGTTAGATTTTGGTTGAAATATTCATGTATAAATATCATATACTGGTCTCATTAAATATTATTTATGAATATATTATCAATCTATAAGAAAAAGTAGCTCTACTTAGTGTCATTCAAGTGACCTAAATTATAAAAGGATTTGGCTTCAAATAGCCTCATCGTATAGCTAGAGCAAGATTTGCAAAGGCTCCTTAATACTCAAAGCGCCTCGCCAAGGATATTAAGCGTCATCCAAATTCTTTATTATACAATATACACTACAAATTCTAAAGTTAACGGCTCTATTATCCAAATTTAGAGAAAACCTATATTTATATCTGGATAGATAGTGAACAAGGTTGTGACTATCCTATTTAGTGGATAGACTTACATACCAAAAAATAAAAGAAGAAGTTAGAAACAAAAATTGAAGATCTGCTCAAGATTTCATAATACGAGATGAATTCTTATTATATTTTTTTAAATTAGAAATCATGTTTATTATGGTCCATTTTATGACATCCAATACATTACTCTTTACCATCTTGAACTTTTAGCTCCAATTGAATCTTACATTATTTATTAGCTAATTGAAAGCATTTCTATGTCTTTAAACTATTTGAAGCTTAAATCAAGGTTGTGATGATTTTGGTGTTTAGAATTTATATTAGATTCAAAATATTATAGATATTATAAGTATCCATGCACATGATATATACAGACGGAAAACTGTGTTAAGTATATGCCAACAATCTACTTCTGTTCACCATCGACTAAATGCAAACCGAGGGATTTAAATTAAATAGATTATGTAAGATTCTCTACCGTTTTGCTCTTAAAATTCTTACTTAAAAGTTGATATTTTTGGTTTCAGAATTGCTTCTTGCATTTTCATTTAAAACTGTAGTCCACTGAAATGTCATTGATAATGATCTCAGCAGTTCATGAGACAATCCTCAACCTTGTAATCTTCCGATGAGCACTCCCTTTAATATATCGCGAATTAACCGATAAATAGCAAAATCAGCTAATGGGGTTGGTCAGAGTCAAAAGCAACGATGACTTCAATAGTACGAGGTAGATGGGCTGAACTCGACGACTGCAATCCCTAACGGCGAAGTAAGTGTTCGGCTAAAGCCACTGTACCACGTTATATTGGCTCTGCAGTTGGGGTTGCTTCCCGCGACTGCAGTCGTTAAAACAAAAGACATCGATCGACGGAAGAGAAGAGCTCGAGAGCAGCGAAGTCCACGAGATAAAGGGATGGTGTGTGTGTGGAAATAAACTTGGCTCTTCCGATCTGGAAAGTAAAAAAATCAAAGCGTGGACCAGTACGCTGAAAATGTGCAGTGAATGGATCGCCCCTAATTCTTATACAGATTCACCGAATCGCGGGGATTCATGCTCCTATACTTACTGTTGTTGTGGTTGCTCCGATGAACTGGTGGACCTGTGGAATCTGGAACAACGAAGGATTTGTGATCACTTTCTCGAGTAGTTCTCCTGCACAGTGAGGGGCAAAGTTTTCTCGAAGAAGATATCCTTATATCTTGGGTTATGGCGCCCGTTATATCTGCTCAATGCTGCGTATCGGCCCGACCAGCAAAACTGTCTGGTTTTCAATCGGCTCCACAGGGGAGTCTGTTTAGATGTTGCGAATTGGCGGGGACATATGATGCGAGGAGTTGTTTCGGAGTGAGATTAGAAGCCAAAAGGCGGAATGAGAAGCGTATAGCTCTATCGAGGACTGGCAAGGTTGGTGTTGGAAAGAAGTTGGCTGGAGTTGCGAGATGTCAGAAAGTGAATGTGGTGGTCAAAGCCTCCTCTCCGCCGGTTGATCTTCAGGACTTTATCTGCAGCGGTGAATTGGCAAAGAAAGTCGGAGCAACTCCGGACAGAGTTGCTGAGAGGTTGGATGATTGGTATCAACTGGGGACGCAGCTATCGCATTATCTCAAATTTGATGAAGATGGACTATCGGAGGCTGAGAAAGCTCGAATTTATCAATATTACTTGCCTGTGTATTTTTGGTGCCGGGACCAATTGACCGCTCATCGATCCAGCTTTGCTTCAGGAGATGCCATTCCTCCGCTTGTGGTGAAAAACTCGATTTCTACCTTTGCAATATTGTGTCAAAGGTTTAGTTCCGTTGTCTTTTTAAGACCTTTCTTGTCGCACAGCGAGGGCACTTGTGAATATACAAGTCCGCTTTTTGCTGACGAAGAGGTACAAAGATGATGATTGCTCGTACTGGATAATTATCATGAAAGTAACAGATGAGACATGGTTTGAATTATAGGTTGGGATTAGTGCACCTCAAGGTTGTGGCAAGACGACGATAGTGGAGTCATTGGACTACCTCTTTAATGCAACCGAATGGTATGCGCCGTTTACTTCGAGTCACATACTATTTTATGCTTAATAGTATCGACGTTACGTGCCGGAGGCTGCTCACTGGACGCAGTTCAGTTAACGCTTTGCCATTCAATCGTTGTTTTGAATGAATAAGAAAAGCTTCTATTGTCTAACTCCAATCTGCGGTTGATATTGTACCAATGACGACTGGGGGCGTGATGTGGGGTACATCAGTCCAGCTGCCGCAATATCTATCGATGACATGTATTTAACAGCTGCTGGTCAGGTGAGGCTCACTCGCACAGAAGTTTATGTAGGATGTAGTTCCGAGTGGCTGATGTATTAACATCAGCCACCCGGAATTACAGCTGCAATTGTTCAGCTGTTTCTGGACACAAGAAAATGCGTTAAAACAAAGATGATGAGAATTTCAGCCTGGCCATTAAATTAGAGCTCTATTGACGGGTTTCCTGCTAAATACAGGATGAGTTGGCCGCGAAACATCCCGGCAACGCACTTGTGGAGGTATGCCAACCGATGAACATTACCTGCAGTTTCTTGTTGAATTCACCAGGAAGCGCAGTTTCTTTTCAGACAGTTTTGTTAGGTTGGGGTGGAATTCTGACAGATTTCCACCACCCGATGTCTTATACCACGTCATTTGAACTCTTCCGTTTCTACTTTTCACTTGATCAAGATTTTTATTGTTGGTGTTTGAGAATACAGTTCTTTGTGAATGTGCCAGTATCGGGGTAATGCAGGGAGTCATGATCTGCAGCTAGGGACGGAGACCTTGGAGTCTCTGCTCAAGCTTACATCAGATGGTGTGGTTCCCTTTCTTTCGTTTCTTTTTAAAGGCGGATTATACAAAATGTGTGGGAAGTACTGAATCCAGATAAGGAATATGAAATTATTTGTCAAACGCACAACGAAGAATCTTACTCTATTAGACCTAGTGACGAATCTACACATCTCCATGATGTTGTAAGTATGTTGATAGAAATACTGAGTAGGATGTCAAGACGGTTTTGCTTGAAATGAAACTCGGCTCGATATTTACGGTGATGAGCCTGCAAAGTGATGTGTTTCAGGTACACAAGCCTTGATTCCGCGGTATAACAAGGTATTGACTCCTCGCTCATATTTCCTATCTCATATTTCTGTCTGAGTTGCCGCCTGAGGCACCACCTGAGGCAAACAAAGACAACTCATTCTACTCTGATTGATGTCAAGGCTGCTAGAAACGGGCGTGGAGATAGAGCAGATCCTTCAAAGTGGTCGGAAGTGAAAGGCCCTCTTCAGGTATCTCATATGCTCATGATCATTTTCGAATTGGAACTTGCCAGTGAGAGAATTCTAGTAGCCTTCACATGATACAGAGTATAGAAATAGACGTGGATAAAGGTATTCCACGTCAGGATCTCCACTTGTTGCTAGTCAGTATGCATGGATAGATTTGTGGAGCGATTATTCTTTACATCCAAGATACTTTGCCAGCTAATGAGTTTTGGAAGCTTCACACAGCTCGTGCTTTTCGAGGGGTGGATGCTTGGTTTTGAACCCGAAACTGAAGAAGCTGTTACTGCTGTTCATCCTCAGGTAATTTAAAATTTCCTCTCTTCTCTCTACTCTGTTTTCGTGGCGTGTCTGGCGAGGAGAACTAAGAAGAGTTTATGGCAAGAGAAAGCGGGCTATGATCAAGGCCGATGATGCAAGAAGAGATGGCATCTCCAGATTTTTGGAAGTAATGTGCATGGAAAGACCTTTTTAGTAGATTGCCGTGAATGACTGATTGAAGTTGCTACAAGGATAGTGAATCAGTTTCCAAGCTAGCGGATGGCTGTTTATGTGCTGACGGGTACAAACCACACTGAACTTTGTCATGACCAGTTAGGATTGGTGAACAAAATCCTTGAGAGCTACGACGATGCGTGGTACAGATTCATCAATTCCTGGATAATTGTTCAAGTTGGAGACGTGAATTGGGTCTATGACTGGCGCTTGCAGGTAGCGTTTCTAATCTTCTAAGCATCCATGATTGAACCCAAGGAAAACTAAGAGTGTGAGTAGTGTCCATTTTCTTGGACGTGACTTGCGGCCGGGCTGTACGAAAGACGACGTCTGCAGATGCAGTGGCTTGCTTCAGTACCATACTGAACATTTTCAGATGGATGCAATAGATTGAAACGCTAGGCTTTAAGAAGATCTCATTTCTTAGAAACAACACAACTTTGAGAGAGAATACACAGATCGTTGTATAAAATTCGAACTAGACTCTCATACTTCTAACGCTGACATGGACAGGCGGAGATTCAAATGAGAAAAAAAGGGGAGGGAGGTATGACAGATGAAGAGGTGAATTCTTTTTCCCTTCCACAACATTTTTTGTACCTGTGCCCTGAAGTTCAAGTTTCACCTCCTTGCCTGTACGCAGCAGCTGTAGAGGTGAAATCGTATTTCGTTGTTCGAAGAATCTATGAATGATCCAGCTAGTTTACAACTATTATCATGCTGTGCTGAGAAAATTTGGTGGAAGGTCAGGAATTTGCTTCTATCCCGATGATCGATTGTGGTTTATCCTGTGCGGAGCCAAAGCAAATTGATTGAAGGCAAGAAAGTGCTGAAGTAGAGCAGGTATTTAGGTACCAATTTTTAATTTAACACTTTCTTCATTGCACTATACCAGGTGGCTGATTTTGTATCCAGATACATACCAGCCTACAAAGCGTATTTACCTTCTCTATACAGCAGGGGGCCGAAGAGTTCCCGACCAGAGAACACCCTGAGGATCGATATCAACCAGCAACGTAATCCTATCGGCTAAGACTTGGCACTCAGTTTCTCACGTTCTCTGTCAGCGTTCACCTTATGGAGGTTAGGCTAATTGTTGCCAGTTAGGATCCTTCCATGCACATTATAAGGGGCAATATTTTATAAAAGAATACGCCACTTTTAACTTGAAAATTCACTAAAGACACATCTCCAACCTACCAACTTACAAAGTAGTTACTGTTCCAGTATTCAAGTCAAGAGCCTATGTAGACCATCATTTTATCATCATATCTTTGGATGATCAACATGGAACATGTTAGGTTATAATCAAAGAAGAGAAAGGCACATTGCCCATTCGTTTTATGTCAACTGTGCATCAGATGAACGAAGATAATGATATCTATATCTCAGACTCTACAGCCTATGATTGTTGAATAGTTATTGATGAAGTGCTAAGAGAGTTATCTGGGGAGTCTCCATTTAGACACTCCTCGGAATGTGGTTGCATGGTTGGCGCAGGAAACAAATCTGCTGGAGAAGAAAGGTATATCTAATTTCGAATTGAAAGTATCATCATAGATTTCTGTCGTCCCTTCTCCACAAAGCAGAAATAGGGGCCTGGTGTATTTGGAACGAATATCAGCGAAGGCAGTGACTTATCCAGGCGTGAAAGGCTCTGTCTACAAGCGAAGACTGTGTTTCTGCTGCACATGGGATCCCATTGTACGGACTGCAATCGGTGTTTTGTTCCCTTGAATCACGTAACCTTCATCCTTAGTTTTGTTTCCCTCGTTACTTTCACCCTGAGTTTTGCAAGAAACGAAGGTAAACATCCAACAATGTGATACCGTCAGAAGAAACTGACGAATACCGAGTACTGCATTCACCCACATGAATGAGTGACATGATGGCGTGCTACTACAGTGTCAGATGAGTGAGCTACTACACTCTAAAGTGCATGCAAGTATCACTTTCATGTATCTTTCGGGTGCAGTCGAATGGGAAAGTGCTGTCTTCTTCCACGGAGTTCATCTGTTGTCCCTACATTACATTGCACCATGTTATATGAGTTGAGAGAGTGCATAACTTCAGTGGATGGATGGCGAAGGCCCTGCTTGTTTTATCTTTTCACACTGCCAAAGCTCCAGCGTTTTCTTTATGCTTAGCAGAACTAATTCTGAAATTTCTCGACCATCAACATCTGTTGACTACCTTCCGATCCTAGAATTGCGTTATGTCAGTACCAGCGTGGACACACGACATTGTCCTAGTACAAGTTAAGGTGTGACTTTGGACGTTGTCCCATCTATTGTTCACGGTGGCGTTTCGTGCTCACCACTTGATAATTTTCAAGAACCGGGGAGAAGCTCATCTGGCTTTTAGGTACAGGGGAAGCATTGGATCGCAGGACACTGTTGCTTCACGTGTGGTTGACCTTTCTGGGGAGGACCGATGGATGGCGAGGCAAAAACTGTCCTTACGACATGTGCGGGTCTATTTTCTCCAGGAACGACTGAGGAGACAATGGTGAATTATATCCAAGTAGGAATTTGGACGTTCTCCCATCCATCTATTGTTCACGATGACGTTTCGTGTTCACCGCTTGAAACTGGGGAGAAGCTAATCTGGCTGCCATGTACAGTGGTTGCATTGGATCACGACACTGTTGCTTTACGTGTGGTTGAGCTTGCCGGGAAGGAACGATGGATGGCAGGGCAAAAACCATACCCTTACAACGTGCGCATGGCTATATCCTCCGGGGACAACTGAGATAACGGTGAATTACATGGAAACACACACGTTGTGATAATTTGCTAGTCGACCCGACAGAGGAGAGGAGTGGCAAATGGCCGACAGAAATATATTGAAACTGGAAAAAGGAAAGGGAAAAGTTCAGGAAACACTCTAAAACTCGAATGGGACGAATTTGAGCTTTGGCTTGATTTTTCGACGTAAATTGTGGTATTTACTGAGCACAGAAGAAATCATTTGTACAAAAAACCGGCCCCAAAACTCGGATATGCCACTTGGATTTGTCATATGCAGACTAGACCAGCAGGACATTGCTCTCGATTGACGAGACCGGTGTCTATGGCATGGAATTTGAAATGTAGTACTACCAGTCAGCTGTCTATACTAGAGCAAGAAAATAACCTTGATCCAATAATACACACCTCTTGCAACTCTAGTAGAGGTTCGATCTTACTATGAAATCCGACCCCTCTCTAAAATCTAGACAATCTTCGAATTTACCAGACCAGAGGCCAGACCAACGCAAGCCCAATTTGAAATGGGACGTGACTACAAGTTAGCTGCTTGTATCCTGCATCAGCAGTAAAAATCAACATAAATAGCAAGGGACACCATGTGGTGATACCTGTCTGTCCTCCAAATAACCCAATTCAACAAGTATAGGTCTCATCACCTGGAGAAAAGGATCACGGAGACAAGAGCGGTCATGGCGGTAACAAGACCCTTTGAACTCAATGAGGTAGAGCTGTTATTAGCAGGGGGACCTCCAGGACCTCCTGGTGAGCCCGGGGGAGCACCCGGAGTTGCTGGTGTCAAAGGCGATCCAGGGATGGTTCCAATTTCATTGTAATTAGGTGCAGCTGTGTACTCTGCAATAGACAGGGCCATAAATCATTAGGCTCCCCCGTATTCTATACGTTCTACAGTCGTAATCAAGATACCCTGTTCAAGTTGACATCACATCGCTCGACATTCAGGACATTACTAATGTTAAGAAAGAACAGACGGAAGTAAGTTCACATATGATGACCGTGAAACAGAGGTATAATGATGTGTTACCTGGACATGTAGGAAGCACTTGTTGAGTTATTCTGACGGACAGGAAAACGGAAACGAATTAAGATAGAAAAACGATGGAGCTCGACGTTAAGTTCCATAGAATGAAACAAGAGGAAATTGCTTCACCTTCTACCATCACACTTACGTAGATACGAATCCCTGTACAGCATTCAAGCTCTATTGAAGGTAAAAGTCAAGAGATGTCAGATTTTGAAGGATAGACTGCAGAACCAAAATTTGGTTGGAAGTGGTGGACAGGGCCACTTACGGTTTGTCGACTCTTCCCAGATACATGTAGCCTTTGTACTCACACGAATTCACCTGACACTTGCCGTCACCAGTGCGCGTAGCGGTAAAATTGCCAATAACAAGGTTGGTGCTACAGTCTAGACTGGGGCATTTGGACAAGTTCCGCGCAGGGTTCGGAACACAGTGCATTGAAGGTCTGCAATGAGAAATACTTGAGTCAGCAGACGCGTTTACAATGTCATCTCACTTTAGCATCCTGTACCTGTGGAACCAGAGAGAATCAATTTCCGTGTACTTTGAAACACTTAGTAGGCGAACTGCTGCGAACTAATTTGGAACTGAACAATCTCCAATGCAGGTTGGTTCTGAGCGCTGGCAACCATTTACTGCTCCGAATTCACTACAGCACTATAGAACTACGGGGAGGTAAAGCCGTTCAGGAACCAAGACAGGCAAAATGGTGATAGCCTGCACCTCAGAGTGGCTTTGAGTCCCCTGTCGAAAACTATCAACTGGTAGGAAAATGTCCACCAGAAGGTCGCAGAAACTTACGTAGGACTGCCGTAGCATTTACACTGGACGCAGTCGAGGTCTTCGGGAGTCAGTTTGTAAGCTCCACTAGCCACAATAAGACCAATGTCTTGAGCGCCGCCAGAGAAGTTGGACAAGCAGGCTGCAATGGGAAAGACACTTACGGAAGTTAAATTAGACAAACTATTTCAAATAAAACACCAAAGAATCTACCGCAGAATGAGACTGACCGAGCATCAGTTACAAACTCTCTCCAGTGGAAAATGAGCGCCAAGCCAATATACGAGATGTTTCTGAAATCCGAACGAACTGCGCTCTATTGACGGATCGGGATGAATGAAGTAGCTAGCTTCAATCCGCTAACGTAGGTCACCTCGAATGAAATTAGTCCTGCATCGGAATCAGTATCACTACACCTTCGAGGACAGCAACTGCAAAGACGACGACCCTGAAGGAACTTGTTTGCTCCTACGAGCTTGAAGGTTGACGCCAAGTAGAGCAGAAGAAGCATCAGACCACAACACTCTGGCGCTAAGTTTCTTCAACGAGAGTACACCTCTCATGAGAGAACAACATTGGTACGAGGTGAGGAGCACGAACCTGGAACAGGCACTCTTATGAGCTGCTTTGCTTGCAGAGCAGAGGTGTTGGTGATGTTGTTGAGAGCAGCGAGATTTGCAGAGCTCCCAAACTTCGCGGCAATAGCTGTCAAATCTTCTAGCGGTTGAACCTGGTAGGTGAGTCCGATAGAGCTGGAGTTGACATTTCTCGGGCACGAACATGTGAAGGGTATGACGAACTCTTCGCCAACTTTGATTTGGTCAACATTGGCAATCTTGTTCACCACGCCGATCTCAGAGTATTTGGTGAGCTGGTTGAAAATTTCGTCCGCGATTTTGCTCAAAGTATCGCCTGCTTTCACCGTGTACACAGTTGTGTTGGTTCGGCGGATGGGGTAGTCGCACAGGCACGACATGGGAACCTGGACGAGTGTACCATTGGGGACTCTCGTGTCTTTGAGGGCGTTAGCTTTCATTATATCCAAGTTGTTAGCTCCAAGGATGTCCAAGATATCAACAACGAACAGGTCAGCAATGGCACCAAGAGTCTCGCCTTTGGCAAAGTAGCTGATTTGGGATTCACAGGGAGGACCCCATGTGCGGCAATCTTCTATGTAGTAAGGTCTTTCTGGTACGGGGGCAGCATTTGCAGTGCCCAAGCTCGCAAGGACAAAAAGCAGTCCACAGACAGTGACCACCATCCCTCTCCCCATCCTGTTATCAACAATCGCCAACTACTACAGCTCCAATCTCATACGAATGTTTTAGCTACTACAGCTCCAGTGCCTTGGCCTCAATACTCTCTTCCCAATCTCGCAAAACACTGCAATATCAAAAATAACGCGGCTCAGTATTAAAACGACTATCCACTTTCAGACACACTACGATCGAAACCAGCACGAAAGTCAGGTACATACAAAACCCCTCTCACACACGGTGGCGGCGGTTAAAACAAAGATACACATTTCGAATGGAGTGTACCGAAAGGGGGTGGAAAGATGTCTGCGCTTCAATGCAAGACCAGAAGAGCAGTAGAAAAGGATATCTTCGAACGATTCTTACGTGCAGTTTTTGGGGGTGGCCCGACCAATTACTTCCACTCTCAATCTTGAACTACTCGAGAGTCGAATCAAAGAAAGCGACGAGGAAAGAAGAAAGAGCAGTATAGACAAATTTCAACGCACGGAAGGGGAGCGAATCAACAATGTGGCAGCAGTTGTGCTTCCGTTTTGTTGTTCCTCCCTCTGCTGCTCCGTCGTCCCTTCGTCTTGTGACTATCCGTCGTCGGTCAATGAATGTCACTTCTTCTTCATATAGTGACGACTGCACAGACCGCTTCATCGCAAATCTATCGACGACAGCTGTCTTTCCACCCTGTTTCCAGAACTGCCTTTCTAGGGTCCCTTAACTGGCCAACGCCGATTTCGTTCCGGTGGATTTCGAAGATTCCCGGCCGCAGGACAAGTCATCCCGGGAACGACATGGAAGAAGGAGGCGGTCACCAGGGAGAAGACCGACAAACTCAAACCAGCATTCCGGTAACGCAGACGCTAAACCGGTCTTAATCGGTTTTCCACCCGTTCTTACCGTTTACCGGGCAAACGGCCAACGAACGCAGCGTCCTAGCCGACACATGTCCCCCAAAACGCCCAGGGCCCAATAAAACTGGATACGCTAAAGAAGAGGAAAGTTTAGCCGCAGTGCAGCATTTTCATGGACGACAACGGATGTTTTCTCTACCGTGCGAGTGCTTTGGATAAGAACTGTAGCGTAGGAGGTCATAATCACTACCCCTCATTGTGACTTCGTGCTGGTCCCGTACCTTAACGGTCCCTTAGGTTCAGTCGGTCCCCTGTCACACTGAAGTTGCTGCAGATTGTGTAGATTTTCGACCACTGGGGAACTTCTTCCTATCACTGTCCACACTTCATGAGCAGCCGTCGGATTCACGTTCAACTATGATCGTACGGTCAAATCTCCTGTGTAATTTTGAACTGCTTTCCTTGTTTTTTCTCCTAATCCACGTCGGCTGGCAACAATGGCAGTGATTTCGAAGGAATATGTGATTAAAATACTCTCTTAAATTTCTTTACAAATCTAGTTGTGGGCAAAAGTCTGCTGCATGTTGAACCCTTTTAAAATTCCTTCTGACAGTTTAACCGAGCAGCACTTCTGCGTGAATCACGTCTTTTTTACCTTTTATGATGATGTCAATACTAAGCGAAGGTGATATTGTCTTACTACGTCCTCTCTATCACTTCTTCAAAATAAAATCACTTCATGTCAACCAAACTTTGTTGAAGTATCTTAGTTCTTTCCTGCAGCATATCATTCTTCCTGGATGTAAACTTTTACTGAATAACAACCGTTGGATGAAATCTTCGAGGACCCCATCTGGACATCAATGACACAATTCTATAATTCTACATCCCCACAGTACTAACAGCTCAGCGGACAAAAGATACCGATGAACGGAACTTCTTGAGATCTTCAATTACACGGTCAGGTAATCAGGACGACAGCAGTCAATGCTTGACAGATATGTAATGTCTTGCGGCGCAGGACGCGCATAACGTCGTTGTTTCTGCTAAGGATTGATATTGACTGGCGTCTAAAGCCGACTAAACCGTAGTGTACCGTACTGCTTCAGTGCGCGTTTCTTTTATGGTTTCTTTCTAACGTGAAAAGCTCGTTTCTACGGTTTGAACAATACATGAATCGTTCTGTACGGCCGAGAATTACATGTACCGATGCGGGAGAATTTGAGCCTACTTACGCGGCCGATGGATGGAGAAGAACCGAGTCAGTGGAAAAGGTGCACTAGAAGAAATGAGGCTCAAGGTCCAGGGAAGAAGGGAAGAAAAAAACATAACCAACTAAAATTGATATACAGTTTGAATACTTTAATTGTTGGAAAAAAATTAAGATTCTCTAGAAGAATATCTAGTAGATGGGGAAAAACCATTTCAATCGGAGCTCTTGAAAGGAAATTTATTATATCAACCTAGACTGATAGACAATCTGGATAATTTATTCTTGCTCTATGAGTAAAGATTCTCTGAATTGAATCTAATAGAAGGAGATAAAACCTTTGGAATTGGAGCTCTTGAAATGAAAAACATTTATTGTCATTATTCCCGAGGCTTTTGATGTCGTGAATTCTCCAGTGTTTATAGCACCTCTATTGCAGGTGCGACGTGGGATAAGCACGAGAAAAAGTAAGGGTTCTAGGGAGCTCTTATGTCCAGAATATTTATTGTAGCCTCAAGTTTGGAGAATAAGAACAAAAAGTGAACGCATCGTCATGATCACCTTTTATCTAGTCAATGAGGAGTTCTCTTTATGGTTGGGGAATTCTTGCTCATAAAGAACTCATAGTGCGCGTGGAATTTCGAACTACTCCTGCTTTTCGTAAGCATAAATCATGACGATACAACTGCTAGTAATAGACTACCTTAAATGACTCCATGCCTAACAGCAGTGGCACCTGGGACGGAGCAAAAGATAAACTAGATTTAGAAAATTTCTACGCCAAGAAATTCTATCAACGAAATTAGTATGCTCGTAATCAATGCAGCAGATAGACCTATTTTGGATTTTGAAACACATTCTTATGATCACATATAATGGAAAATCATAACGAGCTCTTAAGCATCCGCTGTTCGATCTGAAATCTGAAAGGAGATGCGAGAGGCGCTAGATTTACTGTTGATTAACAGAGTGAAGGGTTTCACTTACAGATGCACGGGTACCCATAAAATGTTAGGGTTTAATTTGCCGAGTGAAAACCCCCGCTAGCCGTAAAGGGCTACGCCTCACCTTTCAAATGACCACTAGCATTTGATGGTTATGGGGTTTTTAACTGAATGCATATTAAATCTCGCGGCATGTGCATTACTTATAGCTAAAACTGAAATATGTATGGAATCGGCTTTTCTTCGTGGAACCTTGTGTCGTATCTTGAGGAAAACCATCAAATTGATAAAAGAGAAGCTAAAAATCTCCATTGCTAACTAGACGAAAATAATGGAGGCAAATGTTACATAATGTTACTCCTTCCCCTCGGTAATAATGATCACTTCGACTCCTGTTTACATGTCGGTTCATGCTAAGGATTAATGAGTTTGTGAACATCGCCTCAAACAAGGTACATCCCCCATCCCATGAATGAAATTATATTTGCATTCGTCCTCCACAAAGCGAGTCCAAACAGATTTAACCATTGTTGAATCTAAACCTTGGAACCTATAGATTGTAAACTCAAGGGCAATGTATCTCTCTTCCTACGGCACAACATAAAATATGGATATCATATATATAATATGTCAGACACATATGTGTATTGGTCTGATAACCTTGGAAGTGTTAGATACAATATTCCCAATCATGGAGGAAGGACTCTAGTAATTCCTCCGATGCGAACTAAAAATTCCTCCGTCTATAGAGAAGACTCTATAAGATAAGCGCACGTCACATCAGTATGATAGGCATGAAAAAGGGTTTCAAATTACCGGTTTAAGTTTCCTTAAGATATCCATACATTAATTTACTAGAAGCCTATAAAAAATTTATGAGAAGCATACCCTTGTGAGAAGAGGTAATGTTGTATGTGAGTTTTTTAGGTACCTTAAAAATTTAATGGATATCACTATTTTTCCGCAGAAATCCATCGTTCCTCTGTTTATGGCTTAGCTCCACTTTACCCTCTTTGTCTTTTCTTTGTACGGCTCGATGGGGTCTTCCCATCCTTCCCCTTTCCACACGCGGTGGCTTTGTCCTCCGTGAAACTCCCTAAAGAATATAAATTTCAAACTTAGAGAAATTACCGTGTCCATTTAGTAGCGTTTCCAACGGTCTGCACAACCTTCCATACTCAAGTAGGTTCATCAGCAATGAATAGGCATTACCCGATATTGTCTAATCTTTTCATCAAGAACCTTGATGTTGAAATCAGATATTTGAATATATGGTCACATATACGTAACTTTCTGTTGTTTCAAAAGTTGTGGAGACAATTTGTTTGTGATAGATAATTAAAGAAAACTCAAACATTGATCAAAAGAAAGAGCATGTGTGTTCAAATCAATGTCGTAGACTTATAGAACTCAAAATAATTTCAATGTCAACAGCACTAACCCCAACACACATGCAATGCACATTCAAGTACAGCATGCAAATCTTTGGGACCAAGTCAAATTAAATGATTGATTATCTGCAGGCACACATCTGTTCTGATTCTTCATTTAAGACATACCAGGAACAAGCGATGAGCTCTTGGAAACGCCATGATGCTCACAGAATAAGGTCTAGCGAGCATAGAATCTACAATTCTAGAAGCTTTGATTCCAGTCAAAATGACAACTTTTACAAGAACAGTTAACGTTGCAACAGAGCACAAAGCAAAATTCCAGTTATATATCAAATCAACGAAACTCAGGCTCGAACTATACATCACTTTATTCGAAGCTCAAGGTTAAGTTGCTCAATCGACAGTGCAATTCCACTCCCAAACGTATGCTTAATATTGTTTACAATATTAAGCACCTCTATTGTCACCTCTATTGTCAATTTGAGCTTACTATTGTAAACAATACGAATTTGCAATTAGCCTGTCACTAAATGGTCAGACTTCTATGGTTGGTCCAAATTGACAGGGTGTGTTAAAAAATAATTCTTAAGATTTTACTGAATTTAATTTAATTTTGTGAACTCCTCATTCTTTATTAATTATTTAATCAAAAAGGGCGAAGAAAACACTTGTAGAAAGAAGGATGGGATGACGCAATCAAGCCGTGTAGGGTGAGGAAAAAGTAGAATGGGGCTAAGCCCCACTAGAGTAAAAAGTTACTTATTCCAGTTTCATAGAAGTTTCAATAACTTTGTCATGGACCTGTACAGTCAGTGAAGTCAAGAAGGGAAACCATAGAAGTTTCAATAACTTTGTCATTGACCTGTTCAGTCAGTGAAGTCAAGAAGGGAAAACCAATTTAAAATGAGAAAAAGCAGACAGTGAAGGAAAAACGAAGGGGGGGAAGATCCCATCAAGCCGGACAAGGGAGCCTTAACTCAAATATTTGGAATTGGCCCTAAAAAGGCAATTCAATTTTGTGATCAATTAGGCTATAGAGTCTATATGAGAAATCTGCACTACCGCACCTAAGATATCCGAGCTATGCAAGTCGTATGGTCTACGCACAACTGGAGTATCCAAAGAAACATCACCTAATGTGATTGCTCTTCTATGGATTGCACCAGCCACTAATCTCTATAGAGCGATGGACACACGTTATCTAAAGTATGCTACAAAGTATGAGAGTGAGAGTTGTATCCCCTGACGCCTAACATGATAAGCTCTCGTGCACTCCCTGACAAATAAGTCAAATGCGGTGTCCATCACTCCATATAACTCCAAGGCTAGAAGAACAAAGAGGTGACCTCGCTGCATGCCTTATACTTGGAGACCTTGCGACATGCTGCTGCACTCGCCGTCCATCCAAGAGGATGGGTAATCACTCCCTCCAAAACTGTATCATGCATAGGGTCTGTAACCACGACATCCGCTACTATCACCTGATCATCTCGGACCAAATATAAGTCTACCCTGATACATGTTGTCTGCAATGCATACGAACACTCCACCCAAGCCAAGTATCCACTATCTCGTGCCATAGCAAACACTATGTCCCTAATGGCATCATGGGTAGCTATCCTCTATCCTCCAAAAGGACACCGTGTCATGTGGACCGCTGTTGCATCTAGAGTTGAACCACACTCACAAGTGAGTAATGAAGATGTAGATGGGTGGACCAAACCTAGACAAAACCTCATCGCTGTAGAGAATGTAGTTGGTGCAAGTTGGAATGCCCTAATGCACAGTCAAGCTAGGATCCAAGAGCCTGCACCCTTGCCAGAGCAAGAGCAAAGATGTGCTCTAGTAGCTTGAGGAATGAACGAGTCGACTAAGAGAGAATGTGGCATATGCTCACACTGTCACTCCATCAAGGAAGACTGTAAACCTCTAGTCCAATCTGACAATAGTGAAGCAAAAGGTGGAAAAACCTCTCAGGCTCGTGGGGATAGACTATCTCTCGTATGCCACAATAACACCTAGAGAGAAAAGGATCCTCCCTCCACCTCTATCACAAGTCACCTCTAAGTCTCCAAAACCGGCCTATCAGCAACCACAAAATGGGAGGAAAGTAGGGGTGCCAAGAGAGCACAACTACCCAAAAATGCTAAAGGTGTCATCTCCTCCATAGATACCAAGCCAACCACCACATGAGATTGGTAGGGCCGTCTGTCTACGTGCCAAATCCCCTGTCACAAACTCAAAAGTCCCTGCTCCAATAATATCACCAAAGACTCCCATAATCTGTAATACTTCGAGGACAAGAGAAGAGAGAGAAACACAAATTACACACTCAACATTTGGTGCACCAAAGGAGCACCTTCTCTTTATTATATAGACCAAGAGGATCTCTTCCAAGGAAGCTCCACCATACGATTAGGCAAACAGATAGGTGACATGTTAGTAAGCTCCACACTTGGATAACTTTTGGATGGGTGACATGTCGGTCTAGGTCCTATCTGGTTAGTCAAACAAGCTTTGACCGGAGGGAATCTTTTAGGGAATCTTCATGTAGGAGGCTCAAAATCACGTAAGGTACCATTGGAAAGCTCTCAATGAGACAAACCAGTGGGGAGGGAAGGTCATCCTCTCCTCCATTTTGGGGGGGGGGGGGGGGGGGTCCTTGCACATTTTCAAGGCCTAATTCATCCGTTTAGGCCTCCATAATTGCCTTCAAAGATTTTAGGTATATTTTGGTTCAGATTCTATTAGTAGAAGTCCCTTTTTGGTGATACCTTTTTCTGATCTATTTATTCCATCATGTGTAACATCCTTCCATATGTTACCAAACCAATTCTCACCTTTAAATCATATGTCTAGCTATTGGTTCTAAGGTTCTCAAGTCTATTTTGGTTTCTGCTCTATTAGTAGAAGTACTCTTATGGTGATACTTCTATCTAATCTATTTTGACCATCATGTATAACATCATTCTAGATGTTACCAAACCAAATTTCACATCTAGATCATATGGCTAGCTCTTGGTATTACATAATCTTCCTATCAAATGCTCTTAGACGTGAAAGGAAGGACGATGAGGGAGGAACTATGTGGATGAGGTAGGATGGTTGACGAGCAATACTAGAGGAGAGTACACCAAATGCCACCTACTGATCTCTTAGTAATGGAAGGTCATCCACATGGAGAACATCCTCTGCAAGGGCAACATCTAAGAAGCATGTGACAAAATCCTCCAATCCTTCTGGCACTCCAAGAACACGAAGTCCATTTGTGGATATGATACACCCCTCTGGAAGCTCAAGGTGGGGAGGGATACCTAAAGGGGACCATGCTCTACACTTTGACACCTTGATTCTCAAGCCTACTAGATGTAGCTCGGTAGTCAAGTAATCAAAGACATGCCTAATCTGATCTATAGGGCCTACGATATGTGTATCATTTGCCAAGGAGGGAAATACACAACCTGGCATGGTCAAAGTTGTAGATAGGAGAGCTCTAAAGTGAGCCATTGCAAATAAGGGTCTCCCCAAAGGATCTCCTTGACTTGTACCAACAACTAACTCCAAGACGGTGACTCCCTCTTGTGAACCACCATGTTGGTAGTAAAGAGAAGCAAGAGATCCATAAAAAGACTGCACAAAAGGAATGATACTCGCCAAGGATCCATCAGCCTCCCTAAGCTCTCTAAAGATAGATGCACATGAGATGCTATTAAAAGCGTTCTCAACATCCACTTGTAGGACGTCCCACTCTAGATGGATATCTAGGAGTGCTCTAATGCCTAGAGATATAACCTCACATCCTCCAAGTGTAGCTACTCCAAATTGATGTGGAATGAGGTGTTGTCTAAAGTGAGAACGATGCTGAAGGACAATGGTACAACTGACCAAACGCAAAAAGATTTCTCCAATAGTGATCAGTCTAATGCTCCCCGTGTCCTTCTTTATCACGAGAAGTCAACTAGCACCTAACACTCGACTAACAGATATAGGAATGTCTCCTCTCGCTACTATTGTAGCCACCTGAAACAACTTGGTAAAATCACTAGAAGGATCATCTGCTTGGAAGCAATCTCTAAGGTGCTCATAAACCATCCTTGACAAGCCTCTTGAGGAAAGGCAAGGGGCAGTGCACAATGCTTGTGCAAATAGCAACCTATCAACACATAAAGGCTACTCAAGCTAATAATCTAAGACCTCTAGTGGTAGTCCTTCTACTGTTATAGGATGTAGTGAGCGTAGGGAAGAGATAGTCTCATCAGTAGGACTTGCCATAGTCAAAGGGTGTAGCGCTCGTGTCGCTCTACTAAACTCTCCCGCTTGACTCAATGTCTTACACCGTTGTAATTGAGTGGACTCTATGGTATTCTGTAGCAATGCTTGTCTCCTAAATCGTGTAGCCCTAATAGACTCCTCCTGAAGGGCCACCTAATCCTCCGCTCGGAATCAACAAAATCTAGCAGCCACCTCTCTATGCTCCGCACGTCCTCTTCTAGCATAGCGAAGATACCATCGAGGGAGTAAGAGAAATAGGACCCATGCTAACTCATCCAAGGGATCACGTGCCAAACGATTCAAGTGGTAGGCGAAAAGCCTGTCTAGCCTCATCATGGAGTGTGCGGGGTAGCCTATTGAATAGACATGGACATGGAAAACTAGTCTCAAGTAACCCCAAAATGCAACCCGCTTGAGAAGCTAACCACTCCCACGACTTGATCGGTATCCCTGGAACGATCAACAAAGGGATAGAAGAAGCGTGCGTAATCTCGAGTATCACTGCTGTTGTGTGGTCGTTCGTATCACACAAGCATCCCAAGTGGTCCAATCATAGTCCTTGTGCATCCTTCTCACATGAGTCTTTACCTCTTGCGAGGTAAAGCGTCGATGACACACTAGACATGGTGTATCCCGAGTCGCTCTAGGCGACCCCTTATAGGAAGTCGTAGCCATGGCTAACACAAAAATAATGATAATAACACATGATGTTCATTTCCATATCTCCCCATAATCTGCAAAACCACAACCCTTCACCTCTCAACTCACGTAAGAAAACAATCTCTCCATACGCTAAAATCTATAAACTCTCATAATTATCAATTTTCATCTTTAAAATTTTCAAACTAAATTCCAATAGAACTTAATCATAAAAACCAAGAGATTACAAATAAAAATTCTAGACCCATCACTCTCAATGTGTAATGATCACTATAAACCCTAAAAGAACAAAAAATCCTCATTACTTTTTACTCCATTCTCCATAGTCTTCAATTTAGATACAACAGGAATCAAAATTGAAAAACGAAGAGAATAGACTATTCACTCGAGTGTTATATACTAGAGAGCGCTTAGGAATTATAAATGTCTTCCCATGTCACTCCCTCTCCTCTCCCGCAACCACCAGGTTGTTTCAATGCCCCATTTAAAATGGGGCATTGAAACATACAACTAAACCGACTGATCTTGACCTCTACGAATAGAGGCTACTTGGTCACCTGAAACTGTAATGTTTCGATGCAGTTAAATGTAAACAGAGCGCGCTAAGGGTTTGCATAATAGAGTATTGCGTCTCCCGCTAAATGATTCTTTTACGTGAATAAAGAAAAATGGAAATTATATTCCCATATTTATACAAATAAGAAGCCGTTGTTGTTGGACATACTTTAGCTTACGGTTAAAGTGACTCCAGTATTGTAGCGTAAAGGTAACCGTAGTAAGTTAAACCTCCTGACAACCTCAACCAGTTGGTCTACTGTAGGCCTACTTTACAGATAGACTTGACAGCTCTAAACTACTGTACTTGGTTGGGTGTTGCCACTTCTCAGTTGCCAGAACTTACGTTATCTAAAAAGACACTTCACCGACGGGTGGGTTTCAGTCATTGCCGGCACGTCCTGACCTCGTATGTCCTCGGCGGCGAAATTCGGGACCATTACTGTACGTTTTGCCTGTCGGTCAAACCGGAAGCTCGTCGGCTAGTACACTCGCTAGCAGTAGTTCAAGAACTATGACTTGGAGGTGCCAGACATTTTGAGCAACATTCAAAGCCTTAATTCCCTGGGGATGACTTAGAGTATGTTAGTTCAAATTTGATGGAGAGATGTGACCAGAGACTCCACACCTTCGTGGTGACGCCAGTTCTAAGCTCATTGTTTTACTTTTGATTTGCACTTGCTGCAGATCGCCTTACACATGTGACTCGACGAAAAGGAAGCACCTGTCGCCTGCAGGAAAGTATGAAGCGTTCATGATTGGTAGGACATGAAGGATCAAATCTGATTGCAACTCGTCAAACGTTTAGGCCAGAAAACAATCTTAGATACTCAGTGCCCTGATTGTCAAAGCAGGAACGACAGACACCGGAGAGAACTAGGGGTTTTCAGATATGTGATTTAGCGAAGGGTTATGACTACGGTGCATGTACCGGACATAAAGTAACCTCCCGCTTAAATATCTACCCGTTGAAGTCCGCATCCCAATTAAGTACACAAAAGGGGTTTCAGAAATAGTTATACTAAGTTGTTAGAAAATACAGTCCCAAGGGACCTCTCGCAATAACACATCATATAAGGCCCATTAAACATAAATCATAGGACTAACAGGAAATAACATGGTTCACTCCCTGTCCCGGAAGCTATCTCCGAGGCTGAAACAAGCCACACCAGCCTTCGAACCTTTATTTCCATTATATATATATATATATATATATATATATATATATATATATATATATATATATATATATATATATATATATATATATATAAACAGGGATAGTCACTCTGTCATCCATCTAAACTACGGAATGTAGACCTGCGTGACTTCATGAGTATTGACCACTCAAGATATCTAGTCACTTTAATACTCAACCTTGGAAGTGACTGAATATACATCCGTATGATACAGTAATGAGTTTCCATCAGGCAAGTTTTGCTCTTGCTCTTGATAGGCAAGTCACTTATAACAAGCCAAACATAACAGAAGTTTCATAACTTTTCATATAGATTGTTACGAAGCGTTGACTAAATGGGTATGGTGTGTGACTGGGAGGTAGAAAAGGTATTGTTTTGGAGTTTGGGCCAAGTTGCTTATTATTAGCACACTCTGTATGAGGTGGTTCATAGAAAGTAAGGGATAAGGAATTTTTGTTATCATTCCGTAGTGCATTGATTGTACATTAGGTTAATAAAGTTATTGTTTAGGGTTAGAGTGCAAGTGACGGCCACCAAAAGGAGCATCCAGGATGTTCGAGAACACCCATGGTAATGAAATGACGAGCGGCAACTTAGCAAATTTTTACCACCGAGGAAGATTGGAGGGAGCATGAGTGGAAAGATTTGAGGGCATGCAAAAATTGACCACCCGATGAAGATTTGAGAGACCCATAGCCAGAGGTGGAAGGGGGAGTGAATTTGTTTGGAGTGGGAAGATTTGAGTGCGAGCAATGGGAAGGCTAGAGTGAGGAGTGATTTTGTTTGAAGTGTTACTCTCGATTTCATTATTTAAAAAAATTGTCTCTTGTACGAGTATGAAATGTATACCTTTCTTCCCCCTTGAGTAATGAAATGAAATTCATGAACTTGTTTTCTTGTTACAGAATGAAATTGATGAGATGGTTTTTTTGTGCGCATAGAGAATAGAGATGCCCCTTTGCTGAAATTTCACCGGGAAGAGAGATGCCTCTTTGTTGAGAAGAGAGATGCCCCTTCGTCAATAAGGAGTTATCAGTGGTGATTAAAAATTGAGTAAAGTCATGCCGAGAGGGAGCACTCGTTTAGAACTAACCAGAAATATTAGAAAATGTATTCAATGGATGATTCGGTTAGATTTGGAGATATTGCTACAAGGATTAGAAGATGAAGACAAGGAATAAGGAGTAGATTTAGATATGCTAGAATGTTTTATTAGTGGATGGGAGTATGCACATACTCATTGATACTTGGAACCTCGTGTTACTTACCCGTAGTAGAGAGTTTGTGAAGGAGTATTTTAGAAATCTAGATACTAAGGCCAACTTACTAGAATGGATGGGGATTCCTTTTCAACATTAGTTGATTTGATTAAGACTCACATGATTTTGAGAAAAGGTACTAAAGGGAGCAAACACCCATGTGGATCCAAGTTGCCCTAGCATTGGATAGATTTGGGCATCACGGCAATGGAGCTTGTGTTGCACGGGGTTTAAATATTTGGGGCATTAGTGCTGGTTCAACAATTGCTTTTACTAATAGAGTTATGATAGCCATATTAGATGTGATGAGGAGTCAAGTTGCTTGGCCCGAACTTGAGGAGAGGAGGAGGATATCCACTATTTCTGCACAGAAAGGTTTTCCCGGTTGTGTTGGTTTGGTAGATGGAACATTTTTTCCTCTTGCAGCCCGACCAACTCTGGACGGGGAAATATATTTCAGCCACAAGGGTTCATATTCTATAAACGGCCAAGTTATTTGTGATGATGAAAAGGAGAATTATACATTTTTCGGAGGTATGTTTTATGTTATGTGTTATTTGTTATTTTGTTATTTTTGCAATGCATTGGTGATCCTTTTTGTTTAGTTTACTAAAAGTATGGCCTTTTTTATTTGCAGGAATGCCAGGGTCATGTCATGATATGACTTGTTTGAAAAAGTAGCCACTATGGAATGATTTGAACCTAAGAGGGAGTTGTTGCACTTTTGAGGCAAAGGAGTACCTTTTAGGTGATTCAGGTTATGTATCCATGCATCACCTAGTCCCCGCTTTCAAGCCGGCTTGCTTAAAGGACAAGCAGGAGTTTAATAAATATTTAGCAAAGGCAAGAGTGATAAATGAGCATTTTATAGGAGTATTGAAAGCTAGATGACATTCTCTTTGTGAGCTAAGAGTGCAACTGAAAGACAATAGTAGAAATGCTTATTTGTTAAAGTGGGTATCGGTGTGTATTATTTTACATAATTTTTTAATCAATAAGTCTGACCTTTGGTCAGAGGACGATGGTGGATTTACAAAGGAAACTCAAATAGATTCAGAAATGTCCTTTCATGGTATAGAACTTGGTAGAGAAGAAAGTTGATCAAGGGTGATGCAACATTGCCTTGATTATAACAATGATGATATACTCAATTGATTGAGATTCCATATAATGAAATATATATTTTTCAGTTATTCATCTCATATCTCATAGTCTGGTAACTTAGACCATGAGTCTTTATCTTAAACCATGAATGTATCTTGATGTAATATTGGGATAAGAATTTGAAGGATGCAGAAAGAATTCTATGAAGCTTAATCTGTACATTTGTAAGGCCTCCGTTTACACTTACAAGGTGTGATGTTTAGCAAGTTTACACTTGAAAGTCACTTGTTGGATGTTGTTGGAAAAAATGAGCTTATGTTGTAGACACCGTGAGATGATGCTCGTACACACTGTGTGCTGCTCACAATCTTAAAAAATGCTTCCGGGACATTGAGTGGCGCTCGTAGACGCTGCGGACGCTGGGGACCGCACTCCAATATGCACAAATATTAAATGCACTTGTAGGTGCTGGAAGATGCCGGTGGTAGGTGCTGGTAGGCGCTGGTAGGCACTACGTGAAATATGCAATGCTTGCTTGTGCTGGTTGGCAATGTGGAGGTGCCGCATGTTGCCACTCGGGATTTGAGTTTTTTTGGTTGAAAAATGAAATTTTGCCTCCAAAGTGTACATTTTAGGATGTTTGGTATTGAGTTTTTTTTGCAACTGCCTGGGTTATATAACCTTCTTCTTTTCAATTCATGTCATTCCCGTGGGTGTGGAGGTGTTAGAAAGCCTCATCCATGAGTGTGTGCGTTGTTGGAACAAGAAAGGGTCATTTTGCAAGGGTGTGCATGGGTATGTGAGCTGTTCAAAGGAGAAAGAGCCATTTTGAGAAAGGGTCATTTTGCGAAGGTGTGTGTGGGTGTGTGAGTTGTTCGAAGGAGAAAGAGCCATTTTGAGAGTGGGGTGTTTGGAAGGAAACATACTCACTCGAATGAGGCAAACTGGCTAAAGCCCAACTCGAAGGAGACCAACTTGCTGTGGGGAGCCTAGGAGAGTTGGGAATTTGTGGGGCCAGAGAGTTGGAAGAATTCCATTCATATTTCTAATTGAAGGAGTGCTTTGGAGACTCTAGAGAAACAACAAGGAGAGATTGAGAAGAGAGATAAGAGAGCATTCGAGAGACTGAGAGCAGATTCAATTTGAACCATGGCAGAAATCTGGGGATACAAAAAGATAGTTGATGGGCCTGACATGAGAAATACTCAAGAAGTAGATTGGCTCATAGCATTCCATAGCATTCAACACCCAGCCAATTTCATCAAGTGGTGCTGGCTGGACAAACATTAGATTTGAACTGCTGTTTGGGGAATTTGGGAGATTGATCTAGATGTAATGGGGCTCAAAATAACTCTTGGACTTCACTTTCCACGGCCAGAGGTATTCTTCAAACCTTCCTCATTATTTTCTTTTATTCCACCTCAAGATCTTCATTTATTTCAGGTTTATTGCTTCCAAATCATCAGCGCCTCCCAGCCTGTCCCGCAGTGTCTCCCTGCGTCCTCCCGTGCCATCCAGCACCATCCCCAAACCCTAAACCCCTGCATGCAAGCACCTTCCCGCAACCCCGTGCGGCACCCAATGTTTCCACGGGGCTGCACAGACCTCCTTGTGTCTCCCTCCTTGTCTTGCAGTGCCTACCAGCGTCCTCGTGCATCATCCAGCGCCGTCTAGTGCCATCCCCAAGTCCTAAACCCCTATGCACGAGCGCCTTCCCACGACCCCGCGCAACACCCAACACTTCCGTGGGGCTGCACGCGGCTGCTAGCGTCTCCCTCACTGTCCCGCAGCTCCATCCAGCACAATTGTGCCTACGGGCAGCATCCATGGGCGCCTATGCGCGGCCTCGGCTACCTCCCTTGGCGCCATGTGGGGGGCGCCAGGGTTGGGAGCGCTGCCCAGTGCCGTCGAGCGGCTCCCAATTGCGGCAACCAGCAGCAACCCGTGGCTCTTTTGATGTTTATATTGTCCTTGGGTGTCTTTGAGCGGCATTGAGTGGCACCCCCTGAGCTTGAGTCCTTGGGAGAAAAGTTTGAGCTGATTTTTTTGGTAGGTTTTGTAGGTCATTCTATGTACAGAGTTTGTGAGTTCACGGGACAAGGTCTCTTGCACAAGTTTGGTAAGAGGTAGGCAATTTCAATCGATTGCAAATATAGTTAGAGATGCACTTGCCATGCCAAGGGAGAGAACACCAAGACGGAGGACAATTCCTTACACAACTATTTCAGACTGGTTTCCACAAAGGGACAGGGTTGCAAAAAGATATCTTGCAAGGCAATGTGAATATCTTGCATTCTGAGCTTTCTTCCAGTTGATGGGTATACTTGTTGCACCCACTATTAGGCCCAAGATTGTACATGGGCATTTGGTACTCAACACCAAGACCAAGTTGAGGAGATTTGGTGTGGAGGATTATGATTGGGGAGAGTTAGCTTTTAGAGCTATCATTGCAGAGATGGAGAGTTTGCAAAGCCAATTGAAGAGTCCTAAGGGACGTAGGTTTAGAGTCACCTTCCTTGTACAGATACTTGCACATCTCTTTGTGGAGAGAAGTTTCATTCTAGAGGAGGACGTGATGTACCTGAGTGATGGAGAGGAGGAGATTATACACAAGGGAGAGCATGATGATGATCATGAGGATGCAGATAGCTTGGATGAGGATGAGACTACTAATGATGGGGAGGATGAGGATGGTGATTGATTGATTGATTGATTAATTAGGTTTGAGTTTTTTCATATATTTGTATGTTGGAAAACATACAAAGTTTTTGTGTATATACCATTACCAGATTTAATAAATGAATTCATTTAAGAAGCTTGAATTAATGAACTTGTAAACTTGTATATTTTTAAATTCAAATATGAATTTGTACTTGATGGATAACTAAATGTACCACTTGTGAATATGTGTCCAACAGATTTGTGTTGAGACACAACTCCTTTTCACTCTTCTTCCCCTTCACCACTTTCTCCATCTGTGGAGGGGGTTGGTGATCCCATGCATTTCAGAGTTCCTTCACCTCCTTTTTGTTCAGTTGATATCACTTGCATTTTAGATGATTGTGTTTGAGTGGCTGAGTGTAGAGAAAGAATTCTCCTTGAGCGTGAGAGTAGACTAGAGAGTGTAGAGGAGAGAGAGAGATTAGTGCTTGAGCGTGAGAGTAGACTAGAGAGTGTAGAGGAGAGGGAGAGATTAGTGCTTGAGCATGAGAGTAGATTGGAGAATGTAGAGAAGAGAGAAAGATTAGTGCTAGAGCAAGAGAGACTCCTTTGTGAGTGAGAGGATTTACTTGCTGCAAAGGAGGAGAGGCATCTGACCTTGCTTACTTCTGAGATGGAGAGAGAGAGCAGAGATTAGGTGACTTGGACATGGACATACTAGGTGCCGCTACCATGGCAGAGGTTACAAGCTCCAGTTACGGAATCAAGCACAAGAGTTAGCATATGCTATAGAGAGGTGTGAGAGTATACATGTTCAGGTATAGGAGAGTGAGAGAAGTCTAGCTCAGATGAGAGCTCATGTAGAGGAGAGTGAGAGTAGTCTAGCTCATTTGAGGGCTCGTGTGGCTTATCTTGGACCCAGACTACGTACTATTGCTCGTGAGACCCTTACTTGTCATGAGATGCAAACCCAAACTGATGTCACCCATGTGTTACCTCATAGTGTGGAGACTCAAGGCACTCAGACTGAGTTTAGAGAGAGGATTAGTCTATCAAGAGAGTATATTCTAGATATCTTCTTCCCCGGCTTCCTACAGAAGAAGATTATTATTGTCGATGTTACTTGTATGTGTTCATTATGGATTTGTAGTGCTATCGGTCTTTGTGCATGGGAGAGCGGGACGACTAGGCATGGGTGGTGCCCTCACACAAAATCCGGGCACGTAGAGTGGGTAGCCCGTCCTGGTGTTAGCCATTTCATCCAGTTCTATTTGCTACGCTTTGAGGTTATCTTGTGGATAGATCTTACTCCGGATGGAGTGGAGTGGTTGCTATGGAGCATGTGGCAGTGGTTTAAACTCCCGGAGGGAGTTCACATCGGGTCTTGCGTCATGGCCTGTTTGTGTTCTAGAGATATCCAGCAAGATTTTGAATTCAAAGGACTTAGAGTTAGATCATATGAGCATCTTACTTCATTAGGTTTACCTCTTCGTGATCTTTTGATCATAGATAGTTATGCACTCTCTTATTATAGGAACCATCCACATGGTGTTGTCCACCCTACCCACTTTTGTCCTTATAGGGTACATAGAGCATCATACACTTGGTCATTTGACCCTTTGATGAGTGCTTTGGACAGATTTGTCCATGACAATCGGCCTGCTATTAGTTGGGCAGAAGAGGAGTAGACATCAGGTAGATTGAGTTCTTATAGTTGTGACCCATATCCTCTTCTTGCTAGCGGTATCAGGCATCAAGACTTGGATGAGAGCGAGTGGCCCCTATGGTGGTCATTGAGTCCATTTAGGATTCAACATCATGTATACCGTCGTAGACTTGAGGATGTAGTAGTAGCACTTAGATACCAGAGTGCATCTCCCTCTTCTTCTTCACCTCCTTGACCTCCATAGTCATAGGTTTAGGTTCTATTGGCTCCCCATTTATATACATATTATGTTCATTTCTCCCCATGTATACATTTATGTTTTAGTTTACTCTTGTGAGCTCTCATATTGTTGTCTAACTCTTGTATTTTAATGTGCTATATACTCAATTGTGCCTTG
This sequence comes from Lunularia cruciata, assembly GCA_948567375.1. Lineage (NCBI taxonomy): Eukaryota > Viridiplantae > Streptophyta > Marchantiopsida > Lunulariales > Lunulariaceae > Lunularia > Lunularia cruciata. The sequence continues at coordinate 19,347,680 of OX419761.1, read as the reverse complement.
TGTATCAAACGTGTCATGACCTTGCAAATATGTGCACCATTTCCATCAAGAGTCACTACCCTAAGCCCATCACGAGCGGCCCTCAATGCCAACGCGTGCCATCGAGCGTCTATAGAGCATCTACGAGCATCTATGAGCCATGACTTGCATCAAGGAGTCAAACAAGCACCGATGAGCGCCTACCAATTTATGAGTATCTCCCAGCATCTTTGAGCGCCTTCTAGCGGCCACAAGCGTCAACTAGCCCGTACCAAATTTACACTGCAAGCACTTGCGAGTTCCTACTAGCACCCACTAGCTTCGACGAGCGCCTACTAGCACCTACGAGTCCCTACAAGTACCTACAAGTGCCTACAAGCGCCAACAAGCACTAGCTGGCCTTTATTCTTTTCAGTATTGCATTGAGCGGTGACTAGTAGCAGCAGGAAAGACTTTTGGGCGGCTATGAGTGCCAACTCGCGGCATCTTGGGCTTACTGTGCTACTAGCAACTGCAAGAAAGACTTTATGGGCGGCTATGAAGGCCAACTTATGCACTTACTATGCATGGCCAAGGAAAAACATGAGAGGAATTGAGTGGTAACAAGCAACATCAAAAACATAAGAGGAACTGAGTGGTAACAAGCTACATCAAGCAAATACTAGAAGCATTTATCAAGTTTCCATAACTCATCTTTATTATAATCATAATAAAGGTTATATGGTGGTTTACTATTCACTATCAGTAGAGTATGATAGACGTTGAACCTGAGTGAGCACTTTAAAATAGTTACTTATTTCCTCAAGAGTTTTCACTGCTTGTATGAGACTCATTTTGATTTCATGAGTGCGCTTTGATTCTTAAACTCTTCTCCTTAAATGTGTGTTTGTCTACCCTAGCTTTCCTTTTATCTATGTTCAATTTTTTCTCAATTTTAATTTTCATCTTCTTTGTCTCTAATCTAACACGCTTTGCTTCCATTCTCATCATTGTTTTCTCTCTCTTCCTCATATTGGTGGCTTCTAGTTCAACTAGTTGTAATCTCTCTCTGGATTTTATAGTATTTGCCTTCAACATGGTAATTTTTGCTAAATCATGAGACAATGACATACTAGGTGACAACTTGGGTACCTTACTTGCAGATATTCCACCTTTCCTCCTCTTTGGGTCACGTTCCCCTTCTTGGTCGGCAAAAGCACAATTGGATCCATCTCTTGTAGAAATTAAAGGAGGTGGTGTAATGAAAAGTGAGTCCTTGATCGGTGGAATAAATGGAGACTCATCCTCAGGTGATAGGATTCTATTCTCCATACCACTTGGTAAAATTTCCACCCCTTGAGTGTTTGCAACCAACTCAAGGCCCGAGTGAGGGAGCACCACCTCTAGAGGAGATGAGAATTGGGAGCACTCTTGTGCACCTTCATGGACCTCCTCCTCGCCCGCCTTACAAATCTCACTCAAATTAGGATGACAATCTCCTAAACTTACCATTGCTGGTGGACTTATGTTTTCTTTGGTCCCAAACATGGCTTCCATTCTTGCAAAATGCAAGCACATTCCATTCAGTTTATCTTCTATAGTTCTCCACCCTTTTTAATATTCCTTCTCGGTGAGACCTTCTCCCGTAGACTTGTTCTTAAGCTAGCATCGATAAGTGAGTCTCCTACACTAAAACAAGGTACTTGATCTCCCATTGCAAAAATTTTGTTGCACTCCTAGCGTAAGAATTGTCAAAATTGTCGCTCTTTAATCAATTTCTTGGTTGCACTCTAATCAATTTCTTGGTTGCCGCACGGCGGTGCTGATCATTTCCCACACCAATACAAAACTACAAAACCGCCATTAGTTGCCACATTTGCTCCTGAGGGTGGTGAATTTGAGTTTAGAAATTTGAATTGTTGGGTGGGGCCATTTTGGATCTTGAATACAGAAACCAGATCATCAATCATACTTGACTCAAATAACCACGTGTCCACCCTCTTGAGGAAACACATCACTCTTTTTGACAATCATTTATTTAGTTTTGGCATTCCCAAACATCCGTAACATATGATTTGATTTTTATAAATGAATGCAATTTGCAAAAGATATCCCTTAACTAAAGTTACAGAGCGTTCAATTATTACAATCTTGTATCGTTACAAAGTTCACTAAAAGTTATTACAAATTTTGTTATTTATCCCGTAGACATCCGTCAAACCTATTTTTGAAACCCCCTAATATTTGTCCTAAAGTTGGGGTTCAATGTTTATTGGTGAGAAACATGTCATGAATAGTGAGTTCAATCGGAGTCAGTTCCCAATTGTTATATACCAAAATGATCCAAACAATTGTTGAAGAACATATTAAGTCACTTCTGCCTCTATTTACACTACCGTGCACAACATTTGATAGTCAATAAGGAGAATAACATCATAGAGGGACTCAATCCCTTTGAATGCGCCGACATTTTCAATTGTAGCATACTCATCCTGTTCATTTTCATCGTCTCTACTTCCAGTCCCTTCAATTTGCATTATTGCCAACACGTCATCCACATCCTCCAAGATGGCAGCTGAATATTCTGTATTGTCTTCATTTTTGGCATTGACAAACACTTCCAATTCTTTGGGCTCCATATGAATATGCAAAGACTTCATGTTCTACACAACTTCTGCTACCAAATTGTCTTTTGCTTTGGTATTGCTATCTCCTGCCAATGTCATAACATCTGCTTTGATAAAAGCTATTCTTGATAGAAGATTAAGTTATTGCATCCCAAGCACTCTTTATGTAATTTGTAGTATCAAAGGTGCATTGGATTCCATACTTGACCTTATAGCTCCTCATCAAAATTGTCAATCTTGTTCTCTTTTACGGTTCATTGCCTCTTCGTCAAGTTTGAAGAAGTCAAGCACATCATCAAGGTACAAATACTTTGCACTTTTGTCAGCACTGCAATTATTCCTTTTTCACATGGATGTTTCCAATTGGTACAATTTAGAGGAAAGAATACTATTTGAACATTGTCTTGTTCAAAAGCATCAAAATGCCCAGAAGCATTGTCCATTATCCAAAGAACACAATGTCGGGTTCATTTCTTCACTTTCAAAAGAACAATTTGTTGAACAATATCTTGTAGGTTTCCATGTCCATCCAAGCCTTTACTTTAGAGAAATATTTTATGGCCATTCTTGATCCTTGATGCAAGCAAATTGTTTGGGTTTTCAGCAAGGACACAAGGAATCTTATATGATCTTCTTGGATTTGCATAGACAACAAAAGATATGCAATCTTTAATTTTCTTCTTCCCTCTTGTTGTTGATAGATCTGCATTTGGCATCAAGAGAGTGTATCTTGGGAGCAATCAATTAAAATATCCTATTTCATCCATATCGTAGATATTTTTTGCATCATATTGTTTGATGATATCATACAAATTCTCCAATGCAACCAGAAGCTCAAGATCATGTTTGTCAACCTCTATTCCTTCTCCATGAAGTTGATTTTTTGCAAGCCGCAACATGCCCTAAATTTGCTAAACTATTGCCCCGATACCTTGAAATCTTCTATAGGAATTGCAAGATAAGAATCAATTTGTTGTGCTTTTGGCTAAAGAAGATATAACATGCAAATTGGCATTATGCATGCTATAAATCTAGAGGTATAGCATATCTTCAAGCTCAATAAGACAACCAATAGAAGCTCAAAATGTTGTGTTCTTTTGCTACTTTAGACATAAAGTAGAGAGTTCTTGAATATTGTCCGGATTCTCCCAAGTCTTTAAGATGGATTCTTTACTTATGCAATACTCATAAGGGAGAGCTCTCTTACTAGAGTCATTGGTTTTACTAACCTTAGCAATGATTTTGCATTATTAAGCAGCCTTATTGAGCCGCTTGCCATCAAGTTTTCTCACCATCAAATAATAGAAGAATCAAATAATAATAAAATCTAAAATGCTACTGTAACAATGTGCAATTTACCAATGAGTTAGTCAAGACTAAAAGTAGTAAGTAGGCCAAATTAGCCAAAAATTATAAGAATATTCTAGAAGTATCTAAGAAGCTACTTGGTACTTTATAGTATTAGATAATTTTCATACCAAATGGTGACTTCTAGGAGGAAGCTTCATGTGAAGCTTCCCGGCTAGCTTAGCTAACATGCCAAGTATGTGGCTTTTAGAAAGAAGCTTCTTGGGAAAATTCTTGACTAGCTTAGTTTGCATGCCAAGTAGATGGCTTCCAAAAGGAAGTTTCTTGAGAAGCTTCTCAAGAAACTTCCTAAACTAAACTCTCTATTAGCTAAACTAAACTCTCTATTAGCTTGGCTCACACTCTAAGAAAGCAACTTCTAGAAAGCTTCCTTACAAGCTTCTCAAGAGCCTTGTTTGTTTCCTATTAATACCAAAGCCTAAGCTCATGCTAGACATTCATAGTTTCCTTCATTCAAGAGTCCCAATGTGATCTTTCACCTTGATCTTCCATTTTCTTATTTCTCTCCTTGGTCTTTTACATTGGTATTAGAGTAAGAATGGGATGGATGGAATTTATGCACCACCAAATTAATTTTTGCCAAACCAATGGAATTTTTGTATCCATGTACTACCCATTTATCATTTCATATAATTCATCATTTCATACTTTGTGCAAATCTTTTTGAATGCAATCACCTTGTCTAATGAACCTTGGTACTTCCGATTGTGACTTATGGAGAATGGTGGATGTGTTGTATCTACATGTTAACTTAGATAATCTTAAGTAGTTTGATAGAGTAGCAACCATGGCGGAAATGCTTGAAGTTATCATTGCTATGCAATAATAGATTGGGCACCTTACTTGATTGTTGGAAGAACAAGACCTTCAATAACAAGAGCAGGTAGAGGGAACACCATTTTGAGAAGGAGAAGAGTAAATCCAATTTCCAATGCACAAAGGATATGAAGGCAAGAATCTTTGGATACATTGGAGAATTTTGTGTTTGATTGGGAATGTTATTTTGAAGCTAGAAATGTTCAAGATGAACAAAAATAGATTTTCTTTGCTTCAAGCCAATTGGATGGAGTGGCAAAACTATGGAGTTGATTTTGAGTGGAGTGAGCTAAATAGCAATTTGTTGTGCAAATCTTGACATGGGAAGGATTCAAGAGTTGGGCAATTCTAAGCTATAAATGCCACACAAGTTGCACAAGATAGATTGGAAAAATTGAAGTAGATTGGGTCTATGAGAAGCTACATCACTCAATTCCAAAACACCATTATGCAAATTTCACATATACTAGAAGGTGAAGCTTTGGATTGATTTGTGAGGGGTTTAAAGTCACACACCAAATTTGAAGTGACCATGCACGAGCAAAAACACTTGGAGGAAGCCATGTAGTTGGTTGAGCAATTTGATTCCTTAGTTGTGACAACTTGGTCTTGACCTGTGAGCCGGCCTGTCTCTCACTCAGGATGAACCTCTGATGGCTATTATGGTAGCGCACCATGGACTAAGAAGGCAAGGAACCCGAACTCCATCATACTCCTCCAAGGCTAACACTCCAAGACTCAAGACATTGCTCACTAGAGAACTCAATGAGAGAAAGATAGTTGCAAATGAAAGGATGATGAGTACCTCCTCACCCCTTGTTTATATACTTGTGAAATAGTTACGTACCAAAATTACTAATTATTGTAGTAACTCAAGTTACTAGACTAAAAGTCAAGTAAAGTCAAAAAGTAGAAAGGAATATCCATTCACATGGGGATATTCCCCTAAGCATGTGGTCTTATCTTGACCCAACCACTAAGTCAAGGATTCCTTCACATGGGCTATCCTTGGACTAGAGAAGAATCCAAAAAAAAAGGCTTGCGGGCCCAAGAGTTCTCAACTCTTTCCTCAAAGCCAAACACCTAGGAATAATACCAAGTCAACACACTAAAATCCAAAATAGTGGTGCTCATCTTTTCTACTTCCTCTAAAGTAAAGTCCCCTCTATCTTAGCTATGACTAACTTTAGCTAACCATGACTAATATAGAACCATCCTTTATCTCTATAAATAATATCTCTTAAGTACTTGTAATACCAAGCTAAATATCACAATACCACACACATGCACAAATAGGTGTTACATTTACCCCCGGACTAAGTTTTCACTTTGTCCTCAAAGTGAAGGCCTCTCTACCTTCTATGGTACATCTTCAACTTATCATGGTTAATCCTATCAAAGTGTCTTCCTCCCAACTCCTTGAGATCATAGGTGTAATTGCCCCACACCTTCTCTACTATGAAAGGTCCAAAGTACTTAGGCAAAAACTTCTTTTGCACTCTCTTGAATCGAATGGAATCAAACAACATTACCCAATCACCTTCTTTGAAAGGCTCCACCTTCTTCTTGCCTTGCCTCTTGTCATAGCTCTCCTTTTGTTTCCTTTGGGCTTGCTCCACTCGAACCATAGCAACTGCTCTTGCCTCTTCCAACTCCATGAGTTGATCCTTCCTTGACTTCTCATCACCTCCTTGTGCTTTCTTCAATCTCCTATGAATGCTTTGGAAGGTAGGAAGATCAAAGTGAATAGGTAAGGTAGACTCAATACCATACACCAATTGAAATGGAGAAAATCCAGTGGAAGTCTTCATGGTTGTCCTATACTCCCACAAAACTGCATGAATCCTCTTGTCCCAATGATGTTTAGCCCTCTCCATTTCTGCATCTTTGGCCAACATCATGCACAAGGTCTGATTGGTTCTCTTTGCCAAGCCATTGGAATTTGGCTTATAGGATGTAGTTACTCTATGTGTGATAGAGAAATGTCGTAGCATGGCTGTAGTAATGCTTCATGTAAACTCTCCTCCTCTATCCAAAACAAACTCCAAAGGGCATCCAAACCTAGTGATAATGCGTTCATAAAGAAATCTACCCACTTCATCTTCATTCTTGTCCCTCAATGGTCTAGCCTCAACCCACTTGGTAAGGTAATCAATAACTACCATAATGTACCGATTGTTCCTTGGGGTTCTATTGAGAGGACCTACAAAATCAATTCTCCACTTCTCAAAAGGTCCTAGCAATGGAATTGATCTAAGTGGTGGAGTGGATGTAGACTTTCTAGCAAAAGCTTGACAAACATGACAAGTTTTACAATAATCAAGACAATCCTTGAAAATCCCTCTCCAATGGTAACCTGCATCTAGAATCTTGAAAGCAATCACCTTTCCTGCAAAGTGTCCTCTACATACTAAACCTTCATGAAACTCCTTTATGAGTAGGATAGACTCCTCCTTACCCACTGCTCTTCGAAGTAGACCATCTGCTCCTTGGTGAAAAAGAATATCCTCCACCATTGTGTAAGGTCTAGATCTTGCTGCAAGGGCCTTCCTCTCCCTAGCATGCATCCCTTCTGGATAGTTACCTCTTGTCACAAAATCCACAATCTCCTTGTACTCCATTGGAACCTCTTGAGTGATTGAGATTGTCATGAGCTCCTCATCCGGGAAGGAATCATCCACTGGCTCATCTCCATCATGATCATAGGCTCTAGATAACAAATCAACATTTGCATGTTTCTTTCTTGGCCTATCCTCAATGGTGTAGTCATACTCAGACAAGAGTATCATCCATCTTGCTAGTCTCCCTTCAACATTAGGCTTGTTGAAGATGTACTTCAAAGCCTTGTGATCCGTGACAATGGTGGCTTTCCCTCCAATCAAGTAGTGTCTAAACTTCTTGAGACCAAAGATCACTGCCAACCCTTCTCTCTCCGTGACAAAGTAGTTCTTCTCTGCTGAAACCATCTGCCTACTAGCATAAGCTATTGGATGATCATGCCCATCTTGGTCTAATTGACTAAGAGTGCATCCTATAGCTACATTAGAAGCATCAGTGTAGAGGATGAAAGGCTTACTCCAATCAGGTTTAGCAAGAATTGGAGTTACAACAAGGGATTGCTTGAGCTCCTCAAAAGCTTTGAAAGCCTCCTTGTCCTCCAAAATCACCATGTAATCTACACCCTTCTTCATGTAGATGGTCAATGCATACGCCTTGTTGGAAAATGAGAAGATGAACCTCCTATAGTACCCAACCATTCCCAAGAATTGGCGTAACTTTGTCAAGCTTGAAGGGAATGGAAGGTCTGAGATTTTCCTCACCTTCTCAAGATCAACTGCTATTCCATCCTTAAAGATGATGTGCCCCAAAAGTAGACCTTCTTCACATCCAAAAATACACTTCTCTGGGTTGAGTGATGCATTTGCCTCATCCAAGCATTGCAAGACTTTAATTAGGTGCTCAAAGTGCTCCTCCTTGCTCCCATAGACACAAAAGTCATCAATGAAGTCTCTCACAAATTTCCCAATGAAAGGTTCAAGTACCTTGTTCATGAACCGTTGGAATGTGGCTGGAGCATTTCAAAGCCCAAAAGGCATGACCTTGAAAGCGTAAGTTCCCCAAGGTGTGGTGAACGTGATGAGTTGTTGATGCTCTGGTGCAATCTTGATTTGGTTGTATCCACTATAACCATCTCCAAAACTGTACCTCTCATGACCTGCAACCTCCTCCAAGATCTCATCAATGAATGGCAATGGGTAGAAGTCCTTCTTGGTAACAACATTAATACTCTTGTAATCCACACATACCCAAAGCTTGCCATTCTTTTTCTTCACAATGACAATTGGAGACACCCATTTTGAATTCTCCACCTCAAAGATAAATCCAGCCTCCTTGAGCTTATCAATCTCCTTCTTCACAACCAAAGATATTGGTGGGCTAATGCGATGTTGCTTTTGGCGGATTGGTCTTGCATGTGACTCCACCTCTATCTTGTGCTCCTCCAAGGTGACTTCCTTCAAATCCTTGTAACTAAAAGCAAACACATGGATGAACTTGCAGAAAATCTCCTCAAATCTCACCTTCTCTTCCTTGGTAACATTTGGGCCATACTTGAGGGTAGCTAACCTTCTCTCTACCTCCTCAAGTGTCAATGGTGATTTGTCTGGGTCCTTCAAAACCTCTGGCTTAGGTGCAAAATCCATAGCACACAAGGGATACACATTTGAATCAGATTCAGATTCATCATCCTCCATGGAAGTCTCCTCCTCCATGCTTGTGTCCACACCTGAAGCTCCTTCTTCAGAAACTGATTCCCAATAATCAGAAGATGGTGTATCTGAATGTGAAGTGTTGGTGGTGTTAGTCATAGGAACAGTGACTCTATGGTTTGATGGCCCAATCCTCAAGTACACTTTGTGCCATCGATCAGTTGTGCATGCTGCTCTCAACCATAGCCTCCCAAGAAGTAAGTCATAGCTTGAATCCTTCAAGACTTGGAAAGTCATGAGATTTTGAACTCCCATAACTGAAACTACCACCTTATCCATCACTCCTACTGGTCGAACTTGTTGCTTGTTTGCCATGCTCACCACAAATGTTGAAGGTCTTGAGGGTATCATACCCAACTTCTTCATCAACCTTTCTGACATGGCATTCACTGCTGATCCTCCATCAACCAATGCATCCTTGATGTTGTGACCATTCACTCTCACATCAATCTTGGAGGCATATTCACAAGCCTCCCATGGTGTTGGCTTGGTATCCACCACCCCCATTGATATTGGAACTTTTGCCTTCTTCTTCTTCTTGCTCCTTGTAGAAATCAAACCACCTCTAAGCTCCTTTCTCAAGGTTGGGTTCAAAGCAATCAATTGGCCCACTGTGATGTTAGCCTTGTGACTACCAACATCCTCCAACACATTGTAGTTCCATTGTTGCTTTGAGATCAAGAAGTCCTCCATCCCCAACTTCTTCCTTGGAGTCTTTGTTGTTGATGGTGTTGAGATGCGAGTGCTCCTAGTAGGAGTATCCTTGCTTGAAGTAAATCCTTGAGAAGAGTGAACATCCTCTGCAAAACGAGCTCTCTTCTTCTCTTGTGCCAAAAGCTCCAAATTAAGACCCTTGGAGTTTGAGCACTCTCCCTTCTCATACTTGCTCTCAACCACATCTATGGATGTTATCCCCTTACCTTTGTTGGGATTAGGAGGCACTTGGGTTTCACTACCTCCCTCTTTCCCTCTATTGGCTCCCTCATAACCCCTTCCTCCATGGTAAGTGGAATTTGGGCAATTCCTTTGGATATAGCCTCTTCCTCCACAACCAAAACAATTTCTATCATTGAAATTGTTGGCTGGTTGGCCTCTTCTATATGGATAGTTTCCATAACTCCTAGGCCCTCTCCCTACATTCTGATCCACCTCTCTCTTCTCCCATAGTTGCACCACATTGATCTTGAGATCCGCAAGTTGTTTTAGTGATGGTTTGAAGTGGATCTTTTGGTAGAGGTGAAAGAACTGGAGCAACCACTACTTGTGGTGCAACCCTTGCCACCAAAGTATCAGAAATTCCACCATACTTGTAGCCTTGAGGAGGATGCACAACCTTCTTCACCACCAAATCACTCTCATCTCCTTCCAAACTCTCCTCCATACGAATTGCAATCTTGATAGCTTCAACCTTGGAAGAAGGTTTCTCATATCTCACCCTGCTTCTAATTTGTGGTCTCAAACCTCCCACAAAATTCTTGGTGAGCATGGCCCCTATGCCAATCATTGTAGTCTCTACATCATCCCCACCCTTCCTCAACACTATGCGAAATCTGGACTCTAACTTTTCTACTCTTTCCACATAGACTCTCACTTTCTCTCCATCTCCTTGCTTGAGAATGTAACCTCACTCATCAATCTCTCATAACTCTCATCAAGAAGAAAGTTCTCAATGAGTGCTGAAGTCAAAGTCTCTCAAGACTCCTCTTCCCCATCTCTCCTCTCTCTCTTTTGGTATTCTGACTCATACCATGTAAGTGATGCATCCTCAAATAAATCTGGTAATATTGAGGCCCACTCATTCTTCCTCCTCTCATTGTTTCCTATGAAAGCTCTCTTGAAGTCTCTCACAAAGGCCTCCACATCTTCTCCATCCTTGCCAAAGAAAACTGGAAGTTTTCCTATCTTAACCTCTCACTATCTTTCTTTCTCTCAATTTTTTTTCTCTTTTTTTTTCTCTCACTTTATTACTAATAAAGTATATACATGACTAACACCATCTAAGAATAATCCACTCTAGGGAACACAAAAGGTTCAGGTTGCTCCAAGATTTCTATAGCAACATCAAATCCTAGAGTGCATATTAATCTAACTCTCATGGATAGTTTCTCCATAAGTTGAAAGATTATCTCCATCACTAATCTTGAGAACTAGCTGATGAAGGTGGTAGTATTTTTGTAGCTGTACTAAGGCTCTCTCCAAAATCCTTCACCAAAGTCTCCAAAAGTGCTTTTACTCCACTATACTCATGTCCTTTTGGAAGTCCTTCCACTCCACAAACCTCACATAACTCCTTGGTCTTAGATCTTCTCACTCCTAATCTTGGTGAAGAAGGTCCAACATGCAAACCCAAGTCAAGTAAGCCTCTCCTTTCCCTCAATCTCTTGCTCTCAAAGGTCAATGGACATGAACTTGCCTTATGTCCCTTCTCTCCACATAGAAATCACTTAGACTCACTCTTTCCTCCAAGTGGTGTAGGTTTTTGGATCTTCTCAATACTCTCTTCAAATTCTATTGTAAACTCTCTTTTCCTCAAATCCACCCCTAAAATCACCTCAAACCCTTGGGGAACCTTGCATAATCTCAATTTCCACTCTTGATGACCCTCCATATTCCCAAGATGAATCTAAACACTCAAACATGCTTTTTGTTGATCTCAAACTCCTCATGCATGAGATCTCCAGTCTACAGAATTGACCCTTCCTCACAATGTCACTCAAATCTCCCAAACAGTATGGCACAATCCTCTGAAATTTTGCACACTTGATCACAACTCTAGAATATCCTTCCTTGTAGAATTTCAGATCTTTTCATTGAGAGATTTGGCCTAGACATCTTTCTATTCAGCACACAAATTTCAGATTTGGTCTGAAAACCACCCCCCTCACTTCAAAAACTCATAACGCCCTGCACAAGAATAATCTCTCTCTAGTTTTCGTGGCAGAAGGTAGGGTACAATGCACTAAATTGTCTTAAAAAGTTTCAGGACAATTCACTGAAAAATGAAGAAATGGCAGACTCTGTACAATTTTCCAGAGAGCATGCAGCTGCGGGAGCACTTTACCCTATCAACTTTCAAAAATTGTAGCCTAGCACGCATAGTAGCTCTCATAAAAATTTTAAGTGTGCTAACTGAAAGATTACCCAAGCTATCATGCGTAGAAATTTCAAGTCCAGATCTCAAAGTTGTGATTTTGCCCAAAATCACCTTAATCCCCAAAATCTGCAATCCATCTCACACAATCTCTCCAATTCCTCTCATGTGTACAAGATGTACAAAATCACCTCAAAGACATCATAATGAACTACAGTGTATAAAAATGGATCTTGGTTCTCTAACATAAGTTCAGCCCTCTCCTCTCCTAATGTTCTCTCCAAGTGAGCTCTCATAGCCTCCTTCTGCCTAATGTAGAATTGAACACGGAACATTATCCTACCTTCTAGAGAGGTCTCGACAACGGAACCAAAACTGTGCGCCGGCCTGTCTCTCACTTAGGATGAACCTCTGATGGCTATTATGGTAGCGCACCATGGACTAAGAAGGCAAGGAACTTGAACTCCATCATACTCCTCCAATGCTAACACTCCAAGACTCAAGACATTGCTCACTAGAGAACTCAATGAGAGAAAGATAGTTGCAAATGAAAGGATGATGAGTACCTCCTCACCCCTTGTTTATATACTTGTGAAATAGTTACGTACCAAAATTACTAATTATTGTAGTAACTCAAGTTACTAGACTAAAAGTCAAGTAAAGTCAAAAAGTAGAAAGGAATATCCATTCACATGGGGATATTCCCCTAAGCATGTGGTCTTATCTTGACCCAACCACTAAGTCAAGGATTCCTTCACATGGGCTATCCTTGGACTAAAGAAGAATCCAAAAAAAAGGCTTGTGGGCCCAAGAGTTCTCAACTCTTTCCTCAAAGCCAAACACCCAGGAATAATACCAAGTCAACACACTAGAATCCAAAATAGTGGCGCTCATCTTTTCTACTTCCTCTAAAGTAAAGTCCCCTCTATCTTAGCTATGACTAACTTTAGTTAACCATGACTAATATAGAACCATCATTTATCTCTATAAATAATATCTCTTAAGTACTTGTAATACCAAGCTAAATATCACAATACCACACACATGCACAAATGGGTGTTACATACCTTGACCTTCACAAAACTTGCCAACACACTATACATAGGTGGAAGAGCCAACACCAATAAAGGTTAATTCTATCCAACAGAGATCACTTGGCATTGCAAATAGGAAAATACTATGAAAAACTAGTGGTTGCTTTTATTATCACCAAATTGGATATCATATTATTGGATGTCCACTCAAGAATAGACAACCCCAACAAATTTCCCAAATGGAGTTTGTGTAGTGTGATGATCATGGAAACAAAGAATCCCAATAGGAGAATTTGAACCACCAATTGAGAACTTGATTAGTCCCAATGGGATTGAAGGCTTGACCTATGCAAATTTGCTTCATTTACAAGATATGATATTTGATTTTGGTTGTAGGATTTTGGTTGATTTCAGGAGTTCAAGAATTTGATATCCATGCAATTAGCAAAGCAATGGAGCATTCCTATCAAGCCTATAATTGGATTCAGATTAAATGATAGCGGATGGTAGAAAGGGTTTTACATTTTGGACCTCACATCATGTTACATTTAAGATTGGGAAGGAGTATTTAGAGTGTTTGTAGTGGCACCTCTACACTCTGATGTCATTCTAGGTTTGCATTAATTTAAGCGTCACAATGTTCAATTTGATTAGACCCAATGATAAATTCAAGTCAAACACTAAGGTAAGAAATACAAATTAGGTTGTCTGGCATCTTTGAGTAAGACACCTAAAAATAATCAATCCTAGGATGGGAAGTTTGTAAGTAAAGTAGCCATAGAGCAAGCTTTGGAGGAAGATAAGCCTATTTTTTCTATGTGGATCAAGCCAATTGTGCATGGAGAATCTGACAAAGGCCAAAAACCTCATCAAGCAATGGTTGATCAAATAGTTAAAGAGTTTGTAGGTGTGTTTCCGGATGATCTATCGAAAGGATTACCCTTTGATCATGGTATGCCCTTCAAGATTGAGTTATTGCTAGGAAGTACTCCAATGAGTAGACCAACCTATTAACTCTCACCAAAGGAGTTGGACAAGCCTTCAAACAATGCTAATTGAGTTTTTGGAGAAGGATTTCACATGTGACATAATACATCTTCTTGGGGACTACCAATACTATTTGTTCCAAAGAAAGATGGAGGACTTCATTTTTGTATTGATTATAGTAGCCTTAATAAATAAACAATGAAGAATGCATATCTTTTGCTTCAAATTGATGACTTGCTTGATCAAATGAGTGGAGAACAATACTTCTCCAAGTTAGATCTTTGAAGCAGATATTGGCAAACTTCCATTCATAAAGAGGATGTGCAAAAGATTGCCTTTTGTACAAGGTATAGAAAATTTTGAATAAAGATTTCTACCTTTTGGGTCACTAATGCTCCAATAGTCTTCATGGATCAAATGCATTAGGTGTTGGATGTGCTATTGGATTGGTACATGGTGGTGTTCTTGGATGATATTTTAATCTACAGAAAGATGGAGATAGAACATGCAAATCATGTGCAAGAAGACCTAAGATGACTATATCAATGGAGCTTTTGCTGTCAGAAATCAAAGTGTGCCTTTAGGCAAAAGGAAGTTATCTTCTAGGGTCATAAGATCTCATCAAAAGAGATCAAGGTAAAAGAGGAAAAAATCAAGACCATTATTGATTGGCCTACTCCAATGGATGCCACAAAAGTGTGAGCATTTCATGGATTGGCAAGTTTTCAATGGTTCATCTACTATCATGCTCATGTAGCTTCACCATTGATTGACCTCTTGGAGAAGACCTCAAGCTTCAATTGACCACCAAGCACAAAGAAGCATTGCAAAAGTTGAAACATATGGTGTCTTCAAGACCCATTCTTCAATCATATGATCCTCAACTACCTTGTGTGGTTGATCTCAATGCTTCTAACTTTACCATTGAAGTTGTGTTATAACAAGAATTTCTAGATGGGTTATATCCCATTGCCTTTTTGTCTCACCAACTAAACACCACAAAAAAGAATTTCTTTGCTTGAGATTGAGAACAACTAGCAATGTTATATGCCACCAAGGTATGGAGGCATTATCTCTTGAGGAAACAAGTGACCATGCAAATTGATCACAAACCCTTGTTGTAGACTTTACATTTGGAGCACATAAAGAGTTGATATCATCAATAGGAGGAACAACTATAGTTGTTTGACATCAAACTTGAGTACAAACCTAATAGGTTCCATGTCATCCCCAATGCCTTATCATAATGACCTGATTTGAAGTCTCTTCCTCTCAGCAATGTCAATTGACTTGAAATTCCAAATCAAGTTTAAGATTGATTTACAACAAGACCCCTTCTTTCAAATAGTACAAGGTCATCTTACAACACGCAACAAGGAATATAACACCCTCTCCTTCAAGGTAGGCTTTTTATTCTATGAGAACCGGATCTATGTTTTAACCAAGGATCATCTATGACTTTTGTGCCTTCAAGAAGCCCATGACTTACCAATCACTAGTCATATAGGTGTCGACAAGATCTTGAGTACCCTACAATGCTAATGATGGAGGCCTAATATAGCACAAGATGTTCAAGAGTTTGTCCAATCTTGTGAGTGTTTCCAACGCAACAAGGACAACAACCAAAAACAAAGTGGCCTCAACCACTTCTTATCCCATCTGCTCAATAGGAACACATGAGCTTAGATCTTATCACCTCCTTGCACAAGACAAAGCAAGGTCACACAACAATCGTGGTGTTTGTGGATAAGCTTAATAAGCAAATCCATTTGGCACAAACCTTTGATACAATAGATGCTCCAACATTGGCCTAAATCTATCTTGATAATGGCTTCAAGCATTATAGGATACCTTGTGTAGTCATCTCTGATTGTGATCCTTGATTCATTAAAAACATTTAGCAAGCACTCTTCCAAATACTTGGCCCCAAGCTTGCTTTGTCCACGGCCTACTATCCTTAGATTGATGGAAAATCTGATTGTGAAAATCATAACTTGGGAGATATGCTTCATGCCTTTGTCAATGTTCACCATACAAATTGGGATAAATGTCTTGTAATTGTTGATTTTGCTTACAATTATTCCAAACATGCAAGCACTGGATTCTCTCTTTTCTTCCTTAATTTTTGCCAGGATGTGCTTGTTCCAGATTCCTCTCTTGCTCTTCCTCCATCTCATGTCCCTCATACTTCCACCTTCTTGACCATAATATCCCAATCCTTATAACAAGCCAAATCTCATTTCCTTGTTATTCAAAATTATCAAAACAATATGCAAACCAACATTGTCATGATCTTACCTTTCAACTCAATGATAAGGTTATGCTTTCTTATTGTAGCCTAGCCTTTCCCCTTGATACCCAAGTTTGTAAACTTACTCCTAATTAGATAGTTCCATTTGATGTCACCCAATTATTTCTCCTATTGCTTATCAAATTGCTTTGCCTTGTCATATGTGCATCCATCCTATCTTTCATATTTCCAATTTGAACCCCTTTGTTTCCAATGCATCTTCCCTTTTCTCTAGCGTCCAACCCCCTCCACTTCCCATCCCTATCAATAATCATGAGGAGTATGAAGTTGATTCTATCGTTGCATGTTGCCACATTCAACATGGTTGCCAATAACATACGGAGTACAAAGTCCTTTGGAAAGGGTATCCTCTTCATGATGTCACTTGGGAGCCTCTTTCTCATCTCCAAAAATGCACAAACAAGCATCCAAGATTTGGAAGCTTCCATGGTAACAAGAACATCACCAACTAGCATTGGGTGAATATATAACAATATGGAGTTTATTGATGAGTTAGTCAAGAATAAAAATGTAACAAGTATGCCAAATTAGCCAAGAATTATAAGAATATTCTAGAATTATTTATGAAGCTACTTGGTACCTTCCAAGTATTGGATAATATGCATGCCAAGTGGTGACTTCTAGGAAAAGATTCATGGGAAACTTCTCAATTAGCTTAACTTGCACGCCAAGTAGTTGACTTCTAGAAGGCAACTTTTGGGAAACTTCCTGACTAGTTTAGCTTCTATGCCAAATAGGAAGCTTCTTAAGAAGCTTGGCTTGCATTTTAAGAAAGCAACTTTAGGAAGTTTCCTTAGAAGCTTTTCAAGAGTCTTGTATGTTCTTGTATGAATATTTTCAAGTGACAAACTGCCATCATCAAGCAGCTTTTGGATGAAGTGATATATTAATTGTATGCATTTTGTTCTTGCATGGAACATTGAATTCTTTGTAAATTGAAATAAATTTTGATTGTCATAGAATAAAACACTACAATTTTTTTCTCTACACATCTCCTTTAAAGGGTTATGTAGCCAAATCATTTCCTTGGTAGCTTATGTGATTGGAACATATTTTGCTTCAATTGTTGATAGAGCATCAATCTTTTGCAATGGAGAGAACCAACTCATTACTATCAAAGCCCAAGCTCATGTTAGGCATTTTGCATTTCACTCATTCAAGAATATAAATGTGATCTTTCACCTTGGTCTTATATTCTCCCATTTCTTTCCATGGTCTGTCTTTTATAACTATACTAAAATGTTAACTACACACCTACTAGCTAAGTGCACACAAAAAGCAAAGGTTCAAGTTGCATTCTTTAGCATGAGGTTAATGTACTTTTGTAGGATCACACAAAAAAACAATTAATCCAAAATTGAATGTTTGTTGGATAGGTCCTATTGTTGTTGGAGGTTTTTATGGATTTTTCAATTTTGGAAGTTTAGGTTGAATTAGGGGAGTTTGGGTTGAATCAATGGATTTTTTAGTATCTTCTTTAAGACTAGTGAAATTGAACTTACACCAAATAGTAATGTGTCACAAGGTGAAAAACCTACCACATGAATGAAAATTTGAATACCTTCTTAGAGTGTGAATTTTGTAGGACTTCAAAAGGGATTCAGTCTAACAGACCAAGAAGAAATGCATGGTAGAGTGTGGAATTCATATTGAAAGAGTGATTTTAATCCAACTATGCATATCTTGATTTATTTAGGGTATCAACTAGCAATTCTCAAATAGCAAATTTTACTCGAGAGCTCAACTTGTAGAAATTCATGGTACTCTACATGTGCCTTTAGATTTGAGTTGACACACAAACAAATTTCCATTTGATTTAAGTTCACATATAGTGACCATGGAGAGCATGCCATATGTTGAGCCTCTTCCCAGCTCCATTCCTCTTTCATTGAGAGCATTGATATTTCTCTTCCTAATTGTAGTCATAAATTTACTTCCATTCTTGCATAGAATGGGGAATTTCAAGAACTCTTGAAAGGAGTGTATGCTTTACCATCTGCTCTTGCTACCATTGTGACTAGAGCAACATGCAATGCATCTTCTACCAATATTGAGAGAAAAGCCAAATGCAATGATGTAGGTTTAGGATGGTATGGCATCCTTATTGTAAAATCCTTGACTATTTAAAATATTTAGAACATCTTAAACAGATCAATGGTTGTACTAACAGATGAATATTGCCTTCAATTATATGGTAGTTTTTCTTGTTAAATTTGGTAAGGGGCTCTCAATGTCCATGAATGGAGAGAGATTGAAGAAGAAAAGGGATTTTTTTGAAGTCCTATAAAGATGCTTGGACTTGAAAGGACAGGTTCACAAGTGAGTGTCTCATTGAGAAAGAGATAAAACACAAATGGACAACCATAGAGTACAAGCTAAACCATCTATGTTTTATGCTTCAGAGCAAATATATCTCCTCTATGCTTGTAAGTATGAGTGGAGACTAAGGTGAAATTTTTTTGAATGACTTGGCAAAGACAATGAAGACAGATGCAAAGTGAGACTTGAAGATGAGAAGGAATAAATGTCAACAAATACACTCCTTTGTTGAGAACTTCACAAGCATTTCCTATGCAAGAATCAATACCAATTATAATTCCAAGTACATAAGAGGAGGAAGAAAAAGAGAGGCTTGATAAGTTATTCAAGTTTAGTCCACATAAGTATGCACTAATTGAATCTTTTAGATTTCACAAGGAGGAAGATGCACTAGTTGCCTAAAGAGACCCAAAAGCCAAAGAAGAGATTCGAAGACAAGCACCAACAAAAGATAAAGGAGAAAAAGATGGAGGAGGTTTTGGAGGTCAGGAAGGAAGCAAGAGTGAGAAGAGGAATCCCACAAGAGAAGGAAGTTGTATAAAGGAAATCAAAAGAGAACTCCCACACTTGTTGCTTTTGCCCATGACATTGCTAACCATACACAATTGAAATCTAATTCTTTGAGAACAAGGGAGAAGTGAAATTTGGCTTTGATTGACGCTCAAAACACAACAAGATTGAAAAGTCCAAGGTAGGATAGAAGCTCAAGCGATCCAAAACTAAAAAATTGAGATTTGAGGAGAGTATAGCTAAATCTGAGCAATAGTATGAGATAACTTTGGAATTAGCTATCCTATAAAGCTCCTTTGGCCTTGACTTTACCAAGTAGATTTGACCATGATAGGTTTCTTGCTGATTTGTCACTCCAAGCCCCCAATGATGCATAAGCTAAACCTACTGCACATCGTGCATCTTTCTTAGTCATTTTGGTAAATGTTTTGTTAGTCTAGTGTAAAAAAATTATTTTGACTCTTCTTGAGCACATAACACCTCTCTCTAATGTCTTGGCTAAAGCAAAATTTTTATTCTTTTACTTTTTTCTCCCTTTGTATCCCATTGCTTGACATTCCCAATGTGATACACACTACAATAACCCGATCAAGCAAGGAAACTGCTCAAGAAATTAAGAGCATTTCTACTATCCTTATGGAATGGATGAAAGATTTTCTCCTCCTCTACATGATATAGGTAGTAACCATTTGTATCCTTGAATGCACTCCTTGTGATTCTAGTTCCCATGATATAGATTCTCTCCTTAAAAAAATTGTATTATATAAAGAAAATGTATCCTTTTTAATAATAAATGTGCATTTTGTCAAAAACCTACCATTATACAAGACACCAATTGCAAACCAATGAAATTGTTTGCTCTCAAGTCTTGGCTTTGCTCACTAACCCATGGATTTGCTTGTATTAAGTTGGATTTTCTTGCTTGAAATGGTTGGCTTTGCTTGCAAATTGCTAGATTGGCTCAACTCCATGAAGAGTTCACTAAGGATATTAAGGGTTTGCTTGTACTAAGTTGGATTTGCTTGCCTAGGATAACGGATCCACTTGCCTTGCAATGGGTTTGCTCACATGGCAACTTAGGTTTGCTTGTAAGGGTAGTGGGTTTGCTTGTAAGAGTGAGGAACTCATGCACTTCAATAGGTTTTCTCACATAGAAAAATAGGTTTGCTCTTGTGGGTTGTAGGTTTTCTTGGATCTTGATGTGAGTTTTCTCACTTTATGAACAACACAAAAATTGTGATCAAAATAAAAACACACCAAATAAAGGAGACAATGAAGATTTATAGTCTTTGAGAGACAGATCTGAAAATTAGCTTCAAACATAGTCAATGAACAAAGTGTCTAATAATCATCATCCAACACAATGAATGAACACAATGTCTAATAATCAACATCCAACATGGTAAATGAACACACTTTCAGAAAGTTCACTCTCTAATAGTTAACCAATAGTTAACATAGTAAATGAAATCAATGTCTAATAATTATCTTCCAACTTAAAAAATGAAGATCCTTTCTAATAAGTCACCAATAGATACCTTTTGTCAATATAGTTAAGAGTCAAGGAAAAGTGAGTGTCCAAATTGAGAGTTAGAGTCAAGGAAAGAGTACATGTGGTTTAAGGAACCCTTCTTCCCTCTATTTCAGTTAAAGATATAAGTGACCCTTCCTCACTCTATGTCTAATTAAAGGTCTTATACAATACAAGACTCTTATATTTTCCTTACATTTAACCAAAATTAGCATTTCATTTACATTCCTCTTAAAAGTTTCATTTCATCTAAAATTAGAATTTATTTATATTTTCTTATATTCATCTAAGATTTGAAAATCAAGTTTGAGTTTCTTATTATCAATTTGGAAAATCAAGCTCATAATACACTTGTTACTAAAGTGAGATATATAAATGAATGTACAATGGGTGGAGATATATAAATGAATGTACAATGGGTGGAGATATATAAATGGATATAAAAGTGTGGTGTTTAAATGGACAAGTGATCATAACACCATATGACACAATGATACCTACAAGAGTAGTAATCTAAAGGTACTTACCTTTCTCTAAAATCTGAACTCCAGCGCCTCTAGTGCATAGTCAAGGTGTCTCCGGTGGTATTGATAGATCCACATCAAAATATATGTCCACATCCAATCCCACTTTGATTGGCACATAGAGAGATCACAAAAGGATGCTGCTAAATTATCATATGGATCCACACTATAATCCCTAAGACAACTTGGAAGTCCACTTGGAGGATATGAAATCAATGGTGGAAAGTATGTTGGCTTTAAATACATCTAGGAGAGCTCTCAAGATGTCATATAATGAGATACTCAAATCTAATGCTCTCATAAAAAAGGAGTAAATATGGAGGATGGATAGCACCAAGGAGATTGCTCCTAAAATATGGAAGAGATGCAATGTCAATAGATTGATATATCTTGAAGTGATAGACATAAGCCCGTAAATACATTATATGGTCTATGTGTGAAACCTCTCCTAATACCCATGTATCCATCCTCTCCATCAAGTAATATCCATCTTCTCTATCATGCAAGGCCACAAGGGGTACAGCTATGTGTACTCCATGAGGTAGGAAACCCTCATCCCGCATGGACTGAAGGAGATACTCTACCTTTGTCCTCATGTTGTTGATCCAAATGATAACCTTAAACTTAATAAGACATTACTGTACACACTCTCTAACTCTATGATGTGATAATATGTAAATGTAATCTCTACTTGGGGTATAGAAGACCAGTATACTACCTGATATCTACAAGACAACCAACATCTAGAACTAGAATCTTCTTCCTCCACTCATGAGCATAAACTATACAAAGAATGAATTGTCTAAATAAGGTCATGTTTTGTCTCATCAAAGTGGCTATACATACCAATATTTTAATGGATCTATATGCTTTGATTGGAAGTGGAAGGTTTGAAATAGGCTGGTATACAATAATAATTAAGCTCCCTTTTATTTTATGTATTTGGAAGGCAAACTCAAGGCAAAGTTCATAAGCTTATTATAGGGATTGAGGGAACATCTCAAGTCTAGAAATCTCACCCTCAAGTGTCATGCTCCTCCCCTCAAGCCAATCATTCTCCTCAAGTGGAAGTTGTGGTCTCCAAGAAATAATCTCCATATCATCTATAATTACACTAGGCTTTCCACTAAACTCTCTATGTAGATGAGGCTCCATTTGTGCCTCCTACAACTATGTCTTTATACTTGGTCTTTGCAACCCATGAGGGATAGTCTTTATCTGGTTTATCTGAGTTCCATGAGTAGCATTCTCTATACTATATGAGTATACTATACTCTCTTTATACTCTATGATTGTACTTACATACTACTATCTCCATACCCTCATAGTGCTCAAATCTCATTTGTGTCTCCTCTAACATCTCCCCAATAATACTCAAATCTCTCAAATAAAACCTCTCCATCCTTGTATGCTCCTTGGCATGAGCCTCTCTCTAATACAAATCTATTTAAATTTACTAATCTCCACATCCTAGTACTCTTGGTAGCCAATGAATCATCCCTATTACCTAGACTACACTCATTCTCAAAAAGAGCAAGCTCTCTATGCACTGAATTCTCCTCCCTAGCTCTAGCCTGACTCTCTCCTAGCTCTCCTTCCTGCCCTATGGGTCCAAATTTTGAGTCTTCATATATACTTATGGAAATAATGTGTAGGGAAAATACCTCATCTCCTCTCACTACTCCACCATCTAAACAACACTATTTGAAGGAACAACCATGGGAGTAGGATCCTCCAAAGGCTCAACATGGGAGAGGGAGTACTCTAAGGGGTACTCATGGGAAGGGAAGTACTCTGAAGGAACTATTTGGGAATGGATACAAACATGACTATGCTCAAATAATTAGAAATTGAAATGAACATTCTAGCCATGTCAGAAAAGGCATCAAAGTAAGTAATCATGAGAAAGTCCATTTATTAAATTAAGTGAAAGGTGTTATAATGTAAAGAATTAAAACGTTTCTAAAAGAGCTCTAAACTCCCCTATCACTCACCCTCATCATCCCTATGCTCTTCTCTTTCATCCTTAATCTCTTGAGCTACATCATGGACATACATCTCTTGGTCACCAATGCTCTCATACGTAACCTTGTTCTCAACTATGACTCCACTCTCCAGGAATATATGCACAAGAATTGAACCAAAAATCTCAACTTGAAACACCAACCATTTGGATGCCTAAGTTGCTTCTATAAGAACCACAACTCTGCCTCAATTGCAAGATGTATACGTGCCATCCAATCATAATCATCTATGTCAGACCCTAAAATCTTTGTTTTCACTTTGAGTATGGCATGCACGTGAACCATGGGCTCCCTTGTGAGGATGGAAAGAAAATCAATATCTAGAAAAATAGTCACCATGCGAGAAAATATATTTGCTTGGCAAGGTATCTTGGTAGTGAAATTGCATATTGAGAACCACTACTCTACCAAACAATGAAGAATATATCTCCTTCTCACAAAAGCACCCTCTACTAAAGCAAATGCATCTCTAATGCCACCAAGAGTCAAAGTGAAAGTTCATTCATGTATAATCCTTGTGTGTGTATGGTCTTGTCTCAATACTTTGCAAATGTGGTACATAATCCAACTTGAAAGAAAATAAAGATGAGACAAAAATGATAACAAACCACACTCACACCTCATAAAATAACTTGAATGAAGAAGATAAAAGCAATGCCAAGAACAAGAAAAATCCAAAATGTCAATAGAATATAGAAGGTCAAAATGAATTGTTTGCTTTCCCACATTAAATAGAATGGGTAGATTAACTTGCAAGGCCCCAATTAAATAGAGTGAATGAGTTTACTTGCAAAAACAGAGTTTCTAAAGAAAGATATAGATTTGCATGTGGATGTGAATGGATTTGCTTGTAGACAAGCTTGGGTTTGCTTGCAAGAGAAGAGTTTGCTTGTGGAGACAACCATAAAACTACAAGGTTTTGGGTCCACTTGGCCTTGGAAATGGATTCACTTGCATGGTGGGTGGTTTTTCTAGATGGATTTGCTCATGCTTAGCAATGGGTTTGCTTGAGAGAGATTGGATTTGCCTGCAAACTCAATTGAGTTTACTCACATCTATTGAATTTGCTCATGCAAGTGGATTGGTTTGCTCAAAACCCACATGGGTTTGCTCACATAGGTTTCAAAGTAGAATTTTGACAATAGACAAAAAAAACTAGAGAGAAAAAATATCTAGACAAAGAACTCATTTAAAGAAATAAAATGGAAGAATTGTATAAGAAGGGAGAAAGAGATATGACTCACATGGGGAGATGGATCTTCTAACCCAATGCAAAATTTCAATCCAAATGCATTGAGGTCTTCATCTCAAACCTCATGAATTGCAGTTCAAACATGCATCTTGTTGAGCAAACCATGCTTGATCTATGTTATATTATCCTCTTTTTGGTGTAAACCTATCAGTCAAGGAACTCATTGATATCCTCCATGTTGGGAAAGTCACCAAACCTCTTATTATAATGAATTTGGCCATGTTGGCCCTTGAACACTTCTCCTCCTTAAATTTCTTACTATCCTTTTCTTTCTTGTTTATAAATTGAAATTTGAGAGTAAACTAACGCTCCCTACCCTTGAATTTTAAAACCCTTGCTTTACAAATTTCAAAATCTGTACTTTGCCTTTGCACTCTCCCAATTTTCAAACTCCTTTTCTCTCCTTCTCCTCTCTAATTTCAAAATCTTTGCACTCTCCCATCCTATCTCATTTTCAAAAATCCTCTCAAGACTACTTTGCCTATGCACTCTCCCTAAATTGAAAATTTGAAATCCCTATCTTTCCTTCTCCCCTCCAATTTGGAAATCCATGGCCTCTCCTCTCTCATTTTCAATAATCCTCTTTCAATTCCTCCTCTAAGATCTCCATTCCACATTTCCTTAAACCCTTGCTTCTTGCTATGCACTCTCCACTCAAATTTAGTCCCCCTTTCCTCCTTGAATTGCCACTCCTCCTTTCTTGACAATAGCTTTCTCTCCCTTTCCTTCTTGCAAATTGCTATCCATCTCTATTCCTAACAACTTTATTCTCCAATTTTAAAATTGAATTTTGCCCTAGTTGTCCCTCTCCCTAGAATAGAAGAAGTGACTTGTAACCTATTTATTGCTACATGTTAGAGGTTTCAAAAATGCCTTCTTTGCCATGTAACACCTCTATAACTTTTTACTATGGGAGGGTGGAATAGGGTTATGGTAGGGTAGAAGGAGTACCCACTTTTGCTTACTAAACGGCCTTCATTACCACAAATCCTAACAAGTAGCAAATTTAATCCTAACCTCCATAGATTTCATATGGGGAATTAAGCATCCTATGTTATTCTTAATTAGTCTTGCAACTCTGGATTAGATGAAAGGTTTGAGTTCAAAATCTGTGCCAAGTGTCACTCCATAAACATAAGATATCTTGTAACGTGTGATACCTAGAAACCAGGAATATGGTGCCTCAAATCTAAAGTTAAATGAAATTTGCAATGAAAAATGACATCATTTTTCATTGCAAATTTCATTTAGAAGAGCAAAAAGAAATTCTTGTGCAAATTGAGAATGAGTTGATTGTTAGATCGTAAAATTATTTTTTTCATCAAGTGGGTTTAGGTGCAAACTCAAAGGAATTTGAAGTCCATTGAGTGTTAGGTTAGAAATTGGTATTTCCATCCATGCAAGGTTTAGGTTGATATAATCATACCCCATCTTAGTGCTCATTGTGCTCTTTGTAAAAAAATAAAGCGATACGCGTATCAAAGTAATAAGGGATGAGGTTGAGGACACACATGATTATTTTATCAAATGGGTTGGTGATCAGTGAGGTGATCTATTATATGATTAGGACTAAGAGGACTGTAGCCTAATGGAAGTGGACAACATGGATATATTGGGTAAATGGTGGGAGTTCAAACACAATCAACATTATTTGGAGGAGAAAAATATCAAACCCTATGCTTTAGGATTTGCACATGAGTTTTTTCATGGTCTTGATCTCCTTGCCTTCAAAAACCTACCAAGGATAGATGTTTCTTCCTTCTCAACATTACTACGTCTCTTAAAAGATCACGAGGTGTTTCACAAAAAGGTCAAGGAGAGAAACCAAACCTTTGTTTGGCTCCAATTTGCTAGTGCAATGGATAGATTTGGCAATAATGGAATTGGGGCTTGTGTTTCCAAGGGAATGAACCTTTGGCGTCTTAGCTCAAGAGTCATATTACTACTTATTGAGAGAGTAATCACCTCCATTTTTTGGAAGGAAGTCCAATGGCTTGGAGTGGTAGAGAGGGTTAGGATTCCTTTGTATTTGCCAAGAAAGGATTAACGTGATGTGTGGGATTAGTTGATGGTACATTATTTCCTTTGGCACAAAGGCACACTATCAATGGTGAGATCTACTTCAATAAGAAAGGATCTTATTCCATCAATGGTCAGATTGTGTGTGGTCAGACAAGAGAAGAATAATCTATTTTGTTGGAGGTCTGTGTCATTGGAAGGTCTGTGGGTGAAGCTTGTGGTTGTAGATAAATGCTAAGTTCTTTTCTCATTGGAATGTTTTTTGTGGTGCAAAGATGCTTGGATCATGCCATGATATGACATGCTAGAGAAAATACAACTATAGATGGATCTAAATCATAGAGGTGACTGTAATTCCTTTGAGTGTGATCAGTTTCTATTGGGAGATTTAGGTTATGTTCCAATGAAGCACCTGGTTCCCTCTTTCAAGGTGTCTTCAACCCAAGACAAGCAAGACTTCAAACATTTTTTAGCATATACTAGACTTGCTAATGAGCATTGTATTAGTATTCTAAAAGGTAGGTGGCATTTATTGAGGGAGATCCAAGTTTAGTTGAATAACAAAAGAAGGAATTCATATTTGTTACGATGGATTAGTAATTTTATCATATTACACATTTTTTGGTATATAGAACTGACCTGTGAAGAGAGGAAAATTCAGAGTATAATGCAAGCCATGAAATCATAGAGGATGCACATCCATACCATAAGGAAACTAGAACAAGAGTTGTAGAAAATTATATTGCATTCTATCGTCAACCCGATGGATTTTTTAATTCAAAATGATATAAAAATATTTGTTGGGTTTGAAATTTTTCTTTTTAATGATGATCCATTTCTAGGAGCAAATTTACAAAAAAAATTGGAAATGCATGTGGATTTTGGATTTGGAACTTCCACTAGAGAATTGAAGCAAATCAATTTATATCTGAATTTGAATCAAAGGTTGGATTGTAGAGGAAGTGTAGATACTAGAAATGGTTATAGAAGTGAAAGAGTATTGGACATGCACACTACAAAGAGTTTGAAGGAAGGATTATTACTTCTAATCTCTAGATTTTTGAACTCTCTAGATTGTTACTTCATGCACCATAATTTGCAGGAATGCATCCACCTTCTAAATAGGAAACGACCATACTATTTATAAGCTTGGGAGTCAATTTACCATTTTAAGCTGATTCAATTAACCAAATTTTTAGAGAAGATACTTCTTTGTCAAGAATTGCATAAGCATCTCTTATGTACAAATCTTTTGCAAATCAATAAATGATGAATCTAAATCCATTTTTCTCTTACAAACAGTTTTTGCACAAATGTGAATATGAATGATTGGGTTGGTAGTAAATATAGGCATTTCTTGAGCAAAACTATGGATTTTCTTTCTTGGCTTGGTGGGCTCACTAGCACTATTACAAATGGTGGATT
This sequence comes from Lunularia cruciata, assembly GCA_948567375.1. Classification (NCBI taxonomy): domain Eukaryota; kingdom Viridiplantae; phylum Streptophyta; class Marchantiopsida; order Lunulariales; family Lunulariaceae; genus Lunularia; species Lunularia cruciata. The sequence goes on along the minus strand of OX419761.1, from coordinate 19,319,616 downwards.
TGCTTGCTTGGGATTTGGGGTTTGCTCGCATAGAGGGGATTTGCTCACTAGGAAGTGGGATTGCTTGCCTCTCAAGGGGGTTTACTTGCACAGGATAGGGGGTTTTTCACCTCCCAAGGAGTTTTGCTTGCATAAGGTGGGGATTTTCTTGTCTCCCAAGGGAGCTTGCATAGGGTAGGGTTTTTCTTGCCTCATAAGGGTTTTGGTTGCATAGGATGGGGGTTTGCTTGCCATGAAGTAAGATCATTCACCTCTCAAGGAGGTTTGCTTGCATAGGATAGGGGGTTTTCTTGCCTCCCAAGGAGGTTGTTTTGCATAGGGTGGGGGGTTTGCTCAGAAGAAAGTAGGATTGCTTGCCTCTTGAGAGGGTTTGCTTGCATAGCGTGGGGAGTTTGCTTGCCAAGAAGATAGGGTTTTCTTGCCTCCAAGGGACCAAAAAGTATTGGCACACTATAGAGGATTTAGGAGAAGGCACTTCAAAGTTCACTTTGGGCTCAAGACACTTGGTTAGTGAGAGAGAATATGCTAAAGCAATTTTGATTAAGTTTTTGAAGTCCAGAAGTTTAGAATTGTAATTACTTCTTGGATAGTAGAATCAATTTTGTTTGATTGCACATCTCCTCAACCTATTGCATTCTCAACATCATACACACTACCTTGTTGCTAGCTATTATCAAATTTGGTGAGAAAAACCATTGATATGATATTCTTTGTTAGATTATATGAGATCTTCAATTTGGTTTATCAAGACCAATAAAAATAAAAATAATCAAATTAAATCTAAAAATCATAAGAGTACCAAAAATTGAAATCACAATTTGCTTGATTATAATAGTAGTTTGTTCTCAAGATGTATTCTATGACTTGTTCTAACTTATTATCTCTAGATTATTACTTCTAGTCTCTAAATTTTTGAACTCTCTAGATGGTTACTTCAAGCACCATAATTTGTGGGACTACATCAATCATCCAAATAGGAAATTACTATACTATTTATAAGCTCAAGAGTCAATTTACCATTTCTAGCTAATTTAATAGCCAAGTTGTACATGCATTGAGATTTGGCGTTTGCAGGTTTCTATTTGGCCTTATAAATTTTTGAATTATATTTTCTTTCCTCAACTTCAATTCTAATCTGCTCAATTTCTTTCTCTACTTCAAGTTTGATCCTCTCATTTTCTAGCTTTAATTTTTCTATTTCAACTTTGAACTTCTTTGCTTTGTACTGCAAATGCATCTTTTAATTCTTCCTAAGATTTGATGAATCTATCTCCACCAACCTCAACCTATCTCTTGATTCCAAAGCATATCTCTTGAATTTAGTATGATTAGCCACATCTTGAGCAAATTTTTTTTGTAGGAATCTGCTTCTTGTTCTCTCTAGTATGTCTTCTCTTCTTTTGAGATTCCACCACTTCCTCCTCTTTGTCTCCTTCTCTTATTAGATTGTTTTCCCACTCTCTTCTAAAAATGAACTCCTCTTCTACTCTTGCAGTCCTTGCTGCACAAGGCACATACAAAGGGTAACCAAGAGTAACTTTAGAGTGTACACATTCAGTTTCACTAGTAGTAAAATTTGAGTGAGGAAATCCCCATCCATGCTCATCTTCTTGGTCATCGGCCATATATTCCTTCATGTCTTACATATTAATGATTCTCCAAGGAGTGGAAGTACCTTCCTCAATTTTGGACATTGATGTGTACTTCCCTTTGTCCATTTCTTCCTCCTCTTTGTTGTACATATATACATCACTACATAACATACATCATTGTCAACATCATACACTATAGAAGCACAACTCACACATAAGTCATACATGGACTCCAAAGTTCCACAATAATCAATTCATTTACACAACTTGAATCACACTCAATCAGATCAATACTTGATCTATCACTCAATAATTTACCAACAACTAGGCACTGATTATAGTCAAGCCACACCCACTCTAGCTACAAGACTCCAAGTGACGCTTGTCGGCATTTTTTCCACTCTAGCCAGGAACTCAAAAGCTTAACAATAGAGAAGTGAGCTCTCTAGAGCTGCACTCCTAAGGTATACTCCTGATTTTGACCTAAGTCTCACACCAATGGCCCCACTAATGGCACACCTAACAATGTGAATGGTGCAAGTGACAATAGGCACCACCATGTAGTTAGTACCCAAAACACAAACCTGACCGTAGGAAAGTAGTCTATGAGTAATTGCCAAAATACCTCTAACTACTATCAATGCTACTCTAGTGTTTGAGCAATCTAGATGCAATGCTACAAATAGCATGATAGTTTTTGTGTGTATATACATTGCTGCACAACATACATCACTATCAACATCACACATTATAGAAACAAAACTCACACGTAAGTCATATATGGACTCTAAAGTGCCATAATCGCCCCCTAGTTGGTGGTTAGGTCCCTCTGTGGTACCTATATTTTTCATTTTGGATGAGTTTTGAAGAGAAGTGTCTTGCTTAAACCAAATTGAAACCAAATAGAGAAGAAATGAGTGGAAACATGTGTTTTGATCAAGCTCGAGGGAGTCAACTTTGTGTTAGAGGAAGAAGGATTTAGTCTCAAATCAAACCCGAAGAAGCTTACTACGTGTCAGAGGAGGGAAAAACTCGGATCAGACATCGAAGGAGGGTTTCTTCGCATTGGAATGAAGGTTACAAGTTAGGAATACTGCGGGGGGCATATCTCAATGACCACAAGTCCAAATCAAGCATGTTATATCTCGTTGGAAGCGTCTCGTTTAGGGCTTTCCATTGCAACCAAAATCACTAAGTTTGAAGGACTATAGAAGAAGTTACAAGTATTTAAAGTTTTGGGAGTAGATGTACAAAGTAGTTTGGTGTCTTCGGGTCGTTGTGACTTTGGACTTTGGGTTTACATGACTTCGGGACTAAAGACTTTACTTCAAGACAGATATGATTCAACTTGAGGAAGTTGGACCTCGTAATGCAGTGAAGGTGACTTCAAGACTTTTGCCCAAGGGATCAGAGGAAGTTAGAGTAGGGAAAGAAGATAGTTAAGATACACATGATTTCAATTCCAATTCTGATTGAAGATGGAACATGAATTGAAGAAGAAGTAGTAGTAGTGAATAAAACCAAAGTGCAAGATCAGACAATAAATGTCTTCAAGTCAATTACATGAGTGATTGGGGGAAAGTGGGTTACAAATTGAAGGTGTAGATAGTGTATTCATGCTTTCAATTACAATTCTTGATGATGACACATTAGAATTAGTAAAGTAATTGATAGTAGTTAAACCCGAAGTAAGAGAGATAGGAGTGCAGGTGTCTTTGGATTTGACATTTGACACTTTAGAGAAGAGTGGGTCGGGAGATAGAGATTTAGAAGGACTACTTGTGATAAGAATTGTAGATTAGAGTGGAGAATTAGTAGAATTGGTAGAGGAAATAAGAGTTGTGAAACCCGAGGATAGAGTAGTAGGAAGTGAAGTTACTTCGGGTTTGGGGTTTGACAGCCGAGGAAAAAGTAGACATCAGATTGGATTAATAACAAATTTGAGATTTGAATAGGCAAATATGAAGAGGTGCATTGTCATTTTGGATCTGCAGGTTTGTAGAGTCATAAGGAATATGTATATTAGGAAGATAACTATCAATTGTTTCACTATTTAAGAGTGGCATTCGTAATCTTATGTTGTTTAGTGCTCATTATTTGTGAAAATAGATAAAGCGAAGTGCTATGAAGCAATGTTTATTGCTTGAGCTTGATTCCGAGTATCAGCTTTGCAACTGTGTTTGTGAGTGTGTAGAGAAATTCAAAGTGCAAGTCATAGTGCTTGTTGGATGTTGGATTCCGCAGCCTTGATCTTCATTCTGTGTGTTTGATCCTGAGTGAAGTGCAATCAAAGCAATGCCTTGACAGATCTGAGAAGAATTGTAGTGTTGGTAGTATTTTGCATTTGTGAGTGCATTGTGAAGTTGGTGTGAAGCAATTTTGATCAAGGAAGTTGTGCCTTTGGTGGAGGGGTGGAACACAATTTTGAGGTGAAGTCGTTTTGCAATGAAGTGCAGTTTTTGGGAGAGCCTGAATCATCACAATCAAGATTGTTTGGAAAGAATTTATGGAGTTGTGATTAAGGGGTGTGAATTCATGACGAGACTGTGAATCAATGCTTGTTACTCTCTTCTGGGTGTGGTTTCTACTTGAGAGATTAAATAAGAACTCAAGAAGAACTACATTGTTACTGTTTGACTTTGTATTTGGACATTTCTGACTTGTATCTCTACGGGAACAAACTTTACTTACCCGATTACCACAAAAGTGATACTTGCCGGGTTGTCACACCCTCTAACTCTAGATAGCCATCCACTCAAGAGGCCGGGTGTTATATAGCCTCATTGTTAGTTGCCTATATGCAATCTATACCATATAAAGGATGAACTAGCTATAGGTCAAGTACATCTAGGACATAACCACTATCCTTGAGGAACTACCATGAGAGGAGGAGTGATACATGCCATATGTCATCCTCTTGAACAACTATCACACACTAACATAGTAGCAACTCCATCAAAAGAGCCACATAACCTACAATATAAGCCTATACATTATAAGCTTGCACGGAGAAGTGCAAAGCTTGGGTCCATAGTACCATCAATGTTTGAGAGATGACATCACACACAATTGTGCACATGATCCTTCTAGACAACACCATCATGTCCTTCCAACGCAAGGACTCCATATGGCAAAACCTCATGCACCCTCAAGATAGTGCAACATGTACAAACATCAAGTGTTGTTGGTGTTGTCTGTTGTAGATATACATAGTCTCCTGGATGAAATTGATGGATCTAAGGTCTATAACCTCCTCCTCAAATGTTAGCATAGCATAAGGTATCCCTATGTTGAGCAATTGCCAAGTTCTCAAACGCCATTGGCATCACTCTACAAAAGATCTTTGTACATTAAGAACAAGCACTCATTTATACATTTGGATCATCTAAGTCCAACATATTGTAGCATCTTGATGAATGGCTACAAGTAAATCTGGATCTTGTCCATAGAGCATAAAGTAAGGAAAGAAGGATGCTAAGGAGGCTTGTTGGCTGAACCAATAACCCATGGCCAACCAAGGTAATTGGAGATCCCAATCTCCCAAGTGGCCTCTCTACAAACCATACCTCCACAATCCTCTCTTCACTATTTGAACCACTCTCTTTGCTAAGCCATCTGCCTTAGGGTGATCTTAGGAGGTAGTACAATGATCAATCAAAGCCTTGTCACACAAGACCTGAAATTCCTCCAAGAACTCTATACCATGATCAATCAAAACCTCAACTAGTGCACCAGAATCATTGAGAATCAAGGAACAAGTAAGTTGTCCCTTCACTAAACGTATCAAGAAGTATCACCAACTCAATCCACTTGAAGGAGTGCTCCACCATCACCAGAATGTACAAATGATGTCTCACAATCAATGGTAAAGGTCCAACAAAATCCAAACTCTAGCGGTAATCCAATCCTATGATAGGTAATGGGTGCAATTGTGGCATAGGAGCATTGAATGATGCTCTAACTCAATCACAAACCACACATCTTGCAACAAATTGTTGTACATTGGTCTACATACCATGCCACCAATAATAACTCTAGAGTAAGCTATACGCATGCTTTACTCCAAAATGTCCTAGCTCCTTATGAGCATGACGGACTAAATATGGTCTCTAAGATGGAAGTGGTACTACTTGCACTCTGCAATCCTCCCATACACAAAGAAGGTGTATGCACTCCAATCTCAACCACTTGGCTCACTGAAGAACACAGTCTCTCTCCTTGGACCCAACTATGCTACCCACAACACCAATGCAAAGATAGTCCATCACTAAAACATCATCATGAATATCTTGCTAAATTGTACCACTATCTCTACTCTTTGGATTTGTGACCTCAATAACTCCTCTTGTATGCACTGAGAGAGATACCACCAAAGCCTCTAAAAACATATAGAGAAAGGCAAATGCATTCCAACCTAACACCATCTACTCATCTATCTTCCCATGTCAACATGCTTTGGTCTTATCCTACTGGTTGGGACATGGGTTTCTACTCAACCCATCTGCATCATGGTTCACCATTCTAGGTCTATGAATAACCTTGAAATCATACTCCTATAAAATTAGATCCCATTATGCAATCTTCCTTGAAAGCTTATTGGGCTCCATCAATCACTTCAGTAGCTGATGGTCAATGATGAGAGTAAAGGGTTTACCAAATAGGTAACATAAAAAATGTGCTACTACCCAAATTGCTACCAAGCACTTTCCCTCACATGAACTATACTTTGCCTCCACTGAATTGTTGGACCAAGTAGAACAATCCACCACAAACTCCTTCCCCTCATCATCATGTTGGGTGAGCACTGCTCCAAGCTCCAACACACTCCAAACAATGTGAACTTGAAATGGTCGTACTCTAATCTGTCTCCTCAAAATAAGCGCAAATGTCAACCTCTTTTTGAGCTCTACAAAAGCTCTCTCATGCTCATCTTCCCAACACCACTCCTATGTAAGCTTGTTCAGCTTTGTCAAGGGCTTGGCAATGGCACTAAATCCTCTAACATAGCAGCAATAGAAATTTTCCAACCCAAGGAATGCTTGCACTTTGCTCACATTCATAGGCCAAGGAATACACACAATAGCCTCCACCTTGGTCTGCTGAACACCAAGTCCTCCAAGGTAAATAGTGTGATCTAAATACTCAACTTGCTCATGGAAGACCCTACACTTCTCAGGAGATAATTTGAGTCCATGAGATCTCAACCTCTCAAACACCTCCAACAAATATCACTCATGCTCCTCCACCGTAGTGTTATAGATCAAAATCTCATCATTATAACACCAAGCAAAATCCAATTCAGTTAGGATCCTTTCCATTACCCTCTAGAACTCAACAGGAGTATTCTTTAACCCAAATGGTAAGAACCTCCACTAATATTACTCACTCTTGCCGTGAGGATCAATAGCTCAAAATGCTATCTTGGACTTATCCTCCTCCTTGATCGGCAATTGATGATATCTTGCTTAAAGATCCAAAGTACTAAAGACCTTTGCATGCCCAATCATATCAAAGATCTCCTCCAATGTAGGCATGGCATACCAATGAGCCCTAGTCTATCGGTTGATAGGATGATAATCTCCACACATCTGTCTATTTATGTAGTTTCCATGCATATCCTTCTTGGCTAACATCACTATAGTTGATGCATACTCTCAATGTGAAATCTCTACCAAATTAGCCTCAAAAAGGTCACTACTTGGGCTCTAAACCAATGCTCTCTCCATATCACTATATTGATAAGGATGTCAAAAAATTGATGTATTGCTAGTCAGCTCAATTCATATACCATGTCCTTTTACAACACCTAAATCCTTCACACTAAAGGAAAAACAACTCATGTAGCTCCTCAAGAATCTCCAAAATTTACATCTTTCCTCTCTTGTAAGCTTGGGTCCAAGATCTAGCTCCCAAGTATCCTCTATGATTGTCATAGGAGTGGAAGACGTATTGATTGGCTGCTACACTGGACCGTTGGGAGTAGTAGTGTCATACTCCCAACCTTAGTGTGAAAACTCCTTCCAATTTAGCTGCAAGCTCCATACGTCCTCTAGTTGCATCCCAAGTAAACCAAGGGTGTAATCTAAGTACCCCATGCTCACCTAGATGGACTCCAATAGACCACTCTCCCTAGTAGCCATTGGTTGTGTCCCAAGGATACCATGCCCACATAATCCATTTGCCCGCAACATGTGCCTAAATTGTCTTGATAGGCACAGGGCTCACAAGTGTCTGAGTGGTGATGCCTATCAAGTGCATCCTATGTTCCTCTACCAAGCCAAGGCTCACAATCTAGATCAAACAATTCAGGTCCATAGCCTGACCTAACACTTGACCCCTGCATAGATGCCTCTAACATTACTAGAACAATAGTAACACTAGTGCAAAAACCCATTGCCTGCTCTTTCTCATCAATGTTGGGCTCCACTAATTGCTATAATTGTGAGTCCCAAACCAATCTAGGACCTCCCTCTCAAAAAGCATGAGAGCTTAGGAAACTCATAAGTGTGGGAAAAGTGGCTCTAGGTTGTCCAACTAGGTTCACCACTACCATAGGTGACCTATCAACCACTACCACCATATGAGACTAACATCCAACATCCAAGATGTCATCAACAATGATGTGGTCTAGTCGTTGAATCCCATCATAAGCATGTTATAGAGCTTCTTTGGGTAAGAGGTTTGTCCACCAAAGACAAAGATGATGAGCTTGTGATCCCACTCTAGCTGCATCCAACAACATGGCAAGTCCCATCTAAGAATGGACTTGATGCTTACTTGCCACCACTTGGGTGCAAGAATCACCCATCAAAGGGATGTTCTCTAAAAGGTAAGTTGGACAAATAGACTAATGAACCTTGAGATGTCGTAGTACTTGTAACATCTCCCAAAACACACCAAAATGGAGATCCTGAAGACCCGAACCTCGGCCAACACGTGGATGTCCCTAACATGACCATCCAAAAATCACCAAATGAATAGGTCTATGTCTCTCCAGATCAAGCTCCCTTGGCAAGGAAATGTCTATTGGTAAGCCCTTCTGGTAACCCTTGACTGTTGATATTGGTAATAACTCAAGATACCGATAGGCCAAGTGTGCCACATGATTTAGAGAGACTTGCCCAGCAATCTCATCTCTCTCCACATACAAGTACCTCTGTACTCATATACCTGGTTGTAGTACCATAGCTAGTCCAATGTTGATCCCACCAAACAACTCCAATAGGTATACTCCCTCTATTGGATATTGCCAAGCAATGAGTGTAGTATCTAGAGGTGTCAAGGTAATTGACTCTAGAGGCTCATCCTCACACTGGTCTCTTGGTGGTACAAAAGCTCCACTCCAAGCTTGCTACACCAATTGATATGCATTTTATTACAATGCCTTCTCTGAACTCCACAATGGAACACCCAAGGTGGATGAAACAATCCCACTAACAATTGAAACTAAAGCCACCATGGTCCTAAATTATAATGAGCCAAGATTGCCACTACTAAAGCATTTAGGTAGGTGACATACTCATCCCTCACCAAATTGCCAACCTGGTTTATAGGAGGTTGTCTCCTCCCAAAATTCAATCTTGAAACCCATGGGATATAACATTGCTCTCCCAACCAACACATCATACGACTTAGCTAGGTCGCAATGGCATGAGCTCTCACCACATAGCTATTAGTCAAATGACCAAGCTAAATCTAAACAACAAGTTCTCCACATGTGATGTATTGTGTAAAACCACCACCTAGAGATGTTTGGATCTGGAATGGACACCTCTTCACATTGGTCTTCCGTGACTCCAGATCAACAACTAAAGCCTTCCCCAACATAAGGGGTTGCACACCAGAGTCAAGTAAGATACTTTGTGGTGTATAGACCTTCCCTAAATTTCCCACCAAACAAAAAAATTCCTCTTTGGTTATCCAATAATACAACCCGAGGTGTAAATCATGCTCGCTCAAAGGCCGGTCTAGCTGGTAACTCCTCCTGTCTAGCTGTTATTGCTTGCCATAAACCATTGGTCAATGATCGGATCTCATTCTCCTCAACCAAGTCAACTCCACTATCAACCACTTCTACTTTGGTAGTAGGAACTACATCATCCCTACTCTCACAAAGCATGGCAGCCAACCAAAACACTAAGGTTGGGTCAATTCCCAATGAACACATATCATTGGTTGAAAATAAAGAATAGCACATGATCAGCTGAGCCGCCCCCAACATCATGCTAGACTCAATTTGTGTAGTAGTAGGTGGCTGACTAGTAGGTAGTCCATCATGCACTTCATCACCACCTACCACACATGCACTAGGACATCTAGGAGCCATGGATGTTATCTATAGTGCCTCAAAGAGTGTAAAAGACTAGGGAAGTCTTACTTATCTACCAGCCTCTCCTCTTTATGGGTCCAACTCTATTGATGCTCCTTTGAGCTTAAGAGCACATACTTCACTCCTAGTCATGGCGGCAGATGCATCCACTTGTGCTACTCCGCACATGAAATCCAAGGCGTCTCTATCACCTGCATATGAGGTGGAAGCCTCAATACCCAAATTTGATCTTCTCTGAGCTATGGCCATGCTAGCCAATCTTTGCTCCAACTGCTCAATGCGAGTAGCCATGGTTGTATCAAAAGTAAGAGCATATATTGCACCTCTACTAGGTGTGGATCCTCTACCACCACCTCTACCACCTTGTCTTCTATGACCTGGAGTTCCTCTACTACCTGCCATAGCAACCCTACCACTCCGTAACTTTAGGTGTAGGTCAAAGCACCGATCACTAGTGTGACCAAATTTGTGGCAATGCTCACATTGTCTTTGTGTTGGTTGTGATGCATCAAAGGTATTAGGTCCATTTCCCTAAGGGCACTCTCTCCTATTATGAGGTTCACCACAAGTCCAACAAGCAACATCACCACTCACTGGCTGCTATTGTAACAATAAAGAGTTTAGTGATGTAGTTAGTAAGGCTAACAAAGTAGAGAATAAGCCAAATTAGCCTAGAATATTCTAGGCTAATCTATGAAGCTTCTTAAGAAGCTTCCCAACTAGTTAACTTGTGCCCCAAGCAGGTAGCTTCTAGAAGGAAGCTTCTAGAAGCTTCTAACTAGCTTAGCTTGCATGCCAAGTAGGTAGCTTCTAGAAGGAAGCTTCTTGAGAAATTTTCTAGTTAACTTGGCTTGCACTCTAAGAAAGCGGTTTGGGGAAGCTTCTTGAGAAGCTTCTCAAGGGCTTTGTATGCTACCTATAAATACCAAAGCCAAAGATCATGTTAGGCATTTGGATTTTTCACACATTCAAGCGTTCCAATGTGAACTTCCGTTCTCCTATTTCTCTCCTTGGTTTTGGTCTTTTACATTGGTATCAAAGCAAGAATGGGATGGATGGAATTTATGGACCACCAAATCCACTTCCACCAAACCATTGGGATTTTTGAGTCCAAATATTACCCAAGTATTGTTTCACACAGTTCATCACCTCACACTTTGGATAAGATTTTATGCATAAAAATTTTATCCAAAGTGTGAGCACCATATTTGAGGACCCTTGGTACTTCCAGTTGTAACTTGTGGAGAACGGTGGACGTGTTATTCCTATGTGTTAATAAATAAGATAGATTAGGGGTGGCATGATAGAGTAGCAACCATGGTGGCAATATCTGATGTTATCCTTGCTATGCAGCAACAAATCAAGCACCTTACTCAATTGTTGGATGAACTAGATCTTCAACGACAAAAGCATGTGGAGAGAGTACCAATTTGAAAAGGAGAAGATCATATTAGATTCCCTAAACCCAAGGTATTTGAAGGCAAAAATTTGAAGGGTGTAATGGAGAATTTTGTGTTTGATTGTGAACATTATTTTGAAGCAACCAATCTACAAGACAAGCAAAAATAGATTCTCTTGGCTTCTAGCCAATTGGATGAAGTAGCAAAGCTATGGTAGAGATTCCAAGTAGAGCACGCTGAATGATAAATTGTTGCACCAATCTTGACATGGGCAGAATTTAAGAGTGCAATAATTAGTCAGTTTCAAGCTATAAATATTACACAAGCTACACAAGATAAATTGGCAGAGTTGAAACAAATTGGCTTTGTACAAAGTTATATCACATAGTTCCAAAACACCATCATGCAAATTCTAGATATATTGGAAGGTGAAGCTTTGGATCAATTTGTGAGGGGCTTGAAGGCAAGAACCAAATTAGAGGTAACCATGCAAGAGTCACAACACTTGGAGGAAGCCATGCGGTTGGCCAAATGTTTTGATTCCTTGGTGGCAACAACTTGGTCTTGACCTCAACCTTCACAAAACCTACCAATACACTACACATGAGTGGAGGAGCCAACAACAATGGAGATTGATGCCATTCAACAAAGACCACTTGGCACTGTAGATAGAGAGAAAATGCAACAAAATAGTGGTTGTTTTTATTGTCACCAATTGGGGTATTGTATTGCTGAATGTCCACTCAAGAATGGATGACCTCGACAAGTTGCCTAGGTGGAGGTTGTGGAACGGAATGATCAAGGAAACAAGGAATCCCAATAGGAGATCTTGAGCCGCCTATTGGGAACTTGATTAGTTCTATTGAACTTGAAGGCCCAACCTATGCAAGTTTGCTTCACTTGCAAGGTACGATATCTAATCAAGGTTGTAGGATTTTGGTTGATTTTAGAAGTTCAGAGAATTGCATGTCAATGCAAGTGGCAAAGGAATTGGGTATTCCTATCAAGCCAATGATTGGAAGTAGATTGATGATGGAGGATGGTAGAAAGGGTTTGCATTCTATACCTCGCATCCTGTTACCTTCAAGATTGGGAAGGAGTATTTAGAATGTATGAGGTTTGTAGTGGCACCTCTACACTATGATATCATTCTAGGTCTACCTTGGCTAGAATGTCATAAGGTTTAATTTGATTGGATTTGACAAAAAATTCAAGTACAACACCAAGGTAGGAATTTCTAATTAGGTTGCCTGGCACCTCTGAGTAAGGCACCTAAGAATAGTCAGTCTCAAGATGAGAAGTTTGTTGGGAAGGTAGCCATAAAGCAAACCTTGAAAGATGATGAGTCCTAAGATGGGAAGTTTGCCAAGAAGGCAACCATGGAGCAACCATGGAGCAAGCGTGGAAGAGAGATGAGCCCCTAAAAGGGAAGTTTGTTAGTGAAGCAGCCATAGAGCAAGCTTTGGAGGAAGATAAGTCTATATTTGTGGTGTAGATCAAGCCGATTGCATATGAACAATCGGAGGAGGGCCAAGAACCTCATCAAGCAATGGTTGAACAAATAGTTCAGGAGTTTGTGGACGTGTTTCCGGATGATCTACCAAAGAGATTACCCTCCGATCGAGGTATGCATTTCAAGATTGAGTTATTGCCAAGGAGTACTCCAGTGAGTAGACCGATCTATTGACTCTCACCAAAGGAGTTGGAGGAGTTGCAAACAACACTTACAAAGTTGTTGGAGAAGGACTTCATACAACATAGTACTCTCCTTGGGGAGCACCGGTACGGAAGGAGAAGGAGAAGAAGGATGGAAGACTTTGTTTTTGTATTGATTGCCGTGGGCTCAATAAGCAAATTGTGAAGAATGCATATCTCTTGCCTCAAATTGACAACTTTCTTGATCAACTAAGTGGAGCACGATACTTTTCCAAGTTGGATCTTTGCAGCAACTATTGGCAAATCCCTATTGATAGAGAAGATGTGCAAAAGACTGCCTTTTGCACAAGGTATGGGCATTTTGAGTGGAGAGTTCTACCTTTCGGACTCACTAATCCTCTAGTAGTCTTCATGGATCAGATGCATCGGGTGTTGGATGGACTATTGGATCGGTCCGTAGTGGTGTTCTTGGATGATATCTTAATCTATAGCAAGATAGAGGCAGAACACGTGAATCATGTACAAGAAGTCCTAAGACAACTACAACAATAGAAATTTTATTGCAAGAAGTCAAAGTGTGCTTTTTGGCAAAAAGAGGTTACCTTCATGGATCATAAGATCTCATTAGAGGGGATCAAGATGGAAAAGGAGAAAATCAAAGCCATTACTAATTGGCCTACCCCAAAGGATGCTACAGAAGTACGTGCATTCAATGGATTGGCCAGTTTTTACAAACGGTTCATTCACTATTATGCTCATGTAGCTGCACCATTAATTGACCTCTTGGGAAAGAACTCAAGATTCTAGTGGACCACCAAGCATGAAGAAGCATTCTAGAAGTTAAAGCATATTGTGTCTTCAAGACCCATTCTTCAACCATATGATCCTCAACTACCTTGTGTGGTTGATTTTGATGCTTCTAACTTTGCAATTGGAGATGTCTTGCAACACGAATTCCCAAATGGACTACATCTCATTGCCTTTGCGTCTTGCCAACTAAATACAGCTGAAAGAAATTACTCTACTCAAGATTGGGAACAACTTGCAATGCTATATGCCACCAAAGTATGGAGGCATTATCTCTTAGGGAAACAAGTGATCATGCAAACTGATCACAAGCCATTGTTGCAGACCTTACACTTGGAACACATGAAGAGTCAACATCATCAATGGGAAGAGCAACTCCAATTGTTTGACATCAAACTTGAGTACAAACCAAGTTGGTTCCATGTCATCCTTGATGATCTATCACAACGACTTGATTTGAAGTCTCTTCCTCTCATCACGGCAGCAATTACGACGGTGTTAATTGACCCCAAGGTCCATAACTATAATACCAAGAGCTAGCCATATGATCTAGATGTGAAATTCAGTTTGGTAACATCTAGAATGATGTTATACATGATGGTCAAAATAGATCAGATAGAAGTATCACCAAAAGAGTACTTCTACTAATAGAGCAAAAACCAAAATAGACTTGAGAACCTTAGAACCAATAGTTAGACATATGATTTAAATAAAGGTGAGAATTGGTTTGGTAACATCTAGAAGGATGTTACACATGATGGAATAAACATATCAGAAAGAGGTATCACCAAAAGAGGACTTCTACTAATAGAGTAGGAACCAAAATATGCCTAAAATCTTTGAAGGCAATTTTGGAGGACTAAACGGATGAATTAAGCCTCAAAAATTTACCAACCCCCCCCCCCCCGCATGGAGGAGAGGCTGGCCTGCCCTCCCCCTGGTTTGTCTTGTTGAGAGATTTCCAATGGTACCTTACTCATGTGATTTTGAGACTCCTACAAGAAGATTCCCTAAAAGATTCCCTCCGGTCAAAGTTTGTTTGACCAACCAGATAGGACCTAGACCGACATGTCACCCATCCAAGTAAGTAATCCAAGGGTGGAGCTTGCTGACATGTCATCTATCTATGTGCCTAATCCTATGGTGGAGCTTCCTTGGAGGAGATCCTCTTTATCTATATAATAAAGAGAAGGTGCTCCTTTGGGGCACCGAATGTTGAGTGTGTAATCTGTGTTTTCTCTCTTCTCTTGTCCTCGGAGTATTACAATAACAAGTTTCTGTCAGCTCTACAACAAGATCCCTTCTTCCAAATGGTACATGGTTGTCTGACAGCAAGTGACAAGGAGTACAACACCATCTCCTTCAAGGCAGGCCTTCTATTCCATGCGGACCGGATCTATGTGCTAGCCAAAGGTGATCTCTGACTTGTGCGCCTTCAAGAAGCCCATGATTTACTAATTGCTGGTCACATGGGAGTGGACAAGACCTTGGGTACCCTCCAACACTAATGGTGGTGGCCCAACATGACACGAGATGTTTGGGAGTTTGTTTGATTGTGTGAGAGTTGTCATTGCAACAAGGCCTGTAACCAGAAGCCGAGTGGACTCCTTCAGCCACTTCCCATTCCAACTACTCGTTGGGAGCATGTGAGCTTTGATCTCATCACCTCCTTGCCCAAGACACAACAAGGTCACACAACAATTGTGGTGTTTGTGGATAAGCTTAGTAAGCAAATCCATTTGGCACCAATGGTTGATACTGTGGATGCTACAACCTTGGCGCAACTCTACTTTGATAATATATTCAAACATCATGGGATGCCATGTGTACTCATCTTTGACCGTGATCCTCGCTTCACCAAAAAGTTTTGGCAAGCTCTCTTCTAGATACTTGGCACCAAGCTTGCTTTGTCCATAGCCTATCTTCCTCAAACGGATGGACAAACTGAACGTGCAAATTGCACCTTGGAAGATATGCTTTGTGCCTTCATCAACATTCACTATACCAATTGGGATGAATTTCTTGCAGTTGTGGAGTTTGCATACAACAATTCTAAATAGGCAAGCACTAGATTCTCTCCTTTCTTTCTCAATTTTGGCCAAGATCCGCTGTCCCAGGTTCTCTTCTTGCTCTTCCCCTGTCTCAGGTCCCTCATACTTCAACCTTCTTGACCACCATATCAAAATCTCTCCAACAAGCCAAATCTCACCTCCTTGTTGCTCAAAATTGTCAAAAACAATATGCAGACCACCATCGTTGTGATCTCACCTTTGAAGTTGGTGATAAAGTTATGTTATCCTCTAGTAATCTACCCCTCCCACTTGATACCCAAGTTTGTAAACTTACCCCTAATTGGATAGGACCTTTTGATGTCACACAAATTGTCTCTCCTGTTGCTTATTGACTTGCCTTGCCTTGTCATATGTGAATCATCCTGTCTTTCATGTTTCCAAGTTGAAACCCTTTGTTCCTAACCCCTCTTCTCTTTCCTCTTGAATCCAACCTCCTCCTCCCCCTATCCCTATCAATGATCATGAGGAGTACGAAGTTGATTGTATCCTTGCATGTCGCCACATCCAATGAGGACGCCAATAACGTACGGAGTACAAGGTCCTTTGGAAAGGGTATCCCCTTCATGATGCCACATAGGAACCTCTTTCTCACCTCCAGAATGCATAGACGGCCATCCATGAGTTTGAAGCTTCAATGGCAACGAGGACGTCACCAACTAGCAGTGGAGGAATATGTAACAATATGGAGTTTAGCGACGTAGTTAGTAAGGCTAATGAAGTAGAGAATAAGCCAAATTAGCCTAGAATATTCTATAAGCATCTATGAAGCTTCTTAGGAAGCTTCCCAACTGGTTAACTTGTGCCCCAAGCAGGTAGCTTCTAGAAGCTTCTAACTAGCTTAGCTTGCACGCCAAGTAGCCAACTTCTAGAAGGAAGCTTCTTGAGAAGCTTCCTAGTTAACTTGGTTTGCACTCTAAGAAAGTAGTTCGGGGAAGCTTCTTGAGAAGCTTCTCAAGGGCTTTGTATGCTACCTATAAATACCAAAGCCAAAGCTCATGCTAGGCATTTGGAGTTTTCCCACATTCAAGTGTCCCAATGTGAACTTCCATTCTCCTATTTCTCTCCTCGGTTTTGGTCTTTTACAACTATTGACCCTAAAATGAAGGTAAGGGTCTAACTACAATAGGCCTTCCACTTGCTCCATAGGATCTGGGCTGTCTACCTTGTCCTTGAAAAACAACATGGCATGGTGCACTCTGTTGCAGTTTGGAAGAAGTAATCCTTGTGGATGAGGTCTTCTTACCAAATCCATATGTCACCACTCTCTCCTCCACCATGTTGAGCTCAATACGCTCATCCAAACCACTACCACCATTGCCAATGTAGGTGAAGTAGCATATAACAACGTAACATCATGGACTCTAGGTTGCAATTCCTTGTCCAATATCCCATATCAAAATTGGATTTTTTTTGGGCCTCAGTAATTCCCTAAGTAAAATTGATCAGCCATCTCATGTGAGTGTATGCCTCGTATAAGCTCTCTCCAACCTTTTGTTGGAACTCCTACAAGCTCCTTAGCTTATTAGTCCGCACTCCTTGGTAGTTCTACCTCAAACAATGGAAGAACTCTACCATAAGGTTAAATCTCGATACTACACCACCTCCTATAGTAGAACCTCCACTCTTAGTAGCACCATCTCTAAGAGATCCACCAATGCTACTAGAGCTAGAACTCATGGGTACAATCCGATCTACCTCTAGAAACTAAGCTTGAGATGATGAAGACATAGTTTGGAGACCAATATTGTCTCTGTAGCTCAATCTCCTCCAATTGAACTCTCTTGAACTCATGGTAGTTGTCTATTGGCGGACCCTCCAAATGTTGAAATAACCCCTCTCACACCATGAAGGATGTGAACAAAGTCAAGTTCCACATTTGTTGCAGATCATACCAACTATTGAACTCTTAGATGAAGTCATCCAACTCAATAGTACCCATTGTACTAGAGTAATGCCTAGGATCTTTGGAGACCTCATAAATCTTATACATGTTCCACAACAATGGTACAAACACATCAAGTGCACTCTCAACTAAATCAGCTTCTATGTCAAACTATGACTCAAAGACAACCTCCTCCCTCACTAGGACCTAAGATACAAGTTGATACCATGCCACTCCAAGTAAATCCATTGCGTATTGCAATGATATCTACTCTAAAATCCCCAAAGAACTTTGTTGTAACAAAGTAACCAAGAACTGCAACCCTCGCAAGTACCCCACCAATTGCCAACACCACCAACTAAACATCACCAACAAATGTAACTCTAACTACGACAACTACACTACGGGAAAGTGTAACCTATAATCTGCCATCACAACACGCACTCTCACGGTCCAAAGGTCATCACTTCTTGCCTCACCGAGGAGAGAGACAGGTAGTCTAACTAGTCATCAGTCCAGCCTCACTACCAAGAGCACACTAGAGCACCAATGCTCTAAATTTAGGGCACCTCACACAAACAAGAAGCACAGAATGGATAGGATCCAATCACAAGAAGGCTAAACAAAAACACTCCATCTCATAAATCAACACCAAACTGACTCTGCCACCATTTGGCATTTGACATAATCGGAGTACATATCTACTTCTTGAGCTATGAGGATCATCAAGAACGGGATCAAAGTTCTTCTTGCCAAAATCTGATATAAACCCTTCACAAAATCTGATGTAAATCTTACATAAAATTTGACATAAATCCCTAAATTTAGCTGACTGCTAAATCTTCTACTAACTCTTTACTCAAACCAAATTGGAAAGATTGACATCAAATCTCTAATTTGTAGGAATGGGTTCCCAACTCCACCTTCAATTTTACTTTTTGAGCTCAACTCACACAAGATTGGTCTTCTCTTCACCTCTTGAGCTCAAAATCACAACTACCGCTTGAAATTGACTCTCTTTGGCTCCAAATTTGGCTAGTGCTTCTGCACACAATCACTTTCAAGGAAATCAGAATTGTGATCAAGGTACCATGATCCACCGGGATTGGAGATACTACCGCCACCCTTAGTTCTTACACCCAATTTCCCCATAATTCTTACTTCTCTGTTATAATCAATTTGTTTACACAACTTTGATCACACTCAATTAGATCAATATGTGATCTATCACTAAACAATCTGCCAACAACTAGGCACTAATTACTATCAAGCCGCACCCACTCTAGCTAAGAGACTCCAAGTGACGCTAGTTGGCTTTCTGTCCACTCTAGCCAAGAACTCAAACAACAAAGAAGTGAGCTCTCTAGAGCTGCACTCCCAAGGTATACTCTTGATTTTGACCTAGGTGTCACACCAACTGTCCTGCTGACGGCACATCCAACAATGTGAACCATGCACGTGATGCACCCATTGCTCAAAAATCTTGCCACCTGCCCCCCATGACTTCAATGTTCTATTTTGATAGAGCTCGTAACCGCAGCGGCTCTATATCTCTCATAGCAAACCTTATGCACGTTTTATTTTTTGAACCCTCTTGGCTCACAACACCCACAAAAATTTGTATGGTAATGACCAGTCACCGTAATCCTCCCATCGAAATGCCCTGAACCCATCTTGAAACCCCATGTGTCCATAACAAGTATCACTCCATTCCGCCCCGTTACTTTTTATGAACTTTGTGTAAAAGTTATTTCCGGGACCTTTACTGGCCCCAAAATCGCACATCTGAAACCCCTTACGTAGAAAAAAGGGTCTAGGAGATGATGGTGAGCTTGAAAATGCGTTCCTTTGGATGTAGAAATGAGATGCAACAACATGTTAGTTGAAATATGCAACGCACTCATGCATATTTTGACTAACACATTCAAGACAACATATACTCAGAAATGTCTTGTAACTCGGTCTTTTCTTCACTCACATACATTTCTACACACTCAAGTGTAATCACCAAAGGTGGTTTGATGTCAAGAATTTTCCTTGTCTTTCAGAATCCTTGTTTCCTTACGAAATGGTGATTATGGTTAATCATTTTGCATGCAATATCATGCTCGCAAGACTTGGGAAAGTATGTAAAAATTTGTAATAATTGAATAAAATAGATCAATTTCAGTGTGGTTTTTTTCTTTTTTTCTTTTCATAGTGATCAAGAACAAACATTACCCGTCTTTAAAGGAACAACGACCGTAGACTTTGAACATCTTTGACTACAAGGTTGACGCTAGATCCCTCAATTATCCGCAAGTTATCCTCCGTTATCTGTTATTGATATATGCAAGTTCATTTTGTCGCAATCAAAGGTTAACCTTTTTCATCAGGGGTTTCAAAAATAGGTTTGACGGATGTCTACGGGATAAATAACAAACTTCGTAATACTTTTTAGTGAACTCTGTAACAATACGAGATTGTAATAACTGAATGCTCTGTAACTTCAGTTAAAGAATATATTTTGCAAATTGCATTCATTTATAAAAATCAAATCATATGTTATAGATGTTTTGGAATGCCGTAACTAAATAAACGGTTGTTAGAAAGAGTGATGTGTTTCCTCAAGAGGGTGGCCACGTGGTCATTTAGTCACGTATTGATGATTTGGTTTCCGTATTCAAGATCCAAAATGGCCCCGCCCAACAATTCAAATTTGTAAACTCAAATTCACCACCCTCTGGAGGAAATGTGCAAGTTGTCAGGCAACTAATGGCGGTTTTGTAGTTTTGCATTGGTGTGGGAAATGATCAGCGCCACCGTGTAGCAACCAAGAATTTGATTTGAGGGCGACAATTTTGACGCTAGGAGTGCAAAAAAATTTTTGCAATGGGAGATCAAGTACCTTGTTTTAGTGTAGAAGACTCACTTATTGACACTAATCTGGGACCTATAGAGTCATCTTTGGATTCGCAACCTCAACAACCATCAGGGAAATTTGGAGACTTGTTGAGGATGGCTTCTTTTGTGCCCGGCAAAACCAAGGAGGATGAACAATTTTGCATGGCAACACACCATTATAGCCAAATACTGGATTATTTGGAGGACCCCAAGCATCTTGCACAAATTCATGGTGGGAATTGCAAAAAGCCCATTCCAAAATTGACCACATTTAGTTTCATGGCAACCCTTTTGATTAGGGAGTGTCAAGGATTTCCTACTTCTATGACAGGTGATAGAATTTACAAGAAATGGTTGCGGTACATGAAATAGTACAAAGAAACTTGGGAGCTTAAGAACAAGTCTATGGGAGAAGGTCTCACCGAGAAGGAATATGGCAAAGGGTGTAGAACTATAGAAGATAAATTGAATGGAATGTGCATGCATTTTGCAAGAGTAGAAGCCATGTTTGGGACCAGAGCAAACATAAGTCCACCGGCAATGGTAAGTTTAGGAGATTGTCATCCTAATTTGAGCAAGATTTGCAAGGCTGGCAAGGAGGAGGTCCATGAAGGTGCACAGGAGTGCTCTCAATTCTCATCTCCTCCAAAGGTGGTGCTTCTTGATTTGGGCCTTGAGTTGGTCGCAAACACCCAAGGGGTGGAAAGTTTACCAAGTGGCATGGAGAATGGAATCCTATCACCTGAGGATGAGTCTCTATTTGTTCCACCAATCAAGGACTCGCCTTTCATTACACCACCGCCTTTTATTTCTACAAGAGATGGATCTGATTGTGCCAACCAAGAAGGGGAACGTGACCCAAAGAGGAAGAAAGGTGGAATATCTGCAAGTAAGGTACCCAAGTTGTCACCTAGTTGTCATTGTCTCATGATTTAGCAAAAATTACCATGTTGAAGGCAGATAGTATAGAATCCAGAGAGAGGTTATGACTAGCTGAACTAGAAGCCACCAACATGAGGAAGAGAGAGAAAACAATGATGAGAATGGAAGCAGAGTGTGTTAGATTAGAGATAGAGAAGATGAAAATTGAAATTGAGAAAAAATTGAGCGTAGATAAAAGGAAAGCTAGGGCAGACAAACACACATTTAAGGAGAAGAGTTTAGAATCAAAGCGTACTCATGAAATCAAAATGAGTCTCACACAAGCAGGGAAAACTCCTAAGGAAATAAGTAACTATTTTAAAATGCTCACTTAGGTTCAACGTCCATCATACTATACTGATATTGAATAGTATACAACCATGTAACCTTTATTATGATTATAATAAAGATGAGTTATTGAAATTTGATAAATGCTTCTAGTATCCGCCTGATGCAGCTTGTTACCACTTAGTTCCTCTTAAGTTTTTGATGTTGCTCATTACCACTCAATTCCTCTCATGTCTTTCTTGCACAATAAGCCCAAGATGCCACGAGTTGGAGCTCATAGCCGCCCAAAAGTCTTTCCTACTGCCACTAGTTGCCGCTCAATGCAACACAGAAAAAAAATAAAGGCAAGTGAGTGCTTGTTGGCGCTTGTAGGCGCTTGTAGATGCTAGTAGGCACTCGTCAAAGCTAGTAGGTGCTAGTAGGCACTTGCAACATAAATTTGGTATGCGCTAGTTGATGCTCGTGGCCGCTAGGTGGCGCTCAAAGACATTGGGAGGTACTCATAAATTTGGTAGGCGCTCGTTGGCGCTTGTCAGACTCTTTGATTCATGGCTCATGGACGCTCAATGGCGTGCGTTGGCACTGAGGGCCGCTTGTGATGGGTTTAGGGTGGTGAATCTTGATGGAAATGGTGCACATATTTGCAAGTTGATGACATGTTGGATACAAAAGGCACAATTGAGTATATAGCACATGAAAATACAAGAGTTAGACCACAATATGAGAGTTCACAAGTGTAAACTAAAACATAAATGTATACATGGGGAGAAATGAACATAATATGTGTATAAATGGGGAGCCAATAGAACCTAAACCTATGACTATGGAGGTCAAGGAGGTGAAGAAGAAGAGGGAGATGCGCTATGGTGTCTAAGTGCTACTACTGCATCCTCAAGTCTATGACGGTATACATGATGTTGAATCCTAAATGGACTCAATGACCACCATAGGGGCCACTCGCTCTCATCCAAGTCTCGATGCTTGATACCGCTAGCAAGAAGAGGATATGTGTCACAACTTTAAGAACTTAATCTACTTGATGTCCACTCCTCTTTTGCCCAACTAATAGCAGGCCTATCATCATGGACAAATTAGTCCAAAGCACTCATAAAAGGGTCAAATGACCAAGTGTATGATGCTCTATGTACCCTATAAGGACGGAAGTGGGTAGGGTGGATAGCACCATGTGGATGGTTCCTATAATAAGAGAGTGCATAACTATCTATGATCAAAAGATCACGAAGAGGTAAACCTAATGAAGTAAGATGCTCATATGATCTAACTCCAAGTCCTCTAAACTCAGAATCTTTCTAGATATCTCTAGAACACAAATAGGCCATGAGGCAAGACCCGGTGTGAACTCCCTCCGGGAGTTCAGACCACTGCTACATGCTCCGTAGCAACCACTCCACTCCATCCGGAGTAAGATCTATCCACAAGATAACCTCAAAGCGTAGCAAATAGAATTGGATGAAATGGCTAACACCAGGATGGGCTACCCACCCTACAGGCCCGGACTGTGTGTGAGGGCACCAACCATGCCTAGTCGTCCTGCTCTCCCATGCATGGAAACCGATAGCACCATGAATCCATAATGAACACATACAAGTAACATCCACAATAATAATCTTCTTCCGTAGGAAGCCGGGGAAGGTGATACATGGAATATACTCTCCTGATAGACAAATCCTCTCTCTAAACTCAGTCTGAGTGCCCTGAGTCTCCACACTATGAGGTAACACATGGGTGGCATCAGTCTGGGTCTGCATCTCATGAAGAGTATGGGTCTTGCAAGCAATAGTACGTAGTCTGAGTCCAAGATAAGCCACATGAGCCCTCAAATAAGCTAGACTACTCTCACTCTCCTCTACATGAGCTCTCATCTGAGCTAGACTATTCTCGCTCTCCTCTACCTGAACATGTGCACTCTCACACCTCTTTATAGCATATGCTAACTCTTGTACCTGACTCCGTAACTGGAGCTTGTAACCCTCCGCCATGGCAGCGGCACCTAGTATGTCCATGTCCAAGTCACCTAATCTTTGCTCTCTCTCCATCTCAGAAGTAAGCAAGGTCAGATGCCTCTCCTCCTTTGTAGCAAGTAAATCCTCTTGCTCACAAAGGAGTCTCTCTTGCTCTAGCACTAATGTTTCTCTCTCCTCTACACTCTCCAATCTACTCTCACGCTCAAGCACTAATCTCTCTCTCTCCTCTACACTCTCCAATCTACTCTATGCTCAAGGAGATTTCTCTCTCTACATTCAGCCACTCAAACACAATCATCTAAAATGCGAGTGATTTCAACTGAACAAGAAGGAGGTGAAGGTACTCTGAAATGCATGGGGTCACCAACTCCCTCCACATATGGAGAAAGTGGTGAAGGGGAAGAAGAGTGAAAAGGAGCTATCTCAACAAAGGGTAAGGGTTGTGTCTCAACACAAATCTGTTGAACACCTATTCACAAGTGGTACATTTAGTTATCCATCAAGTACAAATTCATATTTGAATTTAAAAATATACAAGTTCACAAGTTCATTAATTCAAGCTTCTTAAATGAACTCATTTATTAAATCCGATAATGGTATATAAAAAAGAACTTTGTATGTTTTCCAGCATAAAAATATATGAATATATATATATATATATATATATATATATATATATATATATATATGTATGTATATGAAAAAACTCAAACCTAATCAATCAATCACTCACCATCCTCATCATCTCCCTCATCCTCCCCATTATTAGTAGTCTCATCCTCATCCGAGCTATCTGCATCCTCATGATCATCATCATGCTCTCTCTCGTGTATAATCTTCTCCTCTCAATCACTTAGGTACATCACATCCTCCTCTGGAATGAAACCTCTCTCCACAAAGAGATGCGTGAGTATTTTTCCAAGGAAGGTGACTTTGAACCTACGCCCCTTAGGACTCCTCAATTGGCTTTGCAAACTCCCCAACTCCGCAATGATAGCTCTAAAAGCTAACTCTCCCCAATTATAATCCTCCACACCAAATCTCCTCAACTTGGTCTTGGTGTTGAGTACCAAATGCCCATGTACAATCTTGGGCCTAATAGTGGGTGCAACAAGTGCACCCATCAACTGGAAGAAAGCTCAGAATGCAGGATATACACATTGCCTTGCAAGATATCTTTTTACAACCTTGTCCCTTTTGGAAACCAGTCTAAAACAGCTGTGTAAGGAACTGTCCTCCATCTTGGTGTTCTCTCCCTTGGCATGGCAAGTGCATCTCTAATTATATCTACAGTCAATTGAAATTGCCTATCTCTTACCAAACCTGTGCAAGAGACCTTGTCCCATGAACTCACAAACTTTGTACATGGAATGACCTACAAAACCCACCAAAAATATCAGCTCAAACTTCTCTCCCAAGGACTCAAGCTCAGGGGGTGCCGCTCAAAGATGCCCACGGAAAATATTAACACTCAAAAGAGCCATGGGTTGCCGCGCATTGCCGCTGGTCATTGTTGTGAGCCGCAGCTTGGAGCTGCTTGATGGCACATGAAGGTGTTCCCGACCCTAGGCGGCCCCCACATGGCGCCAAGAGGGTGTTGGACACCGTGTGTACGCACCCGTGGACGCTGCCCGCAGTGCAGCTACGCTAGATAGCGCTGCAGGACAATGAGGGAGCCGTTGGGAGCCCCGTGGAAGTACTGGGTGCGGGTAGGGTTGCGGGAAGACGCTTGTGCGCATGGGTTTAGGGGCTGGAGATGGCACTTGATGACGCGAGTAGATGCTAGTAGGTGCTGCGGGACAAGGAGGAGATGCGAGGAGGTCCGTGCCCCCCCTAAACACTGGGTGCCGCGTGGGGTTGTTGGGTGCCGCATGGAGAAGGCGCTCGCGTGCAAGAGTTTAGGGTTTGGGATGGTGCTGGATGGCGTGAGAGGATGATATGAGGCGCTGTGAGACATGCTGGGAGACATTGCGGGATAGGCTGGGAGGCGCTGGGAGATGTTGGGAGGCGCTGATGATTTGGAAGCAATAAACCTGAAATAAATGAAAATCTTGAGGTGGAATGAAAAGAAAACAATAAGGAAGGTTTGAAGAATACTTTTGGCCATGGATAGTGAAGTCCAAGAGTTATTTTGAGCCCCATTACATCTAGATCGATCTCCCAAATTCCCAAAACAGTAGTTCAAATCTGATGTTTGTCCAGGCAGCACCACTTGATGAAATTGGTTGGGTGTTGAATGCTATGGAATGCTATGAGCCAATCTCCTTCCTGAGTATTTCTCATGTTGGGCCCATCAACTATCTTTTTGTATCCCCAGATTTTTTCCATGGTTGAAATTGAATTTGCTCTCAGTCTCTTGAATGCTCTCTTATCTCTCTTCTCAATCACTCCTTGTTGCTTCTCTGGAGTCTCCAAAGCACTCCTTCAATTAGAAATGTGAATGAAATTCTTCCAACAACTCTCTGGCCCCACAAATTCACAACTCTCTCCCATGCTCCCCACAGCGAGTTGGTCTCCTTTGAGTTGTGCTTCAGCCAACCAGTTTGCCTCTTTCCTTCTGAACACCCCAGTCTCAAAATGGCTCACACACACGCACACCCTTGCCTTGCAAAATGACCCTTTCTCAAAATGGCTCTTTCTCCTTCGAACAACTCACACACCCATGCACACCCTTGTGAAATGAACCTTCCAACACCCCACACACTCGCAAATGAGGCTTTCTAACACATCCACATCCACGAGAATGACAAGAATTGAAAAGAAGAAGGTTTATATAACCCAGGCAGTTGGAAAAAAACTCAATACCAAACATCCTAAAATGTATACTTTGGAGGCAAATTTTCATTTTTTCAACCAAAAGAACTCAAATCCCAAGTGGCAACATGTGGCACTCCACGTTGCCAACCGGTGCATGCAAGCGTCGCATAATTCACGCAACACCTACCAGTGCCTACCATCGGCGCCTACTAGCACCTACAAGTGCATTTAATATTTGTGCATATTCCAATGCGGTCCCCAATGTCTACCAATGTCTATGAGCGCCACTCAATGACCTAGAAGCATTTTTTAAGTTTGTGAGTGGCACCCAGCATGTACGAGCATCATCTCACGGTGTTTGCAACATCAGCTCATTTTTTTCCAACACCCTACAAGTGACTTTCAAGTGTAAACTTGCTAAACACCACACCTTGTAAGTGTAAATGGAGGCCTTACAAATGTACAGATTAAGCTTCATAGAATTCTTTTTGCATCCTTTGAATTCTTATTCCAATATTACATCAAGATACACTCATGGTCTAAGATAAAGACTCCTGGTCTAAGTTACTAGACTATGAGATATGAGATGAATAACTGAAAAATATATATTTCATTATATAGAATCTCAATCAATCAATCAAGTATATCATCATTGTTATAATCAAGGCAATGTTGCATCACCCTTGATCTACTTTCTTCTCTACCAAGTTCTATACCATGAAAGGATATTTCTGAATCTATTTGAGTTTCCTCTGTAAATCCGCCATCGTCCTTTGACCAAAAGTCAGACCTATTGATTAAAAAATTATGTAAAATAATACACATTGATACCCACTTTAACAAATAAGCATTTCTACTATTGTCTTTCAGTTGCACTCTTAGCTCACAAAGAGAATGTCATCTAGCTTTCAATACTCCTATACAATGCTCATTTATCACTCTTGCCTTTGCTAAATATTTATTAAACTCTTGCTTGTCCTCTGAGAGAGCCTGCTTGAAAGTGAGTACTAGGTGATGCATGGGTACATAACCCAAATCACCTAAAAGGTACTCCTTTGCCTCAAAAGTGTGACACCTCCCTCTTAGGTTCAAATCATTCCATAGTGATGATTTTCTCAAACAAGTCATATCATAACATGACCCTGGCATTCCTGCAAATAAAAAAGGCCATACTTTTAGTAAACTAAACAAAAAGGATCACCAATGCATTGCAAAAATACCTAACAAAAGAACACATAACATAAAACATACCTCCAGAAAAATGTAAAATTCTCCTTTTATCACCACAAATAACTTGGCCATTTATAGAATATGAACCCTTGTGGCTGAAATATATTTCCCCGTCCACAGTTGGTCGGGCTGCAAGAGGAAACAATATTCTATCTACCAAACAAACACAACCGGGAAAACCTTTCTGTGCAAAAATAGTGGATATCATCTCCCTCTCCTTGAGTTTGGGCCAAGCAACTTGACTCCTCATCACATCTAATATTGTTGTCATAACTCTATCAGTAAAAGCAATTGTTGAACCAGCATTAATGCCCCAAATATTTAAACCCCGTGCAACACAAGCTCCATTGCCGTGATGCCCAAATCTATCCAATGCTAGGGCAACTTGGATCCCCACGGGTGTTTGCTCTCTTCGGTACCTTTCCTCAAAAATCATGTGAGTCTTAATCAAATCAACTAATGTTGAAAAAGAATCCCCATCTATTCTAGTAAGTTGGCGAAAGGCCTTAGTATCTAGATTTCTAAAATACTCCTTCACAAACTCTCTACTAGGAGAGTAAGTAACACGGGGTTCCAAGTATCGATGAGTATGTGTATACTCCCATCCACTAATAAAACATTCTAGCATATCTAAATCTCCTCCTAATTCCTCGTCTTCATCTTCTAATCCTTCTAGCGATATCTCCAAATCTAACCAAATCATCCATTGAATACATTTTCTAATATTTCTGGTTAGCTCTAAACGAGTGCTCCCTCTCGGCATGACTTTACTCAAATTTTAATCACCACTGATAACCCCTTATCGACAAAGGGGCATCTCTCTTCTCCGCAAAGGGGCATCTCCCATTGAAATTTCAGCAAAGGTGCATCTCTATTCTCTGTGCGCACAAAAAAACATTCTCATCAATTTCATTCTGTAACAAGAAAACAAATTCATGAATTTCATTTCATTACTCAAGGGGAAAAGAGGTATACATTTCATACTCGTACAAAAGACAATTTTTTAAAAATAATTAAATCTAGAGTAACACTTCAAACAAAATCACTCCTCACTCTAACCTTCTCACTGCTCGCACTAAAATCTTCCCACTCCAAACAAATTCACTCGCCATTCCACCTCTGGCTATGGGTCTCTCAAATCTTCATCGGATGGTCAATTTTCGCATGCCCTCAAATCTTTCCACTCATGCTCCCTCCAATCTTCCTTGGTGGTAAAAATTTGCCGACTATGGGTCTCTCAAATCTTCATCAAGTGATCAATTTTTGCATGCACTCAAATCTTTCCACTCATGCTCCCTCCAATCTTCCTCGGTGGTAAAAATTTGCCAAGTTGTTGCTCATCATTTCATTTCCATGGATGTTCTCAAACATCCCGGATGCTCCTTTTGGTAGCCGTCGCTTTCACTCTAACCCCAAACGATAACTTTATTAACCCTAATGTGCAATCAATGCACTACGGAGTGATAACTAAAATTCCTTATCCTTTATTTTCTATGAACCATCTCATACGGAGTGTGCTAATAGTAAGGAACTTGGCCCGAACTCCATAACAATACATTTTCTATCTCCCGGTCACACACCATACTCATTTAGTCACCGCTTCGAAACAATCTATATGAAAAGTTATGAAACTTCATAAAACTATTTCTGAAACCCTCTATTGTCCCCTTTCCCTTCCGGCAACAGCTAGGGCTCCACAAGTTGCGAAGATTTCCTACTGCGTTATCCAGTTCTACAGCTGCGTTATCCAATTCTTGTCGTCGACCTCGTCATGGTGGATGAACTGTACGGTCCGGCTCTCAAAATCTACCGAGTTAGCTGGGACTGCAGTGGAATGCCCACGTTAATATGTCCACGACGATCAGAACGTGGTAACTTGTTTTACTCCCTTTGTAGGTGCAGCAGGAACCCTTGGTATTGTTACGGCCCATGTATATATCTCCGCTTACAATCTCGTGTAAGGTAGCTAAAATGCGAGTGTTACTTTTCATTGGCCCATAAAACGTATGAGGTAAAATCCCTATGACGTAAAATCCCAATCATTCGGGCTATGAGGGTGAACATGTCTGGCAGTACTATATTTTGAGATACAAGATGCCAAAAGTTTGTTGTTGGAAATCACGTCGAAGTTGACTTCTTCCGCGTCCATTTCTGGCGTGAGAACCACATATAAAGGGGAAGAGGAGAAAAATTGTCAGTCTACGCACCGAAAGTAGCTGGTGGCCGTTGTTTCGATCGCGAGTTTCAACCTCGTACCTTCGAAATCTAGAGAAGCGTGCAATTTGAATATTTGACATGATAACGGTACAGCAGTTTCTTTTTTTAATTCCTCGAAACAATGCATCATTCTTTCTCCTGGGAACTTGAAGAAACAAGCACATGTGTTTGTTCCACTCTGCAGCATTACCCTCGCGTCTTCGTTTTCCTCCATGTTCAACTTTACACGCATTGTGATGTGTAATTTTCTGCAGTTTGAAGGAGGGAATTGAATATACTTCTCTTGATTGCTATTGCCAAGGTGTGTGATGGAAGAAAGATCTTATGAGGAGCCAAACCCTGGGTCTTTGGTACTGATACAGTTTTAGTCGTTAATACTGATTTGTCATCGTGAGCTGTGAAGGCATCATCCCATTCTGCTTTTGTCTTCCTCCATACTCCAGAGGTTGCTCAGGGTAGATATTGCCGAGGTCTATATTTCAAGGGTGTTTGTGACCGGCAGGAGTTTGGGATTTGGTAGACATTTGTGTGTATATTTTCGTTTTCTTGATTCGGAGGTGGTGAGTATCATGGAAGCCGTAAATTCTCCAAGGATGTTTTCTGAGCTGAAGGATCAGGTGGGGGTTTAGGTCATTCATTTTCGTCCTCAGTATGATGGAATCATCCTCTTGAATCCAATCCAAGTATGTCCTCTTCCGTATCGACCAAAACTTGAACTCCCCCCCACCACTCACTCTGCGTTTGTGTAAGTTACGATCGGTATCGAGTACAAGCCGTCTCCATGAATTCTCCGCTGTACTTTCCCTGGACTGAAACCCAATGAGCTGCAATCCGTTCACTGCTTGTTTCCGAACTTGTTCCCGTTCAGTGTCACTAAGAATTGGTGAATTAGGAGACTGATCACGTCTTGGAAGAGCACGTACTATACAGTGGAGGAAGTCCTTTGGAACCTTATCATTTTTGCTTTAAGGATGCGGTGGCCAATCACGGACAATCACAGTTCTCACATGCTCTAGATAGATTCTATATTTCATGAAACAAACCTTTCACAGACAACCCAACCGTTGTCGAACGTTTCCCAATCGTAGTTTCTCAAGGATCATGCATCCAGGTTTGTACGAGTGAACAGTAGGATTATGTGATCGTTACGGCGTTCAATCTGGTAATGTCTACGACTTAAACTAACCTACTGATATCCAAGACACCAGGTAGTAATGCACGCATCCGTACATGTTACAACAGCATGGTTGAGGCATGTTTCAACATTGTGGATGCTTTCCTGTGTCCGGATCCAGGAGTTGGAATTGCGAACAGAAGCTGTTAAACAATCTCGTGGATTCCGTGAAGAATTGCATGAAGAATATTCATCTATACATCTGTGCCTAGAACCTTTCTACACCTATACATGAGAAGAAAGGGCAGTTGCAGCTCCAGGCATTCGTCCTATGTTGGTCAAATCTGGGCAAAAAACGCTCCGTTTCGATTTGCGTGGTATTAAGCAAGGGAAATCACAAGAGTATGTTAGTCCAACCAGATCGTTATATAAGTCAGTGATCGACTCCTATGACTAAGCTAATCATCCTGTGATCAAGTTTATAAGTTTCTAAAACTGCAGGAGGGCCACTACTGAAGCCATTCAGACAAGATTACATCTTGTTCAGACTATCCAGTCACTGACAGTTGCAAACTTTATCTATGTGGTTATCAGGTTCTGTCGGAGCAAATCCCTTCCTGTAGCAGCGACGATATACGGGGGTTTCGGTCTCAGGATCAGTGAACAAATGTAGATCGTAAGAAGGGCTCAGACGGGTTGTGCAGCCAATTCTTGTAGGGTGAGAGATGTAACAATCATTCTAGTGCTTCTCGCCTGAATAATTGAAAGGAGTTATACTGGGCATGTGTGTACACTTCTAGGCCAGTCCAGGAAATCCATATTCTTGATACAAATCCTTTCTACAATCCTTCGGTCCCCGTATTATGAGTGGAGTTCCACAAACTCCACCGCTCTTCTAGCTTTTTCCGTTGCAATAGCCTATTGATATTCTTCAGCGTGGTTTTGAAATGTGAGTCTTCTTGTGGTTTGAAATTCAAGGTTTGTTGGAGTAGGAAGACTCACATTTCTAGTGATGAAATTTCACCCAAATGAAGAAGTTTCGCTCTGAGATCTGATATTTCACACTTGAAGGATGCATGTAAGCTCAGAAATACTTGTTCAATTGTAACGTGGACATATCAATCAATGCTTGTTACCTAAACGACATGACAGAGAGACCATGATGCATATGAATCCAAGCAAATCAGCAGGCTTAGATCTCAGGTCTACTTCTCCTTTCAGCGATGCAAGTTCACCATACTGAAGAAGTTCCTCCCCGGGGTCGGCGCACATACTCTTCCCATCAAGATCGGAAAGTGCTATCCGATCTGCCCTAAGTTGGCCCTAATGAGGGACAACCATGATCCCGTCGGCATCTGTACAATGAACGACTACAATGGTCTCCAACATTTGGCACTGGGGAGATTCAAGTTGAAAGAGATCTAGGCCGGATGAAAACTAATTTTACAACCACGAGTAACGTTGCCCGGCGCTCTTAATCATGTTAGTTAGTAGCAGCAGCAAGACCAGGAGAGTTTATCCTCCGAAACCATAAAGAGTCCTTCCCTGTCGTTTCAATGCATAGACGACGTCCATAGCGGTGACGGTCTTTCGACGTGCGTGCTCCGTGTACGTGACTGCGTCACGAATCACATTCTCCAGAAAGATCTTCAGCACATTTCTAGTCTCTTCGTAAATTAGACCGCTGATGCGCTTCACACCTCCCCTCCTGGCCAACCTTCGAATTGCAGGCTTCGTGATTCCTTGGATGTTATCCCTGAAAACTTTCCTATGACGCTTGGCTCCTCCTTTGCCCAATCCCTTTCCTCCCTTCCCTCTTCCCGACATGATGCCTCACGAAAAACTGGAGCTCAATTGATTGGACGACACAACAGAACTGACACAGAGAGAGCAGGAAGAAGCGTACACTAGGCCTATAATCTTTCAAGTGAAACCCTAAAATCGAGCCACCAAAATCAGGAACGTTTGCAATTCCAGCTGTTAACAAAATTAGGACTTGATTTCGCGTGTATAGGCCGGAAATGACTTGAATTCACAATTTATGGAGGCGATGGATCTATCCATCAATATACAACGCGGGAGGGAAACGGCAGCTAATGCTGACACAGAATGGGTCATGATCAAAATTCAGATCGCCTGAAGAATGAAATTAACCGTACACTAGGATATTCCGAATACTATACATCTTTAGATCGATGTGGTCCAGTTCCACCGAGAAGATTCAACATGATCGAAAAGTAACCTACAGTTACTTCACAATCGCAAAACTAGGTGAACAGTGCAGTTCTTCAAACCCATTTATGTCACGAAGGCAGTGACAAAGCTAATGAATTTCTCAGAAAATGAGAGGCTATCCCGCATGAAATGGCTTTTATCCTCCGAAACCATAAAGCGTTCTTCCCTGTCTCTTCAGAGCATACACAACGTCCATGGCAGTGACTGTCTTGCGACGAGCGTGCTCGGTGTAAGTGACAGCATCCCGGATTACATTCTCCAAGAAGATCTTGAGCACACCTCGGGTCTCTTCATATATCAGTCCACTGATTCGCTTCACTCCTCCTCTCCTTGCCAGCCTTCGGATGGCAGGCTTCGTGATGCCCTGAATGTTATCGCGAAAGACCTTCCTGTGTCGCTTGGCTCCTCCCTTGCCCAAACCTTTGCCTCCCTTGCCTCGTCCTGACATGGTGAATTACGTTTGGTGACAACCTGAAGTCCAACAGGAAGCGCACAGTTTGAGCTGAATTCAAAGCTGGAGGGACAAAGAGGCTGAGTCTTGAGTTCAGAGCGGTGAAGACAGGGCACGATGTGGCTAGAAAGCTCGCACTTGTGGTTATATAGTGTGTTTATCGTGAGAAATTTGACAAGCAAGCTGCAACACATAGGACCGGGAACTTCAAAACGAAATCGTGAATCTGACTTTCAAACTGTGGCATTTGAAATTTCGCGCCTGAGACGATGCAAATTTCTACGACTCTCGTGAATTAACACCCACTCTTTGCAGTGTTGCGAGTAGTGATGAGGAACACGAGTGACAGTCCTACGTAGTCATCAAGCTACCTTGTTGACTACGGTATCCTAGAGTGTACAGTACTGTAGTAACATGGTCGTTAGTTTGTTCCACTCAAACTTGTCGACTCCAGTAAACTCTCTGGAGCTTGTTACAACTTTCCTCGAAGAGATAGTTGAGTGATATATATCTAAGCTGTAGGCGGTTTCAATGCCCTTCTCACGGTCCCTGCCCTTACTTCTTTTTAAACAAAATTCGAATGAATTTCTGTAAAATGTTCAGCGTGCCCCGGAGATACTCGTAAAATGTAATAATATCAAAAAATTCAGAAATAATCATTATAATTATAATCATCAAAAATTTATATCAAAAATTTCATCGAAGAATCATCCGTTTCTTTATTATTACAACTTGATCATGAGAGTGGTGGCATTAGTACCATAACGATTACAAAAGGTGAATTGAAACATCCTAGAAGATGTGTATTAAGCACGAGAGTCTAGATTTTAGAAACACATCCCAAAAGTTTTTACAACGATTAATCAACAAGGACTGACGAGATTTGCATGGGCAATGTCATCCTCTTTTTTAAATATGTGGAAAACCAAATAGGAAAGTTTTAAAAGGCATAGTTTCAACACGGAAAGGGAATCAAATAGAAATTATCGGTTATGGATTATCAGTCGCAGTTAGTTACAAGAGAAAAATCTCTTTCAGGTTCCAAGAAATAACGAACAGCATGAAAAAAATAATCTTCGAAAGGAACATGCGTATTCATTCTTGGAAACCCTAGTTAATAGTACAGCTCGATTTAAATTGACCTGCATATCTAGACGAAGCCAGCCCCCGTTTACACTGTTGTTCAATGAGTGTCGTTGCAAAGTCCGTAAAAGTTACAGAAAATTTGCAAAGATGGCTATAATTTTATTACTGATATGGATATCTACTTGAAATCTTCTTGAAGAAACACAGTATCACCAAGAGAAGAAAGATAAAGACAGAAAAGTATACCTAGATTCTGTTTCACTCAATTCAGTTGAAATTGAGAGTAGAACAATATTTCTCATTTGAAGAATATTCAGAATTCATTTCGGAATATTAAGATTCGATCGGGCCCCAGCCCACTATATTTTATTTCATATAAAACTATACTATGCAAACCTAAGGGTATCCACTTAGAAGTCTGGTTGTTTTATGACGATGGCGAGTTTATTCTTAATTGACCAGGTTTTTATTAAGTAATTTTTAACGATCGTGTTTTTGTTAATTTTCCACATAGAATATATATAACATTTCACGTAGTGGTGAGTTGGTCTTCTTACTACCAAGTACTCCAAATGCCCAAAAGAATCCAGAAACCTTACAGTTGAGGTAAATAAGTTTGAGGTCGAGAGTACCTTAAAATTATAGTTTTTGCAATCTCAATTGATGGATACATTCGCTGAACTCTATCTCTTTTTGTCTCTCCCTTGTACAACTTGACGGGGTCTTTCCGTCCTTCTTTCTTGTGTTCTATGTGGTTGCCTTTTCTCCCTTCCCATCGTTATAATGGACATCTAGTTGATGAGTATATTCAATGAATGTAACTCACGTTAGAAAGAGACCACGAAAACAAATTAGACTATCAATATTAATTAATTAAGAATCAAAGTATTATTTGTTCAATTATTACTAAATTATATTTAAAATATCAAGATATTAAGAAATAAAAATATTTTATTATATTTTATTATTAAATTAGTAATATTTTAGATTTCAAAGTCTTGTAGTCCACGTGACTAACTAATAATCAAGGGGAGCATTCACTCAACTCCACCCGCTCTACTTAACGCGTAATCTACTTAAAGTGGGGACCGCATAGGATAACCCTCTCTACTTAACGCCACAGAAAAGGCGACCGCGCAGGAAAAACGAAGGATGGGAAGACCCCATCAAGCTGAACAAGGGAGAGACAAAAAAGGTAACATGGGGCTAAGCCCCTCTACTTAACGTGTAATCTCACACGTGAAATATCAGAGAATTCGACAAGATCCGCAATGGGCACGGGCAATCTTTTATTGATTCTCCACAATGATTCAGGTTTACACTTTTTTAATTTCTACCAAAAAACAAAATTTCATGGGTCCTTGATACACACAATGGCCGGGAAAAATAAGACATCGGCGACGAAGCTCATCAGGGATATAAATATAAATGTATTGAAATTAAAATTTTATAATTATACGTGTTATATAATTTTTACGGTTTGAAACTTAAATTTGATAGATACGGATGTTTTATTAAAAATCTACATTCTCAATGATAGCATCACTAATTGGTTTTGAAATCTGAAAATTGCCAATGCATTTATCATACACATTCACCGTACCAGAAAGAAGACCCCATCAAACAATCTTGTCACCACTCAGCACGCGAAAGGAGAGGGAATAATTTTAGAAACTCAAGCATGCGTTATACTTCACTGCTCTTCTCTCTCGCATTCACTTGGCACCATATGTTTAGTTAAGTGTTAGAAAGAAGACGAAGGATGGGAAGACCCCATAAGCAACCCGTACAATGGAGAGAAAAAAAGAAAAAGTTAAGTGTTAGCTAACATTGATATCCCATTAATGGGAACCACTAATAACCAACCGGATGTATGAACTGAACCCCTCTCGCTCGTAAAGGACTTTTCACTACCCGTAACTAAGTCACGAGAGCGTCCACTTCTTGGATGCAAATTTTATTGGATACCCATAGCGCTTTCTTTACGGATCTCAATGCTCTACTTGTGAAAATCTGAATATTTGAAATCTAAAACCACCTAATGCTTCTGATTGCTAGCTCCCAGGAGTAGTACTCCTATCAAATTCCATTGTAGCTAACTATAGTTAACCATACTTATATAGTATCTTGAACAAAAGGAGAAAACATCACAAAGCACTAATTATAAGTGTGAAAGGAAAAAAGAGCACAAGACCAGCTAGTCCCAAAGGGCAAAGAAAGACAAACAAGAACAAGACCCAAACCTACAAAAGGGCAAAAAGATACATTTACAACAAGTACCAACTAAAGTCAGAGAGTGTAGTCTACTCCTAAACAATGCGGTAGAGGTCCTCCAAGTGCATATTCAGTAAGTGTGGAGGGAGGATCATAGTCGTGATAGGTGTGCACACCGCCGTTGCAAGTGGGTGAAGATCCAAAGTAACTTGTATGCGTTGTCTGTAATATGATGTTGGAGAGATAGCCAATGCACTCTCCATTGGAGCAAACCCCGAGCTGCATCCCTTAGGAGACCACCAAAATGGTGATGTAGGCACCCAAAAAATCTCAATTGCTTGAGGGACAAAGGTATCGAAGTACAATCATGGTGCATAGTGATCCTCCTTGCTCCTAGAGGCAATGGTCGTTGTTGCTCTTGCCTATACACTTGCTTTCCAATGATTCAACTCATAGAGGGTTCACCACCACCATGGCATGTAAGGTGCAACAACCATCGGGAAATGTAACAATATCTATTTGCACCTTACGGATAGGTGGTCCTTGTAGATCCAACCATCGCTCAATTTGAACTTTGGACCATGTAGCTCATAAGATCTGGGTGATTGTATCACAACTAGCATCATGGACTCTGGTGGGCCTGCCACCTAATGCACATTGTAAAATTTCATCCCTTGCAAATTATATGAAGAACCACACGCACAATGGTCCATATGCACTATGAGAGCTAGATATGAGAGGCCCAACCTCAATCATAATGTTGTCATAAACTCCTCAAAAGTAAATTCACAGTCATCAATCAAGGGTGAAGCGTAGAGCCAAGTTCCAAAGTTTGTGCCAAATATGAGGCCTTAGGGAGGTAAGACCATGCAAGAATAGAAAAAGCCACTTGGATATTCCCCAACTAGGGTAGGAGATGAACATGGATTGTGGCTTGGATGGGAGTGTTTGAAATGAAAGCACTACAAAAATTCCCCTATCCCAAAGGAGTGCCCAAAACTGTCAAACCACCTACAAGGAACTAGAACCCTAGTGGGAAGTCAAAGGGAATCATGATCTTGTGTGTGCTCTAGACCTTGCATTTATGAATTTGGACTCATAAACCCAAGGTCTTTAAGCAGAGTGTGAAATAGACACCATGCAACCTACATCCTCCAAAGGGCATAGTATATGAGTGTTGTTTGAGAGGGAAGGGACAAGACAAGACAAAAATTCAACTACCACCTATTGGAAAGTTGTGTAATATATTATGGCAAAGAGAGGCCTCCCACCAAAGGATCCCCTTGTATTGTGCACTCCATTGATGTCAACTATGTGAACTCTCCATTAGTAATATGGTGGTTGTACAATAAAGGTGCCTTTATACTGTAAAAATTATGGAAAAATGATATCAAGGAGAGGATCTGATCTCTAGCGGAGCAAAGAGCATGAAACAATGTTGGATAAGAGATGGTAAAAATTGAAGGCATTAGAGATATCAACTTGGACCATCATCCAATCTGGATGAATGTCCAAGGATGCTCAAATGCTCCTAAACACCATCTTGCATCCTCCTAGAGTAGCCACAACAAATTGATGAGGAGACAACAAGGATGAAAAGGACTAATACAACTATACACAAAGAATATGAGAAACCAAACACAAAATAATGGCAATGGGATGCACAACTCAGATCTCCTTTGCAAGTGCTAGGAGATGAGAAGCATCAGAAAACTGAGTTACTCCAAGGAGCACATAGCTTGAGGCAATATGCGGACAAAAAGCAAAAGAAGAAATCCCAAGTTTGGAGCATTTGGGGAGAGGAAATCCCATATGTGCTCAAAAAGTAGCCTGGATTGCCTACCCATTGAGAAATGCAGGAAGTGGAGTAGAACATGCATAAAGAAGGACTTTGTAAGTTGTAACTCCTCATCTTGCTGAGAATCATGAAGGAATGGAAGGAGATCCTTAGTGGCAAATGGATATAGAGTCTATAAAGCGAACAGAGCGTCAAAGGAGAAGAGCATTGGTCAAGAGAGTGAGAGTGCTTGGATTGCCCGTCTATACTCACTTACTTGACCTAACATTAAGGAGAGACAAAGGTGACAGTGTCGTTAGCCCACATATGCAAGCAATCAAATATATCCCTATGTTGTATGAGTCCAATCCCTACCCATGGACAATCTGGACAGGACTGTGTAAGACATTGATGGGGTGATATGTATTGATGTGATGATGGCCCTAGTGTAGGAGAATGATCCTATGGGAGTGGCGGGGCGGTAGTAGGGAGAGAAGGGTGTTGATGGTCCATAGGAGGAGGATAAGAGATAGAAGTCAAGTGGTGGGGCATCTTCCATAGAGAAGTCACCCCTATAGAGCTCATCAATGATAGAGGAGAAGTATATGATCTAGGGTTTGAAGGACTCCATGTGGATAAACCTTAGCAATTGTAGGTGTATGTTGAAACATATGATGTGAGGGTCGAGCCCTAGGTTGCACATACAAGGTGTAGGGTACCAGATGAGGAGTGACACATGAGGTAGTCTCTCTATGGCCTTGTGTATGGGAGCACAAAGGAGGCATGAGTAGAGATCTTATTGAAAGTGTTTACACCCTAAAGAGGACAAAGGAAATATTATCCCAAACAATCATAAAAGACAAATATTCTATGTTAAAACACATAAGAGATAAAGAAAAAGGACAAAAAATAATAGAAGAGAGAGCGGGCAAGGGGAGTGAGAAGGCCTAGTTGTGACATCCAAAGATCTCCTTCTTCTTCCAACATCTGGTCCACTTGTGGTCAAATTGCATAACCATGCCAAAAGTGCACAACCCTTTGGTCCATGATCTCCAATAGAAAATCCCCTAATACAAGAACTATCCAAGAGAAAAAATTATTTGGTACAAGAATTCTCCATGCAATGAAATTTTTTATTTTCAAACGCAATGATACCTCCCATATATTGTTTGTACTGAATGGGGTACCAAAATGGTAACACTACTGTGCCACGTCGATGTTGTTGTGCTTTTCTTTGTTTGTTTCTTCCTTTGGCTCCTAATTGCATGAGATTCTTTCTAATTGCACTTGAAAACTGCTACTCATCCTCGATTGCTCCCTCCTAATTGCACTTGATTACTTTCTAATTGCACTTGATTACTGCTAATTATCCTCGATTGCTCCTGCCGCGCGTGTGCAGACTTTGTGAGCTCTTGATCCCCCAAATTGACCTCGTCCATTTTGATTTGGACCACGACATTTGGTCCCTAAGGCCTTGATCCGTGTAATAGCACCCGTTGCTATTTGTTGAAATATTCCCTGTTTGTTGAAAGTATTCCCATCCCATCTAGATTATTAATTCAACATTACCCGGAACTTTAACTGATCCACCTTGGATTAGACTCGATCTCCTGCCTAACCTCAAAACTCTCAGACATTTCTCACTCTATCCTTTCTCGCGCTTCTGGCTAGTACACAAACCTACTCGAGACCTTGTACGGTGCTCTAGGCAATTGTTTCTCGCACTTTTGATACACATTTTTCATAATTCAGATTTCCCAGGCTTGAATTCCCACGGGCTGAGCCAGCTCGCTCGAAACCAATATTGTTAGCATCATGCGATCACAGGAGACCCCAGTAAACAGGAACGATATGAAACTCCTG
Organism: Lunularia cruciata; assembly: GCA_948567375.1. Taxonomy (NCBI): domain Eukaryota; kingdom Viridiplantae; phylum Streptophyta; class Marchantiopsida; order Lunulariales; family Lunulariaceae; genus Lunularia; species Lunularia cruciata. The sequence goes on along the minus strand of OX419761.1, from coordinate 19,278,857 downwards.
TGACGAAGAACTTGTGATCAAATGGATTGATGGTTTTCTCTTCAAATCACCATCTTCAAAATAGACAGGCAATTGCGCACGAACTCTTATATAAAAGATTCTCCTAGTGAACAAGATGAACAAGAACAGGAGTTCAGGTCCTTGGTCTACAATAATAAAAACTATTGGCGAAATAACCAGAACTAATGTTGATCCTTAATTATGTGTGCTTGATTTATGCGTTCTTGTATGGACGGAGATTTAGGAGCAAGAACTTGCAATTATAGAAGACGCCTGCATGGAGTGGTGTTTGAGACAGCTGCGCATTAAGGCCTTTCAATTCGAGAACTGATCGAATAGGTATGGGGAAAGAGTAACTACCTGTAAGTAATAATGAGATATTCCCTGAGAGAACTTTTACGTCAAATTGAATGTATCCTCGTAAATTTTTTTAATGAAGTCTCTAAAAAGAGCCGAATCGGTTACTAACAAAGGAAAAGGTTTCACGAAAGTGAACCAAATCCCGTGACGTTTTACGGGACCTTTCTTCCCAAACTATTGGAAAGAATAACTAGTAAAGACAAAGAGCATATTCAAGTATAGACCGAATGCTATAGCATTGATAGGACAGCTAACTAGTAAAGAGAAAGAGCATTTACAAGAATAAACCTAATCCTATGACACTTGATAGGACACCGAACTAGTAAAGACAAAGAGCATTTACAAGAATAAACCTAATCCTATAACATTTGATAGGACACCTACTTATATGTTTACGTTAAGATGAATCCTATAACATAACATTTTATGAGACTGTTCGTAGAAGATTTTACAAGTTTATTATGGAATCCCTTAAGAGGCAAACCGAATTCCATAACATTTTGTGGTACACTTCCTTATACACCTAGTACAGTTTATACCACCACACGAAAACGACTTTTATGGAATTTAAAATTGCTATAACAAACCCGTAAGAGGTTTTAATGGGTTTGCTGTGGAGTGCTTTCACAGGGTGAATTGAAATTCACATTACATGCGAATTGAATATCAGTGATCTCTGGTATCAAGACCTTTACATTGAAAAAGCAGGCTATACAGACGTGTGCCCAGTGGACTAAGTGTCACAGGAAGAATTGTTGTAGTGTACGTATAGATACTGCCCAAGGACAAAATATAACTTATGTTTATGTTTTCGTTTTCATGGAAGTTAAGTCCGAAAAACCAAATGCTTTTTCATGCTTTGTTGCTTGATTCTGTTAGTTTTGAATCTGAAAATAGTTGAATTACGATACGTGGATTCTTGTGGAGATACTTATCAGTTACGTTGGACTAAATTACTGATGGCGTCCGTTAAATCCTGTCCATTTTGCGGTGGGAAACTGCTTGTTAGTCCAACCTTCTCCTTGGATTCTCCTGGACCTTAGTTGTTGCATCTCCGCATAATGTGTTCTAATACGTTCGTAGAATATTTCCGAGTGAAAAGTTCAACTATTTATCTGTTATTACTACTGTATTAGCACTTCGATTTCTATGATGCCTTGCATTATGTCATCAAGTAATTTTGACCATTTATTTGGTGTTTGGTGTTTGGAAATTTGGAAATTTATTATAGTTGGCAGGAGGAACGCACTATCTTCTTCAAGCTTGTATTTGTCTTTTACAGAAGCTCGCGAAGCAATCAAGCCAAAAACTTCGGCAGTCAAAAAGATGTTTACTTGACCACCAGAAACTTTGCTTCCAAAACGATCCCGGTCTGAAGTAGAAAGACAAGAATTGAGATAGTGTAGGAAGATCCATGCAGTTGGGCTTTCCTCACTACCGACCCTGTAAATCAGGAAGTAAATGGGCCTCTTCTCCATAAAGGATGATTACAATTGCACAATATATACCTAAGAATCATTTCGTGATATATACGAACGACAGGCATTTGATAGTCTCGCTAGCATAAAAAACTGGGAAGAGCAGGAACAGAGCGACAGATTTTCAGTTCCTGAAAAATCTGTGAAGCCAAGTTCTAGCTTAGCTCGTACCGGCAAGACAAGATACCTTCTTGTACCCCAGCAGTACCAGAACATCTAGTGGAGCTCCCCAACAGGAGCTTCGCTTAGCCACAAAAAGTGAATGAAATCGTACAGCTTTCCACTAACACTAACTTTGTAGGGAGTGGGATTGAATGCTCTCACATGATCAGAACGCTGAGCCTGCAATTCCCTTTGGCAACGCTCCCTGAGCTTTCCTAGCGCCGGGAGTGGCTCTCTCTTTGCGGTGGGTTGTCCACTCCAATAGCACTTATACAAAGACTCGACCTGGGAAGGAATCACAAACGCTCTCTTCGATTCACTGAAAGGATGACGACAGAGGATACGCTCTCCAACTTTTGGTGCAGACTCATTGGCCCCAACCATCAAGTCCACCAATGCGTATCCCTCCTTCCCATACAGCCGATAGCATTGTTTCTTACAAGGGATTGTAACTTTGGATACATCCTCGGAAAGCTTGATCCGCGGCTGACCATTAATTTCCACTAGTTTGTAGACACAACCCAGAGCTGGTTGCTTATAGCAGGTGATTAACTGAGTTCCTATCCCATAAGCATCTATCTCATGTCCCTGTTTATTCAGAGCATCAAGAGTGTCTTCATTGATATCATTACTAGCAGTAATCACCATATTTCCAAAGCCGTCTGCTCTGAACTCTTCCTCAACGGCCCTGAAGAATTTCCTGGACTCGACAGAGAAATAAGACAGATCCCCTGAATCCAACCGAACGCCAACAGCTTTGAACCCCAGTTCATGTAGAGCGAGAGCTACGGCACAGAAGTTGGGAATACCGCTCTTTAACACATCATAAGTATCAACGAGTGCTTGAAAAGCAGTGGGAAAAGCCAGAGCATATGATGTGAATGCTGCTAGCTCACTGTGATTCGTTTCTCCAAACCAGTGTTGTAGCGAGGATACTTTCTGCATCCGGTCCAGATACTGCATGGTCAGGTGCACAAAGTCCTCACATTTGCTAGTGCCACTGCTATTTAGTAGAGACCTATCCGTTATCTCATCGAAACTCATATAGGAGCTCACAAAAGCATGTGAGTGAGTTCCCCTCACTGGTATTCCATACCTTTGCCCTGCTTCTACATTACTAGTAGCATCAAATCCTCCTAAGTAGCAGTATTTTGACCCACTAATTCCACCATCTGGACCCTGTGCTCTCCTTAGTCCAAACTCGAGCAAAATTTTATCCTTCCCTGCAACTCTCCTGAACCTCGCCGCATTTGTTGCCACTAACGAAGCATAATTCACCAGTGTCAAAAACGTAGTTTCCAACAGTTGAACTACCAGTAAAGGGCCCTCCACCCTAATCAGAGGAACTCGCGGGAAACACACCGATCCTTCAGCTATGGCATGAATCTCAACCTCCGAGCAATCTACTCGTCTCAGATAAGTGAAGAAACCATCCTCACACCGTGGTGGCATTACGGTTCGTAGATATTCAACATCAGAATCAGTGAAGTGAAAATTAGCTGCAAAACGGACGCATTCTTCCAGACCTGCAAACACTGTGTACTCTCCACCGAACGGATTCTTCCGATGTAGGAGATCGAACACTGCATGATCGTTCTGCTTTCCAGCTTTCCAGTACGCGTAGGCCATTGTAATCTGGTACATATCCGTCAACAACGGTGTGACCAGGGGATTCGTAGGCGGAGGTATGGAGTCCTCAAAACCTTGCCCATCTTTAGGTGGGCTTCCAAGGATTCCTGAAACTCTCCCTTTCTCTACCGGATCACTGACTCCATTCGCAGCCATTTCAGGTCTCAGATTGCACACAACTTCACAGAGAATTGCTCCTGTCTCACCGGCTCAGAGTACGATCTGAGTCTAGAAAATCGCTTAAAATCTTCTCTTTTTAGTGCCCCATCGACTGACCTAAATTACAGAATCGAGCAGTGTACCACTTGTCCAAATGAGAGACAAAATTACTACTCACAAGAACTGAACTGTACAGAAAGGAAAATATTCTATATCGACGCCATGATCTCTCTGTCACTTTCAACCAGCTCAATTCTCCAACAACAAGCATTGTTTTACCAAAAGACCGATCCCGAACGGATTCACAAAACATGCATGAGGAAGTATTCTACGACCTTGCCTTGCGTATGGAAACAGGTTCAACTGTTTAACCCAGCTGAAATCGATGCATATGGTCATTCTGTTCGGTAGTTGCCTCGAGTTAGGAAATCGACTGAAATTCAGAATACTCACCATCAATATCTGAAGCGCTGAAATGGATCAATTTTATTGGAGACAAACAGTTCCTGCAGCAAATTTGTTCATGTAAATCAGCTCAGCTGATCATGATGCGCTCGCACTGAGAACGACTGTACTCACTGATTACGAAGTACTGTAGAATAACCTAGTTAGTAGTTTAATCACTATGAAGACACGCACCGGTTCTTTCCTTCCAACTAGTGGCAGTTCCGTGCACGTCAGAAGCCTACGTCGTCCGTGCTTGATACATCAGTAATTTGATATGTTTCACCTTTCCGACACATCAACGATGCATGCGCAACCCTGTTGATTCTTAACATTTGTTTAAATTAAATTGGAATGTGGCTCACCGCGGATCATAGCAAGAAGGATTGGAAGATTTCTCCAAGGAGATGGGGTAAAGATTGGAGTTAAGTTCCCATTATATTTGACAAATTAAAGTAGATAAATATATAATATTTCTGATTTGATTTAATTTTTATATTTTTTAAACATTATTATTATTATTTGATAATAAAAATATATATTTGTGTTTAAAAAAATTCACATATTTCTAGCATTAATAAATTAAATATAAAATTTTATTAAATCAAGATTCTAATAAATAATAAGATAAAAAATTCAAATTTAATTAATTTTTCATTTAAATATTATAATAAAGAATTATTATTTAATTATTGCATATAAATTATTTGATTTTAATTATTTAAATCTATTATAATTTTTAATATATTTTTAAATATTTTTAAATTTCTAAATTAATTTAATAGTTAAACATTTCAAAATAATTCATAAGTATCTCAAATTTTTATGTCAATCTTGAGTAAAATGACTACGACCTAGTACACATGAAGGATAGGAAGATCCCATCAAGCCATATGAGGGAAAGACAAACGAGGTAGAATGGGGCTATGCCCCAATAGTATCGATATGAGAAATCTGCCCTACCGCACCTAAGATATGTCGGTTATGCAATTCGTTAGGTCTACAAACTACTACAGCATCTTAAGAAGTATCACCTAGAGAGATTGCTCTTCTATGGATTGCACCACCTAATGCTCTCTATAGAGCAATGGACACACTTCGTCTAAAATATGCTACAAAGTATAAGAGTTAGAGTGGTACCCCCTAACATCTAATACGATAAGTTCTCATATACTCCTTGACAAATGTGTCTAATGTCATGTCCAAAGCTACATATAACTCCAAGGCTAGAGGACAAAGAGGTGACCTCGTTGCATACTCTTATATTAGAAGATCTTGCGTGCTACTTCTACGCTTGTTGCCCATCCAAAAGGAGGAGTAAGCACTCACTCCAAAACTACATCACACATAAGGTGACCACAACATTTATAACAATATAGAATTTACCAATGAGTTAGTCTAGACTAACAAAGTAGCAAGTATGCAAACTTAGCAAAAAATTATATGAATATTCAGAAGTATCTAAGAAGCTACTTGGTACCTTCCAAGTATTTGGTAATGTGTATACCAAATAGTAACTTCTTGGAGAAAGCTTCTTGGGAAACTTTCCGACTAGCATAGCTTGCTTGCCAAGTAGGTGACTTCTAGAAAAAAGCTTTTGGACTAGCTTAGCTTGCACGCCAAGTAGATGGCTTGTAGAAGGAAGCGTCTCGAGAAGCTTGGCTTGCACTCTAAGAAGCTTCCTAAGAGCATTGTATGTTCCTTATAAATACCAAAGCCTAAGCTAACGCTAGACATTTGGAGTTTCCTTCATTCAAGAATCTCAACGTGATCTTTCACTTTGATCTTTCACTTTGATCTTCCATTCTCTTATTTCTCGCTTCAATCTTCTACATTGGTATCAAAGTAGGAATGGGATGGATGGAATTTATGGACCACCAAATCCATTTTTACCAAACCATTGAGATTTTTATATCCATATACTACCTAAGCATCATTTCATGTAGTCCATCATCTCAAGCTTTGGGCAGAATTTTCTACATGCAATCACATTGTCCAATGAACCCCTGGTACTTTTGATTGTAACTTATAGGGAACAATAGACGTGTTGCATCTACGTGTTAACTTAAATAAATTGTAGGTAGTTTAATAGAGTCGTAGCAATGGTAGCAATGCCCAAAGTTGTCATTGCCATGTAGTAACAAATTGAGGACCTTACTCAATTTTTGGAAGAACAAGACCATCAATGACAAGAGCATGTAGAGAGAGTATTGTTTTAAGAAGGAGAAGAGCAAATTAGATTTCCGAAGCCTAAGGTATTTGAAGGCAAGAACCTCCCAAGTGCAATAGTGAATTTGTGTTTGATTGTGAACAATAATTTGAAGCTACAAATCTTGAAGATAAATAGAGATAGATTCTCTTGGCTTCAAGCCAATGGGATGGAATGGCAAAACTATGGAGGCAATTCTGAGTGGAACAAATTGAATGGTAATTTTTTATGCCAATCTCAACATGGGCAGAATTCAAGAGTACAATAATTGGGTAATTCTAAGCTATAAATGCCACACAAGCCGCATGAGATAGGCTGGTAGATTGAAGCAGATTGGTTGAGTAACAAGTTACATCACTCAATTTTGTGATACCATAATGCAAATTCATATATATTAGAAGGTGAATTTTTGGATCAATTTATGAGGGGCTAGAAGTCACACACCAAATTGGAAGTGACCATGCGGGAGCCCAAAGATTTGGAAGAAGCCATGCATTTGGCTAAGCGCATTGATTCCTTGGTTGTGATAACTTGGTCATGCATCAACCTTCACCAAAATTTCCCATGCACTACACACAGGTGGAGGAGCCGACACCAATGGAGATTGATGCCACATCCAATAGAAACCACTTGGCTCTATACATAGTGAAAGATTGCAACAAAATAGTGGTTGTTGTTATTTTTGCCAAAATGAGCATCATATTGCTTATTGTCCATTCAAGAATTGATGACCCCAACAAATAGCTCAAATGGAGTTCATGAAGTGTGATAATCAAAGAAACAAGGAATCTTGATAGGAGAATTCAAGCCACCTATTGGGAACTTGATTAGTTCCAATGGGATTGAAGGTTCCAAGTTTGCTTCACTTGCAAGGTATGATATTTGATCATGGTTGTAGGATCTTAGTTGATTTTGGGTGTTCAAAAAATTGCATATCAATGCAATTAGTAAAAGAACTTAATATTCATAAGAATCATAAAATTGGAAATAGATTCATGATGGCGGATGGTAAAAATGGTTCTACATTCCATACCCCACATCTTGTTACATCTAAGATTTGGAAGGAGTACTTAAAATGTATGAGGTTTGTAGTGGCACCTCTACATTATGATATCATTCTATGTTTACCTTGGCTTCAACATCATAAGGTTGAAAATAATTGGACTCGATGATAAATTCAAGTACAACCCCAAGGTAAAACATATAACTAAGTTGTCTGGCATATTTGAGTAAAACACCTAAGAATAGTCAGTCCAAGATGAGAATGTTATTTTGAAGCTACAAATCTTGAAGATGAATAGAAATAGATTCTCTTGGCTTCCAACCAATTGGATGGAATAATAATGCTTTGTTTGTAGTTCTGTATGGAGCAAGCTAAACAGAAATTTTTTGCACTAAATTTGACATGGGTAGAATTCAAGAGTGCAATAACTGGTCAACTCTAAGCTATAAATGTGTAATCTTCCAAGGACAAAAGCCCTAAGAGAAACACAAGAGAAGAAACACAAAGCTTCACACTCAATAATCTCATGCCCCAAAGGAGCACCTTGACTTTATTATATAGCAAAGAGGATCACCTCAAAGGAAGCTTCACCCTTGGATCAAATACATGGATAGGTGATATGTCATCGGGCTCTACCCTTAGATTAGTTGCATGGGTGACATGTAGGTTTTGATCGTATCTTGTTGGTCAAATAATCTTTGACCAAAGATATATTTAGAGAATCTTCTTACATGAATCTCAAAATTGCATGAATGAAGTACCATTGGAAAGTTCTTGATGAGACAGATAAGGGGGAGGGAAGGCCAAACTTTTTAGTCTTAGAGGAAAGAATTTGAACATTTTTGAGGCGCAATTCATCCGTTTAGGCATCTAAAATTAGCTCTAAAGTTTTTGGTTATTTTCAACTCTTGCACTATTATTAGAAGTACACTTTTGGTGCCATCTCTATCTAATCTACCTAGCCCATCACATAGAACATCCTCCTAGATGTTACCAAGCCAAATTTCACTTCTAGATAATATGTCTAGCTATTGGTACTACAAAATACCACATGAGTGAAAATCTAATTTGATAACACACAAGTTAAGCATTCACCATGGCTTACACAAGAAGATATGTGGTTCACCTCATTGAGGCTATGTCCACGTGAACACACAAATATCCCATTTCTGATCATCCAAGTAATGTGTCACGAAGAGATCCTACTAGCTCGCACATATAGTAGTCCAACCCTAGACTTACTGTCACAATCTGATACCAACTTGAGTTAACTCCTAAAAATCTCCCCCTTGACTCATGTCTTGGGGTTTTTAACCTCTATAACCTATATGATTACTCTGCGGGAAGTCTTAGAAGGAGGCCTAATATAAGTCTATTTGTAAACTAGAGTTAACTAGAACTAAGCCATAGCCCAAACATGATAGAGTAAAATCATATATAGAGATAACACAACTACACAGATAACACAACTACTAATCTACTCTACTTATGCCCATATGCAACACTTGCAATTTGACATGATGTCTCAAAAAACTTTCCAAAGATATCACTTTTGTAAAAGCATCAATAGGATTGAGTTTATCGTCAATCTTGACTAACTCAATCATACAATTAGACATAGCATGTCTAAGAAAATGATACCTAATGTCAATATGCTTCACTCTATTGTCCATTACTTGATTCATAGCTAGATGTAAAGCACTCTAGCTATCACAATGTACATTGCTACTATATACTTAGCTTTTGTAGTAGATTGAGCTACGCACTTATGTAGTGTAGATCTCTAACTTATGCATCCACCTCCAAGTCTGAACACATACATAGTTGCATATTTCCTCCCATCCACATCTTGTCAATAGTTAGCATCTACATAGCCAATAAGTGATTTAGCATTGTAAGATTTAGCATCAAACAAAGGCCAAATCCAATGTACCTTTGAGATATCTGAGGATCCACTTCATAGTTTCCAAATGTATCCTCCTTGGATTTGACATATATCTGCTAGTCTTGCACATAGCTAGAGAAATGTCAAGCCTAGCGCAAATCATCAAAAACATTAGACTTCCCTCTGCCTTGTCATAGGGGATCTTGGACATCAAACCTTTCTCCATGGCATCTATTGGACAAAGAGCTTATGAAAGCTTGAAGTGAGGAGCTAATGGAGTACTCACAGACTTGCAATTCTCCATGTTAAATCTTGCAAGTACCTTTCTAGCATACTTCCATTTGGTTAACCATAGCTTTCCATCCTCCAAGTTTTGTTGGATCTCCATCCCCAAAATCCTCCTTGTTGTACCAAGATCTTTCATTCTAAATTTGGAACTCAAGAGAGCCTTGAGCTTATCAACATCATATTCATCCCTAGCTGCAATAAGCATGTTATCCACATATAGTACCAGAATAATAAAGCAAAAGACTCATTACTCACCTTTTTCATGTATACACATGGATCAAACACACTCCATTTAAATCCTGGTGACCTCATGAAATCATTGAACCATTTGTTCTATTATTTAGGGGCTTGCTTCAATCCATATAAGGATTTCAGAAACCTACAAACCATATCCTCTTAGCTTTTCTTCACAAAACCCATAGACTATCTCATGAAGATCATTGCATCTAAATTGCGATAGAGAAAAGCAATGGCAACATCCATTTGATCTAAGATAAGATCAAAGTAAGTCACAAATACATACACTAAGAAAATAGTGGCATACTTAGCAACAAGAGAGTAGACCTCATTATAGTCCACACCTTTTTCTTGTGTGAAGCCCTTGGCCACCAACCTGGCCTTGTAGATCTTCTTTTCTCCATCATTGGGGATCTCTTTCAATTTGTAAACCCACTTACTATCTACCAGTTGTTGATGTTTTAGAAGCTTCACTAACTCCCAAGTCTTGTTGTCAATCAACAATTGCATCTCTCTCTACATTGCATCATTCCACTCAAGCTTGTTCATTGAAGCTAGAGCCTCATTGTATGAAGAAGGTTCCCCTTCTTCCAAGATCCAAGCCATACCATCATCATCATCAAGAGAGATATCCCCATCTCCTAATTGTGTTGAATCAGCTCATTTGCCATCATTCAAGAGCACAAATAGAACATCCAAATGTCCTCCATGTTGATGACTCTGCTTAATCTTCTTGTGTTGACAAGTATCAAGGTTCACAAGTCTCCTCACGTCCTTGTAATTCCTCAATTTGGAGGACTTGCTTCTCTATGGGAGCACCTCCTTGTGACTCATTAGCAAAACCATTGTAATTAATCTCCCCCTCAACAGTATTTATTCCCTTGTCAATATGAGGAGCCCAAAGCTTTCCCGGTTGATGATCTAGACTCATTGAATGAAACATCTCTATTGATAATCAATTTAGAGGTGAGGAGATCACACAAACTATAACCCTTCATACCACTCTAGAAGCCAAGAAAAATACACTTTCTTGGAAGTAAGATCTAGTTTGAATATACTTTCCTTGGATATGAGAAGATATGCATTACTTCCAAAGATTACTAAATGATTGTAATCTAAAGGCCATCCATGCCTCATCTCAAACAGTGTCATGTAATAAGTTGCACTAGAAGGAGAAAGATTTACTAAGTAAGCTATGGTGTTGATAGCTTCAGCCCAAAACACATGTGATAAACCTTATTGGCTCAACATACTCCTTATCCGCTCCAATAATGTTCGATTGAGCCTCTTAGCAACACCATTCTATTGTGGAGTATATACTACAGTGAGATGGTGAGTTATCCCCTCTTGTTGATACCTCAAATTCTCCAAAATTGTATTCCTTACTGTTATCTGATTGTAGAAATCTCACTTTCTTACCAGTGTGAGTCTCAACTTGGGTTTTCCACTTCTTGAAAGTGACAAAGACCTCAAAACTTTGATGTAGGAAATGAATCAATACAAACCTTGAATAATCATTGATGAAAGATATATAGTATTGCTTTCTAGAATGTGAGGGAGTAGGGGATGTGCCCCACACATCACTATGTATATAGTCAAGAATTTGTTTGGAATTATGAGTTCCAATGCCAAAAGCAATTTGATGTTGCTTCCTTGATACAAAATGCTCATAGAATTCTAAACTACTAGACCATAGTGTAGAAATAATGTCTTTCTTGCAAAGAATAGACATGTTCTTCTCACTAATGTGACCTAGCCTTGAATGTTACAAGTAGTCAATCATATCATGAGATCTAGTAGCACTTCTCCACAAATAGTGTGCCCTCTAGCACATAAAGACTCTTATGCCTATTATTCTTCAAGATGACTTTCCTCTTAGCCATGACTTGAAGTCCACCATCAACTACCTCCCATTGATGACCATTTGTGTCTAACATGCCAAGAGATATAAAGTTCATCTTCATGTCAAGGATATGTCTGATATTAGTCAACATGTGCACAAGACCATCAAACATTTGAATCTTAACAGATCCAATGTCTACAATCTGACAAGGATGATCATTCCCCATCAACATTGAACCATTTGATATTGAGTAAGAACAAAAGAACTCTCTTTTGTAATATATATGGTATGAACAAGCACAATCTAGAATCCATTCATCTCTTCTTCATTGAAAAGAAGTGCAAAGTTCATACCATTGGCATCATAGAGCATAGTCGCCATCAAGCAAGTCATCCTATTCTTCTTGCTTGTTATCTTCTGCCACATTTGATGAAGAATGCATGATTGCTTTGCCATGATACTCTCTCTTGAGGTGGCCAGCTTTCCACACTTCCAACAGAGCACGGCCTTACGATCTCCTCCTAGACCAAGATCTAGTTTTAGATCTCTGCTCTCGACCATCTATCTACATCTGAGTCCTTCCATGATTGACATTCAACATTATCCCTAAAGGGATCAAGGGTTGAGAAAGCAACGTCATCTTCTCTTGAAGATCATTTCTTGATAGAGCACTCACTACCTCATTGTAGGTGATGACTTTCCTATCACGATGTAATAACACTCGTGACGAGGACTGGTAAGACATAAGGAGAGAACTCAATATGTGGAGGCCTTTCTCTCATCACTCAGGTCTTCTCTAATATTTTTCAATTCCACAACAAGATCATTAAAAGCATCAATATGATCTTGTATCTTGGTCCCATTGTCCTTCATCTTGAAGCTCATCAGCTTCAGGGATATGTAGAGATAATCTGACAACTCTTTTTGATGGTTCTTTTGTTATAGCTCGTCAAAAAGAGTAACGCAGTCCTTGTACTCACCTGATTGCTTTATGACATGTGGCTATAGATGTAAAACCACTTTGTGTATAATTATCTCCTACATGTCATTCCAATCATCCTCTGACACTAAATTGGTCTTGGGTCTTAGCAATTTCCTAAAATCTTTGACCTTGAGCATACCTTTCACTTGAGGCTCCCACAAGAGATAAATCAGAGTGTCCATTGTACTTGGCAATTCCAAATTTAGCTCCTCTATTCTTCATGACTTTGCACCAAAGAATACCTTTCCACTCAGCTCAAATCACTTTCAAACTCATTACGGATCCTACTCCTTACTTCTGTTAAGGATTGAAGAATCATGAATTACTACGGGAATTTTGGCTATCCCCATCCTCAACAGTAGCAATCAAAGCAACAACAACATCAGTAGCAGCTAGAGTCCATGTGGCAAGGTCACAAGAATCCCAAAGTGTACAAAGGTTTAGCATTGCAGATTGATTGTCTCAAATCAATCTAGTTCAGCCACATTTATACTCTCAAACTATGTAACCATTTTGCAATTCTTCACTAGTGAGAGTTCCTCTACCAAGTGACTTTCAAACATATGGCTATCTACACATTCAATCACAAACTCAGCTGCATGGAGCAACAGTTAACTACTTCAATAAAAAATTTCCATATCACCTTCCGTTAGTTGCCAAAGCTTGTACAACATATTGTCCAGGGTGAATGTGGGGAGATCACCACAAATGAGGTTTTGTGTCTTGTTAGGGATTGGAATCACTGCAGGTTGAGCTCAAGAGGTTTAGACGCTAACAACGGATGAAATTGAATGCCTCGAAAGAGCTTGGGAGCTCCTACAAGGCAAGCAAGCAAAGAGTGGGAAAATCAAGTGTGAGCTGATCTGGTTTCTTAAGCTTGTATGGGAGATTCTCCTTGGAAATGAAAGCAATGAGCAAGTTTTCAATGAAGGTGGTGAAAAAAAATGCACAAGAAGCACCAAATGATAGAATTCACACAACCCACATTTGGGTACATAGTCTTCTACAAAGTCCTAGACTATCATGGACGGATTGGGAAGAGTTTTCCTCTTGATTTACCGATCTCCTCTCTTTCCTCTTCCTCTCTTTTTCCTACTTATTTACATTGCCCAATCCACTCTCACTGCACCATCATTTTCCTCTCGATACCCCTCTCAGAAAATTCCTTCCTATCTTCTATTTGACCTTCTATTTCCTCTCCAAAAATTCCTTCCTTCTTCTTTTGATACTCCACTGCCTTGCAATTCCTTTCTCATGTCTTCTCGATTCTCCTCTCAAAAATCCTAACCTCTTGTCTTCTGTTCCATACTCCTCTCTTCTCTCACAAACCCTTCTCCTAGTTTCTTCCTATTCTCTTGCTTGATTTCTGGTCTCTCAAAAACCCTCTCCTGATTTCCTTTTGATTCGCTTGGCTTCTTGCCTTCTTGATTCCCTTCCTGATTTTCTCTCCTGTTCAAAAAACCCTTCTCTTTGACTTCCTATTTTTGATGTTCACGGTCCTCTATTTCATGTCTCTCAAAAACCATCTCTTGATTTCCCTTTCAATTTCTAAGCTCTTCCCTTGCCTTTGATCCTTCTGATTTCCCAAAACCCTCCACTCTGATTTTTGGTCTCTCAAAAACCCTCTCCTGATTTCCTTTTGATTCCCTTGGCTTCTTGCTTTCTTGATTCCCTTCCTGATTTTCTCTTCTATTCAAAAACTGAATTCCTATTTTTCATGTGCATTGTCCTCTATTTTATGTCTCTCAGAAACTATCTCTTGATTTCCCTTTCAATCTTTGAACTCTTCCCTTGCATTTGATCCTTCTAATATCCCAAAAACCTTCCACTTTGTCTTTCCTTTTGATGCCTCACTCCTGAATTTACAAGAACCAACGCCAGCTCCACCACTTTGCATATCAAAATCTGTGCACTATCTACACTCACATCGCGATCCACCCTTCCAAACTCCTAACTGTTCTCTATTTTGTCTAATTGTTCCTTCTTGTTCCTGCTGCTTTCACCACATTGCCAACTCTTCAATCCCCATACCTTCACAAGTCATGCACTTCTTCATAGCCAAATTTCCAAAGAATAGACAGAGCCAACTAGTCAAGGAGCAAGAGAGAGAGGAACCGGATTTTACTTCACTTGATTGGTTGATAGATGGACCAATCATGGAAAATCTTACAACATTGCACATTGTCAACCAATTTTCTTGATACCAATTGAAAATCTAATACACAAGTTAAGCATTCACCATGGGTTACATAAGAAGATACATGGTTCACCTCATTGAGATACATCCACGGGAACACACAAATATATCCCATTTTTTATCATCCAAGTAATGTATCACAAAGAGCTCCAACTAGCCCACACATATAGTAGTCCCTAGACTTACTGTCACAATATGATACCAACTTGAGTTACTCCAAGCTTGAGTTAACTCCTAACAATGAGTTGCACAAGATAGGTTGGAAGATTTGAAGCAAATTGTCTCTTTAAGGAGCTACATCACATAATTCCTAAACACTATCTTGAAATTCTAGATATACTAGAAGGTGAAGCTTTGGATCAACTTATGATGGGCTTGAAGTCACAAACCAAATTAGAGGTGATTATGCTAGAGCTGAAACACTTGGAGGAAGCCATGCAATTGGCTCAACAGTTTGATTCCTTGGTTGCAACAATTGGATCTTGACCTCGGCCTCCACAAAACTTACCTGTACATTACACATGGGTGGAAGAGTAGGTAGTAATGAAGATTGATGCCATCCAACAAAGACTACTTGGCACTACAGATAGAGAAAGATTGTGATAAAATGGTGGTTTTTTATTATCACCAAATTAGACATCCCATTGTTAAATGTCCACTCAAGAATGGATGACCTTGACAAATCACCCAGATGGAATTTATGGTGAAAAATGATTAGGGAAACAAGAAATTGTAGTAGGAGATTCTGAGCCGCTTATTGAGAACTTGATTAGTTTCAATGGGATTGAAGGCTTAGCCTATGCAAGTTTGCTTCAATTGCAAGGTATTATTACTAATTATGTTTGTAGGATTTTGGTGGATTTTGGAAGTTTATAGAATTGCATGTCCATGCAATTAGCAAAAGAATTAAGTATTCCTATCAAGCCAATAATTGGAAGTAGATTGATGATGACCAATGAAAAATTCAATTACAACACCAAGGTAGACATTTCTGATTAGGTTTTTTGGTACCTTTGATTAAGACACCTAAGAATACTCAGTCCCAAGATGTGAATTTTGTCAAGAAAGTATCCATAGAGCAAGCTTTGAAGGAAAATCAGTCCCAAGATGGGAATTTTGTCAATAAAGCAACCATAAAGTAAGCTTTGGAGGAAGATGAATCTATTTTTGCGGTGTGGATCAAGCCAATTGTGCATGGAAGATCTGAGGAGGGTCAAAGGTCTCATTAAGCAATGGTTGATCAAATAGTCCATGATTTTTCATATGTTTCTAGATGATCTGCTAAAGGGATTACCCTTTGATTGTGGTATGCCCTTCAAGATTGAGTTATTGCCAAGAAGTACTTTAGTGAGTACATGGACCAGTACTTTTAGACCAATCTATCGATTCTCACCAAAGGAGTTGGATGAGCTTTGAACAACACTAGTGGAGTTGTTAAAGAAGGATTTCATACAAGATAGTACATCTTTTTAGGGAGCACCGGTACTATTTGTTCCAAAGAAGGATGGAGACTTTGTTTTTGTATTGATTATCGTGGCCTCTATACACAAACAATAAAAATGCATATCCCTTGCCTTGAATTGATGACTTGCTCAATCAATTGAGTGGAGCACAATATTTCTCCAAGTTGGATCTCCAAAGCAGCTATTGACAAATTCCCATTGATAAAGAAGATGTGCAAAAGACTACTTTTTGTACAAGGTATGGACATTTTGAATGGAGAGTTTTGCCTTTTGAACTCACTGATGCTCTAGCAATCCTCATGGATTAAATGCATCAGGTGATAGATTGGATGCATTAGGTGTTGGATGTGCTATCGGATTGGCATGTGGTGGTGTTCTTAGATAACATTTTAATCTATAGCAAGACAAAGGTAGAATATGTAAATCACATGCAAGAAGTCCTAAGATGACTATGTCAATGGAAGTTTTACTACAAGAAGTCAAAGTGTGCCTTTTGGTAGAAATAAATTACCTTCTTGGATCACAAGATCTCATTGGAGGGAATCAAGATGGAAGAGGAGAAAATCAAAGCCATTATTGATTGGCCTACTCCAAAGGATATTATAGAAGTATGGGTATTTAATAGATTGGCAATTTTTTACCAATGGTTCATCTATTATTATGCTCATGTAGTTGGACCATTGACCAACCTCTTGGGGAAGAACTTGAGCTTTCAATGGACCACCAAGCACAAAGAAACATTCCAAAAGTTAGAACATATGGTGTCTTCAAGATCCATTCTTCAACCATATGACTCTCAACTATCTTGTGTGGTTGATTTTGAGCTTTTAAATTTACAACTAGAGCCATGTTGTAAGAGGAATTCCTAGATGGGTTACATCCTATTGCCTTTGTGTCTCACCAACTCAATACTACAAAAATGAATTACTCTGCTCAAATCAAGAACAACTAGCAATAATATATGCCACCAAGGTATGGAGGCATTATCTCTTGGGAAAACAAGTGATCATGTTTAACCAATCACAAATCCTTGTTGCAAACATTACGTTTGGAACACAAGAAGAGTAGAAATCATTGATGTGAAGAACAACTACAATTATTTGACATCAAACTTGAGTAAAAACCTAATTGGTTCCATTTCATCCCTAATGCTCTATCATAACAGCTTGATTTGAAGTTTCTTCCTCTCATCATGGTGCCAATTACAACAATGTTAGTTGATCCTAAAGTCCAAATTGAGTTTAGGATAACTTTACAAGATCCCTTCTTTTAGATGGTCTAGGGTTGCTTTGCAACATGTGACAAGGATTACAACACCTTCTCCTTCAAGGAAGGCCTTATGTTTTGTAAGAGCCAGATCCATGTTCCAACCAGGGGTGATCTCCAACTTGTGCATCTTCAAGAAGCCCATGACTTACCAATTGTTGGTCACATAGGTGTGGACAAGACGTTGGGTACCCTCCAATGCCAATGATGGTGGCCCAACATGGCATGAGATGTCAAGAGTTTGTCAACCTTATGAGAGTTGCAATGCAACAAGGCCAACAACCAAAAACCAAGTGGACTTCTTCAACCACTCCCCATCCCATTTTCTCAATGGGAACATGTACGTTTCAATCTCATCACATCTTTGCACAAGACAAAGCAAAGTCACATAGCAATCGTGGTGTTTATGGATAAGCTTAGTAAATCTATTTGGCACTAACCATTGATACCATGGATGCTAAAAAATTTGCATAGATCTACATTGACAATATCTTCAAGTATCATGGGATGCCTCATGTACTCATCTCCAATTGTGATCCTTGATTTATTGGAAAAATTTGGCAAGCACTCTTCTAGATACTCTGCACCAAGCTTGCTTTGTCTATTGCCTATCATCCTCAAAATAATGGACAAAAAAAATTTAAAAATTGCACCTTGGATGATATGTTATATACCTTTGTCAACATTCACTATACCTATTGGGACAAATGTCTTGCAGCTATTGAAATTACATACAATAATTCCAAATAGGCAAAGCATTGGATTCTCTCCTTTCTTCCTTAATTTTGGCCAAGACCCACTTGTTCCAAATTCTCTTCTTTCTCCTCCTCCATCTCATGTCCCTCATACTTCTTGATTACCATATCCCAATCCCTACACAAGCAAAATCTCATCTCCTTGTTGCTAAGAATTGTCAAAAACAATATGCGGACCACCATCATTGTGGTCTCATCTTTCAACTTGGTATTAAGGGCATGCTCTCCTCTAGTAACCTACCCTCCCCCCCATTTGATACCCAAGTCCATAAACTTGGTCTTAATTTGATATGGCCCTTTGATGTCACCCAAATCATTTCTCTTGTTACTTATCGACTTTCCTTGTCTTATCATATCCGCATCCATCCTATCTTTCATATTTCCAAATTGAAACCCTTTGTTCCTAATCCATCTTCTTTTTCTCCTTGTGTCCAATCTCCTCCTCCTCTCATCCCTATCAATGATCATGAGGAGTATGAAGTTGATCATATCCTTGTAGATTGTCACATTCAATGAGATTGACAACAACATATAGAGTACAAAGTCCTTTGGAAAGGGTATCCCTTTCATGATGCCACTTGGGAACCTCTTTCTCATGTCCAAAATGCAAAAATAGTTATCCATGAGTTTGAAGCTTCAATAGTGATGAGGATATCACCAACTAGCGGTGGGTGAATATGTAACAATACAAAGTTTATCAATGAGTTAGTCAAGGCTAACAAAGTAGTAAATAAACCAAATTAACCTAGAATATTCTATAAGTATCTAGGAAGCTACTTGGGACCTCTTCCAAGTATTGTGTAATATGCATGCCAAATAGCAACTTCTAGAAGGAAGCTTCTTGGAGAGCTCCCAACTAGCTTAGCTTGCACGCCAAGTAGGCGGTTCCTAGAAGGATGCTTCTTAAGAAGCTTCTTGATTAACTTGGCTTGCAATCCAAGAATATGGCTTTAGGAAGCTTCTTGAGAAGTTTCTCAAGAGCCTTATATGATTTCTATATATACTAGAGCCCAAGCTCATGCTAGGCATTTGGAGTTTCCTTCATTATTAAGTGTCGTAATGTGATCTTCTACTTTGATCTTCCATTCTCCTATTCAAGAACAACTCACAATAGTAAATGTTACCAAGGTATGGAAGCATTATCTCTTGGGAAAACAAGTGATCATGCAAATCTATCACAAACTCTTGATGCAGATATTACATTTGGAGCACATCAAGAGTTGATATCATTGATGGGAAGAACACCTATAGTTGTCTGACATCAAACTTGAGTACAAACCCAATAGATTCCACATCATCCCCAATTCCTATCACAATGACCTGATATGAAATCTCTTCCTCTCATCACAATGGCAATTACAATAGTGTTAGTCAACTCAAAAGTCCAAATTGAGTTTAGGATCACTTTATAATAAGACAACTTCTTTCATATGATATAACATTCAACTTGCATCACACAATAAGGAATACAACACCTTCTCCTTCAAGGAAGGCATTCAGTTCTATGAGAACCAGATCTATGTTCTAACCAAGGGTGATCTACAACTTGTGCACCTTCAAGAAGCCCATGACTTACCAATTGTTGGTCACATGGATATGGACAAGACCTTGGGTACTCACAACACCAATGGTGCTATCCCTACATGGCATGAGATATTCAGGAGGTTGTTCAATCTTATGAGAGTTGCCAATGCAAGAAGGCCAACAACCAAAAACTGAGTGGTCTTCTTCAACTATTTCCCATATCATCTACTCGATAGGAACATGTGAGCTTAGATCTCATTACCTTCTTGCCCAAGACAAAGCAAAGGTCACACAACAATCATGGTGTTTATGGATAAGCTTAGTAAGAAAATTCATTTGGCATCAACCTTTGATATAGTGGATGCTCCAACATTGGCCCATATCTACTTCAACAATATCTCCAAGCATCATGGGATGCATTGTGTACTCATCTTCAATCATGATCCTTGATTCAACAAAAAAAATTGCAAGTACTCTTCCAAATACTTGACACCAAGCTTGCTTTATCCAAAACCTATCATCCTCAAACTAATGGACAAACCAATCATGCAAGCCATACCTTGGAGGATATGCTTCATGCCTTCCTCAACATTCACCATACCAACTAGGATGAATGTATTGCAATTGTTGAGTTTGCCTACAATAATTCCAAACATACAAGTATCAAATTCTCTCTCTTCTTCCTTGATTTTGGCCAAGACCTACTTGTTCTAGATTCTCTTCTTGCTCCTCTTCCATCTCATGTCCCTCATACTTCTTCCTTCTTGACCACAATATTCTAATTGCTACAACAAGCCAAATTTCATCTCCTTATTGCTCAAAATTGTCAAAAACAATACAATATATAGACCAACATTTTGTGATCTTACCTTTCAACTCAGTGATAAGGTCATCCTTTCTTCTTGCAACCTACCCTTACCTTTTGATACCCAAGTTTATAAACTTGCTGCTAATTGGATAGGTCTATTTGATGTCACCCAAATCATTTCTCTTGTTGCTTATCAACTTGCCTTGCCTTGTCAAATGTGCATTCACCATGTCTCTCATGTTTCCAAGTTGAAACTCTTTGTTCTTTTATCCATCTTCCTTTTCCTCTTGTGTCCACCCTCTCTTCCTCCTATCCCTATCAATGATTATGAGGAGTATGAAGTTGATCTTATCCTTGCACGACGCCACATTCAATGTGGTCACCAACAACATACAAAGTACAAAGTCTTTTGGAAAGGGTATCCCCTTCATGATACCACTTGGGAGCTTTTTTTCTCATCTCTTGAATGCACAAAAAATCACCCAAGAGTTTGAAGCTTCAATGGTGACAAAGACGTCACCAACTGGCGGTGGAGAGATATGTAATAATATCAAGTTTATTGATGGGTTAATCAAGATTAAAAAATTAGCAAGTAGGCCAAATTATCAAAGAATTGTATGAATATTCTAGGAGCATCTAGGAAGCTACTTGGTATCTTCCAAGTATTATGTAATGTGCATGCCAAGTGGTGATTTCTAGGAAGCACCTTCTTGCGAAGCTTTTGGCTATATTGGCTTGCATGCCAAGTAAGTGGTTTCTAGAGGAAAACTTCTTGGGAAGCTTCCTGACTAGATTAGCTTGCATGCCAAGTAGGCACCTTGTAGAAGGAAGCTTCTTGAGAAGGTTCCCAGTTAGCTTGGCTTGCATGTTAAGAAATAGGAAGTTTCTCAAGAGCCTTTTACGTACTCTAGGAGCACAAGGAATGGATGAGTCAACTAAGAGAGAATGTAGTGTATGTTGATATTATTTCTCCATCAATGTAATACTCCAAGGACAAGAGAAGAGAGAAAACACAGATTTCACACTCAATCATCCAATGTCCCAAAGGAGCACCTTCTCTTTATTATATAGACAAAGAGGATCTCCTCCAAGGAAGCTTCACCATAGGATTAGGCACACAAATAGATGACATGTCAGCAAGCTCCACCCTTAGATTACTTACTTGGATGGGTGACATGTTGGTCTTGGTCCTATCTGGTTGGTCAAACAAGCTTTGACCAGAAGGAATATTTTAGAGAATCTTGTAGGAATCTCATAATCACATGGGTGAGGTACCATTGGAAAGCTCTCAATTAGACAAATCAAGGGGAGGGAAGGCCAGCCTCTCCTCTTATGGGGGGTGAATCTGCACATTTTTTAGGCCTAATTCATTTGTTTAGGCCTTCAAAATTGCCTTCAAAGATTTTAGGTATATTTTGGTTCCTACTCTATTAGTGAAAGTCCCCTTTTGGTGATACCTCTTTCTGATCTGTTTAGTCCTCCATATATAACATCCATCCAGATGTTACCATACCAATTTTGAACTTTAAATCATATGTCTAGCTATTGGTTTTAAGGTTTTCAAGTCTATTTCAATTTCTGCCCTATTAGTAGAAGTACTCTTTTGGTGATACTTCTATTTGATCTATTTTGACCATCATGTATAACATCATTCAAGATGTTACCAAACCAACTTTCACATCTAGATCATATGGCTAGCTCTTGGTATTACAATCGAGGAAGATTGCAAATCTTTGGTCCAATCTGAGGGTAGTGAAGCAAAGTATAGAAGGTCTTCTTGTGCCGGTGAAGATAGACCATCTCTTGTCTATTGCAATAACACTTAGGAGAGAAAAGGATCCCTCCTCCACCTAGGTCACATAAGTCTCCAAAACTAGCCTATCATCAACCACAAAATGGGAGGAAAGTAGGGGTGCCAAGAGAGCTTAACTACCCAAAACTACTATAAGTGTCATCTCTTCCATAGATAATAGGCCTACCCCTCTGCACAAGATTGGTAAAGATGTTTGTCTACATGCCAAATCTCCCATCACACACTCAAATGTCCCTGGTCCAATGATATCACCAAAGATTCCCATAATCCTCTTATCAAAAGCTCTCACACATGAGAGGAACGCTAAGGAATGGGGAACCGTGTGCAGAAGGTAAGTTGGTCAACAGATAATACTAGAGGAGAGTATACTATGAGCCACTTGCAGATCTCCTAGTAGAGGAAGGTCATCCACATGGAGAATATCCTTTGCAAGAGCAAAGTTTAAGAAGCATGTGACAAAATCTTTGGATCCTATTGGTACTCCAAGAATATATAGTCTATCTATAGATGTGACACACCCCTCTAGAAGCTCAAGATGGGGAGGAATACCTTAAGGAGACCATGCTTTGCACTTTGATACCTCGACTCTCAAGCTTACAAGATATAGCTTGGTAGTCAAGTGATCAAAGGCATGCCTAATCTGATCTATGTGGCCTACAATGTGTATATCATTTGCTAAGTAGGGAAATACACAATGTAGCAAGGCCAAAGTAGTAGATAAGAGAGCTCTAAAGTGAGTCATGGCAAGAAAAGATCCTCCTAAAGGATCTCCTTGTCATGCACCAACAATTGACTCCAAGATGAAGATTCTCTCTTGTGACCACCCATGCTAGTAGTAAAGGGAAGCAAGAGAGTCATAGAACCACCACACAAAAGGAATGAGACTTGACAAGGATCTACCAGCCTCCCTAAGCTCTCTAAAGATGGATGCCCAAAACATGCTATTAAAATAATTCTCAACATCCATCTATAGGAAAATCCACTCTAAATAGATATCTAGGATTGCCTTTATACCTAGAGAAATAGCCTTGCAACATCTAGGTATAACTACTCTAAATTGATGTGGATTTAGGTGCTCTTGGCAGTGAGATTGATGCTAAAGGACAATGGTGGAGCTAACCAAGTGCAAAAAGATATCTCCAATAGCAACTGGTCTAATACCTCCTATGCCTTTATCCATCATGAGAAGTCAACTAGCCCTTAACACCCAACTAATTGACATAGAAATATCTCTCATCACTATTGTTGTAGCCAACTAAAACCTCTAATGGTGCTCCCTCTTGTGCCATAAGATGTAGTGAGCATAAGGAAGAGATAGTCTCATCAATGGGACTAACAATAGACAAAGGGTGTAGTGCTGATGTTGTGCTACTAAACTCTCATGCTTGACCTAATGTCCTACATTGTCATAATTGAGTGGAATTTATGGTATCCTATGGCAAAATCTATCTCCTAAATGTGTGACCCTAATTGACTCCTCCTCTAGGGCAGCCCAATCCCCCACTTGGAGTTGAGAAAATCTAGCAGCTACCTCTCTATGCCCCACACGCCCCCCTCTAGCATAACAAAGGCACCATCAAGGAAATAAGAGGCATAAGAACCATGTTAACTCGTCCAAGGGATCAAATGCTACACAAAAAGCATATCTAGCCTCATCATGGAGTTTATGGGGTAGCCTATAGAATAAATGTAGATATGGAAAACTAGTCTCAAATAACCCCAGGATACACCCCGCTTGAGATGCTAACCACTCCCACAAATTTATTGGTATCCTTGGTACAATCAACAAAGAGATAGAGGAAACATACACTCTTGAATGTCATTGTTGTTGATGTGGTTGTTTGCCTCACATGAGCATCCAAGTGTTCCAATCATAGTCCTTATGCATCTTTCTCACATGGATCTTTACCCCTTGTGAGGTAAAGCATTGGTGACACATTGTGCATTGTGTATCCTAAGCCCCTTTGGGCGGCACCACATAGAGAAGTGTAGCCATGACTAGCATAAGAATAACAATCCTATCACACAATGCTCCTCTCCATATCTTCCCATACTTGCAAAACCACAACCCCTCCCATCCCAACTCTCATGAGTAAATACAATCTCTATAAACCCTAAAAACTAAAAACTCTCATAACTTTCAATTTCTATCTCAAAAAGTGTCTAACTAAGTTCCCATGGAACTCAAACATGGATGCCAAGAGATTATAAGTGAAAGTTCCTTCTAGGTGATTATTGCACATTGAGAGTGATGGGTCCATCATTCTCAATGTACAATAATCACTCTAAATCCCAACAAACCTAAAAGTATTCATTCTTTCTATTCAATTCTCCATAGCCTTCAATCTAAGTACCAATAGGACAAAAATTGAAAAAATTAATAGAATTGACTATTCACTCATATGATGTATGCAGGTAAGCTCTCTAAAACTCTAGAATAACCTTCTTTCCTTGTCTCTTTCCTCTCTCTTCTGATCCAAAACTCAAACTACAAGTAGGAAAACCCTAAATCAATCTTGACCGTAGACTAACAAGAGAATGTTGTTTTGCAAATTGGTTGGCTAATACTTCTTTTCATTATCCTTGGTTTTGTCAATTTGTTGTATTATAGTTTTAGTATTGTATGTTTTATTCATTTCACATTACCTTGGTAATTAGTAATGAATACCAAGCAATAGTATTCATAGGTCATAGTTGACTAGTTCAACGTTGGGTACAAATGCAATATATGGACTAGTGCGCCTTTTGAATCTTCAGTATTGTCCTCATGAATTTAAAATATTATACTATATACTGTCTTACCAAGATATTATTTGAAAAATCTCATTTAAATATGGGCTACAATAAGAGCTATGTATTTTCTCGAGCTACTTAGTTTATAGGATCTTATTCCATCATAAATAGTGAGATATATCTAATCTACCCAGGAAATCTTATCATAAAATATAATATTAGAAGGTGGTATAAAAAATTAATATTGAGTTTTATTATTTCAGAATAAAATTTACTCTGTGATGTGTTAAATAAATTATAAAATTTCTATTGAAACATCTTTAATTTGAATAAATGGATATTTCATGATTGTATGCACCTTTCAACCTACGTTGGATCTAGAAATGATATAGAATAATATGGAGGAATTAAGGCTATTCCTAGGAACTATATTAAATTGCTACAAAAAAATTCATATATATGCGTTTGTCAAGATGGAGTAAGGTTAACATGCAAAATTTTTTGTTTTATTTCATATTTTAGACAATTTTGTAATATTATGCCTTTGAAATATTTAATAATTTAATAAATTTATATTATACAGTTAATTTTTACAAGCTGATAGTTGGAGAAAAATTAGAAAAGATAAATAGACTGAATAAGAAGAAAGTGAATAACAGTCTAAAACAAATTCATCCAAGATAAATTTCTTGGGAAAGAATAGATTTCTCAAGCTTGTTGGATACTTGCCATGAATTATTTAACATAACACTATTCGAAAAATCAATTTCCATAACTTAGGCTATATTATTCTGTTTATTAATTATGTCGTTTTAAAATCTATTAGCTTCGATGGATTCATATGTGTATACCTCTTGTCCACTCCACTCCTTTGGCTTCCCTTCCCGTGTACTTCTCATCCGCTAGTAATATAGATGATGGTGTACACCATCTAGTTTAGTACTGCAAAGTTTATTCGCCCCGAAATATGCCCCATATAGGGAAACAATCCATTCACACAATTCATTTTAAATTATGAGTTTTGAATACTAATCGTGCGTTCATCCCATGAAGGAAACACTCGCTAAAGTAAATATGTCTCGTAAAAAACATTTTTAATCAATTCAAATTGATGACATATAAGAATTGGTGAATATTTTGGAACCAGATCATAATTACTTGGTTTTTTAACTTTTAGATGAGAAGCCTGCTAATATTCCGTTCAATACAACTTTATTGGATTCGTTGATAAACTAACATACATATAAATCATAAAATTAATTTCTAGATTAACAATACCGAAACAAAAATATTACTGATAGTTACACCTGTGCTTTTGATTGCGGATATTCGGATTCAACATAGATTACGAATGATTTTTAAAGGTGGCCTCGGTGAATGATACTTACATGGAGTTGGATTCCTTCTTACATGGAGTGATGACATGGCCTTCAATGCATTCATATGGGAGTGTGAATATATTTATCAACACATTTCAAGGAGTGCATAAAATTTTATCATATTAAACATTAGGGTACCATTTTTATTCTCATATATTTTGGAGTATACTTTAGACAACTTGTGTTTATTGCTCTACTAAGGACATAAGTTGATAAAATCCATAAGAGAACAATATCCATAAATTGATACGCTCCACATGAGATGTTTCTAGTAATCCGTAAACCTTATGACTTGTATAGTTCAGTTATCTTAGGGGCAAAATAAATGTTTTCTCTTTAATATTTCATGACACTACTACAAATTACGCCCTATTCCTATTAGCAAAATTTTATTTAATATGTATTTTATCTTAATTACTTGAATCAGGTTTATACTAAAAACTATGTACTTGCAAGCACACATAATCTCAATTCATGTCATACTTAAATGACTTGGATTAAAACATAATTCCAATTCCATAATGGTACATATACCAGATTCATGATTATAATGATATATATCACTATACTTTAATTTTCAGTTGAATATAGACATAATTAAATTATACCTCATGTCTACATATCAGTGCCTTGATCAAATATTACAGTATTGATATTTTAGAAAAAATAATTTAAAATTTATTATTTAACAAAGTGGCCTTACAAAAGTGCATGTAAATAAGCACTATCCAAGAGAGGAATATATATTAGCATATTGATATAAAAAAAATTATCTTAATTATTCTATTTTTATTTTTATATATATACATAATAAATGTATGATTTTCTTGTGAAAGTCATCAATTACACTAAACCTAAACCAACAACTAACTCTCCTTAAAAACGACTTGCTACAAAATACTTGAATTCTTATATACTCTTTTTTGTTTATGTATTTATCCAAATAGAGGTTCTAGATGAAATTTGATTCTTTGGACGTGCTTCTTCATATGTATGGACTTTTATTTAATTGGCCTACTTACTTCTTTTACTATCTTGATGTTCTTAGCATTGTAAGTGATGTAGATACAACATATAAAACATTTCCTTATGCAAATCTACAACATAAAGACAAACACACTATTATTATGTGGACATGATTATTTTTAATCTACATTAATTTTTGCACAAAGTGAGGGTGTTGTCATCTTTTATGCAGTAACACACAAACATATCATGGTTCATCCTATCAAAGTATCATCTTTTAAATTTTTCTCAATCCTTAAGTTCATAGGTGTAGGTACTTCATACTTCCTCCACTATGAAAGATCCAAAGTGTTTGTGCTAAAACTTCCATTGTACACTTTTGATCGAAAAGTTTTCAAATAACTTTATCTACTCATAATTTTTGAATTGTTCAATTTTATTCTTACCTTACTTCTTAATACAATTGTATAGTTGCTTTTATTATGTTTACTTAGTTCAAAATCTAATTTTCCCTTTTCAAATCCAATTAGTTGCTACTTACATACTCTCTTTCACATCCCTAACATAAAAGCTTCCCATTATATAATTGAGTAAATTTGGTTTGAATTAATTACAACTTTTTGGGAATTATTTGGACTATGTTACAATAAGGAAATAATCTAAGTTATGATGTAGGTCAAGTTACCAACTTGACTCAAAGTAATTTAACATATTAACAATAAGTCTTCTTTTAGTAATAGTACTAAGTTTTCTCCCATCTTATTGATTCAGAGGGTTGAGAAAACTTCATCTAGCTTACCTAATAGTATTAAATTGTATAAAATTTTCAAGTATAATGACCTTGGGAATAAGAAGAGTATTAAAGTATGTAAATTTTTACTTGATCTAGTTACTTGATAGTCATTGTAATATATTAACTCAAGAAAATACTCTGTATTTTTTCAAAGAAGGATATCTGGACTGAAAGTATATAATTCTTAAAATCTTTTACCCAGGGTAAAAAACTAAATAAGAATACTTGTTGAGTTATTGATTTTCTAACAATCCTAAAATTATACAAGAAAGAGATTCTTAACTTTAACTCATCTTAAAAAATGAAGTTAGGAAGAGGATTGAGGCTTGCAAGGACTATATATTTATTTCTAAGCTAGGACTAAGGATTTTTCCTTCAAGGGCTACCATCTTAGATAATTGACTTTGCCAAAAGTTAGTTGAGGCTTGTGAGCCCTATTTACCTATCTTTAAGTGCAGTGGGTTTTTACTTTATTTTAGTGCATCATAACAATAATCTTTTAGAGCTAAGTGGGGATACATTATTATTAGCAAGCTTAGATGAAAAGCGGTGAATAGTAAAAGTAGGTGATAAAAGGAGTTTTTATGTAACAAACCAACGAGTAAAGTAAGAGAATGGAAGATAAAAAGAAGAACTCATAATTAAAAGAAATTCCAAATGGTTGAGTTGAGCTTGGGCTTTGGTATTATGGGGATTTGTAAGTTCAATGCAAGACTCCATAGGAAGCTTCACTAGAAGTTTCCTTCTAGGAGGCACCTTTCTTGGAATACAAGCTAAGCTAGCTAGTTACTTGGTGTACAAGCTAAGCTAACGGTTTATTTGGCTTACAAGCTACTAAATCCTTTGAAGGTTCTAAAATGTTCACACTAAGAAGCTTCTTGGTTGCTTCTAGAACATTCCAACAATTCTTCTCTCTCTCTCTCTCTCTATATATATATATATATATATATATATATATATATATATATATATATATATCTCTCTCTCTCTCTCTCTCTCTCTCTCTCTATTTCCTTTTATCTATACTTAGCTTTTGCTAACTTGCTACTATAACAAGGTAAACTAGATTGCTTTTGTGAGTGATTGAAAATACGATAGTATAGTAGATTAATAAAATAAATCATCTTAAATTATATATTTATATGTATATATTACACTTTTAGAAGATTTTCTGGTGCAAAAAAGGTTCATAGAGGAATATTGGAAAGAACTTAAACACCTCAAAGTAGTATATCCAGAATTTATCCATGATAGTATAATTGAATACGTTTAGTAATTCAAGAGAGAACCTTCACATAGATTGGATGTAAAGTGATAAGGAACCTTATTAATAATTGAGTAACTTGGATAAGATCGTACATTTTTTTAAAGAATGTAAAAATAGAAAGCCTAAGTTCTCACAATTATGGCAAACTCTTATTAAATATTTGGCCAACACTAGATCACATTATAGTGCTTCTTATGTCTTCTTGAACAAGAAATGATTAGCAATTTTTTGGTCATAATGTTCACTTGATACTATGATGCATAGGGTTTGATCTTTAGTGATCCAAATTCTTCCATGTTTGAAAACCAATCTATAAATTTTGATGGCCTGGTTTGACCAACTATCATTAATTGCTTTATCATATTTTGTTACTTTTGTTAAAGTGTATCATCATATAAAATGAATCATCTTTTTGCTTATAGTATTCATTATTGACACGTGTGTTTTAGACATCTACAATTTGATTTTTTTACTCCACATGCACAATATTCATATCAAATTGTTCTTATTACTCAGCCCATCAGAATTATTATTTAGAGAGATCTTTAATATCTCTAAATCTAGGTTTATCAAAGAAAAATTCCTTATCTCTTAAGAAATGATTTTGATTAATTGATAGCCAATACAATGAAAAAACTCCTCCCTCATCATCAAGTGGTAATTTTTCATTGTTGGTATAACTTCCAAGAGCATTAAGGAAATGGAAAATACAATGAACAACTCCTCCTTGCAAATCAAGTGGTAGTTTTGTTTTGTAGTAACTTTCAAGTGAAGAAAAAAAATGATGCCATCCATCCATCTTTCTTTGATGCTAAAGAGCACCACCATTTTTTGATCCAAATTTGTCATGATTGGCTTACTTGGATCACATTACTTGAGGATAGGTACATTCAATTATGTATCCTTCAAAGTGTGGGAGCTCTTGTATAGTCTCTCATTTCTCTCTAATGGTTGCCTTTTATTCAAGCTTTTGCAAGCCTTGCAAAATATTTAAAAAATATATGAAATAACTTGACGAGGCCTAGAAAATTGTTTAATTGTGTTTGATCTTCAAGAACACTCCACTTTTAGATATATTTCTTTCATTCATAGTTTGAATACCTTCTTTACTTGATGTCCTTAGTCATCAATGGTAAAAAACTTGTACATATAGCTTGTTATCTCTTGAAATTTGAAGAATTTGTTTAAAATTATTCCTTAATGATCCTCTAAGGTTTGACTATAGATCAGAAGGAACTATGGTGCACATAATTATAAAATTTTGCTGTCTTTGCATACTTTTCTCAAATATGAGGGGTATTTGTTTCATATTTAGAGGCAAAAACCTTTATGATTTGGAGATTTTTTGCATCCATCACATTATATGGCAAGCGTACCAAGGAGGATTTGAAGAGTGTTACAAGTAAAAAGAAGAAACCAAACAAAAGAGAGAAGGTACTTAGAGTCTTTGAAAAGAGTATTGTAACCAAAGGCCGCATTGCAAATTTAAGCTCTTGCGCCATGCGTGAGTAAAGAACTGCCACCAAGAACCATTGATGGCTACCAAGGGGTTCTCATGTGTGGATAAGGATTGTGCATCTACCAAGGATAGTTGACAGAAGATAAATGACCATAAATTTGAGACCATGAGCAAGTAATTCTTTCTTTTTCACTAATTTTCCTTCAAGTTAGTTACTCTTTGGTAAGGAACATTCTTGAGAGTATAACCCAAAGATAGAGCAGAGACTTAGAAGTCTTTGGATTGGTTAGTCTTCATGTTAGTTTTTTTAACTCCCAAATAATAGATTCCTTTGCAGAGCAAAGAAACTCCTAACAATAGTTGGCAGGTATGTAGTTACAAAGACCTAACTTGAAGACCAATAATCTCTTTGCTTCTAAATATTTTTAGGCCAAAAAGGACCACCTACCTTACCATCAACCAAGTTATTTTCTTTGACCAGTTCTATGAAAGGAATAATAGCAAAATAGGTGTCTATGTTCTATCAACATGGCCACCCTATGCTTTGAGAACAAGAGGATGATGAAGGAGCTACCTATGTGGCCTCCTTTGTGATTCATTTATACATGGGTGTTATTTTGCTGACCAAGGAGGAGAGAAGAAGTTCACTATCCATAACCACCCCAATGACTAATTCTTGTAACTTGAAGGAAGAAGAATAATCAAAAGAATCCAAGAAGGTAATAAAGAGTTTGTTGCCTTTGGTAATATTTGAAGGTGAAAGGGGATGAATTTCCTCTAAAAGGAGGAGCTCTCTTTCATCAAGACCAACACATCCTAAAAAGGGAGTAAGAAGAAATCTATAGGTAATAGCGGTTTCTTCAAAAGAAGATGAAGCTAAAGATGAAGTATATAAAGATGAGGAGGAAAAATTAACTATCATGACACACTTTGTTATGAGCCCTAATTTGTTGTTGCTTTTGATTGTTTTTTTCATGTAAATAGTCCAAACCAGACATTTAGAAGTATCATTTATAGGAAGTATGGACTCTAAAGAGGTTGTATTCTTGCAATATAAGGATGTCGATGCCTAAAAAAAATGGACTCTCCATAGTTGCCAGTGAGAATGTGTACGGACTCATTTTATTTCCATTCCATAAATTTACAAAGAGAATTCTCAAACAAAACAAAACCACTCCAATATAAGGAAGCCTCAACACCACAAGATTCTATGGAACAATGGGGGCCACAACAACTTTCTAACAAATACAAAACTCTGTCAATTTTTGCCACTATTTTAGGATCACACAAAAAGATATGCACACCACTAAAGAACTATTGACAATTGTTGAGAATGCCCAATCATGAGTGAAATGGGTAATCATGGCCCTTCACTAACTGCCACAATGATGAACCCACCCCGTTGGGACTTAAAAAGACTAACTTTCACTTTCTCTTCTTGCATTTCTCTCTCTATGACCACCATCTCCTATGACATCATGCAAAAACACTTTTAGCATGGATTGTCAAATTTTGTTGATATTGTTAGGAGTACAGACAAAAAATCATTAAACATAGTAGAAATTACACCATTGTGCAAATTGGAATATTCAATCATGACAAGACAAACTAATGAGAGAGGAATCAAAGTGAAGAGTAGCAAGGTGGTAGAAATCTTCAGAAAATTGCTGTAGATTTCTAAATGGGGACTATATAGCACCAACTACATCAAGAAGAGGAGAAAACCTTCTTGTTATGGGATTGGGGTCTTGTGGATGGAGCCATGTTGTAGGAAATCCACAACAACATCAAAAACTTAAGTGGGAAATCCTTACAAGGATGTCCTATGATGTGGATATAAGGTCACTAGCAGCAAATATTGGCCACAAATTGCTCCCCATTTGGCAAAATTCATATCAATACTTTGCATGGTCAACCAACAAACAATTGAGGTAGAGGATCAATGACTTATTTTTTGGGGCAAAATCCACAAATGTGTACAAGATTGAAGACATGAAGGACCCACTTGCCACTCACTTACAAAATGATAATGCAATTTTTTTGTTCAAAGTAAACAAGTTATGTCAACAAAAATTAGGTGATCTTTTTTGGGCTTATACACAAGCAAAAATTGGTTCATTGGGCCAAAGATATTTTGTGAGCATGTTACCAACCTTTTGGAGGACAGGATGGAGGGTTTTATCACCATCATGCCCACCTTCATCATCCACTTCTACAATAGAATGAACCTCTTGATGACAAGGAGAAGAAGGAGAAGAAGTTCCTATCACACCTACATTATCTAGCCTACTTTAACGGAGATCCCAACTTGTTGAAGGTAATATGAGGCACCAAGTAACATGAGGCAAACAAACAATACACCCAAATTGACATCACCAAGTAACATGAGCCAAAAAAAACACTCAAACTAAGAACTTTATACGAGTAGTAGAGACATACAACTCTATTAAAATTTGATGAAAGATCCAATGGCTTGTGCAAAAATTCAAGCTTTGAAGAAACAAAAACAACTAGAGGAGTTGGAATCTTTGTCAAAGGATAGTGGGAGTAAAACCATATCATACAAATAGACTTAGGAAGGATGTCCTTCACAAGGCCAAGAGGTGGCACTTGAACAAAATGCTAGAGTTGCTCAATGTGTGAGATTTGGGAGCAAGGATTTGGGAGCCCTTCACACATATCATATTTTCATAGTAGACAAGAATAAAGTGGGACCAAATGATGAGGTATGATTGTTGCCCCCACCTAACAAAAAAAATGCATATAATAGGTAAAGAGAAGGAGACAACTATGGAGTTTGTCCCTCCAAACATGGCTCAAATCTTCACTTTTGGGGAAGCTTTGTGTTGAGATGAAACAACCCCTATCTTGTGGCAGATGTTGTCAAAACTACCAATGATAACAAGGCAAAGACATTTTGCCAAAGCTCAAGGGACAAATCCCATTAAGCTCAATATGTGAAGGACAAGTGAGCAAGGGTGATGTCATCGCTAAGACCATATTTCCAACCAACAATAATGATATGGGAAGGGACAAGGGAGTAGCCTTGGCTCACAAAGCAAATGAGACTACTATCTTGGGCCATGAAAAGAATCCTACACCTAAAAACAAGAAGACCTTACAAAGACAAATGGGCAAGGGTTGCAATTCTTTACCTTGGCTTATGGCGGCCTGCACCATTCCACAGTAATGCCAATGATGGAAGCATTGGAAGAGCTTTTGTGGATATACCAGAGGTTGGATCCCAACATGAAGGAACCATCAGCTCTTATTTTCCACTTGCATCATCTGTCCAAACCCTGATGAATGAAAAAGAAAATGAAAGTGAGAAGCACCTAGAGTAGTTCCAAAGGGTTGAACTAAAATACTAGGAGGATTATGACAAACTAATCTACAGCATAAAGAAAGAGGTTAACAACTATAGCCTGCAAGTCTTCCACCAAAGAACTCAGCACAAGGAGGAGATAAAAAATCAGTAAGATGAACTCACACCACTACAAAGTGAGTTATAAATGGCCCATGTGGAAGCAAAGGTAGTGGAGACTTGATAAAACAATCTGAAGTAGTTAATTGCCCTCTGCATCTCCAACCTATCTACCAACCTAAAACAACAATAGGAAAAGGTATTGGAGCAAGACAAAAATTTGCCAAGAGATGACCAGAGAGTTGAGTGCCAAAAGAACCAAACTAAAGAATTTATGATCTAGGATCCTCACCACTATCAGTCATACAACCAATCAACTACTTAGTCAATTGGAACACATGGCCAACAAAAACCTCCCAAAAACAAAGGTGAAGGACTTGCATACTCAAATTGATATGCTAGAAAGGAAGTCTAACTCAAACAAGCAACTCAAATTGTTATCTACAAAACTCCAAAGCTACACTAATGCCAAGTTCAAGGAGACTTGGCCCAGCTTTGAATGAATCACGGAGCTATTTAAAGGAGCTTGTGGACCTTGTTTGCATTTGACAAGGAGCTGAGAGTTTAATCTAAGTCCCACATGCTCCTCCTACTAGGGAATAATGATTAAGGCCTCTTCTTACAAAGATAGTCATGGTCATTCTTGTTGCTAACAAGAAGACTTTGTTTTGTACATACTAACAACACCTTCATTTATGTAGCCTTAGGAAGATCATAAATTTATGTAAGTCATACGCAAGTATCCAAGCTAGATCAGTACATAGTAATAGGTTGTTATGTGGTAGATCATCCTTGACGGGGTGATTACAATTGCAACTACCTACCATTAGGTTTAAGGTTAGGATAAGATATGACCAAGATTGAGTGGTTTAGATACTTAGGAAATTTCCATCCATTATAACCATTGGATATTTTTGTGGCCAAGTAGGAAATGTATAAAGGCTAAGGCCTAATATCCACCAACTCCATTTGGTGCATTCTTCTTTTGCAAGTAAAATAAAAAATTTATACCATCAAGACACATGAGTTTGTGTTTGCGTATTAGTTTTCCCTTGAATGAATGATTTTATGCTTAACTTGTTTGGGAGTGAAAAATCTTGAAGGATGAACCTAGGCACTAAAGTGCAACAATGCATTTGTGTGGGACTAGAGAGTGGTTCTCTAGGAGTTTGTCCATAGTCAAGAATGATACAAGAACAAGCTTGCATAGTCTTGGCATCTCATCTAGTAACACTCCCAAATAAGATTGAGTAGCATAAATTGTTGCTGACTCTCATGACCTTGTGCCTTTTGGGAAGGATTGAACATAACATTCTGTTTTTAGTCTTCAAAGGGATGTAAATTTTGAAACCTCTTCCACTAGGTTTAGTTCACAAAGTCATCAGTCTTCCTTCATATAGTATTGTTGTTGGATGCTTCTTGTACAACTTGTGGTGGGTGTACTATAAAAATTGTAGCTCCTATGAATCTCACCTTGGCAGT
This sequence comes from Lunularia cruciata, assembly GCA_948567375.1. Taxonomy (NCBI): domain Eukaryota; kingdom Viridiplantae; phylum Streptophyta; class Marchantiopsida; order Lunulariales; family Lunulariaceae; genus Lunularia; species Lunularia cruciata. The sequence goes on along the minus strand of OX419761.1, from coordinate 19,242,849 downwards.
TTGAGGCTTGGATGGACATTGATGAATGAAGTAGCTCCAAAATGAATTGACGTTCATTTTTGAATAAACTCACACTTCCTTAGGAATTCCCAAGATTTGACTATTTAGCATATAGGGGAATAGATTGCATAACATTTCATAATCACTTGTTTGGATGAAATTACTCTCTTTTGGGAATGATGATGCCCAAGAGGCTAAACATGAAATATGGATTGTCTTTATTATGACCCAACCTGCCTTGTTTTAGCCATGTCCAACCTATATCCTTGAGGGAACAACCTGTTCTTACTAATTATACTACAGTAAGTCAACATTGAGTCACCATACTAACCTTGCAAGGGTCTGACATAGAGAATAAGGGAGAGGAAAAATAGGAAGGGGCAGATTTTGCTCCACAAGGTGAGACTAGTCACTAGAATGAAGGTCAGAAGATTGAATGAACAAAGAAAAACCAACTACTCTTGTACAGCCAATATCACCCTTGGAGTTAGAAATGACTAAGACCAAAGAAGGAATGACCAAGGAAGAAGAGGTTGAAGGAGAGGATGTCCTTGAAAAAGTAATATACAAAGGAATTGTAATACCTAAAGTAAGACCAATAATATCCTTTGATACTGATGACTTCTTAATCAATTTGGTAGTATCCTTACTTACCTACTTGTAGGTGATTTTACCACAAAACCATGAAGTGAATGATTGACTAACCCAAAGTGAATGACTACACTTTGCTAGCAAAGAGGCTCCATGCCAATGATTTTGGAATGAAGGCAAAGAATGACTATGGCAAGATGAAGCCGAGAAGTACCAGGTCTTGTACAATGAAGAGTGTAGGAAAGGAGATATATTCTTTCAAGATACAATGGCCTAACAAGAGATAATATTTGCTTAAGTGCAGAGAAGAGCCAAGACCAAGTGCTCTAGAAACTTCAAGAAGAATTAAGTGTACTCCAAGAGAAGAGCATTTAGGGGCAATAGTTGTATGAGGTAATTATTTGTACCAAGATTACTTATATTGATGAGTTGCAGCACAAACTATAAGGGTAGAAAGAAAGAAGTATCACTCAAGAAAATAAAATAAATGAGTACAAGAAAGAGACCAACCTTTGGTTAGAATCCTTACAAGTAAATTTAGAAAAGAAGGCATAGAAAGTTTCAAAATGACCAAAAATCATGGAGGAAGTGAGTGAAAAATTTTGGAGTTTGTATGCTACTCCAAAGGAAGCTAAACCAAATAGATCCCAAAGATTATAAGATCTTTGGAACCAATTCATGATGATCAAGGAAAAAGCAATAGTAAGAAAGACAAATCTACAAGAGCTCAACCAGCAAGTATAGATGTTGGAAGGGAAGACCTAGAGATGGATAAATATCAAGTTTAAGGAGCATTTAGGTAGAAAGTCAAAAAATCTTGTGTCACTTTGGTATTAGAAATAGCAGATTACAAGGAGAGAATAGAACTTTTCTTAAGGAAAGCTAGAAGTGAAGGAACTTTTTTGCAGTAATTAGTGCCAAAAATCCTTGATTGAAGTAAATCTTCTTAGTTGTGATCTTTGGAGTAGGAAGAAGTCTAAAGATGAAAAAGGTAAGATTTATTTAGGGAAGAGTAAATACCTTCTTGGGATACATGGATAGCTATCCATGTTGGACAAAGAAGCAATATAAGATAAGACAAGGATAAATAAACCAATGTGGATGTAAGGAAATGTAATCTTGATAGACTCATGCACTTCCAACACCATTAGATCTTTTTTTCAGTCAGAGTATGCAGTGCTATTTAAAGCTTCTACTCCCTACAAGTGATTCATGCAATACTTGGAAGTTGAATAAAGCAAAAGAGCCAAAAGCTCTTTATTGCTTTTGCTTTATTCCACATATTGCTTGTGTACCTTTGGTGAGTATAAGTAATGAATCTTCATAGTAGGAACACAAGTAGTTGACTGCGTGTGATCACTAGTGCTTGGCTAGGGTTTGAGATCCCTAGTAGTTCTAAAGGAATGCAATAATGCCTTGATGAGTCTTCATGGAACTATAGTATTGCAAGTACCATGAAAACAAAGAAAGAAAAGAACCATTACCAATGCAAGGAGATTTTGGAGTCATTCCTTTTGGGGAGAGTAGAATGTTGTCTTTGTAGTAAATTGAGCCTCTTTAGGGTGACTTAATCATCAACTTCAAGAAATAGTTGAAAAATAACCTTGTTGAAAGTGATTTTGGAGTTTTATTTTGCCATAGTGTGTTGTATTTGGTGACACTAACCTCATGTATGAGTGGTTCCTGCCCAAGAAGTTAAACAAGAAATAGTGAAGAACTATAACAATGACAACTCTCTTCAAATCTAAATATTTTCAAACCATATCTATGAGGGAACTACATGTTTCTTATTGTTATATCATATTTTGGTCAATATTGAGATATCATATGATCATTATAGCAAATTTCTCCAAGAAGGATCAAGAGATATTGTTTATGAATCCTATATAGCAAGTTTATTGGTGAACCAAATGGTATCCCTATATACTAAAAAAAAACTTGTGTTGAAAAAAGTCTTTGGAACATCCTTATCTTCAAATGGATTTTATTGTTTTTATTTTATAAATTGAACTTTGGAAAAGTATTGAGTACCTTGAAGCTAATTAAAAATTCATCCAAATGAGATAAAAGATACTTTCTTTTTCATAGTTTGTTGATTTAGTATAAAAATTTGAATACATATCCTTTATACATCATTCTTAAAAACAAAATTGACTAGGGCTCTATACATGGACACACTTGGTCACTTGATTGAATCCTTTCTCAAAAAATTCCTCCAATTCATCCACCTATTCTTCTATCTCTTTGGGAGCCAATCTATATGGAGCTTTGCAAGGTAGTATACTCCCTACAAGAGCCTAAACTTGTAATTTACTCTTTGCTACAATGGTACACTTGTAAGCCAACATGTCTCTCACTCCAATGATGGCGATCATGGAAACAAACCATGAGCTAAGAAAGTATAGAACAAACCTTCATGTCACTCTATTAAATCCAAAATTCCAAAGCACCTCCAAGACGGAAGAAATTATTCATTAAAGAACTCAATGACAAGAAGATAGTTGCAAATGAATAGATATTAAGGCAAACTTCATGCCTTGATTGTAGTTGTGAAATCTGTACACATAAAATTACTAATTTTAGATTAAAAGAATATACTAAGAACAAATCCAAGAGGATATGCACAATCATAAGAAAGATCTTCATACATATATGGCCTTATTTTGACGTAAAAATTTAGCTAATAATTCCTTCATATGGATTATTATTGGACTATAAAATATCTACACAAAAATATCTATTGAAGCCACATGTCTAAACTCTTTCCATAAAATTAAATATCTAAGAATTATACCAAGTCAATATATTACAACCAAATTAATGATACAGTTCTTGCAAGTTTCTAACAAAAAAAAACCACCTTTATCTTGACTTTGACTAATTCTAGTTAATCATAATTAATTTAGAAGCTTGGTTAAACTCTATAGAGAAATTCTCTTTTAAATACTGAACATATCAAATTAGATACATAGATAGAGCATGCATGTAGCTATGGGTATTAAAGACCATTTGGTAATTCATTTGGATGCTAAAGACCACTTGGTAGATTGGGTGTACCTCTCTAGGGAGTGGATAAATTAGGCTACCATGCTACATGAATAGGAATTAACTTTTGCTGATTTTCACTTGGGTATTATAGATCATTTGATGGATTATTTGGGTATCAAAGACAATCATAGATCATCTAAGGATATATTCTTGTATTTCATCCAATATAGTTGGTTTATCATGGACATCAATATTTTTCTTGGTCTTCATTACATTTCTTTTTTATGCAAAGAAATATATATCTTTTTATAGATAGCAATTTTCCCAATAAAAAGTAAGTGTAAGTTTTTCTGTATTGGACCTCATAGATCTCCTCTAAACCTATTTCCTTGATGAGGCATTTGGGTATATTATTGGTGTTGTGCAATCTTCAATTCCACAAATATAATGCTATTTAACATATGTTGTATGGTTTCCCCCTGGTCAAAAAGGAACTTAATAATATTTTGACTAACACAATAGTCTCTTGATTTGATTTGATTTGATTGATTTTTCCTTTGCTCTCTCATTAGTGTCTCTCCTTGAGTTTTCTTACAAATTCCTTCTTGAACAAGATGAGTACGTCTACTTTGCTCATGTATAGAATATGGACTTAAATCTCAATGTAAGGATGGTCACTCTTTGAGGTAAATCTGAGATCTTATGAGAAAGTTATTACATTACAAAGCTAACAAGCTTTGACAACATTAGAGTTTCACTAGAACACTATCAACCAAAAATGATATAATAAACATTTTTGCATCATACAAAATATGACAAGATAGATCTTCATGCAATAGAGCTATCTTTATAATACTCTTGTTGCTCCCTTAGAATGGTTCAATTTTTTGGATCTTTTATCATCTTTTGTGAAATATTTTATCTCTATTTGAGCTTAGATTTATGTCCTAATGTTAAAAAAATAAAATTATTTGATGGTGAGATCACTCCTCTAATCAAAGACACCTCTTGAGCCATAATACTGAATATTTCTTGTATCAATTTCTTGGAATACCTTTACTTTCTTTTGAAACTAATTCATCTTTTTTATTTATTGGAACAAGCTCTATATGATTGATTGTAAAATTCCTCATTTGGTGAAACAAGCTCTATATAATCAAATTGTCTATTTTTTCATCCTTTGGTTGGAAGTGTTGCACTTCCACCAAAAACCACAAGCACTAGTTTCAGTAGATGTGAATTGAAAATCTCATTGTTCTTCTCTTCACCAAATCTTCAAAAAATCCATCCTTCCATGCTACTTTGGACACATATTGATACTAAATATCAACTTTGATTTTGATATTTACAAATTGGCTTTGAATTAAAAAAATTTGTATAACATGATATTAAATGGAACAGTCTGATCAATCAACATAAGTAACCTTGGAATCACCACCAAGTTAAGAGACTCCATTATTTAGGTTAGGAATTTCATGCCAAATATATGCACAAAATATTATCTCAAGACTTGTTTTCCATGAACTTAATTGAAAGGTGAAACGTATTTGGGAAGGTAATTTGAGTCTATAGAATACTTCTTGATCATCCATTCTACTTCATTCCTTGTATCTTATATTAAAACATTTGAGAGTTGGAATTTCACTTGGCTCTAACTTACTCTATAATATAATTCTTCCACCTTACTGTACTTGCAATTTAGTAATGATTTTCAACCTCTCTGGTAAGTCTCTCAACTTTCTTCTACACTCTTATTGTATCATTTCCTTACTTTTCAAAGAGAAGTAATCTACAATTATGGACAACAAACTCCACTCTTATTTGCAACTTAAGTGGACATGCAAAATTCTCCAAAACATAGTCCAAAGACAAGACACTCCTAAGGATCACTTTCTCTTCTTTGTATAATAAAATGCTTCTAAAAAGGAAAATCACCATTACTTATAAAAGTGAATTAAAAACACAACAAACATACTAATGAAATATTCACATGTAAATCTTGCCTTATGAATCAACTTGTATCTCACTCAAGATGAATCCTTTTATTGTTGTAGTAGCACAACATGGATTAAAAAAACATGAATCACATTCCATGACACCTCTAAGGTAAAAAATCCAAAGCACCTTTAAGACTCAAGAAATTACTCACTAGATAGCACAATAAGAGAGATAGATAGTTGGAAATTAAAAGATGATAAATATCTCTTCATCCCCTGTTATATACTACTAAAATTCTTATACCAAAAAGTTAGTCATTACTAAAAGAACAAAAGTTAAAAGTCTAAGAGAATATATTAAGTCATGAAAATTATCTCCATTATCTTAATGTATTTTCTTGAACCAAAAGCTAAGTCAGTGATTCCTTCATATGGATATCCTTTGACTATCAGAAAAATACTTGTGGATCCAAGACTTCTCAACTCTTACCTTAAAGTCAATTATCTATGAATAATATAAAGTATACGCTATGATCCAAATGAGTGATGCTCAATATTTCAAACTCATCTAAAATAATGTCACCTTTATCCTAGTTATGACTTACTCTAGCTAATTATTGCTTAAAAGCATGGTTAAACTCTACAAAACAATATCTTTCACAACTCATAAAAACCAAACCATATACCCCAAGGTCCCATACATGCACAGATGGGTGTTATAGACTAAGTATGATTGACTCCATGTATAAGTTATTCTTAAATACATCAATAATTTAGACTTTACTTTGCTCTTAAGTTACTCCTGATTTCACATAGAAATCTAAGTTTAACTTCTTACAAGTGGTTATGAACTTCTTTGCTAGCAAGTATCCCTGACTATATAAGACCTATAATTTTGTAATTTTTATGAACCAAAGATAGCTACACAAAGTAAGAGAAGGATAAAATGAAGAATTGGTTCAGAAGAAATTTCCTATGTGCATGTTAGACATTGTTTCTTCTTCTTAACACAAGTTAAATGTAATAGACCTCAAGAGATGCATACTTAAAAGACAGATGTGCTCAGAATCCATCACCAAATATAGGTCAAAAAATACCATAATGAGAATATAAGACATTAAATGGGAATCTCTTTACTCCCAACATGTTTCATGAACTATTTATTTAAATGATGCTCCTTACATGTTTACATCCTTATGCACAATTTATTTATGCATTTATGTAGTATGCACAACCTATTTTCATTCTAAACCCATAAAGATAATAGATTATTGTAATCAAATCTTAGTTCATATTATCCTTTATTTAAAGTCTTGGGTGGCTAAGACTTTTATATTACAAAGCTCAAACCTACTAGTCATATCCTTGATAATATGATTCATACTCATGTGCTTTGATCATACAATTTAGACAAGGATGATAGAATGCTCAAGCTACTTGAATTCTAACTATAAGAAGAAGAGAGCATTTGTATATTCATATACAATATTTTCCTATGTTTATTTCTAAATGATTACATTATGTAGTTGAAGATTATTAAATTAACTTAAGTACTCATATTTTAGAGATAAAATTTATTACAAATGTGATATACTAGACATATATTTGATACGCAAACAGAAACTAGTATTCTTATTTTAAAATATATCCTTGATAAGTGGATTATCAACATAATTACATATATTGAATCATGAATCAATTTTTTATTTTTTATTTATATTTTCATTTGTGTTGTTTTAATATGTTATTCATAATTGATGATTTGATAGCTTTCATTAGTTAAATTGATTTGTAATTTACATTACAATTTATATCACAATAGAGTTGACTGTTTAACTTATGCAACCAGAATACACAACTCCACTATATTCCGAAATGCTCTTCAAACTTATGATTCAATTTTAGTTTAGTATAGATATAAGCATTCTTGCATACTTGTGCTGTTATATCTAGAAACATAATGTGATATCGGTGGTTTATGAATATTTATGAGATAACGAGTCACAAGTTAGGATGTTAAATTTCCTCTTTACATCGAAATAGATTTCAGAATCATGTTGAGATCTGAAAACCTAAAAAATATAAGTACTTGAGTCATAAAATACGATTAAAATATTTTAAGTGAAAAAATTGTAAGTATCAGTCTTAATTCAGTCTACTTATATTCTAGACCTGCATATAACACTTTCTCTTGAATTTATGACCAAAACTTTGAGTGAAAAATATAGCTTACTTTTATTAATAAATTATAAAATTTTATAAATCACAGAAACCACGGAGATCCTCACATCACACACATTTATGTATAAGATGAGAAGTTTTAGAATTGTTTCTGAAAACTATCTAGCGCAGCTTCTACTTTACATGATTATTAAGCAAATGTTTGCATATATCTAGATTAATAGAAGCAGAAATTAGATAAGTACACTCTTTCTTCAAGACTACCTCCTAATGATGAATTCAAAAAGTCTTTGCCAATAACTTCTTATTTTTTACTAAAGATTCATTTCATGACTTAGCATCATAGTTAAGTACAAAGTAGGTTTAAGTACAGAAGTCCAAAAATCATATACTTCTCTCATATATTCTACACTAATGCTACTCCTTTTAAGCGTTAAATGAGATACTTCCATACATGATATGTTTTCTGATGGGCATATCTGGTTTAAAATTGACTTTCTAGAGAGCATGTACTGAAACAAATATAGCGAAATGTCCTTCTAACATAACTCAAATTATAAATATCATTTTTCATTGAGTAGTTTTAAGGTGTTATAGTATTCAGTACCCCAGTTCAATATATTTATCAATTCTATGCGCAAGCAATGTACTTACCATTATCTCACCTTGAATCATGAAACGTAATGTAAAAGTTGCTATTTAATATTGTTTCAATGAAATTCTTTGCATGTAGAAAGTCCGACAGGACCTTACAAAAGAAGTTCTGTCCCTTTTGTCCGTTCTCCGTTCTTCCAGTTTCTATATTACCGTCCTACCCTATGGTGGTTCGAGAAAGAAAATAAATAAAGTGCGAGGTGATATCCGCAAGGAGCAGATAGAAGATATAACCTTTTGTTACTGTCGAAGGGTTTCCGCAGCTCCGAGAATTAGCATTGCCATCTATCGCGAATATTGCCTAGACAAATCCACAGATATCCTGGAGCGGGTCGAAAACAATGTATATTCTGGTTGCATCGGCCATCGCTAAGGTGGGAGATTGGTCGAACAAATAAAGAACCCACGATATGTCCAATCGGGATGAACGTGAGCAGCAACGAGCCAATAGTTCACTGCTTATCTTATCCATCACATGGACCCACAAACCGTATGGCATGGCCATCCAGCGTCGTCATACGCCAATCCCGTCTCCGCCAGTTGAACCTGGACGCCAATTGGCTGAGACGGATAGTCAAATATCAGTGCTGCTAAACTGGCACACCTCTAATGGGGACCATGAACTCTTACGTTATCGTCGGCCCAACATGATGATTATGAACCGCGTTTCCCACGCTTTCGCGATGTGGAGCAGAAATTTTATCCTCTGTTCTTCATGTCTCCTATATATACGCGTTTTCAGCATTTGATAAACTATGGTGGGCATCTAGATAGTTGCTTTGAACTAGTAGACATATAGAAACCTGTTGCTCAAGATACATACTTGATAATGGGGATTCTTTCCTCCTTTGGGTGTTAATATTCGAGTAATAGTAAAAGAGATATAGTGTAAATTGTTTTAACCCAGATTCTTACGAAAGGAAACCTGTTAAGCCTTCATAACAGATTTATTCTGGAACAAGTATGGTAAAAGATAAACAAATAACCAGATAATGAGTAGCTGGCAAATGAACGATTGAAGTTATAACAATAATCCTATGCAAAAATTATATCATCAAAGAACAGGATATCATATTTTTATTTATTCAAAGCACCTCGTAAAATTCAATATTTTTGACCGTATGAGAAGAATGTTCCCCATGAGGCACATCCTTCGCAATAATTCAATCAACTTGACCTTTTGCCTCTTCAAGACCTGCCCATAATTTGGAAATTTAAAGAAAAAGGATTGCCTGGTATCGTCATTTATCTACTAGTAGTTTGAGAATTTCGTTTACTAAAGGCGGGGGAGCTCCGCTAAGTTCAGACACGACCCCTAAGTTCAGCGGGAGGAACCGATAGGCGGCTGGCTACGGTAGCATCATCTGATCCCATCCAATCCACCCAATCCGGAGGGCGATCGCAGCCAGAAGTTAGAAAGTAAAGGCCCTTGGATCCATCCACAGATACAGGCGTCTGTTGATCCCATTGGCAAGCAGCTTGACGAGGAGAGCACCATTTGCGCGCACAGAACAAGTGATCAATCGACCACTTCTTCCCATCGGGCGTTTAAGGTTTGCTTTCTGTGCGCGCAAAACTCCATTCTCCTTCAGCAGAACGAACGAGGGATAGAATCAGCTTCATCAGCAGCTGTCGTAGAAAGAAATCGTTGTTGTCTGCAGCTATGGCCGCCTCTACCGCCTCCGCCCTTTCGATGGCGAAAATCGCTACAGTGCCAGCGAGCCTTGCATCCTCTCGATCTGCTGTGAGTGGAACATCCGTTGGTGTTGCTTTCCCCGGCAACGCCGCGGCCTCCAGGGCTATCTCTTTCAACTGCCGTGCTTCCTCCGAGGAGAAGGAAGTCACTTCCCGTCGATCTGCCCTCACACTTCTTGCAGGTCTTGTTGCCGTGAGTGCGAAAGCTGCCCCAGCTAACGCTGCATATGGAGAGTCTGGTAAGCCTCGAGAGTCTTGCACAAAATATCCAGCTGAGTTACCTAAGTATCGCTGCGATCAGTTTTCGATCATAATGACTGACTTTAACTTGTTAATGGCGAACAGCCAACGTCTTCGGAACCCCTAAGGTGCAGTCTGGCTTCACCAACTACTCCGGAGAGGGCTTCTCTGTCGATCTCCCAGCCAAGTGGAATCCCAGTAAGGAAATCGAATTTCCTGGACAGGTCTTGAGATACGAGGACAACTTTGATCAACTGTCCAACCTGTCCGTCTCCATCTTGCCAGCCGACAAGAAGTCTATCAAGGACTATGGCTCACCACAAGATTTTCTATCTAAGGTTTGTGGAGTTATTCAATATTTCAGTATTTCTGGACGTTGCCCTTTAGACCATCTCTAGCTCTTGTTTTTCTTCACTCCTAGTTTTTGTCTGCTTTGTTCACTACCAGTAACCGAGATCTCACCGCTGACCCCTTAACCTCTTGTGCATGTACCCAGGTTTCATACTTGCTTGGAAAGCAATCTTATCAGGGTAACACCGCTTCCGAGGGGGGGTTCGATAAGAACGCTGTTGCCACTGCAAGCATCTTCACTGCGGAGGAGAAGCAAGTGAACGGTAAGACTTACTACAATTTGGAGGTTCTCACCCGTACCGGAGATGGAAATGAAGGAGGCAGGCACCAGTGTATTGTTGCTACTGTTGACAATGGAAAATTATACCTCTTCAAGGCCCAGGCCGGAGACAAGAGGTGGTTCAAGGGATCACAGAAGTTCGTCGAGGGAGCTGCCTCATCTTTCACTGTAGTGTAAGCACCAGCGCCGGAATTTGTAGATAGGGATAGTTTGGACTGTCTCTCTTCAAAGGTGATTGGTGAAGAAAGGCTCTGAAGCATTTGTCGATTCTTACATTCTTTGCCGATGGGACATTGGAGTTTTCTTCAGACGGGAGTGAGTTGGCTCTATCTGATGTTGTTGATCTGGCGGTAAGGAGTAGTCAATTGTTTGCACTATCTCACAGTGCATACATGGTGTCTGTAATCTAAGGCCTTGTAACATAATGTACAGTTGAAGACATGGGAGAGAGCAGTTACAAGTTCTGATCAAATACATTCGCTGGTAAAATGTCTAATTCCTCATGACTTTACTGTAATTGAGCTAACTTCAAATTGAGAAAGAGCTCTCTACATGGCTTCGATCTTCTGGTTTTTTTAATTCTTCGTTTGCGTTTGCGAGGAATATTCACATGTTGCATTGGTGCTTGGGATGAGGGTGTATGTTTAATCAAATAGTGACAATGTGACGTAACTCACTTTCCTGATTTGAGTGATTTTAAGCCCAAAAGGTCGAGAATAGTTGCATTTAACGCCTCAAGTTGAGGCGAAAAAATGCTGAGGAAACTATCTGTTCAACAGCGATATATCGATCACAGGGAATGAAAAAAAATGTTAACCAAAACAGTTACAACATAATTGTAGGTAGAGTACATAAGTGTGAAGTAACAAATTCCGAAAGTATTTACATTATCCACCAATTCTATACTCTCATGGAGTCAAAAACTATCATGAGGCCGAAACTCTTCGTTCAGTGAGTACTGAAAATAAACACCGATTCTGATTCTACGAAAAACCATGTTCTAATCCATGAGCTAATAATCGCTCGCCATTACCGGAAATCATATATCATGTTCCGTTTTCCCATGAAATTTGGTGCCCTCTTCAGTTGAGAGTTCCTTCACCTCTAATATGGATTATCGCCTTGGGACACTTATCTGCTCCGCTATACGTCTGAGTTGGTTTGCATATACAAGCTTCTCGATGCATAGGACCATGACCGGTTGTCAACCATCGGTATGAAACAACCAGTAGGTTCCTTTCGCAGAAAAACATCGCGTTCACCTGTAGGAGCATTCTAAGAACACATCATACGTTAGAACTCGAATTAACCCATATACCACACGGAAGTGAAGCACACGCACGCAGTCAAGAAACCATCTCATGTACACATGGTTCGCGATCAGTTTGTAAGTGTTGATTAGCCTTTCAGCTTCACCTCCCACAAAGTAAAATTTTCGGTAGAGTTTAGAAAGATTTTATTCCTCCAAAGATCGCAAGTTGTAGTGGATGAGAATGAACTTAGTCCAGCTTTAGTGTTTCTGACTAGAGCACACCAATGGAACGCAGAATCAACTGGGCATTTACTCTCGTTATCCAATTGACGAAATTGATACTCTTAGTCAAATGATTTGGAGGACCAATCTGAGCAGCTAAAGGACAGTCGGCAACTCGAAGATTGTGAGGATTTCTCCACCATGTTTTCCCCCTTGAGAATCCGACGAGGAAGTCCTTTTCAGATATCTGTAGATACCTATACAACCTGATACTGATAGATCTGATAGATAAATCACTTGTTCTGCACTTGGACAAGTTCCATACGGAGGATCATGAAATAGTTGATCCAAGGAATGGGAAAACTTCCATCTTCGTTGCTAGTGATGAGTCCCGGGAACCACTGAATCCTCCAGTTAAGAGACATGTGCATCTATCTGGGGTTCAAGAAGTTCGGACTGGTGCTTCAGAGAAGATGGGTATGGGTGCAGCCCACACTGCATAGAAAATACCAATCAGTCACTCATACATATTTCCAATTTGCGGCCAATCTGTTGAAGGCTATGAGAGACCGCACTCATGACAGGCCTTTGCTCAGGTGAAGGATCAGTACATAGGAGACCTATTTGAAGGGCCTCCATGAACTCCCGTTCGAGTCTGGAAACTTCTGCGGATAAATGTGTATCCAAAATCTCCGTTATTGGCTTTCTTTCCTCTACAGTTTCACGAATCCACGTAGCCAAATCCACTTCAGAAGAAGCCAAGTGCATAGAGGGAGACCTTCCGCTGAGCAACTCCAGAAGTACCATTCCGAAGGAGTACACGTCCCATTTCTGGGTTGGTTTCTTCTTCACTTCAACGCTTTCTGGGGGATAGTAACTGGAGCTTTGGCTGATAAGTTGTATACCTAAAGGCGGAGCTCTCCTTGCAACGCTTCCAGTCAGTCCACCTGCACAACGTGAAAGAAACTTAACGACTATGGAAGTGATCAATAGAACCTGGAAAGAAGCCATGGTCTATCCATCCATCAATTGATCCAAGGACATGCTAAATTGTCAAGAAAAATCTCATGAAGATAAACTAGACAAGTATGTGAACGAGGCTCAAGAATACAACCAAACAAAAGAAATCGTCGAATACCTGCTCGTTCGTGATTGGAAGGGACTGTGCCGGTAGTGGTGCCGTCTTCTGCTGGTTTTGTGGCGTTGACACCCCCTCCAGCGAGATTTTGGAGTCGAGCTAGACCTAAGTCGGAGATTTTGGCGTCCATGTTCACATCAAGGAGAATGTTGGATGGTTTTATATCTTTGTGCACCAATTTGCGTTTGCCTCCACAGGCATGAATGTATGCTAATCCCCTCGCTGCCCCTTGCGCGATTTTAAGCCTCTCGACCCAACTTAGAGGGGTGCTCACAGGAGCCTCTGGTGATCGAGCTGCAGTCATACCATGGAAGGTAAATCAGCTTCTCTGAATCTGTAAAAAGCCGCGGTGTGAAGTCTGTCCCACAAAGTACTTCTCTGAGATATGTTGGATTGCATCTCATCAGGTGGAGGTTCTGCCATTCTCATACCAGAATTTTCTCATGTGTAACAAGATTGCTGTTTATTGTGATCTAGAAATCCATTCCTTCCATTATCTATAGACCTTGTGTCCTCAGGGAAGTGGAGAATTATCCATCAGCTAAAACTGAATATTGGAACCATGGATTCTGTCTCACACAAACATCATTGATCTCATCACTCAGAACCATGAAAGTAAGAATTCATCGCGTAAAGAATTAGAGGGAAAGAAGGAAACGAACCATGCAGAGCTGCAGCGAGGCTTCCATTTGGAATGTAGTCGTAGATTAGAAGTTTCTCGTCGACCGCCCAATAGTAAGCCCGTAGGCTGACAATGTTCGGGTGACGAATTTTGCCGATCAATTGTGCTTCGCTCTCAAACTCCTTGTAGGAGTTAGCTCCTCCTTCTCCCAACCTTCTGACTGCTACTGCTACCCCCTCTTCTAAAAGAGCCTTGTAGACAATGCCCACGCCGCTCTTGCCCAGCACGTAAGCGGATGCCCGTAGCAACTCCTCCAAGTCAAATTTCACATCATGGTCTAGTCTTGTCAGCTCCCCCGGTCCGATTTTCTCGGATGCTTCTGATCCATCCTTAGAAACGGGAAAACAGCCAAGGCTCCAACTTTGACTATTGGATGCGGAATTGTCACTGGAGGTAATACCATTGTCACTATGCTTCTTCAGATTCTGGCAATTCGACCTTCTGCGAAGACAATAGACGAAAACCATAACAATGGCGATGATACCGACCGAATCCCCGACTACTATAGCAATAAGAGCTTTGGGGCTCAGACCTGTCTTCCTAATACCTCTACCTGCAGGGACGGCCGGAGTCAAGGAAGGTGCAGGAGAAGAGGATGGAGATGACGAGCATTGAGTTGGAAGGGGGTCACCACAAAGCTCCACATTGTTCAGAAAAGCAGAGGGACCCTGGTTTGCAAATATCCCGTTACGAGGGATGGGTCCCGATAAATTGTTGTAGCTAAAATCTAACTTGACTGTGGCTCGTAGGTTTCCCAGGTTTTCGGGGATTGACCCCGTAAGAAGATTGTGGGAAAGGTTCAAAGCAGAGTTCTGGAGGTTGAGGTTGCCCAAGCTTGGAGGAATAGTACCATAGAACTGATTGGACGAAAGATCCAGTTGTTTTAAAGACTTCAAGGCGTTTCCCAGGATACCGGGTATAGAGCCCGAGAATTGATTCGCTTTCAAAACAAGGATTCGGAGCTGAGTGCACCCTGTGATTTTAGTAGGAATACCGCCTACGAATCCATTATTTGAGACATCTAGGACCTGGAGAGCTAGTAGCTGATCCACATTCGATGGTAAGGAACCAGACAAATTATTGTTAAATAGGTACATTTTTCTCAACGAAGCGGATTTAAAAAGGCCAGGAGGAAGGGGCCCAAACAGCGCATTGTCGTGGAGATTCAACACCTGGAGTTTCTTGAGGTCGCTCAGGGCTTCAGAAATTGGCCCCCTCAACTTCTCCCTTGGCAACTGTAATTCTTCCACAGTTTGATTGGTCAAAAGGTCGCATTTCACTCCAGACCACTTGCAAGGGGTGGTATCGTTCGGATTCCAATTGCCAGTAATTTTCCCTGGATCATCTACCGCCTGCTTGAACGCCAATAGAGCAAGTCCTTCGGAATTCAAACCAAAAGTGCAGCAAAACCTCGTTACCACTATCAGCAAGTGCAACGGATAGAAGACCCCGATCCTGTTCGTGACCTGTTTCTCCCCTACTCGAACCAAGGGCTGAAACAATCCTCGGTTCTCCTTTGGCTCCATTACAGGAACTTGCAATCCCTCTCACCTCCGCTCCGAGACCTTCTACCTTCTACGATGACTTCACTAGAAATTGTAATTTCGAGAATGTATGATCAAATTAACGGCCGCCGTCTTTCGTGAGAACGCAGGGCATACGCAACACTCAATTCATTGTCTTGCAATTCTCTCCTCCATCGTGTACACGTTTTGCCTCCCACCAACTATACAATCAAGACACGATAGGACCAACTTCTAGGATTTTCTGTAACCGGCTTTCTAAAGGTCACGCCGCCCGGGGCCTCCCAGTTGGCTAACACACAGTTGATCTTCCATTTCCTCCTTCTTCTCTTCTTTCTTAGTCAACTTCAACCCAAGTGACCCGCTAAATTTACAATCTAAAATCCGCTCCCATGTTGCGCGAGCGGTCCGCTGATGTCGAGACGTCCATCAATCAAGCACATTCAATCCCGTAAAGAGCATATGGGAGGGCCTCCTCCTGAGCCCAAGTCCCGTATTCTCGAATGCTCGAAGTTCTCGTCTTGTTCATGTATCACATTCGTTGAGGCAAAAATCAAGCCACCCCTCATTGCAGCCGGAATGAAGAAGAATGATGTGCATCGATGAATAGGGGGAGGAGGTTGCGCATGCTCTAACAAACTTTCATCCCCCATGTCTGCAAAAAGACAGCTTTGCTTCATTGATCCTAACTGTACATGATATTGCACACTCCAAGATCATGAATATACACACCAGAACACGAAACCGGCAACTTCATTGGACTAAACACGGCCGACTGTCACTCACTCACTCCCTCCCCCGCTTCTCACTCTCTCACCCCGTGGATGATAGATACTACCACAATCTCTCCCCTCCCCAAGCAAAGCCATGCAGACTCCAGACAACCGCAACGGACAACAGGACGGCCAGCCAGTTCACAGTAACTTCAAATTAGCACTGTGTAATCTGGTCTTCTGCCAAACCGATGAAGGCTTTTCAGTCCTCACCTCCTCGTCCAATCCTTCCAAATTGCTCGCTCACACTTGCTACTCATGCTCATTTTCCTCCCAATTCTTTCGCTTCTACTAGCATGCATACCTGGATCCCTTACCACGGTTGTATATTAACAATGTATTATACGCCCAATAACCTGAACTCAACATACTACAGTTTATGTGGCAGAACTGTATCTCAAAAGTCTCTCGTCCTGCCGGGAACTGCACATGTACAAGTCCTCCTCGAGATTTAGCTATGGATGGATGGAAGTAATGCCCGCAGCTATGCATGCCCCACAGGCTACCTTGTCTTTTCCCTCTCCGGTCGTTGTCTCGGGACCCACCCATCGCTCTCCCCCCTTTGCATTTTCTCTCCCACTGGTACCGCGATGGCCGTCTCCTCGCCTCGATTCTGCACCTGCCTCCACCTCGTAGAAACTGCACTTACGTGCGACCTCTCCGTCGTCGTCTTTCTACGATGATTCCTGTAGATGCTGTCCTTTGAATCGGGCCTGACGTCACCGTGCAGTCTCATGGCTTCCGTCTCTGTCGCGATATTCCACGTCTGATACGTCATCAACTTCTCGCCGTGCCTGCCGACGAACGGACTTTAAAAATCTCGCCGGCAGTGACACCGGGTTTCTGTGGCCGCGATTAGACCTGGAAAGGGAGATTTTGGGTGATTTCATACACTCTCCGGTGAAGTAGGCCGGCATGCAACCGTTGTGGCATTCGAGAAATTGTGGACTAACTCAGTGGAGAGTAATCTGAGGATTTATTTATCTTTAAAATGTGTCTACTGAAACAGACACGCCTATCAACACTATATGATATAAATTTGATATGCGTTACGGGAATAATTCATGATGTATCACAGTAGTTTCTGTGGAAGCATACTCTCCATTGTACAACATCGATACTAAAACAGAAAAGCTCATGAGTCGGTTCGTTAGTGTTCTTCTTCTCCTAGATATAGAATTGATATTTGGACCAAGAAATTTGAATCAGTTTTTTTCACTTTGACCGTGGTCAGCGTCTTTGCTATCCAGGGTAATGATTTAATGATGTGGTAGAACTATACTATATTTCAGGGTTTATTTCCCACCAACCCATCGCGATCGATAGTCTTTGAATATTTCCAATTACAAGGATTTTCTTACGTCCGTTAGCCTTGCCACTAGTAGGTAGGGTCAAGCAGTGATGAGTTTAATTCTCGCCGAAGATGGTGGACCAAGGTAATTTAAGCAGGAAGAAAAGAATCATAACATCAAAGACTGTTCTGCAGAAAATACGAGGCTCAAGCATTATTTATCCAAACGGTCGTGTGTCTCATGATTCAGGGGACTCCCATGATGCATTTTCCTGCCGAGTTTGAAGGCACGACTTTCGGGCTGAGCTTTGATGGTTGGACCTTGATCGGTCTCCCCTTCAAGAGATAGAATTCTCGTCAAAGAATCAATTCATGCTTTCGGGACGGCGCAACAAGTAGAACATGATAGATATTGAAAGTAAAAATATTCCCGTCACTTTTATATAAGAGATACATACCAGTTCAAATGAAATCCACGCAAGAAGATATAAATCATCCGAAGAAATAAGGCATGCGTACTCTAAATAAAGGAGAAGGAATGTCATTGTCAACAAAGAGAAGGCTTTGCTCTTATAAATCCTGTGGAAAGTGCATTATACCTTTGAGTCTAGGAATTATTGAATTTTTTTTTATATATATAGCATCGAGAATATTAGTTTGCTAAGTTGCAATGTATACAAATGTCTACTCAATATATACAGATTTGGTGAAAGGGCGTAGTAATTGGAGCAGAAGACACGTTATTGACTTTTGACTTTGGACTTTTGACTTTTGACAGTTTTTCTAGTACAGTAATACATTTACTAAACATGTTACTAGTCATACCATGTTCCAAAGACTTTCCCGTGTTCCAGACATTTCTCCCTTGAATCGCACGGAGTCTCTCAGCTTGGAGTTATCTTGTAGAGCAGACGACAAGGCGTTTACTTTGCTTTACATCAATTAATGTAACATCGACAAGTTTTGCTGATGTCGCATTGGTAAAACGAATTTGGGGGATCTGGCAAAGAACCAATGGGAGAGATATTCATCTGGATGATTCGCAATTTTCAAACGGAAATAATATTGTGTAGATGTATTGCCACTGTTATTGTCCGATATGTTGACCAATGCTGATAGAAACGGATCCGGCAAAGGTCCAAAAGCAAGCTGAAATCGTGTGCTGTTAAGTTTCGACTTAAAAATATTTTGCTTTTAATCACTTCGACCACCTCTACAAACGATAAATAAGGATATCCCACATGGGAACCGTCTCGCTATTCGAGGTTCGTTTCTGTTCCAATAGCATTGTGTTGCTCTGCAAGGAGAGACGGCACCCCGTGAAAGGAACCCTGATCGCTTTCAATTCTCTTGTACCTTCCTTTACTTTCACCGTGCACTACATGACCTTGGGATGCAGGCATACCACTCTTTTGGTCAAAGGAGCCAGTAAGGACAACAACCCCATAGTCAGAAAGCCAGTTCTGTTGGGAATACAAATGACGCATGAATGTCGACCAGAGCTTCGTGTTGCATGCACATACAACGCACTCTATTCGGACTAAAACAGACCCTCTATTTTAGATCAGCATATGCGATGCACTGTAGTTTCAAAATCGTTGTAGGTCCAATAGGGCATTTCAGAAATGAATCTGACGGGAATTGGACCTTCTCTCGAAGATCCCATAGACTTATTTACGCGTCTATAAACCAAAATAGATAGATTTTATGAACCGTCCGGTCTCTTAAAGCAAAATAGATGCATTTATGAAACGTCCAGTTAACAATTTAGGGTTTGAGTTGGTATTTGTTCAGGTCACTTTTTCAAGCTGTTTTCTCAATAATTAAATTTTATAAACTACCCCATTGCACTGTAAACATTTACAGGTCACGTTTCCTATGAGAATTTTCACAGGAATACATATGGATTCTCCTCCTACACCGCGTAACACTTTGCATGGTCTCCCATAATTTTCTCATAATATTATTTACGGTAGCTGTAAAGCTCTATTTGAAATGCCCTAATGCATTCTTCCTTTTAATTATGATTATTCAAAGCTGTGAACTTTGTTTGGATCACTTCCATCAAGTGGTCGAAGGCGAAATCTTATTGCAAGTGTCAAGTCTGCACTATAGGGGTTCTAGAAATAGCTTGACTGATATATACAAGATAAATAACAAAATTCATAATAGCTTTCATAATAGCTTTGTAACTTGCCAATAAGCTAATTTATCAGGAAATTAGTGTAATTTATTTTCATTTCTAAAAATCAAATTCTCACTTAGGGATGTTTAGGTTGTACAGTAATAAAATAAATTTTAGACCAAATAAATGATTTGGATAACAAACTGGATTACCACAAGACTTGTAGTAGTTTATTTGAAAAATCAACTCAAACCGGCACCAACCAGCATCTACCTCACTGAAATGAATTGGCTTGCACCGTAGGGTACCTTCTAGCACCTTCTTGAGACTTTCATTGGATTCTCTCTCAAAACATTTAAACAAGATTCAAATTAGACAATCTAGTATTAACCCTGAATTATAATTAATGTTATGGAGGGTATGATTCAAACTCCATATTCCTTGTATTTCTTATGTCCTAAAAATCACCTATTATGAAATTTATTTAGGATTTAAAAACTTGGGATAATATACCCGAATGTGCTTTTCAAACTGTCCCATACTGATTTTTCACCCCATTCATAAATATAATTTAGAAATCATACTACACGTTGTAAAGTTATTTCTGAAACCCCCTTAGGCTTGAGCTTACTTCGTTGTTGCTCTACACTTACCGGCATGTAGAACACATGAAACGGGAAGATCCATGTATGAAAAAATTGCATGCAGAGCAGAATGAGATCTATTGACTAAAAAAAATCCTTTAAGATAATTTGGCATGCACTACTTAGGTCCCATTATTGTCCGCAAAGATATGTCAAAGGACCAACAATAACTACACAGCGGTTGGATTTGAGCTTACTGGCTGATGGCAGTATTTTATGGGAGAGTCGAGCCTAAACTGGTGGAAATATTTGCGCAACTGGGATATTGCTGTAGTGGGATACTGTTCAATCTTCTAATTGTGATAGGAATGTTACCGGCAGCTACAGTAGTATGCAGTCCACTATCTTGCAAGCTCCTTGTAGGGCAACTCCTCCACAAAGGAGGCACTGTCCTCTGGTGAATTTCAACTTGACTATGAAACTCAATTCTATTCTTGTGTCAAGAAACACATTATGGTCACAGTGCGGATACTATTCTTCTCTGGATCTGCAGTCAAGCAAACAGCAAAGAACAAAAGAGGGTTGAATCGGACCATATGGAGAGTCATGAAACTTGTTACAATAAGTAGTCAACATCAAAAGATAATTCTCTTCAAGAAAGTGTCATGGTAGTAGAATAATGAGATGTATCGATCTGATTGAGGAATTCACATCTCCACCTACTAGAGTTGAAAGTTAAAATACAGTACAAAGATTTCATCCTTTTGAGGGTGCTGTGTTTTAATATGATGAATGGGTGAACGAACTCAAACTATCTGTCCACTGTCCAAAAATTTCACTGTCCTTGTCTTCGTAAAAAATTAGCCATCTATTGTTCCTTTTAAAACATCGAGGCCCGCTGTTTCTCAGTTGTAAGTCCCCAATCCAATTGGTGTCTATATTGTTCCGAATAAACAAACTGTTGCACTTCGATCCTCATATTGCAACATTTGGAACCTACAGCTCCCCTCACGACCTAAAGAGACGATGTGTGAGATGCATCCCGCGTCATCCTTGCACTTCTGAAGCGTGATGTAGAACTTGAGTTAAATCAACCTCTATTTTGCGGGAAATCATATGAAACTCAACATGATGATCAGGACTAGAGGAAATATACAAAAAATATTTTTGTATATACATAAAAATATACAATTTTTGGCATTTTCAGCACAAGTTGTTGATAAGGATAACCTGAGATGAATTTATGAATAGTCTCAATGAGTATTCGTATTCAATAGATTTGAAAGGTAGAAATTATTCGTATAGGATAACCAGACCTTCGTTCTACCCAGGAGACCCTTGCTTTTGATTAAACAATTTATCCTCTTTCAACTAAAGCTTTTTCGTGGGCGGAGGAGGTAGAATTTAAAGGAGGAAACTCAAGACAGTATCACATTTCACTTTTCAATTGAATGATTTCAAATATGGATGTAAAATGGATATAGAGACTAATCATCCGAGATTGACTAAGATCCGAGAACTTCTCCTCCGTGACTGCTATACAATTTCCCTTATCCATCCGCATTCAGCAAATAAACACACCCATTTCCTTGATTTCCATGTTTCAGACATATGGATTAAACTATCACATGACTCCCTTAAATACATGCTGGGCACTTTTCTTGTGGGAAAGGAAGTGGTTTAGGGTTTTTGGACCGTCAAACGTTATTGAGGAGACCAGGACCATGACATCCGCATATAGAAGTCAGGGTGCACTATAGACCCAGTGGGCTGGCCATGCATTCTCCCTTTCCAAAGATGTATGCGCGATCATACTGAAATGTTCAGAAATGTCTACACACTCCATAGGATCTCAGATCCAATGCGGGTCAGAGGGCTTAAACAGGTAGTAGTTGACTTGCAATCCGTTGGAGATGGATGGATGCAGAGTGTTGGGAGCGCAACAAGCCAGAGTACGCATACCATCCTTCCAAATTACTAATGTAAATTCTAAACTCCTGGAGAATGTGAAATATCCCCAACCGTCTCAACGTCTTCCCTGCAACTCATGGAGGATGTGACAGGTCCCAGGCCCAACACCTTTCATGACCAACGATCCTCATGACAACGCAAATTGATGTCGGTGAAACCATGTATTTGTAACCACGTCTAGGATTTCCAGCGAACGAATTCCCTTGGACAAGTAGAATCTTACGAAGAAGTTCGTGGACAAATAGAAAAGGGGATCTATAATAGTGACAGTTGTATATACTGCCTATACTGCGCGGCACCTGAAAGTGTAGCCAACCTGGATCAATGCAAAATGCTGCAGAAAGATTGTTGACGAGGTTCCGAGTGCAAATCATGGATCCAAAGCCAGTACATGTACTTTAGAGTGCACAAAGGCTGCGGTTTCTGCACACGGAAAGTCACGAGGTCAGGAATTGGATCCCGTGGAGCAAATCGCAGTCGGGACCTGACTGCAGCTTGTGGGTTAAGTTCTGAAACAGAGCTGCAGCTCAGATACGGTTGGAATGTATAGTTCGGGAGTAGAATTTAACTGACTATACTGTGATCCATGCATGTACTGGAGTAATTGGGTGGAAACTTCATACATTTCTGTGAAGACCTGGCGCAGATATCTGGTTGGAAAGAGCCTCACTGTTGGCGCCGTTGCAACAACGGACTGTATGATGCTCGGCAGGATATCATCATTCGCAGTATTGATGAGATGACTACGATGTTATCCATCCAGACACACACAAAGTATACCCTCTTTACTTCTTTGAGCAGAAATACGCAAATATGATAGACATCAAAAAGTTCCGTTCCGCTGGTTCCTTTCCGTAGTCTCAAGCTTGCAACTTCAGAGCAAAGTTCGATCATTCATTTCCGGACCGTTGAGAATGCAAGACATAGAGATGGGAAAGCTAGATCATTAAGGACGACACGGTTTCCTTCCATGAGATCCTATAAAACCCTATGGAATACTCGGTGTAAATATGAAGAGATGTGTAATCTGTAGAAACGTATGCCTGGCTTTTGCAAGTAAAACGAATCGACGCGAACTCCCAGCGACCAAACTATGAAATAATTCATCGTAGTCTTCAGGCTTCCAATCACTTGCATTGTATGGTTCAACTCGTACCGTTGTAAAAGTGGACCCTATATTCCATAAATCATGCAAGCACGGTACAACTATCATGATCGCTACCAGCCTTAATATGCCCATCACAACTTGAAAAGTAGTTATGTCCACCTGGAAGATGAATGAAGATAAGCAACGCCATGGATTCTTGAGTTATACCGCTTGTGAAATTTTCACTCCTCCCGTCTAATTTTTTATGCTCATTCTTCCAGTGTATGACTTCTGGTCAATAGATAGAGAATAATGTATGCGGTGACGCGGTATGATGTATAAAGGCTGAAATGAATTTGCCTCTGGACTGTCGTTCTGCTGAAACAAATTGCCTGTCAGATCATCTGTACACGCCATCGTCCTTACCAGGTATCGGGAAGCAAATTCCCGGAGTTCCTAGGAGGTAGACATACCTACTTTACCAGTAATCAAGAGGGGGTACCATAGAGCCGTTTCTCTTTCACAGTGGAAAGATTTTAGGAGCACTTTTGCCCAGCAGAAACAGGTACGGGAGCGTACTTAGCTGCAGGTAATCAAGAGCGGGGATTACATTTGCAATTCAATCTCCCGATTCAACATTTAAGCTTACACGAACGGAGTGACGTTACAATGCATACTACTTCACATGTGAAAACCCGCAGGTACAAGCAATTTTCAAACAGCGACAGCGCGCAAAAATGCTAGCATCCGTCACTGTGAAAACGTACCACTGGACAGTTGGTCCCACCATCTCGGATTTGCCGTTTCTCAAAGTACACTGACAAGCCTGGAGATTGCACCCTTGAAGTTCATGGGACAATAGTACTCTAAAATTCTATATCAACTGTCTGATGTCTAGCTCCCACCCTGAGACCTCCAACGACTCCGAAACACAAGAATAGGCTCCTCTTATGTATGGCCTGCTGGCATTTCCATCACGATAACTTCACAACTTGACACAAACAACTTAATGTGATAGATACTGATATGATCTGGAACCGCGAATCTGGACATTGATTCTGAATAGTTCTGGGTTTCTCCCCAAATAATTGCTTCTTAAAAGTATGAAAGCATCCTATACGTAGAGGCCTTGTTTCTGCCCGGTTGAGAGCACCATGAAGCTGCTCAGTTGCACAAGTCAGTACGTGCATTCTTTCCACAGATTTGTGCAAAGCTCACGCGAAAAGCAACAATTATTTACAAAGCCAGAGAGGCGCATTGAATTTCCTTCCTTGACGCCGTTTCTTGATAGAATTTGATCTTGAGACTTACGAGCTTGACAACTGAGAAAGCTTTAGTTGGAGTTTTGGAACATATGCAAAGTGATTTAGCTGAGAGGATGAAACAATGGTGTCGTTCCAGATTCGCGGTTCCAGATCGTATCAGTATCTATCAGGATGATGTTACCCACATGCTTAGATTTCAGAAGGTGTTTTGATGGAGATTCTCCTGGTCATGAATGCCACCTCGGTCATTCCTGGGACAGATGTCCTTTGTAGTAGATCCCCAAGATCATGCCCGCAATTTGGTTCGTAACTTCCCCTGTAGTGTGCTCTATGCTTATTCATGAATGATTCTCTGTTACCGGTTCCATAATCCACTACAATACGTTATAGCGATCTGGTTTCAACACTTCTCACTGAACATCCTTGCATTGAACTGTTCATCCTTCGGAAAGCCTTTGGATATTCTGTCAAATCCTTTATCGGAACCAGTACAACACTGCACGACATACCCATATGTAGCATGCGACCAGGATTTGTAGAAGTATCTCGGTACAGATTCACTTTACTTCAACTTGTTGGTTGATATGGCTGAATAACTTGACTAGATAAACACTGGAAGTTGCTCATTTACATGGCTAAGGAACTTTCCTGGATGAACGCTGAAACTTGGTCTATTAAAGGTCCCTGTAAAGGTTCTACAAACAACCTTAAAGGATCAAAATGCGACCGCGTAGAAAACACAGAAGATGGGAAGACCCCATCAATCCCTACAAGAGTGAGACTAAATAGGTAAATTGAGGCTAAGCCCCAATAGAGTCGATATGAGAAATCTGCACTGCTGCACCAACCTTAAATGAATATCATTTATATCCATTTAAGGAACATATTTCAAACTTTTCCATCACATCCAAGTTGAATTTTTGGACCAAAGTTTCTTAGCTCGGCGATGACACGCCTTGAATAATATTTAGTTATGATAAAATAGACATATTTTAATCACCATATTTTATTCAGGGGGTGTGTACCCGACGAACATCATTTTTAATTTAGTTTAGTAATGGTTTAGGAAAAGACAGTATTCCCTTGAGACTGTAATAACTGGATTCATTAGACTTCGATATCAACATGTGGTCAAAAGATGCAGTGCAGAAAGATATCCATTTGGACCCTTCATTGCATCGATGGAGAAGATTTGATTTTAAAATAAACCAAAAATTGTGTAGATCAAATCTAAGCTATCATTTTGCCAAGTCATTTCAAATTGAAATTTCCAGTGTCTCTATCAAACCACAATTCAGTCCAAGAACATAAATCTTTGCACAAAAACAAAGGAAGATTTATGGATTAATTTTCACTGCAAAATGATATTTGAAAATAAGGTATTCCACAAATATAACTATTTCTGAGAGAGAATAGTCCCACCAAATTTTAAATTTAGTAGAACTTCCTCTCTCTTCTCTTCTATGTTAGTGAAGAATCATTGGTAATTACCCTAACTAATTTCAGCTAACTTAACAATTTGTCCTTTTTCTCCCTCCTCTCTCTTCTACATTTCTCTATTCAAATTTCCTCTAAATTAATGGATACTCTCACCCTCTCTAACCACTTGCTAACGCTCACCAACACTTTCTCTTTTTCTCCCCCTAAATATCTATGATATTTCTATCCCTCAAAATTAGTAAGGGTTTTGACCTCCTCTATCTCTCAATAAACTCCACTAAACCTCTAACGCAATGAACTCTTGCATGTCTATTTGTGCTTTCTCCTTCCCATGTATGTCCTCTTATATCCATTATTCTAGCTTTCAAAATTTTGACCTTTGGTGTTTAATCTCTTTACTTTTAGGGGTAGTGTTTAATTTCAAAGTTAGTACTTTGGTTATCAATAACTAATAGTTCTATGACCTCTATAATGATAGGCCTATAATATGTGTTTTTTTAATTTTTGGTACTTTTCTATCCCTCAAGCTCTTAGTATTGGTGGTGGAGATTGACATGGCCTAAAGGATGTTTGGAGGTCTCTCATGGGTAGACTAGAATCCCAAAGTACGCTCTATGCCAAGGCATTGACATGCCCTCTCCGCATACGCAACTGAGTGGAAGATAAAGTACACATCTTTGGTGCTCCCATTGGGTCAGCAATCCAGTTCAACTCTCTATAACAACATTGCCTCTCATTTGATAAAGTTTTTAGTGACAGATTACTAGCATGATTGTATAGGGTTTAGGGTATTTGAAGACATACTAATATATATTGGTTGTATTATTCTTTGAACTCCATACAAATTATGAAACAAAATAACTTAAGATCTACCTTATCAACTTGGTTGAGATCTCAAGGTCTTTCCTATGTTTATAGGTGATGATTTCTCAATATTCTAAAGGTTAATTTAGTACTTCATAACCTTACACTTTGAACTCACACAGAAACTAGTTCACACATATTTGATGTATGAAATAATTTGACTAAATATGTACTTATAAATTGTAAGTTAAAAGGCTTTGAATCTGACCTAGACTTAGCGTTTATTAATGTGCAGACATGCATTGAAGTAGTGCAATGATCATCAGAATAAATATCTTAGTGTATAAAACTGTCATAATGTATAAAACTGTGTCCGACTGACATTGAAACTGTGTATGAAACTAACTATTGCAGCAGTGTAAAATTTATGCATCCACAATACTTGCTTCCAATTGTTTCTTAGAATCAGAATGTATTATGCATTCTTATAATCATAATATACCCAAAAAAGTTACGATTATCTTTTTGTATCATAGTGTATAAAAACAAAAAAAGAAGATAATATGAACTAACCGAGATTTTGTAGTAAAGTCAGAAAGGTTTGAGCCCTCTTGGCTCTTGATTGGATTGAGAATGACATTGAAGAATTTTTTCTCTTACTATAATATACTTTGAACCGTATAAACTTTTCATCAACTTCGTAAAATTTAAAATTTATTAGCTTCCTCCAGGACAGTAGGAATTTGAGACCTATCCACATAACCCGAAGCGCATACACTTTGGGAAAACCTAAATATTTTGGTTTTGTTGATATTTCAATCAAGGATAATAGCTCATTACTACCAATATTAGATCTGACTCAACAAAAATGAATGAAGTCGCTATTACTAGCTATTGAACATTGCAGAATTTGGTTCTTTGTTCCTCTATAGTAACACCTAACTCGTTCTCTAAATAATCAGTACTTGCTCTCCATGTATCTAAAAGTGAATACATCCCATCTTTTTTTACACTTCAATTTCCATCTTCATGCAATACACAACTTAAAGAATAAATCAGAACATAAAATATAAAGAAAGAGCTGATGAACTGATTATGTTTTTGGAAAAGAATACAAGAGACATTGTGCAGTTTAGATTTGCTATATTGGAAATTGAAAGAGCTCCGTTAGCACTTTAGTGAGGAAGTCAAGTACAACTCTAGTGCACTATTGGAGACCTTAGTTGCCATTCTAGTGTCATCCCCAAAACCTAAAAAGAAAAGAGAGCGCATGTAAGATCTTAACAATTTGCTCTAATGCTATCTTCATAACCTAAAAAGAATAAGTTTCATTAGTGATCCCAATGCCACGCTCTACTACAATCACAAGAACTTGAAAAACTTTTGAATTGCACAAGGAGCTTAGTACCATGCTCTGAAGCTATCTTGAGGGTCTCCAAAACCTGGAAAAAAAATTAGTATGGGTCCTTGGTATTGCGTTGACCAACTCAACGTTGCTCTAGTGCCTGCAAAAATTGAATGCTATCGGAGAGCCCCAGTTATCGAATGAAAAAATTGAATCAACAAAAATCACTCACCGCAATAGTGCTTGGAAAAAATGCATCGCCTGAGATCCCCTGAGAAAACCTTTGAGATACTCAAAGGTTTAGGGCATCAAGGATCCCTGTCGCTGCTCTAGTGCAATGTCAAAGATTTGAAGAAAATTGAATCGCAAGAGAGACCATGTACAACGCCGCGTACCTAACTAAATTAAATCACACATTGTAAACTAAAAGCAAGAATACGAGGTGAAAGAAGGCAACGGGATATTTAAGGCATGATCCAAACACCAACAAACTGTACTTTGATGTAAAAAAGTGATGTTACCATCCTGACACTCTTGACCCTTTTATACCCGACGAGTAGTTTAACCTCAAAATAGTGAATACACATGGCCCTACTAACTCTAGACCAAAGATTTTGGTCTCCAATTCTACTGCAATATGTTATTTCAATGCTTCCAAACCTTTCTAGGTCTTTTACCCAAAAAATATCTTTGAAAAGATTCCAAATAGGTTGGACCACTCTCCAAAAGAATGTGGATTTGTTTGGCTTGAATACGATTTCATTCCATTGCAATCCTTTTTATTTAGCAATAAGAAAGGCGACCGCGTAGGAAAAACGAAGGATGGGAAGACCCCATCAAGCCGTACAAGGGAGAGACAAAAAAGGTAACATTTTTATTTAGCTGGAAGCTATCTTTTGGGTGTTCCCATTCTCATCCAGCGAGCAGCACTCAGTCGCATAGGCCTGGCCTTCGAGCTTTCCTGGCGTCAATTATTCAAATGATGCCAAGACAATGATGCCAAGATGATGATCATGAACTGATTAACATCCAGTCTTTTCTTTCTTGATTATACATGACTCAGATGAGGGATGATCAAAACGTGCATTCCACTTGTTTGTCCGTACTGGAGACTTAACTTAGGCCTAATCTGGACATCTTGGAAAGTATTGACTTTATGTTCAGTAAGTATATACAACCATTTTAACATATACGTAACATGAAGCAAAACAAACTCAACAGGACACTCGAGTGAAGTCAAAAGCTATTAGTCATCTTCAGACAAACAGTAGCTTCAAGATTAGAGAAGAAAAAGGCGACCGCGTAAAGAACACGAAGATGGAAGACCCCCACAAGCCGTACAAGTGAGAGACGAAAAAGGTTCAAGATTAAGACATTCAAAATGAATGAGTGAAAGGTGACTGGATCACGGACACGAGCAGGGTGTGTTGCAGGCGACTCAAGTCAATGAATTTAAGGTCCACAGGGATTCAAGCAGGTTTTGTGGAACCAGGAGAAAAGAAAGAACAGAGTCTGAAGGTTGGCAGTGTGTTTAACATTACAGCCCATCATACCTCATTTCATGGAGGAGGATGCGTGCTTGATACAAGTGAAAAACATTCAATTAGGTTTACCCTATACCCTATTCAATTAGGTAACATTCTAGTTGGGTACCCATGGGCCCTGCATGTATTGATGACTGGAATAATTCAAGATTTTGGAGAGCGTTAGAAGCAAGTTGGTGTGGTGAGATTATTAAAATTTTGTACTAATAATTGCTAAATTCATTTTAGATTACTAATTCACTAATTGGACAGATTCATTCATAGGTGCTAACCGATGCACTCTCTACTGCCATGCTTGTCTCTAAATCTCATCTTTTGTACAGCTTGCCAAGGGTGGAGTGCCGCAAGTTTGTAGACATTGTTATTAGAAGATCATGTTCATTATTTTTGAAATAATCAAATCATATTATATATTGTAGATATTTTTTATGAACAAAATTTATTGCCCGCTGTAATTTTTGTGGATTACATCCGAGAAAAATAATTATATTAGATAATTTTTGGATTACTTCAATAATTTGTAAATTTATATAACTTAAATATCTGAGAAGCTGTAAGGCAGAGTCCTCTTATGGATATTATTGGTAATTCTCAAGAAATATCTAACATACGAGTTGTGGAGGGATACCGTACATGTCAGGGAAGAAAACTTAGGGTACACGTGAAAGGATATCTCTGGTACATTGCGATCTAGTCATGATAGATGAATCTAGATTTATGTGGATAGTTCATACTACTGTTGGTTTATGTGGATAGTTTTTACTACGGTTCATACTACTGTCGTTTAGAGCAACAACTAGGAATTCTCAAGGCCATGAGGCCCGAATTGGGCGATAGTTGTAGCAGATTTCCCATTTTGTGGGGCAATATTGTCGACTTTGTCTCTCAGTGGATATTCATTCACTGATCACTGCAATAATTTGCTGAAGTCACACAAACTGATACTTCGACTCAAAGAAAGCTTAATAACTAAGATTGTACAATCGAGAAAAATAAAGAAAGATTTTGGATTTACTTACAAGAGTGGTAATTTAGTGCTAATATTTATGAATGAGAAAACTGAACTTGTTTTGCTCAAAACATTTCAATCTCTTTAATGTTTGTGCAAGCCGGGAGGATACATTGTGAAAATGTTTGCTCATCTCAACCAACTTCTAACTCCTAAAAATATCAAAAAAATTAAATCTGAGTACAAGATGTTTTCTTCACCTATCTCACCTCTTGCGCACTTGCTTTGTTACATCTGCTAATGCATTTGGTCAGTTTAAAATGCATATACCGATCTGTTCATAGCCGAGTTCTATGGTTCGAAAAGTCGCTTGCCGATCAAAAGTTCCAACTTTGAACCTGCGGAGCTCAACGCTATCTGCAGGTCGTCATAGTGTTGGATGCACCATGACCATGCCGACTGGACAGAACAAACAGACAAAGAACGAAGATAGCAACTGCACAGAGGACTGATGAAGGCAGTGATTGCAAATGGTGCATACTACCGCACTGCGCAACATTATGCAACATGTAGGGAGCCCCGACATGGAAACCTATGTACTGTAGTTCTTTAACAAGTTAGAAGCAAATCTCGTACCTCGTGTGGATTTCCCAACAAAGCACATGCTTGTGCATCCCGGTCAATGACCAGTTGTTGCACAATACTGAAAGAAACGCTAACTAGCCAAACAGAATTGAAATATTGTTGAGGATGAGAACAAGATCCACCTTGGGATATAGTGATATGTTGCCGTTGTATTGTGATATGTCGTCGTTGAAGGTCCGAACCAAATACACTAAAAGACTACTCAAAGCTGATGATAAGCACACAAATCCAAGAGCAGCTGGTCAAACGATCTGCACCTAAGGATTTAAGCCACTCGGGTGATTTATCCCAGGTGTCAAGAATATACTCGTTATGTTCCTCAAGATGGGTGATTACTCTAAATATCTGACTAGAGACTTTAAATCGTCTCTTACTCTATGGGAATCTATCCACATTGCTGAAGTCTACCCATATCCACCAATGCTTTGATTTTGTACAAATTCAAGGGAGTCATACCAGGGTGGTACTAAATTTGTCAGGTCATATTGAGGTCAATTTGAGGTCATACAAGGGTACTAAATTTGGTTATGTGCGTTTCTTTTCGATGAGATGTAGTCGGTAGTATCCTATTGTACATTCCTGCTTCCTTTCTGCTGAAAATTACCCTATACTATACAATTTTATTAGGTACACTTAATTCTAGGTAATCCAGAATATTGCATAATCCAACCAGCAAGATTAGATTAAAGTATGAAAACTCGTCATAACGTCCCTCATACCATCATTGGTAATTGGGAGAATGATTTATCTCGATCAAGATTATGTTATGTTGTATGCAGTGAAGATTTAAGTGAGAGATCCACTTATTATATTATATCTCCGTAGACACTACCTACGCGGAGTTAGTCACCGTGTCAAAGTTATAATGCTCAGCTCAACTCCAATGTGTGTGTTCTTGGATATACATCGCCCATCCTGCAAGACCCATCCATCATTGACAACTCATTCCGACGCCACGCTACAATTTGAAAGCTTAATCAAGGGTACTGTATGTGTATAGTAAACCTGTTTGGTTTGTATCTGGCATGTGCGCTATAAGTCTAGCGGTCATTCTTTCTTCGAGTTCCCTCGTTCTTATTGTTCTCCTTCTCCTGGCAATGGATGATAGATACACGCAGGGTTGTTATTCAACATACAATTTTGGGGCCACTGAGATGTCAGCTTTAGGGTAGAACACGTTTTTGATTGCATTGAAGCCATAGAGCTTGTCCAAATTATGTAAATCAGTTCTAGCAGTGTGGAGAGTTCTTGAACCTTCACATTAAGGTACTTCAGATTATTGTACAACTTCTCAGGATGTGACTAAAGATATATTTTATATGGTACGTACGAATACCATAGAGAAATACTGTAATACTTCAGATCAGTCCTAGAACATACGGTAGAGTAATTAGGTACGTGCTCATCATTGATAGTATGGAAGTCAGAGTGGCCGCATGGTGCTCACGACAATTTCAAGGTAAAATCTGTACTAAAGGAATACACAAGAGGGGCAGCACATTGACAAGTCCAGGTACTATGCTGTAGACTGCGATACTGTTGATCGCCCCTTAACATGAAGAGGAGAAATAGGTTCAATAGGTTCTGAAAAAGGTTCATTGGAGGTCAAAAAGCAACCTCCAGTACAGTACTTGCATCTTAGCATCTAAGAGTGGAGGTATGGAGCAAACATAGGCGGACAAGAAGCACGCGCTTGATATATTTGCGCCAAATATAAATTTAAGAAATTGTTATTACCATATAGACTTTTGCTATTGCCACTATGATGTGGTCCGGGCTTCCACACCCCTCTACTCCACTCCCTGTGCGGCTTTGGGACAATACTAACATATTTAGAGTCAATTAAAAATGTTGCACAAGTCTGACTGACTTATACTTGCAAAATGAAAAAAACCATATTATTGGGGCACGGAGGGGAAAAGGACTCGTCATGGGTAGCAAAAGCAAAACGTTGGGATTCTAATAGTCATTCTCCAAGTTTACTTTTATAATCAAATGTGTTTGACAAGGTCATGGAAGGAGGGCCCCAGAATTGTCCAATGAACTCTCAAAGTAGATTGTGTGGAGATTGTAGATGACTTTCCTACCTTTTATATCCGTCCAAGCCAAATGGAACTCATAAGGCATGAGATTCCTGACAACCTAGCCTAATTTTCTCATTGTACTTGAAGAATGAGTTTCCTTTAAGATCTGGGATGCGATTTTCAAAAGTCGTCTTTTTCCAAAGGGGAGCCAGATTATGTTTTCAGCTTCTGGCTAGGATCTTCTTCTTTCCGGACATTTACTCGGAAACTACTTGTGCTCACTAGACTATTATCTGAATCACTTAACCATCTAGCACTGCCGTCGGTTTAAGTAATTCTCGTTAGAATATAAGAAGTTCAGTGGCGGGCTTCAATTGGCGATTCTTTCTCAATTCGGCAGATACTCCAAAAAAACCATTATGTTCGTTTTTAAAAGGTCCGTGAAATTTGAGAGTTTAAGAAAAAAATTGTACAATTTCAAGTAAAAATTTGGTTAAATTTTACAGTTTTAATATAACGTTATAAAACTTCATAGATCATATTTTTCATATCTACATAAAACTTAAATACCCCTGGACATCTTCCCGTAATACTTAAATGCCTCTCGACATTTATTTTCCCTGTTCTTAAATACATCAGGGGGTTTCAAAACTTCCTTTTTCAGCTTCAATAAATGATTGTACTGGAGGTCAAACCATAATCCTGTAAATTGTCGGAGATAAATTCAATAATTGTTCGAGAAATGCTCCCGAGTCTTCTGGAAACGTTTCGGGAATTAAAATCGTGCCCTATAAATATTTACGTATACGAGATCTATTTATCTTATCCATCGAAAATATGACCCAAAAATGTGACCCGATAAACAATCGTCTCAAATCCTAAATTTGCTTGGACGATTTCATAAATGTTCATATTTTAGTTTACCCACCAATGGGAAAATAATACGGGAATATAACGGGAGGACACAATTCATTTTTTAGAACCCCTAAAGTCTCCCTAACAATTTTACAGATTACCCGTAAAATATTTACGGGTACCCTTAAACCCCCGGGTACACAGGAAAGAACCTATGAAAGATGATAGATACGGGAACACCTAACGTGCAAAAGCTTCAAATGCAAGTGCTGGGTAGATATCACAGTAAGTTTTCACCAGGCTGACGTTCACACTCTGTTGTCGATATCAGACCAAGAACCGGATGGAAATTTCGACAGATGTTATAATATAAACTAGTAATACCTGGGGTTTTAACAACGATACCTCTGAATAAACAGGAGGGATTGAACGAATTCGAAAATCTATAATGTCTTGTAATATCGAAAAATCTATAATATCTTGTAACTGAAAAGTACTGAGGTTTTAACAACGATAGTTCTGAACAGTTAGGAGGGAGTGAACGAATTCGAAGGTCTAGGTGGTTGATAGTTTATAAGTTTCATGCAGTCGGATTACACGTAAGTTGGCATCTTCCCGTATATTTTTTTGGAAGGAAATTATTCTTCTCGTGGGCCGGATGTTTATGGTAAGAATTTGAAGCAGTTCCCAGACATTACTTTGCCATAACCTTCAACTCATGAACCTGACAAACGCAGACTAGGGTACTACATACGGAATCTTCGGCTGCTATGTGATTCTTTTCTCGGGTGCGAACCATTGTGCAGAACGTCACACTTCTGATACAACGGTTCAGTATGAACGTTCTGGGTACAATCCTGCCGAGAAGAGACACTTTACCAATCAGCTCAGTTTATCATAGCCGTTGGCAAGGAAGAATTCCATTCTACAATAAGCGGCAACCTTAGAGAATGAAGTGACTATATACCTCCTTTAGCTCTGCTGTAGAGTCCGAGCTCCTTTACACTCTCCTCCAGCTGTGCATATTTGAGATTTGCACACTTGCGAACGAACACACCTTACAAGCTCTAGTCAGTGAAAAGTATGCCGCAGTAGACAAAGTACCAAACGAGGAAGCGAAAGTTGTTAGAGGAGTGGACAGGATGAGAGATAGTAGCATACTTCTGCTGGTGGTCTTGTACAGCAGACACTTGCGAACTTTCCTAAACATAATGTGAGCATCAATCTGTATGATTCTGTATTTGATTAATCTGTATGATCATATTTGTAGAAACGTGAAATAAATATGAGTATGATCATATCAGTCATGATCTGTCATAAGCGGATCCATAACATGAGATTCTAGCAATTTATAACATCTCCATGGCCAGTTGTACCAAGTTTTCTGTGCACGGTTTATTTCTGTCAAGAGAGGCCCGTAGTGTGCTAGTTCTATGTTATTGGAGTAGAGAATTCCCATGGTACAGTGGTTAGCATATTTTATCCAACAGTTTAAACGTGATTAGTGCTAGTTTAGAAGACCGTTTTTTTTTTCCGAGTAAAGGAGTCTAACTTTGAAGATTCTGCTGGGGAAGGTTCTGTTTGCGCTCGAGTATGGACATTTCTAAAAGCTTCCTTTCCACTTTTTATGCACCATCCTTATGTTTCTCTTCTCATCAAAGTGTACTGTTTGTAGCAGAACTTTGAAGCTTAGGTGGAGGTTGCGCAGTCAATCCTTTTAGAAGCTTATCTTCCAGTTGCTTGTAAATTCGAAGCTTATTCAAAGATAGAAAGACTTTCAGCTGTTGTGAAAGCGCTGAAATCCACAATCACCTTCCGGATAGTGAGTCACTTGTCTGATCGAATAACTGCTATGACACAACCACATCAGAATCTTATTATTTAATTCTGAGTGTTGCACAATGCACCACGCTTCAAGTTTTGAGGATAGTTCTTGCCTTCTGCGGGAATTAAAGCACAAGAACTACGACGCTTTCACCTTACTTTCAGTGGAGCTGACAGAACGATGGTACCAGAGATGATAATACGGAGCTAGTGGAAAAAATGAAACATTTTGAGCTGAAGTAAAATCTT
Organism: Lunularia cruciata; assembly: GCA_948567375.1. Taxonomy (NCBI): domain Eukaryota; kingdom Viridiplantae; phylum Streptophyta; class Marchantiopsida; order Lunulariales; family Lunulariaceae; genus Lunularia; species Lunularia cruciata. The sequence continues at coordinate 19,206,340 of OX419761.1, read as the reverse complement.
CAGCTGAACAAAGTTCTTATCTTGTGATAGTCTCCAGCAGTAGAACTGCTGAGCCTAGATAGACTGCTAAATAGATTGTAGAACGCGGAAATGTCGACGAGAAAATATTGGCGGAGAATGAGAACGATCTTTATGGAGTTCCAGAGATTCCCCTGCTTGTGTTAAAATGGGAAGGCACTAAACCATCGTCAGTCAAGTGGCCTGCGGGGTAGACTATAAACCATGAAACACTGTCGATTGAGTCAAATCCACCGACTCGCGTAGTCCCACCTACATATGTGCCACAATGGTATAGGACTAATTGAAAGTAATGACCAGCGTCGATGCACTGAAAACAGATACTAGTTTCAGGGGCACAAGATTCTTACATGGCCAACCCGGCTTCCCCCTCCTCATGAACGGTAGTGCACCTGGATTGGGAGCACTTGGAATTGCAGCAGTCGGTATCAAAGTAACCAATTTGCAAGACCTATGTAACAGCTGCCGAGACGTCCGCCGCATTAGGGTTGTGTTCACGGGTTTGACATGTAACCGTGCTTCGGCTCAATTCCGGAGAAGTGCTCAACCAAGTTAGCATTTTCAGTTCATGTTTACATAACCCAGTGAGCAAAGGTTAGATTTTTCATTTCACCGTACGTGTAAACTATACAAATAACTTTGATCTTCAATTTATATATATATATATTATTTTCTTTTTCTTTTTCTTAATTGGAAGTGCCCCTGTCAGACTAAACATAAACGATAATAATGTCTGAATCCAGAACTCTGGCACTAATAACACATTAATCTAATTCAAGAACCACCGGACATCCTAGGAAGATGGAGAGCTTGAAAAGAGCAATCCAATAACTGTTTCGTTGATCTCTCGGTGTTGTTGCGAGAAAGATAGTTTACTGCAATAGTTTCTTGGTGACAACTACAAACAGCTGGTTTTCCACATAACAAAGTGGAAAGTCCTTAACATTGATTACAATACCAGGACCAGTAGAACCGAGGTGCTTGCACAAGTCCCGCGAATTCAACTGACCGTAATCATTTGGTGAAGAGTAGAAAGGTGAAGTATCTCATACAAAAGATCTAGCAGGTTGGAAAGATAAGCCATTTCTCTTGAAAGAGAGATAAGGGTGATTGACTGCCTAGATAACAAGAAGGATGGAACACCCCATCAAGCCGGACAAGGGTGAGACAAGAGAAGTAAAATAGAGCTAAGCTGCAATAGAATTTATTAGAGAAATCTGTTCCACTGCACCTAAGATATCCGAGCTACGCTAGTCATCCAATCTACAAACAATTAGAGCATCTGAAGAAGCATCACCTAGTGTGATTGCTTTCCTATGGGTTGCACCAGCCACTGCACTCTATAGAGCAATGGTTATACGCGGTCTAAAATATGCTATAGAGTGAGTGTAGTACCCTTGGCGCCTACCATGATAAGCTCTCCCTGACAAATGGGTCAAATGTTATGTCCATCACTCCATATAACTCCAAGGTTAGAGGAACAAAGAGATGACCTTGCTGCATACTCCTATTATTGAAGACCTTGTGAGTTGTTGCTACACTCCTTGCCCATCCAAGGGGATAAGTAATCACTCCCTCCAAAACTGTATCACGCTTAGGGTCCGCAACCACGATATCCGCAACTGTCACTTGATCACCCCGGACCAAGTATAAGTCTGCCCTAACACATGTTGTTTACAAAGCAAACAACCACTCCCTCCAAGCCAAATATCCACTCTTTCATGCCATAACAAACACTATTTCCTAATAGTATCATAGGTAGCTATCCTTTATCCTCCAAAAGGACACCGTGCCATATGGACTACTGCTACATCTAGTGCAGAACCACACTCACAAATGAGTAATGAAGATGCATATTGGTGGACCAAACCTAGGTAAAACCTCATTGAAACTTCATCGTTGTAGAGAAAGTAACTGGTGCAAATCGGAATACCGTAATGCACTATTGAGTTAGAAAGTAGCAGTCAAGGATCTCACCATACCTATTAACTTAGTCTGGCAAGCAAGTCTGAATTTGCTTTATGTGCACACATCAAGACTCTAGACTTCATAGACAAGAACAATACTTTTTAGAACTGGTCCCGGTGTTTGTATTTTCTTAGGAGTTGCAGTGTATAGAGCGTTTCACTAGCAACACCTCACGATTTACTTCCAAACAAAGAGAAATATAGCCATAGAAAATTGTACGTGAAATCTTAAGTGTGGAGTCATATGTCTGATTGGATATAAGTTCGAAAAGGTCATTAGCGTGAGAAGACAAGGCTTGTTTCCACACAAAGTTCAACTTCATCGGTATTTTCACCGTAAAAGCAGACTCACTGCTATGGACATTCACGGCACTTTTAGAGCTCATCTGACCTCTCCGTACTTGCACGATGAGATTTATGTAGCAACCAGGAAGAAGAAGCTGGCTCATGAAACTACCTTATTTGCATGGAACAGAAGCAAGCTCCTCATGAGGTTTCTAGCAGCCGACACGTGATCTGGTCACATTGTCACAATCTTGAAAGATACAAAACCCCGATCGTAATGCAGATAAACCTCTTTTGGTTACCTCTCAGCTGCGATCGTAAAGTCTTATGCTGATTTATTTATTTATTCTGGTTTATGCCATAAATAGGAAAACATAACATGTATACAAACACCGCATGCAGGTTACAGAAATAGGCTTTTAAAATGCATGCTCATGTACTCAACGTTCAAGGCTTGAACAGCACTAAAGGAGAACACTATGGAAAACAGAGACAGCTGTCAGAATTGGACTGCGTGTTTTGTTAATTAAACATAGGACTTGTTAGTACTGGCATCAGGGTTGTACCAGTTTAAGTTCGAGCTCCCCATGGAAAATAATTATTCACTTCACACTTCCAATAAGACAGCTCTCCCGTCTAGGAATTAAGTACAGAGTTGTGGAAGATTTGCCACGTAAAAGGAGACTTTATCTCGAAGTTACCACTGGCTTAGTATCCTGTGCATCCTCATCTTTATCTAAGTCTTCTATTGAAGAAGTCTTCCAGGGAACTCCTCCTACGGATGGAGGAGCAGAGCCTTAGCCTCGCAATAATCCGTCCTGTCCGTCCTCAAGAGATGAGTATGTACTAAGAGATAAGGTCAATAATCACATAATCAATCTTATTGACTGATTTTGGTTCTCCAACAAGGATGGAGAACATTGTTCATATCTTCATAAAGAAGCCACTCATGCTCAAAGAGTTGAATTGTAAGTTTGCATACACAAGTTGAGAAAAGGGAAATATTAAAGAGGATGCTGCGTGTGTTGACTTTTTGTGTTAGATTATGTCATTATTTCAACCATTGAGAAACTAGATACTAATAATCATTTAATGTGGAAGATTGCTATATGTCTTCAGAGGAAGTATCTTTTGGCCGAAGCTAGATAAGATAGATAGATATTAAAAAAAGAAGATAGATAAAGATAATATAGATGTGACTCTTCAATTGGATGTTAGAATTTCAGTAACCACATTTGAGGTTTCTTTTAATGGAGCATAGACACCAAAGCATAAAGCATATCTGGGATACTATTGAAACTCATTTTGAGCATCCAAATTTGAACTAGAGCAAAGACATCAATTTTGAGCATATATGAGATGCTATTGAGACTCATTTTGAACCACTACAACAAGATTTTGCAAAGCATTTCGAATTGGAGTATGCATATCGTAATATTAGGTCTAAAAGAGGAGAATTATCTCCAAGATTAAAAAATGTCTTTTATGTGACTTCATCAAGATTTTGAAAAGAAAATGAAGTTGGAGATGGATATCATAATATACGGTCCACGGTGAATTATTTTTCAAGGTGAAAAGCGATTTTATGGGACCTCACCATTGTTGGATCTCAGATTCATGAATTTTTTTTTACAATTATCAAGCTTCTGCATGAAAGTTATAGTCATATTTTTCTCTATTAGAAATTTTGAGTTAGAGCACACCCTGCATTGAAAGATTTCATGCTGAGTCTGAGGAACTAATTATGCTCAAAGATTTGATGTTAGGAGTTATAAATTAATAAATTTCATTAAAGGCGTAATCAACATAGGATCTTTCTATTTTCCAATAAAAGGAATCTCAAAACCCAAAACTCCATGTAATAATAATAATAGCAGAAAGAATAATAATTCTCTATATTAAAGAATTATAAACCTAATAATTTTTATTGAAAAATTTAACATATATAACCAATGATGGTAAAAAATTAAACGAGAGAAAGTATAAAGATGTTCAGTTTTATTAAGGAAGTGGAAAAAACAAGAAGATTTTGATCAAATTGCAAATCTTACTAGAAAATGAATGGAATAACAAGCAAATGTCATTGAGCAAAGTAAATTGAGAATTTTAAAAGAAAAATTGTGGAATAAAAAGCCTTAACGTATAACATAGTTGGAGTAAAGTAAACTATTAACAGTTCGAGCTTAATTTTCTAACTCTTCTCTTATTCCTCAAAATAATCTTCTACCTAGTTGAATCTATTACAAATTTGATTGATCAACTTATGAAATCTAGGAGAATGATTCTAAATTCTATCTCAAGACTTAGAATTGGTGAAAACAACAAAGGAGAACTACCATATGAACGTGGGAGATCTAGAAGGTCCAAAATATCTTCCGTAATATCAAAATACCATTATATGCTAGTGACTAATCGTGCCCAAAATCAAAGCTGAATTTTTGTGTAATACTGGTGATTATTTACAAGATTATATTATATTCAAAACCCAGAAACGGATATTCAAAAGTAGGCTTGTAATCAAAAGATACAATCAAATAGAAATCATTAAATCAAATGAAATGTTTGCTTTAGTATATCAGATATAATATAATAAACCATTTTTTTAAAATAAAAAATATGTTAAAGGGAGAAAGACATCAATATGATTATAATATTTTTATATGGAAATCTCAAGGAGGAAATATACTTGGAACAACAACAAGCACAGTAACCTCCCGCTGTATCGTAACCCATCTTGAACCTGGGCTGTTTGTGCACACTTTATCTGGTAGGTGTGTATTTAATTTTTCAGCGAAGCTTCCTAGATGAGTACTCAACTTTTCTAGTCTATAATTTTTGATTTTTTCTATCATAAACTTCGTAGCAAAGTTGAGTACAGCTTTCTAGACTAGAAACGTTGAGTACTAACGTAGGTATTGACAAATGCTGATGATGAGAACAATGCAGAATACTCAGCATCCATATTGGAAGAGGTGGACAAAGTGCCGGAAACAATGCAAATGGGGAAGACAGGAGCCGACGATAACAACGATCAGGACAAATCTGCTGCAGAAGTCCAAACAGAAGCAGAAGCTACATACGAGGCTCTTCAACAATAGTTTGAATCTCCCCATCGCAACATTCAGTAGCTAACCCTGCATGCCAAATGCGAGAAACTCCATCATCTGCAACAAATGACTATTCAAGACATGTTTAACCAATAAACATTGAATCCCTTATTCGAGACAAAATTTTGCGTACTTAAATGGGAGGTTACTGTACTAATGTAAAATGTGAGTTAAACAGGTTTTTTTGGGAAATATATTTACAAACTAATATAAAAACTTGTAAATATACATAAAAATGTATCCAAGCCTTATTTTTAGTTGACTAAAGTTTTCTTAGAATTAATTATGTGTAAAAGGCCTGATCTCTGTATATTTAATTACATCTACAAGGATTAATCTTAATTGCTTTTACCATACGGGCCACGGATTTCCAATTCAATTCTTCTGATCTTACCATTGCATATGATTAAAGAGAACTGAAGTGGCTATATTACGTTAAATCCCGAGGTTAACTACGATTGATATTGCTAGGGATGCTCGTGAAATACTCCTCCGGATGAATTGATGCCGTTTTAAATTTCAATTGATTGGTGAGTATCTTTGGCCGAGGAAATTCAGAAGAGGTCTGAGATTTGTATCCAAGGCTGAAAGGAGGAGATAACAACATTCGATTAATAGCTCTGCTACTTCAGTTGCACGGGTTAAAGTTTCAAACCAGGTTTAAATGAATGATATAGGAACAGTCTTAAACATGAACTGTGATAATAAACGGCAAGAATCAACGACATGCTTACTTGAAGTTTTCGGGCCGACCGAAGTCGAAGTAACTTACGCCTGCCATCCTAATCTTATTTGAAAAGTATAAAAAATTCTGAAAACTTGGCGAAAAATCCTAATTCCTGGCCGTCCTCTTTCTTGACTAAACCAACAGAGTAGAGAGACGACCGCACAGGATAACAAGAAGGATGGAAATACCGATCAAACCACACAAAAGGTAGAATGGAGCTAAGCTCCAATAATATCGATAAGAAAAAATCTATTTTACATCGAAGACAATCTATCTTACAACGACGACAGACCGCAACAGGATAACAAGAAGGATAGAAATATCCTTCTTGTTATCCTGTGCGGTCCGTCTTACAATCTATGTTACAACGAAGACAAATCGCATAGCCACACTACCAAGGAGACAGTTTTCTCAAACCCATGCACTTTGAACTCTCTTTTGGTTGCTTGTTGATCAGATGACGCCTATTTATTCTTCGAAGGAGACCCGCGTGTGAAAACAAGGAGGATGGGAAGGAGGACCCCATCAAGCCGCACAAGGAAATGAAGTAAGGGTAAAATGGGGCTAAACCCTAATAGGATTGGTAAGAAGAATCTGCCTTAAACCGCACTTCAAATATCTGAACCATGTAAGTTTTAGGTCTACAAGCAATTGGAGCATCGATCAAAGTATCACCTGGGATGTATGTTTGCTCTCCTATGATTGTACCATTCAACACAAAAAAAATCTCTAAAATATACAATCTCGAAAACAGAAGAATGAGAGTCCCCTTATGTCTAGAATGATATACACTCATGCACTCTTTGACAAATAGATCAAATGCCATGGCTTTTATTCCATATAATTCAAAGACTAGAGAAAAAAAGAAGTGACCTTATTATATACCCTTGCAGACCTTGCTTACCGTCCACCCATGAGGATAGGTAATCACTCTCTCCGACCCTCCATCACGCATAGGTTCATAATTACAAGATCTGAAAATTGTCACTTGTTCATCTTGGATTACAAGGCTGCACTGACTCATATAATTTGCCAAGTATACCCAAGCTCTCTCCAAATACACTCTTCTGGTCCGTGGTAAACATTATATCAATGATAATTGGATATAATGGATAAACGGTAACATAATGGATAAAATCTTAGGTTGATTGTACATCCAATATCATACCCATTACTACCATAGAATTATATTCTTTCACATCTGCACTTAGTTTATTATTTAGTACATATAACTTTTTCAATGACCTATATAATTTTGACTAGATTGTATGTGAATAAAGAACCACTTAGCATAGCATAGAGGAAAATCTAGATGTTTACAAATTATAGTTTACAGATGATAGTGTAGGCGATTTCTCCTCCTATCTCCTCAAACCCTCTTTGTACTCTTGTGATATTTATGCAATCTCCACAAAACTTATACTCATCATTACATTCTCTTTACCCTATTCAAATATTCTACTTGGTTTATCTAACATACTAGGATGCTTGTGCCTTTTAATTTTGTAGTGGAATCCATGCTCTCTTTACTATTACAATTTATCATGGCTAATGACCAAAAGAGAAATATCTTTATGTGTACCTTATTATTATTATTATTATTATTATTATTATTATTACCTCTTCCCATAGTGGAACTTACTCTTTCTAGCACACAAAGATGCATTAAGACACAAAGAAATTGCTTTAGATATATATAGGTTTTTATGAGGTGATCATGTAGCATTTCCAGATGAGTATACCATACTAGCACAAACAACAATTAGGAAAATCATGGAGTTTACGTTATCTCTTCCAAAACATTTTCATCTTTGTTGTTCCTTAATATTAGGTCAAGTAGGTGAGTATAGACTTGTAGCCTAATGATTATCACTAAGTAGTAAAATTTATTGGAATATAAAATGGCAAAAAGTGGAATTTTGTAAATTTTAAAAGACTAAAAAGTGGAATTTAAATAATTGGAATGCAAACTTTGCAAGCAAATTCCGCAATGTAGAATTTGATAGTTTTGCATAAAGATTAGATAGATCATAATTGAACTTGATTCGTCATGTACTTGTTGATGGTTTTTGGGTGGAGGCAATTAGTGCTTTTGATTACAAGGACATGCAAGACATGATTGCTCCACCTTGATGCTCATTATGGGAATATGGGTCCATGATATGTCAAGATAGTCCGTACTGTCCATAATCCAAACATAATAATTGTTCTTCTTGAGGGTGGATTTGAGTTGCTCAAGGTCACCGCCAATCAAGATAGATTTCATATTGCCAATTAAAGAGATCAGATCCTTGATGGTGAGGCCTTGAATCTCAAGTTGGGTGATGATCATCGGTAGGATCTTGTACTTCTTGATGGACATGAGCTCAGCTTTGAAGGATCAATTCATGATTAGCTTCTTTGCATGGGCTATGTCCAGCAAGATGTCATTGTGATGAGTGATGAAGTCCTCCAATAGGGGAAATTCTACTTTGAGATACATACTTCCGGTGAGCCAAATCTCCCAACAAGTGATGACTAGACAAGGAAGAAAGGAATTTTCATGATATTTGTGAACTTGTTGTGCCAATGAGAAGACTTGGAGAGGATGCCCTTCATCGAGCCAATGAATGTGTTAGAGCAGCTGGAGTTTGTGGCATACCAATTTACAAAGGTTATGCATTGTGCATGCTAGGAACTTGATATGACACTTTTTGGAAATAAGCTGTCCTTGAGATCATCTCCCACTTTGACCATGTATGGAACATGGTCCAAAAGAAGAAGGCCCAATTGGGAGTCACCCCTCAATTGCCAAAGAGCTCATGGATTGTGTCTTGGACAAGTTGCACAATCCATACTACGTCACATATATTGATATGAGTGATGGACTAGATGAGCAGCTTTTGGTACCCATCTATGTGAGTGGAAATGAGAGTATTGGTGACTTTTCAGTTTAGAGAGTCACATACCTTGTTGATGATATGCCAATTTGGTTGGTTTGGACTTGGTTTTCTCCTTGACAATGAGGTAGAGGTTGTCAATATATTTGAAAGCATTGTTCCTTGAAGCTATCTTCTTCTTTGTGCAATTTTGAAGGATCTCCTTGAATTTGAGATCCTTGACAATCAAAAGCACAACAATATGCCAAATCAAATAGTTGATTAGCTCCAAATTGAACTAATGGATGTTTGCCTCCCATTGCTTTTTGAAGGACTTCTCTAATGAAGATTGAGTCACCTTGTTCTCAAGTTGTGACAATTGTGAGTTTTTTTGATCAGATGTTTAGTCATGTTCTTAAACCCATGGGTGATGGCTACCTTTCCCTTGGCTATTGGTTTGGTATACTTCTTGCATAGACTATTGGATCCCATGACTTCAAATACATTTATAGCAGAGTTCTTAATCATCCACTTGAGGAACAATGTTTCAAGTGAGAATTTGGGTTTTGGCAACATTTCAAATGAAGACCAATGTAGACAAGTAAATGATTAGAAGAAAACATGTATTCTAAAAATGGTGATATAAATGAAATAGCTTTGAATAACAAATGTTAGAATCACACTCCATTGCATTTTTGTGAATGGAAGAAAAAGGCAAAGAATTCAAAACATTCATCCACATGCACATTTGGGTTTGGGGATTATTAGTGAAAGAAATTTTTTTTTAAAGAATATTTCAAAAAATTACAAAATGAAAAATTATGAAAAATTTTACTTCCCAATTCTCACCCTCTAGACTTGCACTCTTTCCTACTGATGCTTTATTTGCTTTATAGAGTTCAATCCACTTGATGTTTATCATCTTCCTTCTTTCCTTCATGATTATCATATGGAATATCACTTGGATGAGCTTTAGCTTTTGTAGTCCTTCTTTGCTCATGCTTTACTCCATTCCTTAAATATCTCAATGAGTGGGCTATTAAGATTAGTTTTAGATCATCTATGTGATTAACTCTTACCAAATATGCACAATTTGGTGGTCCCTTCTCTTTCCTTGTTGTCAATATATTGCATTGGGTCTAGTGCCACTTAGAGTTGCTTGTTTGTCTGGTGCTTCTTTTCTCCTTGCTCTTTCAAAGGAGATATGAGGTGTTCACATAATTGCTATTAGAGGTGTTTCCTTATGTTTTAGTCTCATGCACAAATTTTTTTTAATAGTTTTGACTCTCCTTTTCATCCCTTTTTTCTCTACATGAATTTTCCATGGCTACTCCTTGAGGTTACAAGATGATTATTGTTGGTTATGCAAGCATCCTTGGACATCTATCTCACTTGGATAGTTGTACCTTTGGAGGATGTAATTAGAGCATTGTGTGCCTTTAAAATCTATCTAAAGGCTTTAGGTTTACAAGTCTAGACCCTTGAATGCAAGTTCCAAAGCCTACAAGTAGTCCTTGCTTCTTTTGAATTTCCACCATCAAAGTTCTAATTTCCAATAGGAGGTTTTGGGGCTTTGGGCTCCCTTCTAAAAGAGATATTAACTACTTATGAACTCAAACACTATGATTCAAGCCAAGACTACATCCATTTACTCTCTTGGTTGAGAACACACATGTGATCTATTCTATTCTGACAAGATGTTATGTCCCTAGAGCATTCTATCCAGCACATAATTACCCACACATAGATGTACTCTTACTGCATCTAGGTATGATTAATAGTATTAAACTTGAGACATTCTCCACTCTATTAGTTATATATGCTCCCATACCTATGAGTGATGTTGGCTAAAAATAGCTCTCCTCATAGTTATGGGAGTATATGGTTTCACACTACAAGAAGCTATCGCACCAATAGCTTTTTTAAGAGCATGGTTTTTCATATCCTCTTGTTACTAGACAAAGTCTTATAGGATGGTTGTTCTTTTATTTTGGCATCTAGTGTGAAAATTGATGCAAGCATTTATTATTTCAAATCATATCTTTGTTTGTCTTGTGACCTTATTACCAAGCCTTGCACACACAATATTTCTTTTTTAACTTTGTATCATTAGAATTTAGGAGGATTCAAGTGGATCTTAGTGAACTTATGTGCACTCATATCCTTACTAACATACTCATTGATGAGATGTTCCGAATAGAGTTAAGATTCTTTCTTTCAAGGGAAAGACTTTGGAGCTTGGCTCCATGGAATCCCCTTGATTGTGGACTTTTGCTTCATGTACAAGGAGTTTACATTGGCATCTTGCCTAAATTTGGGTTAACCATATCCAACACTTTTAAAGTTATCAAACTTGTGCTCTGGTGGTTCAAGTTATGACATGCATAGTATAAGTATTTAACAATGTGCATAAGGTGTAAAGTGCACTTGAGTTAATAATGCAATCCAAGATATAATGATAGAGATCCTTATATCTCTCCAATCATAAGTATAGATTGAGTTTTAGTTGGATTTTCTTGGACCACTTCCTCATAAAGTGAGAACATATATAGTAAACTACATAGATGGATGATGCACTCTGTTTGATGTGGTGGAGTTCCTTACATGTTGAGTTATTGGCACACGAAAGCATTCAAGAAAGAGAAATGGAAATCATTGCCATCAATTGGAAGGAGTACCATTATATCCCATGACTATCTTTTGATATCTTTGTATGCTGCAGCACAAATTTTTAGGCATCTTCAACATAGATTTGATACTGTCATTCAAGATACAACACAAGGTTCTTTGTAGAAGAGAGGAGCTATGGCTATCTTTCCAATTATGCACACCTCATATTTTGGATAAAAAGTATCATTCACTTTATAATGCTCTCAAGCATGATCTTTCATGGAACTTCAATGGTAGTAAGAGCTCATGTCATGTTTAGTACGACGCTCTTCTATCTACTTGGTATACTATTGGAGGATCTACATCACATTCAAGAATCTATACAACCATGTTCAATTAATAAATTACTTAGGTTTCTCTCCCCTCTGCTCTTGAGCCATAGTTCTACATGAGGTTTTAGCCATTTTCATTTGGGTCATGTGATTATTACCTATTTGCACTGATGGTGTTTATAAATTTTTTCAATTTTCCTTCAACTACTTGGTTCATTTATTTTTCCTTCACAATATATTACTTGGCTTGTTTTAACTACCTTAGACTATATGTTGAGGCAACCTCTTTTAGCGACTTGGACTACCAAATACAACATTGTCTTGAGCAGATAATGGATCTTTGACTCCTACCTTCTATTCTTTTTGGGAGTAACTTTTTTAGGAGGCTTTTGGAGAGTGTGGAGACAAGAGAGGAGAGGGAGAGATGTGAGAAGAAAGATCCATATGTTATGAGGGCTCTCTAGCATATCTCACTTGAGTGAATAGTCAATTTTTTTTGTTTTTCAATTTTGTTTCCATTGGTACCTAGATTGAAGACTATGGAGAATTGAGTAGAAAGTTATGAGAATTTTAGGGTGTTTATGAGTATAGAGTGATTCATACACATTGAGAGTGATGCATCAAGAATTTTCATTTCTAATATCTTGGTTTTCATGATTAAGTTCCATGGGAGTTTAGGTTGAAAATTTCAAAGATGGAATTTGAAAGTTATAAGAGTTTGTAGATTTTAGGGTTTGGAGAGATTGTATTTTCTTATGTGAGTTGGGATGTGAGGGGTTGTGGTTTTGAAAGTATGGAGAGATATGGAGGAGCAAATCATGTGTTACTAGCATTATTCTTGTGCTAGCCATGACTACACCTTCCTATGTGGAGCCGCTTAGAGCGGCTCGAGATACACCATGCCTTGTGTGTCATCAACGTTTTACCCCACAAGGGGTAAGATCCATATGGGAAGGATACACAAGGACTATGATTGGACCACTTGGGGTGCCAACATGAGGCAAGCAACCACATTGTCAATAGTGACACTTGGGATTATGCATGCTTCTTCTATCCCTTTGTTGATTGTTCTAGGGATACTGATAGAGTCGTGGAAGTGGTTAGCTTCTCAAGCGGCTTGCATTTTGGGGTTATTTGAGACTAGTTTTCCATGTCCACGTCTATTCCATAGGCTACCCCGCACACTCCATGATGAGGCTAGACAATATTTTTGCCTACCACTTGATAATTTGGCATGTGATCCCTTGGATTTTTAGCATGGTTCTTATTCCTCTTACTCCCTTGATGGTGTCTTTGTTATGCTAGAAGAGGACATGCGGGACATAGAGAGGTGACTGCTAGATTTGTCAATTTTGAGTGGGGGATTGGGCGGCCCTTTAGAAGGAGTCTGTTAGGGCTACATGCTTTACGAGATAGGTTTTGCCACAAGATACCACAAAGTCCACTTGAGTACAATGGTGTAGGACATTAGGTCAGGTGGGAAAGTTTAGTAGAGTAGCATAAGCGCTACAGCCTTTGTCTATGGCTAGTCCTACTGATGAGATTGTCTCTTCTTTATGCTCACTACATCCTATGGCAGTAGAAGGACTACCACTAAAGGTCTTATTTTATCAGCCAAAGCAGCCTTTTGTCTTGATAGGTCACTTTTTGCACAAGCATTGTGCAATGCCTCTCTCCTTTCCTTAGGAGGCTTGTCAAGGATGGTTTATGAGCACCTTAGAGATTATTTTCAGGCAGATAATCCTTCTAGTGGTTTTACCAAGTTGTTTTAGGTGGTTGTAGCAATAGTGAGAGGAAATATTCCTATGTCTATTACTCAAATGTTAGGTGCTAGTCAACTTCTTGCAATGGAGAAGGACACAAGGGGCATTAGACCAATTGCTATTGGAGAGATCTTTTTGCATTTGATCAGTTGTACCATTTTCCTTCAACATCGTTCTCACTTTTGACAACACCTCAGTCCACATCAATTTGGAGTAGCTACACTTGGAGGATATGAGGCTATATCTCTAGGCATTAGAGCATTCCTAGATATCTATCCAGAGTGGGTTGTCCTACAAGTGGATGTTGAGAATGCTTTTAATAGCATCTCACGTGCATCTATCTTTAGAGAGCTTAGAGAGACTAGTGGATCCTTGTCAAATCTTATTTCTTTTGTGTGGTCTATTTATGGCTCTCCTACTTCCCTTTACTACTAGCACGGTTGTTCATAGGAGGGAGTCACTATCTTGGAGTCTACTGTTAGTACAACTCAAGTAGATCCTTTAGAGGGACCCTTATTTTCCATAACTTACTTTAGAGCTCTCCTATCTATTACTTTGGAAATGCTAGGTTGTGTATTTTACTCCTTGGCAGATGATACACATATTGTGGGCCTTGTAGATCAAAATAGGTAAGCCTTTGATCATTTGACTACCTAGCAACATCTAGTTGGCTTGAAAGTCAAGGTGTCAAAGTGCAGTCAAGGTGTCAAAGTGCAGGGCATGGTCCCCTTTAGGTATCCCTCCCCACCTTGAGCTTCTAGAGGAGTGTATCATATCTACAGAGGACTACGTGCTCTTAGAGTGCCAATAGGATCCAAGGATTTTGTCACACGCTTCTTAGATGCTGCCCTTGTAGAGGATGTTCTCCATGTGGATGATCTTCCATTACTAGGAGATCCATAGGTGGCATTTGGTGTACTCTCCTCAAGTATTACTTGTCAACCAATGTACCTCATACATATAGTTCCACCCTCCTCATCCTTCCATCTGAGAGCCTTTGATAGGAGGATTATGGGAGTCTTTGGTGATATTGTTGGACTAGGGACTTTTGAGTGTGTGATAGGGGATTTGGCATGTAGACAGACGGCTTTGCCAATCTTGTGTGGAGGGGTTGGCTTGCTATCTATGGAGGAGATGACACCTATAACATTTTTGGGTAGTTGTGCTCTCTCTACACCTCTACTTTCCTCTCCTTTTGTGGTTGTTGATAGGCCAATTTTGGAGACTTATGTGGTAGAGGTGGAGGAGGGATCCTATTCTCTAGATGTTACTATGGTAGACAAGATATAGTCTTTCCCTACAGGCAAAAGAGGACTTTCCATGTTTTGCTTCATTATCATCAGATTGGGCTAGAGGTTTACAGTCTTCTTTGATGGAGCAACAGTATGAGCGTACGCTACATTCTCTCTTAGTTGACTCATCCATTCCTCAGGCTACTAGAGCACATCTTTGCTCTTGCTCCGGCAAGGGTGTAGGGTCTTGGATCCTAGCTTGATCATGCATTAGGGCATTCTGACTCGCACAGACTACTTTCTCTACAACAATCAGGTTTGCCTAGGTTTGGTCCACTCATTTGCATCTTCATTACTCACTTGTGAGTATAGTTCTACATTAGATGAAGCAGTGGTCTATAGGACACATTGTCCTTTTGGAGGACAAAAGATAGCTACTCATGATGCTATTAGGGACATATTGTTTGCTATGGCACAAGAGAGTGGATACTTGGCTTGGAGGGAGATTCATATGCTATAGACAACACGTGTCAGGGCAGATTTATACTTGGTCCAAGATGATCAAGTGATAGTAGCGGATGTTGTGGTTACAAATCCTACACGTGATGTAGTTGTGGAGGGAGTGATTACCCATCCCCTTGGATGGGCGGCAAGTGCAGCAACAGCTCGCAAGGTCTCCAAGCATAGGGGCATGCAGCAAGGTCACCTCTTTGTCCCTCTAGCCTTGGAGTTATATGGAGCGATGGACATGGCATTCGACACATTTGTCAGGGAGTACACAAGAGCTTATCATGTTAGGTGCCAAGAGGTACCATTCTCATACTTTGTAGCATATTTTAGGCAAGATGTGTCTATTGCTCTACACAGGACAGTGGTTGGTGTAATCCGTAGGAGAGCAATCACACAAGGTGATGTTTCTTTGGATGCTCAAGTTGTTTATAGACCATACAACCTGCATAGCTTGACTATCTTAGGTGTAGTAGTGCAGATTTCTCATATAGACTCTATTGGGCCTAGCCCCATTTTACCTTTTTCATCTCTCCTTTGTATGGGTTGATGGGGTCTTCCCATCATCCCTGTTCTCAACGCGATCGCCTTTTTTCTCCTTCTATTTTGTAAATAATATCAGATTGAGAAGTCCATACCTTCAGAACAAGAAGTAGTACGGTGATCCTGAACTTGCCTTTCGAACTTCGAGTCATCCGTCCGTTGACTCCTATAAACTTACAGGATCACATCAAGTGGAGAGACCTTCAAGTGGTACGAACACCATAAGAATAACCCAGAAGGCCACGTCACACGAGGCTACGCAATGTAGCTTAATGTTTACGCACGATAAACACACTTTAACTTGAGGAAAAGCGAGCGTATAGGGATAACAAGAAGGATATCAGAGTGGAGAAACTTCAAGTGGTACGAACACGAGAAAGAATGACCCAGAAGGCCAAGGCAACACGAGGCTAAGCTCTGTAGCTTCATGTCTATGCACGATAAAACACACTTTAACACTTTAACATGAGGAAAGGCGACTGCGCAGGATAACAGGAAGGAAGGGAAGACCCTATCAAAGCGTAAAAGGATAAAACATATGAGGTAAAGTGGAGCTAAGCTTCACTTTAACAAAAAGAACACTCCTTTTCTTTTTGTTAACAACGTGGTAATAACATGAATGATGAGAAGTATAACGTGATATAACAAGAAGTATAACGTGGTATAACATGAAGGAGACAACGTGGTATAACAAGAAGGATAAGAAGATCCGTCAAGCCGGACAAGGACAAGATATAACGGTAAAATAAAGTTAAATTTCAACAGTATCGGATTGAGAAATCTTCCTATGATGGATGAACTATGCTATACAAACTTTAATTAATTACCACACGACGTTATTGAGGTGCATAGTTTCCTTGTCATCCAAACTCATTACGTAGAGTATGCATTTCCACTGCATATCGTGCATAGCATGTCCTCCGCGCGAAATTTCAGTGAGCATTTCTTGACTATATGGCACGCTGTCTTCGTTGACTGACTCGCGGTGTGTTGAAATGCAGGTCAAAGTCTCAAATTAATTCAAGATCGATGAACTGCTCCACCGCTTGTAGGTATTAAAATCTCTTTGGAATCTCATGGAAGGAACTTGTGCCCGGATCGGAGCAGTTAGGTTCGAAGCTGGGATGCAAAGCTGTGATGAGTTGGAAGTCAGTTCTGCCGCAGTTCAAGAAAGTCAAGATGTTATACCGCGAATCTCATGTTAGGTAGATCGTTGTCTTTACAATAAACTTCTGTTCATCACTCGTACTATTGTAGCGTTACAGAGCAGTCCCTAATTTCTCTAGAAAATACTTCTATTCGTCACGCGTAGCAATGCACCGTTACTGTTTAGTCTCGAGTATAGATTTCAAGAGAATATACGAAGTTTGCTTTTCCGAAATCCCGCAATTTCCAGCTCCATATTGCGAAATTCGAATGAGATGTTCAACGCCTTTTAAGACTTGCGCTGTAGCACATCCGAACGAGTGAGAATCTTCAAAAGAGCATTTTGCGTTCGTGTGTATCACGATTTGTGATTTCTCCGAAAACTTGGAATCAACTTCATGACCAGTTATTGTGGGTGTCTTTGAAACTCGGAGTCTTACACCGAACGTACTGGAAGCTCAAAGTCATTTCATCTGAAGTTCCTTTTTAAGAACATCTACTTTTAAGTTTTATGTCTTGTGCGACTTGAAAAAGGCGACCGCATAGGAAAAACTAAGGATGGGAAGACCCCATCAAGCCGTACAAGGGAGAGACAAAAAAGATAACATGGGGCTAAGCCCCAATAGAGTCTATATGAGAAATCTGCTCTACTGCACCTAAGATATCCGAGCTATGCAAGTAGTCCGGTCTACACACAACTAAAGCATCCGAAGAAACATGACCTAATGTGATTGCTCTCCTATGGATTGCACCAGTCACTGCCCTCTGTAAAACAATGGACACACGCTGTCTAAAATATGCTACAAAGTATGAAAGTGAGAGTGGTACCCCTTGACGCCTAACATGATAAGCTCTTATGCACTCCTTGACAAATGTGTCAAATGCCGTGTCCATTGTTCCATATAACTCCAAGGCTAGAGGAACAAAGAGGTGACCTCGCTGCATGCCCCTATACTTGGAGATCTTGCGACCTGCTGCTGCACTTGCCGCCCATCCAGGGAGATGGGTAATCACTCCCTCCAAAACTGTATTCCGTGTAGGGTCCGGAACCACAACATCCGCTACTGTCACCTGATCATCTCGGACCAAGTATAAGTCTGCCCTGACACGTGTTGTCTGCAAAGCATACAAATGCTCTCTCCAAGCCAAGTATCCACTTGTGCAACTTGATGGCCCTTCACATCCATCTTGTTTTTCTATTAATGTTGACTTACTTCTGAGAACATCCACTGGTCACGTATAGTAACGTAAAAGCGTAAGTGCATCACATTCTCTATGCATGTGAAGTAGCGCGCTCACCAAGGCTTTCTATTGCTATCGTGTTATATCTAACATAACAAGCATGTACCATTATATGATTTCCTCGGAACAGGAAAGGTAACTGCGTAGCAAACACTAACACAAAGGATGGGAAGACCCCATCAAGCCTTACAAGGGACAAAAGAGGTAAAATCCCAATAACATCGATACGAGAAATTTGCCCTATTGCACCTAAAATATGGTAGGGATAAATTGGGATAAATATCTCTAAATTGGGATAAATTTTCCCTATTGCACCTAACACCTATTGCACTCCTTCCAAAATTGCATCATGCATAGAGTCTATAACCATAAAATATGATACTATCACCTGGTCATCTCAAACCAAGTATAAGTTTACTTTGACATATGTCATTTACAAAGCATACAAATGCTCCCTCCAAGCAAGGTATCCATTCTCTCATGCCAAAGCAAACACTATATCCCTTATGGCATCATGAGTAGCTATCTTCTATCCTCCAAAAGGACATCGTGTTATATAGACCGCTTGTTGTGTGTATATAGATTGCTACACAATGTACATCACTTTCAACATCATATACTATAGAAGTACAACTCACGCATAAGTCATACATGAACTCTAAAGTGCTACAATAATCAATTTGTTCTTCAACTCGAATCACACTCAAATCAGGTAGGTATTCAGTCCTTCACTCAACAATTTGCCACAATTGGACATTGATTACAATCAAACCATACACACTCTAGCTAAGAGACTCCAAGTAGCACTCATAAGCCTTTTTCCACTATAGCCAAGAGCTTAAAGGCTCAACATTAGAGAGTGAGCTCTCTGGAGCTATACTTTGAAGGCACACCCCTCTCCTTAATATAGGTCTCAAGCCCTAACGACACCGTTGATGGTGCAAAAAATGCAAGTGATGGTGGGTACCACCATGTGATCAGTAGCCCTAACATGAAATCAGACCATCAACAAGTAGTCCATAATTAACTACCAAAATACTTATGACTATGAACACTACCACTCTAGTGTTTGAGCAAATGTCATGCCATTTGTAGTTCCGCATCTAGATGCTCGAACACTGGAGTTCTAGTGATGGTAGTTAGAGTTATTCTAGCAGTTTCTCAGGGACTACTTTCCGACGGTTAGATTTTGTGTTTGGGGTACTGACTTCACGGTGGGGCCCACCGTCACTTTGCACCGTTTGCATCGTCGAGTGTGCCGTCAGCGGGACCGTTAGGGTTTCAGGGCTAGCTCGAGTCCAGAGGGTATAGTTTCAAAGTGAGCTCTAGAGAGCTCACTTCTCTGATGTTGAGCCTTCGAGTTCCTGGCTATGGTGGACAGAGGCCGGCGAGCATCACCTGGATTCTCTATGCTTGAGTGGGTGTGGCTTGACTGTAATCAGTGCCCAGTTGTTGGCAGTTTATAGAGTGACAGATCAAGTATTGATCTGAGTTGAGTTGAGTTGAAAGTGTTAAGCAATCTGATTACATCAGAGAAGTGAAGTCAGGGGGAAATCGGGTGCAGGAACGTTGAGTGTTGGTGGTATCTCCAAGCTCGGTGGATCGTGGTAGCTCGATTCAGGTTCTGTGTTTCCCTAGTGTGCAGAAGCTCGTGTAGTTGATGCAAATTTGGCAGTTAGGCGGACGGTGTGCGGAAGCGCTGGCCAAATTTCGAGCAAAGAAGGAGCAATTTTTGAGCAGTGTTGTGATTTTGAGGTCAAGAGGTGAAGGCAGGACCAATTTGCTGTGAGTTGGGCTCAGAAAGTGAAATTGAAGGTGGAGTTGGAAAGCTCTTCTCATGAAATTGTGATTTGGAAAAACCCGTTTTGTCAATTTGTCTCGAGTGGAAAGTTAGCGGGGGATTTGGCGGACATCCATCTTTAGGGTTTATGTCAGATTTTATGTGAGATTTACGTCAGATTTTGGGCCAGAATTGGAGGAGTTTCGCTGTTTGGCCAGATTTGGAGAAGTTTCGCTAGTTTGGAAGAGTTTCGCAGATTTGGAGAAGTTTCGCCAATTTTGGAGGAGGTTTGAAGTGGCAACAAGAAAGGCCTCATTTGGCTGAATTTTGGCGTTTTGAGGCATAGGGCTCTGGGCTATGAGAGGCTACGAAGGCCTAGAAGGGCCAGCAAGCCAGCTTGCTGGCGTGAGGCTAGCTAGTTTAGTGTAGATCTTGGTCATTGGTTGGGAAAATCTGCCTTTCTTGCTAGATTGTGCGCAACAGGGTTTGACCCCTAGATCTCTTGTTCCTAGACTGGTGCCCTAGCCAACTGGTCCACCCTCACTTGTTGTCTTAGTGACTGCGCCACTGTTATCTATACACATGTAGCTTTGGCTAGGAGAGGTAGTTTGATCCCATTCTTGGTGATCCTGGTAGCTTAGGACTTAGATACGAACTACTCTTATGTCAAATGCCAAATGGTGGTAGAGTCAGTCCCGTGTTGTGTTATGAGATGGAGGGTTTTTATTTAGATTTCTTGTGATTGGATCCCCTCCATTCTCTGCTTCTTGTTTGTGTGAGGTGCCCTGACTTTTGAGCGTTGGTGCTCTGGTGTGCTCTCGGTGGTGAGGCTGGAGTGATGACCAGTCAGACTACCTTTGTTTCTCTCCGGTGAGGCAGGAAGTGATGACATGTAGACCGTGAGAGTGCGTGTTATGATGGCAGGTTACAGGTTGCCTTTCCCCTAGTGTAGTTATCTCGATTAGAGTTACATTAGTGGGTGGTGTTTAGTTGGTGTTGGCACGCGGTGGTGTTGGCACTTGGTGGGGTACTTGCGGTTGCGACTTGCGGTTGCAATTGGTGGTTCGGGTTTGCTGTTGCAGTTACGTGGTCACGACGGAGTTCTTTGGAGATTCCAGAGGAGTTAGCCCTGCAGTACGCATTGGGTTTACTCAGAGTGGTGCTTGGTATCAGCCTGTATCTCAGGTCCCAGTGAAGGAGGAGATTGACTCTGAGTTGGAGTTTGACACAGGAGTTGATTCAGTTGAGAGTGCACTTGGTGTGTCCGCACCGTTGTTGTGGGACATGGACGAGATTTATGGGGCCTCCAAAGGCCCTAGGCGTTACTCTGGTACAGTGGGTACCATTGAGTTGGATGACTTCATCCAGGAGTTCGATAGTTGGTGTGATCTGCAGCAGATGCGGAACCCGACTTTGTTCACACCCTTCATGGCATGGAAGGGGTTGTTTCAGCACTTAGAGGGTCCACCGATGGATGATTACCATGAGTTCAGGAGAGCTCATTTGGAAGAGATTGAGTTATGGAGACAGTATTGGTCTCCACACTATGTCTCCATCACTTCAGGCTCGGTGGCCAGGAGTAGATCGGCTGTACCTACGAGTTCTAGCTCAAGTAGTGTGGGTGGAGCTAGTGGAGGTGCACTAGCTGGAGATAGTGCTACTACGAGTGGAGGTACCGCTATAGGAGGTGGTGTGGTATTGGGGTTTAACCCCATGGTTGAGTTCTTCCTATGTTTGAGGCAGAACTACTAGGGAGTGCGGACTGACAAGCTGAGGAGCTTGCAGGAGTTCCAGCGGAAGGCTGGAGAGAGCCTATGCGAGGCATATACTCGCATGAGGCGGCTAATCAGTTTCACTCAGGGAGTTACTGAGGCCCAAGCAGTCCAGTTTTGGTATGGGATACTGGACAAGGAGTTGCGACGTAGAGTTCGTGATGCTACGTTGTTGCAGGCTACTTCGCCCACTTTGGCAGTAGTCTTTGGTTTGGCTGAGCGTATTGAGCTCAACATGGTGGAGGAGAGAGTGGTGACAGCTGGATTTGGTAGAGAGACCTCATCCACGGTTGTGACTTCTTCTAGAGTGCAGCAGAGTGCACCACGCCCAGTTGGTTTTTGAGGACAGGGTGGACAGCCCAGATCCATAGAGCGAGTAGAGGGCCTAGTGGAGTTAGACCCTTACCCTCATTTTCGGGTCAGTAGCAGCCAGTGAGTGGTGGTGTTGCTTGTTGGACTTGTGGTGGACCTCACCATAGGAGAGAGTGTACTCAGGGCAGCGGACCTGATACCTCTGGTGCATCACAGCCAGCACAGAGGCAGTGTGAGCATTGCCACAGATTTGGTCACACTAGTGACCGGTGTTTTGACCTACACCCAGAGTTACGGAGTGGTAGGGCTGCTATGGCAGGTAGTAGAGGAGCTCCAGTTCATGGAGGACGAGGTGGTAGAGGTGGTGGTAGAGGATCTACACCTAGTAGGGGTGCAGTACCTGCCCTTACTTCTGACACAGCTATGGCTACTCGGATTGAGCAGTTGGAGCAGAGATTGGCTAGTATAGCTATTGCTCAGAGGAGATCAGATTCGGGTGCTGAGGCTTCCACCTCATATGCTGGTGATAGAGATGCTTTGGACTTCATGTGTGGAGCAGCATAGGTGGATGCATCTGCAGCAGTGACTAGGAGTGCAGTACGTGCTCCAGAGCCTAGAGGAGCATCAGTGGAGTTGGACCCACAGAGAGGAGAGGTTGGGAGACAGGTCAGACTTCCCCAGTCTTTCACGCTATTTGAGGCATTGCAGACGACATCCATGGTTCCTAGACGTCCCAGTGCAGGTGTGGTAGGTGGTGATGGAGTACATGATGGACTACCTGCTAGTCAGCCACCTGCTACTACACAGATTGAGTCTAGCATGATGTTGGGGGCGGCTCAGCTGATTATGCGGCATCCTTTATTTTCAGCCAGTGACATGTTTACATTGGGAGTTGACCCAGCCCTAGTGTTCCGGTTGGCTGCCACGTTGTGTGAGAGTAGGGATGGTGCAGTTCCTACTACTAGAGCAGAGGTGGTTGGTAGTGGAGCTGACTTGGTTGAGGAGCATGGGATCCGTTCAGCGACCAGTGGTTTATGGCAGGCAGCAACGGCTAGACTGGAGGAGTTGCCAGCTAGACCGGCCTTTGAGAGAGCGCGGTTCACACCTGGTGTTGTCCTATTGGATAACCAGAGGGGGATCTTTCGTTTGGTGGGACCTTCAGGGAAGGTCTATACACCACAGAGAGTCTTGTTAGACTCTGGTGCGCATCCTCTTATGTTGGGGAAGGCTGTAGTTGTTGGTCTGGAGTTACAGAAGACCGATGTGGAGAGGTGTCCATTTCAGATCCAAACATCTCTTGGTGGTGGTTCGACACAGTACATCACACGTGGAGAGCTTGTTGTCTAGGTTTAGCCTGGTCATCCGACTGATAGCTCGGTGGTGAGAGCTCAGGCTATTGCGACGATAGCTGAGTCATATGATGTGCTAGTTGGGGGAGTAGTGTTATACCCTATGGGTTTCAACATTGACTATTGGGAGGAGACAGCCTCTTATAGACCTGGTTGGCAGTCTGGTGAGGGACGGGTATGTCGCCTACCAGTACGCTTCAATAGTGGCAGTCTTGGCTCACTACAGTCCGGGACCATGGCAGCATCAGTTTTAGCTTTCAGCGGTGCAGTTACTTGGCTTGGTGACTTGTTGGAGGGGAACGCCCATGCAGAGGATACTTTAGTACCAGAGGAGATCACTCGGCTATGGAGTCCAAGTAGGATTGTTCCATCCACCTTGGATGTTCCATTGTGGAGTTCAGAGGAGGCATTGCAGTAGCATGCAGATCAGTTGGTGCAGCAGGCTTGGAGTGGAGCCTTCGTACCATCAGGGGATGAGTGTGAGGATGAGCCTCCAGAGGCGATTGCTTTGACACCTTTGGATACCACACTCATTGCTTGGCAGTACCCAGTAGAGGGGATATGCCTATTGGAGTTGTTTGGTAGGATCAGCACCGGACTAGCTGCGGTGTTACAGGCGGGTATCCGAATACAAAGGTACTTGTATGTAGAGAGAGATGAGACTGCTAGGTGAGTCTCTCTTCATCATGTGGCACACTTGGCCTATTGGTATCCGGAGTTATTACCGATGTCAGCAGTTAGAGGTTACCAGAAGGCCTTACCAGGAGACATTTCCTTACTGGGGGTGCATGACCTAGAGAGACATGGGCCTGTTCACTTGGTGATTTCTGGATGGCCATGTCAGGGACATATACGTGCGGTGTCGTCGGGAAAATAGCCCACGTGTACCCTTGAGGCTTTTGGTGTGATAAATTTTCTTTTCTCTTTTATTTGTTGTAAGGAACAGGGATTTATGATAATATGTCTCGGGTGTGGTTTTGCTACCTG
The DNA here is from genome assembly GCA_948567375.1 of Lunularia cruciata. NCBI lineage: Eukaryota > Viridiplantae > Streptophyta > Marchantiopsida > Lunulariales > Lunulariaceae > Lunularia > Lunularia cruciata. The sequence continues at coordinate 19,181,803 of OX419761.1, read as the reverse complement.
GTTTTGGGAGAAAGTGAGGAGACAGAGAAGGGCTGAGGGTTTTCACAAAATGCCAAAAGATTTCGAGAGGGTTTGGCAGAGGATTTTGAGAGGAGTGGCAGAAATTTTCGGGAGAAGAAAGGAGTAGGGTTTTTTTTTGAAAAGGGATAGAGGAGTTTCGAGAGAAAAAGGGGTTTTTTTTTTCGGGAATGACAGGAGGAGTTTGGGGGCAGAGGACAGAAGGTGGGCAGGAAGGAAGTGAATTGAAAGGGATTGGAATGATCATGAAGGAGTAGTCAGGAAGGCTTTTTAGGGACAGAGGAAAAATCAGGAGAGGAAATTTCGAGTTGGACAGGAGGGGGTTTGGCAGGAGGAGAAATTCTCGAGAAGCTGGAGGGTTTGGACAGAGGAACACACACAGGAGAGAAATTTTCGAGTTGGACAGGAGGGGGTTTGGCAGGAGGAGAAATTCTCGAGAAGCTGGAGGGTTTGGACAGAGGAACACACACAGGAAAAAAATTTCGAGTTGGACAAGAGGGGGTTTGGCAGGAGGAGAAATTCTCAAAGAGCTGGAGGGTTTGGACAGAGGAACACACACAAGAGAGAAATTTTCGAGTTGGACAGGAGGGGGTTTGGCAGGAGGAGAAATTCTCGAGAAGCTGGAGGGTTTGGACAGAGGAACACACACAGGAGAGAAATTTTCGAGTTGGACAGGAGGGGGTTTGGCAGGAGGAGAAATTCTCGAGAAGCTGGAGGGTTTGGACAGAGGAACACACACAGGAGAGAAATTTTTGAGTTGGACAGGAGGGGGTTTGGCAGGAGGAGAAATTCTCAAGAAGCTGGAGGGTTTGGACAGAGGAACACACACAGAGGAGAGAAATTTTCAAGTTGGACAGGAAGGGGCTTGAAAGTGCAGGGACAGAAAGGAAATTTTTGCAGGAATGTGAGGGCTTGAAAGTGCAGGGCAGAAAGTGTTTCATGAAGGAAATTTTTGCAGGAATGTGAGGGCTTGAAAGTGCAGGGCTGTGCTTGGACCAGGAGAGGAATTTCAAAATGTGAGAGTGCAGGGCTGTGATTGGACCAGGAGAGCAATTTCGAAATGTGAGAGTGCAGGCTGTGCTTGGACCAAGAGAGCAATTTCGAAATGTGAGAGTGCAGGCTATGTTTGGACCAGGAGAGGAATTCTGAAATGTGAGAGTGCAGGTCTGTGCTTGGACCAGGAGAGCAATTTTGAAATGTGAGAGTGCAGGCTGTGCTTGGACCAGGAGAGCAATTTTGAAATGTGAGAGTGCAGGGCTGTGTTTGGACCAGGAGAGGAATTCTGAAATGTGAGAGTGCAGGGCTGTGCTTGGACCAGGAGAGGAATTTTGAAATGTGAGAGTGCAGAGCTGTGCTTGGACCAGGAGAGCAATTTCGAAATGTGAGAGTGCAGGCTGTGTTTGGAACAAGAGAGGAATTCTGAAATGTGAGAGTGCAGGGCTGTGCTTGGACCAGGAGAGAAATTTTGAAATGTGAGAGTGCAGGACTGTGTTTTGGACCAGGATAGGAATTTTTGAAATGAGAAAGGAGTCTTGAAGGCTGAAGGCTTTTGGAGATGCCTTAGGACTGTGTTTTGGACCAGGATAGGAATTTTCAAAATGTGAAAGGAGTCTTGAAGGGCTGAAGGCTTTTGGAGATGCATGAGGGCTGTGCTTTGGAACAGGAGAGAACTTTCCAAAATGTGAGAGGAGTCTTGAAGGGCTGAAGGCTTTTGGAGATGCCTTAGGACTGTGTTTTGGACCAGGATAGGAAATTTTGAAATGTGAAATGAGTCTTGGAAGCAGATTTGTGTTATGAATTGTGACTAGAGTTGAGGAAACTCCATTCTAGGATCTCTCAGTCTGGTCCAGGTGAAAAGCATAATTAAATGATCTGAGTGCCGGATTTATGTTCAGTTAGATCACTTAGTTGTTGTTTATTTTATTTTATCAAAGGGCCACCGGACCTAGGTCTATGAACTGCCAGATCCCGAACCATAGCTTGAACCTGACGAGAAAATAGGATATGAGACCAAGCAGAGGTAGAAACCATAACACCAGCCTCGCATGACAAGATTGGTTTTACGAAAGTCAAGGATAAAACAAAACCTTCAGGGTGAGTCAACCTCAGGAAACTAAGCACAAGCAGCCATGTGCTCGGCGCACTCTCAAGACCGAACGTTCCCCACGACAGCGGGCCGCGGTTTGGGTCTTCAAGATCCTCGTTCCGGTGTGTTTTGGGAGATGTTACGGATACTACGACATCTCCAGGTCCATCAGTCTGTTTCTCCAGCTTACCTTTTGGAGAACGTTCCATTGATGAGTGATTCTTGCACTAGAGTGGTGGCGAGTACACATCAGGTCAATTCATGGATGGGACCTGCTGTATTGTTAGATGCAGCCAGAGTGGGATCACGGGCTCATCATCTTTGTCTTTGGTGGACAAACCTCTTACCCAGAGAGGTTCTACAGCGTGCTTATGATGGGATTCAGCGACTAGACCACATTCTTGTTGATGATATCTTGGATGTTGGACGTCAGTCTTAGATAGTGGTAGTGGCTGATAGGTCACCTATGGTAGTGGTGAACCTAGTTGGACAGCCTAGAGCTACATTTCCCACACTCATGAGTTTCCCAGGCTCTCATGCTTTTCGAGAGGGAGGACCTGGACTTGTTTGGGACTCACAGTTACAGCAATTGGTGGAGCCCAATGCTGATGAGAGAGAGCGGGCAATGGGTTTTCGCACCGGTATTACCGCTGTTCCAGCAGTGTCAGAGGCATCCAGGCGTCAGGTGTTAGGTCAGGCTATGGACCTGAACTGTTTGACCGGGATTGTGAGCCTTGGTTTGGCAGAGCAGCATAGGATGCGCTTGATAGGCATCACCACTTGGACGCTTGTGAGCCCTGTGCCTATCGAGACGATTCAGGCACATGCTGGGGGCGATGGACCGAGTGGACATGGTATTCTTGGGACACGTCCAGTAGCTACTAGGGAGAGCGGTCTACTTGGAGTCCATCCAGGTGAGCGTGGGCTACTTGGATTACACCCTTGGTCCACATGGGATGCAGCCAAAGGACGTATGGAGCTTGCAGCCAGAGTGGAGGGAGTTTTTCACACAGAGCTTGGGACCTCTAGTGGTCGGGAGCATGACACCATTACTCCCAAGGGCCCAGTATAGCAGCCAGTCAGTACGTCTTCCACTCCTACTACAGTTACAGAGGATACTTGGGAGCCAGATCTTGGACCCAAGCTTACTGGAGAGGAAAGACGGAGGGTTTGGAGGTTCTTGAGGAGTCACACGAGTTGTTTTGCCTTCAGTATGAAGGATTTGGGTGCTCTGAAGGGACCTGGTATACGGATTGAGCTGACTAGTGACACACCAGTTTTCCGACGTCCTTATCGATATAGTGAGATGGAGAGGACATTGATTCAGAGCCGGAGTATTGACTTTTTTGAGGCTGGTTTGGTGGAGATTTCACATGGAGAGTATGCATCAGCGACAGTGATGCCAGCCAAGAAGGATATGCATGGCAACTATACAGATAGGCGGATGTGTGGAGATTACTGTCCTATCAACCGACAAACCAAGGCTGATCGGTATGCCATGCCTACACCAGAGGAGATTTTTGATGCGATTGGGCATGCAAAGGTCTTCAGCACTTTGGATCTTCGAGCGGGATATCATCAGTTGCCGATCAGGGAGGAAGATAAGTCCAAGACAACATTTTGGGCTATTGATCCTCACGGCAAGGATGTGTTATATTAGTGTAGGTTCTTCCATGAGCAGGTTGAGTATTTGGGTCACACTATCTACCCCGGAGGACTTGGTGTTCAGCAGACTAAGGTGGAGTCTATTGCATGTATTCCTCGGCCTACGGATGTGAGCAGAGTGCGAGCATTCCTTGGGTTGGTGAACTTCTATTGCCGCTATGTTAGAGGATTTAGTGCCATTGCCAAGGCCTTGACAAAGCTGACCAAGCTTACACAGGAGTGGTGTTGGGGAGATGAGCAGGAGAGAGCTTTTGTAGAGCTCAAGGAGAGGTTGACATCTGCTCCTATTTTGAGGAGACCGATCGGGGGATGACCATTTCAGGTTCACACTGATTGGAGTATGTTGGGGCTTGGAGCGGTGCTCACCCAACATGATGATGAGGAGAAGGAGTTTGTGGTGGCCTATGCTAGTCGCTCCAACAATTCAGCGGAGGCAAAGTATAGTTCATATGAGGGAGAGTGCTTGGCAGCAGTTTGGGCAATAGCACATTTCCGATGTTACCTGTTTGGTAACCCTTTCACTCTCATCACTGATCATCAGCCGCTGAAGTGGTTGATGGAGTCCGACAAGCTTTCAGGGAAGCTTGCACGATGGGCTCTAATTTTACAGGAGTATGATTTCATGGTTGTTCACAGACCTGGAGTGGTGAACCGTGATGCAGATGGGTTGAGTAGAAACCCATGTCCCAGCCAGCAGGATCAGACCGGAGCACGTTGGCATGGTGAGACAGATGAGGAAATGGTGCCAGGTTGGCATGCATCGGTCTTTCTATGTATATTTGCAGAGACTTTGGTGGTATCTCTCTCAGCGCATACAGGAGGAGTTATTGAGGTCACAGATCCAGAGAGTGAAGATATTGGTACAGTTCAGTGAGACATTCATGATGATGTCTTAGTGATGGACTATCTTCGCATTGGTGTTGTGGGTGGCACAGTTGGGGCCAAGGAGAGAGACCGTGTTCTTCAGCAAGCCAGACGGTTCAGATTGGAGGGTAGACACCTTTTGCGTGTATGGGAGGATGGTAGAGTGCGAGTAGTACCACTTCCATCACAGAGACCACAGTTGGTCCATCATGCTTATGAGGAGCTAGGACATTTTGGAGTAAAGCGTACATATAGCTTACTCCAGAGTCATTATTGGTGGCGCGGTATGCAGACCAATGTACAGCAGTTTGTTGCCAGATGTGTGGTTTGTGACCGAGTTAGAGCATCATTCAATGCTCCTACGCCACAGTTACACCCATTACCTATCATGGGATTGGGTTACCGTTGGAGTTTGGACTTTGCCGGACCTTTACCGCTGATTGTGAGACATCATTGGTATGTTTTGGTGATGGTGGAGCACTTCTCCAAGTGGATTGAGTTGGTGGCACTTCCTGACAAGTGTAGTGAAGGGACAACTTACTTGTTCTTGGATCGAGTTCTTAGTCATTTTGGTGCACCAGTTGAGGTTTTGATTGATCAGGGTACAGAGTTCTTGGGAGAGTTTCAGGTCTTGTGTGACAAGGCTTTGATTGATCATCGTACTACATCCCAAGATCACCCTGAGGCAGATGGCCTAGCAGAGAGAGTGGTTCAGACGGTGAAGAGAGGATTGCAAAAGTATGGTTTGCAGAGAGGCCACTTGGGAGATTGGGATCTCCAGTTACCTTGGTTGGCCATGGGCTATCGGTTCAGCCGGCAAGCCTCCTTAGCATCCTTCTCTCCATACTTTCTACTCTATGGACGAGATCCAGATTTACCTGCAGCCATTTGTCGAGATGCTATTGTAGTTTTGGACTTGGATGACCCCGATGTATGGATGAGCGCATGTTCTTAGCGGGCAGAGATCTTTCGGAGAGTGATGCCGATGGCCTTTGAGAACTTGGCGATTGCTCAGCATAGAGATACTATACGGTATGCTACCATTCGAGGAGGAGGTTATAGACCCTCAATCCGTCAATTTCATCTAGGCGACTATGTATATCTATAGCAAACAGCACCGACTACACTTGATGTTTCTATAGGCCGCACTATCTTGAGAGTACGCGAGGTTTTGCCATCTGGAGTCCTTGTGTTAGAAGGACGTGATGGTGTTGTTTGGAAGGATCATGTGCACAATTGTGCGCCATGCCACCTCCCGAACGTTGATGGTACTATGGACCCAAGCTTGGCACTTGTACGTGCAGGCTTGAGGTGTATGTTATGTGGCTCTTTTGGTGGAGCTGCTACTATGTTAGTGTGTGATAGCTGTTTGAGAGGATGGCATATGGCATGTATGACTCCTCCCCTCACGGTGGTTCCTCAGGGACAGTGGTTATGTCCTAGATGTACTTGACCTATAGCTAGTTCATTCTTTATATGGTATAGATTGCAGACATGCGACTAACGATGGGGCTCCATAGCACCCGGCCTCCTGATCTTTGCCCATTAGAGGGTATACCATATACTTAGAGTAGATGGCTATCTGGAGTTAGAGGGACCTAACCGCCAGCTAGGGGGGCGATTGTGGCACTTTAGAGTCTATGTATGACTTATGTGTGAGTTGTGCTTCTATAGTGTATGATGTTAACAGCGATGTATGTTGTGTAGCGATGTATATACGCACGACAACTGTCACGCCATTTGTAGTTCCGCATCTAGATGCTCAAACACTGGAGTTCCAGTGATGGTAGTTAGAGTTATTCTAGCAGTTTCTCAGGGACTACTTTCTAACGGTTAGATTTCGTGTTCGGGGTACTGACTTCCAGTGGGGCCCACCGTCACTTTGCACCGTTTGTACCGTCAAGTGTGCCATCAGCGGGACCGTTAGGGTTTTAGGGCTAGCTCGAGTCCAGGGGGTATAGTTTCAAAGTGAGCTCTAAAGAGCTCACTTCTTTGATGTTGAGCCTTCGAGTTCCTGGCTATGGTGGACAGAGGCCGGCGAGCGTCACCTGGATTCTCTATGCTTGAGTGGGTGTGGCTTGACTGTAATCAGTGCCCAGTTGTTGGCAGTTTATAGAGTGACAGATCAAGTACTGATCTGAGTTGAGTTGAGTTGAAAGTGTTAAGCAATCTGATTATTGTGGCACTTTAGAGTCTATGTATGACTTATGTGTGAGTTGTGCTTCTATAGTGTATGATGTTGACAGTGATGTATGTTGTGTAGCAATGTATATACGCACGACAACAACTAGCCTCAATGCTACAAATGTCATGACAATTGTCGTGCATATATACATCATTGTCAACGTCATACACTATAGAAGCACAACTCACATATAAGTCATACATGAATTCTAAAGTGCCACAATTGTCCCTCCCTCCCCCCCAGTTGGCGGTTACGTAACAATATGGAGTTTAGCAATAAAGTTAGTTATAGATAACAAAGTAGTAAAAAGGCCAAATTAGCCTAGAATATTCTAGAAGTATCTAGAAGCTTCTTGGGAAGCTTACCACTAGCTTAGCTTGCATCCCAAGTAAGTAATTTCTAAAAGGAAGCTTCTAGAAGCTTCCAACTAGCTTAGCTTGCATGGCAAGTAAGCGGCTTCAAGAAGGAAGCTTCTTGAGAAGCTTCCTAGTTAACTTAGCTTGCACTCTAAGAAAGCAGCTCAAGGAAGCTTCTCAAGTGCCTTGTATGCTCCTTATAAATACAAGAGCCAAAGCTCATGATAGGCATTTGGAGTTTTCACTCATTCAAGTGTCCCAATATGAGCTTCCATTCTCCTATTTCTCTCCTCGATCTTGGACTTTAACATTGGGATCAAAGCAGGAATGGGATAGATAGAATGGATGGAATTTATGGACCACCAAATCCACTTCCGCCAAACCATTGGGATTTTTTGTCCAAGTATTACCCAAGCATCATTTCACACAATTCATCACCTTGCGCTTTGGGCATGATCTTTTGCATATGATCACCTTGTCTAAGGAACCCTTAATACTTCCAATTGTAACTTATGGAGAATGGTGGAAATTATAACAATATGGATTTTAGCGACAAAGTTAGTAGGGCTAACAAAGTAGCAAATAAGACAAATTAGCCTAGAATATTCTAGAAATATCCAAGAAGCTTCTTGGGAAGCTTCCCAACTAGCTTAGCTTGCACCTCAAGTAAGTAACTTATAGAAAGAAGCTTCTAGAAGCTTCCAACTAGCTTAGCTTGCATGCCAAGTAGGCGGCTTCTAGCAAAAAGCTTCTTGAGAAGCTTCTTAGTTAACTTGGCTTGCACTATAAGAAAGCGGCTCGAGGAAGCTTCTTGAGAAGCTTCTCAAGGGCCTTGTATACTACCTATAAATACCAAAGCCAAAGCTCATGCTAGGCATTTGGAGTTTTCCTTCATTCAAGTGTCTCAATGTGAGCTTCTATTCTCCTATTTCTCTCCTTGATCTTGGACTTTTACATTGGTATCAGAGCAGGAATAGGATGGATGGAATTTATGGACCACCAAATCCACTTCCACCAAACCATTGGGATTTTTGTGTCCAGATATTACCCAAGTATCATTGCACACAATTCATTACCTTGCACTTTGGACAAGATTTTTTGCATATGATCATCTTGTCTGAGGAACCCTTGATATTTCCGATTGTAACTTATGGAGAATGGTGGACATGTTGCATTTATGTGTTAATCAATTAGATAAACTAGGAGTAGTGCAATAGAGTAATAGTCATGGTGGCAATATCGGACATTATCCTTACAATGCAACAACAAATCAAGCACCTTACTTGATTGTTGGAAGATCAGGACCAACAACTACAAGAACACATAGAGAGAGCACCAGATCAAGACGGGAAAGATTGCATCCAAATTCCAAAACCCAAGGTGTTTGAAGGCAAGAATCTTCCAAGCATAGTGGAGATTTTATGTTTGATTGCAAATGTTACTTTGAAGCCACCAATCTTCAAGATGAATGGAAATTGATTCTCTTGGCTTCTAGCTAATTAGATGGTGTGGCAAAACCTTGGTGGCAATTTTGAGTGGAGCGTGCTAAACAACGGATTGTTGCACCAATTTTGACATATGCAGAATTCAAGGATGCAATACTTGGTTGATTTTAAACTATAAATGCCACCCGAGCCACATGAGATAAATGTGTAGAGTTGAGGCAGATTGGCTCTATAAGGAGCTACATCACACAATTTCACAACATCATTATGAAAATTCCATACAAGAAGGTGAAGTTTTGGATCAATTTGTGTGGGGATTGAAATCACAACCAAATTGGAGGTGACCATGCAAGAACCACAAAATGTGGAAGAAGCCATGCAATTGGCTAATCACTTTGATTCCTTGGTTGTGACAACGTGATCTTGACCTTGACCTACACAAAGCCTACCAATACACTACGCACGGGCAGAGGATTCAACACTAATGGAAATTGATACTATCTAACGGAGACCACTTGGTACAACAAATAGAGAAAGATTGTGACAAAATGGAGGTTATTTTTATTGTTGCCTAGTTGGACATTGCATTGCTAAATGTCCACTTAGGAATGTGTGACCTTGACAAGTTGCCCAAATAGAGTTTTTGGAATAGAATGATAAGGGAAATGAGGAATCCAAATAGGAGATTTTGAGTCACCTGCAAGGAGTTTAATTAGTTCCAATGGGATTGAAGGCTTAACCTATGCAAGTTTGCCTCACTTGCAAGGTACAATATCTAATGGAGGTTTTAGGATTTTGGTTGATATTAGAAGTTCATAGAATTGCATATCTATGCAAGTAGCAAATGGAATTGGGTATTCCTATCAAGCCAATAATTGGAAGTTGATTGATGATGGCGGATAGTAGAAAGGGTTCTACATTCAATACCTCACATCTTGTTATCTTTAAGATTGGGAAGGAGTATGTAGAGTGTATGAGGCATGTAGTGGCACCTCTACACTATGGTTTTAGGACTATCTTGGCTTGAATGTCATAAAGTTCAATTTGATTGGACCCCACTACAAATTCAAGTACAACACCAAGGTAGGAATTTCTGATTTGGTTCTCTAGCACCTCTGAGTAAGACACCTAAGAATGGTCAGTCCCAAGATGGGAAGTTTGCCAGAAAGACAACCAAGGAGCAAGCTTTGTAGAGAGATGAGTCCCTAGATGAGAAGTTTGTTAGTGAAGCAGCCATAGAGCAATCTTTGGAGGAGGATAAGTCTGTTTTTGTAGTGTGGATCAAGCCAATTGCACAAGGACAATCTAAGGAGTGCAAAGAGCCTCATCAAGCAATGGTTGATCAGATAGTTCAAGAGTTTGCGGACATGTTTCCAAATGATCTACCAAAGGGATTACCCTCCAATTGTGGTATGCACTTCAAGATTAATTTATTGCCAAGGAGTATTCCAGTGAGTAGACCAATCTAACGGCTCTCACCAAAGGAGTTGGAGGAGTTGCAAACAACACTTATGGAGTTGTTGGAGAAGGACTTCATACGACACAATACCTTTTTTAGGGGAGCACTAGTACTATTTGTTCCAAAGAAGGATGGAGGACTTCGTTTCTGTATTGATTATCGTGGGCTCAATAAGCAAATAGTGAAGAATGCATATCCCTTGCCTCGGATTGATGACTTGCTTGATCAATTGAGTGGAGCAAGATACTTTTTGAAGCTGGATCTTTATAGCAGCTATTGGCAATCCCCATTGATAGGGAGGATGTGCAAAAGAATACCTTTTGCACAAGGTATGGGCATTTTGAGTGGAGTGTTCTACCTTTTGGGCTCACTAATGCTCTAGTAGTCTTCATGGATCAAATACATTGCGTGTTGGATGGACTATTGGATTGGTCTGTGGTGGTGTTCTTGGATAATATCTTAATCTATAGCAAGACAAAGGTAGAACACATGAATCATGTATGAGAAGTCCTAAGACGACAACGACAATGAAAATTTTATTGCAAGAAGTCAAAGTATGCCTTTTGGCAAAAGAAAGTTACCTTTTTGAGTCAAAAGATCTCATTGGAGGGAATCAAGATGGAAGAGGAGAAAATCAAAGCCATTACCGATTGGTCTACTCCAAAGGATGCTACAAAAGTATGGGCATTTAATAGGTTGGCAAGTTTTACTGTTAGTTCATCCATTATTATGCTCATGTTGCTGCACTATTAATTGACCTCTTAGGAAAGGACTTGAGCTTCCAATGGACCACCAAGCATGAAGAAGCATTCCAAAATTTCAAACATATGGTGTCTTCAAGACCCATTCTTCAACCGTGTGATCCTCAACTACTTTGTGTGGTTAATTTTGATGCTTCTAACTTTGCAATTAGAGCCATGTTGCAACAAGAATTCCCAAATGGACTGTATCCTATTGCCTTTGTGTCTTGTTGACTCAATATGGCTGAAAGAAACTATTTTGCTTGAGATCAAGAACAACTTACAAAGGTATATGCCACTTAGGTATGGAGGCATTACCTCTTGGGGAAACAAGTGATCATGCAAACTGATCACAAAACATTGTTGCAGACCTTACACTTGGAACACATGATGAGTTGGCATCATCAATGGGAGAAACAACTCTAATTTTTTTATATCAAACTTGAGTACAAACTAGGTCGATTCCATGTCATCCTTGATGCTTTATCATGATGACCTGATTTGAAGTCTCCTCTTCTCATCACAATGGCAATTACGATAGTGTCAATTGACTCCAAGGTCCAAAATGAGTTTCAATCAGCTCTACAACAAGATCCCTTCTTCCAAATGGTACATGGTTGCCTTACAACATGCAACAAGGAGTACAACACTTTTTCCATCAAGGAGGGCTTTTTATTCCATGAAGACCGGATCTATGTTCCAACCAAAGGTGATCTTTGACTTGTGCATCTTCAAGAAGCCCATGATTTACCCATAGTTGGTCACATGGGTGTAGACAAGACCTTGGGTACCCTCCAACACCAATGGTGGTGGCCCAACATGATGCAAGATGTTCAAGAATTTGTCTGATTGTATGAGAACTGCCAACGTAACAAGGCCAACAACTAGAAGCCAAGTGGACTCCTTCAACCACTTGCCATTCCATCCGCTCAATGGGAACATGTGAGCTTGGATCTCATCACATCCTTGCCCAAGACAAAGCAAGGACACACAACAATTGTGGTGTTTGTAGATAAGCTTAGTGAGTAAATCCACTTGGCACCAACTTGTGATACCATGGATGCTCTAACCTTAGCGCAAATCTACTTCAACAATGCCTTCAAGCATCATGAGATGCCATGTGTATTCATCTCCTACTGCAATCCTTGATTTACTAGGAAGTTTTGGCAAGTACTCTTCTAGATACTCAGCACCAAGCCAATACTCTTCTCAATTTTGGCCAAGATCCGCTTGTTCCAGATTCTCTTCTTGCTCCCTCTCTATCTTAGGTTCCTCATATTTTAACATTCTTGAACACTATATCTCAATCTCTCCAACAAGCCAAATCTCACCTCCATGTTGCTCAAAATTATCAAAAAAATTATTTGGACCACCATTGTCATGATCTCACCTTTGAAGTCGGTGATAAAGTCATGCTATCCTCTAGTAACCTCCCTCTCCCACTTGATACCCAAGTTTGTAAACTTGCCTTTAATTGGATAGGAACTTTTGATATCACCCAAATTGTCTCTCTTGTTGCTCATTGATTTGCCTTGCCTTGTTACATGCATATCCATCCTATCTTTCATGTTTCCAAGTTGAAACCCTTTGTTCCTAACCCCTCTTCCTTTTCTTCTTAAATCCAACTTCCTCCTCCTCTTGTCCCTATTAATGATCATGAGCAGTACAAAGTTGATTGTATCCTTGCGTGTTGCCATATTCAACAAGACAATCAACAACATACGAAGTACAAGGTCCTTTGGAAAGGGTATCCTCTTCATGATGCAACATGGGAACCTTTTTCTCACCTCTAGAATGCAGAAATAACCATCTAGGAGTTTGAAGCTTCATTGGCAACGAGGACTTCACCAACTAGCAATGGGGGAATATGTAACAATATGGAGTTTAGTGACAAAGTTAGTAGTGCTAAAAAAATAGTAAATAATACAAATTAGCCTAGAATATTCAGGAAGTATCTAAGCAGCTTCTTGGGAAGCTTCCTGACTAGCTTAGCTTGCATCTCAAGTAAGTAGTTTCTAGAAGGAAGCTTTTTTGAAGCTTCCAACTAGTTCAGCTTGCATGTCAAGTAGGCGGCTACTAGAAGGAAGCTTCTTGAGAAGCTTCTTAGTTAACTTGGCTTTCACTCTAAGAAAGTGGCTTGAAGAAGCTTCTCTAGGACCTTGTATGTTACCTATAAATACCAAAGCCAAAGCTCATGCTAGACATTTGGAGTTTTTCCTCATTCAAGTGTCCCAATGTTAGCTTCCATTTTCTTATTTCTTTCCTTGGTCTTGGATTTTTATAGACGTGTTGCATTTATGTGTTAATAAATTAGAGAAATTGGGAGTAATGGGATAGAGTAGTAGCCATGACAACAATACCAAACATTATCATTGCTATGAAACAACAAATCAAGCACCTTACTCAATTGTTGGATGAACAAGACTAGCAACGACAAGAACATATAGAGAGAAAACTAGTTCGAGATGGAGAAGATCAAATCTGATTTCCAAAACCCAAGGTGTTTGAAGGCAAGAATCTTCCAAGCACAATGGAGAATTTTGTGTTTGATTGCAAATGTTACTTTGAAGCTACCAATCTTCATGATGATCTAAAATAGATTCTCTTGGTTTCTAGCCAATTGGAGGGTGTGGCAAAACTTTGGTGGCAATTCTGAGTGGAGCAAGTTGAATGACAGATTGTTGCACCAATCTTGACATGGGTAGAATACAAGAAGACAATACTTAGTCAATTTCAAACTATAAATGCCACCCAAGCCGCATGAGATAAATTGGCGGAGTTGAAGGAGATTGACTCTATTAGGAGCTATATCACGCAATTTCAAAACATTATCATGCAAATTTTAGATATACAAGAAGTTTTGGATCAATTTGTGAGGGGGTTAAAGTCACAAACCAAATTGGAAGTGACCATGCGAGAACCACAAAGTATGGAAGAAACCATGCAATTTGCTGAGAGCTTTGATTCCTTGGTTGCAACAACTTAGTCTTAACCTTGACCTACACAAAGCCTACCAATACACTATGCACGGGTGGAAGAACTGACACCAATGGAGATTGATGCTATCCAATAGAGACCACTTGGTACAACAGATCTAGAAAGATTATGACAAAATGGTGGGTATTTTTATTGTCGCCACGTTGGACATTATATTGTTGAATATCCACTTAGGAATGGATGACCTTGACAAGTTGCCCAGATAGAGTTTGTGGAGTGGAATTTCAGGGAAACGAGGAATCCTAGTAGGAGATTTTGAGCTGCTTACTGCAAGCTTGATTAGTTCCAATAGGATTGAAGGCTTGACCTATGCAAGTTTCTTTCACTTGCAAGGTATAATATCTAATCGGGGTTGTAAGATTTTGGTTGATTTTGGAAGTTCAAAGAATTGTATGTCTCTGCAAGTAGCAAAAGAATTGGGTATTCCTATCAAGCTAGTAATTGGAAGTAGATTGATGATGGCGGATGGTAGAAAGGGTTCTGCATTCTATACCTTGCATCTTGTTACCTTCAAGATTGGGAAGGAGTATTTGGAGTGTATGAGGTTTGTAGTGGTACCTCTACACTATGATGTCATTCTAGGACTACCTTGGCTTGAATGTCATCAAGTTCAATTTGATTGGAACCAACAACAAATTCAAGTACAACACCAAGGTAGGAATTTCTGATTAGGTTCTTTGGCACCTCTAAGTAAGACACCTAAGAATAATCAATCCCAAGATGGGAAGTTTGTCAAGAAGGTAGCCATAGAGCAAGCCTTGAAGGGAGATGAGTCCCAAGATGAGAAGTTTACCAAGAAAGTAGCTATGGTGCAAGCTTTGATGAAAGATGAGTCCCTAGGTGAGAAGTTTGTTAGTGAAGCAACCATAGAGCAAGCTTTGGAGGAAGAAAAGTTTATTTGCATAGTGTGGATCAAGCCAATTTCACAAGGGTATTCTAAGGAGGGCCAAGAGCCTCATCAAGCAATGGTTGATCAAATAGTTCAACAACGGATGTGTTTTTGGATAATCTACCAAAGGGATTACCCTTTGATTGTGGTATGCCTTTCAAGATTGAGTTATTGCCAGGGAGTACTCCAATGAGTAGACCAATCTATTGGCTCTCTACCAAAGGAGTTGGAGTTGCAAATAACACTTACTGAGTTGTTGGAGAAGGACTTCATATGACATAGTACCTCTCCTTAGGGAACACCAATACTATTTGGTCCAAAGAAAAATGGAAGAATTTTTTTATGTATTGATTATCATGAGCTCAATAAGTAAATAGTGAAGAATGCATATCCCTTACCTTAGATCAATTACTTGCTTGATCAATTGAGTGGAGCACAATACTTTTCCAAGCTAGATCTTCACAACAGCTATTGGCAAATCCCCATTGATAGGGAGGATGTGCAAAAGACTACCTTTTGCACAAGGTATGGGCATTTGAGTAGAGAGTTCTACCTTTTGGGCTCACTCATGCTCTAGCACTCTTCATGGATCAGATGCATCAGATGTTGGATGGACTATTGGATCGGTACTTGGTGGTGTTCTTGGATGATATCTCAATCTATAGCAAGACAAAGGTAGAACATGTGAATCATTTATGAGAAGTCCTAAGACAACTATGATAATGGGAATTTTATTGCAAGAAGTCAAAGTGTACCTTTTAGTAGAAGGAAGTTACCTTTTTAGATCACAAGATCTCATCGGAGGAGATCAAGATGGAAGAAGAGAAAATCAAGGCCATTACTAATGAGCCTCCTCCAAAGGATGCTACAAAAGTATGGGCATTTAATAGATTGGCCAATTGTTACTGACGATTCATCCATTATTATGCTCATATAGTTGCACCATTGACTGACTGCTTAGAGAAGAACTTGAGCTCCCATTCAACCACCATGCACAAAGAAGCATTCTAGAAGTTGAAACATATGGTGTCTTCAAGACCTATTCTTCAACCATATGATCCTCAACTACCTTGTGTGGTTGAACTTGATGCTTCTAACTTTGCAATTGGAGCCATGTTGTAATAAGAATTCCCAGATGGACTACATCCCATTTCCTTTGTGTCCCGTCGACTAAATATGGCTGAATGACATTACTTTGCTTGAGATCAAGATTAACTTGCACCAAGGTATGGAGGCATTATCTCTCTGGGAAACAAGTGATCATGTGAATTGATCACAAACCATTGTTGTAGACCTTACACATGGAGCACATGAAGAGTTGACATCATCAATGGGAGGAGCAACTCTAATTGTTTGACATCAAACTTGAGTACAAACTAGGTTGTTTCCACATCATCTCTGATGCTCTATCATGACAACGTGATTTGAAGTCTCTTCCTCTCATCACGGTAGCAATTATGATTGGAGTCAATTGACATCAATTACAATGGTGTCAATTGACTCCAAGGTCCAAAACAAGTTTTGGTCAGCTCTACAACAAGATCCCTTCATCCAAATGATACATGGTTGTCTTACATCATGTGACAAGGAGTACAATACCTTCTCCTTCAAGGAAGACCTTCTATTCCATGGGACCGGATCTTTGTTATAGCCAAAGGTGATCTCTAACTTGTGCACCTTCAAAAGCCCATGATTTACTAATAGCTGGCCACATAGGGGTAGACAAGAACTTGGGTACCCTTCAATGCCAATGGTGGTGGCCCAACATGGCATGAGATGTTTGTGAGTTTGTCTGATTGTGTGAGAGTTGCTAATTCAACAAGGCCAATAACCAAAAATTGAGTGTACTCCTTCAACCACTCCCCATTCCATCTACTTGTTAGGAACATGTGAGCTTAGATCTCATCACCTCCTTGCCCAAGACAAAGCAAGATCACATAAAAATTGTGGTGTTTTTGGATAAGCTTAGTAAACAAATCTATTTGGCACCAATGGTTGATACGAAGGATGCTCCTATCTTGGCACAAATCTACTTCAACAATGTATTCAAGCATCATGGGATGCAGTGTGTACTCATTTCCAACCATGATCCTTGCTTCACTAGAAAGTTTTGGCAAGCACTCTTCTAGATACTCGACACCAAGCTTGCTTTGTTCATAGCCTATCATCCTCAAATTGATGGACAAATTAAACATGTAAATTGCACCTTGTAAGATATGCTTTGTGCCTTTGTCAATATTCACCATACCAATTGAGATGAATGTCTTGCAATTGCTGAGTTTGCATATAATTCTTCCAAACATGCAAACACCAAATTCACTCCTTTCTTTCTCAATTTTGGCCAAGACACATTTGTTTGGATTCCTTTCTTGCTCCTCTTCGGTCTCATATCTCTCATACTTCCATCTTCTTGACCATCATCTCCCAACCCCTCCAACAAGCCAAATCTCATCTACTTGTTGCTCAAAATTGGCAAAAACAATATGCGGATCACCATTGCTACAATCTTAACTTTCAAGTTGCTGATAAATTCATGCTCTCATTCCATAACCTCCCTCTCTTACTTGATACCCAAGTTTGTAAACTTGCCTCTAATTGGATAGGACTCTTTGATATCACTCAAATTATCTCTCATGTTGCTTATTGACTTGCCTTGCCTTGCCATATGCACATCCATCTTGTCTTTCATGTTTCCAAGTTGAAACCCTTTGTTCCTAACTCATCTTCTTTTTCCTCTCAAGTCCAACATCCTCCTCTTCCTATCCCTATCAATGATCATGAAGAGTACAAATTTGATTATATATTATCAAACGTGGCCGTTGACAACATACATAGTACAAGGTTCTTTGGAAGGGCTATCCTCTTCATGATGCCACATGGGAACCTCTTTCTCATCTCTAGAATGCATAATTGGCCATCTAGGAGTTGGAAGCTTCATTGGTGATGAGGATGTCACCAACTAGCGGTGGAGGAATATGTAACAATATGGAATTTAGCGACAAATTTAGTCAAAGATAATGAAGTAGTAAAAAAGCCAAATTAGCCTAGAATATTCTAGAAGTATCTAGGAAGCTTCTTGGGAAGCTTCTCACTAGCTTAGCTTGTATCCCAAGTAGGTAGTTTATAGAAGGAAGCTTCTAGAAGCTTCCAATCAACCTAGCTTGCATGCCAAGTAGGTAGGTTCAAGAATGAAGCTTCTTGAGAAGCTTCTCAAGGGCCTTTTTTGCTCCTTATAAACACAAGAGCCAAAGCTCATGCTAGGTATTTGGAGTTTTCCCTCATTCAACTGTCCTAATGTGAGCTTCCATTCTCCTCTTTCTCTCCTTGGTCTTGGACTTTTATAGGCTAGGTCTTTCTAACTCCAGATATGGATCTAATCCAAGCATGGTATACCCTATGGTGGGTAAAAGATCAAGAAGCTGGGTGCTATTGAGCCCTATTGTTAGTCGTCTATTTGCAGTCTACACCATACAAAGGGTGAACTAGGTATAGGTCAAGTACATCTAGGACATAACCACTATCCTTGAGGAACCATTGTGAGGAAGGGAGTCAGACATGCCATTTTCCATCCTCTCATACAACTATCACACACTACCACCATAGAAAACCCACCAAAAGAGCCACATAACATACACCGCAAGCCTACACGTACAAGTGCCAAGCTTGGATCCATAGTACCATCAACGTTTAGGAGGTGGCATGTTGCACAATTGCATACTTGATCCTTCCAAAAAACACTATCATCTCCTTCCAATACAAGGACTCCAAAAGGCCAAACCTCATGCACTCTCAAGATAGTGCAGCCTATAGTAACATCAAGTGTTGTCCGTGTTGTTTGCTATAGAAATACATAGTCACATGATGAAATCAATGGATTGAGAGTCTATAACATAAGTTTTCCTTATGTTGAGCAATCACCAAGTTCTCAAAGGCCATTGGCATCACTCTCCAAAAGATCTCTACCCGTTAAGAACATGCACTCACCCATATGTTTGCATATTCCAAGTCCAAACTATAGTAGCATCTTGAAAAATGGCCACAAGTAAATTTGGAGCTCATCCATAGAGTAGAAAGTAAGGAGAGAAGGATGCTAAGGAGGTTTGCTAGCTAAACCAATAGCCCATGGCTAGCCAAGGTAACTGGAAATCCCAATCTCCCATGTGACCTCTCTACAAACCATACTTACGCAATCCTCTCTTCATCATCTCAACCAATATCTGCTAAGCCATCTGCCTCAAGGTGATATTGAGAGGTAGTATGATGATCAATCAAGGCCTTGTCTCACACAACCATAAACTCCCCCAAGAATTTTGTACCCTTATCAATCAAAACCTCATTTGGTGCACCAAATTGACTAAGAACCCAATCCAAGAATGAGAAAGTTGTCCCTTCACTAGAATTTTCAAGAATACCACCAAATCAATCCACTTGGAGAAGTGCTCCACCATAGCCAAAACAGACTAATGATGTCTCACAATCAATGGTAAAGGTCCAGCAAAGTCCAAACTCCAATGGTAACCCAATCCTATGATAGGTAATGGGTGTAACTATTGTATAGGAGCATTAAATCATACTCTAACTTGGTCACAAACCACACATTTGGCAACAAGCACTATACATTGGTCTGCATACCGCACCATCAACAAATGACTCTAAAGTAAGCTATATGTATGCTTACTCCAAAATTTTGTAGCTCCTCATGAGCATGATGGACCAATTGTGGTCTCTAAGATGGAAGTGGTATTACTACCACTCTAATATCCTTCCATACACAAAGAAAATATCTACACTCCAACCTAAACTGCTTGGCTCACTAAAGAACATGGTCTCTCTCCTTGGCACCAATTGTGCCACCCACAACATAAGTGCAAAGATAATCCATCACTTAAACATCATCATGAATGTCTTGCTAAACTTTACCACTATTTCTAACCTCTAGATTTTCAACCTCAATAACTCTTCTTGTATGAGTTGAGAGAGATACCACCAAAGCATCAAAGAATATACATAGAAAGGTAGATGCATGTCAACCTAGCATCATCTCCTCATCAATCTCACCATGTCAATGTGCTTTGGTTTGATCCTATTGGTTGGGACATGGGTTTTTACTCAACCCATATACATCAAAATTCACCACTCAAGGTCTATGAATAATTGTGAAATAATATTTGTATAAAATTAGAGCACATCATGCAAGCTTCCTTGAAAGCTTGTTGGACTCCATCAACCACTTTAGTGGTTGATGATTAATGATGAGAATGAAAGGGTTACCAAATTGGTAACATTGGAAATGTGCTATTGCCCATATTGCTACCAAGCACTCTCCTTTATATGAACTATACTTTACCTCTGATAAATTCTTGAAGCAAATAGCATAGGTTACCATAAAATCCTCCTCTTATCATCATGTTGGGTGAGCATTGCTCTAAGCTCCAATGTAATCCAATCAATGTGAACTTAAAATGGTTGTCCTTTGATCGGTCTACTAAGAATAGAAGCAGATATCAGCCTATCCTTGAGCTCTATAAAAGCTCTCTCTTGCTCATCTCCCCAACAACATTCTTGTGTAAGGTTGGCCAACTTTGTCAAGGCCTTGGTAATGGCACTAAATCCTCTAATATAATGGTGATACAAGCTCACCAACCCAAGGAATGCTTGCACTCTACTCACATCTCCACCTTGGTTTGCTAAACACCAAGTCATCCAAGGTAGATAGTGTGACCCAATACTCAACCTGCTCATGGAAGAATCTACACTTCCCAAGATGTAATTTGGGTCCATGAGATCTCAATCTCTCAAACACCTCCAACAAATGACTCTTGTACTCCTCCATAATAGTACTATAGACCAAAATATCATCAATATAACACCAAGCAAAATCCAATCCTACTAGGATCTTCTTCATGAACATTAGAACTTGATAAGAACATTCTTTAACCCAAATGGTAAAAACCTCCATTGATATAATACATCCTTACCATGAAGATCAATAACCCTAAATTGTTATCTTGGACTTATCCTCTTCCTTGATCAATTGATGATATCTTGGTTAAGATCCAAAGTACTAAAGACCATTATATGCCCAGTCACATCAAAGATCTCCTCTAGTGTAGGCATGGCATGCCAATCAGCCCTAGTCTATCAATTGATAGGACAATAATTTTCACACATCCACCTATTTGTATAGTTGTCATGCATACCCTTCTTAGCTAGCATCATTGTAGTTGAAGCATACTCTCCATGTGAAATCTCCATCAAACCAACCTCAAAAGGGCTCTACTTTGGCTCTAAATCAATGCTCTCTCCATGTCACTATATCTATAAGGACATCAAAAAACTAGTGTATCACTAATAAGCTCAATCTGAATACCAGGTCCTTTTAAAGCATCCAAATCCTTCACACTAAAGGCAAAAAAAACTTGTGTAGCTCCTCAAGAACCTCCAAACTCTCTAGCTTTCTCCTTGTGTGAGCTTGGGTCCAAGATCTAGCTCCCAAGTATCCTCTCTAATTGATGTAAGAGTAGAAGACGTATTGATTTGCTGCTATACTAGGTCCTTAAGAGTAATAGTGTCATGCCCCCAACTACAAGAGTTCCCACCCTTAGTATGGAAAACTCCCTCTACTTTGGTTGCAAGCTCTATACGTCCTCTAGTTGCATCCCAAGTAGACCAAAGGTGTAACCCAAGTAGATCACAATCACTTGGATGGACCCCAAGTTATCCACTCTCACTAGTAGCCATTGGTTGTGTCCCAAGAATACCGGCCCCAATCCATCACCCCTAGCATGTGCTTGGATCATCTTGATAAGCATAAAGCTCACAAGTGCCTAAGTGGTGATACATATCAAGTGCATCCTATGCTACTCTGCCAAGCCAAGGCTCACAATCCATATCAAATAGTTTAGGTCCATAGCCTGACCTAATACATGACTCAAGGATGCTTTTGACATTGCTATAACAATAGTAAGGGTATAGAAACTCATTGCCTGCTCCCTCTCATTGGCATTGGGCTCCACCAATTGCTGTAATTACGAGTCCTAAATAAGTCCATGACCTCTTTCTTGCAAAGCATAGGAGCTTGGGAAACTCATAAGTGTGAGCAAAGTGGTTCTAGGCTGTCCAACAAGGTTCACCATTGCCATAGATGATGTATCAACTACTACCACTATCTGAGATTGGAGTCCAACTTCCAAAATATCAATAATAATAAGTTGGTCTAGTCATTGATTCTCATCATAAGCATGTTGTAGAACCTCTTTGGGTAAGAGGTTCATTCACCAAAGACAAATACAATGAGTCCATGATCCAAATTTGGTTGCATCTAACAACATGGCAAGTCCCATCTAACAATGGAGATGATGTGTACTTGCCAACACCCAAGTGCAAGAATCCCCCATCAAAGGGATGTTCTAAAAAATGTAAGCTAGAGAAATGGACTAATGAACATGGAGATGTTGTAGTATACGTAACATCTCCCAAAACACACCAAAATGGGGATCTTGGAGATCTTCACCTTGGCCAACACAAGTATATCCTTGACATGGCCATCTAGAAATCACCAAATAAATGGGACCCATATCTCTCTAAATCTTACATCCCCGTCAAGGAAATGTCTTCTTATAACCCTTGACTGCTAATATTGGTGATAACTCAAGATACCAACATGCCAAGTGTGCCACATAATGTAGAGAGACTTGCCTAGAAATCTCATCTCTCTCCACATACAAGTACCTTTATACTTGTATACCTACTTGCAATATTCCAACTAATCTAATGCTAATTCCACCAAACAACTCCAATAGACACACTCCCTCTATTGGATATTGCCAAGCAATGAGTGTGTTATCCAAAAGTGACAACATGATAAACTTTGGATGCGCATCATCACATTGGTCTCTTGGTAGTAGTACAAGGGCTCCACTCCAAGCTTGTTGCACCCAACTGATCTAAATGTTACTACAATGCCTCCTCAAAAATCCACAGTGGAACATCCAAGGTGGATGGAACGATCCCACTTGTACTCCAAATCCAAGTGATCTCCTCTAGTACTAGAGTATCCTCTACATGGGCATTCCTCTCCAATAATTCACTAGGCCAAGTAATAGAACTATTGAAAGTTAAAACTAATGCCATGGTCCATGATTGTAGTAAGCCAAGACTACTATTACTAAAGTGTACTAGTAGGCAACATACCCATCCCTCACCTGACTACCAACCTTGTCTATAGAAGGTTATCTCTTCCCAATAGTCAATATTGAAACCCATGGAGTATAACATTGCTCTACCAATTAGCACATTATATGAATCTACTATTGTCACAATAACCCAAGCTCTCACCATAGAGCTATCATTTGGATGATCTGGCTGAATCTGGACAATGAGCTCTCCACATGTGATATACTATGTAGAACCATCCCATAGAGATGTTTGGATCTAAAATGGACACCTCTCCACATTGGTCTTCTATAGCTCTAGATTTACAATTGCAACCTTCTCCAACATAAAGGGCTATTCACAAGAGTCTAATAAGATCTCCTATGGTGTGTAGGCATTCCATGAAAATCCCACCAAACAAAAAATCCCTGTTTGTTTATCCAATAAGACAACTCCATTTATAAACCATGCTTGCTCAAAGGCATGTCTAGCTTGTAACTCTCCCAATCTACTACTTGCTATAAACCATTGGTCGTTGAGCAGATCCCATGCTCCTCAACCAAGTCAGCTTCACTATCAACCACCTCTACTCTAGAAGTAGGAGCCTGTAATATTTTGAGGATAGTAGAGAAACACAAAAGAGAAAACACAAATTTCACACTCAAACTCCAATGCCTTAAGGGAGCACCTTCTCTTTATTATATAGCCAAAGAGGATCTCCTCCAAGGATGCTTCACCACAGGATTAGGTACATGGATAGGTGACCTGTCAGAAAGCTCCACCCTTAGATTACTTGCTTGGATGGGTAACATGTTGATCTTGGTCCCATCTGGTTGGTCAAATAGGTTTTGATTGGAAGGAATCTTTTAGATTATCTTCCTATAGGAATCCCAAAATCACATGGGTGAGATACCATTGGAAAGCTCTTGGTAACAAAGACCGATGGAGAGGGAAGGCCAGACTTTCCTTTGTTGGGGACGGGGGAATCTACACATTTTTGAAGCCTAATTCATCCATTTAGGCTTCCAAAATTACCTCTAAAGTTTTCAGGCCTATTCTGGTTTCTGCTCTATTAGTAGAAACGCTCTTTTGGTGATACTTCTACCCAATCTACTTTTTCCATTATGTGTACCATTCTTCCAAATGTCAAAAACCCAAATTCTACCTTTAGATCATGTGTCTAGCTATTGATTCTAAAGTCTTCAAGCATGTTTCAATTTCTGGCCTATTAGTAGAATTACTCTTTTTTAATACCTCTGTTTGATCTACTTAGTCCCTCATGTTTAAAATCCTCCTAGATATTACCAAGCCAAATTTCATTTCTAGATCATGTGTCTAGCTATTGGTATTACAAACCTCCCTCCTTTTAAGACACAATGTCCTCCTTGCGAAGTTGTTCAAAAGATTTCACTAACACTAGTGCATGGGTCAAGTTGGCTATTGGATCCCATGTTGCCTCATATAGTGGCCTTTCTATTGTATGAGATATTCCACATGCGGGTGACAAGTACCATGGATGCATTTTGGAGAATGCGTTCAACTTTGTATTCTTCCATGCCATCAATGAATGTCAGGCAAGGTTGAATGTCTTGTATGGAGGGACAGTGGCTTGGTTGGGGTGCATATCTATGTAGTAGGGAGACATGGAACATTAGATGGATCTTCATGTGTAGTGGTAGCTTGAGGTGATAGACCATAGTTCCGATTCGACAAAGAATGGGAAAAGGCCCAATAACAAGGACTAAGCTTGCAAGGGCCAACTAATGTGAGGTTGGTTGTTGATATCCAAACCTGATCTCCCACCTGGAACTTCATGTGCCTATGGTGTGCATTGGCATACTACTTCTATCAATCTTTGGCAATCTGCAACCTATTTTTGGCATTCTCCACGGCCTTGTTGGATTCTTTAAACAAAAGAGTTAACAACATCAACCTTGCTAGTCACCAAATGGATCTTCATCAAGCTCAAAGGTGTGAAAGGATGCTCACCATACATGAGGAAGAATGGTGTGACTTAGGTGGAGGTATCTACTGAATTTTTGTAAGAAAATTCCACCAATGGAAGTAAAGTGTCCCACCTCTCTTGCTCATCTAAGGTGAAGCCCCAAAGCATATCTTCAATAGTGCAATTAGCCCACTTTATTTGGCCATCAGTTTGTGGATGGTAAGCCATTGGACATGGCCAATTTGATTTTGAAGAAACAAAAGAGTGTTCTCCAAAACAAACTAGTAAATTGAGTGCCTCTATCAATGATGAGCACTTGAGATAGGCCATGGTGAGAGAAGACTGCATCTAAGTACAACTGAGCTAGTCGTGGAGCCATCAAATTCTTGGTGATAGGACATACATGAATCATTTTGCTAAATTGGTCAACAAATACTATGATGGAGTCAAACCTGGAGGTGGTCTTGGGCAATTCACAGACTAGATCCATACTCACATGTTCCCAACATTGCATACAAGTACAAGGGAGAGGTTGCATGAGTCTTGTAGGAGCTTGATTGGAGGCTTTGTTATGTTGACAAAGTAGGCAGCTTTGAACATATTCCATCACATCGTTGCTCAACTTGGGCCAATAGTAATGGCACTAGGCTGCATCTAAGGTCATGTCCACTCCAACATGACCTGCAATGGCAAAATAATGACATTCCGCTAAGATAATAGTGCATAATTCTGGAGCATTTGGGATCCATAATTTACCATCATGAAAAGTGAGTCCTTGGTAGTTGGTGATGCTTTTGGATGATTGAGCTCCTACAATTTGTGGGTCTATTTTTGTAGTAGCTAGAATCTTTGGCCAGAATTCAAGGTTCATCTTGACCTCTACCACCAAATTGTTTACCATCGGCATTCTAGGGAATGCATCTACAAGTTTCTTCTTGCTCTCCAAGTAGGTGATTGTTGAAGAACTGTTGCCACTCTACCTACCAAATCTACGATAAGATAGATCTTTTTGTGTCTCAAGGTAGACTAGAGGTTTATGGTTTGTCTCTACTACAAGTGCCTTCTCGCCAAGATAGTGCTTCCAATGCGTGGTTGGAAGGAGAATGGCCAGCTCTTCTTGCTCTATGGTGTGATAATTGCATTCTACCGGTAATAGCTTTTGAGAGAAGTATGCAATTGGATGCTACCCATCATGCCACTCCTGTTGTAGGATTGCCTCTATTGCTATGCCTAATGCATTAACAACCAACTTGATTGGACATATTAGGTCATACCATTTCAAGATTGGTGCATGTAGCAAAGCGTCTTTCAATTCTTGAACGGCCAACTCTTGTGCAGTTCCCCATATCCACTTCTTTTCCTTGCCAAGTAGTATTGTTAAAGGCCATGGCACCTTGGGGAAGTCCTTGACAAACCAACGATAGAACCCTGTCAACCCCAAGAAGCTCTTGAGTTGAGTTTGATCTTCTAGAATGCTCTATTTTTTAATGACCTCTATTTTATCTATTAATTCTTGGATACCCTTTGCACTTACTCTATGCCCCAAGTAGTCTACTTCAGACTTGCCAAACTTGCACTTTGAGATTTTTGTGTACAAGTGATTTTGTCTTAGAATCTAGAGGACTTCTCATAGATGTTGTTTGTATTTTGTCATCATCTTACTATATACTAAGATGTAATCTAGGAAGACAATAACAGACTTATCCAAATATGGCCAAAATATGTCATTCATCAAACTCATGAAAGTGGTAGGTGCATTGGTGAGGCCAAATGGCATCACAAGGTACTCAAAGTGGCCATACTTGGTTTGAAAGGCAATTTTGTATACATCTTTCTTTGCAATCCAGATTTGATTGTAGCCGCTCTGCAAGTTCAGTTTGGTGAAGTGTCTTGCTCCATTGAGTTGATCAAACATGTTGTCCATACAAGGTAAAGGGTATTTTTTCTTTGCTGTTTTTTGATTGAGGCCCTAATAGTCAATGCATATGCACATTGTACCATCCTTTTTCACAAACAAGATAGGAGTCCCATATGGTGATATGCGTAAACCCATTGTGCAGCAAATCCTCAATTTGAGCCTTACACTCCTCCAACTCTTGAGATGATAGACAATATGTGGCCTTACAAGGAGGTGTTTTCCCCGGAAGTATCTCAATTTTATGATCTACTCTCCTTTTTGGTGGTAATCCTGAGGGTAGATCATCTAGGAAGACATCTTGAAACTCATTTACCACATCATTCAATTTCTCAAGAATTTTTCCATCGAGCTTTCTTTCTGGACTTCTCTTATTAAACCCATGAAATATCTATATGTCTTATAGATAGTTGTTGTTCCTATGACATAGAAAGGAAATTTTTGCCTATGTGCCTTTTCTCTAATCCCAATGATTGTACATTGGTGGGTGCTCATTGCTTTCTTCCTCCAATCTATGATAGGGTTGTATTGCTTTATCCAAGAGATACCTAAGATTGCATCATAACGAGCTAATTGTATCTCTTTCCACTCCATTGCTTCTTGATTACCTCCTACAGAGAGTGTTACCCAAATTTTACCTTCAGATCATATGTTTAGCTATTGATTCTAAAGTCTTCAAGCATGTTTTGGTTTCTGGCCTATCAATAGAATTACTCTTTTGGTGATACCTCTGTCTGATCTATTTAGTCCTTCATGTATAACATCCTCCTAAATGTAACCAAACCAAATTTCATCTCTAGATCATGTGTCTAGCTATTGGTATTATAAAGCCACATCATCCTTACTCTCACAAAGTGTGGCAACCAACCAAAACACTAGAGTTGGGTCAACTTCCAATGTAAACATGTCATTGGTTGAGAATTAAAGAAAGCACATAATCAGTTGAGTTGGGTCCAACATCAAGCTAGACTCAATTTGTGTGGTAGTAAGTGGTTGACTAGCAAGTAATCTATCACGCATCCCATGACCACCTACCACACTTGCATTGGGATGTCTAAGAGCCATGGATGTTTTCTATAGTGCCTTAGAGAGTGTAAAAGACTAGGGAAGTATGACCTATCTACTTGTCTCTCCTCTCTATGGGTCCAACTCCATTAATGCTCCTTTAGACTCTAGAGCACATACTGCACTCCTTGTCATTATGGTAGATACCTCTGCCTATGCTACTCCATGCAAGAAGTCCAAGATATCTCTATCACTAGCATAAGAGGTGAAATTCTCAACACTCAAATTTGATCTCCTCTGAGCTATGGCTATGCTAGCCAATCTATACTCTAATTGCTCAATTTGAGTAGCCATGATTGTATCAAAAGTAAAGGCAAATATTGCACCCCTACCAGGTGTGGATCCTTTATCACCACCTCTACCACCTCATCTTTCATGACCTAGAGCTCCTCTACCACTTGCCGTAGTAGCCCTTCCACCATTAGGGGTATCATGTCTACTACCTTGAATACACTCTCTCTTATGGTGAGGTCCACCACAAGTCCAACAAGCAATATCACCACTCATTGGCTACTACTAACATAAAAGTGAAGGTAAGGGTCTAGCTACACTAGGCCCTCCACTTACTCCATAGGATCTGGGCTCTCCACTCTATCCTCGGAAGCCAACATGGCATAGTGCATTCTATTGCACTCTAGAAGAAGTAATAATTATGGATGAGATCTCCCTACCAAATTGTAATACTCCAAGGACAAGAGAAGAGAGAAAACACAGATTGCACACTCAAATATTTGATGCCCCAAGGGAGCACCTTCTTTTTATTATATAGACAAAGGGGATCTCCTCCAAGGAAGCTCCACCATAGGATTAGGGACGCAGATAGGTGACATGTCAGCAAGCTCCACCCTTGGATTACTTACTTGGATGGGTGACCTGTCTGGTCTAGGTCCTATCTGGTTGGTCAAACAAGCTTTGACCGGAGGGAATCTTTTAGGGAATCTTCCTATAGGAATCTCAGAATCACGTGAGTAAGGTACCGTTGGAAAGCTCTCGACGAGACAAAGCAGGGGGAGGGAAGGCCATCCTTTCCTCCGTTGGGGGGGGGGAATCTGCACATTTTCAAGGCCTAATTCATCCATTTAGGCCTCCAACATTGCCTTCAAAGATTTCAGGCATATTTCGGTTCCTACTCTATTAGTAGAAGTCCTCTTTTGGTGATACCTCTTTCTGATCTGTTTAGTCCATCATGTGTAACATCCTTCCAGATGTTACCAAACCAATTCTCACCTTTAAATCATATGTCTAGCTATTGGTTCTAAGGTTCTCAAGTCTATTTCGGTTTCTGCCCTATTAGTAGAAGTACTCTTTTGGTGATACTTCTATCTGATCTATTTTGACCATCATGTATAACATCATTCTAGATGTTACCAAACCGAATTTCACATCTAGATCATATAGCTAACCCTTGGTATTACAGACCTCCATCCTTTTAAGACGCAACGTCCTCGTTGTGCAATTGTTGCTCAAATGCTTGCACCAACACCAGTGCATGTGCCAAATTGGCAGCGGGTTCCCAGGTTGCTTCATAGAGGGTGTAACCTTTCCATTGTACTAGATATTCCACCCGCGGATGGCAAGTACCATGCATGCGCTTTTGGAGAATCCTCTCCACTTCATATTCCTTTGTGCGATCAATGACTGTCGGACAAGGTCGAATGTCCTGTGTGGAAGTACCTTGGCCTGATCGGGGAGCATATCTGCGTAATAGGGAGACATGGAACACTAGATGGATCTTCATGTGTGGTGGTAGCTCAAGGTGATAGGCCACATTGCCAATGCGATGAAGAATCAAGAAAGGCCCAATAAAATGAGGTCTGAGCTTACGAGATCCAACTAATGTGAGGTTGGTTGTCGATAGCCACACTTGATCCCCAACATTGAACTCCATGTGCCGACGGTGTGCATCAGCATACTGCTTTTGTCAATTTTGTGCAATCTGTAACCTGTGCTTGGCGCTCTCCACACCTTGTTGGATTCTAGAAACAAATGTGTTGACTGCATCAACCTTGGTAGTCACTGGACGGATCTTCATCAAGCTAGAAGGTGTGAAGGGATGCTCACCATACATGAGGAAGAACGGAGTGACCAGGGTGGAGGCATTCACTGAATTGTTGTAAGAAAATTCCACCAACGGTAGTAGGGTGTCATGTGAGCCGGCCTGTCTCTCACTCAGGATGAACCTCTGATGGCTATTATGGTAGCGCACCATGGACTAAGAAGGCAAGGAACCCCAAACTCCATCATACTCCTCCAAGGCTAACACTCCAAGACTCAAGACATTGCTCACTAGAGAACTCAATGAGAGAGAGATAGTTGCAAATGAAAGGATGATGAGTACCTCCTCACCCCTTGTTTATATACTTGTGAAATAGTTACGTACCAAAGTTACTAATTACCGTAGTAACTCAAGTTACTAGACTTAAAGTCAAGTAAAGTCAAAAAGTAGAAAGGAATATCCATTCACATGGGCATATTCCCCTTATCTTGACCCAATCACTAAAGCAAGGATTCCTTCACATGGGCTATCCTTGGACTAAAGAAGAATCCAAAACAAAAAGGCTTGCGGGCCCAAGAGTTCTCAACTCTTTCCCCAAAGCCAAACACCTAGGAATAATACCAAGTCAACACACTAAAATCCAAAATAGTGGTGCTCATCTTTTCTACTTCCTCTAAAGTAAGGTCCCATCTATCTTAGTTATGACTAACTTTAGCTAACCATGACTAATATAGAACCATCCTTTATCTCTATATAAATAATATCTCTTAAGTACTTGTAATACCAAGCTAAATATCACAATACCACACACATGCACAAATGGGTGTTACAGTCCCACCTCTCTTGCTCTTCTAAGGTGAAGCCACGTAACATGTCTTCAATCATGCAATTAGCCCGCTCTGTTTGGCCATCTGTTTGTGGGTGGTAAGCTGTAGACATGGCCAACTTGGTTTTGAAGAAACCAAAGAGTGTTTGCCAAAACAAACTGGTGAATTGGGTGCCTTTATCGGTGATGAGTACTCTAGACAAGCCATGGTGAGCAAAGACTACATCTAAGTATAGTTGAGCTAGTTGTGGAGCGGTCACCTCCTTGGTGGTAGGGCGTACATGAATCATTTTGCTGAGCTGGTCCACAAAGACCACAATGGAGTCAAACCCTGAGGTGGTCTTGGGTAATTCACAGACGAGATCCATACTTACTTGTTCCCAATGTTGGGTAGGAGTGGGAAGAGGTTGAAGGAGCACTGCAGGAGCTTGATTAGAAGCTTTTTTCTGTTGACAAAGTAGGCAGCTACGCACATAGTCCATCACGTCGTTGCTCATCTTGGGCCAATAGTAATGGCGCTTGACTGCCTCCAAGGTCTTGTCCACTCCGACATGAGCTGCAATGGCCGAATCATGACATTCCGCTAGAATGGTGGTGCGTAATTCTGGGACATTTGGGATCCACAATCGGCCCTCCCAAAAGGTGAGTCCTTGGGTGCTGGTGACACCTTTGGACGATTGTGCTTCTACAATCTGTGGGTCAGTTTTTATAGCAGCT
This sequence comes from Lunularia cruciata, assembly GCA_948567375.1. NCBI lineage: Eukaryota > Viridiplantae > Streptophyta > Marchantiopsida > Lunulariales > Lunulariaceae > Lunularia > Lunularia cruciata. Next base: position 19,150,481 of record OX419761.1, on the reverse strand, counting down.
AGAATCTCTTGCCAGAAATTCAGTGTTAATCTTAACCTTTGCCACCAAGTTATTGGCCATTGGCATGCGGGTGAATGCATCTGCAAGTTGCTTCTTACCTTCCACGTAGGTGATTGTCATGTTAAAGCGTTGTCGCCACTCTGCCCACCAAATTTGGCGACGAGATAGATCCTTCTACGTCTCGAGGTAGACTAGAGGTTTGTGGTCTGTCTCTAGTACAAATGCCTTCTCGTCCAGGTAGTGCTTCCAATGCTTGGTTGCTAGAACGATGGCCAGCTCTTCTTGTTCTGTGGTGTGGTAGTTGCGCTCTGCCGGTAACAACTTTCGAGAGAAATATGCAATTGGATGCCATCCGTCATGCCACTCTTGTTGTAGGACTGCTCCTATTGCTACGCCTGATGCATCCATAGCCAACTTGATTGGACGTTTTGGGTCATACCACTTCAAGATTGGTGCATGTAGCAAGGCGGCCTTCAATTCTTGAAAGGCCAACTCTTGTGCGGTTCCCCATGTCCACTTCTTCCCCTTGCCAAGTAGTGCCATTAAAGGCTATGCAACCTTAGAGAAGTCCTTGAAAAATCTACGATAGAATCCCGTCAACCCCAAGAAGCTCTTAAGTTGAGTCTGATCTTCTGGGGCACTCCATTTTTGAATGACCTCTATTTTATCTGTCAATACTTGAATGCCTTCTGCACTTACTCTATGCCCTAAGTAGTCTACTTCAGACTTGCCAAACTCACACTTTGAGATTTTGGCATACAATTGATTCTGTCTTAGAATCTGGAGGACCTCTCATAGATGTTGTTTGTTTTCTATCATCGTGCTACTATATACTAAGATATCATCCAAGAAGACAATAACAGACTTATCCAAGTATGGACAAAATATGTCATTCATTAGGCTCATGAAAGTGGCAGGCGCATTGGTGAGGCCAAAAGGCATCACAAGATACTCAAAGTGGCCATACCTGGTTCAAAATGCAGTTTTGTATACATCCTCCTCTGCAATTCGGATTTGATTGTAACCGCTCCGCAAGTCCAGTTTGGTGAAGTATCTCGCTCCATGGAGTTGATCAAACAGGTCATCCATGCGAGGTAAGGGGTATTTGTTCTTCATTGTTTGCTGATTGAGACCCCAATAGTCAATGCACATGCGCATTGTACCATCCTTCTTCTTCACAAACAAGACAGGGCCCCATATGGTGATACGCTAGGTTGGATGAACCCTTTCTGTAGCATCTCCTCAATTTGAGTCTTACACTCCTCCAACTCATGAGGTGATAGGCGATATGGGGCCTTACAAGGAGGTGTCTTCCTCGGGAGTGTCTCTATTTTGTGATCTACTCGCCTTTTTGGTGGTAATCTTGAGGGTAGATCATTGGGAAAGACATCTTGAAACTCATCCACCACATCCTTCAATTTCTCAGGAATTTTTCCAGCGAGTTGTACACTCTGGACTTCTCTTATTAGACCCATAAAACATCTATCGGTCTTACAAACAGTTGTCGTCCCTACGACATATAGAGGCAGTTTCTGCTTGTGTGATTTTTCTTTAACCCCAATGATTGACCATTGGTGGGTTCTCACTACTTTCTTCCTCCAATCCACCATTGGGTTGTACTGCTCCATCCATGGCATGCCTAAAATTGCATCATAACGGGCTAACTGTATCACTCGCCACTCAATTGCTTCTTGATATTCTCCTACAGAGAGGGTTACCCGTCTAGGTAATGATTCAATCCTCTCTGTTTGCCCATTTGGTAACTCTACTTCTATCTCTCTCTAGATCCATTCCCAAGCTTATTGTAACAGAGCGAGACAAGAAATTCTCTGTTGCTCCCGGATCTATTAATACTCTCACTTGATTACCTTCTAGGATTCCATTCACGACAATCAATTATGAGGTTGCCTTTTGGGATCTTTGCACCTTATTCTTCTTCCTTCCCTTGCTTCTCTGCTTCCTTATTGAGCCAGTAAGGTCACGAGGTACATTTACTGGCAATCTTCGTTTTCCGAAGTGGTTTCTACCTCCTCCTCTTCAATATGCCTCTCCATGTTGTTCAAAGATCGCCTGTACAAAGGCCGAGGACCTCTAGGGAAATGAGTGCAACAATTGGTAGATATGTGCCCAATACGGCCACAATTGTAACAACGGCGTTGTTCTCCTCGAGTCCCTTCTCCTCGTGGGACTCCATCTCTTCGTTCTTCTACCCGTCCCCGCTCCCCTTGAAGCAGCCGTGCTCCTTGATCCCGGAATCGAAGGTTGCCCAATTCCATCGGTACTGGTCCACCCATGTGTGGCATTTCTGCCCAATAATGTTGAGGTGGAACTACTCCTTCACCTCCACCTAATGCTCCGGCTATTCTCTACGCACAAGCAATAGCTTCAAATACCGTGCGAGGGTTTTGCACCATGACTTCTTGGCGAATCTGCTCTTTCAACCCTTGTTTGAAATTGTCAAGAGCCTCGGCTGGACTCATGTCGGTAATTGCGACTTGTAGATCCAGAAATGCCTCCACATACTCTTGTACGCTATTCTTCTGTCTCAATCCCCATAGTCGGGTTTGAGCCATCTGCACAGAATCCACCGATTGGAAATTCTTTAGCAGTCCTTCTTGCATTGATGTCCATGTGACCTCCCTTCTCTCTGCCAGCATGGATCATTCCCAAGCATCATACCATGTGAGGGCTTTATCGGTCAAGTACCCACATGCAAACACGCTTGCAGCATGCTCTGAGATCTCTGTTGAGAACAATCAAAAATATCTATTCATTCTCGAGATCCAATTCTCCACTACTCCCATCGTACGCTGCCCCTTGTAAGGCTCGATGTTGCAAGTCTTCTTCATCCGGAGTAGCAATGTGGCTTCATTGTTGATAGGGTTCGTAGGCACGGGTGCCTCTCCAAGTACTTCAGTTGCAGGTATTGGGTTTTGAGACGGCTCTTCTTCTTGCATGGCTTGATTGTTCTTGAGAATCTGCACTTGACTTTGTAATGTCTCCATGGTCATCTTAATCTCTCAAAATTCATTCAACATCCCTTGCATTCCTTGCACCAGCTCTTGCAATTGCGGATCCATGGTTCCTACAACACTCAATTGCTAACGTCTACTTCAATACAGAGTCAATATAATCACTCTGGAAGGCGCACAAACTATCAAAACTACCATTGGGACCTCAGAAGCTATCACTCGTTGATAATACTCCTCGCAAAAATTCCTAACCACAAAATCTCTAAACATCACTTTTGGCCTCACTACATAACGGATTTCTACTTGAGTGTTGAAAGGGAGAGGATTTGGGACATTCATATCCATATTATCATAATAGAATGTAGATCGTCAAATCCCACTCTTTGTCATATATCACCACAGGTAGAATCACCGGGTTTGGTGAGTTCATCACTCTGTCCATGAGTTCCGCACCAAAGTGATAAACTAGTGATACTCTCATCTGCTCATGCTGGATGTACATAACCTTGATGTGGAATGGGTTTGAGAATGGAAAGCTAGGTGCGAGAAATTGTCCCCTCGGCGCATCCATCCCATCCGCTCTCTAAAGTCCTTCCTAAGTCTAGCGATTACTCTATGTTCTCCACCTCAAATTACTCAGTTTCAGTGGTTCGTGCTATTCCAAGAGGGGTGATCCACTCTCTTGGACTAGAACACTTGCTCTGATACCATTGTAATACTCCGAGGACAAGAGAAGAGAGAAAATACAGATTGCACACTCAAACATTTGATGCCCCAAGGGAGCACCTTCTTTTTATTATATAGACAAAGAGGATCTCCTCCAATGAAGCTCCACCATAGGATTAGGGACACATATAGGTGACATGTCAGCAAGCTCCACCCTTGGATTACTTACTTGGATGGGTGACCTGTCCGGTCTAGGTCCTATATGGTTGGTCAAACAAGCTTTGACCGGAGGGAATCTTTTAGGGAATCTTCTTGTATGAATCTCAGAATCACGTGAGTAAGGTACCGTTGGAAAGCTCTCGACAAGACAAAGCAAGGGGGAGGGAAGGCCAGCCTTTCCTCTGTTGGGGGGGGGGAATCTGCACATTTTCAAGGCCTAATTCATCCGTTTAGGCCTCCAACATTGCCTTCAAAGATTTTAGGCATATTTCAGTTCCTACTCTATTAGTAGAAGTCCTCTTTTGGTGATACCTCTTTCTGATCTGTTTAGTCCATCATGTGTAACATCCTTCCAGATGTTACCAAACCAATTCTCACCTTTAAATCATATGTCTAGCTATTGGTTCTAAGGTTCTCAAGTCTATTTCGGTTTCTGTCCTATTAGTAGAAGTACTCTTTTGGTGATACTTCTATCTGATCTATTTTGACCATCATGTATAACATCATTCTAGATGTTACCAAACCGAATTTCACATCTAGATCATATGGCTAATCCTTGGTATTACACAAATCTAGATATCACCACTCTCCTCTACCATGTTGAACTCAATATGCTCAACCAAACTAAAGACCACTGCCAAAGTAGGCAAAGTAGCCTATAACAACATATCATCATGTACTCTTAATTGCAACTCCTTGTCTAGGATCCCATGCCAAAAATTGGACTGCTTGGGCCTTAGTAATTCCCTAAGTGAAATTGATCAACTGTCTCATGTGAGTGTATGCCTGTGTAGGCTCTCTCCAACCTACTATTGGAACCTTTGCAAGCTCCTCAACTTGTCAATCTGCCCTCCTTAGTAGTTTTTCCTCAAGCATTGGAAGAACTTCACCATGGGGTTAAACTTTGGTACAACACCACCTCTCATAGTGGTACTTCCGCTTGTAATAGCACCATCTCCAACTAGTGCACCTCCACTAGATCCAACAATGCTACTAGGGCTAGAACTCATGGGTACTTCCAATCTATCCATAGCAACTGAGCATGAAGTGATAGAGATGTAGTTCAAAGACCAAGATTGTCTCTATAGCTTGATCTCTTCCAAGAGAGCTCTCCTAAACTCATGATACTCATCCATTGGTGGACCCTTCCAAGTGCTAAAACAACCCCTTCCATGCCATGAAGGGTATGAACAAAGTTGGGTTCCATATCTATTGCCGATCACACCAATTATCAAACTCCTAGATGAAGTCATCCAACTCAATGGTACCCATTGCACTATAGTAGCACTTGAGGACTTTGGAGTCCCTATAAATCTCATCCATGTCTCACAATAATAGTATGGACATACCAAGTACACTCTCAACTAAATCAACTTGTATATCAAACTCCAACTTAGAGTCAATCTTCTCTTGCACTAAGGCCTTCGATACAAGCTAAAATCAAGCACCACTCCAGGTAAACCCACTATGTACTAGAATCTCCAAAGAACTCCTCTAGAATCTCCAAAGAGCTCCATTGCAACAATGTTACTCAAACCGTAACCATAACCACCACAAGTACCCCACCAAGGACCACCACCAAGTGCCAACACAAATTGAACTCCATCCCAATGGTGACAACTACACCAGGGGAAAGGATGAACTATAACCTACCATCACAACATGAACTCTCACTATCTGCAAGTCATTACTTCCTACCTCATACAAGTAGTTTGATTGGTATCACTCTAGCTTCATGGCTAAGAGCACACAAGAGCACTTTAAAGTCAAGGCATCTCATACAAACATGGTGCACAAATAGGAAATAGAGAATGGAGGAGGTCCAATCACAAAAAGTCTAAATGAAACCCTCCATCTTATAAATCAACACCGGATTGACTCTACTATCATTTGGCATTTGATATAATAGTAGTGTCTACCTACTTTCTAAGCTACTAGGATCACCAAGAATGGGATCAAACTACCTCTCCTAGCCAAAGCTACATGTGTATAAGTAAGTATCAATGGAACAATCACTAGGACAAAAGATGAAAGTGGACAAGTTTGCTAGGGCATCAATCCATAAACCAAAGACAATAAGGTTCAAACCCTATTGCACATAATCTAGAAAGGTGGGCAGATTTTTCCAAACAATGACTAATAAAACTCATCTAAACTAGCTAGCTTCAACTCCCAACTCCACCTTCAACTCCTACACCTGATTTCCTATAATTCTCACTTCTTTAATATAATCAGTTTGTTCATCAACTCGAATCACACTCAAATCAGATAGATACTTAATCCTTCACTCAACAATCTGCCAATAATTGGGCACTAATTGGACCGCCAACAAGTAGTCCATGAATAACTACCTAAATATTATGACAACCACTCCAACGTCCAAGTAAACTAGCCTTGGCACTACAAATGTCACAACACACTCTTGCATCTAGTGTAGAACCACACTCACAAGTGAGTATGAGAGATGTACTATGTGGAGAAGGTAAGTTTGTCAATGGGAAATGCTAGAGGAGAGTATACCAATTATGGATCTCCTAGTAGAGGAAGGTCATCCCTTGATGCCTAAAGATATAGACTCACAACCTCTAGGTGTAGCTACTTCAAACTGATGTGAATTGAGGTGTTGTCAAAAGTAAGAATGATGTTGCAAGACAATGGTATTGCTAACTAAGCGCAAAAAAAATCTCTTCAATAGCAATTGGTGTAATGCCTCCTTGGTCCTTCTCCATTGAAAGAAGTTGACTAGCACCTAATTACAAGGCGAGTCCAAGGCATATGAATATCTCCTCTTGCTAAGACATATGAATATCTCCTCTTGCTACTACTATAGCCACTTGAAACAACTTGGACTCGCCTTGTAAGCAATCTTGGACTTAATAGTTTGTCACCTTTGGTGTTAAGACATGAATGAAACCCAAGTTGGCTGAAAACACACCCAAATTAGGTGTTATAGGGCAGATTTGACTAAACATTACTATGGAGCTTTGCACCATTTTACCTATGTCTTTCCTTGAAAATTTTCATGGGGATATCCAAGTATTGATTTAGGCCCAATGGCAATCAATTGCCTTAGTTTGCAGCCGAATTGACAACTTCAATGCTTGCTGTAAATAAAATAACTGAAATACAAATCTTGAAGTCAAGTGGGACTTTATGATATACACTTACTACAAAAGTGGTTAAAGCAAATGAAAAAAAAAACTATACTTCAAAAGATATGGTAATAGTAAAAATAGACTAATCTTTTTTGTTTAACTAGAATGGATATAAAAGGAAGTAGTCTTAGGTTTATGCTTATTCATAAAAAAAAACATGTTTGGTAATTTCTTGAAGGGTCATGTTTTTAGATCTGGTCCTTCTCTACTCTTTGGCATGGCATTTTTATTTAACTATTTAATTTTAGCATTAGGAATGTAGTAATGGATGATTTGCCTATATATTAAGGTAGGCAATATAATTTTTGGAGTAAGTTTAGACAAGTTTCTTTACCGATAGTCATAGATGGAGAGAATTTTTAATAGCATATGGCAAGTTTTATCTAACTAACAAAATGGTAAAGTTTTGCAATACAATTATCTCAATGATCATTTACCTTGATATTGATCCAAAACAAGCAATGCCTTGTATATCCCAATAGTATATTTGTGAAGTTGTAGAATATGGACTTGAGATGAAGTTGAGAAATGGAATAGATGAAGCCAAAGTTGAACATATCCAAAAACAAGATAGGAAGTTGTTGATTTGTTAATTGTGTGATAGTGAGTCCTTGCATAAATTGAAAGATGTAATGATTATAGTAGATAATCTTTCTTATCAAGTAAAACATATGAATTGGTATATTCAACCGAGAAAACTGTAATTGCTCTATTGAGAGTATTGAAAATCCTTTTAATATAAGATCTATATCTTATATGAGTAGATTTCCATACTTGACTTGATCAATTTTTTAGTTTTCTTAAGGTTGAATTTATATAAATCATGTGCACTTCTCTACATAAGAAGAAATGAGTAGAGAAAACTAATAAATTGTAGTTTTATGGTAGTGATATATATGCTTTGTAGAAACCTTGGGAGTACATTAAACTATCAGTTGGAATGTTATGAATCTAAAAGTTTTATTTGATAATCTCATCCAAAAGGCTCAATTGAGCATTAAGGACTAGGCCAAGGAAGAAATTATGTTTCTATTTGGTTTGTGTTTTTAGAAAAAGGGTTTATATAAAGGAGGTTTTACTTGGATGCGCCTAAAATTCTAAGCTTCCCTCAAAATAATTTACACTACCTCCTCAAAATTTTATGTTTAGCTCCAAAAGTTCCAAGATTTGTTCTCAATTACAAAACAATTTACGTGCAATTCACCTTGAAATCCAAGCAACTCACCCCAAATTTTTTTGAATAGTAATTGACCTATTGACTTTATTTTAGTATTTAAACATAGATCATGCTTATATTGCAAGTTTAAAATGATATATGAGAAGATAACTTGGTATGTGGAAGAAAATTTGAATTTAATCAAATGATAGTGTGATAACCCAATGTCAACCAAAAAGTGGTATTATGGTAATTAATAGGTCATTCACTCAAGGATTGTGGTCAGAATTGGCTAGATTTGAAGGGAAGTGTTAGTATTGGTAGTTCTTTTCTTATTACCTTTTTAACCTCTTGGGCAAGAACTAATCCCATAAGATTAAATTATCACCTATTGTGGCACATTTCAACAAATAAAAAACTTAATATCACTCCCAAAAGAGGATAGTGACAAAGAACCACTCCTAAAAGAGTATAATGTCACCTATTTTGACATATTATGGCAAATAAAAAACTTAAAATCACTCCCAAAGAGGATAGTGTCACCAACTATAGTGCCTATGGCAAATAGAAAACTAAAAATCACTTTCACCAAGAATAAGTTACAAGTCAATCAACTCCAAAGGAGCTACTTTACTATAAAGACATTCAACTCCAAAGGCTATATTCTACTCTTCTCCAATGCAATTTGCATTGATAATAGGACTTTGATTTTTCAATTCCATGGTACTTTCAACATTATAGTTCATTTCTGGTTTGTAAAGGAATTCTTCCACTCCTTTAGAACATTCAAGGATCCCATACCTTAATCACAATTATGAATGATCATTCCCACTCAAGCACTTCTAGGAAGTTCCTCACCATTACTCACCAAAGACATACAACCAATACTCAAAATTTAAGCAAAATTGATAAAGGGATTTTGGCACTTTTTCTTTATTTATAGTCAACAGACTAAATGAATTATTTACAACTAGGTCAATGCCTTAAATAACATGTCCTAATCTAAGTCAAAGAAATCTAATGGTTGAAGAAGTCCAAAGATCTTCTTGATTCATCTTCATTGTACATTGATAATCCTATATTTTTCTTATTTGTCTAATCATATCTGCTCACATGTAAGTTGATTAGGTGCCTTATATGTGTTAGGGAAAGTATCAATTATTCTCCAAAGACAATATACAAGTTTGTGTCCTTTGGAATAATACTCTAAAGGTTACACCTACAAATTTTTATAACTAAAAAGGCCTTCAAATTACTTCCTTATCCAAAGATCTTACAACTACAAATACCTTCTTTCAATGAAGTGCCTTTGGCCTAAAGTACTAATAAAAAGAAATAACTTTGTCTTTAGAAATTCTAATAAGGATCTTGGTCCACTCCTTTTAACTTGCTATTTATAAAAGATAGATATCATAGATTTAGTATAAAAGATAGATATCCCTCCCTATCTATATGTTTTTTAAGTCTAGAGGCTAATTGGTCCATCTTGTCTTCTTTGTAGATCTACCTCTCTAACTTTTGGACTTGCAACATAAGCTTATGCAACTTTGTCTTTGTACCTTCCCTTGAGCTAATCCCTCCAATATTTCTACAAAATAATCTTGAGCTTCTTCCTATTGCTTGAGGATCTTTTCCTTCTCTTCTCCCAGTCATTGTTAAGAGTTTGCACCTTTTTTGTTACCTACTCTAACATTTCAGTTCAATTAGTTGCACTCTTCACTCTCTCTTTATTTAATTCTTTAGCTATGTTCTTTAGTTGAGTACACATTGCCTTCCAATATTTGGACATTTGTAGTTCCAAAGTGACTACCTTGATCTTGGTGGTCTATAACTCTCCCCAAATACTCCCTACTTCTTTATCCCTTGCCCTCAAACCTTCTTTGTGTCCTTGTTTTTGTTGCTTGTACTCCAGCAAAAGTGCTTGAACATATGCTTGCAACCTCTAAATTCTTCTACATTTTAGTTGTAATATGCTGCAAATGGAGTATTCTAATTCTTCAATTTGTAGTTTTCCTATAAAAGAGCATTCATCTTTCTAACCTCCTCTTGTATAGATTCTTTCTCTTTTCCAACTCTTGCTTCCATTTATCTTCCTTCACCTTCTTGATATAGTCTATCTTATAAAGCCTTTGGATCAATGTGGTCTAATTGACCACATTGGAGTACACTTCCTAGTAATATGGAAGAATGAGTTCCATCAATTGTAAGGGTAAACCTACAAAGTGGATTACAAAATTGGTACAATCTTTGACTCATACTCTATATTCATGGACAATCTCTTCCTTTATTTTGGCTGCATTTGGGCTTGCATTGCACTTAAAATGTCTTCACTTTCTTCTTCCACTTCTTGATGTTGCTCTTTGGTCTTGTGTTGTTCTTCATTTGGAAGGTCTTATCCTTGTCTTCATTTGGCCATCTCCTTTTCTCCTTTGAAGGCCTCCTCTTCTTTGTTAGGGTTGAGTGGTTCTTTGGGCTATTCTTGTTCTTCTTTGCCTTAGTCTTTGTGTTTTGCACCTTGATCTTGCTTATGTGATGTATGGAACACATCCTAAATGAGTCATCTTCTTCTTCTTAATATTCATTTTGGAAACTTTGGCCTCTTCTTCTTAAGATATATTTATAACTTGAGGGTTCCTTCTTGGCTGGAATTTTGAGGCCTTGATGGATCTATCCTCTTCTTCTTGGTCTTGACCATCTCTCATATCCTTTGCTGGAAGTTCCTTATCTAGGTGGTTACACTTTCAAATCAATATACGATCTTTGGTTCCAAAGGTACTTGAGTTCTTTGCCTTTGACTACCCTTTGAAATTTACTCCTTTGACTTGTTCTTCATTTGGAAGGTCTTCTCCTTGTCTTCCTTTGGCCATCTCCTTTACTCCTTTAGAGTGCCTTTTTTGTATTTGTTATCGTTGTCCATTGCATGTACACAACTCCAAAGGAAAGTCAACTAAGAGGTATTCCTTCCTACACACAATTATTCCAGGAACTCTTAGTAGAAAAGTGAGAATAATTTTTTTAAACAACCTAAATGTGGGCACCACAAATAGCTTTAAGTGAATAAATGCATTCTTAGAACCATGTGACATTTGAATGGCTATTTGATAGCAATAAGAATTTAGGAGGTCAAATAGTATTTAATTCAATTTTTTATGTGTATTTCTTTCATGAATAAGGAAATCTATAAAGAGAGAATTTAAGCATTCAAACAAAAGAACAAAAAAATATATACGATATACAAGGATATAAACAAAAGATACAGAAAGAAAGTGTTAGAGCATCTAAATGAGGTACAAATATTGTATGGATGATTGAGTATACATAAAAGATTATAAAAAGAGAGGAGCTGTGCATCCAAGTGACATTACAAGAACATATGGTCTACTTAATGATACAGATATGAAATATGAAAAGAGAGGAGTTGTGCACCAAGTTGAGAATACAAAAGAATGTATGGTGTATCCCAAGTCTCAAATACTAGGAAGGTTTACAAAGGACCTAGCTAGGATGACACCCCCTCTTACTAGGTTGACACACCTTGCTATTGGAACTAATCTGATTGGATAAAAAAATTGAATTTTGCATTTTGCATTTGAGTTTCTCTTCCTCTTTTTGAATTTCTGTTTTTGGTTTTGGGTTTTGATTTTCCATTTCCATTTTTCTTAAAATTCTGCTTCCATTTCCTGTTTCTTATTCCCATCATACATCTTTGTAGATATGTGCCATAAACATCATGCCCACACTCTCTCTACATTGCAGGTAAATTTAAGCATCACAATATACTAACCCAGTTCTATGAACAACTCCTTTTGCTTCCACTTTTGTTCTTTTCTCATGTTTTTGTTCCACTTTTCTTGTGCTAGTTGCCATGCATGTTCTTTTTCTTGCGCTACTTCCTTAGGTTCCATTTTCATGGTATTCTTCAGTTTTTCTATAGTTGGTCTTCTTTGATCAATTTAGGTGCCGGGTTTTTGCCTTTCTTTTCAGCTATGTGTACTTGAGTTGCACTTTCCTATTGATTGCTTTTTGTTGTTAATGCCTTTCCTCTATTGGTTTCCAACTTATGTGCAATTTAACTATTATACCTCTTCCTTACTTTGATGTTAGATTCAATGATATAAGTTTCACTCCCATTGGTTTTGACTCACTTTGGTTTGCTTTGATTTAGCGGTATATGTGTTTACTCTTCTCAATCTAAATAATTCATGATTATTTAACTTGCACTTCTAGAAAATTCATTCCTAGAATGGCTTCTACTCTCATCTCCTAATATACAAATCCTGTAGTTAGAGATACACATGCTTACCTTCTTATGTAATTGATAGTTGTGATGGTCTTTATTGTGTTTTTTTTTATCAAATGTTAAGGTCAATCCAGTCAAAAGTATATTGGTTACAATGTTTCATTACACATTTATATTACTTTCAAATGGGTCTCCCTTTTCTGGATGGATTTTAATCTCTTTTCTCATGTATGCTTTTGTATGTGGTGGCTATCTGGTATCAACATTCTAGCATATCCATTTCTCTCATAACAAGAGCAACTTGGAGACAAAAGTGGGGAGTTTATAGCTTGACCTACTTCTCCAATGAAGCACAAATCATATGATGATCAGGCATGCCTTGGGGCAAGTTCAGAATCTGGTTATAGTCTAGACAGAACTGACTTTTTGAATATCCAATTAGGGATTGCAACCAATGAAGACCTTGTTAGTCAGGCCAAAAGGCGGCATGTTGAAGTTGACACTAGTGCATTCAACCTCATAGAGAGAGATCATAGGTCCAATGGAGTGGCACATCTTTGGAGCATGCAATGATGTCTAGATTAGATAGGAGAGATAAGGAGTGGAATGAATTAGTGCTATAGCTTGAACCTCCAGACTCTGTTTCCACTAGTGGCCATGTATTTGGTTAATGTATTGACTACTTGCCTCTAAACACACACACAATGGCACATCTTATCTTGATCTATGTCAAGATAGAGTCAATGTATTCAATCCATAGACCTTTGCACCAAGGAGATTTATATGTTGTCAATCGACCATCCATTTCAACACAAGAGTAGGAATAAAAGAATTTGGGAAGACAAAATCAACATATTTTCCACAAAGGGATTGTATTTTTCACTTGAGTATGAATCACTTGAGATGGAAAATTGATATTTTAATAAGTATTCTTTGTGAACCTCAATGCTAAAGTTCCAACTTTGTTGCAACATAAATGATGTTCCTTTTGATGACTACTAGCTGCACATTACTCTAATTTTACTCTTTCTTGTTCAAGGAGATAAACATCTCATAAACTCCCATAATTGGATTCACATTGGACATCTTATTTTAAGAAATAAAAAAGAGCTTGAAAAGGTAAACATGAAATTGGAGAAGTGTGTAAATCTAAAGATTATAGTAAGAAAGTTAAGTGCCTCAAATTGAACATTGTGAGTGTTGTGCAAAATTTGACCATGAAGTCAAAACACCAATTGAACAAAAAAAGAGGTGATAATGCCAAGAATCTAGACAACTCAACTTGCCTTTGAGTTGTTGCATCCCTGAGTGCCCATTGGCATGACTCTATATAGGACTTTGCTTAGTTTTTGGTTCCACATAATCCACAAACTGGAGATTTTCCCTCTGAAAACTTATGCAAGGAAAACTCATTTTTGCTTGGATGTGTGATAGGAACAGGAAAAAGGAAAATAAATCCCAAAAATCGGAAAATAGAAAAAGGGATTTTAACAAAAATGGAAACAAAAATAGACGCAAAAATAGTAAAAGAATTAAATGGAAATGGAAATGAAATATCAAACCCCATAAATAAAACCAAAAAATTTAAAAGAGAAATGCAACTGCAAACCACAAAATTTTTTACCCAATCAGATTAGTCCATGGTGGCAAGAGTGTCAACCTGTAAAAAGGGGGGTGTCATTATAGCATATGAGAAATATGCTAAGAGAAATTTGACCAACCAAATGAGAGTACAAAGAGTATATGGTATATTTAAGGTTATAAACAAATCTTGTAAAGAAAGGAATTGAGCATCCCAAAAAGAGAACAAATAGATGAAAATATAGAATATAATGAATATAGATGAAAATCTAAAGAGCATCCAAGTGATAGTAAAAAGGTTTTTTGTAGTTGAGGGTACAAGGAGCACCTACATGAGAATATACAAAGAAGATGTTGTTGAGATTACAAATAAGACTGCATAATTTATCCCAACTTTTTTGCAATGAGAGTACACAAATATATGATCAAGAGTACAAAGAATGTATGATATAACCAAGGTTCTTGGTGGTGAGAATTGTATATAAGAAATATACAATGAGAGGAGTTGAGCAATTTTAGGAATAAAGAACTTATAGTATATGAGAGGAAATATGCAAGGAGAGGAGTTGAGCATCTAAGTGAGACTATAAATAATATATGATTTTACACCTAAATAAGAGTATAAGGAAATACATGGTTTATGGCAATGATAAAAGTTGATCATTCCTATAAGAGTATAGAGAATTCATGGCTTTTGGCAAACAAGAAGAGCTAAACATCTAAATGAGAGCATATTATATATATATATATATATATATATATATATATATATATATATATATATATATATGTACGTGTGTGTGTGTGCTTGCTTTTACAATGGAAGGAATTGAGCACTCAAATAAGAATACAAAGAATAGATAGTATATCTAAGTTATCAATTGTAATTATGATTTTAGATGCAAAATGTGATTTTTTTCACATGAAAAAATATATAATATATACCTTATTAGGTGCTAGATGTAGATAAAATTCTTGCTTCATCAATGAAGCTATTGAGGAATGTTATCCTTATGTCCATAATCTATACCTCCAAATTTTAGATTGCAACAAATGTCATGGTAATAATTCATGTCTCTAGCTTCAATTGAACATACATCAATTGGTAATAAGTGTCAAGATGTTGCTTGTCTCCTTGAACCACAATTATAGCTTTGTACAAACTTGCATCTTAATCCCATGAACCCATCTAAAAGTTATGAGATGTTTGTGGTGCCCACATTTTTACAAAACTTTTAATCTTCAAATTTTTTCTTTTGTCTATAAAGATATGGGAGAAAAAAAATTCTTTAGAAAGGAGAACTTCTTAGTTGAATTTCCTTTGGAGTTGTATCTATACAAGTCATAGTTCAAAGGGAACAAGTACAAAGAAAAAGGCACTCTAAGAGAAGGATGCTACATTAGACAAAGAGGCAAAGAACTCAAGTTCAAGTACCTTCATACCCAAAGACCATATATCAATTTGAATGCATCACCATCTAGTTAAGGAATTACCATTGAAGATAGTTTGCATTCAAGGAAGATAGTTTCACATCAAGAAAAGGTTTTGCATGTGTGCAAGGGGATGACTCACCAACTAATCAATTATAACAGAATAAGGACTAAAGATCTGGCTATAAAACCAAATGCATAGTGATCATTTCATTTTTTGTCAATCAAGTTTAGTCTTAGATTTGAGTGAGCTGAGAAATCTAAAGTCTTAGCAAGCCTTTATAGTTCTTAACCCCTTTGTAGCTGTTCATCTTCTGCCTTTGTACCCAACCTTAATTTTGATAAAACTTGGTGTTCATACAAAAACCCATGAGAAAGATCTCCAAAGCTATCATTCATAGCACAATGATCAATTAATACACAATTCACTATAGGAGTGAGGTGAGTTTGAGCAAACATCCTGGCTTCTTGCTCTGGAATGAGGAATTGAGTGACTTTTGAATGATCCATGAGATGAAGAGGAGGAAAGAGATATCAATAAGAGACTTGAGAGGAAACCTCTCCAATTGGACCAAAGAAAATTGGAGAAATTTTATGGACCATATGCAAGACCAAGAGGGGCAATGATGGTGGATAAAAATTTCACCAATTAAGTATCAACCAATGATATTAAGGCAACCTTAGCAAATAATAGTCTATGAATAATGGACAGAGGGTGGATATGTATAAAGACCAAACCAAAAGAGCAATTGTGCAAGAAATTATAAAGCTATTCAAGCCAAAAAGAACAACTTATCTCACCATTAGTCAACTCATCTTTGGTACATGTACCAAGAGCTTGTCAATTGGGCAAACATGTTCTACTTCCAAGCAAGGAGCTTGCATATGAAGTTTAAGCAAGATGATGGAGCAACTTTCCTTACTCCTTTGTTCCACATTTCTACAAGAATCCTTTACTTGAAAGGGTTAAGGATCCTTCTAAACCTTGCAAAGAGAGGGGAGAAATATGAAGATGCACAATCAACTCCAAACCCAAAGTAGAGCACTGACCAAGCCAAGGACCAAGGAGAAAGATTGCACCAATTAAAAGTACTACCTAGACCCAACCAAGAATTAGACATCCCTAAAGACAAGCAAGTGGATACCAAAGATATACAAGAAGAAGAGCTTTGGACTAAAAGACAACAAGAAAACAAAGAGCAACATCAAGAACAAGGAGTACAAGCATAAGTAAAGAAA
Source organism: Lunularia cruciata (assembly GCA_948567375.1). Lineage (NCBI taxonomy): Eukaryota > Viridiplantae > Streptophyta > Marchantiopsida > Lunulariales > Lunulariaceae > Lunularia > Lunularia cruciata. Next base: position 19,133,822 of record OX419761.1, on the reverse strand, counting down.
GAAGTTGAAGATCCTCTAAGTGAAGTGCAAGCTAAAGTAGTAGGAGGATTGGTCCAAGAACTCCAAGTGCATATGCAAGATGGGACACATTTTATTCTTAATTTGGTGGGAGTAACTCTATAGATAATAGAACTACTCTTGCCCATGTACAAAGAAGTCTACTCCAATGTGGTGGATTACACAACCTTGATTCAAAGACTTCACAAGAGAATCTACAATTTGAATACAAAGAAAGACCTATCAAGAGAAGAGATAAAAAAGATCCAAAACCTATAAAAGGAATAAGCAAGGAAGGTGAATGACCTTGTGAGGCAAAATGGCAAAATACTTCACTTGCAATGGATTGTTACCAATACAAAGATGACATTAGGAATTTGCAAGGAGAATTGAGAGCTCTTTGGTAAGAATAGAAGAAAAAGTAGCTTGGGTACAAATACCAACTTAAGGCTTGAGAAAAAGAAGTGGTAAGTATTTAAGGCAAGCTAGAAACTACTAAGATCCAAGTAGTGACTCTAGAAGTACAAGTATACAAGTATCAAAAGGAGGTTGCAATCTAGTCGGAGCATTTGGCAAGGGAATTGAAGAAAGAATGAGAAGAGAGAGAATTGTATGGACCCCAAATGTTGGAGGAGTTGAAGAAAGAAGCAAAGATCTTGAACAAACACTTAGAAGAGTAGAAGTTAAAGGTCATCAAACAACTAAAGGAGGCCCAAGATCACTTTGTAGGGATGTTGGAGAAGGTAGGACAAGGAACAACAATGAAGGCCAAGGTACATGAACTTAAGCTACATGTCAAGAAGTCAGAAATTAAGACCTAAAAAGAAAAAATAATGGACCAATTGGTAGATAGACTTAGGCAGCATTTAGATGGGAATTTTACCAAAATTTGTGAAACACATCTATTAGATATTCTTGGTTACAAGGATAAAACTAAGCTCTTCTTTAGGAATTTTAAAGGCAAAGGTAATTTCTCACAGTAGAAACTTTAGGCCAAAGACACTTCACTCAAAGAATGTCTTTGTAGTTATAGGATCTTTGGAGTAGGAAGTAGTCAAAAGTCCTTTGTAGTTGTAGTTATTTGTATTTGTACACCCTTTGGAGTAGTAAGTCCAAAGAACTCAATTTTGAAAGTTGTTTTTAGGGAAGAATTGATAGCTTCCATGACATGTATAAAGCGCCCAATTAACTTATAGGCAAGTAGATAGGATAAGACAAAGATAGAATTCTCAATGTAGAATGAGGATGACCCAAGAAGATCTTAGCATTCCTAACTGGAACCTCTAGATACATTTAGCTTAGAGTAGTAAGAGTTTATAAGGCTTTGGCCTAAGTGTAAATATTCATTCCTTCCTCTAATTATAATTCAATAAAAGAGAACGGAGTTCTTCATCATTATTGCCTTAACTCCAAGTATTTGTGGTTATCTTTGTTAGAGTAGGGATGAGAAATGTTTTAGTAGGAACACAAGTGCTTGAGTGGGGTGTGTGATCCTTGAGGTTTTGAAGGTGCAAAGCAATGCCTTGGTGGATAAAGAATGAGCTATAATGTTGAAAGTACCATAAGATACAAAAACCAAAAGATTAATTACCAATGCAAAGAAGCCTTCAAAGTAGTGCTTTTTAAGAAAGGTAGTATGCAACCTTTGGAGTTGATGTCTTTGTAGTGAATTTACCAATTTGGGTTGATTGGATCATCAACTTCAGGATTAATTTGGAATTTATGTGTAGTGAAAGTGATTATGTTTATTTTTTTGTTTCTTGTAGGTGCCAAAGTGAGTGACACTTGTGATAACTCACTATAAACCAAATAGTAGTAAAAGGGTAAGAATTGGTAGTTCCCTTGAGGATACAAGTTACAAATTACTAGAAGTGAAGGATAATATCACTTTCTTGTAGTTTTATTTATTTATTTCCCATTTAACCTCTTGGGTATAAACCATTCCCAAAAGAGTTAGTTTCACTCCTTGTGGTACACTATGGAAAAGGGAAAACAAAATATCACTTCCATTATGAGTAAATTTCAAGTTAATTCTAAATATGATGGTTCACTCTTCTCCAAAGTGGATTGACTCCAAAGGCTTTCATTGCAAAGATTGCGTACTACTCTTCCTAGAAGGTACAACTCTGAAGAAGTCTTTGTATTGGATAAATTCCTTTACCTTTTGCTTCTATAATACTCTTAACACTCCAAATAAAACTTGACTAAATTCATTGTATCACAACACATTTCCCCTTTAGTCCCCAATTTTTGTTGTTATTTGGGTAATTAGCAAGATAAAGATGTCAAGGATCATTGTATTTATGTGAGGAATAATCATTTGGTTGAGTCATGCCTCTACAATATTGGGGAATAATATCCCTCAGTAAAATTCAATGGGCTTGCCAGACCATGGAACAAGAATGATGATAAACCTATCCATAAACCTACTCATTTTGTTTTTGTATCTTATTACTTATGAACATGACCGCCAAACAAAAAAAACCACTCCACAACAAGAAAGTTACAACTTCACAAATTTTTTTGGAATTATGAAGGATGCAACAAATTTTTGACCCTACAAAATTCCATCAATTTTCACCACTATTTGGAAGTCAATGGAAAGATGCACACACCACCAAAGAATTCTTGGTTACCAATTCATGCTCACATGAATGACATTGCAAACCTTCACCAACCGCCACAATGGACAAAGGATGGACTCCCCATTGGGACTATAAAAAGATCAACCCCACTCCACAAGTCAAATCCCTTTCTTGTTTTAAATTTTAACTTTTCACTTTTCACTTTTCACTTGTTGCATTTAATCTCTTTATGACTATCAACCACTATGACATTGTGTGAGGAATTAGCATCTCTAAGTGCAGAATCTTGCCATTTTTAGCAAGAGCTAAGCAAGGAGAATTATGTAAGTAGAGTGGTGAGTGATATTTTTGAGCAAGGATTTAAATATTCAATCATGATATAACATACTCCCAAGAGGGGAATTGAGTTAAAACAAGGGAAAATAGTAGAAATTGTAACAATCTATTGGATTTCTGAGTAGTGTTTTATTGTCAAACCAATTATATCAAGACAAAGAAAAAAAACTACTTGTTAGGGGATTTGGGCCTTGCTGATATCACCATGTTGTAGGAAATCTGCACAAATTTTGAGAACCTAAATGAGAAATTGTTGTGAGGTTGCCTTACAATTTGGACAAACGACCAATGGCAGCAAGTATTGATAGCAAATTGCTTGCCATTTGGGGAAATTCAAATAGATATCCTATATGGTCATTCCAACAAAAGCTTGAGAGGAAGAATTGACAACTCATTTGTCAAAGAGAAGTCCATTAATAGGTAGAAAAGTGAGGATATGAAGGACCTTGCCTATGGACTATCACCTGAACAATAATGTGGTTATTTTGTTCAAAATAAACAAACTATGTCAAGCAAAATTAGACCATCTTCTTCCATACACAAGCAAAAGTGGTGAGTTGAGCTAAGATGTTTTGTGAAGAGGTCATTGAGTTGCTTGAAGACATGACAAATGGTTCTACCACCATCATATTTCTTTTCATTGTAAATTTCTACATTTCCTTGAACTTTATAACAAAAAGGGAAGAAGTTATGGTCATGCCTACACCATCTGGCTCACTTCAATAGAGATCCAAAATAACCCAAAGAAATTATAAAGTACCATGATGTTGACAAAGAGTATGCTCAATTAGGAAATTTTGTATGAGTGGTAGAAATCTATACCTCAATTATGATTTATAAGAAGACTCCTATTGACAATGCTAAGGTGCAAGACTCCAAGAAACAAAAAGGACACCAAGAGATGGAATCTTCATCAAGGAAAAGCAAGAGTAAGACCAAGACAATAAGTCAGCTTGTGAGGAAAGTCCACTTAGAGACAAGAGGTGGTTGACAAAAAATCAGCCATAGTAGTCCAAACCGCAAAGTCTAGGAGCAAGGATTATTTCTCATGAATATTGTGACTCAAGGAAAAAAAGTGGGTGAGGTACCAAACAACAAAGCCAAATCATCTCTCTTACTTGTCATAGAGGAAGGATGTTTGAAAGATAAGGAGAAGATGTTGGCTATAGAAAACATCTACCCAACTATAGCTCCAATCCAAAAATTAGCTCCTAATGATGGAGAAGTCTTGCACTATGAGACAAAATTATGTATGAAATGAACTCACTTGATGGCCAATTTGGTCAAGAGGACTAACAATATAGGCAGGGAAGTCTTGCCAAAGCCCAAAAACACCAGCATTGTAACCTTTGATGTCCCTTATGTGGGAGGAACAAATAGAGGTGAATGATGTCATTGCCAATGGGGAATCCCTACCTAACAACAATGTGGCTAGTATGACCAAGGAATCAACTCTTACTCACAAAGAAAAGGAGAACTTTCTTTTGAGCCAAGACAATCGCATGCTAAAACATGAAGAACCAGTGAATGTGCCCAAAACAAGGAAGGACCTATACAAACAACTAAGCAGAGATGTCAATTCTCTACCTTGGTCAATGATGGCTATAGTATGCAAATCATGACATTGGCAACAAAAGCATTGGAGGATACTTTGCCATTGTACCAAAAGTTGGATCCAAAGATGAAAGAATTGGCCCTTGTATGCCACTTGCATCATCTAGTCCAATTCAAGACAAACAAGAAAGACAAAGAAAGTGAGGGGCGCCAAAAGTTCTAGAAGGAGGAGCTAAAATTCAAGAGGAGTAAGAAACTCTAATCCAAAGGTCAAGAAAGAAGGTTGAACATTATAGTCTACAAGTCTTCCACCAATGAACTCAACACAAAGAGGAGATCCATGACCAAGATCACAAATTGGCAACTCTACAAAATAAGCTAGAAATAGCCCATGCTAATATGAAGGTAGCAGAGAATAGACATAATAACTTGAAGTAATTGACTGACCTTTGCATCTCCAACCTGTCCACCAACTTGAAATGGCAATAAGAGAAGTTGTTGGAACAATAAAAAGGATTTATAAGGAGATGACCAATAAACTCAACACCAAATGAGCCAATCTGGAAACCAAATAGGCAGGGTTGCTCATAACTCTTCAGCACATAACAACTCAATTGGCAGGGATACAACCACTCAATGACTTAGCAAGTTGGAGTGCATGGCCAACAACACCTCCTAACATACAAAGGAAGAGATTTGTGCACTTAGATTGACATGGTAGAGAGGAAAAACTACACAAACAAGCAACTCAAGATGTTATTTACCAAATTCTAAGGCTACATTAATGCCAAATTGAGGAGGCTCAAACTAGCTTTGCAAAAATTATGGATGGATACAAGAAGGATCTCATAGACCTCATTCAAATTTGCAAAGGAGTTGAGATTTTTCCCCAAGCACCACCCGCCCCTCTTGCTTAGGAATAGCAATTAGAGTAGTCTTATAGTAACAATAGTTTTGTTTTTTTTTCCTATTAATGGAGTTTTGTTTTGCATATATTGTTTGTGCTTTTTTTTTCATAGACTTAGGAAGTTTGTGGATGTACATACTTTGAACATAAATACTTAGATTAATATGAAAATTAGTATTAGTCCATTAGAAGTAGACAACCATAGGCTAAGGTGATTATAGTCCTTGGCTACCTAACATTTAGGGTTTAGAAGATAGGATATGATCAACATTGAGTAGCTTAGAAGTATTTAGGAAATTTTTATCCATTGTAGCCGTTGGATTTTTTTAAGGCCAAGTAGGAAATGTATAAAAGGCTTAGGCTTGATGTTTGATGGATCCTTCTTTTGTAGTAAATAAAAATTTTATATTATCAAGACTCACAAGTTGATGTATGCGTATTAGTTTGCACTCTAAATGAATGGTAGCATGCTCAATAAATGTAAGAGTGATGACTCTTGAGGTTCAAGCCAAAGTCTTGTAGTTTAGGGTTGCATTTATGTGGAACTAGAGTGTATCACTTTAGGAGCTCTACAAAGTCAAGAATGATACAAGAATAGGCCTTTGCAAGCTTGTTGTCTTGTCAAGTAATACCGCTTTGTATGATTGAGTATTTTTGTTTCAAAATCCCTTAACATTGAGCATTCTAGGAAAGGTAGACCATTGTGTTACTATTATAGCCTTCAAGGTGATAAAACTTTTGGAATCTCTTACTTTGGTTTGGTTTGTGAAGCCATTGGACACCATTTGTGAAATGTTGTAGCAAATACATCTCATATAGCATGTGGCAAGATTCACATACAAATCATGGCTCCTACAAACCACACTATGGTAGTCTGAGGCTTGGATGGATGAAAATGGAAATTATAGTTTTCTAAACAAAGTGACCTTTGTTACAAATGAAATCCCTCCTTTTTTTAAGGAATCCTTTGGATTTGACCTTCAATACATAAGAGAATAGATCACTTAAAGTTTTGTAGTGTCCCTAGTTTTGGTGACATTACCCTCTTTTGGGCAACATCATTCAAAGGGGTTCATCATAGTGACCTCATTTGTCTCATCTTTAGTCAATTCCAACATGTATCCTTGAGGGAACTGTGAGCCGGCCTGTCTCTCACTCAAGATGAACCTCTGATGGCTATTATGGTAGCGCACCATGGACTAAGAAGGCAAGGAACCCCAACTCCATCATACTCCTCCAAGGCTAACACTCCAAGACTCAAAACATTGCTCACTAGAGAACTCAATGAGAGAGAGATAGTTGCAAATGAAAGGATGATGAGTACCTCCTCACCCCTTGTTTATATACTTGTGAAATAGTTACATACCAAAGTTACTAATTACCATAGTAACTCAAGTTACTAGACTAAAAGTCAAGTAAAGTCAAAAAGTAGAAAGGAATATCCATTCACATGGGCATATTCCCCTAAGCATGTGGTCTTATCTTGACCCAACCACTAAGTCAAGGATTCCTTCACATGGGCTATCCTTGGACTAAAGAAGAGTCCAAAACAAAAAGGTTTGCGGGCCCAAGAGTTCTCAACTCTTTCCTCAAAGCCAAACACCTAGGAATAATACCAAGTCAACACACTAAAATCCAAAATAGTGGTGCTCATCTTTTCTACTTCCTCTAAAGTAAGGTCCACTCTATCTTAACTATGACTAAATTTAGCTAACCATGACTAATATAGAACCATCCTTTATCTCTATATAAATAATATCTCTTAAGTACTTGTAATACCAAGCTAAATATCACAATACCACACACATGCACAAATGGGTGTTACAGAACAACCCATTCTTACCTATTATACCACAAGTACATTGATATTGAGTCACCATACTTTTTGCACTGCTGCCAAGGATACACTCCTTGGAGTTGCTAGAAATAAGATAATATGAGCCCATGCATTTTCATCATAGTGACCCCAAGGAACCAAGTGCCACATAATATTTCTTGTGAACATAGGTTTTTGTTGAGACATCAAAGAGAAGAGAACTTAGAACATTTTGCATCATCAAGAAAAACTCAAGATGGGTCAAACATTCTTGAGAGGAAGATTGATCTTGTCACATGGCGCTTGTCCCAAAACAAAGGGGAATTGGGGCTTAAGAGCATTGATTGCCTAGTACTCTGTGATAGTTCTAAGCTAATTATTGCACAATTTCCTTGTATGAGCGGCCCTCAAGTACACTAAGATCCACAAGAGGAGCTCTTTCAAGCAACTTTCCTTGAACCCTCTATGGAGTTTCTCATTGAAAAATTGGAATATGTATCTAAAGAAGGAGAAAGTAAAGTCTCTAATGGCATTGATCTAGAAAACTCTTCCAAATTGACAAATGATCGATTAGGTTACCCCATACTAAAGGCTATATGTCTTCATAGTTTTCCCTCACCACTCATGGAAAGTAAAGACAACCTTGATAGTCTTTTTATGGGAGTTCAAAGCCATCTCAATTGCAAATTGGGAGGATGCTAACACTAACCAAATTTGGGAATTCTTGAGTCTACTTAGGAAGAAAGCTCAAATTTGTATACTCATATAAGCCAAGACCCCATTAATGTTGTAGATTGCCAACACTTTGAGTCTAGTTCTTAAATTGTTTTTGAAAATTGGATTATGAAGCCAATGTGTTTACAACACTTAACAATTTCAAACAAAAGCATAAGGAGAAGTTGAAGCACTACACAAGAAGTTCTAGAGTCTATTAAGTTGAGTACCAAATAGAGGTGCCACTTTAGGCTACTCAAATGTGCAAGTAGTTGCTTGGTTCCTTGGTGGCTTTCCCTTAGACGTTTAGATTTTTGCCAAAGAATGGGACCACAATACATTAGCAAATGTACTAAAGTCTAGCAAGTTGTACAAATCTGCCTATCTACATCCGCCTAAGAAAACAACTTGTGGGCATGGTTCAAAGAAAGTAAAGAATGGATAAAAAAGGGTAAAGTCATCCTCATTAAACATATCTAGTGTAACTTCTTCATAAGAATTGTTGTCCTCAAATGACAAGAAGGACCAGGGAGTGAAAATCAAGAGGAACCGCTTTTAAGGCATTTGCACAATTGGGAACTAAGTTGGAGGAACTTATCAAGGAGTTCTTGGACTTCAAGTCCAATTGGTTGGGAGATGAGAAAGACCTAAAGTACCCTTGTATGCCCAACCTAATATTTGGGGCATGTGTGAAGATTACATAGGAAGATTACAAGGTATATGTGGTGTACATGGTGTAATATCATGTATATGTGAGAAGATTGGACACATAAAGTGCATGAGTAATTGCTCTTCCTCTTTAGTACACCAATTAGAGTGGGTGCCAATGTGGGAAGAGAAAGCTTACTATTGTAACAATATGAAGTTTAGCGACAAAGTTAGTAGGGCTAACAAAGTAGCAAATAAGACAAATTAGCCTAGAATATTCCAAAAGTATCTAGGAAGCTTCTTGGGAAGCTTCCTAGCTAGCTTAGCTTGCACGCCAAGTAAGCAAATTTTAGAATAAAGCTTCTTGAGAAGCTTCCCAATTAACATGGCCTGCACTCCAAGAAAGTGGCTCAAGGAAACTTTGTGAGAAGCTTCTTAAGAGCCTTGTATGATCCCGATAAATACAAGAGCCAAAGCTCATGCTAGGCATTCCCTCATTCAAGTGTCCCAATGTGAGCTTCCATTCTCCTATTTCTCTCCTCAATCACGGTCTTTACATTGGTATCAAAGCAGGAATGGGATGGATGGAATTTATGGACCACCAAATCCACTTCCACCAAACATTGGGATTTTCATGATCACCTTGTCCGAGGAACCCTTGATACTTCCAGTTGTAACTTATGGGGACCGGTGGACGTGCTGCATCTATGTGTTAATCAATTAGATAAATTGAGAGTAGTGGGATAGAGTAGTAGCTATGGCAGCAATACTAGACGTTATCATTACAATGCAACAATAAATCGAGCACCTTACTCAATTGTTGGATGAATGAGGGCAATAACAACAAGAACATATAGAGAGAGCACTAGTTTGAGATGGAGAAGATCATATTTGATTTCCAAAACCCAAGATGTCTGAAGGCAAGAATCTTCCAAGAACAATGGAGAATTTTTTGTTTGACTATGAACATTGCTTTGAAACCACCAACCTTCAAGATGAATGGAAACAAATTCTCTTAGCTTCTAGCCAATTGGATGGTGTGGCAAAACTTTGGTGGCAATTTCGAGTGGAATAAGCTGAATGACAGATTATTACACCAATTTTGACATGGGCAGAATTCAAGGATGCAATACTCAGTTGATTTCAAACTATAAATGTCACTTGAGCTACACAAGATAAATTGGTGGAGTTGAAGCAAATTGGCTCTATAAGGAGCTACATCACATAACTTCAAAACATCATCATGCAAATTCTAGATATTTAAGAAGGTGAAGTTCTAGATTGATTTGTGCAAGGATTGAAGGCACAAACCAAATTGGAGGTGACCATGCAGGAACCACAAAATGTAGAAGAAGCCATGCAATTGGCTGAGCGCTTTGATTCCTTGGTTGCAAGAACTTGGTCTTGAGCTTGACTGTAATACTCCGAGGAAAAGAGAAGAGAGAAAACACACATTTCACTCTCAAACATTCGATGCCCCAACGGAGCACCTTCTGTTTATTATATAGACAAAGAGGATCTCCTCCAAGGAAGCTCCACCATAGGATTAGGGACACAGATAGGTGACATGTCAGCAAGCTCCACCCTTGGATTACTTACTTGGATGGGTGACCTGTCTGGTCTAGGTCCTATCTTGTTGGTCAAACAAGCTTTGACCGGAGGGAATCTTTTAGGGAATCTTCCTATAGGAATCTCAGAATCACGTGAGTAAGGTACCGTTGGAAAGCTCTCGACGAGACAAAGCAGGGGGGAGGGGAGGCCATCCTTTCCTCTGTTGGGGGGGGGAATTTGCACATTTTTGAGGCCTAATTCATCCGTTTAGGCCTCCAAAATTGCCTTCAAAGATTTCAAGCATATTTTGGTTCCTACTCTATTAGTAGAAGTCCCCTTTTGGTGATACCTCTTTCTGATCTGTTTAGTCCATCATGTGTAACATCCTTCCAGATGTTACCAAACCAATTCTCACCTTTAAATCATGTGTCTAGCTATTGGTTCTAAGGTTCTCAAGTCTATTTCGGTTTTTGCCCTAATAGTAGAAGTACTCTTTTGGTGATACTTCTATCTGATCTATTTTGACCATCATGTATAACATCATTCCAGATGTTACCAAACCGAATTTCACATCTAGATCATATGGCTAACCCTTGGTATTACATTGACCTACACAAAGCTTACTAGTACATTATGTATGGGTGGAGGAATTGGTACCAATGGAGATTGATTCTATCCAACAAAGACCACTTGGTATAGCGGATAGAGAAATATTATGATAAAATGGAGGTTGTTTTTATTGTCACCAAGTTGGATATTGCATAGTTGAATGTACACTCAAGAATGGGCGACCTTGCACATTCTTGAGTGGACATTACCCTAGATGGAGTTTGTGGAACAAAATGATCAAGGACACAAGGAATCCCAATAAGAGATTTTGAGCCGCCTACTAAGAGCTTGATTAGTTCCAATGGGATTGAAGGCTTAACCTATGCTAGTTTGCTTCACTTGCAAGATACGATATCTAATTAGGGTTGTAGGATTTTGGTTGATTTTGGAAGTTCAAAGAATTGCATGTTTATGCAAGTAGCAAAGGAATTGGATATTCCTATCAAGTTAGTGATTGGAAGTAGATTAATGATGGCGGATGGTAGAAAAGGTTTTGCATTCTGTACCTTGCATCTTGTTACTTTTAAGATTGGGAAGGAGTATTTGGAGTGTATGAGGATTGTAGTGGCACCTCTACACTATGATGTCATTCTAGGACTACCTTGGCTTGAACATCATAAGGTTCAATTTGATTGGAATTGACAACAAATTTAAGTACAACACCAAGGTAGGAATTTCCAATTAGGTTGTCTGGCACCTCTGAGTAAGACACCTAAGAATAGTCAGTCCTAAGATGGGAAGTTTGTTGAGAAAGTAGCCAAGCAGTCTTCATGCATCAGATGCATTGGGTGTAAGATGGACTATTGGATTGGTACATGGTGGTGTTCTTGGATGATATCTTAATCTATAGCAAGACAGAGGCAGAACACGTGAATCACATACAAGAAGTCCTAAGACGACTACAAAAATGGAAATTTTATTGCAAGAAGTCAAAGTGTACCTTTTGGCAAAAGGAAGTTACCTTTTTGGGTCACAAGATCTCATCAGAGGAGATCAAGATGGAAGAGGAGAAAATCAAGGCCATTACTAATTGGCCTACTCCAAAGGATGCTATAGAAGTATGAGCATTTAATGGATTGACCAGTTTATGGTTCATTCATTTTTATGCATGTGGTTGCACCATTGACTGACCTCTTGGGGAAGAATTTGAGCTTCCAATAGACCACCAAGCACAAAGAAGCATCCCAGAAGATGAAACATATGGTGTCTTCAAGACCCATCCTTCAACCATATGATCCTCAACTACCCTGGGTGGTTGATTTTGATGCTCCTAACTTTGCAATTGGAGCCGTGTTGCAACAACAATTCCCATGTGGACTACATCCTATTGCCTTTGTGTCTTGCCAACTAAATACGGCTGAAAGAAATTACTTTTCTCAAGACCAAGAACAACTTGCAATGGTATATGCCACCAAGGTTTGGAAGCAATATCTCTTGGGGAAACAAGTGATCATGCAAACTGATCATAAACCATTATTGCAGACCTTACATGTGGAACACATGAAGAGTCGACATCATCTATGGGAGTAACAACTCCAATTTTTTGACATCAAACTTGAGTACAAACCAGGTCAATTCCATGTCATCCTTGATGCTCTATCACGATGACCTGATTTGAAGTCTCTTTCTCTTATCATGGTAGCAATTATGATGGTGTCAATTGACTCCAAGGTCCAAAACAAGTTTTGGTCAATGCTACAAAAGATCCCTTCTTCCAAATGGTACATGGTCATCTTATAACATGCGACAAGGAGTACAACACCTTCTCCTTCAAGGAAGGCCTTCTATTCCATGAGGACCGGATCTATGTTCCAGCCAAAGGTGATCTCCAACTTGTATGCCTTCAAGAAGCCCATGATTTACCAATAGTTGGGCACATGGGTGTGGATAAGACCTTGGGCACCCTCTAATGCCAATGGTGGTGGCCCAACATGACACAAGATGTTTGAGAGTTTGTCCAATTATATGAGAGCTGCCAATGCAACGAGGCCAACAACCAAAAGTTGAGTAGACTCCTTCAACCACTCTCCATTCCATCCACTTGATGGGAACAAGTGAGCTTGGATCTCATCATATCCTTGCCCAAGACAAAGCAAGGACACACGTAAATTTTGGTGTTTGTGGATAAGCTTAGTAAGCAAATCCACTTGGCACCAACCTTTGATACCGTGGATGCTCCAACCTTAGTGCAAATCTACTTTGACAATATCTTCAAGCATCATGGGATGCCATATGTACTCATCTCCGACCGTGGTCCTTGATTCAGCGGGGAGTTTTGGCAAGCAGTCTTCCAAATACTCGGCACCAAGCTTGCTTTGTCCACGGCCTATCATCCTCAAACTGATGGACAAACTGAACATGCAAATCATACCTTGGAAGATATGCTACATGTTTTCATTAATGTACACCATACCTATTGGGATGAATGTCTTGCAACTATAGGATTTGCCTACAATAATTCCAAATAGGCAAGCACCAGATTTTCTCCCTTCTTTCTCAATTTTGGCCAATATTTGCTTGTTCTAGATTCTCTTCTTACTCCTCTTCCATCTAAGGTCCCTCATACTTCCACCTTCCTGACCACCATATCCCAATCTCTCCAACAAGCCAAATCTCACCTCTTATTGCTTAGAATTGTCAAAAATAATATACAAACCACCATTGTCATGATCTTACCTTTGAAGTTGGTGATAAAGTCATGCTATTCTCTAGTAACATACCCCTCCCACTTGATACCCAAGTTTGTAAACTTTCCCCTAATTGGATAGGACCCTTTGAGGTAACCCAAATCATCTCTCTTATTGATTATTGACTTGCCTTACCTTGTCATATATGCATCTACCTTGTCTTTCATATTTCCAAGTTGAAACCCTTTGTTTCTAACCCATCTTCTTTTTCCTCTCGTGTCCAACCTCCTCCTCCTCCCATCCCTATCAATGATCATAAGGATTACAAAGTTGATCGTATCCTTGCACGTCATCACATTCAACAAAGATGCCAACAACATACAAAGTACAAGGTCCTTTGGCAAGGGTATTGCCTTCACGATACCATATGGGAACCTCTCTTTCTCACCTCTAGAATGCATAGATGGCCACATAGGAGTTTGAAGCTTCATTGGCGACAAGGACGTCACCAACTAGTGGTGAAGGAATATGTAATAATATAGAGTTTAGCGATAAAGTTAGTAGGGCTAATGAAGTAGCAAATAAAACAAATTATCCTAGAATATTCTAAAAGTATCTAGGAAGCTTCTTGGGAAGCTTCCCGGCTAGCTTAGCTTGCATGCCAAGTAAACAACTTCTAGAAGGAAGCTTCTTGAGAAGCTTCTCAATTAACTTGGCTTGCACTCCAAGAAAGCGGCTCAAGGAAGCTTCTTGAGAAGCTTCTCAAGAGCCTTGTATGATCCCTATAAATACAAAAGCTAAAGCTCATGCTAGGCATTCGGAGTTTTCCTTCATTCAAGTGTCCCAATGTGAGCTTCCATTCTCTTATTTCTCTCCTTGGTCACGGTCTTTTACAACTATAGAGTGGAGGAAGATCAAGTTTTTTTGATATAAAATGCCCTTCCAAAGATGCATGAAAGCCTAACCTTTGCAAATCCTTGTTTGGTACCTAAAGATTATGCTCTTGATATGCCACATTGAAAGATGATGTTGCCAAAGCAAAGGAATATGCCATGGTTGTTTTACAATGGTGGGGGCTACAGACACTAGGCTTTCAATTGTCCTAAACCACAGGCCATACCCTACATCTTGTTGTGTGGAAATTGAAAAAGGTAGGGGCATGTACAAGCAAATTATCCCCAGCCACTCATACAATGTGCTACCCAAATCAAGCAAAGATGTCAAAGTACACCATGTCATCTTTGAAGATCCTAAGGAAAAAGACTCTCCTATACTAGACAAACCCTAGAGGTAAACCTAGTAGGCAAGGACACCCTTGGAAAATCTGATCCAAAAAAGAGGTAAAGTTGCTAGCTAAGATCAAACAAAGAGAGAATTGGAGATGCCCAAAAGAGACAAAAGATCCGGTGCAAGAAACTAAAACCTTTGTGCTCATATAGAATGAAAAAAATAGGGTACTTACAATGCTTACCTCAGGCTACCCTCTTAATATCCAAGAGGAAGTGCAAAACTTCCTTACCAAGGAATTTTGGTGGACATAGCAAATCACCATAGATAGTAATATACCTCCAACAAAAATTAGCCTCAAACACAACAAGGAAGCACCACCAAGCATGTCCCTAAATGTACCTGTAGACCCCAACCCTCCAATCATTTTTTTCTCCTTGCTACCACTCCACCCCCAATTGAGATACCAATGTCTGCCATACAAAGATTATCAACAATTTGTCAATACAAAGCATGAGCGTCCCAAAATTTTCTCCCATGAATTGTACCCCAAAAACAAACAATGGAGGAAAAACTTAATGTTAGGGACAATCTAGTATAATATTGTAGTCAATTTTTAGTCTTCAAAGGTGGATATAACATTCAAACAACTATGGGAGTACCATAAGTTGAAAAAGAAACAATTGGCCTTAGCTCTTAAGTAAGTACAACAAAGCCAACGATCCGACATTTGTGCTATCTATATGATAGAACTAGAGGATTTAGGCTCCCTTGAAGTGGAAATAAAGGTCAAGGGCTACATAATCCTATTGATGCTTATTGATTTGGGATCAAGCATGAATGTCATGATGGAAGGGATGGCTCACGACCTAGGCTTTATGACCTTTGAGCCCATCCCACAAATACTTTGGTTTGCTAATCAAAAAAAGGAATAACCCTTGGGGAATGTTGATCAATATCTCCTCTACCATTGGCAAGATAGCCTTCCAATTTGACTTCATCATTCTTTGTCTGGTTACCTTGTACTCAGAGGTTGGCCATGGTTGTATGGTGCTCGAGTGAAAGTTGATTTGCACCAACATAAAATGAAATTTCAAGACATCAGTTCAAAGCAATCCCAACCTATGACAATATGCTAGAAAAAGAATATCTCTCTTAGGTGTGGGGTACCCCACACCTAAGAGAGATACTTTATTGGAAGAAGAGTTTATTGAAAAATCAATGGATGATAATTTTTGGAATCATCATTCCAAAAATTACCATTGGTGATGTCAAAAACTACCTAAAGTGCTACAAAATTGATGGCAATGTGAAAAGTAACACTCCATCCAAGTGTCATGACAGTAATTTGATGTTTTTGGGAGTAAGTCTAATGAGGCATGTAGAGGGCATCATCAACCCTAATGACAGCCAAGACATGGTGATCATCAAAAGAAAATCATTGAAAAGATCCATTTTGTAAGTAGGAACAAATACAAAACATACGCTTTATTGTTTGTGGAGTTTCAAATATGGTGTTTTGGAAAATCAAGCAGATGCTTGGCATCCCTTGGTTGTTTGGCAAGCACTTAAATGATCTAGAAATAAAAGTGATGAAAATGAAGCAACAACAATGGTAATTGTTGCTATCATTGTCCAAACCCAAAGTACTTGTTGCTTGTGAACTAAAAAATTGACACGTACCTCCAAGCTGGGATTATTTTTCCTGTACCCAATAGAAAATAGGTATCTCCCATTGTGGTGGTACCAAAGAAGAAGATGAGTAAAATTTGTGTGATAGGATTTCTAGAAGCTTAACATTGCAACAAAGAAAAACCATCACTTTTTTCCTTTCATTTGCACTATCTTGGACCAAGTAGTAGGACTTGAATGCATAACTGCTCAATGGTTTTCAAGATACAATTAGTTAAGTATCAAGGAAGAAAATAGGAACAAGACAACTTTCACCATCAATTGAGGCACCTATGCCTATAACCTTATGCCATTTGGTCTGTGCAATGCACACACAACCTTCCAACAAATGATGAGCCCCATCTTTAAGGACTACTTGTGGAAGTTCCTAGAAATTTTATTGATGATTTTTGTGTTTTCATTGATAAAAGATTCACCTTTTTTTTTCCTAAAACCCTTCAAACAATGCTATTTGGTTAGGCTCTCTTTGCACCTAGAAAATTGATTTTTACCAATGACCAAGGACATCCTATTAGGGCATTGTGTGGTGGGATGAGGAGTCAAAGTGGATACCAAAAAATTGAAAGTGATTTGAGCCCATGAAGCATTGGAAAATCTAAGGGAGTTGAGTGCCTTCTTAGGTCATAGAGGCTATTACTAAAGATTCATTGCCAACTATGTGGTCTTGATAGCTCTACTTACAAACTTTTTGAAGAAGGTAGAGAATACAATTGGATGATGGCTCAACAAGAGAAGAATACAACTAGACAATGCTTCAACATTTGGTCACAAAACCAAACTTATCTAATAGAATAGCTTGGTACATATTACTTCTACAAGGGTTAACCTACACAATGCAAATATGAAAGAGAGTTCATCACAAAAATGTTGAGTATTTCTCACGTCTCAAGACAAAGATCAAGAGAGGTCCTCAATGACAATTTTCTTGATGTGGAAATCTTCCTTATTTCCACCAAAAAATCTACAAGGTATGCCCTTAAGTACCAATATCTTTGTACTCTCTAATGTCCTACAAGTTTAAACTTGGAACAACAAGCCATGTTTTACCATAAGATGGATCCATACCAATTGAAGTAAAAAATTTTATTCAAATTTTGAGGAGACAGAGTACTTTGGAGGTGCCCTAAAACACATGAGGTGGGAATAGTTATCAAAGCCCTCTACTCTAAATTATCTAGAAAAATTTATGCACTCAAGAATAATGTAAAGAAAATCCTAATGATAGGCTATTGGTAGCTCACCATGTACAAGGGTGTAAATGAGTACATCAAGACATGCAATGTATACCAACAAACAAGAAGGCAAATTGCAACATAACAATGGCACTTATGACCCATCCTACCATTTGCACCCTTTGAGAATAGTGAATTGATTTTGTCTGTCAAATACCACCTACAACAAAGAATACCAAAGAAAAATTCATTCTTGTTTGTATGGATTATATAACAAAAATGGTGGAGGCAGAGTTGTAATACCAATAATTAGACAAACTATTCACAGGTGTAAATTGGCTTGGTGATATCTTTAGATATATTACACATGATGTTCTAAGTAGATTAGATAGAAGAGTCACCAAAAGGGGACTTCTACTAATAGCGTTGAAGCCAAAAACACACCAAAAACTTTAGAGCCAATTTTGGAGGCCTAAACAAAAGAATTAGGCCTTGAAAAAATGGATTCATCACACCTTCTTAAGGAGAAAAGGTGTTGCCTTCTTCCCCCTATTTTTTTGTTGAGATCTTTCCAATGGTACATCTTCTATGCTGTTCTAAGCTTCCAACCAAAAGATTCTCTTTGGTCAAACTTGTTTGACCAACCAAATTGGACAACAATCTACATGTCACCAATCCATGCATCTAATCTAAGAGTGTAGCTTGCTGACATCTCACCAATACATGTATCTTATCTAAGGGTGTAGCTCCTTTTGAGAGGATCCTCCTTGCTATATAATAAAAGCAAGGTGCTCCTTTGGGCCATTGGAGTTTTTTAAGAGTTCCAATCTTGTATTCTTTTGGAGTTCTAATCTAATGTGCATTTATCCTTGGGCTGTTACAAGAGGCCACCCCACAAGACAATGTTTACTCTATGGCCAAGTTCTTCTTTTGGAACATCATTTCTTGATATGGGTGCCTATTGGAATTCATAAGTGACTAAAGGTACACTTTCTCAACAACCTACTAGAATCCCTCACAAAGTACTTCCAAATCAAGCATTGTAAGACCACACCGTATAACCCAAAATCCAACAACCTTATAAAAAAGGCTAAATGGTTTATTGTGCAAGATCTTCAACAAGGTCATAGTCAACTATGTACACAATTTGGATACAAAATTATTGGAAGCATTGTGAGGATATCAATACCACCAATATCAACACCAAAAAAACTTCTTATTTCCTTACATATTATACACATCATGTCTTACCTATAGAATTTAGAATCCCAACCTACAAAATTATCTTAAAAGACCGCATGTCCAAGAAAGATAGCAAAAAAACCAAGTTAAAATAACTAACATTCTTGGAAGAGAAACAAAATGTGTTGCACCAAACAACACAAGATCAACAAAAGAAATGATAACTACATCATGACAAAACAATTAAGCAAGTACTAGTGATGATTATGATCTTGTACTCCTATATGGTAGTAGTTAGCTTCTCTTCCTAGGGAAGTGGCATCTATGGATGGGACCATACAAGGTAGATATTGTATATGACAAGGGATCATTACAATTATCCTAGCTTGAGGACAACATTTTTGCCAGCGGGGTCAATGGATAGCAAGTTGGTAAATATAACTATTTGAAAAAACAAGAAAATTAACTTCATTTTTCACAAGGATGCTCATATTTGAGAGAGTGGAGTATGTCATGACTCAATTTTTCTCTATCTCTAATTTTGTTCTTTTAAGTTGTTCTTTGCAAACAATAAGATTAAGATATTAAGGAGCATTTTCTACAAGGAATAAAATTTTGTTAAGTCATACCTTTATGATGTTGGGGAATAGGGTCCTCAACAAAATTCAATGTGCTTACAAGATCACGGAATGAGAATGATGATCAACTTATTTGTAGCAGGATCTATTTCTTTTTGTACCTTATCAAATACAACATGACCACAAAACAAAATGAACCAATCCCTGACAAGAAATCCATGACTTCAAAAACTTCTATAAAATAATAGAAGGCACAATGAATATTTGACAATAAGAAATTCCATCAATTTCTATTACCATTTCCAAATGACTCAAAAAGATGCATGCACCACCAAATAACCACTGGTAATCATTTTATGCCCAGGCTTATGCATGCAATGGTCGATTACAACCCTTCACCAACCACCATGGTGGACTCCATCCCATTGGGACTATAAAAAGACCAACCTTCCTACTAGTAAAATTTTTTGTTGTTTTTACTTTTCACTTTTCACTTTTTTTGTTTCATCTCTCTATAATTGTCAACCACTATGACATCATGTGAGGAATTAGCATCTTTGATTGTGGAATTTTTCCGTGTTTATTGAGAGCTAAGCAAGGAGAATTGTGTAAGTAGAGTATTGAGTGATATTTTCAAGTAAGGATTTGAGTTTTCAATCATGACAAGGCATACTCTCAAGAAGGAAATTGAGTTGAAATGGGGCAAAGCAATAAAAATTGTAAGCAAGCCACTTAAACTTTCCAAATGGGGTTTGTATTGTTGGATTGATTACATCAAGATAAGGAAAATGGACTTCTTATCATAGGATTGCTAATATTGCCATGTTTAAGGAAATCTGCACAAATTTTGAGAATATGAGTAGGAAATTGTTGCAAGATTGTACAATGATGTGGGTAGAGGACCACTGGTGGGAGGTGTTGGGGTATATTGCTCACCATTTAGGGAGATTTACATAGATTTACATACATAACTTGCATGGTTGTCCCAAAAAAGGTTTAAAGGATGAATCAACAACTCGTTCATTGGACAAAAGTTCATAAATGGGTACAAAATTCAAGATATGAAGGACCTTGCTAGTCAAACTATCAAGGTGGCCACAAAGTGGCCAATTTCATCAAGGGAACTAATTACATAGAGGTGAAGATGTATTGAAAAATCCCAAAAAAACCTACATAGCAACCTCCAATGTCTTGAATGTGGAAAGAGAAAATGGAAGAGAACAACGCTATTGCCAATGGGAAATCCTTGCCTAACAACAATGTGGCTAGCATGATGGACAAGGAATCAACTCCTACTCACAAAGCAAAGATGAAGGTTGTTTTGAGCCAAGACAAGGACTTTATGTTGAAAAATGATGAACTACTAAACACAAAGAAAGCTCTACAAAAACAACTAAGCTAGGATAGAAATTTTATGCCTTGGTTAATGGAGGCCTATATTGTCCATACCATGATATTGGCAATAGAAGCTTTGGAGGAGATTTTGCCATTGTACCAAAAGCTAGCTCCAAAGATGAAAGAACCAACAATCCTCATGCACCACTTGCATCACCTAGTCCAATCTAAGACAAACAAGAAGGACAAAGAAAGTAAGGAGCACCTAGAAGATTTATAGAAGGAGGAACTAAAATGGCAAGAGGAGTATAAAAATCTAATCCTATGTTTGAAGAAGGAGGTTGACATTTATAGTTTACAAGTCTTCCACCAATGGACTCAACATGAAGAGGAAATCCTGAATTGGGATTACTCACTTGCTACTCTACAAAATGAGATGGAAATGGCCCATGCCAATACAAAGGCAATGGAGACCAAATATGATAATTTGACATAGCTGATTGACCTTCATAACTCCAACCTATCCACCAACTTGAAACATCAATAAGAGAAGGTGTTTGAAACAAGAAAAGAGGATTTCAAAAGAGATAACCAACAAACTCAACAACAAACAAGCCAATTTGAAAACCAAACCAGTGGGAGTGCTCACAACTATAGGGCATATGACTACTCAAAACTACTCAGCTAATTGGAATGCATAGCCAACAAAACCTTCCAATGTACAAAGGCAAAGGATTTATGTACTCCAATTGATGTGTGTAATACTCCAAGGACAAGAGAAGAGAGAGAAACACAAATTACACACTCAACATTTGGTGCCCCAAAGGAGCACCTTATCTTTATTATATAGACAAAGAGGATCTCCTCCAAGGAAGCCCCACCATAGGATTAGACACACAGATAGATGACCTGTCAGCAAGCTCCACCTTTGGATTATTTACTTGGATGGGTGACATGTCGGTCTAGGTCCTATTTGGTTGGTCAAACAAGCTTTGACCTAAGGAAATCTTTTACGGAATCTTCCTGTAGGAGTCTCAAAATCACGTAAGGTACCATTGGAAAGCTCTTGATGAGACAAACCAGGGGGGAGGGAAGGCCAATCTCTCCTCTGTAAGGGAGAGGGGGCATTTGCATATTTTCAAGGCCTAATTCATCCGTTTAGGCCTCCAAAATTGCCTTCAAAGATTTCAGGGATATTTTGGTTCCCACTCTATTAGTAGAAGTTCCCTTTTGGTGATACCTCTTTCTGATCTGTTTAATCCATCATGTGTAACATCCTTCTAGATGTTACCAAACCAATTCTCACCTTTAAATCATATGTCTAGCTATTGGTTTTAAGGTTCTCAAGTCTATTTTGATTTTTACTCTATTAGTAGAAGTACTCTTTTGGTGAAACTTCTATCTGATCTATTTTGACGATCATGTATAACATCTTTCTAGATGTTATCAAAACAAATTTCACATCTAGATCATATGGCTAGCTCTTGGTATTACAAACCTCCCTCCTTTAAAGACGCAACGTCCTTGTTGTGCAATTGTTGCTCAAATGCTTGCATCAACACCGGTGCATGTGTCAAATTGGTGGCGGGCTCCTAGGTTGCTTCATAGAGGGGTTACCCTTTCCACTATACTAGATAGTCCACCCACGGATGGCGAGTACCATGCATGCATTTTTGGAGAATACGCTCCACTTCATATTCCTTTGTGCCATCAATGAGTGTCAAACAAGGTCAAATGTCTTGGGTGGAATGACCCTGGCCTAAGCGGGAGCATATCTGCGTTGTAGGGAAACATGGAACACGGGATGAATCTTCATGTGTGGTGGTAGCTCAAGGTGATAGGCTACAGTGTCGACACGACAAAGAATCGAGAAAGGCCCAATAAAACAAGGTATGAGCTTACGAGGGCCAACTAATATGAAGTTGGTTGTTGATAGCCACACTTGATCCCAACATTGAACTCCATGTGCCTATGGTGTGCATTAGCATACTGTTTTTGTTGAATTTGTAATTTGTGCTTGGCGCTCTCCACATCGTGTTGAATTCTAGAAACAAATGTGTTGATTGCATCGATCTTGGTAGCTACTAGACGGATCTTCATCAAGCTAGAAGGTGTGAAGGGTTGCTCACCATACATGGGGAAGAATGGAGTGACTTGGTTGGATGCATTCATTGAATTGTTGTAAGCAAATTCCACCAATGGAAGTAGGGTGTCCCACCTCTTTTGCTCTTTTAAGGTGAAGCCGCGTAACATGTCTTCAATTGTGCGATTAGCCCGCCCTATTTGGCCATCTATTTGTGGGTGGTAAGTTGTGGACATGGCCAACTTGGTTTTGAAGAAACCAAAGAGTGTTTGCCAAAACAAATTGGTGAATTGAGTGCCTCTATTAGTGATAAGTACTCTAGACAAGCCATGGTGAGAGAAGACTACATCTAAGTATAATTGAGCTAGTTGTAGAGCGGTCACATTCTTGATGGTAGGGCAAACATGAATCATTCTGCTGAGCCGGTCCACAAAGACCACAATGGAGTCAAACCTTGAGGTTGTCTTAGGTAATTCACAAACAAGATCCATACTCACTTGTTCCCAATGTTGGGTAGGCGTGGGGAGAGGTTGAAGAAGCCCTGCAAGAGCTTGATTAGAAGCTTTGTTTTGTTGACAAAGTAGGCAGCTGCGCACGTAGTCCATCACATTGTTGCTCATCTTAGGCCAATAGTAATGGCGCTAGAGTGCATCCAAGGTCTTGTCCACTCCGACATGACCTGCAATGGCCAAATCATGACATTCTGCTAGAATGGTGGTGCGTAATTCTGGGACATTTGGGATCTATAATCTACCATCACAAAAGGTGAGTCCTTGGGTGCTAGTGACGCCTTTGGATGATTGCGCTTCTATAATCTGTGGATCAATTTTTGTAGTAGCCAGAATCTCTGGCCAGAATTTAGGGTTAATCTTAACCTCTACCACCAAGTTGTTTGCCATTGGCATGCGGGTGAAGGCCTTCCATGTAGGTGATTGTCATGTTGAAGCATTTTTGCCACTCTACCCACCAAATTTGGCGACAAGATAGATCTTTCTGCGTCTCAAGGTAGACTAGAGGTTTGTGGTTTGTCTCTACTACAAATGCCTTCTCGCCCAGATAGTGCTTCCAATGCTTGGTTGCCAGAATGATGGCCAACTCTTCTTGTTTTGTGGTGTGGTAGTTGCGCTCTGCCGGTAACAACTTTTGAGAGAAATATGCAATTGGATGCCATCCGTCATGCCACTCTTGTTGTAGGACTGCTCCTATTGCTATGCTTGATGCATCTATAGCCAACTTGATTGGACGTTTTGGGTCATACCACTTCAAGATTGGTGTATGTAGCAAGGTGTCTTTCAATTCTTGAAAGGCCAACTCTTGTGCGGTTCACCATGTCCACTTCTTCCTCTTGCCAAGTAGTGTTGTTAAAGGCTGTGCAACCTTGGAGAAGTCCTTGACAAATCTATGATAGAATCCCATCAACCCCAAGAAGCTCTTGAGTTGAGTCTGATCTTCTAGTGCACTCTATTTTTTAATGACCTCTATTTTATCCGTCAATACTTGAATGCCCTCTACACACTTACTCTATGCCCCAAGTAGTCTACTTCAGATTGCTAAACTCACACTTTGAGATTTTGGCATACAATCAATTCTGTCTTAGAATCTAGAGGACCTCTCATAGATGTTGTTTGTGTTCCATCATTGTGCTACTAGATACTAAGATATCATCCAAGAAGAAGATAACAAACTTATCCAAGTATGGACAAAATATGTCCTTCATTAGACTCATGAATGTGGTAGGTGCATTGGTGAGGCCAAAAGGCATCACAAGATACTCAAAGTGGCCATATATGGTTCGAAAGGCAATTTTGTACACATCCTCTTCTGCAATTTAGATTTGATTGTAACCACCCCGCAAGTCCAATTTGGTGAAGTATCTTGCTCTATGGAGTTGATCAAACAGGTCATCCATGCGAGGTAAGGGGTATTTATTCTTCATTGTTTGCTGATTGAGTCCTCAATAGTCAATGCACATGTGCATTGTACCATCCTTCTTTTTCACAAACAAGACAGGAGCCCCATATGGTGATATGCTAGGTTGGATGAACCCCTTTTGCAGCATCTCCTCAATTTGAGTCTTACACTCCTCCAACTCATGAGGTGATAGGTGATATAGGGCCTTACAAGGAGGTGTCTTCCTTGGGAGTGTCTCAATTTTATGATCTACCCTCCTTTTTGGTAGAAATCTTGAGGGTAGATCATCAACAAAGACATCTTGAAAATTCATCTACCATAGCTTTCAATTTCTCAAGAATTTGTCCATCAAGTTGTGCACTATGGACTTCTCTTATTAGACCCATGAAACATCTATCGGTCTTATAGACAATTGCCATCCCTATGACATATAGAGACAGATCCTGCTTGGGTGATTTTTCTTTAACCCCAATAATTGACCATTGGTGGGTTCTTACTACTTTCTTCCTCCAATCTACCATAAGGTTGTAATGCTCTATCCATGGCATGCCTAAGATTGCATCATAATGAGCTGATTGTATCACTCGCCACTCAATTGCTTCTTGATATTCTCCTATAGAGAGTGTGACCCGTCTAGGTAATGATTCAATCCTCTCTATTTGCCCATTAGGCAACTCTACTTCTTCACTCCCATCTCTCTCTAGATCCATTCCCAATCTTATTACAACAGAGCAAGATAAGAAATTCTCTGTTGCTCCCAGATCAATTAATACTCTCACTTGATTGCCTTCTAGGACTCTATTCACAACAATCAATTATGAGGTTGCCTTTCGGGATCTTTGCACATTAGTCTTCTTCCTTCCCTCGCTTCTCTTCTTCCTTATTGAGCTAGTAAGGTCGCAAGGTACATTTACTGGCAATCTTTGTTTTCCAAAGTGTTTTCCACTTCCTCCTCTTCAATGCACCTCTCCATGTTGTTCAAAGATTGCTTGTATGAAGGCCGAGGGCCTCTAGGGAAATGAGTGCAATAGTTGATAGATATATGCCCAATACGGCCGCAATTGTAACAACAAAGTTGATCTCCTTGAGTTCTTTCTCCTCGTGTGACTCCATCTCTTTGTTCTTCTACTTGTCCACGCTCTCCTTGAAGCGGTCGTGCTCCCCAATCTTGAAATTGAAGGTTGCCCAATTCCATTGGTACGGGTCCATCCATGTGTGGCATTTCTTCCCAATAATGTTGAGGTGGAACTACTCCTTCACCTCCACCCAATGCTCATGCTATTCTCTATGCACAAGCAATGGCTTCAAATATCGTGCAAGGATTTGCACCATGATTTCTGGGCAAATCCGCTCCTTTAACCCTCGTTTGAAATTGTCAAGAGCCTCTGCTGGACTCATGTCGGTTATTGTAACTTGTAGATCCAGAAATGCCTCCATATACTCTTATACGCTATTCTTCTGTCTCAATTCCCATAGTCGGGTTTGAGCCATCTGCACAGCATCCATCGATTGGAAATTCTTCAACAATCCTTCTTGCATTGATGTCCACGTGACCTCCATTCTCTCTGCCAACATAAATCGTTCCCAAGCATCATACCATGTGAGGGCTTTATTGGTCAAATACCCACATGCAAACGCGCCTAAAGCATGCTCCGTGATCTTTGTTGAGAACAATCAGAATTATCAATTTATTCTTGAGATCCAATTTTCCACTACTCCCATCATACACTGCCCCTTGTAAGGCTCAATGTTGTAGGTCTTTGTCATCCAAAGTAGCAATGTGGCTTCATCGTTGATAGGGTTTGTATGTATATGTGCCTCTCTAAGTACTTTCGTTGTAGGTACTGGGTTTTGAGACGGCTCTTCTTCTTGCATGGCTTGATCATTCCTAAGGATCTGCACTTGACTTTGTAATGTCTCCATGGTCATCTTAATCTCTTGAAATTCATTTAACATCCCTTGCATTCCTTGCACCAGCTCTTGCAATTGCAGATCCATGTTCCTGCAACACTCAAATGCTAATGTCCACTTCAATATAGAGTCAATATGATCACTCTGGAAGGTGCACAAACTATCGGAACTACCATTGGGACCTCAGAAGCTATCACTCATTGATAATACTCCTTGCCAAAATTTCTAACCACAAAATCTCTAAACATCACTTTTGGTCTCACTACATAACGGATTTCTACTTGAGTGTTGAAAGGGAGAGGATTTGGGACATTTACATCCATATCATCATAGTAGAATGTAGATTGTCAAATCCTACTCTCTGTCATATATCACCACAAGTAGAATCACTGGGTTTGGTGAGTTCATCACCTTGTCCATGAATTCTGCGTCAAAATGATAAACTAGCAATACCCTCATTTGCTCACGCTGGATATACATAACCTTGATGTGGAATGAATTCGAGAGTGGAAAGCTAGGTGTGGGAAATTGTCCTCCCTGTGCATCCATCCCGTCCGCTCTCTAAAGTCCTTCCTAAGTCTAGCAACTACTCTATGTTCTCCACCTCAAATTACTCAATTTCAGTAGTTTGTGCTCTTCCAAGAGGGGTGATCCACTCTCTTGGACTAAGACACTTGCTCTGATACCATTGTAATACTCCAAGGACAAGAGAAGAGAGAGAAACACAAATTACACACTCAACATTCGGTGCCCCAAAGGAGCACCTTCTCTTTATTATATAGACAAAGAGGATCTACTCCAAGGAAGCTCCACCATAAGATTAGGCACATAGATAGGTGACCTTTCAGCAAGCTCCACCCTTGGATTACTTACTTGGATTACTTACTTGGATGGGTGACATGTTGGTCTAGGTCCTATCTGGTGGGTCAAACAAGCTTTGACTGGAGGGAATCTTTTAGAGAATCTTCTTGTAGGAGTCTCAGAATCACGTAAGGTACCATTGGAAAGCTCTTGACAAGACAAACCAGGGGGGAGGGAAGGCCAGCCTTTCCTTTGTTGGGGGAGGGGAATTCACACATTTTTTAGGCCTATTCATCCGTTTAGGCCTCCAAAATTGCCTATTTTGGCATATTTTGGTTGCTACTCTATTAGTAGAAGTTCAGTTTTGGTGATACCTCTTTCTGATCTGTTTAATCCATCATATATAACATCCTTCCAGATGTTACCAAACCAATTCTCACCTTTAAATCATATGTCTAGCTATTGGTTTTAAGGTTCTCAAGGCTATTTTGGTTTTTGCTCTATTAGTAGAAGTACTCTTTTGGTGATACTTCTATCTGATCGATTTTGACCACCATATATAACATTCTTCTAGATGTTACCAAACCAAATTTCACATCTAGATCATATGGCTAGCTCTTGGTATTACAATGTGTTGGAGAGGAAAAACAACACAAATGAGCAACACACTATCTACCAAACTCTAGGGCACACTAATGCCAATTTGAAGGAGGCTCACACCAGCTTTGCACAAATTGTAGATGGATACAAGAAGGAGCTCAAAACCTTGTTCAAATTTGCAAATGAGCTAAGAGTTTGTCCCAAGCACTACCGCCTCTCCCAACAAGGAGTAATAAATGGAGCATTGTCTCACAAAAAATAGGTTGTTTTTGTTTCCAAAAATTGAGTGTTTTTTTCATATATATTGTAGATGATTTTTTTTCATAGACTTAGGAATTTCATGGATGTAGATAGACACTTATATTAATATCCAAAGAAGTGTTAGTTTATTAGAGGTAGATGACCACCGACTATGGTAATTACAGTCCATGGCTACCTAAGATTAGTGTTAAGGTTAGAAGATAAGATATGATGAACATTAAGTTGCTTAATTAGGAAATTTCCATCCATTATAGCCATTGGATCTTTTTGAGACCAAGTAGGAAATGTATAATAGGCTTAGTTCTAATGTCCTTAGGTCCATTTATTGCATCCTTCTTTTGTAGTAAATATGAATTTTATACCATCAAGACTCATGAGTTTGCATATGTCTATTAGTTTGCCCTCTAAATGAATGATGGTATGCTTAGTAAACATAGGAGAGATAAATCCTAAGGTATGAGCCAAAGCACTAGAGTGTGGGATTTAATTTGTGTGGAACTAGAATGTATCACTCTAGGAGCTTTGGCAGAGTCAAGAATGATACATGAATAGGCCTCTACAAGCTTTGTGTCTCATAAAGTAATACACTTATGTATGATTGAGTATTGCAAATAATTTTAGACACCGCAAAATTGCACCTTTTGGGAAGGGTTGAACCACTATATTAATATTGTAGTCTTTAGGATGGTAGAAATTTTGAAATCTCTTACTTTGTTTACTTTGCAAAGCCATCAAACACCATTTGAAAGATTGCAGTAAATTATATCTCATATAACTCATGGTAAGAGTAACATACAAATCATGGCCTATGAGCCATAATGGGATAGTAAAGGCCATCCTCTCCAAAAGTATTTACAACTATAAAGGTCTTTGGCTATAACTACTACAAAACACTACATTTGCCTTTACATTTCCAAATAAAAATGTTTATTCTTTTGTTCTTGTTTATAATTTCCATTAGAAGGGAGTTTAAGGGATGATGCACTTCTCCAATTTTGCATTGGGTTAGGTATATTGTGTGTGAATGGTCATAAAACTGGATTGCAAGTTCTCCAAGAACATTCTTATAATGAATGTTCTTGGTCCATGCCATTAAGTTGTCATGAAGGTCTCTTGATTGCTTCCCTATTTGATACCTAATTTCCTACACAATGGTGACATTTCTTGGCTCCTAATTGAAAAGCAAGAAGGCAACACATTTGCTCTAGATCACATTGGCCCTACAATGCAGCACCCATTTGTTGAGGTTTGGAGGTTGGAGAATGACCTTGTGGATTCTCCTTCTCTATGTTCAAGTGAATACCATGTTTCTTATTGAGGATTGGAATTGAGGCCAAAGGTGAAGGTTAGGGCTCAAAGGCAAAGGCTAGGATAACTACAAAGATTAGAAATCTTAAACTCTCCTTTGGCTTGAGATTGAAATTGATTGTAAAAAGTGAAATTGAATATGCAAGCACTTGAATTTATAGTCAAATTCTATTAGTCATCATGGCTAAAGCATTTCTATGATGATCTTGTGTGAAATTTCAACAATCCTATTTTATGTGTGGTATCATAGGACTCAAAACACATGCAAACAACCATAAGCCTATTAAAATTCCATTATATATTGTCCATTAAATTCAATTCCATTATTTATGTGATGTTTAAATATGTACAACTTGTATTATCTCTAAAATAATATGGACTATGGCAATGAATTAAGTTAGAGCTAATAAAATAGCAAGTGGGCAAAATTAGCCTAGAATATTGTAAAAGTATCTAGGAAGCTTATTGGGAAGCTTCCTAGCTAACTTAGCTTGCATCCCAAGTAGTTAGCTTCTAGAAGGAAGCTTCTAAAAGCTTCCAACTAGCTTAGCTTGCACGCCAAGTAGGTGGCTTCTAGAAGGAATCTTCTTGAAAGGCTTCTAGAAGGAAATTTCTTGAAAAGCTTCCCAGTTAAATTGGCTTGCACTTCAAGAAAGCAATTCAAAAAAGCTTCTCAAGAAACTTTTCAAGAACCTCGTATGCTCTTTATAAATACAAAAGCCGGAGCTCATGCTAGGCATTCAAAGCTTCCCACACTCAAGTGTCCCAATGTGATCTTCCATTCTCCTATTTCTCTCCGTAGTCTTGATCTTTTACATTGGTATTAGAGCAAGAATGGGATGGATAGAATTTATAAATCACCAAATCCATTTTTGCCAAACCATTGGGATTTTGGCATCCGGGTACTAACCAAAAATCATTTCACACAATTCATCATCCCACACTTTGGGCAAGATTTTTGAATACAATCACCTTGTCTGAGGAACCCTTGGTACTTTGGGTATAACTTATGGAGAATGATAGATGTGTTACATCTATTTGTTAATAAATTAGATAGGTTGTGGGTGGTATGATATAGTAGTAACCATGGTAACAATGCCCAGGGTTATCATTGTTATGCAACAAAAAATTGAGCACCTTACTTGATTGTTGGATGAACAAGATCATCAACAATAAGAGCACGTAGAGAGAGTAGCAATTAGAGAAGGAGAAGACTGAATTGGATTTCCAAAGGCTTTTTAAGGCAAGAATCTCCCTGGTGCAATGGAGAATTTTTTATTTGACTATGAACATTATTTTGAAGTTACCAATCTTCAAGATGAATAAAAACAAATTCTCTTGGCTTTTAGCCAATTGGATGGAGTAGCAAAGCTATGGTGGCAATTCCAAGTGGAGCAAGTTGAACGGCAAATTGTTGCACCAATCTTGACATAGGTAGAATTTAAGAGTGCAATAATTGGTCAATTCCAAGCTATAAATGCCACACAAGCTGCACAAGTTAGGTTGGTAGAGTTGAAGCAAATTGGCTCTATAAGAGGTTACATCACGCAATTCCAAAACACCATCATGCAAATTCTAGATATATTAGAAGGTGAAACTTTGGATCAATTTGTGAGAGGCTTGAAGTTACAAACCAAATAAGAGGTAATTATGTGAGAGCCACAACACTTGGAGGAAGCCATGCGGTTAGCTAAATGTTTTGATTCCTTGGTTGTAACATTTTTGTCTTGCTTGTAAAAGACCAAGCACGAGGAGAGAAATAAGAGAATGTAAATTCACATTGGGACATAAATTCACTTGAATGTGACAAAACTCCAAATGCCTAGCATGAGCTTTGGCTTGGTATTTATATGTAACATACAAGGCCTTTGAAAAGTTTCTCAAGAAGCTTTCTTCTAGAAGTCGCCTACTTGGCATGCAAGCTAAGCTGGTTGGAAGCTTCTAGAAGCTACCTGTTTGGGGTGCAAGTTAAGCTAGTTGGCAAGCTTCCCAAGAGGCTTCTTAGATGCTTCTAGAATATTTTGGGCTAATCTGGCTTATTCTCTACTTCATTAGCCTTACTAACTACATTGCTAAACTCCATATTGTTATATATTCCTCCACCGCTAGTTGGTGACGTCCTTGTTGCCAATAAAGCTTCAAACTCCTGGATGGCCTTCTATGCCTTCTAGAGGTGAGAAAGAGGTTTGCATGTGGCATCATTAAGAGGATACCCTTTCCAAAGGACCTTGTACTCCATATGTGTCGGTGTTCTTGTAGAATGTGGCGACGTGCAAGCATACAATCAACTTCGTACTCCTCATGATCATTGGTAGGGATGGGAGGAGGAGGAGGAGGTTGGACACAAGAGGAAAAGGAAGATATGTTAGGAACAAAGGGTTTTAACTTGGAAATATGAAAGACAAGGTAGATGCATATATAATGAGGTAAGGCAAGTTGATAAGCACCAAGAGAGATGAATTGGGTGACATCAAAGAGTCCTATCCAATAAGGGGCAAGTTTACAAACTTGGGTATCAAGTGAGAGGGGTAGGTTACTAGAGGATAACATGACTTTATCACCGACTTCAAAGGGAGATTAAGACGATGGTGGCCTGCATATTGTTTCTAACAATTTTGGGATTGTTAGAAACAATATGGGCAACAAGGAAGTGAAATTTGGCTTGTTGGAGAGATTGGGAGATGGTGGTCAAGAAGGTTGAAGTATGAGGGACTTGAGATGGCGGAGGAGCAAGAAGAGAATCTGGAACAAGCGGATCTTGGCCAAAATTGAGAAAGAAAGGAGAAATCTGGTGCTTTCCTATTTGGAATTGTTGTAGGCAAGTTCTATAGTTGCAAGACATTTATCCCAATTGGCATGGTGGACATTGAAAAAGGCACGCAACATATCTTCCAAGGTATGATTTGCACACTTGGTTTGTCCAGCAGTTTGAGGATGATAGGCCGTGGATAAAGCAAGCTTGGTGCCAAGTATCTAGAAACAAGCTTGCCAAAACTTCCCAATGAATTGAGGATCACGGTCAAAGATGATTACATGTGGCATCCCATGATACAAAAGACATTGTTATAGATTTGTACTAAGGTTGGAGCATCCACAATATCAAAGGTTGGTGCCAAGTGGATTTGCTTACTAAGCTTATCCACAAACACCAGGATTGTTGTGTGTCTTACTTTGTCTTGGGTAAGGATGTGATGAGATCCAAACTCATATGTTCCCATCAAGCGGATAGAATGGGGAGTGGTTGAAGAAGTCCACTAGACTTTTGGTTGTTGGCCTTGTTGTGTTGGCAGCTTTCACACAATCAGACAAACTCTCATACATCTTATGTCATGTTGAGCCACCACCATTGGCATTGGAGGGTACCCAAGGTCTTGTCCACACCCATGTGACCAGCTTTTGGTAAATCATGGGCTTCTTGAAGGCATACAAGTCAAAGATTACCTTTGGTTGGAACATAGATCCGGTCCTCATGGAATAGAAGGCCTTCCTTGAAGGAGAAGGTATTGTACTCCTTGTCACATGTTGTAAGATGACCATGTACCATTTGGAAGAAGGGATCTTGTTGTAGAGCTGACCGAAACTCATTTTGGACCTTGGAGTCAATTGCCACCATTGTAATTGCCATTATGATGAGAGGAAGAGACTTCAAATCAGGTCGTCGTGATAGAGCATCCAGGATGACATGGAACTAACCTGGTTTGTACTCAAGTTTGATGTCAAACAATTAGAGTTGCTCCTCCCATTGATGATATTGACTCTTCATGTATTCCAAGTGTAAGGCCTGCAACAATGGTTTGTAATCAGTTTGCATGATCACTTGTTTCTCCAAGAGATAATGCCTCCATACCTTGGTGGCATATACTATTGCAAGTTGTTCTTTGTAAAAGACCAAAACCAAGGAGAGAAATAGGAGAATGGAAATTCACATTGGGACACTTGAATGAGTGAAAACTTCGAATGCCTATCATGAGCTTTGGCTTTGGTATTTATAGGTAGCATACAAGGTCCTTGAGAAGCTTCTCAAGAAGCTTCCTCAAGCCGCTTTCTTAGAGTGCAAGCCAAGTTAACTAGGAAGCTTCTCAAGAAGCTTCCTTCTAGAAGCCGCCTACTTGGCGTGCAAGCTAAGCTAGTTGGAAGCTTCTAGAAGCTTCCTTCTAGAAGCTACTTACTTAAGGTGCAAGCTAAGCTACCAAGAAGCTTCCCAAGAAGCTTCCTAGATACTTTTGGAATATTCTAGGCTAATTTGTCTTATGTGCTACTTTGTGAGCCTGACTGACTTCATCGCTAAACTCCATATTGTTACATATTCCTCCGTCACTAGTTGGTGATGTCCTCGTCGCCAGTGAAGCTTCAAATTCCTGGATGGCCGTCTGTGCATTGTGGAGGTGAGAAAGAGGTTCCCAGGTGGCATCATGTAGGGGATACCCTTTCCAAAGGACCTTGTACTCCGTATGTTGGCAACGGTCTTGTTGAATGTGGCAACGTGCAAGGATACAATCAACTTTGTACTCCTCATGATCATTGATAGGGATAGGAAGAGGAGGAGGTTGGACTTGAGAGGAAAAGGAAGAGGGGTTATGAACAAAGGGTTTCAACTTGGAAACATGAAAGACAGGAAGGATACGCATGTGACAAGGCAAGGCAAGACGATAAGCAACAGGAGAGACAATTTGGGTGATATCAAAGGGTCCTATCCAATTAGGGGCAAGTTTAGGAACTTGGGTATCAAGTGGGAGAGGGAGGTTACTAGAGGATAGCATGACTTTATCACCAACTTCAAAGGTGAGATCTCGACAATGGTGGTCCGCATATTGTTTTTGGCGATTCTGAGCAACAAGGAGGTGAGACTTGGCTTGTTGGAGAGATTGGGATATAGTGGTCAACAATGTGGAAGTATGAGGAACCTGAGATGGAGTAGCATCAATCTCCATTGGTACCGGTTCTTCCACTCGTGGTACTAGTAGGTTTTGTGTAGGTCAAGGCCGAGACCAAGTTGTCACAACTAAGGAATCAAAACGCTCAACCAATTGCATGGCTTCTTCTATGTTCTGTGGCTCTTGCATGGTCACCTCCAATCTGGTTTGTGACTTCAATCCTTGCACAAATTGATCCAAAACTTCACCTTCTTGGATATCTAGAATTTGCATGATGATATTATGAAATTGTGTGATGTAGCTTCTCACTGAGCCAATCTGCCTCAACTCCGCCAATTTATCTTGTGCAGCTTGGGTGGCATTTATAGTGTGAAATCGACCAAGTATTGCATCCTTGAATTCTGCCCATGTCAAAATTAGTGTAAAAATTTGTCGTTCAGCTCTTTCTACTCGGAATCGCCACCAAAGTTTTCCCACGCCATCCAACTAGCTAGAAGCCAAGAGAATTTGTTTCCGCTTCTCTTGAAGATTGGTGGCTTCAAAGTAACGTTTGCAGTCAAACACAAAATTCTCCACTGTGCTTGGAAGATTCTTGCCTTCAAACACCTTGGGTTTTAGAAATCAAATGCAATCTTCTCCATCTCGAATTGGTGCTCTGTCTATCTATTCTCATCGTTGTTGGTCTCGTTCATCCAACAATCGAGTAAGATGCTCGATTTGTTGTTGCATTGCAAGGATAACATCCGGTATTGCCGCCATTGCTACTACTCTATTCCACTACCCTCAATTTATCTAGTTGATTAACACATAGATACAACATGTCACCATTCTCCATAAGTTACAACTGGAAGTATCAAGGGTTCCTCTAACATGGTGATCATATGTAGAAAATCCTGCCCAAAGCATGAGGTGATGAATTGTGTGAAACGATGCTTTGGTAATATCTGGACATGAAAGTCCCAATGGTTTGGCGGAAGTGGATTTGGTGGTCCATAAATTCCATCCATCCCATTCTTGCTCTGATACCAATGTAAAATACCAGAACCGAGGAGAGAAATAGGAGAATGGAAACTCACATTGGGACACTTGAATGAGTGAAAACTCCAAATGCCTAGCATGAGCTTTGGCTTTGGTATTTATAGGTAGCATACAAGGCCTTTGAGAAGCTTCTCAAGAAGCTTCCTCAAGTCGCTTTCTTAGAGTGCAAGCCAAGTTAACTAGGAAGCTTCTCAAGAAGCTTCCTTCTAGAAGCCACCTACTTGGCATGCAAGCTAAGCTAGTTGGAAGCTTCTAGAAGCTTCCTTCTAGAAGCTACTTACTTAAGGTGCAAGCTAAACTAACCGGGAAGCTTCCCAAGAAGCTTCCTAGATACTTCTAGAATATTCTAGGCTAATTTGTCTTATGTGCTACTTTGTGAGCCTGACTTCATTGCTAAACTCCATATTGTTACATTCTTGATCTCAAGAAGAGTAATTTCTTTCAGTTGTATTCCGTCGGCAAGATACAAAGGCAATGGGATGTAGTCCATCTGTGAATTCTTGTTGCAACATTGCTTTAATTGCAAAATTAGAAGCATCAAAATCAACCACACAAGGTAGTTGAGGATCATATGGTTGAAGGATGGGTCTTGAAGACACCAATGTTTCAGCTTTTGGAATGCTTCTTCATGCTTGGTGGTCCATTGGAAGCTCAAGTTCTTCCCCAAGAGGTCAGTCAATGGTGTAGCCATATGAGCATTATATTGGATGAATTGTCGGTAAAAACTGGCCAATTCATCAAATGCCCTTACTTCTATAGCACCCTTTGGAGTAGGCCAATCAGTAATGGCCTTGATTTCTCCTCTTCCATCTTGATCCCATTTGATAAGATCTTGTGACCCAAGAAGGTAACTTCCTTTTGCCAAAAGGTACACTTTGACTTCTTGCAATAAAATTTCCATTATTGTAGTCATCTTAGGACTTCTCGCACAAGATTCACGTGTTCAGCCTCTGTCTTGCTATAGATTAAGATATCATCCAAGAACACCACCATGTATTGATCTAATAGTCTATCCAACACCCAATGCATCTGATCCATGAATTTTGTTGGAGCATTAGTGAGCCCAAAAGGTAGAACTTTCTACTTAAAATGCCCATACCTTGTGCAAAAGGCAATCTTTTGCCCAACTTCCCTATCAATGGAGATTCGCCAATAGCCACTACAGAGATCCAACTTGGAAAAGTATCGTGCTCCACTCAGTTGATCAAGCAAGTCATCAATCTGAGGTAAGGGATATGCATTCTTCACTATTTGCTTATTGAGCCCACGATAATCAATATAAAAATGAAGTCCTCCACCCTTCTTTGGAACAAATAGTACCAGTGCTCCCTAGGGAGAGGTACAATGTTGTATGAAATCCTTCTCCAAGAACTCTGTAAGTATTGTTTGCAACTCCTCCAACTCCTTTGGTGAGAGTCGATAGATTGGTCTACTCATTGGAGTACTCCTTGGCAATAACTCAATCTTGAAGGGCATACCACAATTGGAGGTTAATCCCTTTGGCAAATCATCCAAAAACACATCCACAACTCCTAAACTATCTAATCAACCAATTCTTGATGAGGCTATTGGCCTTCCTCAGATTTTCCTTTTGCAATCGGCTTGATCCACACCGCAAAAATAGATTTATCTTCCTCCAAAGCTTGCTCCATGGCTGCTTCACTAACAAACTTCCCATCTAGAGACTCATCTTTCTTCAAAACTTGCTCCATGGCTACTTTCTTGGTAAACTTCCCATCTTGGGACTCATACTCCTTCAAGGCTTGCTCTATGGCTACCTTCTTGACAAACTTCCCATCTTGGGACTAACTAATTTTAGGTGTCTTACTTAGAGGTGCCAAACAACCTAATCGGAACTTCCTACCTTGGTGTTATACTTGTCATTGGTTCTAATCAAATTGAACCCTATGATGTTCAAGCCAAGGTAGTCCTAGAATGACATCATAGTGTAGAGGTACCACTACAATCCTCATACACTCCAAATACTCCTTCCCGATCTTGAAGGTAACAAGATGCAAGGTACGGAATGCAAAACCATTTCTACCATCCGCTATCATCAATCTACTTCCAATTAATGGCTTGATAGGAGTACCCAATTCCTTTGCTACTTGCATAGACATGCAATTCTTTGAACTTCTAGAATCAACCAAAATCCTACAACCCCGATTAGATATCATACCTTGCAAGTGAAGCAAACTTGCATAGGTCGAGCCTTCAACCCAATTGGAACAAATCAAGCTCCTAGTAGGCAGCTCAAAATCTCATACTGGGATTCCTCATTTTCTCGATCATTCCATTCCACAAACTCCATCTGGGCAACTTGTCGAGGTCACTCATTCTTGAGTGGACATTCAACAATGCAATGTCCCAAGGCAATATAAAAACAACCACCATTTTGTTGCAATTTCTCTCTTTCTATAGTGCCAAGTGGTCTCTATTGAATGGCATTAATCTCCATTGGTGCCAGCTCCTCCACTTGTGTGTAGTGTATCGGTAGGTTTTGTGGAGGTCGAGGTCAAGACTAAGTTGTTGCAACCAAGGAATCAAAATGTTCAGCCAACTACATGGCTTCCTCCAAGTGTTGTAGCTCTTGCATGGTTACCTCTGATTTGGTTCTTGACTTTAAGCCCCTCACAAATCAATCCAAAGCTTCACCTTCTAGTATATTTAGAATTTGCATGATGGTGTTTTGGAATTGCAAGATGTAACATCTTACAGAGCCAATCTATCTCAACTCTGCCAACCTATCCCGTGCAGCTCGTGTGGCATTTATAGCCTGGAACCAACTAATTATTGCACCCTTGAATTCTTCCCACGTCAAGATTGGTGCAAAAATTTGTCGTTCAACTTGCTCCACTTGAAATCTCCACCATAGCTTTGCTACTCCATCTAATTGGCTAGAAGCCAAGAGAATCTATTTTTTCTCATCTTGCAGATTGGTAGCTTCAAAATAATGCTCACAATCAAACACAAAATTCTCCACTACACCCAAGAGATTCTTGCCTTTAAATACCTTGGGTTTAGAGAATCAGATTTGATCTTCTCCTTCTTGAACTAGTACTCTCTCTATGTGCTCTTGTCGTTGAAGATCTCATTCATCCAACAATTAAGTGAGGTGCTCAGTTTGTTGTTGCATGCAAGGATAACGTTGGGCATTGCTGCCATGGTTGCTACTCAATCATGTCATCCCTAATCTATCTAATTTATTAACACATTAAAAAGTAACACGTCCACCATTCTTCATAAGCTACAAACAGAAGCACCAAGGGTTCCTCAAATATGGTGATCATATGCAAAAAATCTTATCCAAAGTGTGAAGTGATGAATTGTGTGAAACAATGCTTGGATAGCACTTAGACATGAAAATCCCAATAGTTTGGTGGAAATGGATTTGGTGGTCCATAAATTCCATCCATCTCATTCCTACTCTTATACCAATGTAAAAAACCGAGCCCAAGGAGAGAAATAAGAGAATGGAAATTCACATTGGGACACTTGAATGTGGGAAAACTCTGAATGCCTAGCATGAACTTTGGCTTTGGTATTTATAGGTAGCATATAAGGCTCTTGAGAAGCTTCTCAAGAAGCTTCCTTGAGCCGCTTTTTTAGATTGTAAGCCAAGTTAACCAAGAAGCTTCTCAAGAAGTTTCCTTCTATAAGCCGTCTACTTGGCGTGCAAGCTAAGCTAGTTGGAAGCTTCTGGAAGCTTTCTTCTAGAAGCTGCCCACTTGGGGCAAGTTAAGCTAGTCAAGAAGCTTCCCAAGAAGCTTCCTAGATATTTTTAGAATATTCTAGGCTAATTTGGCTTATTCTCTACCACATTAGCCTTACTAACTACATCATTAAACTCCATATTGTTACATCAACCAAGACCTCCATAGAACCTACCAAAACACTACACACAAATGGAAGAGCCAACACCAATGGAGATTGATGTCATTCAATGGAGACCATTTGGCTTCACAAATAGAGAAAATTTGTGACAAAATGGTGGTTGTTTCTATTGTCACCAAATTGGATATTGTTGAATGTCCATTCAAGAATGAAGAACAATGACAAGTAACCCAAATGGAGTTTGTAGAGTAGAATGATCAAGCAAACAAGGAATCCCAATAGTAGATTTTGAACCACCTATTGGAAACTTGATTAATTCTAATAGGATTGAAGGCTCAACCTATGCAAGTTTGCTTCACTTGCAAGGTATGATATTTAATTGTGGTTGTATAATTTTGGTTGATTTTGGAAGTTAAAAAATTGCTTGTCCATGCAATTAGCAAAGGAATTACATATTCCTATCAAGCTAGTAATTAGAAATAGATTGATGATGGCGGATGGTAGAAAGGGTTATGCATTTTGTACCTCATTTTTTTACCTTCAAGATTGGGAAAGAGTATTTAGAATTTATAAGTTTTGTAGTGGTACCTCTACACTATGATGTCACTTTAGGTGTACCTTGGCTTGAAAGTCATAAGGCTCAATTTGATTGGAACAAACAACAAATTCAAGTATAACACCAAGGTAGAAATTTCCAATTAGGTTGTATGGCACCTCTGAGTAAGACACCTAAGAATAATAAATCCTAAGATGGGAAGTTTATTGGGAAGATAGCCATAGAGCAAGCTTTGGAGGAAGATAAGTATATTTTTGCGGTGTGGATCAAGCTGATTGCACACAGAGGATCTAAGGAGGATCAAAAACCTCATCAAGAAATGTTTGATCAAGTAGTCCATGAGTTTTCAAATGTATTCTTGGATGATCTACCAAAGGGATTACCCTCTTATTGTGGTATGCTTTTCAAGATTGAGTTATTGCCAAGGAATACTCCAGTAAGTAGACCAATCTCTCGACTCTCACCAAAGGAGTTGGAGGAGTTGTGAGCAACCCTTAAAAAGTTTTTGGAGAAGGATTTCATGTGACATAGAACATCTTCTTGGAGAGCACCAATACTATTTATTCCAATGAAGGATGGAGGACTTAATTTTTATATTGATCACCATGGGCTCAATAAACAAACAATGAAGAATGCATATCCCTTGCTTTGAATTGATGACTTGCTTGATCAATTAAGTGGAGCACAAAACTTCTCCAAGTTGGATCTTTACAGTGGCTATTGGAAAATCCCCATTGATAGGGAAAATGTGCAAAAGATTACCTTTTGCACAAGGTATGTGCATTTTGAATGGAGAGTTCTACCTTTTGGGCTCTGATATTCTTCATGGATCAAATGCATAGAGTGTTAGATAGACTAATGGATGGGTACGTGGTGGTGTTCTTGGATGACATTTTAATCTATAGCAAGACTGTAAAAGACCAAAACCGAGGAGAGAAATAGGAGAATAGAAACTCATATTGGGACACTTGAATGAGGGAAAACTCCGAATGCCTAGCATGAGCTTTGGCTTTGGTATTTATAGGTAGCATACAAGGTCCTTGAGAAGCTTCCTCAAGTCGCTTTCTTAGAGTGCAAGCCAAGTTAACTAGGAAGCTTCTCAAGAAGCTTCCTTCTAGAAGCCGCCTACTTGGCATGCAAGGTAAGCTAGTTGGAAGCTTCTAGAAGCTTCCTTCTAGACGCTACTTACTTAAGGTGCAAGCTAAGCTAACCGACAAGCTTCCCAAGAAGCTTCCTAGATACTTCCGGAATATTCTAGGCTACTTTGTCTTATGTGCTACTTTGTAAGCCCGACTAACTTTGTCGCTAAACTCCATATTGTTACATATTCCCCCGCCGCTAGTTGGTGACGTCCTCGTTGCCAATGAAGCTTCAAATTCTTGGATGACCTTATGTGCATTATGGAGGTGAGAAAGAGGCTCCCAGGTGGCATCATAAAGGGGATACCCTTTCCAAAGGACCTTGTACTACGTATGTTGGCGACGGCCTCGTTGGATATGGTGACGCGCAAGGATACAATCAACTTCGTACTCCTCATGATCATTGATAGGGACAGGAAGAAGGGGAAGTTGGACTCAAGAGGAAAAGGAAGAGGGGTTAGGAACAAAGGGTTTCAACTTGGAAACATGAAAGACATGATGGATATGCATGTGACAAGGTAAGCAAAGTCGATAAGCAATAGGAGAGACAATTTGAGTGATATCAAAGGGTCCTATCCAGTTAGAGGCAAGTTTACAAACTTGGGTATCAAGTGGGAGAGGGAGGTTACTGGAGGATAACATGACTTTATCACCAACTTCAAAGGTGAGATCACGACGATGATGGTCCGCATATTGTTTTTGGTGATTCTAAGCAACAAGGAGGTGAGACTTGGCTTGTTGGAGAAATTGGGATATAGTGGTCAAGAATGTGGAAGTATGAAGAACCTGAGAGGGAAGGGGAGCAAGAAGAGAATCTGGAACAAGCGGATCTTGGCCAAAATTGAGAAAGAAAGGAGAAAATCCGGTGCTTGCTTGTTTGGAATTGTTGTAGGCAAATTCTGCAACTACAAGACATTCATCCCAATTGGTATGGTGGACATTGACAAAAGCCCACAACATATCCTCCAATGTACGATTTGCACGTTTGGTTTGTCCATCAGTTTGAGGATGATAGGCCATGGACAAAGCAAGCTTGGTGCTGAGTATCTGGAAGAGTGCTTGCCAAAACTTCCCGGTAAATTGAGGATCACGGTCAGAGATGAGTACACGTGGCATCCCATGATGCTTGAAGACATTGTCAAAGTAGATTTGCGCTAAGGTTGGAGCATCCACGGTATCATAGGTTGGTGCCAAGTGTATTTGCTTATTGAGGTTATCCACAAACACCACAATTGCAGTGTGTCCTTGTTTTGTCTTTGGCAAGGATGTGATTAGATCCAAGCTCACATGCTCCTAGCAAGCGGATGGAATGGCAAGTGGTTGAAGGAGTCTACTTGGCTTTTGGTTACTGGCCTTGTTACGTTGGTAGCTCTCACATGATCTGACAAATTCTCAAACATCTCGTGTCATGTTGGGCCACCACCATTGACGTTGGAGGGTACCCAAGGTCTTGTCCACACCCATGTGACCAACGATGGGTAAATCATGGCTTCTTGAAGGCGCACAAGTCAAAGATCACCTTTGGCTAGAACATAGATCCAATCCGCGTGGAATAGAAGGCCTTCCTTGAAGGAGAAGGTGTTGTACTCCTTGTCACCTGTTGTTAGACGACCATGTACCATTTGGAAGAAGGGATCTTGTTGTAGAGCTAACCGAAACTCGTTATGGATCTTGGGGTCAATTGACACTATCGTAATTGCTGCCACAATGAGAGGAAGGGACTTCAAATCAGGTCGTCATGATAGAGCATCAGGGATGACATGGAACCGACCTGGTTTGTACTCAAGTTTGATGTCAAACAATTGAAGTTGCTCTTCCCATTGATGATGTCGACTCTTCATGTGCTCTAGGTGTAAGGTCTGCAACAATGGCTTGTGATCAGTTCGCATGATCACTTGTTTCCCCAAGAGATAATGCCTCCATACCTTGGTGGCATATACCATTGCAAGTTGTTTCCGATCTCAAGCAGAGTAATTTCTTTTAGCTGTATTTAGTCGGCAAGACACAAAGGCAATGAGATGTAGTCCATCTGGAAATTCTTGTTGCAACACAGCTCCAATTGCAAAGTTAGAAGCATCAAAATCAACCACACAAGGTAGTTGAGGATCATATGGTTGAAGAATGGGTCTTGAAGACACCATATGTTTCAACTTCTCAAATGCTTCTTCATGTTTGGTGTTCCACTAGAAGCTCAAGTTCTTTCCCAAGAGGTCAATCAATGGTGCAGCCACATGAGCATAATAGTGGATGAACCGCCGATAAAAACTGGCCAATTCATTGAATGCTCGTACTTCTATAGCATCCTTTGGGGTAGGCCAATCAGTAATGGCCTTGATCTTCTCTTCCTCCATCTTGATCCCCTCTGATGAGATCTTATGACCCAAGAAGGTAACCACCTTTTGCCAAAAAGCACACTTTGACTTCTTGCAGTAAAATTTCCATTGTTGTTGTTGTCTTAGGACTTCTTGCACATGATTCACGTGTTCTGCCTCTATCTTGCTATAGATTAAGATATCATCCAAGAACACCACCACTAACCGATCCAATAGTCCATCCAACACCCGATGTATCTGATCCATGAAGACTGCTGGAGCATTAGTGAGTCCGAAAGGTAGAACTCTCCACTCAAAATGTCCATACCTTGTGCGAAAGGCAGTCTTTTGCACGTCCTCTCCTTCAATAGGAATTTGCCAATAGCCGCTACAAAGATCTAGCTTGGAAAAGTAGCGTGCTCCACTTAATTGATCAAGCAGGTCATCAATCCAAGGCAAGGAATATGCATTCTTCATGGTTTGCTTATTGAGCACATGGTAATCAATACAAAAACAAAGTCCTCCATCCTTCTTTGGAACAAATAGTACCGGTGCTCCCCATGGAGAGGTACTATGTCGTATGAAATCCTTCTCCAACAACTCTGTAAGTGTTGTTCACA
This sequence comes from Lunularia cruciata, assembly GCA_948567375.1. Lineage (NCBI taxonomy): Eukaryota > Viridiplantae > Streptophyta > Marchantiopsida > Lunulariales > Lunulariaceae > Lunularia > Lunularia cruciata. The sequence continues at coordinate 19,090,044 of OX419761.1, read as the reverse complement.
ACTCCTCCAACTCCTTTGGTGAGAGCCAATAGATTGGTCTACTCACTGGAGTACTACCTGGCAATAACTCAATCTTGAAGGGCATACCTCGATCAGAGGGTAATCCCTTTGGTAGATCATCCAGAAACACATCTGCAAACTCCTGAACTATCCGATCAACCGTTGCTTGATGCGGCACTTGGCCCTCCTCCTCCTTGGTGGTTCTTGTGCAATCAGCTTGATCCACACCGCAAATACAGACTTATCTTCCTCCAAAGCTTGCTCTATGGCTGCTTCATTAACAAACTTCCCTTCTAGGGACTCATCTCTCTTCCAAGCTTGCTCCATGGTTGCCTTCTTGGCAAACTTCCCATCTTGGGACTCATCTCCCTTCCAGATTTGCTCTATGGCTACCTTCTCAACAAACTTCCTATCTTGGGACTGACTATTCTTAGGTGTCTTACTCAGAGGTGCCAAACAACCTAATCAGAAATTCCTACCTTGGTGTTGTACTTGAATTTGACGTCGGGTCCAATCAAATTGAACCTTATGACGTTCAAGCCAAGGTAGACCCAGAATGATATCATAGTGTAGAGGTGACACTACAAACCTCATACACTCCAAATACTCCTTCCCAATCTTGAAGGTAACAAGATGTGAGGTGCGGAATGCAGAACCTTTTCTACCATCCACCATCATCAAACTACTTCCCATCACTAGCTTGATAGGAATACCCAATTCCTTTGCTACTTGCATAGATATGCAATTCTCTGAACTTCCAAAATCACCCAAAATCCTATAACCCCGATTAGATATCATACCTTGCAAGTGAAGCAAACTTGCATAGGTCGAGCCTTCAATCCCATTGGAACTAATCAAGCTCCCAATAGGCGGCTTGAAATCTCCTATTGGGATTCTTTGTTTCCCTGATCATTCTGTTCCATAAACTCCATCTGGGCAACTTGTCGAGATCGCCCATTCCTAAGTGGACATTCAGCAATACGATGTCCAACTTGGCGACAATAAAAGCAACCTCCATTTTGTCGTAATCTTTCTCTATTTGCTATGCCAAGTGATCTTTGTTGGATAGCATCAATCTCCATTGGTACCGGTTCTTCCACTCGTGGTATTGGTAGGTCTTGTGTAGGTCGAGGTCGAGACCAAGTTGTCGCAACTAAGGAATCAAAATGCTCAGCCAATTGCATGGCTTCTTCTATGTTTGGTGGCTCTTGCATGGTCACCTCCAATCTGGTTCGTGACTTTGATCCTCGCACAAATCAATCCAGAACTTCACCTTCTTGGATATCTGGAATTTTGCATGATGATATTCTGAAATTGTGTGATGTAGCTTCTCACCAAGCCAATTTGCCTCAACTCCGCCAATTTATCTCATGCAGCTTGGGTGGCATTTATAGTCTAAAATCAACCAAGTATTGCATCCTTGAATTTTGCCCATGTCAAAATGGTGTAACAATTTGTTGTTCAGCTCTTTCTACTCGGAATCGCCACCAAAGTTTTGCCACGCCATCCAATTGGCTAGAAGCTAAGAGAATTTGTTTCCGCTCGTCTTGAAGATTGGTGGCTTCAAAGTAACGTTCACAGTCAAACACAAAATTCTCCATTGTGCTTGGAAGATTCTTGCCTTCAAACACCTTGGGTTTCGGAAATCGAATGCGATCTTCTCCATCTCGAATTGGCACTCTATCTATCTGTTCTTGTCGTTGCTGGTCTCGATCATCCAACAATCGAGTAAGATGCTTGATTTGTTGTTGCATTGCAAGGATAACATCCGGTATTGCCGCCATTGCTACTACTCTATTCCCCTACCCTCAATTTATCTAGTTGATTAACACATAGATACAACACGTCCACCGTTCTCCATAAGTTACAACTAGAAGTATCAAAGGTTCTTCCAACACGGTGATCATATGTAGAAAATCTTGCCCAAAGCGTGAGGTGATGAATTGTGTGAAACGATGTTTCAGTAATATTTGGACATGAAAGTCCCAATGGTTTGGCGGAAGTGGATTTGGTGGTCCATAAATTCCATCCATCCCATTCTTGCTCTGATACTAATGTAAAAGACCAAAACCGAGGAGAGAAATAGGAGAATGGAAACTCATATTGGGACACTTGAATGAGTGAAAACTCCGAATGCCTAGCATGAGCTTTGGCTTTGGTATTTATAGGTAGCATACAAGGTCCTTGAGAAGCTTCTCAAGAAGGTTCCTCAAGCCGCTTTCTTAGAGTGCAAGCCAAGTTAACTAGGAAGCTTCTCAAGAAGCTTCCTTCTAGAAGCCGCCTACTTGGCGTGCAAGCTAAGCTAGTTGGAAGCTTCTAGAAGCTTCCTTCTAGACACTACTTACTTAAGGTGCAAGCTAAGCTAACCGGGAAGCTTCCCAAGAAGCTTCCTAGATACTTCTGGAATATTCTAGGCTACTTTGTCTTATGTGCTACTTTGTTAGCCTGACTAACTTTATCGCTAAACTCCATATTGTTACAAAGACAGAGGTAGAATATGCAACTCATGTGCAAGTAGTCCTAAGACGACTACAATAATGGAAGTTTTACTACAAGAAGTCAAAGTTTGCCTTTTGGCAGAAAAAAGTTACCTTCTTGGATCAGAAGACCTCATGAGAGAAGATCAAGATGGAAGAGGAGAAAATCAAGGCCATCATCAATAGGCCTACTCTAAAGGATGCTATAGAAGTACAAGCATGTAATGGATGGGCCAATTTTTATTGACAATTCATCCACTAGTATGCTCATGTAGCCGTACCATTGATCAATCTCTTGAGGAAGAATTTGAGCTTTCAATGGACCAGCAAGCACAAAGAGGTATTCTAGAAGCTGAAACATATGGTGTCTTCAAGACCTATTCTTCAACCATATTCCTCAACTACCTTGTATGTTGATTTTGATGCTTTTAACTTTGCAATTGGAGCCGTGTTGCAACAAGCATTCCCAAATGGGTTACCTCCAATTGCCTTTGTGTCTCATAGACTAAATATAATACAAAATAATTACTCTAGTTAAGCTCAAGAACAACTAGTAGTGGTATATGCCACCAAGATATGGAGGCATTATCTCTTGGAGAAACAAGTGATCATGCAAACTGATCACAAACCTTTGTTGCAAACATTACACTTGGAACACATGAAGAGTCAACATCATCAATGAGAGGAACAACTACAATTGGTTGACATCAAACTTGAGTACAAACCCAATCAGTTCCATGTCATTCTTGGCACCCTATCACGATGACCTTATTTGAAGTCTCTTCTTCTTGTGGCAATTACAATAGTATTAATTGACTCCAAGTCCAATTTGAGTTTAAGATCACTTTATAGCTAGATCCTTTGTTTTAGATGGTACAAGGTTGTCTTGCAGCATGCAACTAGAGTACAACATCTTTGCCCTAAAGGAAGGCCTTCTATCTGTGAGAACCAAATTTATGTTCCAACCAAGGGTGATCTCCAACTTGTGCGCCTCCAAGAAGCCCATGACTTCCCAATCACTAGTCACATAGGTGTCGAAAAAAACCTTGGGTACACTCTAATGCCAATAGTGGTGTCCTAACATGACACAAAATGTTCAAGAGTTTGTCCAAATGTGTGAGAGCTGCCAATGCAATAAGGCCAACAACCAAAATTTGAGTGGACTCCTTCAACCACTCCCTAGTCCACTTGCTCAATGGGAATATGTGAGCTTGGATCTCATCACATCCTTGCCCAAGACAAAGCAAGGTCACACAACAATTGTGGTATTTGTGGACAAGCTTAGTAAGAAAATCCATTTGGTATCAACCTTTGATATAGTGGATGCTCCAACATTAGCACAAATCTACTTCTACACTATCTTCAAGCATCATGGGATGCCTTGTGTACCCAAACATGATCCTCAATTCCTTGGAAAATATTGACAAGCATTCTTCCAGATACTTGACACTAAGCTTGCTTTGTCCATGACTTATCATCCTCAAATTGATAGACAAACTGAACATGCAAATTGCACCTTGGAAGATATGATTTATGCTTTCATTAACATCCACCATACCAATTGGGGTGAATGTCTTGCAGCTATGGAGTTTGCATACAATAATTCCAAACAAGCAAGCACCGGATTCTCTCCTTTCTTCCTCAATTTTGGCTGAGATCTACTTGTTCTAGATTCCCTTCTTGCTCCTCCTCCATCCCATGTCCCTCATATTGCCACCTTCTTGACCACCATATCTCAATCCCTCCAACAAGCCAAATCTCATCTCCTTGTTGCTTAGAATCAATAGAAATAATATGCGGACCACCATCATTGTGATCTCACCTTTCAAGTTGGTGATAAGGTCATGCTCTCTGCTAGTAACCTACCCCCCACTTGATACCCAAGTTCATAAACACTAATTGGATAATAAATGTCATCCAAATCATCTCTCTTATTGCTTATTGACTTGTCTTGCCTGGTCATATACGCATCTACCTTGTCTTTCACGTTTCTAAGTTGAAACTCTTTCTTCCTAACCTATCTCCTTTTTCCTCTTGTGTCTAACCTCTTCTCCCTCCCATTCCTATCAATGATCATGAGCAGTACAAAGTTGATCCTATCCTTGTGCATTTCCACATTCAATGAGGCAACCAACAACATAAGGAATACAAGGTCCTTTGGAAAGGGTATCCCTTTCATGATGCCACATGGGAACCTCTTTCTCATTTCCAAAATGCACAAATAGCCATCCAGAAGTTTAAAACTTCAATGGCAATGAGGATGTCACCAACTAGAGGTGGAGGAATATGTAACAATATGGAGTTTGATGATGAATTTAATTAGGGCTAACAAAGTAATGAATGTGCCAAATTAACCTAGAATATTCTAGAAGTATCTAGAAGTTTCTTGGGAAACTTCCTAGCTAGCTTAGCTTGTGCCCTAAGTAGATAGCTTCTAGAAGCTTCCAACTAGCTTAACTTCCATACCAAGTAGATGGTTTCTAGAAGAAGCTTCTTGAGAAGTTTCTTGGTTAACTTGGCTTGCACTCCAAGAAAGCGGCTCAAGGAAGCTTCTTAAGAGCCTTGTATGCTCCCTATAAATACCAAAGCCAAAGCTCATGCTAGGCATTTGGAGTTTACCACACTCAGTGTTCCAATGTGATCTTCCATTCTCCTATTTCTCTCCTCAATCTTGGTCTTTTACAATCTCTTTGTAAGCTTAAAATTGTTGAATAGTTGGAAGTACTTGAGTCTTATTGGAAATATATCTTATCTACCTATAGTAAGGAAAATCACTAGTAAATAGAAGAAATTACTACTTATTTCTAATTTCAATTTTGGATATTTTTCTATAAGTATCACGATGGATCTTTTGAGAAGTAATATCTTGGACAAGAAACTCTATTATAAATGCTCAAGATATGAACAGACTTTGCTAACAAACATACTTCATTAAACAAGAACAATATAGATTGATTGATTGATTCTTATGCCTTCTTGTTGAAGCAATTTGCATGGATTATGAATATGAACAATTGAAAAATAGTAGTGCAAAATACATATATTATTAGATAATTTGGAAAATTGTAGTGCTTGATATTTAGACAACGAAGGTCCAAATGATACAAAGAGACCAGTCAAGGAAGGAGCTTGAACCATCAAATACTTCAAACCCCTTTTGCTTGTGGATCACAATAAACTCTATAGTTGATACAAGGTGAACAAACTAGTTTAACTAACTATGCCCAACTTACATTGTTCTTCTCAATGATATCTTAAGAGATAATGTTTAGAAAGCTTGAAATAATAGATCTTACATGAACCAGAGTAATGGGCTAGAAGTCCCCTAAGGAAAACTAGATTGGTAAAAATATGGTTACTGTAATAGGTTAGTTGACCTCACCATTGCTTATATGGATAGGAAGAGAATCAACAAGCTACTCAATAAATATTGCTTTGTTGTTGCAAAAATGATAGCTAGCTCTTAAATTATTTATGCATAAATTAGAGTGAGCTTGATTCTGTAATGATTATATACATGGCAAAACTGGCCAATATAATGCAAGAAAAAGATTAGGTTCAAAGGTAGTAAGAGGAACCAACTAATAATCGGCATGAAAATGGGAAATACAATTGAGTATTTCAAGAATTCTTAGGATAAAGCTCATGATGAGTATGAAAGTATTGAGCTACAAATAGCAAGCTAAGTGATGTCTAAATAGATCTTAACCTTCCTATGGTATGGATGCTTGGCTCAAGAGATTGAACCAATTTTCTGTAATCAAGGTGTAGTACATGATGGAAATCTTAAATAGCCAATAATTGTAGTTGAGCTTACTCATGATATTGTTTATATTCATCAATAACCTCGTTGATTAGATAGTCCAAGGGTGGATAATGGTAACAATCCTTGAATAGTTGATCAAGTTTGCTAGTTGTCCAAAGTTCAAAGTGAGGATACAAAAGTATGAGAAAATAGAAAACCTAGACATACTCTAGATTGGCAATTCCTTTAGTGGTGCATGGACTAATTGTTGCCTAATATTTATCATAGAACTTCCTTATTATCTTTCCTTCATATTGACACTTAGCAAATTTAGCCCAAATATCTTATCTATGGAGAATACCCTTAGTATCATTAGTGACATTTAGGTTTCAATTAACATTCATAGGTTATTGGAGTATTGATCTAGTTTATTGAATGAAAGTGCAACATGTAGAAAATATGATGTTCTTAGCTTGTATTGCATAATTGTGAAAGAGCCTGATCCTTTCAAGCAATTGGTAATCATTTTTGTATGATATATGATTGGTTTTATAGTTATACTAATTATAGACTCCAAGCGCTAGATACTTGAAACAAGGAAATGGTGAGTCTTTGAGGTAATAAAGTTGAAATTCTACTCAAGCTTTGAAATAAGGTGTACATTATGGCCCAATTGAGTCCACATGATAGAAAGGAGTTGACTAGAGATAATTGGAGAACAACAAAATAATATATGATGGAGCTAGAAGGTAACTAACACACAAAAACTAGATCACACAAACAAGTCTAAAGCATAGCCAACTTTCTTATGAGATAGAAAACAAAGATAAATGCATGATTGTGTGGAATATATAATATCTCCTTGCTTTACTAAGATAGCACTTCTTATAGTTTTCACTCCTTAAAAAATTTAACGCGTTACATTGGTCATATATAAGCATGAAAAATTCAATTTTCCTTACATATATACCGTATACAAAGTGCTTGATTGTTTAGACTTGAATTATAAATAATTCAAACTTATAACACAGAAAGTAGAAGGAAAATTTGAGTAAGACTAAGACTCAAATCTATTTGTACAAGTTACCATTGATTTGAGGAAGTAGATACAATAGACAAGTCATTCAACAACACTTCATTAATAGGATTCCTTGGTTTCTCTTTGCTTTATATATACTCAAGAGATCTTGCATTTTTCCTTTTTTGCATGAATGTTTTGGTATTCATTATGCTTGCTACTCAAGGATTGTACGTATTTTTTGTGCCTATATCTTTTGGAAATTATGATTACTTTCTCATATTTTAAGATTAGTAGTTTAAATCATCCAATCAAATGCAAAGTAAGAGCTTAGAGATAGGTAATAATAGTGCAAAGAGAATGCATAATGGATTAGAAATGGAGGTTGACGTAAAATTGATGAAAGTTGTGATCAAGATATTTAATATTTAGTTTGTACAAGATGCTAATCTTGAGCTAGATCACTTATTTTTGTACAATTTGCAAGGAATATCACAATCATTTTTAAGGAGATATTAAACAAGGGCCACTTTTGTGTGTTAATGAATCATATCAATTCATACAAATATGTACAAAGTAGCTACCTTTCCTAACATTTTGCAAAGTAGGAACCAAGTGCGCAATCATTGAGCCTTTGAAAGAAGAAAGATGAAGAGATTTTATAAGTTATTTTATACAAAAGTGTATGTTATAGATTATGATGTGCTGTTTAATAAGTATGCACAAAATATGAATATGAAGAAAAGACTGAATATGAAGAAAAGAATAAATTTAAGTCCTAAAAGAGTCCAAATTGCAACAAGAGTGATAGAGTCTAAGTATAAGCTATAAGGAGTCCAAGTCAGCATTAAAGTTATGAAGTCCAAACTTTACTTACTATTTTTACAAGACAAAGATAAAGAGAGGAATCCTAAAGCTTGTAAGGTTTTTCTTGCTACATTTGTATTTTTTAATATTTTCTTTGGTTTTTGCTTATGGTCCACTTTTTATTTTCTCACTTAGATCATCTTTTCTATTTTTCCATCTCTATATTGCATGTATGTATTTTGTGCTTCTATATGCATTTTCCCAATTTGGTCTTTAGTGGGATTAACATTATGTTTGGTTTGAAATGATTGATATATGCATTTACCATTTATACATCTATATGTCTTATTGTAATAATCTCTCTATGGTTTTAGTCCATTTTCATTATTTTATTTTTGCATTCCATTACTCTTGTATGCATATTTAGGATACTATAAACAATTATTGGAGAAACAAGGATATGGAATGAAGAGTTCTATAGCAAAGCTCAACTCTTACAAGTGTAACTTGAGAAGACCAAGTAAGACTTAGCAGCAATGGAAGTAGATACTCTTGTTGTGTAAGAGACCACACAAGATAATTGAAGATAATGGTAGTAGATTTCTAGAATTCCCTTAAGGCCATAAGAATAGTTAAAGTAACCTAACTTTTGGTAGAGTTTGCAAAGTTAAAAAGTAGAGCCACACTAAGGATGAGCTTTAAAAAGTAGGATTTAGCAACAATAGAAGTAAATTCTCTTCTTTTTTAAGAGAAGAAGATGACAATAGAGGAAGAGCTCTAAACATCCAAGGAGTTCACAAGAATAGGTAAAGTACACTAATTTGTGATGGAGTATGCAAAGCACAAAGCAAATAAAAACAAAGGATGAGCTTTAAGACAAAGAGAGTTGAAATAGTTGGAGTTTTAATTGACTTGAGCATCAATAAAGATAATAGTGCATGTTGGCAAGGGGTTGATTTAAAGCATGAAGCAAGTATTTATATATAATTATTTTACACAAAATTTGGAGAAGCAAGAAAGAGTTCTTCATGAAGAGGGAAGCAAAAACAAGCTTAGATCCTTAAGGACTCAAATATCACCCTTGGATAAGCAAGAAGAGTGAGAGCAAGAGCAATCAAAGACTTAAATATCATCCTTGGATAAGCAACAAAGAGTATTAATGAAGTGAGAACAAGAACAATCTAAGTGCATCAAGGACTTCAATATCACCATTTGAGAAGCAAGAGAGAGTACTTGGTGAAGTAAGAAGTAAAATGAACAAGCTAGATGAATTAAGTAGTTAAATATCAATGAGAGCTATCTTGACTAGATTTTGGCAAAGGTCAAATATTCTTATCAAGTGAGGAAATGGAAACCATGGAGGACAACAAGAAGGATGGGAAGACACTCATCAAACCAGACAAGGATAAGACATAAGAGGTAAATTGAGGCTAAGTACTAATAGTATTAGTACATAGTAGTATAACTATAGTATTGGTATTCTTAATAAACACAATAAGAAAATTATTATTATTTATTATTATATATTTAATTATTAGATATCTTACTTACCTTTAAAAGAAAATTGTCACCTAATATGGTAGGTACCTTAGTAGTAATGTAGGTAATGTAGTATGTCATTCCTAAGTACCTTTGGAGCCGGGCAAAGAAATTGGCTACATGAGATTGGGGTCATCTCCAAACTGCCTTTGGAGCCGGATGGAAAAACTAGATTGAGGTTGTTTCAAACAGCCTATGGAGCTAGATAGAGAAACTGGTTGCATGAGTTTGGGAAAGTTGATGTACAATACCTAAATTACTAGAAACATACATAAATGAATGGAAAAGGAGGTTACAACAAGTACTTGCTTGCTAAACATTGGTGCAATCTTTAATCCCTAGGTTTCCAATTCTTATAGATGATATTGGAGGCTTATTTACTATGCATATGCATGGGACTTACCCTAGTACTTATCAAACACACTCTATTGTAATGTATAGTGAGCCACTTTGGAAGACTAAATGAATTATAAATATCTTTAGTTGCAAAGGCAAGATTGGAATCATGATATCCTAGATGCAATCAATTGTTGCTTAGTGCTATCACAATAATTTAGTCCTTGCAGATAAAATTGTATTCTTATTATTTTTGATTGATCTATTCAATTATGTGTTAATAAAAAGAAACAATGGAAAGGATACAATAGAGAATAAAAATAATATTTACTTTCATAATGGTATTAGATCTTTAGCTAAAGTTTGAAAGAATATTATAAATCAATAAGTAGATGAATTATGAATCTCAAGCCTAGAAGCAACTTATAACATATAATATAGTGCAAATGTCAAAAATACCCGCAACAAGTAGCCATATTACAAAATTACCTTAATCAATTCCCTGTTTATAAGAATAGCCTTGGTTTTGCCAAACCTTAATGTTGGTTTGGAATGCTAGGTTGAGAGAGTGGAAGTCGTGTCTATCTTTTGGGTTCCATGATGAGATTATTGATCTACAATTAGTATTTATCTAGTTCTGTTTGATGGTTGGGAGTTATGGAGTAGTTCCAATGGAACCAATAATTGTTGTTTCATCAAGAGCCATGGAACTATCTAGTAATAGTAGGTTGTCTTTGAATAAAGGATTGAAATAGAGTGGATTGGATTAGAGTGAGGTGTGTTATAGGTTTGGCTACAGATTATCAATGCCTCAACAGTGGTGAAACAACAATAAGTAATTTTCAATAAGATCATTTTTGAGTCCATCCCATCTCAAACCATTGTCCCTCTCATTTTCATCTCCTTTAATTGTCATTCCAAAATAAGCCAAGGCAAGTGGATTCATTGACCTAGGTTCTAGAATATCATCAATCAAGCATGCAAATGGAATATATTAAATAAAAAGATCAAACACAAAGGTATAAACTACAAAACCTATGGCAAGGCAATGGAAGAATAGAACATGCAACCACTAACTAGCTATAATGTTGTGGAAAATGAGATGCTTCATTGTGAGTTAAATGCATGTGTATTATGTTATATCTTGCAAAGATTACAGATCTTAGATACAAAAGATTACATATTACATATAACGAGAAAATATTGAATTAACAAGTTGAAGCCTAAAAGTAGAATTGCCTTATTGACCTTGACAAAACTAGGTCTATAGTCAGTTGAATCGCTACCTACCTGGTTGATATAGATTGAGCAATAAAGTATATGTAGGGTAGTTATTACCTTCAACATGAGGAAGTCCTTGGTAGATGATTTACCTTACACTAATCAAAGTAGGATAGACACTTTGATGTGAAACTATCAATTTATAACTATCGAGCTATCATCAAGGAGTTTCGGAAAGAATTGTAAAACTCACCTCCCACTCTTTAGGTACACTTTCAAATCCAGCATGTCTAATCAAAATCTCTCTCCCTTCAAAGATTTGAAATGTATAGATGGGGATCACAAACTGTCTTGCAAAGTCTCTGGATGTTTGTAGAAGATAGCATGAGGTTATGAGGTATTTCACTCTTACACTACTATCATTAGGTAGAAGTTTGTGAAGGACATCAGAATTGTAAACATTATCCCATATGATCAAAATCCTTGACTTGTACCTTGCACATATGCAATTGAATTGGTTGAGTATTTTTGGGTTTGTTTCCACAACATGCTTCTTTCCCCTAAATTTCAACAATTCCAACATCTTTTGCATGAGAAGTTTAGCATTAGTACGAAGATTAGCTATTTCACAAGCATGTTTCACAATTCCAAACCACCCAATGGAACCAAACTTGTCCTTATTGGCCAATCACCTCACTTGTGGAACAAGGGTTCTGCCTCTACACTCCCAACCCAATGTTGCAAACCAATGGTAAGATTTTGAAAAACTCAATGCTATTTATATTTCATTAGTTGTTGATATATTTTTGACAAAGTGTGTCCATTACTCTATTAAGAATATGGTACCATGTGGCAAATTTCTTATATAGATTCTATTGGGGCTTAGATTTTTTAACCTTGTACTTGTACGGCTTGATCGGGTCTTCCCATCCTTCGGTATTTCTACGCGGCCGCCATTGTGTTGTTGACGGTATTATTGACATTTTCCACTAATAGAAGGCGAGTTCCCGAGAGTTCTCCAGAAATTCAGAACGACCCAAAGTTCCTGGATTGGCGATGATCTACGGTAAATCTACTTGTTTGCATTAAGAATAAAGTCCAGCTGTAGAAAATTTTTAGTGTCAATACGGGCTAACTAAATCCACGTCAACCTGCAGGGTGTTAAGCCTCTCTGTGAACATGGGATGCCGTTAAATCTAAATGCCAAAGTTGGGTCCTGTTAAGTCCAGAGACGTGCGAATCCCTGGCAATTTGTCCCACAAGTTATCGGAGCTCGACCGATCCCTAGGTCTTCGCGGGATCTCCTTCTTCATCCGTCCAGTTTGGTCGTGGCATGACTTGTTCCAGGTTCGTTCTTAAACAACTGGGGCAAGAGCAATTATATCACTTGCTCGTCAAGTTTCCACAATTTGGATTATCGTTCTTCACTCACTCCCTGCTTTCGTCGATCGATCTAAGAGAGCTGGTGGAAAGTTTCTCGCGAGTATTTCACTATCAGTTCGACAAGATGACCGAGGTAATGAAGTACATAGAGTCGTACAATAGTAGTAAGATGTTTGGACTGATTGTTTCTCCTTTGCGGATTGTGCTGATGCGCTTGTGTTTGATTCTCCAGTACCAGTTTGACAGTACTGGAATTCAGTACCGTCAGAATCAGGCGCGGTTTGCTTTCCGTTCTCGTGTTAAGCTAGGTGTGATGCAGGATTGTCTGTGTTTGTACTTTCGCTGATTTCTAGTACCAATTGGCAGTACTGACTGGTTTTTCGATGCCAAATTAGAGAACTGATTATCAAGAGATTCATCGTGATCTAATTGACGTGACTGAATGTTTGTCTTGCAACCTGAGGTCTGTTCCCGTGTAAACTGGAACGGAATTCCTTTTACTATTTGCGCATATCTTTTAGTACCAATTGGCAGTACTGGTTTTTTCTTTGACGTCAAATTTTCAAAAGATGCTGAGATTGATGGCGACGGGACACACTGTTCTCTAATTTGACGTGACCTGAGTGCCTTCCATGTAACCTGGGGCATTTTCTCCTTCTCAAGGATTGTCTTTCAGGATTTGCGGTTAGTACCGAATATTAGTACAGAGTGTCCTGTCGGTTCCAGATTAGAGTCGAGTGTCGATTGATGGTTAGCAAACAGTATTTACTTTTCATTTGAGGTGCACTAAATGCTTATCTTGTAATCTGAGAGATCTGTTTGTCTTTCTATGGCCTTGTCAAGTGTGTCGTTAATACATCTCAATATCTTGTTCGACGTAGACATACAGAAGTAAAACATTTAACTGAATTATGAGAAAATTATGTTATTCTTGAAATCGATAATCATCTGATCGCTGAGTTTCAACTACGTTAGTGCTCTGTTTAGTCAGAGGTGAGTTACCTTTTGCGCACTAATACAATCTTTTACGCAGCAATAATAAAACATTTGGGTGTATTGTGGATGGCAATTGGTCTCATGTGTCCTGCGTTGCCAGTCCTAGCAAATGAGATGTCGGGTTCGAACTCATCAGTGGAATCTAGTACGTGCCCTCTCTAGTCTGTCTAGCCCGGCCTGACCTGACCGATGCTAAGAGGATATGGACTTCAGTGTTACAGATCTTGGCAACGCCTCTCGCAACACTGATCTCTGTCTACATCGAGGATTCTTTATAGTTCGAGACTTTCAAGTGTTCTGTCTACTTGCTACAGTCTACAGTTTGTTATTGTGTTACGTGGGTTCTGCTATTCGCGTACGAGTTTGTTCTGTCCTTGCTTTTTCCTAACAGCTCAGAGGACTTACAGTTGGCATGTTGGTTACATATGCAGACTGTCGTTCTTAAGGTTGGCATGAGCTGCGAGGGGTGCGTCGGAGCAGTGAAGAGAGCCATCGCCAAGATGGATGGTAACTCAAACTTCTCAGTTTTATCTTTTACTGAGCTTTTGCTACTTGTTCTAGAAACTGAGTGAACTTTGTCGTTGAACTGGACTTCGTCGTAACATAACTTTGAGAAAATTCTTGCTTTGAACTTCGGACTATCCTCGTCAGTTTTGTGGTATGCCAATCCCGTGTCCACCTGCGATTGGCATACCACAGTACGGCTTGCAATAGGTGCAGATTCAAGCATTTTTTCATCCTAAACATCTGTGCTTTTGTGGAGAGATGCAACATAATCATTTTTGAGTCTGCTTAGCTTTCGCTATACCTTCCGTCCATTGAAGGCGGTTGAAGACAGTATTTAAATCTTGCCATACTCACTGGACAATGATGTTTAACTAATTATCGGCTTCTATCCGTTCGGAATGCTGCCTTATGTTCTGTCATGTGGCAGCATTCAGCTCTATTCTTTGACTTGGTTATCCTCTTCTGATGAATCCATGTGGGTTGACTTGTTTGTTATCACCATATCTCCACGCCTAGATGCTTCAGTTACGTTGTGTTTGTTCTATAACTCCCTCCTTGGAAAGGCTTTTTCAAACATTCTCCAGAACTTTTCTGTTACATTCTCTTCCTTCATTTCTCTTGCCGCCAACAGTCCAAGTCTGCTATTCGTTATGTCAAGTGGTAGTTATTACTGATACTGACTCTTCCTAAGAATAGGACATCTTTCTAAGTACAACTGGATTTGTAGATGATCTGCAACAATGGATGACATTTACAATCGGAAAATGTCTGATGTTGATGACTCTGTTAAAACTATATGTGTACATCATTAGTGAATAACGGCTATGAGAAATTTACTTCTCTTCCCTTGTACACACTGTCATGTCTTGTCTAGTCGTACGTGGGTTTTGAACCCTTTCTAATGAACGGGTTCCTTGGTCTTTAACTCAATACAGTGTAAAGTCTGCTTGAACAGAGTATTTCTTTGAAGTGGAGGAGCAGCAAACTTGGAATCTTTTTCCATCGAAATGTTTTTCCATGTGGTTTAGTGTTTTCGACTATGGTGTGTTACTAAGTTCTAGAATTAGCCGTATGTCATACGCTACTGTTGAACATGTCTAATTTTCTCACTTGTTAAACTCCAATGGTGTGCTCTCCTTCGCAAAGCAAGCGCGCTCAAGAGCAGACCAAAGCCCACTCATGTCTTCTTGTTATATTTTCAAGAAAAAATGTTGGAGTCATATGAGTATCTACTCTAAGCAGAGTGGTAGGTATAAAGAGAATCACTTATATTGTTTATTGCGCGGGTTACTTATGCTTTTTTTGGTTTTGCAGGTGTGGAGTCTTCTGTTGTTGACATTAAGGAACAGAAGGTGACTATCGTTGGTAACGTGAAACCTGATGAGGTTCTGGAGAAGGTTTCTAAGACCGGCAAACCAACAGAGTTCTGGTCGAAAGCTTAAGATGTTGAACCTATGGTATTCAGCTCACAATCAACTTGAAGGGCAGCTAGAGAAACACCCATTCACTGTTCGTCTCTCTAGCATAGCCTTCTGTGGTCAAAACGTTCTCTTGCCTGTCCTCCTTCATGGGTAAAGGATATCCATTGGAAGAGTTAATAAGAAACATGTAAATACATGCTCCAAAACTCCGGGATGGAACCGAGAAGGCCGGTGGAGCTCACCTCATCAATCAAGCCCGTTACTCGTGTGATCGACCTTCCTAAAGTTTTCCAACCGTGTGAGTAGTCATATGTTTTGATGTGATTCAATAATGTGGATCTATTAGAATTCAATGTCATCACAGAATGATTGAATCTTGCGGACATATGCTGTTGATTCAAGCTTGTAGATTTGTCTCTGGGTGAGCTTGCAATTTTTTGTGGGTCGTGACTTCTAGTCACTGAACCACCTTGGTTCGACTGGAGTCAGCGCATGTTTGTTTATGTGGTCTTGAGCTGGAAACATGACACTCAAATATCAATATACCTCTGCGAAGACTCCACCAAAGAGTGGTATCTGACAAAGAGTTGTGTTTGTTAGTTAATCATAAATTTCCAGAAAGGAAAGGTCAAATATATTTTCCGAGCTATGGAATTTTACGGTCGATCAAGTACTAACAGAAATTCACGTTGGATTTGCTTATGTCTATCTCGAAATCTATTCAGAGACACCTTCGTAGCAATCAAAAGAGAAAAAGACCGGATTATTTTGTTCATCTCTAACTGTTGAAATCGAAAACAAAACCACTGGTTTCAGATTCTTTCAGTTATGGACTAACGTGACACTTAACGAAGCCACCGTAGACGACGAGGTAGTGCCAACAGAATGAAAGCTGAATTCTTCTGTCGAAAACTTTGAGTAGGTCACACTTCATTTTCCGCTGGTTCTATCTGATTTTGGGATACAAAGTTAAGTTGTCTCTCCTTATGCTCAATGTGGTGAGACGTTGTCTTTGTTGTAATATGAAGGGCGACCACGGAGGAAAACAAGAAGGATGGGAAGATCCTATCAAGCCGTGCAAGGATAAAACTCAAGGGATAAAATGTCAAACCATACAAGGATAAAATAGGGCTAAGCCTCAATAGCGAAGAAGTCTGTCCGGTGTCTTTTATATCTAAGTTATGCAAACTATATTAGCACGAGGGATTGACCCCTAACATCTAAACTATGCAAACTATGCCAGTACGAGGGACTGACCCTTATATATCTTTATTGTCTCTTTGGTAGAGATATATTCCTAAATGTCAGAGCTATGCAAACTATGTTAGCATGAGAGATTGATTTTATATTTTATATTTCTACTTCTTTGGTACGGTTGAGCTGATCAATTTGCAACTCCCATCGTACTGTTTGATATGCATGGCCAGAAGTGTAGTCTATCATAACAGTAGATCAGTCTGCGAGTATGAATCTCGAAAACGGATCCAAAACAAATTAACAAGAAAGTAGAGCTACCCTATTGCCAAGTCAGTTCGCATGATGAATTTCACTCACCACGGTAATTCCCGTGTGTGATTATGCATTACAAACAGGGATCCAACTAACAAGAAGGTAAAGCTACCGTATTGGCAAACCCATCCGCATGATGGAGTTCGCTCACTTAGATAATCTGGGATTTCATTCTTGCTTTATTCAAGACTTACTTAATAGCCAATGTAATCAAAGATTAGGATAAGAGTTAAGAAGGAATAACACTCGAAATTTTAACCGTCGAGAATATCCGCTTCCCTCAGGTTTACAGGCCATTTGATATAATTAATCGTTATGATCTTGTTACCGGTATTTGTATGGAGATAGACTCTAAAATCAAGGAGTGTGACAGTCTAGAATGATATGCTCCCTTGCACTCTTTGAGAGATGTGTCAAATGTTGCATCTAGCGCTCCACATAACTCTAAGGCTAGAGGAACAAAGAGGTGATCTCGCTACATACCCCTGTACTTGGAGACTTTGTATGTTGCCGCTCGACATGCTACCTATCAAGAGGATGGGTAGTCATTCCTTTTGATATTGCATCATATGTAGGGTCCATAACCACAATATCCAATACTATCACTTGATCATCTCAGACCAAGTACAAGTCTGCTCCCTCTGACTAGTGTTGCTTGCAAAGTATACCAATACTTCCTCCAAGCAAGGTAAGGTATACACTTTCTCGTGCCATGGTAAATACTATATCCCTAATAGCATCATGGATATCTATCCTTTGTCCTCCAAAGGACATAGTGTCATATGGACTATAAGAAAGAGGTGGGTATTATAGGCTCTGAAAGTACTCGTCCTTTAGTGCATGGCAATTTGCATGAGACAACGAACATGATATTCTTTTTTTACTTGTAATGTAACATGCGTATGGTTGATCCCTATGTCAAACTCCGCTGAACTTGGAATGGGATTATGGTAATCATGACTTGGGTACTGTTGTTAGTTGTGGAAGAGAGAAGGCAAAGTTGAGAGAGGAGATAATTTGAGCATGAGCATAAAATTCTATTAAATAAGAGAGTAATTTTTTTTGTAAAACCAGAAGATTTGTTTTGTTTCTTTATTTTAGTTTCATTGATATTAATGACATAATTTTGAAAATTATGGGTTTTTTGTATAGAATTTTTGATCATTTTATATATGTAACTGATAGATCTTTTCCTTATCTTGGTTTTATAAGGTAGATCTAGATTAAACAATTTGGAGTCAAAAAGTAGATAGTCTAAATACTTTTTAGTTTTATAAGGTCTTGAGGGTTATCATTCAATCATATGAGGTAGAGGTATTAAAGGGTTATGATTATATATATAAAGTATCTTATATCATAATCCTTTATATGTTAAAAATGGTATGGTTTTGCATAAAATTGTAGTACTTGATATAACATGTTTGATGTGTGAGAAAGTCAAGGATAAAGACTCAATATGAGACAAAGAATATAAGTTTTATTATGGTTTGCCAACTAAGCATTTCCAACTAAAATGGTTCTCAGATTCAAATTGTTGATCACACCATTTATATCTATCCTCTTGTTGATCATTCTTTCAAGTATATAGATTGAATGGTGGGAGTGATCTGCAATCTATAGTCTGTGCATGTTGTAATTCAAGGTTATTTGAGAAGATTTCCTTGTTTGTAATTATTCCAAGCTCTCTTGTATCTTTAGAATGAGCTTTTATAAGTGTTTGCAATTACTACTTAATCTTTTAGTAATTGATCTTGTCAATAAGTTACATTTTTCTATTTCTAAAACTTCCATGGTGATGTTTTTGTCATATTAGAAGGAGACAAAAAGAGTACAAGGAGATGGTAAATAGGTTCTAAAAATTTTTAGCTAGGTTTGGGTTACATTACAAGAGGAGTCCATGCACACTACTCAAGGTAAGAAGGAGTTCAAAGCATAAGATACTACCAGTGCTATTCTATCATAATGGTGTACGATCTTAGGTCAAGTTAAAGAGTAATATAGAAATGAAAGAGCTTTACACCCTTTGCTTGTTACTAGTCCTACTAATTGGACTAATAATTTCTATACTTCTTAAATCTTTAAGCTAAAATTATCATTAAAAGGTCTTAGAGCACAACCAAAGAAGCTGTATATTCTTAGATTACCATTTTGCAATAGTGTATCTAAGATATCCATGTGGATTGAGCTTTCTCATAGGTGGATATGAAAATTTTATTATTAGTGTCACATATATTACTATCTTTAGAAAGTTAAGAGATATTTTGAATCCTTTGTGTGGTCTTTTTATGGTTCTTCTTCAATGCTTTTCTACCAAATATTTTCACACAAAAGGTCATATTCTCTATCAATTCAAAGATTCATGAGTAAGAAGACCTCTATGTTCCACGATTTTCTTTAGAGCTCTTTGGCTATTGCATTTGCCATTCTAGGCTAAAATTTCACTCTTTGATAGATGATAGTCACATTGTAGGTCTTGTAAACAAGGTTTTTTATTCTTTTGGTCCCTTGAATATCAAACTTCATCTTATAAGCTTGAGAGTTAAGATGTCAAAATCCAAGGCAAGGTCTCCCTTAGGTATCCTTATTCATCTTGAGCCTATAGGAGGTTGTATGTGTGGTACCCACATTTTTTGTTTTGATGGGTTCTAAAGAAGAAGTGTATTGTCAAAACCAAATTGCAACCCAATGAAGAAGAAAAGAGGAGAATTGTGTGTTTGGAGTAGACCCAAAGAAGTCAACTTTGGGTTAGAGGAAGGAGTACTCAGATCAAACTTATAGAGTGGTAGACCCAAAGTAAGGCTACTTTGTATAAGGAGGCTCAACTCAATCCAAAGACATTGTAATACCTTTTCTTTGGGTCACGCTAGTAAAAAAGGTACAATCAAGGAAACGGCTGAGTCATGAGAAGGATAATTTGAGAGTAGTAGCTAAAGAACACATAAAATATGTGAGTGTCAATTGCAAATTGATTAAAGAATGATTGCACCACGAAGCACTATAAAATTAAGATGTCATTGAGGGAAATATGAAATGTCAAGAAGGTATCCTATTCCTCTTAGTAGTTGTTCCAAAGAAATGTGTCACAAGGCCAAATGAGAGTGTACTTTTCCAAAGACCTGAGGGAGTTAGAATCACACATCCAAGAGAGGAGAAAGTGTTCCAATGACCTAGAATTCATGAGCGCACAATGCCATAGAAGGGCGGTAGAAAGAGCTCTTTCCTTGCAATGAGGAGTCTAGCAATTTGGAGGTTAGATGTAGTAGCACAGATTGAAGTCCTAAGTAGAATCCAGATTTCATTTCTAGCTTGGAACAAGAACTTGAGTTTTCCAAGGTTCATGGCAAAGATAACTGCTAGCAATTGTGAGGATGACCCCAAAGCAATGGAAAGAGAGGGAATTCGGCTCAATGGACAGAGTTGGATTGGAGGTTAGCCATTGGGAAAGGAAGCAAGGGATGCGGCCAAAGTCACCTTCTATCAAAAGGGTGAGGCTTCAAAAGAAACTACAAAAGTAACAGATTCCTTTAGTGCTCCTTGAACCAACAATGGTTACAAGGTGGATAACTATTGGGACCCAATAAAATGAAGAATTGTTGGGCTCTGATGGTGATGTTCAAACCCAATCAAACCACATATGTAACAATGAATCAGGTGGTGTTCTTTCATCAAATGTTTGCAAGATAAAAGGTGAATTGTGCAAAGTGCTTTCACCTATAGACAAGACAAATGATTGTAAACTAGAGGATGGATATGCCACCCCACTACTTCATACTGTTTGCAACAATTTTTTTTGGGGGGTTAAACTTGTTGACAATGGAGGAGAAATACAGAATGGATTTGCATTTCCATCCAAATCTATGAGCCGGCATGTCCTCTCAGTGAAGATGAACATCTGATGGCTATTATAATAGCGCACCATGGACTAGGAAGGCAAAGAACCCCAATTCCATCATACTCCTCCAAGGCTAACACTCCAAGACTCAAACCATTTCTCATTAGAGAACTCAATTAGAGGTAATTGCAAATGAAACGATGATGAGAAATAATTGCAAATGAAATGATGATGAGTACCTCCTCACCCCTAGTTTATGTACTTGTGAAATAATATCAAAGTTACTTGTTACTAGAGTAACTCAACTTACTAAGCTAAGCGTCAAATAAAGTCAAAAAGCTAAGGGATTATCTATGCTTATGGGAATATTCACCTAAGCATGTGGTCTTATCTTGACCCAACCACTAAGTCAAGGATTCCTTCACATGGGCTTTCCTTGGACTATAGAAGAATCCAAAACAAAAAGGTTTGTGGGTCCAAGAGCTCTTAAATCTTTCCTCAAAGCCAAACACCTAGGAATAATACCAAGTCAATACACTAAAATTCAAAACACTAGTGCTTATCTTTTCTACTTCCTCTAAAGGAAAGTCCTCTCTATCTTAGCTATGACTAACTTTAGTTAATCATGAATAATATAGAAAAATTCTTTATTTCTATATGAATAACATCTTTCAAGCACTTATAATACCAAACTAAATATCACAATAACACATACATGCATAAATGGGTGTTACATTTACTCCCAGACTAAGTTTTCACTTTGTCCTCAAAGTGAAGGTCTCTCTACCTTTATGATACATCTTCAACTTATCATGGTTAATCCTATCAAAGTGTCTTCCTCCCAACTCCTTGAGATCACAAGTGTAATTGCCCCATACCTTTCCACTATGAAAGGTCCAAAGTACTTAAGAAAAAACTTCTTTTGCACTCTCTTGAATTGAATGGAATCAAACACCATTATCCAATCATTTTCTTTAAAGAGCTCTACCTTCTTCTTGCCTTGCTTCTTTTCATAGCTCTGCTTTTTTTCCCTTTAGGCTTGCTCCACTCAAACCATAGAAACTACTCTTGCCTCCTCCAATTCCATGAGTTGATCCTTCCTTGAATTCTCTATATTAGCTCCTTGTGCTTTCTTCAATCTCATGTGAATGCTTTGGAAGGTAGGAAGATCAAAATGAATAGGTAAGGGAGACTCAATACAATATACCCAAATGAAATGGAGATCCAATGGGAGTCTTCATGGTTGTCCTTTACTCCCATAGAACTATATGAATCCTCTTGTCCCAATGATGTTTAGCCTCCCTCCCATATCTACATCTTTGCCAACATCATGCACAAGAATTGATTAATTCTCTTTGCCAAGCCATTGAAATTTTACTTATAGGATGTAGTTACTCTTTGTGTGATAAACAAATGTAGTACCATGGTTTTAGTGATGCTCCTTATAAACTCTCCTCCTCTATCAAAAACCAAATCCAAAGGGCACCCAAACCTAATGATAATGCATTCATAAAGAAATCTCCCAACTTTATCTTCATTCTTGTCCTCAATGGTCTAGCATCAACTCACTTGGTAAGATAATTAGTAACTACCACAATGTACCAATTGTTCCTTGGGGTTCTATTGAGAGGACCTACAAAATCAATTATCCACTTCTCAAAAGGTCCTAGCAATGGAATAAATCTAAGTAGTGGAGTGGAAGTAGACTTTCTAGCAAAAGCTTGACAAACATGACAAGTTTTGCAATAATCAAGACAATCCTTGAAAATCCTCCCTCATGGTAACATACATCTAGAATCTTGAAAGTAGTCACTTCTCCTTCAAAGTGTTCTCCACACACTAAACCTTCATGAAACTCCTTTATGAGTAAGATAGACTCTTCTTTACACATTGATCTTTGAAGTAGACCATCTGTTCCTTGGTGAAAAAGAATATCCTCCACCATTTTGTAAGGTCTAGATCTTGCTGCAAGGGCCTTCCTTTCCTAGCAAGCATCCCTTCTGGATAGCTACCTCTTGTGAAAAATTCTACAATCTCCTTGTAATCCATTGGAACCTCTTGAGTGACTGAGATTGTCATGAGCTCCTCATCTGAGAAGGAATCATCCATTGGCTCATCTCCATCATGATCATATGCCCTAGATAACAAATCACCATTTGCATATTTCCTCCCTAGCCTATCCTCAATGGTGTAGTCATGCTCAAACAAGAGTATCATCCACCTTGCTAGTCTCCCTTCCACATTAGGCTTGTTGAAGGTGTACTTCAAAGCCTTGTGATCCGTGACAATCGTGGCTTTTTTTCCAATCAAGTAGTGTCTTAGCTTCTTGAGACCAAAGATCATTGCCAACCCTTCTCTCACCATGATAGAGTGATTCTTTTCTGCTGAAATCATCTGCCTACTAGTATAATCTATTGGATGATCATGCCCATCTTGGTCTAATTGACTAAGAGTACATCCTATAGCTACATTGGAAGCATCAATGTAAAGGATGAAAGCCTTACTCCAATCAGGTTTAGCAATCATTAAGGCTACAACAAGGGATTGCTTGAGCTCCTCAAAAGCTTTGAAAGCCTCCGTCACCAAAATCATCATTATTATACACCCTTCTTCATGTAGATGGTCAATGCATAGGCCTTGTTGGAATATAAGAAGATGAAACTATTATAGTACCCAACCATCCCCAAGAACTTGTTGCTTGTTTGGCATGCTCACCACAAATATTGAAGGTCTGGACCATACCCAACTTCTTCATCACCTTTTCTGACATGGTATTCATTGCTGATCCTCCATCAACAAGTGCATCCTTGACATTGTGATCATTCACGCTCATATCAATCTTGGAGGTATATTCACAAGCCTCCCATGGTGCTGGTTTGGCATCCACCACCCCCATTGACACTAGATATTTTTCCTTCTTCTTCCTCTTACTCCTTGTAGAACTCAAACCACCTCTAAGCTCTTTTCTCAAGGTAGGACTGAAAGTGATCAATTGATCCACAATCATGCTAGCTTTGTGATTACCAACATCCTCCAACACATTGTAGTTCCATTGTTGCTTTGAGATCAAGAAGTCAAGAAGTCCTCCATCCCCAACTTCTTCCTTGGAGTCTTTGTTGTTGGTGGTGTTGAGTTGCAAGTGCTCATAGTAGACATAAGAGTATCCTTTCTAGGATAAAATCCTTGAGAAGAGTGTACATCCTCTGCAAAATGGGGTCTCTTCTTCTCTTGTGCCAAACGTTTCAAATTAAGACCTTTGGATTTGAGCGCTCCCCCTTCTCATACTTGCTCTCAACCACATCTTTGGATGCTATCTCCTTACCTTTTTGGATTAGGAGCCACTTGGGTTTCACAACCTCCCTCATAACCCGTTCTTCTATGGTAAGTGGAATTTGGGCAATTCCTTTGGACGTGACCTCTTCCTCAACAACCAAAAAAGTTTCTATCATTAAATTTTTTGGTTGGTTGGCCCCCTCTATATGAATAGCTTCCATAACTCCTAGGCCCTCTCCCCACATTCTGATCCACCTCTCTCTTCCCCCATAGTTGCACTACATTGATCTTGAGATCTACAAGTTGTTCTATGATGATATGAAGTAAATCTTTTGGTAGAGGTGCAAGAACCAGAGAAACTACTACTTGTGGTGAAACCCTTGCCACCAAAGTATTAGAAGTTCCACCATTCTTGTAGCCTTGAGGAGGATGCACAATTTCCTTCACCACCAAATCACTCTCATCTCCTTCCAAACTCTCCTCCATACAAATTGCAATCTTGATAGCTTCAACCTTGGGAAGAAGGTTTCTCATATCTGAACTTGCTTCTAATATGAGGTCTTAATCCTCCCACAAAATTTTTGATAAGCATGGCTCCTATGCCAATCATAATAGTCTCTACATTATCTCTGCCCTTCCTCAACACTATGCAAAATTAGGGACCTATCTTCTCCACTCTTTCTACAGAGGCTTTCACTATCTCCATCTCCTTATTTGAAGAAGGTTATCTCTCTCATCAATCTCTCATAACTCTCATCTAAAAGAAATTTCTCAATGTGTAATGAAGTCAAACTCTCCCAAGACTCTTCTTGCCTATCTCTCCTCTCTCTCTCTTTTGGTATTTGACTCATACCATGTAAGAGCTGCATCTTCAAAGAAATCTGGTAATAATGAGGCCCACTCATTCTTCCTTCTCTCATTGTTTCATGTGCAAGCTCTCTTGAAATCTCTCACAAAGGTCTCCATATCTTCTCCATCCTTGCCAAAGAAAACTAGAAGTTTCTCCATCTTAGCCCCTCACTATCTTTCTCTTTTCTCTCAAACTTTTTTCTTTTCTCTCACTCTATAACCAATAGAGTATGTATATGACTAACACCATTTGAGTAATCCGCCCTAAAAAATGAAAAATTTTCAGGTTACTCTATGATTTCTAAAGCAACATTAAATCCTAGAGTGCAAATTAATCAAAACTCTCATGGATAGTTTATCCATAAGTTAAAAGATTATCTCTATCATTAATCTTGAGAACTAGCTAATGAAGGAGTAGTATTTCTGTAGCTATACTACTCCTCTCCAAGATCCTCCACCAAAGTCTCCAAAAGTGTTGTTACTCTATGACACTCATGTCTTTTTGGACGTCCTTCCACTCCACAAACCTCACACAACTCCTTGGTCTTAGATCTTCTCTCTCCTAATCTTGGTGAAGAAAACCCAACATGCAAACCCAAGTCAAGTAAGCCTCTCCTTCCCCCTCAAGCTCATTCTCTCAAAGGTCCATGGACATGAACTTGACTTATATCCCTTCTCTCTACATAGAAAGCACCTAGACTCACTCTTTTTTCCAAGTGGTGTATGTTTTTGGATCCTCTCAACACACTTCAAATTCTATTCTAAATTCTCTTTTCCTCAAATCCACCCCTAAAATCACCTCAAACCCCTTGGGAAACCTTGCATACCCTCAATTTCTACTCTTGATGACCCTTTATGTTCCCAAGATGAGTCTAAACACTCAAACATACTTTTTGTTTCTCTCACACTCCTCATGCATGAGATCTCAACTCTGTAGAATTGACCTCTCCTCATAATATCACTAAATCCTCTGAACTAGTATATCAAAGTCTTTTGAAATTTTTAGAAACTGATAATAACCCCAAGATGTACTCCCTTGCAAAATTTCAGATCTCTTCATTGAGCCATTTGGCCTAGGCACCTTTCTATTTAGGAGACATATTTTAGATGTAGTCTAAAAACCACTCCACTCACTTAAAAAATTCATAACTTTTTGTGCAAGAATGATCTTTCTCTAATTCTTGAGAAAAAGGTAGAATACTATGCATTGAATTTTTTTGGAAAGTTTTAGAATAATCTATTGAAAATTGAAGAAATTTTAGACTTTATATCAAATTTCTAAAGAGCATGCATTTTTAAGAGCAGTTTACCCTATCAACTTCCAAAATTTTCAGCTCAATGCTTGTACTAGTTCTCACAATCATTTTAAGTGTGGTAACTGAAGGATAACCCAAGCTATTATGTGTGAACATCTCAAGTCCAGATCCCAAACTTGAGATTTTGCCCAAAATCACCGTATTCCCCAACATCTGCAATCCACCTCATGCAATCTTTCCAAATCCTCTCATGTATACAAGATGTAAAAAATCATCTCAAAGACATCATAATGAACTATAGAATATACAAATTTTCTTTAACATATGTTTTGTGAGCCGGCTTGTCTCTCACTCAAGATGAACCTCTGATAGCTATTATGGTAGTGCTTCATGGACTAAGAAGGCAAGGAACCCAAAATCCATCATACTCCTCCAAGGCTAACACTCCAGGACTCAAAACATTGCTCAGTAGAGAACTCAATGAGAGAGAGATAGTTGCAAATGGAAGGATGATGAGTACCTCTTTACCTCTAGTTTATTTACTTGTGAAATAGTTACGCACCAAACTTACTAATTATTGGAGTAACTCAAGTTACTAGGCTAAAAGTCAAATAAAGTCAAAATTTATAAAGGAATATTCATCCACATGGGCATATTCCACTAAGCACATGATCTTATCTTGACCCAACTACTAAGTCAAGGATTCCTTCACATAGGCTATCCTTGGACTATAGAAGAATCCAAAACAAAAAGGCTTGCGGGCCCAAGAGTTCTCAACTCTTTCCTCAAAGCCAAACACCTAGGAATAATACCAAGTCAACACACTAGAATCCAAAATAGTGGTGCTCATCTTTTCCACTTTCTCTAAAGTAAGGTCCCCTTTATCTTAACTATGACTAACTTTAGCTAATCACGACTATTGTAGAACTATCTTTTATCTCTATATAAATAATATCTCTCAAGTACTAGTAATACCAAGCTAAATATCATAATACCACACACATGCAAAAATGGATGTTACAGTTCCACCCTCTCCCCCCCTAATTTTCTCTCCAAGTGAGCTCTCATAGCCTCCTTCTATGTAATACAAAATTGTACGTAGAACATTATCTTGCCTTCTAGAGAGGTCCTAGCACTAGAACCAAAAATTTGAGCAGGCTTGTCTCTCACTCAAAATGAACCTTTGATGCTATGGTAGCACACCATGGACTAAGAAGGCAAAGAACCTCAACTTCATTGTACTCCTCCAAGGCTGACACTCCAAGACTCAAACCATTACTCACCAACAAACTCAATGAAAGAGAGATAGTTGCAAATGAATGGATGATGAGTACTTCCTCACCACTAGTTTATATACTTGTGAAACGTTTATGCACCAAAGGTATTTATTACTAGAGTAACTCAAGTTACTCAGTTAAAAGTCAAATAAAGTCAAAAGGCTAAAGGAATATCTATGCTCATGGGAATATTCACCTAAGCACGTGGTCTTATCTTGACCCAACCACTAAGTCAAGGATCCTTCACATGGACTTTCCTTGGACTATAGAAGAATCCAAAACAAAAAGTTGTATGGGTCTAAGAGCTCTCAACTCTTTCCTCAAAAGTCAAACACCTCGGAATATACTAAGTCAATACACTAGAATCCAAAATAGTGGTGCTCATTTTTGCCATTTCTCTAAAATAAGGGCCGCTCTATCTTAGCTATAACTAACTTTAGTTAATCATGACAAATGTAGAACCATCATTTATCTCTATATAAACAATATCTTTCAAGTACTTATAATACCAAACTAAATATCACAATAGCACATACATGCACAAATAGATGTTACAAATTTGTGTTGAGAGGCACATGCAGATGAGCAACATTATAACATGCAAATTCAAGCAAGTGATGAACACTTTGCCAAGACAAGATAGAAGACGATCTTAGCAGTGACCATTCTGAAGATGAAGAAGCAGAATAGACCCAACAAGATGATGTCACATGTTCAACCACAAAAGACAAGAAGATTGAAGACAAGAGGCAAGGTAGTGGTGATGGATCTGCCTTTGGCGGTAGAATCTGAAGGTGAGGCTGAGTCCAAGGGTGAAGACTTAGAGAAGGAAAAGAAGAACTCACTTTGTTGAGTAGAGAGTCAAGCAAGAGTGAAGGTGAGCCCAAAGTCAAGCAGTCAATGAATGAAGTGGTTGTAGAAGAGGACAAGGAGTTCCATGTGATGATTGATCATATAGGAGGAGGAGATGCCCCATGTTTGGAGCTACTTGTGGTGGAGATGGAAGAAGAGCAAGAAGAAGAACCAAGGTTGGTGTTCCAAAGGGGAGTGAGATCAAAGAGAGAACTAAAGACTGCAATTGCAGGTCAGAGTTGAGTGAAGGAAGAAGATGACAACTTGAAGGTGTTTAATGTGAAGAAAGTAGAGTATTTGTCAAACATTGTCTATCCTTTGTTATTGCAGCTAAAGAAGAAGAAGGAGAGAATGTAGAAAGATCATGCGGAGGTAAGGAATGAGTTGTAGGTGATGAATTATCTTAGTGAAGAAGCTCAAGATTTGAAGGAGAAGATAACCCAAAAAGAAGAAGCCAAAAAACTTTGAGTAGATGTGATACTTTGAAAGAAGACTTTGGATAACTTGCATGAGAGTTTTGAACAACATGGAAGAATCAGAAGGCAACATTTGAGAAAATGAAGAGCAAAGTTGATGAAGTTTGCATTGAAGTGATACACTCAAAAGCCATCACAACAACAATGTAGTAGGAGTTGGAGGGTTTAAGATCAAGTGGAGTGAAGAAAGATCAGCATGGTAGAGAGAGTTGGAAAGTAGAAATTGAGAGGAGGAACGATTGTGAGATCTGATAAGAAGTGAAGAAGCCCAAATTGCAAAGGATGTATGCAAAGGAAAAAAAACATTGAAGGTTGAGTACGAGGAAGTATTGTAGATGTATCATGAAGAGTTGAAGGTGGAGAGAACTTGTGGGTATACATGAAAATCAATAGGAGAGATTGTTGGGAGGATGAAGGCAATGTTAAGTACAAAAGAAAAAATAAAGTTGGAGGAAGCAAGACTCCATGAGTTGACGTTGTTGGTGCAAGAGACAAGGAAGAGGAAATCAAAGGACAATAAATTGAATTATCTTTTAATTCACTTGAGAGAGAGTAGGTAGGAAGATGTTAGAAGTAGGAGACAATGTGAGTCTCAGATCAGATTAGTTAGACCAGATGTAGATAAAATTTGGAGTAGTGTGAAGGAAGAACCTAAATGGAAAGTAGCAGAGGTAGGAGTGTAAGTGTCTTTGGGTGAGTTATTCAATTTCATTGAAGAAGTTAGAGTAGAGAAGGAGAAGGTAGATAATATAGTGATGACTTTAGTTTTAGTTCAGACTAATAATAATGAGTAGAATTGTGTTCCTGCCCTCCATTGAAGTCACAACTTCCTTAATCAAAATTTTTTTGCATCAATCCAATACTATGATCACAAATGCAAAATACTACCAATACTACATTTCTTTATAGATTTGTCAAAGCATTGCTTTGATTGCTATCCACTTAGGATCAAACACATAGAATGAAATCAGAGCTATAGAATCCAACATCTAACACACTCAAATTTCAATTTGAACTTCTCCAAACACACAAAGGATTGATACTCAGAATTAAGCGGAAATGACAAGCATTGAGTTACAACACTTCACTTTACTCAACTTCAAAAATATGTGTACTAAGCAAAACTACATTGCAAATGCTTCCTTTAAATAGGCAAAGCAATTATCTAAACATACCGTTTCAATCGCTATTTTAGCAATACTAAGTAGTAGAAGTAGTAGATTCAAACTGCAAGAAGTGATTGAAAGTAATTCAGCTGTAGAAGCCAAAGTAAAGGTAGACATCGGATCAGATTAGTTACAAATTCAAGATCTAAAGAGGTAAATATGAAGAATTGGAATGTCATTTAGGATCTATAGGTATGTAAAATAGCAATTGAAATTGTATGTAGTTAGATAACTTTTGGAGTGCTCTACCTATTTAAAGGAAGCATTTGCAATGTAGTTTTTTTTAGTATACATTTTTGGAGTTGAGTAAAGTGAAGTGTTATAACTTCGTGCTTGTCATTTTAGCTTTATTCCCAAGTATCAATCTTGTGTGTGTTTGTTAGTTTTTGGAGAAGTTCAAATTGCAATTTGAGTGTGTTAGATATTGGATTCTATAGCTCTAATTTGTTCAGTGTGTTTGATCCTGAGTGGATAGCAATCAAAGCAATGCCTTGACAAATCTATGAAGAAATGTAGTATTGGTAGTATTCTGCCTTTGTGATCATAATTACCGGATTAATGCAAAGCAATTTTGATTGAGAAATTTGTGCCTTTAGTGGAGAGATGGAACACAATTCCAAGTCAAAGTTGTTTTGTGGTGAAGTAGCCTTCTTTGAGAAAATTGAATCATCACAATCAAGATTGGTTTGCAAAGAAATTGATGAATTGTGATTATAGGTGTGGATAATTTGTGACAAGCCTTAAATTCAGGACTTGTTACTCTCTTTTGAGTGTGGTTTCTACCCAAGAGACTAAAGACACAACCAAGAAGAATTTTTTGTGACATTTTACTTTGCATTTGACCATTTTTTATTTGTATCTCTATGGGAACAAATGATTACTTACTGATTACCACAAAAGTGATACTTGTTTGGTTATCAGAGTATCTCATCAAATGATAGCCCATGCATCCTTGAAAGACAAGTAAGGTATGAGTACTTTATCTTGTGCTAATTGAATGTTGTCCTTGGATAAATATCTTTTATGAGTATGACCTTCCACAATTAGGAGATACACAAGTGACCTTTAACATACTTTCATCTAATACTGCTCATCGATTGACCTATCTACTCTCCATGGTTCTCGCTTCTCTTATGTTGAAATTATTCTTGAAAGCCTTTCATGAGAGTTTTATTAACATTATTGGAATAACTTCTAAGTTTATGGTATATATATATATATATATATATATATATATATATATATATATATATATATATATATATATATATATATATATATATATATATATAACTTGACATGTAGGTAAGAAAAATTTACTCATTCTTGTGAATATGTAGGCTTACTTTTTGTGCAAGAGATGGTACTTGGAGTGTTTTGTGTGCAGTTGGGAAATCTTGGCACTTTTTCTTTACTTATTTTTAAGGTTTTTGATAATATTTTTCTTTGATAGGTTTGAATGGAGGTTGAGGAGTTGGTCTCTTCCTTTCTAAGTTTTATTATAACATATGACAGATGGTTTATCTCTAATGTATGAGAAGATGTTCATCTTTAGCTTTATACTTTTTCATTCTACTTTCAGTCTTCTTTGATGGAAAAAAATTGCACAATTCTATTCCAATAATTGCAATATACCTTAGATTCTTGAATAGGATTATATTCTCTTCAAAAGATTGTGTTGACAATTCTAGTAGGCTCTACTTTAGTTTACCTATTCATTCCTTTACTAGTATATATTGGAAGGTTGTTGGAAGTGAAGGTTGTTGGAAGTGATGACCAACAGACCAGGAGTGAATGTTGTGATGGCAAGTTAGGTTGCCCGTCACTACCCTACCCAATAGCAAGAATACTAGCTACAAGAGTAGAAAGTTCCGACTGCAAGGTAACACACATGTTCAGACAAGTAGTTATAGGTTTACCTACAGCCTCTAATCTGCAATCTCCACAGCTAGGCACCCTGTGTGTTCCCAGAGAGAGAAAAGAAAAGTACGATAGCGGCAACAAGATGTGTGCCATCAAGTGAGATGAGTGCCGTGGGGCGCCAATTTGCAAAATCCAAATGTAACCCTATGTTTGGTGGCTCCCAATGCCCACTAGGAGAGCATCAGCCAATGTCACCCAGTGCCATATATACTCTTTGTGTCACCTATTGCCACCGAGCATCCCCAAGTGCATACTTTGCAAATTTTCAACTTGGTGGTGTTTGTGTCAAGGCAGGCAACATATGACAATTTTTGACAAGCTATGGATAAAATGGATAAATAGAGTAAACATTACTTACAACAAGATATGAAGAATTTGATATCAAGAATTTGAAAAATGATATATTTATTATAAAGGAACATAATCTCATTTCATTATAATATATCATTGACATGGTGAGCAAGGCATTGTTGCATCACCCTTGTCGTACTTTCTTCTTGACCAAGCTCAATTCCATTAAAAGAGATTTCTGAATCTATTTGACTTTCTTTTGTAAATCCTCCATCATCTTTTGACCAAACATTTGACCTATTGAATAAAAATGTATGCAAAATAATACAAACAGAAACCCACTTCAACAAATATGCATTTCTACTTTGTCTTTAAGTTGCACTCTAAGCTCCCAAAGAGAAAGGCATCTAGCTTTCAATACTCTTATACAATGCTTATTTATCACCCTTACCTTCACCAAATATTTGTTGAACTCTTGCCTGTCCTCTATTTGGGTCTGCTTGAAAGTGGTGACTAGGTGATGCATGGATACATAACCTAGATCCCCATAAAGATACTCTTTGGCCTCAATACTAAAACACCCCTGCTCCCTTTTGGTTCAAATTATTCCACAATGATGATTTTTTCAAACAAGTCATGTCTTGGCATGACCTTGGCATTTCATGCAAATTAACAAATCAAATCTAACCTTTAATATAAACATGCAAATGTACAAAGAGTACCACCAAAACTGAACAAAAGAACAAAACATAATATAGAACACTTACCTCCTATGAAATGTATAATTCTCCTTTTATCATCACAAATCACTTGGCTGTTTATAGAATATGAATCCTTTCTACTGAAATGGATTTCTCCATCCACGTGGGTTGAGCAGCAAGAGGAAACAATGTTCCATCTACCAAACCAACACAACCAAGGAAACCTTTCTAGGAAAAAATAGCAGATATCCTCCTCCTCTCCTTGAGCTCAAGCCATGCAACTTGACTCCTCATCAAATCTAATATTGCGATTGTAACTCTATTTGTAAAGGCAATTGTTTAACTTGCACTAATGCCCCCAATGTTTAAACCTCCTCACAACACAAGCTCCATTCCCATGATGCCCAAATCTATCCACAGCTAGAGCTACTTGGATCCACACGAGTGTTTGCTCTCATTGGTAGTTTTTTTTTAAACATTGTGTATTTTTATCAAATCTACTAATGTTGAAAATGAATGAACATCCATTCTAGTAAGCTGGCAAAATGCCTTCACATCTAGATTTCTAAAATACTTTGTCATAAATTCTTCACTTCAAGGATAAGTAACTTGAGGTTCCAGGTTTCTATACGTATTAGCATACTCCCACCCACTAATCAATAGTTCTAGCATATCTAAATCTAATTCTCCATATTCATCTCCATCTTCTAATCTTTCTTGTGAGATCTCTAAATCTAATTTTATAATCCATTGTATACATTTCCTAATATTTTTTTAGTCGATTCTCCATCAGTGCTCCCTCTGGGCATGTTATATTTGACTTGGTCCTCCTCGCTCAATTCTTAAATCACCAAAAATAATGCTTGTTGACATGCTCTACTCTTTTCACTTCAATACTTTGTTCTTTGCGCAATGAACAAGCTTTCAAGATAAGAAATTCATTTTGTAACTTGTACTAGTTGAACATGGAATTTTTACATAGTGAAATTGAATATTTTAGATAGCGCTTCAAATGAAATTCACTCCCCCTTCACACCTTCACACAACCCACCCTAATCTTCATACTCTACAGTCAATTTTCTTGTTCTTGTCCCGCTCATCCTCCTTGTGCAATGCATTCTTGTCCAGCTCGTCCTCCTTATGCAATGTGTTCCCGTCCTGCTTGCACAGTTCATTTGCATTCTCATAAATCACCTATTTTCATCAATTTTCTCATTCTTGTCCCCTTGCACAATTCATCACCTATCTTCATTGCCCCCTTTTTGGTTGCCACCCCATTCACCCTAACCTAAACGAGCATGTTATTAGCCCTAATGTGTAATTAATGCATTATGGAGTGACATTGGAAAACTCCATATCCCTTATATCCTACAAACCACCTCATATTGAGTTTGCTAATAATAAGAACTTGCCCAGAACTCCATAGCAGTATCTTTTTGAACCTTCACCCAACCCACCCTAATCTTCATACTCTGCAGTCAATTTTCTTGTTCTTGTCCCGCTCATCCTCCTTGTGCAATGCTTTGTAATGACCTATATGAAAATATACATAGCTTATGAAAATATACATAGCTGAAACCCCCTATTGTTCCCTTTGCGCCTATTGTTCCCTTTGCGCGTTCGGCTTGAAGAGTTTTCCACCCTTGTCTTTTGTGTAATTTAATAAGCCATTTGGCCAGTGCAGTCGGGTACGCTGGTCCTTGCTACACACAATGGTCAAGAAACAACAGACTTCGGCGGCGGAGACCTTCGCCAGTATGCCGAAGCTTAAAGAAAAAGCTTTTCTAAGCTGGTTTTTTCTGGGGAAAAAAGAGAAATATATATATCTTGATGAACTGGGTTCCTCTAGGCTTCATTCGCACGTCTTCCGTCATCAGCAGGTTGGGGGAGCTTATCCTCACAAAAGCTAGGCTAGAGACTGATTATAAATACATCATAGGCGAGAATATCCGTCAAAACGGAAAAGTCGTTAAATCTTACACTCATAGAATTAAAAGTTAAGGTTAGTGTGTGCAAAGCCAGATGCTAGTTACACTAAGTCAAAGTTTGAGAATAGCAATTTCAACAAGTGGATCGTCAATTTGGGCTAAGTCAATTACTTCGCCTTTTTCGTAAATTTGGGCTAAGTCAATCATCTTACTTGTTAAAGCAGGTTGTTCACACCTACCGCTATCGGAACGTGCGTAATTAACAAACTTGAAAGATACTGGCCTCCACTGACTTTCTGAATTGTTGAGAGAACTTGACGACAAAAGTCCCTGGAGACAGCTTGAATTTACAGGTATAAAACAAGACGGAAACAATTACTTGTAAGTTGTTCATCGGCCTCCTGCGCACATGGCTTGCTCATGCTGGGTCGGGTTTAGAGTCAATGGCATTTTTCGAAGTTCGACTATGAGTGCTTGAGTACAAAGGGCTGCATGGCTCGTCAACGAGAATAGACCATTTTTTTTCTCATGTTGATGTTTGGGATTCCTGCCTGCTCAACCTTTGCTACGTTGATTTGTTCTGATTGCGAACTCGTTGAGCACACCCTTTCCGCAACCGAACTACCTCGCTAGACCACATTCGGCAGCGCTGGCGGATTGACTTTTTTAGTCTTCCGTACGAGAGTTGTACATTCGAGTACAAAACAGTGGTCAATAGCTTCACTGTGTTAAGACGAAATTTCTACATTATGTTGTGATTAATTCTCTGCTTTCCTACCTCTGTGGCTTTTCCCCTGTGAAAGAATGGTGAACTTGGCATACTTTTGGGAAAACTATGGCAAGCAGATTCTCACTTCTGTCTATTGGGGCTTAGCCCCAACGTTACTTTTTTGTCTCTCCCTTGCACGGGCTTGATGGGGTCTTCCCATCCTTCGTTTTTCCTTCGCGGTCGCCTTTCCTCTTCTGTCTATGCTTGTCTTCCTTCTTTATCACATAAACGGTTATGTATTAGGGGGTTCCGGCACCAGATCCAACATAGTAAGTGGTTGTAAGGAATCAAGTCGAAAAGAAATGAACTGCAGTATTAAAAGCCCTCGTCGGAATCCATCTTGGAACAAGTAATAATGAATATTACATGTACGGGGAGGACATTCAATTCCACTGTCTTACTACAACGCTCACAATTTTCGCAAAACTGAATTCCCCCATTTGAAATGTGACATTAGCCAAAAAAGGATTTTGAAACCGCTCCATTTTCCTATTCCTAACCTCAAGTTTGTCTGTCGTCTAGGTGAACTTGGGCTGTCAGTTGATTGGAAGATATATGAGAAATACATTCTTTTGTATCTCCTAAGCAACTTCACAACCCAAGGTTCACAAGAGAGATGATGGAGAAACTTGATGCGCTTAATGAAGACTAATCTTATATGTCCAAGAAGTACAACAAGATAAAGAAAAGTGCAGAGTAGGATATTTGCACCATTACATTAACATACTCGATTGATGTGAAGCAAGCCCGTTGTTGAGTTGGTCTTGATATGAGCCCCATCGTCGCATTCAAGGACACTAAACAAATTGATTGAACTGAGATTGAACTTCATACCCAAAATAAATGATACCCAACGCTGTTTATTGACTGTATCTCGCTGGAGTATTTCGAACAAATAACTTGATGGCTTAGAGTTTATATCTATCTCTTTGGTTATTTGCTTTCTACAGAAGATGTGCACGGTGATAAATTTACGGAGTCAATTGCAGGACGAGGGTGGACTTCTCATATCCTACGTCTAGGTCAAGATGTCAGATTGCTTTATGGACCAGGCGGTGGAAACCGAAAGTCAGTGCTATGAGAACGAGTACGGTCTTTCGTTTCCCCGTACTGACGTTGTCCATCGTTGACCTTTTCCTCGTAAACAACCACACTGCAGCCAAGCTACCCTCTCTATTTTGCACTCTGGAGCAGTGAAGCCTTTTGATGTCAAAATAACCAGGAGAGCGAGATCTGTTTATCGAGTGCTTCCCATGTGTTGTGCATCCCATTTCCTCTTTGATATTGTTCGACAACTGTAATAAATTAAAGGGTCAGGAATTGGAAAGTTCTGTCTTGCAATTGGGAGACCCAGTTCACACATGCAAGTTACTTTCTGAATATGCTTGTCCATTTTTTTATTAAAGAAAAGGAAAAGACCCTGCAGCATCTACTTGTGCGACAGGTGGCACAGATCAAATTGTCCCGGTTATGAGATGGATACGGTTCAAAATGGCTCCCGGAAAGAACTGGAAGCTCAGAATACGCATGGCATGAAACTAAGACAAAACATCTCATAAGATTAGCGAATAACCGGGAAAAAGACGACCGCGCAGGATAGGAAGAAGGATGGGAAGACCCCACCAAGTTGTACAAGGATAAGTTATAACAATAATCGAGAAATATAGATGGCATGGATTTAGACCAGCATACAATTCTAAATATGCATAGGGTAATTATCGTTTCCAAATTAACATGTACTCTAGTCGAGGCTCAAAGTTGTCTAAACAAGATACTTAGTGGCTTGTGCTTGGCAAAGGATAATGATGAATTTCAAAGAAATGTAAGCAGTAGAATGAGAAGATTGTACTGAATAACCGCCCTGGATTCTTTAGACGCACTCCATGTTGATATTACTCGCGATGATAAACGGCTGATGGCATATGTGAGACTTTTGAAAAATATCATGAAGAAGACTACAGCTGCATGAAAATGGCTGATATTATATATTGGAATTTTGATAAATGTCACAAAGAAGGTCGAATGCTATTTGTCTTTGACAAGGTTGAGCTCTGCCTTGGTTCTCACGTGAAGAAATCTAACTATGAATACATCAATCATAAGGATATTCAGTTCAGGTTTGAATAAACTGTTGAAGGTGATGACATCAGCCCATGTAAATTATGTCGTAATTCCAATAACTGGGTTTCCTATAAAAATGCATTCTGTGCAAAAAATTTAGGAAAGAAATAAAATATTACTAATCTACGTAGTTAACATAGGAATATAATTGTCTGGTATAGGAATGACGTTTGGGTGTAATTTCAAACAAATCCCTGAAATATTCAAGGGGCACCCGTTAAATCTACATAAAAAACAGAGTATGAAAGTTCTTTTGAAGAGTTGATTGATACAACAGGATGCGTAATATGAGGTCTAAGATATTCTGTTTTATTGGATTTTTCAAGTCTAAAGGATTAACGATTTTTGGCATATTCCATATCAAAATCACCCCGAAAGATTCCGATCTCCCTTTGATATATAGGAGGGTTTAATGATCTTTGACACCAAACGAACCCTCATGAAGTATCTGAATCTTTAGCTCGTAATTTTTGGGTATGGGATCTCCCAAAAGTGGTTCATCCGGTAGATTTGAAAAATCGAATAAAATTCAGTTTGAAATAACATAAGAATACAAATTAATGTGACTGTCAGGTTGTGAGCTTGGTTCCATCTTGAAAATAATAAAGATAATAGATATAATAAATAAATATAGATGAAGATAATAAAAATCGCTCTATCTTTAAATTCAAGGTGTAAAGACTCTTCAGGATATCCAAGAAGTATGATTGTACATCACAATTTGTAGTGCACCAGAAATAACCAAAAAAAATTAAACCTCTTTCCTAATAATCCTATTTTTTCCCTTTTATTTTCCCCTTCCTTGATAATTACCCTGTAAAATCTCCTTTATGAAATTCATCTAGAGGAAAATTTTAATTTATCAGGGGTTTCAGAAATAGATTTGACGGATGTCTACAGGATAAATAACAAACTTAATGATAGTTGCTAGTGAACTCTATAGCAAGATGAGATGGCAATAAATGAATGCTTGTAAATTCAGTTACAAGGTATTCCTTCCATGTTGCATTCATTTATAAAAATGGTGCATTATGTTATGGAGGTTTAGGAGTGCCATAATTGAATAAATGATTGTTAGAAGAGGTGACGTGGTTTCTTGAGAGAATGTCACGTGGTGAGGTGAGTTGGTTTTGATTTATGAATTTTTTGGCGGATTCAAACTCCAAAGTACCCTACTCTCAACTATTCAAATTCTGAACTCAAATTCACCCTCCCAAACAAATGCTCCTTTTGTCAGTCAAGTAAATGGCAGTTTTGTAGTTTCGCATTGGTGTAAGGAATGATCAGCAACCAAGAAATTGATTGGGAGTTGAGGAATTTTATACCAAAGGGGCAACAAAATTATAGTGATGGTAGATCAAGTACCTTGTTTCAAGGCAGGAGGTTCACTTTTGGACATTGATCCAATACCTATAGACTTATCTTTGGATTTGCAACGTGAACAACCATTAGTGAAATTTGCAGAATAGTTGAGGATTGCTTCTTCTACCGTACCTGGCAAAACAAAGAAGGATGAGCGGTTTTGCATGGCGATATACCATTATGACCAAATACTCAATTATTTGGAAGACCCCAAGCATTTTGCACATATTCATGGTGGGAATTGCAAAAAGTCCATTTAGAAATCGACCGCTTTTAGTTTCATGGCAACATTTTTTATTAGCGACGAGCAAGGATTTACTACTTCTATGATATGTGACATGCTTTGCCAAAAATGGTTGAGGTACCTGAAGCAATACAAAGAAATGTGGGAGCTTAAGAACAAGTCTACTGGAGAAAGTCTTATAGAAAAGGAATGTGGCAAAGGGTGGAGAACTATAGAAGATAAATTGAATGGAATGTGCCCGCATTTTGCAAGAATGGAAGCCATGTTTGGGAACAAAGCCAACATTAGTCCACATACTACGATAAGTTTGGGAGATTTCAATCCCAATTTGAGCAAGGTCGGCAAGGAGGAGATCCATGAAAGTGCATAAGAGTGCTCTCAATTCCCATCTCCTCTAGAGGTGGTGCATGAGGACTCAAGGCCCCCATTTGTCCCAAACACCCAAGGGGTTGAGATTATACAAAGTGTAGGTGTGGACAATAGAATCATATCATCCAAGGATGAGTCACCATTTGTTGCAGCAATTGATGACTCACCTTTTGTTACACCACCTCCTTTAACTTCTATAGGAGATGGATCTGAGTGTGCTTTCATTGACCAAGAAGGGGAACATGACCCAAAGAGGAGAAAAGGTGGAATATCAGCAAGTAAGGTTTGGAGGTTGTCACCTAATATGTCATTGTCTCACAATTTAGCAAAAATTACCATGTTGAAGGCATGTACTATAGAATCTAGGGCAAGGTTATGATTAGCTGAACTAGAAGCCACAAACATGGGGAAAAGAGAGAAAAAATGATGAAAATGGAAGTTGAGCAAGTTAGATTAGAGATAAAGAGGATGAAAGTTGAAATTGAGAAGAAATTGAGTGTAGATAAAATGAAAGCTAGAGCAGATAAACACAAATTTAAGAAGAGGAGTTTGGATTCAAAGTGCACTCATGAAATCAAATTGAGTCTCATATAGGTAGGAAAATCTGCCAATGAAATAGGTCAATATTTCAAAGTGCTCACTCAAATTTATCATCCTACTCCAAATCCATCATACTCTAGTGATAGCAAATAGGGTACCAATATGTAACCTCATTATGATCATAATAAAAATGAGTTTTAGATCCTTGATTAAGGCTCTTCTAATTGGTTGATTGTTGCTTGTTGCCGCTCATTGTCGCTCATTGTCATAGAGTGCACAGTGTTGAGTTTGCACCTATGGCAAGTGGCACAGGCTGGGTTTCAAGCACTACTTGATAGCACTCGTAGGCGCTAAGTGACATTGGGTGATGCCCATAGCCACAAGGGTCTGCCAAGTTTGGAGAATTTAGTTAAATTCTATCTATGATGTGGATGGCGCACATAGGCATCATGTGACGCTTGGTT
Organism: Lunularia cruciata; assembly: GCA_948567375.1. NCBI lineage: Eukaryota > Viridiplantae > Streptophyta > Marchantiopsida > Lunulariales > Lunulariaceae > Lunularia > Lunularia cruciata. Next base: position 19,049,392 of record OX419761.1, on the reverse strand, counting down.
TGATACACAAGTGATACAAAACACATGACAAGGAGAAAAGAAAATGGATATGAGTATAAATGATAAATGTATAAATAAGTATAAATGAACAAAAGATGTATATAAATGTGGAACCAATCAAACATGTTACTATGGTAGAGGAGAAGTAGGTGAAGAAGAAGAGGAGATGCAACATGGCGTCTAAGTGCTACTATTGCATCCTCAAGTCTACGCTGGTATACATGATGTTGAATCCTAAATGGCTCAAAAACCACTAAAGGGGTCACTTGCTCTCATCCAAGTCTCTATACCTGATACTATATAGGTCACCACTATAAGAAATCAGTCTACCAGATGTCCACTCTTCTTCTGCCCAAGTAACAGCAGGCCTATCACCATGGACAAATCTGTCCAAAGCCCTCATCAAAGGGTCAAATGACCAAGTGTATGATGCTCTCTCTACCCTATAAGGACAGAAGTGAGTAGGGTGGATAGCACCATATAGACAGTTTCTATAATAAGAGAGTGCATAGTTATCTAGGATCAAAAGATCACGAAGAGGAAACCTAATGAAGTGAGATGCTCATATCACCTAACTCTAAGTCCTCTAAAATCAAAATCTTGTTGGATATCTGCCAAACAAAAATAGGCCATGAGGCAAGACCCGGTGTGAACTCCCTCAAGGGGTTCCAACCACTACCACATGTTCTGTAGAAACCACTCCACTTCATCCGGAGTAAGATCTATCCACAAGATAACCTCAAAGCAAAGCAAGCAGGACTGGATGAAATGGCTAACAATAGGACGTGCTACCCACCCTATAGGCCTTGATTATGTGTGAATGAACCAACAATGCCTAGTCATCCCACTCTCCTATGCACAAAAACCAATAGCACCTGAATCCATAATGATGCCAAACATCCACAACAATAATCTTCTTTTGCAAGGAGCATGAGAAGAGAATACATGGAATATGCTCTCTTGATAAACTAAGCCTCTCTCTAAACTCAGTTTGGGTCCCCTCAATCTCCACACTATGAGGAATGGGAGGCAAAAGTCTGGGTCTCTTGAATCACAACATTGCAAGGTAACACATAGGTCTCATCTATTACAAGGGTTGCATTAGTTTGGGTCTGCATCTCACTAAGACTATGAGTCTAGTGAGAAATAGTTTGAAGTTTGGGTCAAAGATAAGCCACAAAAGCCCTCACCTAAGCTAGACTACTCACTCTCCTCTGCCTGAGCATGAGCACTTTTTCACCTCTCCATAGCATATGCTACCTCTTGTGCATGAGTCTATAATTGGACCATATAACCCTCAGCCATGGCAGTTGCACCTAGGATGTCCAAGTCTGAATCAGCTAATTTCCATGCTCTTTGTAATACCAAGAGCTAGCCATATGATCTAGATGTGAAATTTGGTTTGAACATCATGGTATACATGATGGTCAAAATAGATGACATAGAAGTATCACCAAAAGAGTACTTCTACTAATAGAGCAGAAACCAAAATGGACTTGAGAACCTTAGAACCAATAGCAAGACATATGATTTAAAGGTGAGAATTGATTTGGTAACATCTGGAGGGATGTTACACATGATGGACTAAACAGATCAGAAAGAGGTATAACCAAAAGGGGACTTCTACTAATAGAGTAGGAACAAAAATATGCTTGAAATCTTTGAAGGCAATTTTGGAGGCCTAAACGGATGAATTAGGCCTTGAAAATGTGTGAAAACCCCCCCCCCTAATGGAGGTGAAGTTGGCCATCACTCCCCCTGGTTTGTCTCATTGAGAGCTTTCCAATGGTACCTTACTCATGTGATTTTGAGACTCCTACAAGAAGATTCCCAAAAGATTCCCTCTGGTCAAAGCTTGTTTGACCAGCTAGATAGGACCTAGACCGACATGTCACCCATCCAAATAATTAATCCAAAGGTAAAGCTTGCTGACATGTCACCTATCTGTGTGCCTAATCCTATGGTGGAGCTTCCTTGGAAGAGATCCTCTTTGTCTATATAATAAAGAGAAGGTGCTCCTTTGGGGCATGGAATGTTTTAGTGTGAAGTCTTTGTTTTCTCTCTTCTCCTGTCCTTGGAGTATTACACTCTCTCCATCTCATAATTGCTCAAGGTCAATGTTGCTCTCCTTGGCACAAGAGTCTCCTCTAGCTCACAAAGGAGTCTTTCTCTCTCTACTAAATAATCTACCTTGCTCCTCAAAGCTCTCCAATCTACTGAGCTCAACCAAAAGTCTCTCTTGCTCCTCTACACTCTCTACTCTAATCTCGCGCTCAACCAGAAGTCTCTCTTGCTCCTCTACACTCTCCACTCTACTCTTGTGCTCAACCAAAACTCTCTCTCTCTCTCTCTCTCTCTCTCTCTCTCTCTCTCTCTACACTCTCTAATCTACTCTCGTGCTCAACCAAAAGTCTCTTTCTCTCCTCAGCCACTTGAACAATCATCTAAAACATATGTGATGTCAAAAAAACAAGAAGAAGGTGAAGGGCAAGGAGTGAGGTGCCCCCTCCAGAGACAGAGAAAGGGGTGAAGGTGAAGAAGAGGGAGAAGGAGTTATCTCAACATGTGTCTCAACACAAATCTGTTGAACACCTATTCACAGCACTTCCACTAGCAGCAAATTCCAAATGGTACATTTAGTCATCTATCAAGTAAACCTTAATTTCTAATCAATCAATCCAATACACAAGTTCATTAAGTAAGGCATGTTAAATTAATTCATTTGTTAAATCCGTTGTATATACAACAGAACTTGGTGTGTTTTCAAACAATGAAAACATACAAATATGCAAAAACTCAAATCTAAGCAACCACTCACCATCCTCATCCTCGCCATCATCATCATTTTGTCCTCATCCTCACTCTTGATATCATCATGATCATCATCCTCCTCTACATGGCATATAATCTCCTCCTCTCCATAACTCAAGTACATCACTTCCTCCTTAGGAATGAAACCTCTCTCCACAAAGAGGTGAGTGAGTATCTGGCCAAGGAAAGTGACTCTGAACTTGCACCCCTTAGGTCTCCTCAATTGGCTTTGCAATCTATCCACCTTTGCAACAATAGCTTTGAATGCCAACTCTCCCAATCATAATCCTCCACACCAAATCTCCTTGTAATGCTCCGAGGACAAGAGAACTCTCCAAGAGAGATACAAGAGAGAAAACATGGGTTTCACACTCAATCCTCCAATGCCCCAAAAGAGCATCTTCTCTTTATTATATAGCAATGAGGATCCACTCAAAGGAAGATCCACCCTTGGATCAGATACATGGATTGGTGACCTGTCAGCAAGCTCCATCCTTGGATTAGTTGTTTGGATGGGTGACATGTTAGTCCTTGTCCTATCTAGTTGGTCAAATGGGTTTGACCAAAGGGAATCTTTAGGAATCTTCCTATAGGGAGCTCAAAATTGTGTAGGTAAGGTATCATTAGAAAGCTCTCAACAAGACAAATCATAGGGAGAAGAAGGTAATCCTTTTCCCTTTGAATGGCCGAGTCTTTTCCATTTTTTAGGCTTAATTCATCCATCCAAAATTGGCTCTAAATTTTTCAGACTATTTTTGGCTTTTGGTCTATTAGTACTCTTTTGGTGACATCTATGTTTCATCTAACTAGCCCATTGTACACAACATCTTTCTAGATGTTACCAAGCCAATTTCCACCTCTAGATAATATGTCTAGCTGCTTGTATTACACTCCTCAACTTTGGTGCTGAGAACCAAATGCCCATGTACAATCTTGGGCCTAATACTTGGTGCCACAAGTGCACCCATCAATTGGAAGAAAGGCTAAAAGAAGGATACACACATTGCTTGCCAAATACCTCTTTACAACCCTATCTTGCTAGGAAAACCAAGTTGAAATAGTTGTGTGAGGAACCATTCTCCTCCTTGATGTCCTCTCTCTAGGCATTACAAGTGCTTCTCTAACAACATCCACATTCAATTGAAACTACCTCCCCTTTACCATACCTGTGCATGAATTCTTGTCCCAAGAGTTGAAAAACTTAGTACATGGATGAACCTGCAAAATGCACAAACCACATTAACTCTAACTTCAATCCACAATCCCTAATAGCACTAGTCGCCGTTGGATGGCACTCAAAGTTGCCCAAGTACAAGAAAAAGATGCAAGGAAGTGTTAGTGTTGCTACTGAATAGAAAAAACCGCAAGGGGATGCTCGTCAGCACTGGCAGACACATGCACAAGGCCACAAGTTGTGCGGGATCGCAAAGTGACACCTGGTAATGCGGGTCCACACCCGCCAGTGTTGGGCATTGTAGCACCGGATGACGCTCATTGGCACCATGGGACAAGGAGGGTTTAGAGTTTAGGGCTAGGCGGTGGCACTAAGCAATGCCCATAGGCGCTGTGCATTGAGACCCCTTAACCCAAAATCTCCTTTCAAATTTGAGAAAAATAGGAAAAACCTGAGAAAACTTGCAAAAAATAAATGAGTAAAGCATTAAGAATACCTTGAGATGTGGGTAATGTAAGCCAAATGTGATTTTGAGGTTGAGTACATCAAGATTGACCTCTCTGATTCTAGTGACCGCAATTCAAATTTGATGCTTATTGGTCCAACACCATTTGATGAAGTTTGTTGGGTGCTGAATGGTGTGGAATCCAATCAGTCAATCTCCTTGTGTGTTTTTCATATATTCACCATCTACAATCTTTTTGTAACCCTAAATTTCTACCATGGAGAATAAAATTCAAATAAATCTGATTGCTTGCAAATTGCTTGCTCTCACTTGTTCTCTTCTACTTCTCCTCTCAAAATGGTCCTCTTCTACTCTCCTCTTGAAACTCCCCTCTACTCTGTCCCAAACCCTCTCTTCTCCTTCTACTCAATTTTGAAATAAGTCTGCTCAGTTTCCGCTCACTTTTGATCAGTTTTTGCTCACTTTCAAAATATGCTCACAATTTCTGGTCCTGACATCTCAAAAGTCTCTTGAACCTCTCTCAAACCTCCTTGTTTAGCCAAAAAATTGCCTACAAAAAACTGCCTGTGAAGATGTTTCAAAAGGTGCAAAACCACTAAGCTGATGTTTGATAAATTTTCTCCTTGAAACTTCCTCAAATTGTGAAACTTATGAGCAAGGGAATTTTATATAGGCTTCCACATGAAAAGGTTTATCTATAACATGACAAAATATATCTATAAATTGCACTCTTGATATTTGAATTTCAAATAGACTTAACCCAAATACAAACCGATTCATGAGCATCAACCGATGCCAATATGTGGTACTCCACATTGCCAACCGGCACACCAATTGTTATTTTTTAGAATTTGCATCTCCCAATGCCATTGCATAACATTAGTCGGGTGCCATTGAGCGGAGACAAACACCGTGGAGCACCAATGAGCAAAATACAAAAATAACCTATGGTTGGTGGCACCCATCATCTACGGGTGAGCGCCCATCAGCGTCTACAATAGCTCCTAACATCTATGAGAGAGTGCCCATGGGCGTCACCCAGCGCCACCAACGTCTATGGGTGAGCATCAGACAACATCACCTAGAGCCATCCAATGCCAACAATAAAAATCAAAATTCAACCCTATGGTTGGGGCTCCTAACACCCACCGGTGTCTTTTGGTGTCGTGTCATCATGCCACCCAACATACCTTAGCATATTCTCTACAATTTTTGAATTGGTGGCGTTTGTGTGGATGCACGCAACATATGATAATTTTTTTATAAGCTTTGGAAAAATAGTTTAAACATTACTTACAACAACAATTTTCCAACAAGATATTGGTTTGATCGAAAGAATGTAGGTGAATGATATTTTTATTATAAAGGAACATACTCTCATATTTCATTCTAGTATGTTTTGTAATACTCCACGGACAAGAAAAGAGAAAACATAGATTGCATACTCAAACATTCGATGCCCCAAGGGAGCACCTTCTCTTTATTATATAGACAAAGAGGATCTCCTCCAAGGAAACTCCACCAAAGGATAAGGGACACAGATAGGTGACATGTAAACAAGCTCCACCCTTGGATTACTTACTTGGATGGGTGACATGTCTGATCTAGGTCCTATCTGGTTGGTCAAACAAGCTTTGACCGGAGGGAATCTTTTAGGGAATCTTCTTGTAGGAATCTCAGAATCACGTGAGTAAGGTACCGTTGGAAAGCTCTCGACAAGACAAAGCAGGAGGAGAGGGAAGGCCAGCCTTTCCTCTGTTGGAGGGAGGAAATGTGCACATTTTCAAGGTCTAATTCATCCGTTTAGGCCTCCGAAATTGCCTTCAAAGATTTCAGGCATATTTCGGTTCCTACTCTATTAGTAGAAGTCCCCTTTTGGTGATACCTCTTTCTGATCTGTTTAGTTCACCATTTGTAACATCCTTCCAGATGTTACCAAACCAATTCTCACCTTTAAATCATATGTCTAGCTATTGATTCTAAGGTTCTCAAGTCTATTTCGGTTTTTGCCCTATTGGTAGAAGTACTCTTTTGGTGATACTTCTATCTCATCTATTTTGACCATCATGTATAACATCATTCTAGATGTTACCAAACTGAATTTCACATCTAGATCATATGGCTAGCTCTTGGTATTACAGACCTCCCTTTTAAGACGCAACGTCCTCGTTGTGCAATTGTTGCTCAAATGCTTGCACCAACACAGGTGCATGTGCCAAATTGGCAGTGGGCTCCCAGGTGGCTTCATAGAAGGGGTAACCTTTCCATTGTACTAGATAGTCCACCCATGGGTGGCGAGTACCATGCATGCGTTTTTGGAGAATCCACTCCACTTCATATTCCTTTGTGCCATCAATGAGTGTCGGACAAGGTCAAATGTCTGGTGTGGAATGACCTTGGCCTGATCGGGGAGCATATCTGCGTAGTAGAGAGACATGGAACACTGGATGGACCTTCATCTATGGTGGTAGCTCAAGGTGATAGGCCACAGTGCCGATGCAACGAAGAATCAAGAAAGGCCTAATAAAACGAGGTTTGAGCTTACGAGGTCCAACTAAGGTGAGGTTGGTTGTTGATAGCCACACTTGATTCCCAACATTGAACTCCATGTGCTGACGGTGTGCATCAGCATGTTGCTTCTCTCGATTTTGCACAATCTGTAATATGTGCTTGGCGCTCTCCACACCTTGTTGGATTTTAGAAACAAATGTGTTGACTGCATCGACCTTGGTAGCCACTGGATGGATCTTCATCAAGCTAGAAGGTGTGAAGGGATGCTCACCATACATGAGGAAGAACGGAGTGACATGGGTGGATGAATTCATTGAATTGTTGTAAGCAAATTCCACCAATGGGAGTAGGGTGTCCCACCTCTCTTGCTCTTCTAAGGTGAAGCCACGTAACATGTCTTCAATCGTGCGATTAGCCCGCTCTGTTTGGCCATCTATTTGGGGGTGGTAAGCTGTGGACATGGCCAACTTGATTTTGAAGAAACCAAAGAGTGTTCGCCAAAACAAGCTGGTGAATTGGATGCCTCTATCGGTGATGAGTACTCTAGACAAGCCATGGTGAGCAAAGACTGCATCTAAGTATAATTGAGCTAGTTGTGGAGCGGTCACCTCCTTGGTGGTAGGGCGTACATGAATCATTTTGCTGAGCTGGTCCACAAAGACCACAATGGAGTCAAACCCTGAGGTGGTCTTTGGTAATTCACAGACGAGATCCATACTCACTTGTTCCCAACGTTGGGTAGGAGTGGGGAGAGGTTGAAGGAGCCCTACAAGAGCTTGATTAGAAGCTTTGTTTTGTTGGCAAAGTAGGCAGCTACGCACATAGTCCATCACATCGTTGCTCATCTTGGGCCAATAGTAATGGCGCTTGATTGCATCCAAGGTCTTGTCTACTCCGACATGAGCTCCAATGGCCAAATCATGACATTTCGCTAGAATGGTGGTGTGTAATTCTGGGACATTTAGGATCCATAATCTGCCATCCCAAAAGGTGAGTCCTTGGGTACTGGTGACACCTTTGGATGATTGTGCTTCTACAATCTGTGGGTCAGTTTTTGTAGTAGCCAGAATCTCTTGCCAAAATTCAGGGTTAATCTTAACCTCTGCCACCAAGTTGTTGGCCATTGGCATGCGGGTGAATGCATCTGCAAGTTGCTTCTTACCTTCCACATAGGTGATTGTCATGTTGAAGCATTTTCGCCACTCTGCCCACCAAATTTGGTGACAAGATAGATCCTTTTGCGTCTTGAGGTAGACCAGAGGTTTGTGGTCTGTCTCTACTACAAATGCCTTCTTACCCAAGTAGTGCTTCCAATGCTTAGTTGCTAGAACAATGGCCAGCTCTTCTTGTTCTATGGTGTGGTAATTGCGCTCTGCTGGTAACAACTTTTGAGAGAAATATGCAATTGGATGCCATCCGTCATGCCATTCTTGTTGTAGGACTGCTCCTATTACTACCCTTGATGCATCTGTAGCTAACTTGATTGGACGTTTTTGGTCATACCACTTCAGGATTGGTGCATGTAGCAAGGCGGCCTTCAATTCTTGAAAGGCCAACTCTTGTGCAGTTCCTCATGTCCACTTTTTCCCCTTGCCAAGTAGTGCCGTTAAAGGCTGTGCAACCTTGGAGAAGTCCTTAACAAATCTACGATAGAATCCCGTCAACCCCAAGAAGCTCTTAAGTTGAGTCTTATCTTCTAGGGCACTCCATTTTTGAATGACCTCTATTTTATCTATCAATACTTGAATACCCTCTGCACTTACTCAATGCCCCAAGTAGTCTACTTTGGACTTGCCAAACTCACACTTTGAGATTTTGGCGTACAACTGATTCTGTCTTAGAATCTAGAGGACCTCTCGTAGATGTAGTTTGTGTTATGTCATCGTGCTACTGTATACTAAGATATCATCCAAGAAGACGATAATAGACTTATCCAAGTATGGACAAAATATGTCATTCATTAGACTCATGAAAGTGGCAGGTGCATTGGTGAGGCCAAAAGGCATCACAAGATACTCAAAGTGGCCATACTTGGTTCAAAAGGCAGTTTTGTGCACATCCTCCTCTGCAATTTGGATTTGATTGTAACCACTCCACAAGTCCAGTTTGGTGAAGTATCTAGCTCCATGGAGTTGATCAAACAGGTCATCAATGCAAGGTAAGGGGTATTTGTTCTTCACTGTTTGCTGTTTGAGACCCCGATAGTCAATGCACAGGCGCATTGTACCATCTTTCTTCTTCACAAACAAGACAAGGGCCCCATATGGTGATACGCTAGGTTGGATGAACCCTTTCTGCAGCATCTCCTCAATTTGAGTCTTACACTCCTCCAACTCATGAGGTGATAGGCGATATGGGGCCTTACAAGGAGGCGTCTCAATTTTGTGATCTACTCGCCTTTTTGGTGGTAATCCTGAGGGTAGATCATCGGGAAAGACATCTTGAAACTCATCCACCACATCCTTCAATTTCTCAGGAATTTGTCCATCGAGTTGTGCACTTTGGACTTCTCTTATTAGACCCATAAAACATCTATCGGTCTTACAGATAGTTGCCGTCCTTACGACATATAGAGGCAGTTTCTGCCTGTGTGATTTTTCTTTAACCCCAATGATTGACCATTGGTGGGTTCTCACTACTTTCTTCCTCCAATCCACCATAGGGTTGTATTGCTCCATCCATGGCATGCCTAAAATTGCATCATAACGAGCTAACTATATCACTTGCCACTCAATTGCTTCTTGATATTCTCCTACAAAGAGGGTTACCCATCTAGGTAATGATTCAATCCTCTCTGTTTGCCCATTTGGTAACTCTACTTCTTCACTTCCATCTCTCTCTAGATCCATTCCCAATCTTATTGCAATAGAGCGAGACAAGAAATTCTCTGTTGCTCTTGGATCTATTAATACTCTCACTTGATTACCTTCTAGGATTCCATTCACGACAATCAATTGTGAGGTTGCCTTTCGGGATCATTGCGCATTATTCTTCTTCCTTCCCTTGCTTCTCTGCTTCCTTATTAAGCCAGTAAGGCTGCGAGGTACATTTACTGGCGATCTTTGTTATCCAAAGTGATTTCCACCTCAATGTGCCTCTCCATGTTGTTCAAAGATCGCCTAAACGAAGGCCAAGGGCCTCTAGGGAAACAAGTGCAATAGTTGGTAGATATGTGCCCAATACGGCCACAATTGTAACAATGGCGTTGTTCTCCTTGAGTCCCTTCTCCTCGTGAGACTCCATCTCTTTGTTCTTCTACCCGTCCCCGCTCCCCTTGAAGCGGTTGTGCTCCTCGATCCCAGAATCAAAGGTTGCACAATTCCATCGTACTGGTCCACCCATGTGTGGCATTTCTGCCCGATAATGTTGAGGTGGAGCTACTCCTTCACCTCCACCTAATGCTCATGCTATTCTTTGCGCACAAACAATGGCTTCAAATACCGTGCAAGGATTTTGTACCATGACTTCTTGGTGAATCCGCTCTTTCAACCCTCGTTTGAAATTGTCGAAAGCCTCTGCTAGACTCATGTCGGTGATTGCAACTGGTAGGTCCAGAAAAGCCTCCACATACTCTTGTACGCTATTCTTCTGTCTCAATCCCCATAGTCGGGTTTGAGCCATCTGCACAAAATCCACCGATTGGAAATTCTTCAGTAGTCCTTCTTGCATTGCTGTCCATGTGACCTCCCTTCTCTCTGCCAGCATGGATCTTTCCCAAGCATCATACCATGTGAGGGCTTTATCGGTCAAGTACCCACATGCAAACACACTTGCAGCATGCTCTGTGATCTCTATTGAGAACAATCGGAAATATCAATTCATTCTCAAGATCCAATTTTCCACTACTCCCATCGAACGCTGCCCCTTGTAAGGCTCGATGTTGCATGTCTTCTTCATCCGGAGTAGCAACGTGGCTTCATCGTTGATAGGGTTCGTAGGCACGGGTGCCTCTCCAAGTACTTCAGTCGCAAGTACCGGGTTTTGAGACGGCTCTTCTTCTTGCATGGCTTGATCGTTCCTGAGGATCTGCACTTGACTTTGTAATGTCTCCATGGTCATCTTAATCTCTCAAAATTCATTCAACATCCCTTGCATTCCTTGCACCAGCTCTTGCAATTGCGGATCCATGGTTCCTGCAACACTCGATTGCTAATGTCTACTTCAATATAGAGTCAATATAATCACTCTGGAAGGCGCACAAACTATCGGAACTACCATTGGGACCTCAGAAGCTATCACTCGTGGATAATACTCCTCACCAAAATTCCTAACCACAAAATCTCTAAACATCACTTTTGGCCTCACTACATAACGGATTTCTACTTGAGTGTTGAAAGGGAGAGGATTTTGGACATTCATATCCATTATATCATAACAGAATGTAGATTGTCAAATCCCACTCTCTGTCATATATCACCATAGGTAGAATCACCGGGTTTGGTGAGTTCATCATTCTGTCCATGAATTCTGCACCAAAGTGATAAACTAGCGATACCCTCATCTACTCATGCTGGATGTACATAACCTTGATGTGGAATGGATTTGAGAATGGAAAGCTAGGTGCGGGAAATTGGCCTCCCGGCACATCCATCCCATTCGCTCTCTAAAGTCCTTCCTAAGTCTAGCAACTACTCTATGTTCTCCGCCTCAAATTACTCAGTTTCAGTAGTTTGTGTTATTTCAAGATGGGTAATCCACTCTCTTGGACTAAAACACTTGCTCTGATACCATTGTAATACTCCAAGGACAAGAGAAAAGAGAAAACACAAATTGCATACTCAAACATTCGATGCCCCAAGGGAGCACTTTCTCTTCATTATATAGACAAAGAGGATCTCCTCCAAAGAAGCTCCACCATAGGATCAGGGACACGGATAGGTGACATGTCAACAAGCTCCACCCTTGGATTACTTACTTGGATGGGTGACATGTCTAGTCTAGGTCCTATCTGGTTGGTCAAACAAGCTTTGACCAGAGGGAATCTTTTAGGGAATCTTCCTGTATGAATCTCAGAATCACGTGAGTAAGGTACCGTTGGAAAGCTCTAGATGAGACAAAGCAATGGGGGGGGAAGGCTAGCCTTTCCTCTGTTGGGGGGGGGATCCACACATTTTCAAGGCCTAATTCATCCGTTTAGGCCTCCGAAATTGCCTTCAAAGATTTCAGGCATATTTCAATTCCTACTCTATTAGTAGAAGTCCCCTTTTGGTGATATCTCTTTTTGATCTGTTTAGTCCATCATGTGTAACATCCTTCCAGATGTTACCAAACCAATTCTCACCTTTGAATCATATGTCTAGCTATTGGTTCTAAGGTTCTCAAGTCTATTTCGGTTTTTGCCCTATTGATAGAAGTACTCTTTTGGTGATACTTCTATCTGATCTATTTCAACCATCATGTATAACATCATTCTAGATGTTACCAAACTGAATTTCACATCTAGATCATATGGCTAGCTCTTGGTATTACATGTTGGTATGGTGAGCAAAGTATTGTTATATTTCATTCTAGCATGTTTGCATGGTGAGCAAGGCATTGTTGCATCACCCTTGACCTACTTTCTTCTTGACCTAGCTCTATTTCACTAAAAGACAACTTTGAATCTATTTGACTTTCATTGCTAAATCTTCCATCATCTTCCGACCAAACATCAAACCTACTGATTAAAAATTTTATGCAAAATAATGCAAACGGATACACATTTCAACAAACATGCATCTCTACTATTGTCTTTAAGTTGCACTCTAAGCTCAAGAAGAGAATGCCATCTAGCTTTCAAAACTCTTATTCAATGCTCATTTATCACCCTTGCTTTTGCCAAATATTGGTTGAACTTTTGCTTGTCCTCTATTTGGGAGCTTGCTTGAAAGCAAGGACTAGGTGATGCATGGATACATAACTTGAATCTCCTACAAGCTACTCTTTTGTCTCAAAACTGTGACACACTCCTCTCTAGTTCAAATCATTATGTAGTGATGATTTTTCAAACAAGTCATGTCATGACATGAGCTTGGCATTCTGCAAATAAAAAAATCAAATCTAACCTTTAATAAAAATAATGCAAATGTACACAAAGTACCACCAAAACTAAAACAAAGAATAAAACATATTATAGAACACTTACCTCCTATAAAATATATAATTCTCCTTTTATCATCATAAATCACTTGGCTATTTATGGAATATGAACCCTTTTTGCTAAAATAGATTTCTCCATCCATAGTGGGTCGAGCAGCAAGAGGAAACAATATTCCATCTACAAAACCAGCATAGCTAGGGAAACCTTTCTGGGAAAAAACAGCGGATATCCTCCTCTTCTCCTTGGGCTCAGGCCATGCAACTTGACTCCTCATCAAATTTAATATTGCGGTCATAACTTTATCTATAAAACCAATTGTAAAACCTGCACTAATACCTCATATCTTTTACTCCCTTGCAACAAAAGCTCCATTACCGTGATGCCCAAATCTTTCAAGAGCTAGAGCTACTTGGATCAACACAAGTGTTGGCTCTCGTTGGTAGTTTTTCCAAGAAATGCTATGCATTTTTATCAAATCTACTAATGTTGAAAAAGAATGAACATACATTCTAGTAAGTTGGAAAAAGGCCTTCACATCTAGATTTCTAAAACCTTTATCACAAATTCTCTACTTAAAAAATAAGTAACTTGGGGCTCCAAATATCTATGCAAATGTGCATATTCCCACTCACCAATCAATACTTCTGGCATGTCTAAATCTACTTCTCCATATTCATCCTCATCTTCTAATCTGTCATGCAAGGTTTACAAATCTAACTGTGAGGTCTCCCAATCCAACTTTATAATCCATTGTATGCTTTTCTTAATATTTCTAGTTAATTGACCACGAGCACTCCCTTTGGGCATGTTGTATTTGAACTCAGTACTCCTTGCTTGAATTTGGAATCACCAAAAATAAAAACTCAATTCATAAATCACTAGCTTGGTTTTACATGCTCTCAACATCCTTTGGGCATGTTGTATTCAACATTGTCCTCCTTGCTTGATAAAGCACAATGTCCTCTTTGCTTGATTACTTAATCACCAAAATTCACACTTTATCTTGGTCTGGGCAAGTTGTATTCAACACGGTCTACCTCACTTGATTCAGCACCTTGCCTCCTCCTCCTCACTTGATTCTACATGCTCTACTCTTCTCAATACAATAATTTTTTCTAGGCGCAATGACAAACTCACTACAAGATTAAAAAATTCATTTTGTAACTTGTACTAGTGGAACATTTGCATTTTTAAATATTAACTTAAGTATTTTAGATTTAGTTTCAAACTAATTTCATTTCCTCTTCCCGCCTTCACACAACCCACTGTAATCTCTTTCTTGCATAATCTTCAAATCTTCACTTCACTCTTCATATAGCATAATCCTCAAATCTTCACTCTGCTATCAATACTTTCTTGTTCTCGCACCGCTCGTCCTCCTTGTGCAATGCATTCTTGTTAGCTCAGATTTCTTGTTCTTGTCCTACTCGTCCTATCCTGCTCATGCAATTCATTTTGTTCTTTTGCATTCTCATATGTCATCTATTTTCACCAATTTTCTTGTTCTTGGGAGGAGGACAAGGAGCTCAATCCATCACCTATCTTAATCATCCCCATTTTGGTTGCCCATCCCACTCACTCCCTCTCCCCATTCATCCTAAACAAACTTGTTATTTATCTTAATGGGTAATTAATGCGCTATGGAGTGATAATAGAAATTTCCATATCCCTTATTTTCTACGAACCACATCATATGGAGTTTGCTAATAATAAGAAACTTGACCAGAACTCTGTAACAATCTCTTTTTGTCCCCGATCTGCATTCCGTACCAATTTAGTCCATGTTTTGTAATAATCTATATGAAAATATATAAATTTAATCAACATCTCATAATAATCTATATACAAATATACAAATTTAACCATTTTTAGTAATAATCTATATGAAAATATACAAAATTTTAATAAAAAAATTTGTATAACCAACATTTAGTAATAATCTCTATGAAAATATACAAATTTTAGTAAAACTATACCTGAAACCCCCGTTTGGATCTCGTTGCACTTCTTAATAGTCCCTTCTTCACCAATTTCATTATTGTAATGTTTAGGGAGACTTGTATTAAGCATATCTTCAATAGTAAAATCTATCTCAAATACAATTCATTCATATATAGATATATATTGAGGAACCGTACGACTTGCATAGCTCGGATATCTTAAGTGCGGTAGGGCAGATTTCTCATACAAACTCTATTGGGGCTTAGCCCCATGTTACCTTTTTTTGTCTCTCCCTTGTACGGCCTGATGGGGTCTTCCCATCCTTCATTTTTCCTATGCGATCCCCTTTTTCTTATCAGGGAACCATGCAACATACTTGGAGATTAACAACGCACGTCAACTACAGTACCAGACTTCATGAGAGCAAAACAAACTGTATTAAACCAGCAATTAAGTTACAGGTCTGGATCGTCATCTAAGATTCGCCAGACATCTGCACTAGTTGATAGAGTCATCATATCAATTATTATTCCTTCTCGATCCTAACGAGTATCTTTTTGGCCAGCTATGGTAGTAGAATGTATAGGTGGCTTAGACATAGCTGATGCTTTCGAGGACTTCTTAAACTCCTTTATTCGTTGCTGTCATACATTCCCTGTTCATTAGTCCAGATTTAGCTTTTGGGAGACCAGTTGGATTCCATTCCGTAACGTTTCTACGAGTATTATAAATTTTTTTAAGGTGTTGGAACGGTTTGACCCAAATCTTTTTATGGGGTTCTGATTTAGCTTTTGTGAAACCCCGTTGGATTCTGTTCCCTAAACGGATTTTCGCGTATCCCATATTCTCTTGATAGCACTGGAACATAAGGGGTTCCAAATAGAGAGTTAGGGGTAATGCACACGTCCCAAGATTCAACTGTCCTATTGGTAAGGTTCGCGACCGTAAAATGTTACAACAAATCTAAAAGGTGACGCGTAGCCCTTTACGGCAACGGGGTCTTCACTAGTTGAATCTCTCAAATTCTCCCATAAATCTAAACCCTAATATATTTCTGTTAGTCACAAATCTGTATTTGAAACCCTCTATAGTGACCCAAATGTTTGTATAAGCAGAGCCCAATAGCTATAAAATATTTATATCCAGGGTCATTGTGTTTATCAAAAATACCCATAAATATTAATGGTGATCTTTCAGACTCTAACTTTTGATAAGTCACTTAGATTAGGATTTTTGAAATTTGAAAATTGCCTCAGTTAATGATGGGTCCATGGTGGGCGGAAGTGACCTCAAATTCAAATTGAATGGAGTATTTCATCAAATTCAATTATGATGTCACTGGCCAATAGTTGCACTTTGCTCCACAATCAAATTACAAAATGTATTTGGGTGAGTTGGAGAGATGAATTAGATGGTGATGTTCTCATGATGATTGGAATGATGATTGGAACAAAAGAGAGGAAGATGAGGACCAGATGGAGTTGTTGATGAAGTGGTGGAAATTTGTGGGGAATCCCCTTACTTACAAAACAAAATTCAATGCACTTGTAGCACTGAATTTGCTTTGAAATATTTTAGGGGTTGAATCTAATAGCTTTTAGAAATTTAAATAGAAAGGATTTGTATTCTTTATATTCTTTAGTAGATTTAATCAAAGATCATTTTGTATTCAAGAATTCATCCAAGAGAGACCAAACTGCAATAGGGATCCAAGTTGCACTTGCTCTTGACTAGTACGGGCATCATGGCAATGGCATCAGCTCTGCTCAAGGGTTGAATGTATGGGAGATAGTGATGGCTCTACAATTAAATTTACCCATTGAGTAATGAGTGCAATCATTTGTAACTAACTTGGGAAAGGAAGTGAGATTGCTGAAGGAGAAAGAGTGACCATGGATTTCTTCTCATTTTGCAAAAAAAGAGTTCACGGGATACATTGGTTTAGTTGATGGAACTTTAATTTTTTTCTTCTCACAGACCCACTATTGATGGGGTAATTTATGTTAGCAGGAAGGGTATTTATTCTATCAATGGACAAGTGGTGTGTGATGACAAGAGAAGGATTAAAAACTTTGCAGGAAGTAAGTTTGCAATATATATCATTATGTTTTATTGTGTTGTTTTGGTGCTTGACTATGTATTCACACATGTTGTATCATTCTTGTAAGGGATGCCAGGTTCTTGCTATAATATGGCGTGCCTCAAAAGATCAACTTTCTAGACTCAATTGAACACAAGAGTAGAATTTGATTTGTTTGACAAACAGCAAGTCTTTCTAGGAGACTCTGCATACTTTCCCATGAGATTTAGCTCCATCTTTCAAACAAACTAGGAAAAAAAGAAAGTTACCTTCAACAAATATATTGCTTAAGCTAGGGTACTTAATGAGCATTGCATTGGCATCTTGAAAGTGAGATGATATTCCTTGAAAGCAATCCAAGTTCAACTAAATCCTACATCTTGCAATGCTTATGTGCTAATAAAATGTGTCACAACATGTATTATTCTACATAACTTCCTCATCAATTGAGCTTGTTATTTTGGTAGAAGAAGATTTTGTGCATTTAGATGTAGTGAAGGAATTAGAAAATGATGTTGCAAACCATAGTGCGTATGATTACCCCTAAAGAACAGGGAGGAGATTAGGATCTTTGTAATCAAAAATTGTCTTGCTCTTTTGAATGCAAGACAATGAAATATAACATAATAAAATGATGTTTCAATTGTGCATCATTTTGGTGTAATGTGTGTGCTTTCCTTTGTTCCTTGAGTACATGAAGATTTGATTACTATTGGTCATGCTTTGGGTCTAGATCCAAAGGTCCTAGGGTATTTAAATAAATCTCACTCTTGTCTTTCTAAATAGGAGTGAAAATAGGATTTAGAAGGGAGTGAGATTTAGTACATGAAGAGTGTTCATGTTTATGATATTTTGTGAGCAAAGTTTGTGAAAAAGGCATAATATCTAGGATTTTTGTATTTAAGAGAAGGTTGGGGTTTAGTATAGTTCTTGGGTCCATTCTAGAGGGAGAAGTTCTGATTAGGAAAAAAAATAAGGAAGAGTGATTGATTTCTTTCCAAGCATGGACAAGATTGGAATAGAGTTTATTTGTTGATTTTTGTTTGTAATTAGTTCCAATGTTCTACATAGATTTATTGATTTTTCTTGGTACTAATTTCCATATTCTACACATCACAATTGTTTATAAAATTTAGTCAAAATTCATATCCATTTCATACTACTTGCTTGTAAATTTGGGAGAAATATGAATTTTACACAATGATATTTATGCAAATAATTTGAAAGTGCACTATATTGAGGAAAAGCTTTTGCATAGACTGCAAAAGTAGCCAAGGAGTCCCCTTGTTTTGGTTGCAACTTGCAATGTGAACAATGATGCAGAACATAGTCCCAAAAAGAGTCTCATTAATCAAGAATTTTTATAGGAGGAAATAGTCTTGATAGAGAGAACAAGATAAAGGAGAGAGATTCATTGAAGCTAAAGGGAGTCCCAATAATTTGGAATTTTTATAGGAGGAGATACTTACTCCCAAGAAGAGAGAAATTAGGGTTAGGTGAGAGTCAAAGGGAGAGAAATTTATTGATCAAGAAGAGAGAAAAAAAGAGTTTAAAGGGTTTTGGGGAGAGAGGAAGAGTATCAAATTGAAAAGTGCAGAGAGAGCAAGGAGTTGGGAATGGATAGTGAAGAAGGGTTTGAGAAGGAGTGCTCAAAAATCTAGGAGAGTATAGTCAGCATGGAAAGAAGGGAACAAGAGCAATTTGTGGCTTGGAAGAGAGATGTTGTAGGTCTTGGATCAATCACCATGGAGAAAGTCACATAAGAGAAGAGAAAAGATTTGAAGGTCATCTTCCAAAATCATGGAAAAGTACCAAAGTGTTTTGGAGGAAGAAACTTCAAAGGAGTAGTGGCTTGTGAAATTTCAGTCACATAGACTACATGCCTTAGATGGCATTAGATGGACATAACACAAATTTCAAGTGTTGTTTGATAGATTTGACAGGATGATTTAGATACAAATGGGTTGAAAATTGAAATGGGTATTGAAAACCCACATCCCCATGTGAGTTTTATATTTTGATTTCTATTTGATTTGAGGCGATTTATAGATTGATTATGTGATTGATGATTGATCTGAGAAGTTTTAGGCTGCACACACTTGCTCACATCCAACCTAATTGCTTGGACTATGCAATCCGTGCAAGCTGGTTTGTGTGGACTACATGGCCGCTCGGCATATAGGGTTGAGGGAATTGGGCTTGCATAGAGGTATTTTTACTAGTCATTGCACCCTTAACTACATTGGAAGATATTTTAGAACATGCTTGTTTTAACATAAAATCATGTTGATTAGCATGCTTGTTTTAAGTTGTATGACATAGTGGTTTTTTTCATGTGTATGGAATTTAAGTACCATGTTGATTAACATACTTGTTTTAAGTTGTATGACATAGTGGAAGGTTTGAATTCTTAACTTGATGGATTTCTATAAGTGATTTAGGTTTTCACTTAGGATACTTGTAAAAGAAGTTTGTGAGTGATGAAAGCATCCAAAGCGTTAAGTTCTTAAAATTATCTTATACCCTTATAGACTTGATTCCAAAGAGGATTATTATTCCAAATCATATGAAAAATTTTATGTTTGTGAAGAGAAGAAGAGAGACACTTAGACAAGAAAGTGCTTTAATTAATGCCTTCATAAAGTCTTATGGAATGTCCATAATCCATAATGGTTTATGGGTTTTGATTTTTGGGACCAATAAAAATTTTATGGATTTTAATATTTCACCGATAACTTACTCATAAATGTGTTTATGAATACTTGCGTGTATTCATTAAGTCAGAACTGAAACCCCCTATTGTATGGAATAGTTACCATCATGTACTAAGTTTGCCCATACTTGGGACAAGGATACGCGGATTGGTAAAGTATGTGGGAGAGAGCTATGCCTTTCTAATTCTATGATAATTGGGGCATTTTGTTTGCCTAGGGAGACACTTGACATTGGAAGACGTTTCCACATGCTTTGGTAGAAGATTGGTTTCACATCCATGATAGGTTAACATAGAGATAGTTGGTGAGGTATTATGCATATCCTGCATTTAGGCCATTTTTCCAACTACTATGTTCACTTCTTAATTCCAACTATACGTCCCAAGCTAGTTGATGGGAATATCATATTGATATTGGATAGTAAGATGGCTAGATCTACTATAGTGGACTATGATTGGGTAGTGTTGATATTTACTTGCTATTGAGGTAAAGTTGTTCATCATCTATATGCAGCTTCACCACTTAGATGGCAAGTGCTTTTGTGTGACTCATGCCGGATAGGTTCTCACACACTTGTTCATGGAGAGAGGATTATTGAGTGACAATGAGGTTGTATATGGGCCTAGCTACAAAGAGGAGGATCTTGAGGTCCATGAGGGTAAGGAACAAGGAGAGCAAACACATGAGGAGGACTAAGATGACCAAGGTGAATGAGAGTATTATTTCAAACACATTATGAGTGTGTGTTTGCTTTGAGCATAGAATTGTACCTTTTTAGAAAAAATTTATTTATATATGCATGTGGAAAAATGGAGCATATTTTATGATTGTACTATTGCCTCACTATTTTTAACACTAAACTCAATGACAAACCCTCATGGATGATTGATGTCACTACATTTGCTATGTATGAATCTTCCCAAACTACATGCTTTGTTCATTGTCATTGTTGAATAATTATTCAGCTACTTGAACCTAAAGTAATGAGTATTTGTATACATGTCGCCTTCCACTTGTCACCTCTAGTCAATGATGTTAAATTCCATAGTCCACATGGAGTGAACTTAGCACATGATGATCCATCATTACCCAAGATACATGATGATCCAATAGAGAGAGAGGGGGTTGAGTTAGATGCATTTCATACACTAGGCTTAGGGCACTCCAAGATGACCACATCCTTGTTGGGAAAGGGAGAGAAGGACTTTTGAGAGAGTATACTATTTAAGAGTGAGTTGCTCCTTGATCATAGAGTAGAATACCTTAGCATGAGAGGAGATTAGCTGAGCAAGAGGAGCATATCCATCTAGAAAAGCATATTTTGTTTGAGAGAGAGAGTAGATTAGAAGAGCAAGAAATGCACCATTGGGTAGAAAAGAGTAGTTTAGGTAAGAGGTTAGTAGTTAGTTAGGATTATCAAGGAGAGGGAGGTAGAGGAGAAAGAATGAGTTGAGAGGTTAGCAAAGTTGGATACACTCATTACTGATAGGGTTGAAATATTGGACAAGTTAGATGGACTTATTAAGGATAGAGAGTTGAGGGTAGAGGGATATAGGATTCAAGAGATCTTTTATATGAGAGAGTTGAACTATAATATGGAGATTTTGGAGAGGACATAGAGGACTTTGCATGAGGTGAGGTCTCAGCTAAGTGATCTCAAGGATGCATATGAGGGAGGAGGCTACAAAATAGCTTGTAAGGAGGCTACTAAATAGCTTGAGGTAAAGATGTCATGGTTCCCTTGGGAGTTTCTACCTATGGATGCGGGGACTCAAATAGATCTACACTATGTCCATGATAGGGTTGGGTCTCATCCTTGTGAGATAAGGGCTACATAGACATCTCCAAGTGGGCATCACCTTGGTGAGACTAGAGCTACATCATATGGAGAGACTTCTTTGGTTTGGCAAGCAAATCAGACTTTGTTGACTCTCATTAAAGGCCCAAGGAAGGAGCCTC
Organism: Lunularia cruciata; assembly: GCA_948567375.1. Classification (NCBI taxonomy): domain Eukaryota; kingdom Viridiplantae; phylum Streptophyta; class Marchantiopsida; order Lunulariales; family Lunulariaceae; genus Lunularia; species Lunularia cruciata. The sequence goes on along the minus strand of OX419761.1, from coordinate 19,027,657 downwards.
ATTTGCATACAAGGGCACATATTGTGTCTTGGAGACACTGCTCTTCATATGATCTTGCATCCCCAATACACTTGAGAGATACTATTGAAGAGATTATGTGGCTTCATGAGAGGAAGATATCTTTGAAGGGTGAGGTTTCTAGAATCACTCGGATAAGAGAGAGAGGATGAGCTTACTTAGATTTTTCATACCACATATCATTTTCCACATTGATTTGAGGATGATGATTCTAATATTGGATGTGAGTTGTTTAGCTGACATGCAAATTCCTAATAGTCCAAGATTGTTAGATTGGTGTGCTATTGCTATGAGGAGAGATGGAGGTATTATATTATGAGTAGTACTTTATGGTATATCCTACAGCTTGGCATTTGTGAATTTATAGAGTCTTGTGTCATTCACTTTGAGTTTATTATTTGGACTAGTGGATTGAAGTGGAACGTTGAGATACTATTGTGCTCTATGTGAGATTAGGCATTTTTCCCACTTGGTGTACACATTGGCTCACTTCTCATGGCATGCTTGGCTGAGACAAATGGATATAGTGATGAGTATATAGGTTTCATGGTTAGGCTTTATAGTACATTACATCATTAGGTTTATCTATCAAAGATATTTTGAATCTAGATATTGAAGCTCTAACTTATTGTAGAAAACATCCACATGACGCTATACATTCTCCTACATTTTTTCCTATTGATACACTTGGTACTTCATACACCTCATAATTGGAGCTCCTAGTAGCTCCACAAGATTGATATAGGCCATCCACATATCTTGCTAGTAGTTTTTTAAATAAAAGTGGACCTAAGGTAGATTTAGAGATTACAGTTCTAGTCCTTATGAGCTTTTGGGAAAAAAATTTCATGGTCCTCATGAGAGTAGATGGATGTGGTGCTATAGTCCTTTCTTTATTTGCATCACACTCTATTGGCACTTTCATGGTGCATTTCAATGGCATGTTATGCAATTTATAGAGCATGTTATGTAGGCTATGTGTATTAATGTAATTTACACTCACCCAATTTGGGTGTGTCTATACTATATATGTTCATGGAACTATTCATATTGATAATTGTATATATAATATTTAATTTCTTGTACTCTTATTCACTCACATGTTTCAATACACAAGTGTTCCACCATCTTAACCAGTTAATGGATTAGTCATTAAATTATCATAAACTCATGACTAAACTCATTTGAATATTAAAGAGCTTTGAATTGTTAACAAGTATTAGTTATTCTAAAGTATTCAAGACCATATTTGAATATTAAAGATTTTGAAATATTTTGAAGTACTAAAGAGTTTTGAATATTAAATTTAAACTTCAAGATACTCTCCCAAACTCTTAGATCTCCTTTCTCATGCTGCAAGGATTGTGTGGTCCACCTAGACCATTAAAATTGAGAATATGGCCAATGAAAACTGCACAAGAAAGAACTAGTTTTTTATGAACACTATGAAGGAAATTTTACAAATGAAACAAAAGTAGCTTGTAACATTACAAGCACATGCAAAACACAAGATACATTAAACCAATTAATGAGAAGCATAGGAGATAACAAGAGCATATGAAAGGTTTCAAAGGAGCAAGAATACATAAACTTTATAGTGATATAAAGTTCATATAAATAAGTTACATAAAAGTGTCACTAGGTGTGATATGTAGAAAAATAAAAATTTTAATCTCATAGTAACTCTCATTCATAGGAGGAGTCTATGTCAATCCCACTAGCACAATCTGGGGTGTAATCTGGATTTTAATTAGGCACAAGAAACTTGGAGTCCACATTATAATTATTACTAGATCCATAAGCTACTAAATCTATATCATAAAGTGTTGTAACAATACTCTTGATTTCACCTTGGGTCTTTTGAGCCCTAGTTAATTCAAGTCTAATGGAGTAAAATTGCTTTCTTCTCTTTGATACTCATTTTCTCTACTTTAGATCTCATTTTCTTGGTTCTAAACATATTCTTGGCCTCAAGTTTTTTCATAGTCTTCTCTTACTTTGCAACCTTTGAAGCTTCAATCTCAACTATTTTACATATTTCTCTAGCTTTGAGAGATTCACTCTTTAATTTGCTATGGCTAGCCAAATCTTGAGACAAAGAAGCAATAGCAAGTGTAATCTTAGTTGCTTTAGAAATCCTTCAAATCCTCCAAGGTTCATTTTCCTTCTTTCTTACTACTATGATGGTCTCCTCTATCTCCTTGGATGCTTCTCTTGTCTCCTCCTCTATTACTTCTATTGTTTCCTCCTCCTTTGCAGCTCTTGAGTGATGCTCTTCTTGTCCTTTCAAGGGATTCTTGTGCTCAACATGTGCTCTAATCAAGCATGGACTATCATCCTCAGATCCTAACTCATTACACCCTAATCAACATTTTGAACTTCTTCATCAAACACATTAAAAAAGTCTTCAAATGGCCCTATAGTACTCAAGACAAAAAAGCAACAAGAATTGAGTCTGAAGCTTGAATTGATACCAAAAGTGAATTCTCTCCTAAATCTCCCTCCTCCTCTATGCATGTTCCATCAAATATTCAAACCTCCTCTTTGACACTACCACCAATACTCACCAAAGCTAGAGGAGATATATTGGCTTGACCACCAAACATAGAATTTAGAATCATAGAATCATTCTATCAAAATATGGGCATAAATCATTTAGTTTGTCCTCATGGATCTCCATCCTCTCTTCAATTCCTTTGTGGTAATACCCTCCCTCGTGCAATTGTATTTTCAATCTCTTGCATGCTTGTATAATTTCATGTACATTTCTTATACAACATTTCACCATTCATAGAAGTTGGAAATCGTCTTCCATGTCACGTAGAGTAAGTGGCTATGTAGCTAAAAGCAATGCTCCTTGCATTAGTCCCTTATTATTCCCACCATGAATTTGACTAAAATGTTCAAGATCATCCAAATAATCCAAAATCTATGCAAAATGATGAGGAATCATTTGGAATCTTTTATCATCACATGTTGCTCCTTTACTAATTCTAGTCAAAGGAGCAAAGAAGCACTCTTTGCTCCTTTGCTAGTGATGATAGAAATAGAAATAGAAATACTCATTTTCTTGAGTAACTCTTGGAATCCTAATTTGGGAGCACATGGGGATTGAGCTTCTTGGGTTTTTGCCACTCACTGAATTGAGGCATGGGGTGGATGCTTGAAATTGGTCAATGGTTACAATTTCATTGTGAGACTTCAATTTGCATGCATACATTCCTAGCCAATGTAAGGGATTGTCGGGGTTACTTAGTATGCGCTTATTCATTCACACAAAGAAAAGAGCACCATTTGGACTAAGTCACCTATATGTAGAAAAGACAACTCAAAACTTAGGAAGGAAATTTTTTTCAAAAATACAAGGCACATGATAATTCATTAACATGTATACTTGGCAAGAAATTATTAGTTAACACTAACAACTAACCTAATCAACTAAGCAGGTAAATTGTCCTTAATAAAGCCCCATAAAATTGAAATTGAAACCTTCCTAACCATAAAATAGTTTGAGCACCCATAAAATAGTTTACAAGAGCTTTCATTTTTTGGAAACTACCTTTTATGGATGCACATAAAATTTTATTACTGATCTTAGTGAGCTACCCATAAAATTCAAAATTTTTGGAATCTGAAACCCTTTATGAGTGAGAAAAACATGTCCTTGTGTGAAAAAAAGAAGGATGGGAAGACCCCATCAAGCCATACAAGGAAAAGACAAAGAGGGTAAAATAGGACTAAGCCTCAACAGTATTGGTAGGAGGAACCTGCCCTACAACACCTAAGATATCTAAGCTATGCAAGTCATATGGTTTAAAATATATTGTGAAATATGAGAGTGAAAATGATACCCCTTAATATCTAGGATGAAATGCCTTTGCATACTCCTTGACAAATATGTCAAACACCACATCCATTGCTCCACATAACTCCAAGGCTAGAGGAACAAAGAGGTGACCTTGCTGCATACCTATATACTTGGAGACCTTATCTAATGCCACTTCACTCACCATCTATCTAGGAGGATAGGTGATCACTTCCTCCAACATCATATCACGTGTAGGATTTATAACCACAATATATGTTATTATTGCCTAATCATCTCAAACCAGAAAATCCAAGTCTAGCTTGACACTCCCTACGTGGGGGATTTAGATACATTGCTCCTTTAAATCATCCTTTAAATGCATGAGTGATGTATCCTACGTAACTCCAAGGCTAGAGGAACAAAGAGGTGACCTTGCTACATACCCCTCTACTTGGTGTTTGTTGCTGCCCATCCAAGAGGACAAGTGATCACTCCTTCCAACACCACATCACATGTAGGGTCTATAACCACAATATATACTACTATCACCTAATCATCTCAAACTAAGGAATCCAAGTCTAGCTTGACACTCCCTACTTGTAGGATTTAGATACATTCCTCCTTTAAATCATCCTTTAAATGTATGAGCAATGTATCATACATAACTCCAAGGCTAGAGGAACAAAGATGTGATCTTGCTACCCATATACTTGGAGTTCTTATCTATTACCACTTTTCTTGCCATCTATCCAACAAGATGTGTGATCACTCCCTCCCAACATTGCATCACATGTAAGGTCTATAACCACAATATATGCTACTATCACCTAATCATCTCAAACCAAAAAATCCAAGTCTAGCTTGACACTCCCTACTTGTAGGATTTAGATACATTTCTCCTTTAAATCCTCCTTTAAATGTATGACCAATGTATCCTACATAACTCCAAGGCTAGAGGAACAAAGAGGTGACTTGCTGCATACCCATATACTTGGAGACCTTGTCCATTGCCACTTCTCTTGCCACTCATCTAGGAGGATAGGTGATCACTCCCTCCAACACCACATCACGTGTAGGGTCTATAACCACAACATATGCTACTATCACCCAATTATCTCAAACCAAGTTTAATTTTGCCCTAAATTGTGTTATCTACAAAGCATACCAACACTACCTCCACAAGCAAGGTATCCAATTTCTCGTGCCATAGCAAACACTATATCCTTGGGAGCATCGTGGGTAGTTATCCTCTATCCTCCAAAAGGACACCATGTCATATGCACCATTATTTCATCTAGTGTGGAACCACACTCACAAGTGAGTAATGAAGATGCAAATAGGTGGACAAAACCTAGGCAAAATCCCCAGCACTATAGAGAAAGTAGCTTGTGCAAGTCAAAATGCCTTAATGCATAGTCAAGCTACAATTCAAAAGCTTACACCCTCCTGGAGCTAGAGCAAGAGCACAAACATGCTCTAGTAGCACAAGAAATTGATGAATCAACTAAGAGAGAATGTAATGTATGTTGAAATTGTCACTCCATCAAGGAAGATTACAAACCTCTAGTCCAATTTTTAATAGGAAAGCAAAGGATGGAGGTATTCTCATGCCTATGGAGATATATTTTCTCTTGTTTATGGCAATAACACCTAGAGAGAAAAAAATCCTTCTTCCACTCTCACTCACATACATCTCCAAGATTAGCCTATCACCGACCACAAAATGGGAAGAAAATAGAGGTATCAAGAGTGCCCAATTATCCAAAAGTGCTACAAGTGATATCTCTCCATAGAAAGTAGGCCTACTTCTCCACACAAGATTAGTAAAGATGTATGTGTATGAGCTAAATTCCCTATCACGCACCCAAATGTCCTTGGTGTAATTATCTCACAATTCAATGGTCCACTTGTATGGTGATGCTTGACTTACATCTCAGCCAATCCCAACAACAACATCAGAAACCTTTCCTTTTGCTTCTACTTTAAATGGAAGAAGGTGACTGCATGTTCTTTAATATAATATGATTTCTCAATTTGTCCTCATCATTGCAATAACTTTAGCAATATCAAAAATGAACAACAACTAAATGAGCATCTAGCTTGCAACTTCCTACTTGTAAGATATCGGTAATTATTACATTGAGTAGTGTACATCTCTTCTTAATGAAAGCCACTATGTGAGCTCTCACTCTCCTTGAGAAAGTAGACCAAGCAAGTCTAACTACCATTCAATATGTATTATTGAATATAAACCATATTATCTGTTTTAATGTATATAATATATTATCATGAACACTATTGGGCTCTCCAAATTGAGCACATCATAGGATGTGTATACTCAATATATCATATGAACATCCAAAAACATAATAGTCAAGTAGATTTGGAAGTATTAAGTGTGATAAACACAACTATATATAAAGTGTCAAAGTAAAGTTCTCTAGTGAGAAATAGAAGTACTCAAAGCAAAAAAATAGAGCTAAGCTCCAAAATCTGGACTTCTAAAAGAGAGAATCCTAACACTATCAAGAAAAATCATATCAATGATTATACTAGTAAGAGCAGGAGAATGCTTATACTCACTAGGTTTTACTTGAATCCTCTAGAGTGTAAGGATACAAAGTCTATGAATGGAAAGAGCAAGACTAAAATAACTTGATTTTAGACTCATGATTTCACATCCTTGAATATCTTTCTCATAATGGATTCTAAAAGAAAATAGCAACTTTTGTTAACCTATTTGTTAACAAAAGTACTACCAAGGTCAATGCTACTCAAAACTCTTGTTGTGACAACATAATGTTGACTATATAGTAGTAAAATAATAAGAAACATGTTGTGCTCACAAGGATACATGTTAGAAATGGTCAAATACAAAGGAAATTCTTACAATGCAATACTTTATTGTTTCCTATTTTGCCTCTTGGGCAAATACCACCCCATGTAAAAGTGTATTGCAAAGGGTGGAAGGAATGTAGTACATGTGTCTTCTTTAAGCTTGTCACACATTGTCCAAATCTGGTAGTAAAAGATATTGCTCTAGTTGATTTAAATTTGTTGTAGATATATTTGAAAAAGTTGGTTTGATTTAGTGTTAAATATATGGTCCATTTAGTTTGGAATAACTGCATTATGGGAGCCACAAGTGCTCTCCTTTCTGGGTCTTTGTAATTTCTATTCTCCAACCATTACTTACATAGATCTTTCTTTGTTGAAGGATTTTTAATTGCTATCCTCCAACCATTACTTATAGATCTTTGTTGAAGGATTTGGCTATCTTCTTGTTCATCTCCTCTCCCACATTGTTGAACTTGGTGTCAAACATAATTACTTCTAAGACTCCTACATCTAGACCAAGCATCATTTTCCATTATGCTTTTGTCCATGCCTTTGGATTACCACAAAGATTCCATGGTTCTTTGTGCTAGGTACTCCTCAAATCTTGGGTAATGGTTAGAGAACTAAAGTCCCAATTCCAAAGTAAGGTCAAATGATTACTCTAGAGCAACTCACTTTTAATGTGCATGTCCCACTTATCCACTGCTAGGTAGAAAAGGATAATAGTTGGAAATTTTCTCATTCTCTTCTTGCTTGCACTATCTTGCCACTAACAAAGAATTACCCACCCACAAAATTTTGAAGTTTGAAGAATCTAAAGTTACTCTTTGCTCTTTGGATTACTCTTAGAAAATCCTTGCAAATTTTTATGTTTTCTTTCTCATTGATTTATAGAAGCATTGGACCTATAGGCAAAAAATGTCCAAAAAGAAATTATTTTATACAGTACCCCTCCAAACCCAAAAGCTGAAATTGCTTGGCCAACACTCAATATTATAGTTAAGGCTCTTTTGCCAATGGTCTTCAATGGGTGCACAATAAATATCCTCACATGAGAACTCTTTGGTGAGCACCAATGGTCCTTAGTGGTAGTTCTTTGCTTATGTGGTGGTGACATTCAAATTTTTGTACTATCTTTGATTCTAAAATATTTGAGCAAAGAACTTTCATACCATTTTTCTTCATGTTTGGCCAGTTTTTCACTTGAGTTCCTTGTACCTCCTTTTGTGTACCTTAAAAAATCTTCATAGCTTAGTTCTTTGTACCTCAACATGTCAAAGAAGGATCCAAGAATGCACCAACAAGAGGTTTCTTCTCCCAAATATGAAAAATTCTTCCTTGAACTTTATAGAAAGAAAGAAAATGAAGCAAAAATGAAAAATTACAAAAATGTAGACACCACCTTAATGGTGTTATAAATTTTGACTATGTGACTATATCTTCTTAGAAGTGCCATCTATAACCTACTCATCTTAGAGCTTTGGAAGAAGACTTGGCCCTAACAAAATGAGAAAATGGTTACATGCAATACTATCAAATATACATAAATAGATGAGGTAAGTATGTAACTTCCATTCAAGATCTTATCAAAATAGAGTCCCCATATATATTCTTGAAATTGGAGATAAGTGAGTAATAGTTGTGGCATGGACCAAGACATCAAAGATGAAAGAGGAAAAATCTTCCACTCTTAAAGAAGAGTCTAAACACTTAAGCAACTTATTGGGATATCTTGGTTGAAAATCTAAGAAAGAAAGAATAAATAGTGGACTCCAAGCTTGGAATTTACAAGTGAGGACTTCTGATCCAAAGTGCTCTAAGTATATTGCAAACTTTAAGGTAAAAACCTCAAACTAAGTTTCTCATAGGCCTAATACATGGGTATTATTTGAAAAAGAAGAGGAAATATATGAAGATAAAGCAACTACAACTTCTCTCAAAGTGGTAAAGTGAGCTATTGGAATCAAAGATCCCTAAAAGAATCTCCCTAATTTGTACTCTTGGTAGATGCAAACTATATGAACTCAAAAAACCATGATCCAAATGACCCATCTATAGAAAAATATGGAGAATAGAGTTAAGCATGAGAAAATGGCCTATCCATAGACAAAGGTGGAAAATGGAGTAACACATGAGTAAAAAAGGACTTTATAAGCTATAATCCCTCCATGGGTAGTTGAGAAAAAGGTTGCTAGCGTTAAGAAGATGGAGAATTTGTAACAATGTCAAAATATTAGTGGAAAACGAGGCTTGTTTGGAGGATGAGAGTGCTTGAAGTACATGTCTATACTCTCTTATTTGGCCTAGATCAAGGGAAAATGGAGATGATGATACTTAAAATAATGATGATACTTGTCCTACACACTACTTAGATGTAGTGTGTGGGACAATAGAGACTTAACAAGCCTCTTGGTTTGGCATATATGGTATAAGCATCTAAAGATAACAAATCCCTTCATAAAATCCTATGGATCATAGAGAAGGGGTTTCTTGATTTCTTGATGCACCTTTATGGGTTGGTTGGAGTAGGATCTATCATGGAAAGAGGTCTAGTAAGCTCTAACGAGTTGTCTCTTCTATGGTTATCAATAACTTTTTACTTGTAATAGAAATGTGGAGTCTACTAAGTAACATAAAGATATGAGGATCATAGTACTCATATGTGGTCTAAGTAAGCCAATACAAAAAGAAATCTTAAATAGGATCAAGAGCATATAACTATTAGTAAGAGTTTGATAGAGTCTCAACAAAAAGTGTTGGTGTACATAGTGTGGAAGGAGATGTGGCTTTTGCCTTGTCAGCATGCATCTAGATCTCCCTCTATATTATGCTAAATCTACTCACACCTGAGGTAAATGCTATATCTACTCCCACCTTGCTAGAGCTAGATTAGGAATGAGACTATACTAGAAGGACCAAACATGGAAGTATCAAGAAGTATAAGATCTTCCATCAAAGTATCAGGAAGAGTTTATATCTTAATCTTCCAAGGAAATATAAATGAGTATAGGATCTTCCAATGTGAATGGAAAAATGTATAAAGATAAGAACATGAACAACTATAGGTACTGAAACTTTGCTTAGGTAAAACTGAACAACAACATGTATGGATTGTGCAAGCCATTGGCAATGCTGGGTAATAAATCACATATAAGGAATGTAGTGTGCTAGATCAAGAGTACATCTATGGTAGTACACCCAATCTTTGTACTAAACAATAAAAAGAATACATCATAAAAGATAAATAGTATACCAAGCATCTCCAGTCCTAATAATAAATATAGAATGAGGAGCCATGCCTATATGGGAGATAGCAAATACAAGAACAATAGAAAAGGAAAAAAAATAATTTAAAGAGATAAGAGAAATAACAATAGGACAAAGAACCTATCTGTCAATGCCAATGGGGTCATCTCTCACATATGAAGATGAAGGAAGATCTAAAGTGTAAGTCATGTTACCTATCTTCTTATACTTTGATCACGGTACCCATCACAATCCTAATGGAGTTCCAATCATGACACGAATCTTAATTTTAATCTCAAACCCTGAATTGAGCTCTAATCATAACCGTGATCTTTTGCATCTCCAATCTTAACCCGAGTCTCTAATTTGTTAAATAAACACAAAAATCTTTGTGTAAATCTCAATGTATGTGTATTCTTGAACCTTGTTCCTTGTATCCAAATCTTCTAAACGACTCGTCCGTCTCTCCAATAATCCAATCACCCTTCGACAACGACGTACCATTGGGAAGGTCGTTTGTGGTCAAATTGCCCTTGTTCAGTTGTCGAACTTTTATACACTACCAAACAGTAGTACATTGTTTCTCCCACTAACCGCAATCATAACTTCATTTTGACATAAGTCACGAGGAACAGGTCATCGATGCTCACACTAGAGCGCTCCACCAGTTAAAGGTGACTTGGCGCAGCTTCTATTTATAGTTGAAATTCGAACACCACGAAGAGTAGGAGTTACATTGCTTTCACAATACCCTATTTACAGCGGAAATTTTATCCAAGGAATAAGGTCCCGTCACTTTCGTACGGATTAAACAGGCCAAAGTAAAGACATTATATCTTTGCTCCTTTGAATGTCTCTTGTATGCAGTTGTGGTGGAGGTTGCACATTACGAATTCAAATTCTAATAGTATCGGATTGCAAGATTAAGGATGGAACTTTCAATGCACAGATTTTGGATTTTGCACTTCCCGCTGACCACTTCAACATTAATCTTATGCTAGGTTTCCGCTAGGCTATTCAGTAAACTCACCGTGAGTAATTCTTTGAACTAAGTACATCAACAAGTCATACCTTCAACCAGCCAAGATGTATACAAAGTGTACAGTTCTAATCCAAAAGGGAATGGAATTTGACAGAGTTGGAGCTTCTTAACTTCGATCAGAAGTACCTAGAAGTATAGTCACTCCCGCTGAATCAATGTTCCGCCTCTCTAGAACAATCCAACCCCTATACATAATGACGATGGGAGCAAGAACAACAGAAGAAACTCGGACCAAAAAACGAACGTGCCGCCGTAGCCAAGCTTTCAATGATCCAATAAGCATTTAACAGTACGTCCTCATGACGAGTAGAGAGGCTTGGAGTCCAAATGTTTTTAATTGAATTGCACCCACGCAATGTTTAGAGTGAGTACTACACAGAGGATAATAATCTTCGTCAAATATCATATATAGTATTATTTTCATTCGACAGACAAGTTGGTGGGATCTTCCCAAGGAAGTTCAGCAGTCTAACGAAACTACTCCACTCCATATCCATATGATCATTTATGTAGAGAGGATTATAGAAGTCAAATTCTCATTCCAATACTGTGGGTACTGTGGGAATTTAGCCTCATTTTACCTTTTAGGTTAAATCTTTATTCGACTTGATGGAATCTTCTCCTCTTATTATCCTATGTATGCGTGTCACTTCTTTATTTAAATTGGAGTTCATACCTTGTTGGAGTTTAGCCTCATTTTACCTTTTAGGTTTTATCTTTGGACGACTTGATGGAATCGTCTCCTCCTTATTATCCTATGCGTGTCGCTTCTTAATTTAAATTTGAGCTCATACCTTGCTGGATTTTGTCCAGATTTATCATGTAGATGATCCTCTCAGCAAGTTGGTTATCGTGGACGTCTGGATGTCAGTCCAATTTGAATTCCATTCTAATTATAATTGTTAGTTCGGGTATCAAAGATATAATCATCGAAGCTATGAATAGTAGTAACACTAGGAATCAGCTTACGGTAGTAGAAATATCTGATCCTCCATCACAAAGCTGAAGATCACATGCAAAACGACGCCTAATGATAATGTACTTACTATTTTGAAAAGATTTGACATTTGCGCTCAAGTGTCTTGATATCATGTACTCTTGTTGTCGATTATCCCACCATCACCAGAAGGTTATATATAGAGACAATATGAAACTTAAGTTGCAGGTTCAAGTTTCAGATAAGATGCAGGACAGCAGGGGGTTTCAGAAATACTTTTGACTGATGTCTACGCGATAAATAACAAACTTAGTAACTATTTTTAGTGAACTCTGTAATGAGATGAGGTGCTAATAAATGGACGCAGGAGACAAAATGCTTATAAATGAACACTTCTTAAATTATTATATGCTATATCACATGCAATTTGCATTCATTTATAAAAATTAGACACTATATTTTGGATGTTTAGGATTTCCGTAGTGAAATAAATGATTGTCAAAAGAGATGATGTGGCTTCTTGAGAGAGTTGCCACGTTTTTCTGGTGTGTGATTCTTAGAGTGAGATTTATGAAATTTTTTGGTGGATCCAAAATGCAACTCTCAACTATTCAAATTCAATTCAAATTCACCATCTGCAAATGCGAATGTTGTGCAAATGCTCTTGTCACTAAACTAAACCGGTGTGTTTTGTAGCTTTTCATTGGTGTGTTGGTTCATATCCATATATTAGTGTGGTGAGGGAGATAGTGTGAGTTATGGACAATAATTTGCATCATCTTATGGCAACCAAGAAATTAATTGGATGTCAATGAATTTTACTCCAAAAAGACAACAAAAATTTAGCAAAAACCTGATTGCGATGTAGGCTCACATTTGGATGCAAAATCAACTTGCTTTATCAAGCGACTACCAGCGGCAACAAGCGTCTACGGGCACCAACGAGCTTTGAGCTTCGAGCATCATCGAGCAGCTATGGGCGGCTACGAGCAACAACAAGCAACAACAAGCACCGACAAGTAGCGATGAGCAACAACGAGCAGCGACAAGCAACAACAAGAAAAATCCCATTTGATCCTAAATTAACATATTACTAACACATTATCGAGCGGCTGGCAATGAGCAGCTGCAAGCACTATCGTGCGGCTACAAGCGGCAAAGAGCAAAATCTCATTTAATCCTAAATTAACACATTACACCAAGCAGCAACCGGCATATACCATATTCACCCTAAACAAAACACTTTATTAACCCTAATATGTAATTAATGCATTACGGTGTGACCACGGAAAACTCCATATCTCTTATGGAGTTTGCTAATAATAAAGAACTTGGCCAGAAATCCGTAGTGTGACTCTTTCTTCCTCCTGCCCTCACACATACCAATTTAGTCAACGCTTCGTACTAATCTATATGAAAATATACAGAACTGCATAAAACTATTTCTGAAACCCCCTAATGTACGCGCTGATTTTTAATATTCTAATGCAGTGATAATCTTTTCTCATTTCCAAGGCTAAGGATAAATTTTGGGAATCCTTAAATAAACATCCAATTTCCTTTAAAATATATCTATCTATCCTTAAATATTGTATTATTTTAGCAAGATGGACGTGATCACATTTCCTGCTTACACGAAGGGCCAGATATTGGACGTCTTACGGCATAGACTACTGGTTAAGTTTGACGCTGGTTGTTCAAGGCTGGATCTCGCGCCATGTCTCCTTACTTGTTTGATAACATTCTGGGTATGCATCTTATGAATATTTTGGAGTACACCTTTGCTCAAACCGGAAAGGCAAGGTGACCCTGGATATCCCATGGGCCCTCGAATGGTGGATGTGTATATACACATCCACATTTAATATAATATAATATAATATTTAAAATTAATTGTTTTTAAGGACGTTAGATATTTAATTAAGGATTCCTTAAATCTAGAGTAAATTTGCAACACTCTGATGGGTTTCTATAGTAGAGATATGAGAAAAATGGCTCAAAATTCTAAATTTAGGGATGTGCTATAGCCACCGCAATCAACCTCACATGAGTGTGTTGGGATGTTAGATTAGGTGTGGTGGAAATAGCACATCCCTAAATATATAGTAGATAAGTTCCAAGAATGTTAATATCAAGATTTTTCAAAAATTGGAGTATAAGGACCTGAACAACAGTTTCAAAATGACATAACAATACAAATATAAATTTTTTTTACAAATAAATAGTAACTTAGTTAATGAGATCAATGGAATTTTAATATTCTAGATTAATGTCTTTGCCAAAATATTTTGAACAAGTTTTCATTAAGTTATGTGAAGTGATTGCAGAAACATCCAACTCTCCTTTCCAATAATGGTCAAATTGGAAAGGAGAAATATATTAAAGGACAATAAGTACAATAACATGCACAAAGTTTGAGAAAAAATGCAATGCCTTAAACCAATGGAACCTTTTTTTAAAAATTGACCTACATAATCTTTTTTAAGATTTTAAGGCAAAGATCTTCTAAAGGTATTTTTATTAGAATAAATAGAAATGTACCAAGTGTGATAGTTTTTTCTGTGTAGTTGTATACTTGTGTTGGTCCTACAATCATGAACCTTATGGTATAATAAAGACTCTTTGTCTACAATATGAGGTGAATGTGGTTTATAAAAATATTATGATCTTTCCATTGTGTTAAGATTCTCAAACTATCTCCCATCAAGAACAATACTTTTGATGGTGCACATACTGAAATTCTTCCAAAGCCAAGAGTAGAAAGGTATGCAATTTCAATGCATCCATGGTTGTCCATGGTTTATATTGTTACTCCTTGCACTTGGTAGCAATAATCCATTGCATTTGCCTATGTGGCTATTCATACTAAATATTTTACTCTCACCACATTAAGGAACATGTAATATATTAAAATTAATTGAGTTTGCTTTCACAATCCAAAGTGGAGGGCTAAGCAAGTCCAACCATTGCTATTATAGATTCTGTAATCTACACATTTTCCATCAACTTTTAGAATTTGTAGACCATAGGATCTATGTTTTTGTAACTTTAATATTATTATGGACTCTTGTTTTTGTATCGAAAAACATCATAACAGGTGTATACCATGTACATTACATAGGGAGCAATAAGCAAAATGGTTTAGTAAACTCAAAAGCATTGGATATTGTATTGTAGACTGAGTATCTACACAAAGTATTATAGTTAAGTCCTTTGATGAGAAACAGAAGTCCTCAATTATCATGTAAGAAATAGGTCAGGATATTATTTCTCATTGTCATGAGAAATAGTAACATGCTTCAATTGAAGAAGAAGCATGGCAATTGGAAATATTAACAAAATAATTTCAAATCTAGTAAGTTGACTAATATTTTATGGACTTCATAAATAATTTACAAAAGAATAAATATGGAATCCCATAAATGCCTAATTGAAATAATTAATATAGAATTCAAAACACTCAATTTATATTGAAAGTTGGATATACACAAATATACTTTCTAAATGAATTGATTGATCTCCAATCAAAGAGTAAGAGATACTAAAATGTCATTTTGAAATGAATCCTGCTGAAAGCGGTTAACCTGATACATCAGCATGTATTAATTCTTGGAACTTGACATATGATCTAAAGATAAAAGTACCCTCTAGGTAGCAAACAAAATACAATACATAGAATAAATGAATGCTACTCTGGATTATATCATGTCTAATTTAATTATCTCATTGTATCTGTATATCATCATTTACTATAAATAAGTACAGATATGTACTCAATTATATTTTTTATAAAAGAATTTTTTTGAGTGTACTAGCTTTTAATTATGGTATAAAAAGCAAAGTAGTATACTCCAAAAGGGAAAAGAAAAATGAATGCAAATCAACAAGAAGTGAAAAAAGGGAGTAACAAGCATGTGGACGAAAGAAAAGAGGCTAAACCATATGCAAAATTATAGCCTTAAAGCAAAATGAAGGTGAAAGAAATATAGTAATCAAGAGACATAAATCCACCAATGGTATATTTGGTAAAGGGAAGGAAGTGTCCTAGATATGATGGGGGTTCTTATTGCCATTGCCCCTCTATGAAAGCCCAATGCTTGAGAGCATTGTAAAGTGATTGAGACTATGTCTACAATATAAGGTGAGTAGAGCTAGAGAGATATCCATAGCTGCTATCCTCAATAGGGAACCTCATGGTGAGCATAATTAGAGAGATATCCATAGCTCTTCTCTTCTATAAGAAACCTCATGCTACCTCTCAAAGGAGCCTATTAAATTGGTGATGAAGATACCTAAAAATCTTTGTAGCTAAAGTTACAAAGGTATCAAAGGACAATAATCGTGTGCAATGGTCTTCCTTCCACATGGTGGTGATGATTGCTATTATTCTTGCCTAAATGTTAGCTTATGTCAATGACTCTACATTTAGGAGGTTTGTGATCACTACATCAAACAAGTTACATTGAATATTTGTAAAAATCATTATACTTATGCTCCCACACATCAAGGAGGTTGGTCCAAGCATACCCAACCATTGCTCAATTTTTACCTTGGACTATATAGACGGTAGAGTATTTATGATGTGCTATTGTATATTGGATATGTCATGAACTATAGTAGGCTTGTTACCTAAAGCACATCATAAATTATGTGTGTCATATAGAGATTCACAAGTGAAATGGTTTGGTAGTCCTAGAATTACTAAATTTTGTAACCAAAATGCAAGTGGATTGCCATAGTATACTCTTCAAAGATGAAGCAAAAGTGCTCAATCAAAGAAGCATGAAGCTAAGCTCTTGAGCCCTCTTCTCCACAAGAGAAAATACTAGCTCTATTAAAGATACATTACTTAGGATATTTTATAAGGGTATGATTATGCATATGCTCATTATGATTTACATGAATCTTTCTAGAGTCTAGCAATACAAAGTCAAAGTATCATTAGGGGTATAATATGCAGCAATGCTTGGAAGTAGTTCATAAGCCAAACAAAGATATGATTGGAAATCATAAATGCCTGAATCATCTAGTATAATAGATGCCAAAAGAAAAAGACAAGAATGGTGTAAGGACCTATCTTCTAGTAGGGAAGCCACTAGAGCACATGCTTCTAAGAAAGCTATTAGTGCAATAGTTTTTATATAATATGAGACCACATCCTCCCATAGATATAAGAAGAGCCATATGAGCCTATATAACTTATTTGATAGTTGTGTGAGCATAAATGTATCTTAACAAAGTAGAGAAAGTTTTGCATTTGGTATTATTGATTGTATGTAGATGAGGTAAGAGAAATTTGTATGTGCATAAGTACATGGTAGATAGGATGTTTTATGAGCATAACATCTCATTAGAATAAGCAACCCATGTGTTCTCCAATAGAAAATGAGGTAGATTATGAGCACAAGATAAAGTCTAAACCAAAGTGTTTGAGATAAACAAGCTACAAATTTTTTTCTCTCCTAGAGGTAAGCCCAAAACCCTCAAGCCTCCTACAAGAAACCAAAACCTTGATGTGAAGTCTAGGGAAATGTGGACCGCTTGTGGAATCTAGACTTGCATTTACAATTTTGGATTTGTAAACCTATGGTCTCCATGCTTAGTATGAAGTAAAGAATGATCTATTTACATCCTCCAAAGACCAAATATATGGGTATCATCAAAAATTAATCAAAAAAGACATGATATAAAAGTGGTTACAACCTTCCTCAAAGCTATGAAGCAAGTTATGGCAAATAAAGGACATCATTGGAGATATCTCTAGCATGTGTTCTCTACAAATACTAAGTGTTTGGGTAGTATGGCAGCTATACAAAAAAGATATCTGTATGCCAAAGAAAATTTTTGCACATATGAGATCAAGAAGGAGATTAGATTCTCTAATGAGCAAAGTGCACAAAACAAAACTCAACAAGAAATGGTATTGAAGGCATTTGAGACATCAACTTGGACAACCACCCAATAGGGATGGATGTTCCAAAGAAGCTTGACTACCAACAAGAACCGTCTTGCAAACCTCCAAGAATAACCACAACCAACTAATATGGAGACAAAAGGATGAAAAGGAATGTTGAAGTTGCTAAGAAATAGTATGTAATACCAAACATAGGAAAACATACTCAATAGCAATGAGGCAAACACAAAATGTCTCCTCAAAAGAGAAAGGAAGCAAGATGTACTTAATAAACGAGCAGTTCCAAGAGGCAATAAAACCAAGCAATGCATTGATAAAAGAAGTAAAGACAAGAGTGAAACTAGAATTTGGCATATTTGGTGAGAGATAATCATGTAAACTCTCAAAAAAGAAATCCCAAGGGACCACTTGTAGGCCACTTGTAGAGAAATATGAGGAATGGAGTAAGGCATGAGAAGCAAAGAAGCAAAGAAGGACTTCATGAGTTGAAGTTTGTAATTTGAGTGATAGTCATGGAAGAAAGAAAGAAGGTTATAAGTGGCAAGTGGTTGGAGACTCTAGAAAGTAAATATAAGGTATCAACAAAGGAGAGTGCATGTCTAGAGGTTTGGGGATAATCTCTAGACATGCATGTCTACTTGGTCTGCATGTCTATACTCACCTACTTGATCCAACATCAAGAAATGACAAAGAAAACAATGTTTAGGAAGAAGAGCATGGTACTATGAGGACTTAGTTATCCTATTGGCTACTACCTAGGTCTATATGGTCTACCCATCCCATGGAGCTTACCAATTCTTTCACAAAAACCTATAAATCCTAGAGTTGGTCTCTTGGTATCTTGATGCACCCTCATGGGCTAGAAGGAGCAAAGTCTATTGGGAAAAGAATGCTTATATGGTCCAAGTAACGGTATGTCTCTCTTGGTCATATGCAAAGATAACTTACAAAAATAAGGACAACATGGATGTAAAATACCAAGGAGAGAAATAGGAGAATGGAAGAATGAAAGATTAGGTCATATTGAAACTCTCAAGTGTGTGAAACTCTAAATGCCTAGCATGAGCTGGCTTTGATATTTATAGTGAAGCAACACAAGGCTCTTGAGAAGCTTCCATGGAAATTTTTCTCAAAGCTGTCTTCTTGGAGTGTAAGCTAAGCTACCCTAGAAGCTGCAAACAAAGCTTCCTACTCAAAAGTATCTACTTGGTGTAATGGTTAAAGCTTGCTATTAACTTGATGTGCAAGTTGCCCGATCCTTGGAAGGTACCTAGAAGCTTCCAAAGTGCTTCTAGAACATTTGACCAAGAAGCTTTCTAGATGCTTCTAAAACATTCTTAGAATTCATAACTATATTTGGCTTGTTTGAATAACTAACTTTTTGGTAACTCCATATTATTATAATGGAGCTCAATTGGTGATTGAAAGGCATAAGCATCCTAGTGTAAATACGTGGTATGGGGTAAATTGGATAGAATGCCTCAATATGATCAAATGAATATAACTATGAGTATAAGTTTTGAGGAACCTTAATATATATTACTAGAGTACAAAGAGTGTTTGCGGATAGGAAGAAAAATGGCCTTTAGTCTCATTAGTAACATCTAGATCTCACTCTATGTTGTGTACAAAGCAATCTACCCACATAAAATTTGGCAAAACTATATGGGTTGTTAATGAGGCAATATGTACAAATTTACCAAGAATCTAGGTAGAAGAATATGATCTTCTTGTGACAATGGGTTAATAGAGCTAGTGAGTAGAGGTGCCATGGTAAAGAGATCAATAATAGGTATGAAAAAAGATGTATGATCCTAATAGGATAACCAACATGTGTAAGAGCATCCATTAGAATGGTTCAGAAAGTACATGACATGGGGATCAAAGGAATTTCATCTAGATGAACTTGATTGATTGTATGTGTGTGCTACAAAAGTTGGCAATGTGATCTACTACTTGATTGCTTTTAAGAGTTTTGGGGTACTAGATGAGGAATATTGTACTCTCTCTAGATCCCTATAACAATAAAAAAAGGAAAGATTGTAAGGACTTTCTACAGAAAGTATTCACACACACACAAAAATATAGAAATTAACACATAGGCAAAAGACCAAACATACCAAACAAAACATGGCAACTAAAAACCAAAAGAATAAAAGGAGGGAAAAAAGTAAGGATAAAGAACAAAAAGAAAACCAATGAGAGAGGTGAGAAAGGCCTATTTGCAACCAAAAGAGATCACCTCCCCTCCAAACTTAGCTCCACACTCATGTCTAATTCCTACCACAAAATGGACACTTCTAATAACCTTATAGCCACTCTTTATTCTATTTGCAACCAAAAGAGATCACCTCCCCTCCAAAGTTAGCTCCACACTCATGTCTAATTCCTACCACAAAATGGACACTTCTAATAACCCTTTTGGTAAATTTTTTACTTGTTAAGTTCTATATATTGCTTCTAACTTCAGACATGTCTATTTCACCGAGTCTCTCTCCGAGACAGTGCCCAGACCGTTACGCCTTTCGTGCGGGTCGGAACTTACCCGACACCTGGAGGGTAATGAGCTACTCCTACAGCACGGCCTTGTATAATACTCAAGGCACGAGGCTGGATAGCAGGAGCAAACGGTCCTAAGGTAGCGAAATTCCTTGTCGGGTAAGTTCCGACCCGCACGAAAGGCGGGACGATCTGGGCACTGTCTCGGAGAGAGACTCGGTGAAATAGCATGTCTGTGGAGATGCAGACTATCTGCACCTGGACAGATTACCCATAAAAAATTACATATTTACATGTTTTCCAAAACTCAAATTTTTTGTATAATTATGGATATTTTTCTTGAAAGTTCCCATAACTCCACACACTACCCACAAATTTTACAGACTTCTTGTAGAATTCCACAAAAATTAATGATTTCTATTGGTAACAAAACAATGCTAATTTAAACCTCCTATTATCTGCTTTCCTTGAGTCAATGCAAGCTACTAAATTGACAATAGGCCAAGTTGTCCCCTCTTTCTTCCATCTTTTTACTCATAGCATTCTCAAGCTAAACTACAAGGAGAATGGAACTTGAGATTATACGATTACAATTTATACGTAGAGGAAAAACCCTTTCCAATACCATAGTTCCTTTCCAAACTCTCATGGGAGTGGGGATCATAGAATCAAACAATAGGCTTTCAATGTAGAGAAAAGTCATAAGAGAAGGAAGTGGAAGAGGAGAAAATGCAGACTATATGAAGACTATGGGGAGTTTGGATTTGGGTTTGGGTCTTTGGATTCCAATGGAAGCCATAAAGGTTTTGGTTGCAAAAATGAAATGCAGATAAAGTACTGATCAAATCTTTTTAGAGCAAGGAGAAAACAACAAAGGAAAGAAAATCACACCCTTTGTAGAGCAAAATATCTCTGTACAAGACCAAGGAGAGAAATATGAAAATGGAAGATCACATCAGAATATTCAAATGAGAGAAACTAGCTTCAAATGCTTTAACTTCAAATGCCTAGCTTGAGTTTAGCTTTGGTATGATAGACATCTTAGGTACAAGGTTCACGAGAAGTTTCCAAGGAAGGTTCATACTAGAAGCTGATTTTCTTGGAGTGAAATCTAAGCTAGCCATCAACTTGGCATGTAACTTACTCAGTACTTTGAAGGTTCTTAGAAGCTTCCCACCAAGAAGCTTCTTGGATGCTACAATTTTTTTTAAATAATTTCCTAGATATATGCTAATTCTACTTCTTTTTAGCCATATTTAGCTCCTACTAGTAAAATCCATATTAGGTTTTCCCAACTCTATATTAGTACATATTCTCCCATTGTTAGTTGATAAAATACTTATCCCAATGGAATCTTCAAACTCACATATAGCCACTTGTATATTTTTGAGATGAGAAATAAGCTCCCATGTGGTATCATGAAGAGAATACACTTGCAAAGGAACTTATATTCAATTTGTCATTGGGTGCCATATTGGATATCACAACACGTAAGTATACAATCAACTTCATATTGATCATGATCATTAACAGAGATTGGAGGAGGAGTTTGTGTATGAGTAGGAAACTTTAAGACATGGAAGACATGATGGATCTTCATGTGACTAAGGGAAAGGCAATTTTATAAGCAATAAGAGAAATGATGTGAAGAATATAAACAAGATCTAACTAATTGGGAGCAAGTTTATGAACTTGGGTGTCAAGAGGGAAAGGAAGTTTATTGAAGGAAAACATAATCTTATCATCAATTTGAAAAGGGAGATCATGATGATTGTTACAAGCATATTTCCTTTACCAATTTTGAGCAACAAGAAGATGAGACTTTGCTTTGTAGAAAGATGAAAATAGCCTAGGCAAGAAGGTAGAAGTATGAGGGACATGAGATTGTGTTGGAGCAAGAAGAGAAGCTAGGACAAATGGATCTTGGCTACAATTAAGGAAGAAGGGAGAAAAGCATATACTTGTTTGCATGGACTTATTGTAGGCAAACTTGGCAACCGCAAGACAAGTATCTCAACCAATTTGGTAAACATTCACAAAAGAAAGTAGCATATCTTCCAAACTATGCTTTGCTTGTTTTATTTGTCAATCAATTTGAGGATGATAGGTTGTTGATAAGGAAAACTTGGAGCCAAGAATTTTGAAAAGTGCTTGCCAAAATTTTCTAATGAATCAAGGATCACAATCAAAGATGAGAACCCTTGGTAACCATGGTGTTGCATCTTTTACCTTGGCAGCTAGTTCTTTCTAGTAGGTATATTTAACTAAAAAGGTCAATCTATAGGCCAAAGGTGGGTTTCTAGGCCAAAGGTTCTTTCACCTTGATGTTATAATTGATTGTGTGCATCTCTTCCAAAAATGCAATCCCAATAAAATCCAAATCAACTATCTACTTGGTTTTTCTATTTTGTGGTACTCTTAATGCTCCATTGTTCCTAAAACCTTCCTCACACTAACTCACTTGTTCAAAATGTCATGGGTAACTTCCTTGATAAGGTGCAAATTTCCTACCTAAGTACTCAAGCACTCATTCCCACTAAATATCAAGGGTAGCTTCCTTGCTTTAGTGAAAATTTCATAAGCAAATACTCAAATACACACTCTTATTGGAAGATTATTCACCTTTACTTGACCAAGTATGCAATCAAAGATGTAAGGAAAAGCAATCCAACACAAAGACTCAGAAGAGATATTTGAGCTAAATACTTTGTTCATGAAAGAAGTGGACATTTTTTATGTGGTTTGCAATGCATATATATAGTTTCCTAACTCTCAACTAAAGAAGATCAATGGCTAAGGATGCACATAATCTCCTAATTGCTCCTACTCCACTTAATGCTAATCCTACCTAGAGATCTTATCTTAAGCACAACTAAGATGTGTAAGTGCAATTGCCACTACTTGCAAATTACTCCTTGTCGTTTATTGTACAAGTAATTACACTGCAACAATCATTGGCTACAAAATTGGTCCTAAGTCCAAAATTATTTCTAGACAAAGATATTCATCATGGCAAGGGTAGAGTTTGAGGCTGAAGAGAACTTCAAGGCAAGGATGGATTCTATACTCAACAGATTTTGATCTATTCTCCTTGGGCTAACAATTATTTTCTTCCTAAAATCTATTGCAAAGAGCTACTTTTGCCTTTGCAAATCTTGATCAGAAGGTCAACTTGTTCTCAACACCTTGCTATTTCTAACAATATCACCTTTGAGGTTTCCTCAAACTTCTTTGTTGTGTGCTCCATCAACTTGTTAGCTTATTGTTGCATTTGGTTGTCTGATTAGGTCTTCATGGTCAGAGCATGTGCTTGGGATTGGGAATCCTGCACCTTCAATTTCTCCAAGAAGACATCCACTATCTCCTTTGCAATCTCCTCCAAATGGTCTCATACCATCTTCATCTTTGCCACAATAGCTGTCCTCTCCAAATTGAATTTGTTTTATTGTTCATGCATTTTAGCTACTAAATCCCCCAAAAAGTGGCCTTCTTCTTCTTGCATTTATCCTCCTTCTTTTGTAAGGTCTCCATGAGCATCTTGACTTGACTATTTAACATTCATAGCTCCTCTTGATGACAAAATTTTGTTGCCAAAGAGATACTCCTACCTTCTCTATTTCTCCTTTCAATACATCAATTTCTTCTTCTAAGTCCTTTATCTATTCTTCTAGCTTAAGGCATTGGTATGTTTGTTCCTCTTGCAACCCAAACATCTTTTGCCTTAATAACCATTTGTACTTAATTTTGTTCTTTAGGGCATGACATTCTTCCCTGAGTTTGATTGCCTATTGTGCCAAGTTGTTACTTTGTTCCCCATCTCTAAATGTTTGGCACAAACATCTTGCAATTCTTCTCTTACCTTCTTCCTTTCTTTAGCTCTTCCTTGTGCAAGATGGTGAAGATGTCAGACAAGGGTTATATAGTCTATGATTCCCCTATTAGATTTTGCATAGATAGGGAGAAGTTACTTCATCAAGTCAAGAGATGGGCCCACCTTTTGTACTATTAATTGGGAAAGAGGTGCTACTACACTCTGCCTAACCTCCTTCTTGCTCAAGTTTTATCCTCTCTTGGTCTTGACATGAGGCCGAAGGCCCACTCTCTACTCTCTCAATGTCTACAAAGATAGTTAGCTCATGTTGCTCAGATAGTAGTTTAGTTGGGGCAGGTGCCTTTGACTTGGATGATCCTTTGTTCCACCCTTGCTTGTAGTGGTGAAGCTATTTTTTGGCCTAGGAAGCAGCATTGTCTTGACACAAACTTGCATCCTCCACCTCAAGTATTTCTTCTACACAAAGAATGCCTTTGTCTTTTAATTCCACTCCTCATATAGTTAGGAATAAAGGAGATTTTATCATCCCCAAACCCTTTACCATGCTTTTCTATGGGATGGAAGGTCTGGCTTCATGGTAATATCTCCAAAGCATGAGATGTTTGTCCCTCTTCCTAAAAGTTAGTCATTTGGGGAGAAAATGGGGCTAGGATGGATTGTACTTCTCTATCTTTATGATCTTCTACTACATCCTCATCAGACAAGATGACAATCCACATGAAGGATTGTTTCCTTGTTGTGGGCATAAGATCTGGATATGGTCATGCCTCTTCTTCTTTTTTCACTTTGTCTTCTTGCAAGAGGATTCTCATTGTTCTCTTGGTGGCCTTTGCCTTTGGCCTAGCAGGGTAGCAAGTAATTTCATGAGTATCAATTCCATAGCAATTTCTTCTTGCCTTTGCTTGTCAAAGCCTAGAGTGTTGTAGGCTTCCTTTACTTCTACATACTTCCCTATGCAAGCAAACTCTACATTTGCCTTTGCATATTTGCATACCGTTAGCACTCTTTCTCAAGGCTCACTAAAATGTCCTTTTGGAAAGAAGTGGTCAAGGTACATCTTCTTCTCTTTTGTGGTCAACAATCCATGTCCAAGTAAAATTGGACAACAAAGGGGGAGATTAGAGTTACTTTTCCTTCTTTGTTCATTGACACCATGAGTTCTCTCTTTCTAGCCTAACATATTGTGGCCCAATTCACGAGTCTTCCTTGGTACAAGTACTCAAAGAAGATAACTTGGCTATTGTTTGAATAAGTTGTTTTTTTGGACTTGAACAACTTCATGACTGATTTACCAAGATCCTTCATGTAGGATTATTAATTCCAATGACAAACCAACCATTGTTGGTCTTTTTTTGATAAAAGGTAGACTTGAATTTGGCCTTGAAGGTCAAATCCGATCTAGTCCACATGCTATCTACAGTCATGCCATCTGAGGTGAAATACTAGGCCCTAACACTTTCCATCAATGCTCCTCTGTCCATGAAAAAGGATTCTCCTTCAACTTGATTAGCTCAAGGTCCTAGTTTTCACAAATTGCATGCAACATAGTATGATCACTCAACTCCTAGTTCCACAATAAGAATTTGAGCTTCTTGCTGCAAACTAGCTCACATCTAGTATATAAACCCCACTTGACTGATCCAAGGGACTTGATTATGAATTCTAGAGCCTTATGCATCCTTCATGGCACATGTGGTATAGCTACTTCCTTTCCTTTCTCACCTCTCATTATTCTATGCTCTTATTTACCCTTTCTACTTCCCTTTGCATAGTCTCCTTCTCTTAGAATGCATTAGTCCAAGCAAAGGTTTCTTGCCAAGGGAGAAGGTAGCATGGCTGATCTTGCCAAGACAAATTTTGCAAAAAGTGAAGAGATCCAAGCTCTAGACAAGTATTTATCATGTTGGTTCAACCATTACAATCTTTTGATAAGTGCACCTTTTGGTGAGCTCTCACTACTTGCATGTATGAGAAGTTAGCCCAATCTAACAATCTACGTAATGGTTCTTGATCTATTGTCTTTATGTGGGTTGCTTTAAGCCAAGGTCGTCCCAGGGCAAACATCTATCTTTGGTGGAAGGTCTTCCCAAGACAAAGGGGTAATTTTAGGGCAAAGGGCTCCCTTGCCTAAGGTTGTCTTGGTTGACCATTTACTGCTTTATTACCAACTAACAATTCATATACTTCTCCTAGCTAGAATCTACAAATTTTTTTAAGAAAAACATATTGTAGGCAAGGTGCATTATCATACTAATGTGCCTAATTCTGCCTCTATATTGTATGGCTTGTGGAGCATTTACCACTTGGAATCTCCCAATAATTGCACTCTTGAATTCTTCTTCATGTCAAGATTGGAGCAACAAATTACCATTGAGTTTGCTCTATCTAAGATCATACATTTACCACTTCATCTAATTGGCTTGAAGCTAAGAGGAGAGTGTGAATTCATAGTGTTTTTTTGTGAGTGGATTCAAGAATTGAGAAAAATAGAGTATAGCATGCCATGTGTTAGCACTCATGGAGACCTAACCAGAAACATAAGGAAATTTATACAATGGATTGTCCAATTAAATTTGGAGACAAACTTGGATGAACTAGAAGATGAAGAGGGAGATTTAGATATGATAGAACTATTGCTTAGTGGATGGGAGTATGCACATTTTCATAGGTACTTAGAACCCAAAGTTACATACCCTCATGGCCAAGAATTTGTGATTAAATATTTTAGAGGCCTAGATGTGAAGGCATTTTGCCAACTGACTAGAATGGACATTGATTCTATTTTACCATTAGTAGACCTGATAAAGGATCATAGGGTATTTCAAAAGAACTCCCACAGGAGCAATCATCTATGTGGATTCAAGTAGCTCTCGCTCTTGATAGATTGCGCATCACGATAATAGAGCTTGTGTTGCAAGGGAGTTAAACATTTGGGGTATTAGTGCAGGTTCAACAATTGCCTTTACAGATCAGGTCATGACAGCCATATCAAACTTGATGAAGAGTCAAGTTGCATGGCTTGAGCATGAGGAAAGAAGGAGGTTATCATCAATTTTTGCATACAAAGGTTGCCTTTGTTGTGTATGTTTGGAAGATAGAATGCTATTTCCTCTTGATGCTCAACCTATAATGGATGGAGAAATATATTTCAGTCAAAAGGTCTCTTATTCCATAAATGGCCAAGTCATTCGTGATGATAAAAGGAAAATTCTACATTTTATAAGAGGTGAGTGTTTTATACCTATTTATTACTTTGTCAAAGTGCTTGCAATTGATTAGATTTTATGCACTTTCAAGTTTTGATTTTTTTATTTGCAGGAATGCCAAGGTCATGTCAAAACATGACATGTTTGAAAATTGTCACTATGAAGTGCTTTGAACCAAAGAGAATGATGTCTTAGTTTCAAGGCCAAAGAGTATCTTTTAGGTGATTTTGGTTATGTATCCATGCATCACCTAGTCCTTGCCTTCAAGTAGGCCCAAATGGAGGACACGCAAGAGTTCAAAAAATATTTGGCAAAGGCAAGGGTCATAAATGAGCATTGTATAAGAGTATTGAATGCTAGATTGCATTCTCTTAAGGAGTTGAGAGTGCAACTTAAAGATAATAGTAGAAATGCATATTTGTTAAAGTGGGTTTCAATTTGTATAATTTACATAACTTTTGTATCAATAGGTCTGGTGTTTGGTTAGAAGATGATGGTAGATTTACCAAGGAAACTCAACTAGATAGAGAAATCTCTCAATGGAATGGAGCTTGGTATAGAGGAAAGTAGGTCAAGAGTGATGCAACAATTCCTTGCTCATCATCTTGAGGAAATGGAATTAGAACATGTTCCTTTGTAACTATCCTTGGTATATGATAAGTACCAAGTCCTTCTCTTATTCTTTTTCAAGATGTACTATTTTTTGGAGAATGTTAAGCACTAGTCTTGTTCCTATACATAAACCTATTTTTTGAACCCTTTCCATCCAATTTTGGGACCGGTTGGTGCACTTTGGAGCCCATTGATGCCCGGTGTGGATGAGAAAAGGTGCAATGTGGTTGCTGCTTGGTGAAGATGGAACATGGTGTCCAATAAAAGGTTGGCATCCATTGCCACTCGGTGTGGTAGGTTTAGGTTAAGAACAAAAAGTTGCACTCGTGCCGCATGATGGGACCTATGGACTTTAGAAGGTGCCACTTGGCACTTATTCTCAAGGCAATGGTCTAGGTAGTGCCAATTGACATGTTGTGTTACATGTTGCCATTGGTTGCCACTTAAGATTTGGTATTTTTTTTATGGAATTTGGGTTTTTGAGTGGTGATTTGTGATTTTTTTGAGCAAAATATAGATTTAAGAGTTCATCTAATGAGCTATATAAACTTGCATCTTCTACAAAGAAGTCACCATTTCACATATTTTTGGAGAGCAATTTGGTTTTTGAAGGAGGAAGGTAATTCCAATTTTTAGGTGTTCAAAGGAGGAGTGTCATTTAAAGGAATGTGCCATTTGAGAGTACAACTTAAAAATAGAAGGAGAGGGAACAAGGAGTGCCATTTGGGAGGGGTTTGGGAGAGAAAGAGAATTAGGAGAGAGAAAGCTTGGCAAGAGAGCAAGTAAGAGGAAAGAAAATTTTGAAAAAGAGCAAGTTGAGAAGAAAGCACGTCTTAGAGTGCAGACAAAAATTTCACATGGCAAAAATTTGGGGTTATGAGAAGATTGTTGATGATGAAGATATGATCAATACTCAGGAAGGAGATTGGTTAATTGGTTTTCACCCAATTCAACACCCAAATACCTTTATAAAATGGTCTTGGATGGATAAACATCAAGTTCCAATTGCTATTGCTGGAATCAGGGAGGTTGATCTAGATGTTCTTGGCCTAAAAATTACTCCTGGGCTACACTACCCTTGCCCATACATATTTCTTCTCCCATTCTCCTTTGAGGAGTGAGAGAGACTTTTTGTTGAGTAGGAGAGTAGATTGGAGAGTTTAGAGGAGAGAGAGATTAGTGCTTGAGAGCAAGAGTAGATTGGCAAGTGTAGAGGAGTGTGAGAGATTAATGTTTGAGTGTGTGAGTAGTTTGGAGAGCTTGGAGGAGTAGGATAGACTATTTTTTGAGAGAGAGACTCCTTTGTGAGTGAGAGCATACTTTTGTTATAAAGGAGGAGATGGATATGACCTTTACTACCTATGAGATGGAGAGAAAGTAAAGGTTAGCTAACTTGGACTTGGATATCTTAGGTGCTGCTGCCATGGTTGAAGGTTATAGGGTCCAATTATAGAATCATGCACAATAGTTAGCATTTTTTATGGAGAGGTACAAGAGTGCACATGTCCAGGTAGAGGAGAGTGAGAGTAGTCTAGCTCAAGTGAGGCTTGTGTGGCTTATCTTGGACCAAGATTCCATATTATTGCTTGCTAGCCCTGTAGGGAGACACATACCTAGACATATGCCACCCATGTGTTACCCCTTAGTGTTTTGACTTGAGAGACCCATACTTTTACTTCCCATTCCTTACCTTGCAATGTGGTGACTCAGGTACCCAAACTGAGTTTAAAGAGATGCTTTGTCTATTAGGACATGTATTATCGTCCCATGATTCCTACGGAAGAAGATTATTGTTGTGGATGTTACTTGTTTGGCATCATTATAGCTTTGTGGTAGCATTAATTATAGTGTGTGGAAGAGCTTGATGATTAGGAATGGCTAGTATCCTCACACACAATCGGGGTCCATTGGGTGGGTAGCAGGTCCTGATGTTTGCTATTTCATTCAATTTTGTTTGTTGCACTTTGAGGTTATCTTGTTGACAGATCTTCCACCTGATAGAGTTTGGTTTTTGCTATATAGCATGTGGTAGTGGTCAAAACTCCCAAAAGGGAGTTTACACTAGGTCTCACCTCATGGCTGTTTATGTTTTGCAAATGACCAACAAGATGTGTTAGAGGACTTAGAGCTAGATCCTATGAGCATCTCACTTCATTAGGTTTACCTCTTTGTGATCTTCTTATCTTGGATAATTATGCAGTCTCTTATTGTAGGAAACATCCACATGATGCAAGCCATCCTAGTTCTGTCCTTATAGGGCAAAGAGATCATCATACAGTTGGTCATTCAATCCCTTAATAATAACTTTGGATAGATTTGTCCATGATGATAGGCTTGTTGTTAGTTTGGCTGAAGAGGAGTGGATGTCCAAAAGAGGGAGTTCTTATAATAGTGATCCATATGACCTTCTAGCTAGCGGTATCAAACACTAACCTTTGGATGAGAGCAAGTGGTGCCTTTGGTGGTCATTAAGTCCATCAACATGGTGTCTACCAACATAGACTTGAAGATGCAATTGCACCTAGACTCCATGTTGCATCTCCTTCATCTCCTTCATCTCCTTCTCCTCCAAAATAATGACTAGCCTTAAAGACTACACGTTTGCATACATCATATGTATCACGTTTATTACTATACATCTATTTCCATTCTCATTCTCACTTTGCCTCACTCTCATACCTCATACCATGTGATATGTATCATAGTTTTAATTCTTCATTTATTTCCATTTTCACTTTGTGTCACTCTCATACCTTGTATCCCTTGAATTTGAATCCATTAAACAACACAAAATTCATTCACATATGTCTAGGTCAATTGGTGCCTACAAGTACCACCTGCTAACAACGGGTAGCATATGCCTCCTATACCCAATTGGCAACACTAGGTGCCATCTAAAAACTTACACAAGCTTTGGCGTGTTCTACCACGTGCCATTGGGTGGCATTGTGCATTCTTCAGGTAGGCATCAATGAGCATCCTTGCATGAGCTAGCAACAACAAGCAGTGATGAGTGTCAACGTGTGTCATTTCAAGGATTAATTGGGAATGTGATGCTTTTTGGGCTTTGACGAGCAACTCCAAGTGGCTCTTTTGTTCAACTTTGAGTGAGAAGTCTCTGTGGCGTGGCTTTTGATAAGGATCCTTGTTCTAGGAATCTCTAGAGGTTACACAAAAATCTCAAATATCATACACGTAATCACAATATATAGTCAATAAAATAGTCAAAGATAATAAGAAACTTCTTGATGGTATTAGAATGTGATATTTGCCAAATTTTCAAACAAACATGTCATGAGGCCACATGTTCTAGGATGAGAATTAATAATTAACATTCTAAGAGGAGAAAGCATCATAAAACATGATGCTTTCTATGGGAACACATTTCTATGCTCCATAAGGGATCTTCAATCCAAGAGGAGAACACTTCAAGAATAGAAAATTCAAGAAGCCACCACACTCTTTTTCCCCATGATTGGATTTTTTTCTCTCTAGGTTATCCGAACAAGGTTTTTAACGAGGTAGTTATGCCTACGAACACTTAGTAATATGACCATCAGGATGAATGCATCCAAGGGGGAATGTTGGGAATCATGGTTGGCCGTACTCTTGTCATATCTCATCTGTCCACGTGGTTGTCATGCAAATGCGAGAGAAACAACACATAGAATGAAAGATCCTGTATGAGTATAAAAGGTATAGATCGGAACTTGCAAAGGGTACCTCTTGCTCTCTCTAAGCTTACTTACCTTTAAAAGACTATTGTTGCCTCAGTCAGAGAAAAGGCGACATCGTAGCAAACAAGAAGGATGGGAAGACCCCATCAAGCTATACAAGGGAGAGACAACAGATGTAAAATGGGGTTAGATCCAAATAATATCAATATGAAAAATCTTGCTTACAACAGCTATGATATCCAAACTATGCAAATCAGAAGGTCTGCAAACTACTAGAGCATCCAAAAAGCATCTCATAGTGTGATTGCTCTCTTATAGATTGTAACAGCCAATGCTCTTTGTATAGCAATCAACACATATGATCTAAAGTATACTATAAAGCATGAGAATGATACCCCGTGATAGTAAGGTAGGTACTTACAGAAGTAAGTACCTACCTTACTACTATAGTCAGGCCGTGTTCGAGAACTTATCATATTATCAATAGTAGTTTATCCCGTTCCCCGCACGGCGTGCATGGGACTGCCTCTCGGGATGTGACAGGGATGTCACATGTACACATAATACCTTCGCAGGTTCTTTTAGCCCTGTGCATGATGGAAGGGGCTTACCCTAGTTCACCCGTTATACATAGCAAGTTGCATTTACTTCTTCTAGGAGAGGGTGCAGTCGGTATGGTGAATAAACATGATCCTGTCCCACATTAGTGTTGACAGTACACAATACTGAACACTGTATACCCTATGGCAAGTGAAAAGTTTAGGCATGTTTGTCGAGATTCGCAGCTGAAGCCAAATTATTCTGAGATTCATTTCCAAATCTACTCAAGTCCGATGTAAGAAACTTATCAGTTCTGCACGAGGACAGTTCATTGGCAGAATCCCCTACCAGTGGGACTGTACGTGGTATGCGACGTACTATACGTGGTACGAGCCTTAAGAAAAAAAGGAAAAAAACGTGAAGTTGAGGAGGAATCAGCTACTATAAGGAGCTAACAATGAGGACACCAAAATTTGTAGTTCTAGAATTGCCGATGCTCTACAAATTGTGGCGTGTTTGTGTCTGTAGAACCTGCTCATTTTGCAATGTTAAAATGCTCGTCAACTAAAAGATCAATGAAGTGAAGGATTACAAATGACCCTGTAGCTGGTTCTTTCGGTTTATAACACGGACATAATATAATATCTGTGCCGCGTTCTTCTATAGTTAGGATATGGCATCTTGCATACAAGAACGGAGTAAGTGTAGGTCGCAAGGGAAGCACCTGAAAGAGATCGGCATCACTTGACAACTGGAACCTTTTCACTGTGAACTTCGCTGGTAGCCAATACAAAAGGATAGGTCACTTCAAGGTCCTTCTGGGAGTGTGTTGGATTGTTCTACTATCTCATTGAATCTGGTCAGGACCAACGGAAAGAGGAGAATTGATCTGCGCAGTTTTGGGCTCCCAGCAGAGCCTGTCAGTAAAACGCAGGCCTGCTAATTTGGACACAGGACCAGTCGTGCGTTGTTCCATCCAGAATTAGCCCAAAGACACAGAGAATGTTTTGAGTGCGTTCTTCATTGTCAACTGGTAATCCTTGTTCATCTACTCCGTAACACCCACAGTGATGCAGCTTCTTTTAGGTGACTTGACCAGTGTTGTAGACATTAACTTTGTGTAAACCAACAAATTACCCAGAAATAAAAGTAAACCTTTGCCCGCCTTGCCCTACATCTCGTACAGCAAACAGCGGAACCTATAAATTGCTGAATCATTGAAACTTTAGTACAAGGAGATGGTAAAAGAGATAGTGAACGAGGCCCCATTAGATAGTGAAAGAGATTCAAGAGTAGGTCAATCGGTCACAATCAAGAGATAACTCTGATAGCTTGGATAAGGTCTAATGCTTATTGGTTCAGTGTTAATTGCTTCTCAGTTGGTGGATGTGGGTTACACCCTCAAGTGGTGCACCAGTTGAGAACGTTGCGGCGTCCACCGCCCGACCTAGTCTTTGCCATTTCGACTGGAGAATTTGTCGCTATGGATGGGAGCAGAATATACGAAATTGTCCTTCAAAATGCCGGCCACAACCCGTCATAAATTGTGTAAATAGGTAGAACACTGGGAGAAGAAGA
The DNA here is from genome assembly GCA_948567375.1 of Lunularia cruciata. Taxonomy (NCBI): domain Eukaryota; kingdom Viridiplantae; phylum Streptophyta; class Marchantiopsida; order Lunulariales; family Lunulariaceae; genus Lunularia; species Lunularia cruciata. The sequence goes on along the minus strand of OX419761.1, from coordinate 18,993,910 downwards.
CAGAGTTGCGTCCCACACTCAAGTTCAACTCTTAATATTCAGATGTTGGACTCTGTTAAGAAATGGGGAATCCCACAGGTGTTCCCCAGGAAGATATAGATACCGTAGGTAGAAATGTAAGCAATTACACTGTCGAATACCGCAGGCGTCCTTCCCACTCGAGTATCCATCGGTAGGCCATTTTTATTGGTAACCAATATTCAGAGAAGTCAATCTCTGAGAATAGACTACAGTAGCAAGCATCCGATCTATCCGTCAGCGGCAGCAACGCGTCCAGCCAAGTTGGACATGCTTTAAAAGCGGCAGCACCTTGCAGGAAATGGGCCCGGCTTCTTGTAGTTGCAGCGGGAGGAAGAAAAAGCTCGAAGTTTTTGTAGCGAAGACCATGCCGTTTTCGTACCGGGGGGGTGGAGTGGACGACTTTGTCTCAATTGTCTGGCGAGGGTCCTTTTTGTGTGTGTGGCCTTTGATATGAATCGTCTAGGGACAAGTTGGGAGAAGTCAGGCGCGTGAGACCAAGGAACAGCGCCGAGGGACTGGGGTGAAGGAAGAGCACAGTGCCGTATTCAGGGACCATTAAACAGATGGGCACCGAAACGAGAGCATTGAAGGTACAACAAGCATAACGAGACACCTCGACCGGTGGTGACGACGAGCTTGCCCCGAACACACAAAAATTTCTTCTCGGGGAAGTGAGGCGAAGCAGGAACTGCTCTCGAAGCTGTGGATTCAAGCTTTTGTAAGGAAGGAAGGAAGGAACACAGTGCAGATAGTTCCATTCATCGGGAGAAACAGTTGGACAGATCTTCAATAGATTCTGGAGTACGCTATTGAGGAATTTAATGAGCCGGATGGCGGCTTCTGAACTCGGCACTCTTTTAGTAGTGGTGACTGTGGTTCTTAGCGCATTCTTCGGACAAGCTTTTGCTGCGACACGAGCACAAGATGGTGAGAGTCCCTTCTTCAGATCGCGATAGAATGATAGTCGTTATATTTATCCCATGTGGTGCATGATGTGAAGATAGCGGAGCAATTTCTGCGAGAGAATTGAGGATGATTCTCGATACGTGCAAGGTTGTTGGTTTCTGTTGAAGGCTCCGACTGTAGACGTTGTGCTGGGGATCAATTTATGGCAGCAAAATCTTAACTAGGTGGTGTGGAGGTAAAGCTATTGAAGGAACATGGAAATGAAGTCCTCGTAATCGATCTTTGAGAGTGGAAGATTCTTCTCTAGATTTGCCAACTCGTAGACTGTTCCCTTCAGCAGACAATCATATGGTTGTTCCCAGTTAAAAGCGATAATAAATTTCGCGTCAAACAGAGAAGAATCAGCTTTGTTTAATTTTTGGGGCTACCCACCCCCCTCCCTGATGATGATTGGAGTAATCGTCCCTCGAACATCAAGCTGCTCAGTATTGTTTTATGAAGTTGGGAGCGAAAACTTAAGTGAGAGCTTTCATTGATATCGCAAAAGGCATGTTCTTCAGATCTCCCGCGTTTCCGAGGCGGCTCGTATGGGGAAACGTTATTGATGATTGTACTCTTCTTTGTTGGTCGCGTTCTCAAATCTGATCATTGACTTGTGTCGTGATCCACAGTGACTGCACTGAACGGGCTTCTGGAGGCATGGGGTTCGAGTGGCAAAAGTCTGAAATGGGTCGGAGATCCGTGTTTGGACTTGTGGAAAGGAATCCAATGTGATGTCAACAATGCTACAGTGATTTCTTTGTACGTCTCAGTCGCTCTGTAACATTCCATTTATGAGTTAGCGTACGAAAAGCTTTATCTGAAATTCGTAAGTGGGAAGGATTTGTCCAATCACAGTTAGACCTCGGAGATAATCACGCTGGACGCCCTTCAATCTGTTGATTATACCGATGTTTATAAACTGCCTGACAGTGGCCATGTACAGAGCAACCTGCAGAAGACCAACAGGGAGAAGTTCCCCAGTCAGAGTATGGTATACCTTGTCGTCGTGAGAAGAATTGTGTCAAAGAAAAACTGAAAGTTTTGTTGGGCGAAACTGCTCTATCTCTGAAACAGCTAATCGGAATTGAAACGAATCTATTGCAGGAGTTTGGATTCAAGTAATCTCGTAGGACATCTACCAGCGGATATCGCAGGTCTTACTGGTCTGAAAACATTGTAAGTTGCTTTAGATGAAAAGAAGTTTATCCACCCTTGATGCGGTTTGGATCTATTTGTACTTATATGACGTTTGTGAGTACGATAGGACGACAACGTTGCTGGCCCGTTTTCAAAAAGATTCTGTCAACTTATTCAATATGAATTTTGTTATCATCTTGTTCTTGCTACCGAGCCAAAACCGAATTGATTTATTATATGCAGTTTGGATCTTGGCTAGTGTATTAGCTTATTGATTTAAAAACTGAAACTGACTTGCACGTACGCCACCTGACATTGAATATAGGCAGTTCAAAGATTTATGTTGGTTTTGTATGTTTTGAGTATGACTTTTCGTTAATTTATGCGATTTCAGAAGATCTTAAGTTCTCATGATGAGATAACCCGGTTGCATGCAGGGCATTGTCACTCAACGGACTTACTGGATCGTTGCCTCAGGAGATTGGCAGTCTTTCCAATCTTTCAACACTGTAAGGGACAATCTAATATATAGAAGCAAACTTATAATTCTGCTTGGAGGTAGCTCGGATGATAGAAATAAATAAACACTACTTTGTTAATGGTTTCACCGATAGTACAAGTTAGCCCTTATCTCACATGCCACATTTGACATGGATTTTCAGGAGTCTGCAGTGGTGCAATTTTAGTGGAACAATCCCCAAGGAAGTTGGCAATCTTCTGAAACTTGAATTCTTGTAAGTTTTACGTGTCAAGCAAGTTAACGCGTTACTTACGTCAATTTATGATTGTGAAGGGTAAGATTCGTTTTCAAATCCCCTTTTGTTATATGACACAGAAGCGTAACTCATGTGGAACAAGTCGAATCAAGCTTCAGGTGTCGACTCTTACAAGTGCGTTGCTACTTTCCTTTCGCAGGGGACTCAATGGAAACAACTTCAATGGCGCTATTCCCAACACTCTCGGCAACTTGAAGGCTTTAACCTGGTTGGATTTATCAGAGAATCAAATATCTGGTCCTCTTCCAGTCTCCAAAGACTTCAATCCGCCGGTTGGCCTTGACACTATGGACAATATCACGCATTTGTAAGTGCCGTACTTATTACTTCATTGTTATTGGAGTTCCAACGGTTCGATAAGCTGAACAGTGTTCCCTTGGCTAGCATCATGCCATCTGTTGTTTTTCATCCAGGAAAGCATATCTGAGTCTACAACAGAGCATGAATTCATCATAACTTTGCTTGTGCAGCCATCTCAATAACAACAGTCTCACGGGTTCAATACCAGCAGAGGTCTTCGCCTTGAAAAATCTCATCCACTTGTAAGGCTTTTGAGTCCATTTTGTCGATCGAAATGCCCCTATCCCGAGGAAATTACGTTGTTTGATTCTGCGCATATTTAGGTTCTCCTTTCATTTTGAAAGTGTTCTCAATGTCGTCTTATCTTTGCAGAGGAAAAGCGGAGGTCTTTGTGTTGTTTAATCGTTGTGTGGGTGGAGGAAATTAACTTGGTTCGTCCACTGTAACAGGATTCTGGACCATAATAGCCTCACAGGAGAAATACCTACTGAAATTGGCAGCACACCAAACTTGACTATTATGTGAGTGATCAGTCGTCGCTAGTTTCAATGCAGATCTGAAATATATTGGTCTATGAGACGTAAACATATTTCCTCAGTCTGGGAACGGCACCTAACTTTCATGTCCCACGTGGCATAAATGTACAGGAGAGTGGATTTTAATGAAATTGGAGGTCCAATCCCGGACAAATTGAGCAACGCAACGAGCTTTACGGATTTGTAAGTTAGCAACAACATTCTATAGAACAGGTCGTTTCTTGATGCTCATGTATAAATCATGTGCCGTATGTATCCACTTGATCCCGAAGGATCCTGACTCCTTGACAATAAGTTTGCCAGACCCTGTCTGGTATATGTCTTTTCAGAGGATTTTGTCGACTAATTCATCTCTGGTATGGCAACGTTCCGCAGGAATTTTAGGCACAACAAAATTGGTGGAGTAGTCCCAAACTTGACTTCGCTCACAAAACTTGAGTTTCTGTAAGTGATATCCACACATACGTCCAGCAATTCGTTAAAGTTTCTCACGAATTTACTGGGCTACATATCCTGCGTGCTGCAGGTTCCTTCTATGTTATTTTGGAGCGCTAATAAATGCCTTTTTGGTGCCCATTCACAGGGATGTCAGTGAAAATAGCTTGGACCCACAAGAGTTCCCTACCTGGGTTTTGGACTTCAAAAACATCAAAACTTTGTAAGTCCCATTGATGTTGTCAGTGAATTCAGTTGAATCTTAATTATCACCGACCGAATCTCAGGTTTTATGGGAAGAAACTCAATTGGATTCTTTATGCTTCGAGCTGACACGCGTTTGTTGTCTATAGATCCATGTCTCAGAACAATATTTCGGGACCCTTACCTTCTGCTGTCTTCAGCATTGGAACCATACAGGCACTGTAAGTATGCTAATCACATGACAACTGTCTTCATTTGTGAGCGAGCTTGTGGCCTGTGGTTCTTAGTTGCTGCTGAGCAAAGCTAATCTAGTATTTTAAGAACTCTTCCCGTATGATCTGGCATGACAGGGAATTCAATGGCAACAACATTAATGGATCTCTAACATTCCCCGCTTTGGTTTCAAACACTCTCTTGAGCGTTAAGTTGGAGGATAACGACATCATCGGGTTTGTTGGGTCGCCCACCAACCGTCTCCAAGAATTGTCGTACGTTTTTTATTACTCCCGTCGAAACCCCCAGCCATATATCATTGAAATGTTTCTTACAGGTTAAGCTCTCACTACCTGTAAACTGACAATATATTTCTGCTCTAATTTCGCTCTTTTGGGTGCAGGCTTGCAGGAAATCCACTGTGTGATTATGAACAACTAATGCCGTCATCTAATACATGCATACATCTGGAATATCGCGACCCGTGGATTCAAAGCAATTCGTGCCATGAACCGTGTGCAAATGGCAACCAATGGAATCCCAAGAGCGATTGCAAATGTAGTATACCACTGACAGTCACACTTATGCTCACATCGCCTAGCTCTCTGAATCTCAATGCGGGGTTGACAAAACTGGAAGATGAACTTGCTTCGAAACTTTCCGGTGTAGAGGAGTACAAAGTGACTTTGCAAGCGAAGCAGGTCTTCCTCAAACAAGCTACTATCATGCAGGATCAGAGGATCGAAACCATCTTTTTATTCTTCCCGTTGGACGGCAGTAGGTTAACTAACCTGGAGCAAGACAACATTGTCAAGATATTGAGAGAGCACAAGATAGACCTCACTGAAGGACCTTACAATCTTCCAGACGCTGTCAAGGAGTCAGGTAGGGTTCCATCTGCTTTACTGTCGACATTAGCAAGTAATCTGGATTTAAATGCGGAGCAGTCATTAAGAAGGCAAATAGACGAGTCCCACTAAAGTTCACCTTCTTAACAGTTATTAGTTGCAAAAATTGGTTTTCTTCACTCATGAGAGTTGATTACTCCTCCTGTCTTCGAACCTTCTTGAGTGAACCTCTACTTAGACATTTCCTTGTCTTCGTGTGAAAAACAGTGACGACGAGCGATAAGACCCACTTGAGCACAAAGGCTATCATCGGGATTGCCGCGGGATCATTTGTTGCATTTCTGCTAGTTGGTGGAGCTCTCCTGCTTGCTGTTCGGGAGAAAAGAAGGCTTTATGCAGCTAAGAATCCATTTGGTACAATATATCCTTCCACTTTTCGGGCTTCATTTCTCAATAAACCACTAATATTTCGACGCGGAAAGGAAGAATGAGGTTATGAGACCGACAGCAGTTTACTCATAAATAGGTGTGGAATATTGCGACTAAAGCTTGTTTTTGTGGGGAAGGAGGGTGTGTTGGGTTCGACATCTAAACCTTTTGACTTACTAAATCACAACTTGTGTGGATGGCTTCTCCTAATTGATCCTACGTTGTTATTTTTCGCAGCTGCCTGGGCAGGGGAAAGTGCTGGTGATGCTCCCAAGCTGAGGTCACTGCGATATTTCTCGCTTGCGGAACTCAAAGCAGCTACAAAGAACTGGAGTGAAGACAACGAGATCGGTGTGGGAGGATACGGCAAGGTAAGTTTATTGGATGGTTAACTTTTTGACACCTCAAATAGTTGAAAGGCTAAAGAAGTTTCCAGCTGCTTGTATCGTGAAAGAAAAGTCATGTCACAACATTGAAATATCCTCTGCATGCTGTATGCAGGTTTACAGAGGAATTATAAATACAGGGGATGCAGTTGCCATCAAGAGAGCGCAAGAAGGTTCCATGCAAGGCGCCTCTGAATTCAAGAACGAAATCGAGCTGCTTTCACGAGTACATCACCGGAATCTTGTGGAACTTGTTGGGTTTTGTTATGAAGGTGGAGTACAGGCGCTTGTGTATGAGTTTATGTCGAATGGAACACTTCGGGACCACATACAAGGTAAGACTTCTTTCGGAGCACTCTGATAATTCTCAAATTTGTTCGGTCATTCATGTCAAACAAGTTGATATGTTTGTACTCAATTTAGCTTTGGCCATACATATTTGAGCATGCCTAAGAGCTAAGCGTTGTCACTGGATGTTGGAATTCTGCCCTGCAGGTCGCGGAGAAGCTCCTCTTACATGGGAAATGAGATTGAATATCATTCTCGGTTCTGCAAGAGGATTGTCGTATTTACACGACCATGCTAACCCTCCAATCATTCATCGTGATATCAAGTCTGCCAACATCCTTCTCAACGATAAGATGATTGCCAAGGTTGCTGACTTCGGACTTTCCAAGAACGCGCCCGATGAAGGAGAGAAGATGGTGTACTCCACAGAGGTCAAGGGAACCTTGGTAAGAATTTAGCAGTTGCGCAATTTTGCTTGACAAAGGTCGATATGTTAGCCAAAGTTATCATGAACAGTTTATACTGACCTCTTGTAATCAACTTTTGTTTTGCAGGGCTATCTTGATCCGGAATACTACCTCACTCACCAATTCACGGATAAGAGCGATGTATACAGCTTCGGAGTGGTCATGCTAGAATGTTTGACAGGAAGGGACCCTATTAACAATCGCAAGTTTGTGGTTCGTGAAATCCAAACCGCTTTGGACAACGGCGGTTGGACGGGTTTGCGCCCCGTTCTGGATCCCCATCTGAGGGGCACCCCGGACAAGCAGTTGGAGCCATTCTTAGCAATTGCCCTCCGCTGTGTGGAGGAAGCCGGAGCGGGTCGACCATCGACAACACAGATTGTGAAAGAGCTCGAAATGTTTGTGGTTGGTGCGCAGCCGGAATCTGCAGTGCAGAAAGTGGACACTGGAAACAGATCTCCTGAAATTTACAGCGACACCCAATCACTTGTCAAGGGCAGTCCAAAGGATCAGAATCCCGATTCACCTTTCCAATACAGTGGAGCTTATGGGGTTACTACCACAATCCATCCAAAGTAGTTATGCTAGATTTCTGCCATTTGGCGATAAAATTCTTGTCATGGAAAATGGTTGTATCACTTGCAGATACAGAGTACTTAGGAAATGTAAGCTGCTGCTTCTGTAGTAAATTTGTTTCTACTCAATGCACGGGAGTTCACGAGTAGTAACGGTTGAAATAACGAGCTGTTCACACTCACTGGTCGAGGAATTCTGCTTTTGCGTCGGTATTATGCGCATCCTTGAGCCTCAAAGCTGCACTGAAAGAGTGGGTGCACTCTACTACTCGACAATTCCTGCTCTGCTCAGCACAAGTGAAGAAGAAGCAGGGACTCAACAACACACCTTGTTGACATCTTTGTTTGACCAATCGGTGCAGGTAATAAGACGGCTCAGACCAAGGAGCTAAGATGGTCGATGTGTGGGAGGTGACCCGAAAAGTTCCTTTCTGTAAATTCTATCCAATTTTTCTTCCTCAAGTGGAGAAACGGATGTTATGTGCACGACTGTTGCTATTGGGAATTGGGGCTGTCTGCCTTCGAATATTGGGGAGTTTTCCAATTCGTGCCGTGTAGCTGCTCGTTATTTCGGCGTAAATCGAAGCTGCTGCTCATCTCTGTGTAGTTAATGCATCACATTTTTGATATGATCTTTTTTATAGCATAGGGGAGCAGATAAAATTCACTGGTCCAGATTAGTCGCTGGTAGAATTACATGTACCTTCGCTTATATCGAGAAAATTATCAAAGAGAGAACAAACTTAGGATCTTTAGTCTATGAAGCTTCCTCCTTCCCCGACAGGTTTTGTACATAGAGATCAAAAGTTAGATTATACGGCGGTGTCGGAACAGTTTACTGGAAGGTAGAGTGGTTCTTTCTTGTGTATTCATACGCTTTTCTGTACAATTCACAATTGGAGGTTCAGTAGAACTCTTTTGTAACTCTCGAGCTCTGGTCTGTATCATAGCTTTGGAAAATTGATACGCTTGACAAGAGGTTAACACATACTTGTTAGAACTCCGTACAGGAGAGCATAGTAACTTAGAAGCAGTCGAAGCATTACTGATTCATGATCCACATATCTGATAGTTATAGACGATTCTTTAGGTAATTGAAACCAAGTTTTGTACTTGTCGACATAAACTTTGGTGTAGCTGGCCATAAGCGGAGCCTTTACATCTAATCATTCGGGTATCTGAAAGTACAAGGCAAGCAGAACCTTGTAGTGCAAGTCGTTTTCCTTATCCAAATCACAAATGATTGTTTCAGATGAAGATCATTGTAGAAAGTCACAAATCACTCATCATTAGAGAAGATTCTCTCCGCGAGGACTCAATTCCCCCCGTGATCTGTACACTGAGGGTTGAAACTGCGCTGACAAGTTACTATTCTTTTCCCATCAACATCAACAGTATAGGAAAGCGGCAGCAACGGTCAGTTTCTTGTTCCGTCTTTCACAGTCTGTTTACAGTTCACTTTCATTGCTGCCCGCAATCACAGAAGAAAACAAGTAGTTATGTACAAGAGTTATTCAAGTCCCCTTGCAATGACAACAGCCGTTTTGAATACGTATGAATGATTAAAGTTTTCTCGTTGTAAATCAAACACAATGCAATTTTGGAGCGAGATTATTCATTCTCAAGATAAGGATAGGCACCGAGCAAAGCAACAAGTGAACTAGTAATAGTCCAGGTTTCCAAGTAAAGATATATGTAGTGAGACTCTCCTGTTTTGTTTCTTTAGCTTCAAAATTTAGGATATAACGAGCTCACTTCTTCGTTCTTTTAACTTGGAATTATATAGAGTTATGGATAATATCGAGATCTACTCTTTGTTCTTTCAACCTTAGAATTATTAATATCCCGATTTCATTACGTATTGTTTTTTTTAGTCTTGGAATTATATAGAGTTATAATATCAAAATCACCTCTTGTTCTTTCAGTTTTGGAATTATGGATATTACATTCGACATATTGGCAATTGGATTAAAATTTACCGTATTAAATGAGGATAAAAATATCAATTTCATTTTTCTACTTTACATTTTATTTCATAATATATATAATTACATTAGATGATATTTCTTTGAATGATTTAATTCGATAAATAAATAAGTAAAAACAATAAAATTTTGAATATTCATCTGATATGAATAATATTATTTACAGCACTCTGACATCTTAAATATGATCGGTCAAATTTCTTATTCTGATACTACTATCAGAATCCGGAATTTAAACCCTTTACCTAATAGATTTGATCCTTGGACCCTTTTGATGGAATCTTCCCGTCTTCTCTTCTTGTCATCTTATGCTCTGTAGCTTCTTCATTTATCGTCCGGAAGGCATAGAAGTATTTGGAAATCGTAACAGTATCCGTAAAGCGAAAGTAACACATAATGCAAAAAGCGAAGAGTGTTTTCCGAAAGAAGGGCCTTGTTTTACGACCCTGCTTTTTATGCTCTGGTGTAGATATCTATTGAGCTGGCGCGGCTGCTTTGTTTTCTGAAGTAAAAACTGCGAATGGAACAGAATAATTAGATAATGGTTAAGAGATATGGGCATTCATAAGCGACTGCAGTAACTTATATCGTCTTAGTGTACATTTTTTATAAACCATGTCCCGAGGTACATGCCCAAATTACAGGGGTTCTCGGAACTCCTAATCTCATCGACGGATTCCATAACAGGTGATTCGTTGAAAAAATGGCTATGGAGTTTGTGGTTATCCTCTGCAAACGTTAATAATCATTAATTGCTAAGTTGAAATTAAACGTCTCAAATTCCTACAGCACGTCATCACAGAACTCACACAGGTGGTAACTTCCGTGTTTGCAAACTCTCGTGGGCTTTCAGTTGGGGCGAGCAGTAAGCAGTAAGCAGAAGCATTCGTCAAAAGAGCAAGTTTTCTCGTGAGGCCCCAAACCGTCATCTTTTGAAGCGATTTCACAACATTAGTCTAGGCCATATTTCCACCCCGGCTAAGTTACACTTTGCAAACAAGGTGCATCAGACGGAAGTGCACACATGCAAGGTTCAATTTGTTAACTTCAATCTCGTGTAAAATTGAGATAGTTTTCCGTGAGTGGCCCATCACAAACTATTATTGTCTTGGTTCGACTGAACTTCATCTCTCGAGTGTACGTGTGGTGTTGCCAACATTGTTCAAACTCCACTTTGTTACTTGAGTGTTTACCACGAGTTGCGAACGTTGTTTGAGGCTAGGCTTCATCACCCGAGGTTACATCTTGGCAATATTCTACAGAGTTGCAAACATTTGTTTGAACCTAGGCTTCATCACGCAAGGTTACATCTTGGCAATAACCTCCTTGCTTTCACATTGGGGCGATAATCTTCCTCCTGGTGTTGCCAACATTTTTTGAACACAGTTTTGTTTTTTGTGTTGCCGACGTTGTTCAAACTCCGTTGTTACCTAAGTGTTTTTCAAGAGTTGCCAACGTTGTTTGAAGCTAGGCTTCTTCACCCAAGGTTACATCTTGACAATATTTTAGAGAGTTGCCTACATTTTTTTGAAGCTAGACTTCATCAAGCAAGGTTACATCTTAGCATTCGTCCAAAGCTAGGCTTCATCACATGAGGGTGCATCTTGGTGATAACCTCCTTGCTTTCACATTTTGGGTTAATCTTCCCTTTGACTTCTGTAATAATTATTTACAATCACCTGTACATTTAGCGAGTGTAGTAGTTGATATTTGATTATTATTACAATTATTACAAAGAAATACGTTTGATGGTGCATGAGAGCAGAATTAGAAATAATATGATGATAATTTTGATTTTGAAGGTCCAATAGAGCAGGTTAGAAGTGATTCCATAGGATTTTATTGTAGAAAAGAATGAGACCATGGAGTTTTTACTCAGGTGGTAGGAATTTTTCCAATGTCATAGATATTTGGAGCCAAGAATACAGTATCCAAAGACTTAGCAAAGATTTTGTCACTAATTATTTTAGAAATCTTGACCCCAAAGCTTTCACAACTTACTAGAAAGGATGTGAACCCATGTAACTCTTTGGTGAGTTTAATCAAGGGCCATAGAATATTCTGTAGGTGTTGTAGTAAGGATCAGACTCTCGTGTAGATTCAACTTGCACTTTCTCTCAATAGATTTTGTCACCATGCAAATGGAGCATGTGTTGCACAAGGGTTAAACGCATGGGAAACCGGTGCGGGGTTGACCATTGCTTTCACTAATAGAGTAATGATAGTAATTTACAAACTCTTGGCAATCAAGTGTCTTGGCCTAATCTATAAAAAAGGAGGCATATTCCATTTAGCTTTGCTCAAAAAGGATTCTTGTGTGTGTGGGTTTGGTGGATGGCACTTTGTCTCCTCTTTCAGCCAAACCTACAGTTTATGGAAAAATATAATACAAAAAGAAGGTCCATATTTTATGAATGGCCAAATGATTTGCAATGACAAGAGGAGAATAATCCATTTTATGAGAGGTACATGTACTTGTTGTAGTGATCTGAATTGCAAATGTGAATGAGTAGTAGCTTCATTGATATTCTAATCATGTTCTTGTGTCTTGTTTTTGGTGTATGTAGGAATTCCTAGTTCTTATCATGACATGACTTGTTTAAAGAATTTGGAACTCTGGAATGATTTGAATCACATAGGAGCTTGCATAAATTTTGAGTTTAATCAAGATCTGTTTAATGATCTTGGTTATGTTCCCATGTATCACTTGGTGCCATCTTTCAAGTAGAGTACAATTGAGGACAAATAGCATTTCAATAAATGTGTTGCATAGATACGGGTAATTAATGAACAATGTTTAGGATTTTTGAAAGCAAGATGGCATTCTTTGAGAGAAATTAGAGTGTGACTAAAAAATAAAAGGAGAAATTTATATTTTTTAAGATGGATTAATGTATATGTGATTTTAATTATATTTTAATAAATTGAGCTGACCTTTGGGCTGTTGATGATGGAGATTTCTAAGAAGAAGAAGAATTAGAATATGAAGATTCTACACCTATGCATGCGCAAAGTAGGGAGGAAACTAAAATAGAGTGATGTAACATTGTCTAAGTTTTAATAGAGAAGTTGATACTACTCAACAAAAAAAAAGTATCATGTTGTTTCTGATTGTGTTCTTCAATCAAATATGTTTGATGCATATGGAAAATGTTTTTTGATTGTATGCATCGGGATGTGGTTATATATGCTTTGTGCAATTCATAAAGAAGTGTCATTGTTGAGCAATTGGGCATAGGGTTTAGGATGTAGTAGAGTGAGATCCTTTCTCAACATAAAGATTTAATATAGAGAACACATAGTTTCATTACATTCTTTCATTTTTTTCATTTTTGGGTTTAAGCTTTGGGTCATGCTATTCCAGGAGGAAGAACAAGATCCTTATTTTAATTTACAAAATATTCTTTTAGTTCCTTGAGAAATCCTTGTGGTAACTGAATGTTAACTTACTATAGTATAATTGGTAAGAACACTATGGTATAATTTGTAAGAACAGGTTGTTCCTTTGAGGATACGTGTAAAAGATCGAATATGAGGAGAGAAATAGGATAATGGAAATTCACATTGAGACACTTGAATGAAGGAAAACTCAGAATGCCTAGCATGAGCTTCGGCTTTGGTATTTATAGGTAGTATACAAGGTCCTTGAGGAGCTTCTCAAGAAGCTTTCTTGAGCCACTTTCTTAGAGTGCGAGCCAAGTTAACTAGGAAGCTTCTCAAGAAACTTCCTTCTAGAAGCCGCCTACTTGGCATGCAAGCTAAGCTAATTAGAAGCTTTTAGAAGCTTTTAGAAGCTTCCTTCTAGAAGCTACCTACTTAGGGTGCAAGTTAACTAGTCAGGAAGCTTCCCAAGAAGCTTCCTAGATGCTTTTGGAATATTCTAGGCTAATTTGGCTTATTCCCTACTTTGTTAGCCTTCCTAGCTACATTGCTAAACTCCATATTGTTACATATTCCCCCACCGCTAGTTGGTGACGTCCTTGTTGCCATTGAAGCTTCAAACTCTTGGATGGCCGTCTGTGCATTCTAGAGGTGAGAAAGAGGTTCCCATGTGGCATCATGAAGGAGATACCCTTTCCAAAGGACCTTGTACTCCATTTGTTGGCGGTGTCTTTGTTGGATGTGGCGACGTGCAAGGATATGATCAACTTCATACTCCTCATGATCATTGATAGGGATTGGGGGAGGAGGAGGTGGGACTCAAGTGGAGAAAGAAGGGGGATTATGAACAAAGGGTTTCAACTTGGAAAGATGAAAGACAGGATGGATGTGCATATGAGGAGGCAAAGCAAGTCAATAAGCAACAAGAGAAACAATTTGGGTGACATCAAAAGGTCCTATCCAATTAGGGGCAAGTTTATGAACTTGGGTATCAAGTGGGAGGAGTAGATTACTAGAGGATAACATAACTTTATCAACAACTTCAAAGGTGAGATCATGACGATGATGGTCCGCATATTGTTTTTGACAATTCTGAGCAACAAGGAGATGAGATTTGGCTTGTTGGAGAGATTTGGAGATGGTGGTCAACAAGGTTGAAGTATGGGGGACTTGAGATGAAGGAGGAGCAAGAAGAGAATTTGGGACAAGCGGATCTTGGCCAAAATTGAGAAAGAAAGGAGAGAATCCGGAGCTTGCATGTTTAGAATTATTGTATGCAAACTCCGTAGCTGCAAGACATTGATCCCAATTGGTATGGTGAATCTTGACAAAGGCACAAAGCATATCTTCCAAGGTGCAATTTGCATGTTCAATTTGTCCATCAGTTTGAGGATGATAGGCTGTGGACAAATCAAGCTTGGTGCCAAGTAGCTAGAAGAGTGCTTGCCAAAACTTTTGGTGAAGCAAGGATCACGGTTGGAGATGAGTACACGTGGTATCCCATGATGTTTGAAGACATTATCGAAGTAGAGTTGCGTCAAGGTTGGAGCATCCACAATATCAACCGTTGATGCCAAATAGATTTTCTCACTAAGCTTATCCACAAACACCACAATTGTTGTGTGACCTTGTTGTGTTTTGGGTAAGGAAGTGATGAGATCTAAGCTCACATGTTCCCAACAAGTAGCTAGAATGGGAAGTGGCTAAAGGAGTCCACTCAGCTTCTAGTTACTAGCCTTGTTACGTTGACAACTCTCACACAATTGGACAAAGTCCCAAACATCTCGTGTCATGTTGGGCCACCATCATTGGCGTTGGAGGGTGCCCAAGGTCTTGTCCACTCCCATGTGACCAGCTTTTGGTAAATCATGGGCTTCTTGAAGGCGCACAAGTCAAAGATCACCTTTGGCTGGAACATAGATCTGGTCCGCATGGGATAAAAGGCCTTCCTTGAAGGAGAAGGTGTTGTACTCCTTGTCATATGCTGTCAGACGATCGTGTACTATTTGGAAGAAAGGATCTTGTTTTAGAGCTGATCAAAACTTGTTATGGACCTTAGGGTCAATTGACATCATTGTAATTGCCGCCGTGATGGGAGGAAGAGCCTTCAAATCAGGTCATCTTGATAGAGCATCAAGGATAACATGGAACTGACCTGGTTTGTACTCAAGTTTGATGTCAAACAATTGGAGTTGCTCTTCCCATTGATGATGCTAACTCTTCATGCGCTCCAAGTGTAGTGTCTACAACAATGTCTTGTGATCAGTTCACATGATAACTTGTTTCCCCAAGAGATAATGCCTCCATACCTTGGTGGCATATACCATTGCAAGTTGTTCCTGTTCTTGAGTAGAGCAATTTCTTTTAGTTGTATTTAGTTGGCGAGACACAAAGGCAATGGGATGTAGTCCATCTAAGAATTCTCGTTGCAACAAAACTCCAATTGCAAAGTTAGAAGCATCAAAATCAACCACACAAGGTAGTTGAGGATCATATGGTTGAAGAATGGGTCTTGAAGACACCATATGCTTTAAATTTTGGAATGCTTCTTCATGCTTGGTGGTCCATTGGAAGCTTGAGTTCTTTCCCAAGAGGTTAGTCACTTGTGCAGTCACATGAGCATAATAGTGGATGAACTACCATTAAAAACTGGCCAATCCATTGAATGCCTGTACTTCTGTAGCATCCTTTGGGGTAGGCCAATCAATAATGGCATTGATCTTCTCTTCTTCTATCTTGATCCCCTCTGATGAGATCTTATGACCCAAGAAGGTAACCTCTTTTTGCCAAAAGGCACACTTTGACTTCTTGTAGTAAAATTTCCATTATTGTAGTCGTCTTAAGACTTCTCACACATGATTCACGTGTTCTGCCTTTGTCTTGCTATAAATTAAGATATCATCCAAGAACACCACCTTGGAGCAATCCAATAGTCCATCCAACACCCAATGCATCTGATTCATGAAGATTGCTGGAGCATTAGTGAGTTTGAAAGATAGAACTCTCCACTCAAAATGCCCATACCTTGTGCAAAAGGTAATCTTTTGCACATCCTCTTTATCAATAGGAATTTGCCAATAGCCACTACAAAGATCCAACTTAGAAAAGTAGCGTGCTCTACTTAGTTAATCAAGCAAGTCATTGATCCAAGGCAAGAGATATGCATTCTTCACGGTTTGCTTATTGAGCCCATGATAATCAATACAAAAACAAAGTCCTCCATCCTTCTTTGGAACAAATAGTACCGGTCCTCCCCAAGGAGAGGTACTATATTGTATGAAGTCCTTCTCCAATAACTCTGTAAGTGTTGTTTGCAACTCCTCCAACTCCTTTGGTGAGAGTCAATAGATCAGTCTATTCACTAGAGTACTCCCTAGCAATAACTCAATCTTGAAGGGCATACCTCAATCAGAGGGTAATCCCTTTGGTAGATCATCCAAAAACACATTTGCAAGATCCTTAACTATCCAATCAACCATTGCTTGATGAGGCTCTTGGCCTTCTACAGATTGTTCTTGTGCAACCGGTTTGATCCACACCGCAAATACAGACTTATCTTCCTCCAAAGCTTGCTCTATGGCTGCTTTACTAACAAAATTCCCTTCTAGGGACTCATCTCTCATCCAAGCTTGCTCCTTGGTTGCCTTCTTGGCAAACTTCCCATCTAGGGACTCATCTCTCTTCCAAGTTTGCTCTATGGCTACCTTCTCGACAAGCTTCACATCTTGGGACTGTCTATTCTTAGGTGTCTTACTCAAAGGTGCCAGACAACCTAATCGGAAATTCCTACCTTGGTGTTGTACTTGAATTTGGCGTCGGGTCCAATCAATTGAACCTTATGATGTTCAAGCCAAGGTAGACCCAAAATGATATCATGGTGTAGAGGTGCCATTACAAACCTCATACACTCCAAATACTCCTTCCCAATCTTGAAGGTAACAAGATGTGAGGTGCAAAATGTAGAACCCTTTCTACCATCCGCCATCATCAAACTACTTCCAATCATTGGCTTGATAAGAATACCCAATTCCTTTACTACTTGCATAGACATGCAATTCTCTAAACTTCCAAAATCAACCAAAAATCCTACAATCTTGATTAGATATTATACCTTGCAAGTGAAGCAAACTTGCATAGGTCAAGCCTTCAATCCCATTGGAACTAATCAAGCTCCCAATAGGCGGCTCAAAATCTCCTATTGGGATTCCTCATTTCCCTGATCATTCCGCTCCACAACCTCCACCTGGGCAACTTGTTGAGGTCATCTATTCTTGAGTGGACATTCATCAATACGATGCCCCAATTGGTGACAATAAAATCAACCACCATTTTGTTGTAGTTTCTCTCTATCTGCTGTGCGAAATGGTCTTTGTTGAATGGCATCAATCTCCATTAGTGTTGGCTCCTCCACTTGTGTGTAGTGTATTGGTAGGCTCTATGGAGGTCGAGGTCGAGACTAAGTTGTTGCCACCAAGGAATCAAAACGTTTGGCCAACCGCATGGCTTCCTCCAAGTGTTGTGGCTCTTGCATGATTACCTCTAATTTTGTTCTCACCTTCAAGCCCTTCACAAATTGATCTAGAGCTTCACCTTCCAATATATCTGGAATTTGCATGATGGTGTTTTGGAATTTTGTGATGTAACTTCTTACATAGCCAATCTATTTCAACTCTGCCAACTTATCTCGTGCAGCTCGTGTGGCATTTATAGCTTAGAACCGACTAATTATTGCACTCTTGAATTTTGCCCATGTCAAGATTGGTGCAAAAATTTATGGTTCAGCTCGCTCCACTCAGAATCTCCACCATAGCTTTGCTACTCCATCCAATTGGCTAGAAGCCAAGAGAATCTATTTTTGCTCATCTTGTAGATTGGTAGCTTCAAAATAACATTCACAATCAAACACCAAATTCTCCACTGCACACGGAAGATTCTTGCCTTCAAATACCTTAGGTTTAGGGAATCTGATCCAATCTTCTCCTTCTTGAATTGGTACTCTCTCCACCTGCTCTTGTAGTCAAAGATCTCATTCATCCAACAATCAAGTAAGGTGCTTGATTTATTGTTGCATAGCAAGGATAACATTTGGTATTGCCGCCATGGTTGCTACTCTTTCACACCACTCTTAATCTATCTAATTTATTAACACATAGAAACAACATGTCCACCGTTCTTCTTAAGTTACAACCGAAAGCACCAAGGGTTCCTTAGATATGGTGATCATATGCAAAAAATCTTATCCAAAGTGCGAGGTGATGAATTGTGTGAAACAATGCTTGGGTAGTATTTGGATGCAAAATCCCAATGGTTTAGTGGAAGTGGATTTGGTGGTCCATAAATTCCATCCATCCCATTCCTGCTTTGATACCAATGTAAAAGCCAAATCCAAGGAGAGAAATAGGAGAATGGAAACTCACGTTGGGACACTTGAATGAAGGAAAACTCCAAATGCCTTGCATGAGCTTTGGTTTTGGTATTTATAGGTAGCATATAAGGCTCTTGAGAAGCTTCTCAAGAAGCTTCCTTGAGCCACTTTCTTAGAGTGCAAGCAAGTTAACTAGGAGGCTTCTCAAGAAGCTTCCTTCTAGAAGCCACCTACTTGGCATGCAAGCTAAGCTAGTTAGAAGCTTCTAGAAGCTTCCTTCTAGAAGCTACCTGCTTGGGGTGCAAGTTAACTAGTCAAGAAGCTTCATAGATGCTTTGGAATATTCTAGGCTAATTTGGCTTATTCCCTACTTTGTTAGCCTTACTAGCTACGTTGCTAAACTCCATATTGTTACAATATGAGTTAGAAATGACTAAAATGAGATAGATAGGGTCACAATGAAGACAATTTATTATTATTTTTAGCCTCTTGTGCAAAATCATTCCTAGAAGAGAGTGATTTCATCCATATGAGTGACACTACAAAATTTTATGCAGTCTTTTCTCCTATATGCTAAAGTGTCAAATCCAGGGGATTCTTGAGGTGGGATGAGTTCATTTGGAACAAAGGTCACTTTGTTCTAGAACCACTTTGTTCACCAATCACTTGTCCAAGCCACAAATTTCCAAGGTGAGATTTGTAGGAGCCACAATTTGTACAACACTCCTACCATGAGTTGTACAAAAAACATTCCCCTACAATATTGCATGAAGGAACATTGACAACTTTGCAAAGTAAGTCAAGTGGAAACTGTTCCAAAATTTACATCCCTCTGAAGACTATGACCATAACACCATATTTTATCCTTCCTCAAAGGCATGAGGTCACAAGAGTCCTCAAAAATTTGTGCTACTCAATCCTATCTTTGAGTGTTATTAGACAAGACACCAAGGCTGCACAAGCCTCTTCCCATATCATTCCTGACTTTGGCCAAAATCCTAGAGAGCCACTCTCTAGTCCTACACAAATGTGTCATTGCACTCCAACACTTAGGTTTTTCCTTTAGGATTTATCAGTCCTAGACAAGTTAAGCATGCAATCATTCATTCAAAGGATAGACTAATATGCATACACCAACTCATGAGCCTTGATGATATAAAGTTCATATGTTACTTGCAAAAGAAGGATGCACCAAATGTGCTTGGTGCACATTAAGCCTAAGCCTTTTATACATTTTGTAATTGGCCACGGAAAGATCTAATGGCTACAACGCATGGAAGTTTCCTAAGTACATATAAACTGCTCAATCTTGATCATATCTTATCCTAAACCTTAACCTAATGGTAGGTAGCTGTGGATGTAATCAACTCAATTAGGAGTCATCTACCTCAAATAGGTTAATACTACATATTGGTTTAGCCTAGTTACCTATTTCCAAATTATGTACATCTATAAACTTCTTAAGGCTATGAAAAGAAAGATGTTATCAGTATGTACAAAATAAAGTCTTCTTGTTTGGTAACAAAAATGAACACAAACATATCTGTAAGAAGAGGCCTCCATATACAACAAGAGGGACAAGTGGGACTTGGGTCAAACTCTTAGCTCCTGGGCAGATGCAAACAAGGTCCACAAGCTCCTTTTGATAGCTCTCCATGATTTATTCAAAGCTAGATTGGGTCTCCTTGAACTTGGTGAGTTTTGTAGACAACAATTTGAGTTGCTCATTCAAGTATGACTTCCCTTCCAACACATCAATTTGAGTGCACAAGTTTGTTGCCTTTGTTCATTAGGAGGTTTTGTTGCCCATGTGTTCCAATTGACTTAGTAGTTGAATTGTCATATGATTGATAGTGATGAGGAGCCTAGATCATTCATTGTCTAGCTTTTTTCTTTTGGCAATCAACTCTTTAGTCATTTCTTGATGAATCAGCTTGTCTTGCTCGAACACCTTTTCTTATTGTTGGTTTAGGTTGGTAGATAGGTTGGAGATGTGGAGGTCAATCAATTGCTTCAAATTGTTGTATCTAGTTTCCATTGCCTTTGCTTCTACTTGGGTTATTCTAACTCACTTCATAGCATTACAAGCTCATCTTCATAATTTTGTATTTCTTCCTTGTGTTGAGTTCTTTGGTGGAAGACTTCCAGGCCATAGTTTTCAACCTTGTTCTTTAGGCCATGAATTAAATTTTTGTATTCCTCTTGCCATTTTGAGTTCCTTTTTTGGAACTCCTTGAAGTACTTCTTGCTTCCCTTGTCCTATTTTTTTCATCAAGGTTTGGACCAAGTTATGAAAGTGGTGGATGGGGGCTGCTGATTCCTTTATGTTTGGATCCAACTTCTAGCATATTGGCATAAGCTCTTCCAATGCTTCCATCACTGGTGTCACTGTATGAATAGTGTGTGCTGCCATAAACCAAGGTTGGGAATCACCATCCTTGCCAAATTGTCTTTGTAGGGCCTTTTTTGTTTTAGGTGTAGGATTCTTGTCATTGCTTGGGATGGTCATTTGCTTTATTTTGCAAGCTGAGCCCACTTCCTCATTCTTGCTCACTTTGATATTGTTGGTGATGATATCACATCCATCCATCTCATTGTCCTTCACATCCTAGAGACAACATGGTTTGTCTCTCAAGTTTTGTTGGACCTTGGCATAATATCCCTACCTTGTAGTCATTTGTGTCCTTGAAAAACTCTATTACCAAGTGAGTTCATTTTGTTTGTTTCTTTTATTTTTGTAACAAGATGCTTCTTCCTTGTTAGGAACCAAAGTAGACAATGGAACCACAATTAGGATGGGTTTTGTAGCTAGCGTCTTCTCCTTCTCTATAGGAAGAAATTCATTGTCATTAAGTGGAGGCAATGATTGTGCTTTGTCATTTGGGCCTTCTACTATGAAAGATGAGATTTGCATGGAGGATTCCTCGCTCCCCGACTTCACACTCTAAGCAGTACCCACAACTTATTTGTCAGCTGACTTCTTTCCTTGCAATGTTGATTTGAACAATTGGTTTTACTCCCTCTATCTTTTAGTGAAGGTTCTAGCTCTTGGGTCATTTTTTTTCTTAGAAACTTGAACCTTTGCTCAAGCTACCTAAGTCTTTTATTGAATTGTAATGAAGTTATATGTCTCCACTACTTGCATGAACTTTTTGGTTTGGGCATATTCTTTGGCCACCTTGTGGTACTTGGTAATCTCTTCTAGCAAGTTGGAGTCTCCATTGGAGTAAGCTGGATGATGTAGGCAAAATGGAAAATTTTCATCTTTTTGTTTGTTAACAAGTTCATACCAATGTAGAAATGAAAAATAAAGGAGGCTACAATAATTATGGAACCTTCCATCACATCTTCCAGCAACTTGATGACTTGCTCACAAAACATCCTTGCCCAACTAACCAGCTTTTGCTTGTGTACAAGCTAGAAGAAGATTGCCTAGTTCTAAATGACATAGTTTGTTTTTTTCAAAATAAAAAACTGCATTATTGTTTTGGTGATAGTGCATCAAGCCAGGTCCTTCATATCTTCAATCTTATACCTATTTGTAGATCCCCTTCCAACACCCACAAACTAATAATCAATTCTCTACTTTAATTGTCTACTGGGTATGCCATATGTGGTATTGATATGAACTTCCCCAAACAAGGAGCACCCAACACCCATTGCTAATGGTAATCCATCCACATTGCAAGACATCCTTGTAAAGACTTCCCACTCAGATTCTTGGCATTATTGCAAATTTCCTACAATATGGTCCCATTGGCGAGACCCAATCCTACAACAAGAAATCTGTCTTTCTTTTGTTGATGTAATTAGTTTGACAGTATAACCCCCACTCAAAAATCTTGAGAGAATCACTCAAGATTTCCACTACCTCACTTCCCTTCAATTCAATCACTCTTTCAAGAATTCATCCCATCATGACTAAATATTCAATTTTTCATAACAATGCAATTTCCAATCCATTTTGCATGTTCATGTGCCGAGCTTCCAGCAAATTGCCAAACAAAAGTTGGCAATCTGCTTTGGAAATTACTTATGTGATGTCACATGAGATGGTGGTTGCGGAGAGAGAACTGTAAGAAAGAAAAGTGAAAATATAAAGATGTAGAAAGAAAGATTCACCTCACACATTAGAGTTTGCCTCTTATAGTCTTTTCAAGGTGTGGTTTGTGAGCCGGCCTGTCACTCACTTAGGATGAACCTCTGATGGCTATTATGGTAGCGCACCATGGACTAAGAAGGCAAAGAACCCCAAATCCATCATACTCCTCCAAGGCTAACACTCCAAAACTCAAGACATTGCTCACTAGAGAACTCAATGAGAGAGATAGTTGCAAATGAAAGGATGATGTGTACCTCCTCACCCATTTTTTACAAACTTGTGAAATAGTTACGCACCAAAGTTACTAATTACCATAGTAACTCAAGTTACTAGACTAAAAGTAAAGTAAAGTCAAAAAGTATAAAGGAATAACCATTTACATGGGCATATTACACTAGTATGTGATCTTATCTTGACCCCACCACTAAGTCAAGGATTCCTTCACATAGGCTATCCTTGGACTATAGAAGAATCCAAAACAAAAAGGCTTGCGGGCCCAAGAGTTCTCAACTCTTTCCTCAAAGCCAAACACCTAAGAATAATACCAAGTCAACACACTAGAATCCAAAATAGTGGTGCTCATCTTTTCCACTTCCTCTAAAGTAAGGTCCCCTCTATCTTAGCTATGAATAACTCTAGCTAATCATGACTAATGTAGAACCATCCTTTATCTCTATATAAATAATATTTCTCAAGTACTTGTAATACCAAGCTAAATATCACAATACCACACACATGTACAAATGGGTGTTACATTTACCCCAGGACTGAGTTTTCACTTTGTCCTCAAAGTGAAGGTCTTTCTACCTTCTATGATACATCTTCAACTTATCATGGTTAATCCTATCAAAGTGTCTTTCTCCCAACTCCTTGAGATCATAGGTGTAATTGCCCCACACCTTTTCCACTATGAAAGGTCCAAAGTATTTAGGCAAAAATTTCTTTTGCACTCTCTTGAATCAAATAGAATCAAATAACATTACCCAATCACCTTCTTTGAAAGGGTCCACCTTCTTCTTGCCTTGCCTCTTGTCATAGCTCTCCTTTTGTTTCCTTTGGGCTTGCTCCGCTCCAACCATAGCAACTGCTCTTACCTCTTCCAACTCCATGAGTTGATCCTTTGTTGACTTCTCTGCATCACCTCCTTGTGTTTTCTTCAATCTCCTATGAATGCTTTGGAAGGTAGGAAGATCAAAGTGAATAGGTAAGGTAGAATCAATACCATATACCAATTGAAATGGAGGATATCCGGTGGAAGTTTTCATGGTTGTCCTATACTCCCATAAAACTGCATGAATCCTCTTGTCCCAATGATGTTTAGCCCCTCCATTTCTGAATCTTTGGCCAACATCATGCACAAGGTCTGATTGGTTCTCTCTGCCAAGCCATTGGAATTTGGCTTCTAAGATGTAGTTACTCTATGTGTGATAGAGAAATGTCGTAGCATGGCTGTAGTGATGCTTCCAATAAACTCTCCTCCTCTATCAAAAACTAACTCCAAAGGGCATCCAAACCTAGTGATAATGCGTTCATAAAGAAATCTACCAACTTCATCTTCATTCTTGTCCCTCAATGGTCTAGCCTCAACCCACTTGGTAAGATAATCAATAACTACCACAATATACCAATTGTTCCTTGGGGTTCTATTAAGAGGACCTACAAAATCAGTTCCCCACTTCTCAAAAGGTCCTAGCAATGGAGTTGATCTAAGTGGTGGAGGGGAAGTAGACTTTCTAGCAAAAGCTTGACAAACATGACAAGTTTTGCAATTATCAAGACAATCCTTGAAAATCCCTCTCCAATGGTAACCTGCATCTAGAATCTTGAAAGTAGTCACCTTTCCTGCAAAGTGTTCTCCACATACTAAACCTTCATGAAACTCCTTTATGAGTAGGATAGACTCTTCCTTACCCACTGATCTTTGAAGTAGACCATCTGCTCCTTGGTGAAAAAGAATATCCTCCACCATTGTGTAAGGTCTGGATCTTTCTGCAAGGGCATTCCTCTCCCTAACGTGCATCCTTTCTAGATAGTTACCTCTTGTCACAAAATCCACAATCTCCTTGTACTCCTTTGGAACCTCTTGAGTGATTGAGATTGTCATGAGCTCCTCATCTGGGAAAGAATCATCCACTGACTCATCTCCATTATTATCATAGGCCCTAGATAAAAAATCAGCATTTGCATGTTTCTTTCTTGGCCTATCCTCAATGGTGTAGTCATACTCATACAAGAATATCATCCACCTTGCTAGTCTCCCTTCAACATTAGGCTTGTTGAAGATGTACTTCAAAGCCTTGTGATCCATGACAATGGTGGCTTTTCCTCCAATCTAGTAGTGTCTAAACTTCTTGAGACCAAAGATCACTGCAAACCCTTCTCTCTCCGTGACAGAGTAGTTCTTTTTTGCTGAAACCATCTGCCTACTAGCATAAGCTATTGGATGATCATGCCTATCTTGGTCTAATCGACTAAGAGTGCATCCAATAGCTACATTAGAAGCATCAATGTAGAGGATGAAAGGCTAACTCCAATCACGTTTAGCAAGAATTGGAGCTACAACAAGGGATTGCTTGAGCTCCTCAAAAGCTTGGAGAGCCTCTTTGTCCTCCAAAATCACCATGTAATCTACACCCTTCTTCATGTAGATGGTCAATGCATAAGCCTTGTTGGAAAATGAGAAGATGAACCTCCTATAGTATCCAACCATCCCCAAGAATTGGCGTTACTTTGTCAAGCTTGAAGGGAATGGAAGGTCTGAGATTTTTCTCACCTTCTTAGGATCAATTGCTATTCCATCCTTGGAGATAATGTGCCCCAAAATTAGACCTTCTTCACATCCAAAAATGCACTTCTCTAGGTTGAGTGATGCATTTGCCTCATCCAAGCATTGCAAGACCTTGATTAGGTGCTCAAAGTGCTCCTCTTTGCTCCCATAGACACAAAAGTCATCAACAAAGTCTCACACAAATTTCCCAATGAAAGGTTCAAATACCTTGTTCATGAACCGTTGGAATGTGGCTGGAGCATTGCAAAGACCAGAAGGCATGACCTCAAGAGCGTAAGTTCCCCAAGCTGTGGTGAATGTGGTGAGTTGTTGATGCTCTGGTGCAATCTTGATTTGGTTATATCCACTATAACCATCTCCAAAACTGTACCTCTCATGACCTACAACCTCCTCCAAGATCTCATCAATGAATGGCAATGGGTAGTAGTCGTTCTTGGTAACAACATTGAGCTTCTTGTAATCCACACATACCCAAAGCTTGCCATTCTTTTTCTTCACAATGACAATTAGAAACACACATTCTGAATTCTTGACCTCAAAGATAAATCCGGCCTCCTTGAGCTTATCAATCTCCTCCTTCATAACCAAAGATATTGGTGGGCTAATGTGACATTGCTTTTGGCGGATTGGTCTTGCATATGACTTCACCTCTATCTTGTGCTCCTCCAAGGTGACTTCCTTCAAATCCTTGTAATTGAAAGCAAACACATGGATGAACTTGTGGAAAATCTCCTCAAATCTCACCTTCTCCTCGGTAACATTTGGGCCATACTTGAGGGTAGCTAACCTTCTTTCTATCTCCTCAAGTGTCAATGGTGATTTATTTGGGTCCTTCAAAACCTCTAGATTAGGTGCAAAATCCATAGCACACAAAGGATACACATCTGAAGCAGAGTCAGATTCATCCTCCTCCATAGAAGTCTCCTCTTCCATGCTTGTGTCCACACCTGAAGCTCCTTCTTCAAAATCTGATTCCCAATAATCAGAAGATGGTGTATCTAAATGTGAAGTGTTGGTGCTGTTAGTCACAAGAACTGTGACTCTATGGTTTGATGGCCCAATCCTCAAGTACCCTTTGTGCCATCTATCAGTTATGCATGTTGCTATCAACCATAGCCTTCCAAGAAGTAAGTCATAGCTTGAATCCTCCAGGACTTGGAAAGCCATGAGATTTTGAACTCCTATAACTGAAACTACCACTTTATCCATCACCCCTACTGGTCAAACTTGTTGCTTGTTTGCCATGTTCACCACAAATGTTGAAGGTCTTGAGGGTATCATACCCAACTTCTTCATCAACCTTTCTGACATGACATTCACTACTGATCCTACATCAACCAATGCATCCTTGATGTTGTCACCTTTCACTCTCACATCAATCTTAGAGGCATATTCACAAGCCTCCCATGGTGCTGGCTTGGCATCCACCACCCCCATTGATACTGGAGCTTTTGCCTTCTTCTTCCTCTTACTTCTTGTAGAACTCAAACCATCTCTAAGCTCCTTTCTCAAGGTAGGGTTCAAAGCAATCAATTGGCCCACTATGATGTTAGCCTTGTGACTACCAACATCCTCCAACACATTGTAGTTCCATTGTTGCTTTGAAATCAAGAAATCCTCCATCTCCAACTTCTTCCTTGAAGTCTTTGTTGTTGATGGCATTGAGGTGCGAGTGCTCCTAGTAGACATAGGAGTATCCTTGCTTGGAGTAAATCCTTGAGAAGAGTGAACATCCTCTGCAAAATGAGCTCTCTTCTTCTCTTGTGCCAAAAGCTCCAAATTAAGACCCTTGGAGTTTGAGCACTCTCCCTTCTCATACTTTCTCTCCACCACATCTATGAATGTTATCCCCTTACCTTTGTTTGGATTAGGAGCCACTTGGGTTTCACTACCTCCCTCTTTCTCTCTATTGGCTCCCTCATAACCCCTTCCTCCATGGTAAGTGGAATTTGGGCAATTCCTTTGGATATGGCCTCTTCCTCCACAACCAAAAATTTTTTATCATTGAAATTGTTGGCTAGTTGGCCTCCTCTATATGGATAGTTTCCATAACTCCTATTCCTCTCCCTACATTTTGATCCACCTCTCTCTTCTCCCATAGTTGCTCCACATTGATCTTGAAATCCGCAAGTTGTTCTGTGATGGCTTGAAGTGGATCCTTTGGTGGAGGTGCAAGAACTAGAGAAACTACTACTTGTGGTGCAACCCTTGCCACCAAAGTATCAGAAGTTACACCATACTTGTAGCCTTGAGGAGGATTCCCAACCTCCTTCACCACCAAATCACTCTCATCCCCTTCCAAACTCTACTCCATACGAATTGCGATCTTGATAGCTTCAACCTTGGAAGAAGGTTTCTCATATTTCACCTTGCTTCTAATTTGTGGTCTCAATCCTCCTACAAAATTATTGGTGAGCATGGCCCCTATGCCAATCATAGTAGTCTCCACATCATCCCCACTCTTCCTCAACCCCTCACTTAACCCCTCACTATCTTTCTTTTCTCTCATTTTTTTTTCTCTTTTTTTCCTCTCACTCTATAACTAATAGAGTATGTACATGACTAGCACCATTTGAGAATAATCCACCCTAGGGAACAAAAAAGTTTCAGGTTGCTCCAAGATTTCTATAGTAACATCAAATCTCAGAGTGCATATTAATCAAACTCTCATGGATAGTTTATCCATAAGTCAAAAGATTATCTCCATCACTAATCTTGAGAACTAGCTGATGAAGGTGGTAGTATTTTTGTAGTTGTACTAAGAATCTCTCCAAGATCCTTCACCAAAGTCTCCAAAAGTGATTTTACTCCACTACACTCATGTCCTTTTGGAAATCCTTTAATTCCACAAATCTCACACAACTCCTTGGTCTTAGATCTTCTCTATCCCTATCTTGGTGAAGAAGGTCCAACATGCAAACCCAAGTCAAGTAAGCCTCTCCTTTCCCTCAATCTCTTGCTCTCAAAGGTCAATAGACATGAACTTGCCTTATGTCCCTTCTCACCACATAGAAAGCACTTAGACTCACTCTTTCCTCCAAGTGGTGTAGATTTTTGGATCCTCTCAACACTCTCTTCAAATTCTATGATAAACTCTTTTTTCCTCAAATCCACCCCTAAAATCACCTTAAACCCTTGGGGAACCTTTCATAGTCTTAATTTTCACTCTTGATGACCCTCCATGTTCCCAAGATGAATCTAAACACTCAAACATGCTTTTTGTTGTTCTCAAACTCCTCATGCATGAGATCTCCACTCTGTAGAATTGACCCTTCCTCACAATGTCACTCAAATCTCTCAACTAGTATGTCACAGTCCTCTAAAATTTTGCACACTTGATCTCAACTCTAGGGCGTCCTCCCCGCAAAATTTCAGATCTTTTCATCAAGCCATTTGGCCTAGACACCTTTCTATTTAGAACATACATTTCAGATTTGGTCTAAGGAAGCAGGAAAGATAGGAGGAGGAAAGAAGAACTCCAAATTTGCAGTGAGAAATCATGCAATTCAGAGGTTAGATGTGATCACGAGAATTGAAGTTTTGAGCCGACTTCGGATCACATTCTTGGCATGGAACTTGAACATAAGTTTTCCAAGTTTCATGACTAAGATAATCAAGAGCAAGTGTCTCGATGGCCCCGAGGAAGAGGGGAAGAGAGGAAATCCAGCTCGTTGGATAGAGTCGGATTGGAGATTGGTGCTCGGAAGAGAGGCAGGCGCAGAGCAGGGTGCCATGTTCTTGGGGAAGGGAGAGGTAGCCAAAGAAACCCAAGAAGTGAGGGATGCCTTCTCTTTGAAGAGAACAAAGAATGGGTATAAGGTCAAGAGTTACAAAGATCCGGTGAAGAGAGGGATCATGAGTGCTCTCATGGCAATCCTAAAGCCAGAGAGAACGACTTATGTGATGACACACCAAGCGGTGTTCTTCCATAAGATGTTTGCAGGAGAACCTATCAATTGGGTGAGGTGTTTCCATGGGAGGACGAGGCAGATGGTGTGGAATTTGCGAGATAAGTTGCCTCCACACTACATTGTGCTGTTTGCAGCACATTTCTACCTTGGGTTGAATTTGCTCAATTTGGCGGAGCGCAGCAGAATGGTGTCTCACTTTCATCTCGACTTGAGAAGAGAAGTCAACACGGAGGAGCAACAATATATTCTTCAAATCCAAAGCATTGATGAGTACTATATACAAATGGGGAAGAGTGCATAGGTAGAAGTGAGTACTCCAAAGTTGGAGAAGCGGAGTCGACAAAGAGAAGGCAAAGATGTAGAGAAGACAAGACCTTGGAAGACCAAGAGAGGAAACCCGAGGAAAGGTATGGTTGTGATCGCATCATTAGAAGAAGACTCAAAAGGCGAAGCTGAGTGCAAGTCCGAAGACTCGGAACACAAGGAGGAACTTGAGCTTACGCTACAAAGTGGGGATACAAGTAGCGATAGTGATGAAGGTGGGGAGATGACGTTGGTACCTTTTGCAGAAGAAGAAGAAGTTCGGGTGGAGCTCAAGGAAGAAAATAACACAAAGTTGGAGGACGAGGTACCTGAGCCGGAGAAGAAGAAAATTATGATTCAGAGGGGAGTTCAATCAAGATGCAAGGCAAAGTGTGAAGCGGGTCTAAGCAAAGCAAGAGAAGAGTAGAATGCTAGTTCAAGAAGTGAAGCGTCTATTCCGATACGACAACTGCAGAGAAGAAGGCGAGTATCGGGAGAAGAAGAGGTAAAGAAGGATATCACTCCACAGGTTGAAGCAGTTGCGAGTGATGGAGTGGAGTACCTATGAGAAATTGTGTGCCCATTGTTAGTGAAGCTAGAGCACAAGAAGAAAGAGATGCAATCAAAGTGTCCGGAGGTGAAGACTGTGTTGCAGGTTTTAGCAAGACTAGAAGAAGAGAACTTGGAGTTGAAGAAGAGTATAATCCAAGGCAAGGAGGAAAGGGAAGTACTGCAAGGAGATGCAGTAGTGTAGTGTCAAGTTATTGAGAACTTGAAGAGAGAGGTGAGGTATCGAAAAGAACTTGTGAAGTAGAATGACATAGCAAGGGAAAGACAAGTAGCAGAGTACAAAATCTTGAAGCAGCAGTTTGCTGATTCAAGACTAGAAATTATCCATGCTATGGCGAGGGTAGCAGAGAAGGAACAAGAGCTCGATAGAGTGATGGAGAGTGTAGAAGAGAAGAAGCAACTGTGGCAACAGGAGTTGATAGTGAGATATAGGGAAGAAGAGAGATTACAAGAGTTACTTTGTAATCAAGAGTAGAAGATTGTACAGAAGGAGAAGGAGAAGGAAACCATGAAAGCCGAGTTTGAGGCAGAATTGGCAATGTACAAGGAAGATTGGCTTGCAGATCGGGAGCGTGAAAGGAAGATGAGATTGGAGCCATTGAAGGAGATCGTAATCAGGATGAATGCAATGCTGAGTACAGAGGCCAATGTTTGTATTGAAGAGAGACAAGGCTGCACGAGTTGAAGTTGTTGGTGTAGGAGACAAGGAAGAGACATGTGAAGGATACAGACTTGAATGCTCTGTTAATTAGTCTCAGAACCCGGGTAGATTAGAAGATATTGGAAGTCGAAGAAAATATCACGATTTGATTAGATCCAGTGAAGTTGGAGATAGATAAACTTTGGAAAGATGTTACAGCAAAATCCAAAGTCGATGAAGTAGGAGTGCAGATGTCTTCAGAGTTACCATTGGAGACATTAGAGAAGAGTGGGTCTGCAGATAAGGAGTTAGATAGATTACCCACTAGTGAAATGTCAGACTAGGAAAGAGAATTGTTAGATCTGGTAGAAGATGTAGAAATTGTGAAACCCAAGGACAGAATAGTAGGAAGTGAAATTACTTTGGGATCGGGTTTGAAAGCCAAAGAAGAAGTAGACATTGGATCAGATTAGTAACCAATTTGAGATTTGAATAAGCAAATATGAAGAGGTGCATTGTCATTTCGGATCTGTAGGTTTGTAGAGTCATTAGGAAGAAGTGCATTAGGAAGATAACTGTCGATTGCTTCACTATTTAAGAGTGGCATTTGCAGTTTTATGTCGTTCAGTGCTCATTATTTCTAAGAATAGATAAAGCAAAGTGCTGTGAAGCAGTGCTGTGAAGCAGTGCTCGTCAGTTGAGCTTGATTCCGAGTATCAACTTTGTGTTTGTGTTTGTGAGTGTGTGGAGAAATTCAAAGTGCAAGTCAGTGTGCTTGTTGGATGTTGGATTCTGCAGCCTTGATCTTCATTCTATGTGTTTGATCCTGAGTGAAGTGAAATCAGAGCAATGCCTTGACAGATCTAAGAGGAATTGTAGTGTTTGTAGTATTCTGCATTTGTGAGTGCAGTGCGAGGTTGATGTGAAGCAATTTTGATCGAGTTGTGCCTTCAGTGGAGGGGTGGAACACAATTCTGAGGCAAAGTTGTTTTGCAGTGAAGTGTTGTTTTCGGGAGAGCCTGAATCATCACAATCAAGATTGTTTGGAAAGAATTGAAACTGTTGTGATTAAGAAGTGTTAATTTGTGACAAGACTGCAAGTCAGTGCTTGTTACTCTCTTCTGGGTATAGTTTCTACCTGAGAGATTAAAGATGCAACCAAGAAGAACTACATTGTTACTATTTGACTTTGTATTTAGACATTTCTGACTCGTATCTCTACGGGAATGAACTTCACTTACCCGATTACTGCAAAAGTGATATTTTCTGGGTTGTCACAATAGAACCATCCTTTATCTCTATATAAATAATATCTCTGAAGTACTTGTAATACCAAGCTAAATATCACAATACCACACATATGCACAAATGAGTGTTACGGGTCTATCCTTCTTCCATCATGGTGGTTGGTGAAGGGTCACAATTGTCTATTGCACATGTGAGACTGGGCACAAAATGATTGCCTATGGTTCTTTGGTGACATATATCTTTTTGCATGTTCTTGAAATGGTGGCAAAAATTGGTGGAGTTTTGTATCTATCAAGAGGTCATCACGGCTCCTATTGTTCCACAAAAACTTGTGGTCAGGAGTTCTTTGTAGTGTAGTGGCTCATTTTGTTGGGAAGTCCTTGTTGTAAAGCCTTATGGAATAGAAACTAAATGGGTCTGCCTACATAATGAGTCTTGTCCCATTCTTGTCAGGTGTATGTGGGGAGTCTATTTTGTTTAGATACCCCACATCTTTGTATCATGGGAATAAAACATCCTTTGAATTTGCACTTCTTGCAAATGACACTTCCAAATGTTTGGTTTGGACTATTTTCATAGAAAACAAAAAAAAGCAACACAGAATTGGAGCTCATAACAAAGAGTGTCATGAGAATCCTTTAGCTCATTGAATTGTTGATATTTTTGAGTATAAGCTTGGGGTCATGCTATGTAGTAACATTCTAGGGGACAAACCAGATCAAGAGAGAAATGAAGTTGACAATTTATTGAGAGAGCAATGGCACATTTTGAGAGAGGGCTAGAGAATAGAAAGAGTTAGAGATTTAGAAAGATTTTATGAGAGATTTCAAGAAGTGATAGATTTTGAGAAGTTCCAAGAGAAGGAGAGGACAAGAGAAAGGAGAAGTTTCTTGATATAATTTAGAGAAGTGACAAATTTTGAGACATTTGGAAGAAGGAGAGTGCAAGAGAGTAATGTTAAGATTTAGGGGTGAAATTTGAAGATAAGTTACATAGTTTACATGAATGTATGTTTATTTTCATAAAATAACATGACACAATAGAAACTCTACATTTCGTTTAAAAGTTACATGAATATATGTTCATTGTCTGAAGATGAGTTATGACTGAAAACAAGTTGATAGGTTTTGAGATAGGAGTTGGCACATTTTGGGAAAGTCGAGAGAGAAAGGAAGGAATAAAGAGTCATGTTTACAATTTATTGAGAGAGAAACAACACATTTTGGGAGAAGGCAAGGAAAAGGAAAAGGGTTGTGACAGATTTCAATATGCTTTGGGAGAGTGCATGAGAAAGGAAAGAGGCAAGAGATTCAAGAAGTGATAAATTTTTAGAAGTTCCGAGAAAGGAGAAGTTTCATGACAAGTTTTGAGATGTTTTGAGAGAGCAAGAGGACAAGAGAAAAATTTTAGGGTGAAATTTGAATAAAAGCTACATAGTTTACCTAAATATATGTTTTGTATCATGAAATAACATGGTGCATTTGAAACTCTATATTTTATAAAAAAAGTTACATAAGTTATATGAATTATTTCACTAGTGATGTAAACTATTTGTGGTTTCATTTGCACTTCCACATGGGAAGTATAATCCAAGACAATAAACTTAAGAAAATGACTTAAACTGTGATAAGGGCTTAAGTCAACTCTAGATGCAACATTATAATATTGCTCTATTTCCTTGGGTGTCTTGCAAAAATTGAGTAATCATATAGTAATCATGTAGTTATGCTCTACTCTTGATCTAGTTTCCTCAAATTTATGTTGGTCAGCTTGCTCTTTCATTCTCTCTATTCTGCACTCAATATCTTTTTCCATTGTAACACGTGCTTGTGTGTGTATATCGTATAAGGATATTAAGTTTGATATTGCAAGTAGTTGAAATATATTATCTATATGGAGTTTAGCTAAGCTTTTACATTAGTCATAACTAGCTAGAGCTAGTTCTAGCTAAGATAAAGTTGACCCTATTCTAGAGGAAGGGAAAAGAGTGAACACAACTATTTTGTCTTCTAGTGTATTGACTTGGTATTATTCCTAGTTATTTGACTTGGTGAAAAGAGTTGAGAACTCTTGGGCATACAAGCCTTGTTGGTGAAAATTTTTTCTATAGTCCAAGGATAGTGCATGTGAAAGAATCCTTGAATTAGTTGGTAGCTGAAGATAAGACCATCTACTCATGGGATTATTCCCATGTGCTTGGATATTCTATTAGACTTTTAGGATTTCTTTGACTTTTTGCCAAGAAACTTGAGCTACTCCGCTAATTTGTAACTTTGTTGTGTAACTTTTTCACAAGTATATAAGCTAATGGTGAGGAGATATTCATCATCCTTTCATTTATAAATATCTCTCTCTCATTGAGTTCTCTAGTGAGCAATGCTTGAGACTTGGAAATGCCTTGGAGTTTTAGCCTTGGAGGAGTGTGATGGAGTTAGCATTCTTTGCCTTCTTAGTCCATGGTGCGCTACCTTAAGTACCATCAAAGGTTCATCCTAAGTGAGAGACAAGCAGGCTCATAGTCTTTTACTTTCATTTCCTTAGTCTCTACTTTGGCTCTCTCTCTCTCTCTCTCTTCATCTAAAACTTCTCTTTTTTCCTTGAGTTTAAGGCTTTCATTTTTGCTAACTATACTCACTCTCTAGATTCTATTGTTTTTGCCTTGAAAGTGGTGAACTTGGACAACTCTTGTTAGAAAATATAAGCATGTCCTTATTTTGCTTGAGTGCTTTCCTCTCATGGCACTCTGTCTCTCTTTTCTTCAACCCGTTGTTCTGTTGTGGTTTGCGTAACCCATAAAAAAGTAAACCAATGTGGTTTATCTCCATAAAGATGGAGTAGGTTGTATGACGGATCTCATGGTTGAGCTGTTGCCATGTGAATAATCTGTGTGCATTTGAGTGGCTGGCCATGTAGAGTACAATCTTATTGTTTTCAAGGACTCTGATTGTATATAGGTGGTGGAGAGTTGAGATAAAGAGGATGTTTTGGTTTTAGGAGTCTCAAGTGGGAGAAGGATGTGGAGAGTGATAGTTTTAGTAGAAAGTGGACACAAGGATGTTGGAAGAAGCATTTGAGCAAGAGATGTCCCATACTCTTGATCTGCCACTCTCAAATCCTTTTCTCATTAGGCTTTAGATTCTACACCATGATGGCTTATGGGATTGGATGGTGGTATATTTTAGGGTGGTATTGATGGATTAGATGATGGAAAACCCAGATCCTATCATCCAATGCTTAATTATAAGCAAGCTTAGGATTTAAGCATTTATGTGGTCTTATAGGAGAAGAAGGATTTAAATTCATTCATGAGCTTTAATGTGGAGTTATGGGGGTCCATTTGTCAAAAAGTGAAGAGGCTAAATGACAAATTTGCAAGAGTTTGGGTCCCAACAGAGAAGCCGTGACTTCTTTTAGGATTGAAAAGTTTTAGAGGAAGGTATTTAATGAGACAAGACCAATGTTAGAGAGAAGAGCTGACAAGGTATAATTAAGAGACAAAAACCAAGGGAATTGAGCAAATTTTGAGCGGATTAGGGTCAGTTGAATAGGGAGAGGAGGGGGTCAAATTCTTACTTAGATGAGCAAACAAGAGAATTCTGAAAGTTGTGTCATGTCTTTTCATGATCCGTCAATGGGATTAGTGATTTGAGAAAGTGCTCACTCTATAGAGCTCAACAAATTCTACTTTTAATTCAATCTCAAATTAGATCTAACCAATTGAAGTTGTAGCACTAGAGATCAAATTGTTGAGGAGAAAATTATGATCAAGTTTGGAGTTTTGGTTACTTCATAAGCTATGGTTTGAATCAAACTATGAAAATTTACAGTATTATTGGCAGTTGCATTTTACACCTTTGTGTAGAAATTCATATGAATTCCTCAAATAGAGCATTCAAGGTCTTGGATCAAGTATACTTGGGTCTATAGAGCTCACAAGTTAGCCCAACTCAGGAATTGATCCATATCTAGGGATTGGGATTAGATTGAGCCATCAAAATTCACAAGGATTTAGACAAGAGCACATGTGGCTACTACAAAAACATTGGTTAACCTTAGCAAACTGATGTAATAAGTTCCACTAAAAATATTATCATATGCTCAATAGGAGGATTTTTACTTTTAATCACTAATAAATGTCAACTCTTTCATTTCTATGACCATGATTGAAGATTTTAGGTTATTAAAGTGCCTTTGAAGACTATGTGTATCTCTACTCTAGAAATCTGATAGTGAAATTGCCAAGATCTAGGAGCAAACCCTCAAATTAGTGATTTTGAAATTAGGGTGAAAACCTACAAAAATTTGGCCAAGTTTGAGACCTTATCAAGGGATTTCTAGTAGTCAAATTGTAGATTATTTCATATAATTGGAAAGCTTATCTCATTGGCTTTCCATTGAATTCTAGAACACTTGAATCCAAATCATAAAGAAGTTATGTCCATATGAGTTGCACAAAGTTTTCCCCATCAAAAAGATGTAGAATTTCCTCACTTGGATTAGAAATTGGTTGAAATCTGAAGTACATTTTAAAGGAAGCTTGGAGTATAGGTAGAAATTAGCTTGAGGAGAGAGAAAGAAAGGTTTGAAGCTCATTTCAAACAAAAGCACAGAGAGTTGTTGTTGAATTCTTGTGATTGGATCCTCTCCGTGCTTGCATGCTTGTTTGTACGCCCTATTGGCTTGGATTGGTGTGTGGGTATTGTGATTAGGTTCCTTCCTTCTAGGTGGATTGTTTTTTTCTCCTTGGTAATGTTGGAAATGATGACCAGTAAACAAAGAGTGTGTGTTGTGATGATATCTTAGGTTGCCCGTTACTTCCCTATCTGATAGAAGGAATACTAGAAACAAGAGTAAAAGTTTCAAGGATTACATGTATGCTCAGACTAGTAGTGACAAATCTACATATGGCCTTTGATCTAAAAACTCCATAGTTATACATATAGTGTGTTCTCAAAGGCAAAGTAAGACACCGTCTCCCTTCTCCTTGGAGTGGTTGTGCTCCTTGGTCTTGGAACTGAATATTGCTCAATTCCATAGGATTTGATCCACAAAATGGGATATCTTAGCCCAATAGTGTTGTATCCAAACTACCTCTTCACCTCCTCCAAGCACTCCTGCTATTCTCTAAGCATAGGAAATGGCTTCAAAAATAGTGTGAGGATTTTGTACCATTACCTCTTGGTGAATTTGCTCTTTTAATCCCTATTTGAAAATTTCAAAAGCTTTTACTAGACTCATATTTGTTATCAAGACTTGTAGATTGAGAAATGCCTCTACATACTCTTGTATGCTATTCTTTTGCTTCAATTCCCTATAATAGAAGTAGCTAGACATATTATCTAAAGGTGAAAATTTGTATACATCTAGAAGGATATTATGTTCAATGGGCTAGGAAAATCAAATAGGGATATCACGAAAAGAGTACTTTTACAAAGAGAGCTAAAGGCAAAAATAGCTTAAAAACTTTAGAACTAATTTTGAAGGCCTAAACGGATGAATTAGGCCTCAAAAATAGAAAGATTCCTTACTCTCAAGGAGTTAAGGCTTGTCTTCTCCTCCTTATGATTTTTCTTATCAAGAGCTTTCCAATGGTACCTCATCCACATGATTTTGAGCTCCTTATAGGAAGATTCTCTAAATATTCCTTTTGGTCAAACCCATTTGACCAACTAGATAGGACAAAGATTAACATGTCAGCCACCCAAATAACTAATCCAAGGATGGAGCTCATTGAAAAGTCACCAATCCATGTATTTGATCTAAGGGTGGAGCTTCCTTTGAAGGGATCCTCTTTGCTATATAATAAAGAGAAGATCCTCCTTTGGGGCATCAAAGTATTGAGTGTGAAACTGGTGTTTTCACTCTTGGAGAGTTCCCTTGTCCTTGGAGTATTAAAATGGTATCAAAGTAGGTGTTTTAATCCAAGAGAGTGGATCATCCTTCTTGGAAGAACATGAGCTACTGAAATTGAGTAATTGAGGAGAGAAAACATAGTGCAATTGCTCGACTTGGGAAGTGTTTTAGAGAGCGGACGGGATGGAGGCACCAAGAAGACAATTTCTTGCACCTAGCTTCCTATTTCTGAATCCATTTCACATCAAGAGTATGTACATCCAATGTGAGCAAATAAGAGTTTCTCTTGATTATCACTTTGGAGTAGAATTCATGGATAGAGTGATGAATTCACCAAACCCGGTGATTCTACCTATGATGGTATACAACAAAGAGTGAGATTTGACAATTTACATTCTATTATGATGTTATGGATCTGAATGTACCAAATCTTCACCCTTTTAACACAAAAGTAGAAATCCATTATGTAATTAGACCAAAAGTGATGTTTAGGGATTGTGTAGTCTACAATTTTGGTGAGGAATATTATCAACAAGTGATAGCTTTTGAGGTCCCAATGGTAGTCTCCATAGTTTGTACTTCCTCCCAAGTAATCATTCTAACACTCTATTGAAGTAGGAAGTAACAATTGAACATTGGCCATGGGTAGGAATCATGGATCTGTAATTGCAAGAGTTGATGCAAGGAATGCAAGGGATGTTGAACGAGTTTTGAGAAATGAAAGATGACCAAGGAGGAATTGCAAAATCAAATACGTACAATCAAGAACAATAAAGTAATGCAAGAAGGAGAGTCATCTCAACAACCAACACCAACAATCAAAGTACTTTGGAGAGCTATGCATGCCAATGACATTGATTCCAATCAACAACCAAGCCACATTGTTGCTACAAATGAAAAAGATGTGCAACATCAAGCCTTATAAGGGATAGCATTCCATGGGAGTAGTGGAAAATTGGATTTCAAGAATGAATTGATACCTTTGATTTTTCACAATGGAGATCATTGATCATTCTACATGTGTGTTTGCGTGTGGGTACTTGATTGATAAAGCCCTCACATGGTATGACGCTTGTGAATGATCATTGTTGGTAGAAGGAAGAGAGATTGCTTGGACAGCCATGCAAGAAGGACTACTCAAGAATTTCCGATCTATAGATTCCATGCAAATGACCCAAACCAGACTCTAGGGTTGAAGCATAAGAATAGCATACAAGAGTACATGGTGGTGTTTTTGGATCTACAGGCTGTGATAATTGATATGAATCCAGCCATAGCTCTTGGCAATTTCAAGAGAGGATTAAAAGAGCGGATTTGGCAAGAAGTAATGATGCAAAATCCTTGTACTATTTTTGAAGCAATTGCTTGCACTCAATGAATAGTAGGGGTGCTTAGAAGAGGTGAAGCAATAACACCAATGCAAAACTATTAGACAAAGACAAGACTATTTTGGTGGACCAATTCTTATGGAACTAGGCTATATTTGGTTTTGAGATTGAGGAGCTAGACCTCTCCAAGGAGAATGTGGACAGGTCAAAGAAAGAAGAGAAGGAGTTCTATGGGGAGAAGGGGCTTGAGCAGAACAACAACAATGTTACAGTTGTTGCCAAATTGTATACATAGCCATCAATTGTCATGCTTGTCACCTTAGAGTCCCTCGGCCTCCATACAAGTGATCTTTGAACCACATGAAGAAATGAATTGAAGAGGAAGATATAGTAACCACATTGGAAAATGAAGATCACTAGTAAATGTACTTTGCAGTCTTATTGGCTCAATGAAGAAGAGTAAAAGTAGGGGAAGGAAAAGGACAAGTGCGCAAAGATGAAGGAAGATAAACACACAACTAATTGTTGTAAATGGAGTGCTAGAAGGCAATTTGGTGAGAGTGTTGATAGACCCTAGGGCAATAAAGAATTTCTTGTCCTGCTTTGTTGCAATAAGGTTGGGGATGGAATTCAAGAAGGATGAGAAGGATGAAGAAGAGTTACCTAATGGTTAGATAGAGAGGATTGGGTCATTACCTAGATATGTAATACTCTCTATTGGAGGGTATCAAGAAGCAATCAAGTGGCAAGTGATACAATTAGCTCATTATGATGCAGTCTTAGGTATATGATGGATGGAGCACTACAACCTCATGGTGGATTGGAGAAAGAAATTAGTGAAAACTAGCCAATGGAAGATCTATGGGGTTAAAGGAAGATCACAAAGGCAAGAGTTGCCTCTATATGTCATAAGGACCACATTTATTGTTAAGATAGATAGATGTTTCATGGGTTCAATAAGAGAAGTCCAGAGTGCCCAACATAATGGACAAATTCTTGAGAAATTAAAAGATGTGGTCAATGAGTTTCAAGATGTCTTCCCAAATGAATTACCTGCAAGTTTACCACCAAAAAGGAGAGTAGATCATAAATTTGAGATACTTTTTGGAAAGAAACTTCCTTGTAAGGCACCATATTGACTATCACCTCATGAGTTAGAGGAGTGAAAGGCTCAAATCAAGGATTTTTTGCAAAAGGGGTTTATCCAACCTAGCATATCACCATATGGGGCTCTTGAATTGTTTGTGAAGAAGAAGGACAAAACAATGTGCATGTGTATTGATTATTGAGGATTGAATCAACAAACGGTGAAGAAAAAATATCCATTAATGTACATGGATGACTTATTTGATAAACTCAATGGGGCAAGGCACTTCACCGAACTTGATTTGTGGAATGGTACAACCAAGTCAAAATTGCAAAAGAAAACATACACAAAATGGCCTTTCAAACAAAGTATGGTCACTTTGAGTACTTGGTGATGAAGTTTGGCCTCACCCACGCTCCAACCACTTTTATGAGTTTGATAAATGACATATTTCATCCATACTTGGATAAATTTGTTATCATTTTCTTGATGACATCTTAGTCTACAATAGGATGCTGATAGAGCACAAGCAACATCTGTGAGAAGTCCTCTAGATTCTATGATGGAATCAATTGTATGCCAAAATCTCAAAGTGAAAGTTTGGCAAATCTGAAGTTGACCACTTAGGGCATAGAGTAACTATAGAAAGGTATCCAAATGTTAAAAAATAAAATAGAGGTCATTCAAAAAGGGAGTGCTCCAAAAGATCAAACTTAACTCAAGAGTTTCTTGGAATTGACTGGGTTTTATCATCAATTTATCAAGGACTTCTCCGAGATTGCATAGCCTTTGATAGCATTATTGGGAAAGAGGAAGAAGTGAACATAGGGAACCACACAAGAATTAGCCTTTTAGGAGTTGAAGGATGCATTATTACATGCACCAATCTTGAAATGGTATGACCCAAAATGTCCAATCAAGATGGCTATAGATGCATCAGATGTAGCCATAAGAGCAGTCCTATAACAAGAATAGTAGGATGGATGGCACCCAATTGTATATTTCTCTTGTAAGTTGTTACCAGCAAAATGCAACTATCACATCACCAAATGAGAAGAGTTGGCCATTGTCCTTGCAACCAAGCATTGGAAGCACTCTCTGGGTGAGAAGGCATTTGTGGTAGAGATGGACCACAAACCTCTAGTCTACCTCAAGACACAAAAAGATCTTTCTCATCAAGAGATTTGGTAGGCAGAGTTGAGATAGAAATTCAACATGAAAATTAAATATGTGGAAGGCAAGAAGCAACTTGCATATGAATTCACCCAAATGCCAATGGTAAACAATTTGGTGGTGGAAGTCAAGATAAACCTTGAATTCTAGCCCAAGATTTTTGCTGCAACAAAAACTGATCCACAAATTGTAGGTGCTCAATCATCCAAGGCATCACCAACATCCAAGGACTTACCTTCCGTGATGGTAGGTTATGGATCCTAGATGACATGGATCTAAGAACCACCATCCTAGGGGAATGTCATGATTTTTCCATTGCAGGTCACATTGGAGTGGACAAGACCTTGCATATGATCACATGCCATTACTATTGGCCCAAGATGAGCAATAATGTGATGGAATATGTTTGGAGCTGCCTACTTTGTCAACAAAATAAGGCTTCTAATCAAGCTCTCATAGGACTTCTCCAATTTCTCTCCACTCCTACACAACATTGGGAACAAGTAAGCATGGATCTGGTTTGTGTATTGCCCAAGACCACCTCTGGTTTAACTCCATCATAGTCTTTTTCAACCTACTTAGTAAAATGATTCATGTGCATCCTACCACCAAGGATGTGACTGCTCCACAATTAGCTCAATTGTACTTAGATGCAATCTTTTTCCATCATGGCTTGTCTCGAGTGTTCATCACAAATAGAGGCACTCAATTCACTAGTTTGTTTTGGAGAACACTCTTTAGGTTCTTCAAAACCAAATTGGCCATGCCCACAATTGTACTATTCCAAGGATAGTAGAGAAACACAGAAGAGAAAATACAAGTTTCACACTCAAACTTTGGTGCTCCAAGGGAGCACCTTCTCTTTATTATATAGCCAAAGAGGATCTCCTCCAAGGATTCTCCACCATAGGATTAGATACATGGATAGATGACCTTTCAGCAAGCTCCACCCTTAGATTACTTGCTTGGATGGGTGAGATGTTGATCTTGGTCTATGAGTCGGCCTGTCTCTCACTCAGGATGAACCTCTGATGGCTATTATAGTAGCGCACCATGGACTAAGAAGACAAGGAACCCCAACTCCATCATACTCCTCCAAGGCTAACACTCCAAGACTCAAGACATTTCTCACTAGAGAACTCAATAAGAGAGAGATAGTTGCAAATGAAAAGATGATGAGTACCTCCTCACCCCTGGTTTATATACTTGTGAAATAGTTACGTACCAAAGTTACTAATTACCATAGTAACTCAAGTTACTAGACTAAAAGTCAAGTAAAGTCAAAAAGTAGAAAGGAATATCCATTCACATGGGCATATTCCCTTAAGCATGTGGTCTTATCTTGACCCAACCACTAAGTCAAGGAT
This sequence comes from Lunularia cruciata, assembly GCA_948567375.1. Lineage (NCBI taxonomy): Eukaryota > Viridiplantae > Streptophyta > Marchantiopsida > Lunulariales > Lunulariaceae > Lunularia > Lunularia cruciata. Next base: position 18,951,246 of record OX419761.1, on the reverse strand, counting down.
TCCTTCACATGGGCTATCCTTGGACTAAAGAAGAATCCAAAACAAAAAGGTTTACGGGCCCAAGAGTTCTCAACTCTTTCCTCAAAGCCAAACACTTAGGAATAATACCAAGTTAACACTAAAATCCAAAATAGTGGTGCTCATCTTTTCTACTTCCTCTAAAGTAAGGTCTCCTCTATCTTAGCTATGACTAAAGTTAGCTAACCATGACTAATATAGAACCATCCTTTATCTCTATATAAATAATATCTCTTACGTACTTGTAATACCAAGCTAAATATCACAATACCACACACATGCACAAATGGGTGTTATAGGTCCCATTTGGTTGGTCAAACATGCTTTGACCAAAGAGAATGTTTTAGTGAACCTTCCTATAGGAATCTCAGAGGTGAGGTACTATTGGGAAGCTCTTGGAAAGACAAACCAAGGGGGAGACAAGGCTAGCTTCTCCTCCATTGGGGGGAGAAATTTACACATTTTCAAGGCTTAATTCATCCGTTTAGGCCTCCAAAATTGCCTCTGAAGTTTTCAAGCCTAATTTGGTTTCTGCCTTATTAGTAGAAGTGCTATTTTGGATACCTCTACTTGATCTACTTCATGCATTATGTGTACTATCTTTCTAGATATCACCAAATTCTACCTTTAGATCTTATATCTAGCTATTGATTCTAATGTCTTCAAGCATGTTTCTGTTTTTGGCCCATTAGAAGTACTCTTTTGGTGAAACCTCTATCTTATCTACATATTCCATCAAGTATAAAATCCTCCTAGATGTTACCAAACCAAATTTCATCTCTAGATCATGTGTCGAGCTATTGGTATTACAAACCTCCCTCCTTTTAGGACGCAATGTCCTTGTTGCAAAGTTGTTGCTCAAAATATTTTACTAACACTAATGTGTGGGTCAGGTTGGTTGCTAGCTCCTATGTTGCCTCATACAATGGGTAACCTTTTCATTGTATGAGATATTCCACATGCGGGTGATGAGTACTATGGATGCATTTTTAGAGAATGCCTTCAATCTCCTATTCCTCCATGTCATCAATGAGTGTCGAGCAAGGTCAAATGTCTTGTATGGAGGGACAATGGCCTAGTTCGGGTGCATATCTGCATAGTAGAGAGACATGGAACACTGGATGGATCTTCATGTGTAGTGGTAGCTTGACTTGATAGGCCACAACACCGATTTGATGAAGAATAGGAAAAGGACCAATAAAGCAAAGTTTGAGCTTGCGAGGGCCAACTAATGTGAGGTTGGTTGTTGGAAACCAAACTTGATCTCCCACTTGGGAACTCCATGTGCTTATGGTGTGCATTGGCATATTGCCTCTATTGATTTTTGGCAATCTATAACCTATTTTTGGCATTCTCCACGCCTTGTTGTATTCCTAAAACAAGAGTTGACAACATCAACCTTGGTAGTCATTGGACTGATCTTCATCAAGCTCAAAGGTGTAAAAGGATGCTTGCCATACATGAGGAAGAATAGTGTGACTTGGGTGGAGGCATTTAGTGAATTGTTGTAGGCAAATTCTACCAATGGAAGTAAAGTGTCCCACCTCTCTTGCTCATCTAAGGTGAAGCTCCAAAGCATATTTTCAATAGTGCAATTAGCCTGCTTTGTTTGGCCATCAGTCTATGGATGGTAAGCCGTGGAAATGGCCAATTTGGTTTTGAAGAAACCAAAGAGTGTTCTCCAAAATAGACTAGTAAATTGAGTGCCTCTATCGATGATGAGCACTTGAGACAAGCCATGGTGAGAGAAGACTGCATCTAAGTACAATTGAGCTCATTGTGGAGCCATCACATCCCTGGTGGTAGGGCGTATATGAATCATTTTGCTAAGTTGGTCAACAAATACTACAATAGAGCCAAACTCTAAAGTGGTCTTGGGCAATTCACAAACTAGATCCATATTCACTTGTTCCCAATGTTGTGTAGGAGTAGGAAGGGGTTGCAGAAGTCTTGTATGAGCTTGATTAAAAGCTTTGTTTGTAGACAAAGTAGGCAGCTCTAAACATATTCCATCAAATTGTTGCTCATCTTGGGTCAATAGTAATGGCATTGGACAGCATCCAAGGTCTTGTCCACTCCAACATGACCTGCAATGGCAAAATTATGACATTTCGCTAAGATGGTGGTGTGTAATTCTGGGGCATTTGGGATCCATAATTTACCATCACCAAAAGTGAGTCCTTAGTTGTTGGTGATGCTGCTGGATGATTGAGCTTTTATGATCTGTGGATTCTTTTTGTAGCAACTAGAATCTTTGGCCAGACTTTGGGGTTCATCTTGACCTTTGCCACCGGCAATCTGGTGAATAAGTTGCATCTACAAGTTGCTTCTTGCCTTCCACATAGGTGATTGTCATGTTGAATTGTTGTCACCACCCTATCCATCAAATCTAGCAATGAGATAGATATTTGTGTGTCTTGAGGTAGACTAGAGATTTATGGTCTATCTCCACTACAAATGCCATCTTGGCAAGATAGTGCTTCCAATGCTTGGTTGCAAGGACAATGGCCAACTCTTCTCGCTCTATGATGTGATAATTGCATTCTGATGGTATTAGTTTTCAAGAGAAGTATACAATTGGATGCCACCCATCATGCCACTCTTATTGTAGGACCGCCCCTATTGCTACACTTTATGCATTAGTAACCAATTTGATTGGACATTTTGGGTCATACCATTTCAAGATTGGTGCATGTAGCAAGACATCTTTCAATTCTTGAAAGCCCAACTCTTGTGCAGTTCCCCACATCCACTTCTTCTCCTTGCCAAGTATTGTTGTTAAAGTTTGTGCCACCTTGGAGAAGTCCTTGACAAATTGATGATAGAACCTTGTCAACCCCAAGAAGCTCTTGAGTTGAGTCTGATCTTCTAGAGCACTCCAGTTTTTAATGACCTCTGTTTTATTTGTTAATACTTGGACACCCTCTCCACTTACTCAGACTTGCCAAACTTGCACTTTGAGATTTTGGTGTACAAGTGATTCTATCTTAGCATCTGGAGGACTTCTCATAGATGTTGTTTGTGTTCCGTCATTGTCCTACTATATACTAAGATGTCATCTAGGAAGACAATAACAAACTTAACCAAATATGGCCAAAATATGTCATTTGTCAGACTCATGAAAGTGGCAAGTGCATTGGTGAGACCGAATGGCATCACAAGGTACTCAAAGTGGCTATACATAGTTCAAAAGGCAGTTTTGTATACATCTTCCTTTGCAATTTGGATTTGATTGTAAATGCTCCCCAAGTACAGTTTGGTGAAGTGTCATGCTTCATTGAGTTGATCAAACCAGTCATCCATATGGGATAAAAGGTATTTGTTTTTCACTTTTTGCTGATTGAGGCCCCAATAATCAATGCACATGCGCATTGTATTATCCTTCTTCTTCACAAACAAGACAAGAGCCATGTATTGTAATATGTTAGGTTGGATAAACCTCTTTTGTAGCATATAATCAATTTGAGCCTTAAACTCCTCCAACTCTTGAGGTGATAGATGATATGGGGCCTTACAAGGAGGTGTCTTCCCCTAAAGTATCTCAATTTTATGATCTATTCTCCTTTTTGGTGGTAATCCTAAGCGTAGATCATCTAGGAAGACATCTTGAAACTCATTTACCACATCCTTCAATTTCTCAAGAATTTTGTCCATCAAGTTGTGCACTCTAGACTTCTCTTATTAAACCCATGAAACATCTATTTGTCTTATAGATAATAGTTGTTCTTGTGACATAGAGAGGCAATTTTTGCCTATGTGCTTTTTCTCTAACCCAATGATCATCCGTTGGCGGGTGCTCACTACTTTCTTCCTCCAATCTACCATAGGGTTGTATTGCTCTATCCAAGGTATGCCTAAGATTGCATGATAACAGGCTAATTGTATCACTTGCCACTCAATTGCTTCTCGATATTCTCCTACTAAGAGTGTTACTCTTCTAGATAACAACTCAATCTTCTTTGTTTGCTCATTAAGTACCTCTACTTCTTTGCTCTCATCTTTCTCTAGATCCATCTCCAACTTTATTGCAACAAGCAAGATAAGAAATTCTTTGTTGCTCCAAGATCTATCAATACTCTCACTTGATTGCCTTCTGAGACCCCATCCATGACAATCAATTGTGAGTTTGCCTTTCTAGATCTTTGCACATTCATCTTCTTCCTCCCCTTGCTTTTCCACTTCCCTATTGAGTTAGTAAGGTTGCAAGGTACCTTTATTGGCAATCTTTGTTTTTTGAGGTGATTTTTGCATCCTCTTCTTCCATACATCGCTCCTTGTTATATAAAGATTGCATTTATAGAGGCCAAGGGCCTCTAGGGAGACAAGCACAACAATTGATAGAGATGTGCCCAATAGGGCCACAATTGTAGCAATGACATTCTCCTCAAGTTCCTTCTCCTTGTGGGACTTCATCTCTCCATTCTTCCACCCGTCCCCGCTCTCCTTGAAGGGGTTGTGTTCATCTATCTCAAAACCAAAGGTTGCCCAATTCTATAGGTGTTGGTCCACCCACTGTGGCATTTTTGCTTGATAATGTTGAGACATAACTACTCCTTCATCTCCTCCAGGTGCCCTTGCTATTCTCTAGCACAAGCAATGGCTTCAAATACAGTGTAAGGATTTTGTACCATGACTTCTTGGCAAATCTGGTCCTTCAATCCTTGTTTGAAATTGTCAAAGCCTCTATTGGACTCATGTCAGTTATTGCAACTTGTAGATCTAGAAATGCTTTCATGTACTCTTGTATGCTATTCTTTTTTTTCAATCTCTATAGTTGGATTTGGGCCATCTACACAGAATTTACAAGCTGAAAATTCTTCAGAAGTCCTTGCATTGCTGTCTACGTGACCTCCCTTCTTTCTGCCAACATTGATCATTCCCAAGGATTGTACCATGTGAGAGCTTTATCAGTCAAGTACCCACATGCAAACACGCTTGCGACATGCTAGTGATCTTTGTCAAGAACAATTGGAAGAATTGATTCATTCTCAAGATCCAATTCTCCAGTACTTCCATAGGACATTTCCCCTTGTAAGACTCAATATTGCAAGTCTTCTTCATCCATACTAACAATGTGGCTTCATCATTGGCCGCGTTCAATGTCATAAGCACGGGTGCCTCTCTAAGTACTTCAATCATAGGTATTGGGCTTTGAGACGGTTCTCCTTCCTGCATTATTTGATCATTCCTAAGGGTTTGTACTTGATTTTGTAATGCCTCCATGTTCATCTTGATCTCCCAAAACTAGTTTGACATCTCCTGCATTCCTTGCATTTAGTTCCTACAATTGTGGAGCCATGGTTCCTGCAAATGATAACTCGCTCCTTCCTACGTCAATAAAGAGTTAATATGATCACTCAAGAGGGTGTACAAGCTATTAGGACTAACATTGGGACTTCAAAAGATATCACTCTTTGATAATATTCCTCACCAAAATCCCTAAACATCACTTTTGGTCTAACTACATAACAAATTTCTACTTGAGTGTTGAAACAGAGAGGGTTTGAGACATCCAGATTCATCACAAAAAATGTAGATTATCAAATCCCACTCTCTATTGTAAATCATTCTAGGTAGAATCCTCGGGTTTGGTGAGTTCATCACTATGCCCATGAACTTTGCTTTCAAATGGTAAATGAGATAAACTCTCATTTGTTCTTGCTGGATGTGCATGATCTTGATGTGAAATGGATTCAAGAATGGAAACAAGAGTGCAGGAAATTGTCCTCCAAGAGCCTTCATCCCATCCTCTATCTAAAACTTTGCTAACCTATCAATTCTTCCGTGATTTTTCTTCCCAAAATTACTCAATCTCAATAGCCTATGTTCTTCCAAGAGGGGTGATCCACTCTCTTGGATTGAAACATTTGCTCTGATACCATTGTAATGTTCCGAGGATAATAGAAAAACACAGAAGAGAAAACATAGGTTTCACATTCAAACTTCGGTGCCCCAATGGAGCACCTTCTCTTTATTATATAGCCAAAGAGGATCTCTTCCAAGGATGCTCTACCATAGGATTAGATACATGGATACGTGACTTGTCAATGAGCTCCACCTTTAGATTACTTGCTTGGATGGGTGACATATTGATCTTGGTCCCATCTGGTTGGTCAAACTGGCTTTTACCAAAAGGAATCTTTTAGGAAATCTTCATGTAGGAATCTCAATCATGTGGGTGAGGTACCATTGGAAAGCTCTTGATGAGACAAACCAAGGGGAAGGAAGGCTAGCCTTTACTTGATTGGGGAGGGGGGAGGAATATAAAAAATTTTAAGGTCTAATTCATCCATTTAGGCCTCCAAAATTGCATCTATTTAGGCCTCCAAAGTTTTCAAGCCTATTTTGGTTTCTGACTATTAGTAGAAGTGCTCTTTTGGTGATACATCTACTTGATCTAATTTATCTATTATGTGTACAACTCTTCCATATGTCACCAACCCAAATTCTACCTTTAGATCATATGTCTAGCTATTGATTTTAAGGTCTTCAAGCATGTTTTGGTTTCTGGTCTATTAGTAGTAGTACTCTTTTGGTGATACCTCTATCTGATCTACTTATTCCATCATGTATAACATCTTCTTACATGTTACAAAACCAAATTTCATCTCTAGATCATGTGTCTAGCTATTGGTATTACAACAACTTACCATCCATCGAAAGATGGACAAACACAAAGGGTGAATTGCACTATTGAAGACATGCTTTAGGGCTTTACTTTGGATGAGCAAGAGAGTTGAGACACTTACTCCGATTGGTGGAATTTGCTTACAACAATTCAGTGAATGCTTTACACACAAGTCACACCGTTCTTCCTCATGTATGGAGAGCATCCTTTCACACCTTCAAGCTTGATGAAGGTCCATCCGGTGGCTACCAAGGTTGATGCTATAAACACTTTTGTTCTAGAATCCAACAAGGTGTGGAGAATGCCAAGTATAGGTTGTGGATTGCCCAAAATTGGTAGAAGTAGTATGTAGATGCAAAATACCAACACTTGGAGCTCAATGTGGGAGATCAAGTCTGGTTGTCAGCTACCAACCTCAAGTTAGTTGGTCCTCATAAGCTTAGATCTTGTTTTATTGGACCTTTCTCCATCCTTCATTGCATTGGCATAGTGGCCTATCACCTTGAGCTACCGCCATATATGAAGATCCACCAAGTGTTTCATGTTTCCTTATTACATTGATATGCTCCTCGTCCACCCCACTTCTATTCTATCCAAGAAAGTAGACCTTGTCCTATAACACCCATTTGTGCATGTGTGTGATATTATGATATTTAGCTTGGTATTATAAATATTTCAGAGATATTATTTATATAAAGATAAAGGATGGTTTTATATTAGTCATGATTAGCTAAATTTATTCATAGCTTAGATAGTGGGGACCTTACTTTGAAGTGGAAAAGATGGAAAAGATGAGCACCACTATCTTGGATTCTAGTGTGTTGACTTGATATTATTCCAAAGTGTTTGGCTTGAGGAAAGAGTTGAAAACTCTTGGGCCCGCAAGCCTTTTTGTTTTGGATTCTTCTATAGTCCAAGGATAGCACATGTGAAGGAATCTTTGACTTAGTGGTTGGGTTTGTGAGCCGGCCTATCTCTCACTCAAGATGAACCTCTGATGGCTATTATGGTAACGCACCATGGACTAAGAAGGCAAGGAACCCCAACTCTATCATACTCCTCCAAGGCTAACACTCTAAGACTCAAGGCATTGCTCACTAGAGAACTCAATGAGAGAGATATAGTTGCAAAGGAAAGGATGATGAGTACCTCCTCACCCCTTGTTTATATACTTGTGAAATAGTTACTCACCAAATTTACTAATTACTGGAGTAACTCAACTTACTAGACTAAAAGTCAAGTAAAGTCAAAAAATAGAAAGGAATATCCATCCACATGTGCATATTCCACTAAGCATGTGATCTTATCCTGACCCAACCATTAAGTCAAGGATTCCTTCACATGAGCTATCCTTGGACTAAAGAAGAATATAAAACAAAAGGGCCCAAGAGTTCTCAACTCTTTCCTCAAAGCCAAACACCTAAGAATAATACCAAGTCAACACACTAAAATCCAAAATAGTGGTGCTCATCTTTTCCACTTCCTCTAAAGTAAGGTCCCCTCTATCTAAGCTATGACTAACTTTAGCTAATCATGACTAATGTAGAACCATCCTTTATCTTTATATAAATAATATTTTTCAAGTACTTGTAATACCAAGCTAAATATCACAATACCACACACATGCACAAATGGGTGTTACATTTACCCCCGGACTAAGTTTTCACTTTGTCCTCAAAGTGAAGGTCTCTTTACCTTCTATGATAAATCTTCAACTTATCATGGTTAATCCTATCAAAGTGTCTTCCTCCCCAACTCCTTGAGATCATAGGTGTAATTGCTCCACACCTTCTCCACTATAAAAGGTTCAAAGTACTTATGCAAAAACTTCTTTTGTACTCTCTTGAATCAAATAGAATCAAACAACATTACCCAATCACCTTCTTTGAAAGGCTCCACCTTCTTCTTGCCTTGCTTCTTTTCATAACTCTCCTTTTTTTTCCTTTGGACTTGCTCCACTTGAACCATAGCAACTGCTCTTGCCTCTTCCAACTCCATGAGTTGATCCTTCCTTGACTCCTCTTCATCACTTCCTTGTGCTTTCTTCAATCTCATGTGAATGCTTTGGAAGGTAGGAAGATCAAAGTGAATAGCTAAGATAGATTCAATACCATATACCAATTGAAATGGAGAATATCCGGTGGAAGTCTTCATGGTTGTTTAATACTACCACAAAACCGCATGAATCCTCTTGTTCCAATGATGTTTACCCCCCTCCATTTCTACATCTTTGGCCAACATCATGCACAAGGTCTGATTGGTTCTCTCTGCCTAGCCATTTGAATTTGGCTTATAGGATGTAGTTACTCTATGTGTGATAGAGAAATGTTGTAGCATGGATGTAGTGATGATTCTTGTAAACTCTCCTCCTCTATCAGAAACCAACTCCAAAGTGCATTCAAACCTAATGATAATGCGTTCATAAAGAAATCTACCAACTTCATCTTCATTCTTGTCCCTCAATGGTCTAGCTTCAACCCACTTGGTAAGGTAATTAGTAACTACCACAATGTACCAATTGTTCCTTAGGGTTATATTGAGAGAACCTACAAAATCAATTCCCCAATTCTCAAAAGGTCCTAGCAATGGAGTTGATCTAAGTGGTGGAGTGGAAGTAGATTTTCTAGCAAAAGCTTGACAAACATGACAAGTTTTGAAATAATCAAGACAATCCTTGAAAATCCCTCTCTAATGATAACTTGCATCTAGAATCTTAAAAGCAATCACCTTTCTTGCAAAGTGTCCTCCACACACTAAACCTTCATGAAACTCCTTTATGGGTAGGATAGACTCTTCCTTTACCCACTGCTCTTTGAAGTAGACCATTTGCTCCTTGGTGAAAAAGAATATCCTCCACCATAATGTAGGGTCTTGATCTTGCTGCAATAGCCTTCCTCTCTCTAGCATGCATCCCTTCTGGATAGTTACCTCTTGTCACAAAATCCACAATCTCCTTGTACTCCTTTGGAACCTCTTGAGTGATTGAGATTGTCATGAGTTCCTCATCCGGGAAGGAATCATCCATTGGCTCATCTCCATCATGATCATAGGCTCTAGATAACAAATCAGCATTTGCATGTTTCTTTCCTGGCCTATCCTCAATAGTGTAGTCATACTCAGATAAGAGTAACATCCACCTTGGTAATCTCCCTTCAACATTAGGCTTGTTAAAGATGTACTTCAAGGCCTTGTGATTTGTGACAATGGTAGCTTTCCCTCCAATCAAGTAGTATGTAAACTTCTTGAGACCAAAGATCACTACCAACCCTTCTCTCTCCGTGAGAGAATAATTCTTTTCTGCTGAAACCATTTTTCTACTAGCATAAGCTATTGGATGATCATGCCCATCTTCGTCTAATTGACTAAGAGTGCATCTTATAGCTACATTAGAAGCATCAATGTAGAGGATGAAAGGCTAACTCCAATCATGTTTAGCAAGAATTGGAGCTAAAACAAGGGATTGCTTGAGCTCCTCAAAAGCTTTGAGAGCCTCCTTATCCTCCAAAATCTCCATGTAATCTACACCCTTCTTCATGCAGATGGTCAATGCATAAGCCTTGTTGGAAAATGAGAAGATGAACCTCCTATAGTATCCAACCATCCCCAAGAATTGGCGTAACTTTGTCAAGCTTGAAGGGAATGGAAGGTCTGAGATTTTCCTCACCTTCTCAGGATCAACTGCTTTTCCATCCTTGGAGATGATGTGCCCCAAAAGTAGACCTTCTTCACATCCAAAAATGCACTTCTTTGGGTTGAGTGATGCATTTACCTCATCCAAGCATTGCAAGACCTTGATTAGGTGCTCAAAATGCTTCTCCTTGCTCCCATAGATACAAAAGTCATCAATGAAGTCTCTCACAAAGCTTCCAATAAAAGGTTCAAATACCTTGTTCATGAACTGTTGGAATGTGGCTGATCATGAGGAGTATGAAGTTGATCATATCTTTGCACATCACCATATCCCATGTGGTCACCAACAAAATACCAAGTACAAAGTCCTTTGGAAAGAGTAGCCCCTTCATGATGCCACTTTGGAGCCTCTTTCTCACCTCCACAATGCACAAGTGGTCATCTAGGAGTTTGAAGCTTCCACAATGATGAGGACATAATCAAATAGCATTAGGGGAATATGTAACAATATAGAGTTTAAAGATAAGGTAGTTGAGACTTATGAAGTAGCAAATAGATCAAATTAGCCAAGAATTATAAGACTATTCTAGAAGCATTTAGGAAGCTTCTTGGTACCTTCCAAGCAATGGGTAACATGTATGCCAAGGGTGATTTCTAGGATGAAGCTTCTTGGGAAGCTTCTAGTTAGCTTTACTTACACACTAAGTAAGTAGCTTCTTGAGAAGCTTCCTAGTTAGTTTAGCTTGCACTTTAAGAAGAAAGATTTTAGAAAGCTTCTTGAGAAGCTTCTCAAGAGCCTTGTATAATTCCTATAAATACCAAAGCCCAAACTCATACTAGGCATTTGGAGTTTCACTCATTCAAGGGTCCCAATGTGATCTTTCATTCCAATCTTCCATTCTCTGATTTCTTTTCTTGGTCTTTTACATATATAGGATGTATCATGTCATCTAAAAGCATCATTATCAACTATTAGGGCTTAGCCCCATTTTACTTTTCTTGTCTCTCCCTTTTATGGCTTGATGGAGTCTTCTCATCCTTAATGTTTTATATGTGGTCACCCTTGTACTATAGGGTATACAAATGGGTCTCAATTCTTAAACACAAGTTTAGCACTCTCTCCCCTAAATATTCTCTCCAAGTGAATTCTTATAGCCTCTTGTTGTCCAATATAGAATTGAAGCATAACATTATCTTGTCTTCTAGAGAAGTCTCAACAATGGAACCAAAAGTTTGAGTTGGCCTATCTTCCACTCAAGATGAACCTTTTATGGCCATTAAGTTGGCACACTAGTTTGTACTAAAAAGGCAAAGAACCAAACTCCATCACACTCCCCCAAGGTACCTCTAAGACTCAAGACATTTCTCACTAGAGAACTCCATGAAAGAGAGATAGTTACAAATGAGTACCTCTTTGCCCCTAGCTTATATACTTGTGAAAAATTTAAACATCAAAGTTACTAATTACCGGTGTAACTCAAGTTACTAGATTAAAATTTATACAAAGTCTAAAGTTTAAGGAAATATCTGAGCACATGATAATTATCCCATGAGTAGGTGGTCTTACCCAAGAATTTGAGTCAAAGATTAATAAGTCCTTCACATGAGACTATAGAAAAATCTGCAACCAAAAGGCTTGTGGGGCCCAAGAGTTCTCAACTCTTTCCTCAAAGCCAAACACATAAGAATAATACAAAATCAATACACTAGAATCTAAAATAGTGATAATCACTCTTTCTAATTTCTCTAAAATAGATTCACCTCTATATTTTTTATGACTAATTCTAGCTAATCATGGTTAACATAGAAGCTTGGCTAAACTTCATATAGATAATAGGTATCAATTACTTGCAATACCAAACTTAATATCTCCATAGAGAATACAGGTACAAATAGATGTTCCAAGACAAACTATAATCATGAAAAAAAAATCAATGCCCAAGTACTTGTAGGTAGAAACTTGCTCAACATACTTGCCATCAAAGTAAAATGGCATGACACTCTTAGAACCTACCACAATCACCTAAGGCTTGTCAAGATTGACTTCTACCTTGGTTTAGTTGCAAAACACAAGGGTTGATTCCAACATCTTTTGTAAATAATCTTGAATATTACAAAGGAGAATTATATAATTTTCATTATGAAGTACATATGTCATCAAAGAACCAACTTGCACACCTATAGCTCTAGCTTTCAAGAGTTTTTCTCCAAATCATCAATGAAGATTCTAAATAATGTTGGAAAAATGAGCAACCTTGAATCTCTCATAGTTCTAATAGGTTGAGAGCTCAAAGAAGATAGCTAAAAACCAACTTTTCATAGAATCTAGATATAGCATCAATCAAATCCACTAAAACTCCATCTTCACTGAGTCTATCTTTGAGAGCTTTCCTAAGTACCTTGTCAAAGGTCTTCTTGAAGTCAATTAAAGTGGCATATTGTGCTTTCCTAAAACCTTTGGACTTCAACTACAATATATAGAGCACAAAAGGGCATTTAATACCATTTAATAAAGTTATAGGCCTTGACCTTACCTTACCTTCAATGAACCCATTGACTTGATCTTACCTTCAATTAATCCATTGATGCATCTCAGAAACTTACTTCTATGTGCATCTAGATGGGTTGTAGCCTTAAAAGGTGTATGAAAAATATTTATATTAAAAATCATGATCATGCATTAGTTTTATTTATAGTTTATATTTTAGTCTTGGTACATCATACTAGGATATAAAATGGTTAAGAATAGAGTCAAAGATTAAACCTTGAAGGTACCACATACATATTCTATCATGAATTTGTATATGTAATATTTTCTTTACAATACTATCATATAAATAGATATTGTCAGACACTCAATACCTATTTGTTGTTAGTATGCATAAACTCAAGTAAATCTACATATTTAATTTACATCCTAAAGCCAACATCTAAAAGATTTATATCAATCATTATTTTTCTTGACTTATATAATATCAATGGAATAATTATAAATAAATGGTTCAACATTCCATAAAAACTTGTAGTACACTCTATACAGTTAATGTTTCTCCATAAATAATTTTAATATCTCTCATGTGTTATGGTTCTATCGTCTTATATGACAAAGCATTCAAGTGCATGTTATGGTATTGAGGGATTTAAAACAAAAGAATTTGGTATTTGTTATTTTTTTCATGATTTAGTATAAAGAGAAGAATGGAATTCCTTACTTTAAGGAAGAATCTCAAAAAACTCTATTTTGGGTTAAGATATAGTTCTTCCAAAGATATAAATATTTGCAAGATTTGCATTTTCACAACTTGTTCAATGAAGATGAATAGATGGATTTGAACAAGGTACCTTTCTCTTCCAAAGAGAAAACTTGAGGATCTTGGTCTTTGGAAGACCCATTGCATTGTCTTCCAAAGATATGAAGGATCTTTGGAAGAGAAAGTAGATTATTTAGTGAAGAGTGAGAAGATTCTTTGGTGAAGAGGGACCGGCAATATATCTATTTCAAGATTATGCAAATATCTCCTTAAGTTGGCTTACACAAGTGGAGTGCAATGGGTGACTGAATACTATTGCAAGCAAGAGGAAGGGAGGAGTTGTAAACTTGAAGTTTGCACACTGGAGAATGTTCTTCTTTTTCTTTGTTCTTCACAAAATTCTTGTGTCGGGTATTCCTTGTAATTTATCTATACCTCTAAGGACAATCTCAGTTATTGGGGTCAACCCTATGCAACAAGAGAAAGATGATAAGAAGAGAAAGAGAGAATATTGCAGAAAATATACTCATACACAAATAGATGCACAAAAATTAACATTGCTCCTACATCCACGGCCACACAAATAGTAGAATATTACTAACCCAACAACATAGGTTGGAAAGATTTCTAGGAAGCTCTTTCTCAACCAACTCTTTCCAAAATTTGTTTGCAAGCCTAGCTCAATCAGCCCTCTCTTGACCATCTCCTTCTATTCCAATCTTTTTGGCCCTCTCTAAGTCAGCTTCATGCAAATTGAGTTTCCTTAATTCCCACCTGATTATTATCAGAAAGTTATACCTAATCATTTCACTCCCACATTCATCAACAAGTAAGAGGGCAATATTCATTCCCCAAGAATGAACACATTGCTAGAACACTCCAACACTCATCAGCAAGTTGGAGGATAATCTTCATTCACCAAGAATGAACACCTTACTAGAGTCACCATCATTTCCTATCTTTGTCAAAATCTTGTCCTGACCTTAGATATTTCACCTCATAGACAATCTGAGCCGCAAATCTAAGCATCATAGATAAGAGTAATGGGATGGATCAGGCTCCATGTCCTAACAATTCTCCCACTTGTAGATTGATGCTTTTGACTATACATCCTTCCAAAAAAGATAATAAACTTCCTAAGCTTTATCTACATACTCTATGCGGTATTTCTATCTAGCTATCCTTAGAGTCCACTTGAGGCTATCCATAGCTTTATATTCTTGGTAGTAATATTTTTTTCAGCATATCAATTGATTTCTTGGGACCTTGAATCTTTTCAAGTGACAAATTGCCATTTTCAAGTAACTTTTGGATGAAATGATATCTCAATTGAATGTATGTTTTGTTCTTGCATGGAAAATTGGATTCTTTGCTAAGTGAATGGCACTTTAGCTGTCACAAAAGAAAAGAATACAATTGTAGTCTCTATCCAATTCTTTAAAAGGTTCTATAGCAAAATCATCTCACTAGCTTTTGTGATTGCAACATATTCTGCCTCAATTGTAGATAGAGCAACAATCTTTTGCAATTGTGAGAACATTGTTGTCCCACCTATGGTATCGTATAAACACATCATGTGGTGCTTCTTTTGGTGTCCATATCACAAAACCTTGTAGTGTTTGATTGCTTCTTTTGTGACACAAACCCATATATTTGGTACCTTCTAGATATCCAAAAATCCATTTGATAGCCTTCCAATGTTGTAATGTTGGATTGGCCAAGTACCTTCTCATAACTCTTACTACATGTGCAATATTTTATCTACTACATGTCATTGGATACATTAGGGTCCCTATAGTTGAAGCATATGATACCTTTGATATATCCTTCAACTTTCATCATCCTTGGCTTATTGTTCCTTTGATAGCTTAAAGTGACTTACCAAAGGTGTCTTCACAAAAAGTTGCATTTTTCGTGTTGAGCCTTTCCAGCACCTTTCCAATATAGCTACCTCAAGAGAGATTCAACGTTCTAGCCACTTTGTCTCTTTCAATCTTCAGCCTAAGTATTTGCTTTGTTGTACCCATATCTTTCATTGCAAACTCTCTTGATAATTCTTTCTTCCATCTATCAACTTCTAGTATTTTTGGTCCAACTATCAGCATATCATCAACATACAAAATTAAGATGATAAAACTATTATCTAGAGTCTTGAGATAACAACAATGATCCTCTTGACACCTTGTAAGTCTATTATTGATCATAAACCTATCAAATTTCTTGTACCACAGTCTTTTTTCAACTTGCATAACAAGTTCTCCTTGCTAGGGGTTGCAAAGGCAATAGATTGTTGCATATAAATGTCTTAATCAGTCTCACCATGTAGAAAAGTAGTAGTGATATCCATTTGCTCTAGATACAAGTCTTTTGGTGGCACTATATTGAGAACCGGTCTAATTTTTTTGTGCTTGACTATCAGCAAGAAAATCTTTGTGTAATCAATCACTTCCTTTTGTTGGAAACTTTTTATAACTAACCTTGCATTGTACCATTTTATACCACTATGTTCCTCTTGAACTTGTAGACCCAATTGTTATATATAGCCTTCTTACCTTCTAGTAGTAAATAGTACCTCCCAAGTTTGATTTTTATCCAAGAATCTCATCCCATCCTTCATTGCAAGCTCTCACTTCATCTAGTCCTCATTTTGCATGTCTTCTTTGTAACAGTTAGGTTCACCTCCATCTATCAATAGCTAGTAATTTAGAGATAGAGAGAGTTCCTTGTTGGTGGTCTTGTGATTCTTATAGATGACCTCAAATATGGTGTACATGATTGAGGTTATGGCAAAGTAGTTTCTTAGTTTCTAAGGTTTCTCTAAACCCTAATGATAACATCTTCTTCTGTTATTTCCTACAACTGAACTTAATAGTCTTATTTTCTTTGCTCATCTACACTATTAGAATCTAGAGTGTTTCTATCTTTGTAAAAAAGACACTCATTGAATATTAAATCTTTGATTCTAATAATTTTCTTGCTCTTTGCATCCCAAAACTTGTATCCAAAGTCATTTGCACCACATTCAATAACAAAACACTTCTTAAATTTTTTTATCTAACTTGTCCTTTTTCTTTGCATTGACATGCCCATAAGAGACATACCCGAAGACTCTTAACAGTTACAAACTCACTATTTTTCTATGCACTCCTCTTTGGGCAACTTATTGTCAAAGGGAACTGATATACATTTTTTTTACCAAGTATGTTGTAGTATTGAGTACTTCAACCTAGTACATATTGGGCAAACAAGCATGGATCTTCATGTTCTTAGCTCTTTCATTCAGAATTTGATTCATGCACTTAGCCACTCTATTTTGCTATGGTGTGCTTGGCAAGGTCTTCTCCATTGTGATTCCATATATTGCACAAAATTCCTTGAACTTGTTATTGTCATATTCACCACCATTGTTAGATCTTAGTTTGTTTAGCTTGTACAAGCCTCATTTTTCACCAAACTTTCCATTTTGTGAAAGTGGCAAACATATCTAATTTGTGCTTCAATAAATATACCCAAACCTTCTTGGTAGAGTCAACTATAAATGTGATGTAACATTATGAACCTCCAAGAGATGTAATTGGAGAAGGACCCTACATATTTGTATGTATAAGCTTTAGCTTCACTATCTTAGGTGCTCTTCCATCCTTTGAGAAAATAACCTTTTTTTGCTTCCCAAATATGCAGTCTTCACAAAGACCTACATTGATGGTTTTCAATTTGGTAGCTTCTCCTTCTCCATCAGACCTTAATGCCTTTTTAACTCATATGCCCAAGTCTACTTGAGTCTACCAAAGATTACCATTTGATACTATATTTGCAAGTGCCATTGTGTCCTTGGTGTTGTTGGTTGTGTAGAGTGTCCCCAACTTGTTCTCTTGTACAGTCACCATAACTCCTTTAGTGATTTTCCATGAACCACCTACAAAGTTGATGACATACCTAACATACCCTTCATTATCAAGTTGCACAAAGATTAAATTCTTCTTTAGGCTTGAAACTTGCCTAACATTCTTTACTTTCCACATAGACCAATTTGGCATTTTAATATGAACATCACCTCTCCCTAAAATTTCCAAAGGCTCATCATAAGCAAGGTAAATCTTTCCAAAATCACCAACAATATAATTCAACGTTATACTCCTTTGGTGAAGTAGAATGAAAGGAAGCTCTTGAATCAAGAATCCATGACTCCATAGGAAAATCTACACTGAGGATCAAAACATCATTGACTTCCTTTGTAGTTGCATTCACAAAACCCTCATTTTCCATCTTCTTTGGATTCTTCTTCATGAGAAAATAATTCTTTCTTGTGTGCCCCTTCTTGCCACAATGCCAAAATCCATCACCTTTTGATCTAGACTTGCTTCTCCCTTGGACTTGGATTTGCTACAATTGTCACTATGATGCATGGTCCTTTATTTCAAATGTATTTAGGGCCAATCTATAGTTGATGCTTGACTCTCTCCTTTTGATATTTTCATGAGTATGGAATTTTGATCCTCCTCAAACTTCGGTTTGTTGAGCCATAATAATTGCTTACTGCTATGATAATTTCACTCTAGCTTTCAAGCAAAGAGAATAGGAGAATTAAAGCATGCACTTCATCCTAAAAATGATTTCCACTGTAATTAATTGGCTCATAATCAAGTGAACTCATTAATGTGATTTGTGAAAAATTGACCTTCACTCACTTTTAGGTTGAATAAAAAATGTATCAAGTATTGGAAGCTGAACTCCCAAAGCTTCTTCATTCATCAAATCTCAATCTTCTTTGGTTTCACACCTCCAAGAGGTACAAGAAGCTTTTTCTGGTGCAAATAATACTCAATTTGCATTTCTATAAACCAAAATCTTTGCCATTGAATTTGTCTATCTTTCCTTCTTTTCCTATCATTGCTCTCACTTTTGCCATCAAACCTATGCTCTAATACCAATTGTTGGAGATCTCTTATAATTTATCTATATCTCTAATGATAATCTGAATTATTGGGATCAACCTTGTGCAGCAAGAGAAAGATGATAATGAGAGAAAGAGAGAAGAAAATAGAAATATACTCACACACAAATAGATCTACAAGAATTAACATGGTTTGGAGTCACTTGCTCTATATCCATGGCCTCATAAAATTAACCCAACAACACATGTTACATCAATTTCTAGGAGGCTCTTTGTTGACCAACTCTTTCCATACTAATCTCTTCTTGAGTCTAGCTTGATCAGCCCTCTCTTGACCATCTCCTTCTCTGCCAATCTGTTTAGCTCTCTCCATGCCAGCTTCATACAAACTGAGGTTTCTTCAATTCCAACCTGATCATTATTACAGAGTCACACCTAATCAACTTACTCCAACACTCATTGGCAAGTCGGAGGACAATCTTTGTTCAACAAGAACAAACACCTTACCAGAGTCACCATGATTTTCTATATATGTCAAACTCTTGTTCTAATCTTGGATAGTTTATCCCATAAACAATCTGATCCATAGATCTCAGCATGATAGATAAGACTAATTGGACAGATCAGGCTCTACATCCAAACATCTTGGAGTGGTGAAGAGAGAGTGAGTGCAGAAGGGGTTGAGGGAGCAAGTTTGCAAGGAGTGAAATTAGCAAGGTCACCAAGGTGAAGAGTGTCCACTCCAAAGGCTCCCAAGAATGCCTTGAACTTGAAGACCCAACCTGTTGACCTATACAAGATGGTAGCTAGGAGTGCAACATTACAAAGGTTGTGGGTGAGCTTTCTCTTGTGGAATTAGGAGTATGGTTTGGGTACCATGGCTCTTGAAATTTGTGGAATGAAGAAGGTAGTATTAGGTGGCTGGCAAGCAAATGTAAGGAATTGGATGCATGTCTATTGGAAGAAGATCTTAAGAAGAGAGCCACAAATAATTGGAGGTTGCTTGTTTGAGTCATGCTTCAATTTGAGTAGTAAAATGCTTGCTTGGATTGACAAGGCTTTTGCACACAACAAGAACCCCACAAATGGCTAGTTGGTGGCCAATTACAAGAACCTTTCCTAAGGGAGATAGCAAGAGCTTTGATGAAGATCTTCAAGCCCCAACAAACCACTTACCTAATAAATTCTTAATCTGCATTCTTCAAGCACCTATTCTCTAAGAGACCAATCAATTAGAGCTAGATCACCCACACCCATATATAGAATATATATAATGGCTTTGATGGGCTAGGACCTCACTACCTCATACCTTTTGTTGTGAATTTTTACATTGGTCATGATTTACTCACCAAAGAGGCGAAAGGTGAATTTTTGGGTCATGAAGTACACTCCACCTATTTTGAAGAAGATCCTTAAAATATGCACTAGATGGAGCTCATGAGAGAGCCCAATGTGGAGTATCACTATACAAGGAATTTTATGATTTTATCAAGAAGAATAAGAAATACAAGTTCAACACCACTTATACCAAGAAGACGTCCACTCAAAACAAAGCAAAGAAGCTATAGGTCATCTAAGAGTTGAAGAAGAAGAAGAAGATGCACAAAGAGAACTCAAAGGAGAAGCCTTCAAAAGTCAATGAGACTGACTTTGATATGGATGAACTAGTGAAAGGAGAAGAATGAAAAATGAAGAGGTCAAGAGTTAAGAAGGAGAGGCTCCCAAAGACACTAACATTAAGAGGATTAGCAACATTCTCACACACAAGCATTATCCTCCTAAGGAACCAAAGAAGCTATATATTCAATGATTGGGGCAAGAAAAGGACAAAGAAGAGGTCAAGGAAACATAGGCTGAAGAAATCAAGAAAGAAGCAAAGCTACCATTCTAAGGGACCATCAAGCTACCCAAAGAATAGGGAGAAGCTTGACCAACAAAGGAGAAAAATTTGTTATTTGGGAGATGCCTAGAGTATCATACATCCAAGACGATCTTACTTCCCTTGATGAGTATTCTTGACACCCATTACCCAAAGTGTGAAAGGAGGTGTTTAAGCATGTATGACTAGTTGTTCATTTATAGGGATGCATGCTCAATTGGAGCACCACATAACCAAGGTTTCTTCCCTCAAGAGTGAAGTTCTTTATCTTTGTGAAGACTAAAAGGGACAAGGCATTAAATTCATTGCATTGCAAGAAGAGTTAGATACCTTGAAGATCATATAGGGGAAAGCAAGAAGAGAGTGAGCAGATGAAGACCGTGAAGATGGCAGAATTAGAGAAGAATTTAGCCAAGCTTTGAGTTTCTTTGCAATACAAGAAAGAAATTGAAGAACAAAAGATTTTGATGAAGAATCAATTGGAGACTCTTTGGAATATGATCAACCATATTCTATAGAAAATAGAAAAAGAAAAGGCCAAATCAGAGGGAAGAATCTTCTTCTAATTCAAAGCACAAGTGAGGCAATTTATGACCAATCAAGCAATCATTGCCATTCAAAAGGCAGGTTATAAGAAGGTGTCAATTACATATCATTGAGAAACCATTTTGTGGATCAAGGAGTATCAAGAATTGTGAGCCAGCTTGTCTCTCACTCAAGATGGAGCCTCTAAAGCCTAATAAGGTAGCACACCATGGACTAAGAAGGCAAGGAATCCCAACCCCATCACACACTCCAAGGTTAAAGCTCCAAGGCACCTCCAAGACTAAACCATCACTAACTATAGAGCTCAATGAGAGAAGAGATACTTGCAAATGAAAGGATTATGAGTACCTCTTCACCCCCTACCTTATATATTACACATCAAAGTTACTAATAATTGGTGTAACTTAAGTTACTAGGCCATAAGTCAAATAAAGTCAAAAATTCTAAGGGGAATATTGAAGCATATGAGAATAATCCCATGGGTAGGTGGTCTTATTCTCACCTACCAACTTATTCAAGGATTCCTTCACATGGGCTACCCTTGGACTATAGAAAAATCTGCACCAACAAGGCTTGTGAGCCCAAGAGTTCTCAACTCTTTCCTCAAAGTCAAATAACTAGGAATAATACCAAGTCAATACACTAGAAAACAAAATACTGATGCTCATTCTTTCCCTTCCTCGAGAACAGGTTCACCTTTATCTTAGTTAGTACTAGCTAATCATGACTAATATAGAAGCTTAGCTAAACTCCATTTAGGTAATATTTCTCCACTACTTGCAATACTAAACTTAATATCCCTATAGAGCATACTTGCATGAAAGGATGTTATGGAACTGTGAGCCGGCCTGTCTCTCACTCAGGATGAACCTCTGATGGCTATTATGGTAGCGCACCATGGACTAAGAAGGCAAGGAACCCCAACTCCATCATACTCCTCCAAGGCTAACACTCCAAGACTCAAGACATTGCTCACTAGAGAACTCAATGAGAGAAAGATAGGTGCAAATGAAAAGATGATGAGTACCTCCTCACCCCTTGTTTATATACTTGTGAAATAGTTACGTACCAAAGTTACTAATTACCGTAGTAACTCAAGTTACTAGACTAAAAGTCAAGTAAAGTCAAAAAGTAGAAAGGAATATCCATTCACGTGGGCATATTCCCCTTATCTTGACCCAACCACTAAAGCAAGGATTCCTTCACATGGGCTATCCTTGGACTAAAGAAGAATCCAAAACAAAAAAAGCTTGCGGGCCCAAGAGTTCTCAACTCTTTCCCCAAAGCCAAACACCTAGGAATAATACCAAGTCAACACACTAAAATCCAAAATAGTGGTGCTCATCTTTTCTACTTCCTCTAAAGTAAGGTCCCATCTATCTTAGCTATGACTAACTTTAGCTAACCATGACTAATATAGAACCATCCTTTATCTCTATATAAATAATATCTCTTAAGTACTTGTAATACCAAGCTAAATATCACAATACCACACACATGCACAAATGGGTGTTACATTTACCCCCGGACTAAGTTTTCACTTTGTCCTCAAAGTGAAGGTCTCTCTACCTTCTATGGTACATCTTCAACTTATCATGGTTAATCCTATCAAATTATCTTCCTCCCAACTCCTTGAGATCATAGGTGTAATTGCCCCACACCTTCTCCACTATGAAAGGTCCAAAGTACTTAGGCAAAAACTTCTTTTGCACTCTCTTGAATTGAATGGAATCAAACAAGATTACCCAATCACCTTCTTTGAAAGGCTCCACCTTCTTCTTGTCTTGCCTCTTATCATAGCTCTCCTTTTGTTTCCTTTGGGCTTGCTCCACTTGAACCATAGCAACTGCTCTTGCCTCTTCCAACTCCATGAGTTGATCCTTCCTTGACTTCTCTGCATCACCTCCTTGTGCTTTCTTCAATCTCCTATGAATGCTTTGGAAGGTAGGAAGATCAAAGTGAATAGGTAAGGTAGACTCAATACCATACACCAATTGAAATGGAGAATATCCAGTGGAAGTTTTCATGGTTGTCCTATACTCCCACAAAACTGCATGAATCCTCTTGTCCCAATGATGTTTAGCTCCCTCCATTTCTACATCTTTGGCCAACATCATGCACAAGGTCTGATTGGTTCTCTCTGCCAAGCCATTGGAATTTGGCTTATAGGATGTAGTTACTCTATGTGTGATAGAGAAATGTCGTAGCATGGCTGTAGTAATGCTTCCTGTAAACTCTCCTCCTCTATCAGAAACCAACTCCAAAGGGCATCCAAACCTAGTGATAATGCGTTCATAAAGAAATCTACCCACTTCATCTTCATTCTTGTCCCTCAATGGTCTAGCCTCAACCCACTTGGTAAGGTATTCAGTAACTACCACAATGTACCAATCGTTCCTTGGGGTTCTATTGAGAGGACCTACAAAATCAATTCCCCACTTCTCAAAAGGTCCTAGCAATGGAATTGATCTAAGTGGTGGAGTGGATGTAGACTTTCTAGCAAAAGCTTGACAAACATGACAAGTTTTGCAATAATCAAGACAATCCTTGAAAATCCCTCTCCAATGGTAACCTACATCTAGAATCTTGAAAGCAGTCACCTTTCCTGCAAAGTGTCCTCCACATACTAAACCTTCATGAAACTCCTTTATGAGTAGGATAGACTCTTCCTTACCCACTGCTCTTCAAAGTAGACCATCTGCTCCTTGGTGAAAAAGAATATCCTCCACCATTGTGTAAGGTCTAGATCTTGCTGCAAGGGCCTTCCTCTCCCTAGCATGCATCCCTTCTGGATAGTTACCTTTTGTCACAAAATCCACAATCTCCTTGTACTCCATTGGAACCTCTTGAGTGACTGAGATTGTCATGAGCTCCTCATCCGGGAAGGAATCATCCACTGGCTCATCTCCATCATGATCATAGGCTCTAGATAATAAATCAGCATTTGCATGTTTCTTTCCTGGCCTATCTTCAATGGTGTAGTCATACTCAGACAAGAGTATCATCCACCTTGCTAGTCTCCCTTTAACATTAGGCTTGTTGAAGATGTACTTCAAAGCCTTGTGATCCGTGACAATGGTGGCTTTCCCTCCAATCAAGTAGTGTCTAAACTTCTTGAGACCAAATATCACTGCCAACCCTTCTCTCTCCGTGATAGAGTAGTTCTTCTCTGCTGAAACCATCTGCCTACTAGCATAAGCTATTGGATGATCATGCCCATCTTGGTCTAATTGACTAAGAGTGCATCCTATAGCTACATTAGAAGCATCAGTGTAGAGGATGAAAGGTTTACTCCAATCAGGTTTAGCAAGAATTGGAGCTACAACAAGGGATTGCTTGAGCTCCTCAAAAGCTTTGAGAGCCTCCTTGTCTTCCAAAATCACCATGTCATCTACACCCTTCTTCATGTAGATGGTCAATGCATAAGCCTTGTTGGAAAATGAGAAGATGAACCTCCTATAGTACCCAACCATCCCCAAGAATTGGCGTAACTTTGTCAAGCTTGAAGGGAATGGAAGGTCTGAGATTTTCCTCACCTTCTCAAGATCAACTGCTATTCCATCCTTGAAGATGATATGCCCCAAAAGTAGACCTTCTTCACATCCAAAAATGCACTTCTCTGGGTTGAGTGATGCATTTGCCTCATCCAAGCGTTGCAAGACTTTGATTAGGTGCTCAAAGTGCTCCTCCTTGCTCCCATAGACACAAAAGTCATCAATGAAATCTCTCACAAATTTCCCAATGAAAGGTTCAAATACCTTGTTCATGAACCGTTGGAATGTGGCTGGAGCATTGCAAAGCCCAAAAGGCATGACCTTGAAAGCGTAAGTTCCCCAAGGTGTGGTGAATGTGGTGAGTTGTTGATGCTCTGGTGCAATCTTGATTTGGTTATATCCACTATAACCATCTCCAAAACTGTACCTCTCATGACCTGCAACCTCCTCCAAGATCTCATCAATGAATGGCAATGGATAGTAGTCCTTCTTGGTAACAGCATTGAGCTTCTTGTAATCCACACATACCCAAAGCTTGCCATTCTTTTTCTTCACAATGACAATTGGAGACACCCATTTTGAATTCTCCACCTCAAAGATAAATCCAGCCTCCTTGAGCTTATCAATCTCCTCCTTCACAACCAAAGATATTGGTGGGCTAATGCGACATTGCTTTTGGCGGATTGGTCTTGCATGTGACTCCACCTCTATCTTGTGCTCCTCCAAGGTGACTTCCTTCAAATCCTTGTAACTAAAAGCAAACACATGGATGAACTTGCGGAAAATCTCCTCAAATCTCACCTTCTCCTCCTTGGTAACATTTGGGCCATACTTGAGGGTAGATAACCTTCTCTCTACCTCCTCAAGTGTCAATGGTGATTTATCTGGGTCCTTCAAAACCTCTGGCTTAGGTGCAAAATCCATAGCACACAAAGGATACACATCTGAATCAGATTCAGATTCATCCTCCTCCGGGGAAGTCTCCTCTTCCATGCTTGTGTCCACACCTGAAGCTCCTTCTTCAAAATCTGATTCCCAATAATCAGAAGATGGTGTATCTGAATGTGAAGTGTTGGTGGTGTTAGTCACAGGAACAGTGACTCTATGGTTTGATGGCCCAATCCTCAAGTACCCTTTGTGCCATCAATCAGTTGTGCGTGCTGCTCTCAACCATGGCCTCCCAAGAAGTAAGTCATAGCTTGAATCCTTCAAGACTTGGAAAGTCATGAGATTTTGAACTCCCATAACTGAAACTACCACCTTATCCATCACCCCTACTGGTCGAACTTGTTGCTTGTTTGCCATGCTCACCACAAATGTTGAAGGTCTTGAGGGTATCATACCCAACTTCTTCATCAACCTTTCTGACATGGCATTCACTGCTGATCCTCCATCAACCAATGCATCCTTGATGTTGTGACCATTCACTCTCACATCAATCTTGGAGGCATATTCACAAGCTTCCCATGGTGCTGGCTTGGCATCCACCACCCCCATTGATACTGGAACTTTTGCCTTCTTCTTCTTCTTGCTCCTTGTAGAACTCAAACCACCTCTAAGCTCCTTTCTCAAGGTAGGGTTCAAAGCAATTAATTGGCCCACTGTGATGTTAGCCTTGTGACTACCAACATCCTCCAACACATTGTAGTTCCATTATTGCTTTGAGATCAAGAAGTCCTCCATCCCCAACTTCTTCCTTGGAGTCTTTGTTGTTGATGGTGTTGAGGTGCAAGTGCTCCTAGTAGACATAGGAGTATCCTTGCTTGAAGTAAATCCTTGAGAAGAGTGAACATCCTCTGCAAAACGAGCTCTCTTCTTCTCTTGTGCCAAAAGCTCCATTAAGACCCTTGGAGTTTGAGCACTCTCCCTTCTCATACTTGCTCTCAACCACATCTATGGATGCTATCCCCTTACCTTTGTTGGGATTAGGAGCCACTTGGGTTTCACTACCTCCCTCTTTCCCTCTATTGGCTCCCTCATAACCCCTTCCTCCATAGTAAGTGGAATTTGGGCAATTCCTTTGGATATGGCCTCTTCCTCCACAACCAAAACAATTTCTATCATTGAAATTGTTGGCTGGTTGGCCTCCTCTATATGGATAGTTTCCATAACTCCTAGGCCCTCTCCCTACATTCTGATCCACCTCTCTCTTCTCCCATAGTTGCACCACATTGATCTTGAGATCCGCAAGTTGTTCTGTGATGGTTTGAAGTGGATCTTTTGGTGGAGGTGCAAGAACTGGAGCAACTACTACTTGTGGTGCAACCCTTGTCACCAAAGTATCAGAAGTTCCACCATACTTGTAGCCTTGAGGAGGATGCACAACCTCCTTCACCACCAAATCACTCTCATCCCCTTCCAAACTCTCCTCTATACGAATTGTGATCTTGATAGCTTCAACCTTGGAAGAAGGTTTCTCATATCTTACCTTGCTTCTAATTTGTGGTCTCAATCCTCCCACAAAATTCTTGGTGAGCATGGCCCCTATGCCAATCATTGTAGTCTCCACATCATCCCCACCCTTCCTCAACACTATGCGAAATCTGGACTCCAACTTTTCCACTCTTTCCCCATAGACCCTCACTTTCTCTCCATCTCCTTGCTTGAGAAATGTAACCTCACTCATCAATCTCTCATAACTCTCATCAGGAAGAAAGTTCTCAATGAGTGCTGAAGTCAAAGTCTCCCAAGACTCCTCTTCCCCCTCTCTCCTCTCTCTCTTTTGGTATTCTGACTCATACCAAGTAAGTGCTGCATCCTCAAAGAAATTTGGTAATAATGAGGCCCACTCATTCTTCCTCCTCTCATTGTTTCCTATGCAAGCTCTCTTGAAGTCTCTCACAAAGGCCTCCACATCTTCTCCATCCTTGCCAAAGAAAACCGGAAGTTTCCCCATCTTAACCCCTCACTATCTTTCTTTTCTCTCAAATTTTTTTTTCTCTTTTCTTTTCTCTCACTCTATTACTAATAGAGTATATACATGACTAACACCATCTGAGAATAATCCACTCTAGGGAACACAAAAGGTTCAGGTTGCTCCAAGATTTCTATAGCAACATCAAATCCTAGAGTGCAAATTAATCTAACTCTCATGGATAGTTTATCCATAAGTTGAAAGATTATCTCCATCACTAATCTTGAGAACTAGCTGATGAAGGTGGTAGTATTTCTGTAGCTGTACTAAGACTCTCTCCAAGATCCTTCACCAAATTTTCCAAAAGTGCTTTTACTCCACTACACTCATGTCCTTTTGGAAGTCCTTCAACTCCACAAACCTCACACAACTCCTTGGTCTTAGATCTTCTCCCTCCCAATCTTGGTGAAGAAGGTCCAACATGCAAACCCAAGTCAAGTAAGCCTCTCCTTTCCCTCAATCTCTTGCTCTCAAAGGTCAATGGACATGAACTTGCCTTATGTCCCTTCTCTCCACATAGAAAGGACTTAGACTCACTCTTTCCTCCAAGTGGTGTAGGTTTTTGGATCCTCTCAACACTCTCTTCAAATTCTATTGTAAACTCTCTTTTCCTCAAATCCACCCCTACAATCACCTCAAACCCTTGGGGAACCTTGCATAATCTCAATTTCCACTCTTGATGACCCTCCATGTTCCCCAAGATGAATCTAAACACTCAAACATGCTTTTTGTTGATCTCAAACTTCTCATGCATGAGATCTCCACTCTGCAGAATTGACCCTTCCTCACAATATCACTCAAATCTCCCAACCAATATGTCACAGTCCTCTGAAATTTTCCCCACTTGATCACAACTCCAGGGCGTCCCTCCCTGCAAAATTTCAGATCTTTTCATCAAGCCATTTGGCCTAGACACCTTTCTATTCAGCACCCATATTTCAGATTTGGTCTGAAAACCACCCCCCTCACTTCAAAAACTCATAACGCCCTGCGCAAAAACGATCTCTCTCTAAGTTTTGTGGCAGCAGGTAGGATACAATGCACTGAATTTTCTTGGAAATTTTCAGGACAATTCACTTAAAATTCAAGAAATGGCAGACTCTGTACAATTTTCCAGAGAGCATGCAGTTGCGGGAGCACTTTACCCTATCAACTTTCAAAAATTCTAGCCCAGTGCGCATAGAAGCTCTCTCAATAATTTCAAGTGTGCTAACTGAAAAATAACCCAAGCTATCATGTGTAGAAATCTCAAGTCCAGATCTCAAACTTGAGATTTTGCCCAAAATCACCTTAATCCCCAAAATCTGCAATCCACCTCACACAATCTCTCCAATTCCTCTCATGTGTACAAGATGTACAAAATCACCTCAAAAACATCATAATGAACTACAGGGTATACAAATGGATCTTGGTTCTCTAACATAAGTTCAGCCTTCTCCTCTCCTAATGTTCTCTCCAAGTGAGCTCTCATAGCCTCCTTCTGCCTAATATAGAATTGGACGCGGAACATTATCTTGCCTTCTAGAGAGGTCCCGGCAACGGAACCAAAAATGTGAGCCGGCCTGTCTCTCACTCAGGATGAACCTCTGATGGCTATTATGGTAGCGCATCATGGACTAAGAAGGCAAGGAACCCCAACTCCATCATACTCCTCCAAGGCTAACACTCCAAGACTCAAGACATTGCTCACTAGAGAACTCAATGAGAGAGAGATAGGTGCAAATGAAAAGATGATGAGTACCTCCTCACCCCTTGTTTATATACTTGTGAAATAGTTACGTACCAAAGTTACTAATTACCGTAGTAACTCAAGTTACTAGACTAAAAGTCAAGTAAAGTCAAAAAGTAGAAAGGAATATCCATTCACGTGGGCATATTCCCCTTATCTTGACCCAACCACTAAAGCAAGGATTCCTTCACATGGGCTATCCTTGGACTAAAGAAGAATCCAAAACAAAAAAAGCTTGCGGGCCCAAGAGTTCTCAACTCTTTCCCCAAAGCCAAACACCTAGGAATAATACCAAGTCAACACACTAAAATCCAAAATAGTGGTGCTCATCTTTTCTACTTCCTCTAAAGTAAGGTCCCATCTATCTTAGCTATGACTAACTTTAGCTAACCATGACTAATATAGAACCATCCTTTATCTCTATATAAATAATATCTCTTAAGTACTTGTAATACCAAGCTAAATATCACAATACCACACACATGCACAAATGGATGTTATAGAACATGTAGAGGTCTTGTCAAATAGGGTTAGACAAATGCATCAATATCAATTCAATGGTATGTTTGAATGTAGAGAGGAGTGAGAAATTGCAATGATTGCATTGACACCCATTCCTCCAGTGAGCAAGAATATTAAAGATGATGAAGTAATGGTGAAACTAGGGATCAAGATGTCAAAGGAAGACAAAGACCAAAACACTATGAAACAAGTATGAAAAGTTATGGAGGAGATGGTGGTGGAGTTTGTGGAGACTATTGCCATTGCCAAGGAGATACATGAGCTTAGAATAGCATGTCAAAAGCTAATGCAACTCCTTGAAGATCAAATTTTGGAGCTGATTGAGTTAGGACTTAGAGTTAGGATAGATAGGAAGTTTAAAGAGTTACAAGAAAACTTGCATATGATATTATTAGAAGTTAAGGCCATTTTAATCAGGCCGTAGAGTCTTTAGAGCTAGAAGAGAGCTTCAAGGAAGCATTTGAGAGTCTAGAACTAGTTGAGAAGGTAGTGGGAAAGCCAATCAAACCATCAGTACCTCTATCCTCCATGAGTAGTAGGACCATTAATTATCAAGAGGAACAATGGTTAGACATTTTTTTTAACTTTCCATCTCAAGTGTTAATTATTCTTGTTAGATTTTAAGTTTGTAGTCCCAAATTTATATGACTATTTAAGCACATAATTATAATTTTTATATTATCCAGTCTATGAGTGGTGAACAAAGTGACAGAGCTTCATAGCTCTTCATCACTTTTCTCACTCTTTCTATCATCAATTTTCTTGATTTGTGTTGCATTTTGGTGAAGAATCTTAGTAAGCATTGTTGGTTGCTTTGTGTGTTTAATTCTTTGGCTTCTATATGATTTTTTGGATGAAATGCTTTGGTGGACTTGTATTGTAATGTTGCAAGTAATCAAAGTGTGAAGATTGAATAGATAGAAAAGATCTTGCATTCTTCCAAAGATTGTGCCTTCCAAAGGACAGGAAATTGGTCTTCAACCAATTGCAATGCCTTTTAAAGGATAGAACATTGGTTTGTGGTGACTATGGTGCCTTTCTGAAGAGTATAACATTGACTTTGGTGAAGAAAATGCTTTGGAAAGGTAGGAAAATTGTCTTTGGAAGACCCATAGATCCAATCTTTGGGAGGTAAGTGCCTTTAGACAAAGGTGCATTTCATCTTAGGAAGACCATACCTTCCCTTCTTCAAAAGGGTAGGACACTTATCTTTGGATGTATATTCAAGAGACCTTTGGAGAAGAGAAGCACTACTATTCTGAACCATCACTTTCCAAGAAATCTTTGGATTTATATAATGTAGTGAAATGAAATGATTATTCTTTGTTATTTTCACAATGTGTCTTCTTGGTGTCATTGTCCTCATTTGGCAGTTGTCTCTACCCAAGAGTTAAATAGTGGGGAAATTGATCCAAATATCTGCAACAAGTTGTAAAATTGCAGAAGTACCCCTGACAGACTATTAATAACAAAAATACCCTTTGATGGTTTGGCAAAAAGGGTCTGGATTTGGGCAAAGGCCAGGCCGGTTTGCAGGAAAGGACTTTTTGGTTCACACAAGCTGCACTAAAAGACATGAACCATGGTTGAAAATGGTTTTTTTAACATGTAATTGTGATTTTATATTAGTTTCTTCACAAGCAAGAAATTTCATCTCACATTTCTCAATGGTTCTTCACCATTCTCTAGTTCATCCAATAAAGCTTTTCATTTCTTGCCTTCATGACTGATTCCTTCTATAGTGATATCTTTTCCATTGCTTATCATTATTCAAGTGGTATGGATTTTCCAGCTCAACATCAATGCATATGCTTGTGCCAAAGTTCAGTACTCATAAACCCAACTCCATGCAATTTTTTGGAGACAAGATCAAAGCTAGACCTAGGGGGGTTTCAAGTGAGCTCAAATTTGGAAATTAGGGGCACATAAGATATGTTTTCTTTAATTCACTTCTCTAAATTGATCCTTCAGCTGGTTGCATTTAGACATATTTGGTTGCAAGTTGTTTAGTCATAGCCATGGTTGAATACAAGATGTCTTTGTTGTATGCTTAGTGAATTTCCACAAATCTAGTTATAGATTATATGATGGAAAGGTAGAATGATCCTACATTTGACTTTTATACTTGACAATAGAAGCATTTATCAACTCAAGTGTTCAAGGAATTTTTACCTATTAGTCATCAAAATCAAACAATAAGATGTTGGATTTTATCTCCAAATAGTAATTTGTTTGGCAATCAATGACTACAAAGAAGATGGAAAAGTTCATCTCCCTGGTTTCAAAATCTACTAAGCATCCCTCATTATCTTTGTAATCTAATTCTCTTGGAGGATCCTTTAGTTGGTTGCATTTAGACACATATGGTTGCAAGTTGTTCAGTTATAACTATTGTTTGAATATAAGATGCTACTGTTGTATGCTTAGTGACTTTCCATATGTCCAATTGCAGATTATATGTTGGAAAGGTATGATGATCCTACCGCTGACTTCTATACTTGTTTGAATACAAGATGCTACTATTGTATGCTCAACAAATTAAAGCAGGTCCAGTTACAGATAATATGTTGGTAAAGCAGATGATCCTACTGCTGACTTGTGTACTTGACTATCATCATTCTAGAATAGAAGAATTTATCAGCTCAAGTGTTCATAGAATCCTTGCCTGTCATTCACCAATGTAGAACCGTAGGATGTTTGATTTTTTCCCCAAGAGAAACCAAAAATTGCCAAGGCCCAATGCCCCATCCTTGGCTCCAAATCAAACAAGGATATATTTCTAATTCACAATTTGTCATGGGTACTTATGCAATTTTACAACTTGTTGGGAGTATTTTTGTAAATTTCCCTATATTGTAAATGATACAGGACTCTAATATGATTTGTCCTTTTCATCCATTCACTTCTGACCTATATCCTCATGAGAACAAACTGGTGCTACCAAAATGCTTCAATTTGGTTTTACACATCCTTTTTCTAGAGCATTTATCGGATTTGGATATTGCACTTATTGGGATTGGGAAGAATTGCACTATATTGGAATAGAGAAAGTTTAGGATTATGATGGATAACCTATTGACACATGAAATCCTTTATAATATCTTTTGTACAAGTTTCTGTATAATATTGTACCATGTTATGGAACACACTATGTTTTAAAATTCTGAATTATTGAGATTTAATCTCAAATAATTTAGTGAAATATATTTTAAAGAGATGTTTTACTATTTTCTATGAACATGCCTAGTCTCAAAATTCCACTTTAAATAATTGAGATACAATCTCAATAATTTAATCAAATTTATTTTATAGAGATTTTTACCATTTGTGTTGTTAACTCTAAATCATGGTTGCTACCAATCACAAGAATAAAAGACAAAGACAGTAAGGACTATATTTTTAGTAGAGATAATTATTAACCAATATTTGTCATATATATCCTCATATAAGATATATTATTGGAAGAACTTACCTAAACCTTCCTAGCCAAAATAATAAGAAGACCCATCAAGCTATAAGACAAAATTTAAGAACATTGTGCTAAGCCTTGATACTTGATAGAATCATGAAAGAAAATCTTTAGTATTACACTTAGAGTATTAAAACTATGTTAATCATATATCTTCCAACAAGTAGATCATGAGGGAGTAACATTAGATTAAGTTCATTAAAATCACAATGAAAGATTTGTCCTATTGCACCTAAGATACCATAAGTTTATAAGGCAAAAAATTATAAACAACAGAGAATTTACAAGAACCACTTAGTGTATTTCTTTTAGATAGTTTATATAAATCAATGCTTTTTATAAAAAAAATGGATAAAGGCTACAATCTATAAAATAAAGAAAGGAAGTAATTTAATATCTTTTTGCCTAAGATAGTAAGATCTTTTGCAATCTTAATTAAATAGGTGGAAATATTTATATCCATATTTTAAATAAATCAAAGACTGGAGGAAAAATTATGTATAGTCCACATATCCAAGATAATAATGAATTATCACCTTTCCAAAATTGCATTTCATGTTAGTATTCATAAGCACAACATTTGAAACTATAGCTTGATACTACAAAATAGAATAGGAAAAGTGATATGCCTAGTATGATTAGCTCTCACTTAACTTTTTTTAGTCTTGAACAGATGTGTGAAGTTTGTATCCATAGTTTTGTATAGCTATAAGCCTAGAGAAATAAAGAATAAACTTGTTAAATTAGGAGATCTTAGATATTATCACTCCATTCATTGCACATCCAATGTGATGGATAGTTACCATGTCCAAAATTATTCTTGTATGGGATCCATAACCATATTATTGGCAATTATAACTTGATCATCTTGAACTATATATACATGTGCTCAACTCATGTCAGCTCTCTCTATGTCTAGTGCTTTAGCTTGTGTTGTCTTCAAAGCATACAAACACTTTCTTGATGTTAATATCCACTCTCTTGTGTTATTTTAGAAACCATAAAATAGGTGATAGTTCTTTATTTACCAAAAGAGAAATGGATTATATACATTTTCTTCATCTAGAGTAGCTCTACATCACAAATGAATAGTAAAAGATGTAAATGACTGTGAAAAACCTAAAACCTTGGTTAAAATGGCCTAATGTATGGTTAAACTAGGATCAAAGTGCGTAATGTCTTTTTTTTTATTCAAGTACATGAGCCTTTGCAAAACCAAGGGTGAAGATGTGCTTTAGTAACACAAAGAATATAATTCAACTAAAAGTGAATTTAAAGCTTTTTGAAATTATAAATAGGATTATAGACAAAGACTATAGGTTTATAAAGTATAAATCAAAAGATTTAAAGATTTAGAAATTTTCTGAAAAATAGGAAACTATCATATACCTTTGAGAGCATATAATCTTTGTCTACTCCACTAACATAATGATAGATAAGTTATCTCTCATCTGTTATCATTGAAAGATTTGTTTTTACTTAAAACACTTTGCCATAATGCATGGTTGATCCACCATGCAACACAAGACTCATATCCTAATAGCATGTGATGTTATCGGAAAAAACTTGACATATGAAAAAATCACTTGCATGTGCCATCCATTGCAATGATTGGATTAAATTTTATAGATTTAATGGGACTTAGGAGGCTTAACATGCCTATGTTAAGTGGCCTTGAAAACCAAGTTGGACAAAAGAGTTGAGAGAAGCAAACTGTAATGTAATTAAATTTTTATAAGCATTGGTGTGAATGAATGTCTTATTAATAATCCTGGCTAGCAATGGAGTTTTGGTATAAAAATGTGACCAGAGAGTAACAAAAGATAAGATAACATGGCAAATGGCAAGAATTTAGTTCAAATCTTGAGAATTTTGTGTGAAAGGCACAATCAATTGGTGAGCCTAGCAATAAGTTGTGATAGAGGACAACACTTCAGGAGAGAGCAAGGAACATTGCTCCTTGTCTTTCATTTTATGCATGAAACTTCTTTGAGTCATTGTTACATTGTGGTCTCAATCTAGTTGGTCTGTTCAAAATAGATTGAGTATCGTTGTTATTCTTGTTCTAGTCAATGATGGCTATTTGGATAGTGCTTTTTCATTTTAAATTATTTGTGCCCTACAATAAATTAAGTTTGGAAATGCTTGGAAAATTTAGCAAAAT
Source organism: Lunularia cruciata (assembly GCA_948567375.1). Classification (NCBI taxonomy): domain Eukaryota; kingdom Viridiplantae; phylum Streptophyta; class Marchantiopsida; order Lunulariales; family Lunulariaceae; genus Lunularia; species Lunularia cruciata. The sequence goes on along the minus strand of OX419761.1, from coordinate 18,916,108 downwards.
CTCATGTTGCTTATGTATCTTTGTCATTTGGATTGTGGTTCAAATAATATTGTGGACCACCGTGTTGTCCTCTTTGTAGAATGCTTCCTTTTATCAGCACAAAGACATCAAATCACCTGCCCATAGGAAAGAGAAAATAGAAGTCCTAAATTCCATGTTGTGTTTGTGATGTTGAAGTGCTCTAAAGCTCATCTACTAGATTCTTAAATGTGTTCAAATTGGGTAGATAGTATAAACTGCTTGTAGTTAGCTCATCAAAGATATTCTAGCTTCTATTATCTTATTCTCTAGACTATGTTGAAAAATATAGTAAATAATTATGCAAATCTGCACATCATTTACAATATACAAAGAATGCAGAAAAGTATACAAAGCAATCCTGTTGATTTTTTCTTATAAAAAATCTAGTTGCATGAAGTGAGGAATGGAATACCTGGATGCTAGTATGCAAGTTGAAAGGTAATGAAAAATTTGGTCTTGTTGTCACACATCCTGCTGCTCAAGCTTCTTGAATATGCAACCAACATCTTGATGACTTGCTCTCTCAAAGTAAGACCTAAATAATCTAACTCTAATGTTATTATCGGGTGCTTGGTGCTATGTACAACCCTAACACCTATAGTATAAGTACATGTTATATCAATGCCATATGTACTACCATCTAGAATGTACCTTCAACACTTACACTCATTGAAGAAATGATAGTACTTCAATCAAATTTCTAAACTTATTTAAACTAACTCATTGGTAAGCTTTTGTAAATATATCTGCAATTTGATTGTTGGTGTTGATGTAGCTGAAACAGATTTTCTATTTCTTTTTTTGCTCTATTACATAGTGATATTGGATCTCTATGTGCTTGGTTCTCTTGTGGAACTTTGGGTTATACAATAGCTTGATAACACTCTGATTGTCATTGTACATTAAAGTTGGACAATCTTATCCAAATTGTAGCTCTTTGAATGACCTATGTAGCCATACTACTTCTTTTGCAACTGAACATGCTGTTATGTACTCTGGTTTTGTGGTAAAAGTGACAATTCATTGTTTTTATTGGTTGCTCCAAGCTAGTGGTCCACCATTAATTATGAATATCAAACCACTATGTGACTTTCTATTGTCTAATTTTCCTGAAAAATAAGCATGACATTATCTAACTAGTGTATTGGTAGCATCAAAGCTTCCACTAAACTCTCATCCATAATCCAAAGTACCTTGGAGGTACTTGAAAATTCTCTTCACAACTTCCAAGTATTGAGATGAAGGATTAGAACTTAACTTTGCTACTATGCTAATAGCATAGATATGTCAAGTCTTGTACCTATCATAACATGCATTAGATATCTTATCACTTCTTGGTAGGGTGCTCTAAAGGGTTCACTTTCTTGCACTTGTAATCTAGCATTTAAATCTGCAAGAGTAGCAATTGGATATGCATCTCCAAGATTGAACCAACTTATAATTGATTGTACATATCTTTCTTGATTAAATTGGATTTTTATTTTTTCTTTATCACAATATTTTTGAAGTTCTACATAGCATTTTGCTTCTCCATGTGAAACTTCTAACTTTTTACCAAGGTGATCTAACATGGTAGCCATGTTGGATTTATCTTTCCCACAAATTAGTTCATCATCTACAAAGATTATGAAGATTACTCCATATCTATAATCCACACAAGGATTAGAAAGTAATGCTTGCAACCCATATCTCACTAGGAAGTCATCAAATATCCAATTCCAACTCCTTAAGGCTTGCTTTAATCCATAAAGACTCTTCAAAAATCTATAAACGCTCTTCTCCTTTCCAACTTGTATGTATCCTTATGGTTACTTTGTGTAAATTTCCTCATGCAAATCTCCATTAAGAAAAGCTATGTTGATGTCAAATTGGACTATCTTCATGTCTTCAACTATAGCTAGTGAAAGAACTAGTGGAATCAAACTTGACTATTTATGGCAAAGTTCTCCTCACAATCTCTTCCTACAAGCTATGAATATCCTTTGGCTTCAAGTCTAGCCTTGTGTCTTGAGATGTTACCCTTAGCATCAAGCTTGGTTCTACAAAACCACCTACATTTGAGCACTTTTCTCCCTTCAAGCAATCATGTTAGCTTCCAAGTCTTATTCTACTTTAATGACTTAAATTCCTCATCCATGGCCTTCACCCACTTAAGCAATTGCATTGCACTGCATCTTGGAAATGAACAAGATCTAAATTTACATCACCTCCTTCAATCTTAGCTACAATAATCCAAGCATAAGATGCCTTATTATAATCCCACTCACCAAGTCTTTCTGGCGGCCTTCTCATTCTCTTTCTTTTTTGATATTTTTTTATCTTGAGTGGTTGGATTTGAGCTCATTTGCAAAGGTTCTTGATTGCACTCACTTTCTTCTTGAAGTAGACAAATGCTAGTCTCATTTTTTGATCCTTTATAGCCTAATTTGTAGACTCCTTAAAAGCTTGTAGAAACTCTCAATCAACTTCTAATCTCATCAATGCTCATTCTAGCATTGGTTTGCTCTTCATTTCTCTCTTGAAGATAATCTATAAGCTTAGCATTTATAATCATTGATGATCAAGTTGCTCCTCTTTGAATATGGTGTCCCTACTTTCACATACTTTGTTCTTCTTCTGATCCCACAATTTGAATACTTTGGATTCTGAACTATATCCAACAATAGACATGTCTTATCTCTTTGTATCAAACTTCTTTATTTGACCCTTTGGTGTTTGCACAAAGACTAAGAAACCAAAAGTTCTCAAATGTGCAACTATTGATCTTGTCAAAGCTCAGAAGTCATTTTCTCTAAAGATCTATTGAAAACTCTATTCAAGACATGTGAAGTAGCTCTCATTGCTTTTGCCCACAATGATAAGTTGCCTAGAGAGCTAGGAAACTTATCAAACATTGTTCTATGATCTCTCTCCAAGACATTTTTTTTCTCAAGAGTGTAAGGTGTTGTAAGTTCATGGATTAATCCACCACTTTGTACAAAAAAATCATAAATTTATTTTTAATGTATTCACCCCCTCTATCAGATTGTAGTTCATTGATCTTCACTTTACATTGAGTTTCTACATATCTGTGAAATTTTTTGAAGAAAGAGTTTTGACTTCTCTTTCAAGAAAACTAAAAATTTGAAACCACTATTATTATCCTCAAAAAGGAGATAATATTTTTGATCCTCCTATTGAGCTCATGCTTGAAGGACCACAAATATCACTATGAAAGAACTCTCCAACTTTGTACTTTCCTCTACTATTGTTGGATTTTGCTAAAGGTAATCTATGCTACTTTCCTAGAGCACATACATCACAATAGACAAACTTTTGACTACCAAGCTCTTTTGGTTTCAAACACAAACACTTTGCTAGTCTTCTCTCCATCTTCCTAATGTAGGCAAGATTGAGATGACCAAGTCTTTGGTGCTAAAATACAGTATCTAACTTCTAACACTATTTCCCTTTTCTAGCTTCTCATTATCCACATTGCTTGCACCAATATAGTTTGCTTGAGAAATGTTACGTATCTTGGTGACTTTGATCTGAAGTCTAAAAAACTTTGAAATTCTAGACACTTTTCATTACCACTACTCCATCTTTCTTTTTGTAGTAGCGTTCTTTGGTGTAGGTGGTTTGAATGCCTTTGTCCGCTGCTTGACCAATGCTAAATAGGTTGTGCTTCAACTTTGGAACATAGTGAATTCCTCTTATGACTCCTTCTTGCACCAAGCTTACAAGCAATTGTGATGTCTCCCATTCCACTGACCCAAACCATTTGATCATCATCAACATACATGGCCAAGTTCCTTCTTCAATCTTCCTGAAATATTAGAACCACTCTCATCTAATTGATCATGTACTCTAAAGCTCCTCAATCAACATACCAAATATCTTTAACTAGATAATTGATACTTTTGGCAGTGCTAGAACTACCATCACATGCAGTAGAGCATTGGCTTGACTTCTAGGATTAGCCATATTTTGCAACTTTCTTTGTTGGAGGTTCTGCTCCCCTCTACATTCTCTTACCCAGTGCACATTCTTTCTGCATTTGTTGCAGCTTGTTCTCTTCTTCAGTTCAAATATGTTTTATCTTCCTTTGAGTCCTACCATCATTGCTATCTCTAATTCTTCTTCTGTTAATACCAAGAAAGGCTCTCTCCCCTGAACTCTTTTCTTTCTCCTCTCCAAATATATTCAAGGTTTCTTCCTTTTTTGCTACTCCCATACATTATCCCATAAAATTATCATATGATCATATCGTGATAAGCTTGTGGCAAACTACAAATAATCTTGGTGATGATTGAAGAATAGTCTTTTCTAATATCGAGGTTACTCGGTTGACTAGCAGGAGCTTCTACTTGGCTAATACCAAGGTTACTCGGTTGACTAGCAGGAGCTTCTACTTGGCTAATACCAACGACTATCTCTTCTCCTATTGACATAATCTTTATTGGAAAACGTTTTTTTTAACACATTGCTCATGTAATGTGATCAATCTACTCCACATTTTGTTTGCAGTTCTACAATTGATCAATTTTTGTAAATACTTATCTTCTATGCCTACACTGTTGTACACTTTTGCATCATCATTCTTGCTCTACCAATCGATCTCTCCTGCATCTACTATGGCTTGTCCTATAGTCTCTATCCGATTGATAATCCATGTAAATCTCTTTGATTTGAAGATGATCATCATCTGAAATCACTCTCTTTGGGACACATTGGGAAACATGGGCTCTGGTAACCGTTGAAAATTGTCATAAATACTGATGCAAATATGCACAACTTTTACAACAAATAAGGAACACAAAAAGTTATACAAAGGATTTCTATCAATTTCCTCTTATTGTAATCTAATTGCATAAAGGGAGGAATGAAATACTTCCGAGCTAGTCTGCAAGTTTTAAGTTAATGAAAAACTTGGTCATTTTGCCTGGCCTTCCTTCTTCAAACTGCTACTTACACATCCAATTGCTCATGCCTCTTGACTATACAACCAACATCTCGATGGAATGAAAGACCTACTCTCTTAAAGGTAAGACCTAAATACTCTAACTATAATGCTGCCGCCTGGTGCTAGATGTCACGTGTAAACCCTTGACACCTTTTGTATAAGTTCATGCTATATCAATACCACATATACTATGCTCTGAGAAATATACTTTCAACAGACGTTACTGATCATTCACTTTGCTTAGTCACTTCGCATAGTGCTAATTTTGTTACAACCTTTTACCAAATCCACAGTCGAAAGCAATTGTGAACTGTTTCCCACTTCTGCCTACAACCACCAAGAATGAAGCGCATGTATCTCGTCATTCTATGACTCCCGAATCCGAAGAGAGCCTGGGTTCAAGCTGTCGATATCAAATCAAGTGTCATGTTGCGTAATGAAATACAGACCCCGTTGAAACCCGGCAACACAACGAATGAAGTGATATAGTGCTATTGTACTATTGCGTTTAGTCGAGTTCTAGTCGTAAATCGTGTGGTTGGTCTATGATAGGAATAAGCTATTTGAGACACGGTCACTCATTCACGCTCTCCATCATTTCAGCATTATCACTCGTAAAGTGATATCTATTTTTCTCTCTAGCTTATACCTAAATTGTGCAATCCAAGGGACCTGCATCTAGGAGTTCGGTTGACTCTCAGGAAAGATCAGACATCTTAATAGAAGAAAGCAAGGTGGTCCATTAGCTCTAGTGACTTTGGCAAATGCCATCATAACGAGAAGAAAAAATAGAGATCAGGGAAGGCAAGGTTGCAGAAAGAGATCTAGATGTACTGAAGTTTCTCCAGTGCATGGAGGAGACCATACTACATCTATACAAGAATATCCCAGATATCTTCTGGGAAAATATGCATGGATTCCAGGGAAGCCCAAATGCTCTTTTCTGCCGCTTATGAAGGATCCTCTGGTACAGAAGGCCTTTCACCACCAGGACCCTCTGTACAGGAGGTTCGGAGATTTTAAGGATCTTATGTGAAATCACCAAGCTAATCAGATGGAACGTTTCCAAAAAGCTGAGATAGAGGATCTGAAGGACAAGTCCCTCGTCTTCCTAAGACAAAGCATCGGCTGACACAATATGCGATATGCGCACATATACTACTATAAAAGAGAAAGTGGTCATGGTATTCATTGCAAAAGAGTTTCCTTCGACAGGAATGAACGCAGAGGAAGATGAACTTATTTCTGGGCGGCAGTCAAGAAGCACATACCGCTCACGATCAAGATGCCAAATTGCAGTAGTATGTTTTGCACTATGGTTCGGCAAAGAGGGGTTTGACAAAGTGGCTATGTAACTCAAGAACTGTAACGCAACTTAACTATCTAACTTTGTGAATCTGGCTTTTCAGGATCAGAGCCCTGAACCAGAAATCTGGGCTGCTTGTGAGGAGTAAAATCTCTACCTAGGAGGAAAACAAAAGGGAACTGTGGGTTATATATCTTTAGAAGTTCAAGCTATAGCTAACTCAAGGAACGACCACAGAAGAATGCATCGTCTCCCTCCGTGCAAGTGATTCAGCCCATTAGATGTTCATGCATCTAAAATGTTAAAAGCATCACTATGGGGTATATTTTGCGTACTCTATACAATATTATCATCACATCGTTGTCATGTGGCTAAGCTCATAACCCGAGTCCGCAGAATATGGACCTCATGTCGACTGACTAACTTCATAAGGATATCTACTGTGGAGATTCTTTCAACAGTAAAAGGATTCGTGGCAAACTTAATAAGTATCTAACATTCAACAATGAATCCTTCCCGACATCAGCACTACATCTCAAACTAGAAACTGGGCGGCTTAGAATTGTTCTGGAGAAGTAGTCACCAGTATCTTGCAATTGATAGGCGTGTGGCTACACTGTTCCTTCCCATGTGGCAACAGACAGACCTCTGTCCTCCAGTCTTAGTGAGATCCTGGCTTTATGGCACGCTGCGAAATACAATTCCAAAGTAGTCAAGAATTGAGGAAACGAGGTAAACCGTTTCCTATTTATCAAAAGGAACCGTATAATCATTACAATAAAACGAAATAGTTTTCGCTCTGAGAAAAACGACCGTAGCAATACAAATGCCGCAGACTATAGACGTATGTCTCAGAGAAATGCCCAATCAGCGTTTCCTTTTGAAAATTTTACTTCTGGCTTCGCTTTCAATGTAATCATTCAATAGCGACGCTGACGATTATCTTTCCTGCTCGAGCGATGATCTTCATCATGCCGATAACGAAAACGTGCTTCTGGACGTGACTTTGTGAAAAAACAAGGGAAAAATATCTAAGGCAATGACAATCTGAAATTTACAGGCCCAAAGGTGGACGCTGGACGTAAGTTCTGTAAATATGATACAAAATCACGAGAACGAATTCCATCTTAACCGCGTTACCAGCAATCCCTTTGAAGATGACATGCAGATGGAAGTGGATAGAAGCAGGCAAGAATAATTATGAGCACTGGAACCGATGAGAAGTTGACGAAGATCAAGGAGGTCTATCAGATGCATATTTCGATGTGTTAGGACAAGGTTAGAGATGTTCAGAGAGACCGTTAACGTTTCACGCAGTAACGTTGAAAAGTGTGTACCTTGATAGTGACTTGGGCAACGAACATGATTCAAGGGGAGAAGCTATAGCTGAAACCATCCCCTGAAGCAGGCTTTTGCAAAGTCCCGAACGAAATATGTACGGCCGAGGGGAAACTCACAAGTATATTCTGAATTCCTTCACCGAATTACAATTGCAACAAGCTGCAGAGAGCACAGAGGTTTAGCGATGATCATACATTAGCTTTCTACATTATATGGTGCTTATCATCTGAATTACGATTCCCATATTTTCCTGAGTTGTGAAGCTCAGTAGCTAAACGAGATAGATAATTAAACTGTAGGATCAGTGGTGCCGCACGAGATGTCCAGTAGCTCACAGTCTTCCATGGCATCATGCGCAAGCCTCAATCTGAAGAAAGTATCTCCGTCAAATGTTTTTGATACCACAATAGTCACAGCTACTGCTGAGCTTTACTGTTGCGACCCATTGTTGTGGCTGTTCAGAATACTTGTTACATATCTAGTATATCAAAGTGTCCAATAGTTGGAGATTTTGCGCACTCATTATCGGTTACAAGACCTTTCTATTCACACTAGGGCATCTGGAACCTGCTTGATAGAAAGACACGAAACTCTACCGTTCGTAAACTCCGTTCGTAAACTCGATAAGCTTCAAAACATGCAGCAATAATGCTTCAATCATAGACATTCACACAGCCAAGGAACAATGTTGGCGAATTAAAAGCTTCCAGGTCGCTCCATCCAGATAAGCTATCGAGAAAAGCATCTAAATAATAGAAGACCATAATCGACAACTAATATCCTGTAGGTTATCCAACGTGCAGAGACCAAATGGGAAGACAGTCATCTCAGCCTCTTTATCTGTTTGCCATCAAAATCTGACAATGACAATGTTCTAGGGTGCTGATGAGGAAATACCTGGGCCCTGAAAAGGTTTCAGGGATATAAGGAGAGACTTGAAGCTGATTCCAAGGCGGACGTTGCCCAGCCAGAACGTGGAGGAGGACCAGGAGGAGGAGGAGGAAGGCAATTCTTTTACGATTAGGGCTCTCCAGATTCGACTGAGTAACGGGGTCTACAGAAGAAAGTAGATGTAGTTGTATATGTATCTGTCACAAACTTAATCGGTCACCATCAAATGGTTAGGTAACTTAAATATTTCTCTCATGCTCTTGATTGAAAAATTGCATAAGAAATTTAAACATCAACAATCTATCATGATCAATCTATCCCCACTTCAGCATTGTACAACTGTTACTACAGCTCCTCCAAAAGGGTGGATGTTCTACACAGCATACATATGCATGCAAACGTGATTGTCCCATTCTCCTCCTCCTGCTTCTCCTCCTCGTTCTAGTTTCTCATCTCATTGGACGACATGGTCCTCACGCCTCACTTGAGGCAGCAGATCAGAAGCCACCTCAAACTGCATCTATGGAAGAAGAAGTAGAATTCGAAGAAGCGCCAGTGACAGCAGCAGTCTCTACTTGTAAGTGCTCGGAATCCAGCATCAGGTCTTCCCAGGAATCCAGACCCCAGAACCCAGCATCATATGCATCGAAATACTCCTCTGTATATAAATTTGGTTTATCCCTCTTTCTAGATTGGCAACCAAATCGATGCTGAAAACTTTGGTCCAATCTCCAAACGCAAAGAGAGAATCTATCAGGCTCACCCCAGATCAGCCGATCTATAAAATTATTAAACAAGTGCATTTCGTCTTCGCGTGCACTGATGGTTACTGAGGCATAAGTGAATCCTTTTAAACTGAATCGAACCAGTACTTCTATTCTACTTGGGAACTTCAGCTGCCTTACCACATATCAGATAAACAATCCAAGTTTATAAGAAACTGCAGAACCTCCACACAATCGTCAAGCTCCCAATCTAGCTATCGACAACAAGAAGTACAGATTTATGCCGTAGCCACCCACCCGTTCTCTTTGCAGAAGGACAACAACTAAAGACTTGCAGTCACCACCCACCTGCTCTCAGGGGGGCGGTGCCTTCCAGGGAGCGCTTTACAATCACCATCACTACCTACTGTACTGCACTCAAGTTTACTGAACGAACTTAAATACGAGTGCAGTGCCTCTCAGTCGAGAAGGAATCCTGCCCACGCCTAGTGATCATGAGCAATTTTCAGTGTTTCACCAGGCTTACTCGGACCAAGTCCAACGGCCTCCCATTTTGGCAGGGTTTTATAAGTCTCATGTTATTCAATCTACCAGAGTCATGCTCTTGAAATCATCCAGTCTAGGTACGGGATGGTATGATATCTTTGTCAGAGCTACCTAGTTTTGATCTGATTCGCCTTTTCACTCTTTTGGCATTACACTAGGCCTTTATGCCCACTCGAGGGCTGACGTCAAGAATGGTACTTGACATGTGGCCCCCTTCGATACCCATGTGTTTACGCGAATAATTTCATATCTTATTCTGCGCAGTTTTTGTATTGGATAGGCCCTAATCACTACCATATCAAAAGCGGAGTACGAATATGAACGGCAGTCAGGCAGAAAATTCGAAGCAAGTTCGACAGCGCATATGAAGAGGAACATGCTTCACGACGGAGCCCACCAGTTGTATTTCGATTCCACATTAAAAGCGTGTCGTCCAGCCAGATAAGCATGATAACAGGTCGTTTGATGCACTGCACATATCGACAATATCTAAAGTAGCCAAGCATCGTTTCATTGAGGCTATCCTCACTGAAATGCGACGATTCAGGCGCTTGCTTATTCGTGTTTCGCGTGACCATAGGCAAGGGACGACAAGAGTATCAATCTACAGCTCGCAACGCCGTATAAGATAAATTTCTATTCGCCCACTCCAGTGTTTTGGAGCTTGGATCTCCGTAATAGATTTCAGCTTATCTTCGGAGTATGATTTGCGCCATGCGCCATGCTCTTGGCGTTTGAGCAGTTGAATCCACGTCTAAAAGGTCAGTTAAAACATACTGGACGAGCACCTCAAAATAGGAGCCCTTAACTCTGTTGTAATCCAGCTTTCAGTTGCAGAGGTGGTAAAGATTTAATTACAGTGAATCAAAAAACTTTATGCCCAGAAACCATCAAGTTTGCTTAGAAAGCTTGAAACACATAAAGCTTCAGCCGTTTTTATATCACTGACAGTCCATCCTTTTCCTACTCATTGTCATGTCTAGTGTATGCAAGTAACATTTCTAGCAAAAGAAGTATCATGGTAGAAGGGATATGATATTTCCGTACCTCCCGCAAATAATTCCCATCAAGTTAGAGAGTTCTAAATTAGCAGACATTTAACTGATTTTTTTTAATTTCCATATCTTTCCCGAATTTGAAAGTGGATTCCCAAGCAACTAGCGGAAGCAGGTGCCAGAGCTCAAAGCAAATGCTTTGGAGATCGTGGTAGGAACCATTTTCAAGAGAGGTTGTCTATCATTAAACCACCACAAATGAAACTATTTACTATGGCTGCGGTGTCACTACTGAAACACCAAAGGAGCATTATCTCTTACAATCACATGAGATGTGGAACTAGATTATGAAGTGAGTATTTCTTGTTATGGGCTAGAATTAAAGTTTTATTTATGTACTCTATGTACATAAATAACCAAGCAGTAAACCAAGCAGACCTGACCAAGCAGTAAACTGCTTGGTCTGTGACAATCACAAATGTTTATAGCAATTGGCCCTCACAAGCCATGCAGCCTTGTAGTCTTTGAAAAGTTAAAGTATTGTGGTTTTACTGTAATTGAGACTTATGCTAAGTTTTGCTTTTTATGAGGAAAGATTGAGTTTTGATTTTTGCTAATTATGTTTGAATTGGTAGGAAAAAGAAAATTTTTCACCTTGCATCATGCCATTTTCTTTGTCTGAGTTTCTATGTAACCTAAGACGTGAATTTACCATCAATTTCGTAGACTTTTGTAGAATTTAATTTCATGGTTCCCATGTTGAATGTACTAAGTAGAAAATAGATGAAAGCAACCGCAAATCAATAGGTTAGTCAGCCTCGCTGCAAGCATTCCTGAATGATGAAGCAGAAAATCTTGTTAATTCCACTTTTTTCTGATACATGGCAAGGTGCAATGTGTACTTTCATCCTGGGCTAAAGGTTTGTGGACACTTAACTTAGTAGCTCACTCTAAACCTTTCATCTCTTTGGTTCCAATGTACAAATACTTTACAACACTTGAATTTTCAATATGAAATTTCAGAATGAAACCTCTTGTTGATAAGTTGTTGAAAAAAATGAGTTGAATCTTGTCCATAAATTTTTGGTTACTTGTTGATAAGTTTCTCCACTGCTTAAATACCATACTCTGTTTACCTCATTGATATGGGGTTTGCTCTGCATGCATTAAGACAAGCACAATTTACTCTCTAGAAACTTTTGTTTTACACCTTATGCTAGGTTACTTTCAATCCCATCCTTGTTGTATAAAGACTTGTTATAGAGATCCTTTTATTTGTATTGTAGTACTAAAATATTTTTCTTCTCTTGGTTTACACATGGTGTTCTACACATGTTCGGTTTTTGTTTTTCATATCCTTACTTCCTCACTAACTTGACATCTTTTTTGTTTTGATGATGATCTAGAGCTTTGGCAAGGAAATATTTATAAAAACATAACTATTAACATGAATCCTTTTTAGTTTCTCTATGTATATGCATTGAGTTTTGCATTAAAATTATCAAGTCCTCAACATATGATCCTCACATTACACTCCACAACTATTTTCATGTCATCATCACTTTTAGCACCCATAGGTAAGTATGTCACAACCTCATCTCATACAAAGCTCCTTCCACTAGCAAGCTTCAATTCATGTCTTAAAATCCTCATTCAAGAAATAAAAGACTGGACCATAGAAGAAACCAAGAAAGAAACCAAGTACTAAGCCATGGAGCAAGGCTACATCATAACAAAAAAATGGCCATTTACTTCAATGTGACCATGGAAGCACTTACCAAACCAACTTGGCCCAACAATTGAACCCAAAAATTGAAAGATTAGAAGATGGCTTGGAAATGCACATTCCAAGTTGTGATCCTTTAAAGGATTGAAGCACATTACCTAAAAATCATCTATCCTCAACACTAGCATCCCCCTTTTCATGACATATCCGGTCATTTGGCAGCCAGAATTTTCATTGCAAAAGTTGCCAAAAAGGTTAAGGTGTTAGCTACAGAGAGATATATCCCCATCAAATTTCAGTAGCTCTTTCACAAGAGTACACTTCCATTCACATCACTCCGAGGGATACTTGTTATAAAATGGAAAATATCTGTATAGAAGCTTTGGATGGGATGACATCTATCCAATCCAATCCTTTGTATTTGCACTAAGGGACTTGGAAGAGTGGAAATTGTCAAAAACTTGCTGATGCATGTAATGTGACCCATGTATTTTTTGTCCAATTCCACTAGATTCTAGGAAGTTGAGACTGTTAACTTATGCTTATACAACATTGAACTACCTATAGGTTTTCTAAATAGCTTATCTTGAGGTTTTTCCATTCTATACAACTTAGAAAACCTGACATTTCTTCTAAGACCACCCTTTATTGAATATAGGATACTTTAAGATGGAATAAGAAGAGTTAAATACAAGTGATTTTCCGGAACATTTGTTGCATATGATTTTTTATTGCATTCCTTTCCCATATCTGCTCAAAGTACAAGGAATTTCAAAAACATGAAAGAGCAATATTTTTGTATGCCTATTAGTCATGTAGTCCTAAGTGCAAGCTGTTCTAGGCTTACTTGTTTTTTTCATCTAGTAGATGACCAAAGTATTGTCCCATTTTTTGAAAAAATGATGAATTCTAGACCTACAATCAAAGGTCCACAAATGGCAGAAGATTATAATTTTTTCTTTTATTTTTATCCAAAGGGTTTCACTATCCATTCCTCCATAATCCCAAGTCCATTCACGTGTTTAATTGTGCAATTTCATGATGAATTAAACCGTGCAGTATTTGTTGTGAATATGCTTGTAGGTAAGCACAAAAGATTGGCAATCCTTAAGGTGGCAGACATTGATATCCAATTCAAGTAAGTCTCATTCAAGCAATCATACTACTACTCTTCTGACTTTCAAATGAAATTCATTCTGAAATTTCAGTGTATTGACTTCTTTGCAAGAAATAATCCTCCTAACCTCATGGGTCTTTAAGCATCCACAAAAATTTAGCCCAAAATGAAAATCTGCTCTACATCTTGCTAAAGTATTGGAAACAAGTGAACTCAATGATGTTTCTTGTTCCCGTCATTCTATATTGCATGCGGCATAGTCAACTCAAAGTTTGCTTTCATTTGTTTGCAAATAAGTCCATTAAACTTGTGAATCATGAGGAAAAGAGAAATTAAACTCTATGAAAGTCTACAAAATTACTACTATCTTCACATCTTAAGGTTACAAGGAAACTTTAGACAAGAAGTGGCACAATACAAGGTGAAGGAAGTCTGCTTGAAGTGATTTCTTATTGTACCAATTTCAACATAATTAGCAACAATCAAGAGTCAATCCTAAAAGGAAGCAAAACTCAATACACATCTCAATTATAGTAACACACTTATACCTTAACTTTTTGGAAGACTACAAGGCTACATGCCTGATGAGTGGCCAATTTTCATAAACATTTGTGATTGTTATGGAATTGGTAGTAAATATGGATCTTCATGGATTACATAAACATAACTCTAAGTCTAGTCTTGGATCAAGAAATACTCACTTCACAATCAAGTTTCGCATCTAATACTTGTGACATACCAACTAAACTGCTTGATAAAATCTATGGCTATACGAGATAATACTCCTTTTGGCATTTCAATGGTTGCATCATGGTCATTTGGATAATAAAGCCTACTTTCATTTGTGGTGGTTTCATGATTGATGACCTCTCTTGAAAATTGTTCCTACAACAAGTTCCAAAGCACTCATGAGCTCAAGAGCACCTACTTTGAACTCTAGCATATGCTTTGGCTTGGAAATCCTCTTCCACTAGATACCTACTTCTACTACACTCTTTCTTTTGCTAGATGCTTGAGAATCCACCACCAAATTTGTGAGGGATGTGGAAATCATAAAAAAGTTAGTTGAACATCTGCTGATTTAGAACTGCCCAACTTGTCAAGAGACTAAGAATCATTGATGAGAGGTGTGAAAATATAGTAATGCAAGCGAAATATAAGTTCCTTTCAATAAATAAAACTTTTTTGATGTCCTCTACTATCATATGATACCCACACCAATTCTAGGAGGAATATAAATGAACATCCATGTTCATGTCCAAAGTCAACATATGATTGGGAGAAAATGTAAATAGTACTCCAAATGGAAGGAGGAAGGAGTACAAGGAACAACCAAGTGCAAAAGGAAAAGGAGTGCAAGGCCCAATAAGTCCCAAGTGGCCACAAAAGACTTACAAAAGTAGTGCCAGAAGGAACCAAAGGAGAAAAAGTGCCCAACAACAAGCACCTAAGAAAGTAAGGAGAGTGTAGTCTACTCCTGAACTGTGTTGTAGAAGTCCTCCAATGGTATGTCTGGTAAGTGAGGAGGGAGTACTCTAGCCATGTTTGGTTTGCCTACCTTAGTTGCTTGTGTGTGAAGACCCAAATCCTAAGCGTATTGCAAAGTCATTGATACATACTATCACTAATAGATGTGAGCATGGCTGGAGAGACATCCCCTACTTCTCTCCTCTACAAAAAATCATGTCCTGCATCTTTGAGAAGATCGTTGTGCGTAGGCTCCCAAAAATCTCAATAGCTAGAAGGACAAAAGTATCCGAGGATAGCCAAGGTGCATAGTGGTCCTTCTTACACCTAGAGGCAATGGTTGCTATTGCTCCTGCTGTCCCATGCCAATAACTCCGCTCATCCGGGGTTCACTAGCCATGTAATGCAAGTTGTGACAACAATCCTTGGAAGTAACAATATTTTCTTGCACTTTATGATAGATCCGGCCATTGCTCGATCTGAATGGCATGTGACCATGACTAAGCCATCAAGGTTAGTGCACAAACAAGTCAACTACTTAAGCCTAGTGCCATGGTCTTTACTTCTCAGATCTCATTACAAGGATTTTATGGGGCCTATATACTATCAAGCATTACATCTGCAGTCTCCACAACATAACACCATGTTCCTGTTCGAAAGTGACATCATGTTTATGGCAAAAAAAGACTATGATCCAAAGGAAAGGATCGTGTACTTTCTGGATTACTTAAGAAATAAAAAGAATTTTCTGCTTATATCGAATACGTAACACCATTCGAGTTTTCTTTCATTTTTCCGTCAAAAAGTGACGTAGCGTAGGAAGGAAAACACTGTGACCCTACATTAACATGCCTGCACCCTAACTAACCTCGAATTTTTTTGGTCCAATTGCAGACGTAGATGATGTATGCATGAATTGAACAACTTTCTAGGAGCTGGCATCACGATATCTTGTTACTGTATTTTTCACATATCAAACTTAGCAGCGCTTTATTTTGTGACTCGCTAGATATTCTTCCGAATATTGACCACACATACATAACTTGAAACAAACTTCGGATGGTGTTACAAAAGGAGCTCCGTGTATGCCTCCGATTTAGCCTCCGTTGATTTGGGTCAATCTCTCAAGCTGAGACGTGCGAATTAATTTACTGAACAAAGTTTGAAAGATGAAATCACTATATCAATTTTTTCCTCACCGATAAAAATTTGGTAGTCCTCATATCTATCGTTAGTCGTCTTTTATTCTTCTGAGTAATGACTTACTTACAGACCTTAGATAATTTATACAAAGTTCGGGACAAGTGTTAGGAAATGGAATATGCACTGTGATCAAATCAAAGAAATAATTCTCGTAACTGAAATGATCCCGTACACTCAAGAGATGCTCCGTGATGCACATTCGACCACATTCTCATAACACGTACAGTAAGTACCAGAGGCTCAGAGTGTGATTACCAGTATCCAGCGACGGACCGCATTTGGGGTTCATCATACATAATCGTATGCCGTCACGAATGTGCGATTGATGGTGAAAGGTAGCCCAGTCAAGTCAAGGTTGTCGAACACTCAGAGTACAGATCACTCCATACATCTGCAGCTCTCGATTCAAATGGGCTTAGCTATAGTTTTCTTCCTCGACTTGCGTCGCCCTATAGGACTTACAAATACTCTTCCCCATCGATTTGCTAAATTCAAGTTCCCGGAGGGTAGGTAGGGCGTCCGACTTTCTTGCGATTTTAGAATATCGTGAATGTCGCTTACACTCAACGGTTGGAGGTATGACGTTGCAAGTCTCTAGCTCTACCAAATAAACCGGATGAATATTTTACTTTTCTCTTCTTCACTCTCCAGTATCATTGGATATTTCTTCTTTGTGTTCAGCTTCAAATCCTTTTTCTTCTAATGTCAGCTCGAAAATCCAATCCCCATACCAAGCAAGCAGATTCTTTCCAGCTGCGATGTTATCTAGAATACAACCGGCAAGTATTGGTTTTTCTCCTGTCGCTGGTATTGTGTAAAGCACGTAAAACGTGGAAAGCCTCTATAGAGATTACAGGCAGCGTTGTATAACGTGGTAAGCCGTACGTGAAACAGAAGAAAATCTAGAGCTGCTTAAGCTCTTCCCATCCTTCATTTTTCCTACGCGGTCGCCTTTTATCTTAAGCTCACATGGTTCTTTCAGTTCGTTCAATACTGTCACAGTAAAAGTACGATGCTCGAATCTACACCTCCTAGACCCAGTCTAGATCTAGTATGTCATGAAAACTCCTCCGGTCATACATGGAACAGCTATTGCTTCTCTCCTTACATTTCTCCTACTTCGGAGTTCCGCGCAGTGGTGATTATACAAAACTTGATACTGTAAGATTGATTGCTGCTAGACGCACATGTAACAAATGTCTTTACAAACCGTGCATGGTTGATCGTAGATTGTTACAGTTACCAGTTGTTGGGACGCTGTCTGCATCGAAACAAATAAATGTTGCCTCAACCTTCAAGAGAAGCAATGGATTTCTAGAAAGTTATCGTCGATCATTGTTCCCGGGTGACTATGAAATGGGTATCTTGTGGTCGTTCTTTCCTTGTACGGATTGATGGGGGTCTTCCCATCCTTCTTGTTATCCTGCTTGGTCGCCTTTCTCTCAATTATCAAGATGGTTCATGTCATGGATCGATACCTTACAAGCACACTTTTGTTGGCCAATTTGACCGTCCTAGACGGAGGTGGTGGTTGAGACCCAGTATTGATGAATAAAGCTAATAAGAAGTACTTTGAAGAACTAAATGCGCTTTTGATTTGAATAATAATCATGTCTTCTTGTCGAACCGGCGTCCCATGTCTCTGTTAAATGTCCATTATAACCCTTCTTTATCTTTACCACGGTTTAATACAGTTACAAAAAGAAGGGCAATTATATGCATGACTAAAATTCTCACCTAACCAAGCTTTATGGCTTTTTGGATTGATGGTCCAGTACAGATTTTGTTCCTAACAATCATTAGATGCAGGCATGTTCACTACGATTCGCTATAACCATATCTCCCTGGGCCTGAGAGTACAGTGTCACTGGCAGCACTTTCAATTACAAGTTGGTAAAAGATGACAAGTAATATTAAAATAAATGTGCCCTATCATAAAATTCCTACCAATAATTCGATCTGGATTATCGGCCTATACTTTTATTCTTTCTAAGGGAGAGAGATGTGTATGCTGATGTGGATGCTTGAGACTAGCGGAAAGAAGACACCGGAACTTCGTGTCCAAGTCTCTAGCTAAACTACTTGGAAAAGAATTAGACCTTCAAGCCTTTGGTATTATGATATCTATAATTTGAATAGATCATTTCATTAACATGAAATCATGTGTAACCAATTCAATATTAGTTGACTGGAATCAAAAGTCAAGTCTAAGATGGTTATTGGACATCGCTCTAAGTTCAAATCACGGATATATTTTGCATTATAAAAGCTCATCAGATCGTAACTTCCGTACATTAGAAATCTTGATATTGAAACGAAATTAAAGAAGTCAAGTTAGCAAATGAGTTCAATCTTAGTTTAATGCATTTGAAAACAGATTACTTTGACAGTTCAACATACTTCAAACCGTAGAGAAACGAGCCAAGTAGTATACCCGGAAGACCGAAAAAGGAAAAGGAATACAAGGCACCAAAAAAAGTGCAAAAGAGGAGAATGATCACAAGGCCTAATTAAAATGTGCTAAAATCCTTTGCAGAACTATGTCTTTATAACAAAACGAAGCACAAAGGAAATAAAGTGACTTAGTGCTGAAATGTTATACAGGTACTTTTCTGTATGTATACCAAATGGAAAGGAGGGTACTAGATGTGATGGGAGCTCTTTTCTACCGCTGCTTGTGGAGGAAAATCCAGAGTGTTATGAAGTAACTAAAACTCTCTATCTAAAATATGAGTGGAATATAGTTGGAAAGAACAGCAATAACTCTTTCTTCAATAAGGAACTCTGTGTTATGTTTCAAAATCTATAAATGTTATAAAAATCATATCTAGTGATTGAGAGACTCTATCTAAAATATGAGTTGAAGATAACAGCAAAGACAAAGTTACTCCTTTCTTCATGCTACCTCTCAAAGGAGATAATCAAATTAGCTATGAAAATGTCAAAAATCTTTATAATCAAGGGCACAAAAGTATCAAAAGATAACAGTGATGTGTAATGATCCTTTAAATGGGAGTTGTGGTTGCAACAGAGAGTCGAGTCGTTGAGTGAGTGGAAGTATTGACGATCAAAAGTCTTTCTAAACTCTAGTGTGTTTTAAAGATAATATGTCTCCGTCTAGTCTAATGTTGAGGAGGTGTAGATCGATCTAGTGGCACCCAAGCTCAAAGATTCGTCCCGACCGCAATGAAGCAATGAACTGTTGTGCTTGTTGCTGCACATGTTGTATCTACTCTTGAAAAGGAAGTTTAAAATCTAGGATAATTTAGAAGATGAATTCACTAAAAGACGTATTCTTATAAAAGTAAATTTCAAATAGGTTAACAGCAAATGTTGTTCTTTATTTCTTCTTGTAAGAGAAAGTGATTTATGTGATGTTATGATTTGGTTCCAAAATTATCATATCGAGCCAAAATAATTCAATACTTTTGACTAGAATATCACGAGGAAGAAGAAGGTCAAAATATCTCGCTATAATAATAAGTCATGTTTTACTTAAATCAGGCATTAGATCATGTTCCTTCTCATTCTCAACCGAATCATCATCAAATCATGATTCTTGTACGTACGCATATGAATGGCCAAGTGTTGATTATTTACATTTTGTATTTGCTAAATACTTATGTTTCTTCTTTTCATTGCTGTTAGTTTTCCACACAAGAGCTCAATGTATTAGTACACAGTGGTAACTCTCTTCTGAGGTTAGTTAGTATATCTTGTTGAGGAAAATATCTGATCAGTTTGAGAACCAATATTTGTGCTTATCCTCGGAGGATTAGACTAAGTGCTTTAGAGTTTCTGCGATACTTTTACGCTACAAAGATTGCATACTAATTTGGTCACAAATCTTATAATACCACAACCCTACCTGTATGATCCATAAGGAACTAATTCTCATGGTGATAATGGATTACTCTTAGTTTTCTTTTTCTTTTGGTCAGCAATGTTTAAGTATCAGATTCTGCTATATTTAACTGTGCAGCATCTCCTGTGGTTGGTATGAAGACGTTCCCGAATTGAATGTATTATTTGGAATGTTAAGGTCGTCTATTTCAATTTTGTAAACATTAATATACTCAAGGCACAAATAACTTTTCTACCAGGGCAGTGCAAGTTGTTCTGTGAAGGCTTCCAATTTGAAGTTTTTTCAGGTTCTGTAAATTATGCATATGCGAGATGAAACCAGGAGTAGAAATAACCAACAGGCTGCGACATTAATAAGGAAGCTGCTGGAGGAACTCTAAACGTTACATTTCGACAAGATGAAATGCTCACGCGGTATTGCGAGGGATGGAATCTGAAAGTAATAGTTATTTTACACTAGCACACTTTTTATAGAACTTGTAGTTTAGAGTGGCTGTAAAGTACATACAGATCGAAGACTTGCATGCACATATCATGACAGAGAGGCTCTTTTAGCTGCCGTGCCCGTTCCGATTCTTCTAGTATTGTCAGGGATTTAATCGATAGCTTTGGCACTTTCCAATTGCAAATTAATATTGTCAAATTCATTGTCTACCGAAGATCCTATCCACCATCTTATGCGACAACTACAGTGGCTGTAATGACCAGAATCCGGTTACCTGTTTTATAGAGCTCGAAGTAGTGGCGAGTTGAATTTGTGCTCTGTAGTTGATGATTAAATTTCAATGTACCTTAACATCAACAATGTGAGAAGGCGACCGCGTAGGAAAAACGAAGGATGGGAAGACCTCATCAAGCCGTAAAAGGAGAGACAAAAAAGGTAACATGGGGCTAAGCCCCAATAGAGTCTATATGAGAAATCTGCCCTACTGCACCTAAGATATCCGAGCTATGCAAGTTGTACGGTCTACACACAACTGGAGCATCCGAAGAAACATCACCTAATGTGATTGCTCTCCTATGGATTGCACCAGCCACTGCCCTCTGTAGAGCAATGGCCACTCGCTGTCTAAAATATGCTACAAAGTATGAGAGTGAGAGTGGTACCCCCTTACACCTAACATGATAAGCTCTCGCGCACTCCTTGACAAATGTGTCAAATGCCGTGTCCATCGCTCCATATAACTCAAAGGCTAGAGGAACAAAGAGGTGACCTCGCTGCATGCCCCTATACTTGGAGACCTTGCGACCTGCTGCTGCACTCGCCACCCATCTAGGGGGATGTGTAATCACTCCCTCCAAAACTGTATCCCACGTAGGGTCCGTAACCACGACATATGCTACTATCACTTGATCATCTTGGACCAAGTATAAGTTTGCCCTGACACGTGTTGTCTGCAAGGCATACAAACCAAGTATCCACTCTCACGTGCCATAGCAAACACTATATCTCTAATGGCATCATGGGTAGCTATCCTTTGTACTCCAAAAGGACACCGTGTCATGTGAACCGCTGCTGCATCTAGTGTAGAACCACACTCACAAGTGAGTAATGAAGATGCAGATGGGTGGACCAAACCTAGGCGAAACCTCATCGCTGTAGAGAAAGTAGTTGGTGCAAGTCAGAAAGCCCTAATGCACGGTCAAGCTAGGATCCGAGAGCTTGCACCCTTGCCAGAGCAAGAGCGTAGATGTGCTCTAGTAGCCTGAGGAGTGGACAAGTCGACTAAGAGAGACTGTAGCGTATGCTCACACTATCGCTCCATCAAGGAATATTGTAAACCTCTAGTCCAATGTGATGATAGTGAAGCAAACGGTGGAAAATCCTCTCGTGCTCGTGGGGATAGACTATCTCTTGTCTGCTGCAATAATGCATGGAGAGAAAAGGATCCTCCCTCCACCTCTGTCACATAAGTCTCCAAAACCGACCTATCAACAACCACAAAATGAGAGGAAAGTAGGGGTGCCGAGAGAGCCCAACTACCCAAAAATGCTATAAGTGTTGTCTCCTCCATAGAAAGCAAGTCAACCCCACCACATGAGATCGGTAGAGCCGTCTGTCTATATGTCAAATCTCTTGTCACACACTCAAAAGTCCCTGGTCCAATAATATCACCAAAGACTCCCATAATCCTCCTATCAAATGCTCTCAGACGTGATAGGAAGGATGATGAGGGAGGAACTGTACAGATGAGGTAGGATGGTTGACGAGCAATACTGGAAGAGAGTATACCAAATGCCACCTACAGATCTCCTAGTAATGGAAGGTCATTCACATGGAGAACATCCTCTGCAAGGGCAACGTCTAAGAAGCGTGTGACAAAATCCTCCAATCCTACTTGCACTCCAAGAACACAAAGTCCTTCTGTGGATGTGATACACCCCTCTGGAAGCTCAAGGTGGGGAGGGATACCTAAAGGGGACCATGCCTTACAATTTGACACCTTGACTCTCAAGCCTACTAGATGTAGCTTAGTAGTCAAGTAGTCAAAGGCCTGCCTAATCTAATCTACAGGGCCTACAATGTGTGCATCATCTGCCAAGGAGGGAAATACACAACCTAGCATAGCCAAAGTAGTAGATAGGAGAGCTCTAAAGTGAGCCATGGAAAATAAGGGCCCCCCCAAAGGATCTCCCTGACGTGTACCAACAACTGACTCCAAGACGATGGCTCCCTCCTGTGAACCACCATGCTGGGAGTAAAGGGAAATAGGAGAGCCATAAAATGACTGCACAAAAGGAATGAGACTTGCCAAGTGTAAAAGACCGAAACCGAGGAGAGAAATAGGAGAATGGAAATTCACATTGGGACACTTGAATGAGGGAAAACTCCGAATGCCTAGCATGAGCTTCGGCCTTGGTATTTATAGGTAGCATACAAGACCCTTGAAGCTTCTCAAGAAGCTTCCTTGAGCCGCTTTCTTGGAGTGCAAGCCAAGTTAACTAGGAAGCTTCTCAAGAAGCTTCCTTCTAGAAGCCACCTACTTGGCGTGCAAGCTAAGCTAGTTAGAAGCTTCTAGAAGCTTCCTTCTAGAAGCTACCTGCTTAGGGCACAAGTTAACTAGTTGGGAAGCTTCCTAAGAAGCTTCTTAGATGCTTCTAGAATATTCTAGGTTATTTTGTCTTATTCTCTACTTCGTAAGCCCGATTAACTTCGTCACTAAACTCCATATTGTTACATATTCCCCCGCCGCTAGTTGGTGACGTCCTCGTCGCCAATGAAGCTTCGAATTCCTGGATGGCCATCTGTGCATTCTGGAGGTGAGAAAGAGGTTCCCATGTGGCATCATGAAGGGGATACCCTTTCCAAAGGACCTTGTACTCCGTGTGTTGGCGACGGCCTCGTTGAATATGGCGACGTGCAAGGATACGATCAACTTCGTACTCCTCATGATCATTGATAGGGATAGGAAGAGGGGGAGGTTGGACTCAAGAGGAAAAGGAAGAAGGGTTAGGAACAAAGGGTTTCAACTTGGAAACGTGAAAGACAGGATGGATACGCATGTGACAAGGTAAGGCAAGACGATAAGCAATAGGAGAGATAATGTGGGTGATATCAAAGGGTCCTATCCAATTAGGAGCAAGTTTACGAACTTGGGTATCAAGTGGGAGAGGGAGGTTACTAGAGGATAGCATGACTTTATCACCAACTTCAAAGGTGAGATCACGACGATGATGGTCTGCATATTGTTTTTGGCGATTTTGAGCAACAAGGAGGTGAGATTTGGCTTGTTGGAGAGATTGGGATATAGTGGTCAAGAATGTAGAAGTATGAGGAACGTGAGAGGGAGGGGGAGCAAGAAGGGAATCTGGAACAAGCGGATCTTGGCCAAAATTGAGAAAGAAGGGAGAAAATCCAGTGCTTGCCTGTTTGGAATTGTTGTAGGCAAATTCTGCAGCTGCAAGACATTCATCCCAGTTGGTATGGTGGACATTGACAAAGGCCCGCAACATATCCTCCAATGTACGATTGGTGCGTTCGGTTTGTCCATCAGTTTGAGGATGATAGGCCGTGGACAAAGCAAGCTTGGTGCCGAGTATCTGGAAGAGTCCTTGCCAAAACTTCCCGGTAAATCGAGGATCACGGTCGGAGATGAGTACACGTGGCATCCCATGATGCTTGAAGACATTGTCGAAGTAGATTTGTGCTAAGGTTGGAGCATCCACGGTATCACAGGTTGGTGCCAAGTGGATTTGCTTACTAAGCTTATCCACAAACACCACAATTGCGGTGTGTCCTTGTTTTGTCTTTGGCAAGGATGTGATGAGATCCAAGCTCACATGCTCCTAACGAGCGGATAGAATGGCGAGTGGTTGAAGGAGTCCACTCGGCTTCTGGTTGCTAGCCTTGTTCCGTTGGCAACTCTCACATGATCGGACAAAGTCTCGAACATCTCGTGTCATGTTGGGCCACCACCATTGGCGTTGGAGGGTGCCCAAGATCTTGTCCACTCCCATGTGACCAGCTATTGGTAAATCATGGGCTTCTTGAAGGCGCACTAGTCGAAGATCACCTTTGGCTGGAACATAGATCTGGTCTGCATGGAATAAAAGGCCTTCCTTGAAGGAGAAGGTGTTGTACTCCTTGTCGCATGCTGTCAGACGACCGTGTACCATTTGGAAGAAGGGATCTTGTCGTAGAGCTGATTGAAACTCATTGTGGACCTTAGGGTCAATGGACATCGTTGTAATTGCCGCCGTGATGAAAGGAAGATCCTTCAAATCAGGTCGTCGTGATAGAGCATCGGGAATGACATGGAACCGACCTGGTTTGTACTCAAGTTTGATGTCAAACAATTGGAGTTGCTCTTCCCATCGATGATGCCGGCTCTTCATGTGCTCCAAGTGTAAGGTCTGCAACAATGGCTTGTGATCAGTTCGCATGATCACTTGTTTCCCCAAGAGATAATGCCTCCATACCTTGGTGGCATATACCATTGCAAGTTGTTCCCGATCTCGAGCAGAGTAATTTCTTTCCGCTATATTTAGTCGGCGAGACACAAAGGCAATCGGATGTAGTCCATTTGGAAATTCTTGTTGCAACACAGCTCCAATTGCAAAGTTAGAAGCATCAAAATCAACCACACAAGGTAGTTGAGGATCATATGGTTGAAGAATAGGTCTTGAAGACACCATATGCTTTAACTTCTGGAATGCTTCTTCATGCTTGGTGGTCCACTGGAAGCTCGAGTTCTTTCCCAAGAGGTCAGTCAATGGTGCAGCCACGTGAGCATAATAGTGGATGAACCGTCGGTAAAAACTGGCCAGTCCATTGAATGCTCGTACTTCTGTAGCATCCTTCGGAGTAGGCCAATCAGTAATGGCCTTGATCTTCTCTTCTTCCATCTTGATCCCCTCTGATGAGATCTTATGACCCAAGAAGGTAACCTCCTTCTACCAAAAAGCACACTTTGACTTCTTGCAGTAAAATTTCCACTGACGTAGTCGTCTTAGGACTTCTCGCACATGATTCACATGTTCTGCCTTTGTCCTGCTATAGATTAAGATATCATCTAAGAACACCGCCACGGACCGATCCAATAGTCCCTCCAACACTCGATGCATCTGATCCATGAAGACTGCTGGAGCATTAGTGAGTCCGAAGGGTAGAACTCTCCACTCAAAATGTCCATACCTTGTGCGAAAAGCAGTCTTTTGCACGTCCTCTCCTTCAATAGGAATTTTCCAATAGCCGCTACGAAGATCCAGCTTGGAAAAGTAGCGTGCTCCACTTAGTTGATCAAGCAGGTCATCGATCCGAGGCAAGGGATATGCATTCTTCACGGTTTGCTTATTGAGCCCACGGTAATCAATACAGAAACGAAGTCCTCCATCCTTCTTTGGAACAAATAGTACCGGTGCTCCCCACGGAGAGGTACTATGTCGTATGAAATCCTTCTCCAACAACTCTGTAAGTGTTGTTCGCAACTCCTCCAACTCCTTTGGTGAGAGCCGATAGATTGGTCTACTCACTGGAGTACTCCTTGGCAATAACTCAATCTTGAAGGGCATACCTCAATCGGAGGGTAATCCCTTTGGCAGATCATCCGGAAACACATCTGCAAACTCCTGAACTATCCGATCAACCATTGCTTGATGCGGCACTTAGCCCTCCTCAGATTGTTCTTGTGCAATCGGCTTGATCCACACCGCAAATACAGACTTATTGTCCTCCAAAGCTTGCTCTATGGCTGCTTCATTCACAAACTTCCCTTCTAGGGACTCATCTCTCTTCCAAGCTTGCTCCATGGTTGCCTTCCTGGCAAACTTCCCATCTTGGGACTCATCTCCCTTCCAGATTTGCTCTATGGCTACCTTCTCGACAAACTTCCCATCTTGGGACTGACTATTCTTAGGTGTCTTACTCAGAGGTGCCAGACAACCTAATCGGAAATTCCTACCTTGGTGTTGTACTTGAATTTGGTGTCGAGTCCAATCAAATTGAACCTTATGACATTCAAGCCAAGGTAGACCTAGAATGATATCATAATGTAGAGGTGCCACTACGAACCTCATACACTCCAAATACTCCTTCCCAATCTTGAAGGTAACAGGATGCAAGGTGCAGAATGCAGAACCCTTTCTACCATCCGCCATCATCAAACTACTTCCAATCACTGGCCTGATAGGAATACCCAATTCCTTTGCCACTTGCATAGACATGCAATTCTCTGAACTTCCAGAATCAACCAAAATTCTACAACCCCGATTAGATATCATACCTTGCAAGTGAAGCAAACTTGCATAGGTCGAGCCTTCAATCCCATTGGAACTAATCAAGCTCCCAATAGGTGGCTCGAAATCTCCTACTAGGATTCCTCGTTTCCCGGATCATTCCGCTCCACAACCTCCACTTGGGCAACTTGTCGAGGTCGTCCATTCTTGAGTGGACATTTAGCAATGTGATGCCCCAACTGGTGACAATAAAAGCAACCTCCATTTTGTCTTAATCTTTCTCTATCTACTGTGCCAAGTGGTCTTCGCTTGATAGCATCAATCTCCATTGGTACCGGTTCTTCCACTCGTGGTACGGGTAGGTTTTGTGTAGGTCGAGGTCGAGACCAAGTTGTTGCAACTAAGGAATCAAAACGCTCAGCCAATTGCATGGCTTCTTCTACGTTCTGTGGCTCTCGCATGGTCACCTCCAATCTGGTTCGTGACTTCAATCCTATCACAAATCGATCCAGAACTTCACCTTCTTGGATATCTGGAATTTGCATGATGATATTCTGAAATTGTGTGATGTAGCTTCTCACCGAACCAATCTGCCTCAACTCCGCCAATTTATCTCGTGCAGCTCGGGTGGCATTTATAGTCTGAAATCGACCAAGTATTGCATCCTTGAATTCTGCCCATGTCAAAATTGGTGTAACAATTTGTCGTTCAGCTCTTTCTACTCGGAATCGCCACCAAAGTTTTGCCACGCCATCCAACTGGCTAGAAGCCAAGAGAATTTGTTTCCGCTCGTCTTGAAGATTGGTGGCTTCAAAGTAAAGTTCACAGTCAAACACAAAATTCTCCACTGTGCCTGGAACATTATTGCCTTCAAACACCTTGGGTTTCGGAAATCGAATGCAATCTTCTCCATCTCGAATTGGCGCTCTGTCTATCTGTTCTCGTCGTTGCTGGTCTTGTTCATCCAACAATCGAGTAAGATGCTCGATTTGTTGTTGCATTGCAAGGATAACATCCGGTATTGCGGCCATTGCTACTACCCTAATCCACTACCCTCAATTTATCTAGTTGATTAACACATAGATACAACACGTCCACCGTTCTCCATAAGTCACAACTGGAAGTATCAAGGGTTCCTCTGACACGGTGATCATATGTAGAAAATCCTGCCCAAAGCGTGAGGTGATGAACTGTGTGAAACGATGCTTTGGTAATATCTGGACATGAAAGTCCCAATGGTTTGGCGGAAGTGGATTTGGTGGTCCATAAATTCCATCCATCCCATTCCTGCTCTGATACCAATGTAAAAGACCGAAACCGAGGAGAGAAATAGGAGAATGGAAATTCACATTGGGACACTTGAATGAGGGAAAACTCCGAATGCCTAGCATGAGCTTCGGCCTTGGTATTTATAGGTAGCATACAAGACCCTTGAAGCTTCTCAAGAAGCTTCCTTGAGCCGCTTTCTTGGAGTGCAAGCCAAGTTAACTAGGAAGCTTCTCAAGAAGCTTCCTTCTAGAAGCCACCTACTTGGCGTGCAAGCTAAGCTAGTTAGAAGCTTCTAGAAGCTACCTGCTTAGGGCGCAAGTTAACTAGTTGGGAAGCTTCTTAAGAAGCTTCTTAGATGCTTCTAGAATATTCTAGGTTATTTTGTCTTATTCTCTACTTCGTAAGCCCGATTAACTTCGTCACTAAACTCCATATTGTTACACCAAGGATCCACTAGCCTCCCTAAGCTCTCTAAAGCTGGATGCACATGAGACGCTATTAAAGCATTCTCAACATCCACCTGTAGGATGACCCACTCCGGATGGATATCTAGGAGTGCTCTAATGCCTAGAGATATAGCCTCACATCCTCCAGGTGTAGCTACTCCAAACTGATGTGGACTAAGGTGTTGTCCAAAGTGAGAATGATGTTGAAGGACAATGGTACAACTGACCAAACGCAAAAAGATCTCTCCAATAGCAATCGGTCTAATGCCTCCCGTGTCCTTCTCCATCGTGAGAAGTCGACTAGCACCTAACACCCGATTAACAGACATAGGAATGTCACTTCTTGCTACTGCTGTAGCCACCTAAAACAACTTGGTAAAGCCACTAGAAGGATCATTTGCTTGGAAGCAATCTCTACGGTGCTCATAAACCATCCTTGACAAGCCTCTTGAGGAAAGGCGATGGGCAGTGCACAATGCTTGTGCAAATAGCAACCTATCAAGACATAGAGGCTACTCAAGCTGATAATCTAAGACCTCTAGTGATAGTCCCTCTATTGCTATAGGATGTAGTGAGCATAAGGAAGAGATGGTCTCATCAGTAGGACTTGCTATAGACAAAGGGTGTAGCGCTCATGCTGCTCTACTAAACTCTCCCGCTTGACACAATGTCCTACATCATTGTAATTGAGTGGAATCTGTGGTATCCTGTGGCGATGCCTATCTCCTAAATTGTGTAGCCCTAATAGACTCCTCCTGAAGGGCTGCCCAATCCCCCACTCGGAATTGACAAAATCTAGCAGCCACCTCTCTATGCCCCGCACATCCCCCTCTAGCATAACGAAGACACCATTCAGGGAGTAGGAGGAATAGGAACCATGCTAAGTCGTCCAAGGGACACGTGCCAAACTATCCAATGGTAGGCAAAAAGCCTGTCTAGCCTCATCATGGAGTGTGCGGGGTAGCCTATGGAATAGACGTGGACATGGAAAACTAGTCTCAAATAACCCCAAAATGCAATCCACTTGAGAAGCTAACCACTCACACGACTCAATTGGTATCCCTGGAACAATCAAGAAGGTATAGAAGAAAAGTGCATAATCCCGAGTGTCATTGCTATCGATGTGGTTGCTCATCTCACGTGGGCATCCCAAGTGGTCAAATCACAGTCCTTGTGCATCCTTCCCACATGGGTCTTTACCCCTTGCGAGGTGAAGCATCGGTGACACACCGGGCATGGTGTATCCCGACCCGCTCTCGGTGACCCCACATGGGAAGGTGTAGCCATGGCTTTACCCCTTGCAAGGTGAAGCATCGGTGACACTCCGGGCATGGTGTATCCCGACCCGCTCTCGGTGACCCCACATGGGAAGGTGTAGCCATGGCTAGCACAAAAATAATGATAGTAACACATGCTACTCCTCTCCATATCTCTCCATATCTGCAAAACCACAACCCCTCACATCCCAACTCACATAAGAAAACAATCTCTCCATACCCTAAAATCTATAAGCTCTCATAATTTTCAATTTCACATCCAAAATTTTTAAATTAAATTCCTATGGAACTTAATCATGAAAACCAAAAAACTAGAAATAAAAATTCCCGGTTCATCACTATCAATGTATAATGATCACTCTAAACCCTAAAAAAGCTAAAATACTCATAATTTTCTACTCCATTCTCCATAGTCTTCAATCTAGGTACCAATGGAATCTAAATTGAAAAGAGAAGAGAATAGACTTTCACTCGAAGGCTACATGCTGGAGAGCCCGCATCTCCCCTCTCCACCACTGTATTGGATCCATAACATTAACCTAGTCAAAGAAGCTCCAAGAACCAACGTAATTTACATGGCTATATTCGACCTTCTTTACGTGTCATTGACTTCTCAAACCAATGCTGGATGGAATCTGCAGAGAACTTTACGACTTTTGTGTACATCGGACTTGACTTCTGTGTACGGAGTACATCGCATTACAATTCACTTTGTATCGAATCTCTGTTTCCATTAGAATCCTTGATGAACTGGGATTGGTTTTAAAGTAAAGCAACTGTGGAACTTTGTTTGACAAGAAACTACAATAAAGACACATGGGAGAAATATATATATATATATATATATATATATATATATATATATATATATATATATATATATATATATATATATATATATATATATATAATGTATCAATGAGAGCTTTGGTTAGTAAATGAAATTCAATGTCTGCAACCCCAATATGCACGTCCTTGCTACTGTGCGGTGATTGATAGAATTGATAGAATTCAATAGCCTCGGCGCAAGATTCCAATCTCAGCTTTCATTTGAGTCTTTGGTGACTGTCATTAGTTTTCACGTTCAGTTGCACCATACTTGGTACTTGCTACTGAGGAACTTTCACGTTCAGTAGCACCATATTTGCTATTGAGGAACTTTGATGGGCAGACAAACTCTTACACCAGTTAAGTTCTACAAACGTACAAAAGAAAGAGGGGAGAGTTGAATTCATGGTGACCAGGGAGCTTTGGTATAATAATTTATGTCTGCAATCCCATCATGCACGACTTTTCATAGAGATTGAGTGGCCCCATCACATCACTGCAAGATTTCAATCTCTTACCAGTGCTATCTAGCTTCGTTAACTTTTCTGATTGAATTCTTGATTCATACCACTCCAGTTATTAGTGGATACTATTCTCAATTTGATCGAAGTTAACCTTCACTTAGGAGCTCGAGATCCACTTGCTGCTCTACTTCAGGATGTTGAAGTCTTGTATTCTTCACAGTCGAATTAGCTCGACCTTCGCATGCCATTGGAGTAATATTTTACTGGTAATTAAGTTCAAGCAATGTTCTCACCTTTTTCTGCGAAAAGGCACATAGTTTCAGAAGCCATGGACAGCATATACTAAGCTTAGATTCATCAAAGGTTCACTTGTCAACTATTTGCAATCTCTTTATCCGTCCATCTATGCACATATATTTGGGTTACATCTTTTGTATACAGATAGACAACTAGAGATAAATTAGAACTTTCTTCTCCTCTTTGCTGATCTATATTAGGGATCTTCCAGTTTCCAGATCGACTATTAAAAAGAAAGGCGACCGCTTAGGAATAAACGAGGGAAGTGAAGACCCCATCCCATCAGGCCGTACAAGGGAGAGAGAAAAAAAAAAGTAACATGGGGCTAAGCCCCAATAGAGTCTATATGAAAAATCTTCCGAACTACACACCTAAGATATCCGAGCTATGCAAGTCGCACGGGTTACACACAACTGGAGCATCCGATCGACTGTTTTAAGTTTGTAGGCTTTTAAATCATTCCAGCAGGTTGTGAGTTCGAATTCTCAAAGATCCCATTAAAGTGGAGACTAATTGATGGTGCCCTAATGTATTGCGGTTGTGATTACCTCTGCTGCAAAATTGGTTCGAGGAGGCTTGCCCAGCTGTGCAACATATGAGTATAGCCCGCAGGAGACGGACGTCATCGCTGCCATTAAATTTGTGACTGATCTAGGAGTTACAGTGTGTTGCCAGGCAAATGCGGCGGGTACTACCATGTATTCTCAGGGTGAAGCAGCGGCGTCCATTTGTGGAGACTCTACTTTAAATTCTTGCATCAGAGGCGCAGATGCTGGTAGCTCTCTTGAAATTGTTCATGCAGGGTGCTCTCGAGAAGTTGCTGGAACTTGGCGGGCTGGTGGAGACTTACTCCGAGACGAAATTTCTCAATATTTTCTTATCGCTCGACCAGGTCAAGGATTTGCAGGAGGAGGCTCTCCGTTGCAATTTAATGCTAGCAGCAGCTCATGTGTCTAAAACTCCAGAAAACGTATACCCTTGTTCCAGGAAGATGCTGTGGAAATTCTCCTGCTTCCTACAATTCATTCGATTTCTATAAACAGGAATACTTTAAGAGCAATTTCACAATATGATACTGTTTCAAGAGATTTCCTTATATGACCATATTTGTACAAATGTTATGACCCCGTATCAACAGGTCTGCACGTGTCGCTCGGAATGAGAGTCACCCGTGCTACTTTGCCCGTGCGTTCATAGAGACTATTTTGCATGCAGCATTCACAAATACCGACCAAAAGCTTTTATTGGAACGATCCGCAGTCATACTCCATCCGATCCCATAAACTTAGTGTTTATTACTCCATAAACGCACCATAGCCAAACAAAAGTTCACTGGATCTGGAAAAACACTCAGGGCCATATATAGGAGGATGTTTCTTTGAGATGAAGCGCTTAACATGTATTTCAGGACTTCACCTCCATAACCGACGATGAATTAACACGTCATTTCATTGAAGATCTGAAGCCAGTTGCTATAGCTTGACGATCTCAAGTTAATAAGATGACCGTTTGAATTTCATAATCCTCTGTCTTTAGTTAATAAGCATTTCATTCTTGGATCAGACAGAAAATGATTAAGAACAATTTCATAAGAAGATTTATTTAGATCGGTGGAAATGTGCACAAATTATATGAAATTTTGCCGTAAGACAGTCAAGCGTACATAGTGTGTGATGTCCCGTTTTGACACATCTCTTCTCTACAGGCGATTCGTTCACATGAAGACTCTCGTTCACGGGTAACTCGTGCGAGCAGAACCCTAGTTCGAGGTCAGAATGAAATAGAGTCATACGGTGAAATATTCACATACCGGGCTATATTGTGAAATACAGGGAGAAACAGGATCATATAGTGAAATTGTTCACAGTTAATAGTGAAAATAAGATTCAAACGGTATGGGGGTGCGGCCTAAGAAGTAGCAGCAGTAAAGGATACCATCTCACTGGAGGCAAAAAACTACAGAATCTGATGCTAAAATTCATGTTAAGATCTATGTACACGAGTGGCTCTCGAAAAAGAGTCACATATGAAGATGTAATTTAACTTGTAAGGGAACTCGGGCTTTGACGTTCTGTTCTTATATGCACTAGAAACCATGCGAGATCACCAACCACTCATTAATCCCTGCAAGACTACCGAATTGGTTCAAATTGTTGCAAGGAACAAGGGATATCGTCTGCCCATCTGCAATATGCAAAATACATTAGGTCCATACGGCAATTCCATATTTCGCAACCAGTCGCGAAGTAGGAGCGGAGTTCCCGGGTGCTCCGATTTGGCTCTAAATCTCCACTTTCGAAGCCCCATTTTACCTCTTTTCTCTCTCTCCCTCGTAAGACTTGATGAGGTCTTCTTATCCACTCATTCTGGACCTGGTTCGTAGATTTTCCAATCTATATAGCTCGAACATCTTAGATGCAATAGAGTATTAATAGGCGAAGACCTATTAAGTCAGGGTCCTAGCTGGTTCATATCAAAATATACTGGTGGGTGGTTTTGCCGTTAAAATTGGAGACCTACGACACAAAGCAATCGGGAATGAACCCATCCATCCAAACAGCTACACACTGACCCTTCTTGCTCTACTTGCACGACCTTGCATAAACATTTCCGCCCGGCTCTCAATTCACGGAAAGGTTGCACGACTTGGGACCAATGCCTCCAACCTGCTCTGAACTTCCCGCATTGTAGGGCGTAAAAGTCTATCCTCCTCGATACAAGACATGGCAATTTCGAAGAAAAGTTTTTGAGCCTCACAATTTTCCTCGTTCAGGATCGGGGGATCAACAAGTTTATGAACAGCTGGCCATTCACCATCCGCGTGAGCAGTTCTCACCATATTGACCAGCAGAACTTCCTCCTGACGTTTATGTCGTTCTCTATCGAACGATTTCTTCCCTGTTAAGATTTCTAAGAGGACTACGCCGTATGCATATACGTCAGACTTGGATGAGCAGGTTCCAGTCTGGTAGTGCTCTGGGGGCAGATATCCCTGCAGAAAAGACTCACGATGAGTTAATACGCACCAGAGGCGAGCAAAATTAGGTCATTTAGGAAGAGAACTTTATGCCCCTCATGGTGGACCAAGGAACAGATAGATTCATCGTATCCCAAACCTAGCAAGGACGACTAAACTCACCCCTAAATTACTGACATAGCTAAAATTTATTGCCTAGTTTCTTTTAGCATATATGATCGAGAGGTTAGCAAAATTGGATCTATAATCGAGAACCTCGACGAAGACCGTCCACATACTGATCAATCCTACTTTAACTCAGCACACAATGGAATTAGCGAAGAAGCACTAAAAAGTATAGGGGCCCTGATTGCTACCATGGTTACTCTTGTTTGTTCCGATCCTTCATTCATTTGCCTGGAAAGGCCGACTTCAGAGACTTTTGGCACAAGCTGATTGTTGAGTAGTATACTGCTTGACTTAATATTTCTGTGCACGATTGGCGGATCCGAATGCTCATGAAGGTGTGACAGTCCTTTCGCCACACCGATGGCAATGTCTACTCTTTGCAGCCAAGACAGTGAGATACCTCCGTGAGCTGTTCCAAACATTCTGTCATTAATTTAGTATTATGGTAGGAAAATTGCGCAGCATCTCAATGAGTCTTCTCGTGGGATGACTTACATGTAAGTAATTATTGAAAATGGACGGCACAAGCAAGTCTGTAAGCTGAGCAAAACAACAAATCCCCAGGAGTGGATGAGTTACCAACCATGTAGCTTTTCGCTCAATGTTCCCTCCATGTCCTCATAGACAAGCAGATGTTCCCCTCCTTCGTTGCAAAATCCCACAAGCCTTACCAAGTTCCGATGATGCACACTTGAGAGACTTCTCATTTCTGACTGAAATTGTTCCAGAGTAACTCTGTTCTCCAACATAGTCCTCCTTACTCTCACCTTCTCTTTGTGACATAGATATCCACGGTGGATCTTCAGAAGGGCAAAACACATATAATTTAGAGTCCCATTTCCATAGCCAATTTGCGGAATGCGCGTACTACGGACGATCGCAGCGTCTAGCAATATATAAGAAATAGGAACCTCATTTACGGAGAGCCGCTATTTGAACCAGCAATTGTTATGACTGTCCATAATGAATCCAGCAAAGAAGTTACAAGCCTGCCCCCATGTGAAATTCGTACCGTAAAATTTTCATTCTCACCATCCAAGATGGTATCTTCGTGGAAATTCCTGGTGGCTCTCTTGAGTTCTGAGAGTTTAAAGCAACGTGCTGGCCTCAAATTTTCACACAAATTTTCCCCTGCACTAGACAAAATAAGACAATTAGTGTCAAAGGCTCGATTGATAAAATGCTGACAGCTCTCTAGCTAGTCAGCTATTGAGCGCATGCCCATAACTAGAAAGGTAACTCCAAGGAACGATTCAAGCTGCCTCCAGCTCAGTTTTGTGAAATTCAAGATATCAGTACATTTCGAAATATGCATCTCTGTTACGCAGACATGAAAGGGCTGCAATTCGACATGTCCATTTGCCTAGTTACTGATTTGTGAACGTCCGTGACACGCAGGAACTATTGCGTCCCGAGTAAACAATACCTGAACAATTGTGTCGAACTCTGCTTTCATCACCATCTGTCTGATTGAAGGGCACACAAAACGGTTTGAAAGATAGACGAAACCATGCCTGCGACTTCCTCGAGTTCAGTGTCCTCGTCATCCTTAACCAATCCACTCAATTTCCAACTCTCAGGTAGAACTTCTCCGAATCCCGGCCGCGCCAAGATTTAAGGCGTTATCAACCCGGGGTTCACAGAGCTCACAGTTGTGCTACCCTGCCGTTCTTCACTAGATTTTCTCCCCAACCCATCTTTGCTCAGCTCAAGCCTTACACTTTTCTCGGCAGAATTGGTCCTCTCTTCAACCTACAGGATCCAAAACAGAACCCTTTCTGCGAATTCCAAAGTCCCTTCAAATGCAACGTCCCAACTTCTCCAGAACATTGTCGAGAGTACCCACAAAAATATTCCGTGTTAGTCGATCCTCAACAATTCATGACCACTCTTCTCGTCATAAGCACACAAGTGTAATGGACGGCCACCCAGGCCTTCATACGATCAATTCAATTTCAAGAGAACTCTTGTAGCTCGAACCCTATCTAAAGCGTCCGTCTCGCGCTTCCAGCACGTCGTGGCCTTCAGGTCCTGAGTAAAACTGTTGGGAAGCATACAGCCATCGGAGGGGACGACCTGGCCTTCCTTCACTCCTTATAAAGGGTTGGAAGCGTGGACGCTTCGTTGACTCAAAGGAGTCGGTCGAAGGCTCGACAGTGCAAGGACAAGGTCATTTCAAAAAAATTTCGCTGTGCAGACCGCATCACATCCCATGGCAATCTTGATCACTCATGTGCGTCGTTCATTTGGAGGCATGGCCTATTAACTTCTTTCCTAATTGCTATGTAAAGTGAAGGTGCTTCTCGTATGTCACTTTTGATACTAGTAATCTTCTAGGACCTCTAACCACATTCCAGAAATTTTTGCGCTAGTGTCAGATCTTCTATTTGGATCACTCATCTCGATTTTCATTCCTTGAAAAATCCACTACTTCGGTTCCCAAAATTCACATGAGTCAACGAATTAGTTCCCAAACATTCCGATACTGCAAAGTCAACGGGATAAGTGAATTATCATTTGACCTTTTCTCCAGGTTCTCCTATATCAGCATGGGGCTTAGCCCCATGTTACCTCTTTTGTCTCTCCCTTGTACGGCTTCATGGGGGTCTTTCCATCCTTCGTTTTCCCTACGCGGTCGCCTTTCATCCTATCAGGAGGGAAACTAGAACTAAGCCTATCCGGGTTGAGCTACACGATCTTCCGCATCGTCAGGGAAATAATGTGAACCTAAGCTGGGTTAAAAACTTGATTTACATATAACATAATCGACGTACAAGCTAAAGAGAAAAAGGAAAATCCTTTTACTGGATGCGGACATTGAACTCAAAAGATTGCAATATGATCAAATTACATTTCATTTAATCTTGGTGGCGTGCCTATACCCCACGACCATTAAGTGTCTCAGTTCTTGTTAAAATTTTAAATGTCGTTTGATCTTCTATCGCAACTATTGTAGGATTGTTATGGAATTTTTGGTATTTTTATGAGATCGCATTGAATTCATGATCTCTATGGATGGTCTTTCAAAAACAACATAAAGTGAAGCAATTTGTGTAAGGTGCGTCAAAAGGCAAGTTTAATACATCAATGTGAATCACAAATGTACACAGGCTGTAATTTTCAAACAGGACAATTAGAGAAAGCTTTTATCTTCTGTCCCTTTATAGAATTTATAGTAAATATGTAAAACATGCAATCACATGTATTTGAGAAGAAGTGTTTGATAAGGTAGGGCCAAGTCTTGTCACTCAATGTGCCAAGTCCACTCACTCGTACGAATGCAAAAGAGACAAAATAGTGTTCAAACCATCCAAACACAAAGTTATTTTCTGTTTTAATCAAACATCCGCATCGTATCATTATTTCTATATTTTCACCGACATTGTAGGAATATCAGTATTATCTGATATCCTTTATAGAGAAACTAGTTTTAAAAAGTTTCAATCGAATAGTTTAATAGTGAAGAAGATATCTAAATCCACATATTGCTACATCCTTTGCTAATTGAATTATTAAAAAAATTCAATTTTAGCACTGACATGTAAAACCAAGCTTCGTGTAGAATAAAGAATTACCATGGTAAGCAAAACTTTTATGCGAGAATCAAACTAGCTGTTAGTACTGGACAGTACGCTGCTAACTATATGAGAGGTTTTCATGTACCTCGATTTTTCAGTACATTACGGATGAACACTCAGTACAACCTTCTTAAGACATTAGTGAGAGCTGTATCGAGTTGATACATATACTTAGCTATCTTTAGCATGTACCAACGTTGTCCGCAAAGTCCCTAAACTCGCAGGGGAGGTAAATATTATGCACGTGTGAAATGGTTATTCCGTGATTTGAACAAATCGTGATTCTCATATTGACTCAATTGGGGATTAGCCCCGTTTTACCTATTTGGTTTCCCCCTCGTACGGTTCGATTTGATGGGTCTTCCCATCCCATCCATCGGTGTTTCTACACGATCGCCCTTTTACTATTTTAACGAACTCTCACTGCCACACTTAAAATGACTCTCTCGTGGTTCTCTCGTGAGTTTATGGCGAGTTTGCACAGGAGACTCATTATCGCTAGAGGGGACTTCCGCGACATGATTCGTGCTTACCTTCCCTTCTAATCCACCATCATTTTTCATATACCCATCGCAGTCGCGAGCTTGATGCCAATTTTCTGATTTCACTTGGCGTCACGTCAGTTATTCGCGAGTTTAAGAAAATCTCATTGTTAATTTGTGGACAACGTTACCAAATGTGGCGAGTTATCCAATGTGTATATAATTCCTAAACTTCAACCACGTATAATACAGTTGTCATATATTTTCTTATTAAGCACTAACTCTTTTAGAAACGCACACCCATGTGTAGTATAGCACTTCTGCTAATGATCTATATATGTTGTGTGTAGATTCGTTCTAGCACATCGCACCCACGCAAGTGAGATTTGCATTTGAAATCGGAAATGGTGCAAGATGAAATCCAAATGGGCTTCGAGTTTACAGATTGATATGAGAAAATTATTGCGAGCGCTCTCTATAGATAATTAGAATAGACGCAAAACTTGATCTTAAACGCGAACTAAGACAAGCCACCGCGTAAGTTATCGGATCCGAGGTAATTTCGTCAACAATGTACGAGAGTTCTACTAATTGAGATTGCGAGTAAGAGACTGAGACGCTACCGAGGAAGGAAGGGGACATGGTGTTGAGTACCGAGGACTGTTGGAGGGACTCCTTGCGAGCATGCGAAATAAATTGGTGATTAATTTCATTCCCTGCCATGCCACTGATGATCATCTGGAGCATGTATCCTTAACCGAGCATGTGAGTGTGACTAAGCTTTGGGGGTCGGAGTGTCAAGCGAGTAAGAACTCGAGTGATTAAGAATGTTTAGAGTTGGTCAGAGTAAGAATGATTAGTGTGATTAGATTTACAACGGGTTTAGGAGCATCATGCATCCTCCTATTTCCTACAGGGCCATATACGGAAGACAAGATCAAGGGACATCAACAAGAAAGAATCTGCGATAGTACAACGTGCAAGAGGATTTTACATCCGGGCGGGTCCTGTTCCTTATGGCATAACGAGTCGACTTTGGGCACCTTGTACTTAACATGAAGACGTAAAAATTGGGGGATTAAGGCTTAAGCGAGCACAGGTTGATCGAGCCCGGTTTTGACCCAGCATAAGTTGATTGAGCCCCAAAATATGAAGATACCTGTGGCACCACCAGATAATCAATTGGGTGAGATGATTAGTGAGTGTCTAATTCGGGGTTTTGTAACATAATTAGGGATTTAGTAATCTAATTTGCGATACCAAGGCAGGTTCGGGTTGTTCTTGTGATGGAAATTCTTCTACTAGAGAGTATTTGTACCAGAGGTTTTTGTACCAAATTGTTCTTGTATTGGACAGTTCTTGTACCAAATGGTTCATCATGATGGAGCTTGCAGAATGGCAGAGGTGCACCAAAGTCAAGCATCACAAGTGGTCCCTAGTGTGGACATTGGACCTACTTTTGCAGTCTTCATAGACACAACGATAGAGTTGAGAGGTGTACATTGTTGCTATAGACGGGTAGGCAGACTTGATGGTTAAGAGGATTTGTTGGCACAGGGGTACTCAGTGGGTCATAGATACACCCTCTCTCTTTCCCTACCTGCCACTTTTATGTCCATTTTGCTTTCTTAGATATTTTTTCCATTTTTAGTCCATGTGTTTTGTGCTTCTAGGTTATGCTTACTTTGTACCATTTGTAGGCCATGTGTTCTACCCATATTCTTCTATAGAGATATCGGTATAGTAATGGAAGCCCCCTATTGATTCATTTTTTGGTTTGTTTGTGAGGAATTCTTCATTTCATTTCTTATGTGCCTTGGATGTATACCTCTCACTTCAATGCTTTTCTTGTTTTTGTTATGTTATTTTTGTCATCTCCTTGGATTAGGATTTATGTTCAGTATAGCTTTTTTCATGCCTCCATTTCAACCTTTGGCATGGGTAGTCCTTCTCATAGGTGAAGTTCCTCATCTTGCCCCTCATACTCCTTATTTGCACTTAGGAATTAGATTTCAGCACCGACTCTTTCATCACACTCCCTCAATGGCTATGGTTCAGCCATTTCTTTTTTGTGGTTCAGTCATCTATGGTTCAGTAGGAGAGATTCACTTCCATACCTTCCTCATGCACTCCACCTCTCCCACCCCTAAGGCCTTCCCTTGACTCATTCTCCTATGGAGGATTTTGTACCTATGGACACACCTCTTCCTCACCGCCTCACCATGACCTTCCCTCACCATGAGTTCTTCTATCCATCACCAGTATAGGATCCACTCCCACTACAAGGGCAACCTCTTCTCCTTAAGTCCTTAGTACATCCATACATACCATCTCACCATGGTGCTACACAATCTTATTTAGATTGTCTGTGGGTGGAGATTGGTCTAGCATAGCATTGGAGCCGGACTCGATGCCTATAGATGTGGGCAAACATTGCAACTCCCCCTACCCCTAGACTCTCTTCATACACATGTTATCTCTTTACATGCAGCACCAAACTCATATGCTTGGTTATATTCTCTAGACCCCATTTAGGTTTTCCTTCTTGGTCTCTTGAGACCTCATATATACACTCAGATTCTTTGCTCCTATGACATCTAGTAGGCTCAACACTTTTCTTACTTTTATGGGCTATCTTGGTAGATCACCAAGCAAGAAATATCTCCACTTGGACTCCATTAGCCATATTCCCATAATGGACTTTACTCCTCCTTGCACATGGGGTGCATCAAGACACCATGAGACTGCCTCTTAGATTCACCACTTTCGAGGAGGAGTTGGGTAGCTTTGTAGGAGAAGTACACCATCCAAGCCCAAGCAATAGCAAGATAGATTATAGAGTGCCCATAGTCTCATGCTCTACCTCCAGATCATTAACACATCCATTGTTCCTTTATGTTACATCATGCCGAGGAATATCATTGAGTAGCCAAAGCACTATCACCTTCCATGCTAACACCCATCTCCTTGGCCCTATAGGATGTCCATCCATAAGTCACAAATATGATCATAATCCCAATGAAGAGCTATAGCTTATTAAGTCCATCTTTGCTCATGCGCTACTTCACTCTCCACATTTCTTGGCAAGGGGTCTTCAGATTTGGTTTTTGAGCTTTACTTGATTGTCTCTCCTTTTCCATGCCAGATTCTGCTGTCTCCCTCTTCTTTTCTTTTTGCCAAAGCATTGCCTCAAGTCTAATGCCCTTGGGTGTTGCTTGTTTTTTTGGGGCACCTTATCTCCTTGCTTTGTCAAAAAAGACCATTTTTGTTTGCCCCATAGCCATTGGGGATTTTTTCCTTCATTTAGTTGCACACTATCTATCTTTAGCTTTTTCATTCTTTTTCATCTTTCTTATATTCCCATCAGTATGTGGTGGCTATTCAAGGGTGTTGCAAGACAATCATTGCGGGCATTAGAAATTTCTTGGATATCCATCCTGATTGTTTGATAGTCCAAGTGGATGTCTCAAATGCCTACAATACCATCTCTTGTCGAGCTTTTTTTTAAGCTATTTTTTCACTAGAGTATCAAATCCCTTCCTTGATCCTCTTTGTGGATCCTTTTTATGGTGTTGAGACACCTTTATTGCATACCCATTGTACTACCATATGGAAATTTGCTTTGCTTGAGTGCACACATTAGGGGGATCTCTTGGAAGGACCATTATTTGCCATAGCTCAATCCATGGCTTTGTTGTAGCTACTTTTAGGTGTTGTCTCTTTCCTTCCCTCTTAAATGATACACATATTAAGGACACTTTGTATGATGTAGTTTAGGCTATATCAACTTTTACTCTCAATTTAGAGGCCTTGGGTTTACGAGTCTATACTCATAAAGCAAGGTCTAGAGTCCACGTACAACCCTCACTCTCTTTGACTTCCCACCTGGTTTCCAATTCCCATCAAGGAGATTGAGGGTTTTGGATTCTCCCTTAAGAGAGGATGATTTTTGTATCACATTTATCTATAATACCCTAGGTACAAGCTACATCCCATACTCATCTCCTCCCTTGCTTGGAGAATATGCAAGTAGTGTACTCCATCCTCACACAATGTTATGTGCCCAAAGCCTCTTATCTAGCCCTGACATTCCCTCCCATAGTTCTCTTCCCCCATCTACAGGCCCTTGATAAGACAATGCATCATACCTTCTCTACTCTTTTAGGGCCATGCATGCTCCCATAATTAGCAGATGAATGGCATAGATTGCAAATTTCTCTTTCCATAGCCATGGGAGGTTTCTATGTCATATTGTAAGCATCAATCACATTGACAACATATCTCAAAGCATAGGTACTAGCAGCTACCTTATTGACAAAAACTTCTTACACAAGGGTTGTCCTTTTCTATTGGCAACAATCAGGATATTTAACCTCACTCTTATGCATTCCAATCATATCTTTGATTGGCTAGTGATCTATTGCCAAGCCCTGCATGCACAATATAGCCTAATTTTGTTGACTTTGTATCCCTAGGCTCTAGGAAGACACAAGCATATATTAGTGAGCACATGCACACTTACAACCTTACTAGCATCCTTAATAAACTGGTTGTTCTTGATAAAGCTAGGATTCTCTCTTTGTGGAGGAAAAGGATCCGATGCATGGCTTTACACCTCTCCTTTGATAGAAGACTTTTGGTTCACTTTAGAGGAGTTTACCATAGCACTTTGCAAATGCTTAGGATTACCACATCCAGCTCTTCTAGGGCTACCAAACTAGTGCATGTGCATGGCTACATTCAAAACACAAGGCATCCATATTTTGTGTTGTGCTATTAGGGAAGAGCCCTCCAAAGTTCACGGTGCTCTCCCAAACATGGTATCTCAGATCTAACTATCCACTTGTACCTAGGTTTAGGTTGAGCTTTGGTTGGACTTAGCCAAGACCACCTCCTGTGAAGGTGAGGGTAGACACATTCACATTTATGGATGGCCGACGTACCTTATATGATGTGGTGGTTGCAAACCCTCTTTGACCAAAGTCCTTGATTAGAGCATGTTCACAAGCAAGAGCTATTGTGACCATTGATGCCATAGGGAAGGAAGATTATTACACTACACAACACACCTCCAACACCTTTGTCTCATTCGTGGTGGAGACCTTTGGCCACTTCTATCACCATTTGGATGGTCTCCTTTTTTATGCAACATGGGTTCCTTATAATGGAGAGGCGCGTTAGCTCTTTTTTCAACCACGCTCACCACATACTATCTGTAGTAGGTATCCATCACCTTACAATATGCATACACATTGAATATTTATAGATAAGCACCGGTAGTAGGAGATCACGAAAACATCTAGGCCCTTCTCTCCCCATCTACCAAACATGCCTTTGGAAGACCTATATGATAGAGTTTAGGAATAGGTTTCTTTGGGTGTTCATGTTGTTTATTTTTCCATGTTGTGCTTTGGTCATTAGTTCTCCTTGGCTTGGCTTTTGTGTCTTTTTGGCTTGGGCCTATGTCTCGTTTGCCCCATCTGCACTATTATGTACTATCTTTTTCCTACTCGGTATTCCATTTTACTTCAGGCTTTAAC
Source organism: Lunularia cruciata (assembly GCA_948567375.1). NCBI lineage: Eukaryota > Viridiplantae > Streptophyta > Marchantiopsida > Lunulariales > Lunulariaceae > Lunularia > Lunularia cruciata. Next base: position 18,871,960 of record OX419761.1, on the reverse strand, counting down.
TTGGGGTTATAGTAATGAAATTTAGGACATGATTGTAACTGAGGTCAATTATCTTTCGCTCAATCCTAGAATTACATCTTGTTGTAAAGTTAAATGTAGCTTTTATGAATCACAATGTGATATAAACAATACATTTTCACTTCCTTTGAGGAAAAACACACGAGGGCATATGAATCATCAGTCTCACCTTTTATATTTGTACCCTGATTATATTATCCGCTACCGTACGACTACAAGACAGGCACATGACCTGTTTGAAGGAAATTTCATGTTGTTTACATGAAATTTAGTATTCTATTGTGGATAGCCCAAGAAATTTTGTACTTTATGGTCCAAGTTCTTGTATTTGAAGGAGACTATTGAGTTGAATGATTATTGATAGTACAAACCGGCCAGGAGGCCAAATAGTAAACCCTGAAGGAAAATGGAAAAGTATCAGAACAACACAAAGAAACAAAGAAATGAAATGTTTAAGAACAACACGAGGCAGAAGCAAAATAAAAACAAAAAAAGCTAAATTGATATTGATAAACCACCCACTTCGCCTGAGGCACTTTCTAAAATCCAAAGACAAAATGTGCATGCTACTCTGAAGCTTTTAAGGTATGGGTAACATGAAAAGTATTTCTTAAATGAAGCGTTATGATGGGTAAAACGAATGAAGCTTCTTCGTTTTACGCATGGAAAACGATGAGCGTTATCTCTGAAGTGCACTGCAGTAAAAATTGGATCCAGATTGCGAGGCAGTTGACTCCTCGGACCCCACGGTGTGGTTTGCAGGCAATATAATATTAGGTGTGTCGTGTCAAAGGATATATGTTGATATTAGTTATTTTTGTGTAGGATTCGCATTGTTTAACGGAAGAGATCAAAAAGTCCTTAGAAAAATCACATGTTAAATATGAGCATTCTTCCTTTTTTACAGATTCATGGTGTAAAAATAATTTTCTATAGAAAGAATATTATAAATGTCATGAACAAGCTAGAAATTGCAAAAGCAGAGGCATCTATCCACCATATATGGTACTGAAAGGCAATTTAAATTTCAAAGGACCTCCTGGAATAAATAGAATATTTCTGACCACATTTTCCATGTTCGTGAAACATAGTGAATTGGTATAGCAGTGACTACATCTCGAGTTAGAACAAGTCGCTGTCCCTTATTGCCTCGCACTTTGACCGAACCCAGTCGTCTTATCTTGGCGTAAACTCACCACCTTATACGTAAACTATTCATACAGACACTGAGTCAACCAACAACAAGCTTTTGAAGAATATGGAAGTTGACGCCTGTTATCAAGATTTGTCTGAAGCGCTTTTTCTTCATACTCTTAGCTGTAGGGATCTAACGTTCTCTGCGGTATCTGCGTTACTATCGCAAGGAACATGAACAGATAAAAAGATCAAGGTTCATATTATTCATTAAAGGAATAAGAACATTCCAAGTTTTCTTCTAAGACTTCAAATCAGAATCCGATTAGAATCAGTGAAACCAGAGAGCTCTGTCCAATACGAAAGAAAATACTCTCATTGTTTACGCTATTGGCTATTGTTAATTCCTTCCTTACTGATAGTATGTTGTACTGCCAACCAGTAGTCACTGACAAATACAACCACAGATTTACTGATTTTAAACGTAGCCCAAGACACATGAAGAATGGATGAAAGGCGACCGCGTAGGAAAAATGAAGGATGGGAAGACCCCATCAAGCCGTACAAGGCATGGGAGAAGGCAAGAGCTCTCCAACACATCTTCGGTAGTGCGTGTGTGCCAGTTCACTGTCATTTTCTAGCGTTGGGTGAGATGTTTATCCATTTATTGTAATCTTTCATAAAAGAATAGCTACAGATAGTATTTGTGGGTCCCCCAACCGAACTACTCCTAATAAAAGTTTCAAAACTGACAGTTGGTGTTGCTCCATGAAAATCCTTGATTAGCTAGCTCAGACTAAAGTATTTTGAAAATGTTGCAAAGCTGATATCGCTACGGTAACGGTCCATTGTTCTCTTCGTGCTGCATTTACCCCAAGCTATGAAGAAAGGGAAGTAATATAGTGATATGCATTATAGCTCGTATGTTTGTATTCCTTCGGACGATAGGAGGTATCAGCGGTGTTTACCATCATGATGGGTAGAGGATCAATTCCATAGATATACTTATAGATGAGAAATTGAAAGAGGAAACAATGGAAAGAGTCCATAAATCATTATGGAGGTTCCTAAGAGTTCAAACATATTCATAAATGTTCAGATTGGTTACGTGTACGGTTAGGGACAAAAACCCCATAGCCCCGTAGTTTAAGAATCAATTCCGATGGTCACCGATAACGATATTCCGGGTTTACAAGTAAAAATAGTGGAAAAGTTAGCTGCTTGAAACTAGTAAAACAACCCACATCCCGACAGCTAACCCATAAAAGTCTTGATAGGATCGTTATGGGTACCTCTAGAATCCCCCAAACCTCACGAATATATATATAATCCTTAGGCACTTCAAGAAGACCTGTGGTATAGAAATCTGATATAGCTATACGTGCCCGCGTGGGTTGAACAAAGTTAAAATGCACGTGAAAAAAAAAACCATAGAGATATGCATTATTGCTCGTATATTCAGATTTAGTTAGCTGATAGGAGTCTTCCAGCGAGGCCTACGAGTCAACGAGAAGTCCAAGCTTCGATTTTCAAAGTCACTTTGGTCCTCTACCCCATAGAGATGAGGAGGTACCCCAGTGAGTCCCAAGTGGACAAAAAGACATAGAAGTAGGACATGAAGGTACCATAGGGGAAGACGGGCAACCAACAAGCACCTAAGAAATTAAGTTGATGATAGTATACTCATAAACTGTATGGTAGATGTCTTTTAATAGTATGTCTTGGCAAGTAAGGAGGGAAGAGTGATGAGTGTGCATACTATAGCTACTCACAAGTGAAACCCAAAGTTTGAGCACATTGCAAAGTGACCTATACGTGTTATCCACAATAGGATGTGAGTATGGTTGGAGAGATGGCCAATGCACCTCTCCTTTGCAAAGAACATCATGTTGCATACTTGAGGAGATCATTGAAATGGTGATAAAAATACCCAAAAATCTCAATCACTAAGCGGACAAAGGTATCCAAGTATAATTATGATATGTAGTGGTTTTCTTTGCTCCTAGAAGCAATAGTCACTGTTGTTCTTGTTTGTATGCTTGCTTGTGCAAAAGGCTCAACTTGTACCGGGCTTGCTAACCCCATGCCATGCAAAGTGTAAAGACCTTTTGTGAAAGTAATAATATCCACTCGCACACGATGGATGGATGGTATTGGTAGATCCAACCATAGCTCAATTTGAACTTGTGTCTATGTAGCTCTTAGGATTTGAGTGATTGTATCACAATCTACATCATGGACTCTAGTGTGCTCCTCTCATGTTGCACATCGTAAAAAATTATCCCTTGTATGTCATATTGAGAACTACATGCTCATTGGACTGGAAGCCTTATGAAAGCTAGATGTGGGAGACCCAACCCCGATCATAATGCAATCTTTTTCTGTGCAAGAGAAGATCCTAGTTCTATCCAATAATATATATATATATATATAATTCCTAAATCTTAAATGATACAAAGTCAATAAACTCAAATTTAATAGGAATATCCAAACAAACCTTACAAGGAAAAGACATAGAAAATAATACTTACTGATATAACCCCATAAATATACTTACAGGTGATAAATTGAAAGAGTAAAACAATGAGATGAGTCCTTGCATCATCTATGGATGTTCCTATGAATGTTCAAACATCATTAACCGAAAAGAATACGCATATGGTTATGGACAAAATCAGTTGTTATAGATGACATCGTAATTGATTCAATGAATTATGAATCAATTTCCATATACTTCATGAATCAATTCCTATGGTCACTAATAACAATAGCAATAGTCCGGGTCGACAAGCAAAGTTAGTGGAAAAGTCAGAAGTTTAAAAAATAGTAGAACAATCCCGAGAGCTAACCCATAAAAGCCTTAACTGGATTCGGTTAAGGCTTTTATGGGTTAGCTCTCCGGGATTGTTCTACTACTTTTTAAACTGTTGAGGCTTTTAAATCCAGTTAAGGCTTTTACGACGACACATAGCACCCTATAATCCCCCAAACTTCAGGAATACACATTTAGAGGGAAAAGAGCAACCTCGTAGAAAATATGAAAGATGGGAAGACCCTATCAAGCCAACAAGGGTGGGAAAAAAAGAGGTAAAATAGAGCTAAACCAATAAGGTCGATATTAGAAATCCGATCAACCGCGTCTAAAATTTCTGAATTATACCAATCGAACGATAAGGCGACCTTATAGTACACACGAAGACCCCGTCAAACAGCAAAATAGGGATTTGAAGAGCCTTCAAACCATACAAAGACAAGGGACAGACAAAAGAGATAAAGGGAAAACCATACAAAGACAAGGGATAGACAAAAGAGATACAAGGGATAGACAAAAGAGGTAGAATGTGGCTAAACTCACGAATACATATTAACCGGATGCCAGTTATACCCTCGCGAGGCTGTGTCGTCGTCTGTGACATTGGCTGCCAGACGACACAGCCGCCAAATTGCATTTGAGATCTGGTTTTGTCCCATGGTCTGTGACGAGGCTCGCGAGGCTACAGCCTCGCGAGGACAGAATCGGAAACCGCATATTAATGCATTGCAATAGGACATGTAGTATAGAAATCTGGAATAGCTATGCGTGCCTGCATAGGTTGGACAAGGTTAAAATGCACGTGCAGAAAACAGACCTCGTGTGAACAAAGATACAAGAGAAGGAGCCCCAAGGGGAGGACGTTCTGCACGTGCTTTAAGGACTTGCTCATTCTACCGCGTTGAGTGGTATTTCCGCGTGTGTAGAAAAGTTCATTGACGGTTCATTCAAAAGTTTTCTCTTTATCAAGTACGTTCATTGATCATGATAACTGCATCATCATTCATAGATGCTACCAAGATTATCAACGATGAGAACAGCTAATTCGATATCTAGATGGTGTTCTTCTTGATTATTGAGACCCGACTCTTTATCGCTAGTCTCTATATGGCTTAGAGTGCTTCTCAAGGATAGTTTATGAACCCCATAGAGAGTGGATCGAAGCAGATAACCATTTTAATAATTTTTATGAATTATTTCGAGTGGATCCAAGCAGATAATCATTTTAATAATTTTTATGAATTATTTCAAGTCGGGACAGTAACAAGAGGAGATATTTTTATGTTTATTAGTCGGGTGTTAGATGCTAGTAGAGTTTTTGTGATAGAGAAAAACACAAAGAGGATTAGATCGATTGGAGATATCTTTTTGCATTTAGTCAATCATACTATTATCTTTCAATATCATTTTCATTTTTGATAATATCTCTGTTCACGTCAGTTTGGAATAACTGCATTTGGAGGATGTGAGACTATATCTCTTAGCATTAGGGTACTCTAGATATGCATCCGGAATGGATCGTCCTACAGATAGATGTTGAGAATGATTTTAATAGCATCTCGTGGGCATCCATCTTTAGAAAGCTTAGAGAGACTGGTGTATCCTTGTACTTTGCGAGTCTTATTCCTTTTGTGCGGTATTTTTATGACTATCTCGCTACCTTTTATTACCAACACGGTGGTTCAAAGGAAAGAGTCACCGTCTTGGAGTCAAATGTTGGTACACGTAAGGGAGATCCTTTAGGGGGACCCTTATTTACCATGGCTCACTTTAGAGCTCTCATATCTACTACTTTAGCTGTGCCAAATTCTGTATTTCACTCCTTGGCAGATGATACACACATCGTCGGCCCTATAGATCAGATTAGGTAGTTCTTTGACCCTTGACTACAAAGCTACATCTAATAGGCTTGAGACTCAAGGTGTCAAAGTGTAGGGCATGGTCCCCTTTAGGTATTCCTCCCCATCTTGAGCTTCCAGAGGGGTGTATCACACCTATAGATGGACTACGTGTTCTTAAAGTGCCAATAGGATATAAAGATTTTGTCACACGTTTCTTAGACGTTATCCTTGCAGAGGATGTTCTCCATGTGGAGGACCTTCTATTATTAGGAGATCCGTAGGTGGCGTTTGGTATATTTCCTCTAGTATTGCTTGTCAATTGTCCTACCTCATCCATACAATTCCTCCCTCCTCGTCCTTCCTATCACGTTTGAGAACCTTTGATAGGAGGATTATATGAGTCTTTGGTGATATTATTGGACTAGGGACATTTGGGTGTGTGATAGGGGATTTGGCACAAAGACAAACAACTTTGCCAATCTCGTGTGGAAGGTTTGGCTTGCTATTTATGGAGGAGACTACACCTATAGCTCTTTTGGGTAGTTGTGCTCTCACGGCACCCTTACTTTCCTCTCATTTTGTGATTGTTGATAGGCCAGTCTTGGAGACTTATGTGACAGAGGTGGAAGGAGATCCTTTTCTCTCCAGATGTTATTGTGGTAGACAAGAGATAGTCCATCCTCACAAGCACAAGAGGACTTTCGATCTTTTGCTTCACTATCGCCAGATTGGACTAGAGATTTACAATCTTCCTTGATGGAGCGGCAATGTAAGCATACCCTACATTCTCTCTCAGTTGACTTGTCCATTCCTTTGGCTACTAGAGCATGTCTTTGCTCTTGCTCCAGCAAGGGTGCTCTTGGATCCTAGCTTGACCGTGCATTAGGGCATTCCGACCCGCACCAGCTACTTTTGCTACATCAATGAGGTTTTGCTTAGGTTTGGTCCACCCATCTGCATCTTCATTACTCACTTGTAAGTGTGGTTTTACAATAGATGCAAGAATGGTCCATATGACACAATGTTCTTTTGGAGGATAGAGGATAACTACCCATGATGCTATTAGGGATATAGTGTTTGCTATGGCACAAGAGAGTGGATACTTGGCTTGGAAGGAGCATTCACATGCTTTGCAGATGACATGTGTCAAGGCAGACTTATACTTGGTCCGAGATGATCAGGTGACAATATTGGATGTAATGGTTATAGACCGTATGTGAGATACAATTTTGGAGGGAGTGATTACCCATCCCCTTGGATGGGTGGCGAGCGCAACAATAGGTTGCAAGGTCTCCAAGTATAGGGGCATGCAGGGAGGTCACCTCTTTGTTCCTCTAGCCTTGGAGTTATATGGAGCTATGGACACGATGTTTGCCACATTTATCAAGGAGTATGCGAGAGCTTATCATGTTAGGCACCATGGGGTATCACTCTCATTCTCGTACTTTGTAATATATTTTAGATAGCATGTGTCCATTGTTCTATAGAGGGCAATGGCTGGTGCAATGCATAAGAGAACAATCACACTAGGTGATGTTCTTTGGATGTTCCGGTAGTTTGTAGACCACACGATTGTATAGTTCGGATATGTTAGGTGCAGTGGGGCTGATTTCTCATATAGACTGTATTGGGGCTTAGCCCCATTTTACCTTTTTCATCTCTCTTGTATGGCTTGATGGGGTCTACCGATCCTTCATTTTTTTATTGGACGTTGTCCTTATATGAGGTTTGGGGTTCAGAAGTATTGCAGTCGATTGCATTGCTGTCACAATGTGGACCAAGGTCTGGATTGGAATCAGATCCACCTTCTGGTGGATCTGATTAAGTACATGTATACTATCTACATCACGATCATAATTTCGTGAAATTCGGATATCTCGGGTTTATGTTTACATTGTGGTACCTTCCGAATCGTTTAATGACAATAGAGCATATTATAAGAAGCAATTCAAAGCATTGATTGCATCCTGTGTGAGTCTTGAGCTTCGTAGATCTCTCTAAGCTGAAAACTTGTGGGAGAATTGAAGGCGATTCAAATGAAGAATTTTTGGGTTCTTTCCGGAAATCCGTAAAGTCTCTATATACTTGTGCAGATACCAATAAAAGAGTTAGGGTATTTTAAATACTTTACATGTAAAACTTGCATGAACCATATCATTTAATGTAATGTGAATGTTATCGGTAAAATGACCGGTAGCCTGGTGAAATGAGAGAAGGGCGACAGCGTAGAAAACATAGAGGACTGGAAGATCTTATCAAGCCTTACAAGATGAGACAAAATAGGGCTAAGTCCCAATAGAGTCTGTACGAGAAATCTGCACTATTGCATTTAATATATTCAAGTTATATCTTTGTCAAATTAGACAAGACAAAATAGGTAAAATGGGGCTAAGTCACAATAGAGTATGTATGAGAAATCTGCACTATTGCACCTAAGATATTCAAGCTATATCTCTATCAAATTAGACTAATCAAGTAAAACTGACCCATGGATTGTTTGGGAATAAGAATATTGCATACAAAATACTATCTCATCCATTGTACATCTATCTATGGTGTGGGAATTTGTAAGTACTTGTAGACCACTATTTGAATTGGTCTATTTTATTTATTTTCAAAATGAGATTTTAATCCATATAGTACAGTAGGTATCTAAGAGAGAGGAACGGACAGATAGAATTGACTTTGCAGAAAAAAATGACAGACCGACGTAAGCTATGACGAAATAGAATAAATCTATCACGCGGATGGGAAAAGAGACTAAGGGCGGAATTGTTTCTATGGATGGGCGGGACGATGTAGACTCAAATCTTGTTGCCCTGTGCATGATGCACAGGGTTTGCCTTGTACTTTTGTAAGCTTTGAGATGGTGAAACCTATACACTAGATCCCACAACACGATGAAGCGAGAGTGCACTATGGTTATCAAAGTGGCCCAAGGTGGGGGACCGGAATAATCTGCACAGGCAAGTGCATGTACACTACTGCATCACAATCATTATTGGTGAAATTCAGATGAACTTCTGGTTTATACTGTTCCGAACTTTGACAGGAAAAATATGGAAAATATCAAAAGGTTTATTTATCATTTATTTGCGTAATAAAACAGTATGGCAAGATTCCATCGAGTTTGTACAAGGATAAAACTCAAGAGTATAAATGGCATAGTATATGTATATATAGCTCTACCCTATATCACTTAAGATACCAGAACCTAATATATCAGAAAACCATTCAAAGCTTTGATTATATATCTTGTGTGAATCCATTCCACTTTAGAACAAAGGCAATCGTAGAATAACAACAGATAAGAAACTCCTCGTACCGTACAACAATAAAACAAAAGAGGTAAAAGGGGTTAAACAACATTCATTCCACTTCAAACAACGCATGTTCGAGGTTTACGTTGCAGCCATGATTTATTTGCAACGTAAACCGTGATAACGTTTAGATAACCTTATTGCCTGCAAAATAGGAAATCCTATGTATGCACTAGCCTGTATGCACTTGGCTTTTTCCACCGCATAGGTTTCCTGTATAGGTATATATTAAATTTATATTAGGTATGTTTCTTTTTTGTGACATATCCACACAATTATATAATTTTTTATGTAATGAAGATACAAATATATTTTCACTTTTTGATTCATGCATTTTTATAAATATAAGCAAAAGATTTATAAATAAAATAAAATATTATAATATAAAATCATAAATCATTTATATAGAAGTATTTGCATACATCAGGTCTTGCACATGGCTGAATTTTTGCACAAGAGCAAGGTTATTGCATTTACGGAGTGCATATATATATATATATATATATATATATATATATATATATAGAGAGAGAGAGAGAGAGAGAGTGTACACTTTGGTCTCTTCATTTCCATACCTAAAATCCCACATCTGCGATAATGTTCATAAAGCATACAAATATACAAAGGTACAAAGGAGGCCAAAAGGCCAAAGGAATACATTGAAGCACCAAGAAGTGCATATGGAGAAATCTTGCCAGAATCTTGAGCCAAAAGGGGTCCAAAAGCCAAAGAGAAACAATGATCCAAGCCTTATATGAATAAAAAGAAAAGTAACCTACTCCTAAATTGTATAGTACAGGTCTTCCAAATATATGTTTAATAGATAAAGAGGGAGATGGGAAGAAAGAAGCCTAGATGTGTTGATAATTCCTACTGCCATTGCACATTAGTAAAGACACAATGCTTATGATAGTTGTAAGGTGATGGATACCCATTGACAAAACTAAAAAGTGAGCATGGTAGGCAAGATAGCATGGGTTTCCCTATCAAGGTAGCATGAGTAAGCATGGGATTCCCTATCAAGGAGAGGAGCAAGATAGCTATTGCTCCTCTCCTTGATAGGGAACCCCATGCTACCTCAAAAGGATACCGTCAAAGTGGTGATAGAGATGGCCAAAAATCTCCATAGCCAATAACATTTAGGTGTTGGAGGTGAAATGTGGTGCATAATGGTACTCCTTCCTCTAGTAGCCATGTTTGTTCTAACTTTTGCTTGTGTGCTTGCTCTAACCAAGGACCTTGGTTGTAGTGGGTTTTGCAACAACTACATCAAGCAAGTTATGTTGGAGATCCATGAATGAGACTATCTCTACCTTTACCTTTTGAAAAGGGAGCCTCGGCAAGTCCAACCATCACTCAATCTAAACTTGGGAGGGAGTGGATTGTAAGATCTGAACTACTATCTCATGGATAGCATCATGAACTATGGTTGTAACAATATTGAGTTTAACGACAAAGTTAGTCGGGCTTACAAAGTAGCACATAAGACAAATTAGCCTAGAATATTCCGGAAGTATGTAGGAAGCTTCTTGGGAAGCTTCCTGGCTAGCTTAGCTTGCACCTCAAGTAAGTAGCTTCTATAAGCTTCCAACTAGCTTAGCTTGTACGCCAAGTAGGCGGCTTCTAGAAGGAAGCTTCCTAGTTAACTTGGCTTGCACTCTAAGAAAGCGGCTTGAGGAAGCTTCTTGAGAAGCTTCTCAAGGGCCTTGTATGCTACTTATAAATACCAAAGCCAAAGCTCATGCTAGGCATTTAGAGTTTTCCCTCATTCAAGTGTCCCAATGTGAGTTTCCATTCTTCTATTTCTCTCCTTGGATTTGGTCTTTTACATTGGTATCAGAGTAGGAATGGGATGGATGGAATTTATGGACCACCAAATCCATTTCCACCAAACCATTGGGATTTTTGCGTCCAATTACTACCCAAGCATCATTTCACACAATTCATCACCTCGCACTTTGGACAAGATTTTCTACATATGATCACCATATTTGAGGAACCCTTGGTGCTTCTGGTTGTAACTTATGGAGAACGGTGCACGTGTTGTTTCTATATGTTAATAAATTAGATATATTGGGAGTGGTGTGATAGAGTAGCAACCATGGTAGCAATACCCGATGTTATCCTTGCTATGCAACAACAAATCAAGCACCTTACTCGATTATTGGATGAACAAGATCTTTGACGACAAGAGCAGGTGGAGAGAGTACCAATTTGAGAAGGAGAAGATCGGATCAGATTCCCTAAACCCAAGGTATTTGAAGGCAAGAATCTTCCAAGTGCAGTGGAGAATTTTTTGTTTGATTGTGAACGTTATTTTGAAGCTACCAATCTACAAGATGAGAAAAAACAGATTCTCTTGGCTTCTAGCCAATTGGATGGAGTAGCAAAGCTATGGTAGAGATTCCAAGTGGAGCAAGCAAAACGACAAATTGTTGCACCAATCTTGACATGGGCAGACTTCAAGAGCACAATAATTAGTCGGTTCTAAGCTATAAATGCCACATGAGCTGGAAGGGGTAAGTTGGCAGAGTTGAAACAAATTGGCTCTGTAAGAAGTTACATCATGTAGTTCCAAAACACCATCATACAAATTACAGATATATTGGAAGGTGAAGCTCTGGATCAATTTGTGAGGGGCTTGAAGGCAAGAACCAAATTAGAGGTAACCATGCGAGAGCCACAACACTTGGAGGAAGCCATGCGGTTGGCCGAATGTTTTGATTCCTTGGTGGCAACAACTTGGTCTTGACCTTGACCTCCACAAAGTCTACCAATACACTACACACAAGTGGAAGAGCCAGCACCAATGGAGATTGATGCCATTCAATGAAGACCACTTGGTGTAGCAGATAGAGAGCAGCTGCGGCAAAATGGTGGTTGTTTTTATTATCACCAGTTGAATGTCCACTCAAGAATGGGCGACCTCGACAAGTTGCCCAAGTGGAAGTTGTGGAGTGGAATGATCAGGGAAACGAGGAATCCCAGTAGGAGATTTTGAGCCACCTACTAGGAGCTTGATTAGTTCCAATGGGATTGAAGGCTTGACCTATGCAAGTTTGCTTCACTTGCAAGGTATGATATCTAATCGGGGTTGTAGGATTTTGGTTGATTCTGGAAGTTCAAAGAATTACATGTGTATGCAAGTAGCAAAGGAATTGGGTATTCCTATCAAGCTAGTGATTGGAAGTAGTTTGATGATGGCCGATGGTAGAAAGGGTTATGCATTCCGCACCTTGCATCCTATTACCTTCAAGATTGGGAAGGAGTATTTGGAGTGTATGAGGTTTGTAGTGGCACCTCTACACTATGATATCATTTTGGGTCTACCTTGGCTTGAATGTCATAAGGTTCAATTTGATTGGACCCGATGCCAAATTCAAGTACAACACCAAGGTAGGAATTTCTGATTAGGTTGTCCAGCACCTCTGAGTAAGACACCTAAGAATAGTCAGTCCCAAGATGGGAAGTTTGTCAAGAAGGTAGCCATAGAACAAACCTTGAAGGGAGTGGAGTCCCAAGATGGGAAGTTTGCCAAGAAAGCAACCATGGAGCAAGCTTGGAAGAAAAATGAGTCCCTAGAAGGGAAGTTTGTTAGCAAAGCAGCCATAGAGCAAGCCTTGGAGGAAGATAAGTCTGTATTTGCGGTGTGGATCAAGCCAATTGCACAAGAACAATCTGTGGAGGACCAAGAGCCTCATCAAGCAATGGTTGATTGGATAGTTAAGGAGTTTGCGGACGTGTTTCTGGATGATCTGCCAAAGGGATTACCCTCCGATCGAGGTATGCCCTTCAAGATCAAGTTATTGCTAGGGAGTACTCTAGTGAGTAGACCGATCTATTGGCTTTCACCAAAGGAGTTGGAGGAGTTGCAAACAACACTTATGGAGTTGTTGGAGAAGGACTTCATGCGACATAATACCTCTCCTTGGGAAGCACCGGTACTATTTGTTCCAAAGAAGGATGGAGGACTTTGTTTTTGTATTGATTACCGTGGGCTCAATAAGCAAACCGTGAAGAATGCATATCCCTTGCCTCGGGTCAATGACTTGGTTGATCAACTAAGAAGAGCACGCTACTTTTCCAAGTTGGATCTTTGCAGTGGCTATTGGAAAATTCCTATTGATAGAGAGGATGTGCAAAAGACTGCCTTTCATACAAGGTATGGGCATTTTGAGTGGTGAGTTCTACCTTTTGGACTCACTAATGCTCCAACAGTCTTCTTGGATTAGCTGCATAGGTTGTTGGATGGACTATTGGATTGGTCTGTGGTGGTGTTCTTGGATGATATCTTAATTTATAGTAAGACAGAGGCAGAACAAGTGAACCATGTGCGAGAAGTCCTAAGACGACTATGACAATGGAAATTTTACTGCAAGAGGTCGAAGTGTGCCTTTTGGCAGAAGGAGGTTACCTTCTTGGGTCATAAGATCTCATAAGAGGGGATCAAGATGGAAGTAGAGAAGATCAAGGCCATAATTGATTGGCCTACCCCAAAGGATGCTATAGAAGTACTAGCATTCAATGGATTGGCCAGTTTTTACCGATGGTTCATCGATTATTATGCTCATGTGGCTACACCATTGACTGACCTCTTGGGAAAGACCTCGAGCTTCCAGTGGACCACCCAACATGAAGAAGCATTCCAGAAGTTAAAGCATATGGTGTCTTCAAGACCAATTCTTCAACCATATGATCCTCAACTACCCCGTGTGGTTGATTTTGATGCTTCTAACTTTGCAATTGTAGCCGTGCTGCACAAGAATTCCTAGATGTACTCCATCCCATTGCCGTTGTGTCTCGCTGACTCAATAAGGTTGAACAAAACTTCTCTGCTCAAGATCAAGAACAACTTGCAATGGTAAACGCCACCAAGGTATGGAGGCATTACCTCTTGGGGAAACAAGTGATCATGCAAATTGATCACAAACCATTGTTGCAGACCTTACACTTGGAACACATGAGGAGTCGACATTATTGATGGGAGGAACAACTCCAACTATATAACATCAAACTTGAGTACAAACCAGGTCGGTTCCATGTCATCCCTGATGCTTTATCACGACAACCTAATTTGAAGTCTCTTCCTCTCATCACAATGGCAATTTCAACGGTGTCAATTGACTCCAAGATCTAAAACAAGTTTCAGTCAGCTCTACACCAAGATCCCTTCTTCCAAATGGTACATGGTTGTCTTATGGCATGCGGTAAGGAGTAAAACACCTTCTCCATCAAGGAGGACCTTTTATTCCATGAGGATCGGATCTATGTTCCAGCTAAAGGTGATCTTTGACTTATGCGCCTTCAAGAAGCCCATGATTTACCCATCACTGGTTACATGGGTGTGGACAAGACCTTGGGTACCTTCCAATGTCAATGGTGGAGGCCCAACATGACACGAGATGTTCAAGAATTTGTCCGATTGTATGAGAGCTGCCAACGTAACAAGGCCAGCAACGAGAAGCCGAGTGGACTCCTTCAACCACTTGCCATTCCATCCACTTGTTGGGAGCATGTGAGCTTGGATCTCATCACATCCTTGCCAAAGACAAAACATGGACACACCGCAATCGTGGTGTTTGCGGATAAGCTTAGTAAGCAAATCCGCTTGGCACTAACCTGTGATATCGTGGATGCTCCAACCTTAGTGCAAATCTACTTCGACAATGTCTTCAAGCATCATGGGATGCCACATGTACTCATCTCCGACCGTGATCCTTGATTTATCGGGAAGTTTTGGCAAGCAATCTTCCAGATACTCGGTACCAAGCTTGCTTTGTCCATGGTCTATGATCCTCAAATTGATGGACAAACTGAATGTGAAAATCATACATTAGAGGATATGTTGCACGCCTTTGTCAATGTCCACCATACTAATCGGGACAAATGTCTTGCAGCTGTAGAATTTGCCTACAACAATTCCAAACAAGCAAGCACCAAATTTTCTCCTTTCTTTCTCAATTTTGGCAAAGATCCGCTTGTTCCAGATTCTTTGCTTGCTCCACCTACATCTTAGGTTCCTCATACTTTTACATTCTTGACCATTATATCCCAATCTCTCCAACAAGCCAAGTCTCACTTCCTTGTTGCTCAAAATCGCCAAAAACAATATGCAGACCACCATCATCGTGATCTCACCTTTGAAGTCGGTGAGAAAGTCATGCTATCCTCTAGTAACCTCCCTCTCCCACTTCCCCCTAATTGGATAGAACCCTTTGATATCATCCAAATTGTCTTTCTTGTCTTATTGACTTGCCTTGCCTTGTCACATGTGTATCCATCCTGTCTTTCATATTTCCAAGTTGAAACCCTTTGTTTCTAACCCCTCTTTCTTTTTCTCTTGAGTCCAACCTCCCCCTCTTCCTGTCACTATTAATGATCATGAGGAGTACAAAGTTGATTGTATTCTTGCACATTGCCATATTCAACAAGGCCGTTGCCAACATACGGAGTACAAGGTCCTTTGGAAAGGGTATCCCCTTCATGATGCCACATGGGAACCTTTTTCTCACCTCCAAAATGCATAGACGGCCATCTAGGACTTTGGACCTTCACTGGCAACGAGGACATCACCAACTAGCGGCGGGGGAATATGTAACAATATGGAGTTTAGCGACGAAGTTAGTCAGGCTTACAAAGTAGCACATAAGACAAATTAGCCTAGAATATTCCGGAAGTATATAGGAAGCTTCTTGGGAAGCTTCCCGGCTAGCTTAGCTTGCACCTCAAGTAAGTAGCTTCTAGAAGCTTCCAACTAGCTTAGCTTGCACGCCAAGTAGGCGGCTTCTAGAAGGAAGCTTCCTAGTTAACTTGGCTTGCACTCTAAGAAAGTGGCTCGAGGAAGCTTCTTGAGAAGCTTCTCAAGGGCCTTGTATGATCCCTATAAATACCAAAGCCAAAGTTCATGCTAGGCATTTAGAGTTTTCCCTCATTCAAGTGTCCTAATGTGAGTTTCCATTCTCTTATTTCTCTTCTTGGATTTGGTCTTTTACAATGGTGGGCTCTCTACCTATGTACAACATCCAATATAGATACCATGTGTGAAGTATGTAAAATTGCATGCACACTAGTTTGGTAGCCTTAAAAGTGCTAGATATAGTAATCCTAATCATAGATAGAGTGTTGTGGTAAAAGTACTCAATCAAAGGAGAGACTAAGCCAAGCACCAAACCCTTTCTCTCCACAAAGAGAATCCTATTTCTCATCGAGTACATGCACATCAATGAAGATTTTAGTAAGGGTGGGAAAGTGCATACACTCATTAAGATCTACTTGAATCTTCATAGAGTCCAAGGATACAAAGTCAACCAAATGGGGTAATGTTGTGCATGCAAGTATTGGCAATAGGTCACTAGCCAACAAAAGATATGATTGAAAGGCATGGGTACCAAAATCAACTATTGTTATAGATGCCAATAAGGAACAATGATCCTTGTGTACAAACCTATCTGCCAATAAGGAGCCACTAGTAACAATGCTTCTAAATATGCTATTGATGTAATCACCTCTTGCAATATGATACCATAGCCTCCCATGGCTATGAGGACAGATTTTTAAAGTCCACACCACTTGTTTGATCATTGTGAGACCATGCATGGCCCTAATAGAGTGGAGAAGGTATGGACATAGTGCAATCAAAGGCATGTAGATATGGAAGGAATACCTCTATGGGAGTTTATGAATGGGTAAGATAGGAGGCTCTAGGGACATTAAATCACATAAGGATGGAGTAGGCCCCTTGGGTATTCCTCAAGTGAGAGAGAGGAAATGAGCCTATGATTTAGCCTACACCAAGGCATTTGAGATAAATGCCCTACAAATATCATCTTCTCTTAGGAGAGAGCCCAATACACTCAATCCTACTATTGGGAATTGGAATCCCAATAGGAATTCTAAGGGAGTGGGGGTTGTATGTGTACTCCAAACCATGCACTTAAAAGTTTGGACTTCTAAACCCAAGGTCTCTAAGCTAATAATGAAAGCTATCACAAGAAGAGAAATAGGAGAATGGAAAGCCAAAATGGAAAATCACATTGGGAATCTCAAGTGAAAGAAACTAAAAATGTCTAGATTGAGAATGTTTTGGGTATTTATTGGTAACTTGGGTACAAGACTCCCAAGGAGTTTCCAAGGAAGGTTCCTTCTAAGAGCCACCTTACTTAAAGTGCAAGTTAACCTGGCTGTTAGCTTGGCATATAAGTTACTCTACCCTTGGAAGGTTCCTAGAAGCTTCTCACCAAGAAGCTTCTTGGGTACATATTCTACCAACAAGCTTCCTTGATGTTTCTAGAACATTCTTAGGCTAGATCTACTTCCTTTTGCTAAATTTAGCTAAGACTACTAACTCATTAGCTTCTATTAAATTTTTAGTTAATTCCATATTATAATATATACCTCTATAGCTAGCTGGTGACATCCTCATTGCCATAGAATATTACAAATCTTGGATGGCCATTTGTGCATTATGGAGATGAGAAATGGGCTCCTATGTGCCATTGTAAAGGGGATACCATTTCCAAAAGTCCTTATATTCTCTATGTCATTGGCGTTCAAGTTGGATGTCATCACATGAAAGTACAATCAACTTTGTATTCCTTGTGATTGTTGATAAGGATGGGAAGAAGAGGAGGTTGGACACAAGTGAAAAAAGGAAGATAAATTAAAAACAAAGGGTTTTAACTTTGAAATCTAGAAGACAAGATTGATCCGCATATGACTAAGCAAGGCAAGTCAATAGGTAATAGGAGAAATGATCTAAGTAACATCAAATGAACCTATTCAATTAGAAGCAAGTTTACAAACTTGGGTATCCAATGTCAGAAGAAGGTTATAAAGAGAAAGTATGATCTTATCACCTAATTAAAAGATGAGATCATGACAATTCTGATCATCATATTGCTTTTGCTGATTTGAGCAGCGTGAAGATGAGACTTGGATCATTGTAAGGATAGATAAAGTGGACAAGGAGGTAGAGGTATGAAGAATGTGAGATGTGAAGAGATTAAGAAGAGGATCTAGAACAAGTTGGTCTAGATTAAGTTAGAAGGGAGAGAACTCAATGCTTACTTGCTTGGAATTATTGTAGGCAAACTTGGCGGCTGCAAGACAAGCATCCCAATTGGTATGGTGAATGTTGACAAAGACACAAAGCATATCTTCCAAGGTGCAATTTGAGATTTTTTCTTTCCCATCAATTTGAGGATATTAGGCTATAGACAAGCAAGCTCAATGCTAAGTAGCTTGAAGAGCGCTTGCTAACTTTACCGATGAATTGAGGATCATAGATGGAGATAAGAACCATTGGTATTCCATGGTGCTTGAAGGTAGTGCCAAGGCATATCTTGGCTAGCATTGGAGCATCCATGGTATCCACAATGGGTGCTAAGTGAATATGATTGCTAAGTTTATCAACAAACACCACAATGGATGTATGGCCATGATCCTTTTTAGGCAAGGATGTGATGAGGTCAAGACTTACATGTTCCCATTGGGCAGTTGGAATAGGAAGTGGTTGAAGTAGTCCACTTGGGTTTTGGTTGCTTGTCTTGTTGCATTGGCAACTCTCACAAGATCAAAAAAACTCTCAAACTTCTTGTGCTATGTTTGGCCACCACAATTGACATTAGAGGGTACTCAAGGTTTTTTCCACACCCAAATGACCAGCAATTAGTAAGTCATGGGTTTCTTGAAGCCATATAAGTTGGAGGTCATCCATAGCTGGAACATAGATCCGGTTCTCACAAAATAGAAGACCTTCTTTAGAGGAAAAATTTTGGTACTCATTTTCATGCATTGCAAGACAACTTTTAACCAATTGAAAGAAGGTGTCTTGTAAAGTAGTCTTGAACTCTATGTGTACCTTTGAGTTGGTTTATGGTGTTTACTTCTATCATAGGAGATTCAAGAAAAATCTTCAAATCAAGATATTTTAATAGTGCATTGGGAATGACATAAAACCTGCCATGTTTATATTCAAGCTTGATGTCAAATAACTATAGTTGTTTTTCCTACCAATGATGTCAAATCTTCATGTGCTCCAAATGTAAGGTCTGCAACAAAGGGTTGTGATCAGTTTGCATGATCACGTGTTTCCCAAAGAGATAATATCTCTATACCTTTGTGGTATATACCATTTCCAATAGTTCTCAATTTTAGGCAAAATAATCCTTTTATATTGTATTTAGTTGGCAAGATACAAAGGCAATGAGATGTAAGCCATATAAAAATTCATGTTGCAACATCATTCTAATGGCAAAGTTACAAGCATAAAAATCAATCATACAAGGTAGTTGAGGATTGTATGGTTGGAGGATGGGTTTTGAGGACACCATATGCTTCAATTTCTTGAACATTTCTTTGTGCTTTGTGGTCCATGAAAATTTTGATGAATTTGCCAAGCTATCAATAAATGGTGTAAGCACATGAGCATAATAGTGGATAAACCATTGGTAAAAACTCATTAATCCATTAAATGCCCAAACTTCCATCACAATTTGACTTCTTGTAGCAAAACGTCTATTTACATTGTCATCTTAAGACTTCTCATATTGACTTCTTGTAGCAAAACGTCTATTCACATTGTCATCTTAAGACTTCTCATACATGATTCATGTGTTCTATCTTTGTCTTATTGTGTATTAAAATGTCATATTATAGACTAAAATATCATCTAAGAACACCACCACATAGTGACCCAATAACCTATCCAACATCCAATGTATTTGATCTATGAAAATTGCTGAAACACAAGTGACACAAAAGGTAGAACTTTCCACTTAAAATGCCCATACCTTGGGTTAAAGGTAATTTTTTGCACATCCTCCCTATCAATGGGAATCTACCAATTGCCATATCAATGATCTTGCTTGGAGAAGTATCATGCTCCACTCAATTGATCCAACAAGTCATCAATTCAAGGTGAGGGATACATATTCTTCATGATTTGTTTATTGAGACCATGATAGTCAATATAAAAACAAATGTCCTCCATCTATCTTTGGTACAAAGAATACTGGTGCTCCCCAAGGAGATGTATTATATCTCATAAATTCCTTCTCCAACAACTTAATTAATGTTTTTTGGAACTCTTCTAACTCTTTGCTAAGAGTTGATAGTTTTGTTTATTCACTAGAGTGCTCCTTGGAAAAAGCTTAATCTTGGAAGGTATAGTATAATTAGAAGGTAAAATTTCCAAAATATTTTCCATAAACACATCTACAAACCTTCAACTATTTAATCAATGATTGCTTGATGAGGCTTTTGATCCTCATCAGGTTCTCCTTGCATAATTGACTTGTCTACATTACAAAAACATAAGTATATTCCAAAGCTTACTCTTCAACTGCTATATTGACAAACTTCCCATCTTAGATTGAATATTTGTAGGTGTCTTACTCAAAGGTGCCAAACAATCTAATCTATAATTCTTACCTTGGTGTTATCTTTGAATTTATCATCAAGCCCAATCAAATTGAACCGTATAGCATTCAAGCCAAGAAAGACCTAAAATGACATCATAGTGTAAGGGAGCTATTACAAACCTCATACTCTTTGAATACTCCTTCCCAATCTTGAAAGTAACAAGTTGTGAGGTATGGAATGCAAAAGCTTTTTTACAATCTGTTGTCATCAATTTATTGCCAAATACTAGCTTGATGGGAATATATAATTCTTTTTCTAATTACATAGATATAAAATTCTTAAACTCCCACAATCAACCAAAATCTTATAGTCACTAATGGATATCATACCTTACAAGTGTATTAAACTTATAAGTCAAGCCTTCAATCTCATTGGAATAAATCAAGTTCCTAATAAGTGACTTCATATCTCCTACTAAGATTCTTGGTCTTTTTGATACTCATGTTCTATAAAAGTCATTTGTGTAATGGATCAAGGTCATCTATTTTTATTTGGACATTTTGTAATATGATATCCAATTTAGGCACAATAAAAGAATCACCTTTTGTCATAATATTTTCTCTATTTATAGTACCAACTAGTCTCCATTAGATAGCATCAATCTCCATTGCTGCCATCTATACTGTCTCCTTTGCTTGTGTTTGTAGGTTTTGTGGAGGTCTAAGTCAGGATTGTAACACCAATTTGTGCATTTATGTGCTATTGTGATATTTAGTTTGATATTATAAATACTTGAGAGATATTATTTATACAAAGATAAAGGATGGTGCTACATTGGTTATGAGTAGCTAAAGTTAAAATGGCTAAGATAGAGGAGACTTTACTTTAGAAAAAGTGGAATAGATGAGCACCACTATTTTGAGAGATATTATTTGTTATATAGTATTTTATTTTATTATTATTATATATTTTATTACATATTTTATTTTATTGATATTATTATACTTGAGAGATATTATTTATATAAAGATAAAGGAGGATCCTATATTAGTTATGATTAGCTAAAGTTAGTCATGGCTAAGATAGAGGAGACCTTACTTTAGAAGAAGTGGAAAAGATGAACATCACTATTTTGGATTCTAGTTTGTTGATTTGGTATTATTCATAGGTGTTTGGCTTTGAAGAAAGAGTTGAGAACTCTTGGACACACAAGCCTTTTTATTTTGGATTCTTCTGTAGTCCAAAGATAGCCCATGTGAAGGAATCCTTGACTTAAAGGTTAGGTCAAGATAAGACTAAATGCTTAGGAGAATATTCCCATGAGTATGGATATTCTTTTAACATTTTGACTTTATTTGACTTTTAGCCTAGTAACTTGAGTTACTCCAATAATTAATAACTTTGGTCCATAACTATTTCACAAGTATATAAACTAGGGATGAGGAGGTATGGATCATCCTTTCATTTGCAATTATCTCTCTCTCATTGAGTTCTCTAGTGAGTAATGTCTTGAGTCTTAGAGCGTTAGCCTTGGAAGAGTATGATGGAGTTGAGGTTCCTTGCCTTCTAAGTCCATGGTGTGCTACCATAATAGCCATCAGAGGTTCATCTTGAGTGAGAGACAAGCCGGCTCATAGGACCTAGTTGTGGCAACCAAGGAATCAAAATGCTTAGCCAATTGCATTGCTTCTTCTAAGTGTTTGGCTATCACATTTCATTTTAATTTGGTATGTAACTTCAAGCTCTTCATCAATCATTCCTAATCTTCAACTTCTTGTATTTTTGGAATGTGAATTATAGTGTTTTGGAATTGAGTGATGTAGCTCATCATAAAACCATTTTACTTTAATTCTACAAATCTATGTTGTGTTGCTCATGCAACATTCACCACTTGTAATCTCCCAATTATTGTGATCTTGAATTATTCCCATGTCAAGATTGGAGTAACAAACTATCATTGAGCTTGCTTTAACCAAATTGCCACCATAGTTTTACCACTCCATTTAATTGGCCTACAGCCAAAAGAATCTATCTTTGTTCATTATGAGGATTTATAACTTCAAAATATTTTTCACAATTAAATATGAAATTCTCCATAACACTTGATAGATTATTGCCTTTGAATACTTTTGGCTTAGGAATTCAAATTTTCTCTTCTTCTTGAAACAATACTCTCTCTATATACTCTTGTTATTGATGATCTCTCACTTCCAACAATTGAGCAAGGTGCTCAATTTGTTGATGCATAGCAAGGATAACTTCAAGCATTGCTACCATGACTACTACTCTACCAAATTACCTACTTACAATTATCTAAGTTATCACACAAATGCAACATATCCACCGCTCCTTGTAAGTTACAATTTGAAGGATCAATGGTTCATTTGACAAGGGGATCACATTTAAAAAATTATACCCAAAGCATATAATGATGAACTATGTGAAATGATGCTTTAGCAATACATGGACACAAAAATAGTTTGGGGGAAAGGATTTGGTGATCCATATATTCCATCCATCCCATTCTCCACTCTAATACAAAAGTAAAAGACTAAGGAGAGAAATAGGAGAATGGAAGGCAAGAATGGAAGGATCACACTGGGACTCTCAAGTGAAGGAAACTCCAAATGCCTAGCTTGAGCATGGTTTAGGTATTTTTAGATAACTTGGGTATAAGACTTCCAAGGAGCTTTGAAGGAAGGTTCTTTCTAAGAGCCACCTTAGTTAAGTTGTGAGCTAAACTAGTCATTTACTTGGTGTACATGTTACTCTACCCTTGGGAAGTTAGAGTTAAAGAGCAAGTTGACCATGTAGGATAACAAGAAAGGATGGGAAGTTACAATTAAAAGAGCAAGCTGACTGTATAATATAACAAGAAAGGATGGGTAGATATAATTAAAGAGAAAGCTGACTGCATAGGATAACAAGAAGAATGGGATAAGCTCCTCAAGCCGTACCAAGATAAGACATATGAGGTAAAATAAGACCAAGCCCCAATATTATCATTTAAAATGAATCCGTAGAGTTAAAGAAGGATTGCTCCTTGCTGGCCTAGTGGGTGAGAAGATTCCTTGGCATTTCTAGAATATTTTACCCACAAGCTTCCTTGATGCTTCTAGAACATTCTTAGGCTAATTTTACTTCATTTTTTATATTTAGCTTAGATTACTAACTCATTAGCTTCTATTAACTTTCTTGCTAACTCTATATTATTATACCCCTCCTACCAATAAACATAGAGAGTAGAATAAAGCATGAGCAAAGAAGGACTTCATAAGGTATAACTCCTTATCTAATGCTTATAAAGAGAAGATAGGAGTACAAAGAGGGTTTGAGGGTGGGCACAAATGCTATCAACACCCATAGGCATTTAGCATACCTCAAATGCTATGCTAGACCAGTCCTCACCTCCAAGCAATCAAGACAAGACTATGCATATCATTGACAAGGTAGTGTGTATGAACATGCTAGGGGTATAAGAAGAGGAGTTTGTTCTAGTAGTAGTGGTGAGTCTTATAGTGGTGGTCAGGTTGTAGATTTGGGAGAGAGATTATGGTGGGAAGATGAAGAAGAGGTGTGTCTATAGGTGCAGATTCTCTAAAGGAGAATCATTTAGGGTAGGTTCTACTCTTGGAGAAGGTGGAGGTTGTGGTAAGGGATAGAGGTGACTCTTTTAAGATGAATCTAAGCCATTGTGGGTGTGTATTAAAATAGTTTACACCTTGATCCACTCCTTAAATTTACATAAGGTGCTAGATGAAGAGCATCACCGATGGTTGTTCTTCTAGCTACTTGTGCTAAAGAACAAAATGGAGGCATCATAAAAAGCTATACAATACATCCTAACCCAAGAAGACAAAGAAAACCACATAGTCAAAATATGAAAGGGCTCAAATAGATACTATAAATCCAAAGCCAAAAGGAAAGAAAGGAAGAATAGCAAACAAAAAATCACAAAAAAGAAACAAATAGCAAATGTGAAGAGAGCTTATCTACTACTAAAGTAGATCTGCAATTGTGCATACTAAGCCACACACTCTAGTCCAAACCCCACCTCAAAAAATTCACCTTTCACAACCATGTCACCCTTCCAAGGAAGTCAATGTATTCACTATGATAAAGTTCAATGCTTGCTACCATTGGACTCCTAAGTGTATCTTGCATAATTCCAAAAATTGCAATATTTTGTCACTAGCACCTAGAAGACTTACCTTGGTCTTGGAATCTCTGTTCTTGATCTCCTTTTCCTATTCTAGCTATCTCTCAAAGCCACTTGCATGTGATGCTTACCATTGAGTTCTCAAGTAAAAGTATGCTATCTTTGGTTAAATCACTAATTTGAATTGGGTACATCACTAATCTAGTAACTGAGCACTAATATAACAAGCAAACATAGTCAATGGTAGGTTGTTCCTTGTACATCCCCCTTTAAGGATATGGCTGCTCTCCTTGTACCTTATTTATAGCTCTATTGTTGGGTGCTACAAGCACCACTCAATTTCTACTCCCACTTTCTATTCCCATGCTCAATCTACCACCAAGCTCAGCTTGTAGTGCATTGATCAGGGTTGATTTCTCCTATTGCTTTCAATTCTCATACTCCCTTGCTTGGAGTTAAGGAATGGTTTCTTCTAATTCAAGAAATTCTAATCCTAATTACTTCTAATCAAGAGTCACTTAGAGGTTAACACTCTTAAGTAATGATCTAAGTGAATGATTCTCTTGTAATTTCCCATCCTCTAGACTATTCTTGCATTCTCACATGCTTCAATTAAATTGATGATTTCACACACTCTTGTGGATTTCCCACTTGCTCTTTCATGTGTACCCTAATTCTGATTATACATGCACATCTCATTCACAAAATACCAACTCCTCTTCACTTTGCAATATATGTATATGTATGAGTAGTAACTTACAATTGATATGTACTGAAGATCATCACTAGATTGATTAGTTCATTCCAAAGGCAAATTCTTCATAGGGTGTGCATGTGTGCTATAACATCCATTGTTGCATGTTTATGCTATAGGGATATTATGTTTGGTATTGCAAGTGGTGGAAAAATATTATCTATATGGAGTTTAGCTAAACTTATGTATTAGTCATGATTAGCTAGAGTTAGTCTTAGTCAAGATAGAGGTGACACTATTCTAGAGGAATGGAAAAGAGTGAACACTACTATTTTATCTTCTAGTGTATTGACTTGGAATTATTCCTAGTTATTTGACTTTGAGGAAAGAATTAAGAACACTTAGGCCCACAAAATTTGTTGGTGCATATTTTTGATATAGTTCAAGGATAGCCCATGTGAAGGAATCCTTGACTTAGTTGATAGGTGAGGATAGACCATATACTCATGGGATTATTCCTATGTGCTTGGATATTCCTTTAGACTTTTTGACTTTATTTGACTTTTAGCCTAGTAACTTGAGTTACTAGGTAATTCATAACTTTGGTGTATAAAATGTTTTTCAATATATAAGCTAGGGGTGAAGAATTACTCATCATCCTTTCATTTGCAACTATCTCTCTCTCATTGAGTTCTCTAGTGAGCAATGTGTTGAGTATTGGAGGTTCCTTGGAGTTCTAGCTTTGGAAGAGTGTGATGGATTTGGGGTTCCTTGCTTTCTTAGTGCATGGTGTGCTACCTTAATAGCCATTAGAGATTCATCTTGAGTGAGAGACAAGTTGGCTCGCATTTTTGGTTCTATTGTTGAGGCCTTTCTAAGGTAAGATAATGTTCTATGTACAAATACATATTAGGTAGAAGGAGGCTATGAGAACTTGGATCTATTTTTATAGCTTGTAATTCATTATGATGTTTTAGAGGTGAAATTATACATATTATACACATGAGGGGATTTGGAGAGATTGTATGAGGTGGATTGCAAATTTTGGAGATTGCGGTGATTTTGGGCAAAACCTCAAGTTTGAGATTTGGACTTGAAATTTTCAAAGAGGATAGATTGGAATATCTTTTAGTTGGGACACTTAAAATTATTGTAAGGTGGTAGGGTAAACTATTCCTGCAAATTATACAGTCTTTGGAATTTTGTATAGAGTTTTCCATTTCTTCATTTTTAATTTATACACATATTTTAAAAAAATTTCAGGAAAATTTAATGCAAAATATTTTACAGTCTGGCCTAATAATTAAGGAAAGACAATTTTTTCAGGAGAAGTTATGATTTTCTAAAGTGAAGGGAGTGATTTCTAGATCAAATCTAAAAGATATGTGCTAAATAGAAAGATGCGTAGGCCAAATGGCTCAATGAAAAAAGCCAAAATTTTATAGGGGATGACAAATTGGGATGTTAATCAAGCGTGAAATTCTTTAAAGGAGAAAGGGTTATAATTTTGGAGAATTGGTTGACATTGTGAGGAGGTGTCATTTCAAGAGAGTTACGTCCTCATAAATGAGGAATGTTGGTTCAACCAAAAGCATATTTGAGTGTTTTGACTCATCTTGGGAGTATGGATGGCCATCAAGAGTAGAAATTAAGGTTATGTGGGGGGTTGAAGCGATAGTAGTGGTTGATTTGAAGAAAGGAGAGTTTAGAGTAGAATTTGATGAGAGTGTTGAGATGATTCAATGACCTTCATGTTTGGAGGAAAGAGTGATTTTAAATGCTTCTTATGTGGAGAGACTGGACACAAGGCAAGTTCATGTTTATTGAGTTTGAGAGCAAAAGATTTAGAGAAATGAGATGCTTACTTGACTTGGGATTGCATGTTTGAACTTCTTCTCTAAGATTGGGAGGAAGGAGATCTAGAACCAAAGAGTTCTGTGAGGTTTGTGAAGTGGAAGGAAATCTAAAGAGCCATGAATGTAAAGGAGTAGTTACATTGCAAGAAACCTTGGTAAGGGATCTTGGAAAGAGTCATAATATTGGTACAAAGAAACTACCACTTTGCTAAGAAAGTTCTAAAGATTAGTGATGGAAATAATCTTTCAAATGTGGATAAAATATCCATGAGAATTTGCTTACTTTGCACCTTTGGATTTGATTATGCCAAAAAATCATGGAGCAACCTGAAACCTCTTTATTATCTAGATTGGACTACTCTCAAATGGTACTAGTCATGTATATACTCTATTAATTATAGGGTGAGAGAGCAAATAAACAAAAAAATTAGAGAGAAAAGAAAGGTAGTGAGAGGCTAAGATGGAGAAACTTTTAGTTTTCTTTGGCAAGAATGTGGAGAATTTTGTGATAGACTTCAAGAGAGATTGCATAGGAAACAATGAGAGGAGAAAGAATGAGTGGGCCTCATTATTACCAGATTTCTTTGAGGATGTAGCTCTCACATGGTATGAGTTGGAATACCAAAGAGAGAAAAGAGATGTGCAAGAGGATTATTATGAGAATTTGACTATAGCACTCATTGAGAACTTTCTTCCAGATGAGAGCTATGAGAGATTGATGAGTGAGGTTACCTTCCTCAAGCAAGGAGATGGAGAGAAAGTGAGAAATCTATACAAAAAGAGTGGATAAGTTAGAGTCTAAGTTCCACATAGTGTTAAGGAAGTGTGGGATGATGTGGAGACTACCATGATTGAGATAAGAACCATGCTCACCAAGAATTTTGTGAAAATTTGAAAGCACACATGCAAAGCAAAGTGAGATATGAGAAATCTTCTTCCAATGTAGAAGCTATCAAGATTGCAATTTGTAGGGAAGAGATTTTGGAAGGAGATAAGAATGATATGGTGGTGAGGAGGTTGTGCATCCTTCAAAAGTCTACAAGTATGGTGGGGCTCCTGATCCTTTGGTAGAAAGTAATAGTTGCACCACAAGTAATAGTTGTTCTTGTCCTTGCATCTCTGCCAAAAGATCCCTTCAAACTATCATGGAACAACTTATAGATCTTAAGATGAACTTGTAGTGCAACTATGGAAGAAGAGAGAGCTGGACCAGAATGTTGGGAGAGGGCCTAGGGGTTATAGAAACTATTCATATAGAGGACACCAACCAACTACCAATTTCCATGATAGAAATTGTTTTGATTGTGGAGGTAGAGATTGGATCCAAAGGAGTTGCCAAATTACATGTATCATGGAGGAAGGGGTTATGAGGGGGCAAATAGAGATAAGGAAAGAGGCAGTGAAGCCCAAATACCTCCTATGAAAAATAGAGGTAAGGAGATAGCATTTAATATGTGGTGGAAAGCAAGTATGAGAAAAAAGAATGCTCACACTCCAAAGGTCTTAACTTGGAGCTTTTGGCACAAGAGAAGAAGAGAGTATATATTGTTGATGATATACAATCATCTTAAAAATTTCATTCCTAGCAAGGATAGTCCAATTCCCACAAAGAGTACTTGCACTACTAGTTCAATACCATCAACAAAGACTCCAAGGAAGAAATTGTGGATGGATGATTCCTTGATCTCAAAGTAACAATGGAGCTATAATGTGTTGGAGGTTGTTTTTGGTCACAAGGCCAACATCATAATGGGTCAATTGATTGCTTTAAATTGTTCCTTGAGGAATGATTTATAGGTGGTTTGAGTTCTATAAGGAGCAAGAGAAAGAAGAAAGCAAAGGCTCTAGTATCAATAAGGGTGCTAGATGCAAAAGTAGCACCATGGGAGGCTTGTGAATATGCCTCCAAGATTGATGCAAGGGTGAATGGTTGTAGCAGCAAGGATGCACTTGTTGATGGAGGATCTGCAATAAACATCATGTTAGAAAAGTTGATGAAGAAGTTGAGTATGATATACTTTAGACCTTAAATATTTGTAGTGAAGAGGTAAACAAGCAATAAGTTAGATCGGTGGGTGTGATAGACCAAGTGATAGCATTGGTTATGGGAGTTCAAAATCTCATGACTTTCCAAGTCTTGAATGATGCA
The DNA here is from genome assembly GCA_948567375.1 of Lunularia cruciata. Classification (NCBI taxonomy): domain Eukaryota; kingdom Viridiplantae; phylum Streptophyta; class Marchantiopsida; order Lunulariales; family Lunulariaceae; genus Lunularia; species Lunularia cruciata. The sequence goes on along the minus strand of OX419761.1, from coordinate 18,842,616 downwards.
AGTTATGATTTGCTACTAGGGAAGTTATGGTTAAGAGCAACACTCACAATTGTTAGATGAAATAAAGGGTACTTGAGAATTGGGCTATCAAACCATCATGTTACCTATAACCAAGACCAATCATCCTTCACATTCAGATACGCTAGCTTTTGATTATTGCAAATTGGATTTAAAAGAAGGTGCTTTAGTTTTGGACACAAACATATGGAAGAAGATACCTCATTGGAGGAAGATAACTCTAAATCTGATTTTGATGTGTATACCTTGTATGATATGGAGTTTGTGCCTAGCTAGAGGTTTTGAAAGACCTGAATAAATCAGCATTGACACTAGAAGAGATAGAGAGTAGACTATCTACTCTCAAGTATGGTCCAAATGTTACCAAGGAGGAGAAGGTAAGATTTAAGGAGATTTTTTGTAAGTTTATCCATGTGTTTGCTTTTAATCTCAAGGAAATCACCTTGGAGGAAAACCATGTAAAGGTGGATTCACATGCAAGTTCAATCCACCAAAAGCAACATCATATTAACCCACCAACAGCTTTGGTTGTGAAGGAGGAGATTGATAAGCTCAAGGAGACAAAAATTATTTTTGAGGTGGAGAATTCAAAAAGGGTGTTTCCAATTGTGATTGTGAAGAAGAAGAATGTCAAGCTTTGGGTATATGTTGATTACAAGAAGTTCAATGTTGTTACCACAAAGGAATACTACCCCTTGCCATTCATTGATGAGATTTTGGAGTTTGTTGCAGGTCATGATATGTATAGTTTTGGAGATGATTATAGTGGCTACAGCCAAATCAAGATTGCACCAAAGCATAAAAAACTCATAACATTCACACCACCTTGGTGAAATTATGCTTTCAACATCATGCCTTTTGGACTTTGTAATGCTATAGTCAGATTCCAATGGTTCATGAATAAGGTGTTTGAACCTTTCATTGGAAAATTGTAATACTGTTAGCTAGATATATTATCTGGAGGTGAAAATTGGCTTGGTAATATCTAGAAGAATATCATATATCATGGTTCAAGTAGATCAGATAGAGGTGTCACCAAAAGAGTACTTCCACAAATAGTGCAAATGTAGAAAACACCTTGAAAACTTCACAATTAATTTTGGAGACCTAAGTGGATGAATTAGACCTTGAAATTTTAAATGGTCCCCCTTTGAAAGGAAAGGTTTTACCTTCATCCCCAATTTTTGTCTCATCAAGAGCTTTCCAATCCTACCTCACCCATGCTATTCTAAGCTTCTTATAACAAGATTTTCCAAAGATTCCCTGTGCTTAAACTTTTATGACCAACTAGATATGACAAGGATCAACATGTCACCCATCTATACAACTTATTTAAGGGTAGAGCTCACTAACATATCACCAATCAATGTGTCTGATCCAAGGTTGGAGCTCCTTTTGAGGCGGATCCTCTTTGTTATATAATAAAGACAAGGTACTCCTTTGGAGTATCGGAGTACTAATAGCTGAAACCTTGTGTTTCTCTTGAGGGTTATCCTATCCTTGGAAGATTAAAATGGTATTAGAGTAGGTTTTTTAATCCAAGAGAATGGATCATCCCTCTTGGAGGAACTTGAGCTATTGAGATTGAGTAATTTTGAGGAGAGAAAACATAGTGCAATCTATAGATTGGGGTATTTTGGAGAGAAGACGGGATGGACATTCTTGGAAGAAAATTTCCTATACCTTGGTTTATGTTCTTGAATTCATTCTACATCAAGATTATGTACATCTAGTGTGAGAAAGTGAGAGTATATCTCATTTTCCATTTTGGAGCAAAAGTCATGGACATAACAATGAATTTACCAAACTTGGTGATTCTACCTATGCTGATATATAATAGAGAGTGATACTTGATAATCTCCATTTTTTATGATTTAATGGATATGAATTCTCTTCCTTTCAACATTCAAGTAGAAACCCATTATATAGTTAAACCAAAAGTGATGTTTAGGGATTTTGTAGTCCAAAATTTTGGTGAGAAATATTATCAACAAGTGATAACCTTCTGGGTCCCAATTGTAGTCCTAATAGTTTGTTCTCCCTCTTGAGTGATCATATTAACTCTCTATTGAAGTAGGAAGTATCAATTGAGCATTTAATGTGTGTACAAATCATGGAGCCATAGTTGCAAAATCTAATGCAAGGAATGTTAAACAAGTTTTGGGAGATCACAATGATGATGGAGGCATTGTAAAGTCAAGTACGTACCTTCAAGAATGATCAAGTAAGGCAAGAAGGAGAACCATCCCGAAACCCAATATGAACAGCTGAATTACCTAGAGAGTCACTCATGTCAATGCCATCGACCTTGGTTAACAATAAAGTCATATTATTACTATGGATGAAGAAGATATGCAACATTGAGCCTTACAAGGGACAACATTCTATGGGAGTGTTGGAAAACTAGATTTTAAGAATGAATCAATACTTTTAATTATTCATTATTGAGATCATTGATCATTTTGTAGGCATGTTTTGCATGTGGGTACTTGACCAATAAATCCCTCACATGGTATGATGCTTGTGAATGATTAATGTTGGCAAAAGGAAGAAAGATCACTTAGATGGCAATACAAGAAGGATTGCTAAAGAATTTTCTATCCATGGATTCCATATAGATGGCTTGAACTAGACTATGGGGTTTGAAGTAGAAGAACAACATACAAGAGTACATGGAGGAATTTCTTGATTTTTAGGTCGCAATAATCAATATGGGCCCAATAAAAGCTCTTGGTCATTTCAAATGGGGTTAAAAGAGCACATTTGCCAAGAAGCAATGGTATAAAATCCTCACACTATTTTTTTAAACCATTAGCCTTGCTCAAAGAATAGTAGGGGTGCTTGGAAGAAATGAAGGGGTAGTCCCGACTCAACACAATTGGGCTGAAACACCACATTTGGTGGACCAATTTGTCTGGAATCAAGCAACATTCAGTTCCAAGACTATAGAGAGAAGTGATCCAAGGAGAATGAGGAGGGTTCAAAGAAAAGAGGGATGGAACCCGATGAGGAGAAGAGGCTCAAGTAAAGCAACATTGTTACAATTGTGGCCAAGTTGGACACATATCCATCAATTGTCATGCTCGTCTTCCTAGATCCCTTGGCCTCCATAGAAGTACTCTTTGAATAACATGGAAAGACAAATTGAAGAGGAAGATGTTGAAATCACATTGAAAAACAAATATCAGTAGTAGTAATTGTACCTTATAGCCTTATTGGCTCAAGAGTAAAGAAGAGTAGAAGTGGGAGGAGGAAGGGGACAAGTGTGCAGAGGTTGAGGAAGACAAATACACAATTGATGATCGTAAATGAAGTCCTAGAAGGGAATCATATGAGAGTATTGATAGACCTTGGAGTGACAAAGAATTTTTTTTCTTGCATTGTAACAATAAGGTTGGAGATGGAGCTAAAGAAGGATGAGAATGAAGTAAAGCTACCTAATGGTCAAACAAAGAAGATAAATTGTTACCTAAAAAAATAGCACTCTATAGGAGAGTATCAAGAATAAATTGAATGACAAGTGATATGGTTAGCTTGTTATGAGGTGATCTTATGCATACATTATGGATGTACACTACAATCCATGGTTGATTGTAGAAAGAAAGTAGTGAGAAATAGCCAATGGAAGATCATTGGGGTTAAAGGAAGTTCACAAAGGCAAGAATTGCCTATTTAGGGTTTAGCCTATTTGGCTATAATGGACAGAAGGTTGATAAACATCACTTAGAATCTCTTAGCTAGAGTGGATGTGGCTTGATTGTAATCTAACAAGGCAAATGGTGCAAGTGATAGTGGGTTCCACCATGTGATCAGTAGCTCTAACATGAAATCTGACTGCCAACAAGGAGTCCATGAGTAAGTACCAAAATAACTGTGATGGCCAACACTGCCACTCCAACATTTGAGCAAACTAACTACATAATGAATTTCCACTTTAACATTGAAAGTGAGAGAATTTGATATATTCAGATCCATTGTATCATAATAAAATGTAAATTATCAAATCTCACTCTCTATCTAATATCATTATACATAGGATCATAGGTTTAGCAAATTCATTACTATGTCCATGAACTCCATTCCAAAATGGTAAACTAGATATACTCTCACCTGCTCAAGTTAGAAGTACATAATCTTGATGTGAAATGGATTTGAGAACAAAAATCAAGGTGTAGAAAATTATCCTCCAAGAGCATCCATCCCATCCCACCCAATCTATTGATTGCACTACCTTTTCTCCCCTCAAAATCAATTAGTCTCATTATTCTATGTTCCTCCAAGAGGGATGATCCACTCACTTGCTTTGATACCATTGTAATATTTTGAGGATAGTAAAAACACAAAAAGAAACTCAAGAGAAGAAATACAAGGTTTCATTGCCCAATACTTTGATGCTCCAAAAGACCACCTTGTCTTTTTTATATAGCAAAGAGGATTCACTCAAAGGGAGCTACACCCTTGGATCAAATACATGGATTGGTGACATATCAATCCTTATCCTATTTGGTTGGTCAAACAAGTTTGACCAAAGGGATTTTCTTGTAGCAAGCTCAGAACATTATGGATGAGGTATTGTCGGAAAGCTCTCAATAGACAAGAAAGAGGTGAAGGCAACTTTCTCTTCCTCAAAGAGATAAAAATTCTCCATTTATCAAGGCCTAATTCATTCATGTAGGCCTCCAAAATTGGCTCTAAAGTTTTCAAGATGATCTCAACCTCTACTTATTCATGGAAGTACTCTTTTGGTGACACCTCTATTTGATATACTTAGATCATCATATATAACATCCCTAAAGATGTTACCAAGCAAATTTCCACCTCTAGATAATATATCTAGCTAATGATATTACAACAACATAGACCAACAAAATCCCTAGCTGATGCATAGCTATTTGTAGGATGGAGGGAGTTTTACAACTAGTCTAAACACATGGGAAATCCAAATTGAGAATGTAAAATTAGTACAACATGCACTAAAATTGACAAGGGTAATCCATTCTAATGTTGACTTTCAAACCAAGGGCATTGAGATTAGCCTCTCAAATCGATTTGCCAATTCATGATTTGTTTGTTCTAGCCACTCCCACTGGAGAGCACCCCTTCTCCTAAAGTTATGAGGTCATTTATCTGAGTTCCTTCAACATGGTTCTCTCAAGCACCTTAGTATGCTCTACTTGTTAACCTGATATAAGTCATATGGTTATTAATTGTGTGGGAACCAATCAGCCAAGGTTCTTATTGAAAATCATCCATGTTAGGTAGGTCTATCACCTTCTTATCTTACCCAATTTCTACCATCTCTCTCTCTTTGGAAAATTGAAATTGAGATTCTTTGCTCTCTCATAATCCTCCTCAAGTTCCTCTCTCATGATCTTCCTCCATCTTCTTCTCTCCCAATTTCTCCTAAGTTCTTCTCTCCATTGTCAGTTTATTTTGAAAGCTCTCTCTCCTAATGTGTTTCCCTAATTCTCCTCTTACAAATGAATGGAAATAATACTCCTTGTATCAAATTTATAGTGTAAATGGTGGCACGTTCTATGAATTGTGACACCTTCTTGAAGGTGATCACTCAACCTCAACACTCAACACCTTGGATATTGATAAGGAAATTCCATTTATTGAATCTATTGAGAGCAAAAATTCTTGAGAATTTTTGAAAACAACTCTTGAGAATCTGAAAATTGATTAAACTCAAGAATTCTAAATTTATTTGACATCAACACTATTTACACCTACACCACAAGCACTCAATAGTACACAAGTGCAATTGGAATCTCAATCATATTGGACAACCCAATGCACCTTACAAACACCAACTTACATCCCAATGACTACAATATATCCAGATTGAAAAATTAGCAAATACAAGCACGTACAAGTGAACACTTCTAAAGAAAAAAGAATATTTTATTTCTGGATACAATAGTCCACCAATTTGCCTGTTGAATGCGAGACAATTTTGCATAATAGTTACTCTAGTTTCCTCTTTGTCTCAATCCCATGTCTTGCATCCAATCTCTCTATAAAAATTTTTTTCTACCCACATATCAGATCTGTTAATTAAAAAATTCATGCAAAATAATACAAACACTAATCTATGTCAATAAATAAGAATTATACTTTGGTTATTCCATTGTACTTTTAACTCCCTTAATGAATGACATCTAGTTTCAAAAATTCCTATGCAATATTCATTAAGTACACAAGTTTAAGCAACACATCTATTGAAGTTGTGCTTATCTTCAATACATGCTTGTTTGAAAAGAGTGCACCACCTAGCTCATTGGAACTAATCTTAAATCTCCAAGAAAGTATTGATTGTTGTGAAAAGGGTTGCATGCTCCTCTTCAATTCATATTAGACCAAAGTGGTGATTTCTTCAAACATGTCATACTGTGACATGTAACATCCCTACAAATGCTTGTGAGCATACTGCCACAATAACCAAATCTCACTTTAAGACCTCTTGCAAAATAAATTATCCTCTTCTTATCATTGTAAATCACTTGATTATTTATTGAATATGAACCCTTCTTGCTAAAATATATTTCCTGGTCAATTGTTGTTCTTTTGCTAAAGTGAAAAGATTGGCTAGACTGGCTAACCAGGGAAATAGATGAAATCATCTAAGCGAAATAACCTAACAGAAAAGACGTTTCAAGGACGGTGGCTATACAAATAAGATTCCGTAAAAGACCGAGAGGTATTTGAATATTCTGAAGCAGATCAACCTTTCCTGCAGCGACGCTTCAAAGAGGGTGATTACACCTACAGTCAAGATTGTGGGCCTTTTAAACGAGTCTTCAAAGCGAAGAACAATACCCTCGATTGAGATTGCGTTCGAGGAAATAGGTCAAAATCTAGTCTAACTTAACGTTCTGGAAAGAAGTTCTGACAAGTATGATTCTGTCACAACTGCGTTGGTATCATCGACATCATCACACGAGAAGGAAAGCATTCGAACATGTAGAAAATAGAAAAAAGGCGACCGCGTAGGAAAAACGAAGGATGGAAGACCTCATCAAGCCGTACAAGGGAGAGAAAAAAAGGTAACATGGGGCTAAGCCCCCATGTATAAAATAGGTTCTCGGCTAGTACAGATCTGAATGTTTGTTATGTTGATATCCATCTGAATTGTAGTACAGCTTGCAGATGACATCATATATAACCACAAGTTGTAGCTCCTAGTCACTAAATCTTCGGATAATCGTTTCCTCTTGTAGTGCACATTATATCAACAGAAAGATATAACCATTGTCCTCACATGGAGGATTCATGCGATCGAACAAATGCTTAATGAAGACCTAAACATTAGGTTTCAGTTACGCGTTGTGACGGATTATTACGGGTAAAATAGTGATACCAGTAAATATCCGTAAATTATTACAAATATCCTAAAAAAAGAATTGCTTCAGAAATGACCGGTGCTGCAAAACTTTTGATGGGTGAACAAAACACGTTATGGACGAAAGTTTGGTATAAATCGTTACTCGTTAAGTTAGGGATTCTGAAAGAATTACGCATCACATTTTCCAAAGCCATAAAATTTTATATTGCTGCACACATTTTCCCGTTAAAATCACATACCCACATCACGTTAGCCATACCGTTTTATTGACTTTCCATAGAAATCTCATAAAAAGCACTTTACCCATGAAATTTGTCGATTGTCTATAGAAATCTCATAAAAACTATTTTACGGATTTCTAAGTGTAGCGAAACACCCTAACTAAAAACCACTATATTATTATTACAGAGCCTTGTATACCAACCATTCTTTGGTGAAATTTTTCATTTTCATTTTTTATTTCCACTTTGTAATATTGTATCATAATAGAATAGATATTGTAAGAGCCTTTGATTTCAACTTTGTGAGAGGGTCTCGATATAAATTTACAATTTAGATCATGAGTATTAAACACAGTATGTTTAATATGTTTGATTGATGGCTAAGTAATGACCTGATATTTTCAGTTAAGGTCAGGAGTACTAAACTCCATATATTTGGTGCTATCTTATGCAAGTTCTTGACAGAGAACACTACGGAAGGACGCAATGTCTACCTTCTTCAAAGTCCAAGAATTGTTTGACTTTGTCATATGGTTGATGTTTGGTTGGTTAGTACTTGTTTATATCCTAAGGTACGTGCTTGGAAGAAATGTGTTGGTCAAACCAAATACTATCTTTCTTTGTGTGTTTCACTTCATTTTCTTGTTAAATATAAAGGGTCAATACTCCCAAAGAGGTTTACAATGCAATGGCAAATTTTTTTTTAATATGGGAAAAGTGCAAAAAAAAACTTCAATTGAAGGAGCAACTCAAAGGTTAAGAAAGATAATATAAGAATCATAGACTATATGTCTTATATTTGTGGTTACGTGGAGCAACCCAATAGAATTGTAGTGAAAGTTGAAGATGATGATCTCATTCTCTACACCATTCAAGGTATGCCAAAGAATAAAAACCTTTTGAAACTCCTATAGCCATTAGAGATATTTATCGTCACTTTGATAAGCTAATCCAAATATTAGTCTCTAAGTGGAAGACCTAACATATTGCAGAACGTGCAAGAGCAATGTTCAATAAGAAGGCAATGCTAAGTGCTATATTATGCAAAATCCATCAATTATGAAGTTTACTTGATGAGCTTAACTCTTATCACAACAATCCATAAGATGACATATTTTCAAGCTCTTATAACTAAGAAACCTGATTTATCAAATCTGAAGGTTTTTAGTTGTATTTGCTTTTTGAGTTCATGATGAGAAGAGGCAAAAGCTAGATCCTATTCCATCGTAAAAAATGATAGGTCTATATAACAAATATCACAAAATAATGGTTTTATATACACAAGTCTTGCTCCAATATATGTAGAAAGAAAAGAATATACAAGGATGTTGAGTCTCTCTTCACCATAAATTTAAACTGGTGACTTAAGATTAAAAAATTTTCCTACTTACACTAGCAGCTAGGAATAGTAGCTTGTGATACTCTATCAACACTTTCCCTAAGCTAATATCAATATCTTTGATGTCTAAATGAGATCTATATTATTCAAATTTATCTCAAGATAAAGCTTTGATGAAAATATCAGCAACTTGCTGATTTGTAGGAATATACTACAGATCTACTTCTACATCCAATACCTTCTCTCTAATAAAATGATAATAAAACTTAAGATGTTTATTTTTGGCATGAAATGCTAGACTGCTAGCAAGTCTAATACTAATTATGTTATTTGTATATATGATTATATGATAATGGAATGTATATCCTATGTGAAGTTAACGCTATTGATTCACATGTAACATTAGTGGGACCCCTATATTCTACTTATGTTGATGATAAAGCAACAATGGGTTGGTTCTTTGATTACCAACTAATTGCAAAACTTCTAAGCTTAAAAACTTAACTTGGTCTTGATCTTCAATCTTGAGCACTTCTTGCTCAATCCACACCTATAAAACCTTGTAGAACATATAACCCACCAACTGAATAGTGAAGATCATATTGAATAGTAAACTTCATGTTACATAAAATCCTTCAAACTATGTCAAGATTTGAGATCCTTGGTGCTTGTAAAAATTTACTCATTAGTCCAACAACATAGCTTAGATTTGGTCTAATGAGAGTCAAATAAATCAGATTTCCAACAATCTGTCTACACATTTGGATCAGCAAACAACTCACAATCTTTGGCACTTAACTTAAGAAAACTTCAGAGAGGAGTAGAAAATAGGCTTACACACCATCATACCAAACTTCACCAACATGTTGAGAGAATATTGATGTTGTAGTAACCAAAGGTCATTGTAGTCTTGCATATGTAAGAAGTATTTCAGTTCTACCAAGTCCTTCATGTCAAACTTTCCCTTCATTTGAACTTTAACTTGCCAAATGAGATCTTGAAAACTATTGGTGATGATCAAGTCGTAAACATAGATGGCCAATAAAACCATATTATCACCAGCTTATAGTCTATATAGCAAAGAATCTTTCCACATGTCTTGGCAATATGGCTAAGTGTCTCATCAAAATCAATTCCATATTGCTATGAAGATCCCTTTGCCACAAGTCTTGCATTGTACTTACTCATAGAACTATCAAAATTTCGCTTGGTCTTAAAAATCACATGCAGAAAATTGCCTTCTTACCAAGAGGTAAATCCACCAACTCCTATGTTGAAACATCATGATGAAATACTGCAACTTCAAACTCCATGGCTTGCACCTAATCTACACTATGCATTGCTTTTTCAAAAAATTTGGTTCTTGTCCTTCAATAGCCCTTACCATGATGTTGGTTAAAACCCCTTCAACTTGAAAATGTATAATTGGATATTTGATCCAAGTACTTGTCCTTTGTTGAGGGTTAGGTTCAGGTTGAGAAGTACTACTTGTAGCCTCTTCTAAGTGAATTGGCATTTTTTAACCATGTGGTTGACTGACCATTTGTTCTAACAAAGGATGAGACATACTAGTGGAAAAATTAGAAATTAAATCTCCTATGGGTTGAGGGACTTGGACTAAAGTCATCCCAATAGCTTGTCTTGACCAAGGGTTTACAAATAGATGTGAAAAGGATTGCTCACTTGAAACATAAGTGGCACTTGAAGTACTAGCTATAGAACAAAAATAATAGTTGGACCAATGGAAGAGGTTGAGGATGCCACAAGTGGTAAATCAGATGTGCAACTTGTATGAGGTTGATCGTAAGATTTTAACTCCTCAAATAAAAAAATCTCTATTGATAGTGAAAGTATTAAAATTAGGATTATAACACCTACATCCTTTTGAATGTGAGAAATATCCAAGAAAGACATATTTTTTTTTTTTAAGATCTAACTTTTGCCTCTTCTCATTACAAACATGAACAAAGAAAATACAACCAAAACCCTTCAGATTTGATAAATCATGTTTCTTACTTGTAAGATCTTGGAAAGATGTCATTTTATGCACCATTGTGATAGGAGATTGGTTCATCAAGTAGATTGTACAATTAATTACTTTTGCCTAGTAGCACATGGGCATTACTTTCTCATTGAGCATGGCTATTGAAATCTTTGCAGTTTGTTTGTTCTTCCACTCAACAACTCCATTTTGTTGTGGTATGTAGTTGTAGGTAACTTCATGCTTGATACCTTGCTCACGTAGAAAAGCACCAAATTGATTTGAAAGGAGTTCTTCTCCTCCATCAAAATTGTAGTTGTAGAATATTATGACCATATTGCTTCTCCAAAAGTAGCTTGCATGTTTGGGATACTAAAAGGACATCTTATTTTTCTTTCAAAAATTAGATCCACATATATCTTAGAACTTCATTAATAAATGAGAGAAAAATATTTAGAACGTATCAAACTCATTTTTTAAGCAGTCCATACATCAACATGAATCAGTTCTAACATTGTGCAAGCCCTTGTTTCCAAATCATTTAACTATATCTAGCTTGCTTATCAAATTGAAAAACTTCATAAACCCCTATAGGCAAAATCTCAAAAAATATTGGAAGACCTATAACTAGATTTGAGATAAGTAGCACCTTCAATCTTGTAGATTCAAATCTCAAGATCTAAAATGGCAGTCAAGCCATGAATAAACATAATATTTTGATTTGTTATAGTCAGGACCTTGATGTCTAACTTAAAAATTCTCCAAATTTTAGATCCAAATTTGCATCTTACAGCACTATTACATTTCTCATACTTGTAAACAAACACACTATCATAGTTAAATATAATATGAAACACTTCTCAAAAATTTAGCCAATAAAAAAAGGTTCTTGGTGATTTTTAGGTATGTGAAGGACTTCTTGTAAACCACTAAAATTGCCCTAATGGAGATGAGAATGGGATAGTGCCCAAATGAGTAATAGTATGGTCAATATTATCATCCATATTCACAATTGATAGTTAAAATATTGGTCCTTTAAAACATGATATACTAGCTTGATTGGTAATGTGGTTTGAGCACCCAAATTCTATGAACCATTCTTCTAGACTCATGGTCATTGCTATAACTATATGAGTCATCATTAAAAGATGATCTTTGGGGTAAGAATCCTTCTCCATATAGTCATGTTTAGGTTGTTTATTTGATTAAATATCAGCTTGCTTCTTAACACGTCTTCTCATAATGAAACTTTAATTTACAATAATTGTAGAACCAATCCATCATGGACTTGCCTTATGTTTTGTAAAGTCTTTATTAGGATTGAACTCTATCAATAGTACTTCCATGAAGTGAACTTTCACATCCTTGACCTCTCTTGGCAAAAAACACTTGATCTTGAATAGCAATATCAATACTACCACCTTGCAACACATGTATTTAAAGACTAACATCAGCGCTAACTTGTCAAATATAAACAAGTATCTCTAATGGTTAAAGATGTCTAAAATGGTTGTACTCTTGTGCTAGACCAATGAATCATACGTAGACTTAGATCATCATCTTTAACCTTGACTTCTAGTCAGTTGTTCAACTAAACCACATATATAATAAATAAAATTGGTAATGCTTAAACTTTTTTTTCTTAACTCCATTAATTTTTGTTTCAATTATAGCTTTCTTGCTTTTGTCAACATCTAAAAGACATTTCACAATGTACTGATGCTCCAAAGTATCAATGCACTTTATTTAAGCAAATAGTGACGATAAAACATTCAAAGAAAGATAATGCACAACTTGATTAAAACATTTCTTCCAAGCATGTTCTCATGTTGTGGTTTTCTTAGCTAGTAAAAAAGTAATCTAGTGCTATTTATCTCCTATAATATTGGAGTAGATTGTGTGATGGATCCCATGATTGAGCAATCTATGTACATTCAAGTGACTGGCCATGTGGATAATCTTGTCCTCTTTAAGGGCTTTGGTGTATATAGGAGGTGAAGACTTTATAGAAGGGATTTATTTGGAGTTTAGGAGTCTCAAGTGGGAGGAGAACCTTGAAGAGTGAGAGTTCTAATAGAGTGTGAGAGCTGGAGCATTGGAAGGTGAATTTGAACAAGAGATGTTATGCACTCCTGATCTGCCACTCCCAAATTGTTTTCTCATCAAGCTTCAGATTTTGCACCATGATCATTTCCAAGCTTGGATGGTAGCACATTTTGGGGTTGCATTCATGGTGTTTATGATGGAAACCTTGGATCCTATTATCCTTTGTATGTTTACTTATGGATAGGTTTGGAACTTAACCATTTATGCGCTTTAGAGAAAAAGAAGGGATTAATTTTTTCTCAAGGTCCTAAAGGTGTAGTTGTGGGGTTTATGTGTCAAAAGGAGAAGTTGCTAAGCAGAAAAAGTTCAAGAGTTGGATCCAAACATGGAAAGGAGGGAGTTGTGGAAAGGCATTTGGGAAGAGAAGACCACACTTGGAGAGAAGAGCAGACTAGTTATGGTTTGAAGACAAGACTTAAGGAAGTTTGATACATTATAGGTGGCATATGATTGTAGGAGCAAGGGGAATAAAAACCCAAGAGCACAAATTGGAAAATTTTGAGAGTCATATAATAGCTTTTCATGAATTATCAATAGAATATGGGAGAAGATATAGTACTTGTTGCACTACACTCAAGAAATTCTAATTTTGAATTGATCTTAAATCTGATCTGATTAAGTTGGAGTGTTGAAAATCAAGGTGTTGAGGAGGACATTATGATCAAGTTTGTGGTTTGGTTACTTCTCAAGTTCTAGTTCTAATCAACATATGAAAATTTCCATAACTGTTGATGGTTATGTCTTGTACCTCTATGAAAATTTTTCATGTGAACTTCTTGAATAGAGAATTTAAAGGTCTTGGATCAAGTATACCTAGGTATGTTGAGCTCAAAAGTATGCCAACTTGGGAATTGATTCATATCTATAGATTGGGCTTGAATTCAACCATCAAATTTTACAAGGATTTTGATAAGATCACAACCAACTACTGTGTAAATTTTAGTTGGCACAAAGTTTATAGTTAATGAGATCTGGTGCAATAAAATTTACTTAAAATATTATCATAAGCTCAATGGAGCAACTCTATCTCCAACTACAATTGAATATCAAATCTCCAATTTGATATTCAGTTACAAGTAAAAGAATTGAATCTTCCTAAAGTGTGTCACATTGTTTACATGATTCCTTGGGCCAAACATTAGCCAAAAGTGTACAAGAATCAAGACTTGAGCCTTACATAGGGTTTTGAAATTAGCACTTAAACTACAAACTATCAAAGTTTAAGACCTTGTCAAGGGAAATGTAGTGGTCTAATTAGGGCTCAATTTATTTTATTGAAAATTTTATCTTACTGTCTTGTCATTGAGTCATATACCATCTAAATTGGATCTATTAAAAAATTCTTGCCATTTCACCCTTGTAGAGATTTCCTCATCAAAAGGTGTAAAAATCTAGCTCTTGGAAGCAACTCTTGGAGTGCACATGGAGAATAGGTCTTGGAAAGAGCTTGTGCTCTTTGAAACACATTATTATTAGAATCATGGAGAGTTATTGTTCTTTTTCTTGTGTTTAGTTCCTCTCTATGCTTTGCATGCTTGATTGTATGCCCAGTTGGTTTCAATTTTTGTGTGGGTTTTGCACTTAGGTTCCTTCCTTCTATGTGCTACTTATTTCTCCTTGGTAGCATTGGAGGTGATGACATGCAAACTAAGAGTTCATATTGTGATGACAAGTTAAATTGCCAATTATTTCCCTACGCGTTAGAAGAACATTGGAAACAAGGCCAGAAGGTTCTAGCGGTTGGGAAAACTAGAAGATTTCAACTATTAGTGATAGATCTCATGCAACCTCCTATCCAAAAGCTCCACAATTTTGCACCCAGTGTGTTCCCATACAAAGAAAAGCAAATTACAACAATATACATTAGGATTAGACTTATTCTTTGTCAAGGCCTCACTTGAGATGTCACCATACTATCAAGTTTAGTGCTCTTAGTGAAGCTTTATCCAATGGAAATCAACTACAATTTCCTTAACAAAGATCTAATGGAATGGATCTACATGACCCAATCATTTGGATATGAAAATCCAAGTTACCTAGAAAAACGTATATTTGTTGATAAAGTCTTTCTATGTATGTAAGCAAGTATTGAGAGCTTAGAACACTAAAATAAATTCCTTTCTCTTATCCATTGGATTTCAAATTTCACTTCAGATTCTTTGTTGTATTGGCTACAAGTTGATGATAAAATGGTTTTTTTGATCAACTAAGATGATGACTTGATCCTCATTGGTGGTTGTCAAGGTCTCATTTAGCAAGTGAAAAATATGTTAAAAGGAGAGTTCAACATAAAGGACTTTGGAGAGTTAAAATACTTCTTGGATATTGAGGTTATCCAAGATGACAATAATAGTTATTTACTATAAAGTTAAATATTTTCTCAATATGGTGGAGAAGTTTGGTATGATGGCATCTATGTTTATTTTCACTCCTCTCTTAACTTTCTTTGAGTTAAGTACCAAGGATGGTAAGTTAATGGGCCATATATATATATATATATATATATATATATATATATATATATATATATATATATAAAATTGCAAGTCTGATTTTTTTGACCCTTACTAGACCGGATCTAAGTTATATTATTGGATTAGGGAGTCAATTTGTACAAGTACCAAAGAAGCTACATTTTGATACAAAACATATATAGATAAATCATTGTAAGTCCCATTTATTTTACTCTTATTAGACCATATGTAAGCTATATTGCTTAAGAAAGGAGTCAATTTCTACAAGCACCAAAGTAGCCATATATTGATATGGTTCAAAGGATTTTATGTTATGTAAAGTTTATTGTTCAATTTGGTCTTGGCTATTCAACTAGTGTGTTACCTATGATACAAGGTTTTATTGATGTAGGGCAAGAAATGCTCAAGATAAGAGATTGATGTTAGGTTATATTTTAACCTTATTATTGTTTTAAAGCTATAGAGGCAAAATATAAGGGTACCACCAATGTTATATGAAAATCAATTTAGCTTCACATAATTTCTACAAGATGTAGGATTTAAATTTCATGATATATATAGTATTAAATGTACTAGTAATCCAATATTTAAATTTAAAGTTTAGGACCATACATATTGAGGTCTATTATCATTTTTATTTGAGAGAAGGTCTTAGTCAAAGAAATAGATCTATAGTATATTCATATGGATCAAGAAGTTGCTTATATTTTCACCACCCAAACCAAAGATAAATTTGGCATTTCAATTTATTGAATTGATCAATAATGAGTTCATATAGTTTTATATATAATGAGTTTTGGTAATGACTTGTTAGGCCTAGGCATTTTGATTTATCAAAAATTAGTATATGAGCTTAAAAACCTAATTGTCATCTACACTAAATCAAGTAATCTAGTTGATCACTTAAAACATAGTATCTATGATAAGATATCTTTAGTATAGTATGATAGATTTCTCATACCAATATTATTGGGTTAGGGTTTAGCCTCATTCTACCCAGTTCCAATTCTATCTTTGCAAGGTTTTGTCCTCATTAAGTGGTGTCTTTGTCATCAAAAAATCCTAGTCACAAGTGGTCATAAGAGTTTAACCTTGTGAGGCCTCATCATCAGGCAATCTTTGTCACAGGTAGCCCGTTGTGAGGTTTAACTTTGTGAGGATAGAACTTCACAACATGTAATAGAGTTTCTTATTTCAATATGAATTTTGTGTTCTCTCAAGCTTCAAGGGCAGATCACTTGAATATTTTATTCCCTAATTTTGTTACCAATGCTATAGCTGTCTCCCAATATTATGTAAATCTCACTACACATCTTCAAGCAAGTTTTGATCTTGTTGTAAACCCTAAAATTGGCACAATTGCTGTTGGCTACTCAAATTGTTCTCCTATGTTTGGTGATGAGTCTAATAGTGATTTTGTTGGTAGTGTTGTAACCAAGCTTGTTGGCCTTTGGTTTGCCTCTTTTGAAGTCAGCCTACTATCTCATATTTGGGAAATTGCACAAGAAGATGGTTTTATAATTGGCAAAAGTACCTTTAAGATGGACAAACAAGTGCTTTGGACCTTTTTAGAAACAAAGATGTTATACAATGCGTGTTTTTATATTGCAAAACTGACCTATCTTGTAATAGTAATCGCATTTAAAAATCTGGTTCAAATATCTCTTCCAAGAATTCCAAAAATCCATGTTGAGGATTAACTCCCCCTTTGACCTGAGGTAGGAACAAGTCTATGAGATCATATCATGGTAAGTTGTGGTGGTGCAGATCACGTATTGTGGTGACGGTAGCAAAAATCAACCCACAACATGAGCACTCACTCAAATGATAATATTTAGATTATGTGGCTTTGAATTTGGACTCAGTTGACCAGATCTACATGAACAAATACTGCACTATGAATGGTGTGATGATCAATTGTGTTGAGTTGCACTATGAATGGTGATGATCAATTGTGTTGAGTTGCGTTTTGTCTCTCAATGTTTCGTAACCAGAAGCTCCCAAGCATTGGTGTATTTGGCTAATTAAATCTTGCAAAGATTGGTTTGCGTTTTAGATGGTCATGGTGGCGGTCTCATTAGGTAATATGTTCTTGCAAATATCTTGTCACGGATAGATCAATGTTAGGCCGCAAATGATCCAACTTTTGGCGGCAATTCTTTGCGTTGCAAAAAACTACAACTCCAACAATACTTCTCCTTGTTTGCACAATCTTCACTCATTACCGTCTGTGACGAAGACTACTGATGATGAGGACATTAATTGGCCAGACAGAACCTCGTGAAGATAGAAATTGCTTCCTCATTTTACGTCTGTCTTATTTTTTGTAGGGTTTGGCTTTCCCATCCTTCTTGTTATTCTGCTCCACCATAAGCATTTGGCACATCTCTGTCACTGGAACATGAATATGACTCCAGCCTGCGTTTGACAGCGCCGTAAATCACCAATAGGTTTCGATAAGGCTATTGTGTCAAAAGTATGTTGATTTCATGGAGCAACTTACACTGAAACTAGAATACTTAACAAAAGCAAGTTCGACAAGCAATTCATTGGCTCGTGGATATGCACATGAAGCAATCCAATTTCGATGTATTTCCTTGTATGGTTTGATGGGGTCTTCCCATCCTTGTAGTTATCACACGCGGTCGCCTTCGTTTTGATTCCGATGGGTTTTGTTATTTTTGCAGCTGGTTTCTCTGCAATTGCAACTGTCTGTGCTGCAACTGGGGCTGGTTTCAAAGCTCCCGCACTTGGCTTCGCTGCAACCGCGGCTGGTTTGAAGCAACTGCAGCTGGCTTCGTAGCAACTGCGGCTGGTCCCAAAGCTACTACAGCTGGTTTTACTGCAACTACAACCGGTTTTACTGCAGTTGGTGAGGAGAAGAACGCTCGAAATATCAGTTCTTCACTCTACGCTATGCCGAGTTTTGAGGAGAGAGATCAACTCCTGGTTCGAGACCACTTCCCATAAGAGACTAATATATGATACGAACGCAAGTTTTATTACTAGTGGAACTGAAAAAATCGGATTCCACATTACCTACAGCAGCTCGACAACCTGTCCTGTTTCCAACTAGCATGTATCTAACATACCCTTATTCACTTTCCTTGATTTGCCATGTTAGATCGAGCTCGAGCAATCTCCCTTGATGCAGAGAACTGCCTGCCTTAAAGTTGTTTATCTTTTAAAATATTTACTTTAGAAATACATCCTAAAAGTTACTAGGTATGAAACAATAATAATCCTCGCAATATCAGAAAGCTGTACCCATCAGTATTGACAGTAAAACGTTTCTTCGAGAGCCATACTAGTTCGAATCTGAAAGGAGGCATTGACAACTACCCTAACTAGCCTTCGTTTTTATGTAGGAGACAACCAAAAAGCAAGGAAATTGGATGCAAAAGTCTAATGCGCCCCATCAGCAATGCAAAAAGAAGGGAGAACTTCAAGGACAAAGAGAATCAACCATACGTTGAGCATAATGTCCAGAAAATTTAATCTAGTAGAAAGAATTATAAGTTAGACTTAATGTTCAGTTTCTAGAAGTTCAGTTGATTTTGAAGAGCTGATCTTGTCTTCGGGTTTAAAACACACACACAAATATAAATATATCCGAAAGGAAATAAATAAGTATATTTGTTTGATTGGTTGGTTGGGCGGGTGGGAGGGAGGAAGGGAGGGCCCTAGCTGATGGGCACTCCTACTACAGCTGCACATCTATGCAGACTTTAGGCTTGAGGGTGCTGTAGTGCGATTGGGACTCTCAGCTGACAATGGGTGGTGAACATGGGTTGGGAGATAGCCATATTCCCTCTCCTCTATGAGGAACCTCGTGTTGCTTCCCTAAGCATTCCATCAAAATGATGATGAAGTCTCTCATAAATCTCCATAGCCAGAGGAACAAAGGAATCAGAGGCAAGCCACGGTGTATAATGATCCACCTTTCCTTGAGCTGCAATGGTTGCAGTT
Source organism: Lunularia cruciata (assembly GCA_948567375.1). Taxonomy (NCBI): domain Eukaryota; kingdom Viridiplantae; phylum Streptophyta; class Marchantiopsida; order Lunulariales; family Lunulariaceae; genus Lunularia; species Lunularia cruciata. The sequence continues at coordinate 18,823,160 of OX419761.1, read as the reverse complement.
GCTCTTGCTTGAATGTCTACTCGTGCTAGTGTCTCTATTTGTAAGGGGTTTGCAACCACCACATCATAGAAAATGAATGTGAATGCCAACCATTTGTGAATGTGATGACATTTGCTCTCACTTTGCATGGAGGTGGTTTGGGTAAGTCCAACCACCACTCAATCTGAACCTGGGCATGTAGATCAGAAGAGTTGAGCCACTAAATCTAGATTGCCATCATGAACTCTAGTGTGCTCTCCTCCTATAGTACACCATAACAGATGTATCCATATATGTCAAATGTGGACACACATGTTCATCAGTCTGCGAGCCCTAGCAAGGTCGTATGAGGTATGAGGGAGACCTAAATATCAGCAAAGTGTAGTGGAAAACTCCTCAGACTTGAAACAAAAATCATATATCAAAAGGAAACTAAACTCTAGAATTTTTCCATGCAAAGAAAAGAATTTTAACTCTATAAGATAATGGCACATTCATGCAAAGAAAAGAATTTAACTCTATAAGATAATGGCACATAGAGGAGGATGTTGGCGAAGAGTGGGTGTACATGTATATACTCACTGATGTTTATTTGAATCTTTATAGAGTCCAGTGAAACAAAGTCAATGAATATATACAGTGCTGTGCGAGCAAAGCTCGGAAAAATATCACGAAACCATCTTAAGATAAATCTGAAAGTCATAGGCCTTGGTCTCAAGCATCAAAACTAGCAGAAAGGACAATCAGTTCACGAACGGGCATGATGGCATCTAACGATATGTTAAGAATAGAATACCACGATGATGACTATGAGAAATGGTGCATGCTACGATAGCTGTCCTTTGATTTACAGTAAACTTAGGCCTGCAAAATTGTTTATGATTTTCCTTGAGGCTAATGTTGTGTACCCACATGGTACTCCCGTACTGAAGGCCAGATTCAGGTCTCTTACTCGTGCAGCTTGCTATCTCTTTTCCTTCTTTCTTTTGGTAGTCCCGTGTACATATGCATCGTCGTATACGCTAGCTATACATGATTCTTGTCTTCTCGCCTTGGGATCTTGAATAAAGCTAATTCCACTAATTTTGGATTTTGCTCATGGGACCGAGCAATGTGAGTATTATTAATGGAATTGGCGAAAGACGGTATTGGACAGGAGTACACGTGCCGGTCCCTTGTTTTCGTCTTAGGGTCTGTTAAACTCAATGACAATATCATAATTAATATCTTAAGATCTTCTTGAATGGCTGTAATTGTATACACGGACGAAACTTTTCTCCAAATTCATCAGGTTTTCTTTCTATATGTATATTATGTATTTTACCCAAGAACATCATGCAACTTTAAGTTAATAACATGTATATAATAATGCATGCGTATAACATGTATATAATAATGCATGCGTATAACATGATAATAATGCATGTGTATATATGAGTATATATTTGTATGTACATGGTATTTACTTGAAGTTGAACTTGTAATAAACATGTAATTTATTTCATCATTTTACTTACATTCTTACATACTTTAAATATGAATACTTATATACCTCTACGTGCTCATATGCATGGTATTGGTAGATTCATTTAAACTGTTTTCCTCTCTGATTCTAGTATAATCCAAACCTTAATATGACATTGTCAATGCACAATTTACTGATAGTACAATGATTAACTATGTCTACCTGTATATCTTATGCATGCGCCTCTTGTTTCAAAATATAATTTTGAAATTTTAAATTGAAGAAACATTCTTAACTTCAAGATAAGACGACACAATTCAGGACTATATGTCGAAGCAAAGGTTAGTATTGCTCACTAATGATGTTTTGGTCATCTTATCAATATGAAAATGAATCATTTGAACGATTTATCGTAAATGAAAATTTAGATATTACGTTTATGTACTCTAATATTTGAGAAACTATGTATATACTATGTACATCTTCTTTGCTTTTGTCATCTTCTAGATCACAAATTTGAAGGTTAGAAATTTAAAACTTAAATTCTCCGGAGTTTATAGTTTAATTTTTGACATTAAAGTTTGCATTCAGCTACAGTATTAGATCAATTTCCAATTCCACTGGATCTATAATATATGACACATCATGTTACCAATGAATCTTAAAACTTGAATGACATTGGTTTTCGATGGTGATTCTTTCAAAAAAAATAAACTAAAAATGAAAATTTTACAAGATATAAAAAATTGTATTTTATAACAATCTTAAAAGAATTCTTCTTGCTCCCGCCGGTCGCTTGTAGATAATATTTACCATAGTCCCTGAAGCAGAGCAATAATCCGTCAAGGAAACAATTTCAACCTTCTTAAAAATATCAAAGAGCATGTTCATGATCCTACCTTGACCAGGATTGACAACTGACGAGAACAATAACGGGTATAGATAGATGGCAAACTACTGAACATTACACCTTATTAAATTGTGATCATATGCACTAACAAGGTATCTTTTAATGCGAAGAAAGTTAAACATTGCCGGGTTGCACTCTGCTATGCAAAATGAATCCAACTACAAGAGTCTTGATATACATCTTGCCATCTGAAGGAGCTTCAGATAGGAGATGGGAAGAATAAGTAGATATTATTAAGAATATGAAAGAATTAGCACTTGTACATTCTTAAATCATCCCTTATGTAAGTCGAGAGTTAGAATTAACATAACATGATATTAATATTAGCTTAAGAATATGAAAGGTTTATAATTAAGAAACCTAATATCATACACTATTATCTGATATTGTCATGATAGGAGAAGTAGAAGGTGTGAGCTCGAGGATTAGATAAGTAGTTACGCTAGGAAAACTTACTTATCTGGTTGTAGTAATCTATAATACTTTCTAATACATTGTTAATATTTAACAATCTAGATCTCTTCTTTCGTACTTAAATATATAAATTTAGTATAAAATGCATCCTAGAAAGACAAAAGAAATGAAAAAGGTGGATCTAAAATTCCCTCTGAAATTGCGCTACACCTACAAGCTTTTCGATGCAAATTTCCCAAATAGAAGTTTGACAACAAGATAGAAGTATTATGGATGATCTACCATTGCAATGCATCTTGATACGTGTAATATGCATGCTCTTGAAAAGGTTTGACCTCGCAATAATATGAAATAAAAGTTTTTCTAGGTCACTATTATTTTTCTCTAATTTATGTCTTGATTATAAGTTTTTGTTTTTCCACATAATTATACTTACAGTCCTAGGCTTACTAACATAAGCCTAGGATTGTTCAGTTTGGATAAAGACTTCTTTCATTTGTTTATTTTTGCTTTTAAAAATCAAACATAAATATTATGAAAATTTGGGGACCAAAGTAGAAAGTATCCTCAGATTGACTGTTAGTTGACTCCTTTAACTATTTGTCCACGTCTAACTATCTAAATGAAATTTACTTGGCTTAAGATGGTTTTATTGAGGGTGTTGAGCTTGATTGAGATTCCTTTAGGTTTTATATAAATATAAATATAAATAAATAAATATATATATATACATATATTTGGATAAATTTTATAATTTTAAATGATATATTATATGTTTTTATTTTTTATAAAATGAATAATTTGATATGGAATGTCCAATATGGAACTCATACATAGAAGCATTCATCCTATTTCTAATGCAAATACATCTAATATTAAATGGATTTTCATTTCAAAATTTAAATTGGCCAATTTCAAGAAGAAAATTCACTTTTATAAATAATAATTTATTTTGCTTCATGTATTTTATTTGGTTGACTATACTCTTACTTTATTGGACCTCCCTTCTTCCCTTCTTGAGTACAAAAAATATTATAAACACAACACATATTAAACTTATTCATATCACAATATCTGCTTTCATTCATAAGGTACTCTTTTTGTGATCACTAACAAATTTTTATGAGTTATTGGTGCAATGCAAATAGACACCCAAATATAGTCTATATGTATAGAAGTTATTGATGAAACTGATAAAATTGATACAACATCTGCACATCAATTAGTAAACACAAAGGGCATTAGAAGATACTCAATGCAATTCAATAGAATTCCTTTTTATTATAGATCTAGTCACATGAAATGAAGAATGAATTATTATAGGCTATTATAACATACACTTGGACGTGTTGGTTGGGCTCATTGCTCCAAACTGCTGCTCTCACATCCTTGTAACTCAACTCTTCTTGACTATGAAATTAGAATCTTGATGGAATGGAATGGAACTGTACACATTGAAAGATAAGACTTATATATAATCATTGAGTGCTCTAACTAGTGCAGCCATTGCCATTGGGTACTTTGTGAAAACCCTAACTTCTTTAGTATACAATAATAGCTATATAAACCTCAACTACAGCATACCATATGTACTACCACCTGAGATGAAAATTTAATAATCTCACCTATTGAAGAGATACTAGTATTCTAGTTTACTGAAATTAAACTTCTAAATTTACAGAATTATTTCTTAGTAAAGCTTCCATAAAAATATCTGCAATATGATTTATTGTTGATCTAGCTGAAACAAATCTCTTGTTTCTCTTGTTACTCTCTCATATATAATGATATTAAATATCTATGAGCTTGGTTCTATTGTGAATTTTGGGTTTTACACCAACTTGATTGCACTCTGATTATTGTTGTATATAAGAGTTGGACTATCTTTTCTAAACTGCAGTTTCTTGAATGATCTACAAAGCCATAGTACTTCCTTGGTAGCTAAACATGTTGCTATATATTCTACCTCTTGATAGAAGTAACAATACATTGTTTTTATTGCTTCTTCAAGCTAGTGATACACCATTAATTATAAATGTGAAACCACTGCATGACATTTTATATCTAAGTAATGCTCAAAACCAGCATCATAGTACACTACTATTGTATTTGCAACATCTAATCATCCACTAAATTTAATCCATACTTTAGAGTACTTTTGAAGTACAGGAAGATTTTTTTTAACTACTTCTTGATGTTGAATTGAAAGATTAGAACTAAATTTTTCCACCATGCTAAGAGCATAAGCTATGTCAAGCATTAGGGTGTCTCATCTCTAGGCTTCATGGGTTCCATAAATTTTTTTATGTGTAATCTATAAAAATTTATGGGCAAAGAAATGGCTAGTACAAGTGAAACTTGAGGGCAAAGCTTTTCCATTATGCAAAGAGCATAATCTGTGTTAAGTATTACAAGATTCCATATATAGGCTTTATGGATTCCATAAAACTCCATTAGATAAATTTTCATGCATTCTATAAAAAATTTATGGGCAAAAAATTTGTAGGTAAAATTGAAATTTATGGGGAGCTTTGCACATAATGGTGAAATATTTAATGGGTAAGCTAAAGTGTGCCATGTGGGTTTCTACTTATGGGGATTTTCATAAGTATCAATTGAAATTAAGTACAATATTAATCACTAATTAATGATTCAAATTTGAAAGATTAAATTACCAAAATTGTGAGGTTATGGATTTTATCAAAGGAGCAATTGAACCTACTATTCTTTTACTACTTGATACTCATGATGCATAGTTCCAATGCTTCACATTTCACACTTCATTGATAGATTGATGACCTTTAGTGATAGATTGGTGGACTGATTGGTGGTCTAGCAATGAAGCAATCTCCAACTTGGCAATTATTATGTTTTGTACGCTCCTTTGAAATTGGTAAGCTTGTGTAATTCAAAATACAAGCAATGCAAAAAGACTTTTCTTGGTGAGTATTAATTTGTAAACTCAACAGCCATGAAATGAGGAAGGAATCAAGTGGATGGTGATTGTGGTTTAGAAACAATCACTTTGAGCATATCCAATGTGCCAACAAGTACATAAGATAAGTAATACTAATACTAATGAATTTTTATGATGCTTTTTCTAATGTTCTAAGAGTCTTAGATCTTTCATAGAAACCTCCAAGTTGTTGATGCCCTCCATAGTTAACCTCATCCATGCTATATCTAGGCATCTTGGACCTCTTACATTTCATAGAAAACGATTTGGATAAATGTCTCAAACTCTCCAAACACAAGCATCTCTAAGTTGAGTTTAATTTATCATAGATTTTAGCACATGAGAAATCTAGATAGTAAATGGCACATTGAAGTATATCCAAAACTTGGTTTTCTTCACAAGTATATTCTGCCGGCAGTTACAAGTTCTTCTTTGAAGCTCATGTAGTAAGCTTGAAAATAGGAGTAAAATTTTGTTATTGAATTAGAGTTAGAAGCTTTGATCACCTGATTTGGGGTTGAAACTTAGCCTAACCTCATATTAACTCTTTTGGAGAAATATTTTCTCATCTTAAGTTGATTGATCAAAGAACTAAAAATTGGACATAACAACAGGTGACCAAAATAAACTAGAATTGATTGTAGCAGTTTTGTGAGCCATAAGAGTACAGTTGGATGGTAAATCCACTTAACACAAAAGAAAGGTGAGAATCCAACAAGGATCTCAAGAGAAGCATGACTGCTTGATTTAAGAATGTCACTAACTGTTGAGTTTGTTGTTGAGAATGTAAGGTAGAGATGGGAAATGTGCAAACGGTGGTACTAAAAAGGTTCCCATTTTTACTCTATCAAATCAAACATGCCACTATGTATCAACATACTCTTTGAGAAAGTAATATCTCTTTAGATTCACCACAAAAAGTTTGGTTGGAATAACATATCAATCACTTTTTGTTGTACACACCCAAAGAAATAAGCAAAACAAGTACAAACAAGTGTCCCTAAAACTAAACTGCCTTCAACTTTGTAGTTTGTAAGATACTGCAAATGGTTTCAAGAAAGACATAATCTATTATTTTTATACTAAAACCCTACGTTCTAGATGGTTTTTTAAGGACATCAATCTATTGTAGTGGTTTTGAACACATCTAGCATAGAAGCATGACATGTCCTCATTTTCTATGCAGCAGTGCAAGCCATGCATCCCATATCATAACCCAAATTACTTGCATGGAGGTATGGCATGTCCTTGTTCTCCATGCAAACCGCAAGCCCATAGATACTTATCATAACCCAAATTTATTTTTACACCTTTAACATGTAATTCCAAAATTGCACTACAACATTAAATTCACCTCACGTTTTTAACATGCTTAAAGCATCTTACACTTAGTAAAATTTATTAAAGTATGAATAATAAACCACCAATAAAAGTGAATCAGGCTTCAAAAATGGTGAAGAGAAGAGAATAAAAAAATATATTTATAGTGGAATGGAAATCTTATCAATCTCATATTTATAAGATGTATATCTTGTGAGCATATGATTGTGTGATTGTATGATCCACATGCTATAATTGTCACTATCAACACAACAATATGGAGTATGGAACTTAGGATCAAACTCATAACCACTAATACTACTCCCAATGTGTGTGAATCTATCTTCAACAATGTTGTAATTAAACACTTAATCTCAGAGGGTTTTTCCCTACTCTGGTTAATTCTAGAGTCATTGGAGTAAAACAGCTTATACACAGAGTCATCAAACTTTCCTCCAAGTATGAGAGAGGGAAGAATTCAGATGTATCTTTGTAGTCTATGTTCATCTCTATTTGCTCAATGTGGCACTTCTAGATTTCCTAGTTTGAACTTCATAGATAGTATTTGTACCAATTTTTATTCTCACATTTTCTCTTATGCATCATGTCACTCTTTGATATATGTCCATGCACTCTATTTTATACTGTACTTTGTGATTTTTCATTATGGTGGGACTTCACTAACAAAGTCATTGATTTGGCCTATAATCACTCAAAACTGAATATTGAAATACTACTACCCCATAAGCTGTTCTCATAACCATAAATCAATTTATGGGACTCTTCCATTTTCACTCCAAATTCTTTTATGGCTACTCATTCAAATTTTTTTATGGATGTTAGTGCATTGCCCATAGAAATAGGTCACTTTTGAATCTAAACACACATGTTACACCCATCATACATCAAACATCCTACTACTTCTTGGTAAGTTGCTTTAATTAGTTTTCCTTCTTACACCTATAACTTAACATTTGGATATGCAAGATTAGCAATTGGATCTATATTTCCAAGATTGAACCACTTTTTAATTTAGTCTAGATATATCTCTCTTGAAACAATTTGATTTGAAATTTTCTTTGTCAAGAAAAAGCACTAGAACTCTACTTCTATGTGTATAACTTTGAACTATCTATCAAGGAACTCTAGCATAGGAGTAATGTAGGATCTATCTTTCCCACAAATACATCCATCATCTACAAATATATTGAGGATTATATGAGATCCACAATACACATAAGGATCAAAAAGAGATTGTTGCAACACATACCTCCTTATGACATTATAAAAATTCCAATTCCAATTCCTTGAGCTCTGCTTCAAGCCATAAATGCTCTTTAGAAATTTGAAAACACTCTTTTTCTTTCTTCTTTGTATTTTGTGTTTGCTCCATGTAAATCTCTTCATGCAAATCTCCATTAAGAAAAGTAGCCTTCATTTCAACTTGAGCTATCTCCATATCTTTCATTACAACTAACAAGAGAATGGATCTAATAGAATCAAACTTGACTAAGAGAGAAAATGTCTCCTCACAGCAAGTTCAAGTAAGCTTTGAATATCCCATGGTTACAAGTCTACCTTTGTGCATTTTGATGTTGCCTTTAACATAAAGCTTGGTTCTATAAATCCACTTACATTTTATTGCTTTTCTCCTTTATGGCAAAATTGTTAGCTTCCAAGTTGTGTTCTATGTCAATGATTCTAATTTCCTGTCCCTGGCCTTCACCCACTCATGTGATTGCATTGCATCTTGGAAATGAACAGATTTGCATCCAAATCTCCATCTTCAATCTTATCTGTAAAATGAAACCATAATATTACTTGCTATAATCCCACTCACCAAGTCTTTGTGGTGGTCTTCTCATTTTCTCCAACTTGAATGGTTGAAGTTGAGCTCATTTTCAAATCAAATTATGCATCTTGATTGTCTTCATTCTCTTCTTGAAGTCAATAAATTTTTGTCTCACTTGTGAATTCTTCTATAGCCCCCTATGTAGACTCCCTAAACGCTTGTAGAAACTCTTCATCAACTTCTATCTGATCAATTCTAATACTAGCTTAGGCTTGTTCTCCATTTCTCTCTTGAAAATAGTCAGCATCTCAATGCAGTGATTGTGTCTATGGATGATCAGGTAACTCATCTCTAAACATAATATCCCTACTTTCACATATATTTTTCTTCTTATTATCTTACAATCTAAAGGCTTTGAATTCTGAACTATATTCAATAAAAGAGATCTATTGTCCCTTTGGATCAAACTTCTTTCTAAAAATCCTTTGGTGTGTGCATAAAGATTGAGGAACCAAAAGTTCTTAAATGTGCAATTGTTGGTTTTGTTCCATGCCAAAGCTCTTAAAGATTTTCTTTGAAACCCTACTAAACACTCTATTCAAACTTTATGTAGTAGCTCTTGCTACTTTGCCCATCTAGAGTGAAGGTGCTTGCTTTAGAATGTAAGTGTTAAAATTTCATGGTTAATCCAACACTTTATACAAAACTATGAAATTCTTTTCCATTGTATTCATCACTTTTATCAAATTGTAGTTTCTTGATCTTCACTCCATATTGAGTTATTATGGTGTATGGAGTTGAAGCAAGAGAGGATTTTTTACTCCTCTTTCAAGAAAAATGAAAATATGTAATCACTAGTATTATCCTTAAAAATAAGAAAATATCTTGATCTTCCTATTGAGCTCATGCTCATAGGACCATAAACATGAAATAACTCTTCAATCTTGTATTTGGTTCTACTCTTGGTGGATTTTGCAAAAGGTGGTTGATGTTGCTTTACCATAGTACATCCATCACAAAAGAAAGACTTTTTACTACCAATCTCTTCTAGTTCCAAAGTAATCCCTCTCCATCTTCTTGATGTAGATAAGATTGAGATGACCAAAGTGAAATACCAAAGTGAAATATCTAATTTTTGACATTCTTTCTTCTTTTCTAGCATCTCATTCTTCCCATTGGTTGCAACAAGAGAGTTAGATTGGGAAATATTACCTATCTTGGTAACTTTGACTTGAATCTTTAGAGATTTTGAATTATGGATACTTTGCATTGCTATATTTCTATCTTTTTCTATGTAGTAGCTTTCTTTGGTACATGTAGTTTGGATGCCTTTCTCTACTGCTTGACCACTGCTAAACAGATTTTGTTTCAACACTGGAATTTAAAAGGCTACTTTGATGACTCCTTCTTGTCTCTTGCACCAATCTCACAAGAAATTGGAATATCTTCCACTCCAACAACTGAAAACATACCATTATTGGGAAAATATATTAGCTAGGTCTCTTTTCTAATCTTCTTGAAATCTTAGAACCAATTTTGCCTATCCTACTTGCAAGCTCCTCATCAACATATTAAATATCTTTGTCTAGATATTAATCAAAACTTATTGCAGTACTAGAACTAGTAGAAAATGCAATACTTTATATTGTTACATATTTGCTTGACTTCTAGGATAAGCAACGTTGTAGAAATTTCTTCTTGAGAGGTTCTCCTCACCTTTGTGATATTTTTGCATAATGCTCCTTCTTTCCACACTTGTTATAGTTTGTTCTCTTCTTCAATTGAGAAATGTTGCTCTTCTTCTAAGTAATACCATGATAACTACCTCCATTGTTTCTTCTATTGGAAGCTAGAAAGGCTCTCTCTTAAGTTCTATTTTTGTCTTATTTACATATATTCAAGGTTTCTTCCTTGAGCAATATTGTAATGAGTCTCTTTCTAGTTCATTGCTTCTTAGATACATTATTCTATGTTTTTATTATATGGTGATAAGTTTATTGCAAACTAAAAATAGTCTTTGTGATGATTGAGGAAGTTTATTCTTATACCATTGTTACTTAATTTACTAGAAAGAATTTGTTCTTAGCTAACAAAAGGTATCTCTTTCCCCATTTTATTTGTAACTAAAAGAACCTCTATTGGAGAACATGCTAGTTCACTAAAGATTGAATACATTGCTTATGCAATGTATTCAATCTACACCACCTTTGGTTTATGGTTTTGCAATTGATAAGTCTTTATAAATACTTCTCCTCTATGGTTGCATAGGTGTACCTTTTTGCAGCATTGTTCATGCTTTGCAAATCTGTCTGTTCTCATTGGCTAAAGTTTGTATCGTAGTCCTTGTTGCATTTATTATCCCCATAAATCTTTTTGACTTGAAGATGATTATCATTTTGAATTTTTGAATTGAAATTCTTCTCATCAAACCTACTAATGTTTGTTATATTTCTCACATCTCTCCTTATTCCTGATCATTATGTCCTGATCTACTCTTAGATTTGAGGTCTCTTAATCTGTCTCAAATCTGACACCAAGAAGAATCTTCTATTTGTCTTGATATGTTGTAAAGCATTGGTAACTTGTTGAAAAATATTGTAAATTTGACACAAATTTGTAAATCAATTATAAAACACAAAGAGCACTAAAGGATACTCAAAGCCACAAAGCCATTTAGAGGACTTCTTTTTATTAGAGATCTAGTCAAATGAAATAAATATATTACATGTATGCTAGTATGTAAGTTCTAACTAATGGAACACTTGGATGTTTTGCTTGGCTTTGCTTCTCCCCATTGCTGCTCTATCATTCTTGTTACTCAACTCTTCTTGACTAGATTTTGATGGAATGGAACTATATGCACTTAAAGCTATACATAAGCATTGGGTGCTCTAACTATAATTATCATTGTTATTGAGTGTCTTGTACAAATCCTATAACTTGTATAATATACAGTCCAACCTATACCAACCTCCGACTATCATATATCACATGTGTTAATAACTTAAATATAATTTAAACACTTTGGATTGAAGATATAATTGGGATAGAATTTCAACTGGACTGAAAATATAATGTGAGATTGTTCAGGGCATTCGGAGTTTCAAGGATACCTTCGACCATAGAGTTCAGTTAAAGTGCACTAGAATTGGTTCAATAAAGAAGCTTCAACTAGAATTTTTACATAATTCAATATAGAACCAAATTTTAAGCTTATTTACCCAAATTAAGCATAGTAAATATATAAGAAGTACACATAGTACCAGATGGATGTGCTTGCTTCAAATTGTTATGTGCTAGACTGCACTATCTATCTAACTATACCGTTGTCATCATGCTGAAATAGTAAAATTTAGTGCACTTCTATTTTTCTGTACATTTGTATACTTCATGATTATGCTCCTCAATTAATCTTTGGTGGATTCAGTAAATGTTAAATAAAATTAGCATAGGGTCCAATAGGTGGGTTTTTTTGTTAATTCGGTATGTAAGGACAAAATATAAGTTATGAAGAACTTTCATTATAATTCACAAGTGTGAGAATATCTTGTGGGATGATACAATTGGTGATTCTTCAATTCAAAAAAATTGAATGGAGAAATATCTTATTTTTTGGCAGAATTATTTGATTTTCTTCAATTATTTCAAATTGATTCATTGATCTGGCCAATAAATATCTAATAAATTGTAAAAGGTAACACTTCATAGAACACTCTACAACAAGACCATAGATAAAGAATGAGTGTAGTTTAAATAATATCATAATCATATTATCTAGACCGTCAGATTATTCAAATAATTTTTGCTAGTCATTGTACAATTGAATTGGATGAGACATTGACAAGCTGTGCACAATATCTAAATAAGTCAAACAACTGATTCGAATTTAGTTATAGACAAGCATCAGATTTTGATGTAGGCATTCTGATGGATATGATAACAAGCTGGATCCAACGAATAAACTGTCAGAGTCATGATCAGGGTAAATGCAGATATTCACGATCCAAATTACACATACAATCAAGGAACAATCTCTATAATCTTAAAGAAGAATCACCTTAATTAAAGGCTGCTCATTTCTTTACATGAGTACTACGATCTGTTTGAAGGTACTTGCAATTGTAACTAATATATTTTAAAGAGAAAGGATCATTCTCCTCTGAAATTAAACAAAGTCTCAAGGAAGGACAGTACGTGCTTGAAATACCTGTAATATCCTTATTTATGAAAATCAAAATGGTAAAAGGATGGATTCTATACCTGGTCTCAGACAGAATTCGTCCACAGAAAGAGGTTGATGAAGTTTTCCGTGAACTCTTCATTCAAATGACAGAAAGTAGCGATTTCAGCATTCTAACCTGCATGTTCAATATGGCTGTCAGTCCACTAAACAGGACATTATTACGGTCATTTGCATCCATGATCCATTGGATGAAACGACCAAGTTAGTAAAATGCATATAGGGGGCAAATAAAGGACGAATTGGATGGTCTATCTTGGAATACGTCCACAACATATCTAAGCTAGCATCATCTAAAGTCAAGACGAATCGGCAGTGCAGTGCAGTGCTTTATAGTTAAGATTTGGTGCATTGCATCGGTTAATATGAGTGAAGTAAAGTGCTGCGAAAAGAAAGTACGAGTGTTTGTTTTTAATTAGATCGGTTCTTGGACTACCTGATGGCGTTTCATTTGGTAGACATGCAATGCAGGTGGTTGATACTGTAGAACAATTGATGAGAAAGAAAAGGAAGATGATGTTTTCCAGATCCCACTTGATAACCTTCCCTCGAGACGCTCGAGGGTTTCAGATTGCTATGCATCACTCGTGTTCTCCTTGAGTGCCCCGTGAGAGGTAATCAACTTTCAGACCTGGAGAACGTCATTTTCCTCGTATTTGTCATCAATTTGACACTGTTATCGTCAATTTGTCACTGTTAATTTGTCACTCTCAGTGAAAATACTTTGCAAGCATTTTCACGAACTGCAGTAAGACTCCGACGTTCTTTTTTGCCGTGCCCGCCCCTGGCAGGACTTGATTCGAATCTCTCTATCCACCCGTCCGATAAACTGGCTTTTCCTGTTAGTCTTGACTCTATGGGACGCCCAAAAAATGGAGGAAGAATTGAATCCCATGCAAGAACTTTCGCCGTCGCGGTGATAGCAATAATCAGGATCTAGGAGTCGAGCATAAGGACGGGCCAGGAAAACAAACAAACATAACAAAGCAGCTAGAAACTTACGTTTGATCCAGAACTACTCTCAGTCTATTTCCATTTTTTGGGCGTCCCGTAGAGTAAGACATTGCAGACATTGTACATGTCAAGACACGACATGTACAATGTCACTTAAACCACATAAGTACCTGCAAAATTTGCCTCCTCCTGAAACGAAAAGCTAAGACATTGCAAATATCTGTTCCGGAGATCGAGATTACCACGAGGCAGGCAGTTTATACACTAGACTATTCATCAAATCCCAAATACCTGCAAATCAGTCCTTTCTTGAGATTCAGATTATTGAACCAGACATTTCCTAATATGGCGAAAAGAGAGCATCTAATTCATCAGTCTCCGTTGAACATTGATCTAACCATGAACAAGACAAATATCTGGGTCATCAGTCCAGAGCGTGTGTCCAGTCCAAGGTATGGACCAATGTCAACCATCATATGCATAACAAGATATATTAAAATTAGCAGGTGTGAAGCGCAGAAAGGAAAGTAATCCAATTCCAATTCAGAACCTGGTCGGCATGGTCAGTACCAAAACCTCGCCATTTATGCTGGTTAACCAAGTACCTTGTGAAAACTGATGGAGGTGTTCCTCAACGCTGAATATATATACTCTACTACTCATCCTGGATTCTTGACGTGCTCTGTGATAAACGCGGAAGAAGGCACCGTGTCAAATCTTTGTCAAGGAGACTTACCTCGGCATTATCACATGACGGAAACAAAGGACTGAAGTATAATCTTATCAGGGAGCTATGGAGAAATCCCTGCATCTGAGATCTCCATATTTGTAGCTATTGCTAGCTCTGTATACACGAAGGTAATAAGGGTAAAACTTCCTGCTAGTGTCCCCAATTTTACAGAGACCGTGTGATCAATATAATGATTGAACAGCAATTTCTCGTAAGCATCAGTGCAGCACGGGAGGTCTTCACATGTTAACGAACGCGTCAATCTGAACGATTCAAGGTCTAAGTACTCCGCGTCAATTCCATATGAAGGGAGAGCCATACCTTGACCAAATGGATAGCCAACCACCCGAGTGCTACTTCCATGCCATTTCGAACGGAAACTGAGAGAAGAAACCGTGTCCAACTCCTTCCTTTCGCATTTAGCTCTGGTCATGAATTCCCAGTGCGCTGCAGAGAAGCACCTCTTTCCTTCTGCTAGAAAGCGCATCTACCATCCGACGTATAAGTTCCTCAAAGCATCGATAGTTTCAAGTCAACTGTCCATCTTTCTAAGAGATTGACTTGCAGCTTGAAGGTGAAATGATGATCAGACAGCTTCAGCGTCCGGGGGCTTCAAATATGATAGCAATAATCATGTCTCAGATTTCTTGGTCCTGAAGACCTGGTCAGCCTGTTGCTAAAAGATCCCAGGTCGTGGATGGCTAGGAACTCCAAGACAGTCCGCCACTTTTCCCCTTTCCTATAAGATTCTCAAACAAACACACACCCAACGCACTCTTTGCATCCAAGCAGGAATGGATACCTATCCATGCCTGCTTCATGTACACACAATGAGGTACAACATCAGAAAGACCAAAGTCCTCTGAGTAAGACAAATCTTGGTATGTACATTCTTTAATACATATAACTGCGGTTGCCTGTTGAGTAGGATTTCTAGATCCGGCATACTTTCGGAAAAGATATGGATACTGTATCATCAGTACCACCAAAGGTTGAGAATGAAAGGGGCGTAACGTTTTGAAAGGGGCGTAACTCCAGCATGGTTTTGCGACTAGATAGATGAGATTTCGCCTGTCCCCCTTTCGCTTCTGTCTCGAAGCCACTCCATAGGACGACCTTCGGTACAGAATTGTCAAAGAATGCACCAGATCTAGCGTGCTTGCATGCATCTACACCGACATCTGCTACCGTTCTACTACAGTTGCAGCCGCATCATGACCTACTAACCCAGATGCTAAACGATACAGTGTTGACTGCTGTCAAATGAACCATGGCGCTTTTATACATGGTCTGTTAATGTTTCATCGCCCATGCACATTTATTTCAGAGATGGTGGAGCGAAAATTTGACGGAAGTACAGATACTGTGCCAATGGATGTCCCTCAAGATAACGGACATTAGAAGAGATGCAGAAATGGATTTAAAAGGTTGTAAGCGGCGATCCCCTTGGATAGAGGACCTCTTTTGAACAGACTCTTTTAGTCTCCACAGCATCACATGCCTAGAGCTTTCCCATATAACTATTTTCTGTCTAAACCTTTAGGATAGAGAAACTTTAACTCATAAAGGCCACAAGTATGCTGCAACAGCTTTACTTCCCAGCCGTTTAAGTGGATAGCCTGAATATTAATTGCGTAAAGGTCATGTCTTCATCCCTGCTGCTGGCATATACAGAACTCCAGATTCAGTCTTATCTTGATCTAAGATAGCTATCTCAGAGCTCAGTATTGACACGCTCGGTATTGACACGTGACGTGGGAACAAGTGTTGGAGAATACAACTTGGCTAGCTACTTGAGCAATAGTTGAGTTTTTGACACGAATGGATTTCTGACTCCTTTCCAGTTGGCGGATGCCTTCTGTACTCGTAGTTCAGTAAGTTCAAAATCTAGATCTTATGCAAAAATCTATAAATGCAAGCAGTAGCTGCGGCCCACTCGCAGAAGAGAAGGAACTTGCACCTTTAGATGTAGTACTCTAACTAGGAAGTAGTTTCACTTATCCGACTCGATTGAGATAACTTAAATCCCGGCAAGCATGCCTAAACCAGCAAAATGTTCCGGTCTCCTGGGAAGATTTGTCAAGCTGTATACGTACGAAACGTTGTAGGTAGCACCGACCTAGTAATCTACGTCGTATTAACAAGCAATTTGTGGTCGCTGATTTCATTACATTCATTGTAGGATCCAGTGTAAACAACTGTACTGTGAGTGTCATCCTATCCTGGCGGATGAATACAGCTATACTTAGTCAATGTCATCGATAAGATGGATCAGTTGTGAGTGCGAAGGACTTAGTACCCGTACTAGTCAGTACTGCCCTGATAATTTGCTAACGCCATTGGAAGGTTCGACAATTAGAATCTATCGCCAGATTTGTAGTCCCATGAATATACACGATACTGTAATACAAAGAAATAATGTTTTAGCAGTGTATGAATCTCAACCACCTCTATTGATGGAGAACTTCTGCAGCTGGCAATGTGCTCGACCTGGAACTAAATTGGAGAAAATAGATTCTTTCATTTTATTGTTATGACGTATACAGATCGGGCAAAACCAGAGGTAACACAGTCTGATTTTGTACATGACATTGTGTACAGCCATGACTACCAGACCATATTAGACCCGTTATACAGATCGATCATCGAGTTAAAATTTGTTGAGTCTGCTGTCTCATTTCTCTCGCTACCTCATCAGAAAGCATGGACATCTTTGTGAGGAAGAGAAAAGGTAGGCCTGCAAGTTCCGGTTGGCAGGCAATAGTGGTACCGTCCTGCAGGGGACTGTAATGCATCGACATTTGAAGGTCGTTTAGAGATCATTATCGTCGATATTACTACAATGAGATCAGTCTGTAGAGGAACACCTCTCCACAGGGAAACAATCAATCAATCTCAACTGCAACTGACCCTCTTTGAGTTGTAGTCCTTGATCCATCATTTTGCTGATAAGGTTCATGATTAGTTTCTTTTTTTCCCTAAAGAATATAAATCCTAAAATATCCGACTTGATTTCTCGACTGCAGCAAGGCTTGTCAGGTGCTTTAGAGCGGGGAGAACGCAACAACACGGAATCTGCATTTGCTTCCTCAAGACCGGTGACGGATAGGAAGTGAGTCCAAAAGTCCACAACCTGGCACCACCATATAGATACCAGCGTGTGAGCTGCTTGCAACACATTCTTTGACAGGGAGTTGGCATTAATTTTTTCCGCCCCGAGTAGACATTGCTGAAATGTGCTCTGACTTTGAGGCAAGTGGGACCCAAATTGCGAATTCCCATTTTCCTCCATCAAATGATCATCAAAGTTGAAAATCGTGACGTGTTCTGGAAATACTGTCAGACCACGCAATCCATATCTCACTTGCGGTGCTTGTGGGAAGTATTTGTCTGCATCCGTACATTGCATGTTGTTGCCACAAACACGCCATGCCACGAGCTACACAAGATACTCTCACAGCACAGAACAAAACTCAAAAGCTCAAGCCACATGAGTGTTTGAGATAGACTGTTGAGGATTGCAGCTGGTGGAAATCTACAGTACCGTAGTTAATTTGTTCCTTTCTATTGCTTTTCCACATCGATATAAGGTCTCCTGTGCCAGCCGAGACTTCCCCGTTGAATATTGGGGACGTTGACCTGGTAGCTCATCTACCCCTGATATCCCCTGACTCCAACTTTTAGACAAAGCTTTCGAATTGATTCTTCTGAACCCATGGAAGCAACCGCTTCAGGTAACTCTATCACACAATATGCGAATAGAATCAGATCTTGTGCATTCGCTCGCTCCAATCCACGGCTGGACACCCTAAATAAACGAAGTTTGGCTAGAAAATGGAGTCTAGTCAGGTAACAAGGATAGGCTGACAATAAGCTGGGACTTTACATCTGTCTGCACTTTCGTACACGGCTCTATACAACTCCACATCATTTGAATGATTAACTATCGACATGTTCTCTATATTTGTTGTTCTGTAAATCACACAAATCTTTGCCTATTATGTATATAGACGATAGCTAGGAGGTACAGACAAAGCACTGTAGTCGAGGGAATGTCAACTCATGACGGAGCTAAAAACCATTTCCAAACGGGTTGGCGATGGGAAGTGAGCATCATTTGAAGAATCATGGCTCCAAACAGCAAGTGCTTGCCCGGGTCTGTATAGGCGTGAACGAACGGTAGAATACCTGCAAATGGAATTGGTATTCAAGTACTATTGTGCCCATGACAAACCCTTCTAACATGCCCAAGGTATGGCAATAGTCCAGGTCTAAGCAATACGTTTGCTACATAGAACTCCATCATCAACTTTGAATTTGACCTGTCCATCTGGAAGGAATCCAGAACTTCTTACGCGACTTTGAGGCACCACCATTACCACGGCTATGTAGACCTACACCCATGTAGGTTCCGTGTATTTTAGGTACACATTGAAGAAGATCATCGGTGATCAACCACCCAGTGACCCACCTCCGGCTGCAACTACAGTCTACCATACCCCTCTAAATAAGGAAACGTTAAAAACTTATAATGGATACTCTCAGTCAGGAAATCAAACAAAAAGGAATTATAATATTTAATTATATAATTTAAATAAATTTATAATTTATTTATAATTATATATACATTATTTACTTATTATCAATGTATTCATACCTTTTTTAGATGTGTACAATACATTGAATTACTCTCGAGACTATTCATATAAACAGGGCAGACAGTACCATGCTGATAGGTTTCAGCACGGAAGATTCTCTTCTTGATGAAAACGTGCCAAAACGACAAACGGATGGTGATTTACAACAGGGAAATCAATTTTCCCGAAGGCGCTTTGCTCTGGTCCAAGATCGGGTGACGAAGCTGACGTAGTGTCGGAGATCGCAAATTTGCAATTGCAGGTCTTCAATAATTGATGCACAGTTTTTCTGCGTAGAACAGTTTCTTCTTGGATCTTGATACGATTCTATATATCTGACCATGAGCTCAGCATCTTTCACCGAACTTGGAATCGAGCACCTGCCTTATGGTAAAAAAGGCGACCGCGTAGTAAAAATGAAGGATGGGAAGACCCCATCAAGCCGTACAAGGGAGAGACAAAAAAGTTAACATGGGGCTAAGCCCCAATAGAGTCTGTATGAGAAATCTGCCCTACCGCACCTAAGATATCCGAGCTATGCAAGTCCTACCGCACCTAAGATATCCGAGCTATGCAAGTCGTACGGTCTACACACAACTGGAGCATCCGAAGAAACATCACCTAATGTGATTGCTCTCCTATGGATTGCACCAGCCACTGCCCTCTGTAGAGCAATGGATACACGTTGTCTAAAGTAAGCTACAAAGTATGAGAGTGAGAGTGGTACCCCCTGACGCCTAACATGATAAGCTCTCGCGCACTCCCTGACAAATGTGTCAAATGCCGTGTCCATCGCTCCATATAACTCCAAGGCTAGAGGAACAAAGAGGTGACCTCGCTGCATGCCCCTATACTTGGAGACCTTGCGACCTGCTGCTGCACTCGCCGCCCATCCAGGGGGATGGGTAATCACTCCCTCCGAAACTGTATCACGCGTAGGGTCCGTCACCACGACACCCGCTACTGTCACCTGATCATCTCGGACCAGGTATAAGTCTGCCTTGACACGTGTCGTCTGCAATGCATACGAACGCTACCTCCAAGCCAAGTATCCACTCTCTCGTGCCATAGCAAACACTATGTCTCTAATGGCATCATGGGTAGCTATCCTCTGTCCTCCAAAAGGACACCGTGTCATGTGGACCGCCGCTGCATCTAGTCTAGAACCACACTCACAAGTGAGTAGTGAAGATGCAGATGGGTGGACCAAACCTAGGCAAAACCTCATCGCTGTAGAGAAAGTAGCCGGTGCGAGTCGGAAAGCCCTAATGCATGGTCGAGCTAGGATCCACGAGCATGCACCCTTGCCGAAGCAAGAGCGTAGACGTGCTCTAGTAGCCTGAGGAATGGACGAGTCAACTAAGAGAGAATGTAGCGTATGCTCACACTGTCGCTCCATCAAGGAAGACTGTAGACCTCTAGTCCAATCTAACGATAGTGAAGCAAATGGTGGAAAACCCTCTCATGCTCGTGGAGATAGACTATCTCTCGTCTGCCGCAATAACACCTGGAGAGAAAAGGATCCTCCCTCCACCTCTGTCACATAAGTCTCCAAAACCGGCCTATCAGCAACCACAAAATGAGAGGCAAGTAGGGGTGCCGAGAGAGCCCAACTACCCAAAAATGCTATAGGTGCCATCTCCTCCATAGAAAGCAAGCCAACCCCACCACATGAGATTGGTAGAGCCGTCTGTCTACGTGCCAAATCCCCTGTCACACACTCAAAAGTCCCTGGTCCAATAATATCACCAAAGACTCCCATAATCCTCCTATCAAATGCTCTCAGATGTGATAGGAAGGACGGTGAGGGAGGAACTGTACGGATGAGGTAGGATGGTCGACGAGCAATACTGGAAGAGAGTATACCAAATGCCACCTGCGGATCTCCTAGTAATGGAAGGTCATCCACATGGAGAACATCCTCTGCAAGGGCAGCTTCCAAGAAGCGTGTGACAAAATCCTCCGATCCTACTGGCACTCCAAGAACACGAAGTCCCTCTGTGGATGTGATACACCCCTCTGGAAGCTCAAGGTGGGGAGGGATACCTAAAGGAGACCATGCCCTACACTTTGACACCTTGACTCTCAAGCCTACTAGATGTAGCTCGGTAGTCAAGTAGTCAAAGGCCTGCCTAATCTGATCTACAGGGCCTACGATGTGTGTATCATCTGCCAAGGATGGAAATACACAACCTGGCATGGCCAAAGTAGTAGACAGGAGAGCTCTAAAGTGAGCCATGGCAAATAAAGGCCCCCCCAAAGGATCTCCCTGACGTGTACCAACAGCTGACTCCAAGACGGTGACTCCCTCTTGTGAACCACCATGCTGGTAGTAAAGGGAAGCAGGAGAGCCATAAAAAGACCGCAAAAAAGGAATGAGACTCGCCAAGGATCCACCAGCCTCCCTAAGCTCTCTAAAGATGGATGCACATGAGACGCTATTAAAAGCGTTCTCAACATCCACCTGTAGGACGACCCACTCCGGATGGATATCTAGGAGTGCTCTAATGCCTAGAGATATAGCCTCACATCCTCCAGGTGTAGCTACTCCAAACTGATGTGGACTAAGGTGCTGTTGAAAGTGAGAACGATGCTGAAGGACAATGGTACGACTGACCAAACGCAAAAAGATCTCTCCAATAGCAATCGGTCTAATGCCTCCCGTGTCCTTCTCGATCGCGAGAAGTCGACTAGCACCTAAGACCCGACTAACCGATATAGGAATATCT
This sequence comes from Lunularia cruciata, assembly GCA_948567375.1. Classification (NCBI taxonomy): domain Eukaryota; kingdom Viridiplantae; phylum Streptophyta; class Marchantiopsida; order Lunulariales; family Lunulariaceae; genus Lunularia; species Lunularia cruciata. The sequence continues at coordinate 18,801,034 of OX419761.1, read as the reverse complement.
CCTCTCGCTACTGCTGCAGCCACCTGAAACAACTCGGTAAAACCACTAGAAGGATCATCTGCTTGGAAGCAATCTCTAAGGTGCTCATAAACCATCCCTGACAAGCCTCCTGAGGAAAGGCGAGGGGCAGTGCACAAAGCTTGTGCAAATAGTGACCTATCAAGACATAAAGGCTGCTCAGGCTGATAATCTAAGACCTCTAGTAGTAGTCCCTCTACTGCTATAGGATGCAATGAGCGTAGGGAAGAGATGGTCTCATCAGAAGGACTCGCTATAGACAAAGGGTGTAGCGCTCGTGCTGCTCTACTAAACTCTCCCACCTGACCCAATGTCCTACATCGTCGTAATCGAGTGGAATCTGTGGTATCCTGTGGCGATGTCTGTCTCCTAAATCGTGTAGCCCTAACAGACTCCTCCTGAAGGGCTGCCCAATCCCCCGCTCGGAATCGACAAAATCTAGCCGCCACCTCTCTATGCCCCGCACGTCCCCCTCTAGCATAACGAAGACACCATCGAGGGAGTAGCAAGAATAGGAACCATGCTAACTCGTCCAAGGGATCACGTGCCAAACGATCCAGTGGTAGGCGAAAAGCCTGTCTAGCCTCATCATGGAGTGTGCGGGGTAGCCTATGGAATAGATGTGGACATGGAAAACTAGTCTCAAATAACCCTAAAATGCAACCCGCCTGAGAAGCTAACCACTCCCACGACTCGATCGGTATCCCTAGAATGATCAACAAAGGTATAGAAGAAGCGTGCGTAATCCCGAGTGTCACGCTGTCGATGTGGTCGCTCATCTTACGTGGGCATCCCAAATGGTCCAATCATAGTCCTTGTGCATCCTTCACACATGGGTCTTTACCCCTTGCGAGGTAAAGCGTCGGTGACACACCGGGCATGGTGTATCCCGACCCGCTCTAGGCGACCCCACATGGGAAAGTGTAGCCATGGCTAGCACAAGAATAGTGATAGTAACACATGATACTCCTCTCCATATCTCCCTATATCTGCAAAACCACAACCCCTCACATCCCAACTCACATAAGAAAACAATCTCTCCCAACCCTAAAATCTATAAATTCTCATAACTTTCAATTTCCATCTCCAAAATTTTCAAATTAAATTCCCATGGAACTTAATCATGAAAACCTTGAGATTAGAAATGAAAATTCACAACCCATCACTCTCAACGTATAATGATCACTCTCAACCCTAAAAAAGCTAAAAAACTTCATAACTTTCTACTCCATTCTCCATAGTCTTCATTCTAGGTGCCAATGGAACCGAAATTGAAAAACAAAGAGAATCGTCTATTCACTTGAGGCTACATGCTAGAGAGCACTCAGATTTTATCAAAATTGTCTCACGTCTCTCCCTCTCCTCTCCCGTCTCCACACTCTCCCCGCAGCTCCTCCCGCCATGAAGAGAATCGTCTATTCACTTGAAGGCTACATGCTAGAGAGCACTCAGATTTTATCAAATTTGTCTCACATCTCTCCCTCTCCTCTCCCGTCTCCACACTCTCCTCCTCTAGCTCCTACCTTATGGTAAATAGATACCGCGTGTGAAAGCAAGAAGGATGGAACACCCCATCAAGTCGTGCAACAAAAAGACAAATGGAAACGAAAAACCTGCCTTGCCACACCTAAGATATCTGAACTATGCATATCATTGGTCTACTGCCTTGTCAAGAGATATACTTAACCGCACCCTTAACCTAAGTTGACGCTTGTACTCAACCGCACCCAAAATTTGAACTGAAGGGAGGACGCGACACACAAACTTAATTGGACGTACCTCTTTGGTTGGTTGACTTCGGTTGACGTGGAAGTGGTTTTCCATAGTTGGCACGGACTTGTCTGATGGCATTGCAAAGTCATAGTGTGTGAAATAGAGCTGTGCAGTTGGTTGCTAGAAAATGCAACAGATAGAACCATGGAATTGCGCGCCATGGAAAAGAATGTTCAACGAGGATTGACAACCGTGGAAAGCTTTTGTGTAAGCGAGAGAAAGAGGCACCCACGTAGGAAAAATGAAGGATGGAAGACCCCATCAAGCCGTACAAGGGAGAGACAAAAAAGGTAACATGGGGCTAAGCCCCAATAGAGTCTGTAGGAGAAATCTGCCCTACCGCACCTAAGATATCCAAGCTATGCAAGTCGTACGGTCTATACACAACTGGAGCATCCAAAGAAACATCACCTAATATGATTGCTCTCCTATGGATTGCACCAGCCACTGCACTCTATAGAGCAATCGACACACGCTGTCTAAAATATGCTACAAAGTATGAGAGTGAGAGTGGTACCCCCTTTCGCCTCACATGATAAGCTCTTGCGCACTCCCTGACAAATGTGTCAAATGCCGTGTACATTGCTCCATATAACTCCAAGGCTAGAGAAACAAAGAGGTGACCTCGCTGCATGCCCCTATACTTGGAGACCTTGCGACCTGCTACTGCATTCGCCACCCATCCAGGGGGATGGGTAATCACTCCCTCCGAAACTGTATCCCGTATGGGGTCTGTGACCACGACATCCGCTACTGTCACCTGATCATCTCGGACCAATTATAAGTCTGCCCTGACACATGTCGTCTGCAAAGCATATGAACGCTCCCTCCAAGCCAAGTATCCACTCTCTTGTGCCATAGCAAACACTATGTCTCCAATGGCATCATGGGTAGTTATCCTCTGTCCTCCAAAAGGACACCGTGTCATGTGGACCACCGCTGCATCTAGTGTAGAACCACACTCACAAATGAGTAGTGAAGATGCAGATGGGTGGACCAAACCTAGGTGAAACCTCATCGCTGTAGAGAAAGTAGCCGGTGCGAGTCGGAAAGCCCTAATGTACAGTCAAGCTAGGATCCACGAGCTTGCACCCTTGCCGGAGCAAGAGCATAGATGTGCTCTAGCAGCCTGAGGAATGGACGAGTCAACTAAGAGAGAATGTAGCGTATGCTCACACTGTCGCTCCATCAAGGAAGACTGTAAACCTCTAGTCCAATCTGACGATAGTGAAGCAAATGGTGGAAAAACCTCTTGTGCTCATGGGGATAGACTATCTCTCGTCTGCCACAATAACACTTGGAGAGAAAAGGCTCTTCCCTCCACCTCTATCACATAAGTCTCCAAAACCGGCCTATCAGCAACCACAAAACAAGAGGAAAGTAGGGGTGCTGAGAGAGCCCAACTACCCAAGAACGCTATAGGTGCCATCTCCTCCATAGAAAGCAAGCCAACCCCACCACATGAGATCAGTAGAGCCGTCTGTCTACGTGCTAAATCCCCTATCACACACTCAAAAGTCCCTGGTCCAATAATATCACCAAAGACTCCCATAATCCTCCTATCAAATGCTCTCATATGTGATAGGAAGGACGGTGAGGAGGGAACTATAAGGATGAGGTAGGAAGGTCAACTAGCAATATTGGAAGAGAGTATACCAAATGCCACCTGCGGATCTCCTAGTAATGGAAGGTCATCCACATGGAGAACATCCTCTACAAGGGCAGCTTCCAAGAAGCGTGTGACAAAATCCTCCGATCCTATTGGCACTCCAAGAACACAAAGTCCATCTGTGGATGTGATACACCCCTCTGGAAGCTCAAGGTGTGGAGGGATACCTAAAGGGGACCATGCCCTACACTTTGACACCTTGACTCTCAAGCCTACTAGATGTAGCTCGGTAGTCAAGTAGTCAAAGGCCTGCCTAATCTGATCTACAGGGCCTATGATGTGTGTATCATCTGCCAAGGAGGGAAATACACAACCTAGCATGGCCAAAGTAGTAGATAAGAGAGCTCTAAAGTGAGCCATGGCAAATAAGGGTTCCCCCAGAGGATCTCTCTGACGTGTACCAACAGCTGACTCCAAGACGGTGACTCCCTCATGTGAACCACCATGCTGGTAGTAAAGGGAAGCAACAGAGCCATAGAAAGACCGCACAAAAAGAATGAGACTCGCCAAGGATCTACCGGCCTCCCTAAGCTCTCTAAAGATGGATGCACGTGAGACGCTATTAAAAGCGTTCTCAACATCCACTTGTAGGATGACCCACTCCGGATGGATATCTAGGAGTGCTCTAATGCCTAGAGATATAGCCTCACATCCTCCAAGTGTAGCTACTCCAAACTGATGTGGACTAGGGTGTTGTCGAAAGTGAGAATGATGCTGAAGAACAATGGTACGACTGACCAAAAGCAAAAAGATCTCTCCAATAGCAATCGGTCTAATGCCTCCTGTGTCCTTCTCCATCGCGAGGAGTCGACTAGCACCTAACACCCGACTAACAGACATAGGAATGTCTCCTCTTGCTATTGCTGCAGCCACCCAAAATAACTTGGTAAAACCACTAGAAGGATCATCTGCTTGGAAGCAATCTCTAAGGTGCTCATAAACCATCCCTGACAAGCCTCCCGAGGAAAGGCAAGGGGCAGTGCACAATGCTTGTGCAAATAGCGAACTATCAAGACATAAAGGCTGCTCAGGCTGATAATCTAAGACCTCTAGTGGTAGTCCCTCTACTGCTATCGGATGCAATGAACATAGGGAAGAGATGGTCTCATCAATAGGACTCGCTATAGACAAAGGGTGTAGCGCTCGTGTTGCTCTACTAAACTCTCCCGCCTGACCTAATGTCCTACATCGTCGTAATCGAGTGGAATCTATGGTATCTTGTGGCGATGCTTGTCTCCTAAATCGTGTAGCCCTAACAGACTCCTCCTAAAGGGATGCCCAATCCCCCGCTCGGAATTGACAAAATCTAGCCGCCACCTCTCTATGCCCCGCACGTCCCTCTCTAGCATAACAAAGACACCATCGAGGGAGTAGGAGGAATAGGAACCATGCTAACTCGTCCAAGGGATCACGTGCCAAACAATCAAGCGGTAGGCGAAAAGCCTGTCTAGCCTCATCATGGAGTGTGCGTGGTAGCCTATGGAATAGACATGGACATGGAAAACTAGTCTCAAATAACCCTAAAATGCAACCCGCCTGAGAAGCTAACCACTCTCACAACTCGATCGGTATCCCTGGAACGATAAACGAAGGTATAGACAAAGCGTGCATAATCCCGAGTGTCAGTGCTGTCAATGTGGTTGTTTGTCTCACGTGGGCCTCCCAAGTGGTGCATTTTACCTTTTTTTGTCAGACAGTCCCCGGCCCTTCAAATTGTAGTCAATCATAGTCCTTGTGCATCCTTCCCACATGGGTCTTTACCCCTTGCGAGGTAAAGCGTCAGTGACACACTGGGCATGGTGTATCCCGACCCGCTCTAGGCGACCACACATCGGAAGGTGTAGCTATGACTAGCACAAGAGTAGTGATATTAACACATGTTGCTCCTCTCCGTATCTACAAAACCACAACCTCTCACATCCCAACTCACATAAGAAAACAATCTCTCCAAACCCTAAAATCTATAAGTTCTCATAACTTTCAATTTCCATCTCCAAAATTTTCAAACTAAATTCCCATGGAACTTAATCATGAAAACCAAAAGATTGGAAATGAAAATTCTCAATCCATCACTCTCAATGTATAATGATCACTCTAAACCCTAAAAAAGGTAAAAATCTTCATAACTTTCTACTCTATTCTCCATAGTCTTCAATCTAGGTGCCAATGGAACCTAAATTGAAAAACGAAGAGAGTCTACTATTCACTCGACTGCTACATGCTAGAGAGCTCTCAGAAATTATAGAAATTGTCTCACGTCTCTCCCTCTCCTCTCCCGTCTCCACACTCTCCCGCACCAAGCTCTCGCTGCTCCCGCAGATCGTGAAAAGCAGATTTATACCAAATACAACACCTAGAAGATACAAAGGAGCTGTGTCCCAAAACATATTGACGATCAATATTTCATATCACTGGATCTGTGAAGTCAAGAGGTATTCTTAAATCTTCAAGACGTAAAGCTCTTACAGCTTTAAATCCAAATACGTTACTACCTACGATCTTAGGGGCTGGAGTGCAGAATAGTGAATACTATTGGAGTTTAGCCCCATTGTACCCCATATCTTTTCTTTGTACGGGCTTGGCTTGATTGGGTCTACTTATCTTTCTTGTTATCCTACGCGGTTGCATCGGGAAAGAAAAATTTATCTACAATTGAAATAAATTATTTGTAACAGAACCTTCTTCAAACAAGGCTAAAAGAAAGGATAAGCTACAGAAGCAATACATTGATTATCGTCTCCGGAAACAGGATCAATATCATAGCATCGACCTTTATAACGATCAAGGTTAGTAAGACCATCGGTCCAAACTGTAGTTCATGTACCAGAAGAAGATTTAACAGCAACAGCTGCGATAGCGGACAAGTTGGATTATTTGCTTCTCATGATATTTTACTTTTTCTTATCTGGGAATTAGAATTATTTAGTAAATATTTTTAAATATAAAAATTCATTTCAGCTAGTTCTACTTTTTCAAACTGTTTCTTTTTAGGTGGTTATATTTTTTGAAGTATCCCACCTTTAAAAACAAGAATTAGATTAGTATAATATACAAACACAAATTTTCACCTTCAGAAAGATTAGCTAATTCTGCATCTCCATAAAAAATTCATTTTGTCCATGGAGGACTATCAAATGCCTATCCACGATCAAAGGAGACCATGGATGGCAGGTCAAACTAAATGATGATCAAAAGCAGTAAGGGAATTTGAGTTTTGTTTTGATGGCTAAATTAGTCAGGATACGTCTAAATGAGTAAAAGAGATTTCTGAAGGATGAGCATTTCAATCAAAGCAGACCGATGAATTATGCTTGAAGTTTACCAATGGCAACAGAGATGGAAAGGAACTAATCTCAGATTATGAGGAATTATTGGATTATCATGTTTGTACGTGCATGTTAGGATTTCGTGTGTTCATGGTATCTTTACATGAAATTATCATAACGTAGCACCGAGAAGATACCAATGGACGACCTCCCTAAATACGTTGTATTCAAGGGAGAGGATATGTTTCGGGAAGCATTAGTGATGACCTTTTCATGAATAATTCATCTAATAAAGGTTGTTGATCATTCTGATGATAAAGAAGTTATGGACAGACCATGGTAGGGTGTTATTTTAACTAGCGAAGCATGGTTGGCAACATAACTAGGGAATTGATATTTTCACACCCCCTCTTCGCCAATATATACAGCTGAACAATCATTCTATCTTCTCAAATTGCCTGGCTGGCTCGTGATACCATATTTAAACCTTTTAGTAACACTCTTTCAACTCAGGCTCTCCGCACACACCGTCAAAATCATTAGAGAGATATTCCGCAGACAAGCATTTCATTTTCACACCCACACCTCATGTTAAAGAGGATAGGAACGGCTGTTTCCGGGCAGTGACGTTGGCCTCACGAACTACGAAGATGGGTGGCCTCAGATCCGACGGGCGAATGGAAGTCACCCTCCAAATGGGGGATGTGGAAATGTAAAAATTGAGGTGTGGAAATATGAAATTCTCCGCTATTATCACAAGCATCATTGGAAAAGGTAGAGTTGTTCTGTACTTTGGAGAACTTAGGGTTTCTGAAAACACTTGGATTTCAAGAGTAGAGCACCTATTAATTCAAGTTGGAAACATTTTTAATTTAAATAGCATGAGCGATAGTCATCCTGAATTCAATCCATAGAGAGTTAACAATCAACTCCACCAAAGTAATTACTATCATTCCGGATTTTCTTGAAAGGTAATCTAAACTTAGTATCATTGCTATCTTTATATTTCCAACTTTCATACCTTCAATATCTTGATTTTTCATCATCAATCAGTTCTCACTGTAAATAGGCATTCACTAATTATTCATGTGCTATCAATGACAGACTATTACCAACCCAATCAAACATATTGTAGAGGACATCAAAGCATTGACTTAGATCAGGCCTAACCAAGTACAGTATTATTTTAGATAAGGTCTCCTCCATGTATAATGTATAAGTAGCGGCTGCATATACACATCATTCATGACATTTTCCAAGCAATTACAAGAACAATATGTAGCTGCCTCAGAATCTTGTTCCAAATCAAATATTCATCAAGAATTCCAAGTACTTACTTGGAGTTTTATTTTCATTTTTATATTGATTACCTGAGCATTCTCAGACAAGAGCTATGTACTTGAACAATATCAACTTTACAACTCAAGTAAATAGCTCATAGAGAGATTTCCTATTTTTACCTCCATTACTTCCGCTTTCGTCTCCTTCCTTTAAAACCATGATATTTTAAGTTTGTAGAAGGTATTTTTTCAGTTTAAAGGCACTGAAAATTGATTTGAGAATAATAAGGTGTGCTGAAATTAATATGTGTAATAAATATTTTTTTATGCTGGAGAGAAATTGGGGATATAATAGAAATATAATATTTAATAGTTTGGCTTTAGTAAGATGGAAAGTTTGGAATTGATTAAAAAAAAAAAGAGCAAAGAAGTCAAGAATATTTCCTAACTTTCATACCTTGATTGAAGTGTCTAATTTTCCTCATGTAAAATTTAACCTTACCTTTCATTGTATTCATCTTTCTTGAAGATGTATTTATTGTAATAACTGAAGATCTAATGTCATAAAAAAACATTTTACATCTTACATATACTCCTTTGTTGTCAGCTGTGATTACTTAATAAGTAATGAACTCTCTAGTAATGGTCCTTTTATTATCCTATTAGACTGCCTACTATTTTGAAACCTTCTAGCCTCATAGAATGAGTTTGACTTTCAACCTCTATGAACTACATATGAGCAATCTAGTTATTATTTATATCAAGATTAGTCTAGTAATACTTTACTTCCAAAATGGAAATGCTTCATAGACCTTGATATCTTGCAAAGACTTAGTGTGAAGAGTTTTTTTACATTTACAAAGATTTAAAAGTCTTAATGTAAAGAGTTACTCACTTGATCTTTCTATCCAACTCTAGTACCACAAGTGAAAAATACTTCACATTTGCTTTGAGCAACTATGTTAGATTCTTGTCCTTGGCATCTATAGCAATTAAATACTTCCCTAAGATCCATTTAGAAATGTACTCAAACTTCTTTTCATTTTCAAGCTTATCATATTTCATATCTCATTGACTAAGACATATACCAAAATCATTTAATACAACATATGTCTTTGGACTTGTTATGCACTAAATCATTATGTTCTAAACTCACATAAGGTACATTTATTATCAGATTTATGAAGGAGTTCTTATTCTTCACAAAAATCAGGCTTAACAGATTTGTATCATTTGTATTGTAAATTTTGTAGGTTTGATGGATAGTACAAGTACATGTGTTAGATCTTCTAGTCCATTGCTGGAAGGAATAGAGATGCATAATCCAAGAATGTGGTGATAAAAAAGAGAAGTGGTGCGAGTATGGTTGCAATCTGAACTTAAATCCCATGATCAAATTTCATATGAGTACCAGAAGGAGACTAAACTCAATCCAGAGATGTTAATATATTTTACTCAATAACTAACCATCTTGCCTAAATTTTATGTAGAATGTGAGCTAGAGGCACAACCTGTAAGGAAGAATGAGAGAAAATATTTCAAAAAAGGTTATTTTATGCCAAAGTGTCACTTCTAGAATACAAGGTTTCCATTGATCAATCAATAAGACCATTTCCAAGAAGGAAAAAGAGAACACTCCCCCAATAAATCCAGGAACTCAATCTCAATGAACCAATAGAGTTGAAGTTGAAGCTAGTCCAAGCACTTCAACAAGACAAAGGTCAAGAGAAGAATTTCTAGCACATTCTACTTTTCTTTCAATATTTTATTTAAACATTTTATTTTATTAGCTGCCAAGAGCCTTATTTTATTATTATGTATTATATTTTTATTCTTTTTTCATATTTCAAAAGGCATTGTGCATTTTCCTTGACTTGAATATGTACTAGCTCTTGAATTGTAAATGCAAGTGCCTTTAAATTTCTTATTTGCAAGAGCTTTGCTAGAATTTCCAATGGCTCACTTGTTTCTTCTAGTTGTTTTATGTTTTGTAATTTTTGTAAGATCATAAAATGATGATGGAGAAGAATATGCTCAAGTAGTACAATATCTTTTTACCTTGAATGAAGAATGGATCTCCCATGCTCAATCCTTGCAAGAACAACATGAAGACCTAAAGAGGCAATCATTAAAGAAGGAATGAGACGTTTACAATGCCAAGGATGAAATAGGATAGTTGTTTACAATGGAGAAAGGAAAGGAGGTAAAAATTGAATTGATATTCAGTAAGTAATGAAAACACTATAATATAACATAAAAAGTGCTTTGACCAAGCAATGATGAGAGCAGGTAGGTAATGGATTGCTATGCATAATTTTATGTACACCTCTTTGGAGTGTAATTTACAAAAGTTCTTGAATATTTTAGAACACCAAGAGAAGAGTTTTTATAATGAGAAGAAGTACATGCAGTGTACACCAAGAGATTGAACATCACAAATACCAAAGGAAATTTGCAAGATATTGTTGAGCAAGATATTTCCTAAGGTCTTAGTTAAAATTTTATCTTTGTATTAATTAAGAAAAAAATATTAATTGTCATCATTTCCTACATGTAAAAACTATTATGTATTTTTATAGCTCCAATAAATGAAAGTGTGTTGGTAAGTAGCCATTAACTTGATGTTGGTAAGTGATTGTGTATTAGTAATATTCTCAAATGTTATCCAACAAGAAAAATATTTAATGCTTGATAATACACTACATCAAGTTTGGGCACTCAAATCATTAGATCAAGGATTTACTCTAGAAATTCCCATATAAGTTCCAAATATGACCTTGTGTCCAACAAGTTAAGATTTATTTCTGTAGTCTAGTGGATATTTACTTAACCATATGTGCATTTTTTTCAATCTTGACTATATTGTTTAGTTTTGCAAGGAGTTTAGGCCTTGCAATATTTATGATAGACTATAGCATTAAGAAAGTTGAAGTAGAAAAATTGTTTCTGAAAACTATTGACAAGAGAGACCAATCCAAGTCATGCTTAAGATCCAAAAATCCTTTGGAGAAAATAATACCTCCATCTTGTTTGGTGATCAATATTACTGAATATATTATATATAAGAAGTAGCCATTAGAGAGAAAAATAATGCGTTATGTAATAGTATGGAGGTAGTAAAAGCTAAATATAGCTAAAAGGGGGTAGAACTAGCATATATCTAAAAAATTCTAAAAATGTTCTAAAATTATACAAGAAGCTTCTAAGAACTTTCCAAGGATTGAGTAACTTGTACACCAAGTTGATGGCTAGATTAGCTTACATGCCAAGTAAATAGCTAGCTTAGTTTGCATTCTAAGAAAGATGGCTTCTAGAAGGAACCTTCCTTGTAAGCTTCTTGTACTTAGTAACTTATGAACTCCAAAGCCAAGCTCAAGCTAGGCATGTGGAGTTTCACTCATTTTAGAGTTCCTATAAGCCTTCCGTTTTCCTATTTCTCTCCTTGGTCTTTTATATTTGGATTAAACATAAATAGGATGGATAAAATCTATGAATTACCAAAACCATTTACCCAAACCATTGGGATTTTTGTGCCCATGTACTACCAAAACATCATTCATTGGGATTGCAATATTCATGTACCACCAAAATATCATTTCATGCTTTGAGTTAGAATTTTCTAAACATGATCATCTTGTGCAATGAGGTATTCAAACTTCCAATTGTACTTATGGAGAGCAATGGATATGTTGTATTAACATATAAACATAGACATTTACAATTAGGTAGTTTGGTAGAGTAGTAACCATGGTGATGATTCCCAAAGTTATAAATGCTATGTGGTAACAAATTGAGCATCATAATTGATTATTAGACAAGAGAAATTATGATAGTCAACAACAAAAGCAAATTGAGAGAGTAGCATTTTGAGAAGGACAAGATTGAGTTTGGTTTCCAAAACCAAAGATATTTGAATGCAAGAATCTATAGATTGAAGTAGAAAAATTTGTATTTGATTTTGTTTCATACTTTGAAGTTATAAATCTTCTAGATGAACAAGGACATATCATCTTTGTTTTGAGCCAATAAGATAGAGTGGAAAAACAATGGTGGCAATTCCAAGTAGAGCAAGCTCAATAGTAACTTTTTGCTCCAATCTTGACATGGAATAACTCAAGAGTGCAATAATTAAAAGATTCTAAGAAATGAATATTTCACAAGCCACACAAGATGAATTGGCAAATTGAAGCAAATTAGTTCTATTAGGATCTACATCAAAGATGTTGGAAGGCAAAGCTAGATTGGTTTTGAGATGATTGAAATTATACACCAGATTAGAAAAACCATGCACAACAATTTGGAAAATTTGGAAGAAGCCGTGCAATTGGTCAAGCGCTTTGATTCCTTGGTTGCCACAACATGGTCTTGATTGAGACTTTTATCGAACCTTCAAACATACCACACATGGGTGGAGGAACTTACACCAATGGAGATTAATATCATCCAATGTAGACCACTTAACATTGCAGATAGAGAAAGATTGTGACAAAATGGTGGCTGCTTTTATTGTTACCAAATTGGATATTGTATTGCTAAATGTCCAAGAAAGAATAAATAACTTTGACAAATTTCCCAAGTAGAGTTCTAATAGTATGATGATCAAAAGAACAAAAAGTTCCAATAGTAGATATTGAGCCAATTGCTCAAAACTTGATTAGTTCCAATAGGATTGAATACTTGACCTATGCAAGCTTGCTTTAGTTTGATTTGATTTTGATTCACTTGCAAGGTATGAAAATTTGATTGTGGTTATAGGTATGATATGCAATTGTGATTGTATAATTTTGGTTGATTCTTTTAGTTTTGAGAATTGCATGTTCATGTAATTAGCAAAGGAATTATATATGCTTAAAAAAATTTTATTTATTAGTAAATTGATGATGGTGGATGGTAGAAAGAGTTCTAAACTCCATACCTCACATCTTATTGCCTTGGAGATTAGGAAGGAGTACTAAGAGTATGAGATTTTTAATAGTGCCCTTACATTACAACATTGTTGTAGGTCTTCATTGTCTTGAATATTGTAGAGTTCAATTTGATTAGGATCCATGATAAAATCAAGTACAACACCAAGGTAAGGATTACTAATTGTTTGGCATCTATAGAAAGACACCTAAGAGTAGTTTGTCCCAAGATGGGAAGTTTGTTAGCATTGTGATGGTAGAACAAGCTGGGAAAATATGCTTTTTGTTTGTTGTGTGAATCAAGCTTTTTCACAAGAAGAATCATATGAGGAAAAGAAAACAATGATTGATTAAATAATTCAAGAATTTGCAAAATTATTTCCAAATGACCTTCCAAAGGGATTATTCTTTGATTGAGGTAAGTCTTTTCAAGATTGAGTTGCTACCAAGTAACCTCCTAGTGCATAGACCAATCTATCAGCTCTCACCAAAGGAGTTAAAAGAACTTTGATTGATTTTTTGGAGAAGGATTTCATATGATGTAATACATCTCTTTGGGCATCACCGGTACTATTTGTACTCAAGAGAGATGTAGTGTTTCAATTCTATATTGATTACCATGGTCTTAATAAAAAAAACCTTGAGAATGAGTATCTCTTGCCTTAAATTGATGACTTGTTATATCAATTAAGTGGAGGAGAATACTTCTCAAAGTTGGATCTTCAAAGTGGCTATTGGCAGATTTCAATTAATGAAGATGTGTAGAAGATTATCTTTTGTGCAAGGTATGTGCATTGTGAATGGAGAGTTTTAACTTTTGATCTCACTAATGCTTTGACAATTTTCATAGATCAAATGCATAGGGTGTTAGAAGGGATATTGGATCAAAATGTGATAATGTTCTTGGATGAAATTTTAATTTCTAGTAAGATGGAGATGAAACACAAGAATTACATATGAGAAGTCTTAACCTAACTATGATAATGAAAGTTCTACTCCAAGAAGTACAAGTATGCCTTTTGGTAAAAAGAAGTTACTTCTTGGGCAATAAGGTTTCAATGAAGAGGATAAATATAGAAGAGGAGAAAATCAAGGCATACCAATTGGCCTATTCCTAAGGATGCTGTAAAATTTTAGAGATTTAATGGTTTGATAAGATTTTACCAATAGTTCATCCATGATTATGCTCATGTAGCCAGAGAATTGATTGATCTTTAGGGAAAGTCAACAAGCTTTGAGTGCACCACCAAGCAAGAAGTAGCTTTCAAGAAACTTAAGGAGACTGTGTCTTCAAGATCCATCCCTCCAACTATATGATCCTCAACTACCTTGTGTGATTGATTTTGTTGCTTTTAACTTTGCAATTAGAATTGTGTTACAATAAGAATCCTAGATAGATTGCATTCCATTGCTTTTTTATCTTGACAATTAAATGCAATAGAAATGAATTATTCCACTTGAGATGAAAAAAAACTAACAATAGTATATGCAACAAAGGTATGACACATTATCTCTTGGAGAACAAGTGATAATATACCTTGATCACAAACTCTTGTTGTAGACTTTACATTTAGAATACATGAGGAGTAGGCATCATCAATGGGAGGAAAAATTATTATTTTTTTATATCAGGTTTAAGTATAAACTTAGAAAGTTTCATTTCATTCTTGATGCCTTGTCACAACAACCTGATTTGAAGATTCCTCATAAATCTTCCATGATAGTAGGAATCACCACGATGTAGATACACTTGAAGGTATATATAAAGTTCAAGAATGATTCACAAAAAGATCCTTTCAATATCTTGTATTGTGAGCCGGCTTGTGTCTCACTCAAGATGAACCTCTAATGGCTATTATGGTAGCGCACCATGGACTAAGAAGTCAAGGAACCCCAACTCCATCATACTCCTCCAAGGCTAACACTCCAAGACTCAAGACATTGCTCACTAGAGAACTCATAAATGAGAGAGAGATAGTTGCAAATGAAAGGATGATGAGTACCTCCTCACCCCTTGTTTATATACTTGTGAAATAGTTACATACCAAAGTTACTAATTACCGCAGTAACTCAAGTTACTAGACTAAAAGTCAAGTAAAGTCAAAAACTAGAAAGGAATATCCATTCACATGTGCATATTCCTTTAAGCATGTGGTCTTATCTTGACCCAACCACTAAGTCAAGGATTCCTTCACATGGGCTATCCTTGGACTAAAGAAGAATCCAAAACAAAAAGGCTTGCGGGTCAAAGAGTTCTCAACTCTTTCCTCAAAGCCAAACACCTAGGAATAATACCAAGTCAACACACTAAAATCCAAAATAATGGTGCTCATCTTCTCTAATTCCTCTTAAGTAAGGTCCCTTCTATCTTAGCATGACTAAATTTAGCTAACCATGACTAATATAGAACCATCCTTTATCTCTATATAAATAATAAAGAAGAGACCGTCAACAACAAGAGCATGTAGAACAAGCACCATTTCAAGAAGGAGAAGAGAAAATTAGATTTTCAAAGCCCAAGTTATTTGAAGGTAAGAATCTCTCAAGCACAATGGAGAATTTTGTGTTTGATTGTGAACATTATTTTGAAGCTACAAATCTTCAAGATGAATGGAGATAAATTCTTTTGGCTTTAAGCTAATTGGATAGAGTGGTAAAACTATGGTGCCAATTCAAAGTGAAGCAAGTTGAATGCTATTTTGTTGCACCAATCTCAACATATAAAGAATTCAAGAGTGCAATAATTAGGAGATTTGAAGCTATAAATATTACATGACATAGATTGGTAAAATTGAAATAAATTGGTTTTGTGAGAAGCTATATCACTCAATTCCAAAACAACATAATGCAAATTCTAAATATACTAGAAGGTGAAGTTTTGGGTTGATTTGTGAGGGGCTTGAAGTCACATCCCAAATTGGAAATGACCATGTGGGACCCCAAACAATTGGAGGATGTCATGCAATGGTTGAGTGCTTTGATTCCTTGGTTACAACAATTTGGTCTCAACCTTGATCTTCACAGAACTTGCCAATACATTACATCTGGGTGAAGGAGCCGGTATAGATGGAGGTTGATGTTATCCAATGGAATCCACTTGGCACTACAAATAGAGAAATATTATAACAAATGGTGGTTGCTTTTTATTATTGCCAAATTGGGCATTACATTATTGAATGTACACTCAAGAATTAATGACCTTGACAAATTACCCAAATGGAGTTTGTTGAGCATGATAATAAGCAAAACAAAAAATCCCAATAGAAAAGTTTGAGTCACCTATTGGGAACTTGATTAATTCCAATAGGATCAAAGGCTTGACCTATACAAGTTTATTTCACTTGCAATGTATGATATCTAATCATGATTGTAATATTTTGGTTGATTTTGGAAGTTCAAATAATTGCATGTCCATGCAATTAAAAAAGAAATTAGGTATTCCTATCAAGCTAATAATTAAAAGTAGATTGATGATGGTAGATGGTAGAAAGGATATTTCATTCTATACCTCACATCTATCAATTTAAAGATTGGGAAGGAGTATTTAGAGTTTATGAGGTTTGTAGAGGCACCTTTATATTATGATGTCATTCTAGGTTTGCTTTGGCTTGAATATCATAATGTTCAGTTTGATTGGGCCTGATTATAAATTCAAGTACAACACCAAGGTAAAAATTACCAATTAGTTTGTCTAGCACCTTTGAGTAAGATGCCTAAGAATACTCAGTCCCAAGATGAGAAGTTTGTCCGTAGAGCAACCATGAAGTAAGCATTGGACAAAGATATTCCAATTTTTGTGGTGTAGATCAAGTAGATTGTGCATGGAGAATCTGATGAGTGCCAAAAGCCTCATCAAACAATGGTTGATCAAATAGTTCAAGAGTTTGAAAATGTGTTTTTGCATGATCTACCAAAGGGATTATGTTCCAATCATGATATGCCCTTCAAGATTGAGTTATTGCCAAGAAGTAATCTAATGAGTAGACCAATCTATTACCTCTCACCAAAGGAGTTGGAAGAGCTTTGAACAACACTAATGAAGTTTTTGAAGAAAGATTTCAGACAACATAGCACATCTCCTTGGGGAGTACCATCACTATTTGTCCAAAGAAGGATGGAGGACTTTGTTTTTATATTGATTATCATGACACCAATAAACAAATAGTGAGGAATGCATATCCTTTGCCTTGAATTGATGACTTCTAGATCAATTGAGTGGAGCATAATACTTCTCCAAGTTAGATCTCCAAAGTGGCTAGTGGAAAATTCTCATTAATAGAAAGGATGTGCAAAAGTTTACCTTTTGCACAAGGTATGGATATTTTTAATGGAAAGTTCTACTTTTTGGGCTCACTAATGCTCTAGTAGTCTTCATAGATCAGATGCATTAGGTGTTGGATGTGCTATTAGATCAATATGTAATGGTTTTCTTGAATGATATTTTAATTTATAGCAAGATGGACGTAGAACACATGAATCACATGCAAGAAGTCCTAAGATGCCTATGTCAATGGAAGTTTTACTGCAAGAAGTCAAAGTGTATCTTTTGGCAAAAGGAACTTATGTTCTTGGGCCATAAGGTCTCATCAAAGGGGATCAAGATAGAAGAGGAGAAAATCAAAGCCATTATTAATTAGCCTACTTCAAAAGATGCCATAAAAATATGGGCATTTAATGGATTACAAGTTTACAAATAGTTTATCCACTATTATGCTCATTTGATTGCACCATTGACCAATCTCTTAGAGAAGACCTTAAGCTTTCAATGCACCACCAAGAACAAAGAAGCATTCTAGAAGCTAAAACATATGGTGTCTTCAAGTTCCATTCTTCAACCATATGATTCTCAACTACCTTGTGGGGTTGATTTTGATACTTCTAACTTTACCATTGGAGCTATGTTGAAGTTGGAATTTTTAGATGGGTTACTCTTATTGTCTTTGTGTCTCATCTACTAAACACCATACAAGGGAATTACTTTTCTCAAGATCAAGAACAACTAGCAATGTTATATGCCACCAAGGTATGGAGGTATTATCTCTTGGAGAAACTAGTGATCATGTAAATCAATCAAAAATCCTTGTTGTAGACATTATATTTGGAGCACATGAAGAGTTGATATCAGCAATTGGGGGAACAACTATAGTTGTTTGACATCAAACTTGAGTACAAACATGGTAGGTTCCATGTCATCCTCAATGCCTATCACAACAACTTGATTTGAAGACTCTTCCTCTCTTCACAATGGCAATTACAATAGTATCAATTGACTCAAAAGTCCAAATTGAGTTTAGGACTATTTTACCACAAGATCCCTTCTTTCAAATAGTACAAGGTCATCTTGCAACATAAAACAAGGAATACAACACCTCCTTCAAGGAAGATCTTCTATCTGGTGAGAACCAAATCTATATTCTAGCTAAGGGTGATCTATGACTTGTGCACCTTCAGGAAGCCCATGACTTACCAATTATTAGTCACATGCGTGTGGACAAGGCCTTAGGTACCCTACAACACCAATGGTGGTGGCACAACATGGTACAAGAGATTTGAGAGTTTGTCCAATCTTATTAGAGTTGCCAACGCAGTAAGACTAGTAAACAAAAACCGAGTGGACTCCTTCAACCACTTCCTATCCCATTTGCTTGATGGGAACACATGAGCTTAGATCTCATTGCATCCTTATCCAAGACAAAGCAAGGTCACACAAAAATCTTGGTGTTTGTTGATATGTTTAGTAAGCAAATCTATTTGGCACCAACCTTTAATATAGTGGATGCTCCAACATTGGACTATATCTACTTCAACAATGTCTTAAAGCATCATTGGATGCCTCATGTACTCATCTGACCATGATCCTTGATTCATTGGAAAATTTTGGCTGTCATATTTCCCACTGCTTGACACCAAGTTTGCTTTGTCCATTGCCTATTATCCTCAAACTGATGGACAAACCAAATGTGCAAATCACACCGTGGAGGATATGCTTCATACCTTGTTAAAATTCACCATACCAATTGGGATGAAATATCTTGCAATTGTTGAGTTTGCCTACAATAACTCCAAGTAGGCAAGCACCAAATTCTTTCCCATTTTCCTTAATTTTGGCCAAGACCCACTTGTTCCAAATTCCTTTCTTGCTCATCCTCTATCTCATGTTCTTCATACTTCTACTGCCTTGACCACAATATCCAATCCTTACAACAAGCCAAATCTCATCTCCTTGTTGCTCAAAATCATCAAAAACAATATGTGGACCAATATTGTTGTGATCTCACCTTTCAACTCAGTGATAAGGTCATGCTTTCTTCTAATAACCTACCCTTCCCACTTGATACCCAAGTTTGTAAACTTACTTCTAATTAGATGGCTCCATTTGATATCACCCAAATCATTTCTCTTGTTGCTTATCAACTTGCCTTGCCTTGGCATATGCAAATCCACCTTGTCTTTCATATTTCTAAGCTGAAACCTTTTGTTTCTAATCCGTCTTCCTTTTCCTTTTGTACCCAACTCCATCTTCCTCCCATCCCTATCAACAATCATGAGCAATATGAAGTTGATTTTATCCTTGCATGTTGTCACATTCAAGTGCACCAACAACATACTGAGTATAAAGTCTTTTGAAAAGGGTATCTCCTTCATGATGCCACTTGGGAGCCTTTTTCTCATCTCCATGATGCACAAATAGCTATCCAAGAGTTTGAAGCTTCCATGGTGACAGAGATGTCATCAATTGGCAATGGGGGAATATGTAAGAATGTGGAGTTTATAAACAAGTTAGTTGAGACTAACAGAGTAGCAAATTGGCTAAATTAGCCAAGAATTATAAGAACATTCTAGAAGTATCTAGGAAGCTACTTGGTACTTTCCAAGTGATAGGTAATGCGTATACCATGTAGTGACTTTTAAGAGGAAGCTTTTTTGGAAGCTTCTTGGGTAGCTTAGCTTGCATGCCCAATAAGTAGCTTTTAAAAGAAAATTTCTTGGGAAGCTTCTTGACTAGCTTAGTTTGCATGCCAAGTAGGTGACTTCTAGAAGGAAGCTTCCTACTTAGCTTAGTTTGCATTCTAAGAGATAGCTTTTAAGAAGCTTCTCAAGAGCCTTGTCTCTTTTATATAAATACCAAAGCCCCATGCTAAATATTTGGAGTTTCCATTATTCAAGAGTCCCAATGTAATCTTCCATTCTCCTATATCTCTCCTGTCTTTTACATGGATGGTATGCCATGGACATGGCAAGTTTGGTTTTGAAGATACCAAAGAGTGTTCTCTAAAATGAACTAGTGAATTGAGTACCCCAATATGTGATAAGCACTCAAGAAAGACCATGGTGAGAGAAAACTACAGCTAATTATAATTGAGCTAGTTATGGAGCAGTCACATCCTTGGTCATAGGACACACATGAATCATTTTGTTGAGTTGGTCTACAAAGACTACAATGAACTCAAATCTTAAGGTGATCTTGGGGAATTTTCACAAATCAGATCCATGCTAACATGCTCCTAACATTGTGTAGAAGTAAGAAGGAATCTTGCAGGAGCCTCATTAGAGGTTTTACTTTCTTGATAGAGTAGGCAAGTTCAAACCTACTCAATTGTGTTGTTAGTCATCTGAGGCCAATAGTAATGGTGTTTAATTGCATCTAAGATCCTGTCCACTCCAATGTGACTTGTAATGATTGAATCATGATACTTAACTAGGATGGTGGTTCTTAGGTCTTGAGCATCAAGGATCCATAACTTGCAATCATGAAAGGTGGGTCCTTGGGTATTGGTTATGTCTTTGGATGATTGAGCTCCTATAATCTATGGTCTAATCTTCATAGCAATAGGTTCATCTTGACCTATACCACCATATTGTTTGCCATTGCATTCAAGTAAGTGCATATGCAAGTTTTTTTTTACCTTCCACATATGTGATTGTCATGTTGAACAGTTTTCTCCATTCTACCCAAAAGTTCTATCAAGAAGATAGATTCTTTTGTGTCTCAAGGAAGACTAGAGGTTTATGGTTATCTCCACCACAAATACCTTCTTGCCAAGATAGTGCTTCCAATGCTTGGTTGCAAAGACAATAGCCAACTCTTCTTATTTAGTGGTGTGATAGTTGCACTCTATTGATAACAAATTTTGAGAGAAATATGCAACTAGGTGCCATCCGTCATTCCATTCATGTTGTAGGATTGCTCTTATTGCAATGCTTGATGAATCTATAACTAGCTTGATTGGATGTTTTAGGTCATACCATTTCAAGATTGGTGCATGTAGTAATGCATCTTTTAGTTCTTGAAAGGAAATTTCATATGCAATTTCCTACATCCACTTCTTCCTCTTGCCAAGTAGTGCCATTATAGGTTGTGAAACCTTGAAAAAGTCCTTGACAAATCAACAATAGAACACCATCGATTTCAATAAACTCTTGAGTTGAATTTGACCTTTTAGAGAACACCATTTTTGGAATGACCTCTATTTTATCTATTAATACTTGGATACCTTTTGCATTTACTTTATGCCCCAATTAATCTACTTAAGACTTGCCAAACTCACAATTTGAGACTTTGGCATATAATTGGTTCTATTGCAAAATTTGGAGTAATTTTTGCAAATGTTGCATGTGATCCTTCATTTTCCTATTGTAGACTAAGATGTCATCAAGGAAAATGATAATAGATTTATCCAAGTATGGGCAAAATATGTCATTCATCAAACTCATGAAAGTGGTTGGTGCATTGGTGAGACCAAACGGCATCACCTGGTACTCAAAGTGACCATATCTTGTTTGAAAGGAAATATTGTGTGTCTTCTTCTATGAGCCTAATTTGGTTATAACTGCTATGTAGATCAAGTTTGGTGAAGTGTCTTGCCTCATTGAGTTGATCAAACAAGTCATCCATGCAAGGTAATGGGTTTTTTTCTTCACCATTTGTTGATTGAGCCTCAATAGTCAATGCACATGCACATTGTACCATCCTTCTTCACAAACAAGACAAGAGCACCATATGGTGATATTTTGGGTTGGATAAACCCTTTCTACAACATATCCTTGATTTGAGCCTTGCACCCTTCCAACTCATGGAGTGATAGTCAATATGGGGCCTTACAAGGAGATGTCTTCCTAAGAAGTGTCTTAATTTTATGATCTACTCTCCTTTTTGGTGGTAATCTTGAGGGTAAATCATCAAAAAAGACATCTTGAAACTCACTGACCAAATCTTTCAAATTCTCAAGAATTTTTCTATCAAGTTGTGCACTTTGGACTTCTTTTGTTAGACCCATGAAACATCTATTGTCTTATTGATAGTTATTTTCTCTATGACATAGAGATATAGTTCTTGCCTTTGCAATCTTTTTTTATGTGCAATGATCTTCCATGGGCTAGTTGTCACTATTTTCTTCCTCCAATCAACCGTGGGGTTGAGTGCTCTACCATAGCATGCTTAAGATTATATCACAATGAGCTAACTATATCACTTGCCACTCAATTTCTTCTTGATACTCTCCTATAGAGAGTGCTATCATTTTAGGTAACAACTCAATCCTCTCTATTTAAGTAACTCTACTTCTTTATTCTCATCCTTCTCTTGTTCCATCCCCAATCTTATTGCAATAGAGCAAGACAAGAAATTCTTTTTTGCTCTAAGTTCTATCAATACTCTCACTTGATTGCCTCTAGGATTCCATTTATGACAATAAGTTGTGCATTTATCTTCCTCAACCTTGCACACTTGTTCTCTTGCTCCCCCCACTTTTAGTCTTTCCCATTGAGCCAATAAGGCTATAAGGTACATCTTTTGGTGATTTTTGCTTTCCAATGAGATTTTGGCATCTTCTTCTTCAATTTGTCTCTCCAAATTTTTCAATGATCACTTAATCACTTAATTAATTGATTAATTGTACGGAGGCCAAGAGCCCCTAAGAACATGAACATGACAATTGATTGCTATATGCCTAGCTTGGCTGCAATTGTAATAATGTTGTTGTTTTGCTCAAGCTCCTTCTCCTCATGGGACTCCATCTCTACTTTCTTTGACTAGTCCTTGTTCTCCTTAGAGCGGTCATGCTCCTTGGTCTCAAAAACAAATGTTTCTCAATTCCATAGGAATTGGTCCGCCAAAGTGCAGTGTTTGATAGTGTTGAGTCAAGACTATCCCTTCACCTCTGCCAAGCACTCATTCTATTCTCCAAGCACACACAATGGCTTCAAAAACAGTTCAAGGATTTTGTACCATTACCTCTTGGTGAATTTTCTCTTTTAACCCTCGTTTGAAAATTTCAAAAGCTTTTGCTGGATTGATATTTGTTATTGCAACCTGTAGATTGAGAAATGCTTCCATGTACTCTTGTATGTTGTTCTTTTGCTTCAACTCTTATAGTCAAGTTTGAGCCATCTACATGGAATCCATGGACTGAAAATTCTTTAGTTGCCTCCTTGCATTGTTGTCCAAGTGATCTCTCTTCATTATGCCAACACTAATTGTTCCTTGGCATCATACCAAGTGAATGCTTTATTAATCAAGTATCCACATGCAAACATGATTATGGAATGATTGATGATCTTAGTTATGAATAATCAAAAATATTAATTCATTCTTGAAATCTAGTTTTCCATTACTCCCATGGAATGTTGTCCCTTGTAAGGTTCAATGTTGCATGTCTTCTTCACCCATAGTAACAATGTGGCTTCATTGTTGATTGGGGTTGGTGTCATTAGCACTAGTGACTCTCAAGGTACTTTGGCCACTATTACTAGGTTTTGGGATGACTCCACTTCTTGAATTATATGGTCTTTCCTAAAGGTACATATTTTGACTTTACAATGCCTCCATTGTCCTCTTTATTTCTTGAAACTTGTTCAAGTTCAAATTGCAATAACTTGAGAGTTTTTGTAAGAGGATGTTGGTGATGGAGTAGATTCTTAAATCAGAGTATTTAGCAATGGTAAGAAAAAATTTAAAGGAGGATAGACCAATGAAGTCTATAAAAATTTTAAGCAAACCTCTAGAAATTTCCATTGTGGTTTATATTGCATATCCAATTACCTTAAGAGTAGGAATCTAGAGTTCTAGCTTTGGGTTTGGAGTTTGTTGGATACCTCCTTGCTAGAGCAGATTTGTGATAACCTAATGCTAGAACTTAACCCTAAATCTATCATGTTATGGTTTTGTAGCCAATGTATTTAGTATTGTTTATCTCCATATTATTTGAGTAGCTCATACAACAGATCTCATAGTTGAGCTACTACCATGTGAGCAATCTACTTACATTTAAGTGATTGGCCACATGGATTATGATTATGTACACTTTGAGGCTTTGATATGTATAGGTGGTTGAGATTTGATGGACAAGTGTGGTTTAGTTTTAGGAGTCTCAATCAGGAGAATGACATTGAGAGAGAGAGAGAGAGAGAGAGAGAGAGAGAGAGAGAGAGAGAGAGAGAGAGTTGTAGTGGAGTGTGAGAGCTAGACTGTTGGAGGAAGAGTTGAAACAAGAGATGTTCCATGGTCTTGATCTGCCAATCCCAAATCCTTTTCTCATCAAGCTTTAGATTTTTCACCATGATCACTTTTGAGCTTAGATGGTAGTTCTCAAGTTATTGCACTTTGTTGATGAAAAAGTGATTCATGTTGGTAGTGTGGATGGATTCTTGCACAATGGAACAAAAATTTGATTGCATTAAATGAAATAAAGTCCTCCTTGCTATGTAGGATCAGCATTTTATAGTCTTGATAAAACTGGTCTGTCCTTCATCCATCATGGCAGTTGGTGAAAGGTGACAATCACCTCCCAAATGTGTGTTGTTTGTCATCAATAGTCAAGAGTACAATTGCTAGCTGTGCATGCAAGAGGAAGACATGAGAGAGAGGAGGGAAGTTCTACGGTGCAGCATTTGGTGGCACTTAATTTGACGGCAGAAGTTCATATTGATAGAACTTTATATTACCTGAACTTTGTAACAAATGATCTTTGTTGTCTTTGTATTCTTAGGATTGTTCCTATTCTTGATCTTTGCAAGATATACAGGCCCCCAAGCCATGTCAAGATACAAACACTTGATCATTGTATCATTGAACTAGGTCTTGGTTGTTGTATGAGGGATTTAATTACTTTGCAAGGGGCTCATTTAACGACTAACACCATTTTTTGGCTTTATTCACAACCTTTTGCATTATTATGCACTAAAACTACTAAACTAATAGAAAACACAAGAGTTTGCTCCAAAGGAAGCATAGGTGGGTCACTACACAAGCCAAAACCTTTGCTCTTGAATAAATGTTCTTAAGATGGTGCTCAATCTTGCAAAAGAATTTGATTATTATCATATCACAATATCTCTTTGTTGTCAATTACCTTTTCATGTTGATGATATAGTTTTTGAAGAAAATCATCTTTGCTGTCATGTGAAATGAGAAGATCTAATTTTTTATACACATCTTATATCCTTTTCATCTCATGAGAATGGTCTCTCACAATAAAGACCATAAATATCAAAAGAAGATCATCTTGAGCTTAGCAAACCTTTGATGGTATTCTTTATTCCCAAAACTTAAACAAGGAATTGTTGAACACTTTACACTAAAAGGTGTAATATGGGTGGTAATTTTTTCATGCACAAAGTCACTAGTTTTTCAGTGTCTTATTATAAAAATATGTCAGAAAATTTTATTTTAAATAAAAGCCAAACAAGGTATAAAAATAAGAATATATTATGTTAGAATAATTATAATTTAGGGATGTAATCTATCATAAAATAGAATACAATTATATCAAATATATCTCCAACTAATAAATAATTCTATGAGATGAAGTATATTCAAGATAGAAGTAAATATAACGGGATTACTTCCTTGTCCTGGAACTTGGAAATAGAGTTATTCTCTCAAACTCTAAGTCCAGTAAAATGCGAAGTGCATCCATGCTCAGTAAAGTTATGTTATTCTGCTTCCGGACTCGAGATCTACTACACCAAGGTTTATTACCGGGGAGAAGAGGAAGTTTTTGAACAACATTATATTCAGTCTTCGGACCAAAGAAGCACCAATAAATCTTGTGATTAATCTAACGGTTGAACGTTAGAGTTTAGGGTATCTCCGGAAGTTTTGTCAAAAAAAATTGTTTTGAAAAAATCATCTCTCATTCCTTTTCCATTTATGAAATTTGTTAAATTCATAGATTATAAAGAAGATGAAAAGAATCCCATCGTAGAAGATCACTCGAGAACAATCTAAGTGGAAGAGGCTGTAAGGGGATTACTAAATAAATAAATAAGATAAACCAATAAGTACAATATTTAAAATTCTATTTTTTCATTGTATCATGTGTATAAGTTTTAGGATATTTAGATTGTCCTTTTTTTAAATCACAATTGTTGATATTGCAAGCATTATTTAAAATTATCATGTACAACTTCATTACACATGATCATCTTAGATAATCATTGCAAGTATCAACAATTACAATTTAAAAAAAAAGATTTATAACTGTATTTAATTTTATACACATGATACAATGATAATCTACAATGAAAAATAAAAAATTATATATATATAATTTAGAACCAAAAATTAACAAAACCTGAAACATTGAATCAATTAAAATTTCAAAATTTCAAAAGACTCAAACTGAATGGAGGAAGCCCCATGTTTTATCTCACCAAGATGAATAGTGAAACAGATTGGGTAAAGAGCTCCATATTATGAACATAACCGCAAATATTAGACACTTGTGAGAAATGTGTGAAAAATGTGCTATATATAAATGCTCGAATGTGCCAATCGCTTGATGCATGTCTTGCGATCAAGGTTGGGTATAGGTTGGGTATAGGTTGCCATGTTATTGACAAAAGTACTCTTTTGGACAAGTTTCTTGTAGCTTCCTCCATGGATTTGCTTGAAATGGTCATTGTCTTCTAGATAAATCCAAAATTTGACCATCATGGTGAGAGACCATTCTAAAATTATTTTTATCCATTGCTTTTGATATGGACCCTAATGGACTTGATGACATCATGTTTGAAACACCATGTTCCAAATATCTTGAAATTTCATTGCATGAGAAGGTGAAATGATGGTGTAAGAATCTAAAGTGGAATTGTAGGGATTGAGACTCAACTTTGGATAATCAATTCCCATGCATGTGGGTGTGTGCAATTTATACTTATTACGTACAAAGCTGTTGTACTTACATTCTCTTCTAACTTCCCAAAATGTTGACATGCTAGCAATTGTGGATGCCTAAAACTTGGATTGAGCTTTCCTATTTCAAATTTCAGTTCCAAAAATTGATTGAAAACTATAGAAAACTAGCAAACCAAACACACAGTGAATTCCAAAAATAATTAACAAAGCCACTACAAACCTTTTGGAAAGACCAAGATTCCAATGTTTTTGAAATTTCATTCATCTTGGGATGAGTGCAAGTAAGTGTACTTCAAATTCTCAAGCAAGAGTGTACTCTTGACAAGTTGCATTCACGCCATGTAAATTAATGATAGTTATACCTTGCTTATTAATATTAGTCACAATTCATTCCTGATTTTGGCCTATAAACTTCCGGTAAGAGTGAAAGCAGAAATGGATAGTAAGGTAGGTAAAGACTAAAGATATTTTATGGATGTTTCCTCTTTTGAGTGAAAATTTTTATGGGTGTGGTGAAATTTTATGGGTATCCTCCATGACCTATAAAAACATCCCATGAAAGTCAATTTTGAAACCCCTTACTATCTCTTGATTTCTCTTCTCTCAAAACTACAACTCAAGAATATCAAAAACTCAATGGCTCTCTCTTCCCTCCCAATTTTTTCCCCTTTCTCCTCCCTCTCCATTGTCTCCCAATTTCTCATCACCAAAAACTACAACTCAAGAATGATTGTCTACCAATCTCTCTTCTCCCAAAAACTCAAAACTATAAGTCAAGGAAAAGAAAAACTTGATGGAAGTTGAGTTTATAAAACTTCTTCCTTCTCAAGAAGATGTCTCAAATTTCTAAATTGGTAGCTATATCCAATAGAACACCCAATTGACTTGTCACATGTTGGGTATGTGTTTGCCCCCCAATACATACTTTAAACATTGATAGACACCCGACCACCTAATTGACTTTTCATGTATCAAATATTAAATATGCATTTTCACCCCAATGCATCCTAGCTTTATTATTAAAGTTAACCCCAAAATCTTTTAGATACTAATGCACACTAGTAGCATGTATCAACATATACCAATGCATACTATAAATGCATACCGAAAAATTATAATAAACACTTGTGCATAGTAGTGCATACCTCCAAACAACATGAACATGAATGGATATCCACTAATTGAAAAAGATGATTTTTGAAAACAATTGAATGCATGCATAAAAACAAAGCACAATTTTTTTTTATTGATTATTCAAACACACAAAGTGATGAATGTTATTCATTCTCATAATGAATTCAAGAGTCTACCACACTAGAAGTTGAAAGCAAGACAATTCTGCATAACTTCTCTACCTTGTTCAAGCCCAATCCCAAGTGGAGGACCAAGGTTTGTTCCTTCTATATCAATTTCATTAGTGAAGTCACCATCCTCTTCTAACCATATTTCCAATTGATTGACAAAAAGATTATGGAGAATTATACATACACTAATCTACCTCAATTGGTAAGCATTTCTACTTGGATCCTTGATTTGAACTCTCAATTCTCTTAAAAAATGTCATTGTACTTTTGAGCACTCCTATACAAATTTTCATTTACCATATAGGTCCATGCCAAACATTTGTTGAATAGATGTTTGTCTTCTATTTATGCTTGCTTGAAAGGTGGTACTAGATGACTCATTGGGACATAACCAGTATCACCAAGGAGATATTAATTATGCTCAAAGAAATGGCAAGCTCCTTTATGATTTAAATTACCCCAAATTAGAAATTTCCTCAAGTAGGTCATGTCATAATATGAGCCTAGCATTCCTATGAATAATAAAAACATAAAATTATTAATACCAAAACATGAGCATTAAAACACATTACAATTATCTATGAGCATCATTATTATTATCATTATCATCATCATTATTTTTATCATGCACTACATGCATGATTAAAAAAACCCCTTACTTCCCATGAAGTGTATTATACTTCTTTTATCATCACATATGACTTGCATGTTAATTGAATAGGAGCACTTGTGGCTAAAATACAATTCTTTATCCATGGTAAGTCTTGCTGCTAAAGGAAACAACTATAACCTATAGCCGGCAAATCTTCTACCAATGAACTTAGCACAAAGAAGGAATATAAATTGGGAGGACAAACTCACAGCACTATGAAGCAAGTTAGAAACAACCCAAGTGGAAGAAAAGGCAGTGGAGACACAATATGATAATTTGAAGCATTTGACTGACCTTTGCATCTCCAATCTATCTATCAACCTGAAACAACAAAGGAAAAGGTGTTGGAACAAGACAAGCAGATTTTTCAAGAAATGACCAAAGAGTTGAGTTCCAAAAGAGCCAACCTAGCCAACAAATGATCTGGGCTCCTCACCACTATCAATCATACAATTATCAAGCCACTAAGTCAGTTGGAATGCATGGCCAACAAAACCTCCCAACAAATGAAGGTGAAGGACTTGCACACTCAAATTGATGCATTGGAGAGGAAGTCGTACTCAAACAAGCAACTTAAATTCTTGTCTATGATGCTCCAAAGCCACACCAATGCCAAGTTTGAAGAGACCTGGTCTAGCTTCAAATAAATCATTAAGAGTAATCAAAAGGAGCTTGCTGACCTTGTTTGTATCTGCAAAGGAGCTGGAGTTTGACCCAAGTCCCACCTGCTCCTCTTAATGGAGAATAACAACAAGAGCCCTTGTTTCATGAAGATGGGCATGATAATTTTGTCACCTAACAAGAAGACTTCATTTTGTACATGCCAACAACAACTTTATTTTCATAGCCTTAAGAAGTTTGTAGATGTACATAATGTGTAAAAAGGTAACAGGGCCCAACCTATATGTAGGTCAAGCTTGCTCAAGGTAGATGACCTCTGACTTAGCTGATTACATCCATGGCTACCTACCATTAGGTTTAGGGTTAGGATAAGATACAATTAAGATTGAGCAGTTTAGATGTACTTAGGAAATTTCCATGTAGTGTAGCCATATGGTTCTTTCCTTAGCCAAGTAGGAAATATATGAAAGGGTTAGGCTTGATGTTCATTGGACCTATTTGGTGCATTCTTCTTTTGCAAGTAAAATATGAAGTTTATACCACCATGACTCATGAGTCAGTGTATGCATATTAGTCTGCCCTCTAAATGAATGATTGTACGCTTAACTTGTTTAGGAGTGAAATTTTTTGAGGATGAACCTTGTCATTGGAGTCCAATGGTGCATTTGTGTGAGACTACGGAGTGACTCTCTATCAGCTTGGCCAAAGGCAAGAATGATATGGGAATAGGATTGCACAGCCTTGACTACTTGTCTAGCAACACTCCAAGATAGGATTGAGTAGTCACAATCAGTTCTATGTGCCTTTGCAGTCCACTTCCACTCATGGCAAATCATGCCACCTTTACACACCAAAACTACCAAAAAATTAAAGCACATCATGAGGAGGATAATCCTGATAGTTTTTTGTGGGAGTTTAAGACTATTTAGTTGCAACCTAAGAAGATATTGATGTTTTGTGCTATCATCTATGAAGATGGCTCAACAAGAGGCCTTCATGGCTCTTTTAAGGAGAAGCTAATAGAAGCATGAATAAATGAAACCGTCCAATTGGAAGAAATTGTTCCATGTATATGTGGGTACATCCTCAATGGCCATTAAGGCCATTCCTAGTCAGAAAGACAACAAGGAAAAGGACTACCCCATATATTATGCCAACCAGCAACTATCTCAAGCCGAATGAAACTATATGACTATGGAGAGGGAGGCCTAAGGAATGGTGTACACCTATAAAAAAATTTGGCACTACCTACTTGGTTACAAATTTGTATTCCATGTGGATTACTATGCCTCTCAACATTTGGTCAAGAAACTTGATCTGTTCAAGAGGATAGCTAGGTGGATACTACTTTTGCAGGAATTTACCTAGACCATGCAAATACAAAAAGGATTCCACCATGAGAATGCTGATTTTCTATCACAACTCAAGGAAGACCAACAAGAAGTACTCAATGATGACTTCCTTGATAAGGAGATCTTCCAAATTTCCACCAAATGACCTATGAGGTATGGCCATGAATATACATACCTTCACATGCTCCAATATCATGCAAGATTGGACCTAGAGCAACAAGTGGTATTTTACCACAAGATGGGTCCTTACAAGTTGAAGTAAAATATTCTATTTAGACTTAGAGGTGACAAAGGGCTCCACAGATGCCTAGAATCATATGAAGTGGGAGGAGTCATCCAAGCACTTAACTTAGAAGCGACCAAAGGACACTATGCAGTCAAGAACACCATGAAGAAGATATTGATGACAGGCTATTGGTGGCCTACCATGTACAAACATGTGCACACTTATATCAAAACCCACAATGTGTGCCAACAAACAAAGCAACCAACCACAATCTCACAATGGCCATTATGCCCATCTTGCCCTTGGTGCCATTTGAGAAATGGGGGATAGATTTTGTTGGTACCATCTGACCCAAAAAGAAGACTACCAAATGATGTTACATTCTTGTCTACATGGACTACGCTATGAAAATGGTGGAATCAAAGGCCACCCAACAAGACAATGCCAACACAATGGCCAAGTTCTTCTTCCAAAACATCATCTCCTAATATGGGTGCCCGCTAGAACTTGTTAGTGATCAAGGGGTGCAATTCCTCAACAATCTCTTGGAATTGCTCACAAATACTTCCAGATCAAGCATTGCTAGACCATCCCATATGACCCAAAGGCCAATGGCCTTACAAAAAAAGCTAACAAATTGTTGTGCAAGATCTTCAACAAGGTCACAATCAACTACACATACGATTGGGACACAAAATTGCTTGTGGCATTATGGGCATATCATAAGGCCAAAAAGATCACCACAAAATAGACCCCTTACTTTCTCACATATTGTACACATCTGGTCTTATCTATAGACTTCAAATCCTAACCTACCAGATCATCTATAAAGATCACATGTACAAGGAAGATAGCCAAGAGGCTCATTTATTGCAACTAACCTTTGTGGAAGAAGAAGAAAACGAGTTGCTCAAATGACCTACCACCAACTGCAAAGGCATCAAGAACTCGATGACAAATGAGTTAGGCACATGTCTATGACCAATGGTGATCTTGTACTCCTATCAATAGCAAGCATCACCTTTTTCCAAGGAAGTTACACCTATAGTGGATCGGGACCTACAAGGTAGATATAGTGTATGACAACAGATTGTTACAACTATCCAACCTTGATGGTAACACTTTTGCCACAAAGGTTAACAAATGGTAGATTTGTAATTATTACTACTAAAAAATAAAAATAAAAATAGTGTAATAATAGTTCATAAGAATGCTCATATTTTAGGAGCATGCTATATCACAACCCACTTTGTTATGAGCTTTGTTTTTTCTTTGGTTTTTTTTTTTATGTAAATAGTCCAAATCATACCCTTGGAGGTATCATTTGCAAGAAGTGAAGATTTGTAGGAGGTCATGTTCTTGCAAAAAAAAATGCAAGATGCCTTAATGAAAAAGATTTCCCATGGCTGCCTGACAAAAATAAGACATGACTCATTTTGTGGCTAGACCCATTTTGGTTCCATTCTATCAAACTTTACAATGGGGATTCCTTAATGAAACAAGCCACCACACTATGAGGAAACTCCAACTTCACAAGTTTCTATGGAACAATAGGAGCAGTGATGACTTTCCAACAAATCCAAAACTTTGTTGATTTCTGCTATTATTTCAAGGACACACAAAAAGATGCATGTGCTGCCAAAGAACCATTGGTGACCATTCCATGCCCAATCTCATATGTACAATGGATGATTGCTTCACCAACTGCCATGATAGAAGAAGGGTGGACCCCACTTGATGGGACTATGAAAAAGCCAACTCCAATGTGCAAGGCAAATCTTTCTACAATTTTAACTTTTCAATTTTCACATTTCTTTCTCATTTCTCACATTTCTCTCTCTCTACAACCTCCATCTCTTGAGATGTTTCACAGGCAAGTTCTACAACAAATTGTCAAATTTTGTTGACACTACTAGGAGCTTGGGATGTGAAATTGCCAAACATAGTGGTAATTGAATTGTTGCACAAAATCAATATTCAATCATGATGGGAATAAATTGTAGAAGGACGGATCAAAGTAAAGAGAAGTGAGCTAGTGAAAATCTTGAGTAAAACTCTCAAGATTTCTAAGTAGGGATTATATTGTCAAAATAACTACATCAAGAAAAGAAAGATAGGTTTCTTGCTATGGGATGGGGGTCTTGCAGATGAGACCATGCTATAAGAAATTCATAACAATGCAAATAATTTGATTGGAAAGTCATTACAAGAGTGTCCCATGATGTGGAGGGAGGACCATTGGCAATGGGTGTTGAGAGTGGATTGCTCTCTATTTGGGGAAGTTCATATTGATACTCACACAACAAACCCAACAAATGACTAAAGTAGATAACTGATGATTTTTTCATTGAGTGGAAAGCCACAAATATGTCTAAGATTGAAGACATGAAGGATGCAACTCAATGTAATATCACCAAAACAATAATGAGGTTGTTTCCTTTGAAATGAACAAACTACGTGAATCAGAACCAAGCTATCTTCCTCTAGCTTGTACACAAGAAGAGGTTAGTTCATTGGGCAAGGATGTTTCATGGATGAGTGATCTAGGTGCTTGAAGAAATGACATAAGGTTATGCCACTATCATAACTCCTTTTATTATTCATCTCTACATTGATACAAACTTGATAATGGACAAGGAGAAGGAGAAGTTTCCATCCCACTTGCATCATCTAGCTTACTTCAGCAAGGACCCCAACTTGGCAAAGGAAATCACCAAGTACCACAAAGTGGACAAAGAATATACTTAGACCAGAAAATTCATGCAAGTGGTAGAGACATACAACTTGATTACAATTTGAGGAAAGACTCCAATGGCCCAAGCAACGGTTCAAGCTTCCAAGAAGCAAAAAATATCCCAAATGCCAAAACCTTCATCAAAAGATAGCATGAGTAAAATTGTGTCATTCAAGTTGACTCAAGAGGCATGCTTATCATCAAGAAAGGTGCCAATTGATGAACAAGTTGTAGGTGTTGCTTGGAGTACAAAGTCAAGGAGTAAAGAATCCTTCATGTAGTTTTTTGTCTCCCATAGTGGATAAAAACAAAGAAGGCCCAAACAATGAAGCACAATCATCACTCCCACTTAATGACAATGAATTACCTCCAATAGGGAAGAGGAAGATGCTAGCTTTGGAACCCATTCCAACTGGTGCCCCATTGTTCACTTTGGTTCCTAATGAGGGGAGGCATCTTGTTACAAAATTAAATGTATAAAAAAAACTCACACGGTGGCAGATTTCATCAAGGCACAAAAGACAATGAGGTGAAGACATCATGCAGGGTCTGATGAACCAAAAAAAAAACCCTATTGTCTCTAGGATGTGAAGGACCAGCAGATGGAGATGGTGTCATCACCAATGCCCCATCTCCAACCAACTATAACAAAGCAAGAAAGGATGAGGAGTGGCCCCGACTTGCAAAACAAAGGAAGCAACTATCCTAGGCCATGACAAGAATTTTGTACCCAAAACAAAGAAGGCACTACAAAGAAAAATGGGCAAGGATGGTGTTTCTTTGCCTTGGCTTATAGTAGCATACACCATCCACATGATGACACCGGCAATAGAGGCATTGGAAGAGCTTCTACCGGTATACCAAAAGTTGGATCCAAATCTTTAGGAACCATTGGCCCTCATCTAGCACTTGTATCGCTTGGTCCAAACCTGGACAAATGAAAAGGAAAAGGAAAGAAAGAAGTGAAAGAAAGGAGTTCCAAAGGGAGGAACTAAAATGGCAAGAGGAGTATGACAAATTAATCCATGGCTTAACAAAGGAGGTTGATGACTATAGCCTACAAATCTTCCACCAACAAACTCATCATGAGGAAGAAATAAAAAATTGAGAAGGCAACCTTGCAATGCTATGAAGCAAGTTAGAAATGACCCAAGCAATGCTGACACAATATAATAATTGGAAGGATTTGATTGACCTCCATATCTCTAACCTATTTACCAACCAGGAAAACATGTTGGAACAAGACAAGCAGATTTGTCAACATGTGACCAAAGAGTTGAGTGCCAAAAGAGCCAAGCTAGACAAAGAAAAATCTGGGCTCCTCACCACCATCAGTCATACAACCACATAGCTACTAAGTCAGTTGGAATGCATGGCCAACAAAACCTCCCAACAAACAAAGGCAAAAGACTTGTGCACTCAAATTGATGGGCTAGAGAGGAAGTTGTACTCAAAAAAGCAACTCAAATTGCTGTCTACAAAGCTCTAGAGCCCGACTAATGCCAAGTTTGAGGAGACTTGGTCCAACTTCAAATGAATCATGGAGAGTTATCAAAAGGAGCTTGCTGACCTTGTTTGTATTTGCCAAGGAGCTGTGATTTTTACCCCAAGTCCTACTTGCTCTTCTTGCCAAAGAATAACAGTGGAAGCCTCGTCTTATGAAGATGGTCAAGGTCATTTTTGTCGCCTAACAAGAAAACTTTGTTTTGTACATGCCAACAAAAACTTTGTTTTTGTAGCCTTAGGAAGTTTGTAGATGTACATAATGTGTAAATAGGTAATTGGGCCCAACCTATACATAGTACAAGCCTGTTTGAGCTGATTACATCCGTAGCTACCTACCATGAGGTTTAGGGTGAGGATAAGATATGATTAAGATTTAGTAGTTTAGATGTACTTAGGAATTTCCATGCATTCTAGCCATTGGATGTTTTGTGGCCAAGTAAGAAATGTATAAAAGGCTTAGGCATGATTTTCATTGGGCCCATTTAGTGCATCCTTTTTTTGCAAGTAAAATATGAAGTTTATACCATCAAGACTCATGAGTCAATGTATGTGTATTAGTCTACACTTTTTATGAATGATTGTATGCTTAACTTGTTTAGGAGTGACAAATTTTAAGGACAAACCTCAGCACTAGAGTGCGGCGGAGCATTCATGCAAGATTAAAGAGTGGCTTCCTAAGAGTTTGGCCATAGCCAAGAATTATATGGGAATACGCTTGCATAGCCTTGGCATCTTGTCTAGTAACACTCCAAGATAGGATTGAGTAGCACAAATTGTTGCTGACTTCCATGACCTTGTGCCTCTTGGGAAGGATACAACATGGCATCAAAGTTGTAGTCTTTAGATGGATGTAAATTCTAGAACTATTTCCATCCGATTTAGTTCACAAAGTAGTCAATCTTCTTTTATGCAGAATTTTAGGGGAATGCCTTTCATACGACTTGTGGCAAGGGTGTAGTACAAATCCTGGATCCTACAAATCTCACATTGGCCGTTTGTGGCTTGGACAGCAATTGATGAATGAAGTGGCTCTAGAACAAAGTGACCTTTGCTCCGAATGAACCCACCCCACCTCGAGAATCCACTAGATTTGACACTTTAGCATATTGGAGAATAGATTGCATAATGTTTTGTAGTGTCAATTGTTTGGATGACATTACACTATTTTGGGAATGACATTGCCCAAGAGGCTAGATACAAAATAATAGATTGTCTTCATTGTGATTGCATTTGTCGCATTTTAGCCATATCCAACTTGTATCCTTGAGGAAACAACCTGTTCTTACTGATTATACTTAGTAAGTTGACACAAAGTCACCACAACCATCATTTTGGATTTGGATTAGAAGAAGTTAATATGCCAATTAATTTTTATGGGTGTATATTATAGGTGCCATAATCCATAAATTTAACGGGTTGTTATTTCTTTTTGCATAAAATTTTAAGGAATTTTGTTGTTTGCCATAAAAATCCTTAATCTTTTTGGCCACTACCCACAAAATTTTATGTGTTACTTGTAAACCTTTTTACGGATGTTTATGAGTACCCATAAGTTATTCTAAAACCTCCCATAGACTATACACTAACTTGGTAATTGTAATAGAAGATGGACATTAACTTTTGAGTCCTTTATACTTACAATAAGGATAGCACTCTACTTCTTTCATGTGTATGTGAAATTGTGCTCTACAACTACAAGGTAGAGTTTAACCTTCTCTTGTGATATACATTTACAAAGAGAAGATGTAAGATGCACAACATGATTAAGATAATCATCATGTGGGTGTGCGATAGTTTATGCTATGGTATTCTTTATTCCAGTGGTGTATGTGCTTAACTCATCACCGGATTAGTATCATCATGTGGGCATGTTAGAGTTTATGCTATGGTATTCTATCATTCCGATGGTGCATGTGCCTAACACATAACCGGACTAGTATCATCATGTGAGCATATTAGAGTTTATGCTATGATATTCTATCAATCCAGTGGTGTATGTGCCTAACTCATAACCCTTCATAAGAATATTGAGATAAGTGGTGTATGTGCCATTTACGAAGGATGTTGATATGATCAAGTTGTGCATGTGCTTTCGGTCATCAATCTCAAGTGTTATTTTTTGTTGCAACATATGTCATTTCATATAGTAATATAATATCTTGATAACTAGTATAGTCTTGACAACTATGATTATTCATGGTAATTAGAAGTTTGTCATGTAATCTATTTGATCTAGGTATCACTTTTATCACTTTTAAATGCCAATGCATAATAGATTGACACATTGGAGATATAGTATGTATCAATTACATTCATGATAGAATGAGTCCTTAAAAGTTGTTCATAGATTTCAATATTAGATATCAACTTTATATGTATATATAGATATATATATATATATATATATATATGTATATATTTATATAAAGTATACAAAGACATATTTAATACATAAGCATGGACTAAATATGCAGGCGTGATGTTATCAACTTAAGTCATATTAACTTATAGAGGATTTGTCATGTCAACTTGTGAAACTTTTCTACGGAAATGTTAACATAACATAGTTATTTCATAAGTACCATCTTTATAAAAAATCGTGTTCAAATCTCTTCAAAAGAAAGATTGAAATATTGCTTAATTAGCAAGGAACATACATTAAAGAATTGTTGACATTATTTATATGATGTCCTTTGCATAACATCATGTACATGGACCAGTCCAGATTATCATTCATTATTATCTCATATCTCCATCTTCTTAGCATTACAGTGTGTGATCTTCATTTTTCCTCACATCTGCAGTGTATGTGGTATTTATTACCGTATTTATTTATGTGGTATTTATTATTTATTCATCTTCTAATATGTATGCTACATGTGGCGTGGAGTGGGGCATGTATCTCAACACAACAGTAGTTTACCAACACACCATGGTGGCAATTTAACAAATTAATGTGACAGGTGACAGAGATGAACTGACTGCAAAGTCCCTTATGTGAGAAGAAATGACGAGAAATTGCCTTCGTATGGATCTGATTGCATTTTCAATTTCTGATTTTATTCTCTCGAACGGAGCATCAGGGAGCAGAGGTACGAGGATTTCACGGACCTCATAAACTGTAGAGGCAGGTAGGTGACGAAAGCGCCCTACTGTCGTCCAGAGCATCCAATCGGGTTTCGAGACTCCTTGAATTCCATGGCCGAGGGAGAGTGGATACTCCTTGACTCCGTTTCACATCCGACCCTATAATGCTGAGTTTCTTGGAGGTTTTGGAATCTCAATTTGAGGTTCCTCTAAAGTAGGCCATCAGTTCAAATTGCTCTAGCAAATTGAGCAGAAATTGCGGTCCTCACACTGGGCCTTTGATATCCATGCACAATGGCCCCGCCTAAACCTTGTGTGGATTCCGGCTGCTCAGGGATCAAGAAAGTTTTGGGATATGCCGCTCGTTGCAAGAAAGGAATTCTTGAGCCCTTCATCTTCGATCGCAGGTACGTTGGTCATGAGATTCTTTTAGTCTACATGGCGTCTGACCTAATTGCTTGGAGCAAGGCCAATCTGTCTTGAAAGTATAGTAGGATCGCATAAACTTCTTATCAATCTGAAAACCCCCTGTAGCACATCTATCTCCAGGGTCGTAACTTGTCGATAGAATCGGAGCTCGTGCTCCTTAGGCGAGCTCAAAATCTCCAAATCTTGGAGATAAGGGAAAATTTCAGATTTCTCCGCATCGTGAAGAAAGAAAAAGATTCAGGCTCTAAATCTTGGAGATAAGAAATTTTCAGATTTCTCCGCATGAAGAAATAAAACGATTCAGGAAACCCTACACGGAAAAGAAATGAAACAGTCCAAAAGTCGGCAAGGAAAATCCATGTGGATCTATAACATCCAAATAAGAACCAAGAACAGAATATATCGCTTTCAGCCTGCCGGCTTTTCCCTACAGAGAACAGAAATATCCAGGGAGCAACTGGAAACTCCTCCTGGACACACGAGGAGTGGAAAGCGCGTAGCAGAAAGAGGGAACAGGTTTTGTCTATGAAACACCTGTTATGTTCTGCCATTCAACAGCTGCAAGAGATAAATCCCGATTATACGAGAAAATTGCTACCCACATACAGGATTTACGCCAAAAACCTGCGTATGGCAATATACTGGTTAAGGTGTTATGAGTCTTAGTCAAGACAGCATGTGGAGGCTGCAACAGAGTCTAGAACTTGTAGATCCAAGAATCTAAACAGATTTAACATGTAATTATGGCACCAACAAGACGTCAACTTTTTGAAGAAATCAGAAATTACTTCTTGGATGAAAACTCAATCCTCTCCCTTCTTGAGCAAATCTTCCGCATCCATCAACCAAGTTTCATTTTTTCTTATTGTCGACCATCCGTACACGAAACAAAGAGGCAAGACTGGACCTAGTTGATCTCCTGGCTTCATAAAACAACCCAAAAGTACTGAAACATGCATCCTCATTGTCTACTAATGCGTCCAAAATGATCCCATGATGAATTCAACAAACAATCACCAGTAACAATCCAAGCTTCTCTCAGATTTCTTCACTAATACTCCAATGTGAAGGAATCTTGTCGTTCCTCACTTCAGCTAGTTGCTAACTGTCCTCAACACCAAACTATATAATCTGATAGCATGAAGCTATACTTCCCGCTCCAAGTTCTCTGGAGGTTATCCTGATCAATTTCTTCACTTCATTGACGAGTCGTTGTGATTCTGGTGCAGAGAAACTCGCCCTGATGACGTCGTATTCAGAGTCCTCTATTGCGGAATCTGTCATTCCGACCTCCATCAAGTCAGAGATGAGTGGTCTGACGAGAGCCCTGCTGTTTATCCCATGGTGCCAGGGTACAACACCTTTGCGACCCCTGATCACAGACTGTATTTTCCTTGGTCTAGAGTCAGTAAGGAAACTGCTGACTCTAGACCATGCCAACTATACTAAACATACGAGAGGTTGATGATTCTAGATACACATAAAACTCAGTGAATGACTTCATGA
Source organism: Lunularia cruciata (assembly GCA_948567375.1). Taxonomy (NCBI): domain Eukaryota; kingdom Viridiplantae; phylum Streptophyta; class Marchantiopsida; order Lunulariales; family Lunulariaceae; genus Lunularia; species Lunularia cruciata. The sequence continues at coordinate 18,760,570 of OX419761.1, read as the reverse complement.
GATGAGATCAGTTTCTAACCAGCTGCTGACTTCAGGCAGATAGGTTGTCTCAAAGTCTGATGACTATGCTTACTGTGTAGACATGAGATGACGGGCATCGTCTGTGAAGTGGGAGACAAAGTGCAGAAGTTCAAGATTGGCCAGAGAGTGGGAGTTGGCTGCATGGTTAACAGTTGTGGAAAATGCAGTCACTGTATAGCAAACCTTGAACAGTACTGTGAAGGAAAGACAGTCTGGACATACAATAGTAAGGATGTGTACGCTGACGGTGGCACCACTTATGGTGGCTACTCTACCCTGATGATGGCTCCAGAAAGGTATTGAACACCAGTAATTATTCATAAACTAAGAAGATTTCTGCTCACGTTGGCCACTGAAATAAATGGCAGTCTAAGAACTGAAGAACAACGAAACAAAAGTCGCTGTTTTACCATACTAATCTCAGCCCCAAAATGTTTACAATTGGTTTGCGTGTCACAGGTTTATAGTAAAAATACCAGAAGGTTTGCCAATGGATGCTGCAGCACCATTGCTGTGTGCAGGGATTACTGTGTATAGTCCGATGAAACACTATAAGATGGAAAATGGAGGAAAACACTTCGGGGTTGTGGGACTGGGTGGCCTTGGTTTCATGGCTGCCAAATTCGCGAGAGCAATGGGTATGGTAGTCACAATCATTAGCACCTCCCCTGACAAAGAGCTCGAGGCTCGTGCTTGTCTGAGAGCCGATGATTTCATCGTTAGCACCGACTTGAAAGCAATGAAGGTTCGGTCCCAATACTCCTGGACAACCTCCAGCAATCTCTCTTCTAAGTCATTCAATTTGATGTCTCCTCTTTCAAGCTTACCAACGCAGCTGCAGAATGCACCAATATGGAGATATCATTATTGCTGTTATTTACTAATCCTGGGCTCCTGTTAACCATGTCTCACAACATTCACGAGAAAGTTCTGCAAAGCGTGAGTTCTGATAGAGGTGGTGGTGCCGATGATTATGAACTGGTGTGCAGAAAGCGGCCAAGAGTTTGGATTTCATTATTGATACAGTGTCATCACCACACAGTTTTGATCAGTATCTCCCTCTACTCAAGACCAACGGCAAGCTGGTGTTGGTCGGCATGCCTCACAAACCTTTGCAAGTCTCGTCCCTGCTCCTTGCTGCAGGTAAGAACTACCAAATCCTCTGATACAACGCAGTGACAACTTGAGAATGCAAGATTTTCAGAACTTGTACTCAGCTACCATGACTTGTAAACTGAGACACATGTAGAAGCGAGAACTAGGCTCCCCCGAAGATTTTGCTCTCCTGAATCATTAGGAGGAAGGTATCCCTGCAAGCAATGTTGTAACGCAGCTATTCACCTGAGAATTTTTAGTGTCACTGCAGTGGTCGATTTTTCATCCAGAAGCCGCACATTCTGACACGCGTTTATTCTGATTAGGTCGGAGAAGTGTGTGCGGAAGTTTGATTGGCGGTATGAAGGAAACTCAAGAAATGATAGACTTTTGTGGGACACACCACATCTTTTGCCTAGTCGAGAGAATTCCAATGGCTTATGTTAATCAGGCCATGGAGAGGCTCCAAAACTCAAATGTGAAGTACAGATTTGTTATTGACTGCAAAACCATCAAACATCCGTCAGACATTTATGGTTGCCACTAAGTTCAAAGTTATTGGCCAATCATAAAACGCTTGTACATCCAGGAACTAAACAAATCCCTTAGCCTATACATGCTCAGAAAGCTCCTGTATAATATTTACAGACTGTAATTAGCTGTGGAAAATCAGATGGAGCACCATACCACAAGATGGGAAGTAAAGGAAAATTGAAATGATCTTAGCTTGCACAGGAGTTAAATCCTTCCTCGGCATTCGTGAATACCAACCTTACACGTTCACCTGTTCACTCTCTCACAGACCTATGTAAACAGGCGATAAAAGCTTCACACTGCAAGAATATTAAGATCGGGACAACGACGTACTTCGAGCATTTCCTTACTCTTGTATATCATGCAACACTATGCCCGCAGCATTTTCTCTCGACAATGGATGCACCATTCATGACTGAACGGACCAGTGAGGCGGGCTCCAATGAATAACTGGTGAAAAGAAGAACCCATAGTATAGTACCTCCCCAGTTTCCCTTCTGCAAGGAAACTGTGTCCACAAAACAATGTTCACGGGAACCCTTATATATTCTACTCAGGCCTAGTTAATACTCTACAGGACTCTACAGTCAAAGTTTAGACATGCAAGAGAGACTGAGGCAGCCATGAGGAGAAGGAACGAGCAGGTACCCTGCTCCGACATCAGTACCCGCTTAAGGCTCTCTTTCCTTTTCTAGGTATATAGGATGTACAAACTGATTAGCACTCTACATCTTTAGAAAGGTCTCCACAGAAAAGGACACAGGCAATGTCGTAGTAGCCAGAGTCTAACGAGCATGACGTCTGCAGTAATGGTCTCATTCATCTTAGCAGCCTTAGGCCCTCGGCTTTTTGTCCCTCTTTACTACTGCTGCTGGAGTGCTCACAGAAGATTTGTACACAGCCTGCTGGCGAGCTCGGGCTTCCTCTTGTAGTTGCTTATTCCTAAGTACAACCGTAGCAGCATTATGCTTGGAAAGACTTCTGCGCCTACATAAGCAATTCAAAATAGCAAACATCACAAAGTTCAGCAACTCCTGTAGTCAGTTAACTCACCCAGCAACTCAACAGTTAGTTATTACTTAAAAAGTTATTGAGAAAGAAAGAATATCATACGCGTACAAGGTTATTTCAGAAATGGGAGCACAAGGTTATTATTCCAGTGTCTGTATTATTTGTAGGACTCTACAAGTGAAGCTCTGCGCAACTGAAAGCTAGGGCACCGGTGATCTAGACAAAACTTACAAAGTAGACGGACAGTTTATTGATTTCTTTAGTCCCGCTGTAAAGAACACGGGAATAAAGGAGGTCGAAATCTAGATTTACAGTTAAGAGGTCAAAGTTTGAGATGAGGGAGCAGAAAATCCTACCTCAAATGTAGAGCTCCAGCTGTAAGAACAAGTCCGCCGATTGCCCACAATATCTGTACGGCAACGTCCATGTTCTCTATGTAATTTCTCAGCATGTCCAGCGATCTGTAATGCCTGGTTCGACGGGTGCTCCTTTTCTCACTTCTAATAACTTGCTTTTCAGATCCTGATATTTCTGCTTTGCCATCGAAACACACTCTCTCTTCTAACGAGTGGAACTCATTTCTGGTATCCACCACAGAAAATCCCGCAAGTTGGCAAAAAGTAGAGCTATTAGAAGCCCATTCATTGGCTTTCGCACAGAGTACGTCTTTAGGTCCGCAAGGCATCAATATCTGTGTACAATGGACCAAGTAATCAGTTCCCACGCCCATGGAGTTGATTTGAAGCAATCATGCACCTAAACAGGCAACATAATCCAGTAGATGTATCCTTCCCGTGACCCCTCAACAACCTTTGGCACGAGAATGCCTCAATGAAGGTCAATTCCCACTCTGAACCATTCCAGCCAAGCTCTTAACGAAAGGATGAGCAATACTGAAGGTAAAGTCCAGCAAACCAACTCAATGGTATACCTGAGTGAGGGGATCTGTGGAAAAGTATGCTCCGGCGCAAGCTGAGAAGACCGACTCACAGAACGATGGACACAGGAGAGGAGGGCCAGGAGTGACTCCAATTCGAGGATCACAAATCGAGCACTCCAGAACTTCCCACTTCTCAAGACATTCACCGCTTGCTTCACCACCCGTGGCCAGCCGTTGCAACGTGAGCACAGCAGAATGCGTTTGTACTACATCACAGCAAGTCTTCTTGCGATAGTATCTACAGAGTGTCAAGTCAATCTTGCCTTTGGATGCCTTCCTTGGAGCGTGGTTCTCCAGAGAAAACTTGGGAAAGCGCCCACCTTGGGAAAGGCAGACAGCATCCTTCTGGCCTGCAGAAGGCTCGAAATCATCTCAATTTCGTTAACTTCAGTATCATCCACATGAAGTCAAAGTCGCCCAAACAGCGATGCTCACTTTCTAAAATTGCATTCATCTTCCAACTTAAGTCATGAAACAGAAAGTGCTCACAGTGCTTGACAATTTGCAAAGACAAAGTGGGTAGAAAGCAGTTTAACCGCGTAGGTGTTATGATATAGACCATAAGCGTTAAAAAACGCATGATTGGCTGGGTAAACTACATCCATCCCGATCAAATCAAGCCCGCGGGTTATTCCTTAGTAAACTTGGGATCTTTAAACGCAAGGAGCTCGTAAAGAGGATATCACCCGTAAAAAACAGCCTGAAAAAATAGCGAAGGTGTTGACCCCCTTATGTTAGTGACCAGACCACGGATCCCTGAGCAAAGGTATGGAACCAGTTACAAAGGGTAGAAGCAGTTCATTAGTGTCAAATGAGGTTTTTGTGGCTCCTGCTGGAATAATCATGTTGAATAACAGCAGCAGTTGCATTTCCTTCAGAAGATCGCCATGCCTCTGGTTTCCGTCAGTTCAGTTTTTGCACCTGGAAGAAGTAACGGAACACTTGCCATGAAGCTCACTTCCTGAGGATACCCACTTTCAAGGAGGTACGCACAACTCAACTGATGGTGGATCCACCATAAAAAACTGATGGTGGATCGTCAACTATATATGGGCTCCGTTACCCATGCTCAACGAAAAGTCCATCAGAGAGCTCAAATTCTAAAGGATCGTGAACAAAGTATATAATCATCAAAAACCTGCAGTAGATGGGACTTTCAAATCGCTGAACTGCAGAAGCCTTAGGGCACAGCAATTCACCCAATTGAGCCTGAAATAACCCTACCCTACGTAGCTTCTTCCATCCTTACCAACTCGCGCTATCAATCGACTCGATCAACTTATTTCAGCAAGACCACTGAGCACGAAATCGGCCACCAGTATGAATCCCCAGCCAGACCCGGCAACTCCCTATATGAAAAATCAGGCACCTCAACTCCCGATATTGTATCCCAGCATAGGTTGCATGAGCGTCGGAAGCACATAACCCTCTTACAGCTCCAAAATGAAAAAATAACAGGAAACCCATCAGCTAGATTATGATCGTGAACGATTCATGAACAGCATCGTAGTCATTGGGCTCCTCTTTGGATCAACGGTTCGGAAAATTGTAAGACGCTTGAATAGAGCTTCTTACCCCTTCCCAAATTTCATGCACAGACAGAGCATGTCGAGAAATAAAGATCTTCCCGAAGGGGAAAACCCACATGGATCACGAAACAAGACTGAACAGAACCCACCTGAATAAGCTTGAGAACCGCATCCGCAGAGTAGAGCAACAGTACAAGAGAAAAGCAAACGCTTGAGACTCCGATCCCGTCCTTCTTCCGTCCTCTTCATCCTGCGAACCACCGGCTTCATATTCCTCTCCTCACTTCTTACATTTTCTTCCTTCTCCCTCTCTCTGTGTCTGTCTCCTTCTTTCGTAGCTTTCAACGGTGTGAGGTCCTCCTCGATACCTCTAAACACCCACTATTAAAGCTACAGTTTCAAACATTTCCAGTACAAAGTTCATAACAACAAGCAGTTCGAGAATTCAAAGTCGTCCTCCTCATCATCAGTCATTCGCCTTCTTTCTCTCCTCGTTTGTCGCTTCTCGTTTGTCGTCAATGGCTTCCATGACGGCGCACTTTGTACTAAGTAGAAGTGCCTCACTGTGGTCATGTCACATCAGGCAAAACTATGCGGGCTCTATGCATGGTAGTCGTCCCATTTCGTTGTTGCTTGCTGTCAACTGCAGCATAATCTAGCCTTCCCACTACCCTGCAGCAGTTATTAGTGCGTCTGGAAATTAAAAGGCGAACTGAAACCCAGAAACAGGTCGATTCTGGGAGTTGACTGCAGGTGATTACAGTAGAAATCGGATGATTAAGACAAATAAGACAAGATGAGATGCAAAGTAAAGGTGATGCCTGCAAACGATAGCACTGGATAGGAGTAGTCTGCTAAGGAAGATATGGTGATTCTGGCGAAAGAATTCTAAAGGAAGGTTCTTGAACGCTCTCTCGTAATATATGAATGAAGTATTTGTTTGGATGTTAATAGTCAGTCTATCGAAGATCCGTGTTGTTCTGAACTGTGTTGCTCACGACATTAAGTTCAAAATTGCAGAGATATCTCCAATAAATACTGTTGCCAAATATTTGCACGTATAGCTGTGTACTTGTGGAGTAAATAGAGCTGGGTGTACTTCAGCTCAACCAGTGCATGTCCTCTCTTCAAAACTTGCTGCAGTGTTCAACTGACAGCGTGTCCTGTATTCGAAACTTGCTGCAGTGTTCAACTGACAGCGTGTCCTGTATTCGAAACTTGTTGCAGTGTTCAACTCACGTTTGCGTAATATGGGTCTATGGAATAGCTTTTACGAGTAAATCGTCCACTTAGATAAAAACTGACATTAAGCTTAAGTCAATGTCACATGGTGTCTTTAGCCACATTGGGCCATCCACTATCCATAGCTTTGAATCACAGTCCGTCTTGGTTAATTTGGAAGCTTGTAGCCGTCCTCTTGGTAGCTTGTTCTGTTCAAGAATACTGACAGTCGACACTTCAGATCAGTATTATGGTAATCATAGCTTCTGGGGATTCTGTCGCTTCTGCGATTGAACTTAAGGTTTAGGTTATCGTTGAAGCCGTAATCACTCTCCAGTTTGACATACAGGATACCAGCGAAGTGTTGAGTCCTCATGTACCTTGTTCAATGAGGCAAAGACTATCACATTGACCTTGTTATTGCTGCAGAATAATGGGGTGCTTGTAATCATTTGATTCAGAACGTGAACCTAATAAATATACATCTGATGCAAGGTCACGCTATCACACGAAAGAGAAATCCCACGATAGAAAATAAAAGACGACCAAAACAGATACAGTTGTTGGGGTCCAGAAACCTATTTCTCCAAGAACGTCTTCGATTGTGCAGAGTGGCCCCTACCGTCGACTAACGACACAAAGGAGTAGAGCATACTACCAGCAAAGGAACTTCTGTTTGACACAAACACTTTCATTGACTAGAAATTTCTACACCCAAGCATGGCTTTCATTACATTACCCACAACAGTAAGCATGTTTGACTAAACTTCATGGTAGAAACAAATCAGACAACTGACAATGTACTAAGTTGAGACAAGCAACATATTCTTCTCGTAGAAGATCCCCCTTTGACCAGACGCGCTGCCCATACAGTGAACAGAAAGCTGACGATTGCAAAAGACTCCCCTTAGTGGAGCCTTGTACTAAGACCAGAGAGCAGCAAATTGACCTGGTAAATAAACTGTACTCTCATTTTTAGGGTCATTAACAGCTAGTTTGAACGGCACTAAAAACTCTACAAAAGGTGGTGCTTCTCAGTCAAGATGCTTGAGATCACATCTACGTTGCAACCAAATGGCAGCAAATACACAGGTCGGCAAAATCTTTGTTCCAGTGTGCTAGGACAACTTAATATATGAAAGATATACTGCAACGTTATGATACAGGAAATATACACACCCAGAACATACTCCAAAAGTTCAAGGCAATGAGGGCAAGCAAATTACTGCTAAAAGAGCCAGTCCTTCAGCGAAGGTTGCGGTCTCATCCAGAGACTTGATGTAGGCCCAGGTACTTCGGCCTCGTAGGTGGAACAAGTAGTTAGACTTTGAACATTGCCGCAGGCGCATTCCGGCTGCAAGTAGAATTTTAGAGCGGTTGATAGTTTGGGCACTGAGAGCGCAGACACGTAGAAAGCTTCTACCATCGCTGTGCCCAGGTACTGTACTGATGAAAGACTTTCACCTCCCAGTTTCGCTGTCTTGACATACAAATGAAATCGCTCCCATGTACTCTTGTCGATGTGCCCTCTCCAAACTAACTTTGCATTAATAAATTGCTCCCCGGCGTTTCCCTCCGTCCAAGATAGAGAAGTGCCTACGAATCGCTGACCGGAAGCTGGAAAATGGCAGTTATGTGAAGAGTTTGCTAGACTAAGATGACCTAGTAGTACACGGTAATTTCCGTCATTGGCCCCTACTTTTTCGGTCTGTGTCTCCAAAGCTTCAGCTTGTCTGTGGAAGTTAGCTGCGTCAAAGAAGTTCTGATTCCCAATCAGCAGCTGGCTTATTGCCATCTGCACATCTTCTCCTACGAAACAAAGACCGAAGATACCAGTAATGATGTATTTTCCTTTCTCTAGGGTGAACTCCCTTTTAATCCATGTCCCAATCACATTTGATCCCGAGATTCTGGATGAACCAACGCCTCCACTATGGTCGTTGTCGTCTTCAAGTCGAGAAAAGTTATATTTGACTGTAACGTTGTTGACACGAAATCCAATGTCTAAAGGAACGGTACATTCGTCTTTCATCTGCTTCGTCATCTCCATAAGGACATGAATGCAGGTATCACCCGACGGATCCTCCGTTGTCATTACCAGAAAAATGTTTGATGAGCTTTCACCACTCACCTGTCATTGAAATAAAAAGTCTGATTAATTTCAGCATAAAAACATTCTTGATACCTGACCTCAGAACGTTAAAGTTACAGGCCGAAGAAGCAAAGTTTCAAGATTTAGTGTTGTCCATGGTGAACGTGGCAGCACTCAAATATTATTGAGTGCTAAACACGACGGATGATATTAGAGACTTAGACTTGGCACTGTATACCTGTTGTACACACGATTCTTAAAACCTCCTCATGCTATTCTTTCCTGGAAAGACCAAACTTACCGAGTAAGAGACACTTAAAGGACCGTCTTCAATGCTCACAGCAGTGTGATAAAGTTGAAAAACACAGGGCTCATCAGTGCTCAGATCTCCAACCGCTCGGATAGCTGAGCCTCCACTATAAACAGCTGAATCCTGCCTGATGATTCATGACGTGAGGTGGAAAGCGACAAGAACTTTGTATGACATTTGTCTACAACAGAATTACATTCTGAACTTGATCAATATCTACTTGAAACTTCTTCTTATAATGCATGCAACTCTTAGAGTCTTAGAAAAGGTAACAGCTTCTTTGTGCACCTCAGGGTCACTTTGAGCCGTTGTAGTGAAGACGAATCAAGATGTAGAAGCGGCTATCACAAGCAACAAAGTAGCAAAAAATATTTAGTGATCATGGATAAACTTCAGGGACAATGTAATCGAAAGCCATAAGTTGAATTTATGAAACAGTGGTGTGTAGAAATAAATTAAAGCTCGCAGACCTGCAGACTTTGGCACGAAAGATTACTCCAGGGAAGATCTGACACCTGTACTCCCTCGATAAAAGTTGCTCTCCCTCGACCCTGAGAATCCGAAGTAGCACTGCTGAATATAAGTTTTTCGAAACAGCCAATCGTGGTGATGTTATGATCATCTCAACAACTACTGGTTACTACTAGAGTGAAATTCAGATACCAGCCAGAAACTACATATGCTATATAGTAACGATGTCTCAATAATTGAATTTACTGTTCAGATACATACAATGTCGAAATTAGTGAAGAATGGCAATTCTACTGGATCAAGTCGGGCATCAGGCCAACTGTTTTCTATTGTGCCCCACCATCTGCATCAGTCAGCGGTACACTTACGGTCACAGAACAGTTTCATAAGATCTGTAAATTAACATTGTAAGAAGTGACTGCCATGGAATTGAAAATTGTACAGGATCAAGCATTCTGAGTATCACCTCTTGTCATCTTCATTGTTTTCGTAGGACCAACCAGGAGCGAAAAGAGCGGCTGAAACTCCTGCATCTTTTGCGACTTTGAGGGCAACATCACACTGTTTCAACAGTGAGCGTTTAGAGTCAACAGTCTAGGAGCCTATCGTAGAAAGTTTAGAATTAGAAGTTAATACTAATATAAAGATTCGAACTGGAGAGCAAATCCATAGCTATGGGCCAAAGAGATAGTCAAAATCAAATTGCACTTCAAAACTGGTCTGTCTGTCCGCTCTTTCTTGTGACAAACAAGAACATAAGAAATATATAAACTCCACCTAAAGCCGTCAAAAGCTCCATCTCCTTGCAACATGAAAAAGTTCCTACTATAGGCCTATACTATCTGGTGAATATGCAAATATATTGTACCTGGAATTTGCCACCTCCATAAGTTCCCCTCCCAAAAACATCTATGCCCATGTAAATGTCAGATGCACGCTGTTTACCAGCCAGATCTCCACTCTCTTTCGCCCACTCTCTCTGAACACAGAAAATAGAGTAAGTACAGCATCTTGTGCTCCATGTCAATGCTGAATTACACCATTTGACAGGCCTTATACACCAGAGTCTGAGTTCACTACAAGTAAGTACGATTTCTAATAGCAAGTTGAGGAAGATATCGTACTTGCCAAGTATAATTGGTGAAGAATGAATCAGATATTTCGAAAAAGCTTATATTTTTCTCATTCAGCCGATTCTGCCAGTTAAGACGCCCATCTTCCGTAACGCTGTCATACCTGACTTCGTCCATACAATCCAATGCCACTTAAGTTTTGCACAGCAAGAATTTGCAAACAATTTACTCACAAACTTGAGTGTAGTCACAGCTGTCACGATAGATCCTGTATTTTCAGCAATTCCGTTTGCAATTGAGTAGCTAACTTCATCGACATGCAGAGAGTTTCCAAATTTAACTTACCAAATTACCGTTGATCCAGGTACCCAGGCATGCATAGATTGAGTGAGTTGAGTCACGAACAGTTGTAAATTAGGTACCAAGTCTATTACCCTGTTCTCTATGTTGATCTGTCCACGATAACAAGACAATACTTAAGTTTCAAGCACTCTTTCCAAGGAAAATGGTAGTCCATCGGTCTAAGACTGCTCACTACAACCTCTTCAGCACTTATTAATGAAGTATTATTATTTTCTACTATTGATTGATGATAAAGAACGTATAAATCATCAGAAGGTTTGAAGGAGAAATACAGCGGCGGTTTGCAGCGATCTGCTAGTCAACGAAAATTACATTAACCAACTCCTCACATCAGTTAGAAGTAGATAGCGTACCAACCATCCGTCAAAGCCCAATGCTTGAGCTAGCTCCGCGAGAAGGCTTGCGTACATTACAGCAGAATCCTCTGACGCGCATAATTCCTGGCAAACTTTTACTCCCTCGTCCCACTCAGTGATGAAAGTACCCAACACCTTACAAACAACCACGTAAAGCTCCAGTATCATTCTCTATTTGTAGAGCCGACATTTTTACATCATACAAGTAGTTATCTTGCCTCTCACGGATTCTCTGAGAGCGGATTGTCTGCTGAAAATGCCATGACGTTTTTCTCTCAGAGCGGATATCTGCTGAAAATACCGTCACGTTCTACACTCTAACAAGCATTCCTCGTCACACGGAGAACTCATGGTACCCTTCTACAATAAAATTGGAACAGTTCTCTCTCTGGTCCTCACCATCTGTGAAGTTTCAAAAAGGAAAAGGAAAAGCAGGCAATCAATTCCACACTACAAATCAGATTTCCCGCTGATATACCTGAACACCGTGTTTGTGACCAGCATTGATCCAGCAGGGCGGTGGCAACGTGACCAGATTGTGAGAGAAATAAATGAAGATGTCTAGAAGCCGCCAGTTAGTCAATGTATAAGCCTGATCATTTTGAGATCCTTGAATCCATTGATCGTCCAGGTATCCACCTTTGTAGTCATGACAGGCAAGCAGACGAGGCCGTTTCGCTCGGGCTGTCGAAACTCCCTTCAATGGCACCGTGCTCTTGTTGAACATAAAGTGGAAGGACTTGAAGTAGGTTCCATCCTCCAAATCCTTCAACGTTTTGATGGGAAACGAAACTGGGACATTGGGTTCTTCATTCATTCCCCCTGCCATCTTTCAAAACCCGAATCCCAACTACAGAAACTAAACACCCAGCTGCATCTAAGATCACAAAATCCACTAAAAACCCAGCTGCATCTAAACTCACAAAATCCGCGTTGCTTGTTCTTCCTGTTCTTGATGAACTTGAACTCCAAAAACTCCAGGCTCGTGGAAAGAAAGAAAGAAAGAAAGAAACTCGATTTTCTTCACAACCTAGAATCTTTGGGCAGATGATCGTGATCTGATGGACTCAAGGAGTGATTCAAACACGGATGGGACGTCCTCAACAGGGAAAAAAGAATTTCTGGGATCCCCTCAGCTCTCTTCGTAGCGTATACACCTTTGTGGGTCCTCCCTCTTAATTTCTGTATCCATTTCTTGAGATTCCTCCTTGACTTTTCTGCAAATCCCCACCAGAACAGCTCCATTCTTCTCTCCACCTGAGATCATACTCCTTGTTTCTCACCACTGTTCACCTTCTCATGCTATTCCAATCCAAGAATTTAGAACCATGACGTATATCATATCTACCAATGTATTTTCTGCATTTCACCAATAGTCTCGAGGGAAAAATGAGAAGAGTATATTCTGGAGGTTTTAGAAAGCGAGTCTACATACCTACTTCCATACCTCACATGAGTGAATAGTCAATTCAGTTCGTTTTTCAATCTCAGTTCCTAGAATGAAGGATATGGAAAATTGAATAGAAATTATGAATACTTTTAAATTATTTAGGGTTTAGAGTGACTATTTCACATCGAGAACTAACAAGAATCTTCATGTTTAATGGTATGGTATTCATAGGAGAGTTCCTTGGGAATTTAATTTAAACAGTTTTGAGTTGTAAATTAAAAGTTATTAAAATTTATAGGTTTTAGGGTTTGTAGAGATTGTATTTACTCATATGAATTATGATGTGATTGGTTGTGATTTTGTAGGTATGGAGAGATATAGAGAGAAGCACCGGAACAATACGGAGCTTACTGCTGAGTTAATTAAGATTAACAAAATTAAAAATATGCTAGATTGACTAAGAATATTCTAGAATCATCTAAGAAACTACTTGGCACCTTCCAATTGTTATGTAATGTGCATGCCAAGGAGGAAGCTTCTTGGCTAGTTTAGTTTGCACACCAAGTACGCGGTTTCTACTAGAAAACTTCTTGAGAAGTTTCTTGGTTAACTTGGCTTGTATTCCAAACCGATTGCTTTTAAGAAATTTTTCAAGAGACTTGTATATTTCTTTATAAATACCAAAGCCTATGCTCATGTTAGACATTCTGAGTTTCACTCATTCAAGAGTCCCAATATGATCTTTCACTTTGATCTTCCATTTTCTTATTTCTCTCCTTGGTCTTGGTCTTTTACACTGGTATTAGAGTATGAATGGGATGGATGGAATTTATGGACCACCAAATCCATTTCCGCCAAACCATTGGGATTTTTGTGTCCATGTACTACTTGAACATAATTTCACTCAATTCATCATCCCCCGCTTTGGTAAAATTTTCTGAATACAATCACCTTGTCCAATGAACCCTTGGTACTTCCAATTGTAACTTATAGAGAACGGTGGACATGTTGCATCTATGTGTTAACTTAGATCAACTATAGGTAGGTTGATAGAGAGGCAATCATGGCGGCAATGCCCGAGGTTATCATTATCATGTAGCAAAAAATTGAGCACCTTACTTGATTCTTGGAAGAACAAGATCATCAACGACAAGAGCATGTAGAGAGAGCACCATTTTGAAAAGGAGAAGAGTAAATCTGACTTCCAAAACCCAAGATATTCAAAGGCAAGAATCTATCATGTGCAATGGAGAATCTTGTGTTTGACTGCAAATGTTATTTTGAAGCTACAAATCTTCAAGATGAATTGATATAGATTCTCTTGGCTTCCAACCAATTGGTTAGAGCAGCAAAGCTATAGTGGCGGTTCCAAGTAGAGCAAGCTGAATGGCAATTTGTTGCACCAATCTTAACATGGGTAGAATTCAAGAGTGCAATAATTGGTCAATTCCAAGCTATAAATGTTACATGAGATAGGTTAGTAGAGTTGAAGCAGATTGGCTTTATAAAAAGTTAAATCACATAATTCTAAAACACCATCATGTAAATTCCATATATATTGGAAGATGAAGCTCTAGATTAATTTGTGAGGGGCTTGAAGTCATGAATCAAACTAGAGGTGACTATGCAAGAGCCAAAACACTTAGAGGAAGCCATGTAGCTGGCTAATTGATTTGATTCCTTGGTTGCAACAACTTAGTCTTGACCTTGACTTCCATAAAAGCTACCAATACATTACACATGAGTAAAAAAGCGGACATCAATAGAGATTGATGTCATCTAACAAAGACCACTTGGTACTATAGATAGAGAAAGATTTATGACAAAATGGTGGTTTCTTTTATTGTTGCCAAATTGGACATTGCATTGTTGAATATCCATCAAGAATGGATGACCTCGACAAATTGTTGAGATGGGATTTGTAAAGTAGTAGATTTTGAGCCGCCTATTGGGAACTTGATTAGTTCTAATGGGATTGAAGGCTTGGCCTATGTAGATTTGCTTCACTTGCAAGGTATGATATTTGATCGTGATTATAAAGATTTTGGTGGATTATAGAAGTTCAGAGAATTGCATGTCCATGTAATAAGGAATTAAGTATTCCTATCAAGCTATTAATTGGTAGATTGATGATGATGGATGGTAGAAAGGGTTCTACATTCCGTACCTCATATCTTATTACATTCAAGAGTAGGAAAGAGTATGTGGAGTGTTTGAGGTTTGTAGTGGCACCTCTACACTATGATGTCATTCTAGGTTTGCCTTGGCTTGAACATCACAATGTTCAATTTGATTGGACCCAATGACAAGTTCAAGCACAACACCAAGGTAGGAATTTTTTATTAGGTTGTTTGGCACCTTTGAATAAGACACTTAAGAATAAGTAGTCACATTATGGGAAGTTTATCAAGAAATCAACCATATAGCAAGCTTTGAAGGACGATAAATCCCAAGATAGAAATTTTGTCAATAAAGCAACCATAGAGCAAGCTTTGGAGGAAGATAATTATGCATGATCTGAGGAAGTCCAAAAGCCTCATCAAACAATTGGTTGATCAAATCGTTCAAGAGTTTTCATACATATTTTGAGATGATCTACCAAAGGGATTATCTTCCAATTAGGGTAGGTCCTTCAAGATTGAGTTATTGCCAAGAAGTACTCTAGTGAGTAGACCAATCTATTGGCTCTCACCAAAGGATTTGGACAAACTTTGAATAATATTGATGGAGTTTTTGGAGAAGGATTTTGTACAATATAGTACATCTCCTTGGGAGCAACAGTACTATTTGCTACAAAGAAGGATGGAAGCCTTTGCTTTTGTATTGATTATTGTGGCTTCAATAGACAAATTAATATGAACAACAAATGAAGAGAGCATATCCTTTGCCTCAAATTGATGACTTGCTTGATCAATTTAGTGGAGCATAATATTTTTCCAACACATGAACTTAGATCTCATCACAAAAGCAAGTTCACACAACAATCATGGTGTTTGTGGATAAGCTTAGTAAGAAAATCCATTTGGCACAACCTTTGATATCATGGATGCTTCAACATCGGCACAAATCTACTTTAACAATATCTTCAAGCATCATGGGATAACTTGTGTACTCAATTTCAATCGTGATCCTTGATTCATTAGAAAATTTTGGTAAGCACTCTTCTAGATACTTGGTACCAAGCTTACTTTGTCCATAGCCTATCATCCTCAAACTAATGGACAAACCAAATCAGCAAATTTCACCTTGGAGTATATGCTTCATGCCTTCATCAACATTCACCATACTAATTAGGATGATTGTCTTGCAGCTATTGAGTTTGCATACAATAATTCCAAACATGCAAGCATTGGATTCTCTACTTTCTTCCTTAATTTTGGCCAAGATGCACTTGTTCTAGAGTCCCTTCTTGCTCTTCCTCCATCTCATGTCTATCATATTTCCACCTACTTGACCAATATATCCCAATCCCTTCAACAAGCCAAATTCATCTCCTTGTTGCTCAAAATTGTCAGAAATAATATGTAGACCACCATTGCGGTGATCTCACCTTTCAACTCAATGATAAGGTCATGCTCTCCTTTAATAACCTACCCTTCTTCTTGATACCCAAGTCCATAAATGTGCTCTTATTGGATCGAACTCTTTGATGTTACCCAAATCATTTCTCCTATTGCTTATCAACCTGCTTTGCCTTGTCATATGCAAATCCACTTTTTCTTTCATGTTTCCAAGTTGAAACACTTTGTTCTTAATCCATCTTCTTTTTCCTCTTGTGTCCAACCTCCTCTTCCACCCATCCTTATCAATGAAGAAGAAAGTAATATGAAGTTGATCATATCCTTGCACGTCACCACATTCAACTAGGCCACCAACAACCTACAAAGTACAAAGTCCTCTAGAAAGGGTATCCCCTTCATGATTCCATTTGGGAACCTCTTTCTCATCTCCAAAATGCACAAACAACTATCCAAGATTTTGAAACTACTATGGTGTTGAGGATGTTACCAACTAGAGGAGAGGAAAATGTAACAATATGGAGCCAGTGAGTTAGTCAAGACTAAAAAACTAGAAAATATTAGCTAAGAATATTCTAGAAGCATCTAGGAAGCTACTTGGCATCTTCCAAGTATTGGGTAATATGCATGCCAAGGAGGAATTTTCTTAGGAAGCTTCTTAGCTTGCACGCCAAGTAGGTGGCTTCTTGGGAAGCTTCTTGGTTAACTTGGCTTGCACTCCAAGCAAGCAACTTTTAGGAAGCTTCTCAAGAGACTTGTATATTTCCCTATATATACCAAACCCTATGCTCATGTTAAACATTTGGAGTTTCACTCATTCAACAGTCCTAATGTGATCTTTCACTTTGATCTTCCATTCTCCTATTTCTCTCCTTGATCTAAGTCTTCTACAAGCAAAGTGTGTTATGATCATTATTCGTGTGCTAGCTATGGCTACACTTTCCCATGTGGAGCTGCCTAGAGTGGCTCGAGATACACCATGCTTGATGTATCATCAATGTTTTACCTCACAGAGGGTAAAAACCCATGTGAGAAGGATGCACAAGGACTATGATTGGACCACTTGGATGCTCATGTGAGCCAAGCAACCACATCAACACCGGTGATACTCAAGATTATGCATGCGTCCTCTATCCCTTTGTTGACCATTCCAAGGACACCGATCAAGTCATGGAAGTGGCTACCATCTCAAACAAGTTGTATTTTTGGGTTATTTGAGACTAGTTTTCCATGTCCATATCCATGTCTATTCTATAGGTTGCCTTGTACACTCCATGATAATGCTAGATAGGCTCTTTGCTTACCACTTAATCTTTTGGCACGTGATCCTTTGGACAAGTTAGCATGCTTCTTATTCCCCTTACTCCCTTGATGGTATCTTTGTTATGCTAGAGAGAGACATGCAAGGCATAGAAAGATAGCCCCTAAATTTGTCAATTCCAAGCGGGAGATTGGACTGCACTACATGAGGAGTTAGTTAGGGATACATGTTTTAGGAGACAAATTCTACCACAAGATACCATAGAGTCCACACAATTATGACAGTGTAGGATATTGGATTAGGCGGGAGAGTTTAGTAAAGCAGCACAAGCACTACATCCTTTGTCTATGGCTAGTCCTATTGATGAGAATATCTTTTCCCTATGCTCACTACATCCTATGGCAAGAGAGGGAGTACCATTAGAGGTCTTAGATTATCAGCCTAAGCAGCTATTGTGTCTTGATAGGTTGTTTTTTGCACAAGTGTTGTGCATTGCTCCTCACCTTCCTTAGAAGGCTTGTTAAGGATGGTATATGAGCATCTTAGAGATTGCTTCTAGGTAGATGATCCTTCTAGTGAATCCTTCTATTTCAGGTGGTTGCAATAGTAGCAAAGTTAGATATTCCTATATAAATTAGTCGGGTGTTATGGGCTAGTCGACTTCTTGTGATGGAGAAGAGAATGGAAGGCCTCAGACAAATTACTATTGGAGAGATCTTTTTGCACTTGGTTAGTTGCACCATTGTCCTTTAACATCAATCTCACTTCCAAGAGCACCTTAGTCCCACATCAGTTTGGAGTAGCTATACTTGGAGGTTGCAAGGCTATTTCTCTAAGCATCAAGGAACTCCTAGATATCCATCCAAAGTGGGTTATCCTATAGGTGGATATTGAGAACACTTTTAATAGCGTCTCTTGGGCATCCATCTTTAGAGAGCTTAGGGAGGCCATGGATCGTTGACAAGTCTCATTCCCTTTGTGTGGTTGTTCTATGGCTTTCTTGCTTCCTTTTACTACAAACATGGGTGGTCTTAGGAAGGTATTATTGTCTTGGAATCAATTGTCAATGCACAACAAGGAGATCCTTTAAGAGGACCTTTGTTTGCTATGGCTCACTTTAAAGCTCTTTTATCTACTACTTTGGCCATGCCAGGTTGTGTATTTCCCTCCTTAGCAAACAATACACACATTGTGAGCCTTATAGATCAGATGAGGCAGGCTTTTGATAACTTAACTACCAAACTACATCTTGTAGGCTTGAGAGTCAAGGTATCAAAGTGAAAAGCTTAGTCCCTTTTAGGTATCCTTCCTCACCTTGAGCTTCAAGAGGGGTGTGTCACATCTACATATGGATTATGTATCCTTGGGGTGCCAGTAGGATCCAAGATTTTGTCATATGCTTCTTAGATGTTGCCCTTACAAAGGACATTGGCCATTTGGATGACCTTCCTCTACTAGGAGATCCATAGGTAGCATTTGGTATACTCTCCTTGAGTATTGCCCATCAACCAATTTACCTTCCCTATAGAGTTCCTCCTTCCTTGACTTCCCTATCATGTTTAAGAGCTTTTGTTAGGGATTATGGGAGTCTTTGGTGATATCATTGGAACAGAGATATTTGAGTGTGTGATGGAGGATTTGGCACATAAATAGACATCTCTACCAATCTCATGCAGAGGATTAGGCCTCCTATCTATAGAGGAGATGACACCTATAGCATTTGGACTCTCTTGGCACTCCTACTTTCCTCCCATTTTGTGGTTGCCAATAGGCCAATTTTGGAAACTTATGTGATTGAGGTGGAAGAGGATCCTTTTCTCTCCATGTGTTATTGCAGCAAAAAAGAGATAATCTATCTCCACAAGCACAAGAAAAACCTTCCATCCTTTGCTTCACTATTTTCAAATTAGACCAATGGTTTGCAGTCTTCCTTGATAGAGCCACAATGTAAGCATATGTTGCATTCTCTCTTAATTGACTTGTCCATTCCTTGGGCCACTAGAGCATATCTTTGCTCTTGCTCTAGCAAGGGTGCATGCTCTTGGATCTTAGCTTGACTATGCATTAGGGCATTCCAACTTTCACCAACCACTTTCTCTATAGCAACGAGGTTTTGTCTAGGTTTGGTCCACTCGTCTGCACCTTCATTACTCACTTGTGAGTGTGGTTCTACACTAGATGCAACAACAGTCCATATGCACAATGTCTTTATGGAGGACAAAAAATAGCTACCCATGACAGTATCAAGGATATAGTGTTTGCTATGGCACAAGAGAGTGGATACCTTGCTTGGAAAGAGTGTAGATGACATGTTAAGTTGAGAGCCCATCTCAATTGAACTCTCTAACCCAAACTTGCCAAACTATTTTACCAAGATCATGTTGGTAGGCTCATTTAGAGAAGCAGGCAATTACATGTTGATACATGCCACCAAAAATAGACTACATGTTGATTCTATTGTCTAAGGATTTCAAGTGCCTTATTGTTTGGATTATGGAGTCCAAGGTACAAGACCCTTCAATACATCATTCTTCTTGTGGAGCTCCTTATTGCACTTAAGAGATTCAAAATAAAAAATGTGCAATGCTCCCTCCTTGCTCTTGCCTTCTATTTCTGCTCCTTTCAAGGAAATATGAGCTCTCAATCAATTGACCAACAAGAGTCTAGCATATTATATATATCTTGGAATGGACCTACGACTTTGATACAAATTGCAAGTAGAGAGTAAGATTTGGCTCAATTTTCTTGTGGTTATTTGATAGCATATTCAAGTTTCTCCACTTCTCTAGAATCTTGACTGAAAGGAATTAGCTCATGTATCTATTGATGTGACCAGTTCCTGCCCAAGACCGAGTTGCAATATTTGGCTCTCTTACCAGCTCCATGCCTGAAAGTGAAAGTGATTGCTGAATGTGGCTCATGGTAAGTTCTTTTCTCAATGGTCCTCCCTAGAAGAACTATATATTTAAATTTTTTATTGGAAACAAATAAATAGCATTTATAAACATTTTCCTGCACATCACCTCTAATTGGTTCTAAGGAGTCCACTCTCATGATACAAATGAGTTTTAGATTTGCCAAAGACTTCTATTGTTAACTACAATTTGTCGTTGTTGGACACAAGCATATGGTTTGGAAGTGCATGCAATCCTTGAGGTGGAAACCACTAAAAGAGATTGAAGGTCTTCCCATTTCTACAAGTCTCAAAGAATATGAGGCACCAAAAACACCTGAAGCACAAGAAGAAACAAAACTTTATGACAAAATTATTGCATGATAATCCAACCATCATCTGATTGTAGTTTTGGTAGAGTGTTTCAATCAGGGATTTGATGGGTTCTCTTCAGAACCCTAGAGATTCAATAAAAGATATTAATGGGTAAAAGAAAGGTGATGCAAAATTGAAATGTACTTAAAATATTTGATGGGTACACATAGAGTTAATGGACGTTTTAGCATTCCCTTCTTGTATTTTAGGTGCACAAGTAAGCTAGGAGTTGCAAGCATGATTAGGAGACACTAATAATGAAGATTAGCTATAGTGGTACATATAATAAATAATAATGTGCCATCTGTTGCCACAACAAGAAGAGTGATGGGGTGAGTAGTGGATTGATATTTGAATTTGCACATATGCTTTCTTGATAGAGAGTAAACTCTATGAAATATGCAAACTAGGTGTTTGGGTGGTAAGAAAAATAATTTGAATCGGGTTTCCTCTCACTTCACCAAATTAAAGATATGCTCACTAAACCAAAGATGGGATCACTAAATTGAAGATGGGCACAAAAAGTGACCATGGATGTACAAAGGTGATAAGTAGATCCTTTATATGTGATGTGCAAACTGCAAACAAAATTCAATATTTCTGCACCAACTTTGAGGTTCTTGAAACTAATACAGAATTGAGGAGTGATGAAGATTGATCTATAACACCCATTTGTGCATGTGTGATATTGTGATATTTAGTTTGGTATTACAAGTACTTGAGTGATATTATTTATATAGAGATAAAGGATGGTTCTAGATCAACCATGATTAGCTAAAGTTAGTCATAGCTAAGATAGAGAGGACCTTACTTTAGATGAAGTGGGAAGATTAGCACCACTATTTTGGATTCTAGTGTAATGACTTTGTATTATTCCTAGGTGTTTGGATTTGAGGAAACAGTTGAGAACTCTTGGTCTCACAAGCCTTTTTGTTTTGGATTCTTTTATAGTCCAAGGATATCCCATGTAAGGGAATCCTCAACTTAGTGTTTAGGTCAAGATAAGACCACATGCTTAGGAGAATATCCGCATAAGTATGGATATTCCTTTAGCTTTTTGACTTTATTTGACTTTAAGCCTAATAACTTGAGTTACTCTAGTAATTAGTAACTTTGGTGTGTAACTATTTCACATGTATATAAACTAGGGTGAGAGGTACTCATCATCCTTTCATTTGTAACTATCTCTCTCTTATTGAGTTCTCTAGTGAACAATGGCTTGAGTCTTTGAGTGTTAGCCTTGGAGAAGTATGATGGAGTTTGGGTTCTTTGCCTTCTTAGTCCATGGTGCACTATTGTAATAGCCATTAGAGGTTCATCTTGAGTGAGAGACACACCGGCTCACAGTCCACAACCAACCTTATGTTGGTTGGCCCTCGTAAGCTAAGACCTCATTTTATTGGCCCTTTTCTCATCATCTATTAAATTGGAGCAATGGCCTATCACCACAAGCTACAATCAGACATGAAGATCCATTCAATGTTCTATGTTTCCTTAATATGTAGATATGCACCTTGACTACTCCACTTTCCTTCTATACAAGAAGCTTGACCTTGTTCAAAATTCATTGATGGCACAAAGGAATATCAAGTTGAACGCATTCTCCAAAAATCCATAGTACCCACCATCCATGTGTGGAATATCTCATACATCAAAAAGGGTACCTATTATATGAAGCAACATGAGTACCCCTAGCTAACTTGACCAATGCACCAACGTTAGTGTAATCTTTTGAGCAAAAACTTTACAACAAGGATGTTGCTTCTTAAATGGGGAGACGTTTGTAATATCATTAGCTAGAAAAATTATCTAGAGGTGAAAATTGGCTTGGTAATATCTTTAGGAATATTATGTACAATAGTCTAAGTAGATCACATAGAGATTTCACAAAAAAGGACTCCTACTAATAGGGTAGAGACCAAAAATTACACCAAAAACTTCAAAGCTGATTTTTAAAACCTAAACATATGAATTAGGCCTCAAGATGGTATCTTCCTTCCCCTTTGGAGATCATGATTCATTTCTTTTTTCCTTTGTTGTTTGTCTCATTGAGAGCTTTCTAATGGTACCTCACTCATGCTATTCTAAGCTTCTTACAAGAAGATTCTCTTTGGTCAAACTTGTCATGTCATTTGTAGCTTTGCACCTAGATTGCTTGGACTTTGAAGTAGTAGTGTTGGTAATCAAAATTATTTTGGTATTTACTCATAGGCTACTTGTCAATGATCAAATTTCATGTTCAAATTACTGACTACATGGTGAGGCTCACCATCACTTGCACCATTTGCATCGTCAAATGTGCCATCAGCGTGACCGTTAGGGTTTGAGACCTAGCTCAAGTCAAAGGGGTATACTTTCAAAGTGCAGCTTTGAAGAGCTCACTTCTTTGATGTTGAGCCTTCAAGTTCCTGCTATGGTAGACAAAGACCAGCAAGCATCATCTATATTCTCTTAGCTAAAGTGGGTATGGCTTGGCTTTAATCGATGCCCAATTGTTGGTAGATTATGGAATGACAGATCAAGTAATGATCTCATTGAGTGTGATTTGAGTTGTGTAAACAAACTGATTACATCAAAGAAGTGAAGTCAAGGGGAAATCAAGTGCATGAATTGAAAGTGTTTGTGGTATCTCCAAGACTTGCTGATTGTTGGTAGTTCAATCAAAGTTCTGATTTTCCTTAGTGTATAGAAGCTCATTTGATTGATACAAATTTGGCAATGAGGCAGATGATGTGTGGAAGCGATGGCCAAATTTTGAGCAAAGAGAAGTACTTTTCAAGTGGTAGTTGTGATTTTGAGCTCAAGAGGTGAAAGCAAGACCAATTCTTTACGAATTGAGCTCAAAAAGTGAAATTGAAGGTGGAGTTGGGAACCCATCCTCATGAATTTGTGATTTGGAGAAAGCCATAATTTCAATTTGGCTTGAGTGGAGAGTTAGCAGAGGATTGGAGGTCAACCAACTTTAGGGATTTATGTCAAATTTTTTCTGGAGTTTACTTCAAATTTTGGCCAGATTTGGAGGAGTTTTACTCATTGGCCAGATTTCAAGGAGTTTTGCAAATTTAGAAGAGTTTTGCCAAATTTGGAGAGGGTTCAAAGTTGCAAGAAGAAAGGCTTCATTTGGTTTTTAGAGGCTTTGAGGCATAGAGCTATAGGCTTTGAGAGGCTAAGAAGGCCTAGAGGGGCCAACTAGTTTAGAGTAGATTTTGGTCATTATTTGATAATGTCTACCCACTTTGCTAGATTGTGCATAACAAGGTTTGATCCCTAGATCTCTTGTTCCCAGCCAACTGGTGCCCTAGCCAACTAGTTTGCCTTCACTTGTTTTTGTAATGATTGTTCCAATATAGCTTTGGCTAGGAGAGACAGTTTGATCCCATTCTTGGTGACCTTGGTAGCTTAGGAAGTAGATAACTCATATTATACCAAATGCCCAATGGTGGCAAAGTGAGTCTAGTCTTGATTTATGAGATGGAGGGTTTTCATTTAGATTTCTTGTGATTGGACCTCCTTGATTCTCTACTTCATGTTTGTGCATCATGTTTGTGTGAGGTGCCCTAACTTTAGAGTGTTGGTGCTCTAGTGTGCTCTAGTGTGCTCTTGGTAGTGGGGCTAGAGTGATGACCAATCAAACTACTTATGTTTCTCTTTAGTGAGACAAGAAGTGATGACCTACAAACCATGAGAGTGTGTGTTGTGATGGCGGGTTATAAGTTGCACTTTCTCCTAATTGTCATAGTTAGAGCTACATTAGTCAATAATGTTTAGTTGGTGGTGTTGGCACTTGGTGGTCATTTTTGGTGGAGAACTTATGGTGAGTTTGATCACGGGTTGCAATTCTTGGTTGCTTTGTCACAATGGCGTTCTTTGGGGATTTTATGTAAAAGACCAAATCCAAGGAGAGAAATATGAGAATGGAAACTCACATTGGGACACTTGAATGAGGGAAAACTCTAAATGCCTAGCATGAGCTTTGGCTTTGGTATTTATAGGTAGCATACAAGGCCCTTGAGAAGCTTCTCAAGAAGCTTCCTCAAGTCACTTTCTTAGAGTGCAAGCCAAGTTAACTAGGAAGCTCTCAAGAAGCTCCCTTCTAGAACCCGTCTACTTGGCATGCAAGCTAAGCTAGTTGGAAGCTTCTAGAAGCTTCCTTCTAGAAGCTACTTACTTGATGTGCAAGCTAAGCTAGTTGGGAAGCTCCTAAGAAGCTTCCTAGATTTTTCCAAAATATTCTAGGCTAATTTGTCTTATGTGTTACTTTGTAAGCCCGACTAACTTTGTTGCTAAACTCCATATAGTTACATATCCCCTGCCGCTAGTTGGTGATGTCCTCGTTGCCAATGAAGCTTCAAAGTCTTGGATGGCCATTTGTGCATTCTGGAGGTGAGAAAGAGGTTCCCATGTGGCATCATGAAGGAGATACCCTTTCTAAAGGACCTTGTACTCCGTATGTTGGCGATGGAATACAAAGTTGAATATGGTGACGCGCAAGGATACGATCAACTTTGGACTCCTCATGATCATTAATAGGGACAGGAAGAGGGGGAGGTTGGGCTCGAGAGGAAAAGGAAGAGGGGTTAGGAACAAAGGGTTTCAACTTGGAAATATGAAAGACATGATGGATACGCATGTGACAAGGCAAGGCAAGTCAATAAGCAACAGGAGAGACAATTGGGGTGATATCAAAGGGTACTATCCAATTAGGGGCAAGTTTATAAACTTGGGTATCAAGTGGAAGAGGGAGGTTACTAGAGGATAGCATGACTTTATCACCGACTTCAAAGGTGAGATCACGACGATGGTGTTCTACATATTGTTTTTGGCAATTCTGAGCAACAAGGAGGTGAGACTTGGCTTGTTGGAGAGATTAGGATATAGTGGTCAAGAATGTGGAAGTATGAGGAACCTAAGATAGAGGTGGAGTAAGAAGAGAATCTGGAACAAGCAGATCTTGGCTAAAATTGAGAAAGAAAGGAGAAAATCCGGTGCTTGCCTGTTTGGAATTGTTATAGGCAAATTTTGCAGCTGCAAGACATTCGTTACAATTGGTATGGTGGACATTGACAAAGGTGCATAACATGTCCTCCAATGTATGATTTGCATGTTTGGTTTGTCCATCTGTTTGAGGATGATAGGCCATGGACAAAGCAAGCTTGGTGCCGAGTATTTGGAAGAGTGCTTGCCAAAACTTCTCGATAAATCAAGAATCACGGTCGGGGATGAGTACATGTGGCATCCCATGATGCTTGAAGACATTGTCAAAGTAGATTTGCGCTAAGGTTGGAGCATCCACAGTGTCACAAGTTGGTGCCAAGTAGATTTGCTTACTAAGCTTATCCACAAACACCACAATTGCGGTGTGTCCTTGTTTTGTCTTTGGCAAGGATGGGATGAGATCCAAGCTCACATGCTCCCAGCAAGCGGATGGAATAGTGAGTGGTTGAAGGAGTCCACTCGGCTGCTGGTTGCTAGCCTTGTTACATTGGTAGCTCTCACACGATTAGAAAATTTCTTGAACATCTCATGTCATGTTGGGCCACCACCATTGACGTTGGAGGGTACCCAAGGTCTTGTCTACACCCATGTGACCAGCAATGGGTAAATCATGGGCTTCTTGAAGGCGCACAAGTCAAAGATCACCTTTAGCTGGAACATAGATCCGGTCCTCATGGAATAAAAGGTCCTCCTTGATGGAGAAGGTGTTGTACTCCTTATTGCATGTTGTAAGACGACCATGTACCATTTGGAAAAAGAGATCTTGGTGTAGAGCTGATTGAAACTCATTTTGGACCTTGGAGTCAACTGACACCGTTGAAATTGCCGTTGTGATGAGAGGAAGAGACTTCAAATCATGTCATCATGATAAAGCATCAAGGATGACATGGGACCGACCTGGTTTGTACTCAAGTTTGATGTTATATAGTTGGAGTTGTTCCTCCCATCGATGATGTCAACTCTTCATGTGTTCCAAGTGTAAGGTCTGCAACAATGGTTTGTGATCAGTTTGCATGATCACTTGTTTCTCCAAGAGATAATGTCTCCATACCTTGGTGGCGTATACCATTGCAAGTTTTTCTTGATCTCAAGCATAGTAGTTTTGTTTAGCCGTTTTGAGTAGGCAAGACACAAAGGCAATAGGATGGAGTCCATCTGGGAATTCTTGTTGCAGCACGGCTCCAATTGCAAAGTTAGAAGCATCAAAATCAACCACACAAGGTAGTTGAGGATCATATGGTTAAAGAATGGGTCTTGAAGACACCATATGTTTTAACTTCTGGAATGCTTCTTCATGCTGGGTGGTCCACTGGAAGCTCAAGTTCTTTCCCAAGAGGTCAATCAATGGTGCAGCCACATGAGCATAACAATCGATGAACCGTTGGTAAAAACTGGCCAATCCATTGAATGCTTGTACTTTTGTAGCATCCTTTGGGGTAGGCTAATCAGTAATGGCATTGATCTTCTCTTCTTCCATCGTGATCCCCTTTGATGAGATCTTATGACCCAAGAAGGTAACCTCCTTCTGCCAAAAGGCACACTTCAACCTCTTGCAATAAAATTTCCATTGTCATAGTCGTCTTAGGACTTCTTGCACATGGTTCACATGTTCTACCTTTGTCTTACTATAAATTAAGATATCATCCAAGAACACCACCATAGACTGATCCAATAGTCCATCCAACACCCGATGCATCTGATACATGAAGACTGCTAGAGCATTAGTAAGTCTAAAAGGTAGAACTCACCACTCAAAATGCCCATACCTTGTACAAAAGGTAATCTTTTGCACATCCTCTCTATCAATAGGAATTTGCCAATAGCTATTGCAAAGATCCAACTTGGAAAAGTAGCATGCTCCACTTAGTTGATCAAGCAAGTCATAGATCCAAGGCAAGGGATATGCATTCTTCACGGTTTGCTTATTGAGCTCACGATAATCAATACAAAAACAAAGTCCTCCATCCTTCTTTGGAACAAATAGTACCGGTGCTCCCCAAGGAGAGGTACTATGTCATATGAATTCCTTCTCCAGCAACTCAATAAGTGTTGTTCGCAACTCCTCCAACTCCTTTGGCGAGAGTCGATAGATTGGTCTACTCATTGGAGTACTCCGTGGCAATAACTCGATCTTGAAGGGCATACCTTGATCGGAGGGTAATCTCTTTGGCAGATCATTCGGAAACATGTCCACAAACTCCTTGACTATTTGATCAACCATTGCTTGATGAGGCTCTTGGTCCTCCATAGATTGTTCTTGTGCAATCGGCTTGATCCACACCGCAAATATAGACTTATCTTCCTCCAAAGCTTGCTCTATGGGTACTTTGCTAACAAACTTCCCTTCTAGGGACTCATCTCTCTTCCAAGCTTACTCCATGGTTGCCTTCTTGGCAAACTTCCCATCTTGGGACTGACTATTCTTAGGTGTCTTACTCAGAGGTGCCAAACAACCTAATCGGAAATTCCTACCTTGGTGTTGTACTTGAATTTTGCGTCGGGTCCAATCGAATTGAACCTTATGACGTTCAAGGCAAGGTAGACCCAAAATGATATCATAGTGTAAAGGTGCTACTACAAACCTCATACACTCTAAATACTCCTTCCCAATCTTGAAGGTAATAGGATGCAAGGTGCAGAATGCAAAACCCTTTCTACCATCTGCCATCATCAAACTACTTTCAATCACTAGCTTGATGGGAACACCTAATTCCTTTGCTACTTGCATAGACATGCAATTCTCTGAACTTCCAAAATCAACCAAAATCCTACAACCCCAATTGAATATCAAACCTTGCAAGTGAAGCAAACTTGCATAGGTCACGCCTTCAATCCCATTGGAACTAATCAAGCTCTCAATAGGTGGCTCAAAATCCCCTACTAGGATTCCTCATTTCCTTGATCATTCCGCTCCACAACTTCCACTTGGGCAACTTGTTGAGGTCGTCCATTCTTGAGTGGACATTCAGCAATGTGATGCCCCAATTGGTGACAATAAAAACAACCACCATTTTGTCACAGTTTCTCTCTATCTACTACACCAAGTGGTCTTCGTTGAATGGTATCAATCTCCATTGGTGCTGGCTCTTCCACTTGTGTGTAGTGTATTGGTAGGCTTGATGGAGGTCAAGGTCAAGACCAAGTTGTTACCACCAAGGAATCAAAACGTTTGGCCAACCGCATGGCTTCCTCCAAGTGTTGTGGCTCTCGCATGGTTACCTCTAATTTGGTTCTTGCCTTCAAGCCCCTCACAAATCAATCCAGAGCTTCACCTTCCAATATATTTGGAATTTGCATGATGGTGTTTTGGAACTGCGTGATGTAACTTCTTTCAAAGCCAATCTGTTTCAACTCTGCCAACTTATCTTGTGTAGCTAGTGTGGCATTTATAGCTTAGAACCGACTAATTATTGCACTCTTGAATTCTGCTCATGTCAAGGTTGGTGCAACAATTTCTTATTCTGGTTGCTCCACTTGGAATCTCCACCATAGCTTTGCTACTCCATCCAATTAGCTAGAAGCCAAGAGAATCTATTTTTGCCTATCTTCTAGATTGGTAGCTTCAAAATAACGTTCACAATCAAACACAAAATTCTCCACTACACCCAAAAGATTCTTACCTTCAAATACCTTGGGTTTAGGGAACCTGATCCAATCTTCTCCTTCTCAAATTGGTACTCTCTCCACATGCTCTTGTTGTCAAAGATCTCGTTTATCCAACAATCAAGTAAGGTGCTCGATTTGTTGTTTCATAGCAAGGATAACATCGGGAATTTCCACCATGGTTGCTACTCTATCACACCACTCCCAATTTATCTAATTTATTAACACATAGAAACAACACATCCACTATTCTCCATAAGTTACAACCGGAAGCACCAAGGGTTCCTCAAATATGGTGATCATATGCAAAAAATCTTGTCCAAAGTGTGAGGTGATGAATTGTGTGAAATAATGCTTGGGTAGTACTTGGATGCAAAAATCCCAATGGTTTGGTGGAAGTGGATTTGGTGGTCCATAAATTCCATCCATCCTATTTCTGCTCTGATACCAATGTAAAAGACCGAATCCAAGGAGAGAAATAGGAGAATGGAAACTCACATTGGGACACTTGAATGAGGGAAAACTCAAAATGCCTAGCATGAGCTTTGGCTTTGGTATTTATATGTAGCATACAAAGCCCTTGAGAAGCTTGTCAAGAAGCTTCCTCAAGTCATTTTCTTAGAGTGCAAGCCAAGTTAACTATGAAGCTTCTCAAGAAGGTTCCTTCTAGAAGTCGCCTACTTGGCGTGCAAGCTAAGCTAGTTGGAAGCTTCTAGAAGCTACTTACTTGAGGTGCAAGCTAAGCTAGCCGGGAAGCTTCCCAAGAAGTTTCCTAGATACTTCCAAAATATTCTAGGCTAATTTGTCTTATGTGTTACTTTGTAAGCCCAACTAACTTCATTGCTAAACTCCATATTGTTACATTTTAGATGAGATAGTGCTACAATATATTATGGGTCTACTCGGAGTGGTACTCAATATCAGCATGTATCTCAGGTCCTAGTGAGAGAGGAGGCTGACTCTAAGTTGGAGTTTGCACAAGAGCTGATTTAGTTGAGAGTGTACTTGGTGTGTTTGCACCGTTGTTGTGAGACATGGACACAATTTATGGGGCTCCAAAGGCCCCATGCGTTAGTCTAGTATAGGGGGTACCATTAAGTTGGATGACTTCATCTAGGAGTTTGATAGTTGATTTGATCTATAGTAGATGCGGAACCTGACTTTGTTCACACCCTTCATGGCATGAAAGAGATTATTTCAACACTTAGGAGGGTCCACTGATGGACAACTTCCATGAGTTTAGGAGAGCTCACTTGGAGTAGATTGAGCTATAGAGATAATATTGGTCTTCAAACTATGTCTCCATTACTTCAAGCTTGGTTTCTAGGGGTAGATTGGTAGTAACCATGAGTTCTAGCTCTAGTAGCATTGGTGAATCTCTTGGAGATGGTGCTTCTATGAGTGGAGGTACTACTCCAAGAGGTGGTTTAGTACCAAGGTTTAACCCCATGGTAGAATTCTTCCAATGTTTGAGGTAGAATAACCAAGGAATGCAGACTAACAAGTTGAAGAGTTTACAAGAATTCCAATGGAAGGCTAGAGAGAGTGTAATACCAAGGGCTAGCCATATGATCTCAATGTGAAATTTGGTTAGATAACATCTGGAATGATGTTATACATGATGGAAAAAATATATTAGATAGAAGCATCACCAAAAGAGTACTTTTACAAATAGAGCATAAATCAAAATAGACTTGAAAACCTTAGAACCAATAGCTAGACATATGATTTAAAGGTGAGAATTGGTTTGGTAACATTTGGAAGGATATTACACATGATGGACTAAATAGATAAGAAAAAGATATCACCAAAAAGGGACTTCTACTAATAGAGTAGGAACCAAAATATGCCTAAAATCTTTGAAGGCAATTTTGGAGGCCTAAATGGATGAATTGGGCCTCAAAAATTTGCCCATCCTCCCCTCCCGGCTGCTAGAGGAAAGGCTAGCCTTCCCTCCCCCTTGATTTGTCTCATCAAGAGCTTTCCAACAGTACCTCACCCACATGATTTTGAGATTCCTATAGGAAGATTCTCTAAAAAGATTCCCTCCAATCAAAGCTTGTTTGACCAGCTAGATAGGATCAAGACCAACATGTCACCCATCCAAGTAAGTAATCCAAGGTAGATCTTGCTGATAGGTCACCTATCTATGTGCATAATCTTGTGGTGGAGCTTCCTCGGAGGAGATCCTCTTTGTCTATATAATAAAGAGAATGTGCTCCTTTGAGGCATCAAATGCTTGAGTGTGAAATTTGTGTCTTCTCTCTTCTCTTTGTCCTCAAAATATTACAAAGAGCCTACGTAAGGCATACACTTGTATGAGACGGCTGATCAGTTTTACTCAAGAAGTTACTACAGCCCATGCAATCCAATTTTGGTATGGGATACTAGATGGGGAGTTTTGATGTAGAGTCCATAATGTTATGTTGTTACAAGCTACTTCACTTACTTTGGCAATGGCATTTGGTTTGGCAAAGCATATTGAGCTCAACATGATGGAAGAGAGAGTGGTGACATCAAAATTTAGTAGGGAGATCTCATCCACAGTTGTTACTTCTTCCAAAGTGCAGCAGAGTGCACCATTATGTTGGTTTTTGAGGATAGGATGGGCAGCCTAGATCTTATGTAGTGAGTGGATGGCCTAGTGTAGCCAGACCCGTATCTTCATTTTTGGGTCAAATAGTAGCCAATGAGTGATGGTGTTCCTTGTTGGACTTGTGGTGGACCTCATCATAGGAAAGAGTGCACTCATGGCAGTAGACCTAATACCTCTAGTGCATCACAGCCTGCATAGAGACATTGTGAGCATTGCCACATATTTGGTCACACTAGTGATCAATGCTTTGACCTACACCAAAGGTTACAGAGTGGTAGAATTGTTATGGCAAGTGATAGAGGATCCACACCTAGTAGGAGTGCAATAACTGTCCTTACTTCTAATACAACCATGGCTACTTGGATTGAGCAATTGGAGCAAAGATTGGCTAACATGGCCATAGCTCAAAGGAGATCAGATTCGGGTGTTGAGGCTTCCAACTCATTTGTGGGTGATAGAGACATCTTACATGTGTGAAGCAATATAGGTGGATGCATCTACCACAATGACTAGGAGTGCAATACATGCTCCAAAGCCTAAAGGAGCATAAGTGGAGTTGGACCTATAGAGAGGAGAGGATGGCAGACAAGTCAGACTTCCCCAATCGTTTACACTTTCTAAAGCATTCCAAATAACATCCATGGCTCCTAGATGTCTTAGTGTAGGTGTGTTAGGTGGTAAATGGGTGTATGATGGACTACCTACTATTCAGCCACTTGCTACTACACAAACTAAGTCTAGCACAATGTTGGAGGTGGCTTAACTGATTATGCACTTTCCACTATTCTCTATTAGTGACATGTGTACATTGGTTGTTGACTTAGCCTTAGCATTTTGGTTGGTTGTCATGCTTTGTGGGAGTAAGGATGATGCGGTCCCTACTACTTGAGCAGTGTGGTTGATAGTGGAGTTCAGTTGGTTGAGGAGCATGAGATTTGCTCAATGAGCAATGGTTTATGGCATGAAATAATGGCTAGATTGGAGGAGTTACAAGCTAGACCGGCCTTTGAGCGAGCGTGGTTAACATGTAGATTTTTTGTATTGGATAACCAAAGGGGGATTTTTTGTTTGGTGGGACCTTTAGTGAAGGTTTATATACAACAAAGAGTCTTACTAGATTTTGGTGCGTAGCTCTTATGTTGGGGTGGTTTCAATTGTCGGTCTAGAGTTATGGAAGACTGATATGGAGAGATGTCCATTTCAAATCCAAACATCTCTAAGGGGTAGTTCTACATAGTACATCATATGTGGAGAGCTTGTTTTTTGGATTCATACCAATCATACAATTGATAGCTTTGTGGTGAGAGCTCAAGCTTGTAACACCCATTTGTGCATATGTGTGGTATTGTGATATTTAGCTTGGTATTACAAGTACTTAAGAGATATTATCTATATAGAGATAAAGGATGGTTCTATATTAGTCATGGTTAGCTAAAGTTAGTCATAGTTAAGATAGAGTGGACCTTACTTTAGAGGAAGTAGAAAAGATAAGCACCACTATTTTGGATTTTAGTGTGTTGACTTGGTATTATTCCTAGGTGTTTGGCTTTGAGGAAAGAGTTGATAACTCTTGGGTCCCCAAGCCTTTTTGTTTTGGATTCTTCTATAGTCCAACAATAGCCCATGTGAAGGAATCCTTGACTTAGTGGTTGGGTCAAGATAAGGTCACATGCTTAGGGGAATATGCCCATGTGAATGGATATTCCTTTCTACTTTTTGACTTTACTTGACTTTTAGTCTAGTAACTTGAGTTACTGCGGTAATTACTAACTTTGGTATATAACTATTTCACAAGTATATAAACAAGAGGTGAGGAGGTACTCATCATCCTTTCATTTGCAACTATCTTTCTCTCATTGAGTTCTCTAGTGAGCAATGTCTTGAGTCTTTGAGTGTTAGCATTGGAGGAGTATGATGGAGTTGGGGTTCCTTGCCTTCTTAGTCCATAGTGCACTACCATAATAGCCATCAGAGGTTTATCCTGAGTGAGAGACAGGCCGGCTCACATTTTTGGTTCCGTTGTCGTGACCTCTCTAGAAGGCAAGATAATGTTCCACGTTCAATTCTACATTAGGTAGAAGGAGGCTATGAGAGCTCACTTGGAGAGAACATTAGGAGAGGAGAGGGCTGAACTTATGTTAGAGAACCAAGATCCATTTTTATACCCAGTAGTTCATTATGATGTCTTTGAAGTGATTTTTTACATCTTGTACACATGAGAGGATTTGGAGAGATTGTGTGAGGTGTATTGCAGATTTTGGGGATTAAGGTGATTTTGGGCAAAATCTCAAGTTTAAGATATAGACTTGAAATTTCTACACATAATATCTTGGGTTATCTTTCAGTTAGAAGACTTGAAATTATTGTGAGAGCTATTATGCGCACTAGGTTAGAATTTTTGAAAGTTGATAGGGTAAACTGCTCCCACAACTGCATGCTCTTTGGAAGATTGTACAGAGTCTGCCATTTTTTCAATTTTTAGTGACTTGTCTTGAAAATTTCCAAGCAAATTAAATGCATTGTATCCTACTTTCTGCCACAAATATTAGAGAGAGATCATCCTTGCATAGACAGTAATGAGTTTTTGAAGTGAAGGGGGTGGTTTTCAGACCAAATCTGAAATATGTGTGCTAAATAGAAAGGTGTCTAGACCACATGGCTCAATGAAAAGATCTGAAATTTTGCAGGGAGGGACACCCTAAAGTTGTGATGACGTGTGCAAAACTTTGGAGGACTGTCACATACAAGTTGAGAGGTCTGAGTGAAATTGTGAGGAAGGGTCAATTCTGCAGAGTGGAGATCTCATGCATGAGGAGTTTGAGAGCAACAAAAAACATGTTTGAGTGTTTAGATTCATCTTGGGAACATGGAGGGTCACCAAGAGTGGAAATTGAGACTATGTAAGGTTTTCCAAGGGTTTGAGGTGATTCTAGGAGTGGATTTGAGGAAAAGAGAGTTTACAATAGAATTTGAAGAGAGTTTTGAGAGGATCCAAAAACCTACACCACTTGGAGGAAAGAGTGAGTCTAGGTGCTTTCTATGTGGAGAGAAGGGACATAAGGCAAGTTCATGTCCATTGACCTTTGAGAGCAAGAGATTGGAGGAAAGGAGAGGCTTACTTGACTTGGGTTTGCATGTTGGACCTTCTTCACCAAGATTAGGAGGGAGAAGATCTAAGACCAAGGAGTTGTGTGAGGTTTGTAGAGTTGAAGGACTTCCAAAAAGACATGAGTGTAGTGGAGTAAAATCATTTTTGGATACGTTGGTGAAGGATCTTGGAGAGAGTCTTAGTACAACTACAAAAATACTACCACCTTCATCAGCTAGTTCTCAAGATTAGTGATGGAGATAATCTTTCAACTTATGGATAAACTATCCATGAGGGTTCGATTAATATACACTCTAGGATTTGATATTGCTATAGAAATCTTGGAGAAACCTAAGCCTTTTGTGTTCCTTAGGGTGGATAACTCTAAAATGGTGTTAGTCATGTACATACTCTATTAGTTATGGAGTGAGAGAAAAGAAAAGAAAAATAAATTGAGAGAAAGAAAGATAATGAGAGGTTAAGATGGGGAAACTTCCGGTTTTCTTTGGCAAGGATGGAGAAGATGTGGAGGTCTTTGTGAGAGACTTAAAGAGAGCTTGCATAGGAAACAATGAGAGGAGGAAGAATGAGTAGGCCTCATTATTACCAGATTTCTTTGAGGATGCATTACTTACATGGTATGAGTCAGAATACCAAAAGAGAGAGAGGAGAGATAGGGAAGAGGAGTCTTGGGAAGCTTTGACTTCAGTTCTCATTGAGAACTTTCTTCCTGATGAGAGTTATGAGAGATTGATGAGTGAGGTTACATTTCTCAAGCAAGGAGATGGAGAGAAAGTGAGAGTCTATGTGGAAAGAGTGGAAAAGTTAGAGTCCAGATTTTGCATAGTGTTGAGAAGGGTGGAGATGATGTGGAGACTACTATGATTGGCATAGGAGCCATGCTCACCAAGAATTTTATGGGGGGATTGAGACCACAAATAAGAAGCAAGGTGAGATATAAGAAACCTTCTTCCAAGGTTGAAGCTATCAAGATCGCAATTTGTATGGAGGAGAGTTTGGAAAGAGATGAGAGTGATTTGGCGGTGAAGGAGGTTGTGCATCCTCGTCAAGGCTACAAGTATGGTGGAACTTCTGATACTTTGGTGGCAAGGGTTTCACTACAAGTAGAGCTACTCTAATTCTTGCATCTCCACCAAAAGATTCACTTCAAACCATCACAGAACAACTTGCGGATCTCAAGATCAATGTGGTGCAACTATGGGAGAAGAGAGAGGTAGATCAGAATGTAGGGAGAGGGCTTGGGAGTTATGGAAACTATCCATATAGAGGAGGACAACCAACCAACAATTTCAATGATAGAAATTTTTTTGGTTGTGGAGAAAGAGGCCATATCCAAAGGAATTGCCCAAATTCCACTTACCATGGAAGAAAGGGTTATGAGGGAGCCAATAGAGGGAAAGAGGGAGGTAGTGAAACCCAAGTGGCTCCTAATCCCAACAAAGGTAAGGAGATAGCATCCATAGATGTGGTTGAGAGCAAGTATGAGAAGAGAGAGTGCTCAAACTGCAAGGGTCTTAATTTGGAGCTTTTGGCACAAGAGAAGAAGAGAGCTTGTTTTGCAGAGGATGTTCATTCTTCTCAAGGATTTACTCCAAGCAAGGATACTCCTATGTCTACTAGGAGCACTTGCACCTCAACACCATCAACAACAAAGACTCCAAGGAAAAATTTGGGGATGGAGGATTTCTTGATCTCAAAGCAACAATGGAACTACAATGTGTTGGAGGATGTTGGTAGTCACAAGGCTAACATCACAATGGGCCAATTGATTGCTTTGAACCCTACCTTGAAAAAGGAGCTTAGAGATGGTTTGAGTTCTACAAGGAGCAAGAGGAAAAAGAAGGCAAAAGCTCCAGTATCAATGGGGGTGGTGGATGCCAAGCCAGCACCATGGGAGGCTTGTGAATATGCCTCCAAGATTGATGTGAGAGTGAATGGTCACAATATCAAGGATGTATTGGTTGATGGAGGATCAGCAGTAAATGCCATGTCAGAAAGGTTGATGAAGAAGTTGGGTATGATACACTCAAGACCTTCAACATTTGTGGTGAGCATGTCAAACAAGCAACAAGTTCGACCAGTAGGGGTGATGGATAAAGTGGTAGTTTCGGTTATGGGAGTTCAAAATCTTGTGACTTTCCAAGTCTTGAAGGATTCAAGCTATGACTTACTTCTTGGGAGGCCATGGTTGAGAGCAGCACGCACAACTGATTGATGGCACAAAGGGTACTTGAGAATTGGGCCATCAAACTATAGAGTCACAGTTCTTGTGACTAACACCACCAACACTTCACATTCAGATACATCATCTTCTAATTATTGGGAATCAGATTCTGAAGAATGAGCTTTAGGTGTGGACACAAGCATGGAGGAGGAGACTTCCATGGAGGAGGATGAATCTGAATCTGAATCTGATTCAGATGTGTATCCTTTGTGTGCTATGGATTTTGCACCTAAGCCAGAGGTTTTGAAGGACCCAGATAAATCACCATTGACACTTGAGGAGGGAGAGAGAAGGTTAACTACCCTCAAGTATGGCCCAAATGTTACCAAGGAGGAGAATGTGAGATTTGAGGAGATTTTCCACAAGTTCATCCATGTTTTTGCTTTCAGTTACAAGGATTTGAAGGAAGTCACCTTGGAGGAGCACAAGATAGAGGTGGAGTCACATGCAAGACCAATCCGCCAAGAACAACATCGCATTAGCCTACCAATATCTTTGGTTGTGAAGGAGGAGATTGATAAGCTCAAGGAGGGTGGATTTATCTTTGAGGTAGAGAATTCAGATGAGTGTTTCCAATTGTCATTATGAAGAAAAATAATGGCAAGCTTTGGGTCTGTGTGGATTACAAGAAGCTCAATGGTGTTACCAAGAAAGACTATTACCCATTGCAATTCATTGATGAGATCTTGGAGGAGGTTGTAGGTCATGAGAGGTACAGTTTTGGAGATAGTTATAGTGGATATAACCAAATCAAGATTGCACCAAAGCATCAACAACTCACCACATTCACCACACCTTGGGGAACTTATGCTTTCAAGGTCATGCCTTTTGGGCTTTGCAATGCTCCAGCCACATTCCAACGGTTCATGAACAAGGTATTTGAACCTTTCATTGGGAAATTTGTGAGAGACTTCATTGATGACTTTTGTGTCTATGGGAGCAAGGAGTAGCACTTTGAGCACCTAATCAAGGTCTTGCAATGCTTGGATGAGGCAAATGCATCACTCAACCCAGAGAAGTGCATTTTTGGATGTGAAGAAGGTCTACTTTTGGGGCATATCATCTCCAAGGATGGAATAGTAGTTGATTCTGAGAAGGTGAAGAAAATCTTAGACCTTCCATTCCCTTCAAGCTTGACAAAGTTAAGCCAATTCTTGGGGATGGTTGGATACTATAGGAGGTTCATCTTCTCATTTTCCAACAAGGCTTATGCATTGACCATCTACATGAAGAAGGGTGTAGATTACATGGTGATTTTGGAGGACAAGAAGGCTCTCAAAGCTTTTGAGGAGCTCAAGCAATCCCTTGTTGTAGCTCCAATTCTTGCTAAACTTGATTGGAGTAATGTCGTGCGTATATACATCGCTACACAACATACATTGCTGTCAACATCATACACTATAGAAACACAACTCACACATAAGTCATACATAGACTCTAAAGTGCCACAATAATCAGATTGCTTAACACTCTCAACTCAACTCAACTCATATCAGTACTTGATCTCTCACTCTATAAACTGCCAACAACTGGGCACTGATTACAGTCAAGCCACACCCACTCAAGCATAGAGAATCCAGGTGACGCTCGCCGGCCTCTGTCTACCATAGCCAGGAACTCGAAGGCTCAACATCAGAGAAGTGAGCTCTCTGGAGCTCACTTTGAAACTATACCCCCTAGACTCAAGCTAGCATTGAAACCCTAACGGTCCCACTGATAGCACACTCAACGGTGCAAATGGTGCAAAGTGATGGTGGGCCCCACCGTGAAGTTAGTACCCTGAACACAAAATCTAACCGTCGGAAAGTAGTTTCTGAGAAACTGCTAGAATAACTCTAACTACTATCACTAGAACTCCAATGTCTGAGCATCTAGATGCAGAACTACAAATGGCGTGACAGCTGTCGTGCGTATATACACCGCTACACAACATACATCGTTGTCAACATCATACACTATAGAAACACAACTCACACATAAGTCATACATAGACTCTAAAGTGCCACAATCGCCCCCCTAGCTAGCGGTTAGGTCCCTCTAACTCCAGATAGCCATCTACTCTAAGTATATGGTATACCCTCTAATGGGCAAAGATCAGGAAGCCAGGTGCTATGGAGCCCCATCGTTAGTCGCCTGTTTGCAATCTATACCATATAAAGAATGAACTAGCTATAGGTCAAGTACATCTAGGACATAACCACTGTCCCTGAGGAACCACTGTCCACACAATTGCGCACATGATCCTTTCAAACAACACCATCACGTCCTTCTAACACAAGGACTCCAGATGGCAAAACCTCATGCACTCTCAAGATAGTGCGGCATGTAGAAACATCAAGTGTTGTCGGTGCTATCTGTTGTAGATATACATAGTCGCTTGGATGAAATTGACGGATCGAGGGTCTATAACCTCCTCCTCAAATGGTAGCATAGCGTAAAGTATCTCTATGCTGAGCAATCGCCAAGTTCTCAAATGCCATTGGCATCACTCTCCAAAAGATCTCTGCCCACTGAGAACATGTGCTCATCCATACATCGGGGTCATCCAAATCCAAAACTACAATAGCATCTCGACAAATGGCTGTAGGTAAATCTGGATCTCGTCCATAGAGTAGAAAGTATGGAGAGAAGGATGCTAAGGAGGCTTGCCGGCTGAACCGATAGCCCATGGCCAACCAAGGTAACTAGAGATCCCAATCTCCCAAGTGGCCTCTCTGCAAACCATACTTTTGCAATCCTCTCTTCACCGTCTGAACCACTCTCTCTGCTAAGCCATTTGCCTCAGGGTGATCCCAAGATGTAGTACGATGATCAATCAAAGCCTTGTCACACAAGACCTGAAACTCCCCCAAGAACTTTGTACCCTGATCAGTCAAAACCTCAGCTGGTGCACCAAAATGACTAAGAACTCGATCCAGGAATGAGTAAGTTGTCCCTTCACTAGACTTGTCAGGAAGTGCCACCAACTCAATCCACTTGGAGAAGTGCTCCACCATCACCAAAACATACCGATGATGTCTCACAATCAGCGGTAAAGGTCCGGCAAAGTCCAAACTCCAATGGTAACCCAATCCCATGATAGGTAATGGGTGTAATTGTGGCGTAGGAGCATTGAATGATGCTCTAACTCGGTCACAAACCACACATCTGGCAACAAACTACTGTACCTCGGTCTGCATACCACGCCACCAATAATGACTCTAGAGTAAGCTATATGTACGCTTTACTCCAAAATGTCCTAGCTCCTCATGAGCATGACGGACCAACTGTGGTCTCTATGATGGAAGTGGTACTACTCGCACTCTACCATCCTCCCATACACGCAGAAGGTGTCTACCCTCCAATCTGAACCATGTTCTTCTCCTTGGCCCCAACTGTGCTACCCACAACACCAGTGCAAAGATAGTCCATGACTAAGACATCATCATGAATGTCTCGCTGAACTGTACAAATATCTTCACTCTTTGGATCTGTGACCTCAATAACTCTTCCTGTATGCACTAAGAGAGATACCACCAAAGCCTCTGCAAATATACATAGAAATGCCAATGCATGCCAACCTGGCACCATCTCCTCATCTGTCTCACCATGCCAACGTGCTCCGGTCTGATCCTGCTGGTTGGGACATGGGTTTCTACTCAACCCATCTGCATCACGGTTCACCACTCCAGGTCTGTGAACAACCGTGAAATCATACTCTTGTAAAATCAGAGCCCATTGTGCAAGCTTCCCTGAAAGCTTGTCGGACTCCATCAACCACTTCAGCGGCTGATGATCAGTGATGAGAGTGAAGGGGTTACCAAATAGGTAACATCAGAAATGTGCTACTGCCCAAACTACTGCCAAGCACTCTCCCTCATATGAACTATACTTTGCCTCTGCTGAATTGTTGGAGCGACTAGCATAGGCCACCACAAACTCCTTCTCCTCATCATCATGCTGGGTGAGCACCGCTCCAAGCCCCAACATACTCCAATCAGTGTGAACCTGAAATGGTCGTCCCCTGATTGGTCTCCTCAAAATAGGAGCAGATGTCAACCTCTCCTTGAGCTCTACAAAAGCTCGCTCCTGCTCATCTCCCCAACACCACTCCTGTGTAAGCTTGGTCAGCTTCGTCAAGGCCTTGGCAATGGCACTAAATCCTCTAACATAGCAGCGATAGAAGTTTGCCAACCCAAGGAATGCTTGCAATCTACTCACATCCGTAGGCCGAGAAATACGTGCAATAGCCTCCACCTTGGTCTGCTGAACACCAAGTCCTCCAGGGTAGATAGTGTGACCCAAATACTCAACCTGCTTGTGGAAGAACCTACACTTCCCAGGATGTAATTTGAGTCCATGAGATCTCAACCTCTCAAACACCTCCAACAATTGTCTCTCATGCTCCTCCACAGTAGTGCTATAAACCAAAATGTCATCAATATAGCACCGAGCAAAATCCAATCCAGCTAGGATCCTATCCATGACCCTCTGGAACTCAGCAGGAGCGTTCTTTAACCCAAATGGTAAGAACCTCCACTGATATAACACATCCTTGCCGTGAGGATCAATAGCCCAAAATGTTGTCTTGGACTTATCCTCCTCCCTAATCGGCAACTGATGATATCCCGCTCGAAGATCCAAAGTACTGAAGACCTTTGCATGCCCAATCGCATCAAAAATCTCCTCCGGTGTAGGCATGGCATACCGATCAGCCCTGGTCTGTCGGTTGATAGGACGGTAATCTCCACACATCCGCCTATCTGTATAGTTGCCATGCGTATCCTTCTTGGCTGGCATCATTGTCGCTAATGCATACTCTCCATGTGAAATCTCCACCAAACCAACCTCAAAAAGGTCACTACTCCGGCTCTGAATCAATATCCTCTCCATATCACTATATTAATAAGGACGTTAGAAAACTGGTGTGTCGCTAGTCAGCTCAATCCATATACCAGGTCCCTTCAGAGCACCCAAATCCTTCATACTGAAGGCAAAACAACTCGTGTGACTCCTCAAGAACCTCCAAACCCTCCGTCTTTCCTCTCCAGTAAGCTTGG
This sequence comes from Lunularia cruciata, assembly GCA_948567375.1. Lineage (NCBI taxonomy): Eukaryota > Viridiplantae > Streptophyta > Marchantiopsida > Lunulariales > Lunulariaceae > Lunularia > Lunularia cruciata. The sequence continues at coordinate 18,718,551 of OX419761.1, read as the reverse complement.
GTCCAAGATCTGGCTCCCAAGTATCCTCTGTAATTGTAGTAGGAGTGGAAGACGTATTGACTGGCTGCTACACTGGGCCCTTGGGAGCAATAGTGTCATGCTCCCGACCACTACAGGTCCCAACCTCTATGTGAAAAACTCCCTCCACTCTGGCTGCAAGCTCCACACATCCTCTAGCTGCATCCTATGTGGACCAAGGGTGTAATCCAAGTAGCCCATGCTCACCTGGATGGACTCCAAGTAGACCACTCTCCCTAGTAGCTACTGGATGTGTCCCAAGAATACCATGTCCACTCGGTCCATCGCCATCGCATGTGCCTGAATCGTTTCAATAGGCACAGGGCTCACAAGTGTCCGAGTGGTGATGCCTATCAAGCGCATCCTACGCTGCTCTGCCAAGCCAAGGCTCACAGTTCAGGTCCATAGCCTGACCTAACACATGACGCTTGGATGCCTCTGACACTGCTGGAACAACGGTAATACCGGTGCAAAAACCCATTGCCCGCTCTCTCTCATCAACGTTGGGCTCCACCAACTGCTGTAATTGTGAGTCCCAAACAAGTCCAGGTCCTCCCTCTCGAAAAGCATGAGAGCCTGGGAAACTCATGAGTGTGGGAAATGCGGCTCTAAGCTGTCCAACTAGGTTCACCACTGCCATAGGTGACCTATCAGCCACTACCACTGTCTGAGACTGACGCCCAACATCCAAGATATCATCAACAAGAATGTGGTCTAGTCACTAAATCCCATCATAACTACGCTGTAGAACCTCTCTGGGTAAGAGGTTTGTCCACCAAAGACGAAGACGATGAGCCCGTGATCTCATTCTGGCTGCATCTAACAATACAGCAGGTCCCATCCAAGAATGGACCTAATGTGTACTCGCCACCACTCTAGTGCGAGAATCACCCATCAAAGGAATGTTCTCCAAAAGGTAAGCTGGTGAAACAGACTGATGAACCTGGAGATGTCGTAGTATCCGTAACATCTCCCAAAACACACCAGAACGGGGATCCTGAAGACCCAAACCGCGGCCCGCACATGTATGCCCCTGACATGGCCATCTAGAAATCACCAAGTGAATAGGCCCATGTCTCTCTAGGTCATGCATCCCCAATAAGGAGATGTCTCCTGGTAGGGCCTTCTGGTAACCTTTGACTGCTCACATCGGTAATAACTCCGGATACCAATAGGCCAAGTGCGCCATATGATGTAGAGAGACTCGCCTAGCAATCTCATCCTTCTCTACATACAAGTACCTCGATACTCGGATACCCGCATGTAACACCGCAGCTGGTCCGGTGCTGATCCCACCAAACAACTCCAATAGGCATATCCTCTCTACTGGATACTACCAAGCAATGAGTGTGGTATCCAGAGGTGTCAAAGCAATCGCCTCTAGGAGTTCATCCTCACACTCATCTCCTGATGGTACAAAGGCTCTACTCCAAGCCTGCTGCACCAACTGATCTGCATGCTGCTGCAATGCCTCCTCTGAACTCCACAATGGAACATCCAAGGTGGATGGAACAATCCCAGTCGTACTCCATAGCCGAGTGATCTCCTCTGGTACTGGAGTATCCTCTGTATGGGCATTCCACTCCAACAAGTCACCAGGCCAAGTAACTACACCACTGAAAGCTAAAACTGATGTTGTTATGGTCCCAGACTGTAGTGAGCCAAGACTGCCACTACTGAAGCGTATTGGTAGGCGACATACCCATCCTTCACCAGACTGCCAACTAGGTCTATAAGAGGATGTCTCCTCCCAATAGTCAATGCTGAAACGCATGGGGTATAACATTGCTCCCCCAACTAGCACATCATATGAATCAGCTATCGTCACAATAACCTGAGCTCTCACCACCAAGCTATCAATCGGATGACCAGGCTGAACCTGGACAACAAGCTCTCCACGTGTGATGTATTGTGTCAAACCACCACCAAGAGATGTCTGGATCTCAAATGGACACCTCTCCACATCGGTCTTCTGTAACTCCAGACCAACAATTGCAGCCTTCCCCAACATAAGGGGCTGCGCACTAGAGTCTAACAAGACTCTCTGTGGTGTATAGACCTTCCCTGAGTCCCACCAAACAAAAAATCCCCCTCTGGTTATCCTATAGGACAACACCAGGTGTAAACCACGCTCTCTCAAAGGCCGGTCTAGTTGGTAACTCCTCCAGTCTAGCTGCTACTACCTGCCATAAACCACTGGTCGCTGAACGGATCCCATGCTCTTCAACCAAGTCAGCTCCACTACCAACCACCTCTGCTCTAGTAGTAGGAACTGCACCATCCCTACTCTCAACACAACGTGGCAGCCAATTGGAACATTGGAGCTGGGTCAACTCCCAATATAAACATGTCACTGGTTGAAAACAAAGGATGCCGCATAATCAGCTGAGCCGCCCCCAACATCGTGCTAGACTCAGTCTGTGTAGTAGTATGTGGTTGACTAGCAGGTACTCCATCATGTACTCCATCACCACCTACCACACCTGCATTGGGACGTCTAGGAACCATGGATGTCATCTGTAATGCCTCAGATAGCATGAAAGACTGGGGAAGTCTGACTTGTCTCCCAACCTCTCCTCTCTGTGGGTCCAACTCCACTGATACTCCTCTAGGCTCTGGAGCACGTACTGCACTCCTAGTCACTGCTGCAGATGTATCCACCTGTGTTGCTCCGCACATGAAGTCCAAAGCATCTCTATCACCAGCATATGAGGTGAAAGCCTCAGCACCCGAATCTGATCTCCTCTGAGCAATAGCCATACTAGCCAATCTCTGCTCCAACTACTCAATCCAAGTAGCCATAGTTGTGTCAGAAGTAAGGGCAGGTACTGCACCCCTACTAGGTGTAGATCCTCTACCACCACCTCTACCACCTCATCCTCCATGAATTGGAGCTCCTCTACTACCTGCCATAGCAGCCCTACCACTCCGTAACTCCGGGTATAGGTCAAAACACCGGTCACTAGTGTGACCAAATCTGTGGTAGTGCTCACACTACCTCTATGCTGGCTATGATGCACCAAAGGTATCATGTCCGCTGCCCTGAGTACACTCTCTCCTATGGTGAGGTCCACCACAAGTCCAACAAGCAACACCACCACTCACTGGCTGTTGCTGACTCAAAAATGAGGGTAAGGGTCTAACTCCACTAGGCCCTCCACTCACTCCATAGGATCTGGGCTATCCACCTTGTCCTCAAAAACCAACTGGGCGTGGTGCACTCTGCTGCACTCTAGAAGAAGTCATAGCCGTGGATGAGGTCTCCCTACCAAATCTAGATGTCACCACTCTTTCCTCCACCATGTTGAGCTCAATACGCTCAGCCAAACCAAAGACTACTGCCAAAGTGGGCGAAGTAGCCTGCAACAACGTAGCATCACGAACTCTACGTTGCAACTCCCTGTCCAATATCCCATACCAAAACTGGACTGCCTGGGCCTCAATAACTCCCTGAGTGAAACTGATCAGCCACCTCATGCGAGTATATGCCTCGCATAGGCTCTCTCCAGCCTTCCGTTGGAACTCCTGCAAGCTCCTCAGCTTGTCAGTCCGCACTCCTTGGTAGTTCTGCCTCAAACACAGGAAGAACTCCACCATGGGGTTAAACCCCGGTACCACATCACCTCCTGCAGCGGTACCTCCACTTGTAGTAGCACTATCTCCAGCTAGTGCACCTCCACTAGCTCCACCCACACTACTCGAGCTAGAACTCGTGGGTACAGCCGATCTACTCTTGGCCACCGAGCCTAAAGTGATGGAGACATAGTGTGGAGACCAATACTGTCTCCATAACTCAATCTCCTCCAAATGAGCTCTCTTGAACTCATGGTAGTCATCCATTGGTGTACCCTCCAAGTGTTGAAACATGTGTGCCCTTCCATGCCATGAAGGGTGTGAACAAAGTCGGGTTCCGCATCTGCTGCAGATCACACCAACTATCGAACTCCTAGATGAAGTCATCCAACTCAATGGTACCCACTATACCAGAGTAATGCCTAGGGCCTTTGGAGGCCCCATAAATCTCGTCCATGTCCCACAAAAATGGTGCGGACACATCAAGTGCACTCTCAACTGAATCAGCTCCTGTGTCAAACTCCAATTCAGAGTGAATTTCCTCCCTCACTGGGACCTGAGATACAAGTTGATAGCAAGCACCACTCCAAGTAAACCCATTGTGTACTATAGGGCTAACTCCTCTGGAATCTCCAAAGAACTCCGTTGTGACAAAGTAATCGCAACAGCAAACCCAAACCACCAACTGCAACCGCAAGTCGCAACTGCAAGTACCCCACCACGTGCCAATACTAACTAAGCACCACCCACTAATGTAACCCTAACCAAGATAACTACACTAGGGGAAGGGCAACCTGTAACCTGCCATCATAACACGCACTCTCACGGTTTGCAGGTCATCACTTCCTGCCTCACCGGAGAGAAACAAAGGTAGTCTGACTGGTCATCACTCCAACCTCACCACCGAGAGCACACCAGAGCACCAACGCTCAAAAGTCAAGTCACCTCATACAAACGTGGTGCACAAATAGGAAGCAGAGAATGGAGGGGATCCAATCAAAAGAAATCTAAACGAAAACCCTCCATCTCATAACACAACACGGGATTGACTCTGCCACCATTTGGCATTTGACATAAGAGAAGTTCGGATCTAAGTCCTAAGCTACTAGGATCACCAAGAATGGGATCAAACTGCCTCTCCTAGCCAAAGCTACATGTGTATAGATAAAAGTGGCACAGTCAATATGACAACAAGTGAGGGTGGACCAGTTGGCTAGGGCACCAGTCTAGGAACAAGAGATCTAGGGGTCAAACCCTGTTGCACATAATCTAGCAGGAAAGGCAAATTTTGCCAACCAATGACCAAGATCTACTCTAAACTAGCTAGCCTCACGCCAGCAAGCTGGCTTGCTGGCCCTTTTGGCCCTTCTTGGCCTTTGTAGCCTCTCATAGCCCACAGCCCTATGCCTCGAAGCCTCTAAACAAGGAAGCCTTCTTGTTGCCACTTCAAACCTCCTCCAAAATTGGCAAAACTTCTCCAAATTTGTGAAAGTCCTCCAAACTAGCGAAACTCCTCCAAATCTGGCCAAACAGCAAAAACTCCTCCAAATCTGGCCAAAATCTGACATAAATTTGACGTAAACCAAATTGGCAAAACTTCTCCAAATTTGTGAAAGTCCTCCAAACTAGCAAAACTCCTCCAAATCTTTGAACCTCCTCCAAAATTGGCGAAACTTCTCCAAATTTGTGAAAGTCCTCCAAACTAACAAAACTCCTCCAAATCTGGCCAAAATCTGACATAAATCTGATGTAAACCCTAAAGATGGTTGTCCACTAAATCCCCCGCTAACTTTCCACTCGAGCCAAATTGATAAAACGGGTTTTTCCAAATCACAATTTCATGAGAAGAGCTTCCCAACTCCACCTTCAATTTGACTTTTTGAGCCCAACTCGTAGCAAATTGGTCCTGCCTTCACCTCTTGAGCTCAAAATCACAACATTGCTTGAAAATTGCTCCTTCTTTGCTCAAAATTTGGCTAGCACTTCCGCACACCATCCGCCTAACTGCCAAATCTGCATCACTTGAACGAGCTTCTGCACACTAGGGAAACACAGAACTTGAATCGAGCTACCACGATCCACAGAGCTTGGAGATACCACCAACACTCAGCGTTCCTGCACCCAATTTCCCCCTGACTTCACTTCTCTGATGTAATCAGATTGCTTAACACTCTCAACTCAACTCAACTCATATCAGTACTTGATCTCTCACTCTATAAACTGCCAACAATTGTGCATTGATTACAGTCAAGCCACACCCACTCAAGCATAGAGAATCCAGGTGACGCTCGCCAGCCTCTATCCACCATAGCCAGGAACTTGAAGGCTCAACATCAGAGAAGTGAGCTCTCTGGAGCTCACTTCGAAACTATACCCCCTGGACGCGAGCTAGCACTGAAACCCTAACGGTCCCATTGACGGCACACTTGATGGTACAAATGGTGCAAAGTGACAATGGGCCCCACCGTGAAGTCAGTACCCCAAACACAAAATCTAACCGTCGGAAAGTAGTCTTTGAGAAACTGCTAGAATAACTCTAACTTCTATCACTGGAACTCCAGTGTCCGAGCATCTAGATGCGGAACTACAAATGGCGTGACAGTAAGCCTTTCATCCTTTACACTGATGTTTCTAATGTAGCTATATGATGCACTCTTAGTCAATTAGACCAAGATGGGCATGATCATCCAATAGCTTATGCTAGTAGGCAGATGGTTTCAGCAGAGAAGAACTACTCTGTCATGGGGAGAGAAGGGTTGGCAATGATCTTTGGTCTCAAGAATTTTAGACACTACTTGATTGGAGTGAAAGCCACCATTGTCACGGATCACAAGGCTTTGAATTACATCTTCAAAAAGCCTAATGTTGAAGGAAGACTAGCAAGGTGGATGATACTCTTGTCTCAGTATGACTACATCTTTGAGGATAGGCCAGGAAAGAAACATGCAAATGTTGATTTGTTATCTAGAGCCTGTGATCATGATGGAGATGAGCCAATGGATGATTCCTTCTCGGATGAGGAGCTCATGAAAATCTCAGTCACTCAAGAGGTTCCAATGGAGTACAAGGAGATTGTGGATTTTGTGACAAGAGGTAACTATCCAGAAGAGATGCATGCTAGGGAGAGGAAGGCCCTTGCAGCAAGATCTAGACCTTATACAATGGTGGAGGATATTCTTTTTCACCAAGGAGCAGATGGTCTACTTCAAAGAGCAATGGGTAAGGAAGAGTCTATCCTACTCATAAAGGAGTTTTATAAAGGTTTAGTATGTGGAGGACACTTTGCATGAAAGGTGACTGCTTTCAAGATTCTAGATGCAGGTTACCATTGGAGAGGGATTTTCAAGGATTGTCTTGATTATTGCATAACTTGTCATGTTTGTCAAGCTTTTGCTAGAAAGTCTACATCCACTCCACCACTTAGATCAATTCCATTGCTATGACCTTTTGAGAAGTGGAGAACTGATTTTGTAGGTCCTCTCAATAGATCCCCAAGGAACAATTGGTACATTGTGTTAGTTACTGATTACCTTACCAAGTGGGTTGAGGCTAGACCATTGAGGGACAAGAATGAAGATGAAGTGGGTAGATTTCTTTATGAATGCATTATCAGTAGGTTTGGATGCCCTTTGGAGTTGGTTTCTGATAGAAGAGGAGATTTTACATGAAGCATTACTACAACCATGCTACAACATTTCTCTATCATGCATAGAGTAACTACATCCTATAATTCCAATGGCTTGGCAGAGAGAACCAATCAGACCTTGTGCATGATGCTGGCCAAAGATGCAGAAATGGAGGGGGCTAAACATCATTGGGACAAGAGGATTCATGCAATTTTGTGGGAGTATAGGACAACCATGAAGACTTCCACCAGATATTCTCCATTTCAATTGGTATATGGTATTGAGTCTACCCTACCTATTCACTTTGATCTTCCTACCTTCCAAAGCATTCATAGGAGACTGAAGAAAGCACAAGGAGTTGATGCAGAGAAATCAAGGAAGGATAAACTCATGGAGTTGGAAGAGGCAAGAGTAGTTGTTATGGTTTGAGTGGAGCAAGCCCAAAGAAAACAAAAGGAGAGCTATGACAAGAGGCAAGGCAAGAAGAAGGTGGACCCTTTCAAAGAAGGTGATTGGGTAATGTTGTTTGATTCTATTTGATTCAAGAGAGTGCAAAAGAAGTTTTTGCCTAAGTAATTTGGACCTTTCATAGTGGAAAAAGTGTGGGGCAATTACACCTATGATCTCAAGGAGTTGGGAGGAAGACACTCGGATAGGATTAACCATGATAAGTTGAAGATGTATCATAGAAGGTAGAGAGACCTTCACTTTGAGGACAAAGTGAAAATTTAGTCCAGGGGTAAATGTAACACCCATTTGTGCATGTGTGTGGTATTGTGATATTTAGCTTGGTATTCCAAGTAATTGAGAGATATTATTTATATAGAGATAAAGGATGGTTCTAAATTAGTCATGATTAGCTAAAGTTAGTCATAGCTAAGATAGAGGGGACCTTACTTTAGAGGAGGCAGAAAAGATGAGCACCACTATTTTGGATTCTAGTGTGTTGACTTGGTATTATTCCTAGGTGTTTGGCTTTGAGGAAAGAGTTGATAACTCTTGGGCCCGCAAGCCTTTTTGTTTTGGATTCTTCTATAGTCCAAGGATAGCCCATGTGAAGGAATCCTTGACTTAGTGGTTGGGTCAAGATAAGATCACATGCTAGTGGAATATGCCCATGTGAATGGATATTCCTTTCTACTTTTTGACTTTACTTGACTTTTAGTCTAGTAACTTGAGTTACTATAGTAATTAGTAACTTTGGTACGTAACTATTTCATAAATATATAAACAAGGGGTGAGTAGATACTCATCATCCTTTCATTTGCAACTATCTTTCTCTCATTGAGTTCTCTAGTGAGCAATGTCTTGAGTCTTGGAGTGTTAGCCTTGGAGGAGTATGATGGAGTTGGGGTTCCTTGCCTTCTTAGTCCATGGTGCACTACCATAATAGCCATCAGAGGTTCATCTTGAGTGAGAGACAGGCCGGCTCACAAGCCCCAAGTGCTTCTTTGATACAATGGGTACCATTGAGTTAGATGACTTCATCTAGCAGATTGATAGTTTATGTATGTAGTAGATCTAGAACCTAAAAATGTTGTTCTAACACTTAGAAGGTCCACCAATGGATGACTAACATGAATTCAAGAGAGCTTACTTGGAGAAGATTGAGCTATGGAGACAATATTGATCTCCAAACTACATCTTCATTACTTCAAGCTTGGTTTCTAGGTGTAGATTGGATTGTAGACTGCAAGACTTCCAATGGAAGTCTTGAGAGTAGATTTCAAGTGTCAATTGTAGACTAAATTGCAAGAGTTCTAGCATAAGTTTGGAGTTAGCCTACACAAAGCAAACATTTGCATGAGAAGGTTGATAAATTTCACTTAAGGAGTTATTGAGGCCCAAGTAGTCCAATTTTGGTATAGGATATTGGACAAGGAGTTGCAACATAGAGTACATGATGTTACATTATTATAAGATACTTCACCTACTTTGGTGGTGGTCTTTAGTTTGGGTGAGTGCATTTAGCTCAACATAGTAAAAGAGAGAGTGGTGATATTTAGAGTTGGTAGGAAAACCTCATTTAAAATTATTACTTCTTCTAGAATGCAATAGGATGCACCACACCAGGTTTGCTTTTGAGGGTAGAGTGGAGGACCTAGTGTAGCTAGATCTTTACCTTCATTTCTAACAAGCAATGAGGGATGATGTTGCTTGTTGGACTTATGGTGGACCTCATCACAAGAGAGAGTGCACTCAAGGCAATGTACATGATACCTCTATAGCACCACATCTAGATTAGAGATAGTGTGGCCATTGCCACAGATTTGGTCACACCAATTACCTATGCTTTGACTTTCACCTATAACTATAAAGTGGTAGGGCTCAATTGATTATGCGCTTCACTTTGTTATCAATCAATAAGATGTTTATGGTAAGACTTGACCTAGCTCAAATGTTTTGGTTGACTGACACACTTTGTGAGAATAAGGATGATGATGTTTTTAGTTTTAGAGCATAGATGGTTGATAGTAGAATTCACTTGGTTGAGGAGCATAGGATCTATTCAACAACCAAAGGTTTATGGTAAGCAACAATAGCTAAGTTGGAGATTTACCAACTAGACCTACCTTTGAGCAAGCTCAATTCACACCTTGAGTTGTCTTATTGGACAACCAAAGTGGGATCTTCCATTTGGTGATACCTTCAAGGAAGGTCTATACACCATAGATGGCCTTATTAGACTCTAGTGTGCATCCTCTCATGTTGGAGAATGTTGTAGTCTTCAATCTTGGGCAACAAAAGACTAATGTGTACAAGTGTCCATTATAGATCCAAATATCTCTAGAGGATGATTCTATGCAATATATTATATGTGGGAGATCATTTTTTAGATTCAGACCAATCATCCAATTGATAGCTCTATGGTGAGAGCTCAAGCCATTGAGACAATAGCAAAGTCATATGATGTGCTAGTTGGTGGAGTAGCATTATACCCCATGGGTTGTAGTAATGACTATTGGGAGGAGATAGCTTCCTATAGGCCAGGTTGGAAACCAGGTGAGGGATGAAGGATGGGTATGTTGCCTATTGGTGCACTTTAGTAGTGGCAATCTTAGCTCACTACAATTAGGGACCATGGTATCAATTTTAGCTTTCAATGGTTTTGTTACTTGGCCTGGTGATTTATTGGAGTAGAACACCCATGTAGAGGATACCCCTATACTAGAGGAGATCACATGGATTTGGATTATGAGTGTGATTGTTCTATCTACCTTGAAAGTTCCATTGTGGAGTTCTACGGAGATATTGCAACAATATGCAGATCAATTGGTGCAATAGGCTTGGAGTAGAGACTTTGTACTACTAGGAAACCAATGTGAAAATGAGAATTTGGAGTCTATAACCTTGTCACCTTTGGATACTAAACTTATTGTTTAGAAATATCCAATAAGAGTATGCATATTGGAATTTTTGGTGGGATTAGCACTAGACTAGTTGTAGTACTATAAGTAGATATACAAGTTCAAAGGTACTTGTATGTAGAGAGAAATGATATTGTTGATCAAGTTTCTCTACATCATGTGGCACACTTGGCTTATTGGTATCCTAAGTTATTATGAATATCAACAATCAGGAGTTACCAAAAGACTCTATTAGTAGACATTTCTTTGCTAGAGGTGCATGATCTGGAGAGATATGTTTTCATTCATTTGTTGATTTTTGGATAGCCATGTTAGTGACATACTCATGCTAGCCAAGGTCAAGGTCTACAAGATCCTTGTTCTTGTTTTTTTTGGGATATTTTACATATATTTTGACATTTATAGGTTTATCAATTTGTTTCTCCATTCTACATTCTAGAGAACATCCCTTTGATGGGTGATTCTTGCACATGGACAATAGTGAGTACACGTCAGGTCCCTTCTTGGATGGGACTAGCCATGTTGTTGGATGCAGCTAGAGTTGGATCATGGGCCTATCATCTTCATCTTTGGTAGATGAACTTCTTACCTAGAGAGGTTTTACAAATGTGTCTATTATGGGATTTAGTAGCTAGTCCATCTTATTGTTGGTGATTTTTGTATATTAGGTCCCAATCTTAGACAATAGTAGTGGTTGATAGGTCACCTATGGTAATGGTGAACTTTGTTGGATAGCCCAAAGTTGCTATACCCACATTCATGAGTTTCTTAATTTCACATGCTTTTTGAGAAGGAGCTCTTGGATTTGTTTTGGACTCACAATTACAATAGTTGTTGGAGCCCAATGTTGATGAGAGAGAGCAAGCAATGGATTTCCACATGAGTATTACTACCATTTTAGAAATTTTAAAGACATCCAAGCATCAATTTTTAGGTCAGGCTATGGATCTAAATTTTTTGACTTGAATTGTGAACCTTAGCATGGTTGAGTAGCATAAGATGCGCTTGATATATCTCACTACTTGGACACTTGTGAGCTCTTTTCTTATTGAGAAAATTTAGGCACATGTTGAGAACAATGGACCAAGTGAATATTATATTCTTGGGATACAACCAATGGCTACTAATGAGAGTGTTCTACTTGGGATTCATCTAGAGGAGCATGATCTACTTGGATTACACACTTGGTCTACTTGGGATGCAACTAGATGACATGTGAAACTTATAGCCATAGTAGAGGGAGTTTTTTCTTTGAGGTTGGAGACTCTAATGGTTGGGAGTTTCACATGGAGAGTATGTTTCAACTAAAATGATGTCAAACAAGAAAGATATGCATGACAACTACACAAATAGGCAAATGTGTAGAGATTATTGTCTTATCAATCAATAGAATAGGGTTGATTGATATATTATGCCTACAAAAAAAAGATCTTTGATGCAATTGAGCATGCAAAGGTTGTCAATACTTTAGATCTTTGAGCAAGATATCATCAATTGCCAATCAAAGATGAGAACTTGTCCAAGATAAAATTTTGGATTATTGATCTTCATGAGAAGGATGTATTGTATCAATAGAGGTTCTTATCATTTGCGTTAAAGATTGCTCTTGACAAGTTCTAGAGTGTCATGGATAGGATCCTAGAAGGATGAGATTTTTCTCAATGTTATATTGATGACATTTTGGTCTATAGCATTATTGTGAAAGAGCATGAGAGACATTTTTTGAGATGTTTGAGAGATTGAAATTTCATGGACACAAATTACAACATGGGAAGTGCAGATTCTTTCACAAGCTTGGAGCAATGCTCATCCAATAGGATGATGAGAGGAAGGAGTTTGTGGTAGTCTATCTATCCTAGTTCTTCCAACCATTTAATAGAGGTGAAGTATAGTTCATATGAAAGAAAGTGTGTACAATAGTACATTTCCAATATTATATATTTGGTAACCTTTTCACTTTGAAAGTGAAAAGGCAGACTTCATCAACCACTAAAGGGGTTGATGAAGTCCAACAACCTTTCAAGAAAACTTTTATGATGTGTTTTTATTTTACATGAATATGATTTCATGGTTATTTATAGACTTAGAGTGGTGAATTGTGATGTAGATGGATTGAGTAGAAATCCATGTCCCAACCAACAAGATTAGATTAGATCAGATCAGAGCACGTTGGCACATTGAGACAAATGAAGAGATGGTGTTGGGTTGGCATGCATCTAACTTTCTATGTATATTTTTTGAGGCTTTGATGATATCTCTCTCAACATATATAGGAAGAGTTATTGGGGTCATAGATCTAAAGAATGGAAATATTGTTAAAGTCAACAAGATAATCATGATGATAAATTAGTGATAGATTATTTTTGCATTGTGTTGTAGGTGGTACAATTGATACCAAGGAGAGAGATCGTGCCCCAGGTAAACCAAACGGTTTTGATTGGAGTACAAACACTTTCTTTGTATATGGGAGGATAGTGGAGTATGATTAATATCACTTTTATCTCGGAGACCACAATTGGTACATCATGTTCATGAAGAGCTAAGGCATTTTAAAATAAAACATATATATATAGTTACTCCACAATTATTATTGGTAGCATGGCATACATATTGATGTAAAGCAATTGATTGCTAAATGTGTGTTTGTTAACGAGTTAGAGTATCATTGAATACTTCCACACAACTTCTACACACAATTACTTATCATAGTGTTAGGTTATCATTGTAGTTTAAACTTTACTAAACCTTTACCATAACTATGAGATATCATCAATATGTTTTAATTATAGTATAATACTTTTCTAAATAGATTGAGTTGATGACATTTCTTGACAAGTTCAATGAAAGGATAATTTATTAGTTCCTTTATTGGATCCTTAGTCATTTTGGTGCACCTGAAGTTTTGATTGATTATGGTCCATAGTTCTTCAGAAAATTGCTATCTCTTGAGATCACCCCAAGGCAAATGGTTTAATAGAGAGAATTGTTCAAACCTTAAAGATAAAATTAGGTAAATATGGTTTGTAAAAAAATTGCTTGGGGAAATTGAAATCTCCAATTGCTTTGGTTAGCCATGGGCTATTGATTCAACTTGTAAATCTCTTTGCCTTTGCGTTTAGTTTGGAGCCTAAGCACCAACCCAGACTATGAATCTCCAACACTTGGTAAAATTTCCTTGGGCCACAACGCCGGCTCTTTTTGAGTTTCACGGCCAGAGTACTCTTTTGCCTCGTGCGCTCCTTCAGTATTCCTGAAATCCTACTCAACATATTTTTCTCCTTATTTTTTATTTTATGGATGAGATTCAAATTTACTTGCAACCATTTATCATGATACTATTGTAATTTTAGACTTGGATGATCCAACCATATGGACAAATGCATGTTTTCAACTGATAAGAAATTTTATTAAAATTATTTATATTATACAATTTCATCCAAATGATTATATATTTTTATCACATATTGCACCAACTACATTAGATATTAGATATGACTACAAGTTGCATTATCTTGAAACTATACTAAATTTTATGTTCCAAAATCTTCATGTTATAAGAACATTATAATATTATTTAGAAAAATCAAATATACAACTGTACAGGGTATGAGCAGAGTTTGATCTAACCTGTGAGAGAGTGCAACGTGATATTTGATGTTAAGAAAACGAGGAGGCTTGTCACTTTAAGGTTATCGAAGTGAGCCATCCATACACCTAGTTTTGGAGATAGAACTCTATAAATCAGTCAGTCCAAGAATATTATGGTAAATGGGTTGATTTGGAAATAAAATAAAAATGGCCTCTGAAGGTTATTGTCCTCGCTTACATTAGCTGCTTCACGTGAGATCTGCTTACAGGTGATGATTGATGAGTGTGATCCGCCTTATTTGTTGGTTTGGCGAACGCTCTTCGATCTAAACTTGCTCTTCGATCTAAATTATTTCTTAAATATTAATTGTATTATAGATCTAAATTTGATCATTTATATATAAATTTATAAAAAAATATTTTTTATTATTATCATTATTTTTTTTATTTAATAATTAAATATAAAATACGATATGATTATTTATTATTTATTAAAAATAAAATATTCATTAATTTAAATTATTCATACTATTATAATAAAATTATTAAATAATTAAATTATACTATTACATATTTTAATCTTAATTAAATTTATATTTAAATTATTATTCACATATATTATATTTTTACAATAAATAGAATCGATAAAGATATACCCCAGGCATGCATATATATATATATATATATAAGAGCATGTCATTGGATTATTGTGCATAACTTTAGCACGAGAATGCCCCGATAAGGTCAATTTCCACTCTGAACAATTCCAGCCAAGCTCTTAACGAAAGGACGGGCAATAGTGAAGGTAAAATTTCAACAAACAAACTCAATGGTATACCGTTATGGGTTATGTGGAAAAGTATGCTCCGTAAAGAAGACCGACTCTCGGAAAGATGGACCCAGAAGAGGAGGTCCAGTAGTGACTCCGATTCGAGGATCACAAATCGAGCACTCCAGAACTTCCCACTTCTCAAAACGTTCACCGCTTGCTTCCCCACCCGTGGCCAGGAGTTTCAACGTGAGCACAGCAGAATGCGTTTGTACAACATCGTAGCAAGTCAATCTTGCCTTTGGATGCCTTCCTTGGAGCGTGGTTCTCCAGAGAAAACTTGGGAAAGCGCTCACCTTGGGGAAGGCAGACAGCATCCTTCTGGCATGCAGAAGGCTCGAAGTCATCTCAATTTCATTAACTTCAGTACCATCCATATGAGGTCAAAGTCGCCCAAACAGCGATGCTCACTTTCTAGAATTGCATTCATCGTCCAAGTCAAGTCATGAAACAGAAAGTGCTCACAGTGCTTGGCAATTTGAAAGTGAACGTGGGCTGAAAGCAGTTTAACCGCGTAGGTGTTATGATATAGACCATAAGCGTTAAGAAACGCATGATTGGCGCGGCTAGACTACATCAATCCCGATTAAATCAAGCCCGCGGATTATTCCTTAGTAAACTTGGGATGTCTTAATGCAAGGAGGTCTTAAAAAGGATATCACTCACCAAAATCAGCATGAGAAAATAGCGAAGGTGTTGACCCCTTATCTTATAGACCAGACCACGGATTCCTGAGCAAAGATATAGAACCAGTTGCAAAGGGTACAAGCAGTTCATGAGTGCCAAATGAGGTTTTTTTGGCTCGTGCTGCAATAATAATGTTGAATCACAGCAGCTGTTGCATTTCCTTCAGAAGGTCGTCATGCCTCTGGTTTCCGTCAGTTCGGTTTATGCACTGGAAGAAGTAACGGAACACTTGCCATGAAGCCCACTTCAAGGAGGTACGGGATTATCTATAAAACCATTGACAATAAATTTGAAATTTTGAAATGGCCCAAAATTTTGTAAACACTAAAATTTTATGGAACCGTTCTATTACTTATAAATTTTCTCTATGATACCCATAAAATATATGGCTGATGTCACTAAATGTCCAACAAGTATCCGTCGACTTTAAATCTGAAACCCCTATCATATCCTACTTTGTCTCATCTATTTCATGAGATTTGAGACCCCATGAGATTCTTTGCTTATTCTGCTTCATCATAAATCACCACTTCATTTACCGACTTAAGAAAGGTTAGCTATGTTTAGAGATAAACAAGTAAAATAGAATATTCAGAGAAAAAGAGGTGACCAAGTAGAACACATGAAGGATGGGAAGACCTCATCAAGCCCTACAAGGGAGAGACAAGAGGTAAAATGGGGCTAGGCCACAATAGTATCAATATGAGAAATCTGCCCTACCTGACCTAAGATATTTGAGCTATACAAGGTTATACAAGTTCATACATAAGGTCTACAAACTACTAGAGCATCCAAAGAAGCATCACCTAGTGTGATTTCTCTCCTATGGATTGCACTAGCAAATGCTCTCTATAGAGAAATGAACACTCATTGTCTAATATGATAAGCTCTTGCACACTCCCTAACAAATGTGTCGAAGGCCATGTCCATTGCTCCATATAAGTCCAAGGCTAGAGGAACAAAGAGGTGACCTAGTTGCATACCCTTATACTTGGAGACCTTATATGTTGCTGCTCTTCTACCGCCTATCCAAGAGGATGAGTAATCACTCCCTCCAAAACTGCAGCACGCATAGGTTCTATAACCACAACATCCGTCTCCAAGTCACCTGATCATCTTGGACCAAGTATAAGTCTACTCTAACCCGTGTTGTTTGCAAAGCATACGAACGCTCACTCCAAGCAAGGTATCCACTCTCTTGTGCCATAACAAAAACTATATTCCTAATGGCATCATGGGTAGCTATATTCTATCCTCCAAAAGGACACCATGTCATACGGAGAGTTGTTGCATCTAGTGTAGAACCACACTCAAAAGTGAGTAAGGAAGATACAAACAAGTGGACCAAACATACACGGAACCTCATCGCTATAGAGAAGGTAGATAGTGTAGGTCAAATGCCCTAATGCAAAATTGAGCTAGGATCCAAGAGCCTACAAACTTGCTAGAGCAAGAGCAAAGATGTGCTCTATTGGCCCAAGGAATGGACAAGTCAATTAAGAGAGAGTGTAGTGTATATTGATGTTGTTGCTCCATCAAGGAAGATTGCAAACCTTTGATCCAATCTGACAGTAGTGAAGCAAAGGATGGAAGGTCCTCATGTGGGGCCCATGGAGATAGATCATCTCTAGTCTACCACAATAACACCTAGAGAGAAAAGGATCACTCTTCTTGCTTGGTCACATATATCTCCAGATTTGGCCTATCAACAACCACAAAATGGAAGGAAAGAATGGATGTCAAGAAAGCACAACTACCCAAAAATGTTGTAGGTATCATCTCCTCCACATATAAATAAGCCTCTACATAAGATTGGTAGAGATGTCTGTTTATGTGCCAAATCTCTCCTCACACACTCAAATGTCCCTAGTTTGATCATATAACCAAAGGTTCTTATCAAAAGCTCTCAAATGTGATAGGAAAATGATGGAAGAGAGAACCATTCATAGAAGGTAAGTCAATTGATGGCAATACTAGAGGAGAGTATACCAAATACCACTTGTATATCTCCTAGTAGAGGAAGGTCATCCACATGGAGATATCTTCTACAAGTGCAACGTCTAAGAAGCATGTGAAAAAATCCTTGGATCCTACTAGCCCCTTGGGAATATGCAGTCCATTTCTAGATGTGACAAACCCCTCAAGAAGCTCAAGGGAGCTTCTTGAGGGGGGGAAGGATACCTAAATGACACCACGCTCTACACTTTGACACCTTAATTCTCAAGCCTACAAGATGTAGCTTGACAGTCAAGTGATTAAAAGCCTGTCTAATCTTATCTACTAGACCCATAATGTGTGTAACATCTGCCAATGAGGGAAATACACAACCTAGCATGGCCAAAGTAGTAAATAAGAGAGCTTTGAAGTAAGCCATGGCAAACAAAGGTCCTCTTAAAAGATCTCTCTCCCATGCACCAACAATTGACTCCAAGATGGTGACTCCTTCCTTTGACCACACATGTTGGTAGTAAAGGAAAGCAAGAGAGCCATAAAATGACCGCACAAAAGGAATGAGACTTGCCAAGGATCCACCGGCCTCCCTAAGCTCTCTAAAGATGGATGCCCAAGAAGTGTTATTAAATGCATTCTCAATATCCACCTGTAGGATAGCCCACTACAAATGGATATCTAGGAGTGCCTAGAGATATAGCCTCACAACCTTCAAGTGTAGCTACTCCAAACTGATGTGTACTAAGGTGCTCTCAAAAGTGAGACCAATGCTAAAGGACAATGGTGCACTAACCAAGAAAAAAAACTCTCCAATAGCAATCAATCAAATGCACCCTATATCCTTCTCCATCACAAGAAGTCTACTAGCTCCTAACACTCAACTAATTGACGTAGGAATGTATCACCGTGCTATTACTGTAACCACCTAAAACAACTTGATAGATTCATTAGAAGTATCATCTACTTGAAAGCAATCTCTAAGATGCTCATATATCATCTCTGACAATCCTCTTGAGGAGAGGCAAGAAGTAGTGCACAATGCCTATGCAAAAAGTGACCTATCAATATATAAAAGCGGCTTAGGTTGATAATCTAAGACCTCTAATGGTACTCCTTCTCATGCTATATGATGTAGTGAGCGTAGGGAAGAGATCGTCTCATTAGTGGGACTCGCCATAGACAAAGGGTGTAGCACTCGTGTTGAGCACTCGTGTTGCTCAATTAAACTCTCCCACCGGACCCAATATCCTACACCATCATAATCAAGTGGACTCTATGGTATCTCGTAGCAAAACATATCTCCTAAAACATGCAACCCTAACTGACTCCTCCTATAGGGTATCCCAATTCCCTGCTCGGAATCAATGAAATCTAGCAACCACCTCTCTATGCACCGCATGTCTCCCTCTAGCATAATGAAGGCACCATCAAAGGAATAAGAGGAATAAGAACCATGCTAACTCATCCAAGGGATCACATGCAAAACAATCAAGTGGTAGGCAAAAGGCCTATCTAGCTTCATCATGGAGTGTACAGGGTAGCCTATGGAATAGACGTGGACATGGAAAACTAGTCTCAAATAACCCCAAGATACAACCTGCCTAAGATGGTAACCACTCTCACAACTCAATCAATATCCTTGGAACATTCAACTAAAGGATAGAGGAAGCATGCGTAATCCCAAGTATCACTGCTATCGATGTGGTCACTCACCTCAAGTGATTATCCCAAGTGGTCCAATCATAGTCCTTGTGCATCCTTCCAACATAGATCTTTACTCCTTGCGAGGTAAAGTGTCAGTGATACACCGTGCATGGTGTATCTCGAGCCATTCTAGGTGGCCTCAAATGAGAAAGTGTAACCATGGCTAGCACAAGAATAATGATTGTAACACAAGACGTCCCTCTCCATATCTCCCTATATTTGTAAAAACCATAACCCCTCACATCCATAAATGTTATCTCTCCTAACCTTAAAAACTATAAACTTAATAATTTTCAATTTGTGTCTCAAAAGTTTTTAAACTAAGTTCTCATGGAACTCGAACATGAATACCAAGTGATTATAATTGAAAATTCTCATCCCATCACTCTCAATGTGAATCCATCTAAACACTAAAAAACATAAAAGTATTCATAATTTATACTCAATTCTCCATGGCCTTCAATTCAATTTAGGTATCAATGGAACCAAAATTGAAAAACGAACAAAATAAACTATGCAATCATAAAATCTATACATGTGAGCTCTCCAAAACTAGAAAATATCTTCTCTCTCGTTGCCTCCCTTCTCTCTCCCCCTATCCATCTCTCTCTTTAACCATTTGGACTATAAAGAGACAACGATAGCACCGCTGGACTGTAGCTCCTCCCTGTCCTTCTCGGTGAGCTGGACCTTTTCCCCTCCACCCTCCTGTTCTTGCATATTAGTTCCAGAAGCCCATCAAATCATACCTCATCACATCAGCTCCGCGGTACCACATTAGCGGTATATCCAGATGATAAACTGTCGCTGTTGGAACCAAGATTTTCATGAATTCCAGGTGGCAAGTTTATTTGTTGAGCAATGATGTAACTCTAAGACTACGAAGAATCAGACTCACATCACCAATCTCCATTGCCGCAACTTTAGAATGTGTAAATATAATGGCAACTGTTAAGATTGTTTCACGCCAACCCCTGAAGATGTGACGAAGACCATCAAACCAAATTTCGTTCTGATTGCACTGCACGGGGGCCACTTCACAAGTTGTCCACTTGACAAGTGTTATGCGATTTAGAGGACATCCCACTTCAAATATGTATGCTGATAAAGTAGATCGTAAACGAGTAGGTCCAACAGTGATATGACTCTCATGCTGGACATCCAAAACGAAGCTCTTCTTTCCAGTTTCTATATCGAAGTGTTGTTTTCGTTTTTTTCGTTCTCTTTGATTCAACCCATTCGAGGAAGTTCGAAGTTGGGAGCTAGGCTTGCCAGGAAGCAATTAGATCTTCCTAAAGAAAATTCACTCAATGAAGGTTTATTTCGTCAAATTAATAAGATGCCTTGTTAAGTTTAAGGTTAGATTTGCTCTATGCTGATCTCTAACCTGGGCTTGTAGTTGCTCTTCAGCAGAATATCTAGGTACTACTTTCATCCTCCCGTTGGGCCCTCCTACGAGAAGCACCGAGAGGTGACTTCTTGACCCGAGATCCCAAATGTTGCACTTTACTTAATCCCTTGTCTGATTCGATACTTAGCGTTGAGGATCATCGCAATAATGTAGAGGAGCAGCAAAAGACCACGCAATCTACATTCTTTTATTCTTTGTTGCCAGACAATATAAGCTTCTACTGTTAAGTACTCAACCAGAGCAAGCTAGCGAAAAGCTGGTCTTGAAATTGCCCACTTCACATCTGTGGACATATTGCGTAACTCAGACTAGTCTTCTCTCGTAAGAAGTGCATGTGGAAGTAGGTACGAATGCAGCAGAAGAGAATTCTGCTGACTGTAAGAAGCTTGAGCACGTAGGATGACAAATAATCAACAATTATTGCACGAATCCAAATTGATTTAATGCTGTGCAGTAATATTCACCGTATGATTTCAAAACTGTGGTGCAAGACAGTGCTTCACTTGTTACGTATGCATCAGCTCTACAACGAAGATTACACCTACATTCTATCCTTGAAGTTAAGCGGAATTCCATCTACTGGTATCCCGGAACTTCTACCTCATACATTCCTGTATGTATCCAGTCCCACATCATGTTCTCCGCTCCTGCTAGATAACTTGGTGAAATTGCGTAATTGAAGCAAGATCCCCAGGTTCGTTCCTAACAAGCTCATAGTCTCTTCCCCTCTACCTCTTACACATATAGCGGCAAGTTGGTCCGAGATTCGTAATTAGAGTATCTAATGACAACGTGCACAAACATTTCGTAGAATAGCATGTTTCATGTACCATGTAGAAGGTCCACTTGTGACTGGTACTCTTCTCCTAGTGTTCAGCACAAGTTGCTCTACCAAATAGTGTCATCGGCTGGTGGACCGTACACGGTTGCCCAAGACAGGGGAATGGTTCTCATGGAATTTTCTGCAGTCAACCATTGAAAACAATCAGCCCTTTACACTCCCAACAGACTCTGCTCCCTTCGCCGTCTGAAATTGAAATGACTTGGATTTAATAAACAAGAGCAAGACTGCCTACCAAATTTTGCTCCATTCTTATGCAGTAGTAATCTTTGAAGGGATCCAACTATGAAGAAAGCATCAGGTATGTTGTCCCCCTCGGCGCAGAAGGACAGCAAGCACGTCACTTTCATCCGTCGAGCCTGTTCGAAGTCCTCAGATTTACATATCAGAAAAGATTTATTATGAGTTTTCCCATTCTATAAGAATTCAGCAAACATGAACGGAAACACACAAAACGATGGTGAGAGTAGCAGAGATGACGTCTAAATTCACGCATGAAGAAACATATCAAGGGTGATACAAACTTCACACCTCCAAACTCGAAAAGAGTTAAAGGACACTGGGCTATATATTGCAGAGGGTATATGGAAGAGATTGGCACATGCACTCTTCAAGGACGAATGACTTTCCATCCGTAAATATATGCTGGATAGTCGATTACCTTGCAGCAAGAGTACAACAAAGAGAAAGGTTGCCCAGCATAATAGTTTTCGTCAGTCAAAAAATCTGTCTCTTCGCCCTGACCTTCAACCAGCGTGTCAGCATGATTTAGTGCTTCCGAGTGTTCTAGGATCTTCCAGCCCAATTGCTCAAAGACTGAAACATCTGACTCGCTTGAGACGTAGTAAACCTGTGGCCTGCAAGTTCATAGCCCCAGTCTTCATGTTACTACAACTATATATCAAACCGATAGACCAACTATTCGTCGAGAAGTAGAGGCTCGAACTGGTCACAAGTAGCAGTGTCCGATTCTCTGGATCTTGACTGCGCGTGCTTAGACTCGTCGTCTTGTGACCTTTGAAGCTCTCGTCAATCGTCTGCGAACATGACCGATCAAGAGAGACTACAATTCAAGCAATCTCTAAATCAAAGAGAATGGGGAATATGGACCATACGATGACATAAATGACACTGCTTGAGCCCCGAATGTCTTGGGAGCAGAGGTTGTTCAGGAGAAGAGGAGAGAAGAAATACTCATTAGAGAAAACCAATTCAAAAAGTCGACAAAGGTTGACACAGAGACGAACAAAAAAACGGCAAAATATCATCCAGCGATGAAGATTCAGAAACCACTTGAAAGTTTCTTAGGTCTTCTATACAAAATGCTTTCTGTGTGCAGATTAACGGCGGGCAAAGCTGCTGATATAAAATGTAATCACGTAATGACATCTCAAAATGAAGAACGTTAGCATGCCAACTTGCAATCAGCAAGGCACTTACCCGTCTGCCATCTCTATTCTTTCTCGTCTGCCGGAATTTAATCCGGAGAGTATCACAACCTCTTGCACACCCATGCTTTCAGCCCATTCAGCAACATGCTTTGCATACTCGACCATCGCCCCCTGTCCAATACAAAGATCTCAGCGTGTGCATTCCACTAAGACATGTTGGATAGGTGTACGAGCAAAACTTGGCAATAAGTCTCAGTAAAAATAATGCAAGGCATTGCAGTCCTTTACATGGGCCCCTCTTAAAGAAAGAGTTGTTTTACCAGTACCAGTTCCTCGAGATGAGAACAACTGCGTTAACAATATGACTAGCATACTGCTCCTGCCAGAAATTATGCTGCAGGGCAAACAACGACTGTATGTTCTACGCTAATGCGTGAGTTGCCGGTAGTTTCTAAATCGTGAACCTTCCATCTCTTCACAAGTTTCTTAAGAAGGTCTCAGAGTTTTCACATTGCAGTGGACCTGCTAACCATTTACTCAACAGTGAGAACTCATGTTGACTGCCTTCGAACCAATAAGGCATGGCTTGTGCAAAGCAGTGGAGAGGCAAATAATGGAGAACCACACCTTGACCACAGGACTCCGTTGCTGCACAATTGTCACCCCATTTTTACAGTCTTCAAAAACTGCATAGGGAAGAGCGTTGGAAAAACAGGACACGACTCAGCCACTACCACGTTTATCAAGTAATATGTTCGACAGCTGGACGCTAACAACAAATCAGCAATGAAAGTTACAGTAACAGCTTAATAGCAGACTCCTACATCCCAGCAACCTAGATCCCCGATGTAACCACCCTAATTTTTACGTTCTTGCTTACAATCATGTTCATCTGCTCAGTTAAGAGAAGAAGTAAGAAACGAAATGGAACACACCTTCTAGAGCCAAAGTCAAGCTCCCATCCGCCACTGGTCCTATGGGATCATTCCCGATGCAAGGCAGAACATATGGATCATCCAAATAACCTGCCTTGTTCACAGACGGCTCTGTAATAAGCAGATCGGTGGCCAGCTGTCCGACATTCCCGATAGAGAGTGCAGGCTGCAAAACATAAATCACCATATTACGAACACCCCAAAAAATTCGTACCCTGAAAATATTAGCACGTTTAATTCTGTAAATCCAGCACCACAGCCACGATCATTTTCCCAAATCATCCACTCCTCAGAATTTCAGTATCATACCAAAACCAGCACCCGCGGAAGCTGCAAATCGTCTCTTCCAGCTGCGCGTATAAACTCCATTTATTCTCGGCGTTTCTTAAGCTTCTCAAGGTTTGAGAAGGTCTACTGAAATCGTCAATAACATCCCATTTTTGCCACAACCCTCAACCAATATTAAATCTCAAAACACTGAAACCACCCAATAAAATTTCTGTCGATTGCAACTTCCAGATTCCGATTTCACGATATATCAGACGGACTTGATGTAAACCAATTACCGATTGTCATCTCCCACTGCAAAATTATGAACTCGTGGACTGTCCAGAGAGCTGTACCCTCTGGACGACGGAAAACGAGCGTCCGTCCGTCTGTCATTACCCCCGGCATTGCTTTCGTCCGTGAGTCACCTCTTTCGTCCGCCCGTCCGTTTACCCGTCCAAACCAGCAGGGGGTTTGTTCGGAGACGTCCAGCGGTTACCGGCACCATAAAAGTGACGGGCACCATAAAAGTTTCCCGAAAACTACAATAGTGAAAGGTCAAGGCGTTCCAAGAATATTCGTTACCCTACCGAATTACATCCCCAAAGTCGCCGACAGTTCAAAAAAGACCTCACCCCGTGTGTCCAACGGCATCCCCGCAATAACGAGCCTCTCCAGAACAGTTCTCGAATTCTAGCATTTCCCGGTAACGCGGTCGAATTTATTTTCGCAATGGACCTTCCTAAACTTTACCGGCTCGTTTCAAAACCGTCGCAAGTTTCTCGAAACCTTTGGGAAAGTCACGGGAAGCAAGTTTTCACCGGCAGTGCAGGTCTCTATACCGAAAGTTCTCAAAATCCGCCGGGGTGGCCAACATTGATGACTGGAAGTCCCAGAACTCCCGGTAGTAAACCAAGAGCTCGTACGTTCTGTGGAGGATTTGTGGGTCCGGCCATGGGGATGGCGAATAGATGAATGGGTGGCTGAACACAGAGAGATTTACTACTGTTTCAAGAATTGCGTCCATGTCCAGCGGTGCGAGAACACGACGAGAAAATCAATCCTCATCTCCAAATGCGAACCCGGTACTGAGCCTGTAGGTAATCAATCTCCTTACACGCATACTCCCATTTCTGTCACCACCTCAGCATTGCAACTATGCTGTGCACCAGCATGACTGTAAATGCGTGCACAGTCCAATCCCATGTCCCAGCCTCAGCAAAGGGAGTACGCAATAGTTCTCGTTTGAGCTCACTTCCCACTTCCTCAGCAGTTCGACTTAGCTCCTCGTTGCTAAAGAGCACTACCTCTCTCAGTGTGGGGTTTAGCAGCAGCAGCAGCTCGTCAGATGGGGAAAGGAAGCAGACCAGGGGGGCTGGTACTGTGGTTGCTGGGCTCGGGGATTATATAGGTGGGGATCTAATGGGATTTGATTTGGATAAGTGGTACAACGATGTGGAGGAGTATGGCTCCATTGGGATTTACTCGCCTCCAGAAGGTGGGTACGAGGGACGTTATGCGACTAGGCTGAGACGAGAGGGGTACCATATCCTGAATTTGAGTGCCAGAGGATTGGGCGACCCTGAAGCTTATCTCACCAAAATTCATGGAGTTCGACCGGTATGTATTCAATTCCGCATTTGTGAATCAACACTGGTCGGTTACTTCCAATTATGTTTCGTGCGAATTTATTCGACTGGCGATCGAAGGTGTTGAATTTTCAGTTGGTTTACTTCAATTTTCATCCACAATGCCGACTGTTGTCATGGTAACATGGCAGAAGCTAATGTTATGTCTGGACTCAAGGCCATCTATACTCATAATTTTCATACATAAGATTGAGTTGTGAGGACGTAAGTCCTGCCTCATGCACCATCTGCCAATAACGGGGGACAACCAGCCAAAGTTCCTTACTTTCATGTCTCAATTGTGCGTGGTTCTTGAGTACGTTAAAGAAATCGTATTCATATCTACTTCGTGAATTGAGAGCTGGTCAAAATTATCGCAGAATCGCTGTTTTTGTCTCATGTATGGTACTGAGTGGCAGGTGTATTCAAACGTCGTCAGTTACGATGGGGAATAAGGTTACCAGAATTTCTCGGGTGACCTTGTTGCCCCTAGTATTCATGATGTCTACGGTCCTATGATAGCACGGATTTTAAATAGTATACGAGATGGAACTGCCGGTGTAATGGTGTAGTTGGTATCAAGTGCCGTAGTCATCACAGAGGAATGAAAACGATATGAGAAAAAAATTGCCCATCACCTAGGAACCAATTAAGGGCCCCATCTCCGTTGAACTCTTTAATACAAACTTGCTAAACTATTTTACTTGGATTGTCTCGATCGGTATGAAGCTCACCAAGATCATGTTGGCAGGCTCATCTAGGGAAGCAGGCAATTGCGCGTTGGTACTTGCCACCAGAAGTAGACTACAGGCTGTCTCTGTTGCCTAAGGATTGCAAGGGCCTTATTGTTTGGATTATCGAGTGCAAGGTACAAGACTCTTCAATACCCCATTCTTCTCGTAGAGCTCCTTACTGCTCTTAGGAGACTCAAAATACAAAATGGGCAATGTTGCCTCCTTGCTCTTGCCTTTCCATTTCTGCTCCTTTCGAGGAAATATGAGTTCTCAATCAATTGATCAACAAGAGTCTAGCATATTGTGTATATCCTGGAAAGGAACTGCGACTTGGATAGAAATTGCGAGTATAGGGTAAGAATTTGGCTCAATTCGCTTGTGGTTATTTGATAGCATATTCAGGTTTCTCCAGTTCCCTAGAAGTTTAACAGCAATCAACTCATGTACCGGCTGATGTGATCAGGTCCTGTCCAAGACCGAGTTGCAATATTTGGCTCTCTTACCAGCTCTGCGCTCGAAAGTGAAGGTGATTGCTGAATGTGGCCCATGGTAAGTTCTTTTCTCGATGATTCTCCTTTGAGGAACTATACATTTAAATTTTTGTTACTGGAAAATAAACAGGGTTCAATAAACGTTTTCGTGCCAGTTACATCACCTCTAACTGGTCTCTAAGGAGTCCGCTCTCAGGTTACAAGTGAGTTTTAGATTTGCTGAAGACTTCTATTTCTAACTACAATTCGTTGCTCTTTGACACAAGCGTACGGTTTGGGATGTGCAGGCGATCCTTCAGGTGGAAACCACTGAAAGAGATTGCAGGTCTTCCCATGTCTACAAGTCTCGAAGCATCTGAGGCACCAACAGCATCAGTTCCGGCACCAACAGCACCAGAGGTAGAAAAAGAAATGAAACCTTCGGACAAAGTAATTGCATGATAATCCGACGACTCAACCATCAACTGACTGTAGTTTTAGTGCATTCGCTTCTCTTATTCTACCTGTCTCTGTAACATTACATTGTCCATTACCATCATCTTCTTCAGCTGCTGTAAGACGTTCTAGCGGGGTAGTTGGTGAACTCAAGACAAGAGATCGAAGTGCTTTGTATACTGGTTTCGAATGAGGAGAATCTCTTACAACATCTGCCAAACATGTAATAAACATCCAAGAGTTGAACCCCATTTCTGCTAACCCTTGGACACGGGTCGAATTTTCAAGATCCTCATTTGCATATCGAACACCTTTTATGAGCAATTTGCCAGCGTGAAGGATTGTATACACTGACTAATGTATCCGTTTGCAATGGAGACGTCGTCTAACCTACGCACTCTCTGAACAGTGATATTTGTTTTAAACTGCTTTATATGTCCTCAAATCCTCAGTGCCGAGTAACTGAAGGCTTCTAAAGACTTGGACCTCTGGCGTTTGTCCCTCTCAATTTCAAGTCCATTTTCTTGAGTATCTCCGGCCGCCGTCCCATTTTTCCATCGCCTCCGACAATATGGAAGGTCATAAAATAGCTGATTCAGACGGTAATTTCAACGTGAAGTTTTCATGCAGTGTAGGTTCAAGCCATGTAACATTGCTTGGTATCTGAGGATTACTGGTGATGCTGCCTACATCTTGAGTTATTATGCGCAATCACATCCTTGGCCACCAACGACCAACTTCGGATTTGCAACTCTGCGGCTCTCATCTGTTCTCAAATTTAGCAGCCAAGGTACTCGAGTATGATATGTGCAGTGAAACACGGTACTGTAGTCCTGGCACGACATTTTTACCTAGACACGTCAGGGAACAACAGTGAACAATTCCCACAGTTGGAGTTCGAGTTTTCTCCGGTTTCCAGGTTTGACCACAGCTCTTGTATCTCAGGACAGCTTTTGGGACCCTTTGATAACGAAGTAGGTATCTGGTAGCAGAAGGTAGTTCAAGTCATGAGTTCGGCTCCACTACTGTATACATTCGAAGAATTTATACACTTTCGCCAAATTCCAACGGTTATTCTTTGGCAATAATTCAGTGCATGGGTATCTTAAGGCGTCTGAGAATGTATTGCAGAATACAAGGAGCTACTTACACGCGGCTACAAAAGAATCCCGTTTCTCGAGACAGACCATCAACCAGCTTCCTTTCTAAACGTCAAAAGGCTTCTGATATTTTTTGATCTTCACTTCGATCCTCATGAGGTAAGTCCTTATTTTTATATATATACCCTCCCACGGACATCAAACACCTTGCTCCCATGACGAGATCGAAGCTGCTATTAAGGATCTGCAAGTAGAGGCTGATCTCACTGCGCACGCAATGAGCCTTGCGTGCTTAGCTCTCTGTTATACAACTCACATAGCCGAGATATAACCTGACCAATGTATTTTCTTAGGACAAACCAGAGAGATTGGTGCTGGTGAACGATTCCGGCTGTCGAATGCATATGCGGCAGAAAACGTGGTATATGAAGACAATGACAGAATGGAACATTTAAGGTACGATTAGCCCTGGAGATGGGAAGAAAGTACTTTTGGCCAGAATTGCTCCAAGTCGTAAGCGAACTAGACATGTCTGCATAAGTACGACGTGGACATGTAAGACAGTAAGACATGGTTCTGAGCTATCAACTGAAGTCATGACGTCCGTGCTATTTATGCCCACGAAGGCCATAGCCCCGCGTTCACATGGCTGAAGGGGGAGGTAGTGGCGCTGCAAAATAAAAACTAAAACATCTTCAATATCTTTTTAAATATCAGTGGGTTGTTATCCACATGACCATGTGGCGCTCTCCTGCACTTCACTATGTCACTTTTTAATCCAGCACGGATCTAATCTAGATTGGATAAAGGCTGTAGATTATGAACTTTTAACGACATTAAAAACTGTTCCTAACAAAAAGTGACGTAAAGTCATTAATACAACCTGGTTGTGAATGCCCTGGACGGCTAAGGTATGGGCGCTGGAAGGAGTTATCTTAAACCCCATGACACAGCAAAGGTGACTTCTCTCCCTGGACGTACTGAGTAATGGAATACAGAACAAGTTGTGAACAAACCAGTACCATACCCCATGTCCCTGGACATAGTTTATAATCTGCTACGGCACTTGGACAACGAGAGCGAACTACTCAAGATATGGAGTATTCTCTGCATTTACTCCTGTACCAGAATTGGAGCTTTCTTGTCCTTTCGACTACATCTTTATCTGGCTCTCCCATCACCGACGAATGTAGTACAGCGCACTGTACAGACAACGAAAGGAGTCCGGTTCACGAATCACTAGTACGCCCAAAGATGAGTGATCGCATGGAATGCCTTTCAACAGATCACTCGCCCATTCTGTCAGCAGTCATATTCGCTGTATGGGTATAGAAAAAAGCTTAACAAATTGCGATCTAGGTAGAGAAAGACCTTAGTGATGAGCAGGGGGTCAGCGAAGCATCCGTATGGTGAGAAGATGCTAGAAAACGAAGCTACGTGACAACAAGCGCAAGCAATTTAACACAAATGAATCGTCAGAACTGACGGCAACGATGGTATCCACACTGTGATCCGCAGCTTCCCTGCCAGCACACACTATCAATAACCGTGCTCACGCTCTGAACATGCCGGTGCCCATATTGATCTTGACGTCGTTTTCTGTGGACGGTTCCATCCCTGGCTTCCGTGCGTCCACTTGCATAACATACTACAGCCGTAACCGGATTCTACCTGTTGCAAGAAACAACTCATGACAGCTGGAAACCGAGGATCAGGAATGACTTTCCAGAGAACGAGGTGGAAAAGTGTAAGATCCAGAATGGACGTGATCGGCTCGCAGCCAAAAAAGAGATCATTGCAATTTCTTTGTTTGTCCACTTCAATGTCAGAACAATGCTTGCATGCGGAGTTCGAAGTCTCCCTTCTCATCCATGTCCTATCACAGATTTCCCTGGAGTTTATAAGCTACATTGACACGATTCAATACCTACTTGGGCCCTTAAACACGTTGAAAATTTGTGAAACATCCTTGATTGCTTGGTCCTTCAACTGCTGCCTACATTAGTACCTCCTTCCAATAGACTGTGCAAAACGAGGTGTACTCGTCAGACTTCTTGAAACCATCTTGACACCCAAAACTCATGCCGCACTTGATACCGCGAAAGTCCTGTTGTTTGTTGGTTCCAAACCTGCGCAACCTCAGGTTCTCCATTTCCACTCTCAACACTGTGGAGGAGTGTTGGGAATCAGGAGTCCCACCTCGGGTCCTTCATTTCCCACTGATGTTGAGCCCATGCGACACTGATGAACATTATAAAACTTGACAGATATTCCAGCAACACTGGAACCTCTACACAACTTCGCACCGCAGTGCAAATGGAGATTCAGTCAGATACATCACCAACATCAGAGCTCAACAAATTCGGCCATGAGGGGCAAATAATGTAATGTCTCTTCAACAGCGAACAAGAACACCCTGGATCCGCTCACAATGTGTATGTTTAATCCAACAACTACGCTGTTTACACCTCACTTGTTTCCTCAACCTTGGCAGATGGTCTTTCGGTAGCCTTAGGAGAGCTCTCTGGAGTCCTTGGTTCAGAGTTGGCATTGCCTTTGTGGGCTTGCACTGTGGCAGAGAACTCTGATGCGACAACTGCATCCTTGACTTTGACGGCGTATGTTGTGAGACCAGTCTTCCCTTCTGCTGCACTATTCGCGCAGACAAATGACATGCCTCTGTTGTCCATTTTCGTTAGCTTCATGTCGGGGAAGAGGCTGGCATTGAGAAGAAGTCGATAGTTCCCTTTGGATCGCATCACGAGTCGAGGCCTTTTGTCCTTTTCTTCACTAACATTTACTCTTAGCTCCCCTTTGCCTCGCTCCTTCCATCCACCATCAATAAACTCAAATAGGGAAGCATCAGCTGTGAAAACAGCTTTCTCCTTCTCTTCACCAGTTTCTACGTGAACCTCCTGTAGAGACACAACTGCGGGGCTCGGCGTTCCAGATGCTGGCGTAGCAGTTGTTGGAGCAGTCGACCCAAACAATGGTGTGGAACCGGAGCCATTAGTTTTGCCAAATACGCTAGAAAGAGAAGGGAAAGCTCCCGCTGCAGTTGATTTAGATCCGAATAGTGACTGACCAGTTCCGAAAGAGAGCGAGGCCCCAAAAGGTTGTGAGCTAGCCGTGAAAGGTGTACCGAAGGATGCAAATCCAGAGGAAGTGTGAGATGGGTTAGACGAAGTATTGAACATAAACGGAGTGCTGCCGAAGCCAGTTCCAAAAGACCCAGCAAAAGCATTCTTGGTACCCGATAGCTGCTGAAAAGTCTCAGAACTTGCCCCGCTAGGCCCTACCGCCTCTCTTTCACTAGGTTTATCTTGCTCCTCGGCACTCTTATCATTCTTGTCTTCCTTCTCCGCGCTCAGAACAGTTTTCTCGACCACCACAGTGGTTTCAGCTGGCTCTGCATCAGCAACTCCAGCACTACTATCTAAAGCGTCCCTGGCAAGGTCAATGTTTCCGGGCGCATCAGGGACACTCCCTTGAACCTCAGTAACAATTATAGATTTTTCTACAGCAACTTCCCCGGTGGATTCCAACTGATTCAAATTCTCACCAACTACCGCATCCAGAGTAGGAGCAGATGACTTTTCATCGACAACCACAACCGCGGGTGGTGTAACCAGGTTTGTATTTAAGGGAATTGTGGAACTAGGAGGCCCCATGGATACTTGAGGAGCAGGAGCTGATGGTGGCACCAATTTAATCGCTGCGAAGGGATTGGGAACAGAAGAGGCTACGGCCGTGCGTCGAACTTTCACAATTCTTCTTTCCGCAAGGACTTCATTACTGGCTCTGCGAAAAGTTCCGCCTTGCGTAGGACCATCTTCCCCGTCAGAATCTGGATCATCATCTTTACTTATTTGCCTTGCAGCTACCCGCTTTTTGCTAGGAGGATCCTCCCTATTTGAAGCCATTGAACCTCGATTTGGTCCTCTTCACAATTTTGCCTTCTTTACTCCACCAGACAGTTTGTGCCCTGGCCCCTGCAACCAAATTTTGTCACTAAGCATGAAAAAACGACCGCATCTCAATCTTCCAAGCTCTTTATTAACATGAAGGGCATGCGCAATCTATCGTGAACTCGGTGGAACACCAAAAGAAGAACTTTTGTATCTGCAAGACAAAATTGTACCAGACAAACCTAAAATTCCATCATCAGAGCACCACAACATGTCCAGCGGATCTGCACTCAATCATCAGGGATTTCGCACTTACTACTGAACGGTCGCCAACATTGATGTCTGGGGTTTGGTCGAATCAAACAGACGAAACCTGATAAATCTCGTCCTTAAGTCACTAACCAATGTTCGGGATTAAACCACCGACCCCTACCTGCAGTCTTCATCCGGTTAAACTAGAACAGCATGAACAATGAACAAATGAAATACTAATATGCCATGTTAGGATGAAGAATTAATAAAGAGAAAGGGCAAGTTTGACGGGGCAAACCTACCGTTACTCAAGAAAGAAACTCCAAAAGCGAGTCCCGCGTCAAACAGGGATCTAAAGGGCACAGACAATGGCAAGACTCAGGGTGCAGCTCGCGATTTCACAAACCTAAATCAACGGAGAACGAAACAAGCAGATCCAACAATCAACCTGCAAGCCCTAACATTCTCTTGCAATCATTCAAAACAATTGCCATTTGGTCGCTCATTCGAAAACATTTGCACCATTTCTCCGAACTTCACATGACGGCAAGTTAACTCCGAAGACTGCTACTATCTAACAACCAGCATGAAATCGAGAGATGCAAGAAACAAAAATCATCAAAGAAATTACACAGAATGGACATAACATCAGCACTTTTTCGCAAACGGTACAGAATGACTTATAATTGCTAAAGAGCCAACCACCTAACCTCAACTCTACAACCCCTAACATACCAGCATTGCAGACTCACATACAGATAAGTCACTTAACCAAGAAGGCACCTAACAAAGGCTGGAAAAGGAAGACGACGAAGATTCAGATTGCAAAAACAAACAGTCATCCATCAAGCCCTGAAACACCGGTAGGAGCACTTACCATGCAACTGATGGACAAAGAATAGAGTCCGGAGGCATGCAAGGGCTTTCTCAATCAAGACCGGTAATAGTAGGCGGAAGAGGAGAGGAGAGGCGCAAAACAGGCGGGATTGAGATTGGAAAAAAAGTGTCTATCATCTCATGTCAACCCAAACCCCCCCCCAACCAAATCAACCAGACCAAACCACGCCACGCCACTCCAAGCCAAGTCCTGTCACCACAGGGAAGAAGAAGAACAAACGGAGCGGGGCAGGAGGGGAGGGGATGCCTGAACGTACCATGGAGTAGTAGAGCAGCGATTGAAGAAACAAAACAGACGAGCTGCTATCCCGCTGAACTTGCTCTTCCTCCTTCGTCGCTCACAGTCGGAACGACGAGTCGTTCTTTTGCAGCGCCAGCACAGAGTGCTCTGAGAGATCGGATTGTTTGTTCTCCCCCTCAGAGGTCGCCGCTGCTCATGCTCCCCTTACAGACTCCGTCCGTAGTCCTGTAGATTACCACAGTACGAGGTTACCACGACGACGACGACGGGATGCGCTACTGTGGAATTCTATCTTGACAAATCCACCGCAGTAGCTATGGTCATTTCCGCGGTTCCTTGAGTTTGCCGTTTCCTTTTCTCTCCCCCGCTGTTTTGGTCCTCCCACACGTCTCTTGAAGGAAATGGTAGGGACACGAAAGACTAGACGGCGTCGACTAAGGGAGCGAAACTGCAAGGTTGAAGTCGGTTACTACAGTATGTGTTACGAGACCGTTTCACTACCGTAAGTGTTACATTTTTTAATTATAGATGTTACCCGTTAAAAATATAATACAAACATAGAAAAAGAAGTAAACAGGAGAAATATATATGCATTTAATGGATACATATTACGAATTCATTTTTATCTTCTTTTATGTTTGGAATCATACAAAGCGATGGATATAAAGTTAAACACGTTTGTTAAGGATAGGGATTGTATAAGAATTGCTACCAAGCAACAAGCTATCATTGTCCAAGATCCCTTGCAGGGTAGTAGGGCAGATTTTGCATACCGATACTATGGGCGGTTTAGCCTCAATTTACCTTTCATATCTCATCCTTGTAAGGCTTGGTGGGTCTGCTCCCCCTTCTTGTCATTTTACTTGGTCGCTTTTTCCTCCCAAGATCCACTGCTCTATGAGGTATCACTATCCACTTTAGATTTTTGTCCATTCTTTTAAGTAGAAAATTACTAAATATAATCTAAAGAAAACCATTGTCCTACATAGCACAATGGTTTCCCTTAAAGAAAGAACATTAATGGATAGAACCCATATTCGGATATTTATTATTCTTACGATTTTGATACCATGAATACAGGGAAAGAAACTATGAAAACAATGCTGTAGAGACTTAGCTTGTTTTTCTGCTTTGGTGGGTATCTATTGTCATTGCTTGATGGGATTTATCGTACACTTTGTTATCCTATGTACATCTTTTATGTATTTGTAGAAGGTGTTAAGGTTGTACAGAGGTTAAAGTATTCAATTGAGTGAATAGAAATACATTTATAGAATTCAAATCCAAAATTTTGGAGAATAAACTTGGTAATAATCAAGTATAGAAATTTGTCAAATTCCTAAATTCATGTTTTAGAATTAAGGTTTGAGATGATGAATCTATAGGAGAAAGATTTATAATACATGCTAATGTATGAAATTATCTATTACTTTAAATTTGTGTCATTTTAGAAAATTCATTCAATAAATTTAAGTAATATATCATACAATAAACATAGCTTCTTATTTACAAATACATGTATAAAATTATCAAATCTGCATAAATAAAATTTAGATTAATTTCTGGCTTATGAACTATAATTAAATAAAGGATATTACTAAGAAAATCTACATCTCACAATTTAAAATAATAATACTTAATGCACCTTGTGAATTATATATCAGCCAAAAAATGTCAAATGTCATATATAGAATTATACAACAATTTCAAATAGAGTAAATTTGTTTATAAATAAATATAATGGCTAATTTTTGGAGGGAAATAAAGAATAAGTTAGTATATTTCTAACAATTAGTTTGAATGAGGGTATATTATATCATACCAAGAAATTATGAAATACTAGATTTTTAAATGAATCATTGACTATTGATTATAATATAATTTCTTGATGTTTTATAAATATTATTATAATAACATAATAAATACTTATCAGATATTTTGAGCTTACTTATTTTCCTTTTTATATTATGTTCTTGTCATTTCTTAAATAAGGCATTCTTGTCTAAGTGTGGTTTGAGTCTATAAAAAACCAATAGTTTCATATAATTATAATAGAATGTTTTTTAAATATTTTTTTTAATCAATATACAAAATTTTAATTTTATTTAATAAACAATAAATATTTTTTCCAAAAAAACAAAAGACCAATACATTATAAACATATCATATGTGAAGATTAACTTGAAAAGTCGATAAGTAACTTCTACTCTTTCAATTTTTACTTGGAGATGAGGTGAGATCCAATAGAAAAATGATATCAAGTAATACAAAGGAGGGAGGGATAGTAGAGAGCAATTGGAGAAATCTGTTGGGATTTCTTATTTTACATTAAGTTCTAATTCGTGAGTTAATAGACAATTTTGGTTCCATTGGTACACATATTGAAAGCTATGGAGATTTCATAGAAAGATATAAAGGCATTTAGTTCTTTTTAAGATTTGGAGTGATTACTTTAGTACAAACAAGATGGGTTTTATTATAATCTCTTAATTTTCATACTTTAGTTCGATTGGAAATTAGTTTTAAAATAATGAGAAAAAATAATAATGTGTATTTATCAAATTTAGGGGTTGGAGAGTTAACGTTTATTGATGTGTGGTAAGATGTGAGTTGGATGTTGTTTTACAAGTACTTGGGATATTGTATGAAACATCCTATTTTACTACTATTATTTTTATGTCAATTATGGTTTCACTTCCATGTGAGATCACATAGAACTGCCCAAGATACACCATATTGGGTGTGTCATAAACTCTTTACCTTGCAAGGGATAAATACACATATGGAAAAGATACACAATGATTACAACTGAACCACTTATGATGCTATA
Source organism: Lunularia cruciata (assembly GCA_948567375.1). Taxonomy (NCBI): domain Eukaryota; kingdom Viridiplantae; phylum Streptophyta; class Marchantiopsida; order Lunulariales; family Lunulariaceae; genus Lunularia; species Lunularia cruciata. Next base: position 18,681,847 of record OX419761.1, on the reverse strand, counting down.
GTGAGGCATTCAACCACATCAACATTTTTGATACTTGGGGATTATATTTGTTACTTTTTTCACTTTATTGATCATGGTGATATTGATAAAGCAATAGGAGTGTTTAGCATCCCAAGTGGGTTATATTTGAGGCTACTTTGACTAGTTTCCAATGTCAACATTTATTCTATATGTGTCCTTGTGCATTCCACAACAAGGCTAAATAGTCTTTTGTGATTGATTTGCATATAATCTTTTAGATGAGTTAGCATGGTTCTAATTCCTCATTCTCTCACTACACTATTTTTGTTATACTAGAAGGAGACACAAATAAATGATAGGTGGTTGCTAGATTTTGAGTTGGGGATTAGGCTTCTCTATAAGTGGGTGTGTTTTGGAAGCATATTGTAGAGTTCATGTTCAACCATAGAATATTACAAATTCCACTTGATTATGATGGTGTCTTCTTAAATCTTGGATGTTAGGTTAGATATTATAGTAGAGCAAAAAATCCCTTCATCCTTTATCTATTGCAAGCCCCATTGACAAGACTATCTCTTCCTTTTACTTATTACATCCTCTAAAAAAGAGTACCATCAGAAGTTTTGGAGTATCAATTTGGGAAACTATTATATCTTAATAGATCACTTTTTGCACATGCATTGTATATAGCCTCATGCCTTTCCTTAGGGGCTTCTTAAGGATGTTATTGAGCATCTCAAAGATTAATTCCAAGTAGATGATCTCTCTAGTAGTTTATAATGTCATTTCAAGTGGTTGTAGTAATAGCGAAAAGAGAGGTTATTATTTTAATTAGTCAAATACTAGATGTTATTTGACTTCTTGAAATGAGGACATATGAAGCATTAGACCAATTGCTATTTGAGGAGGTCTTCTTGTATCTTGTTAGTTGTTCCATTTTCTTTTTAATATTGTTTCCACTTCTAGTAGCTTCTTAATTTACATCAATTTGGAATTGCTCTATGAGAGGATGTGAATCTATATCATTAGGGATCAAGGCACTCTTTGATATCCACCTAGTTTTTATTCTTGTATAGATAGATATTGAGAATGCTTTTAATAGCATCTCATATGAATCTAGCTTTAGAGAGCTTAGGGAAGTTGGTAGATCCTTAGCAATTCTTATTCCTTTGTGTAGTTCTTCTATCATTGTCCTTCTTCTCTACTACCAACATTCTCATACAAGGGAGACATCATCTTAAAATCAATTCTTGTTACGTGATAAAGAGATCTTTTTAGGAGAAACTTCATTTGCTATGGCTCACTTTTGAGCTCCTTATTTGCTACTTTGACCATATTTTGTCAAGTTGTTTCTTTCTTTCCTTGGTAGACAACACATACATTGTGTGCCCTATAGATGAGATTTTGCAAGCTCTTGACCACTTGACTCTAAAGTTTCATCTTGTAGGTTTGAGAGTAAATGTATCAAAGTGTAGATCATGGTACTTTGTAGGTATCTTTCCTCACTTTTAGCTTTTGTAGAGGCATATCATATTTATAGATGGCTTGTGCATTATTGGAGTGCCAATAGGATCTAAGAATTTTATCACACATTTCTTAGACACCAACCTTACAAAAGATATCCTTCATGGTGATGACTTTCCTCTATTAGGAGATATATATGTTGCATTTGGTACACTGTTCTCTAGTAGTGCTTGTCAATTGGCCTACCTCCCTACATCACACAATTCCTCTTTCTCCAACCTTGTCAACATGTTTGAGAGCTTTTGATAAGAGGAGTTTGGCGGTCTTTGGTGATATAATCAGACCACAACCTTAGGTGTGTGAAGAGGAATTTAGCATGTGGATAAACATCTCTACCAATCTTTTGCACGGAGGTATAACTTTTATATGTGGAATGGAATACACATAGCATTTTTGTGCAGTTGTGTTCTCTTGGCACCTCTATTTCCTCCCATTTTGTGGTTGTTAATAGACAAATTGTAGAAATATATGTGATTGAGGTAGAAGAGAGATATTTTTTCTCCAAGTGCTATCATGGTAGATGATAGATGAGTTGTCTCCACAAACACATTATGGTGTTTCATCCTTTGCCTAATTGGACCAAATATTTAAGGTCGTCCTTGATGGATTAAAAATTTCAACAATCACTACATTCTTTCTTAGTTGACAAATCTATTCCTTGTGCTACTAGAGTATGCCTTTCCTCCTGCTTTGGTGAATATGAAGGCTCTTTATCCTAGCTAGACCTTGTACTAGTCCATTTTGACTTGCACCAACCATTTTCTCTACAAATATGAGGGTATGCTTATGTTTGGTCCACCCATTTGCATCTTCACTCCTCACCTATGAGTGTGGTACTACTTTAGATGCAACATGGATCTATATGACTTGTTGGAGAATAAAAGACAGTTATTCATGATGCCATCAAAGATATAATTTATATCATAGCACAAGGGAGTGTATACCTCATGTGGAAGGAGCATTGGTGTGCTTTTTAGACAACACATACTAGGGTGGACTTTATCAAGTTATTATAGTGGATGTAATGGTTATGGAGCACACATGCAACTAAGTTTTTGAAGAGATGAGTACCCATCCTTTCATATGAGTGGCAAGCAGATTGGGAGCAACCAAAGTCTCTAAGTATAGGTGTATGCAACAAGGTCACCTTTTGGATGAATGGTAAGTAGATTGGTAGCAACAAAAGTCTTTATGTATAGGGTATACAACAAGGTCACTTTTTTGTTCCTCTAGCTCTGGAGATATACGGAGTGATGGATATGACATTTGAAATGTTTGTTAAGAAGTGTATGAGAGCCTACCATTGTAGATGCAATGGCATACCTCTCTCACTTTCCTACTTCATAGCCTACTTTAGACAACATGTGTCAATTTTTCTCTAAAGAGTACTAGCTAGTGCAATCCACATTAGAGCAATCATCTTAGGTGATGTTTCTTTGGATCTTCTTCAGATGCTCTAGTAGTATGTAGACCAAAAAATTAATAGAGTTTAGATAAACTAGGTAAAGCCATACCAAATTTTTTTGGGCTTGGCTCTATTTTACCTCTTGTCTTTTGTCATTGTAGTGCTTGATATGCCATTGTACCACATATGTGTTGTCCTTATATGGCTTGATTGACCATTTTACCTCTTTTGTTTTTCTTTGTATGGCTTGACAGAGTAGTCCTTCTTATTATGTAAGTGGATTGTCTTCTCTATACTTTTACTCTTTTAGGTTGTAGCACTATTTATTTGAATATCTATGATATATGAATAAGTTAAACTATTCGTAAAAGATTATTCTTGATTTCAAGTTTTGATCTAAATCTTAATTTCTTTGAGTAGTATGATCGTTTAAGCAAGTCAATAATAGCTTTGTATAGTTCTTATATCCATTTTTAAATATTTATATAAAATTCTATTAAATGAGTAACACTGAACCATTTCTAGATATATTTATATTTTGATAAAGATAAAACATACTATTATTGTGATAATCAAATAATATATACTATATATACTTGCTCATAATTGATAAAAAAAATAAAATTTCCCCAATAAGAGGTGTTGTTACTATACTCTAACCCTTTGATAGATTTTTGGTTCTAATCTTTTAAGTCCAGCTAACATTTAAAAAAAGAAGTGTATAATCTTCAAGTAATAAAATCCTATAAGATTTCGTTGAATATATTGTGAAACTTGTATGAAAATATTTATGATACATAAGATAAGCAATAACTTACCCTTTAGAGAAACAAGAATCACATGGAAATTGGATCAGACTTGAGAAATCAATAAAAAATTACATTTCCATAAGTGTTGTTCAAAGTACATTATAAGATAAACTAGGGTTTACCGTGCATCATGCACCACCGATACCCCAATTTCATACGGCTTGTTTCTTTGTAGTGTAGTTTGTTCATGAATGACGGACTACACTATATTACTACTCTACAATCATATAGTGACAATTGGGGATGACATACTATATTACTTATATTATTACTATAGGGTATTTATTTGACTATAGTAGTGGGACAATATCTTTTAAAGATAAGTAAGATTATGGTAAACCCCGTGCATCGTACACACGGTAGAGAAACCCATGAAGACATGCATTGTTCCCGTCCGTCCCCAGAAGTAATTCCATCTATCATCCCCATCCATCTATCATCCCCGTCCGTCAGTTCAAGGTACCTACACTACTACTATAGTACTATAGGTAAGTAGAATATTATATGTAAACATAACTTTTGGCATTTTAAATTTACATTCCTTAATTGTTGTTCTAATTACATTATAAGATAGATAATATGATATTATGTAAATAACCATCAGTAATTTGCCAAGTCAACTCGATGTAGAATGATTAAAACAGTCGTTTAAAAAGTATAAATTCTTTTAACAAAATTTTTATTTGATTGCGAATACACCAAATTTCTGAGATTTTTTCTTAACCTTTAGATTATTAAATCTAACTCTCGTTTTTTATCATACATTTTCCTGTATGTCAATTTTTATTTGTTATTTTTGCAAAGAAACTGACAGTCAATTATCAAGAGGGTCTCGCCCGTGTGATCCTTTATGCTAACTTGCCTTTAGTAACTGTGGTCCACTTCTATAGAAGTTAAAAGTTAGAACGGTCAAGACTCCTTCAAACGTTCTCAAAATCCTTCCGAACAATGTTCACGGTACAGTCGTGGTATCAGTTGGTAAGAATCTATTTTCCAATTCGAATGTTCGAGTTGCTCGTTGGCGCTCGTTACTCTGTTCTCTAGGTAAAGAAAACAGGCAAGATCCGCATCGGAAGTTAAGAGTTGGCCCATTTCCCGGCGCCGCGAAGTTCGTTGGCCTCCTTGACCATCAGGAGGTGCGAGGCCGGGAAAATCCTCTAGTATCGATAGTCCATGCCTGGCAAACGCTGGCCGCGCTGCGCTGTGACGTGACGGAACGAAGTCTTCACTGAGCTGCTGGTGGTAACTCTGCGAAGATTTTGACGGACAAAATTTTGAAGGAATAGAGGACTAGGCCCTTGAAGATCCACTCGGCTGCACACGATCTTCAGGTATTTGGCTCATTTTCATACAAACTCGAACTCCAACTTACTGCTGACATACTTGGTTATATTTGAAATGTTCCATTCACCAGCATTGTGCAGGATTTTATTTCTTGTATTTTATTTATTTGGTGTATTGAGACCGCTGATGATTATCCGGTTGCGAGGGTTTGTTTTCCTCATGAGCTGTCGGTTGTGGCATCGCTTGTATTGACTTGATCACCAGGAGTTGCTGAGGAGTTTGCTTCGTCGCAGCTTTCTGCTCTCCGGCTATCCATGATTCAGGTACATTGTAGCTGGCGATTCTGTTGTTAGTGATGTCGAAAGTTTTAGTACAAAGTTTTAGATGTGATTCGAAATTACGAATGCGTTTGCCGCTCCGATGGCTATTAGATACTGAATTAAAGCGCAGAATATTGACAAATAGCTCGCATACTCCTAAGCCCTGTACACGTAGCTCGTGCTTGACACAGACTACTTTGCTTTTTTGCACAATTCCGAAATGCTACTATTTTATCTCGTATGTACCTTCTGGGGGCCAAATCCTGTTTTACATTTTACAGAGTGTTCCTTGGGACGAACTCGTTTTGGCATCTTCGGTGAGCTAGCAGTTCCTTCAACGTCTTGACTGAATAATGGAAATCCTCCGGGAGCAGATGACTTTCCTTCTGGAGCAGGGCCTATACGACTCTGCGGAAATACTTGTAATACCTCACGATCCACATCCCTCATTTGAGAGATAAACTTTGACGTCCAGGAGCAGGCTTTGTCAGTTGTCTAATCATCTCGAAGCGCACCTGCTTGCAAGCCTTGTAAAGTTCCTCTAGCTCCAGACATAGCTTCTGGACATAGTTTATTGCGTATACCATACCGCAGACTAAATGTTGATCTTGAGTTGAATGATGATCGCAATCTAAGGACGTTACAATTTGAACTCATTGGAACCTGTGCAAATGCCGGAAGTTGGTCGTTAATGGGCCAGAACAATGAATTAACGAATGATGTCGTTCCTGCTTATTACATGCTGTAGTTTTACCAAGATATGTTTCTGAAGTAAGAATGTTAGCCAGTACCATACTCGTTAACACTGCAAGGTTCAAAGTCTGCCAACTGCCTCACTCCTCCGCTGTGCTTGCTTGAGATTTCTTTAATCTGGTAATTGCGCCTGTGGCCGCAGGGTGGTTTTCTGATGTCTGCGACATCATCGAATAGTGATCTGCCCCCAAACACCCGAGCAGAGAACATGGTAAGAATTATCACTCCGCATAAGACTTGATCGCATAGAAACAGTCCAATCATAACCTAAAGGTTATGATTGGACTTCTTTTTATTTTCTCCCTTAACGGGTAGCAGTCTTGGCGTAAAAGAAGCATTATGGAAGAGTCTATACCTCTATTTGGATAAGTACTCAGCCTCAAAAGCGTTTTTCCAGGTTTTATTAGCAGATGCTCTGTACGGCAAGAAAGAATACAGACGAGCTCTGGTAAGGAACGCTAAGCAGATCTTACTTTTCTCCTCTCTTTGAGAATTTACAGAATGTAAGGATGCTCTACACGGAAGCTTCAATCTCAACTGGATTAGACTCTTCATATAAGTTGTACTCATAGCTTTGATTGCGACCAACTGCTTTCATTTTGCACTTTTTATGCATGTGAACCGCTGAAGGAAAAGTTAAGCAAACCAGGTAATACTACTCTCTTTACTCAATATTGATTTGAGAAGGTGTTCTCAATTGGTGTAATTCGCAGAATATGTATAGACAAGCTCTACAGCAATGCAGAGTAACACCTAAGCAGACAACTAGTGGTGGAAGGAGTTCAGTACAAGCTAGTAGCAGGCCCCCTTCTGTGAACTCTCTGCATGGCTCCACTATCAATGAGAATGAGGTACCAGATCTTTTAGCCCCACTCCTTACCGGTGCTGTTGGACATTTTTCCAGTCAAGGCATATAGAGGCTCTGCCAAAGCTGGGGAAGCCAGTTGGTCTTGTGATAGAGTTTTCTAACCACAGTCACAGTAGAGCTTAACAGTGTCTTACGTTAAAACCTGATGAAATTAACTAACTTGGTTTGGGATTTGTCTGATGGCTGAAGAAACGTCTTTCTCCCCTTTAAATTATCAGGTCTATATATTAAGTTAACGTTCTTACTAGCTTGATGGGCACTGAGGACATGATTATGAAAGATAATCATCCAAGCTATAGGATTGGCTTGTTGTTGATCTTGTTCAATTGAAGCTGGAACAAGCTAAAGTTGATCAACTTTAAGTTGATCAAGTTGATCTTTAATAGCTGGATGGTGATGTCTTAACCTGCTTTGTTTCATAGGTGAAGTACAAAATAGGATTATGCCACCTTGCTGTTCATGATACTCGGGCTGCACTCACCGAGGTTTGTCCCTATCTTCTTTCTCCTGGTTGGTTCGAGATTCATATTAGTATTCTGTGTTGTTCTGGCAGAAAACAAGACAAATGATTCCGATGCAACAGATGAACTATAGTCAATAGTTGATTTGCCCTAAACTGGCAATTTCGAGTGTGTAAAGTTAATAATGATTGTCTTGATTGAATGTGATTATCTTTGTCGAACACTCCTAGTTTTTGTATGTGGTGGCAGATGGAGGGCATTTCATCAAAAGCTAGAACTCTTAAAATCAATTTAACACTTGCGAAACTATATCGTGTCACTGGATATGATCGAGCTGCTACTGCATCCTATCGTGAGTGTTTAAGGTAAGCGTCTCGCGCCATTTCCTTGGCCCAGAACGACAGAAGATGAAATATTGATCCATGTAGCATTTAGCCTCTCTCAGTTTCAGTTGAGGAAAGGAAATAATTACTGAAGGGGTTTTGCAGCAGTGTCTATTACTTCTTGGTTATGTGTAGACCTTTAGCTCTGGTGTTGTGTTCGATCTTTCTTGACTTATGCCTGTAAATATTACAGGCAATCTCCCTATGTCTTCGAAGCAGTTATTGCCTTAGCAGAGTTAGGAGTAGCAGCCAAGGAGCTTCATTCTTTTTTTCCTCAGGTTGGTGCGAGGTTGTTCGTATTTTCTATATTTAGTTTTGTACATGTCCATGGAATTGTTTTATTTCATAGATTCTGGACGAGTGTATTACTCACCTAGCAAGAAGTGGGATGACAATTTCCGACTCATTCCTGCGGCGTGGAGTAAAATATTGCAAATTGCACTAGCAGTTGCTAAATTTTCTTTCTTTCTCAGGTACAGAGTAAAAGTCTACGAGCTTCTGTCGATCCCTTTGAACCTGTGCGATGGTTGCAGGTATTGTTTTAAACTTGTGGCACACTCTGTCAAATTGAGTTACTTCAGTAGTGTTTCTTACCAACTTCAGTGCTGGTTGGCTGAAAGGAAGGGTATCCTGTAATAGCCTTCTAAAATCTCCCATAAAATAGCTGTTGCTTCACCGAACTAGTATATTATCGATCAAAGTAGCAAGCATAAAACCTCCGGTTAAGTCGGACTTGAATACCTGTCTAGACTTCTTGATTTCCAAAATCCACTTCTGACTACAGTACAAAGTAGGTTGCTACGTACCCATAATTTTTGTTTGTTCGTAGCCAACTTTTGGTTGCACCTTCTTGACGTGGGATTGCCCTTCAATTGTAGCGACTCGCGGATGCGCATTGCAGTATTAATTCGCGCAACTACAAAGGTATTTGTTTCACTCTTTTGTGCTTCTCCGATGGAAGATCCTAGAACTTCGTCCTAATACTTCTCAGAAGGATTTGCCAAGTTACATCGCTCACTTTTTTGTATCCAAGTTTCAGTCTGTTTGACAATTAACCCAAGTGTACTGGACCGGGAGATATGTATGGCGTAGCGTAGCAGCCAAGTGTGGAGTGGTTGAACTTCGCACCCAGTTGCAGACCCATGCTCAAGCAGCTGAAAGGGACTGATCAGTAGAACCGCAAATATTTGCATATCTTTTGGTCTAGCTCTATATCGGGTTCAATATGTCTGTCATCTTCAAACTTGGTTCAAAACATATATAAACTAGAATTGATAGAACATCAACTGCTAGGTCCTTTGCTGTCAGAACGATAACGTATTGCACTGTCGTCTTCTACTGTGTTACTGTCATAATAAACGAGAGCGTGTGTAAAAGTATGGCAAAGCATGCGAATTGTGTGAAAGGTCAGTCCTCGTGTATGGTAAATGGAATTTTAGAGTAATCTGCAACTTTTAATCGTATTATATACTATACATCATAGATGAGTATGTAAGTTTATACGTTTTTGGTGTCGGGCAATATTAGGATGCCCAGGGTTTTTCGCGATTGGTAAAAGTCAGATATCTGGAAGTTTGAATTGTGCATTACATTACATTGTCATATTTGATAGAAAATTGGGCCATCCTAATCTAGTATCGAGCGAGAAAGGTTTGTATCTTGCCTGTGCCTGTGATGCCCTTCATATGTATTACTGAATATGTACCTTGTTTCCTCAGATGGTTTGGAACATTTGACCTACCTTGGACAAAGATTTCCCAACAATGTGCACGTGCTTCTAGAGACCGGAAAGGTAGCACATATTTCATCATGACTGTGAAGTGAGGCTCACCGCTGATATTCACCACTTACAGCTTTCGTTCTGACAATGTCGTACATGAGAATCATTCGCACAAACTTTGTAAAGGACTGGATTCATTAGTCAGACAGAGCACCTCAAACTCCTCAACTGCTTGCTGTCTGCAGGCAGAAACAGCCATGGGCAGGAATGAGGAAGCTGTTCACAGCTTCGAAAAGGTAAGTCGGTTGGGCCATCAAACACTGGTCATCACTGATCTTGCGTAGGAGTTATCATCATGAAAGGATTATGATTAGCGCAAGGGATCGGAAAACACAATAACTATCAAGGAATCTCAGGTCGGACGTTAACGGATTCAATAATATCTGATTTATATTCTGGTCAAACAGCTTCCCATCTATCTCGGAGCCTGAGCTAAGGTAGAATCATTGCGTCATTGTCTAGTTGTTGTAGACATGATCATTATTCTTCATATCAGGTTCATAAGTATCTACTCTTATCTCACTGTTTCCCCTCTTTTGACAAGCAGGTTTGTTTGGTGATATTGGGCAGGCTCGGCAGACAGATCAATACAACATTTCGTGCATGGATGAGTATGCTATGCTACTGCGCACAAGATCCAATCAGGTTGAGCTGAATAGATTGGTCCATGATCTCCTTAATATTGACCCTGGAAGACCTGAAGTTTGGGTGGCGTCAGCTATCTACTGGGAGATGCGTGACGACAAGCTCCGTGCTCTATCGTATGTTGACAAGGTTGGTCATATAAAGTGATGCGATGTATGGACAAATAGGCCCATAAACACTCACTGATGCTAAGATCTCTTTGCAAGACTTAAATCAGGAGAAGTGAAAGCAATTTTAACGACATAGATAGAAACAACAATTAGAATACGATAGTATCGGAGCTCTCACAGCAGGAGCCTTGAGACTGACAGGGGAGAGTCGGACAACTTGATGTTGAGACCGTCCTGCCTGGTTGATCCAGAGAAAGACTTTACGTAGGCTCGAGCCAAGGAGAATTAGTTGGCTCTGAAGTTAGATCCCTGAAGCGGGATCATCTGTGAAAATGACCAAGAATATGTTGGTGAGATGAAAGAATCACACTAGGAGATCTTGGTAGCGAGTGGAGAACAAAGCCGGTCATATTAGTCGTCTTACTGCAGCACCCTGCACCACACATGGAGTACGTACTAGTATTTAGTGTCTTTCTCGGATGTACAACTGATAAGTTGCTTTTGTCTGACTATCCAGGCTATGCGTATAGATGAACGGCACACAACGGCGTACCTTGTCAAGGTTGGGTCTCTGAATCTTTGGCTTCTACTTAATCACGGATCAGATCGAGCAGCTAAACTCGACCTTCTTTACGTCGTTGCATGCATAAACTGGAATCCGGTAATGAGCCGAACACATACAACGTGGACTGATCTTCTTTAGTTACTGGTATCGAAATGCAGGGCAGTTTATCCTTATCACTCAATCGTTCTGAAGCGGCTGTGATTGCATTCCGGAAAGCACAGTCATTTCGAATAGATTTACGAGCATATCAAGGTCAGTATGCTCTGTGTGTTTCTCCGTATACTATCCCCTTTGGCTTCTGTCGTCATTTCTCTATATCCCCTTTGCCTTGGCACTCATGAGCTTCTGAACAGAAACTCGGTTCGAGGGGTACTGACATTCGCTCAGCTTCTTCGGCACTACGTTTGGCACTGATGAAGTTGTACGTGCTTTCGAGCAGGCTTATAGTGACCGCCTTTCTGCTTAGCTGCTTTAGTGTTTTAGGACTAATGTGTTCATAGCACATGCTGCGATATACTCTATCCAATCCTCTAACGCTTGCACTTAATGAGTTCTGGATCTCCCGTTCGAGGAACGGCTTCTGTCCTCATTTCTCTATATCCAGTCCTCTAACTCGTCGCTCTACTTCCCCCGTTCTCTGAGCGATTTGATACTCTCGGTCTGCCTGACTCGACTGTCGATTTTATGGCCTCTACACACGATTCCCGACTTCAGATTAACTTAATCTTTCTCCTCTGGCTCGTTAGGTCGTCGTTTCCCCTTTGAGCTTTTATCTCTACATGCGCTGTTTCTGTTACTGTTTGTTCGATGCATGCTATTGGTATACAAGTGTTGCTCTTTAACTGTTTCCTAGATGACGTTTACTTTTGCTTACATTCGATCAGTTGTTCCCATTTCATCTCGTTTCCCGGTTTATACTAATTTCGTCTTGCACATTTGTTGTATACATTACGTATCATGCATTTCTTTTGCATTCAATGAGTTCTGGATCTCCCATTCCCGGAACGGCTTCTGTCCACATTTCTCAATATCCCCTTTGGTTCCCTATTCATAGGACCATCCGATCCCAGCAGGGAAGATTCGGCTCTGGAAGTCTTTATGTAGATCTAAGAGTGATTACAGAGTTAAGGTTTTGTGTGGGTTGCATGATTGTGTAGATATGATAAATGTTCTGACACCTTATCAGATATATATTGAACCTTGAAGTAGTAAGCATTCGTATCCTTATCAGGAAATAAAATCTCATCAGATGTTATGAAGTAGGCCCCCCTTCTTGTAATATACAGCTCCACTCTGGGCTGGACTACATGTGGATATTTTGCTCTCGCTATGGCGTCAAGTTCACACAGGGTCTAAGAACCCTTAGACGAAGTCTAGTCTCATGCTACATGGTTTGAAAAGCTAGCATGCTTCATTGCGTATCATGTTGATCCAGGCCTTGTTCGAGCTTATCTGGCAATACCCAAGCATAAGGAAGCTCTGTCTGTAGCACGAGAAGCAATGAAGGCAATGCCGCACTCAGCAAAGGCCCTCACACTCGTAGGTGATGTTTATGCCCAAAATCCGGACGGCAGAGAGAAGGTGCGCATTAGTCATCCGATGAGACCTACTTGGTTCTGCACTTTCATCTTTCTATCTGCAAATCTGCGTACAGTTACTTTAGTTGCGCAGCAGGAAGGGATCTCATTTTCTATCCTTTCCTGAGAAGCTGTCGTGGATCTAGCAATCAGCTCATCCCCTTGATTTTCTGTGGCAGGGCCGAAGGTTCTATGAGTCAGCCCTGCGCCAAGAGCCCGGGTACTTAGGAGCTGTTTTGTCCCTCGCAGATTTGCATGGTGCCGAGGGTAGGAATGACGAAGCTGTTGCACTTCTACAACGATACCTGAAGACTTGGGCAGACGACTCTTTGCACACCAAGCTAGCCCAAATCTTGGCCGCTTCAAATAAATTTGGAGAATCTCTTTCACACTACCAAACTGCGTTGAGGTTTCGCATCTGACGCTACATCCTCTGCAATTCCATGCCTTACCCCATTTTTTCTTAGATATGCTGTCTCATACGGATCAAAGTCAGTTTTTCATGCATGCCAGTTATTCACCCGTTGTGCTTTTTTCAAAGCTGCATCTCGCTTGAAGCGCAGGGATCGCTAGATATAGTTCGCATGGAATCTAATTTACTTTCCTGGTCTGACTGTACAGTATCAATCCCTTGAATGAAGCGGCCAAGAAGGGTTTGGAACGATTAGAGAAGCAAATGAAGGTAAGATCAATTAAAGCCACTAACACCGGAGCCAATTGTATGATGTTAGGACAGTAATCATGCTTGCTTGCCTTACCCAGCAGTAAAATGGCTAAGCTATCGTTCTTGACTATGCACAGGGGGTAGATCCCGATGCGCTTGACGAGGAAGAGGATAATGAGGGAGAGGACGCGGACGCAGATGCGGAAGAAGGAGAATTTTTGTAGATCTTGTATTATTTTCTGTCATCCAACTGAGCTTTAACTTGTAGATGGGACTCTTTGAAAGAATTAGATGTAAAATACGGTGTAGCAGTAAAAGAGTTGAGCAAAGCTGGAATCACACAATTGTTTGCGGCGGTTATTTTCGCGTATCTACAAGGGTAGTCTTCAAGAGCAGCTTTAGCAAATATCACTAGGCCTCGGATCTGAACGGTCCTTTTGGGCGTATCGTATGTTGAAGAGGTGAACATGCCCAGACCGAGAACCGAGAATTAGATCAAAACTGACCGGTAGATTTATCGGAATCATCCGCATCAAAAGTCACCATTCTTTGTATCTCGGACCCCAAAAACCGGAGATTGTGTAAATGAACAGGAAAATATCTATAAACCACCGGACTATTCAGAGATAGCCAAAATACGTAACTCGGGGCAGAGGTGAACCGACTGAAACATGGAATTCAGGCATTTTTCCGTGCGCCTTGTGCTTTCACTCAAGTTACGACGGCAGGACGTTAACTTCAAGTTGTTGAAACTTGTAATGGCACTTGACTGCGACAGCAGTTGATTAATGGCAATTCTATGTATCCTTCGTTTCGCATGTAAAGTGAGAACATTGCATACAGAACTGGCTGGTCTATCTGAGATATTATGAGCTTCCCAGCTCATTAAGATCACGGTAACTGTCATCACTGAAATTCTCAAATGTGTCAGATATACCGTCTACAAATAGCAGAATCTGATGATCGCTAATGCGCGTGGATTGCATAAGGGGGGAGTATGTAGTTTCCCTAGGAAAAAAGTTCCTTGGATGATTGCATCCAGATACAATGTTTTAAGAATTTTCACTCCAGTGCGGACAAATGGGCATAAATCAAGCAGCCAGAACGGCACTAATCACGAAAACTACGGCACCGATAAGGTAGAATTTTATTTTACTGAATCCGAATTTCTAGAACCATTGTACAATTGACTACTGAAAGGGAAATCAGTGTCCGCAGTGCTGAAAATTTTTTGTTAGTTCCTTGCGATGGACTCATTTCTCTTTGGCTGCAAGATTGTAGACATCGGCACTATCTGGAACCCCCGTCTTGCGAAACCAGCCAAGCTGGATCTAGAGAGATGAAAAGGTGGGACTTCACTGCTCTAGCTTTCATTAGAGAGATGAGACCTGCTTCTGTCGGAAGAGTCACTGAGACAACCATGGAGGAACCCAACGACCTCAAAGACATGGTCCAGGACGCCACTGTAGCACTCCCGTTTAAGTTGGTGACTTTGAACCAGTGCACTTGTACACTTTCGTTAGCTGGATGAAAATCCTTCGTCAAATGAGTGTTAATCTCTTTTGAACTCCTTCCCAGACCCCCGTACATTCCATTTTGTCGGGACATTTTGTCGAGGAAAGAACACAGCTTCGCCTTGTAGAGAGTGAAGCATCTATACACTTCCGTTCAACCGTTATGCGGTAAGTTCACATGTAATCTAGTTTGTCCCTTAAGATACTGGTTTCGGTAGATCGCATGAAGATGTTCAATAACAGTCCTGAGTTGTCCGTAGTATATTATATGAAGTGTTTGTTCGGGACACTTCGTCCACATGAGCCTGCACGGTGGAGATAGACGAAGTAAGTGATGAGTGTGAGGAGACCTTCGGACAGCTTTTCTCATTGACGGTAATCTTCAATTTCAAGAGCTAGGTTTTACCATGATCACGAATGGTCGTGTGCGTTGTTCAAGTCCATCTCCACCTGGCGAATAGTCCACTGAATCCCTTCCAATTTCTGTAGTGAACAATGGGGGTAGGTAGAAGCACAGCTACCAGATTAGTCTCTGGTAATCCACTAGACCTAAACAATCGCGTCCTAGCAAGATAAGCAAAGTAACTGGACTGAACAGGAAGTCTTACGATCTCATCCACAGTAATCCCCTTACTTGAAATGTCGCACAATGTGGCAAAACATTAAACACTCCAGCACGAGTTAAATTGGACTGGATACTTGAATGTCATTTAAAAGTAGAACGATAAAGAATTGGTTGAAGTTAAGCCAGATAAGCAAAGTCTCTAAGATATGTTTCGCCTAAGGCGAAGTGTTAATGTAGTGTACAGGAGAAGACATACTGTGATCAGATCGTGATATCGACGAGCTATGTCATCGAAATACTGATCCACTCCTTGGTACTCGCGCAGTCTTGTAACCTGGAGTTTTCGATTATCAAAGGTGAGTAAAGCAGGAGGAGAAATTTTCAATAAATACAGCTCCCAAAGACTCTAAATCAATCCAAATTGAAATTAACAACTCACTGCTCTGTTGTAAGCTGCAGTTGCCTCTTCATTGGCCTCCACCAAGTAGCTCCTGATTAAGTCATGGGGTCCAAGGGATTTCTTACTGGATTGTGCAGAGGCGAGTTGATAATCGGTAACAACGCAGGAATGTAAAGTTTTAACGATTTTCCAAACAATCAATACATGGTTAAGGAAGTGAAGACTGAAGTACACTCAACAAAAAAAGTACATATCTAAAAACGCAAAAAGTAAATGTTTTTACCTGATTTTGTGAAGAGCAGGTATAGAATCTTGTGTGTAGGTGTCTCTTAAAAGAAGGTGCTCCAACACTCTGCAAGTTCATTCAGCAAGCTGGATGTTCAGACACTTATTCTACGACGGATTTGAGAAAATAATCCTGTACTTTATTTTGAGACTTTTAACACCCTAATGCTCCGACACATACCAACTTTTACGGGAGGTTTTAGACGATATCACGAGAACAACATTAAAAACAAATTCGTAGAGGCGTGAGTCACAGGGAGTGAAGAGGCAGAGCAGAGCAGAGGCCACCAGACACGAATTCCAACTTTTGTAGATCTCTAGGGTCTCGAGAATCTAGTAATGACAACCATGGATACGACAAGGGGATCCAAAGACATGAGGCCAAAGAGAGCAATATCAGCTTATGACAATAGATGAGAAGTTTCGTCAGCAACGTCGTTGATACATAATCTTCTAAGAGTTAAGGAAATCGGAACAGAGAGAAAGAGAGGGTGAGAGCACCTCAATTTCGTATTCATGGTTTGACATCTTTTGCAGAGCCATGCTTTCCTCATTCCATCCTGTCATTTGAAGAAAAACTTTCTCTCGTCAGCTTAGTATTAGTCATCGTCATTCCTGCATGGACCTGCCTCTTGCCGTTACAGATTCTACTTATAACGACTACAACAAACATAAGGATGAACCAAAGAAAAGGCCTAAAGCTAGAAGCCTTCTCAACATCACTCACACAGACAAGTACTTTTTAGTGAAATACCACAATGTTGAGATGTCAAAGGGTACAGTACGTATTGAAATTGATGAGTCAACTTGAAATCCTTCACTAGCCTCAAAAGAACTCCAAGGATCTGCTCCAAAACCTGTGTCAACAATTAGCCACGTGAGAACTGCTTGCAGCAAGCTGTGGGGAAGAACATCCTAGTATCCAACGCACTCCAACAAGGTTTGAACTACACGTACACCCTCCTGGACTCAGATTTTCCGCAGCTCCTTGATTTTCGCTGACCTAACCTGCCAGTTTATTATCATTCATTTGGAAGAAGTCTTATGGAGGCAGACTATTGCGCGGTACCAACTGCAATTCTGAGAATAGAAAGATGCACGATAGATTCAAGGAAAATTCAACTGCATCAACCGGTCTGTCTAGTGGAAGAGTACCCATAAGTTGCAGTCGGCAGTAAACGCAAAAGGTGACCTTGATTTGAGGTAGCTATGGCTTCACATTGCAGAATAACACCCCAAGCATATTTGGCTCTTTCCTCTTGGCCCTGACTTATCCTACTGAGATTCTTGGCTACTCTTCACCATGTTACCATTCTCAGGTAATGTGAAGTTTGGGACCGTGTGCTTGGGAGCATACATTGTAGTATTCAGAGAATTTGCGATCGGCTGAGAAGAGATCCTCCAGCAAGGTCCATTCTTCGGCTTCAATTGTTTCCACTGCAACTTTTACCCTGTATACATATGTCAGATATCAAACGATTAGCACATTGCTCCATGAAAGCGACAAGCTAGACAAATAACGAGTTCGGCATAGTCTAAAGCTCTGAATTGATGTGAAGGGCCTGTACAGGAAAACAAATCATACAAGTCAAAGTAAGTCCATGTCAGAGCTTACCTGTCCGTCAGTCGTGTGCTTTTGGAAGGATGGAGAGTGACTATAAAATTCCAGAGCAAAGTATTAGGGAGAAGAGAATGTAGTGGATGTGTAAACTCTGGTAACATTGGGCATGACGTATCTTATAAGTCAGATGGCGATACTGAAGTTAAAATTTCTCGATCGGAAACATGAGATCTTCTACCAGGTTGGCTTACAAGACAAGAGCATTCACGGCAGGACCGCAACTTGAATCACACAGTTGGAGTTTTCTTCAATAAGCTGGTCATGGACAAGCAGGCCTCGTTTAAGCGGAATATGCAGGTTGGTACAAGTTCCGATTTTTTTCTACTGTAGGTTTTATATAACTACCAAGTTTAAATCACCTGCTTGATCCGCTTCGGCAACAGCTGCCAGCTTGTCGCACTTCAACCTTAGGCGGGCTTCAATTTGAGGTATAAGAGCCATCTGATACTCTGTACTGTCCTGTGATAGATACGACATAAACAGAAACTAAAACGCTGAACATGGTGGCACATGGTGAACGGCCTCTGGGACTTTCATCTAAATTATAAGGTACTACAAATTTCCACGACGGCTTTATGGCAACGTGCATCCAACTAAGGTAATGGCAATCAAGGACTTTATTCAAAGAATACCTCTGTGAACGGCACATGTATGAGTTGAGTTTGACGAAACCAAGTTGGCGTAAGGCCCAACATTCTGTGCACAGGTCCACCAATACCTGGATCTACTGCTTCCGATGGATTAGTTGCACCTAAGAAGAAAGTGCTCGGTGTTGTAGATGATGTCATAATACTGGTGACGGTGGTGTTGGTGCTTATGCTTGTGGTACTACTGCTGTCAAAAGAACTTCGTGAGATGATACTCCACTTCTCCGTCTCTTCATCAGGCAGCTCCCCGTCTTTAGCAACAAGAGGTAAACGAAGGCGTTGAGCTGACTCCGCAACCACAAGTCTTTGCTCTAGTGCTTCATAAACCTGTGAAAAGTAAGATCCAAAGGACTGTCACTTGCATGAAAAATATGTCAAGAGCATGAAGCTTGATACCTAGATCAATAGCGACCTGAAAACAGGTCAATAAAGCAGGTCCAGTGCATAGCTGGATGGTAACAATCCAAGAAGCACAACCATTATTTTAAACTTGAAGAGAATAAACATGGAGAAAGATATCCTCCGTCAGGTCTCAATTCCTATAATTATCCTCATGTACCTGGGGTGGGCAACGCAAGCCAAGCTGGCCAAATACTGCCTGCAGATCTCGTATCCCTCCCGCATTTGCCACTGAGACTGCTTGATGATATTCTTCGACCAAAGCCACGGCCTCACAGTAAAGAGCCTGTATTAGAATGACAAGTGCAAAACCGATATGAGCTCCTCAGAAAAGCCAAACTGTCTGACATGACTTTGCTTTTCCGCGGCGATTCCCCCTTGATAGGGTATAAAACAGGTTGCTAACGTGGTAAAGCGATGGTCGATGGTCACTGAGCTTTCGTTAAAGACTACTTACACAAAGTTGATGAAAATCAGTTTCTTCAGAATTTTAACTCAGTGATACTAAGGAGTCCTAGAACATGTTCGTTCAAGTTTAGTACACCTCACTTCATTTCATGATCGACTAAATCAGGAGTACGCTACCGTGACTACACTTTGTTCACCGAAGGTGGTAGAATATCAGATCATCGCCACAATAGGAGGAGAGCAAGGAACGATGACTGAACCATTGCTTCGAAATACCGTAGTCTCTCTTTTGCCATCTCCTCTCGCGCCTGCGTGCTCCCTCCAGGCCACCATCACACTGGGTCAGTTGCGCGGGGTTTATGCAACGTATATTTCTATCATCCGCAATAGGAAGCTCACGTCTGGATACCAAACTTCGACGCACGAGTGTACTGACTGGGAATGTAAATGTTCACTTAAATTGAAAGACAGATAGAGAAACCCTTGGAAAAGAGAACTTTGAGTAGTGGTCAACCATGAAGCTCAGCAGGACCATGCTTTCTGGGGAGGACTCGTACCAGAAGAAGGTCCTGATAGGTGGAATTGACCAGAAGCGATCCATCAGGCGCAAGGCACTGCCTCTCTAATAAATCTAACACATGTATGAGTCCTGGACTATGAGCTTGCCCAGCAGGGGGCAGAAGCATCGCTCGCACCATTGCTCCTCCGTCGACTACTAACTATATCAAATAACAAGCGTCCTGTTGTCTTCAGATGCGAGCTGAGAAGTCGCATAAGTGTTCAACGCCTGCCGAAGCGGGGAACAACAGGGGACGAGAAAAATCAAGTTGCTGAATTAACAAGTCAGAAGTTATGAGTTCCCTACATTCACAAGCCGGACTGATGACACCCTCATTTGCCAGCACGGACACTGAAGAAAATGTTAGGAATAAATATTAGAAGAAAACAGTGAATTGATATAGAGAATCCTACGCTCATCAACCCCGGCTAGACAAAAAAGGGTCACGGGCTCCTCACTTGCTCGAATCCAACTGGCAGGGAACAGGCATATTATCCACAGTCCGACAATAGCAACAACACTCGATTCATTGACTAGCCAGACCAATTCCACTCCAAGCCGCTCCGATCTTTGGTAAGCTGAGAGGACCAGGAGTGCGCTCTATTCAAAATTTGCACTCCCATTGGAAGGATGTTCTACACCTTTTGCTTATCGTGCGTACAATGATCCATAAAAGACATTGCGCTCGGGCCCTAAAACAATGCAAGCACTTAGCAAACATGCTTCCTCGATGTGATAGAAATGCAGTATCGAAGTTGTGCAGTTTTAGATTCTTGAGACTTCCAAATTGAAATTTAAGTTTAAGCTTCTCATACCTTTCGATTTAAGAGCTTCTTAACTCACTACTCGCGAGTATTGTCAATCAGAAGATATCTTCCACTTCAATGAGAGGAAATTCGTGTACAAAACCGCGCGATCGAAGGCTTCAGGCGCACAAGCAACGTAGAGTGCCGCGCTTGCCCGGCATAATGACCAGCCTGGGAAATACAAACGTAGGTATCGGTACGAAGCTTGGACCTCGAGATAAAATCATCTCTCCCGGTCATCCATATGTTTTCCCTACTAAGAACTGGCTGTAAGAGGTCACAAAACCTTGCCTTAACTCGGTGCGATCGCTGGAGAATAGTTGATACCGCGTAGGACACAGCTACTGTGCTGTACTGTACCATCTGGACCGCCGTTGCGAATGACGATCTGAGTACATCGCACAGCCGGGGATCAGCTCGGTAAATGATCGGGCACTATACTGTACTACGAAGAATTTGCCGGCGAGCGAGAAGCCTTTCTTCGGGTTTTGAATCAAGGCCGAAGAAGCGAACAAGAGACACAAGATCCACTCGATGATACAGATTTCGTTAACTAGTTAACTAGACTAACTAACTAGGTTCAGGGTTTCTTTCGCTCTTTAAGGTTTAACTCTTTGTGAGAGATAACAAGATTAACCATGTTATTATTTTACTTACGTGATACAGTTATTACACTTCAAATTATCGCTTATTGTTTGAATAATTCTTAAATTTAAATCATTTATATTGATTGATACAAAATTCTTTAGTTGATGTCAGTCTAAGTTAATTTCAAGCAGATTTGAAAGGTCTTCATGTAGGTGTTCGTTTGGAAAGCAGTCTAGAGGTGGTATACTGAACTCGTTCCTGGTCTTTTGATTATCTTTACCAACTTCATTAGATTGAATTTTTTGATGTCTAAAGGATGTTGTGCCTGTTCTAGATGTCATTATTATGACTATAAAGGGGCTTAGCCCCATTTTATCTATTTTGTCGGCTTGATGGGGTGTTCCCATCATCCTTCGTGTTTTCTACGTGGTCGCCCGTTTCAGTCACTATTCTATATATAAAGGCTTTTATAAATGCTTTCAATAGAGCATGCATGAACTCCCTTCTATTTCAGTGTAGTATTTGTTTTATGTGTGAATGCTTTTACGAACTCTCTTTAATTTTTCTATTGTTTTTCTGTTTGGTAAATACTGCAACCAATCTAGCATATTAAGAGAAATTTTTTGATATAAAACAGTCTTTGCTGTTAAAACAAGTGGCCCTACGACAGTATTCTTGAATAGTCATAGTCTCAAATCTTATGGCGACTATCATCACACTATTTTATATAAATTTCCTGATATGTTCTATAACTGCTTGGGTCTACTTGCCATGCCGGCCGATTGCATTGGTCTACTGGCGTAGCGCAAGTATCTTGCATTTAGAAACACGCATACGTTTTTTATTATATTGTATTCCGAAATAAGCGCATATTCCCATTATTTACTGGTCCATTGCATTTATAATGTTTTTAAATAAATCATTTAAATATCTTTTACTCTGCCATGTTGACATATGCAACAAATGTTATTTTATTTACTTTAATCATGCATGAAATTAACAATAAGCTGCATTTTTTCTATTCATATGTAACTCCATAAACATAGTATCATGGATGAATTTCCATTTTGGCTTTCATCTAGAGTTTTGAAATCACACTCATAGTGTTTCTGCTATTTGTGTAGGATTTCATATCATCATAAACTTACTTTCTTTGATACTACTTTTTCAATTTGTCCACATATCTTATTGTAATTCATCTATCACAACTTTGAGCATTATACAAATAATTGTTTTCATCTATTTTAACTTCTCAGTTATTAATTGCAATTATTTTGTCACATGAAATAGTAAATTTTATGGAAATAATAGTCTTAAATTTTAGGTCATATAAGAGCTAATATATATTCAGTTATAGTTATAATTATAATCAATCTCATCTACAGTCACTTATCCACTACTATGCATCTTTGTAATATTCTATCCATACCTTTAGCAATGAATAGAATATTTTAAGACAATGATTGAAATATGAATTTTTACCATTACTTATCCCTGATCAATTATCTATGTTGCTCATCAATGATCATAGTATAGTTTAATGTATGATTTATGTATACTTTGTTGTTATTATCAATCCCATAACTATTGTTCTTAAATTAGTTTCAAACATATGTTATATGAAAATTGGCTAAATGATATGATCAAGTAGCATAAAATTATAAGCTAAAGCTTCAGTGCTAATAAAGATTATAATTATAAAATAGAATAAAGATGTAATAACTAATATTAAGATTTTCATAGTCTACAGAGGAATATCACATGGAAGACCATTTCACACCAACATAAAAGAGATAAAATAGAAATTTAAGTATAAATAAGTTAAAATAAATCTTTTTTATAACATTTCATACCATATTTAGTTGCATTGCAAATTTATTATAAACCAGTACTAAAAAACTCATCATTTTTCATAATTTGATATAGGAAAATATGTAATATTTATAGTGTTATTAAAAATATTAATATATATCTTTTGTTTATCTTATGATTGAGTGTAATGCCAATAGCTAGATAGATGATCTAGAGATGAAATTTGGGTTGGTAACATCTGGAAGGATGTTATACATGATGGAATAAATAGATAAGCTAGAGGTATCACCAAAAGAGTACTTTTACTAGTATACAAAAAATCAAAACATGCTTGGAAATTTTAGAATCAATAGTTAGGCATATGATCTAGAGGTGACACTTGGGATGGTAACATCTAGAAGGATGTTACACATAATGGAGAACCTAGATCATATAGAGGTATCACCAAAAGAGCACTTCTACTAATATTGTAGAAGCCAAAATAGGCATCAAAACTTCAAAGGCAATTTTGGAGGCCCAAACGTATGAATTAGGCCTAAAAAATGTGATGATTCCTTCTTCCACAATGAAAGAAATGCTCACCTTCCCTCCACCTTTGTCTTACCAAGAGCTTTCCAACACTACCTCACCCACGTGATTATGAGATTCTTATAAGAAGATTCCCTAAAAGATTCTCTCTGGTCAAAGCGTGTTTGACCAACCAGGTGGGACATGACATGTCACCCATCCAAGCAAGTATTCTAAGGGTGGAGCTTGTTGACAAGTCACCTATACATGTACCTAATCATTTGGTGGAGCTTCTTTGGAGGAGATCCTCCTTGGCTATATAATAAAGAGAATGTGCTCCTTTGGTGCATCTTAGGATTGACGGTACAAACTGTGTTTTCTCTCTTGAATCTCTCTTGAAGAGTTCTCTTGTCTTCGGAATATTATATTGAGTTACTCAAAATACAACTTTATTTTATTAGTCAAAATGTGTCTTAGATCAAAGATATGAAGAATATAAAAATGGTAGGATCTAATTAACACTTGAATAAGCTGTGATTTGATTATATAAATATATATTATGTTATAAAATATTCCTTATCTCAATGGTATATTATATGTATAATTTATTATCTAATATTTACTCAGGAAAAACTTATTTATTATAGTAATATAAATCATTTCAAACTTGGAATTGGATATTATCAAAGAAGATCAAGGTATTAAATTTTATAACAAAATATTAGAATATATATATATATATATATATATATATATATATATGATACAAAACATAATACATATGTATTTTACTCTATCCTATTTAGAAAATCTAACGACAAATAGATCATTACAATAACATCACACGCAAGAGCAAGGGCAATAAAAGTATCCATATACTTTCAATAGACTATAATAGAGACTTACATATAGATGGAAGTAGCAAAAATGAAAATAACATAAATTTTATGGTTTATACTAACTTTCAAACTGCATAGTGATGGAAAAAACATGATTTCTTTGCATATAACAAGGATTGGATACTTAATTCATGATAAGCGGTGATATTAGAGCCACTTTATATGTATACCTTTGTAGCACATGTATGTATTATTATAAGAAAAATATTGATAAATGTAGTTATTGTCACTAAAATGAATAAAGTTTACTTAATTTAGGTCTAATCTGACTTGTTGAAGATAATTAGCCTCAATGAGGCTTGTTTACACTATAGTTAGAATAAGATAGTCTTGTTAAGTGTCGATCAAGTGGGTTTGTAGCCTTTATCATCAAGAACTATTTTTGTGCATTTAGTAACATGCACACTTCACATCAAAAACTACTTAAGTGAAATCTCCTTTTTGATAAAATTTTATATTTAGCTAGATATGATTTTATATTATTTCTTACATAAATGTATGAAATTTCTTTTCAATAGCTGAATTGAAAAGCGATCAAATTTACCAAAAACTATTTCTTGTAAATTTCTCTTTGAAAACAAAAACTTAGATCTCTTTTTGGAAGGGCTATGTTGTTGAAGTAAAAAGTGAAATTTATTCATTAATTTGAATGATTCAATTATTTATTTTATTATGAACAACCATTTCTGTTAGGTCAGAGCTTTAAACCCGTATAAAACTTTTATGCCGGTTTAAATTGTAAATTATATGGAAATGCTGCAGAAAATGAATGGAAGTGTTATAATCAACATGGACAGATGATGAATAGTGATTTCATTGCATTGGAACGGGATGAGCTGGTCAACCCGGTTACAAGATTTTCTGAAACTTAGGAAATACCCATTAACATACAAACACAATAATGTGTAAAAACTAAGTTGAACTATTGGGACGTACCTCCTAGAGTTTTACGGGACCACCCGAAAATCATTTCTAGATGTTCAATGGAAGGCTGTTGTTTGTAAATGTCCAGTGGAAACCCCTATTATTTAATAGAAAGTAATATGTTCTGACTTCAAAGGCAAAGAGGAAAAAAGCAAAGTGAGACTTTCAAAGAGATTCAAAGTGTACGAAAAACCTGTTGCAGTATCTCATATCTCGTCCACGTAGCGTTCAAATTATATACTTATTTATACCTTAAACGTTGGAGCATAGAAAATGAATTCACCTTTTGAAAGTGAATAGATCTCCCCGCCCTCTAGAACTTTCACAATCGATGCTTTTGAACTGCTTTCTCGTTGATTCTTGACTTTAATGTCCATGAGGGGAGAAAACAGCTATTGACGATTCTTTCAAGCATTATCATAAGGGATTTGTCGGTGAAAGGACAGTGCAGAAGTTCCCGAGAATGGTAGTTATGGGAACTTTTGGTAGGACTGTCTACAGTGTTCAAATTTCACAAAGCAGCAGCCAACGATCCTGGGCGATTTAACTGGAGGAGAAAACAACGAAAAGCTCAATGGGAGGTCATTATTGCTGAACCATCTATCTATCGCGATCAACTTGTTTGCGAAATGCTAGTGCAAGGTAGTGCTCATACCTCAGGACCAGAAAGGGACTACACTACCTAAAGAGGGGGAACTCTGAATCCTTGCTTTTGTCGCCTAGCTGGGTCTCGCCCACTTTGGTTGGCCAGGTGGCATCCGGATAGTGGTTGAGCACGCCTAAAAGGTCTGGTTGAATGGGGGTTGCCGGAGTGGGACGAGAAACTGAAACGTGGCAGCTCCTGAGTGGTTAAACGTCACCATAAGTCCTTTAATTGCCTGGTTATACTGCCCAGCATAGTGAACTAATGCAGGTCCACCGTGGCCATTCCTCAAGTCAAATCCAAGAGAATGCAGAAGAGTGGCATGAGTTGGGCTTGCTATCAAAGTAGAAAAGAAGAACTATACCGGTCGGTAGAGATCCTTCATATTTTGGAAACCGCAACTGAGTGATGATGGTCATATCCGTTCACTTTTTAGATCCTCCTTTACCACCAAGAGAAGAACAAATAATTTCCTTGTGTATACTTTTCTTTATAGCCAAGGGACTAAAAGGCATGGTAGGGATTCTGTAGTTTGAATCTTTCCCAATACACATTGGTAAAGACCCTGACATCCCTTTCAACAGCAATATGCTGTCCCGGGCTTAATTGTGACAAGTAATAAATACTGCACTTTTGGGACCTCGTTTCAACTCCAGTATTTGTGATTACTATACCTTCTGTTCTACTTTTTTGACACCATAACATCTTTTAGGTGATATCTGAGTCCACAACATTGAAAGTCTAGTGTTGTAAAGTAGAGGTTAGAATCTCTCATATGTGAAAAGAAGCTGGAATGGCTTTGTGATATTACATTGAAGCGGATATGTATTATGAAATATCTGCACTAAATGAGTGAATTTCTTTGTGCAGACTTTGCGTAATGATAGGTGTATAAAACACTATCCCATAAATGTGTGTGGTAATGTCAGGATAGTGGTTAATACACCTTATATTTTCTCTAAGATAGTAACAATTTGGTAAAATAGAATGACTCAAAATTAATGGACTAATATAACTAATAGATACATTACTATTCATCAACTTTAAATGATGGATAAATATCAAATTTTAAACAGGCATACTCATATTTTGGAAATAGATTCTCTCAATCATTTTACAAGAATACAAAGTACTATGGATTGTTGTACATACGAACACACATACAAAACTCCATCTTCTCTTAAGAAGCTTTGCGGAATAGTCCTTCACAACAATAAGGAACGAAAAAAAGAGTTTTAAGGACATCTTTTTTAACTTTCAGTATTTTTTATTATTCAAAATTTGAAAATATCCATCCATATCAAAGTATAACTGTAAGATTTGCACCCACTTCCTAGTGAGCTACCAGATGAACTACTCTAGTACCTATTACCTTTAAAATTTGAAATCATATGTAACCTTTTTAGCACATAAAATAGTCAATTTGGATTGTTTTTAGTTATATAGTATCCAATTTACACAATATGCTGGGATTCAAATGTAAATTTGTCTATGAGAAGTTTGTCTATAAGAAAAAGCAGAAATTCACTATCAAATAATTTGAGTCCAAGATTGGATAAAATCTTCTGTTGGTTATAAAAGTTTTGTCAATGGAGTTTGTGAAGGTTTGCTCCTTATAAGTCACATACCACTACTCTTATAAAAGAAATTTAGTTCCAACCTAGTCTGTACCAACATTTGAATTTTTGCAAGAAATTGAACATTTAGCATCAATGTGATTTCCAAGGTTTGTGCTACAGGTCATATATATCTACTCTCACCCAAATACATATTTCATACAAAATCTTTAGTAAATTTTCTCTTACGATGTGAAATCTATGTTTGACTAACTCCTTGAGTAAACGCTGTAACTTTTAGAGGAACCTCCTAGGTCATAAATGGGGAATATTGACCTAATCATTTGTAAATATTTCTCTAAGAATTTCGTTATTATAATGAAATAGAGATAGTTGAAGTGTGCACCTTATAGGCCATACAAATCTATTCCCATATTCACAATTAAGACTGTCTTATGAAAACTATGCTATATAGCATAGTTTTTATCATATATATTTCTTCTATATAGTGAAACCTAGAAATTACCACCTCCTTAGAATAGTCTTGTACTTCTTGAGGAAGTTATTCTTCTAAATTTCTGTTATTATTTTTATAAGTTGCAGCTTTTTTATGCATAGATATTTTGTGGTCAAATTTGAGACACTACGTTTTTGTCAAGACATCAATTTTAATTGTAGTAAATTAAATAGTCAATATTCCAATTTTTGTAAATAGATATCAAGGTTTTATAACATTATGTATATGCTTTGAAGTTTTGCTTGCTTCTTTTTAGGTAATATTTTATATTTAACGTATTCGATGTTTTTTAGTAAACATTATATCTCAACTCTCTTTGGTTGAGAACCAAAGATACTCTGCAGGTATAAAGGTAAATGCCCTAAAAGAATAAATTTCATATATCCTTAAGATTGTTGATCTTCTTACTAAAATTTAACACTCTCTACTTATACTAACTAGTTTAATTACAATTTGAGAAACTCTAATTTATTACATTATGCTGAAGTGAAGAAGTAAAGGTATTAAAAACCATATCTCTCCTTTCCCATATTTGATGATTTTGTTTTTAAAAGAAGCATAAGTATGTTTTGTATAAAGAATTTAGGTTTGCTCTTCTTAAGTGAACGTCTAGGTTTACCATGCATGGACCATTTAGGTTTATTACGTATGAGTGAGCGTCTAATTCTACCATGCAGAGGCGTGGATAGATGAGTACCTAAGGCTGGCTTGCATAGTTAGACACTTAGGGTTTGCCTTACATAGGCGTGCGTCTAGATTTGCACCGATCTCGTTGATACTCTTTGTTTTGGCATAAGCAAAAGAGGAGGAGGAGGCGTTCTTTGGAGTCTCTATTGATGAAGGAGAGCCCTGCACATCATACCTTGACAGAAAATTTACAATTTATATTGAAAAATCAGAATCCTCAAATTGAGAATTAAAATTTGTCTTTTCAAGCATAGTAGTGAGTCTAGATCGGTGCCGCCCCCCGCACTCGGTCGCGTCTTCTCTGAAGCTAGGTGGGAGAGCCATGCCATACTGTCTGTTTTCTTTAATACTGAAAGCTATAAATCGTCAAATTAAGTTTAGATACATCTTCTTGTTGGTGCGAAATTTGTACTGCAGATAAGGAAAAGAAAAGCATACATGCAACATTTATATATTTTTATGGAACTATCAATCGAAATTATTTAAAAATAGTAGTCTTCTAAAAAGGTTTCAATCAGGATCATTATAGTTTTAAGGTGTAAAAAAAAGAGGAGTTTTAAGTTTTAAGGGAATAAAAAAGAGAATTTTACTCAGAATTGTTTTAGCAACCAATAATAATTTAATTTCCTGATTGTTACGAGCAGCAGTTGCGATTTACCTGTATTTCTAACGTGAGAAATACAAATAACAAGGTGACTCAGAACGATATCTGTAGCGGGAGAGAATAAAATCCACCTTTAAATGCATTGAATTATGTAATAGAGGAGATAAGATGTAAACTTAGTCAAATCTCCATTAGAGACTCTGTTGAGAGAAAGGGTTTGGTATTGTCGGTACTTGTATCGTAGGCGAGAACCTGAACTGCTTTCTTGTGCGATGGCCCATGAGATTGAAATTTCCGACTTGGATGTCTCCAAACAGGTTGAATTCGATGGCTATCAGAAACTAATAGTTCAACAAAGAAAACGCAAAGAAAACGTTCGTAAAACGTTCCAACCTTGAAAGGTTGGAAGGTTTTATAGAGAATATGTCAAAAAGATCTAGAAGGTTTTAATATTACAAGTACAAACATAATAAATAAACAAAGGAGGTGACGAAAGAAAAACTATAGACTTCAAATGTTCAAGCTTATGAGATGTTCGTGGCTGACTCCCACAAATATCACTCATAAACAGCTCTAAATAAGAACAGTTGACACATTCATAATAAGAACAATTAGTAATCTTTTTTTTCAAGATCAAAAATCGTCTACCTAGACGAACGTGTTGGCGTGGCACTCTACGACAGAAGTAAGATTTCCTCTACATAGAAAGAAAGATGAAGGAAGACGGTAAGGGGTAATCATTTGTTTACACAAATCGCGACCATCTTTAAGTAATCATTGTGTATACTATATGTCCGGAAGTGTCAAATCGAAGAAACTCAAACCCCTAGAACTTGGATGCACTCATTGCACTCCCTTTTTGGGCCCAAAAGCATATCTTATAATATGACTATATGAGAAAAAACTGACTCCAGAAACCAAAAACATAAGTCAAAGCGAAGGAGATAAGAAAAAACTTTAAAATAAATCTACCATTTGTCCTTGTTGGGGCACTTATGGTAGCACTGCATAGAACAATTTGAAATGTTACATGGATATTTTGATGAACTCTTTCTTATTTAGCCCGGGTATTAAAATTTCAGAACTTCTATCCTCCCCAAATTTGCATGAAGTTTTCAATGTTCCACTAATTCTAATATTCTCTATGGTTTCAGTAAGAGGGTGCAAAAATTTTCAAGTGATTTTGATGATGCCAAAGTCTTTATGAGGATTGTTTAAATATGTTGAAGAGGATGAAATCAAGGTGTATCATTGTAATCAGAAAATGATGGAAGGGATTGGTTTTCAGGTTGGGCGCCCTGTATATTGGGCTCTGTTGGGGTAGGTATCATATTATTTCTCCAATGATTCATAGCTGCTTTTAGGCCTTGTGTTGGGTGACGTCTCCCAAAGCAAAGAAAATCCTTGGTTTAGGCTGGGGTTGCCGAACGGGCTCCCAAAAAGGAGGATTGGTTGTGAGATTAGACATTGCCCAGCGAGTAGAAGATGATACAGAATGCGAGGGCTCTTGTGCAGAAACATTTGTAAAAGAGGTTGTTCAAATAAGATCTTTAACCTATATGTTCTACCTATATATTATATTGATTTATTACAATAACATGTTGTGTGTATACCTTGCTACAAAACATACGTCGTATATAGTTGTCAACATCATACAATATAAAACACAATTCGTTTATAAATCATACATGAACTCTAAAATACCTCAATAGTCAATTTAGTTCACATTCAAATCATACTCAACTTGAATCAAAATTCAATTTTGAACTCAATAATCTACAAACAATGTGCTTTGATTATAGTCAAACCACATGTAATTTTCAAAGGACAAAAAAAACCCCATGAGAAACATAAGAGAAAAACAAGGTTTCATCCCTCAATACTCCGATGCTCCAAAGGAGCACCTTGTATTTATTGTATGACAAAGGGGATACACTAGAATGGAGTTCCACCCTTGGATCAAATCAAATACATAGAGTGGTGATATTTTAGCAAGATCTACCCTTAGATTAGCTACATGGATTGGTGACATGCCAATCCTTGTCTTATCTAGTTGATCAAGCAAGTTTGACTGGAGTGAATCTTTGGGGAATCTTCTTATAAGAAACCCAAAACAACATGGTCGAGATACCATTGGAATGCTCTCAACAAGGAAAACAAGGGGGAGAAGGCAATGCCTTATAGCTTGATTGGTGGAATTTTTATGTTTTTGAGGTCTAATTCATTCGTTTAGGTCTCTAAAATTGGCTTTAAAGTTTTCAAGGTGTTTTTGACCTTTGTGTTATTAGTGGAAGTACTCTTTTGGTGAGACCTCTATCTGACTTACTTCGACCATCATATTTAACATCCCTTGAGATACCAAGCCAATTGATAATATATCTAACTAATGGTATTATGCAATGCCTACTCTAATTAAGAGATTCCATATGATGCTCATTGGCCTTTGTCCATCATAGCCAAGAACTCAAAAGCTCAACATGAGAGAAGTGATCTTTTTGAAGCTACACTTTGAAGTTATACCACTTTGTTCAACTCGGATCTCTACCCTAATAGTATTATTATTGTTGAGAGCACATGTGACAATGTAAATGGTGCAAGTAACGGTGGATCTAACAATGTGATCGATAACATTAACACAAATTTTGGATTTTATTAAATTATCTTCAAGCAACTACCAATATAATTATGATAGCCCAAACTATCACTCCAACATCCAAACAAACTAGCTTTTGCACTATATCATGAAAAATACTATTTACAAAATAAATTCAAAATGAAATGAAATTGATTATACTTCAACTTTTAAATGTATGAAGTTTGACCATTAAAAAATAAGTAGATTAATATAAGTTGTGAATTTTTTCATCTTTAACCAATTTATATGCAATCATGAATGGATGCAACAAGATTGTGATCTTAATCTTACCCTTTTTTCCACACATGCTTGGTTATTAAACAACAATGTAATGATAGATGATAAATACACACAAGAAGATTGTATCAACTCCTAAAATTAGAGGGTGCTCTTTCTTTTTAGAAAACAAGGTTGTCTTTTTAGATGACCTATTTGTTCCATGGTTGGATTCAAAAGAGCTATCGTGTTCCATATGATTGATAATGAGATCCAAGAGTGTACTTGGTCTACAGATTGAATAACTTTTACATGGATGGATATGGCAATGAGCGTAGGAGACAAGCCATGCTGCATGAGTGAGTAGAGCCGAGTTAGAGTAGATTAGAGAGCTTCAAGTTGAGTAAAAGATGATTCTTTGCAATGATTGAAGGAGAGGCTTTTACCACTTGGATTTGAGTACTTAGAAGTTCAGACATTGAATTGTTAGAGAATTGTAGAGAACAAATGAAAGAATGAAAATTCAATGATTTAGAGAAGATGGGTTTGCTACATGCAATTGGGAGTAATGGACAAGAAGTTACAAGTCCTTTGAGGATATTTAGGCAATAAAAACTAAATTGATATATACAATTCATGTTTACCTATAACTCAACATAGTGTCAAACAAGGTCTGCCTGAGTTCTGGTGGAATTTTTCTTCAAATTTCCATGGCTAAAGTTAAGCTCCTCTACATAGGATAGAACTGCAAGTGTAGGAGATAATGAACCACAAAACAATGCAAACTCTAGTACCCTCATAGATATACCAAGTACTTGGTCGAGGTCACCTATCACCCCTATCCTTATCATTGTCACGTGTCACCCATGAAAGAGATGATCTCAAAGAGACTTAGACAGTGACTTTCAATTTATTTGATTTTATTTGATATCAACTTGACCAAAGCATACTATGCTTTACCGCTTGTATGTAACCCAACAATTCATGAATAAAGACAACAAGAGTATGTATCATTATGGGAAAATTGTACAATTTGGTAAGTGCTCATGTGAGGGAACATTCATTGTAGATTTTAGGTTTTGAAAGATACTTCCAATCAAGTGGGACAATCTGGCCATTGCATTGAAAGATGGAACTAGTATAATGGGACGATTAAACTTGTGTGGATCAAGAGGTTATATGTGGGTAATAGTAGTGCACTATAGTCTCGGACTGCAAGAAGAATCAAAAACTAAGACCATGAAAGGGAAATGAGTGCACGGTGTATCTAGTTGGAAGAGATAAGGTCCAAGCAAGCAGAGGATCTAATCTGATGCAACTTTAGACCCGGTTTTAGTAGCACATGCTTTCATGACCGTTTGGAACTATTTAACATAAGAAGCAAGTTCACTTTCATTCTCCTTCACAATTAGATTCTGTAAATAGGTCAATGATTACTATAGGAGAAGTAGTGGGAAAATGTTAGGATTTGGTGAACTCAAGTTCTTGTACCAAAATTTTGTTTGCCAAATTTTTCTTCTATCAAATTGTTCTTGTACAAGAGGTTCTTATACCAAAAGAAATGGAGCTTGCAAAACAAAGATTTTACTTTGATAGCAGATAGGCTATCTTCCTCCATTTGTTGTTTTTCCACTCCTATTTAGCTTTTTCAATTTTCAATTTTATTCGAGATATGTTCATATGTGTTGGGGTATTTTCATCTTTTGGCTACTGGTATCTTAGTTTAGGGTTTTGATGTATACTTTTTAGTCATGCATTGGATTATATCTACTATGAGTTGAGAGACTCTTCAAAATTTTGTTTCATGATGCCTCCACTTGTGCTTTGGCACGGGTAGCTAGAAGGACTACCCCATGCAACACTCCTCATCTAACACTCCATACTCATTACTTATTTACTTACTAGGCATCATTGAAGGTACCACCAATTCCAACACTCTCCCATAGGGGTCTAGTTTCTCCTTGATGGAACCACCTCTCCTTCTTTGCCATGTCCTGTATTGATTGTAGATGAGGAACCTGCTTTGGTTGATTTTATTATGGAGGATGCTCCTCTAGAGGATCCTACATCCATTATCCTCTTTGGACCTCTTCCTCCTCTTGGTTTTCTAGATCCATCACCGCCTTCACTTGGTCTGGTCTCCCCTATCCCTATAGACCTCCCACCACCACCATCACCACTTGCCATCCTCCTTTTGCTCCCATAGCACCCCTTACATCCCACCTCATTAACAACCTTTGCAGTCTTATGTTGATTGCCCAAGGGTAGGGGTTGGATTGGCACACCATCAAGAGCAATCCAGATGTTTATGGTTGAGAGCAACGTGCAATTCATTACTTACCCCCTAGACCTTCTTCATACCATAGCCCTCTAACTACAAGCACCACCTGAGTCTTACTATTGGCTTCACTCCTTGGATCCCTTTAGGCCTACTCCCAAGCCTCCCCTTTCCTTGCATATATACAAGTATCCCAATGCCCTTTTACTAACTAGTAGGCTCCACACTTTCCATACTCCTACATGCTATCTTGGCAGATGATCAAGAGAGAAATGTCTTTAGTTGGACCCTACTAGGTCTCTTCCCTTAGTGGACTCTACTTCTTCATGCGCATAGAGGTGCATCTAGATATCATGCAATAGTTTCTCAAATTCATTGGTTTCTACAAAGAGATTGGCTTGCTTTATAGGCAAAGTACACCATCCAAGCATAGGTGGCAGCCAAATGGATCATAAAGTCCTCACAAGCTCACGCTCCACCTCTAGAGCATCATCGCTTATGGTGTTCTTTGATGTTAGGATATGTAGTGAAGTATCAACAAGTAGTATATGCACTCTCACCCTCTAGAACAACGCCTTTTTCCATTGACAATCTCACCTTTATAGGATCTCCACCCATCCACCATATATGACCTTCCTTCTTTTGTCCATGATATCTATGCAATGAGGAGTTACAACTTGTAGAGTCTTTCTTTGCCCATGCTCTACTCCACTCTCCATGTTTCTCAATTAGGGGGGAGGGTCCTTCAAGACAGAATTTTTAGCATTTATAGGATTGTCTTTCCTCCCACTTGCTAGACTTGAGCTTCTCCCTTCTCTTTGCTTTCTGCCAACATCTTACCTCAAGCTTGGTGCTCCTTGTGCAGCTTGTTTGTTGGGTGCATTTTTTCTCCTTGCTCTATCCAAGGAGATATCTAGTGTATGGCCAATAGCCATAGCAAATGTCTTCTTGTGTTTAGTGTGACATACCATTTGGCCATAGTTTTGCCACTCATTTTCATCTTTCTTGTCTCCTCATCAATATGTAGTAGCCATGCTAGGTGGTTGTGAGATGATTATTGTGGACATTAGAGCTTCCTTGGACCTCCATCTTGATTGGGTGATCGGCCAAGTGGATGCCTCAAATACCTTCAATACCATTTCTTTTTTGGTATTACTTTGAGCTCTTCATTCTAAAGGGAGCAGATCCCATCTTTGATTCCTTTTATGCATATTTCCTATGGCATTGAGACACCATTGTTGTATAGCCACCATACTACCTCAAGACAATTCATTGAGCTAGCATTGAAAAAGATAACACACCAAGTAGATCCTTTGGGAGGACCCTTATTCACCATAGCTTTGCAAGAAGTAGCAATTGCATTTCCCACATGTCTTTTTCCATCCCCATTTGTAATGCTCTGAGGATAGGAGACCTTAAGAGAAACACACCATGAGAAACACACACTCTTACAGTCAAACTCAGATGCCCCAAAGGAGCACCTTCTCTTTATTATATAGACAAAGAGGATCTCCTCCAAGGAAGCTCTACCATAAGATTATGCACACAGATAGGTGTCATGTTAGCAAACTCCACCCTTGAATTATTTAATTGGATGGGTGACATGTTGGTTTTGGTCATATCTGGTTGGTCAAACAAGCTTTGACCGGAGGGAATCTTTTAGGGAATCTTCCTATAAGAAGCTCAGAATCACGTAGGTGAGGTACCGTTAGAAAGATCTCAATGAGACAAACCAGGGAGGATGGAAGGATAGCCTTTTCTTTGTTTGCTAGGAATTGGCACATTTTCAAGGTCTAATTCATCCGTTTAGGCCTCCAAAATTGCCTTCAAAGATTTCAGGCATATTTTGGTTCCTACTCTATTAGTAGAAGTCCACTTTTGGTGATACATCTTTCTGATCTATTTAGTCCATCATGTGTAACATCCTTTCAAATGTTACTAAATCAATT
Organism: Lunularia cruciata; assembly: GCA_948567375.1. Lineage (NCBI taxonomy): Eukaryota > Viridiplantae > Streptophyta > Marchantiopsida > Lunulariales > Lunulariaceae > Lunularia > Lunularia cruciata. Next base: position 18,645,719 of record OX419761.1, on the reverse strand, counting down.
CTCACCTTTAAACCATATGTCTAGCTATTGGTTCTAAGGTTTTCAAATCTATTTCAGTTTTTGCCCTATTAGTAGAAGTACTCTTTTGGTGATACTTCTATCTAATCTATTTTTACCATCATGTATAACAACATTCTAGATGCTACCAAACCAAATTTCACATCTATATCATATGGCTAGCTCTTAGTATTACACTAACAGATGATACCTATTGAAGATGTAGTTTGGGTAGTATAGGCTTTCATACTTCATGTTAATACCTTGGGTTTATAAGTTTAGACTTGTAAATGCAAGGTTTGGAGCCCATATATAGTGCTCAATCCCTTCGACTTCCCATTAGGATTCTAGTTCCTAGTAGGAGGTTTGAAGATATTGGGTTCCCCTCCTAGAGATTTGTGTAGCTCATATATCTTAGATACATTGACTCAAGCTACTACCTATGCCCACCTACTCCCCCAATTGGGGAACACACAAGTGGCCTACTCTCTTCTATTGCAATGTTATGTCATGAGAGAATCATATTTAGCATGTACTTATCCTCCTACATTTGTTCTCCTACTATATCTATGGTCTTATGATAGTCATATATACCATACTTTCTCCACACTCTTAGGGCCATGTACGCTCCCATAATTATTAGATGACTTGTGGCATTTGCAAATAGCTCTTCCCATAGCCATGGGAGGATGGAATATCATATCTCAAGTGACTCTTGTACCAACAACCTAGATAGGAGCATGCACCCTTGTGCTCTCCTTTTGTCAAATAGGTTCTCACAAGAGGGGCAACTTTTCTTATTCCCACCCATCACGGCAATTGACTTAGGCACCCATGCTTTGTAGATATCTCTTTGATTGGCTTGTGATTGTTGCTAGGACTAACATGTACAATGCTTCCTCTCTTTGTGGATTTTTTTCCCTAGACTCTAGGAAGATTCAAGCAAGGCTCAATGAGCATATGCATAGTCACATTGTAACAATATAGAGTTTAGTGACATAGTTAGTAAGGCTAATGAAGTAGAGAATAAGCCAAATTAGCCTAGAATATTCTAGAAGCATCTAGGAAGCTTCTTGGGAAGCTTCCCAACTAATTAACTTGTGCCCCAAGCAGATAGCTTCTAGAAAGAAGCTTCTAACTAGCTTAGCTTGCACGCCAAATAAGCGGCTTCTAGAAGGAAGCTTTTTGAGAAGCTTCCTAGTTAACTTGGCTGCACTCTAAGAAAGTGGCTCGAGGAAGCTTCTTGAGAAGCTTCTCAAGGGCTTTGTATGCTACCTATAAATACCAACGCCAAAGCTCATGCTAGGCATTCGGAGTTTTTCCTATGTGAGTTTCCATTCTCTTATTTCTCTCCTTGGTCTTGGTCTTTTACACACATCCTTTTAGCATCCTCATTGACTCATCTTTACTTGATAGAGCTACAATTCTCTCTTATGTCAAGAAGGGAGCTAGAGCTTGGCTTCATGCTTCTACTTTGATGAGGGACTTCCAATTCACATTAGAGGAGTTCACCATAGCTCTTAAACTTTGGCTAGGTCTACCACATCTAGCACTCTTGGGCATATCTGACCAATGCTCATGTGGTTCTACATGTGATGTTGAGTGCATCCACACCTTACAATGTGCCATAGGAAGAGAGCCTACTAGAGTTCATGATGCTCTTAGAGACATGGTGGCATGGATCTTATGATCTACTTGCTTGTAGGTTCAGATTGAGTGATAGATGGTACTACCAAGGCCATCTTACGGATGGTGTGGACAAATGTTATCACTTGCAAGGATGGCTGGCGCACGTTGTATGATATGGTGGTGGCAAACACGTTGACAAGAGTCCTTGGCATAAGCTTGCATCCAAGTAGGAGCTACAACAATCATTGCCACCAAGGAGAAGGAGTACAACTATGCACCATGGCTTGCCGCTAACACCTTTGTCTCACTGGTAGTGGAGATCTTTGGCCATCTTTATCATCAATTGGATGATCTCCTTTGAGAGGCAACATGAGGCTTACAATAGAGGAGAGGTGCTTTGGGTTTCTCACCCACCATGCTTACCTCTTATTTATGATAAGGGGTCTTTGTTGCTCTGTAGAGATCACAAGCTTTGAGTCTTCATCAACAAGCATCAGTAGTGTGCAGTCCTATTCCATTGATGTCACTCCCTTCATAGTCGCCAAACTTACACTTGGAGGATCTCTACCACATCATCCATATTTAGGTTCCCATCTTTTTCTATGTATTATTTGTGTAGAGTACTCTACATAACTATTGCATTGGGCTTTGCTCTCTAGCCATATTTCTCCTTTTCTTGGAGCTTTTTGGCTCTTCCTTCTCTTTTTCACCTTTTGGTGTGCTTGTATTCCTTTTCTTCCTTTCCTTTGGGATATTTTACTGGGCCATTGGCCACCTTTCATTGAAAAAATTTCATTGGTGTCTTGATAGCTTATAGTCCTTTTGTCAATCTCACAACCATAGTCATACTTATACTGCATGATAATCTGCAAATACTTTGAAGGTCTACCCACAAATACCTTAAATTTTTCCATTGTCCATGCCATAGTCATATTGATACCACCATACATGATAATCTTCACATACTTATAAGGTCTAACCAAAAATACCTAAGGTTTTGCCATTGTCCATGTTGATGAAAGAATACATCCTATCTATGTTCTTGATTAATCTTTTGTCTCGTCATAAATCAAGAGCTTTTGCCTATGTATAAGTATGTTCTTGCTTCTTGAGACTTACCATGAAGTTCTTTGTCTATGCTCAATAAATCAGTATATTCCTACTTCTCAATACTTACCACGAACTTCTTTATCTATGTCCAATAATAGTGTGAAATTTCTTGATAATTCTGCATATTCAATGATCAATTAACATGACAATCAATGTCTGCTCCTTTTGCTTATATGTGGGAAGAAAACATGATGATTCTACTCATGTACTATCAGTTTTGCTAAAAAATTCAACAAAGCAAAAGAACACTTGACCTAACTTATCTAAATCTATCACTTTGAAGCTCCTTTATGTCAGCACATAACCTATGGTTTGTTCTTAGGCCTTGACCAGCCCAACTTTGAGAAGCATATTTTGATTAATTCAAACATGGGAAAAGTTAATGATGGGATGAGGGTTTATAGTGCTCAAATAAGCCTTGTGATCTAATCACAACTTCTTTGTGCATATGTAATCAGCTTTGTAAGATTCTTGAAACAAACTTTGAAACTGAATTGCAGATTTAGAAAATAGCTTATCTTTTCCATTGCTAGCTCCATTCACACAATCATTCATTTAGTTTCATCTTTTACTTGGTAGCAACATATTGAATTGCATTTTGCCTTTTGGATAAAGTTGAATCTTCATCCTAATCCTCCTTCCTCCTTTCTAAAAGCACTTTAATTTCACCACACTCTCTTTGCTGAAGTGATTGAATTAAAATGTAAACTGTAAGACAAAGATCATGTGAAAAGTCTAATGGGACTTCATTCAACACACTCTCTTTACTAAACAACCAAATTAAAATAGAAATGGTAAGACAAAGACCATGTGGCAAAGTAGTCTCTCGTCTTTCCTAAAGATATTTCATTCTCAATACACTCTCTTTGCTCAAGTGACTGAATTAAAACATAAAGTGAAGACAAATTATGGTGATAAATATTCTTTGGTTATCCAATTTATTGTGGAACTTTAAATAATATAATGAATAAAAGTCTGAATATAATTGAAAATATATTTGATACAATAAAATAATAATAATTAATAATAATACAATAATAATAATAATAATAATAATAATTCAAGCCTATTGAATAGTTTAAATCTTAATTTTTCCCAATACCTCTATTAATCTATTAATTTAGTCCTGTTTACAGAGGTATCCATACTAAATAGCATTTACAAAAATATTACACTATAATAATATATGGCAAGTGTCTAATGTGAATTGAAGCCTGTAGAGAGAATCAAGTATTCAAACCTTCATTGACTATGCAATTAGAATAGGTAGTTTTAAAATAATTTCCCTCATTTAAAGAGCATGACAAGAACATTATCACTCTCGCCACATGAGGACTATCAAAGACAAGTGATGTCATCATGACTCAAAAGTGCCACATTAATCAAGTTTGTGTGGTTAGACTATTTCTGCCAATTTTGGGTGTGATATAGTCTAGGTACAAAATTGTGTATGTTTAAGTCATTGTCTAAACTTAAGTCATACTTTGTTTTTAGACAACATGTGTTCATTGCTCTATAGAGGGCAATAGTTGGTGCAATACATATGATAGCAATTACATTAGGTGATGTTTCTTTAGATGCTCTAGTTGTTTGTAGACCATACAACTTTCATAGCTTGGATATCTTAGGTGTAGTAGGGCAGATTTCTCATATAGACTCTATTGGGGCTCCATTTAACCTTTTTTGGCTCTCCTTTGTACGGCTTGATGAGGTCTTCTCATCCTTTGCTTTTTTTATGCAATCACCCTTGTTCTTGACTTAAGTGATGTTTCTAAATAGAATGAAGTGCATGGCATGCTCATTGCCACAGAAGTATATATGGACTTTTGACTAACAAACATTTAGAAATTGGCATTATAGACTTAATCATACCTCAATTTGCAATTTTTTTCAAGGAAAATACTATTTTCACTATAAATTTTGCCATTTATATCATATGTTATAAATTAATTGCTCCTGAAAATTTTCCTAATGTTGGATTCTTAAATTAAATATGATAAAAATAGCAAAAACTACGATGAAAATAATACTTTCTAAAATTTAACCATTATTCTTGATATCACGTAGGTGAGTCAACTTCATAGTTGGCGATGGTGGTTCCGTGTTGACAAGTAATGTTCTTGTCAAGATATTAGGCTTACAGAATACCTAAAAGATGCATACTTCCTCATGTGGAGTTGCTTAGAGTGGCTCAAGATACACCATGCTCAATGTATCACCAATGTTTTACCTTGTAAGGGGTAAAGACCCATGTAAGATGGATGCACAAGGACTATGATTGGACCACCTAGGATGCTCACATGAGGTGAGTGACCAAAGTGACTGCAATGGTACTCAAGATTATGCATGCTTCCTCTATCCCTTTTTTGATTGTTCCAAGGATACTAATCAAGTCAGGGGAGTGGTTAACATCTCATGTGGGTTGTATCTTAGGGTTATTAAAGACTAGTTGTCCATGTCCACGTCTATTCTATAGGCTTCCCCATATAGCCCATAATGAGTCTAGATATGCTTTTTGCCTACCACTTGATCATATGGCATGTGATGCCTTGGATGAGTTAGCATGGTTGTTATTCCTCTAACTCCTTCAATGGTGCCATTGTTATGCTAGAGAGAGACGTGTGGGTTATAGAGAGGTGGTTGCTAGATTTTTTCAATTCTAAGCAAGGGATTGGGTTTTCTTACAAGAGGAGTCTCTTAGGACTGCACATTTTAGGAGACATGTTTTGCCACTAGATACCATAGAATCCACTTGATTATGATAGTGTAGGATATTGGGTTAAGCAAGAGAGTTTAGTTGAGTAGCACAGGTGCTACATCCTTTGCCTATGGCTAGTTCCACTAATGATACTATCTCTCCTCTATGCTCACTAGATCCTATGGCAAGAGAAGGATAACCATTAGAGGTCTTAGATTATCAACCTAAGTAGCTTTTATGTCTTGATAGGTCACTTTTTGCACAAGTGTTGTGCACTACCCCTTGCCTCTCCTCATGAGGCTTGTTAAGGATGGTATATGAACATATTAAAGATTACTTTCAAGCAAATGATCCGTCTAGTAGATTTAACAAGCTATTTCAAGTGTTGCAACAATAGCAAGGTGAGATATTCCTATGTTAGTTAGTCAGGTGTTTGGTGCTAGTCAACTCCTTGGGATGGAGAAGGACACAAAGGTATTACACTTATTGCTATTAGAGAGATCTTTTTGTGCTTGGTTGGATCTTTCGTGCTTAGCCACACTATTGTCCTTCAACATTAACCTCACTTCCAAGAGCACCTTAGATTGGAGTAGCTACACTTGGAGGTTGTGAGGCTATATCTATAAGCATGAAGGCACTCTTAAATATCCACATGGAGTAGGTCATCCTATAGGTAGATGTTGAGAATAATTTTAATAGTGTGTCTTGAGAATCTATCTTTAGAGAGCTTAGAGAGGTCGGTGATCCTTGGTAAGCCTCATACCTTCTTTTGTGCGGTTGTTCTATGGCTTTCTTATTTCCCTTTACTACCAGCATGGTTGGTCATAGGAGGGAGTCACCATATTGGAGTCAATTGTTGATACCCAATTAGGAGATCCTTTGGGGGAATCTTCATTTGCCATGGTTCACTTTAGAGGTCTCCTATATACTACTTTGGCCATACTAGGTTGTGCATTTGCTCCTTGGTAGATGATACACACATTGTGGGCCCCGTAGTTCAGATTAGGCATGCCTTTGATCACTTGACTACTGTAATACCAATAGTTAGATATATTATCTAGAGGTGAAATTTGACTTGGTAACATCTATAAGCATGTTAAGTATGATGGGCTAGGTAGATCAGATAGAGGTGTCATAGAAAGAGCACTTCTACTAATAGAGCAAGATTGAAGATAACTTGAAAATGTAATACCAATAGTTGGATATGATCTAGAGGTGAAAATTAGATTGGTAACATCTGGGAGGATGTTATAGATAATGGACTAAGTAGATCAGATAAGAGGTATCACCAAGAGAGTACTTCTACTAAAAGTGCAGGAGCCAAGAATAGCCTAAAAACTTTAGTCAATTTTTGAGCCTAGATGGATGAATTAGGCTTCAAAAATGTGCAAATTCTCCCTCCTCCAAACAAAGGAAAGCTAGCCTTCCATCCTCCTAAGCTTGTCTCATTGAGAGCTTTCCAACCGTACCTCACCCATGCAATTTGGAGATTCTTACTAAAAGATTCTCTAAAGATTCTCTCCAATCAAAGATGGTTTGACCAACTAGATAGGATCAGAACTGACATGTCACCCATGCATGCAATTAATATAAGGAGAGAGCTCATTGACAGGTCACCAATGCATGTATCTGATCCAAGGGTAGAGCTTCCTTCACAAGAGTTCCGCTTACTATATAAAAAGTCAAGGTGCTCCTTTGGGGCATCGGAGGTTGGGTATGAAACTATCTTTTTCTTCTTTTGAGTTACTCTTCAGGTCTCGTATCCTTGGAAGATTACAACTACCAAGCTACATCTTGTAGGCTTGAGAGTCAAGGTGTCAAAGTGTAGAGCATGGTCCCTTTCAAGTATCTCTCTCCACCTAGAGCTTCTAGAAGGGTGTGTCTATAGATAGACTATGTGTTCTTGGAGTGCTAGTAGGATCCAAGGATTTTGTCATATGCTTCTTAGATTTTGCCTTTGTAGAGGATATGTTCCATGTGGATGATCTTCCTCTATTAGGAGATCCATAAGTGGTTTTTGGTATACTCCCTTTTATTATTGCCCATTGACCAACTTACCTTCTAGGCACGATTTTCCCTTCCTTGACTTTCCTATCACATTTGAGAGCTTTTGATAGGAGGATTATGGGAGGCTTTGGTGATATCATCAGACCAAGGACATTTGAGTGTGTGATGAGGGATTTGGCACATAGACAAACATCTCGACCAATATTGTGTAGAGGAGTAGGCCTATTATAGATGGAGGAGACAACATTTTGGTAGTTGTGCTCTCTTAGCACCCCTACTTTCCTCCTATATTTTGGTTGCTGATAGGCTAGTTTTGGAGACATATGTGGCCAAGGTGGAGGAGAGATTCTTTCTCTCTAAGTGTTATTAAGGTAGACAAGAGATGGTGTATCCCCATGGGCATGAGAAGACCTTCCATCCTTTGTTTCACTATCTTCAGATTGGACTAGAGGTTTGTGGTCTTCCTTGATGGAGCGATAATGTCAGCATATGCTACATTCTCTTTTAGTTGACCCATCCATTCCTTGGGTCACTAGTGGACGTCTTTGCTCTTGCTCTGGCAAGAGAGCATGCTCTTGGATCCTAGCTAGACCGAGCATTAGGGAATTCTGACTCGCACTAGCCACCTTCTCTACAACAATGAGGTTCCGCCTAGGTTTGATCCACCTGTCTGCATCTTTATTACTCACTTGTGAGTGTGGTTCTACATTAGATGCTACATCGGTCCATATGACATAATGTCCTTTTGAAGGATAGAGGATAGCTACCCATGATGCCATCAGGGATATAATGTTTGGTATGGCACGAGAGAGTGGATGCCTTGCTTGGATGGAGCATTCGTATGCTTTGGAGATGACAAATGCCGTATCAAACTTATACTTGGTCCGAGATGATCAAATGACAATGGCGGATATTGTGGTTACAAATCCTATGCATGATGTAGTTTTGGAGGTGTAATACGCATCCTCTTAGATGGGTGGCAAGCGGGGCAAGAACACACAAGGTCTCCAAGTATAGGGGTATGCAGCGGGGTCACCTCTTGCCTTGGAGTTATATGGAGCGGTGGACACATTTGTCAGGGAGTGCACGAGAGCTTATCATATTAGATGTCAAGGGGAACCACTCCAACTCTCATATTTTGTAATATACTTTTGACAAGGGTGTCCATTGCTCTACAAAGACATAGGCTGGTGCCATCTCACTAGGTGATGCTTCTTTGGATGCTCCTTCAGTTTGTAACGCTTATCAGGTGCATAGCGCGGATATCTTAGGTGTGGTAGTGCAGATTCCTCATATTGAATATTGATACAATTGGGGCCTAGCCCCATTTTACCTCTTTTGTCTCCCCCTTGTAAGGCTTAATGGGGTCTTCCACTCCTTCATGTGTCCTTCCTTTGTGGTCGCCTTTCTCTCTTCCTTGGGTACTTTATCCATCTGACAGTCTTCCGGGAAGTAGTAAAAGGAGTAGTGTTGGGCTTTTGAAAGTTGTGCTTATGTAAAACTACTCTAGTTACTAAGTTTGAGGCGGGAGGTTATTTGAACATACAACAGGTTTCTTTTGTTTCTGCGGTACAGTGACTACAAACTACTACAGTACAGGATGACTGTGAATATGGAATAGGTGACTGACAGGACGGCACCTATTGGCTCTTGGCAGTATTCTCTATGTGTGTTCTCATCTTTGAATGTTGTCTTCGCATACAATACAATACCCATTCTAGAGGTCATATACCGTACTTGGAGTTATAATCACGTTGGTTTGGCTGCAGATTCTTTTCCCTCAGACCTTCTTGGTTCTTCCCATCTCAGGGATACGTACTGGAAGGATTTTTTAATGTTTGACTCAGATTTTGAGAGGCGGATCATTTTTTATATTTAAAATTTCATTTAAGTATTTCTTTATGGTACTTATTCATTTTATTTATCTACTATTCCCTCATCACTTCGAAACGTATTTCCTTTGCAGAGATAAACTTCAGGGACCCATATTTGGCACTCCGACCTGGCAGACCCCTTAAAGTTGTCAAAAAGACTTGACCGACCCCCTTGAAGCCTTCGAAATGGACTTCAGAAACACTACAATTTGTAGCACTGGTTACCACGAATTCAATCAGGCATACTTATGCCACGTCAGACCACGTGGCAGTTGGGTGGGGTTCGGGGGTGTCTCGGTTACCTCGAAGTTCAAATGTGGGTCGGTTATGTCTTCCTTGCTGGCATCCTCGTCATATGGTTTAGCGGTCCTTCCTTCCATTTGTGCAACTCGTTGAACTGCGTAAGAACTTTGCAACTACGGGTTTAGTTAGTCCATTAGACCTTGATGCCCGTATTGACATTATTTTGGGTTGGACCGCCTAGATTTCTGATACTATGTGGTTAATTGATTTGGTATTATGGTATTGATTTCATTTACCTCCCTGCTGACCCGTCATATGGACTACTTATAAAAATTTGAACTGCCTATGTGGATTGATGATATTTGAGGGGCCCTTGGGGCTTGCTTTGATGAGCAGGAACCTCGTTTGCTGCTGAGATTAGTTTGGTAGAAAAAGAAGATGTTGAAGACAAGACCAATGTAGATAAACATGGGCTAGAAAGTACATTTCAATGAGCAAGTCAGCGGACAGAAATCGATACTCCAAACGAAACAAGAAGAAAAAAAATGAAAATATTCGCATGCGGAACCGAAGATCAACTAATAATATATTGGTTTGTGGGTTTTGGTGTGATACCGTCAGAGGATCTTTTTTCCATCTTCATAGTTGATGGGCAAAGAGGGTTTACAATGGGAAGACTTTGGCAAAATTGAGGTCAAATACGGAGTTAGTTAGCTATTGATCGACAAAGCGAAGCATAGACTCGAATAGGTCATGGATATGATATAAGTGGACTTCAGCTCTTCCTATAGTCAAAATGTGGTTACAATGACAACTCTGGTGACATTAAAGGGTTTGATTCGAGAAGTTGCGATAATCATGGAATGGATCGACTATTGTAAATATTAAAGACATATCCAGTAAATGCAGTTGGACATGAAGTTGAATATATTATAAATATACAAAAAAATTTCCCTATGTTTATATTGTTTTCTATACATCAGTTAATCAACACAAATAATAAACTTACGAAAATGATCTCCAATTTATAGTTCCGTAGTAAAACAAAGTCCCACGAAAACTTTCCGTCATGTGTTGGGAGGTATTACATTAAGTTAAAACGAATTGAGGTTTCACGAAATTTTAATACCGAGCGAATTGAAATCCCTTGACAGGCGAATTACAAGCCCCAAATTAAGGTTTCAATTCGCCTGTTGTGAAATGCAAAGGTGATATTACAGGTTGGCCACCCAACCACAATATCATGTAAGATGAAGATGTTATCTCAAACAGATTGCAAAACTATTCTCTAGGGTAGATTGCGAATCAAATTAAATTCTATTGATTTTCTACTGTATATGGACAAGAATACTTTGGGAGAGTTCTCATCATCTCATTCTTTTCGGTTAGAAGGATAGAAACTGATATAATGTGATAAGGAGTGTTTTGAGATGTCTTGGTGTCTAGGTGGGGAGATTTGTCTTCTCCATACTTTGATGGAAAAAAACGATCAGAAGTAAACAGTGGAACCTGACACATACACACACACACACACACACAAGAAAAACATGATGAATCAACAATCAGCAAATAAATAGAATTTAGGAAGAACCAAAAGTGATGTGTCAATCAGGGTAGATTTAACCTTGTATGTCCCTCATTATCCTATTCCCCTTAACTCCAACTTGGTGCTTGCTGGTAGGGCTTCATATATTTCACAACCGGGCTTCTTTCCTAATCAGGAGAAGTTGCCTTCAATAATATCAAAGCACCATGTCACTTTCGTATATTTAAGTTTTTGTCTCGCAAGACTGAATACCGGAGAGGTATCTCACCAATTTTCACCCATGAACTCTTTCCTATTATACCATGGTTACTTTACCCATCTTATCAAGGTACGACGATGATACTCAGAGTGAACACACCGCACTTTATATGTGCGTTGTCTCTGCTATAGCTAAAGAGAAAAACTATGAAGAGGAGACTATCATAACTATCAAGAGGAGAAAAACGCGATCTCTCGTGAAAACAAGAAGGATGGGAAGACCCATCAAACCTTGTAAGGAAAAGATAAAGGGGGTAAAATGGAGCCAAGCCCCAATAGTATCGGTAACTAATCAAGGAGGAGTTATATATATGCTAAGGCCTAAGTACACTATTATTTTATTTTAAAATAAATTTTACGTTTCAAATCTAAGATATAATTTGACTACGAAATATCTCTTATTTGAAATATTCTCTAAGTGTTTATGACCGTATTTTTGAACGAATTATATAGATATTTTAGATATTTTTCAATAATTTTTAATACTAGCTCATTAGATAACGTAGACATGTACATTCTGAAAAAGTAACATCTATATACAATAAATTTTGACATTTAGATAAGAATATAGTAATAAAAAATAAAAAATTTCAATCTCAAGATGATTGCACTATATTTTTATTAGAGTGTGTACGATACTACTCTATAGGAGAACAAAATAAAGCACTACTGTAACGTGGGAACCACACGAGATATAGTGGCATCATGATAAGGTTACTCGAGGGCGTTGCAATGAGTAGTGTATCGAGAACCATAATACAATGGAGTATCTCTCTACGTTCACGCATGATAGGATTCGCGAATCAAATCGAAAACTCAAACTCAACGAACCGGCGAACTCTTTGTCGTTTGAGAAGACTTAAACCATGGAACGCTTAAACAGTAGAAGACGTTTGAGAAGACCATGGAACTCTTCACATGTTCGAGTGTTCTGCATAACCCTAAAGTTCAATAACTCTCTACCTTTTGCTTTGGAAGATACGGTAGCTGTACGAACAACCATTCCTCATACATTAACTTGACATTCAATTTGCTTATCAAAAGGTCGGGGTAAATGTTGTGCATGGACATCACGCTTGAAGCTTCAATCTTGATAAACCAAACTGATTTGAACAGTAGCTGTAAACGAATGGGGAAGTCTCTCTCGGATCTCTCATCCGCGAGAAACTCTCGCAGTACATGGAATCAAAGTTCCATGACTTGAGCCCCAACTCCAGTAAACGAGTGTCCTAGGAGGGTTCACTAGTTGTTGTCTTCGTCATGGTAGTTGTCTAAGGTCTTGAAAGTGCCTCTCTGTCTGGCTGCCTGTCTATCTTCCTGATGTGCACACGCCTTGATGTCTCAGAAGCTTTTTGGATGGCGATGTATGGCCAGCAAGATTGGGCTTCCCGAACAATCTTCGGCGTCGAAATCGCCTGTTCACCAGTAAGTTACCCAATGACCCCAAAGCGATCATAAATAAAGTAGGCGACCGCGTAGGAAAACCGAAGGATGGGAAGACCCCATCAAAGCGATCATTGCATAATAAACTTGGGATTATCTACACAAGACTACAGATACCCGAAACAAACTCTCCTGATTCACGGACCGTTAACCCGTTTACATGGATTGGATATCTTCACGACCACTAGAAGACTTAGCGGTGACCACCAGTAAGTCTGGATTTCGTCCTATCTACATCCTTTCCCTTCGCTGTCATCTCGTTATGCAAGTAAACATCCCACATAGGATAGCAAAACGGATGTTATGCAAGTGGATGGATAGAAACAGGGCATAGACGGCTTTTTGTGTGTTTTTATCATAGGTGTTTGCAACAACCTCGTCTAAAAGAAACATACACGGTAGTCTCATTCATCACTCGTGTACGATTTCGCTATCGACATGATGTATACCATTTTCTCCTCCTTCCTCGGACCCCGGGTTTTCGACAAGCTACTCCTATGTTGGTCCCTAATGCCCAAGCTTATCTTGATGCATTCGATATACTTTGACGCAGCGACCAACTGGAGATTCTCCATAAAGCTGATTCGCTTCTCCATTGTTCTGTGGTTTTCCTGTCACTTCTCCTTCATGTCTTCTGGCCCTCTGCGGATTCCCTTTCTGACTTTTCCCCATTTGGAAGAACATCCACACTTTTAGTCGTCAGGCGATACACTAAAATATGCTGCTTTTTTCTCCCCACGCTATGCTCCAACTTCGACTGATTGAGAACAAAAGAGTAAATTACCCGCCATGGGGATCAAAATGAGAATCATTATTGCTAGCACATTTCAGGAACAAGAGGTGCGTTGATCGACTCAACAGATAGAAGACAATCATACCATCATCCAATCAAAATGGAATGAGCGAGCTGGGGGCCTGGTCGATACTTTGTCATGCCCATGTGAAGACTCACAGCACAAGTCCGTCTACATCAGAATCAGCAGCAGAATAAGGAACTTAAGTACGGTCTACTATACCGTACTATACCTCGATTCAAAGTATGTGGTGAAAGAATCGGAGCGTCAAACATCACTTGGTTAGTATTTAATGCACCCATGTGAAGGAGGGACCGGGGAAATTTTAAAACAATTAACCTTACTGTAGGAATGATCCGACTAGGATTTAAAGAAGTCTAGGAAGAATTCTAAGTAGAGATCTACTCACACGTGCTCCTCTGCTGTTAAGAGTTCTTTAATATTCCTTTGTGTCCAAGTCTTGAAGAGTAGCAATTATAGAGGAGAAGGGGGCGTATGTGAGGCCAGTTCAGACGCGGCCGGACCCACCGCTGCTGTTTGCGTCCGGCAAAAGGAAAAGCGGCGGCGGTCGTGGCGGCAGGCCGCCAATGTTAGCGGAATGGCTTGCTCAGGGCCCTCTAGAGGGAGAGGGATATTCATGATGTATAGCGGGAGTGAGAAGTCTTGGAGGAAGGCCTTACATGGAAGGTGGCAGTTAGTGGGAGTTTAGACATCGCGGAAGGTAGGACCGGGAGCTAATTTGGACTTGAGACAGAGGGGGAGTTCTAATCAGGTGAATGGCAGGTACTGTTCGATAACATTTGAGGAGCTGGGCCCGATATGGAGGATTCTAAAGAGGGAAGTCCTTCCCCATAGGGAGTTGCCCCGGTCGTGGTCCTTGCCCACGGCCCGCGACGTTTGAAAGGTGCGACAATTGCACCGTGACCGCTTTATATTCCACTGTAGTTTGAATATTGAGAATGGTGCAGCAACTGATGGTTCTTATTGTAGTGAAATATATCACAGGGGTGGGTTCACCAAACAATTGGAAAAGTCTCTCGTGTACTCTACGAAACTAAACTGGAAGGAGTTCGAGACGTTTCGGTTTATGCTTGGCTTTCTTACATGTGGTGTGCATGCTTCCTCACTCTTGTAGTTTGGACTTACGTACCATAATTATCGATTTGATTCAAATGTTCTGAATCTTATTTTGTTGCATGTACTAATAATATTTTGAATGGTTGGTTGAGAACGCAGTCAATCAATAACCGTTACCATTATCATAGATTATCATAGAAGAAGAACTACTCTGGACTTGGTGATTGAAAATATTTTTGCCGAGGTTAAAACAGTTCAGGATCAATTAATTACCCCTTTCTATCACGAAGGCTAACGAGAATCGACAAACTTGTTTAGCAATTATCGAGGGTACATAGCCGCATGTATTATCGTTTATTGCTGCTTAATTCAGTATCTTGTATTTTCCTGACGATTTTTAACTTAAAGAGAGCCACCTCGTAGGAGCTTAAGATTTTCAGAAACCTTACACCCTTCGTCTACAAACAAAGGGTCTAGACTTTATAAATTGAAGTGACTTATATTGACTACAACCTCTTTTAAGGACACTGAAAGTCTTTCTACAGGTACTTTATCTACACTTCACTGAAGCACTGAGGTTGCTTTTCTAATAACATAGAGAATAAGTGAGTACGTGAAATTCTGAAAGAAATGAAGAGGGAGTAAATCCCGAGAAGGAAAGAGGTCGTGAGGAGTGCGCGAATTCGGCGAGAGCGGTCTAAGGAAATCAGAAGTGACACTGAAGACGAAGGGACTTTCAACCCAAGGAGGACATGACATAGCATTTGAAGGGGAGACTCGCCAGTATAGTGACTTATGTTTCCATGTAGTGAGGCGCGAGAGGAAAAGACCGCCACCAAATATAGCAGGACTTCCAGGATTGGTACCGGAATTAGCGGAACTGCTGACTGTTGGTTATGGGAAACAGTGGGGAGTGCCAGCGGTGAACTATCTGGTGCCAGCCAGCCAACAAGAAGGAGCGTTCACGAGGGAATGAGGGGAGGGGAGAGGCTCTGTAGCTTGCCATCCATCCAGCCACCCACCCCTCTCTTCCTTCCCCTCCTACGTTCTGTCCGTGGGTCCAGTCGCGTTCTGTTCAGGTGTTGTCGTTCGTCGGTTGTTGGCGGGGAGGCGGAAATGCAAATTGCCAGAGATTTGCTTTACCAAAGTTACCTGGCATTGAAAGAATTTCAATGTCCTCATGTCATCATAATTTTATCAACCATAGCCCGGCTACCGGGTACCAGTCTAACGAAAGTCTTTCTTCACGGCATCAGCAATCACCCGACCAGCTGGGTGACATGAAACCGAACTGAAGGAGACACGCTCCAATTATGAAAGCTTTTCCCTAAGACCGGTTTCTAAGATTCAAAGTGTAACCGACACGTGGCGCTTTGCACCTTCTTGCTGGGTGGGAGGCCCAACGAAGAAGGCGACCGCGTAGGAAAAACGAAGGATGGGAAGACCCCATCGAGCCGTAGAAGGGAGAGACAAAAGAGGTAACATGGGGCTAAGCCCGATGAGGTCCGGTTAAGTAGATATTAGTTGAAGACACTTTACGACGATTTAGTAGAGTCCGGCTAAGTCTGGCGGGGCCCATTAAGTTGAATCTGTGCAAATTGCAGCAACGACAACGAAGGCGGGTACGAGTAAAAGGAGAAGTGGAAGGAAGGTGGATGACGATGTAAACCTGTACCCTGCCAAATAACTCACACGTTAGCGGCACTCTGTGGGGAACATTTCAGTGAGCCCTTCAGAAATCGGTCAAGGCTTAGTTTATACCGGGTTCCACACGAAACAGAAAGCTATCTTCGTTATCCGCGAGAGTACTCGCGATATGTTTCCCGGTCCAGAGGAGATTGGTTGTCGCTAATGTACCGGGATCTTCCGAAACCCACCTGAACAAATCACTCTGCTTGCCAGCTCTCCACGAGGCAGCGAGATTCCGGCGCCGTATCCTTTCTCACGGACTCCGTGCGGAAAACACATTCGCGAGATCGGCACCTTTGACGCATTTGCTGGTGCTTTACTTGTACCTGTTCCATACGTGGACTGATACAGGTGCACCGCTATAATCTCGGGACCCGGTATTGTTGCAAGGCACTTCTCTGGGACGTGAGCGGGGAACGAAATTTCACATTTACCTTTCTTTTCTGCCATCTGCCCGAACGGAGAAGAAGAAGAAAGAGATGATCAAGTCCAAGTTACCGAATGCTTTCCTTTCAGATCACGTTGCAGAGCTTCTGATTCATTCTAGAAAGGCCTTTTCAACATCATGGAGGGCTTCGAACATGCCCGCCTCCATCCCTCCTCGATGTGTTTGTTTCTCTCTACACTTTACGTTGTTGAAGGGCTAACCTGTCTGGCTGGCTGGCTGGCGGACGAGAGAGTCCACCTGGAAAGTTGAGTTCTTGTTCCGCCGGGGGTTGTGGTGGGAAGGAATTTACCGTAGTCGTAGAATATTGACGGGAGGAGGTGGGGGGAGCGTTTTGGGGGGGGGGGGGGGAGATAGGAGCCAAAAATTTCTCCGTTATTCAATCGGAGCTGAGTAGAGAGAGTATTTCCTGTTGTGCTGTGGCAGCGCTGCCAGCTACGAGGTCGTTTAGCTTTTGCAGTGGGGCAGGAGCGTTTTCTGTGCGGGAGTTAATAACTTTTTGCCTCTTTTCTACTCGAGAGGAGCGGCGTGGAGTGGTGTTGTCAAAGATTCGAATGAACTCTCTGTGGTGTTTGGATTTCAGTAGATGACGAGGATATCTGTGCCCTCATTTTCGTGCGAGGCCTTCCTCTTGTGATAGTGGCGTCGTCGTTCGTGGTCGGACCTGGATGGTTATTGTGGAGCAGCAGCAGCGAGGAGGAAGAACAGCGAGGGAAGGAACAAGGGGAGTGGAGGAGTTCGAAATGTGGCCGTAGAGATTGGATCCAGGATGCAGCAGGTCTGACGACGAAGGCGATAACTCTTTGAAGCAGAAGGCATTAGGAGGAGTAGGACCGAAGTCGGAGTAATAGAGTCTTGGGGAGATGATGGAAGAATGACGGTGTAGAGAAAGTCTTGCACGGGCGAGTCGGCTTTCTGGAGTGGAATGCTAGCCCTCCGTGTGCGAAGGCGGGGGGTGACATAGGAAGAGGAGGAGGTGTAGGCGCTGGGCTCTCATCGGAGAGGTTGTCGATGAACCGGAGGAGGACAGGATAGTAGCTGCTGCGGTCTTTTAGTTAGCGTACTCTACCGACAGGAGTAGTGGAGTCGGTTGTGTTGAGGCCCGATTGTCGAGTAGAGGTTTTCGTAACTAGAGAAGAAAGGTTGCAGGAGGTTTTGATTGACATTTGCGGGAAAAGTGAACTCTAGAAAGATGGGAAGTAGATTGAAAGAGGACGAGAAAAACGAGAAGAGTATAAGACTTCTTCTGAAGCAGACGGAGAATCGAAGATGCATCAACTGTGGGAGCCTGGTTAGTGTTTGAGCCTTCATCTTGTTGCTGTGCCGGATTCAGAGACTGATACTCAAAGCTTCGCTGTAATTTCGTCATTTGATTCTCCCTAAGCATGCTGGAAGTGATCGTCTGGTCCTCGGCATGTTCGGCAGTGGCCAATATTCTTCTTCTCTGTTTTCGTTCTAACCAGCCGTTCATGGCTTGGGGGTTACCCTGCATGCCAAACGTGAAACCAAACACTTTGGTGGGGTTCGCGATGATTTTGTTTGCTTCTTTAGGAACACGCAACTGAAGCGTTTGTGAGAAGTCGGAGGACATGGACTTCCGCAATGTGTGATCTTGGTGATTTGCTCTCCTGTCAACATGCCAGGGCATTATCAGCTCTGTAGTAGTAGCATGTTGCAACTACTTGGTTCTCGGGGTTCATAACGAACCGTGTTTTGGTTCATGGTCTTCTAACAAAGTCATGATGGAATTGCAGGGTCCCCAGTATGTGTGCACAACCTTCTCCATATTCGTCTGCACCAATTGCAGTGGCCTTCAGTAAGTACCGGGGATCCGCTCGTCTATCATACCGGAGCAGCACATTGCTCTACATTGTAGAAACATCTTGCCTGTGTATAACCTGTATGAGTAACTGAATTGGACAGAAGAGTTTGTATAGCCTTGGAAGTTTATTACCGCATCTGCAGTTCTCTATGACACTTCAGTTTCGGTGTTGAAGAGATGCTACCAACTGTTAGGTAGCAGATGAGAGCTCGATCAGCATGAAAACTCTTCGCAGAGGTCATTTCTGAAGTAAGCAGTGTTCCAGCTAAGGACGACAAGCATGATCTGTACATGCTCACTTTTTTTTGCAAGAGCATAAGATATACCTTTAGCCTGAAGTAGCAATCGAGTTGCTATCCCTTACGTGTATCGCCTCTGTAATTGCAGCCGAGAGTTCACTCATCGGATAAAGTCAGTATCTATGGCCAAATTTACTGCTGAAGAAGTAAGAAATCTGCAGGCGGGTGGAAACCAGGTATGACTTGCCGCTGCGATGCTTCCTGATCCGTAATTTAATCTGCACCAATTCTTTGTGCCTGCTTTTCGCATTTGCATGCCTAGACGTAGAGTTTAAGCTCACTAAGTAGCAGAAGGGAATGAAATTGTAATGTGAAAATTCAAGGGTGCAGGTATGTTTTATTAACCTATTGGCTGATTAACCTTGCTTTCGCTTTTCTGCAGCGGGGACGTGAAATTTTCTTGAAGGACTTCGATTTCCAACGTAATTCTCTGCCAGATAGCAGGTATGGGAGGATGCCTTCGCATGAAATCGTGGTCAGATGGTTGACCAACTCAAGAAAATGCATACCTTATAGTGGAGAAAATCAGCCCGGATTTTCAGGTTTAAGGACTGTCAGTCATCCAAGGTTCAGTTGCGTGGTTGTAATGCATTCTTTGTCTTTGCAGCAAACCTGACGCATTGCGTGACTTTATCAAGAGTGTATACGTGGATAGGCGGTACACTGGAGAACGTACCCTTCCTCCCAAGGGCCGTCCGGTTGGTTTTCCCTTTGAAACCTTGTTCATTGCGGTCCTTTGTCTCATGTTTTCTCATGAGAACCTGCGTAATTTGACATTCCTCTCGTATTTTGAGTTGTTTCGGAATCAAGAGAAGAGAAGCTAAGTCACTGATCTTTATCTTCCTTACGCCAATAATTCGGATTTCTTTCCAGGGAGATCGTGAAGATTCGTATGGTCGTTCTGAACCTCGCCCAGATCCCCGGGCAAGTCCTAGGGATTATCGAGCTGGGAATGACACTCGTAGTCCACCTTATGAAGATCGCTACGATGATCGTCGCGGTGTTGAAAGGCGTAGATCTGACGTCGACAGAGGTCGCTATGATGATCGGAGGGGATATGATGACCGTGTTGTGAGATTTGAGGATAAAAAGAGTCCAGGCCGGCTAGATCCTGATCCCCGGGCTAGATACAATAGGGGGCAGTACGATGATCGCCAACATGATGATAGAAATCGATATGACGAGCGAGATCGGGACCGACGAAATTCCTATGACGACCGATTCGCAAACGAGAGTAAACATGACCGGAGACGTTCTGCTGATGAGCGCCACTTCAAGGATTTCGATGGGGATAGTCCTCCTCTGCGTCCAGTTTCTGAAATTCTTGGGGAAAGTCCTACCCTGCGGGTAGAAGAACACCGTACGAATGGTCGCGATAGTCGGGATGGTCGTGACAATAAAGATGTCCGTGATGAGGATGACAGGTCTTCACTTGGATCACCTGCAAGTGTAAGTATCATCCAATCTTCCTGTAAAAGAGTCATGATAGACCTTCAGGCGTCTCAGTGCTTTTCTATTTTTAAATGTGGGAAATCCGGTCCAAGTAATCCTCCTAATGAATGTGCTTCAGCTCCAGGCAGAAATATTTTCTTTCGCTGGATTAGCACGAATTCGCTCATTTGTATACGATTGCTTAGTAAATAACCAAATCATCTGTTTCGGGTTGCAGTCTGATCACCGGGGTAACCCACGGGTACATAGGCTGAACTCATTTGGCAGTGCGAATGGGAGTGCAAATGGCAGTTCAAATTCTCTAAACTCGGCTGCTATCAAGCGAGCGAGTTCTGGAAGCCTTATCGACTTTGGTGCTGAACCAGAGGCTCCCGTTGCAGCCCCACCAGCATCAACGGATCCTTTTGGGGTTTCCGCAACTGCCACGCCTCAACCTCAACCATCCGGAGCTGTCACATCTAGCAGTACAGGATGGGCTGTTTTCGATATGGCTCCTACAGCAACGATACCCACACTAGCAGCTGAGGCACCACCAGCTGGTTACCCTGATGTTTTTGCTCCTTCAAATGGAGGTCAATGGCCTGCAACTGCTTGGCCTCCTAGTCAGGCACCAGCTGCTGCTCCTGCAGCTGATAATTGGTCTACCTTAATGGGACCATCACTGCAACCACAGCCTGCCTCTGCAGCAACTCAGGTATGTCACGTCTCCTCCATTACAAGGTAATGTTTTATGATGGCTGTAGCCGAAATAAACATTCGAGCTGCTACAACTACGTGCTTGTCTGATATATTATGTGTTTACTGCTTGCAGCAATGGAACTCCTTTTCACCAGTAAGCATTGCACCTGCCTCACAGCCACAGCCAGGCCTGCCACCTGTGCAACAACAATTACCATCGCAAATGCCATCCGCTGTACCCCAAGAACAACCGAACACTTCAGCTGGATTTCCTGCAGTGGACAGGTCTCGCGAGTTGCCACAGGTAATAGGCGAAGTACACTTTTCTTTCTCCCTTGTACAAAGTTCAGTTTCGGGTCAGGCCCTAAGTGAAGAAGCTAATTCTTTCAACAAGGAGACTTTTGGGAAGATAGGACATTTTTGTTTGCTTACATCATGACATTGTCTTCGCAGGATCTCTTTGCAGCACCGTTTTCCTCAGCCGGTGGATTTGGGGTAGGCCAGCAAATGCCTGGTTACCATCAACCAGGCTTCCCTTACAACCAAATGGTAAGCTTTTACAGAATCTAAACCCAGTTGTCGTGTTTAACGCACCCAGCTCTTGTCATTCGTTTCTAAGTTGTAAGCTGGAAAATATCAGCTGCAGTATACTTCTTTTCTATGAAACATGAGAAGCTTAGGAGAAGTGTTCTGTATGCTAGAACCGATCAGGAGAATGTGTAAAGTTTAGATGCCAAAGTCATATCTTTCTCCATTCTAGTATTTGTACCTTGAAGAATATGTGCTATAGTAACATGATTGTCAATCTTTTCAGCAGGGGTCAATGCCAATGTATGCTCAGCCACCAAGAAGCAGAAATCCTTTTGACCTTCCCGCAGATGCCGCACCATCTATGGGAGGTGGAGTTGTAAGTTCCGGTGTCTAGTGCTCGATAGGAATTGCTAGTTTAGAGACTCTCACTTATTATCTTATTTTATCATCTAAATTTAAACCAACCTGTCAAGGAAGGCGTGTACTATTTGTTATTCAGGATTAAGCCTAGAGGACTGACTTACAGGTCGTCTTTCATTGTAGGTGATCCTTACTAGTTATGCTCTGCGAGCAGCATTTAGTACTCCTTTTGAAAGCGAAGAGCATATCAGATTTTGAGTGTTAATTTTCTGGTTGTTGTTTCCAGTTTCCCGGTATGGGTTCACTCCAGGCAGCCTTACCCACAGCGCCTCTATCGATGCCTGGTCCAGCTGCACCGAATCTGTCTAATCAATGGTCTATGGGGCCTCAACATGCATCTTATCCACTAGGCAGTTCTGCAGGTATGGCTTTTTCTCATTTTTTTAGATACTCGGGTTGGGCCATCTTATACGGCTCAAAAGCATTGGACAGTGTTGTGATGGTCGAATTCACATCGAATTAGTTTGTGCTCCTCAGTGTTCCATCGCCTCAAGTTGGTGTGTTATGAAGCCTTATTGCAACATGTACTCATCTTTATGTATAGAAGAATGATTTTGTTCATAGCGAGATGGTTGGTCATCATAGCCATCGCAAGAAAGCGCGTCTCCTCCACCTCTTGTTCATTGAGTTAATTGCAGTTGTTCGGTGACCTGATAGATGTTGGTTTGTAACGCAGGAGGGCATGTATTTGGTCAACTCCCATCGAATTTTGGGGCACAATCTGGAATGTAAGGCTCACACTGTCAGTTGATCAAAGCCTTGTGTGTATTATTCTTCTAAACAAGTTGCGTAATGGAAATGGAGTTAGCTGCAAGAGTACTTTCTAGTATTAGTCTGGAATTGTTTCACACTTGCGATCACTGCATCAATACTTTAGTTGTTGCAGATGAACTAATGGAATTTGGACTTTTCCAGGGCGACTCACTCCGCAGGACCAACTTTGGGACTCTCTAACTCAGGAAATTATAACAACATGCCACTATTTGGTGCCGGCCAATCATTCATGGGATCAGGGATGGCCGACTTTCCCGCTCAAAATCCAGTGCGTCCTGTCGGTGGGAATCCGTTTGGGTAGCCAATTGGATGACCCACCAATCATAAGAGATGCGTCTTGAAGTTTTGCAGCCTCCGACAAATATATTATTATTTCATAAAGTTCCTAAGAGGTCATCATATCAGTATGCAAATGTAGTGGTTCCTGGCACGTAGGAGTGGTTAACTCGAGGAAGTTGTTCTCAAGTTTGTAGTTTAAAAGATGGAATTTGTCGCTCGCTCGCACGAGGGGTGGAGCTTTCTATCATATTGCTATTCTCGAGAGACTTTTACTTTAGAAAAGTAGCTCGTTGTGGAATGGGTGAGATATTGCAGTAAATTGTCTCCATATTATTTCATGGTGGCCATCTTCTATGTACATTGCAGGCACTCCTGTTTTGTTGCCTAAACAGGCTACAGAATGTTGACTCGTATTCTGCAACTCTGCATATGTCTATATCCCGTAATTTGGCCGTTGGCTTTCTTTCTCTGGTCGGTGAATTTGACAATTTACTGTTTGTGGTTTCTTGCCCTCTTGACCTCGTTGTATACTTGACCGAGTTCATAACATATTTACGTGTATCACCACATGACTTATATTGCCTGCTACATACAGTTGACTTGTTGGTAAGTAAGTCCTCATATCATGGAAGATCTTCTACGGGAGTACATTTGATCTCATCACTTGACGGAGGTATTTGGCAGAGATAATGGGGTTAGTCTATCACCTCAGTTTTCATCTGTATAATTGACATTACCCCGCAAGGATTTATGTACCCATGCAGCATCAGAGGCAATCTGTCTCAAGTAAGGAAATCTTCGATCACCAGCAATACTCAGGTCCTGCAGACTTATTGCCCTAGGATGGAGTCATCTTTGACCATTGAGAAACCTCGTTTCGCAGTATTTATTTATTTTTGTCGTAGTTAATTCACCTACACAAAAGCTTAAATGCTCGTAGTTACATATTCACCTGGAGAACCAGAATACATGTAGCGTTGAATGCATTTGATTGTTTCTAAGACGGGATGAAATCTGTGCCTAAATTTTCGTGCGTGGCCTTGAGAATTTTCCCAAGCTCGTGTAAGTTGCCTTCCTTACTACTCTTCAAGGAAAGTGCAGATGTTCAGGGTCTAGGGATGAGACTGGAATCTGCGAAACAGGTCCTGAACCACGTCAAGTTTGAGGAGTAACATTCAAAACTTTCGGCGACTCACGCGTTGGTCGGACCTGACAAAACTAACTCCCCACGCTTTTAATCTGCTCCATAACAGAGGGTTTGCAGCGGGTTTAGGCACGACTGGGTTCAAAACCGATTCAAGGACCAGATAGAAGTCATGTTTTGTCCACTGAACTACGGATCACACTTTCGTCCGAGTCGCGCAGCTGCTGTACTGCACCCACTTATTATTTTGACACGGATGCTTCCAGAATCTACACTCGGGGGTCTGGAGTTACAATGCATGACCTTGACATAACCCTCCTAGTGCTCAAACAGTCGCAGCAGAGTGGAATAAAGAGCCAAAAGCCCACGTTTGTCATTCCGAAACACGGCAACTGTGTGTGCCAAAATTGCTAATAAAACAGCGAGAGTCCCCTGAAATTGTAGGTCGGAATGGGGGCCCATGTTGTAAGCTGGTTCAGCAACCGTTGATACCCCAAATCGGATCGAAATCATGGGGTTTGCTTCCGACTGCGTGAATGCAGAAGGAAGACTTTCAACCTCTTCATGCAATGGATATCTCTTGTGGTAGTTCCATGTCACAGGGGGTCCATCGGACGGTAAAAGTGACAAGGTTTCCACTAAAGTGCATGCGTAAGTTCTTGTAGGTTAAAGTTGCAGAGTCAAAATATTGAGTACACAGAGGAAGGAGTGCGGGAAGACACGAGGATAGCACGGAACGGTAACGAGAGGGAGAGGTGTTTCTCAAGATGCGACGTGCTGGAGAGCGGAATCCACAGGTGGAGCAGGGGCTCAGCCTCTGCTACTGAAGATTTGAATAGGAAGACTAGTGAAACTCCAGGGGGAGTCCACAATCTCCGCTGTTGGTCGCGTAGGTTCTGCTGGTGGCGATATTCTGGGGAAAATCGCCCTTGAATTTGGAGACCTGGGAGGACTAATTTTCTCGCCCATGGCGATGGTGATGGCTGCCTGCAGCAGCAGCTGTAGTAGTTGTGGTAGGAGTAGTGCGGTTATTGGATTGATGAGGTTAGGGATTCATGCGGGATGGATGAGCAAGGGCGGAATTGGGTTCGGGAGCAATTCCTTCTTGAGGAGAGCAGGCGAATCGGAGCAGTGTAAGAACATGGCAGTCATAATTAGGGCTGCTGGGGATGGAGAAAAGGATACGAGTAGGCCGAAGACGCTGTCATCGAGTAAAAGACCGAAGACTATGTCATCTGTGGTTGACAGACCTGCAATTCTCAATCGGAAACGGGTCACGCCGAAAGGGGGAGCTGAGAGGCGTAACATAATTCAATCTCTCGTGGACGACATCGCCGGTTTCATGGCCCCACGCGAGAAGGGAGACATCAGAGACGTGGTGTTGATGAGTCTCTCGTTTGCAGTCTTAATTTACATATCTCAGCACCTTGTGCACGCTTTTGTTGCCCTGAGGCACACGTTTCAGCCTTTCCATCACTTCTAGTGTGGAATTGTTCTGATAGACAAGGAAATCTATTCTTCTCAAGGCCATGCCAAATTGTCCGCGTCCTCATGCGTGGCCCTGGTATACACGCTCCCTTGTACATTAGTCCCCCTTCTGTATATGTAACAAATTTGTCCTATAACGATTCGCTTTGCAACAATGAGTTGCAACTTTCTCTTCGTGTCCAATTTTTATTGGCGAGCTTTATTTCTTCACGTAGACTATGTTCTCATTTCTTGAGATTGAGCGTGGTTTCCTGCATGCCTGTTGCTCGACTAGTTTTTTTTCTGAGGATGTTGTACAAGGACTATTTTCGGTTTGTGTATGCACTTGTGGTTTCGCAGTCAAACTCGGCATCCACATGAGCACGATGGCTTGGACATGCGAATGTATTGCTTGGGATGCACTTGACTCACCAAATATCTACAATGCCTCTATTGTTGACTAGAAGCTACATGGAATCAGATTGTTGGCGATGCTACTCCTATTCTGGAGATGGAGAAACTCCATTGTCTGAAGTCTATGTTAATTTTGTTTTCTCTTCTACCTGTTAGTGCAAGATGTTGAGAAGGCTTAAAACCATGTCTTGGACGGGACGAAGAACTGGTTAAATACTGCTGTCTTGCTTTCTTATTCTTTGATTTCAGACACCTCAGTTTCAGTCACTCTCGGAAGGTATCATATACACTTCGTCACATCTTCAACATTCTTTATGTTGCTTTTTCATACTTTAGAAAAGCTCTAGGGGACGATGTAGGCTTAGCTGTGCTAAATTACTTCAGTTCAAAATGGGATCATCTTAGTAGGCTGTGAAATTCAACAGAATTTGACAGAATAGGGTATACAACTATCTAAGACATGTTTAACTCGACATAAACTGAAGTGGAGGAGGCGGTACGTTCAGGATTACATCATGTGCATAATCTGCTGTATATCGAGCATATTTACGAAGAAAGATTTGTGATGATGCAGTTCGACAGAAATTGGGTTCTTAGATCAGATTAGCACAACAGATTGTTCTCGCTTGTGTGGAGCCTAAGAGCCTCACATCATGTGCCCGGTTGTGCTCTTTACAAACAGATTGGCAAGTCAACTGAAAGGACCAGCAGTTCAGACGATGTAGTACCGAAGTCCTGTCTTTAGTTCGGATCGAGTTGCCCTCTGTTACCGTTACAGGCCTTTATTTTCCAAATCATCAAAAGCCTTCAAGTCACTCACGTCACTCTAGGAGTAAGGTAGAAGAGCCTGAGAAGCTTTGACCATTACGGATCATCAAGAAGTACGCCATCACAGCCAAAATCGTTTCATAGGACAGAAGTCTGAGTTTTTCCTTCTTGTAGACATGGACAGTCCTATCCAGAGCTGCCAAACCTCATCAGTAAAACAGTGTTTATTATCATTGTGGCCCGGTCGCTAGGTTTTGAAAACCGGTGACGGAATCTGCCTCATTTCAGAATTTAAATCATCTAGACGGAGTCCCCTGTACCCCTGTACCTTGTATCATCACCAGCAGCAGAAACCAGGTCGCAGCCGTGATAGTCATGTGCCGGGAACAAGGAAAGAGCCATCAAACTCTTTGTTTTACCTACGCTACCCTTATAATGAGATATGCAGCCATGAAGCTCTCACTACCTTAGTTGGGAAG
Source organism: Lunularia cruciata (assembly GCA_948567375.1). Lineage (NCBI taxonomy): Eukaryota > Viridiplantae > Streptophyta > Marchantiopsida > Lunulariales > Lunulariaceae > Lunularia > Lunularia cruciata. The sequence continues at coordinate 18,618,382 of OX419761.1, read as the reverse complement.
CAGAGCAGCTGGAACAAGAATGAGATACTCGAGAAGGCAATGGCAGTTGTGTCTGTAGAAAGAGAGAACACAGCTCCTATATCCACAGCAAGTACTCCTACCTCAAGCTTAGCAAGTAAAAGAGTGACAACTTGCTGGCCTTGCGTCAAGGTACGACCAAGAAACCAGACTGTAGACCATGAGGTTGCAGATGGCACGTTTCGCTCAAGGGGAAAAACAGGAGATTATTGTACTAAGATCCTAGCTGCGGTAGAGAACCATCTAGAGAAACATGATGCGGTAGCATCATGTTCAATGGAGTTCTTTGTAGTACAGAGGTCTAAAATACATGCCTCATCGTGATTATCTTCTACTAGTTGCATCTGTTGAGATTCATTGGGGCTTCAGGATCTGGGAAACTGGTTGAGAACCCTCGTAAATTACTGAACTTCCGTGTGAATTGTCATCGAGTGTGCTGGGTCGTGATCCTGTCAATTTTTAGAGTTGTTTTCCTTCTTCAACAGACTGGAGCGTTTGAAGTGAGCTTAGGAGGACGTCAAAACCATAATCCTACGTTCAGGGAAAGGGAAATAGCTGAAACTACATTTATTCCCTACACGCGAATCAACAGAGAGATGAGCTCCGCTGAATGATACGTAAGACAAATAAATTCTCAGATTCTAAAAAGCATCTTACATGTAAAACGAGCTCTTGCACTCCTCCTGACCTGTAAGTTAGTTGCAAATTTCCTCAACCCCGAGTCACACACGCGATGTGGAAGTAATCAGACTTCTAATGACCTCTCAACCGCAGGACCAAGCATAACTTGAAATGAATCACCCAAACAGAATTTGTTGCATTGAATCAGTCCAAACTTCAATCAGGTACTGTAGAGAATAATACAAACAAACAAGCCCTAAGCTAACAAGCCTGTCATAGACCCGACCCACAAGATCTCTCTCTCGATACAGACATCGAATAGAGTCGTATTAATGATTGTGACTGCTTGCCCGATCGCTTAGTCCTAGAAGCAAAACCAAACAGCTAAATCGATGAACAGAAACCTGTATCTGCATGCCTTTCTTTCCCTTCAGAATGGACAGCAAGAAGCACTGGGCTGTATGGAAACTTTGAACAGTCAATGAATCTAATGATAACTCTGCGCATGGATTACATCGTCTAAAAGAACACAGAAAGAACATATTTCTCTACAGAACTGTCCTGCACTTCGATTTTCTTCTTCTTATTCTTCATACCCAGCTGGAAATATCATCAGCCAGATACACTGTTTCAAGTGACAATCTTAAATATGCCTCAATTCCCATCCACCGGAGACGATGCAAACCTTGGCGCAATCTCTCTCATCCCCCCCCCCCCCCCCCCACCCTTTCGAGTTGTTTGATGACTTTCCGGGTCATCAAACAAACGCCCATTACCAATGTCAGTTTCCAGCTTAGAAACAGTTCTGTCATCGCTCAGTTCCGATGCTTTGAACTGCTGACATTGCTCTTACAGATCCTTTTACCATCCTTTTCTCATCATTACCGCCCTTGAATGTGGACAAGAAGTCTTTCAACCAGTCAACTAGAAACGTGGCCTCTCGAAGCAAGCAGGATCTTCAGTCCGCCACATCCTCGTACGAGAAAACCTTGGTCTCAATAAGTTCATCGAAAGATCAGGTTGCTTTCGTACACTAAACACATGTCTCAGTCTTCCAGAAAGATCAGTCTCTTCCACAGAACAGTAATATCTTTTTCACTCTCTTGGTCATGCGGTTCCAAGTCTCTCGGATGCCGGGACCATTTCGATTCACTGAAGCCACAAAGTAAATTAGATCCAAAACTCGAGTAGCACCACTGCAGCCACGAGTCAGCCCTACATGCGTGGAGTCCCACGGTCTAAAAATACCAAGTCTTCTATGCCAAAGATTCAGAAGAGAGACAGAGATTCATGAAGGAAGATGCACGAAGTAGTTTTGATTCCACCTCAAGTTTACAACACTCATAGTGCACTTAGACAGACACCTTTAATCAAGATAACATGATCGAAAAGTGCATTCAGACACCCGTACTAATGCAATAATATGTACGACTAAGTACTCACCTAACTGTCATCACCATGGCTAATCATTTTCCATATCTGGGCATAGCTAAACAACATCGAGGTAATCGTAGTCTGCGTAGGAGAAAGAAAGCTTACTTTATGGAGAGACCATAACCGTTCTTCTGTCAAAAAACCTCAGGAACACAAAACAGACAACACAAGAAGAGATCCATCCAAGGTAACATTACTTTCCAGAAGAAAAACTAAACAAATCAAAGTGAACACCAACTCTCATGTTCTCCGTGCAGGTGAAAGGACATGACAAAGCCAGAACCTTCATATGACCTGATACCTGACATTGACTCGGATTCAGTACCACTACTGTAGGAGACTAATAGAGAGATATGTCTACATGTAAGAAAGGACATGCACGGGCATGAATGAATGAATATTATTTTCTCAATCTTCCTCTTTATTTCCAGATATAGGAAAAATAGCGTGGTAGGATTTATAGGGTACATTTGTAGATATAGGAAAAAGAGAAAACAATCAAAAGACGGAATGGAAAGTGGGCTGGCAGGGGATGTGATGTGCTGTGCTGTGCTGTGCTGGGAAGGTAGGAGTACAGTTGACTCCTCACTGAAGGAATTTTGTCTTAGGGCTTGAGATTCTTTGCCTTTAACTTTCGTACGAATTGTCTCTCTCGGTTGTCCAAGTTGACTGTGACTCCCCGTTGAACTCTGGCTTAAAGTGAAGGTGATGATCTGACGGCTGTCGATGCTTGTGTCTAACGGCTCACAGGATCCTAGTCATCCTGGGAAGGTTAAGTTCAACTAAAGCTAGAGGTAAAGTCCTTGCTCTCGGTGAGAAGTATATGTCTTTTCCCATTCATTTTATGTTTACATGGTCACACTTGGCTCTTATCCTATCCTCTCTTTGCAAACGAGATGGTTCTTATTTATTCCGTTGAATCCCGAGGCCTTCTAAATAGTCCATGGATTACATTTCAAACGAGAGTGATCCTATGGTAGATCTTTTTTGAAAGAAAACAAGCTTAAATTTCTACTTAATTCTCATAAGAACTTCTAGTCATCATCCCATGTCTTCGGACCCCATTTTCTCAATCATGCTCCTTGAGTTGAATCAGAATTACAAACAGTTCTTAAACCCAAAACGGTAGAATTGGCAGTCTGTCTGTCAACTCAAAGATTTGCTAAGCGACTAAAGGTACACGACGAGGAACTGTACTTGAGTAATGTTTATCTCTATGTTCCTTCTCCCACGCGGAGTCTATAAATACTCTCATTGTTTCATCTTTTCCCACTGGAGGTTCCTTACTTTACCAACGGTTTACTAAATGAAGGCAACACAAAATGACGGCAGTTGACAAATGAAAAGAAACACGGTTTACTTAAACTTAGAGTTGGACTTGGTAATCGAAATGAAAAGTAGTACATATTCATGGACTTTTTTTACTGTGATTACCATATTGAGAAAAAGGGCGACCGCGTAGAAAACACGAAGAATGGGAATACCCCATCAATCTGATTACCATATTTGGGTGTGACTTTGGGGGCTCTGATTCATACAACTTTCAAAGAGAAAGGGGGACTCGCGTAGGATTTTCAACGTGTACTTAGTCAGTTGTTATGTCCTTTTGCCACTCAATGAACCGAACCAACCACAGTAAGCGCAGTTGATTTGTGGGCGGACAACGACGTGCTAGCACAAAGCGTACGTCGGACTCTTACTTACGTGGTTGAGTACTCTACTGGCAGACGATGGTGTTGACCCGACCGTATGCCGTAGAAAAACGTTGTACTTTTATTTGAAGAACTTAGTACAGTGCTACACTAAGTGGATATCTAGCATCTGCCCTTTATTTGTTTACTTTGTTCACATGTCGTGAGCACTTGGTCTTAGTATTGGAGCAAACGAAAGCGAGTTGCGTTCAATTATTGTAGATTTATACTAAGTTAAAGTTTGGGGTTCAGTACTTTATTTGAGAGAAAGACCTACTTCACAACGTGGACTTTAGACTAAGTAATCTGTGAAGAAGAAATAATAGCAAGGTATCTCTTAGTTCTGTTGTGATGGGTTTAGTGAGGTGAACACATCAATCAACAAAGAGGCGGTTGACAATATCACGGTGACATAAAACAGCAACACTATCTTTCGCTATCATTGTTTTAGAGTATATGGAACAGACTAATGGACCGAGCTATTTGATTGCTCGTTTTATATATAGATATATATAATTTTATATCTTCACTTCTGGTTTGAAGGAACTGGCTGGCATGTTGCTTTTCAAGAAGTTTTGCTTGTCAACTTTCGTCTCCATTGAGGATGATTAATTTCTGAACAAGTTAAGGATGAGCGGACTTATTCACCTTTGACAGATGAAGACCCAGACCCTTGCTGCAGATGAACACTATCTGGTCCTACACTGTTGCCCTATTGAGATATGGCTATCATTATGAGTTTGATTTGTCTCTCTTTACTACTGCAAAGTTGTTGTTGTTGTTGCAGTGGTGGCTGATGGATACTTTACAAGAATCGTCAAGAATATTTTACTCCTTTTTTACATGGCCAAGCACTGTCCATGTCACCAAGACAGAACGGCAGATATTTGTATCAGCTGATTTTTGATATGGAATGTATATCTTCAGGAACAGTAGTCTTTCAAGCAAAAACGAGTGATTTTTGTGGAGATATATACGAAGCAAAAGAACAAATAATAAATATCTATATAACGCTTGGGAATACTTAACATTTCTAGTTTGGATTCATCCCTTATATGAAGTAATGCTTCTTTGAAATTTGAGACTTCACCAAACAAAGCGACGAGTGCAAATACAAATACGTAGGAAGAGAATCCACTTGAGGAACTAAAATAAAAGCTTTTGAGTTTTGAGAGGGGGACATGAGCTGCTTTGCTATCATGAAAATGTTGTAGTAGTAATACTCTTAATTCGTTACCTTTGTATAATTTTTCTTCAATGAAAGTTCAGTCCAAGTGACGTTGATGTAACAAAGAAGTAGAGTTTATACCATCATAGAATATGACGGTGAACACTGCATGATCCAATCTTCAGAAACCTTTTGATTCTAAGTGACTTCTTGTAGGCTAGAAAATCTTGAATCAAATAAAATAATCAAACATCTATAGCTAGAAAACCATGCCATCCCCTTTTTGGTTCAAGCACTCACTCACCATAATAATTTGATGATCATTTTCTGGAAGTCAAGGAAAATTTATCATTACAAAATATAAACAGATCAATAGTGTTCTAGAATCAGCAAATGGACCTTTCACCCACTCATAAGCACTCCATCTTTCACAATATATTGCCGCAGAGTACCTGTCAGTTGGAACCAAAATGCTTTTCTTGTTGATTCCTAAAATAAATAAAATTAAAAATTGAACCTCAGCATCGGTACTTAACTTTAGTGAGATAGAAAGCTGACCACAGTACATAGTTATGCTCACAACCGTATACTATAGAGGTTACAACTTACAGTAGTACTTCGGGCAGGTGTTACTGGTGTAAGCAAGGAGCCCGCGTGGATAACAAAGACACAGCGTTGACTATAAAGGCAAGGAACAGAAGAATGTTAGATGATGGATGGAAGGAAGGAAGTGCATTCGGAAAGAAAAGCCGGACGGGCAGCCCAACCAATCGAAGTCCAGATGCCGTCCATCCAGCCCGTCAAAAGATGTTGGATGTTAGATGACAGGCTGACGGAAGGACATCCCGGCCAGATTTCATTCTGGACTTTAAATTGAGGAAATGGAATACCGTACCCGAACTGCAGTCGAAGAACAAATTCCAGTAACTATTTACTATACAGAGTCCAAGAAGTAGCGAAAATGTAACTTTCATTATCGAAATCTATTTTTTAATTATAATGGAAAACTTAAATTCGTTGACTTTATTAAAAGATAAAAAATCCATAAAAAATTTTCTTTTGACATATTAATTTCGGAAATGGAATCTTTAAATATATTAATTTATCACTTTCGATATCTAAAGTTAGTAAGCAACCTTCATTTTATAACACTCTTTATCTCACTGACCTTTTTAGCCCACAAAATTACCTCCTTTCTGCAATCATCTTATGCCAAAGCGATGCGTCAGAGGTAGTGCCCGGCTCCTTGACTGCAGGATGACCAGCGCCGGTTGGCTCCTCCACGGGATGGAGGCAGTCGGCTATCTCCGTCCAAAGCACACGGGGGCGCGACGCCTAACTATATGACCCGCTAAAAGTGGCTGGCTGGGTGGCTGGCGAGCGCCAGCGCCGGAGCATTTGCAGCCGCCGCCCCCTCGTGCCCTCCACTAATTTCTCGCACGCTGCGACTCTCTGCCGACAGGTTGTGTTTCTCGGTCTTGTAATTACCGTTTGTGCCCTCTGCTCGGCGGGACAGTCCTTACTGCCGGCCCGGTAACATATCTTTCTTTCCTCGGGCCTCCTGCACCAGCTTCCCGACTGGATTTTACCCGCAATATTACTTACACCTATATTGCACTGCCTACTAACTCTTTATTTTCCTTTGAGTTGCTGGTTGCATAAATACAAGGTTTAAACTAAGCATAAATACTTTAGTTTGAATACTTTACTAAGCATAAATACTTTAATTTAGTTTAATTTAGTTATAGCTGTCGAACCTATTTACATGATACTCAGACAATACACATATTTGCAGGATGTATAAAATTGGAAAGTCACTTTTTAAATATAAGGGAATGTGGTGTGTATGCACCTAGATTAACGGTAAAAGTTACTTTAACTTATCTACAATGAATCTTTTCCTTCTTAGTTAAAAATTATAATTATAAAACCTTTTTGAGGAACTTTAATGTCTTAGTGTATTTTCAGTAGAAAAGTAATTAGTAAGTTCTTTTCATATGATGTTTTTAGTTAAGTTCTTCCTTCTTTCTCAAATTCTAGTTTGCTTAATTAGTTTTCTGTATTTGCACTTTCTTGCATTATCTCAATAAGAATACATGTAAAGCATGTATTCTTATGATTGAATTTTAAAAGCATTATCAACTCTTATATGAGATTCAGTTAGATATTTTAGGAACTGAGTTAAATAAATAATAAATTTTGATACATTATTGAACATATGTATCTAAAGCTATTTATTTGCATCTTTATTTCCAAAATAATGTAGATAAGTAGATCTTAAAAATCTTTAAGTTTGATGTAAATTAGTTTAGCAAGGAAATCTGATATATATACTTAGATGAACTAAAGTAGAAAATAGTTTTTAATAAAAGATTTTTTTTAATTATTTATAATGAACCCTTATGACATTCACTGTCGAATTCACTCGCGTAATAGGAGAAGATACGGTACTATATATATCTCATTCTCATATATAGTGGAAAATTAACACAGTAAATTAAATAGTACAGATGTGAATAGCACTGAATGTGAACATGGACTTAAGCTTTCAAACAAGTATTATTTAGATAAATTTATATAATGTATCGCTCAATCTAAAATATTCTTGGTGGAATAATAACTCAACTTTGTATATATTAGCAAAAATGGAATCAGCTTGATATAAAAATGATTAATTGATACGGGAGCATAAATTTTTTTTTAAAGTTATAATATATTTTACAAAGTATTATAATACCTCTAAACCCGATGTACAGCATTAAAATGTTGCTTAAGTATCATATTATGAAGTCCTTTAGGCTGTTATCTATGATTAAATTATTCATTATCTCAAAATCACTTTTACTATAAAAGTATTTTATTTTGATAGTATCAGAATTGGTAAGATAAAGAATTGAATAAAGACATTCACTGTCGAATTCACACATGTAATAGGAGAAGATACGGGACTATATATTTCTTATTCTCATATATGGTGGAAAATTAAAGAATAATATTGAATAGTAAAGATGTGAACAGTATCAAGATTAAAACAGATATTCAAATGTTTGAACGTAAATTAAATTCCTCAATATAGAGAAAAATAAAATAATTTTTTATGAAGAAGTTTAAACCTTATATACTTTACTATCATAAAAAAGTGATTATTACTATTATATCATCATAGAAATATATAAAAATAAAATAAATATAAATAGATAGAGAGAGATCTTTTTATATATAAAGTAACTTCTATATTTAGACCATAGAAGAAGCCTATCTCCATTTATGCACAGATATATGAATGTCTGTATGAGATTCTTTCAATTTTTAATATGTGTAAATCAATATTCATTAACAAGCGAATTATTTCTTATGTAAAAGAGAGTTTGTGAGTGTAAATCCAAATTCATTAGGAAGTAAAAAATAGTTATGGCGAAACATTTTGTGTGTAAAGGAGAGCATAAGAGAGTTTAAGGTCGCGCCCAGAAAAAGTAAAAGAGAAGGGTCTTCACAAGATCTACGTATGAGATTCGTTTACAGGAAGGAAACGAAATCTTGACACATTTAATTAGGAAGTGAAAGTGATTTACTTTGACAAGAACCTAACTGAAGTAGCTCAGAAAGGAACAGGCTATGGCGAGGAAAACAACGGCATGGCTTGGGCCAGAATATACGTATACAAACGGAGTATTGGAGAAACTCGATGATGACGAAGAGTAACCGGAGGAGCGCGTTGACGTGTTGACCAAGCACGCCCTGTCCAACGTGGATGACGTAAACCTGCCGACCGACCGACAGATGAAGCAAGAGAGGAGGACGGAGTGGTGGCTTGGTTTGGATTGGGAGCGATGGCGGAGGGTCATCGCCTTTAGTTACAGGGGCTCGGAACGCCAGACGTCTGAACGTTCACAGATCGACAGGAGGAGGAGAAGGAAAGTGAGTCGTGCTTGTAATAGTAGAAAGGTGAAAAGAAAGAATGTACTCTGCTGCTCGGCTTCCTGCCTGCCTGCCTGCCTGCAGCAAGCAAGCGAGCAAGCAAACTGCGCGTAGTCGGTCTTGTACGTTTGTTCATTCGAAGGAGAAGAAGAAGATGAATTGTTGTGTTGGTTGTTGTATGGTGTAGAAAAGCTGTAGAGAGGTAAGGATACAGTAGGGAGGTTGGAGCACAGTAAGACAAGGGCAGGGTAGGGCGTCTGGGGACCAATCCTATGCATTGCCTGTCTCTCGGATCACTTGTGACTTGCCTTTGCCTGGCCTAGATCGGCTCTGGCGCCTGCTTGGCTTGCTTGGTCCTGTGCCTACTCCCCGTGCACGCGCCGGCTGGAGAAGTTCGATTGTGATGTGAATGACGGGTGATAGCGAAGGTTTGACATGGTGTGCATTAGTGTGAGACAGTAGTATTGACTGTCTGTCCGTTTAGTCCTCGTTTTAGGTCCTCCTCCACCGCCACATCTACTTGCATTAGCACTGCTGCCAGCTTGATATCTACCTCCTCAAGGTTCCTCCCTTCCCTGGTGCTGGTGCTGCTACTACTACAACACGGTCACTTTTAGATGTGCTCTTCTTGATTGATGCCCTTGGCTGCTCCTCGTCGCCGCTGATGCTACTGTCAAACGCAGACCTCATTTGCAAGCAAGCAAGCTGGCCAGCCAGCCTCGTTACCGTCTCAATCCTTTATCACCCCTGTCTATCCGTCGGCTTTCCCTTAGGGAAAGAAAGGAGGCGCACAGGAAGAAACGCTTAGTGTGAAAGGGACTCGTTGAGCTGCTTCGAGGTGAAATGGTATCGAACGCTGTGATCAGTCCTTCAGAAGCGAGCTGAGATGTGCTTTCTCCGCCTCAACTGTCTCCGCAAGGCATGTAGCATATTGACGGATGACAAACCTGCGCGTTAATCAAGTGTTTGCTGCATATGATTGGCTTTCTGAAGCATATTATTTTCTTCTAAAACTCCGAATATTGAAATGGCGCTTATCTTTGCATCTCTAGGGGGAGAATGGAGGGAGATCTTCTTCACGGGAAAGATTGCCGGTAGTTTCGATCGCTTGAGCTGGAACTACGATCGTCAGTGGAATGCTTCTTTGTGCGTGCCCGCTGGAAGTTGGAGGTTATAGGAAAGATCTGCTTCTGGGTGACTGATCAATTCGTGGTCGATTTGCAGATGGCATCAGGAATGCAGCCCGCATCGAAAATGAATCCGGTGCATACGGCAGACACTGGGAAAGGGCAGGGTCAGGGTACACACCATCAAATTGTTCACGGATTCTCACTAGTCAAAGGGAAATCCAGACATCCTATGGAAGATAAACATGTAGCGGAGTTCAAGCGCGTCAAGGAACATGAACTTGGGCTGTTTGCTATTTACGATGGTCACTTGGGTGATAGTGTGCCAGACTACTTACAGCGGAATCTTTTCGACAACATTCTTAACGAGGTATTAAAGTGGACTACCTTGAAAGGTTTTAGCGCAGATCGTGTCATCTTTCTCAGCTTTTAGTGCGATTTACCAAGAGGTTTGGTGCTTCGCAACAAAACGGGCCACAGGAGTATGTAGCAGGGCAGCGAACTTGGACATTCGTAATGTGGAAGCACCAGGAGAGATCTTGAGCTTGTAGCGAGGAGTTAGGGACGAAGTTCGGGTTCCTCACCTTTTCTAGTGGAGTCTCACTCTTATCTCAGAATTCAGTTGGTAGGGGGATGGAGCCACTGGTTGTGGTCAACGCCGTACTGTAGAGTATATTTTGGTTATCCACATTCGAAACAAGTCCTCTTTCCCCTCTATGGGAGGTTGGGAAGTGCACAAGATGGCCCTTTCTGATGTGAGGGAGGAGTCAGATATCGACTAATACACTAAACTTCTGACCTCATAAGCGAGACCCAGTACGTCTTGACTTCCTTCTCCCACAATTGTACTGATTTTGTTTCGTTGTGGGCTGCCTCTGCAGAGTGGATTCTGGCAGAATCCTGCGGAGGCCATGAAGAAAGCGTATCTGAATACAGATACTACTATTTTGGATAAAGCTCCCGTCTTGGGGGTTGGTGGATCGACAGCAGTCACAGCGATCTTAGTTGATGGGAAACGTTTACTCGTAGCCAATGTTGGGGACTCAAGGGCTGTCTTGTGTCGAAGTGGAACTGCTATTCAACTGTCCGTGGACCACGAGCCAAGCGCGGAAAGGGGAAGCATTGAGGTCAGAGGTGGCTTCGTTTCAAACATGCCTGGTAGGTGCTCATTTCTCTCGTGTATAAGTCTTGAATCAAAGACGGAAATATTTGAGAGCGCCGACATTGGTTGACTCTCATGCATGTGTAGCTATCATTTGTGGCACTGATTAGTTGGTGAATTTTTTACCTCTCAAGGAACGTGGAGTTTTTCTCGGTGGAGACTAGGTGGTTCCATTGCATCGTGAGATTGGTAATGTTGTCTTAGTGGTTTTTCTCATTAGCTAATGTGAGGGGCACTCCTTCTCTATCCTATTGTCTTTTTACCGTGCTTCTAATTCGTTTATGGAGTAGATTCCTCTACACTTGAAGGACACATCACTAGTTTTGAATGTTATATCCATTTAGTTTGCGGTAGACAACAAAAGGCCCGTTGAAGTGGTCAAATCTGTTGAAAGGTGATGCGGTTTACTTTATGCACGTATTTTAATCTGTCGGTTGCACCGCAGGGGACGTACCTCGAGTTGATGGTCAACTTGCAGTAGCTCGTGCGTTCGGTGATAAGAGTCTAAAAGTTCATCTCAGCGCCCAACCGGACATAGCCGAGATCAGAATCGATCAATATACAGAATTTCTCATTCTAGCCAGTGATGGTCTTTGGAAGGTTAGGGATTATAAGTTTAACCTTCACCCTCCATTGCCCAAGATTCGCTATAAGCGCTTGATTTGTTTGATGTGGGATCTTGACAAAGATGTTCAGAGTGTTTCTGAATTTGAAGTGCTACTTACGTGCAGGTCATGAAGAATCAAGAGGCAACAGACCATATACGGAGAGTTCGAGACCCCCAGATTGCAGCGAAGATGTTGACCGATGAAGCCCTTGTTCGGAAGAGCAAGGATGATATATCATGCATTGTTGTTCGATTTCAATAAGGTTATGTGCCTGCAAAATCCCATTCTTTTTAGGTGATCCCTTTATGCCATACTCAAATTTCTGAAGTCTGGCAGAAAGTTGTCTACTTTTTTGGCCAAACCGAAAGAATCAGTCAGAGAATGACCAGGTTTATGGTTTTTTGTAAATATCACAGGTTGAAGCTTAGTTGAACATTTCCCCAATATATCATATGTTCATCTGCAGATACTCGCCCATTCCGTTGGTGGAACATCCCAATTAATGTCTGACTAAGAAATTTTAGTGAACTGCATTGCCATCAGTTCGATTGCCACAGTATTTCGTGTCTCCTAGAGTGAGAAATAACTGATGGTGGGTGTGAGGTTTTTGTGGATCATGGAGCCCCGCTTATAAAATGCTTGCATGTACTCGGACCTTGGCAACATTGTGGTTGCACTACTCGGCTCTTACAGTAAGATAGCGAGTTTGTAAAGCATCTGATTTCCGAGTGATGAATACTTAATGTGAGTTGTGAGAACGTCACTTTGCGTTCAGGAGCACCAAATGATTGATGCCTTTGTGGAAATCTCTTTTCTAATGACTTCATTAGAAAAGAGAAGATTTTTGAAGCCTTCATGGATTTATGAAGTTATTTTGCTACAGCATTTGGTTGTCTCTGAGATGATGCTGGATAAGTGAGTGTTAGTGCAGTATAAGGCATTTACTCATTTATCACTTTCCCTTTCCAGGCACGTCTTAATTTTTCGCTTTTCAATTCTCTTTCGAGCTAATACGATGAGTGAAAATGTTTCAGCGTGAAACATTTCTCTCGCGCTGAAGAAAATTACTTCGTGCGCTTCGCTGTTCCTGTAGCCGCAACTGCATTGATTATCCTTTGGAACGACTCTCTGATCAGAGATTTTTCCCAGTCTCCAAGTTGTTATTACAGAAGCCTTCATATCCTTCTTCGTGCAGATGTTCTCTCAACGAGAAAACATCGACAAAGATCTATATGGCGCTCGTGTATATGGTAATTGAGCTACGCCACACGCAGGGATCTGGTTAAATTCAAACTAGAAGGATGGCCGAGAGCCTGTATGGATAGTTGTGGCGTCGATGTTGTTTGATGATCCACCGACTCTTCTGGTCCTACAGATGCGTTGGCGAAGTCTCTTGCCAGTTCTTGTATGGATGTGTCGTTGGCTTCATCACACCCTGCATCAATCGTTGGTCCTCAACTGCGAGATCTACATCTCGAAGGATTGATGTCCTTATAGCTGCGTGAAACTCTAGTCACTTCTGCGAAGTGTACGAATGGTCATCCGCAAATCCCTATCGACTCTCAACCAACTTCTTTTGGACCAAGTCCAGTAAGAGTAACAACACGTTAAACCTTGTGTAGTGAATCATCGATAGCCTGGTTCTTTTGCACCAAAGTATTGATTTAAAGACGAACGGTCGCATATGGGCATGGAAATGTCGGGAAACTGATAGAAAGGGCATTGTGCATGGTATAATTGAGTGACCCAAGGGTTAGCAATTTCACTGAGGGCAACATGAGGCTCCTATCTGGCTCCCTTGTTTGGAAGCATTTCTCTAGTGGTGTCGCCAAATGTGCTGGTATTCTGTAGAGAACTCTTTGGATAGAAGCTTGAGAATAGGGTCTACTAACTCATACAGGCAACTCTGGTGGGAGTATTCTAGTGAATCCTAGGTGTGGACCTGGACATCCATCCCCTGTCCCTCAGACTTGACCTGTGCATCTCTCTACCCAGCTTATCGGACTATGAGCTGCAATGGCGACCATAGTGTGAATCATGGGGCAAGATGATTTGTTTACTTCAGCGCAGTACGGAAAGAAGCACTCGGATCTGCCTTTACTCTGTGTACGGTTGCAGCATACGGGTGGTTGTAGGTGGAGGATCGGAAGTTATGTGTGAAACAGTAGGTAGGTAGGGAGAATGAGTGTGGGAATGAGACAACTGTGTTCTGTAAGTCTCGGAACGGATGGTCGCTCTAATTATGAAATTTGCAGCATCCATTTCCTCTGGTCATACTCATTATTAGTACGAAAACCATGAGGAATGCACTAACCGGCGAATATGTGTGACCAACGATGAAGCGTTGAATTGTAAGGTAATGAGCAAGATGTAGTTCATCCTTCCAACTGAAAATTCTACAGCACGGTTAAACAGGAACACCGACCGTAAGTTTTGCCTTTCGTCAGAGGATATAGCGAACTATACGAACGTGACTACCCTACAATATTCATGGTCAAAGTCTGCATGCCTCCTTCTGCCAGCGTCATGAATCTTGACAAAGTCAATGTCCTTTAAACTATCTGCAACAATATCTTGCAGTTTTTCGGTCCTAAGTTTGAAAATGAGAGCTGCCGCTCTGCTTTTGTCAGACTCCATCGTCTACGTAATTCTCGCCAGTAGTCCACTTCACTGACCACTTGGTACACTTAGCACGACTTTAACAAAAGGTTCATGTACGGTCGAGTTGTTGAGTTCGGATTCCGTGTTTCTGTCCTCAAAGTAATGTCCTCGAAGGCGGATGGTAGTTTCCATCACCATACCGTCTGTTAGTTTACAGTAGGACCCTCATATTATTTTGTCCTTTTACAGGCGACAAGCCTCACGAGCCTGAGAACGAGTTCTTCGTTTTCACGTTTTCCACTTCCCCAGATTTCTCATATCGATACTATCCGGATCTAGCCCCATTTAACCTCTTTTGTCCCTCCCTTTACCGCTTGATGGGGTCTTCCCATCCTTCATGAGTTCTACGTGGTCGCCTTTCCCTACCTGATGTTCTTGACCTCTATGGAAATCTCATCTAGTATCTGTATTATAATATTCATAAATGAAGCATATCCATTCTGATTAGTGAGAAATCTGGATGCAAACTGGACTCCTAAACGCCAGTGGTCGCTTGAAAGCTGAATATCAACTGTCGGATACTCTCTTCGGCGGTTCCGTAGAAAAGTGAAGTTTTCATCCGCTGTCAACATGTGGCCTATGATTTCCACTGTTGTTTTCTCTTTAGATATAACGGCATTCTGTCAGAAGCTGTGCGGTGTAACTAAAAGTCTTCCGCTTGTTCAAAACTGCATGACGCCAGTAAACCAAGGGGCATTGGACTTTAACAGGAGAAAGTGCGTGGAACGATCATGGAAGGACTCGAGTCCCCACCACAAGGGACTGGTGGATTAGTCAGACATGGATCAACTCGAGTACAGCCCTGCTATCGAGGATTTGCCATCCTTGTACAGCATGATTTACCCATCACCACCACAGGTACAATTCAAACGTTCTAGTTCGTAATATCTAACACACTATTGATTTACAGTACTATATAGTCGATACCCTTGTCAATAAATGACCTACAAGCACCGGGACGTGGTCTACAACAACTGGTTACAACAACATAGACTTTTCATGATGTTTGAATGAGAAGAGCTGATTGTCAATAGGACACAACCCGATGCAGTCAAACTGCTATCATCTTAGAGTTTGTTCAAACCGCTTCCATGATAAACCATGGGTTGTTCCAAATACCTGGTATCCTGCAACAACCAAATCTGCTTAGGCTGAACATTGTTGTTGCTATTCCACACCACCTGTGGTGAAGCGTGAGTCTGACATAAAGACAACGATCGTTTATCTATTACATAAAGATGGACAGGTTGGGACAAATGTAAGGCACATGCCCCGATACTCCAGAGACCCGGCTGAAAACGTTCCATTACAGTTCTCAGACGACAGCCTATGTCCAAGCGGCCTGTTTCAATCCTCTGTCTAATAGACTGAAATAAGTCCAACTACTCACTGTCATGCTTGTACAATATTTTCAATGAAGGCGAATACTTTCTGTAGGGGTAGTAGTAGTGTTAACTATATTTCTCTGCAGAAAACGTCCAGATCTTTTTTTGTTGTGGAATTACTGGGACATTGGTATTGAAGAGGAAGCTGCAACTGGCAATAAAATAAGATCAAAAAAATTGTTCTTTTGAAATTGGCACCTCAGATCTACACTTTTGGATAAAGTAAAAGGAGACCGCTTAGGATAACAAGAACGATCAGAAGACCCATCAAGCCGTAAAAGGAAAAAACATAGCGGGTAAAGTGGTAGAGAAAGGAGAGCGCATCAGGAACAGGAAGGATGGGAAGACCCCATCAAGCTGTAAAAGAATGAGACAACAACCCCTAAGATATCAGAGTTATGTGAGTAGTATGGTCTAGAAGAATGAGACAACAACCCATTAGATATCATAGGTATGTAAGTAGTATGGTTTATGGTATACTCCTGTAACATCCAAAAGAACATCACCTAGTATAATTGCTCTCCTATACATATCACCAACCATTGTTCTTTGTGGAACAATGGACACAAATTTCTAAAGTATAGAGTGAAATATGAGAATGAGAGTAGTAACCTTTGACATCTAAAATGATATACCTCACACACTCGATGACAAATGTATCAAATGTCGCATCCATTCCAAAGCTAAAGGAATCAAAAGGTGACTTGGGCATATACCTCTACACTTGGAAACCTTGTCTATTGTCATCCCACTCACCGCCTGATCTAGGAATGTCAGTGATCACTCCCTGTAAAACACATGTAATATCTTTTGAATAAAGAAATGTAAAATTTCAGATGTCTATGTTGCAGCACTATGACATGTGCAGCAGACCATAGTACAGATGGACAGATCAGGCCACTAATACTATCTAGTTTCCCAACTAATAAAATTATCTCAGAGTGTGTGTGTGAGAGAGAGAGAGAGAGAGAGAGAGAGAGAGAGAGAGAGAGAGATATATATATATATATATATATATATATATATATATATATATATGGATCTAACTGGACAAGCGTTTATTGAATGAGGAGTAACCGTTTGAACAAGAACAATAATGAGTGCTACCTTCTAATGAAAATTTTATTAAAAAAGGATTGATTCTTTACTTTCATCATCCTTTTCTCAATAGTGCTTTGCTTGTTATAAAGTGTCAAAGACATCCAATATAAGAAGAATTTTCATTTTTCAAAGTGGAGAGTATATCAATATGGAATTAAAAGACACTTTTATCATGAGACATTTCAGAGGTCAACCAATTATTTTTTCTTTGATAGAAAATATTCAAATTTTATTTTTTATAATCTTAAGAGGTACTTCAAGAATATGTATCTCAAGAGTAAGGTTGGTTGATTTTTTTTCAAAATTTTAGTCGATTGGACCTATATAAATGAGATCACATCAAAATTGTTGATCACTATTTTCACTAGTACAAACTTCTTTCTACAAGCAAACTCCTTGTCTACCTCACGATATTTTGTTATCTCTTTTAGAAGGTCTAGGTGCACACTAAAATACAATAGCTGGTGGAAGTGGTTGAGATATTTCTCCTTCTCTTCTTTCATTAGGAGGTTCATTTCTATATATAAATACAAAATGAAAGAGGCTACAATTGTGATTGCACCTTTGTTCATGTCTTCAAATAGTTTGTTTGCTTGTTCTCAAAAACTTAGTGCTCAGCTTATGGGTTCCCCATGTGTAAAGATTGGAAGAAGATTGATTGGTGTAGGTTGTTCATTTGGATCTAAATAGTTTCATGATCATCTCCATGATGAATTTTTGCATAGGATTTTTGAGATCGTTTATCTTTTATTTATTAGTCAATTTTCCTAAATGAACAAGTTTACTATGTTTGCTTTGAGGCTCTTGCTAGGATGACCATGAGGAGTGTCCATATACATTTGGCCAAAGTGCAAGTACTCAGATCCTACCACTCATTGGCAATGTTCTCCTATCCACAAAACATAATTTTCTCTCAAGGTTTTGATGCTCATATTGGTTTATCTTGGATCTCCTCTAGTAGGGATAATGTTTAAAAGACTCCAATCCACAAGAAGAATTCAAGTTTCCTACTCCATATGTAATCTGATTGGCAGTATAGGCCCCACTCAAAAATTTCAAGAGAATTATAATCAATCTCTATAATTTTCCTTGTCTTGCCTTGCCTCTCACTTCTATTGTAAAAGACCAACAAGAGAAATAGGAGAATGGAAGATTGGACTGAAAGATCACATTGGGACTCTTGAATGAGGGAAAATCCTAAAGCCTAGCATGAGCTTAGGCTTTGGTATTTATAAGGAAGCATACAAGACTCTTGAAAAGCTTCTCAAGAAGCTTCCTAAAAGCCGCCTTCTTAGTGTGCAAGTCAAGCTGAATGAGTAGCTTCTCAAGAACCTTCTTTCTAGAAGTTGCTTACTTGGCATGCAAGCTAAGCTAGTTGGGAAGCTTCCCAAAAAGCTTCTTTCTAGAAGCCACCTACTTGGAGTGCAAGGTAAACTAGCCAAGATGTTTACCAAGAAGCTTCATCCTAGAAGTCACCACTTGGCATGCATATTATCAAATACTTGGAAGGCATCAAGAAGCCTCTTATGTGCTTCCTGAATAATCCTTCTAATTCTTAGCTAATTTTGCCTATTTGCTACTGTGTTAGTCTTAACTAACTCATCAATAACCTCCATATTGTTACATCCATGGTATGTATTTCCATCATTGGTTCTTTGATGGCAAGAATCTACTTGTTTCCAACACTCTTTTCACTCTATTGACAAAAGCAAATCCTTCCAAGGGCCAAGATAAATTCTTGCATCACAAAACTTTGAGAAATTGAAAATTGTAAAGTGAAAGATCTTTCTTGTAAGGTGAAAACACCTTTTTGTAATTTTGTCACACTTGTTTGTCCTTTAGCTTTTGGGACAATTGTGATAGGTCATAATCAAGTCCTACAAGTATGTTTTCCAATATGCCCTAATCAAAAATCAGTTCTTTGGCAACATATTTATATGGAGTGCATGAATGTGTATGGCATGGCATAGTGTGGAGCTTTATCTGATGGTGGAAGTTTTTATGGATCAAACTTTGTATCCACAGAACTTTATAAAAAACTATGTTTATAAACTTTATAAAAAAACTTTGTAAGGATCATTTGTATCAAATGCTTCTTACTAGCAATAGGAGTCATAATACAAACTTGCAACTTCTATTTTGTGAAGTTATATGAACAAGAGGATTTGTGTCTTTGTTGAGCATTTTGATGAGCATGATTGGAATTTTCTTGTAGTTTGTTTTATCATCCTAACATTGTGAGGGGTTTGTACATAGACTTGTTATATTGAGATTCATATTGGTATCTTAGTTATGCTTTAATTGAAGTTACCCTATAAAATCAACTACAAAAAATTGCTCTATCTAAGTAAAGATGGGTTACCAAATACCCCTCTCCTCAAATGTGAACATCCCTACAAACATAAAGTGCATCACTCAATACTATCCTAAGGTTCAAATTTTTTTAATTTTTAACTTATTTAACAATGATATTTACAAACAAGCCACACATTCAACATAGTGGCAAAGATATTACTTGCTAAATCAAGAAACTATACTGACCCATTCTTGTAAACCTTATCTACTTTATATGGGCACATCCATCATAAATAGAGTTTATTTAGAAAAGACCTATACCTATTATCATATAGGTGCACTAGATTGCCATTTAGTTATGTGCATGTGATAGATCTTCTTGTCATGATACTCTTTCCTTTGTTGTTGATGCTCCTTCATGGTCATATAAGAATCATTTCTCTTCTCTTCTAAGAAAGTCAATTGCTAGATATGGGCATCCTTACTATCTTCTTTGGACATTTGGTCTTCATAAAGACTTCTATAAGTTGGTATATTAAATTTTACTAACAAGATTGAACGTAACTCATATGTAAGGAAGTAAGAGGTTTGATTTGCAATGATCTTCTTTGCAGTACAATATGTGCACAAGGTTATGAGTAACTTTGTATCCCAATTGTAAATGTAGTTCACTATGACCTTGTTGAGTATCTTGCACCGCAAGTCATTACCTTTCTCTATGAAACTATTTCCTGAGGGTTATACCATTTCCTAAGAGTTATACGGCATGGTCTTCTGGTGCTCAATCTAGATGTACTTTGTGAAGATCTCTAGTAGATTGTCCAAGAAGTGTACTACTCAATTGCTTACAAGCTCTAATGGACATCCATATCTAGAGATGATGTTGCAAAAGAAGAATGCTACATCAATATCAACATCATCTCATAGTGTAGCTTTGGCTTCTACCATGTTTGTGGCATAATTTGTGTAGACCAAAATGTATCTTCATCATGTGGTCTTCATAGCAAGCTGGATTGGTCCTACAAAGTAAATTCCACATTTTTTGCTAATAATGCTAATAATGAATAGTGATGATGGTAGAATCGGTCGTGATGGCCATTGTGATGTTGGTGTTGGATGTCTTGTTTGACATGCATCACATCTATTGATGTATTGATGTATATCTTTATATGTGGTTGGCCACCAGTACCTGATCATCAAGACCTTTTTCATGATATTCTTGAGTGAAAAATATCCTCCTCCAACTTCAGAGCAGAGGGCTTGGATGACTTTCCTACTTTGTACAATTCTAAACAACACCGTAGAACTTCATCTCCACCCAACTTGAAAAAAATGTTTGCTTTGAACTAGTAGGGGCACATTTTATGCTAGAACACCACTTGTTGCTCAAGAGCAAATCTTATAGTGCATTGTAAGACACAAAGGCACATGTAACCAAGAACAAGCCTATGTACTTGGAAAAGGTTCATGAACATTATGACATTATCATGCTCAAATATTGGGATCTTTTCATTTAATTTCTTTCTAAGAATTAAGCATATTTTATGCTCAATCATTTCTTATATATCTGTTCACTTTTTATAATTAAAATTTTTATGAGTTCAAAATATAAAATTATTTAAGATTCCAGACAATTTAGTAATGTGAAAATTTAGGTTTAATAGCCAAATTACAATCAAAGCAAAAATTAATTCAAAGTAAACTCAAATTGTTCTCTATTTATTTTTTAATCTTAAGCACTTCTATATTCAATACTATATCAGGTTTAAAAGAACATACTGTTGTCTACATAATTAAATATTTAGGTAGAATAAAAAACTTTATTAGACATACATTTATTTTTTATTTCCTAAATAGAGAAATTTTATATGACAATGTAATATAGTGAGGATTATGAATATAGTTTGAACTAGAGAGACTAAACTTGAGAGTTTGTATTAATTTTCACTATACTCCATTGTCATATAACATTTTTTTTTCTAGATAAAGAAATGTTACATGACAATGAATATAAATAGGATTAATGAGAAATACATAAATTTGTATGATAATCTAAGTAAGAAGCAATACATGCTTTGTACACTTCTCAATGATGAATGGGGAAAGTCTAAACTATAAACCCTTCACATAAAGTTGTTAATGCTATTGATTTTCCTTTCAAAAAATTTAAATCTATGGTTTGTTTCCTTCGTTCACATATTGAGAATCAAAATTTTCTTCTTTCATGTTTAGACTTTAATTCTTTGGTTTTTGCACTAATAATAACAGTTTCTTGTTGTATACATTCTCTCTCTTCTAATTCTTATTCCAATTCCATTGCAAATTCATGGACCTAAAGAGCTCTTGAGCATGATATCATCCATTCCTCTTTCCTCAAAGAGCAAAAGCAAAGTAAAGATATAGGATAGATTTAGGATGATTTCAAATCACTATATTCAAATGTCAGATTATTTAGATGAAGAAAATTTCAATCATATTCATGGTATAACATTCACTAAACCTATGCAAAAGAGCATGACAACTTATTTTATGAAGTATACTAGAGGATTCTTGAGTCAAAGAGTGAAGAGAAGTTATAAAAGAAGGCTAGATAAATGGAAACATAAAATTAAACAAGAATAGAAAGATAAATACACAAGGAGAGTCTCACCAAGAGGGAACTCAAATAGATAAAGAGAACCATAAAAGAAAATTTAAATAATTTAGACCCTTATTTTGATAGAATATACAATACATTAAGATATTAGCTAACATTTCTCCACTTTGTAGAGATGAAAAGGCTAAGAGATGAGGTGGATGTCATAACATTCATGGGACAAGTTGAAGAAGGTAGATCAAACTCTAAAGGCAAAGTTGAAGTTCAAGAAATGAAAAACCTTCTTCTTCCTTTTTCCAAGTGTCTTTAATACATAAGGTTTTAGAGGAGGAGACTAAATTCACTCACTTTAAATCACCTAATTTTTAAATAGTAAAGAGTGAAATAATCATCTAGATATAGATTTCATGATATTCTTTTGGGGTGAAATCTCCTAGAGACCAAGACCACAAGGTGGAACCAAAGAAAATAGAAAGAATTTTTTAAGTCTATTCCAGACTAGGACTCATTTTTGTAGCTTTCTCAATTGATATAGCAAGTCATGTAAAATTGACAAGTGAGTCAATGCTCTAGAGAAGTTTAGATACAAAAATTGAAGCTCAAAAACGTAACCAAGATATGGAAGAAAAAGGGTAAGTAGTAGCACAAAAGATGATGCTTTTGGAGAAATGTAAAACAAATATTGAGAAAATGATATTCAAGAAACAAAGTCTAAGTCAAAAAGGTTCCACACAATTACTCTAGATAAGCTAAAGTAAGTAAATCTCTTAAGGAGATTAGAAGTACTGTAAGCATAATTTTGGAGGTAGATACTTATCCTCCTCCTAATATGTCTACTAATGATCCAAAATTTCTTATTTGAAATTACACCACTTGCACTTCATGTGCAAAAAATAGCAACAAGTACATGTATCCTAGTGGATATGAGGTATATGTATCATTTTGAGTAAATCAAATATCTTTAAGTGTCTAATTTTCTCTCATATATTTTTCTTTTGCCCTTAAGCCATGGGCATTCTTTTGTAAGCAATTGGTCTATGCTTTAGGATTTCCTTATTTATACTAGGGTACACTTTGGAGACCAAATTTTTTTTATAGTTAATCAAATATGCATGAAGATGTATTGGTATGCAACAATGTGCACTTCTAACACTCCAAGGTGCATTGGTAGTCATTGGAATAAATTGGTGTGCTTATAGTGTGTGCTTGTATTTTGCTAGTGTTTTGGTGAATTTTCAGAGTAATTTGAATTATATAAGTGATTTTGAAATAAATTTTAAAAGTGATTTGTTGTGCAAGTATATCTGATGTATAAAGAGAAACCTTCCTATAAAATAAGAGGTGATAAGTGATCAATGTGCTATACAAAAGAAAATACATTCTAATACTCCTTGTCTACTTTCTTGATTATCATGATGAGATTTAGTTTGTGAGAAAGGTATAAATTCTTGTCTCTAGCTAAACATTTTGGCATGAGATCAATGACCATGATTGTAGTGGGAATATGGAAAATGACATTTCCTCCACTATCTAATAAGTCTTTGGTATAATGGTATCTAATATGTTTTGAATGTTTGAGATTCCTTTGATTATTGACTTGTGCTATTGTGCTTTGGTCATCACAATATAATGTGTGGATCTTATTTCAAAATTCAATTCTTGTTATAAGCTTCTTATTGGGACAATGTCAGTACTAGTGTTGGATATTCCTTATGTTCTACTTTTGTAGTGGATAGAGCAACAAACTTTTATTTGTTGGATGTCTAATTTACAATCCCACTAAATAGTCGAAAACATTAGTTAAAATTAGATTTTATGATGTCTAGGCATTTAGCTTCATTTGTTTCAAAAAACCCAAGGAACTCATTTGTGTCTTCTTTTCTAATGAGTTCAAGTCCAAACATGTGTAAGTAGCAAAACTACTTTTCATAGTTTTAAATTGAGCAGTTCATGGATTGGACATAAATTGAGATATTGTGCTCACAATGTTAGATATGTCAAGTTATAGTACATATCATTGCCCACTTCAAGCTTCCCTAAGCTACTTGAAAAGTTGTGCATTCAATTTTTACTTTCTCTACTTGTGTATTAGGAAATTGTAACTTTGTTACTTTTAGTCTTGGTACCAAAGATATAATGGTTGGTTTACAATTGGACATGTGTAATTTATCAATTTTCTCTTGCAAATAATTTTCTTGCAGTCAACCATATCCATCCTTATTTTCTATTACAATATACTTGCATTTCAAGATATTGATGAATTTCTTAGATGTACCATCTTAAAAGCAAAACATAGCTTTTGTTTTACAAACATGATCAGCTCAATAAAAACTCATGAACATACAATTGTCTACGTAGAGTACTCAATATAAATGTGCATTGGCTCCATGATAAATGTAGATATTTTGATTTACATTTGTTTGATTGGAGCCAATTTGACTATGAGTTGGCATGTCTCTCACTTAGGATTAACCTTTGATGGCTATTATGGTAGCGCACCATGGACTAAGAAGGCAAGGAACTCGAACTCCATCATACTCCTCCAAGGCTAGCACTCCAAGACTCAAGTCATTGCTCACTAGAGAACTCAATGAGAGAGAGATTAATGCAAATGAAAGGATGATGGGGACCTCCTCGCTCCCAGTTTATATACTTGTGAAATATTTATGCATCTAAGTTACTACTTACTAGAGTAACTCAAGTTATGAAGGTAAAAGTCAAATAGAATCAAAAGTCTAAAGGAATATCTATACTCATTGTAATATTCTTCTAAGCATGTGGTCTTATCTTGACCCAACTACTAAGTCAAGGATTCCTTCATATGTATTATCCTTGGACTATAGAAGAATCTAAAGGAATTTTTTTTGTGAGTCCAAGAGTTCTCAACTCTTTCCTCAAAGCCAAACACCTAAGAATAATATAAAGTCAATACACTAGAATCCAAAATAGTTATGTTCATCTTTTGCACTTCTTCTAAAGTAAGATCCCCTCTATCTTAATTATGACTAACTTTAGCTAATCATGACTAATTTAGAACTATCCTTTATCTCTATATAGATAATATCTCTCAAGTACTTGTAATACCAAACTAAATATCATAATAGCCCAAATGGGTGTTATATTTACGCCCGAACTAAGATTTCACTTTGTCCTTGAAGGAAAGGTCTCTCTACCTTCTATGATACATCTTCAACTTATCATGATTCTATCAAAGTGTCTTCCTCCCAACTCCTTGAGATCATAACTGTAATTGCCCCACACCTTCTCCATTATGAAAAGTCCAAAGTACTTAGGCAAAAGCTTCTTTTGCACTCTCTTGAATCAAATGGAATCAAACAACATTACTCAATCACCTTCTTCTTGCCTTACCTCTTGTCATACCTCTCCTTTTGTTTCCTTGGTGCTTTCTCCACTCAAACCATAACAACTATTCTTGCTTCCTCCAATTCCATGAGTTTTCCTTCAATGCTCTAGGATCAACCCACTTGGTAAGGTAATCAGTAACTACCATAATGTGCCAATTTTTCCTTGGGGTTCTATTGAGAAGACCTACAAAGTCAATTCTCCACTTCTCTACAAGTCCTAGCAGTAGAATTGATCTAAGAGGTGGAATGGAAGTAGACTTTCTAGCAAAAGATTGACAAACATTACAGATTTTGCAATAATCAAGACGTTCCTTGAAAATCCTCCTCCAATGGTATCTTGCATTTAGAATCTTGAAAAATATCACCTTTCCTACAAATTTTCCCCTATACAATAAACCTTCATGAAACTCCTTTTATGAGTAGGATAGACTCCTTACCTTCTACTCTTCAAAGTAAACCATCTGCTCTTTGGTGAGAAAGAATATACTCCACTATTATGTAAGGTCTAGATCTTGATGCAAGGGCCTTCCTCTTTATAGCATGCATCCCTTCTAGATAGTTACCTCTTGTAATAAATTCCATAATCTCCTTGTACTCCATTGAAAACTCTTGAGTGGTTGAGATTGTCATGAGCTCCTCATCCGAGAAGGAATCACCCACTGGTTCAATTCCATCATGATCATAGGCACTAGATAACAAATCAGCATTTGCATGTTTCTTCCCTGGCCTATCTTCAGTGGTGTAATCATACTCAGACAAGAGTATCATCCACTTTGCTAGTCTCCTTTCCACATTAGGCTTGTTGTGTATGTACTTTAAAACCTTTTGATATGTGACAATGGTGACTTT
This sequence comes from Lunularia cruciata, assembly GCA_948567375.1. Classification (NCBI taxonomy): domain Eukaryota; kingdom Viridiplantae; phylum Streptophyta; class Marchantiopsida; order Lunulariales; family Lunulariaceae; genus Lunularia; species Lunularia cruciata. The sequence goes on along the minus strand of OX419761.1, from coordinate 18,592,383 downwards.
CCTTCCAATCAAGTAGTGTCTTGAGGAAACTTCACTACCAACCCTTCTCTCTTTGTGATTGAGTAGTTCTTTAATCCTAAAACTATCTATCTACTAGCATAAGCTATTGGATGATCATGCTCATCTTGGTCTAATTGACTAAGAGTGTATCCTATAACTACATTGGAAGCATCAATGTGGAGGATGAAACACTTACTCCAATCAGGTTTAGCAAGAATTAGAGCCATAACAAGGGATTGCTTGAGCTCTTCAAAAGCTTTGAGAGCCTCCTTGTTCTCCAAAATCACCATGTATTCTACACCCTTCCTTATGTAGATGGTCGATGCATAAGCCTTGTTGGAAAATGAAAAGATGAACATCCTATAATACCCAACCATGTCCAAGAATTGGTGTAACTTTTTCAAGCTTGAAGGGAATGGAAGGTTTGAGATTTTCATCACCTTCTTAAGATCAATTGCTATTCCATCCTTAGAAATGATATGCCCCAAAAGTAGACCTTCTTCACAATTGAAATGCACTTCTCCAGTTTGAGTGATGCATTGCTTCATCTAAGCATCACAAGACCTTGATTAGGCGCTCAAAGTGCTCCTCCTTGCTCCCATAAACACAAAAGTCATCAATGAAGTCTTACCCACAAATTTCTCAATGAAAGGTTCCAACACCTTGTTCATGAACCATCAAAATGTGATACAAAGCCTAGAAAGCATGACCTTGCAAGCATAAGATCCTTAAGGTGTGGTGAATTTGGTGAGTTTTTGATGCTTTGGTGCAATCTTGATTTGGTTATATCCACTATAACCATTTCCAAATCCTCCCATGACCTGCAACCTCTTCCAAGATCTCATCAATGAACAGCAAATGGTAAAAGTCCTTCTTAGTAATAGCATTTAGCTTTTTATAATCCACACATACCCAAAGCTTGTCATTCATTTCTTCAAAATCACAATTGGAGACACTCATTCTGAATTCTACACCTCAAAGATAAATCCAGCCTCCTTGAGTTTATCAATCTCCTCTTTCACAACCAAAACTATTGGTGGACTAATGTGATGTTGATTTTGGTGGATTGGTCTTGCATGTGACTCCACCTCTATCTTGTGCTCTTCCAAGGTGACTTCCTTTAGATCCTTGTAACTAAAAGCAAACACATGGATGAACCTATGCAAAATCTCCTCAAATGTCACCTTCTCCTCTTTGGTAACATTTGGACCATACTTGAGGGTAGATAACCTCTTCTGTATCTCCTCAAGTGTAAATGGTGATTTATTTGGGTCCTTCAAAAGCTCTAGCTTAGGTGCAAAATTTGTAGCACACAAGGGATAAATATTTGAATTAGATTCAAACTCATCCTCCTCCATGGAAATCTCTTCCTCCATGCTTGTGTTCACACTTGAAGCTCCTTCTTCTAAATCTGATTCCCAATAATGAGAAGATGGTGTATCTAAATGTGAAGTGTTGATGGTGTTAGTCACAAGAACTGTAACTCAATGATTTGATGGCCCAATCCTCATGTACTTTGTGCCATCAATCAGTTTTTTTTGTTGCTCTCAACCATGGCCTCCCAAAGAGCAAATCATAGCTTGAATCCTTCAAGACTTAGAAAGTCAAAAGATTTTGAACTCCTATAACTATAGTACCACTTTATCCATCACTTCTATTGGTCAAACTTGTTGGTTGTTTTCCATGCTCACCATAAATGTTGAAGGTCTAGAGGGTGTCATATCCAACTTCTTCATTAACCTCTCTAACATGGCATCCACTGTAGATCCTCCATCAACAAGTGCATCCTTGATGTCGTGACCATTCACTCTCACATCAATCTTGGAGGCATATTTACAAGCCTTCCATGGTGTTGGTTTTGCATCCACCACCCCCTTTGATACTAGAGCTTTCTCTTTTGCTTTCTTCTTCCTCTTGCTCCTTGTAGAACTCAAACCACCTCTAAGCTCCTTTCTCAAGGTAGGATTCAAAGCAATCAATTGGCCCACTATGATATTAGCTTTATGACTACCAACATCCTCCAATATATTGTAGTTCCATTGTTGCTTTGAGATCAAGAAGTCCTCCATCCTCAACTTCTTCCTTAGAATCTTTGTTGTTAATGGTGTTGAGGCACTAATACAAGTGCTCTTAGTAGGCATAGGAGTATCCTTGCTATGAGTAAATCATTGAGAAGGGTGTACATCCTCTACAAAATGAGCTCTCTTCTTTTGTTGTGCCAAAAGATCCAAATTAAGACCTTTGGAGTTTGAGCACTCACCCTTTTCATACTTGCTCTCAACCATATCTGTAGATGATATCCCTTTACCATTGTTTGGATTAGAAGACACATGGATTTCACTTCTTCCTTCTTTCTCTCTATTAGCTCTCTCATAACCCTTTCCTCCATGGTAAGTAGAATTTGTGCATTTCTTTTGGATATGACCTCTTCTTCTACAACCGAAACAATTTCTATCATTGAAATTGTTGGTTGGTTGGCTTCCTTTATATAGATATTTTCCATAACCCCTAGTCCCTCCTCCAACGTTCTAAACTCTCTCTTCTCCCATAGTTGCACTACATTGAGCTTGAGATTTGCAAGTTGTTCTTTGATGGTTTGATGTGGATCTTTTAGTAGAGGTGAAAGAATTGGAGCAACTACTACTTGTGGTGCAACCCTTAACACCAAAGTATCAGAAGTTCCACCATAATTGTAGCCTTGAGGAGGATGCACAACCTCTTTCACCACCAAATCACTCTCATCCACTTCTAAACTCTCCTCCATATGTATTGCAATCTTGATAGCTTCAACCTTGGAAGAAGGTTTCTCATATATCACCTTGCTTCTAATCTATGGTGTCAACCCTCTCACAAAATTTTGGTGAGCATGACTCCTATGCCAATCATAGTAGTCTCCATATCATCTCCATATCATCTCCACTCTTCCTCAACACTTAACAAAACCCAGGCTCTAATTTCTCCATTCTTTCTACATAGACTCTCACTTTCTCTCCATCTCCTTGTTTGAGGAAGTTAATATCACTCATAAATCTCTCATAACTCTCATCTGGAAAAAAAATTTCAATGAGTGCTGAAGTTAAACTCTTCAAAGACTCTTCTTGCCCATCTCTCTCTCTCGCTCTTTTGGTATTCTAACTCATACCATGTAAGGGTTGCATCCTCAAAGAAATCTGATAATAATGAGGCCCACTCATTCTTCCCACTCTCATTGTTTCTTATGCAAGCTTTCTTGAAGGCTCTCACAAAGGCCTCCATATCTTCTCCATCCTTGCCAAAGAAAATTGGAAGTTTCTCCATCTTAGCCCCTCACTATCTTTCTCTTTTCTCTTTATTTTTTTCTCACTTTATAACTTATAGAGCATATACATGACTAACACCATTTGATAATTATCCACCCTATGGAATAAAAATGTTTCAACTTGCTCAAATATTTCTATAGTAAGATCTAATCCTAGAGTGCATATTAATCTAACCTTCATGGATAGTTTATCCATACGTTGAAAGATTATCTCCATCACTAATCTTGAGAACTAGTTGATGAAGGTGGCAATTTTTCTATAGATATACTAAGACTCTCTCCAAGATCTTTCACCCCATTCTCCAAATGTGTTGTTACTCCACTACACTCATGTCCTTTTGGAAGTCCTTCTACTCCACAAACCTCACATAACTCCTTGGTCTTAGATCTCCTCCCTCCCAATCTTGGTGAAGAAGTGCCAACATGCAATCCAAAGTCAAGTAAGCCTCTCCTTGCACTCAATATCTTGCTCTTAGAGGTCATGGACATGAACTTGCCTTATGTCACTTCTCTCAACATAAAAAGAGCTTAGGATCACTCTTTCTTCCAAATAGGTTATGTTTTAGATCCTCTCAACACTCTTTAAATTTTATTCTAAACTCTCTTTTTCTCAAATCAACCCCTACAATCACCTCAAACCCTTGAGTAACCTTGCATAGCCTCAACTTCCACTCTTGGTGACCCTCCATGTTACCAAGATGAGTCTAGACACTCAAACATGCTTTTGGTTGTTCTCACACTCCTCCATGCATGAGATCTCAACTCTCCAGAATTGAGCCCTCCTCACAATGTCATTACATTATCTCAAGTGGTATGTCACAATCCTTTGAAATTTTTCACACTTGATCAAAACCCCAAGGATTCCTTCACTCAAAAAAAATCAGCACTTTTCATCTAGCCATTTGGCCTATGCACCTTTCTATTTAGCACACATATTTTAGATTTGGTCTGAAAACCACACTCCTCACTTTAAAACTCAGAACTTCTTGAGAAAAAACAATCTTTCCTTCATTCTTTGGCCAAAAGGTAGAATACTATGCATTAAATGTTCTTAGAAAGTTTCAAAACAATCCAATGGAAAATGAAGAAATGGTAATTTCTGGACAAAATTCCAAAGAGTGTGTTTGAGAGAACAATTTAGCCTACTATCTTCCAAAAATTCTAGTTCAATGTGTGTAGCAACCCTTGCAACAGTTTTAAGTTTCTCACTTGGAAGATAATCCAAGCTATCTACTATTAAAATTTCAAATCCACATATCAAATTTGAAATTTTACCCAAAATCACTTTAATGTTCAAAATCTACGATCACACACCTTACACAATCTCTCCAAATCCTCTCATGTGTATAGTATGTACAATATCACCTCAAGAATATCATAATGAATCATGGAGTATAAAATGGGTCCAAGCACTCTAAAATATGTTCAATTTTCTCCTCCTTTAATTTTCTCTCCAAGTGATATCTCATAGTCTCCTTTTATCTAATTTAAAATTGAAAATGGAACATTATCTTGCCTTCTAGAGAGATCTTGGCCCCGGGACCAAAAATTTGAGCCAACATGTCTCTTGTGATGAATGTTTGATGGCTATTATGGTAGCTCACCATGGACTAAGAAGGCAAGGAACCCCAACTCCATCGTACTCCTCCAAGGCTAACACTCCAAGACTCAAACCATTGCTCACTAGAGACCTCAACGAGAGAGAGATTGTTGCAAATAAAAGGATGATGAGGACCTCCTCACTCCTAGTGTATATACTTGTGAAATAGTTATACACCAAAGTGACTAATTTTTGGAGTAACTCAAGTTATGAAGCTAAAAGTCAAATTGAATCAAAAGTCTAAAGGAATATCTATACTCATGGGAATATTCTTCTAAGCATGTGGTATTATTTTGACCCAACCACTAAATCAAGGATTCCTTCACATGAGCTATCCTTGGACTATAAAGAATCCAAAGCAAAAAAATTTGTGGGTCCAAGAGTTCTCAACTCTTTCCTCAAAGCCAAACACCTAAGAATAATACGAAGTCAATACACTAGAATCCAAAATAGTGGTGCTCATCTTTTGCACTTCCTCTAAAATAAGGTCCCCCTCTATCTTAGTTATGACTAAATTTAGCTAATCATGACTATGTAAAACTATTTATTATCTCTATATAATTAATATCACTCAAGTACTTGTAATACCAAACTAAATATCACAATAGCACATACATGCACAAATGTGTGTAACAAAACCAAGTATATATTCTTTAATAGCACTATAAGGAAGATTGTTTCCAAACTATATAAGGATTGTTCCACCTACAAATCTATGATTTATTTGTTGATACAAACCCTTTGGAAAGTTATATGGACTCCTTTATTAAGATAACTATTGAGGAAAGAAGTTTTCATATCCATCTTGTATACTTCCAGATTGGATTGTGCCACCAATATTGTAACACCTTTACCTAGATAGATTATCTAGAGGTGGAAATTGGCTTGGAAATATCTTGAAGGATGTTACATATGATGGTCTAATTACATCAGATAGAGGTGTTACCAAAAAATTACTTCCACTAATATGGTAGAGGTCAAAAACATCCTAAAAACTTTAGAGTCAATTTTGGAAATCTAAATAGATGAATTAGGCCTTCAAAAATAAAAGAATACTTCACTCCCTTCTTTTGGTGTGTACACTATTTCTTTCTCCCTCCTTCCTCCTCCCCTCTTCCTTCCTTGTTTGTCTTGTTGATCCTCAAAAGCTTTCTAATAGTACCTCTCTTGTGCTCTTTTGAGCTTCCTATAGGAAGGTTCCCCAAAGATTCCCTTTGGTCAAACTTGTTTGACCAACCAAATAGGACAAGGATTGACATGTAAACAATCCATGCAGCTAACCTAAGGGGGGAGTTCACAAATATCCAATCCATGTATTTGATCCAATGATGTAGCTCTCTTTGAGTGGATCCTTTTTGCTACATAATAAAGACAAGGTGCTCATTTTAGAGCATCAAAGTATTGAGGGATGAAGCCTTGTGTTTCTCTTGTGCTTATTTTATATTTATCTTGGTGTTTCTTCTATCTTTAGAACATTAAAAATATGAACATAATCTAAATAGATATGATTCTTACTATGGGAGAAAAAGTCTCTATTAAGTCTACTCCATATACATGGGAGTAACCTTTGGCCATTAGTATGGCTTTGTATTGATTGACAAGCCATTTGAGTTGTATTTGAGTTAAAAAGCCCATTTCCAACCAACAACATTTTTACTTTTTGGTAATTTAGTCAAGGTCTAAGTGTCGTTCTTCTCTTAAGACAAAAATTTTCTTTGATGACCTCTTGGTATTGATCACTACAAAAATTCTATAGCCTATTTGACTATAGAAGGTATATTATTCTTAGCATCTATATAATTCAACAAACTTTGTTATTGTCTTTGCTTCTGTTCTTTGAGTTATAATTAGTGATAAATTTTGACAAGTTTTCCCATGCATGCTCCTTGCTAAGGTTAGTATGAGACACACACAAAATAGACTCCTCAACAATAAAGTATCATTGTAGCTCTAGAAGCATGGATGTTATTTACACTAGAAGATGCAACAAGCTTCCTCATAGAATTGAGACTTATGGAGCAATTCCTAATAGAGTAGAATTTTTTGTAACGGTAGTAATAAGAGCCGTGATTAGGGAAGATAATTTTCCATGTTAGGGTCTTGTCACAGCAATAGAGAGAGCCATTGATGCAGAAAATTGTTTGACATAAGCAAAAGTGGTGGATTAGGGTTTGCTTGCAATAGTGATGATGGGAGCTTTTGATTGGAAAGATCTTCCAACATAAGCAAAAGTAGTCAAACATTGTATGTAGCTAGAGAGGTAAGGGATCTTACAAAGGTAGCAAAGTGGTATTCAACGATTGTATTGGTGACCTTCTATTGTATTAAATACCTCTAACCATAGTAGATTAGCCTAGAATAGCCAAGGAGGATGCATTCAATAGCTTATGTGTCAAGCTTTGGTTGATAAGCTTTCTCAATGTAAGAAAGTACTATTCCCAAACACTATAAGATGAGATCCGTGAGGTTCATTTCTATACCAAAAGATGTAAGGAGTAGTGTTTTCAAGAATAGCTTGAGAAGGCAAATTATTTTGTAGATAGATGGCAACATGAATTAATTTACCCAACTAGACATAAGAAAATCCAACATACATCAACATTACCACAATGCATTCCCTAAGAATTATGTCCTTTTGCTCTACAATGTCATTTTATTTAAGATTTTTTAGGATTTTGAATTAATATTGAATCCCATGGTGATTACAATGTTAGAAAAAATTTCCAAATTTTTACTCTAGAGTATTATTGAATCAAAATCTCTTGATTTTCTTTCCAAGTTGGTTTTCCATAAGTAATTGTATTCCTTGAACTTGGCAAAGGTTGAAATTTTTCTTGAGATCAAATACACGTAGATGTATCTTGAATGACCATTGATAAAGGTTATGAAATATTTACATATCAAGAAAGTGTTAGTTCTCAATGGACTGGAGATATATATATATATATATATATATATATATGGACAATGCCAAGCAAAGCTATAGCACAAGTGGTGCTAGTCTTAGGAAATGGTTTTGTGATGAATTTTCTTGAGCACAAACTAAGCAAAACGGTAGAATCTAAAGGAAACATGGAGGAAGTCAAAGTACTTGAGACTTGTCCTATAGTTGTTGCATCTCTTAGAAGTTGAATTGTTTGAGTTTCAAATGCATTAACAAAGCTTGAGAGCCTTCCCAAGTAGAGGACAAATGAGAGTCTCCTAGAGTAAAGGTCAATGCTTTAGAAGTCAATGCTCTTGAGTGTTATCATTCTTGAGGATGCCACATTTTGACAAATTTCCAAGCTTGAACAAGCAATTATTGCATATTTCCTTAGCTTTGATATCTCTTTCAGAATTTTTCATAACACATGCTTTGCAATGTATGAGAAATCTACCACATGATAGGTATAATTGCTACACCAAGAGTAGGTTTTTTCTTTAGTGTAGGATTATAATGGTCTTTTTCCCATTGCAATGTATGAAAAATCTACCACATGATAGGTATAATTGCTACACCAAGAATAGGTTTTTTCTTTAGTGTAGGATTAAGATGGTCTTTTTCCCATTGTCAAGATGATTTGAACATCATTAGTACCTTCAATGAAGTACCGACTGTTATTTTCTAGATATATACTTTTTCTATTAAAATTGTTTTGTATTTGATGGAGGTCTAGATGTTGTATGATATATGTTGGATAGCAACATTTATCAACATACCAATTTTTATCACCTTTTGTAGAGATATCATTGTTATTTGTGACAAATAGTCACTAAGTTGTTTCTTAAGACTCTTTCCACTTATTATTGAGGATCCTAGAATCTTATGTAGTTTGAATTTTTTTCTTGCAATAGATAAAATATTAATTTTTTCTTTGAAAAGAAGTTGAACATTCTTCTATAGTCAATTTTTAGTTCTCCCTTCACTTAAATTTACATAATTATTTGAGAGGTCTTCAATTCACATACAACACATCTTGCCTTCTTATTAGAGAAGGTGTACCTCCTCTAATAAAAGACTGCCCGTGTGAACTCCCTCTAATAAAATATTTAAGATCACAATTTTTTTAATAATTATGTATGAGATCTCAAATAGATCAAAATATTTTTTTAAGGTGGGAGGAAGACTACAGAGAAGAAAAGAATGCCTTATTTCTTGAAATTGGTTGGCCAATTGCATTTGATTGATCAAGAATATGATGGAAATTATTGATATGGCTTACCACATTTTCTCCATGTCTCATTCTTAATATGTGTAGTGCATCTTTAATATGGATTTGTGATTTTATATCAATTAAGATATAGATATCATTGAGTTTAGCCCAAGAACAAACTATAGACTTTAGATCCTATTGATGATTCCAAGGTGATTATCCTTGATGAAATTGTTCAAGATGGTAAATGCATGGTCATCTTTACATCATGCAACTTTGCTGCTAGGCATTAAAATAGGAAGAGAGTGCATTGTTCCATTGGAACTTAGAGGAAGAGTTATTGGTTGTTCTTCAACTGCACAATGATCAAATTGGTAAGGTTCTCTATTTTCAAAGATCAGTTTGATCTTATTCTTTCATGTATTGAAAATTTGACCAATGAACTTGGCCAAATGAAAATTATAGCATTATTGTCTTATTCATGTGATTGCAATTCTTTGGTTCTATGCATGATTGTCTTGGACCTATTCAGCTTTAACCTTGATCTTCTCTAATATTATGTAAGAAATCTCTTAAGGAATGCTTTGTCAAGAATAACAAATGAGAACCCCAAGAAGGGAGAGAGAAATTATTCTATCAAAGTTTTTTGAGCCAATGAATTGATAGTGAAAATAGAATTGAGCAGCACCTATTAGCCATCTTAAAACCTAAACCTAAACGTAAAAGGGGTGCCAAGCGGCCATGGTGCTAGATAAAAGACTATATATTTAAAGAAAAGCTACATCTAGGTGTCTAAAAACAAAATTATTTTGGATCGGACTATACTTCCACATGAAAGTACTCTTTTCTAAGTGTCTCAAGAAGAAATGATTCTTAATTGGACTGTAAATCCTCTACTCCAAGTCCAAGATAGTTTCTTATAAAATTTATGCTAAACCTTACATAAATCTATATTATATTGAGTAAGATGAGTAGATGTACACTCTTCTATGCAAAATTTAATGTCTAAACCTCTAAAACTTTATAAATCTATCTAAAAGAATACCCAAGATCTTCCACAAGAAGAGCAAAAATCAACTAAGTTGAAGCAAAAATAAATCTAAGAAGCACCATTAGGATGCATACCACTATTAACCAACAAGAGATCACTAAGAGGTTTTGGCAATATAGATAAATAGTATTATGAATTTATAGAGATATTAAGGAGGTATTCTTGCCTATTGAACAGTAAACTAAGGTCTAAGACTATCCTTCTCTATCTCCCATGATACCATATCAACTAAGATCTACTCAATATTTAATTCGTATCATCTACACCATTAGGAATAAAATCCTGCTCAAAATATGTCTAAAGAGGTATATAATCTCATTTTTACTACATCCATTTATGAATTCATGCAATTGTAACATTGAAAACATTGAGTTTTACAAGAAAGTGTTGCATTATTCACACTCATGCTACTCATTTGCAAGATCATAGCAAAAATCCTCCTCCCCATCCAAGTTCTCATATAGTGCTTCCTGGTTGCTTATGAAACCACTCTCTTACAAATGAATGAGTAATAATTTCACCCACAAAGTTTTCCTTGACCCTTCTACTACTTAGGTGCAAAAGCTAGAACTATAATACTCCTAGCTCACTCCCAATTTCAAGTAGCATAGACTCTATTGAGTTGTAATCCTTTGTGTTATAACATCCTAAGGTGCATATTAGTCATTATAGGCACTTCAGTGGCTTTGAGATAGTTATAAAAAGCTAAGTTAGTAATAACTAAATAAGAGGTATCTCTAACTAGGTTAATATAGCTAAATAAGGAAATGAGTGCTAATGTTAATTGTTAGATACCTCTTAGTGAATTTTAAATAAGATTATATAAGAGTATGATCTCTTCAAAGAACTTTAAATTGGAGTATGATTATTCAATGAATTTTAGATTAGCTAATACTGGAGTAGGACCTCCTAAGGGAATTTCATATTAGATAATGATGAGTTCAATCTACACCTTGGATTTTTCATGGTCAAATTGACTTGGTAAATAGGAGATTTCAAACTTCTATTGACTTGACTAAGTTAGGTTATCTTTGGTAGTAGAGGTAGCTCAAGTGAAGTTTATTTACTAGATCTTGGAATATGTTGTAATTTTTAATTAGAGAAGGTTTTTTTTCCTTTGGAATAATATTGGAAGCTTCTAAGGGAACCATGTGAACCCAAAACCATATGAATGCACATTGAGAAAATATTATTTACCTAAGTAAAGTAATTTAAGTAAAGAATGGACTTTATTGAGTTACAAAAGCATTGACTATAGTAAATTTAGTGAGTATATAAGGAGGTGCTTAGGATGTGAAAGGAATCAAACTCCTTAATGAGCAAGGAGCATAGAGTGAGTGATGGGAATGAGGCTTTGTGAGTAATACTTATATTTGCTAAGTAAAGAATTAGATTTTCTATTCAAGAGTGCAATTACTATAGTATTGATCTTGAAGGAACCTCTAAGTCCATAGGAATTTTTAGGGTATGAAAGAAGAAAAATTTTGTTGAGATTGGTAAAGGCTATTTTGGATGAGCTTTGGTATAAGAGAGTGAATGAATGATATTAATGAAGTAAGATAGATTTGGGGAGTGAGTGGGAATTTACTTATTGAGTTGTTATCCTTAATGGTCTCACAATACCACTTTGTTCTTCCTTCTAGCACATGTGCATACAAAAACTATCTCTAGTAGTATCTCTTGAGTGGGAGACATAACTAGCCTATAAATATTGGTTTTCATGTTTAGGAGATGATACTTATGTACCACCTTTGGCCTCCTTATTAAAATAAAGTTGAACTAATCAACTAGAAAAATGCTTACAAAGTTGGGTACATACAATGTGTGCAAGATATCTCTATGTTGTGTAATTCCTCATAAGGAACACTTCCTCAATAGAACGCTTGTCAACAAATCTACTCCTCCTAGTACTTCAACTTAGAAAGAACAAGACTTTCTCAAATTTGAGAAAAATGGACCTCTTATTAACTCATGAATTTTTTGCACAATTCCATGTCAGAAAAACTCTATGTAAAGAGTAACCCATAGGTAAAAGCCAAGTGATAAATCTACTCCTCATAGTCCTTCATCTTAGACAATAAATTGCTTTCTTAAAACAACCAAAATGAATATAAGCAACTTCTTATTGACTCATGTCCTATTAGCATGATCTTATATTCAAACAAACTCTACCTAAAGAGTAAAGTGTAAATAGAAAGCAAGAGAAGATTGAAAGAAACTTGGTTACTTGTACACTTTTTGGATTGAAGTACTCTATATGTTGTGCTCATATACTAAACTTCATTCAATTTACTTGAGTTTGCATGTTTGTGTTTGTTACCATTGATGATTCACTTTAAGAAATACTTGAAACGTAAGAGTACTTTGGGGTGTATTTGGGTTTGCATTATAATAATGTGCATTGTGAAAAGAAATAAAATTCTTAATTTTGGTATGACTTTACCAAGGATTACTCACGACATGGTTTATAGGGTTGTAGGAGGTATGTTGGAGAATCTACTAGTTTTTACTAGAAGAATTTGCTTGTGATTTATAGAGTATGTTTATAAAATACAAAATTTATTTCACTTAGATTGTAACGAATGAAAAAAACTTCAAAAGTAGTAAAATGATTTACATTTGGATAAGCATACTTCATTCCAATGGCCAACTTCAATCCCCTTGTATCTAGATTTCTTGCTTTAATACACTTCACTCTCAGAAATATAAAATTGTCCATCTATCACCACTTGATGTAAGTCATGTAATCATGGATGGACTAGAACCACGTGCCTTCCTTGGTGTACTCTAATTCTCCAAGATCTCCCAATTATACTCTTTCATTTCATTTTCTATTCCTCTCAATTATCTTAGAATACACTCTTATGCTCTCAAAAACCTCTCTCTCAACTCAAAATGACACATCAAATAATATTCTCTCCTCCTCTCCTCTCCTACTAATATTACACTTTCTCTCTATTGCTAAAGCACTTCCTCTCAACTTAATTTTCCCTCAATGAAATGTTAAATGATTTGTTTACTCAATTAAAGTGTGCACCTTTTGATTGCAATTCTTTATAACTATAGTTGACTTCTTAATGTTGAGAGATCACCTACAGGCAATAACAAATAACAACAAGAGTGATAACTAGCATATCTCAAACCAACAAGTATCTTTCTCTAGTAACATAATGCAACTATTAGCAGATACCAAGGTAAAATTAATAATACATAGTTTTATTTCAACTTAAAGCAGAATAAATTAATGTGATTAGCCATAAAAGTAAAAATATATTGCATAAATTTCAATCTTGTGCCATTCTTATCTTCCTTACACTCCCTATCAATATCATTTTCAGGATCTATTAAATATTTATCAAGTATAAAATTTTCATCTTCTTTTATTGATACAGATTTACGGCTAAAAATTCATGTAAAATAAAAAAAATAGCTAATCCACCTTAATAAATAAAAAAATTTATCACAACATTAAGCTTTACCCCTAATCTCTCACAAGTAATACTACCTAGTCTTCAAGATACCAATACATTATTTATTAAGAACATGAGCTTGTTAAATTCTTGTTTTTCATATATGCAGATCTACTTGAAGAAGGGTACTAAGTATCTAAATGGAATAAATGTTGAGTCCACTTTCAAAGATTGATTTCCTTCCGAATAGAAGCAAGTTTCTCAAGAATTTAACTTGTGCTACAAAGGTTATTTCTCCAAACTTTTCATGTCATAATAAGACCCAATTTTGTATTCTGGTACACAGGCAAGTGTATAGAAATCTGAAATAGAAATCTGAAACAATAAAAAGCACTTAAATCTTGTGCTCTTACCTCTTGCAAAAAGAAAATTTCTCCATTTTTCATTGCAAATGTAGTTTGAAAATTTATTTAACGTCATTTCTAGGCTAAAATATGTTTATGAATTGTAGGTCTCTAAGAGTAGAGTAATTATCATTTAATCCTTGCAACTAGTGAATCCTTTGTGGCAAGGCATGGAGAATTCTACCTCTCTCTTCTCAATTAGGACATTCTACTTCTCCTCCTAGCGTGGCTAAAATTGCTTTTAGGACTCTACTGGTAAAGTACACATTCATATAGCATTGATTATTCCTTACATTCATATACGTTTAGATAACATTGATTCCTTAATTATTTAGACTTGTTGCCACACATGCACCATTTCAGTTATGCATAAATTTATTTAGAGCCATGGAAAATTGATTACACACAAGAGTCTTTTTTCTTCTACTTAAAAACACCAAATAATATTTTATTAAATCTTCTAATATACAAAAGGTATCCACTCCATTTCGTGTCAATTGCCTAAAAGCCGTAAGATCAAGGTCTCTAAAAAGCTTATTCACAGAGTTGGTACTATGTGATGGCTACTTTGGTTTTTTGTGAAAATATATTGTAGTTTATTAAATCACACCACTTTAATAATTTAAACCCGCATCATTCTGCTCATTTTCACCTCTCCAATCATCATTGGACAAACTCACAAAATACTCATCTCTAATTTCTTCCTCCACGAGAGTGCTAATTCTACGCATGTGCCTTGCAAAACTCTTAGTAATTCTGCCCTAGTACCCAGTTGAGGCATTTCAGATTCAACCCTTCAAGTTGACACTAAATGTTCACAATTGCAATGGCAAAGCAAGGACAGAAGGAGAACCGGCTGAGGTTGGATTCATAAACTCTTTGTAGTTCTTCTCTAATACCCGTACCCATTTGAGGCATTTCAGACTCAACCTTCAAGTTAACGCTAAATGTTCACAATCACAACAAGCTTGGATTGACTGGATGTTTGAATCAAATCAGGAGAAGGTGAGAAAAAGGCAGATTTGGTCCTCAAAGCAGTACTTGTTTAAAGTTCAAATGCAAATCCTCATAAAGACCTCCTTGATGAATGACTATGGGTTAACCATAACCTTAAAGTTTCATGGATCTCATCAGGAGCTTTTTACTCCTAACAGTTTACTACTGTGCACTTCACCATACAATTTTACAAGCTCTTTACATGGTACCTAAAGAAGTTTTTAAGGTATAGCCGTCAAACCCTTTACGGAATCACTAATGGCATAAAACTTTAAGGTTGTACCCATAAGACTTTTTAGGAATCACTGAGGGTACCTGGAGAGTGCCCATTGAAACCCCCTGATGAACTAAAACGAATCCATTGATGGTAGTAAGATTCCGATTATCATCCCAAAAAAAAATATTTTTTTGAAATTGACTATCACCACAATGTCATGTGAGACACGACAAAAATTAGACGATCTTCTTACAACTAAAAATGCACGGAGTTGATGCCTGCCCTTTGTTCTTCTATTCAACTTTGACTTTTCTATGCCCTACCATAGTGTCCTCTTTATCACTCTTACGTGTGGCTGTCTATGACATGCCCCTCATAATAAAGAAGGCAAACGCGTAGAAAAAATGAAGAATGGGAAGACCCCATTAAGCCATACAAGGGAGATAAAAAAAACATAAAATGGGGCTTAGCCCCACTAGAGTCCATATGAGAAATCTGCCCTACTACACCTAAGATATCCAAGCTATGCAAGTCGTACAGTCTACACACAATTGGAGCATCAAAAGAAACATCACCTAATTTGATTGCTCTCCTATAGATTGCACCAGCCACTTCCCATATGGAGCAATGGACACATGATGTCTAAAATATTCTACAAAGTATGAGAGTGAGAGTGGTACCCCCTTGCGCCTAACATGATAAGCTCTCACGCACTCCTTGACAAAATGTGTCAAATGTCGTGTCCATTGCTCCATATAACTCCAAGGCTAGAGGAACAAAAAGGTGACCTTCTTGCATGCCCCTATACTTGGAGACCTTGCAACCTACTGCTGCACTTGCCGCCTATCCAAGGGGAGGGGTAATCACTCCTTCCAAAATTGTATCTCGTGTAGGATCCGTATGCACAACATCCGCTACTATCACCTGATCATCTCAAACCAAGTATAAGTCTGCCCTGACACATGTTGTTTGCAAAGCATACCAATGCTCCCTCCAAGCCAAATATCCACTCTCTTGTGCCAAAGTGTAACAGTATGGAGTTTAGCAATGTAGTTAGTAAGGTTAACGAAGTAGATAATAAGCCAAATTAGCCTAGAATATTCCAAAAGTATCTAGGAAGCTTCTTGGGAAGCTTCCCGACTAGTTAACTTGCACTCCAAGCAGGTAGCTTCTAGAAGGAAACTTCTAGAAGCTTCTAACTAGCTTAGCTTGCATGCTAAGTAGGTGACTTCTAGAAGGAAGCTTCTTGAGAAGCTTCCTAGTTAACTTGGCTTGCACTCTAAGAAAGCGGCTCAAGGAAGCTTCTTGAGAAGCTTCTCAAGGGCCTTGTATGCTACCTATAAATACCAAAGCTGAAGTCATGCTAGGCATTTGGAGTTTTCCCTCATTCAAGTGTCCCAATGTGAGTTTCTATTCTACTATTTCTCTCCTCGGTCTTGGTCTTTTACATTGGTATCAGAACATGAATGAGATGGATGGAATTTATGGACCACCAAATCCACTTTTGCCAAACCATTGGGATTTTGATGTCCAGATATTACCCAAGCATTGTCACACAATTCATCACCTTGCGCTTTAGGCAGGATTTTCTACATATGATCACCATGTTTGAGGAACCCTTGATACTTCCAGTTGTAACTTATGGAGAACGGTGGACGTGCTGCATCTATGTGTTAATCAATTAGATAAAGTGGGAGTAGTGGGATAGAGAAGTAGCTATGGCGGCAATACCGAATGTCATCCTTACGATGTAGCAACAAATTGAGCACCTGACTCAATTGCTGGATGAACAAGATTAGCAACAATAAGAACATATAGAAAGAGTGCCAATTTGAGATGGAGAAGATTACATTTGATTTCCAAAACCCAAGGTGTTTGAAGGCAAGAATCTTCTTGGCACAATGGAGAAATTTTTGTTTGACTACGAATGTTACTTTGAAGCCACCAATCTTCAAGATGAACGGAAACAGATTCTCTTGGCCTCTAGCCAATTAGATGGTATGGCAAAACTTTGGTAGCAATTTTGAGTGGAATTTTGAGCTGAAAGACAGATTGTTGTACCACTTTTGACACGGGCAGAGTTCAAGGATGCAATATTGGGTCACTTTCAAACTATAAATACCACCCGTGCCGCACAAGATAAATTAGCGGAGTTGAAGCAAGTTGGCTTAGTAAGGAGCTACATCACACAATTTCAAAACATAATCATGCAGATTCCAAATATATAAAAAGGTGAAGTTCTGGATCAATTTGTGCGGGGATTGAAGTCACAAACCAAATTGGAGGTGACCAATGCGGGAACCACAAAATGTAGAAGAAGCCATGCAATTGGCTGAGCGCTTTGATTCCTTGGTTGCGACAACTTGGTCTCGCCCTTAACTTACACAAGGCTTACCAGTACACTTTGCACAAGTGGAAGAACCAACACCAATGGAGATTGATGCTATCCAACGGAGACCACTTGTACAGCGGATAGAGAAAAATTGCAACAAAATGGATGTTGTTTTTTATTGTCACCAAGTTGGACATCGCATTTTTGAATGCCCACTTAAGAATGGGTGACCTCCACAAGTTGCCCAGATGGAGATTGTTGAACAGAATGATCAAGGAAATGAGGAATCCTAGTAGGAGATTTCAAGCCGCCTACTAGGAGCTTGATTAGTTCCAATGGGATTGAAGGCTCAACTTATGCCAAGTTTGCTTCACTTGCAAGGTATAATATCTAATCGGGGTTGTAGGATTTTGGTTGATTCTGGAAGTTCAAAGAATTGCATGTCTATGCAAGTAGTAAAGGAATTGGGTATTCTTATCAAGCCAGTGTTTGGAACTAGTTTGATGATGGCGGATGGTAGAAAGGGTTATGCATTTTGCACCTCACATCTTGTTACCTTCAAGATTAGGAAGGATTATTTGGAGTGTATGAGGTTTATAGTGGCACCTCTACACTATGATATCATTTTGGGTCTACCTTGGCTTGAACATCATAAGGTTCAATTTGATTGGACCTTACGACAAATTCAAGTACAACACCAAGGTAGGAATTTCTGATTAGGTTGTTTGGTACATTTGAGTAAGACACCTAAGAATAGTCAGTCCCAAGATGGGAAGTTTGTCAAGAAGGTACTCATAGAGCAAATCTAGAAGGGAGATGAGTCCCTAGTCAGTCCCAAAATGGGAAGTTTGCCAAGAAGGCAACCATGGAGCAAGCTTGGAAGAGAGATGAGTCCCTAGAAGGGAAGTTTGTTAGTAAAGCAGCCATAGAGCAAGCTTTGGAGGTAGATAAGTGTATATTCACGTGGTGGATCAAGCCAATTGCACAAGAACAATCAGAGGAGTGCCAAGAGCCTCATCAAGCAATGGTTGATCGGATAGTTCAAGAGTTTGCGGACGTGTTTCCGGATGATCTGCCAAAGGATTACCCTCCAATCAAGGTATGCACTTCAAGATCAAGTTATTGCCAAGGAGTACTCTAGTGAGTAGACCTATCTATCGGCTCTCACCAAAGGAGTTGGAGGAGTTGCAAACAACACTTATAGAGTTGTTGGAGAAGGATTTCATACGACATAGTACCTCTCCTTGGAGAGCACCAGTACTATTTTTTCTAAAAAAGGATGGAGTGCTTTGTTTCTATATTGATTATTGTGGGCTCAATAAGCAAACCGTGAAGAATGCATATTCCTTTCCTTGAATCAATGACCTACTTGATCAACTAAGTGGAGCATGCTACTTATCCAAGCTGGATCTTTGTAGCAGCTATTAGCAAATTCCTATTGAGAGAGAGGATGTACAAAAGACTACCTTTCGCACAAGGTATGGGTATTTCGAGTGGAGAGTTCTACCTTTCGGACTCACTAATGCTCAAGCAGTCTTCATGGATCAGATGCATCAGGTGTTGGAGGGACTATTGGATTGGTCCATAGTGGTGTTCTTGGATGATATCTCAATCTATAGCAAGATAGAGGCAGAACACATGAATCATGTGCAAGAAGTCCTAAGACGACTACGACAATGGAAATTTTACTACAAGAAGTCAAAGTGTGCCTTTTGGCAGAAGGAGGTTACCTTCTTGGGTCATAAGATCTCATTAGAGAGAATCAAGATAAAAGAAGAGAAGATCAAGGCCATTACTGATTGGCCTACCCCAAAGGATGTTATAGAAGTACAAGCATTCAATGAATTGGCCAGTTTTTACCGATGGTTCATCCACTATTATGCTCATGTGGCTGCACCATTCACTGACCTCTTGGGAAAGAAATCAAGTTTTAAGTGGACCACCAAGCATGAAGAAGCATTCCAAAAGTTAAAGCATATGGTGTCTTTAAGACCCATTCTTCAACCATATGATCCTAAACTACCTTGTGTGGTTGATTTTGATGCTTCTAACTTTGCAATTGGAGGTGTGTTGCAACAGGAATTCCCAGATGGACTACATCCCATTGCCTTTGTGTCTTGCTGACTAAATACAGCTGAAAGAAATTACTCTACTCAAAATCGAGAACAACTTGCACTGGTATATGCCACCAAAGAATAGAGGCATTACCTCTTGGGAGAACAAGTGTGCATGCAAACTGATCACAAGCCATTGTTGCAGACCTTACACTTGGAACACATGAAGAGTCAACATCATTGAAGGGAAGAGAAACTCCAATTGTTTGACATCAAACTTGAGTACAAACCAAGTTGGTTCCATGTCATCCCTGATGCTCTATTACAACGACCTAATTTGAAGTCTCTTCCTCTCATCACAACGGCAATTACGATAGTGTCAATTGACCCCAAGGTCCATAACGAGTTTTGGTCAGCTCTACAACAAGATCTCTTCTTCCAAATGGTACATGGTTGTCTGACAACAGGCAACAAGGAGTACAATACCTTCTCCTTCAAGGAAGGCCTTCTATTCCATGCAGATCGGATTTATGTTCTAGCCAAAGATGATCTCCGACTTGTGCGCCTTCAGGAAGCCCATGATTTACCAATAGCTGGTCACATGGAGGTGGATAAGACCTTGGGTACCCTCCAACGCCAATGGTGGTGGCCCAACATGACACGAGATGTTTGGGAGTTTGTCCAATTGTGTGAGAGTTATCAACGCAACAAGGCCAATAACCAGAAGCCGAGTGAACTCCTTCAGCCACTTCCCGTTCCAACTACTCATTGGGAACATGTGAGCTTAGATCTCATCACCTCCTTGCCCAGGACACAACAAGGTCACACAGCAATTGTGGTTTTTGTGGATAAGCTTAGTAAGCTTAGTAAGCACCAACAGTTGATATTGTGGATGCTCCAACCTTGGCACAACTCTACTTCAATAATGTATTCAAACATCATGGGATCCCATGTGTACTCATCTCCGACCGGGATCCTTGCTTCACCAGAAAGTTTTGGCAAGCCCTCTTCTAGATACTTGGCACCAAGCTTTCTTTAGCCACAGCCTCTCATCCTCAAATTGATGGACAAACTGAACATGCAAATTGCACCTTGGAAGATATACTTCGTGCCTTCTTCAACATTCTCCATACCAATTGGGATGAATGTCTTGTAGCTACGGAGTTTGCATACAACAATTCTAAACAGGCAAGCACCAAATTCTCTCCTTTCTTTCTCAATTTTGGCCAAGATCCGCTTGTCCTAGATTCTCTTCTTGCTCCTCCTCCGTCTCAAGTCCCTCATACTTCAACCTTCTTGACCACCATATCCAAATCTCTCCAACAAGCCAAATCTCACCTCCTTGTTGCTTGGAATCGTCAAAAACAATATGCGGACCACCATTGTTGTGATCTCACCTTTGAAGTTGGTGATAAAGTAATGTTGTCCTCTAGTAATCTACCCCTACCACTTGATACCCAAGTTTGTAAACTTGCCCCTAATTGGATAGGACCTTTTGATGTCACCTAAATTGTCTCTCTTGTTGCTTATCGACTTGCCTTGCCTTGTCATATGCAAATCCATCATGTCTTTCATGTTTCCAAGTTGAAACCCTTTGTTCCTAATCCCTCTTCTTTCTCTTCTAGAGTCCAACCTCCTCCTCCCCCTATCTTTATCAATGATCATGAGGAGTACAAAGTTGATTGTATCCTTGCACGTCGCCACATCCAATGAGGACGTCATCAACATATGGAGTACAAGGTCCTTTGGAAAGGGTATCCCCTTCATGATGCCATATGGGAACCTCTTTCTCACCTCCAAAATGCACAGATGGATATCCAAGAGTTTGAAGCTTCAATGGCGACAAGGATGTCACCAACTAGCGATGGGGGAATATGTAATAGTATAGAGTTTAGCAACGTAGTAAGTAAGGCTAAAAAAGTAGAGAATAAGCCAAATTAGCCTAGAATATTCCAAAAGTATCTAGGAAGCTTCTTGGGAAGCTTCTTGACTAGTTAACTTGCACTCCAAGCAGGTAGCTTCTAGAAGGAAGCTTCTAGAAGCTTCTAACTAGCTTAGCTTGCATGCCAAGTAGATGGCTTCTAGAAGGAAGTTTCTTGAGAAGCTTCCTAGTTAACTTGGCTTGCACTCTAAGAAAGTGGCTCAAGGAAGCTTCTTGAGAAGCTTCTCAAGGGCCTTGTATGCTACCTATAAATACCAAAGCCAAAGTCATGCTAGGCATTCGGAGTTTTCCCTCATTCAAGTGTCCCAATGTGAGTTTCCATTCTCCTATTTTTCTCCTTGGTCTTGGTCTTTTACACATAGCAAACACTATGTCCCTAATGGCATCATGGGTAGTTATCCTTTGTCCTCCAAAAGGACACTATGTCATGTGGACCATTGCTGCATCTAGTGTAGAACCACACTCACAAGTGAATAATGAAGATGCAGATGGGTGGACCAAACCTAAGCAAAACCTCATTGCTGTAGAGAAAGTAGCTGGTGCAATTTTGAATGCCCTAATGCATGGTCAAGCTAGGATCCAAGAGCCTTCACCCTTGTCGGAACAAGAGCACAAATGTGCTCTAGTAGCTTGAGGAATGGACAAGTCGACTAAGAGAGAATGTAGCTTATGCTCACATTGTTGCTCCATCAAGGAAGATTGTAAACCTCTAGTCCAATCTGACAATAGTGAAGCAAAAGGTGGAAAATCTTCTTGTGCTTGTGGAGATAGACTATCTCTCATCTGACACAATAACATCTGGAGAGAAAAGGATCCTCTCTCCACCTTTGTCACATAAGTCTTCAAAACCGGCTTATTAGTAACCAAAAAACAAGAAGAAAGTAGGGGTGCCAAGAGAGCTCAACTACAAAAATGCTATAGGTTTTGTCCACTCCATAGATAGCAAGCCAACCCCACCACATGAGATTGGCAGAGCCATCTATCTACGTGCCAAATCCCATGTCACACACGCAAATGTCACTAATCCAATAATATCACCAAAGACTCCCATATCTTCCTATCAAATGCTATCAAACATGATAGGAAAGATGGTGAGGAGGGGACTATACGGATGAGGTATGATGGTCAACGAGCAATATTGGAAGAGAGTATACCAAATGCCACATGCGGATCTCCTAGTAATAGAAGGTCATCCACATAGAGAACATCCTCTGCAAGGGTAGCGCCTAAGAAGCCCGTGGCAAACTCCTCCAATCCTACTAGCACTCTAAGAACACAAAGTCCATCTGTGGATGTGATACACCCCTCTAGAAGCTCAAGGTAGGGAGGGATACCTAAAGGGTACCATGCTCTACACTTTGACACCTTGACTTTCAAGCCTACTAGATGTAGCTCGATAGACAAGTAGTCAAAGGCCTACCTAATCTAATCTACAAGGCCTACAATGTGTGTATCATCTGCCAAGAAGAGAAATACACAACCTAGCATAGCCAAAATAGTATATAGGAGAGCTCTAAAGTGAGGAATGGCAAATAATGGTCCTCCCAAAGGATCTCCCTGAGGTGTACCAACAACTTACTCCAAGACGGTGACTCCCTCTTGTGAACCACCGTGCCGGTAGTAAAGAGAAGCAGGAGAGCCATAAAAAGTCCGCACAAAAGGTATGAGACTTGCCAAGGATCCACCAACCTCCCTAAGCTCTCTAATAAGTATGCTTGTGAGATGCTATCAAAAGCTTTCTCAACATCCATCTGTAGGATGATCCACTCCGGATGGATATCTAAGAGTGCCCTAATGCCTAGAGATATAGCCTCACATCCTCCAAGTGTAGCTACTCCAAATTGATATGGGGACTGAGGTATTGTCAAAAGTGAGAACAATGTTGATGTTGAAGGACGTTGGTACGACTGGCCAAACACAAAAAGATATCTCCAATAGCAATTGGTGTAGTGCCCCTTATGTCCTTCTCCATCGTGAGAAGTCAAATAGCACCTAACACCCGACTAATAGACATAGGGATGTCTCCTCTCACTATTGCTGCAGCCACTTGAAACAACTTAGTAAAACCACTAGAAGGATCATCTGCTTGGAAGCAATCTCTAAGGTGCTATAAACCAACCCTAACAAGCCTCTTGAGGAAAAGCAAGGGTAGTGCACAATGCTTGTGCAAATAGACACCTATCAAGACATAAAGGTTGCTCAAGTTGATAATCTAAGACCTCTAGTGGTAGTCCCTCTATTACTATAGGATGTAGTGAACGTAGGGAAGAGATAGTCTCATTAGTAGGACTTGCCATAGACAAAGGGTGTAGCACTCATGCTGCTCTACTAAACTCTCCCGCTTGACCCAATGTCCTACACTGTCGTAATCGAGTGGACTCTATGGTATCATGTGGCAATGTCTGTCTCCTAAATTGTGTAACCCTAACGGACTCCTCTTGAAAGGCCGCCCAATCCCCCACTCAGAATAGACAAAATTTAGCAGCCACCTCTCTATGCTCCGCACATCCTCCTCTAGCATAGCGAAGACACCATCGAAGGATTAAGAGGAATAAGAACCATGCTAACTCGTTTAAGGGATCATGTGCCAAACCATCAAGTGATAGGCAAAAAGCATGTCTAGCCTCATCATGGAATGTGTAGGGTAGCCTATGGAATAGACGTGGACATGGAAAATTAGTCTCAAATAACCCCAAAATGCAACCCGCTTGAGAAGCTAACCACTCTCATGACTCGATTGGTATCATGAGAACGATCAACGAAGAGATAGAAGAAGCATGTGTAATCCCAAGTGTCACTGTTATCAATATGGTTGCTCATCGCACGTCAACATCACAAGTGGTCCAATCATAGTCCTGTGCATCCTTCCCACATGGGTCTTTACCCCTTGCGAGGTAAAGCGTCAATGACACACCGTGCATGGTGTATCCCGAGCCGCTCTAGGTGATCCCACATGTGAAGGTGTAGCTATAGTTAGTACAAGAATAATAATAGTAACACATAATGTTCATCTACATATCTTTTCATATCTACAAAATCACAAACATTCACATCCTAACTCACATAAGAAAATAATCTCTCCAAATACTAAAAACTATAATTTTTCATATTTTTCATTTTTCATTTCCGAAATTTTTAAATTAAATTCACATATAATTTAATCATGAAAACTAAAAAATTAGAAATGAAAATTCATATTTCGTCAATCTCAATGAATAATGATCATTCTAAAACCTTTAAAAAAAACTATAATACTCATAACTTTCTACTTAATTCTCCATGGTCTTCAATCTAGGGACAAATAGAACCGAAATTGAAAACAGATAAATTTAGACTATTCACTCGAGTGATGTATGATAAAGAGTTTAGAACTCAGAATCTATAGATATGTCTTCTCGCGTCTCTCCCTCTCATTCTCCCTTCTCCACACTCTCCCGCATCTCCCCCTCCCGAGTTTCCTAAAGTGTGCGCCCCTCTGATTCTATCATTTCATATTTACTTCTCTCAACTTCTTTATGACAGAATTTAAGAGCAAAGGAAGAGGAAAATTATAAGATTCCCTTTTCATGTACCCAATTGTTTTATTCGAGGCGGTATTAGAATTGCGTCTTGACGGCGCATGTTTCTGAAATATCTGATGATAATAGCAATAAGGTGCCATTGCGGAACTCTGCTACCACAATGACTGGCGACAAGGGCGAGACGAGTTTGACAAAAGTTCCGCGCTATGAGTCAAATGACTAAATTGGGTAAACATCAAAAATTCATCCGTCATCCCCGCTATAGGATGGGACATTGTCGTGCGTGACGTAATGTTTTAAGAACATAAGTGTGAAATCCGAGATCCACCAAGATTATACTAGAAAAACGTCAACTTAAACATCTCCAGTGTTTGCATGAAATTTTTCAAAAGCAGTGCATTACTTGAGGAGTTACATCAAGTCCAATCAACAATAGCTTGCACCCACTCACGTTGGCAGTTGGCCACAGATGCTGTTTGAATCCAGTACCCATTTCGCTTCATTGCGAACAGTTACAGTGTCATGCAAACAAATTGGTGTGAACCACATTTATAACATTTGGCTGCTGTATTTAAGCTACACAGTTATGGGAATTGGAAACAAAACTTCGAGCTTCTGCGACTGGCCACATAGCGCCGCTTCAAACGGCGTAATGACTAACATCTGGAAAACGCAGCAAAATTATGGGACATCATGTTTGTTGCGAAAGTCTCAGAAGTACAAGGGTGGCTGCCCAAGTTGTGCTCGTGGTAGAGTTCAATCATTTTCACATCCAAGAACTTTAAATCTTTCGAAAGCTAGTTCGATATGTATAGTCCAGAATACAATTTTTAACTGGGCAGGCACATCAGACTTTTAAATCCATCTTCTGATGAAACTATTACAATTGCGGTCTCAATTGCGTCTCAGAATCAGAAGATAAGGCGAGCTAGGAAGTGTTTTTCCTACTAGGCATCTATTTGCAATGGTCGGCAGACATGAGACTTCCAAATAAAATAAAACCTGCGGTGATTACAGGGACGTTCCTGGACTATACTGTTCTGTCGTGTTTCCAAAACTTCTTCGCCGGGCTACATCCCATACTGACCATTTCTAGTATCCTTGACTATGGTGCCGCTTTGTCAATCCTCCTCTATCTGTCACTAAATTTGGAAAATAATTCGTGAGTTCATCTACGAAGCTCATGTACAATCCCATCGCGACCAATTAAGGCAGACTAGAGGTAGTGGTCAAGTCCTATTCAGCCGGGTAGCACCAAACAGGGGCAAGTTCAGATTACATGCAACAACCCAATGCTTTGCGATTGTGAACAGGAGCTGCAACAGTTCTTGCTGTGAGATTGACCAGCTATAAAACGCAACCCATTGACATTACAGATAGGACTGAAGCCTCGTCACCTAGTTTTGGAAATAACTTCCTAAAGTGGTCGTGGCTTGACCAAGCGTGTTCTCTTGCAGTCCACCAAACTTCAATGAAGGACTACTTCACAATGATGATATCTCGAAAAAATGTGCATGATAATTGCAACCATCAGACTTCCCTCTTCCCATCCCCTCTTCCTCTCTCTCCCTCGTCACTCGCTCTCTCTCCCTCTCTTCCCAAGATATCCCTCACAAATCATGGAGGTAAAAAATCACTCAGTGAAATATTTTTACTGAAAACAACGATGATTCCTATGCGTAGTACATGTACAGGCTGTTAGAAGCAGCGCAGGCTATAACATTTGCAACCGGGTGCCATGCTAGATGCAAAAGCTTCGACGTAAAATCATACTGCCCTCCATTTTCACTTCCAGGGCTGTCACCACCTGTCAAAAGAAACAAATACACAACTTAGATACCCTTGCAAAAGAAAAGACACAAAGCAAACTCCCTCAGGAAGATCCAGGTTGAACATCCCGTTTGATGCAACTATCGCTTGGATCCATATTCAGGTGGCCATGCGCAGAACATCACCCGACAATGAAATAAATGAATTATGAGACAACTACCTCGCCCTCTAGGGTCACGTCTACCTCGAACATTAAAAAGGCGATTTCCAGACTTCGTGGGAGTCTGCACCAGCCGCCTAAGATGTCCCAAGAGTCGAGTTGTAGGAGTTCCCAATCGACAACACCACAACTCAGGTCAGTCCACAGTATACAAAATTAAGAACAGACGGAAGAATCAACAAAGGGGTACAACGGGCTAAAGTAAACAGTCTTTTAGAACGTTGGACTCTTGCTAGATATATCACAGCCAAATTTGCTACCTATTAGGACTTTTGCTAGCTTCGAGGGTGGATGCCTCCTCGCTGCCAGGCACTGCCCCAAACACACGAAATAAATTGCTGCAAGAAGCCACGAAAAAATATGTCAGAAGAGTCTCAGTAGCTCTACACAAAAGACAATTCGGATGAAACAAACAACTGAACTCATGGTGAATGTTCCTACTTTCGGCGCTCGGACCAGCAATAAAACGAGAACTACGAACTTCTCTGGTGAGTTTACACACTCCACACGCATTGCAAACTGGACCGCAGCTGAAGGCCGACATGATAAGTAGTTGTTTAAGAGGAGAGACTGACTTAGAAGATAAATTTGAAACGACAAAGGACAAAACTTTTGGTCCACGCAGGCCAGGACCAAAGTTGGGCTTCACCAGGACCAGCACAATTTCGAGGCATCATTACATCACAATCAGAAGACAAACCTGTACGATCCGGTGGCCACACGTTGTCCATCTCCACTTAGGCAACACTCGAACTTGTCGAAGATGGAATCATTCTCATAAAGATCACATAACTGCCAACCAAGACAAGAGGGAATCAATTTCAATCAGAATAAAGTAATATGCAGTAGAGGATACAGAAATCTGTATCAGAGGTAGAAAGTAGTTGTGTCTGCTGCCTAGATCTAGTTTATCCATCTCGTTATGCATCAGCGTTGATACCGCAAAAGAACTAGGAACCAAAAGAAGTTACACACCTTTGGACGTAAATACTCGTGGACCTTAAATGTTGCAACTGGAGCGGCCTCCATATTCACATCCCACAACTGGCCAGAATAACACCACAAAAGACAAAATCACTTGGGTACGACCTCTCGAGATCGAGCTTGAACGAAGCCCATTAAGATGTATCAATTTCAAACATTTCATGACAGTTCAAATCCTGAACTCACGTAGGCCCCTCAATTTTCAGCTGAACCATATGCGTTTAAGTACATGAAAGTACAAAAAAGTAGCTATCTATCTGCGTCTAGTCAACTAGTTCGCCACCTTCCAATCAACAAAGGGGATATTCCGGGTAAGTTCCCATGAAGAACGATCAAGGAATTAAAAATTTTCGTGAACGACTTGTCTGGCCTATTAAATAAATTTTCAATGAGCGCATGCTAAATCGTGGAAGCTATTTCGGTGATGCAAGGGAGAAAGTAGACAGATCGTGACTAAGTGAATAAAGAAGTAAAAAAGTAGCTTGTAACAACAAACCTTGAGAGTCATATAATCGCGACTGAGAATGTACCGTCCACCTCTTGCAAATTTAATATCAGAAATGGACGCTATAATTTCTGTAAAAAATGATCTTGAGCCTGGTGCCTCCTGCTCTTCAAATCTGCGGTGTAGGGCAAACTCAGGCAATCAGTTAAGGATTATAATGCAATTGTTCTCAAAAGTCCCGTTCATACCAACCAAACTCCAGCCCAAGTAATCCATTTACAGCAATAAAAGTTGTGAGAGGAAACTTGAACCAAATGTCTACAAATTCGGAAAACAGCACTACTTTGTGAGAAAAACAAGCGACTTTAAGCAAACTGACAACTGTCAAGATAAACTGTGGCCTGAAAGTTGTGGCGCCCTTGTCGCTGCAAAGGCTATTAGTTCCCATTGATTACAGTGAGAACAGCAGGGGCATCTTGACGAGGAAAACTGAGGACGTAGGTAAAAATCAACTGAGCTTTGAATTCGACCTACTTGTAAAGCACAAAGTATGGATCCTATGACAAAGTTTATGCGGCAATAACCAAACGCACTTTCCAACAATCTTGGATATGAAGTACAGAGATAGTTATCGTTGAATGCTACGGTGAAACCAAAATAATGACAAAAGCCACAAAGTATGACCATTACAGTTTGGCATGGCGGTCACATAAAGCTGACTGTCGCATGTCAATAAGGCGGATCGTGCCCTTGGAACTACTGTACGCTAACATGTTGCAATGTGATGGGTGAAACTCAGCAGATGTGATGACCTCTGTAGAAGAAACAACAAAAACAGGACACGGTCATCAAATATTGCACGCTACTTCGGACTTGTAAGAGCGCATCTAAACCAGAGCGTGATGTTCAAATGCCCCACGGACCATCTCTGGTCCTACTAAGAAGAGCTAGACTTGGAAAGATTTGTGGCTTTCAGTGACAAGATAACTAAAAGTTGCCCACACTATAAACTAAGGCACTAGTTAATATCACTAATAGTTCGTCCGAGTCTGAAAGATTAGTAAAAAGATCGAATGAACAATTGCAATATACTTCCTTGCCTATGTCTACCATACAGTAGGTTTCTGTTGACTCAGAAATCTTACGTGATCCTTCACTTGTTTCAAAGTTTTCAAAGTTGTAACACAGGATGGATGCAATTTATGAGAAGAACCAATCAGGGAAAACCTGGTAAGATGTGCGCAGAGACCTTTAAAACTATCTAATGAAAAAAAATACATCAAATTGTGTTGGCATGCCTTTACCCCACCTGTCAAGTCTTCCATATTGACAGGTTTAATGTCAACAATATTAAAACTTTGATCGCTGACTTCAAGGTTCCATAAGTTTATCCTCAAATCATCTGCTGATATGTAGGTTTCACAATCACTGCCACAATGGAAGAAAAGCAATTCGCACTGTAAGAATCACCACCAAAGACTTTCCTCTCCTACTAAAAGGTAACTCAAGCCCTAAACGTACACGAGACCTTGGTCTGCCAGAAATATGAAATTCAACCATCCCTATCCGGGGACTTGAATGTCCGACACAGAATAATATCACTCAGAAATGAAGATATCACCTGTTGTTAGAGATGGAGTTTATGTGATACGCATGCGCATTGGCATAAACTCTCCTACATCTTGCAACGAGGGCAGTTTCATGGCTCCACACCTGGCATGAGGTTTCAAGCATTGTCAAAATGGGCTCTGTTCATCCTACAGAGTATAAAACAGACTGGATAGGAGCTAAAAAGACCAAGTCCCCTTGCTTTCAAGTACAGCGCAAATGTCGCATCAGGCATAAAAACAGTTACAACTACCGTGGGCAGATGAAGGGATGGAATGCCGCCTGGAGGAAATACAAAGTCATTGCTGATAGGTGGCAATGTCCGTCGAACAGCCCCTCCATTAATGGATCGAGGTGGTGCATAACCCTTTGGGCTCTGCACTGGACTACTTCCAATCAGATTTCCGTTCCCAAGTCGCACAGAAGGATCTACATTCAGGTTCGATACGTTCTTTAGCTTCTTCTCAGAAACCTGAAAAAACACCACAAGAACATGGTCAGATTTGTGGAATGCGACAGAATCAAAAGGAGCGGTTCATGGCAGCTGATGCAAATGCACGTGAATGCCCTTGAATAAACCTTGAAACAATAGGACACATGAGATAGCCAGAAAGTAGCATGGTCTACTTTCTTCTTCGCCAGCGGAAAAATTAATCTACTTATATAAGAACTAGAGCCAGATAGCCATGCAGAAAAATGTATCACCTTCCATAGCTTAATTGTTTTGTCGTTAGTAGAAAGCAGAAACCGGGCACCATTGGCTGTCTGACACCACCTGATTTTATTGATTTTTTCTTCTATCTCCAAACTCTTCAAATAGTCAAACTGCACGTTAAAGATGAGATCAATTTACCAAAGTTCTGTCAGAGATTGCAACCTTATGACACTGTCCAAGGCTGGAAGAACGACTTCTTGGAAAGGTTCACTATGTAGCAATTCTTCATCGCACTTGCGTGTACACAAGCAATTATATACGTAGCCAAACCTAATTAGTTGAAGTTATAAGTCCTTCACTATGGAATACGCAGAGCTAAGCGGGTTGCCACACACGTACGCTTTAATAACGGCAACCACAACCAAGCTAGGACGCAATTATTTCGTTATGACACCCCGACTTGCACCTCACTTCAAACTCACTCCCACCCGTCGATGACCTTGGAACATGGAATCTTGAAATGGATCTGAGTAAGCGGAAAACCCCATAAACAGTAATATGAATGTAGCTTGTACATTCGCGTCTACGAAACGAATCAACACCCATTCTAAAACTGCAATAATTTATGTCGCATATGGGATTTTGATAAGTTCCTGGCTGACTGCTAGTTGTCAATTATCTGGATCTAGTGCCATAAAGACTTGGAATTAAGTGACCTAGCAGCAACCATGTATGAGACGCCATATGACGTCTAAACTCGGCTACTTACTTTGTTGGTCAACAATCACTCTCTTCTAAGACAAGTTCAAATTTCAGAGTACCGCTTTATTCCTTGAACACAATGCGATGTCAGGGTGAATATACCTCTGGCTCATGACTTTGGAACTCAGTTGAATACCGATATTCTGGATGCCTAGGTATTGGATAATCGGCCCTCTCGAGCTCTCTCCGGGGTCGTAGCTGCACAAGATCCGTGAGATGAATGTGAGATGCTGTTCACACACATTGCTCATCGAATCTATGAACTGCATGGATGCACCTGACTACCAATCCCACGATCTGAGGCACGAGGAGAATACTGCAACTAGAGGGACTTGCAATCAAGTGATGTGCACGTGATCTGCTGCTGCCAGACATTTGTTACCACAGGGAAATCTCGCTGCATCACCCCCCTCACTGTAAAAGTCGTGAACCTTACATCTTTCCCATCAGTTCTTTCAAACAAGACCACTCGACCTCCGCGATCTCCAGTGGCCAAATGCTCACCGCTCTTGTCAAATTCAATAGCAGAGATTATATCAACTGCAGTACAAATCAAAAGCATCCACGTTAGATATTGGGACTCTTATCACAAATGTGATCACTGTGAGCAGAAATCTGGCAAAAATCACTCGGCTCTTGGTCAGCTAGGTGCACATTCAGAAAACTGCGTTCAGTTAGACTTAACATCCGTAAATGAGATTCGCTTAAAAGACGAATGACGCGATACGAATGAGGAGATATTGTGAAGACTGAAAGTTTACTTCGAAGACAAGCAATAGAGCACGCAACGGAGTTGTGCAATTGCTACTGAATGCATGTGGTAAACGTAAGAAGAAACAACACAAGCTGAGTGTGTGTCTGCTTATCCAGCGTACCAACGATGAGTTCCAAGAACAGGAAAGAGAAAGTTTACATGGAAAGAAATGAGAACAAAAAAACTGCTTGAAGGTGATCATCCCAAATCTGGAACATATACGAATGTTCCAGGGAGGTCAAGTAATGCAGGGAATTTACCATCGAGGTCTGCTTCAAATCATGGTGCGATATGCAGTAACACAGGGCTTGAAAAGAAATCCACACAGATGTAGACGATTCCAATTCCGGCAAGGGTGAGGAGCGAGGAGAAGTGCACAAACAAGGCTCAATTACACCAATCGTTCGCCGGATAAACATCCACGATACCCAGAGGGTAAGTAAGGAACGACGGTCGGGTTGGAGGATAACCTAAAGCCGACCTGAAGTGGGAACAGTGTGAAGGACATACTTGGGATATGAGATACGAGGGAGACAAGGACGGCACCGGACACAGATGACAATCGAGCAAAACCAAGTCAGGCCGAGCAAATGAAGAATAAACGTGGCGATCTCAAAGGTCAAGCAAATTTGGTATGGGTGCAAAATTGGAACAGAGGACACACGCCGATTGTGAAAGAGGACGCTGCAGAACCGATGCTAAGACGCTGATGATACAGACAAACAATCAAAACAAGGTGGAGAATCACAGCGCAGCAATGTGATTAAGGATGGACAGCCGTACCCTCTTGCACTTCCTCGCCTGCTGCACGTTCGCCGAAAACTTGAGAAAATTTCCATTCAAGGGGCTGTCCTGGGCCCCCGGGAGCCGCAACTCCAGCTCCTCCCCCCCCACTGATCATTCTCCTCTACCTACCACTCTACACGCCTGATTGCGCAAAACTGAAAAACCCCGTTCCGCACTGGCACTTAACCCTAACCCCGCATGAGAACTCCAATTGGAGAAGTGGCTAACAGGTGTAGATTTAGGAGAATGGGCGGCACAGTGCGGGGCTGTAAGAGGCGCGGGAGCCATGGTAATGTTGACATGAGAAGCAAAGGAGGGGGGGCGGCCATAGGCGAGTGCATATGAGCATCGATGCGTTTTGGTGTGAGCAGTAGTGTGTGTGTTCTTACTCCTCTAAATCACCCGATCGGGCATGCAAGGTCACGCATCTACGCATCAAGACCTCAAGGTCTCCTCTCTTCTTTTCTATCTTCCTCTCTCTCCTCGATCGACACACTAAAACCACGTCTCTCTCCCTCCCTCCCTCCCTCCCTCTCCTCTCCTCTTCTCACCACCCGATAGACCTCAGCACCACTCCCCTCTTCCTCCTCTCGCCTTCCTTCCTTCCGACCTTCTTCTTCCTCCTCCACCACCACCGGGAGAAGCAAAAGAGTAGAC
Source organism: Lunularia cruciata (assembly GCA_948567375.1). Classification (NCBI taxonomy): domain Eukaryota; kingdom Viridiplantae; phylum Streptophyta; class Marchantiopsida; order Lunulariales; family Lunulariaceae; genus Lunularia; species Lunularia cruciata. The sequence continues at coordinate 18,558,784 of OX419761.1, read as the reverse complement.
GCGACCACGAACTCCACCAGCACCGGCCGAACTAAAAAAAACACCTAAGGCAGTGCACACACACAGATAGAACAGAAGTCGAGCCCGAGCAGCCGAGCCTCGGAACCGGAGACCAACAACACCATCAAGCAACTCGACCTCAGACGTCTCTCCTCTCTTGTGGCAGGCCCAGGCCCGAGAAGAAGGAGGAAGAGCAGCAGGAGTCCCAAGCCCTGTCCAATGCTCCCCTCCGCTTCCGTCTCTCCTCTCTCTTACTACTCTGACCCAGCCAGATCCCCTCCCTTTTCCCTTCCGTTCCCTTCCCTTCCCTTCCACCTCCCCTACCCTCCTCCCCTACGAAGCACTACAACAACACCACCCGGGGCAGCAGCATCACCATCGCCACCACCTCCACCTCCCTGCTCCCCTCTCTCGGACCGGAGAACAACCCCTTTCAATACCCCACAGCAAAACAGAGAAAATCCTCCTCCTTCCACCCCCTCCCTCTCCCTCTCCTCTCCTCTCCTCTCCTGTGCATCCCACCGACACGAGTCTTCTTTCACAGTGCTTCTCTTCCGTGCTACTACCGAGCGCGGGTTCCCTTGGCTGTAGGACTCTGGTGATACAGACTACCATCCTACCCTTCGCTTTCCTCCACTTCACTCTTCTGCCCTTGCCTGACCTGACCGGATCGGGACCGCCCGGGTTGCCCGCCCTCGGCTCGAGGGGGCAGCCGCCTGAAAGCGCAGATTGGGTAAAGTCCAGTAGCGATAGCCGGCCTTCATTTCGCCATTCACGGGCAGCTTCTCTTCCTTCCCCACCTCAAAAGCAAGCCCTTAAAGTCTCAAACTCCCTTCCTCTGTACTTCTCCCCAAGCCGGCTCGATACTCTACTCTATTGGAGGAAGATACCTCTCTTTTTCCTTGCCTTCCCCTCCCTTCCTCGGCCAAGACCACTCTCTACTCTACTCGATTCGGAGTGTGACTTCTCCTTTTGTTCTTCTTTTCTGTCCCCTTCAAATGCATGATTTCTACACTCCTACAACAAAACACAAATCCAACACGTTTCACTTTACAAGATCTTATTATCACATCTTCGTTCCCTTCTCTAAAGTCCTCGAAAAAGTGAAAAAAATTCCATCATATCTATCTTCCATAACTGACTGCAACTCCCGTTCCCTTGAGTACTACTACTTATTACCCGTCTGATACTTTACTCCTAGGAATCACAAGTTGTCATCTTCTGCGGTATTCCTGTCAAGACTTTTGACACAGTTATAGACATACTTTGAGGTTGAGATGAGATCATGGTATATCACCCCTGGACCTCTATATAGATAAACCTAGTACATTTCGTATAGGTATCTACTACAACTATACAACTGGTGAAAAGTTTCCCACCTTTACTTTTAGTTGTGTTATCTATTTAATCAAAACAAATTAAGCAAGTTGGAACTAACAAAGTCCATTGCATACAACTGTTGACTATCGAATTGTCCCCCTTTCATTCTTTGAGTTGAGTGCATTATTTAATCACAATAAAATAATCAAGTTAGAACTAACAAGGGGCAGTAATTGTCTGAATACAAGACATGAAACAATATGTATATTTTTTAACGGAATTTTTCTCTATTTTACGGAAGCGTCATGATAGTGAGATCACCACCCACACCAAAATGTGATATTCAGAGGAAAATATCAAGACAGTAGAGGTATTCATGGAAAGTTTATATCTCACCCAGATATACAATCAACAAATAAACACTATTGCTTGCAAAAATAAACAACCTTTATAGTTATGGACAAGTTCCAACAAATGAAAGGTAAATTTCACCCAAATCAGAAGATATGCAGATTAATCTTTGAATAGGTTCGATAGAATCAAATTATTCATATGATTCAAGCATGTCTTCCATTCTTTATAACTTCCTATTTAGATATAACAATTATAAAGTAAAAATGAATCATGTTTTTCTTTTCTCCCTTCTCAAAGGAATCAGGCGGACCACTTAACTATGTTCGTAACTATCAAAATATTAGAAAAAGTTACCATCTCTTCATACTTCGATCTGTGATGTCATGTTGTTGTGATATAACTAAAGAAAATTCTTAATTATCAATAAGATATTTTTTTTGGTTATATTATAAAAACCCATATATCATAAAATGACTATAATTAATATAAAGATACAAATTGTACCTCCAATATTTTACTAAATTTTTGTTAGATTGTGTCAATTTCTGCATGATCATATTCACTTATACTAAATTTGTAGACTACATATACATACAAAAATTTACCTCATTCTTTAGTATGATGTATATTTTAAACTCCATATCATTGTTCTGTTTTCTTATCCTTCGTGAAATTCTTTTAATGAAGAACTTTTATACTTTGTTACGGAGAGAAGCCGAATTTAGCTAGTTTCCTTGTCTTTGAGAAAGAAATCGAAATTCAGAATATAAAACGTACAGAGAAATCAGATCCTAAGGAATGGGGGATGGGCATACAAAGCATCATGCTATTGTTTCACAGGTGTTTATAAGGACACTCTCACTGGACTCATCTCCTTTGACATAAATATATGAGGAAAACACACTTATTGTCTTCAACAAGAATAACGAAACATCTTTTAATTCAATTTATTATATTATTCTTATTGCCAACTTATTTGTGCACCTTATTGAAAACTCATCATTGATCAATTAAAAATCTTATTTCTTTACGATGTAAAAAAGTAGTATGTAAGTTTTACATATTATATATGTAGTGGATATCTATTTAAATTTTAAATTAAATATTTATGATAATACCGTGATATAACAGTTCTTGATCAGTTTTTTAATAAAATAGCTATATTAATTTACTTAATTTTTTGGGAAAATAAATATAGCACTGTTAATAAGTTGCATTTTTTTACTTGTAATTACCAGTTGTACTATTCTATTTCTAAAGGAATATATTAAAAAAAATACAAAGTATAAAATAATTATAAACTATAATTTTTAAGAGAATAACTAAGTAGCATAAAGAGAAGAGATTAACCAAAATTTGAATGGAATAAACAAGAAATTTGAAGATAGTCCAAGGTCATTTTATTAATAATTATAATGTGTACATGTCTGTATTCTAACAAAGTTGAAAAACTAGTTAGCAAGTTAATATCTAGCATTAACTTCTTGGTCAAGTAACTTCTTACCCAGATTAATTTGAAAAAAATGAAATACCTTATATCCGACAAGCATTCTTAAGTGTCTTACTATACTCCTTAGATAATAACATGTTTGTAAGTACATTCTCAATGTTATTCTATAAAGTGTGTTAACTATGTTCGAAAGTATTTAGAAATGTTAAGTAAATTATTATAATAAAACTATACTAGATTATTAAAGTAAACTACAATACTAATATAAAGTACACTTTCTTTGGTGGATGATATCCCTATCATTTGCATTTTTATCGTGAAATGATAAAGAAGATCCTTTGTAGCTTTTTGAAGCAAGTAACACTTTTGAAGAACTTTTATTGCATTAGTTGGTTTCAAACATAATTAAGGATTTTCTTTGTAGTGATTTGATAGACTTCGAGAGTACTTTTTGTGATCCATGTAAGGTTATTGTAAGTGAAGTTGAACTTGAGAGAAGAAGTAACTTGGATATAAAAAAGAAAAGATGAAAACATTTGTCACAGATAATAATATTACGATGATAAGCAAGAAAAGATAAATGATTACAAAAGGAGAAACCTTATAATGAGTGAGTTTATAAGTTTGATTGAGAATCAAGGCATAGAATAAATTTATAATTATATAGTATAATTATATCTTCAAAAAGATCTAGGACAATATATAAATATATAAATGAATGAAATTTTGCTTTTCTTAGAAAGCAAGTGAGGTGGATAAGAAAGTCAAAGTTCTTTGAATAATAGAAGACGTAAAAGAAGAAGCTATTTTGAATGAGGTGGTCTTGAGCATATTAAAAAATAAATGAGAGAATCCAATATATGTTTACTTGGAGTTATTTAAAGCAAATATAGTTGTTTAAAGGATACTATTTTAATAGTTTTTGCATGTACATGTATATTTGGCAAACTGGATATTCTAAAATGCTGTTGATAAATGTAGTCTCATATTTCGCTAAACATCACAAGCAATAGATACAGCTAATTTAGACACACATTTTTTGAATAATACTTGATAAAACTTGTTGTCAAGTGAAGAATGCAATTAAATATGAGCGTTATTGGAAGATCATGCAAAAATAGAAGATTAAATAATATTATTAAAATATATAATAATAAAAATAAAATATAATAATATTATTTATATTAAAGGATATACACATAAGTTTATACATTATGATGTTGTTTTATGTCCATAAAAGTCCTATATAATTATTTGTATCATTCTTTTTCCCGTATACCTCAAGAAAATAAACGTTAGATTCACTTATTTCATTTATTTACCATTGCATCAGAATATATTAATCTAATAAATTTGTATATAGTCAACTCATTGTATTTGCTTATAATCAATATAACACCTTCATGGAAGGTTTTAGGGGTCTCAGAGTCGTAGTTTAGTAATTATATCTGTTTTGTATCATGTTTCCAATATACCTCAAGAAAATAAACTTTAGATTCATTTATTTAATCTATTTACCATTGCATCACAATATGCTAATCTAATAAATTTGTATATAGTCAACTCATTGTATTTGCTTATAATCAATATAACACCTCCATGGAAGGTTTTAGTGGTCTCGAAGTTGTAGTTTAGTAATTATATTTGTTTAGTATCATCCTTTTTCTAACTCAAATCCTAACTCAAAAATAACTAAATGTTAAAGGAATTTGTTAGTTGGTTCTTTGATTAATTATAATTCTTACCTTCTTTCTTTCTTTCCTTATAAGTCTCCATCTGCGATTATTTATTGTTATGGATGGTGGCAAATTTTGTATAGTCTTTTTATTTTATCAAAATAGATGTTCTTCTAAAAGTCTTTCCTTCAAGGCAAGTTAAGTCAAAAAGATAGATAAAATCAAAAGAATGGTGAGTTATATATACTCCCTTTCCTCTTTATCTCCACCCTGTATCTTTCTTCTTTAAGCTAATACTTACTCATGTGACTCAATGAGTGGATGTTTAATTTAATGATTAAAGAAATAAAAAGGAATTCAAGGAAAATGTAATCTTAAATTTCATCATTTATTCATCTTCACTCCATACTTTCCTCTTGTTGGTATGATCAGTAATACTGCAACACACTTTATCATGGATCTTTGTTTCACCAATACACATGTTCATCTTACTCTTGTATCTCCATCTCCAATAGTCTCATCATCCATTCATCTATCTTGTTATACCTTAATTGAGAGGTCAACAACTTGGGTGTTGATGTAGCCAAAAGCAACATTGTGCTATCAAATAACCATATTTTAGGTAGTTATAGCATCTTTTTTGTTGGTGCTAGTATTTTGCAACCTTTTTTAGCTTCTTAGGTGTTATATATAGCTTGTTTGATATGCATTTTTACATCCTCAACATTTCAATCAGGTCTATTTTTTATATTGATCATCCTCTGACTCCATGGTTTAGAGCCACTTGATTGCATCTTGAATTTCCTAATCCATAAACAAAGAATTTAAAACTCTTTGTGCCAGTGCACTAGTTTCATGGAAATATTCAATAAACATACAAATCTCTTGAAAAAGCATACAAGACTTTCAATCCTCCTTCTAAAGCATCCAAACATATCATCAACATCATCTCAAGACCTAAACAAGCTTTCTTCTTGTGGTGTTGGGAAAGTATAGTAGAACAATTTTTTGTGTTTGGATGTCTTAGAAGGAGGATAAAAAGGTATAGTATGTACTTTTAGGAGATTTGTATGTTTATTTAGAATTTTTGCTAGTTTTATTATTAGTTATTTGGTTTTCTCATCAAATCTCTAATTGAAAAAAGAAATTTGTGATAACTTTAAATTCACATTAGATGATTATAGAACTTTAAACAATAATACATACATTATAAAATTATAAACATTATAATCCATTTAATATACTATACATAAATTAAAATAATTTAATTTCAGAAAACCATTATAAATGTAATTTAATACAGAATTAAGTTTCTGTATCATATCTCCTTATATGGCCAAAATCATAAAATTGTTTAATAATGTTAAACAGAGAGGAGATATATTTAAATTATTGTAAATGATCATATTTCAGAAATTAATATATTAGAATTTAAACACAAAGCTAATACTTAAGTATTGTTAATATCTATTGTTGTTACAATCAATAGCTTTACTTAGTTTTTATAAGTTTTTATTTGTATTGATAAGTAAGAGGAATACTATTTTTTTATATCATTAGCTATATCAAGAAATATCTATATCTCTCACTTCTTAAATAATTGTGTTAGAGTTTCAAAATGATTAATTTATATATGTCTATCTCAGTAACTTCTTGGTTAAAAATATAATTAAAAATATTTGGATGAGAAATCATAATAATAAATCCCTTAACTAATATACATCTAATAACTATTTTAACTTACATCTAGCCTTAACCAAGTGTATTATAGCTTCGATTACCCATGCTTAAACTACTTAACCATTCAAGGTATTGGAATCTTGAAACATATAATCGATTGTACTTATGCCACTTAAGCACTTAAAGTTAATTTAATCTTTAAATGCCTAGTAAGTGATATTTAATTTTCATTGCACAATCTTAAGTTAACAATTATGAAGTCAAGGATGAGGGTTATCCAAATGTAAGAATAATAATTTAAAGAATAATATGAAGTCATAGATATATTCACTTGTTTCAATTAGTCCTTTCAAACAAGCATGCAAAAAGTCAATAATTAATTGGGAAATAATTCAAAATAATGTTGAATTAAATTAATTTATTTAGAAAAATAAAATAAAATGTGTTTTTTATCATATATAAACAATATTTATTTGGAGAGTATTGGAATGGTACAGGTATAGTTATATAAGGAGATTAGTAATTACCAAGTCATCTTGATAGCTTACTATTAATATTAAGATTTAAAAGATGTAATATTATTCTATATATCAGAGTTGGGTTAGTTTTAATAATTAGGATCAAAACATATAATTATAACTGTTTCAAACTATATATAAAATATCATAAAAGAAAATTTAATTATTTTATTGTACATAAAATAAAATTTGTATTATATGAAAATACAAGATTTTCATTTAATAAATTACAATATTCATAATAAATTTTTATATATAATAATAATATTATTAATGTTTTTAATTCATCTAGAAATAAAGATACTCACCTACTAAATAGACCTATTAAATATAAGAATGTGTTATAATTTGATGTTACAAGTATTATTAGTCCTAAAATGAAAGAATTCTGTATTATTTATAAATAAATAAATTTGGATTGAATAGAATGATATACATACAAATATAATAAATAAACAAAAACAGATTATATTTATCGAGATATCAAAGTCATTGTTCCCTTTATATTGTCTACTTTACATGATGAAAAACTATATAAATATATAGTTTATATCATGTATAGAGTATACATTAACATGCCATTATAAAATACAATTATTATAAATAATAAACATTTTTCTTATCAAATTTAAGAAAGGACTAGAGTTATCTTTAAGTAATTATATAGTTTGTTGGATATGAGGGTACACCATTAATCTTATATAAGTTAAATTGATTTAGTTAGTTAAATTGATTTGATACTAGTTAACATTCCATGTAAAATGTATAAATTTAGAACTAACAATCTTCTACCATGAAAATTAATACATTTTAATTTGAATAAGTAGTTTATTTCACATGTTCTAACATGTTCTTAAAAAAGATATAAGGAGAATCAATATCTGATTTTTATTTGAGATTGAGTTCAATCATTTAAATATTCACTTTAAACTTCCAGAATTAGAATTAGAATTTAAATACCTATAATCATTAGCTTTTATATTTTTATAATATTACATTTAGTTTTCAATGAAGAACATAAGAATAGTTAATTTATCAAAATGCAGTACACTTCTCTTAAATCTAGGTTAATAGTTTTATTTTTTTCTGTTTTTCAACTTTAATAAGATTATCTAAAGTCAAGTATGTCAAAGGTGAAATAAGATATAAGTAGTTTTAACAAGGCACATTAAAATTAGACTACTTTTCCCATAACATTCAGGAAAGTCTCCCAAGCTTTTAATTCTTATCTTGCGCCTCGATTCCATAAAGGATTACATTAGATATTAAATGAATTATTTGATATTGGGTTTATGCTTGATAGGAGAAAAAGAAACATCAATGATACATCTGAACCAAATTTAACAAGAACAGCTCTTCATAAACTTTTTGGAGAGATCCAAAACATATAAATTTGTTTGTACCATTATTTTCATTTGGGATGATTAAATCAATCTATTCATTTGACTAAAAGAACACACCATAGTATACATAGTAGAGTAGTTTTTGTTGTAGACTAATAAATTGATCCATCCATTTTACTAAATGACACACCCTAGCACACTCTATTAACAATATTTTGTATTGTGACAAATTATATGATTGGATGGCAAGAGAATCATTGTAACTTCACATGCATACCATTAAAGGGTGTGTTGTAGTAAGATGAAAGGGTCTATTTAACATTTCCCTTTTAGTTTCATGTAAAAGGTGAAGGACTCTAGAATTTACCCATAATAATCCATTAAAGGAATTTTAGGGGATTGCAAAAAGGCTAATCCTCAAGAGAGATGGTCTATCCTAAAATGAGAGATGGTCTATCCCCATGTGCCCGGGAGTACCTTCCATCCTTGACTAGACTACTGTCTGATTGGACTAGAGGTTTGCAATCTTTATTGATGGACTGATAGTGTCAACATATGCTACATTTTCTCTTATTTGACTTGCTTATTCCTTGGGCCAATAGAGCACGTTTTTGCACTTGCTACGACAAGGGTGTAGGCTCTTGGATCCTAGCTTGACCATGCATTAGAGCGTTCTAACTCGCACCAGCCACCTTCTTTATAACAATGAGGTTTTGCCTAGGTTTGGTCCACTCGTCTACATCTTTGTTACTCACTTGTGAGAGTGGTTCTACACTAGATGCAACAATGGTCCATATGACATGATGTACTCTTGGAAGACATAAGATAGCTACCCATGATGCCATCAAGGATATAGTGTTTGCCATGGCACGAGAGAGTGGATACCTTGCTTGGAGGGAGAGTTCATATTCTTTGGCGACATGTGTCAAAGCATACTTTTACATGGTATGAGCTGATCAAGTGACAGTGGTGGATGTTGTGGTTACAAACCCTACATGTGATGCAAGTTTGAGGGAGTGATTACTCATCCCCTTGGATGGGCGGCAAGTGGAGCAACAATATGCAAGGTCTCCAAGTATAGAGGTATGCATTGAGTCACTTCTTTGTTTCTCTAGCCTTGGAGCTATATGGAGTGATGGACACGGCACTCAACACATTTGTCAAGAAGTGCACAAAAGCTTATCATATTAAATGCTAGGAGGTACCACTCTCACTCTCATACTTTAGCCAACATGTGTCCATTGCTCTACAAATAGCATTGGTTGGTGCAATCCATACGAGAGCAATAAATCTAAGTGATGCTTCTTTAGATGCTATAGTAATTTGTAGACCTTACAATTTGCATAACTTGGATATCTTAGGTGATGTAGGGAAAATTTATCATATCTATACTATTGGGGCCTAGCCTCATTTTACCTCTTTTGTCTCTCCCTTGATGGGGTCTTCCAATCCTTCATTTGTTCTATGTGGTCACCTTTTTCCTCTCAAAAAAGGCTAATCTGAAACCCCTGTTATCATATAAGTAGTCAATGCTAAAATTAGCCCATATTTTATGAACAAAGTGAAGAGGAAGTTATTTAAAGATCAAAAAGTTGTAAATTATTATTTATTGATTTTATTGAAATTATTTTACCTATAATTGATCAGCTTAGTTGTTACTTGTTTGCTGCTTATGATATATTGAAAATTGGGTAAAGATTATATGTGATATGGAACCTTTATATAATCTTTACTAATGGTATACTTAAAAAAGTTATTTAATAGGTACTTTTTCTGTTGAAGATCTATAGTAAAAATCCTAACCTATAAAATACACATCAATATCTAATATACTACAAAAGTCTTATAGTTTTGATTGAAATTATATAGTTAAAATATTTTAAAGATATTCTTAATATTCAAGACCTTAAACATCAATCTTAAGTATGAAGTATATGAACTCTAGTGTGCCATAATGATAAGTTCTTCTTCAACTCAAATCACACTCAAACAAATCAGTACTTGATCATTCACTCAACACCTTACCAATTATTATGCATTGATTACAATCAAGCCACCTACTTTAGCTAAGAGACTCCAAGTGATGCTCACCATCCTTTATCAACCATAGCCAAGAACTCAAAAGTTCAACATCAAAGAAGTGAGCTCTCTGGAGCTATACTTCAAAGGTATTACCCTGATTTTGGCTTATGTCACCAACCCTAACGATGCTACTAATGGCACATCCAATAGTGCAAGTGATGGTGGGTCACACCATGTGATCAATGATCTTGAAATGAAATTGGAATGTCAACAAGTAGTCTAAGATTAACTACCAAAATGCCTATGACTACAAACACTACTATTCCAATGTCAGAGTAATCTAACTTTGACATTACAAATGTTGTGATAATTATCGCACATATATAAATTCCTACACAACATAGTAGCATCAACATCATACACTATAGAAGCACAACACACATAAGTCATACATGAACTCTAAAGTGCCACAATTGTCTCCTAATTGGCAGTTAGGTCCTTCTAACTCCAAATAGCCATCTACTCAAAGTATATGGCATATCCTATGGTGGACAAAGATCTAGAGGCCGGGTGCTATTGAGCCCCATTGTTAGTCACATGTTTGCAATCTATACCATATAAAGGATGAACTAGCTAGAGGCGAAGTACATCTAGGACATAACCACTATCCTTGAGGAACCACCATGAGGGGGACGAGTCAAACATGCCATGTGCTATCCTCTTGAACAACTAGCACACACTAACATAATAACAACTCCACCAAAAGAGGTGCATAACATACACAACAAGCTTGCACGTACAACTGCCAAACTTGGGTCCATAGTGGCATCAATGTTTTGGAGGTGGTATTGCGCACAATTCTGCACATGATCCTTCCAAACAGCACAATCATATCCTTTCAACACAGGGACTCTAGAAGGCAAACCTCACATTCTCTCAAGATAGTGTTGCTTGTAGTAACATCAAGTGTTATTGGTGATATCTACTATAGATATACATAATCACTTGGATGAAAATTGATAGATTGAGGGTCTATAACCTCTTCCTTGAATGGTAGCATAACGTAAGGTATCCTTATGTTGAGTAATTGCAAAGTTCTCAAAGGCCATTGATATCACTCTTCAAAAGATCTATGCACATTGAGAACATGTGCTCACCCATAAATTTGGATCATCCAAGTCCAAAACTACAATAACATCTCAATGAATGGTTGTAGGTAAATTTGGATCTTGTCCATAGAGTAGAAAGTAAGGAGAGAAGCATGCTAAGGAGACTTGAAATTAAAATTGATAGCCTATGGCAAACCAAGGTAATTGAAGATTCCAATCTCCCAAGTGGCCGCTCTGAAAACCGTACTTATGTAATCCTCTCTCACCATTTGAACCATTCTCTTTGCTAAGCCTATGCCTTAGGGTGATCTAGGAAGGTAGTTTCATGATCAATCAAAGTTTTGTCACGAAAGACCTGAAACTCACTTAAGAACTCTATACCCTGATTGGTCAAAACCTCAATTAGTGCACCAAAATAACTAAGAACCCAATCAAGGAATGAGTAAGTTGTCCCTTCATTGGACTTGTCAAGAAATACCACCAAGCAAATACACTTGGAGAAGTGGTGCTCTATAATTGAACCATATCAATGATATCTCACAATCAATGGTAAAGGTCTAACAAAGTCCAAACTCCAATGATATATCTAAAGGTGCAAATTGGCTTGGTAACATCTAGAAGATGTTACATATGATGGACTAAATAGATAAGATAGAGGTATTACCAAAAGAGTACTTCTATTACTATGGTAGAAACCAAAATTAGCACAAATGAATTAGGGCTAAAAATATGCAAATTCCTCCTTTTGGGAAAAAGAGGTTGGCCTTCCCTCCTCCCTATTTGTCTCATTGAGAGCTTTCCAATGATATCTCACCCATGTAATTATGAGATTCTTACAAGAAGATTTCTTAAAGATTCCTTTTGGTCAAAGCTTGTTTGACTAACCAAATAGGACCAAAACCAACATTTCACCCATGCATGCAATTAATCTAAGGGTAAAGCTCATTGACATATCACCAATCCATGTACCTGTAATACTCCAAGGACAAGAGAAGAGAGAAAACACAAATTGCACTCTCAAACATTTGATGCCCCAAGGGAGCACCTTCTCTTTATTATATAGACAAAGAGGATCTCCTCCAAGGAAGCTCCACCATAGGATTAGGGACACATATAGGTGACATGTCAGCAAGCTCCACCCTTGGATTAATTACTTGGATGGGTGACCTGTCTGCTCTAGGTCCTATCTGGTTGGTCAAACAAGCTTTGACCGGAGGGGATCTTTTGGGGAATCTTCCTTAGGAATCTCAGAATCACGTGAGTAAGGTACCATTGGAAAGCTCTTGACGAGACAAAGCAAGGGGGAGGGAAGGCCAGACTTTCCTCCATTGGGGGGGGGAAATCTGTACTTTTTTGAGGCCTAATTCATCCGTTTAGGCCTCCAAAATTGCCTTCAAAGATTTCAGGCATATTTTGGTTCCTATTCTATTAGTAGAAGTCCCCTTTTGGTGATACCTCTTTCTGATTTGTTTAGTCCATCATGTGTAACATCCTTCCAGATGTTACCAAACCAATTCTCACCTTTAAATCATATGTCTAGCTATTGGTTCTAAGGTTCTCAAGTTTATTTTGGTTTCTGCCCTATTAGTAGAAGTACTCTTTTGGTGATACTTCTATCTGATCTATTTTGAACATCATGTATAACATCATTCCAGATGTTACCAAACCAAATTTCACATCTAGATCATATGGCTAACCCTTGGTATTATAGTACCTGATCCAAAGGTGGAGTTTCCTTTGAGGGAATCCTCTTTATTATATACAAAAGACAAGGTGCTCCTTTGGGGCATCAGATTTTTGAGTGTGAAGTTTTGTGTTTCTTCTTTTGGATTTTTCTTGGGAGTTCTCCTATCCTTGAAACATGAAAATGATATTAGAGCAGGTGTTTCAATCCAAGAGAGTGGATCTCTCTTCTTGGAGGAACATCGACCACTAAGACTAAGTAATTTTGAGGAGAGAAACTATAGTGCAATCAATAGATTAGGAGTGTTTTAGAAGGAGGATGAGATAAAGGATTTTGGAGGATTGCTCACCGCTTTCCATTCTTGAACTTGTACCATCTCAAGATTATGTATATCCAACGAGAGCAAGTGAGAGTATATCTTGTTTAACATTTTAGAGCAAAATTCATGGATATAATAATGAATTCACCAAACTTGGTGGTTCTATTGGTAGTGATATACAATAGAGAGTTGAATTTGAAAATCTACATTATGTTGTGATTGGTCTGAATATACTGGATCCTCTTCTTTTCAACACTCAAGTAGAAATTTGTTATGTGGTTATAGCAAAAGTGATGTTTAGCAATTTTGTAGTTTGCGGTTTTGGTGAGGAATATTATCAACAAGTTATAGCCTTTGAAGTCCCAATGGTAGTCCTTATAGTTTGTGCTCACTCATGACTGATCATATTAATTCTCTATTGAAGTAGGAAGTAGTGATTGAATATTTGAAATGTGTAGGAATCATGGACCCATAGTTACAAGAGTTGATGTAAGGAATGCAAGGGATGTTGAACAAGTTTTGGGAGATCAAGATGACCATGAAACATTTCAAAGTCAAGTGAGTCTCTTCAAGAATGGTCATGTAATGCAAGAAGGGGAACCATCTCAAAACCCAATACCAATAGCCAAAGTACCTAGAAAGTCACTCATGCCAATATCACCAACCTTGGTCAACAATTGTTATTATGGATGAAGAAAGCATGCAATATCCTTACAAGGGGCAATATTCCATGGGAATAGAAGAGAACCCAATTTCAAGAATGAATCATTTATTAATAATTTATTTACAACAAAAATCATCAATCATTCTGTAGGTATGTTTACATGTAGGTACTAAATTGATAAAGCCTTCACATGGTACAATACTTGGGAACAATCAATGTTGATAGAAGGAAGAGAGGTCAATTGGTTGGCAATGCAAGAAGAGCTACTAAAGAATTTCCAATATGTGGATTCAGTATAGATGGCCTAAACTTGACTATGGAGGTTGAAGCAAAAGAACAACATACAAGAGTATTTGGAAGCATTTCTTGATCTACAAGTTGCAATAACTAACATGAGTCTAGTAAAAGCTCTCGACAATTTCAAACAAGGGTTAAAAGGGCAAATTTGCCAAGAAGTAATGATACAAAATCCTTGCATTGTTTTTGAATCCCATGCTTGCACTCAAAGAATAGCAAGGGTGCTTGGAGGAGGTGAAAAGATAGTCCTACTCAACATTATTGGGCTCAAACATAACACTTTGGTGGACCAATTCCTGTTAAATTAGGCAACATTTGGTTTTGAGACCAAGGAGCATGACCACTTCAAAGATAACAAAGATGGGGGGAAGACATGAGAGATGGAGTCCCACAAGGAGAAGAGACTCAAGCAAGCAAAATTTTTGTTATTGTGATCGAGGTGGGTATATAGCCATCAACTATCATGCTCATCTCCCTAGAGGCCCTCAGACTCCATACAAGCAATCTTTGAATAACATGGAAGACAAATTGAAGAGGAGGATGCATATATCACATTGGAAAACAAAGGTTGCCAATGAATGTACCTTATGGCCTTATTGGCTCAATGGAGAAGCAAAAAAGTGAGGGGAGGAAGAAGATGAGTGCGCAAAGATCAAGTAAGACAAACTCAAAAATGATTGTCATGAATGGAGTCATATAAAGTAATCATGTGGGAGTATTGATGGACCTTGGAGTAATAGAGAATTTCTTGTCTCACTCTATTGTAATAAGATTGGAGATGGATCTCAAGAAGATGAGAATGATGAAATAGAGTTACCTCATGTACAAATAGAGACAATTGAGTCGTTAGCTAGAAAAATAACATTCTTTGTAGGAGAGTATCAAGAAGCAATTGAGTGGCATGTGATATAATTAGCTTGTTATGATGGAATCTTAGGCATATCATAGATGGAGCATTACAACCCTATGGTTGATTGGAGGAGAAAGCAATGAGAACTTGCTAATGGAAGATCATTGGAGTTAAAGAAAGATCACACAAGTAAGAATGGATTCTCTATATCATTGGAAAACAACTATTTATAAGATAGATAGATGTTTCAAGTATCTAATAATAGAAATCTAGAGTGCAAAACTTAATCGACAAATTTTTCAGAAATTGAAAAATGTGGTCAATGAGTTTCAAGATGTCTTCTCAGATGATCTACCCTGAGGATTACCTCCAAAAAGGAGAGTAGATCATAAAATTGAGATATTTTTGGAGAAGACACCTCCTTGTAAGGCCCTATATTGTCTATCACCTCATGAATTGGAGGTGTAAAGCTCAAATCAAGGATATGCTACAAAAGGATTTTATCCAACCCAACAAATCACTATATGGGGTTCATGTCTTGTTTGTGAAGAAGAATGGAAAGAAAATATGCATGTGCATTGACCATTGGGGCCTAAATCAACAAATAATAAGAAAAAATACCCCTTACTTGGCATGGATGACCTATTTGATCAAATCAACAAGGAAAAACACTTCACCAAACTTGATCTACAAAGCGGTTATAGCCAAATCTAAATTGTAGAGGAAGATGTCCACAAAATTGCTTTTTGAACAAGGTATGGCACTTTTGAGTACCTGGTGATGCCATTTGGCCTCACCAACCCACCAACCACTTTCATGAGTTTAATGAATGATATATTTCATTTATATTTGGATAAAAATATTGTCATTTTACTAGATGATATCTTAGTCTACAAAAGGATGGTGATGGAACATAAGCAACATCTACAAGAAGTCCTCTAGATTCTATGACAAAATAAGTTGTATGAGAAAACATCTCAAAGTGTGAGTTTTGCAAGCCTAAAGTAGAATACTTGGAGCATAGAGTAAGTGAAAAAGGTACCCAAGTGTTAATACCTAAAATATAGGTCATTTAAAAATGGAGTGTTCTTGAAGATCAGACTCCAATCCAAGAGCTCCCTGGGATTGACGAGTTTCTATTATCAAATTTTCAAGGACTTCTCCAAGGTTGCATAGCCTCTAACAACACTACTTGACAAGGGGAAGAAGTGGATGTGAGGAACCGCACAAGAATTAGCTTTTCAAGAATTGAAAGATGCATTATTACATGCACCAATCTTGAAATATTATGACCCAAAATGTTTGATCAAGTTGGCTATAGATACATCAAGCATGGCAATAGGAGAAATCCTACAACAAGAATGGCATGATGGATTGCATCTAATTGCATATTTCTCCTAAAAGCTATTATTGGTAGAATGCAAATATCATACCATAAAATGAGAAGAGCTGGCCATTGTCCTTGCAACCAGGTATTGGAAGCACTTTCTTGGTGAGAAGGCATTTGCAATGGAGACCACAAACCACAATATCTCTAGTCTACCTTGAGACACAAAAAGATCTATCTCATTAATAGATTTGATGGGTAGTGGAGACAATGGTTCAACATGACAATCACATATGTGAAAAGCAAGAAGCTTCTTGCAAATGCATTCATCAAAATGCCAATGGTAAACAATCTAGTGGTAGAAGTCAAGATGAACCCTAAATCTGGCCACAGATTCTTTTTGCTATGAAAATGGATCCATAAATTGTAAGAGCCCAATCATGAAAAGGCATCACCAACACCCAAGGACTCACCTTTTGTGATTATAGGTTATAGATCTCGGATGCTATAGACATAAAAACCACTATCGTAGCAAAATGTCATGATTTCGCCAATGTAGGTCATGTTGGAGTGGACAAGACCTTGGATGTAGTCAAACACCATTATTATTGGCCCAAGATGAGCAAAAACATGATAAAATATGTTCAAGGCTTCATACTTTGCCAACAAAATAAAGCTTCTAATCAAGCTCTTGCAAGACTCCTTCAACCCCTCCCCACTCCTACGCAACATTGGGACAAGCAAGCATAGATATGGTTTGTGAGTTGCCCAAGATCACCTTAGAGTTTGACTCCATTGCAATTCTTGTTGACCAACTCAACAAAGTGTTTCATGTGTGTCCTACCACCAAGGACTTGACTACTCCACAACTAGCTCAATTGTACTTAGATGCAATTTTTTTCACCATGGCTTGTCTCAAGTGCTCATCATTGATAGAGGCACTTAATTCACTAGTTTGTTTTAGAGAACTCTCTTTGGTTTCTTCAAAACCGAATTGGCCATGTCTATAACTTACCATCCACAAACTGATGGACAAATAGAGCGGGCTAATTGCAATATTGAAGATATGCTCTAGTGCTTCACCTTAGATGAGCAAGAGAGGTGGGACAATATAATACTCCAAGGGTAGGAGACCTGAAGAGAAACACAGAATAATAAATACATGGTTTCATAGTCAAACCTTAGATGCCCCAAAGGAGCACCTTGATTGTATTATATAGCAAAGAGGACTACCCCAAAGGAAGCTCCACCCTTAATTCAGATACATGGATGAGTGATATGTCAATGATCTCTACCCTTAGATTAGTTGCATGCATGGGTGACATGTCAGTCCTGATCCTATCTGGTTGGTCAAACTACCTTTGACTATAGTGAATCTTTAGAGAATCTTCTTGCAAGAATCTCCAAATCACATGGGTGAGGTACCATTGGAAATCTCTCGATGAAACAAACCAAGGGAAGGGAAGGCTATCTTTTCTTCTATTGTGAGCAAGGGGGAGGGAATTTGTACATTTTCAAGGCCCAATTCATCCGTTTAGGCCTCCAAAATTGGCTATGAAGTTTCTAGGCTATTTTTAGTTCCTACCCTATTAGTAGAAGTCCTCTTTGGTGACACCTCTATTTGATCTACCTAGCCCATCATACATAACATCCTTATAGATATTACCAAGCCAATTTTCACCTCAACTAATATGTCTAGCTATTGGTATTACAACTTTAGGCTATTTTTGATTTCTGCCCTATTAGTAAAAGTACTCTTTTGGTGACATCTCTATTTGATCAACTTATCTTATCATACATAAAATCTTTCTAGATGTTACCAAGCCAATTTTCACCTCTAGCTAATATGTCTTGCTATTGGTGTTACAATCACCTTACTTCCATTGGTGGGATTTTCTTACGACAATTTAGTGAATGCATCCACACAAGTCACACCATTCTTCCTCATGTATGGATAACATCCTTTCACACCTTTGAGCTTGATGAAGATCAGTCCGGTGGCTACCAAGGTCAACACTGTCAACAGTTTTTGTTCTTTAGAATCCAACAAGGTGTGGAGAATGTCAAGCATAAGTTGTAGAGCACCCAAAATTGACAAAAGTGTTATGTAGATGCACACTATTGGCACATGGAATTAAATGGTTTAGATCAAGTCTAGCTATCAACAACCAACCTCATGTTTGTTGGCCCTCGTAAGCTCAAACCTTGTTTTATTGGACCTTTTCCCATTCTTTGTCAAATTAGCATAGTGGCCTATCACCTCAAGCTACCGCCATACATGAAGATCCATCCAATATTCCATGTTTTCTTATTATATAGATATGTCTCCTGACCGCACCACTTTCCTTCCATATAAGACATTTGACCTTGTCCAACATTCATTGATGGCACGGAGGAATATGAAGTTGAATGTATTCTCTAATAAAGAATTTGTGGTACTCGCCATCTATGTGTTGAATATCTTGTACAAAGGAAAGGGTACCCATTATTTGAGGAAACATGAGAGCAAACAACCAACTTGACCCATGCACCAATGTTAGTGAAATTTTTTGAGCAACAACTTTGCAATAAGGACGTTCCATCTTAAAATGGGAGAGGTTTATAATACCAGTAGCTAGACATATTATCTAAAGGTGAAAATTTGCTTTGTAAAATCTGGAATGATATTATATATGATGGACTAAGTACATCATATAGAGGTTTCACCAAAAGAGTAGTTCTACTAATAGGGTAGGAGCTTAAAATAGCCAAAAAACTTCAAAGCAAATTTTGGAGGCTTAAGTGGATGAATTAGACCTTAAAAATGAGTAAGTTTCCTCCCAAGGACAAGCAAGTTGGACTTCCCTTTATTGTGTTTGTCTCATTGAGAGATTTCAAATGTTACCTCATCCATGCAATTCTAAGATTCATACAAAAAGATTCTCTAAAGATCCTTTCAGTCAAAGCTTGTTTGAACAACCAAATAGGACTAAAACAAACATGCATGCAACTAATCTAAAGGTAAAGCTTATTGACATGTCACCAATCCATGTATATGATCAAAGGATGGAGCTTCCTTTGAGGGAATCCTCTTTGCTATATAATAAAGACAAGGTGCTCCTTTGGAGCATTGAAGTTTTGAGTGTGAAGTTTTGTATTTCTTCTTTTGGGTTTTTCATGGGGGTTCTCTTGTCCTCAAAAATTACAAATGGTAAACAATCCCATGATAGCTAATAGGTGTAACTATAGCATAAGAGCATTGAAATGATGCTCTAACTTGGTCACAAACCACACATTTGACAACAAACTACCATACATTGGTCTACATACCGCACCACCAATAATGAAGTAGGAGTAACTATATGTACACTTTACTCCAAAATGTCCTAGCTCTTCATGAGCATGACGGACCAATTGTGATCTTTGAGATGGAAGTGGTACTTATCACACTCTCCATCCTCCCATACACAAAGAAGGTATATTGCCTCCCATCTAAACTATCTAGATCATTGAACAATGGTTTCTCTCCTTGGCTCCAACTATGCCACCCACAACACTAATGTGTAAATAATTCATCACTAAGACATCATCATGAATATCTTGTTGAATGGTACCAATATCTCCACTCTCTAGATCTATGACCTCAATAACTCTTGTGTGGTAAGAGAGATACCACCAAAGCCTCATAAAATATACATATAAAGGTAGATGCATGCCAACTTGGCACCATCTCTTCATCTATCTCACGATGGTAATCTTCTCTAGTTTGATCTTGTTGGTTGGGATATGGATTTCTAATCAACTCATCTACATCCTGATTCACCACTATAGGTTTATGAATAACCATGAAATCATCATCTTGTAAAATTAGAGCACATCATGCAAGCTTCTTTGAAAGCTTGTCAGATTCCATCAACCACGTTGGTGGTTGATGATCAATGATGAGAGTGAAGGGGTTACCAAAAGGTAAAATTATGCTATTGCCCATACTACTACCAAACACACTCTCTCATATGAAGTATACTTTGCCTCTATTGAATTGTTGGAGCAATTAGCATAGGCCACCACAAATTGCTTCTCCTCATTATTATGTTGGGTGAGCATTGCTCCAAGCCTTGATATACTCAAATTAGTGTAAAATTGGAATGGTCGTCCCCTAATTGGTCTCCTAAGAGTAGGAATAGATATCAATCTTTCCTTGAGCTTTATAAAATCTCTCTCTTGCTCATCTCTTGAACAACACTTGTGTGAGCTTGGTTAGCTTTATCAAGGCCTTGGCAATAAAACTAAATCTTTTAACATAACAACGATAAAAGTTCACAAACCCAAGGAATGCTCACACTTTACTCATATCTATTGGCCAAGGAATATGTGCAATAAATTCTACCTTGGGATATTGCACACCAACTCCTCTAGGGTAGATAGTGTGTCCAAATATTCAACTTGCTCATGGAAGAATCTAACCTTTTCAAGATGTAATTTGAGTCCATGAGATCTCTATCTCTCAAACATCTCCAAAAAATGCCTCTCATGCTCCTCCACAATAGTACTATAGACCAAAATTTCATCAATATAGGACCAAGCAAAATCCAATCCTATTAGAATCTTGTCTTTGGAACTTGGCAAAAGTGTTCTTTAACCCAAATAGTAAGAACCTCCATTGATATAATACATTCTTGTTGTGAGGATCAATAGCCCAAAATGCTATCTTGGACTTATCCTCCTCCCTAATTGACAACTGATGATATTTTGCTCAAAGATCCATAGTACTAAAGACCTTTGCATGCCCAGTTGCATCAAAGACCTCCTCCCGTATAGGCATGGCATACCATTCAACCCTAGTCTATTGGTTGATAGGATGGTAATCTCCACACATCTACTTATTTTTGCAGTTGCCATGCATATCTTTCTTGGCTGGTATCACTATAGATGACACATACTCTCCATGTGAAATCTCTACCAAACTAGCCTAAAAAAGATCTCTACTCCGACACTCAATCAATGCTCTCTCGATGCCACTATATCTATAGGGATGCAAAAAAATTGGTATGTTAGTAGTGAGCTCAATCCAAATACCATGTCCTTTTAGAGCACCCAAATCCTTCATACTGAAGGCAAAACAACTTTGTTGTAGCTCCTCAAGAACCTCCAAACTCTATGTCTTTCCTTTCTTATAAGCTTAGGAGATTTGGCTCCCAAGTATCCTTTATAACTGATGCAGGAGTGGAAGACATACTAATTTGCTGCTACATTGGGCCCTCGGGACCAGTAGTATCATGCTCCCAACCACTAGAGTTCCCAACCTCAATGTGGAAAACTCTCTTTGCTTTGCCTGCAAGATCCATATGTCCTCTAACTCCATCCCAAGTAGACCAAAAGTGTAACCCAAGTAGACCATGCTCACTTGGATGGACCCCAAGTAGAACACTCTCACTAGTAACCACTAGTTGTGTCCCAAGAATACTTGCCAACTTGGTTTATCACTCCTAGCATATGCTTGAATCATCTCAATAGGCATAGAGCTTACAAGTGTCTAAGTGGTTATGCATATCAAGTGCATCCTATGCGGCTCTGCCAAGCCAAGACTCATAATCATGGTCAAACAGTTCAATTCCATAGCCTAAACTAACACTTGATGCCAAAGCAAAGAGAGTTTGTAATAATGGTAATACCAGCATGGAGACCTATCATTCACTCCTTCTCATTGGCATTGGACTCCACCAACTGTTGTAACTATGAGTCCCAAGTAAGTCCAACTCTTCCTTCTCAAAAGGCATGGGAGCTTGGGAAATTCATAAGTGTGGGTAAAGTGGCTCTAGGTTGTCCAATAAGGTTCACCATTGCCATAGGTGACCTATTAGCCACTACCACTATATGAGATTGGTGCCCAACATCCAAAATATCATCCATAGTAAGGTGGTGTAGTCATTGAATCCCATCAGAAGCACATTGTAGAACCTCTTTCGGCAAGAGGTTTGTCCACCAAAGACAAAGATGATGAACCTGTGATCCCTCTTTGGCTACATCCAACAAAATGGAAGGTCCCATCCAAGAATAGATATGATGTGTACTTGCCACCACTTAAGTATGAGAATCACCTATCAAAGGGATGTTCTCCAAGATGTAGGTTGGAAAAATAGACTAATGAACTTAGAGGTGTCATAGTATAAGTAACATCTCCTAAAACATACCAAAATGGGGATTGTAGAGACCTTGACCTTGGCCAACATGGGTATGTCCTTGACATGGCCATCTTAAAGTCACCAAATGAATAGGACCATATCTCTCCAAATCCTACACTTCCAACAAGGAAATGTCTACTTGTAGGATCTTTTAGTAACCCTTGACTACTAACATTAGTAATAACTTAGGATACCAATAGGCCAAGTGTGCCACATGATGTAGGAAGATTTGCCTAGTAGTCTCATCTTGCTCCAATACAAGTACCTCTATACTTGTATACTTGCATGTAATACCGCAAGTAGTCTAGTGATAATCCCACCAAAAAACTCCAATAGACATACTCCCTCTATAGGATACTTCCAAGCAATGAGTGTGGTATCCAAAGGTGACAACGAGATAGACACCGGAAGCTCATCCTCACACCGGAAGTCTCTTGGTAGTACAAAAGCTCCACTCAAAGCCTATTGCACCAATTGATCTACATGTTACTACAATGCCTCCTTAGAAATCCATAATGGAACATCCAAGGTGGATGGAACAATCCTACTTGTACTCCAAATCCAAGTGATCTCCTATGGTATTGGAATATCCTCTACATGCACATTCCCCTCCATTAAGTCACATGGTTAAGTAACAAAACCACTAAAGTTGAAATTGATGCCATGGTCCTTGACTATAGTGAGCCAAGACTGCCACTACTAAAACATAATGGTGGGAAAAATACTCATTCCTCACTTGACTACCACCCTGGTCTACAAGAGGTTTTCACCTCGCAAGAATCAATATCAAAACCCATGGAGTATAATACTACTCCACCAACTAGCACATCATATGACTTTGTTATTGTTGCAATAGCTTGAGCTCTCACCATCAAACTATCAGTTGGATGCCGGGCTGAATCTGGATGATGAGCTCTCCACATATGATGTACTATATAGAACCATCCTTAAAGATAACTGGATCTAAAATGGACATCTCTTAACAATTGTCTTCTGTAGCTCCAGACCAACAAACACAACCTTCTCCAACATAAGGAGATGAGCACCAGAGTCTAATAAGATCCAGTATGGTGTATAGACCTTCCTTAAAAGTCCCATCAAATAGAAAATCCCCCTCTGATTATCCAATAGGACAACTTCAGGTGTGAATTGCACTAGCTCTAGGTAGGTCTAGTTGGTATCTCCTCCAATCTAGTTGCTATTGCTTGCCATAAACCATTGGTTGCAACCCATGCTCCTCAACCATGTCAACTCCACTATCCACATCTCCTGTAGTAGCAATAACCACATCATTCCTACTCTCACAAAGTGTGGCAGCAAACTAGAACGCTAGAGCTGGGTCAACTTCCAATGTAAACATGTCATTGAATAAGAGTAAACAAAAGTGCATAATCAACTGAGCCACCCCCAAGATCAGGCTAGACTCAATCTGTGTAGTAGTAGGTAGCTAACTAGTAGGTATTTTATCATGCAATCTATCACCACCTACCATACATGCACTGTTTAGGAGAAAAATCTTGTTTATAGTGCCTTAGAGAGTGTGAAAGACTAGGAAAGTTTGACCTATCTACTAGCCTCTCCTCTTTGTGGGTCCAACTCCATTGATGCTCATGTAGGATTTGGAGCACATACTACACTCCAAATCACTACGATAGATGCATCTACTTATGTTGCTCCACACATGAAGTCCAAGACATCTCTATCACCAACATAAGAGGTGGAAGCCTCAACATCCAAATTTGATCTCCTCTGTGATACGGCTGTGCGAGCAAATCTTTGCTCTAATTGCTCAATCCAAGTAGCCATCAGAAGTAAGGGCAAGTACTGCACTCCTACTAGGTGTCTTCTCAACTAAATCAAGCCTTATATCAAACTCCAAATCAGATGTAAAAGACCAAGACTAAGGAGAGAAATAGGAGAATGGGAGATCACATTGGGACACTTGAGTGTGAGATACTCTAAATTCTTAGCATGAGCTGTGGTTTTGGTATTATAGAGAACATACAAGGTTCTTGAGAAACTTCTCAAGAAGTTTCCTTGAGCCACTTTCTTGTAGTGCAAGCCAAGTTAATCAAGAAGCTTCTCAAGATGCTTCCTTCTAGAAGCTGTCTACTTGGCATACAAGCTAAGCTAGTTGGAAGCTTCTAGAAGCTATCTACTTGGGGTGCAAGCTAAGCTAATCAGGAAGCTTCCCAAGAAGCTTCCTAGATGCTTCTAGAATATTCTAGGTTACTTTGGCCTATTTGCTACTTTGTTAGCTTTGACTAACTTCATCGCTAAACTCCATATTGTTACGTATTCTCTCACCGCTAGTTGGTGATTTTTTTGTCACCATTTAAGCTTCAAACTCCTGGATGGCCATTTTTGCATTTGCAAATGAGAAAGAAGGTCCCAAGGCATCATGCAGGGGATACCCTTTCCAAAGGACTTTGTACTCCATATGTTATCAACGGCCTTGTTGAATTGGTGACGTGAAAAGATTTGATCAACTTCATACTCTTCATAATCATTGATAGGGACGGGAGGAAGAGGAGGTTGGACACAAGAAGAAAAAAGAAGATGGGTTAGGAACAAAGGGTTTAAAATTGGAAATATGAAAGATAGGGTGGATGTAAAAGACCAAAATCAAAGAGAGAAATAGGAGAATGGAAGATCATATTGGGACACTTGAATGTGTGTAAATTCCAAATCCCTAGCATGAGCTTTGGCTCTTGTATTTATAGGGATCATACAAGGCTCTTGAAAAGCTTCTCAAGAAACTTCCTTGAGCCGCTTTCTTGGAGTGCAAGCCAAGTTACTTGGGAAGCTTCTCAAGAAGCTTCCTTCTAGAAGTTGTTTACTTGGCGTGCAAGCAAAGCTAGTTGGAAGCTTCTAGAATCTATCTACTTGGGTGCAAGCTAAGCTAGCCGGGAAGCTTCCCAAGAAGCTTCCTAGATACTTCTAGAGTATTCTAGGTTAATTTGTCTTATTTGCTACTTTGATAGCCTTACTAACTTCATCATTAAACTCCATATTGTTATATATTCCCCCACCACTAGTTGGTGATTTCCTCGTCACCAATGAAGCTTTGAACTCTTGGATGGCAAGTTGTGCATTCTGGAGATGAGAAAGAGGTTCCCATGTGGCATCATGAAGGGGATACCCTTTCCAAAGGACCTTGTACTCCATATATTGTTGACGGCCTTGTTGAATGTGGCAACGCGCAAGGATAGGATCAACTTCATAATCCTCATGATCATTGATAGGGATAGGAGGAGGGAGGTTGGACTCAAGAGGAAACAAAAGATGGATTAGGAACAAAGGGTTTTACCTTGGAAATATGAAAGACAAGATGGATGTGCATATGAAAAGGCAAGGTAAGTCTATAAGCAACAAGAGAGATAATTTGGGTGACATTAAACGGTCATATCCAATTAGGGACAAGTTCACAAAATTGGGTATCAAGTGGGAGAGGGAAGTTTTTGGATGAGAGCATGACCTTATCACCAACTTGAAAGCTTCAATCACAATGATGGTGATTAGCGTATTATTTTTGCCAATTTTGAGCAACAAGAAGATGAGATTTGGCTTGTTGGAAAGATTGGGATATGGTGGTCAAGAAGGTTGAAATATGAGGGACTTGAGATGGAGGAGGAGCAAGAAGGGAATCTAGAACAAGCGTATCTTGGCCAAAATTGAGAAAGAAAGGAGAAATTCAGGTGCATGCCTATTTTAATTTATTGTAGGCAAATTCTACAACTACAAGATATTCATCCTAATTGGTATGGTGGACATTGACAAAGATATATAACATATCCTCCAAGGTGCAATTTGCACATTTAGTTTGTCCATCAGTTTGAGGATGATAGGTTTGGGACAAAGCAAGCTTGGTGCCGAGCATCCGGAAGAGTGCTTGCCAAAAATTTTCAATGAATCAAAGATCACGGTCAAAGATGAGTACACATGGCATTCTATGAAGCTTGAAGACATTGTTGAAGTAGATTTGTGCTAAGGTTGGAACATCCACGGTATCAAAGGTGGGTGCCAAGTGGATTTTCTTACAAAACTTATCCACAAACACCATGATTGTTGTGTGTCCTTGCTTTATCTTGAGCAAGGAATGATGAGATCCAAGCTCACATGTTCTCATCAAGCGGATGGGATGGGAAGTGGTTGAAGGAGTCCAATTGGCTTTTGGTTGCTAGTCTTGTTGCATTGGCAACTTTCACATGATCAGACAAACTCTCAAACATTGCATGTCATGTTGGGCCACCACCATTGGCGTTGGAGGGTACCCTTGAATTATTGCACTCTTGAATTCTTCTCATGTTAAGATTGGTATAATAAATTGTCACTCTACTTGCTCCACTCAAAATTGACACCATAGTTTTGCCATTCCATCTAGTTGGCTTGAGGCCAATAGAATTTGTCTCCTTTCATCTTGAAGGTTTGTTGCCTCAAAGTAATGTTCACAATCAAACACAAAATTTTTCACTACACCGGGAAGGTTTTTGCCTTCAAATACCTTAGGCTTCAGAAATTGGATGCGCTCTTCCCCCTCTTGAATGTGTGCTTTCCACCTGCTTTTGTTGTTGACAATCTCATTCATCCAACAATTGAGTAAGATGCTCAATTTTTTATTCCATAGTAAGGATAACTTTGGGCATCGCCGCCATGAGTACTACTCTATCACACTATCTCCAATTTATATAGTCTAATTTACTTATACATAGATGCAACGAGTCCACCGTTCTCTATAAGTTACAACCGGAAACACCAAGGGTTCTTCAGATAAGGTGATCATATACAAAAAATCTTGCCCAAAGGACAAAGTGATGAATTGTGTGAAATGATGCTTGGGTAGTACTTGGACACGAAAGTCCTAATGGTTTGGCAGAAGTGGATTTGGTGGTCCATAAATTCCATCCATCCCATTCCTACTTTAATACCAATGTAAAAGACCACAACCGAGGAGAGAAATAGGAGAATGGAAGATCACATTGGGACACTTGCATGTGTGTAAACTCCAAATTCCTAGCATGAGCTTAGGCTCATGTATTTATAGGGACCATACAAGGCTTTTGAGAAGCTTCTCAAGAAGCTTCCTTGAGCCGCTTTCTTGGAGTGCAAGCCAAGTTAGTTGGGAAGCTTCTCAAGAAGATTCCTTCTAGAAGCCGCTTACTTGGCATGCAAGCTAAGCTAGTTGGAAGCTTCTAGAAGCTACTTAGTTTGGTGCAATCTAAGCTAGTCGGGAAGCTTCTCAAGAAGCTTCCTAGATACTTCTAGAATATTCTAGGTTAATTTGTCTTATTTTCTACTACTTAGCCCTAATGAATTTGCTGTTAAACTCCATATTTTTATAATGGATGTGCATATGACAAGGCAAGGCAAATTGATAAACAATAAAAGAAATGATTTGAGTGACATCAAAGGGTCTTATCTAATTATAAGCAAGTTTATGGACTTGGGTATCAAGTGGGAGGGGTAGGTTACTAGATAAGAGCATGACCTTATCACTAACTTGGAAGGTGAGATCACAATAATGGTGGTCGGTATATTTTTTTTGATAATTTTGAGCAACAAGGAGATGAGATTTGGCTTGTTGGAGAGATTGGGATATGGTGGTTAGAAGATGGAAGTATGAAGGACATGAGATGGAGGAGAAGCAAGAAGAGATTTTGGAATAAGTGGATCTTGGCCAAAATTAAGGAAGAAAGGAGAAAATCCAGTGCTTTCCTATTTGGAATTATTGAATACAAACTCTGCAACTACAAGACATTCATACCAATTGGTATGGTGAACATTGACAAAGGCTCAAAGCATATACTCCAAGGTGCTTTGCATGTTCAATTTGTCCTTCAGTTTGAGGATGATAGGTTGTGGACAAAGCAAGCTTGGTGTCAAGTATCTAGAAGAGTGCTTGCCAAAATTTTCTAGTGAATCAAGGATCAAGGTTGCAGATGTGTACACGAGGTATCCCATGATGCTTGAAGACAATGTCAAAGTAGATCTGCGCCAATGTTAGAGCATCCATGGTATCAAAGGTTAGTGCCAAATAGATCAAAGAGCTAGCCTTATGATCTAGATGTGAAATTCAGTTTGGTAGCATATGGAATGATGTTATATATGATGGACAAAATAAATAAGATAGAAGTATCACCAAAAGAGTATTTCTACTAATAAGGCAAAAACCAAAATAGACTTGAAAACCCTTGAACCAATAGCTAAACATATGATTTAAAGGTGAGAATTGGTTTGGTAACATCTAGAAGGATGTTATACATGATGGACTAAATAGATCAGAAAGAAGTATTACCAAAAGGAGACTTATACTAATAGAGTAGGAACCAAAATATGCTTGAAAACTTTGAAGGCAATTCCGGAAGCCTAAATGGATGAATTAGGCCTCAAAAATGTGTATATTCCCCATCAAAGGAAAGGCTAGCCTTCAAAACAGTAGAGCTTTCCAATGGTACCTCACCCACATGATTGTGAGATTCCTATCAGAAGATTCCCTAAAAGATTCCCCTTGGTAAAAACTTGTTTGACCAACCAGATAGGACCAAGACCAACATGTCACCCATCCAAGTGAGTAATCCAAGGGTGGAGCTTGCTGACATGTCACCTATCCATATGCCTAATCCTATGGTGGAGCTTCCTTGGAGGAGATCCTCTTTGTCTATATAATAAAGAGAAGGTGCTTCTTTGGGGCATCGGAGGATTGAGTGTGAAATCCGTGTTTTCCCTCTTCTCTTGTCCTCAAAGTATTACACTAAGCTTATCCACAAACACCACTATCACTATGTGACCTTGTTTTGTCTTGGGCAAGGATATAATGAGATCGAAGCTCACATGTTCCCATCGAGCAGATGGAATGTGGAGTGGTTGAAGGAGCCCACTCAATTTTTGGTTGTTAGCCTTGTTACATTGGCAACTCTCACACAACCAAACAAAATCTTGAACATCTTTTGCCATGTAGGGCCACCACCATTGGTGTTGGAGGGTACCCAAGGTCTTGTCTACATCCATGTGACCAATGATTGGTAAGTCATGGGCTTCTTGGAGGTGCACAAGTTGGAGATCACCCTTGGTTGGAACATATATTGTCCTCATGGAATAGAAGGTCTTCCTTGAAAGAGAAATTGTTGTACTCCTTGTTGCATGTTGCAAGATGACCTTGTACTATCTGAAAGAAGGAATCATTTTTGGAGAGTTGTCTTAAACTCAATTTGGACCTTGGAATCAATTGACATCCTCATAATTGCCACCATGATGAGAGGAAGAGACTTCAAATCAGGTCACCGTGATATTCATTAGGGATGACATGGAACAGTTGGGTTTGTTCTCAGGTTTGATGTCAAAAAATTGGAGTTGCTCCTCCTATTGATGATGTCAACTCTTCATTTGTTCCAAATGTAATATCTACATCAAGGGTTTGTGATTGGTTTGTATGATCACTTGTTTTCCCAAGAGATAATGCCTCCATACCTTGGTGGCATATACCATTGCTAGTTGTTCCCAATCTCATGAAGATTAATTTCTTTTTGTGGTGTTTAATCTATGAGACACAAAGGCAATGAGATGTAACCCATCTAGGAATTTTGACGGCAACATAGCTCTAGTGGCAAAGTTAGAAGCATCAAAGTCAACCACACAAGGTAGTTGAGGATCATATGGTTGAAGAATGGGTCTTAAAGACACCATATGTTTCAGCTTCTAGAATGCTTCTTCATGCTTAGCGGTCCATTGAAAGCTTGGGTTTTTCTCCAAGAGGTTGGTCAATAGTACTACCACGTGTGTGTAATAATGTATGACCTATCAATAAAAATTTGCTTATCCATTAAATGCTCACATCTCTATGGCCTTTGGAGTAGACCAATTAATAATGGCCTTGATTTTTGCCCCTTCCATCTTGATCCCTTAAGATGAGATCTTGTGACCCAAGAAGGTATCTTCTTTCTACCAAAAGACACACTTTGACTTCTTGCAATAGAACTTCCATTGACATAGTAGTCTTAGGACTTCTTGCACATGATTTGATTGTTCTATCTTTGTCTTACTATAGATTAAAATGGCCTCCAAGAATACCACCACGTACTGATCCAATAGTCCATCCAACACCCAATGCATCTAATCCATGAAGATTGTTGGAGCATTAGTGAGCCCAAAAGGTAACACTCTTTATTCAAAATGCCCATACCTTGTGCAAAAGGTAATCTTTTGCAGATCCTTTTTATCATGGAGACTTGCCAATAGCCGCTGTGAAGATCCAACTTGGAGAAGTATCATGCTCCACTCAATTGATCAAGCAAGTCATCAATTCAAGGTAAGGGATATGCATTCTTCATTGTTTGTTTATTGAGCCCACAATAATCAATACAAAAATAAAATCATCCATCATTCTGTGGAACAATTAGTTTTGATGCTCCCCAAGGAGATGTACTATGTTGTATGAAATCCTTCTCCAACAACTCTTTAAGTGTTTTTTGCAACTCCTCCAACTCCTTTGGTGAGAGCCAATAGATTGGTCTACTCATTAGAGTACTCCTTGGCAATAACTCAATCTTGAAAGGCATACCACAATTGGAGGGTAATCCTTTCAGCAAATCATGCAAAAACACATACACAAACTCTTGAACTATTTGATCAACCATTGCTTGATGAGGTCCTTGACCCTCCTAAGATTCTCTTTGTGCAAAAGACTTGATCCACATCATGAAAATAGACTTATCTTTCTCCAAAGCTTGCTCTATAGTTGATTCATTGACAAACTTCCCATCTAGGGACTTATCTTCCTTCAAAGCTTGCTCTATGGCTACTTTCTTGACAAATGTCCTATCTTGGGACTTATCTTATTTCAAAGCTTGCTATATGGATGTTTTCATGACAAACTTCTCATCTTGGGACTGATCTTCCTTCAAAGCTTTCTCCATAGCTGCTTTCTTGACAAACTTCCTATCTTGGGACTGGTTATTCTTAGGTGTCTTACTCAAAGGTGCAAGAAACCTAATCGGAAATTCCTACCTTGGTGTTGTACTTGAATTTGTCATCGGGTCTAATCAAATTGAACCTTATGATGTTCAAGCTAGGGCAAACCCAAAATGACATCATAGTGTATAGGTACTACTACAAACCTCATACACTTCAAATACTCATTCACAATCTTGAATATAACAAGATGTGAGATACAAAATGTAGAACCTTTCTCTACTTTCAATTATTGTCTTGATAGGAATATGTAATTCCTTTGTTAATTATATGGACATGCAATTCTTTGAATTTCCAAAATCAACAAAAATCCTACAATTATAATCAAATATCATACCTTACAAGTGAAGCAAACTTACATAGGTTGAGCCTTCAATCCCATTGGAACTAATCAAGTTCTTAGAAGGCGGCTCAAAATCTCCTATTGGGATTCCTTGTTTCTATGATCATTTTGTCTCAAAAAATCCATTTGGGCAACTTGTCATGGCCCATTCTTGAATGGAAATTCAACAATGCAATGTCCAATCTATTGATACAAAAAAAACCACCATTTTGCCGCAATTTTTCTCTATCTATGGTGCCAAGTGGTCTCCTTTGAATGAAATCAATCTCCATTGATGTTGGCTCCTCTATCCATGTATAGTGTATTGGTAGGTTTTGTGGAGGTCAAGGTTGAGACCAAGTTGTTGCAACCAAGGAACAGAAGCTTTTGGCCAACCGCAAGGCTTCCTCCAAGTGTTGTGGCTCTTGCATGGTAACCTTTGATTTGGTTTGTGACTTCAAGCCCTTCACAAATTGATCCAAATCTTCACTTTCTAGTATATCTAGAATTTGCATGATGGTGTTCTAGAATTGCGTGATGTAGCTTCTTACAAAGCCAATCTACTTCAACTTTGCCAACCTATCTTGTGCAACTTATGTGGTTTTTATAGCTTAAAATCAACAAATTATTGCAATTTTGAATTTTGCACAATTGAGATTGGTGTAACAAATTTTTGTTTAGCTTGCTCTACTCAAAAATGCTACCATAGCTTTGCTACTCCATCCAATTGGATGAAAGCCAAGAGAATCTATTTTTATTCATCTTGAAGATTGGTAGATTCAAAATAATATTTGCAATCAAACAAAATTTTTTCCATTGCTTGAAAGATTCTTGCCTTCAAACACCTTAGGTTTTGGAATAGTATTCGGTCTTGTCTTTCTTGAACTGGTGCTCTTTCTACATGCTCTTGTCATTGATATTCTTGTCCAACAATTGAGTAAGGTGCTTGATTTATTGGTGCATAGCAATGATAACCTCAAGCATTGTTTCTATGGCTATTACTCTATTACACTTCTCCCAATTTATCTAATTTATTAAGATATAGATACAACATGTCCACCGTTCTCCATAAGGTACAATTAGAAGTACCAAGGGTTCCTTAGACAAGGTGATCATATTCAAAAAAATCTACCCAAAGCATGAGGTGATAAATTATGTGAAATGATGTTTGGGTAATACACAGATACAAAAATCCCAATGGTTTGGCGGAATGGATTTGGTGGTCCATAAATTCCAAACCTCCCATTCTTGCTTTGATACTAATGTAAAAGACGAAGACTCAAGAGAGAAATAGGAGAGTGGAAGATCACATTGGGACACTTGAGTGTGGGAAACTCTGAATGCCTAGCATGAGCTTAGGTTTTGGTATTTATAGAGATCATATAAGGCTATTGAGAAGCTTCCTTGAGTTGCTTTCTTGGAATCTAAACCAATTAATCGGGAAGCTTCTCAAGAAGCTTCCTTCTAGAAACCACCTACTTGGAGTGCAAGTTAAGCTAATTAAAAGCTTCATTCTAGAAACTATCTACTTGGGGTGCAAGCTAAGCTTCCCAAGAAGCTTCCTAGATGCTTCTAGAATATTTTAGGCTACTTTGGCCTATTTACTACGTTGTTAGCCTTGACTAATTTCATCACTAAACTCCATATTATTATAGTCAATCTCCTCTTTCATTTGGACTTGAGATATAGGTTGATATCAAGTGCTACTTCAGGTAAACCAACTACGTACTACAATGCTCCTCTAGAATCTCCAAAGAACATTGTCATGATAAAGTAATTCAAACGGCAATTGTAACCACTGCAAGTATCTCACCAAGTGCCACCACCCACAAATGTAGCTCTAACTATGAAAACTACACTAGGGGAAAGTGCAACATATAACTTGCCATCATAACATGCACTCTCATAGTTTACAATTCATCACTTTTCATGGTGAGAAACATAAGTAGTCAAACTTGTCATCATTCTAGTCTGTAACAATATGGAGTTTAGCGACGAAGTCAGTCATGCTCACGAAGAAGCACATAAGACAAATTAGCCTAGAATATTCCGGAAGTATCTAGGAAGCTTCTTGGGAAGCTTCCCGGTTAGCTTAGCTTGCACCTTAAGTAAGTAGCTTCTAGAAGCTTCTAACTAGCTTAGCTTGCACGCCAAGTAGGCGGCTTCTAGAAGGAAGCTTCTTGAGAAGCTTCTCAAGGGCCTTGTATGCTACCTATAAATACCAAAGCCAAAGCTCATGCTAGGCACTTGGAGTTTTCCCTCATTCAAGTGTCCCAATGTGAGTTTCCATTCTCCTATTGCTCTCCTTGGTTTTGGTCTTTTACATTGGTAGCAGAGAATGGATGGAATTTATGGACCACCAAATCCACTTTTGCCAAACCATTGGGACTTTCATGTCCAGATATTACCAAAGCATCATTTCACACAATTCATCATCTCACGCTTTGGGCAAGATTTTCTACATATGATCACACGGTCACAAGAACCCTTGATACTTCCAGTTGTAACTTATGGAGAACGGTGGACGTGTTGTATTTATGTGTTAATCAACTAGATAAATTGAGGGTAGTGGAATAGAGTAGTAGCAAGGGCGGCAATACCGGATGTTATCCTTGCAATGCAACAACAAATCGAGCATCTTACTCGATTGTTGGATGAACGAGACCAGCAACGATGAGAATAGATAGACAGAGCGCCACTTCGAGATGGAGAAGATTGCATTTGATTTCCAAAACCCAAGGTGTTTGAAGGCAAGAATTTTCCAAGCACAGTGGAGAATTTTGTGTTTAACTGTGAACGTTACTTTGAAGCCACCAATCTTCAAGACAAGCGGAAACAAATTCTCTTGGCTTCTAGCCAGTTGGATGGCATGGCAAAACTTTGGTGGCAATTCCGAGTAGAAAGAGCTGAACGACAAATTGTTATACCGATTTTGACATGGGCAGAATTCAAGGATGCAATACTTGGTCGGTTTCAGACTATAAATGCCACCCGAGCTGCATGAGATAAATTGGCAGAGTTGAAGCAGATTGGCTCAGTGAGAAGTTACATCACACAATTTTAGATATCATCATGCAAATTCCAGATATCCAAGAAGGTGAAGTTCTGGATCAATTTGTGCAAGGATTGAAGTCACAAACCAGATTGGAAGTGACCATGCAAGAGCCACAGAATGTAGAAGAAGCCATGCAATTGGCTGAGCATTTTGATTCCTTAGTTGCAATAACTTGGTCTTGACCTCGACCTACACAAAACCTACCAATATCACGAGTAGAAGAACCAATACCAATGGAGATTGATGCTATCCAACAAAGACCACTTGGTACAGCAAATAGAGAAAGATTATGAAAAATGGAGGTTGCTTTTATTGTCGCCAAGTTGGACATTGCATTGCTGAATGTCCACTTAGGAATGGGTGACCTCGACAAGTTGCCCAGATGGAGTTTGTGGAACAAAATGATCAGGGAAACAAAGAATCCCAGTAGGAGATTTTGAGCCGCCTATTGGGAGCTTGATTAGTTCTAATGGGCTTGAAGGCTCAACCTATGCAAGTTTGCTTCACTTGCAAGGTACAATATCTAATTGGGATTGTAGGATTTTGGTTGATTTTGGAAGTTCAGAGAATTGCATATCTATGCAAGTAGCAAAGGAATTGGGTATTCCTATCAAGCCAATGATTGGAAGTAGTTTGATGATGGCGGATGGTAGAAAAGGTTCTGCATTAAAACCTCGCATCCTGTTACCTTCAAGGTTGGGAAGGAGTATTTGGAGTGTATGAGGTTTGTAGTGGCACCTCTACACTATGATATCATTCTGGGTCTACCTTAGCTTGAACGTCATAAGGTTCAATTCAATTGGACCCGACGTCAAATTTAAGTACAACACCAAGGTAGGAATTTCCGATTAGGTTGTCAAGCACCTCTGAGCAAGACACCTAAGAATAGTAAGTCCCAAGATGGGAAGTTTGCCAAGAAGGCAACCATGGAGCAAGCTTGGAAGAGAGATGAGTCCCTAGAAGGGAAGTTTGTTAATGAAGCAGCCATAGAGCAAGCTTTGGAGGAAGATAAGTCTATATTCGCGGTGTGGATCAAGCCGATTGCACAAGAACAATCTGAGGAGGGCCAGGTGCTGCATCAAGCAACAATTGATCGGATAGTTCAGTAGTTTGAAGATGTGTTTCCGGATGATCTGCCAAAGGGATTACTCTCTAATTGAGGTATGCCCTTCAAGATCGAGTTATTGCCAGGGAGTACTCCAGTGAGTAGACCAATCTATTGGCTCTCACCAAAGGAGTTGGAGGAGTTGCGTGCAACACTTACAAAGTTGTTGGAGAAGGATTTCATACGACATAGTACCTCTTTGTGGGGAGCACCGGTATTATTTGTTCCAAAGAAGGATGGAGGACTTCGTTTCTATATTGATTACCGTGGGCTCAATAAGCAAATAGTGAAGAATGCATATCCCTTGCCTCGGATCGATGACTTGCTTGATCAATTGAGTGGAGCACGCTACTTTTCCAAGCTAGATCTTTGTAACGGCTATTGTCAAATTCCTATTGAAGGAGAGGACGTGCAAAAGACTGCCTTTCGCACAAGGTATGGACATTTTGAGTGGAGAGTTCTACCTTTCGGACTCACTAATGCTCCAGCAGTCTTTATGGATCAGATGCATCGGGTGTTGGAGGGACTATTGGATCAGTTTTTGGTAGTGTTCTTAAATGATATCTTAATCTATAGTAGGACAGAGGCAGAACACAAGAATCATGTGCGAGAAGTCCTAAGATGACTACGACAATGGAAATTTTATTGCAAGAAGTCAAAGTGTGCTTTTTGGCAGAAGGAGGTTACCTTCTTGGGTCATAAGATCTCATCAGAGGGGATCAAGATGGAAGAAGAGAAGATCAAGGCCATTACTGATTGGCCTACCCCAAAGGATGCTACCAAAGTACGAGCATTCAATGGATTGGCCATTTTTTACCGACAGTTCATCCACTATTATGCTCACGTGGCTGCACCATTGACTGACCTCTTGGGAAAGAACTCAAGCTTCCAATGGACCACCAAGCATGAAGAAGCATTCCTGAAGTTAAAGCATATGGTGTCTTCAAGACCCATTCTTCAACCATATGATCCTCAACTACCTTGTGTGGTTGATTTTGATGCTTCTAACTTTGTAATTGGAGCTATGTTGCAACAAGAATTTCCAGATGGACTACATCCTATTGCCTTTGTGTCTTGCCGACTAAATACAGCTGAAAGAAATTACTCTGCTTGAGATTGGGAACAACTTGCAATGGTATATGCCACCAAGGTATGGAGGCATTATTCTCTTGGGGAAACAAGTGATCATGCGAACTGATCACAAGCCATTGTTGTAGACCTTACACCTAGAGCACATGAAGAGTCAACATCATTGATGGGAAGAGCAACTCCAATTGTTCGACATCAAACTTGAGTACAAATCAGGTCGGTTCCATATCATCCCTGATGCTCTATCACGACGACTTGATTTGAAGTCTCTTCCTCTCATCGCGGCAGCAATTACGATGGTGTCAATTGATCCCAAGATTCATAACGAGTTTTGGTTAGCTCTACAGCAAGATCCCTTCTTCCAAATGGTACATGGCGGCTAACAATAGGTGATAAGGAGTACAACACCTTCTCCTTCAAGGAAGGCCTTCTATTCCATGCAGACCGGATCTATGTTCCAACCAAAGGTGATCTTTGACTTGTGCGCCTTCAAGAAGCCCATGATTTACCCATTGCTGGTCACATGGGTGTGGACAAGACCTTGGGTACCCTCCAACGTCAATGGTGGTGGCCCAACATGACACGGGATGTTTGAGAATTTGTCCGATCGTGTGAGAGCTACCAACGTAACAAGGCCAGCAACCAGAAGCCGGGTGGACTCATTCAACCGCTTGCCGTTCCATCAGCTCGTTGGGAGCATGTGAGCTTGGATCTCATCACATCCTTGCCAAAGACTAAACAAGGACACACCGCCATCGTGGTATTTGTGGATAAGCTTAGTAAGCAAATCCACTTGGCACCAACCTGTGATACCGTGGATGCTCCAACCTTAGCGCAAATCTACTTTGACAAGGTCTTCAAGCATCATGGAATGCCACGCGTACTCATCTCCGACCGTGATCCTTGCTTTACCGAGAAGTTTTGGCAAGCACTCTTTCAGATACTCGGCACCAAGCTTGCTTTGTCCATGGCCTATCATCCTCAAATTGATGGACAAACCCAACGTGCAAATCGTACATTGGAAGATATGTTGCG
This sequence comes from Lunularia cruciata, assembly GCA_948567375.1. Lineage (NCBI taxonomy): Eukaryota > Viridiplantae > Streptophyta > Marchantiopsida > Lunulariales > Lunulariaceae > Lunularia > Lunularia cruciata. The sequence continues at coordinate 18,520,437 of OX419761.1, read as the reverse complement.
TGCCTTTGTCAATGTCCACCATACCAATTGGGATGAATGTCTTGCCGCCGCCGAATTTGCCTACAACAATTCCAAACAGGCAAGCACCGGATTTTCTCCTTTCTTTCTCCATTTTGGCCAAGATCCGCTTGTTCCAGATTCTCTTCTTGCTCCCCCTCCATCTCAGGTTCCTCATACTTCCACATTCTTGACCACTATATCCCAATCTCTCCAACAAGCCAAGTCTCACCTCCTTGTTGCTCAGAATCGCCAAAAACAATATGCGGACCACCATCATCGAGATCTCACCTTTGAAGTTGGTGATAAAGTCATGCTATCCTCTAGTAACCTCCCTCTCTCACTTGATACCCAAGTTTGTAAACTTGCTCCTAATTGGATAGGACGCTTTGATATCACCTAAATTGTCTCTCCTATAGCTTATCGTCTTGCCTTGCCTTGTCACATGCGTACCCATCTTGTCTTTCATGATCCAAGTTGAAACCCTTTGTTCCTAACCCCTCTTCCTTTTCCTCTCGAGTCCAACCTCCCCCTCTTCCCATCCCTATCAATGATCATGAGGAGTACAAAGTTGATTGTATCCTTGCGCGTTGCCACATTCAATGACGTTGTTGCCAACATACAGAGTAAAAGGTCCTTTGGAAAGGGTATCCCCTTCATGATGCCACCTGGGAACCTCTTTCTCACCTCCACAATGCACAGACGGCCATCCAAGAATTTGAAGCTTCACTAGCGACGAGGATGTCACCAACTAGCGGCGGGGGAATATATAACAATATGGAGTTTAGCGACAAAGTCAATCATGCTCACGAAGTAGCACATAAGACAAATTAGCCTAGAATATTCCAGAAGTATCTAGGAAGCTTCTTGGGAAGCTTCCCGGTTAGCTTAGCTTGCACCTTAAGTAAGTAGCTTCTAGAAGCTTCCAACTAGCTTAGCTTGCACGCCAAGTAGGCGGCTTCTAGAAGGAAGCTTCTTGAGAAGCTTCCTAGTTAACTTGGCTTGCACTCTAAGAAAGTGGCTTGAGGAAGCTTCTTGAGAAGCTTCTCAAGGGCCTTGTATGCTACCTATAAATACCAAAGCCAAAGCTCATGCTAGGCATTTGGAGTTTTCCCTCATTCAAGTGTCCCAATGTGAGTTTCCATTCTCCTATTTCTCTCCTCGGTTTTGGTCTTTTACATAGTCTCACTAGTATGAGCACACCAGAGCACCAATGCTCTAAAGTCAAGGCACCTCACATAAACATTGTGCACAAATAAGAATCAGAGAATAGAGGAGGTCCAATCACAAGAATTCTAAACTAAACTCTTCATCTCATAAATCAACATTAGATTGACTCTATCACCATTTGGCATTTGACATAATAGGAGTGTCTACCTACATCTTAAGCTACCAGGATCACCAAGAATGGGATAAAACTGCCTCTCTTAGCCAAAGCTACAGGTGTATAGATATCAATGGAACTATCATTAAGATTAACAAGTGAAGGTGGACCAATTGGCTAAGGTATTAGTCTAGGAACCAGAGTCCTGGAGGTCAAAGCCTAGTGCGTAGAATCTAGAAAGGTGTGCAAATTTTGCCTAAGGACGACAGACAAAACTCATCATAACTAGCTAGCCTCACGCCAACAAGTTGGCTTGCTAGTCCTTCTAGGCCTCCATAGCCTCTCATAGCTTATAGCCACTAAACACCAAAATTTAGCCTAATGAGGCCTTTCTTCTTTCTTCTTGCAAATTCAAACCTTCTCTAAATCTGGCCAAGCTTCACCTAACTCAAGCCAAATTTGGGGCAAAATCTGATGTAACTTATTCACCAAATCTGACATAACTTTTTTATAGTTAGTTGATCACCAAATCCTTTGCTAAATTTCTACTTGGGCCAAATTGGAAGGATGGGGATCTCCAAATCTCTAATTAGAACGGATGGGTTCCCAACTCCACTTTCAATTTTTCATTTTCCAAATTGGCCTTGATTTCACTTCTTGTGCTCAAAACAAACACTTTTGTTTGAAATTGATTCCATTTTCAAGGAAATTTGGCCAATAGCGCTTCCACACACCGTGCATCCCACTAATCTGCATTAATTCAAACAAAGCATCCATACACTATCACTTCTAGGGGAATTTGAGTTCCAATCACACCAAAACGGCCTTGATTTCATCTCATGGGTTCAAATCAACATTAATGTCTGAAATTGACTCCATTCTTTGGAAAATTTGGCCAGCGCTTCCACACACCGTCCACCCTACTACCAGATCTACATCAATTTACACAAAGCTTCCGCACATTATCACTCTTAGGGAAATCTGAACCATGATTGAAGTACCAATGATCAACTAGGCTTGGAGATACCACCAACACCTCAATTCCTACACCCAATTTCTCCTTGATTCTCACTTCTCTTATATAATAAGTTCTCTTTCAACTCGAATCACACTCAAACAGATCAGTACTTGATCATTCACTCAACATTTTGCCAACAATCAAGCACTTATTATACTCAAGCCACACCCACTCTAGCTAAGAGACTCCAAATGATGCTCGTCGGCCTATGTTCACCATAGCCAAGAACTCAAAGGCTTAACATTAGGGAAGTGAGCTTGTTGGAGCTACGCTTCAAAGGTATACCTTTGATTTTGACCTAACTCTCTAGCCCTAATAGTGTCATTGACAACAAATCCAATGGTGCGAACAATGCAAGTGATAATGTGTTCCACCATGTGATCAATAGCCTTAACATGAAATTAGACCGTCACAAGTAATCCATGAGTAACTACTAAAATGTCTATGACTACCAACACTACTACTTTTGCGTTTGAGCAATTTACCAATCACAAATGTAATGACACTATAAATTACAAAATATAATTGGTATTTTATGTCCATTTTAAATATCCTAGTTGGATTTAAGGTTAAATGGACCTTCTAAATTTGAGTGAAGTCATCCGTAAAAAGTAAAATATTTCAAGTGTGTAATTATTTTCAGTAGTATAAGAGTTGTAAGTTTAAGCCTATGATATATATATAGTTACTTTTCCTAAAAAATTAATATTCACATCAAAATAGAACATCACATACCTACTATTCATTTCAAGAGGAATAATAAAATACTCTTGAATATTTTAAATATTTTGCAGTATTTTTAACATATATCTTTATATAATCTAAGTAACCTTGCTATAAATTTAAGTACAACTTTGAACGGATTTGGGAAGATAAAAACGAAATAAATTTTTTGAGATAGTAAGGTCTTTAAGAATGAGTAGAAGGATACTTAGTTTATTTAGATATATTAGACAGATATTTTTTGTTTTTGTTTTAGTTTAACGCTAAATGAATTCTTACTTATATTTATGAGCTTTGACATTTATAGTTATAACCAATCATACTCCACTTGTTTTATCAGGTGGACCGAGTTAATAGTTAACATAAAGAATGAAGTTATTTAAGTACTGATATCTAAATAATTTATAAAACCTTTGAGTTTATTTAGAGAATTATAACAAGGAATTTACTTTACAAGAACTCTACATCAAGAGAATAAACTATACTACTGTATGTATAGGACATTAGTGTAAGAATTACACTATCAGTATATCTCCTGTTGCTCGAACAGCTTCTGTCCTCGAATATCCAATATCAGTAATAAGTTACTATTTCTGTAAATATAGGAAAGTAAATACAAGTAGATTGCTTTTAGAAGGTGAAAGTTCTATTTTACTACACATGATAGCACATCTATCTATTTCTATCATAATATAAACTCAGGTATACACTTAGCTTGACAAGAGTTTGACAAGAAAAAGTTATAATCAACATTATAAACAACAGAAGGAGACCCCGTAGAAGAAGACGACGGATGCGGAGAAGAAATGAAGGATGGGAAAACCCCAATAAATAAAAAATAATAAAAAATGGGGCTAAGCTCCATTAGACAAGGTAATAAATATATCTTTGGTTACGATGTTTGATGTAACCTTCGATAGAGAATTGGAATAAAAGCAAGTTAATTTTTTTCGGAAAATTTATATACAATAATGACGTAAATAATGACGTTGTCTACCCTTCTAGAGTAACCTACATAGGTATAGACTGTTCTAAATGACAAGCATATAGCTCATATGTACTCCCTGCAGGAAAATACGTAAACTGAACTCCGCTCTCGTACACCAGGGGCAGGACAAGTGTCGGGCGCTAACCTAGTCTTCTGTAAAGTACCACAAGATCACTAATGGGAAAGAATCTTAGCCCTATATCTGAACGTCTGGACTGTTGCAATTAAATGTTGTCTGTATTCCATATTATTCCCTGCGATCGCCACTCCCTGGTAAGGAATTCCTAGCTAGAATTGGCTGTAGATTACAAGATTTGAGTAGACCTGTAAATAATACAGCTGCTAGCGGCATCTACAGTATTCGACTAGCCGTAATGAATTAGAATACACTCCATGTTATACTGACAGTAGTCTATATGTACGTTATCCTACGGCTATACCTGTAAACAATACAGACAGTAGGGGCGTCTACGGTAGATCTGGTAGCATCCTTTTAGATGGAACTGTTTCGTAGAAAAATATTAATCTCTGGCCAGAATATCACATTGTCTATTCATATCTGATTAGTACATACCCCCTAAATTTTGAATAAGGGGTGCTAGGAAGGAGCTTTATAAATAAAAATATAAACATTAGTAATTAAGTACCCATCCCATCATGCAAGTACTGGACCTTGTCAAAACTTAGGTAGGACAGATTGTCAAACTTTTCCACAAATATTTGTTAAACTCGTCTTAGATTGAGCACTCGTTTAGTGAACAGATTCTATGTTCGCTCTTTTACCATGCTCATCTCTAATTAACACTAGAGATTGTATTTACTCATGATTTTGAACGTACGTGCATATTTTGGCAGCACAAAATGCCGCCTTTGACTTCTGAGTCTTCAACTTTCCAATGAATCAAATATCAAGTTGGATGAGCTCAAGATCCACGAGGACAATTAAGCAAGTTGTTAATTTAGTGAGCTAAAGACTGACTAAAGTAGAGTTAGTTTATCTTTATCAGGATCAAAGAGGAACATGAGACTATAAAGCTCTATGGCTGAAAGTACAGCCAGTTTAGGGCCAAAGAGAATAATGAAGCAAATGTGCACTTCAAAGTTTTCTGTAAAAGGAACTTATATCTTAAAATTGTCATATGTTATTAACATATGATTATCATATGGGTGTTGCGTATGTGGTACACAACATCCCTGTGCTAGTGAAATTGGGAAGAGCATATTCAATCTCATTTTGAAATTGGAGATGTCAATGGACTCGCTCCCAATCAAAATCATTGAAATTGCTGTATAGAAGATATAGTAAAAATAATAAGATGTACGAACTTTGGTGATAGACGTTTTGTGTGCTTTGCGCGTACAATAACTCTTAAATATAAATATTGGACCAGAAATATCTTGATGTCCATGTAGAAGCCGTCCAACGTTGATGACGAGGTGACAAAAATTCCTTCCATCGTGGATGGGACATTCTCCGTTTGTTTAAGAACGGGGAAATCGCCGTCTGGAGTCTACTGGAGTCCGTAACTTGAAGGTATTGCATGAACCAAATTCGGAATGAGGATTTGGATAGCCGTCCCCGTTACCGAGAAGATGAGCGTCTCAACCCCTCATTGTGATGAACTGCACCAACAGTTCATGTAATTTCCATGAAATGAGAGCAAATGGAGAAGGTGTCATCTCTGTCAGTCTGTCTGTGGGGGTCCGTGAGGTTGTCACTACTGCAAGGAAGTTGAAGATTTTGATGATGGATGGTGCAGGTGAAGGACAGAGTCCCTAATTGCGACAGAACGAGCACCGTATGGCGGTTCGACTTTGAAGTGCAGTTCGAAATATCGAAGGACCTGCCAGTAAGCTAGCGTTTGAAACTTCGAAATTGGCTGGTCTTTGCTGTTGAGAAGGAGGAGGTGCGACGGGTCCAAATAGAGTGTGCAGCAGCGGGTTTAACGTCTCTTGCAGAAACCCGATTTGCTTCTCCACCTTTACGTCTGGGGAATTCGAATTGCACCCTCCTCAAGAACTTGTCTTCAAATATTTCTGTCCACGTTCAGGTATTCATATATCAATCTTATCATGCTTGCATTGCAGGTTTACAGTCATTCTTAAGTTTGCGAAGTCTTTACTTGGTCTACAAACGTAAATCATCTCTTTTGGCTACCGATCCTTGCCGATGGTGAGGTTAGGAAGGATGAAAATCGACACTCGTCTGAAGACTCAGCTGGTCATGTTCGCGGTTATACTTCTCGTAGTCGACTTTGTGCAGGTTGCGGCGGCTGAGAGTCAGACTGAATTTTGCCAGAAGTATCTCAAGTCTCAGTTTTACACCTGTAAAGAATACACGGTAAGTCTAAGTAAGCAACGCATCATCTTCGTAGCGAGTCCCTTCATATTGTATGGTTGTGATAGATCCCTCCTCGAACCTGTCAGTGCACACTATCTTCAGCAAATCAATGTGACAGTTTTGCCCGTTTTGTTTCTTTGCAGTGATTTGTATGAATCTATCTTGCTGCCATGATATAGACGAGCACTATATGATTGAAATACGCAAATTGAGGATGATTGTCTACTTTATTCTAGAATGCAAATTCGATTTAGCTGAGCACCACACAGGGATATCAAGGATGAAACATGGATGCTTGCAAGTCAGCTTGTATTTTTCCATTCTTGAATTATTTGTTCTTGGATCAGATCCAGTCAGCCGATGGGTATTACCTTCTTCTGCACAGAATTCGAGCAGCAAGAGTGTCCAATGCCAGCCTCGACGACATCCGACCATCAGCCGTTGTGATTGAGCATTTCGACCTTCAAGCAGGTGGTCCAGCCTCAGTACTACCAGCCTCGGCGCCGTTGGAAACACTAGCTGATAGTGATGCTGCTCTTTCTCCATCTGCTTCAACCACCGAGCTGCCGCCGCCTCCTCAAGCTGCAGAACCCCCTACATCTACACTGCTAGAGACCGTGATTACTCAACAGAAGCCAAATACATCCACGGCTGATCCTCAATTCCTAAATCCGCTTGGAGGAAGTGGTATAGTTGCAATTTCACCAGAAGCTACACCGGATTCTGAACCTCTGAGCAGTACTAGTGCGGCTCCGATTGAGTCTACTACCTCCAAACTTCCGCTCAATGGAGGGGATGGTCCACCTCAGTCTGCAGATATATCAGCTTTGGGAGCTCCTGTTCTCGCTCCACCTGTGTCACCTGAACAGGTGGACGTCCCGATCCAAGCACCAAGCTCCCCACTTTCGACACAGATCCAAACAAAAGCTAAAAGCAAAGGGGATGCAGTCCTCCTTGTGCACGCAGAAATGCAGAATGGAGGGAGCTGGTTCATCTCAATAGATGAAAACGAGACAGTCCTTCCGTACGTCCTTGCTGATGATGGTTTTGATGTCTGGATTGCCCACGAGCGCGCTACATACTGGAGTCATGGCCATGCTTACCTGAAAGTAGACGATCCAGTAAGTTTCGGGAACTCATCTTCCCGTCACGTCTGAATTGCTTGTTATCTGATTCTCCATAGTATCGCCAGGGAACCATAGACCGATGAAAAATATATTAGAAGTTTTCGTGGGTTTCGATTCAGAATATGTAAAGATGTTCAGCAAACTGGACTTGCGGACGGTTTGGTTTGGCCAGTGACATGCATGAAAGTGAGAAATTTGGACTTTGGAACAAATACGCCCCGGCAGAATTTAATTTTGTTCGAGGCTGGCCTCAAGTTTGTCTTGATTCCAATGCTGCTACATAAGAATAATGCAAACAGTCAATCATTTGCAGGCATACTGGAACTGGACGTGGGACCAGCACGCACAGTACGATGTTCCGCGGATGCTGCAGTTCGTAAATTCCAAATCATGCAGCAAAGTTCATTATATCGGTGTATCTCAGGTAAAAATCATCAGATCTCAACGATTGCATCGAGATTCAATCAATTCAGAGTTGTCTGGTGCTGCGAGCTGCAATTTGTGTGTTTGCATAAAGGTGGCATAATGCCTGCTAATGACCCTATGCGTGCCTTTCCAATCATGATCATGCAGAGCGCAACAGTTGGTGCTGCTGCAGCGACGAAGCCAGAAGCATCCAGTCTCATACAAAGCCTAACTCTGATTGGACCCACAATCTACCGTGGAAGCACAAGTTCTATTCTCATGCGCGCCTGGGCCGGGTTCTTCGGAAATCTGATGAATGGGGTAAAGCATTTTTTGCTCGTATTATGGCTCTCCAGATCTCGTACTCTACAATCATGTGTGAGTGTATAGTGCAAAAACTCCGAGTTTGAAATAGAAATGCTGCATCATTGCAATTAGTTTGAGATTTTGACATTCAACAAATTGCAACTTGTGCAGTCAGCGTATGGTTCAGGAGGTGGACTATTCAACTTCTCTCGGTAAGTCCCAAAATGATTTGGAATTACCTGGACGCTTTTACGTGGGTGTAGTTAAGAAGAACGTCATGGGAAGATGTGGAATGATGTTCTCGAGGAAACTAAACCTTGTCCCCAACCGCGTGATTGCAGAGAATTTCGAGTGCAATCACTGCCCCTCAGAGGGAAACCTATATCGACGTTGCTGCCCTCGATATCCGGTAGGAATCTCTTTCGTGCTGATGACTACGGCCCGGGAAATCCAACTACATACAATGTTCAATGGGTCATGCTGTTGTGTGTTGACTTTAGAGATTCATCGTGTTAAACTCATGGACTTCAGGTGGGGTAGAGGACATGAAAGGTGGAGTGCCTGTAGCAGCTAACTGAGGCTCTTCTCTTAGCACGAGGGAGGAATGCTAGAAAGAGAGTGCGTATAGAGTTTACGTACCCATGAAGTGGATTCCGCTCTGGTGTCCTGAATGCGCTGCAGGTCCTGATTGCTGCCTAAGTCCGGCAACCATTGTGGCCGAAAATGGTTGGGATGGAACTACTTCGTTCAAGAATCTCCTACACGTTCGGCAAGGTGAGCTCTCAACCGGAAAGGTCAAAGTAAATTTCTCGGCCACGTACACTAATGGCGATCACTAGCAAGTCCCGTGTCGAAGCAACCCTCCTCAATCTCTAACTTAATCGTACTACAGTTTGTTTTCCAAAAGTGATCACCACAAGCGTTGAAGAGGGCAGGAGGTATTGCTTTCTAGGTACTGTGCATGGATGTACGCTCCTTACAACAGCAGTGGTGGTGCTAGAACTGTGGAACAGCATATCTGCTTGGAATTCCGTACTCGGAAAGCATCTCACAAGCTTTCTGCTGTACACGTGTGTGGTGCCTGGACAGGAATCGTGACGAACACCTTCCAGCAGTTTGACTACGGATCTGTTACTCGGAATATGGAGGCTTATGGTGGCAGAATTAACCCTCCTCCGTATGAACCTGAAATGATTCCACCCAGTATTCCAGTTCAGATTATTTACGGTGGTCAGGACTTTTATGCTCCCTCCAGGGGGATCATGGACTTTGCCGGTTTGTTGATTCGAAAACCAACGCTCGTGTTTTTACCTTTCTATGCCCACTTTGATCTATTCTATAGTACAAGACGGTTTCATGATGTTTTCACACCGGTGAAGTCATTTCTGCAGCATCATCCCATTATTAGGGGTAAAGCTGACATACCTCCTCCGAACAGTACCCTCTCAACTCCTACGCTTATGCCAGACCAACCATTAGGGGAGCCACACACAGCTGAGCCAACCTCTGCCGTTGTGCCCTGCTCCAATTCATCTCCATTCCTGCCGTCAGGTCCTAACGCAATTAACCGAGACTCTGATGTGCCGACCTTTCCATCTACTTGCATGCCCATGCCAGTGCCCTACCCGACATTCCGAAGGCCATTGGGTCCACACTCAAAGCACAAGGTGCCATTTAATCCAACTTCCCCATCCAACTCGATGCCAGATCCTACCCACCGATTTCTTCCTGATTACATCCCAAGGCCATTGCTGGAGCCCAGCCCTACTGTTGCAGATATGTCGCCAGCTGATCCGAGTTCACTGCCCTCAACCCCGAGTCACCCCGTACCAGCACTCGTAAGCAATTCGGCTATTACTCAACCGTAACGTAGAAACCCTACTTCAATGGCAATCCGAAGAGAGCACCTCCCTTAATATGTTTGTATTTAAAGAGTGTTGAAAGCCGCTATGCTTTGTGCAGTCGCCAAAGTTTTGACCAGGTTTTCAGTGCAAGGACGTTTCGGGAACTTGAACGTCGGGATTCTGTCTCTATCAAATGTGTACCATGGTGTTCAAAGCTGCTTACACGCTCTCTCACAGAAGGCAATTGAAGTACTCTCTAAAGCTTTGGTGCAATCTATCTAGTACACTTCTGTTCACGCACTATCATGTGTCTGTCAATCCCTCGGAAAACACGGCAAAATGCGCCTGGATGCCCAGGATTCGCTCTCACACATCTGATAGGCCTGAGCGCTGAATGTTCTTTTGCTCAGTGGTTTCATAAGTTCGCCTCAAAATGCCACCTGGTTGCGGCCACCAAAAGATTTCGGTCTAGCTAAGAGTACTGTGCGTGTGTAGGTAGATTATGCAGACAATTATGTCCAGCATCTGGAAATGACAAATCGCCCCTACTCATGGGACTTTCAAGATCTCTATCTGTAAAAGTGGGAGGCGCATACATTGCATGCTTTGGATGAGAGTTCTAGGGTTTTATTAAAGTAAGAGTCCTGTGGTACCTTTTTCTGTTGCTTTTGCTATTTGCCATGCTGATTCCACATGCAAAAAATGATGACTAACGATCCTAACTAATCCGGAAGACCAGTCATTCTACACATATATACATGCGTGTGTAGGTGGTTTAAGCAGACATTTATGTCCAGAATCTGGAAATCACAAATCGCTCGTAATGATGGAACTTTTGAGATCTCTATCTGTAAAAGTGGGAGGCGCATACATTGCATGCTTTGGATGGGAGCTTTAGGGTTTTATTCAAGTAAGAGCCCTGTAGTACCTTTTTCTGCTGCTTTTGCTATTTGCCATGCTGATACCACATGCAAAGAATGACGACTAACGATCCTAACTAATCCGGAAGACCAGTCATTCTACCTATCCACATAGTGCCTTGACCAACATCCTTGAGAACTCTAAAACCCTGTGACAAGCGGAGAGAAGCGCGGAGCATCTTTCTTTGCGGAAAACCGATCATCACTGACCATGCAGTCGGATGGGGGTTGGCTAAACAAATAAGAGAAGGGAAACAAAGATTGGCAAACCTATCTTTTTCAAATGTTCAAGACTCCTTTGTGGTTGAGAACGACCACCAGCAATAATGAGGAAAACACACACCGCCTAAGATACGACTGTGACTCATCATTAGGAACGAACCTACAGCCTCAACTCCATGGGTAAGCATGGCAATCTCTCAACGTTGGCTCCAAGAAGTCGGAGTTTTTGGTCAAATAACTCGTAACCGCGATCTATGTGGTTGACACCCGAAATATGAGTTGTACCATCAGCAGCCAACCCGGCGAGCACAAGAGCTGCTCCAGCTCTCAAATCCGAGGCAGTAACTGGTACTCCATACAAGGAACTGCGAAGGATGCATCATAAAGTAAGAGACTCGAGATGTGCACAACCGTCATCAAACGAGTAATCCCACTTTTCATTAGCTACTCCTTAAGGTCCACGAAATTGCGTTTCTGAAGTAGCCGATGAATCAAAGGCTCCACAACCCACGAAATCACATGGCACAACCGACATGTTTCGCAGTCGAGTATCAAAACAGTAAGAAAGGTATGAGATGCATGATTACCTGCCCTGATCTATTCCACATACTGAAGCGACGTTCTTGTTGACCTTCACCTTCGCTCCAAGTTTTTGAAGCTCTTCTACTGCGCATCACATAGTTAAAATTGTGTCACTAAGCCAGGAATGATAGGCCGTACTAGCAGAAGATACATAAGCACAATAATAATGGATCCCATCAATAACGAACGGTACAAAAATAGAAAGCCTACCATGCCGCATACGGCTCTCAAAAACGGTTTCTTCCACAAGACTTCGTCCACTGCAGCTGGTCATGAGAGTCATGAACTGGGGTTGCAAGTCCGTGGGGAATCCCGGGTAAGGAAGGGTTTTTATGTTGGTAGTAGCCAATAACTTCGAGGGGCTGATCTGCAACATAAAGAACAGAACATCACTTCTGGCCAACATAAAAGGACATGAGTCTCTATAAATTCTAGAAACATGTAACGGCATAAGACGGAAACACGAACTTAACAGTGATGGCAGCACTTTGAGAAGGAAGCCTTGAAGTAAACACCATCCTGCAGACTTTCCAACTTACATGGCTTCTAATGCTTGACAGCCTGATCTCATGAAGAGGCCTTAAAACTGCGCATGAATGGCTGATATCAAAAGTTGTAAGACGGTATAGGTATGTGGTGAAGAACTCTGGAAAGTGAACCAGTACGACTCACCTCTAAGCTGTTTGAATTGGTTTGGCGAAATTTGCACCCTATCTCTTGAAGTTTTCCTGTCAAAGCTGTCAAGTGTTGTGGAATAATCGGAGACATAGATATCGAGGAGCGAGTTATTGCCGCAGCAATCAAAAATGTTCCTGCCTCTATCCTATCAGGAATAATTGTATAATTCGTGCTATGTAGCTTCTTCACACCCTGAATAACTAGGGTACTTGTTCCAGCTCCAGTAATTTTAGCACCACATGATATCAAAAACTTAGCTAAGTCGCTGACTTCAGGCTCCTGCAAGGGACCCAAGCATTTTAATGAACACGACCAAATACCCGGTTCATACCACAAACCTTGACTTGCACACTTACTGTAAACAACGCACGACGACAACCATTGGTAGATACTTCAAATGGCAACTTCTTCCATTGAGAAATAAAATCATACCGACATCCTGAGTAGTACCTACTCAGAAACTGCATGTTTCTTACATTTTCAGGCTAATGTTACAAGCGGCAGGCACGCAAAATGACTGCTGGGATATACACTATATGTGAAGGACGCACATAGAAGACTGTTGGGAACTCCGCCCACGTCACAAATGGGACAATTACCAACTCCACAACTTTCTAAGGAACCCAACACCCCGTAAGCATGGCAGCTGTCACAGCTCTCATATCCTCATATCCTTCAGACATCATCACACAATTTGCTAAGGTGTCAATTGAGGACTTGCAGTGCGCAGAATTGACGCACCTGAGCAACATTGCAGAGCACCGTTTCCCCATCTGCCAAAGAGGCAGCCATCATGAGGGTCTCTGTGGCACCAACACTGGGATAATCAAGATGAAACCTTCCCCCAACCAACCTCTTCCCATTTGACGCACGTGCATGGACCTTGCCTTGCCTGCAAGTTCCATAGAAGTGCATCTTAACATTGCACTTCGACTTGTGGACAGTTGTAAGGAAAGACTGTGAACTTCTCGTGCACGAGATGAAACTGGATATGTTTACAGTATTGCCGGACGATGTATGTTCAGCAGAATGTAACAATCAAAATAATTGCTACTCAGACTACCCACTTTAGGAGCTCAAGGCCCGACGGAGAAATCAGTCATGTGCAATCCATCAGTGGAGTCCCATGACAACCCAAAAACAGAAGCCTTAAACAGACGTACCACCCACCGCCTCCCCTTCTACCCCTGCTACTACAACAATATCAGATGCTTCATTTAGCAGCATTTACTTCAACTTCATTGGTCTGTTTTTACCTTAGTTCCACCAGAGCACCAAGAGCTTGCAGTCCACGTACGTGCAGGTCAATGGGCCGAGCTCCTATATCACAACCACCGGGAAGTGGGACCACAGCTTCTCCTTTTCGTCCAACGAGAGCTCCAATAACAAAGAAACTCGCTCTCAATTTTCTAACCACCTCCGGGCAAGGTTGTACACTGGTAATCTCACTGGCATCCACTACAAAACTAGAACCATAACGCTTCACTTTCACTCCTACAGATTGCAGAACCTGCAACATTCTCCTTATATCCTGCAAATCCGGTATCATATGCAAATTGACCTCTTGTTCCGAACACAAAGCCCCCGCTAAAACAGCTAAAGCCGAGTTTTTAGCTCCACTGATACCGACATGGCCGGAGAGACTGCTTCCCCCCGAAACTTCAAGACACTCTACAAGAAGCCCTGTCCGGTTTCCAAACACGCCAGTCTCAGTTTGCACCACAGATGCCTGAGAGTGGAGAGTCTGCACTGTCAAACCAGGGAAGCTCGAATTTTGTACAGGCCAAATAGAGGACGCGGACACCGACATGTGAGCGCGGATCATGGTGACAGCGGCAAGAGATCCAAGTCCCCCTGACTTAAATTACAAATGCACATTCTCAAACCGGCTGCAGAATCATCTTTATAATCACACCTTGCTCTCTGAAGCTGCTGTAGCCAAATCCCTCAAAATCTCGGTCAAAATTCCGTGGTGCAAACCGCGCTCTGACAACTTTCCCATGAACAAACGCCAGGAATGGGACAAACACATATTTGCAGATAGATGTCAGAAACTGTCATATACTAGATAAGAAAGCAGCTTTCCAATTACGCGTGCATACATGCATTTCATTCTCTTCCCCGGTTGATGAAGTCACTCCGCGGTAGTGTGGGGCAGGATAGATAACGGCCGAGGTCGAGGCAGCCATGAAGCATGCCTGCGACGACCAGACGTGCCGGAGGCAAATGGGGAAGGAATGAAACACTTGGAGTAGCAAGATTTGGCCGATGCGCAAGGAGTGGACGACGCTGCTGGGGCCAAAAACTTCGTATAACCGGGCAACAATTCTTGGACATTTTCTTCGACGAAACCCAAAGTGGAGAGGGAATCTGAGCCTTTCTTTAGGGTAATTCTTTAATTCGCCTTCGTTTCCGTTTCGTCATCCGGCGCCGCAAGCTCGTTCGCTGTAAGTTCCAGACTTTTCGCCAATATGTGTCGCGTTTGTTGTTCTTTCGCTATCCGGAAAGTCGTACCCTCCGCCTTAGATGCGCTTTTTCTCCACAGTTTTATCTTCAACTGAAGTACATGGGAACTGTAATACAATACGCATATGTATACGCCGGAAGATGATGCCCCTTCCTAATACGAAACAACGCATGGTACCTCTGACAACTGGCAGTGCGGCTCCACGTCATTAGCTGGGACCATGGACCTACCTATGACGTGGAAATAAAAAGTGCGGGAAGAGCACACTTGTTGTAGGGTTTGGGGCCAGAAACTAGTGCGGGGTTTCAGTTGTAGGTTTACGATTTACGGGTATTTATAGTGTTCCATAGAAATGATGTACTGGAAACCATAAAACGGGTATGGGTGGCGTTGGAGTTTCAAAAGTTTTAGGGATAGAGTATAGAATTTCGTAAAACTTTATGGACAAGAACATTCATAACCCGTAGTTATATGCAAGTGAAACTTGTTTACTTTTAGAAAAAGAATTTGGAGTAAAAATTTACTCAAATTGAATGTGAGGTTTGAAAAATATCATGCACTAATGCCCGCAACTCACCACTGAAATTAAGTCCATCCAGCGAAATATAAGAACTGAGTTAGACGATCACCGTTTTAATGATTGCAAAAAGTATATGTGAAGGAGTGCAGAAACCAATATATGGGAAAGAGTGCAGAAATGAAGATCCCTCCATTCTCAGTTCTGTTTGGTCATTAACATTTTCTGTCCTAGAAACTCTTATCCAAATAGATTGAAATCTCTTAAGAATTGTAAACTCCAAGGTAATATAATTCATCACAATAATACGATAATCTGTAAACTCCATTTTCAGCAATGTATGGTATTATCAAATGACACCCACGTCCTGAAAACTATGAGGAGTGATGACTAAACGTTCAAATAGTCTTGAATGTGATATCCAGCTCAGGATATTGGTGAATTCCAATTGCTCATATTGTGTCACCTTCTAACTTCAATATGTGGCGCAGAGCTCCATTTCATTCTATTATCGAAAGGACTTTAGGGTCACCTTATTACCAAAGGAAAGGAGTCACCCAATCTAATCTTGTCTAGTTGCTCTGATGCTTTAAACCTTACCATTCTTGAGGCGATTATGGTACTAATTGATATGATAACCTATAGCAATACTGAAGCTTAGCCCCATTTTACCTGTTGGGTTTGATGGCTCGATGGGTTCCTCCCATCCTTCTTGTGATCCCATGCGGGTCGAATAGTTGTGACCACTAAAGAAAGAATACCCGACATCTCGTAATCCAATTATTTCACAAAGCATAAATACACATATGCAGCAATACACTTCAGAAGTATTGCATTTGATTTTGCTAATACAACCGAGTCCCCAACATGTTCTCAGTATTTCTCATCGTCTGCGAGCGTGTAGACGTCCCTAGTAAAACGGCTGAAGCGGACTGACGGATAAGGCCCAAGTAGCCAAAAGATCAATGTTGGTGGCTGTATTTCCGTCCGGCATGTACAGTAGAAACAAAGAGTTTGTTTGAACGCAAGTAAAACGCGACCGCGTGTGAAATCAAGGAGGATGGGAAGACCCCATCGAGCCGTACAAAGAGAAGGCAAAGAGGGTAAAATGGGAACTATTTGCGATGAGAATCACCACATTATGACAGGTGTGCATGCTGAAAGCTCCGTGCCACGCGGACGTCGTCGAGAGAAAATGAGTTGGCATATCATCGGATATGTACTTGTGGTCATTCGTTCATTGGATAGTCTGACGACTTCTCGACCCTTTTCCTACTGCTCGAGCTTTTTTAAGTTAGTTACCTGCTACTTTCCCAAATGATGTCGGGAAATGTAGTTTCCATGGCTCGCCGGCTTGGTGAGCTCGCCGAACCAAATCCTGTAGTTCGGAAATTTCTATGCAATCTGATTTTGAGGTATCTACCATTTTCTAATATGATTAGGTCACATCCTTGTTTGTCCTTAAATACATACATGTAGTTCGATTTACGAACTTATTAATTTCACTCTTCCATGCTTTTGAGAGTACTTCTTTTAAGACTATCGCTAGAATGTGAAATTTACATGATTCTATGCCCGGGAAATTTTCTTAATAACGTTTTTCTACAGATGTTGGTAGCCATTTAACATCCAAAACCGGACGGAGATCTTCTTCCGAACATGGTCGACGTTCATATCGGAGTCCAACAATCTTAGACTTTAAGAGACGAGCATCCAAAGTAGTAAAGGAAGAAGCGAGAAGGTCAAAAAGTATAACCGGAAAGAAAAGGGAAAAATACAAAAGCTCCGAGAAGTGCATAGGGAGAACCCGAGCCGGAAGCCCAAGCCCAAAAGGCCGAAAAGCCGTGAGGCGTGAGGAAACAACCTTCCAAGTCTTACAGAGAAAGTAGGCTTTTCAGTAATGGGTTGACCGTGTACCTTTGAAAACCCCATAAATTTCTTTAGAGAAATCCTAAGTCATGTAAAACTGTAAAATAGGGTTTTCAAAAATACTTTGGACAGATATCTATGGGATAAATAACAAACTTTGTAATTATTTTTTGTGAATTTTGTAAGGAGATGAAGTGTTAATAAATGAACACCCGTTCAATGGTGTAATGGGATATCTAGTGCGAGTTGCATTCATTTATGAAAATCAAGTGCAATATTCCGGATATTTAGGTGTGTTGTATCAAAGTAAATATTTGTAAGAAGAGGTGACATGGCTTCTTGAGAGGGTTTCCATGGTTTTTGGTGGGTGATTCATGAAATTTTTTGGGTAGATCCAAAATACCGCTCTCAACTATTCAAACTCAATTTCACCATCGGTGTGCTAATGCTTTTTCAATAAACTAAGCAGCGGGTTTAGTAGTTTCAAATTGGTGTGGTGGTTCTTTTCAATAGATTAGTGCAACAAGGGAGATAGCACAACTTATGGAAAATGATCTGCATTGCCCTACGGCAACCAATAAATTGATTGAGTGTCATGGAATTTTACTCCAAAAGAGCAACAAAAATTATGCAATGGAGATAAAGATGTGATTGTTGTGCGGGCTCACATTTGGATGTAGAACCAAGACCTTTAGACTCACATTTTAATTTTCAACCAATACAATCATTAGGGAAATTTGGAGAATTGTTGAGTATAGCTTCTTCCATGCCTAGCAAAATAGAAGAGGACAAATGGTTCCACATAGTAACACATCATTATGGCCAAATATTGGATCATTTGGAAGACCCTGAGCATGTTGCACAAATTCATGATATGAATTGCAAAAAGCACATTTAGAAATCCATTGATTTTAGTTTCATGGTCACATTTTTGGTTTGGGAGGGGCAAGGATTTCCTACTTCTATGACAAGTGATAGACTATACAAGAAATGGTTGAGGTACATGAAATCATACAAAGAAACTCAAGAGTTGAAAAAAAGTTTGTTGGAGAAGGTCTCATGGAAAAGGAATATGGCAAAGGGTGAAGAACTATAGATGAGAAATTGAATGGAAGATGCACACATTTTTTCTAGAATGGAAGCCATGTCTGGGAATAGAGCAAACATTACTCTACCTACTATGGTAAGTTTGGGAGATTTAAAACCCAATTCAAACAAGTTTGGTGCTGAGGAGGTCCATGAATGCAAAGAAACCATCTTGATTTGCTGTTAGTTCACATCTCCTCCAAAGGTGGTGCTCTTGGACTCGTGCCCCTAGTTTGTCCCAAACACCCAAGGGGTGGAAAGCATACCTAGTGTTTACATGGAGGGCTTGGAGAATGGAATTTGATCACCCAAGGAGGAGTCACAATTTGTTGCACCAATAAAGGACTCACCTTTCATTACACCACCTCCACTAACTTTTACAAGAGATGGGTCATAGGATGCTTTCCTTGACCAAGAAGGAGAACATGACCCAAATAAAAGAAAAGGTAGAATATCCACAATTAAGGTATCCAAAATTCAACTAATATGTCATTGTCTCAAGATTTAGCAAAAATCACCATGTTGAAGGCTGACACTATAGAGAATCTAGGGAGAGGTTATGACTAACTTAACAAGAAGCCACAAACATGAGGAAAAGAGAGAAAACATAGAAGTAAAGCGAGTTAGATTAGAGATAGAGAAGATGAAAGTTGAGATTGAGAAGAAATTGAGTGTTGATAAAAGAAAAGCTAGGGCAGACAAACACAAGTTCAAGGAGATGAATCTAGAGTCAAAGTCCACTCATGAAATCAAAATGAGTCTTTTGTAGGGAGGAAAATCTCCTAACAAAATAAGTCAATATTTCAAAGTGCTAACTCAAGTTTGGCACAAAATCAAGCCTTTTGCTATAATTTATAGTCCAAAGCCAAAGCATTTCACTCCAAATTCATACTCCTATGAATATGATTCCAACATTGAAGGCACTTCCATGTAACCGGATTATGTTTATGATCAAAGATGATCTTTGACTATTGTATTAACTATATATTATGCTGAAGTTTATGAGACTTTTGTGTAACATCTAGAGGTTTCTAGAACAAGTAATTCTTGCTCTCAAAGCTAAATAAAAGTGTCTCCTATAGTGTCTCCTT
This sequence comes from Lunularia cruciata, assembly GCA_948567375.1. Classification (NCBI taxonomy): domain Eukaryota; kingdom Viridiplantae; phylum Streptophyta; class Marchantiopsida; order Lunulariales; family Lunulariaceae; genus Lunularia; species Lunularia cruciata. The sequence continues at coordinate 18,500,932 of OX419761.1, read as the reverse complement.
GGAGCCCAAAAGAGCATTACGTTCCCATCTGATCCCTAAAATAGCACACATTGCCGCTTGTTGGTGCTTGATGTTGCTTGACTGAAGAATGCTCAATGGTACCTAGTGCCACCTCATCTCACCCAATGCCACAATGTGGCATGCGCCAAAGTGTGTGTAAGTTCTAGGGTGGTGTTGAGTGACACCAAAGATATGAGGTATAAGAGTTAAGCAAAGTGAAAATCTAAATAAATGTATAATCAAAAATATGATACATATCACATCATATGAGGTGATATGAGATATTAGATATGAGAGTGAGGCAAAGAGAAATTGAGAATAGAAACAAATGTATAATAATGAAAATGATACATATGATGTGTATAAATGTACAATCACTAAAGATAGTCACTATGTTGGTGGAGGAGGTGAAGAAGAAGAATGAGATACAACATGGAGTCTATGTGCAACCGCATCCTCAAGTCTATGTTGGTATAAACCAAGTTGAATCCTAAATAGACTCAATTACCACCAAAGGCACCACTTGCTCTCATCCAAGGGTCAATGCCTAATACTAGCAAGAAGGTAATATGGATCACTCCTATAAGAACTAAGTCTACCAGATGTCCACTCCTCTTCTGCCCAACTAACATCAAGCCTATCATCATGGACAAATCTATCCAAAGTTATCATCAAGGGGTCAAAGGACCAAGTGTATGATGATCTCTCTACCCAATAAGGATGAAATTAAGAAGGATGGATAACACCATGTGGATGGTTACTACAATAAGAGAGTGCATAACTGTAATACTCCGAGGACAAGAGAAGAGAGAAAACACAGATTGCACACTCAAACATTCGATGCCCCAAGGGAGCACCTTCTCTTTATTATATAGACAAAGAGGATCTCCTCCAAGGAAGCTCCACCATAGGATTAGGGACACAGATAGGTGACATGTCAGCAAGCTCCACCCTTGGATTACTTACTTGGATGGGTGACCTGTCTGTTCTAGGTCCTATCTGGTTGGTCAGACAAGCTTTGACCGGAGGGAATATTTTAGGGAATCTTCCTGTAGGAATCTCAAAATCACGTAAGGTACCGTTGGAAAGCTCTCGACGAGACAAAGCAAGAGGGAGGGAAGGCCAATCTTTCCTTTGTTGGGGGGGGGATCTGCACATTTTTGAGGCCTAATTCATTCGTTTAGGCCTCCAAAATTGCCTTCAAAGATTTCAGGCATATTTTGGTTCCTACTCTATTAGTAGAAGTCCCCTTTTGGTGATACCTCTTTCTGATCTGTTTAGTCCATCATGTGTAACCTCCTTCCAGATGTTACCAAACCAATTCTCACCTTTAAATCATATGTCTAGCTATTGGTTCTAAGGTTCTCAAGTCTATTTCGGTTTTTGCCCTATTAGTAGAAGTACTCTTTTGGTGATACTTCTATCTGATCTATTTTGACCATCATGTATATCATTATTCTAGAAGTTACCAAACCAAATTTCTCATTTAGATCATATGGCTAACCCTTGGTATTACAGACCTCCCTCCTTTTAAGACGCAACGTCCTCGTTGCGCAATTGTTGCTCAAATGCTTGTACCAACACCGGTGCATGTGCCAAATTGGCAGTGGGTTCTCAGGTTGCTTCATAGAGGGGGTAACCTTTCCATTGTACTAGATATTCCACCCGCGGATGGCAAGTACAACGCATGCGTTTTTGGAGAATCCGCTCCACTTCATATTCCTCTATGCCATCAATGAGTGTTGGACAAGGTCAAATGTCCTGTGTGGAAGGACCTTGGCCTGATTGGGGAGCATATCTGCGTAATAGGGAGACATGGAACACTAGATGGATCTTCATATGTGGTGGTAGCTCAAGGTGATAGGCCACAGCGCCGATGCAACAAAGAATTGAGAAAGGCCCAATAAAATGAGGTTTGAGCTTACAAGATCCAACTAATGTGAGGTTGGTTGTCGATAGCCACACTTGATCCCCAACATTGAACTCCATGTGCCAATGGTGTGCATCAGCATATTGCTTTTGTCGATTTTGTGCAATCTGTAACCTGTGCTTGGTGCTCTCTACACCTTGTTGGATTCTAGAAACAAATGTGTTGACTGCATCAACCTTGGTAGTCACTGGACGGATCTTCATCAAGCTAGAAGGTGTGAAGGGGTGCTCACCATACATGAGGAAGAATGGAGTGACTTGGGTGGAGGCATTCACTAAATTGTTGTAAGCAAATTCCACCAACGGTAGTAGGGTGTCCCATCTCTCTTGCTCTTCTAAGGTGAAGCCGCCTAACATGTCTTCAATCATGCAATTAGCCCGCTCTATTTGGCCATCTGTTTGTGGGTGGTAAGCTATAGATATGGCCAACTTGGTTTTGAAGAAACCAAAGCCAAAACAAACTGGTGAATTGGGTGCCTCTATCGGTGATGAGTACTGTAGACAAGCCATGGTGAGCAAAGACTGCATCTAAGTATAGTTGAGCTAGTTGTGGAGCGGTCACCTCCTTGGTGGTAGGGCGTACATGAATCATTTTGCTGAGCCGGTCCACAAAGACCACAATGGAGTCAAACCTTGAGGTGGTCTTGGGTAATTCGCAGACAAGATCCATACTCACTTGTTCCCAACGTTGGGTAGGAGTGGAGAGAGGTTGAAGGAGCCCTACAGGAGCTTGATTAGAAGCTTTGTTTTGTTGACAAAGTAGGCAGCTACACACAAAGTCCATCACGTCGTTGCTCATCTTGGGCCAATAGTAATGGCGCTTGACTGCATCCAAGGTCTTGTCTACTCTGACATGAGCTGCAATGGCCGAATCATGACATTCCGCTAGAATGGTGGTGCGCAAGTCTGGGACATTTGGGATCCATAATCTGCCATCCCAAAAGGTGAGTCCTTGGGTGCTGGTGACACCTTTGGACGATTGCGCTTCTACAATCTGTGGATCAGTTTTTGTAGCAGCTAGAATCTCTTGCCAGAATTCAGGGTTAATCTTAACCTCTGCCACCAAGTTGTTGGCCATTGGCATACAGGTGAATGCATCTGCCAATTGTTTCTTACCTTCCACGTAGGTGATTGTCATGTTGAAGCATTGTCGCCACTCTGCCCACCGAATTTAGCAATGAGATAGATCCTTCTGCGTCTCGAGGTAGACTAGAGGTTTGTGGTTTGTCTCTACTACAAATGCCTTCTCGCCCAAGTAGTGCTTCCAATGCTTGGTTGCTAGAACGATGGCCAGCTCTTCCCGAATTGTGGTGTGGTAGTTGCGCTTTGCCGGTAACAACTTTCGAGAGAAATATGCAATTAGATGCCATCCGTCATGCCACTCTTGTTGTAGGACTGCTCCTCTTGCTACGCCTGATGCATCTGTAGCCAACTTGATTGGACGTTTTGGGTCATACCACTTCAAGATTGGTGCATGTAGCAAGGCGGCCTTCAATTCTTGAAAGGCCAACTCTTGTGCAGTTCCTCATGTCCACTTCTTCTCCTTGCCAAGTAGTGTCGTTAAAGGCTATGCAACCTTGGAGAAGTCCTTGACAAATCTATGATAGAATCCCGTCAACCCCAAGAAGCTCTTAAGTTGAGTCTGATCTTCTAGGGCACTCCATTTTGAATGACCTCTCTTTTATCTGTCAATACTTGAATGCCCTCTGCACTTACTCTATGCCCTAAGTAGTCTACTTCAGACTTGCCAAACTCACACTTTGAGATTTTGGCGTACAACTGATTCTGTCTTAGAATCTGGACGACCTCTTGTAGATGTTGTTTGTGTTCTGTCATCATACTACTATATACTAAGATATCATCCAAGAAGACGATAACAGACTTATCCAAGTATGGACAAAATATGTCATTCATTAGGCTCATGAAAGTGGCAGGCGCATTGGTGAGGCCCAAAGGCATCACAAGATACTCAAAGTGGTCATACCTGGTTCGAAAGGCAGTTTTGTACACATCCTCCTCTGCAATTCGGATTTGATTATAACCGCTTTGCAAGTCTAGTTTGGTGAAGTATCTCGCTCCATGGAGTTGATCAACCAGGTCATCCATGCAAGGTAAGGGGTATTTGTTCTTCACTGTTTGTTGATTGAGACCCCGATATTCAATGCACATGCGCATTGTACCATCCTTCTTCTTCACAAACAAGACAAGGGCCCCATATGGTGATACGCTAGGTTGCATGAACCCTTTCTGTAGCATCTCCTCAATTTGAGTCTTACACTCCTCCAACTCATGAGTTGATAGGCAATATGGGGCCTTACAAGGAGGTGTCTTCCCCGGGAGTGTCTCTATTTTGTGATCTACTCGCCTTTTAGGTGGTAATCCTGAGGGTAGATCATCGGGAAAGACATCTTGAAACTCATCCACCACATCCTTCAATTTCTCAGGAATTTGTCCAGCGAGTAGTGCACTCTAGACTTCTCTTATTAGACCCATAAAACATCTATTGGTCTTACAGATAGTTGTCGTCCCTACGACACATAGAGGCAGTTTCTGCCTGTGTGATTTTTCTTTAACCCCAATAATTGACCATTGGTGGGTTCTCACTACTTTCTTCCTCCAATCCACCATTGGGTTGTACTGCTCCATCCATGGCATGCCTAAAATTGCATCATCATGAGCTAACTGTATCACTCTCCACTCAATTGCTCCTTGATATTCTCCTACATAGAGGGTTACCCGTCTAGGTAATGATTCAATCCTCTCTGTTTGCCCATTTGGTAACTCTACTTCTTCACTTCCATCTCTCTCTAGATCCATTCCCAATCTTATTGCAATAGAGCGAGACAAGAAATTCTCTGTTGCTCCCGGATCTATTAATACTCTCACTTGATTACCTTCTAGGATTCCATTCACGACAATCAATTATGAGGTTGCCTTTCGGGATCTTTGCGCATTATTCTTCTTCCTTTGCTCGCTTCTCTGCTTCCTTATTGAGCCAATAAGGCCGTGAGGTACATTTACTGGCAATCTTCATTTTCCAAAGTGGTTTCCACCTCCTCCTCTTCAATGTGCCTCTCCATGTTGTTCAAAGATTGCCTGTACAAAGGCCAAGGGCCTCTAGGGAAACGAGTGCGACAATTGGTAGATATGTGCCCAATACAGCCACAATTGTTACAACGGCATTGTTCTCCTCGAGAACCTTCTCCTTGTGGGGCTCCATCTCTTTGTTCTCCTACCCGCCCCTGCTCCCTTTGAAGCGGCCGTGCTCCTTGATCCCAAAATTGAAGGTTGCCCAATTCTATCGGTACTAGTCCACCCATGTGTGGCATTTCTGCCCGATAATGTTGAGGTGGAACTACTCCTTCACCTCCACCTAATGCTCCTGCTATTCTCTGCGCACAAGCAATGGCTTCAAATACCGTGCGAGGGTTTTTCACCATGACTTCTTGGCAAATCCGCTCTTTCAACCCTTGTTTGAAATTATCGAGAGCCTCTACTGGACTCATGTTGGTAATTGCAACTTGTAGATCCAAAAATGCCTCCACATACTCTTGTATGTTATTCTTCTGTCTCAATCCCCATAGTCGGGTTTGAGCCATCTGCACAGAATCCACCGATTGGAAATTCTTGAGCAGTCCTTCTTGCATTGCTGTCCATGTGACCTTCCTTCTCTTGGCCAGCATGGATCGTTCCCAAGCATCATACCATGTGAGCGCTTTATCGGTTAAATACCCACATGCAAACACATCTGCAGCATGCTCTGTGATCTTTGTTGAGAACAATCGGAAATATTGATTCATTCTCAAGATCCAATTTTCCACTACTCCCATCATATGCTGCCCCTTGTAAGGCTCAATGTTGCAGGTCTTCTTCATCCGGAGTAGCAATGTGGCTTCATCATTGATAGGGTTTGTAGGCACGGGTGCCTCTCCAAGTACTTCCGTTGCAAGTACTCGGTTTTGAGACGGCTCTTCTCCTTGCATGGCTTGATCGTTTCTGAAGATCTACACTTGACTTTGTAATGTCTCCATGGTCATCTTAATCTCTCGAAATTCATTCAGCATCCCTTGCATTCCTTGCACCAACTCTTGCAATTGCGGATCCATGGTTCCTGCAACACCCAATTGCTAACGTCTACTTCAATACAGAGTCAATATAATCACTCTGGAAGGTGCACAAACTATCGGAACTACCATTGGGACCTCAGAAGCTATCACTCATTGAAAATACTCCTCACCAAAATTCCTAATCACAAAATCTCTAAATATCACTTTCGGCCTCACAACATAACAGATTTCTACTTGAGTGTTGAAAGGGAGAGGATTTAGGACATTCATATCCATATTATCATAATGTAATGTAGATTGTCAAATCCCACTCTCTGTCATATATCACCACAGGTAGAATCACCGGGTTTGGTGAGTTCATCACTCTGTCCATGAATTCCACACCAAAGTGATAAACTAGCAATACCCTCATCTGCTCACGCTGGATGTACATAACCTTGATGTGGAATGGGTTTGAAAATGGAAAGCTAGGTGCGGGAAATTGTCCCCCCGGTGCATCCATCCCATCCGCTCTCTAAAGCCCTTCCTAAGTCTAGCGATTACTCTATATTCTCCACCTCAAATTACTCAGTTTCAGTAGTTCGTGCTATTCCAAGAGGGGTGATCCACTCTCTTGGACTAGAACACTCGCTCTGATACCATTGTAATACTCCGAGGACAAGAGAAGAGAGAAAACACAGATTGCACACTCAAACATTTGATGCCCCAAGGGAGCACCTTCTCTTTATTATATAGACAAAGAGGATCTCCTCCAAGGAAGCTCCACCATAGGATTAGGGACACATATAGGTGACATGTCAGCAAGCTCTACCCTTGGATTACTTACTTGGATGGGTGACCTGTCTGGTCTAGGTCCTATCTGGTTGGTCAGACAAGCTTTGACCGGAGAGAATCTTTTAGGGAATCTTCCTATAGGAATCTCAAAATCACGTAAGGTACCGTTGGAAAGCTCTCGATGAGACAAAGCAGGGGGGAGGGAAGGCCAACCTTTCATCCATTGGGGGAGGAATCTGCACATTTTTGAGGTCTAATTCATCCGTTTAGGCCTCCGAAATTGCCTTCAAAAATTTCAGGCATATTTTGGTTCCTACTCTATTAGTAGAAGTCCCCTTTTGGTGATACCTCTTTCTGATCTGTTTAGCCCATCATGTGTAACCTCCTTCCAGATGTTACCAAACCAATTCTCACCTTTAAATCATATGTCTAGCTATTGGTTCTAAGGTTCTCAAGTCTATTTTGGTTTTTGCCCTATTAGTAGAAGTACTCTTTTGGTGATACTTCTATCTGATCTATTTTGACCATCATGTATATCATCATTCTAGAAATTACCAAACCGAATTTCACATCTAGATCATATGGCTAACCCTTGGTATTACAATAACTATCCAAGATCAAAAGATCACAAAGAGATAATGTAATACAAGTAGCTAGACATATCATCTAGAGGTGAAAATTTGCTTGCTAATATCTAAAAGCATGTTGTGTAAAATGGGCTAGGTACATCAAATAGAGGTGGGATCAAAAGAGTACGTCTACTAATAGGGAAGAAGCCAAATTTAGCCTCAAAACTTTAGAGTCAATTTTGGAGGCCTAAATGAATGAATTAGGGCTCCAAAATAGAAAGAATGAATTAGGGCTCCAAAGTAGAAAGAATGAATAAGGGCTCCATGATTTATCTTGTCAAGAGCTTTCCAATAGTACCTCACCCATGTGATTTTGAGCTCCTTATAGGAATATTCCCTAAAGATTCACTTTGGTCAAGCCCATTTGACCAACTAGATAGGACAAAGACTGACATGTCACCTATCCAAACAACTAATCCAAGGATGGAGCTTGCTAATAGGTCACCAATCCATGTATCTGATCCAAGGGTAGAGCTTCCTTTGAGGAGATCCTCTTTGCTATATAATAAAGAAATGGTGCTCCTTTGGGGCATCAAAGGATTGAGTGTGAAAATTATGTTTTCTCTCTTGTATCTCTCTTGGAGAGTTCTCTTGTCCTCAGAGTATTATAGGTAAACCTAATAAGAGAGATGTTGATAAGATCTAGCTCTAATTGCTTTAAACTCGTCATCTTGCTAGACATCTACAAAACACAAATAGGCCATGAGGCAAGACCTGATGTGAACTCTCTTTGGGAGTTCAAACCACTACCACATGCTTCATAGCAACCACTCAACTCCATCAAGCAGAAGATCTACACACAAGATAGCCTCAAAGTGTAAAAAACATAACTTAATGAAATGGCTAACGCCAAGATGTGTTATCCATCCTATAGGCCTTAAATATGTATAAAGGTACTAGCCATGCCTAATTATCCAGCTCTCACATACTATAAATAGTGCTACTATGAAGCTATATTGATGCCAAACAATTAACATCCACAACAATAATCTTCTTTTGTAGGAATCTTGGGAAGATAATATGTAGAATATACTATCTTGACAAATGAAGCTTCTCTCTAAACTTAGTCTAAGTCTCTTAAGTCACCACACTGTGAGGTAAGGAATGGGAGGCAAAATTTTAGGTCTCTTGAGTCACAATACTATGGGTAACATATGTGTGGCATCTGTCTAGGTTTGCATCTCAATATTGGTCTGGCAAGCAATAATACATAGTCTTGGTTCAAGATAAGCCACACAAGCCCTCACTTAAGCTAGATTACTCTCACTCTCTTCTACTTGAACATGTGCACTCTTGCACCTCTCCATAGTAAATTTTAACTCTCGTGTATGATTTTGTAACTAGACACTATAACCCTCAACCATAATAGTGGCACCAAGGATATCCAAGTCCAAGTTAACTAACCTTTGCTCTCTCTCCATCTCATAAGTATCAAAGGTCAGATTCATCTCTTCCTTTGCATTAAGAGTATCTTCTTGCTCACAAAGGAGTCTCTCTCTCTAAAAACCATCTATAGTGCTCCTCCAAGCTCTCTAATCTACTCTTGAGATCAAGCACTAATTTCTCTCGCTCCTCAATACTCTCAAATCTACTCTTGTCTTCAAGCACTAATCCTCTTGCTCCTCTACACTCTCCATTATACCCTTGCCCTTGAGCACTAACCTCTCTCTCTCCTCTAAACTCTCCAATCTACTCTCTCGCTCAACAAGTCTCCTTCCCTCCTCAACCACTAGAACAAAATCATCTAATACACATTTTATGTCAAAAGAACAAGAGGGTCAAAGGAAATATTGGGTGCAAAGAGTGAGGTGCCCTCTGCAAGGATGGAGTAGGAAAATAATATGGAGAATATAACAATATGGAGTTTAACGACAAAGTTAGTAAGGCTAACGAAGTAGCAAATAAGACAAATTAGCCTATAATATTCCATTAGTATCTATGAAGCTTCTTGGCTAGCTTAGCTTGCACTCCAAGTAGGTAGCTTCTAAAAGGAAGCTTCTAGAAGCTTCCAACTAACTTAGCTTGCACGCCAAGTAAGCAACTTCTAGAAGAAAGCTTCTTGAGAAGCGTCCTAATTAATTTGGCTTGCATTCCAAGAAAGTGACTCAAGGGAACTTCTTGAGAAGCTTCTCAAGAGCCTTGTATGATCCTTATAAATACAAAAACCAAAGCTCATGCTAGGCATTCCGATTTTTTCCATATTCAAGTGTCCCAATGTGAGTTTCCATTCCCCTATTTCTCTCCTTGGTCTTGGTCTTTTACATTGGTATGAGAGTAAGAATGGGATGGATGGAATTTATGAACCACCAAATCAACTTCCACCAAACAATGGGATTTTCATATCCAAGTACTACCCAAGCATTGTTTCAGAAAATTCATCACCTCATGCTTTGGATAGGATTTTCTGCATATGATCACCATATTTGAGGAACCCTTGGTGCTTCCTGTTGTAACTTATGGAGAACGGTACACGTACTACTTCTATGTGTTAATAAATAAGATAGATTAGGAATGGCGTGATAGAGTAGAAACCATGGTGGTAATGCCCAAGGTTATCCTTACTAGGAAGCAATAAATCAAGCACCTTACTCAATTGTTGGATGAACAAGATTCTCAACAACAAGAGCACGTGGAGCTCTAGAGTTACTAGGGAAGATTGAATTGGATTCCCTAAACTCAAGGTATTTGAAGGTAAGAATCTCCCAAGTGTAATGGAGAATTTTGTGTTTGATTGTTAATGTTATTTTGAAGCTACCAATTTGCAAGCCAAGCAAAAATAGATTCTCTTGGCTTCTAGCCAATTGGATGGAATAGCAAAGCTATGGTGGAGATTTTGAGAGGAGCAAGCTGAACGACAAATTGTTGCACCAATCTTGACATGGGCAAAATTCAAAAGTGCAATAGTTAGTCAATTCCAAGCTATAAATGCCACACAAGCTGCACAAGATAGGTTGGTAGAGTTGAAATAGATTGCTCTATAAGAAGTTACATCATGCAATTCACGAACACCATCATGCAAATTCCAGATATACTGGAAGGTGAAGCTCTGGATCAATTTTTGAGGGGCTTGAAGTCAAGAACAAAATAAGAGGTAACCATGCGAGAGACACAACACTTGGAAGAAACCATACGATTGGCCAAACATTTTGATTCCTCAGTTGCAACAGCTTTGTAAAAGACCGAGACCAAGGAGAGAAATAGGAGAATTGATACTGACATTAAGACACTTGAATGAGGGAAAACTCCAAATGCCTAGCATGAGCTTTTGCTCTTGTATTTATATGGAGCATACAAGGCCCTTGAGAAGCTTCTCAAGAAGCTTCCTTGAGCCACTTTCTTGGAGTGGAAGCCAAGTTAACTGGGAAGCTTCTCAAGAAGCTTCTAAAAATCCTCCTTTTAGAAATTGCTTACTTGGTATGCGAGCTAAGCTAGTTAGAAGCTTCTAGAAACTTCCTTCTAGAAGTTACCTACTTGGAGTGCAAGCTAAGCTAGCTAGAAAGCTTCCCAAGAAACTTCCTATATACTTCTGGGATATTCTAGGCTAATTTGTCTTATTTGCTACTTCGTTAGCCCTACTTACTTCATTGCTAGACACCATATTGTTACAAACTTGATCTTGACCTTGACCTCCACAAAATCTATTGATACATTACACATGGGTGGAGGAACCAACACCAATGGAGATTGATGCTATTCAACGGAGACCACTTGGCATTGAAGATAGAGAGAAACTACCAAAAAATGGTGGTTGTTTTTATTGTCACCAATTGTGACATCACATTGCTAAATTTCTACTCAAGAATGGGCGACCTCGACAAGTTGCCCAAATGGAGTTTGTGGAGCAGAATGATTAGGAAAATGAGGAATCCCAATTGTAGATTTTGAGCCACCTATTAGGAGCTTGATTAGTTCTAATGGGATGGAAGGCTTGACCTAGGCAAGTTTGTTTCACTTGCAAGATACGGTATCTAATTGGGTTGTAAGATTTTGGTTGATCTTAGAATTTCGGAGAATTGTATATCTATGCAAGTAATGAGGGAATTAGATATTCCTATCAAGCCAATAATTGGAAGTAGATTGATGATGGCAGATGGTAGAAAGGGTTTTGCATTCCGTATCTCGCATCCTATTACCTTCAAGATTGGGAAGGAGTATTTGGAATGTATGACGTTTGTAGTGGCACCTCTACACTACAATATCATCCTAGGACTACCTTGGCTTGAATGTCATAAGATTTAATTTGATTGGACCTAACAACAATTCCACTACAACACCAAGGTAGGAATTTCCGATTAGGTTGTTTGGTATCTCCGAGTAAGACACCTAAGAATAGTCAATTCTAAGATGGGAAATTTGTCAAGAAGGTAGCAATAGAGTAAGTCTTGAAGGGAGATGAGTCCCAAGATGGGAAGTCTACCAAGAAGGCAACCATGGAGCAAGCTTTGAAGAGAGATGAGTACCTAGATGGGAAGTTTGTTAGTGAAGCAGCCATAGAGCAAGCTTTGGAAGAAGAGAAATTTTTATTTACGGTGTGGATCAAGTTGATTGCACAAGGAAAATTTGAGGAGGGCCAAGAGCCTCATCAAGCATGGCTGATCAGATAGTTCAAGAGTTTGTGGATGTTTTTTTGGATAATCTACCAAAGGGATTACCCTCCAAGTATGCCTTTCAAGATCAAGTTATTTCCAATGAGTACTCTAGTGAGTAGACCAATCTATCCGCTCTCACCAAAGGAGTTGGAGGAGTTGCAAACAACACTTACAGATTTGTTAAAGAAGGATTTCATATGACATAGTACCTCTCCTTGGGGAGCACCGGTACTATTTGTTCTAAAGAAGGATGGAGGACTTTGTTTCTGTATTGATTACCGTGGGCTCAATAAACAAACAGTGAAGAATGCATATCCCTTACCTTGGATTGATGACTTGCTTGATCAACTAAGTGGAGAACAATACATTTCAAAGTTTCCAAGCAATGGCTATTGGAAAATCCCCATTGATAGGAAGGATGTGCAAAAGACTGTCTTTTGTACAAGGGATGGGCATTTTGAGTGGAGAGTTTTACCTTTTGGGCTCACTAATGCTCCAATAGTCTTCATGGATAAGATGCATCAAGTGTTGGATGGACTATTGGATTGGTACGTGGTGGTGTTCTTGGATGATATCTTAATCTATAGCAAAACATATAGATAGAGGCAAAACACATGAATCATGTGCTAGAAGTCCTAAGACAACTACAACAATGGAAATGTTATTGCAAGAAGTCATAGTGTGCCTTTTGGTAGAAGGAAGTCACCTTCTTAGATCACAAGATCTCATTGGAAAGGATCAAGATGGAAGAGGAGAAAATCAAGGCCATTACTAATTGGCTCACTTTGAAGGATGCTACAAAAGTATGAACATTTAATGGATTGGCCAATTTTTATTAACCCTTCATCCATTATTGTGCTCATGTGGCTGCACCATTGACTGATCTCTTGGGGAAGAACTTGAGCTTCTAGTGGACCACCAAGCATGAAGAAGCATTCCAAAAGTTGAAACATATGGTGTCTTCAAGACCCATCCTTCAATTATATGATCCTCAACTACCTTGTGTGGTTGATTTTGATGCATCTAACTTTGCAATTGGAGCAATCTTGCAACAAGAATTCCTAGATGGACTACATCCTACTGCCTTTGTGTCTTGCCGACTAAATACAGCTTAAAGAAATTACTCTACTCAAGAACGGGAACAACTTGCAATGGTATACGCCACCAAGTTATGGAGGCATTATCTCTTTGGGAAACAAGTGATCATGCAAACTAATCATAAACCATTGTTGCAGACCTTACACTTGGAACACATGAAGAGTCAACATCATCGATGGGAGGAGCAACTCCCATTGTTTGACATCAAACTTGAGTACAAACCAGGTTGGTTCCATGTCATCCTTGATGCTCTATCACAACAACCTGATTTGAAGTCTCTTTCTCTCATCACGGTGACAATTACAAAAGTGGCAATTGACTCCAAGGTCCAAAATGAGTTTTGGTCAGCTCTACAACAAGATCCCTTCTTCCAAATGGTACATGGTCATCTTACATCATGTGAGAAGGAATATAATACCTTTTCCTTCAAGGAAGGCATTCTATTCCATGAGGACCGGATCTATATTCTAGCCAAAGGTGATCTCCAACTTATGCGTCTTCAAGAAGCCCATGATTTATTAGTAGCCAGTCACATGGGTGTGGACAAGACCTTGGGTACCTTCCAACGCCAATGGTGGTGGCCCAACATGACACAAGATGTTTGAGAGTTTATCCAATTGTGTGAAAGTTTCCAATGCAACAAGACCAGCAACTAAAAGCCAAGGAGACTCCTTCAACCACTCCCCATTCCATTGCTCGATGGGAACATGTGAGCTTTGATCTCATCACATCCTTGCCCAAGACAAAGCAAGGATACACAACAATTGTGGTGTTTGTGGATAAGCTTAGTAATCAAATCTACTTGGCACCAACCTTTGATACCATGGATACTCCAACCTTAGTGCAAATCTACTTTGACAATGTCTTCAAGCATCATAGGATGCCACATGTACTCATCTTTGACTATGATCCTTGATTCACTATGAAGTTTTTGCAAACACTCTTCCAAATACTCGGCACTAAGCTTGCTTTGTCCATGGCTTATCATCCTCAAATTGATGGACAAACCAAATTTTCAAATTGTACCTTGGAAGATAAATTGTGTGCCTTTGTCAATGTCCACCATACCAATTGGCATGAATGTCTTGTAATTGCAGAATTTGCCTATAACAAACATGCAAGCACCAGATTTTCTCCTTTCTTCTCAATTTTGGCTGAGATCCGCTTGTTCTAGATTCCCTTCTTGCTCTTCCTCCATCTTAGGTCCCTCATACTTCAACCTTCTTGACCACCATCTCCCAATCTCTCCAACAAGCCTAATCTCACCTCCTTGTTACCCAAAAATTTTAGAAACAATATGCGGACCACCATCGATGTGATCTCACCTTTGAAGTGGTGATAAAGTCATACTATCCTCTAGTAACTTACCCCTCCCACTTGATACCCAAGTTTTTAAACTTGACCTTAGTTGGATAGGACCCTTTGATGTCACTCAAATTGTCTCTCTTGTTGCTTATCGACTTGCCTTGCCATATCATATGCAAATCCATCATGTCTTTCATGTTTCCAAGTTGAAACCCTTTGTTCCTAACCCCTATTCTTTTTCCTCTTGAGTCCAACCTCCTCCTCCTCCTATCCCTATCAATGATCATAAGGAGTACAAAGTTGATCCTATCCTTGCGCATCGCCACATTCAACAAAGCCACCAACAACATACGGAGTACAAGGTCCTTTGCAAAGGGTATCCCCTTCATGATGCCACGTGGGAACCTCTTTCTCATCTCCAAAATGCACAATTGGCCATCTAGGAGTTTGAAGCTTCACTAGCAACGAGGATGTTGTCAACTAGCGGTGGAGGAATATATAACAATATGGAGTTTGGCGACAAAGTTAGTAGGGTTAACAAAGTAGCAAATAAGACAAATTAGCCTAGAATATGCAATAAGTATCTAGGAAGCTTCTTGGGAAGCTTCCCAATTAGCTTATCATGCACTCCAAGTAGGTACCTTCTAGAAGGAAACTTCTAGAAGCTTCCAACTAACTTAACTTGCACGCCAAGTAAGCAGCTCCTAGAAAGAAGCTTCTTGAGAAGCTTCCCAATTAACTTGGCTTTCATTCCAAGAAAGTGGCTCAAGAAAGCTTCTTGAGAAGCTTCTCAAGTGCCTTGTATGATCCCTATAAATACAAGAGCCAAAGCTAATGCTAGGCATTTGGAGTTTTCCCACATTCAAGTGTCTTAATATGACTTTTCATTCTCTTATTTCTCTCCTTGGTCTTGGTCTTTTACAAAGAATGAGCTATCTCAAAGGATGAAGATGGAGAAGGAATTGTATCAAGAAAACTACCACTCCCTAACCTCACTACAAGTAGGGCATATCTGTCAACAAGCATTCGTAATAGGTACATGTAGTCATCATCAAGCAAAATTCACTTTCAATCAAGTAAATAAACAAGTTCATTAATTAAGGTTTGTTAAATTAACTCATTTATTAAATTTGGTAATGGTGTATATAATCAAACTTTGTATGTTTCCATTATTACAAAATATGCCAAAACTTGATCCATTAACAACTATCTCATCAATCACTCACTTCCCTTATCATCTCCCTCATCCTCCTTATCATCACCACTCTAATCCTTGTCCTCATTGTCTCCATTCTCATTATCATCATCCTCTCTATTGTCTATAATCTCCTCCTCCCCCTCACTCAAGTAGGACACTTCCTCCTTAGGAATAATACTTCTCTCCACAAAGAGGTGAGTGAGTACCTGTCCAAGGAAGGTGACTCTTAACCTATGCCCCTAAGGGTTCCTTAATTGGATCTGCAAACTCCACCCCTCTATAGTGATAGCTTGAAATACTAACTCACTCCAATCATAATCTTCCACATCAAATCTCCTCAACTTTGTCTTGGTGTTTAGAACCAAATGCACATATACAATCTTGGGCCAAAATTTGGTGACACAAGTGCACCTATCAATTAGAAGAAAGCCCTAAATGCAAGATACACACATTGCCTTGCCAAATACCTCTTTGCAACCCTATCTCTTTGTGGAAACCAATTTGATTGGCCTCCTTGATTCTAGCAATAGTAGTTTTAACTTGGTGTTTATCTATCCAAGCCATTTAATGAAGGTGTTAAGGTGTTAAATTGTGTGAAAACCGATTAAACAATCTCATTCTTGAGTATCAATCATATCATCACCATCAACAATCTTCTCATAAGCCCAAATTTCTACCATGGGGAAATTTTGTGTGCACTTTGGAACTTGTCTCCTTCAAATTTTTCTTCCTTTCCTCTCACTTTCTCTCCTTTCATTTTACTCTCACTTGCTCTCTCCAAAGCAAAATCTCTTGGAAATTTCTTGTTCTCTCCCAAACCCCTCTCCTTCTGCTCTCCAAGTAGCAGACCTAGTCTTGAAAACCCAAGCCCTCCCAAAATTCTCCCAAAATGCACTCCCTTCTTCTTCTCATGAATCCCTCCCAAACTCAAATTGCACTCCTTCTTCTAAGGTGTTATCTCAAACGTGCACACCTATTTATCAAATGGCATAAACCCTTGGAAAACCCCCAAATTCCTCTCTTTATTTGGGAAACCCAAATTGCTAAAGTGCAAACTTGATCTCCTTTGAATTTAGCACACTTGCCTTCACCAAATATTTTTTGAACTCTTGCTTGTCCTTTGTTTGGTCATGCTTGAAAGTTGGGACTAGATGATGCATGTGTACATGACTAGAATCACCTAAAAGGTACTTTTTGGCCTCAAAACTAAGACATCTCACTCTTGGTTCAAATGAATCCACAAGATTATTTTTCAAACACATCATGTCATGACATGACCTTGGCATTCTTGCAAATAAACAAATCTAAACTTGAATCAAATTATAGCAAATAAACTAATCAAAACAAGAAGGTACACAACATCTAATCAACTAAACAAAAAAGCAAAGGAAGATAAAATATTGAACACTTACTTTGTGTAAAATCTATAATTCTCCTTTTATCATCATAAATCACTTGGCTATTTATGGAATAAGAGTCCTTTCAACTAAATAGATTTCTCCGTCCACAATGGATTGAGTTGCAAGAGGAAACAATGTTCCATCTACCAAACCTACACAATCAAACAGCCTTTGTGTGTAAAATTTATGGATATTTTCCTCCTCTCCTTGTACTTAGGCCATGCCATGTTCACAATGGATTGAGTTGCAAGAGGAAACAATGTTCCATCTACCAAACCTACACAACCAAACAGCCTTTGTGTGTAAAATTTATGGATATTTTCCTCCTCTCCTTGTACTTAGACTCCTCATAAAATTTATTATGCTTGTCATAACTTGATTGGTAAAGGAAATTGTGTAACCCATACTAATGCCCTACATTTTACCCCCTGCAACATAAGCTCCATTATTTTGATGCTCAAATCTATCAAGGCCTATAGCTACTAGGATCCACATTGATGTTTGCTTCTTCCAGTAGTTCTTTTGAAATACACTATGAGTCTTTATTAGATCTACTAATGTTGAAAAGGAATCGACGTCCATTCTAGTCAGTTGGCAAAAAGCCTTCACATCTAAACCTCTAAAATATTTCATCACACATTCCCTACTACAAGGATATGTAACTCTCGGTTCCAAGTACTTATGCATATGTCTATACTCCAATCCACTAATCAATAGTTCTAACATATCTTAATCTCCCTCTTCATCTTCTAGTTCATACATAATATCTCCAAATCTACTTGTACAATCCATTGTATACATTTCTTAATGTTTCAAGTTAGTTCTACATAGGTGCTACCACTTGGCATGTTCTACTCTATTTTCCACAATTTTTGAATCCACTTGCAAAATAACACCATGAATTATCACTTTCTTCACTCAAGGCATGTTCTCTAGACCTAGAGAACCTACTTTTGAGCAAATAAATTGATTGCAACAGAGAGTGAACAGTCCAAAGAGATCTTTCAAGAACAATGACTTTGTAAAGAGACCACTCAAGCAAGTCAATCCACACTCTCTAGACCAAGAAAAGCAAGTTTGAGCCAATAAATTGATTTGCTAAGAACGGTAGAGAGATCCTTTCAAACTAGGAAATTGTGGAAATTGGATTGTGTTTCAATTGAATTCACTCCCCCTCCTTCCAAACCACACACATTCTTCTCACCCTATAGTCAATTTCTTGTTCTCTACATCTAGAGAAGAACCATCTCTCTTGCTTTAGGAGTAACTAGATTCATTCTAAATTAGGCACTTTATTAACCCTAAATTGTAATTAATGCTTTATGATGTGCCAAGAAAAACTTCATATCCTTTAGTTCCTATAAACCACCTATTATGTTTGCTAATAATAAGGAACTTGAAAGTCCAAAGTCGGTCACTCTCTTCCTTTGGCCCACACCAATTTGGTTGACGCTTTGTAGAAACTTGTAGAAAATATAAATCGCTTCATAAAACTATTTTTGAAAGCCCTAATTTTTTAGGTTACTAAAAAAGGTAACTCAATAAAATTGTATGGGTTAATTTTTAAGTACTTGCAAAATTTTACAATATTGTCCATAACATGTAGAGTTCTTAGATAATAAATTGTCCAAGAGTATTCCACAAAGAAAATAATATGACCCGCTAAAATTTCATGCATACAATTTTTGAAACACCCACCTATACTTATAAAATATCAGGGGCACCATGTTCAATATTTTGATGGATTCTTATGTGTACCTTTAAATTTAGCTTTTGAAATGCCCCAATATACCAAGTAACTACTTTATTCCTAAACTATGTCCTATAGTATGGGGAGTCCCAATTATAGTCCCAAACTAGGTCCTCCAAGAGTATGTCACATAGATAGGAAGATGTGGAGAGAGGAACCTAGACATGTCAAGAGCTCTTATTACCATTCTTTGTTTGTGAAGACTAAACTACTCTACTCTTGAATTGTATGATATATGTACTCCAAAGGTATGTTTGGTAGATGGGGAGGAAGAAGCCTAGACTTGTCCGGAGCTCTTATTGTTGTTGCCCATCAATGAAGACTAAACTACTCTACCCTTGAATTGTATGATATAGGTCCTCCAAATGTCTGTCCGATAGATGAGTAGGGAGTGGCTTAGACCTAGAAAGAGCTCTTATTGCCGTTGCTCATTGATAAAGACTAAACTACTCTACTCTTGAATTGTATGATATAGGTCTTCCAAGGTACGTCTGGTAGATAAGGAAGGAGCAGACTAGACCTATCAAGAGCTCTTATTGCCATGATATGTTGGTGAAGACTAGACTACTCTACTCTTTAATTGTGTGATATAGATCCTCCATAGGTATGTCTGATAGAAGATGGGGAGTGAGAAGCCTAAATGTCTCACAAACTCCTACTACCATTGCACGTGTAAGATGTGGAGGGAGTGGCCTAAGCATTTGAAGAGCTCCTATTTTGGTGCCTATCTATGAAGACACAATACTTATGATCATTGTAAGGTAATGGATAATGTCATTAGAAGTAAGAAGCAAGCATGGCTAGTGATATAGATAGTGCTCCTCTCTTGTACTGAAGTTCAACAATCTAGACAGTAGTTGTATGATGAGTGTGACTAGTTTGAAGCTAACTCTAGGTTTGAAAATGTATGTACTTGAACAGTCTCTATTATACTTGAAATTGCATTTTGTATAGTGTTGTGTTCTTCATTTTTCCATTAATTTTTCTTTATCAACATGGAAATCAATATGGTGTTTAACACTCTCTTATTGAAAAATATAATTTCTCCTCAATATTATGGTTTCTTCAAAAGTCCTTTTAATTTCTCCAATATTATCTTTTCAACCTTATGATAACTATTTTCCAATGTTTCAAAAATAAAAGGCAGAGACTCATCATGAGTATCATGAATAATATCTAAAATTGAATCAAATCTCATTTATTTCTCTTATATATACAATCTTTGCCAAAATAATACATAGAAATATAGATAAAGCCAAAAAAAACTAAAAAATATATATAATGGTACTTCTTCCTAGTACTTGAGGTAGATAATATTAATTATTTCCCTTTTATGTGATGTTCTATTTGAAACACCAACCAAATCTATTTTAATAGATATTATAAAACAAAATATCAATTAAATTATTATATATATATATAGATTAAACCTAATAAATAAAAAAATAAACCAAAAGGAGAGGAGAAGTAGCCTACTTAATATTATTTTAAAAGTAAATAATATGAATTATTTTAATTTTATCCCATTATTAAAGATGATGTATAATCTTAAAATGTATTCTTGTATTTTAAATAAGACCTCTAAATTACTTCAGTTAAATCTAATTTTCTATATATTCCACAAAGATCTTAAATTATGTTGAATATCTTGTTTGTCTAGGAAAACTATTTTTCTTGATTGCCACTTTTATATCATATTGATTAGCTTAATGTGATGTATAACTAAGGGTGAAAATAATTTCTTAGATTGAGCATTTCATACCTATAACTCTTTAGCTTGTATCATTGTTTCAAGTTAAAAACTATTGGTTTTGAAGAATATTTAGTAATGCTAGTTACAAAATTGTTATTATACTAGTTACTAATGATAGTATTTATCTAGTAATTTATTTAAAACAATCACAATCAATATTTATGTTCAAATAACCATAAAAAATCTTCATGTTATTTCATAATTCTTTATTATTTTCACTTTTTTGGTACATTTTCTAAACTTTCTCTTTAACGTACAGGAAATATTAGGATTTAAGGAATTTCCTATTGTAATTATAATTGTGGTGGATAGGATCCATGAACATAATTAGTGACTTTTAGTCTGAACATTTGGTTGGTAATGCATGTATTATGATTTTAATAAACTATATTGTAAGTTCCATTGACTAATAACAACAAACATACTCTATATTATAATTATTTGGAAGAAGAAAAATTTGGATGATTGTGGTGCAATGGATTTTATTCACATAGTTGTAATTAACTTTATACTATAAACATTCATTTTATGTCAAAATAAGGTTTGAAGTTATATATATATGACTCAAATTATACATGTTATTTTAATTTTTAATATCCCAAAATGGATTATGAGTAGTGTGCAAAAACACCTGTATTATTGGTCAAATTTGAAAGAAATATTTGCTCAAAAAATGAGTATCAAATGTAATTTTCTTATAAAAACACTTGGAAATATTTGAATGTGAAATATAATCTTATAGTCTCATGTAACTTTATGACACTTCAAGCAAGTGGTAGTCTAACACATATTGTTCTTGACCTCTATAGAGCCTTAGAGATGAATTATAATTTTACATAAATGATTCCCTTCACTCAAGGGCTTTATGTCACACATCAAGATTCCTCATTGCTACTCAATTGAGCATGTAATCATTCATACAAGGCATAGACACATACACATACACCCACTTGGTTGTCTTGATAGTATATACATTTCATTTATTGCAAAAGAAGGATGCACCAATCAACATGATGATCAACATATATTGGCCCTATCTTTATACATGTCTTACTTAGCCATCAAAGAGATCCAATGGCTATAATGTACTAGAAACCTTCTTATTACATCAATTGTACTTAGTGCTAATCACATCTTATCTACTTATCTATCCTAACCTAAGTTTGCATGATCCACATAGATAGAATGGAAACTTGAGCCTTGTGATTTGTCATCTATTGCTTTTTTTGGAGTGATATGCTAGATTAGATCTTTGTATCATAACTTAACTAACTACAAGGAGTCTTTGACTACAATTATAAAAACAAAATATCCTAACAAAGAGATGAATCATAATTGTTCTTCACAAAGTTGGCGGTTGCTTGTCTGGTGACAATTGCAACAAGTTTTTATTCTTCTCTTAGATGATCTAGTGGCAATTGCAACAAACTACCTACTCTTTGTATATTTCATTAAACTATAGTCTCCTTCTTGTAACCAGAAACTTCTCATGCCAAGCTAGTTTGCATCTCCCAAAACTTGGAGTTAGTATGGCCTACAACTTGATGAACAATGCCTTTGTTTATTTTTCTGTATAGACCTTCCTTTCTAGTGCATCAATTTGTGACATGAGGTCCTTTGTACATTGGGGATTTGTATTTGTTATTTGTTCTAATTGATTCAAGATTTGAATCACTATATACCCTATTGTTATGAATAACTTTATCCATTCATTCCCTAGGTTTGTTGGTGCATTTTGGAGCTCTTCTATCACTTCATCACAAACCTTTGCATGTAGCTCATATTATTCTATTGTTATCACTTCATACTCATAGTGAGTTTTTTGATACACATGTCTACAATACCCTTAGGATGCTTGTAACAATGCTCTATGGCAGATATCTTTACATTGGCCTCTTCCAGCTCTATTTTTAGTGTTGTTACCTCCTTGTCTTGTGAACATGTTTGGTCAACATGTCATGTTCATTGCTAAGATGCCTCATTATTCATTTATGCGCTCATCTTCCACAAGACTTCCTTATTTTGTTCCCTTTTCATCCTTCTAGTACTTCTTCATCACCTGGTATTATTGTGAGACTCTGCTTCTTTGGTCTCAAGCTTTTCTTTTATCTGATTTAGCTTGTTACAAAGTAAGGCCTTTTCCTTTGCTTTAGATTGAGCCAATTGCTGGAGATGTTCTATAATTGTTAGAGGGTCTTTGATTGGAGGATCAATTTCCATGTAGAACGACAAGATTTCTTCTTAGATCACCATTGTTGATGCCACAATACTCACCATATACACTATTATCAGCCAAGAAAGTGAATTGCCATTGCCAAGTGGCATAGTAATTCTTTAGTAGTGGTCTCCTTCTCTATTTATCCATCATTTGTAAGCCTTGGGCTTGTAGGTTTATTTTGTATCTGTTCTATCCTCTTTGAGAATGATCACCACATAGGTAGACATGGTTCTATTTCACTTCTTGTTTTGTAGGCACCGTCTTGTAGAATCCTTGTCCTTCATTGGAAGTGCCTCTTCTTTTTAAGTGATTTTGTATTTGGATTGTGTTCTTTGTTAACATGATTGGGATTCATTCATACAGGTTTTGTCATTCTACTTGCTCCTTGACAACCTTAATTTGTTGTCAAGGATACCTAGGACAAAGTCCATGATGGTGGATGCTTTTTTTGCTATCTTGTTCAAGTGGAAGATAAGGATGTCCTTGTCTTCTTTGACCATTAATTTTCTCCTTGTCTTTTTTCATTTGTTTTTTGAAATGATTGTACTTCATCCTCCCAATCCCCAACATTCACTCCTTGTCGTTTATCCCAAGTGACAAAATCCTAATGAAGGAATTATCACTTCCTAATTATTTTTATGCTCCAAAGTAGTCCTTCCTCAATTAGATGCAATTTGTGATGAAGATTGACCAATTTTGCCCATAATGTCATTGTTCTCTTTGTTTTTATAGGCATTTTGGCTTCCATTTTCACCAAATGATTCATTGATTTTGAAACACTTTGCTTCTGTGTGTTAGAGATTTGAATCTTGGGTCATAATGCTAGCACTTCTTACAAGTAATCTTTGTATCATAAGACACTTTGAAAAGTACAAACTCCTTTGTGCAAGCATACTCTTCATTTGTCTCATTGTTTGTTGTTATTTCTTAAGATAGGTCTGGATGCCCAACTAAAATATGTTGGATGGTGGAAGAAGCTAGGGAATTTCACCTTCTCTTCTTCAGTAAGAAGGTCCAGTTTTATGTAAAATTTCAAAATAAAGGGTGGCTACAATCAAAGCTCCTCCTTTAGGCATGTCTTCCAAAGGCTTGTTGACATGTTCTTAAAACATTTTTACTCAACTTACAAGTTTCACTTTGTGTAGAAGCTTGAAGAAAATTGACTTGGTTCAAGTTAATGTAGGTTTTTTGTTTTGACCTTAAGAGTTTCACAACTGTTTCTATCACCACTTGTTTGGCAAGATCTGAGTGGTCATCTATTTGGTATCCATTTGTTAACTTTTTGTCAGCAAATGAATTTTGGCTTTGAGGCTCTCTTCAATATGACCTCAAGAATTATCCATGTACATTTGGCCAGAGGACAAACACTCATGACCTAACACTTTTTGTCAATGGTCTTCTATCTACAAGATAAGATTTCATGTCAAGATGTTGTAACTTGTATGGGTGTTGTCATGGATCTCCTCTAGTAGGGATATGTTTGACAGATTTTAATCCCACACCAAGAACTCTAGTTTTTTACTTCTTATGTAATCTAATATGCAATAAAAGCCATAATCTAAAATTTAAAGACCTTTGCTAATCGTCTTTGCAGATCTTCCTTGTCTCAGCTAGTCTCTCACCTCCATGGTAAGTTAGCCACTATTGAACCTTTAAGTTCATGAATCTACTCTATTCCTGCTACCCTCTTTTACAATCTCTTGCTTTTTTGCACTCTACTAATAGAGAGAATCTTTTCAAGTGCAAGGACACATTCTTGCATGACAAAACTTCAATAAAGTGAAAAGTAAAATATTAAAAATTAAGAAAATATGCTTTTCACAAGTCGGGGATACCATTTATAGTTCTATCAAACCGGTCCATCCTTCATCCCTCACAGCAGTTTGTGAAGGATCACAATCTCATCCCACATATCACTTGGTGCTAAATGGTCAAAATTCTTCCTTTTGGCGGCAACTTCATGCAGGCCACAACATGAAGTTTTCATGGCACATCATATCAACATCACATTGTCTATTGGTGAAATATTGTCATTGCAAAATGTCTTTTTTGCTAAATTTGACATCATTGTCTTCTCCAACACTCATTTGTGTTTATGATTTTTGTAGAAAGAAAGGTCTCCAATGTAATCCCGATCACGATAGGAACACTAGATCCTCATATCACTTGGACTAGGTTGCAATTGCTGTTTGGAGGTATGGCATCTTTGTTACATGAGCATGTTTTGGACTTTGTCTTGTCTTCCTTACTTTATGAGTGATTTGTTTATGGTCATCTTCATTCCCAACATGTTATACAACTTTGTATCTAACTATTAAACTAACCAAAAATTGAAAGTTTACTTGAGTTAGAGGTGGTTCACATATTTTTCATATTCAAATCTCACATATGTTCATTAAAATTATTTGAATCAAATGTTTTATTAGATTAAAGCATTTATTGGACAAAATATATACATAGAAGAGTGCATTCAAGTTTCTACTCAATCACATTTCTACATTTTAATATATTATGAACAAACAAACACAAGAATCCTATAAATTTTATAAACAATTTTAGATAATTTTATGATTATCATAAATTTTATTCCTTGAATTTGGAGTACAAGGAGATGTTGTCTTTTATGGAAAGTGCACAGATTTTATATACTTGTTATATATATATATTATAGTCTATAGTTCCATGCAAAGTAATAAATCTATTTGATCTATCTAAGAATTAAATATCTTATTTATATTTTTTATAAATCATATGTAGTTCACTAGAGAATAATTATACTCATGTATATATGAACAATTTTTGTATTGCATAGTGAAGAACACTGTGCATTAATCAACTCAAAAGAATCTTTGTTTAGTTTCTTAAAGTGGATCATTAGTTTAGCACCGTAAAGGAAGATCATTGGATTAGCCCTCTAAGGTTTTACTTCTAAGTGTTTGAATTTGATTTTATTTGTATATAAAATCTTATAAATATAATATCATATCATGATAATTCACAAAGTGTGCCATGGAGTATACAACAATTATTTCTCCATACTTCCCTAGTCAAACATTATTCTTAAATTTATACAATTATCACTAACTAAATTCTACCATGTGCTACTAACTATTTGTTTGCATACTAAATTATAACATAACAAGAGATTAAGGTGAAGGTATTTGAAACATCTAATTGTACAACTAATCAAGATGGGACTCAACAATACTTATGTTAACATTAACCATATTGCAACCTCAAGAGTAACTAAAGTAAATAAATAAACATACCTTGATAAATGATATATAGAAATTATAGATGATATCATTTCATTCTTAATTGAGTCATTATTTTCATAAAATATATGGATTATAAGGATCTTAACTAAACTAACTTGAGTTGATTATATGTAAAAAATGTGGAATATACATATAAGAATATCATATCAACTTCAAAATATGACATAAAATATTTTTTTAAGTTAAAATTTAAATTAAAAATTTAATTTTGAATTAATAAATATGAAATATAGATATTTGTACTTCTAATCATGAACATTGAATTTATTTAAATTTTTTGTATGCAAAGGTTACTTTCCAATAAAAATCTTTTCTATTCTCTTAGTATATTACAAATTTCAAACCACATACTTCAACAAGTTTGGAGCTAAGTGCTTGGTTTGTCATGACATTTGTAGCACCAAAGCTAGTTTGCTCAGACGTTGGGTAGTTGCTAATGGGCTACTTGATTGTGGCCACATTTCATGTCAGAACTCTTGATTACACGTTGGTACTCACTATCACTTGCACCATTTGTATTATCAGTGGTGCTTATAGGACTATGGACATAGGACAAGCAAAGGAGTATATTTTTCATGTGTAACTATGTAGAGCTTACTTCTTTGATGTTGAGCCTTCAAGTTCCTTGCTATGATAAATAGAGTCCAGTGAAGATCACGTTGAGACTGTTTGTTGGAATGGGTGTGGTTTGACTATAATCAATGCCCAAATATTTGCAGATTGTTGAATGGAGAATCAAGTTCAGATTGATTGGAGTGGAAGAGTGAACTAGTGATATCAAAGAAATGAAAGTTAGGAGGAAATAAGGTGCAAAAATTGAGTGCATTGGTGGTGTCTCCAAGCCAAGTAGAACTTTGGTACATTTTTTTGTGGTCATAGGTTTCCATATGAGTGATCATATGTGGAAGCACTGCTTGAGTTGATACAAATTTGGCATAACACAGATGTTGTGCAAAAGCACTACTCATATTTGTCATAATTGAGGTCAATTTTGAATGAATTGATATTAACTTGAGAGCAAAAGAGAATCAAAGGCAATGATGTTGCAAATTGGACTTGAGAAGCAAAATTAAAGGCAAATTTGGGAATCCATTGCCTTGAATTAGGGATTTAGAAATTCCCATCTTCTCAATTTTGCCCTAGTTGATAGTAAGCGGAGGATTTGGCAATCAACCAATTATATAGGAGGTGCGTCAGATTGGCAAAGGTTAAAAAAAGGTCAAGTTGGTAGAGTGTAGCATGTAACTCCCATTTGTGCATATATGTTCTATTGTCATATTTAGTTTGGTATTATAAGCACTTGAGAAATATTATTTATATAGAGATAAAGGATATTTTTACATTATTAGCTAAAGTTAGTCCTAGCTAAAATAGAGGGGCCGTTACTTTAGAGCAGGAGGAAAAGATGAGCACCATTATTTTAGATTTTGGTGTATTGACTTGGTATTCATAGGTGTTTAGCTTTGAGGAAAGAGTTGAGAATTCTTGAACCCAAAAGCCTTTTTTTTTCTTCTATAGTCCAAAGATAGTATACATATTCCTTTAGAGTATGGATATTCCTTTAGACTTTAGAATTTATTTGACTTTTTTCCTAATAACTTGAGTTATTCTAGTAATTAGTAACTTTGGTGCATAATTATGTCACAAGTATATAAACCAAGGGTGAGGAGGTAGTGAATATCCTCTCATTTGCAACAACCTCTCTTTTATTGAGCTCTTTAGTGAGTAATGGTTTGAGTCTTGGAGTGTTAGCCGTGGAGGAGTATGATGGATTTGAGGTTCCTTGCCTTCATAGTCCATGATGTGCTACTATAATAACCATCAAAGGCTCATCTTGAGTGAGAGACATGCTATCTCACAAGCCATAGTAGGAGGTTGTCTAATTTTCACAAGCTAGCACTCAAGTAGGTGAAGTTTGGCCAGATTTGGAGAGGGTTCAAATTGGCAAGAAGAAAAGCTTCATTTGCTAGAGGATTTAGTGGATAGCTAACTATAGAAAAGGTGTATTAGATTGGTAGAGGTTGTCTTGTGAGCCGGCCTGTCTCTCACTCAAGATGAACCTCTGATGGCTATTATGGTAGCGCACCATGGACTAAGAAGGCAAGGAACCCCAACTCCATCATAGTCCTCCAAGGCTAACACTCCAAGACTCAAAGCATTGCTCACTAGAGAACTCAATGAGAGAGAGATAATTGCAAATGAAAGGATGATGAGTACCTCCTCACCCCTTGTTTATATACTTGTGAAATAATTATGTACCAAAGTTACTAATTACCGTAGAAACTCAAGTTACTAGACTAAAAGTCAAGTATAGTCAAAAAGTAGAAAGGAATATCCATTCACATGGACATATTCCCCTAAGCATGTGGTCTTATCTTGACCCAACCACTAAGTCAAGGATTCCTTCACATGGGCTATCCTTGGACTCAAGAAGAATCCAAAACAAAAAGGCTTGTGGGCCCAAGAGTTCTCAACTCTTTCCACAAAGCCAAACACCTAGGAATAATACCAAGTCAACACACTAAAATCCAAAATAGTGGTGCTCATCTTTTCTACTTCCTCTAAAGTAAGGTCCGCTCTATCTTAGCTATGACTAACTTTAGCTAACCATGACTAATATAGAACCATCCTTTATCTCTATATAAATAATATCTCTTAAGTACTTGTAATACCAAGCTAAATATCACAATACCACACACATGCACAAATGGGTATTACAGTCCAGATTTGGAGGTCACATTGGTGCAGTTTGGCCAAAGTTAGAGGTTACTCAAATTGCCTTAGGTAGTGCTTGAGTTGGTGATGGTTAGCCAAATTTGGATAGGGTTAAAATTTTCAAGAAGAAATTCCTTATTTGGTTGAATTTTAGCATTTAGAGGCTTCAAGGCAGAGTGCTTTGGGGTAGAGAGGCTACATAGGATTAGCAAGCCAACTTACTAACGTGAGGTAAGCTAGTTTAGATGATTTTTTTGTCATCATTTGGAAAAATCTGCCCACCTTCCTAGATTGTGCGTAGTGGGGCTTGAACTACAAATATTCTATTCCTAGATTGGTGCCCCAACTGATTGTTCCACCCCTCACTTGTTGCCCTAGTGACTGGTCAATTGACACTTACACACATTTGATTTGATCCCATCCTTGGTGAGCTTGGTACCTTATGAATAGATAGAAAATGATATGATGGTACCTTATTATATCAAATATCAAATGATGGCATAGTGGGTCTGGTGTTGATTTATGAGATGGAGTGTTTTCATCTACATTTATTATGATTGGACTTTCTCTACTCTCTACTTCTTGTTTGTGTACAATTTTTGCATGAGGTGCCTTGACATTAGAGTCTTGGTGCTCTTGTGTGCTCTTGGTAGTGAAGTTGGAATGATGACTAGTCAGATTACCTATGTTTCTCTTTGGTAAGCTAAGAAGTGATGACATGGAGATTGTGAGAGTGCATGTTGTGATGGTAACTTATAGGTTTCCCTTTCCTCTAGTGTAGTTGTCATAGTTAGGGTTACATTAGTAAATGATATTCAATTGGTGGTGGCACTTGATGGTGATCCTTCGTGGGATACTTGTGATGGTTATAATTGTGATTTAAGTTACATTAACATGATGGAGTTCTTTGGGTATTCCATGGGAGATATCAATGTAATACATAGTGAGTTAACATGAGGTGGCACTTGGTATCAAGTTGTATTGTATGTCTTAATGAAGGAGGAGATTGACTTTGATTTGGAGTTTGATACAAGAGTTGATCAATTAAGAGTGCACTTGGTGTGTTTGCACTAGGTGTGTTTGCACTATTGTTGTGAAGCATAGATGAGCGTTATAGGACCTCCAAAGGCCCCAAGCACTACTCTGGTAAAATAGATACCATTGAGTTTGATGCTTTCATCTAGGAGTTTAATAGTTGGTATGATCTACAATAGATGTAGAACTCCACTTTTTTCACACCTTTCATGGTATGGAAGGGGTTGTTTTAGTACTTGGATAATAATCACACGTTCAAGCAAGCTCACTTGGAGAAGATTGAGCTATGGAGACAATTTTGGTCTCCAAATAGTATCTCTATCACTTTAGGCTTGATTTATAGGGGTAGATTGTCAATACCCACAAGTTCTAGCTTTAGTACTTTGGTGTATCTTGTGGAGGTGTACTAGTTGAGATGGTGCTATTACAAGTGGAGGTGCCATTGTAGGTGGTGGTGCAACATAGGTAAATGCATATATCATAGTGACTAGGGGTGCAATACATGCTATAGAGCCTAGAGAAGCATCAATGGAGTTGGATCCCTAAAGAGGAGAGCTTGGTAGACAGGTCAGAATTCCATAATTTTTCACACTCTTTAAGGCACTACAAATGATATCCATGGCTCCAATACATCCTAGTGTAGGTATGGTAGGTGGTGATGGAGTGCATGATGGCCTAGATGCTAGGTAACCAACTACTAGTGCACAAATTGAGTCTAGTACAATGTTGAGGTCAACTCAATTGATTAATCGCTTCTATTTATTCACAAATAGTGAAATATTTACATTAGAAGTTCACCAACTTTAGTGTTCTTATTGGCTTCCACACTTTTTTGAGAGTTAGGATGATTTGGTTCCTACTTCTTGAGTAGAGGTGGTTGATTGTGGAGCATGGGATGCACTCAATGACCAATGGTTTATGGCAAGTAGTAGTTGTAAGGTTGAAGGAGTTACCACCTAGACTTGCCTTTGAGCAAGCTTAATTCATACATGGTGTTGTCTTATTGGACAACTAGAGTGGGATTTTCTATTTGGTGGGAACTTTAAGGAAGGTGTATACACCATATGGGATATTATTAGACTCTTGTACATAGCCTCTTATGTTAGAGAAGGCAATAGTAATCAGTCTTGAGCTACAAAAGACCGATGTAGAGAAGTGTTAATTTCAGATCCAAACATCTCTAAGGGTGGTTCAATACAATACATCATCTATGGAGAGCTCATTGTCCAAATTCAACTTGATCATTTGATTGATAGCTCTATGGTGAGAGCTTTGGCCATTACAACAATAGTAGAGTCATATGTTGTGTTAGTTAATAGAGTAGTGTTATACCCCATGGGTTTTAATATTGACTATTAGGAGGAGACATCTTCCTATAGGCTAGGTTGGTAGTCAAAGTGAAGGATAAGTATCTCACCTACTTTTATGCTTTAGTAGTGGCAGTCTTGGCTCACCTCAATAAGGGACCATGGCATCAGTTTCAACTTTCAATAATTTTGTTACTTGGCCCAGTGACTTGTTAGAGGAGTACACCCATGAAGAAGATACCTCAATACCACATGATACCACTTATATTTGGAGTATAAGTGGTATTTTTCCATCCACCTTGGATATTCCATTGTGAAGTTTTGAGGAGGCATTGTAACAACATGCATATAAGTTGGTGTAATAGGCTTGGAGTAGAGCCTTTGTACCACTAGGAGACTAGTGTGAGTATAAAGCTCAAGAGTCTATTACCTTGTCACCTTTGGATACCACACTCATTACTTGGTTGTGTCCAACAAAGAGAGTATATCTATTGGAGTTGTTTGGTGGGATTAACACAGACTAGTTGTGGTACTACATGCAAGTATACAAGTACAAAGGCACTTGTATGAGGAATGTTGATAGATATGAGATTGTAAGGTGAGTCTTTCTACATCATGTGGCACATAAGGCCTATTGGTATCCTTAGTTATTACCAATGTTAGTAGTCAAGGGTTACCAAAAGACCTTGCCAATAGACATATCCTTATTGGTGGTGCAAGATTTAGAAAGACATGGTTCCATTCATTTGGTGATTTTTGGATGGCTATGTTAGGGATATACTCGTGTTGGCCAAGGTCAAGGGCTACAAGATCCCTATTTAAATGTGTTTTAGGAAATTTTACAAATACTAAAACATCTCCAAGTTCATTAGTTCCTTTCTCCAACCTACATTTTGGAGAACATACCTTTGATGGGTGATTCTTGTACCTGAGTGGTGGCAAGTACACATCAATCCTATTCTTGAGTGGGACTTATTGTGTTATTGGATGCAATCATAGTTGGATTGTAGGCTCATCATCTTTGTCTTTGGTGGACAAACCTTTTACCTAGAGAGGTCCTAAATTGTGCTTATGATGGGATTCAACAATTAGACCACCTTACTATCAATGATATTTTGGATGTTGAGTGCCAATCTTAGATGGTGATAGTAGTGGTTGATAGGTTACCTATAAAAAAGGTGAAAATTATTGAATAGCCTAGAGCCACTTTCCCCACACTTATGAGTTTCCCAAGTTCCCATGATTTTACAAGAGGGAAGTCTTGGACTTATTTGGGACTCACAATTATAACAATTGAGAGGGAGCGGGTGGTGGATTTTTATACCAATACTACCATTGTTACAACAATGCTAGAGGTATCTAAGCATCAAGTCTTAGGTCAAGCTATGGACCTAAATTGTGTGACTTGGATTATGAGCCTTGGCTTGGTAGAGTATTGTAGGATCTGGTTGATAGGCATCACCACTTGTAAGCTTTGTGTCTTTTGAGATGATTCAAGTGGACATAGTATTCTTGGGACACAACCCATGGCTACTAGTAAAAACGGTCTACTTGAGGTCTATCAAGGCATGTGTGGTCTTCTTGGGCTACACCCATAATCTACTTGGGATGCAACTAGAGGACATATAGAGCTTGCACCTAGAGCAAATGGAGTTTACTTCATAGAGGTTGGGGACTATAGTGATTGGGAGCATGACACTACTACTCATAAAGGACCAATGTAGTAGCCCATTAGTGTATCTTCCACTCCTCCATTGGTTATAGAGGATACTTAAGAGCCAAACATTGGGTGCAGAGCTTACAAGAGAAGAAATATGTAGAGTTTGGAGCTTCTTGAGGAGTTACATTAGTTTTTACCTTCAATATGAAGGATTTGGGTGCTTTGAAAGGACTTAGATTTTAGATTGAGCTCACTAGTAATAAACCAACTTTTCAATGCTTCTATAGATATGGTGATATGGAGAGAGTATTTATTCAGAGTTGGAGTAGAGACCTTTTTGAGGCTAAATTGGTGGAGATTTCATGTGGAGAGTGTGCTTTAGCTATAGTAATGCCAACCAAAAAAGGTAAACATGGCAATTATACAAATAGGCATATGTGTGGAGATTATCATCTTATCAACCCACAAACTAGGGCTGATCTGTATGCCATGCCTAGATTGGAGGAGTTCTTTGATGAGATTGTGCATGCAAAGGTCCTTAGTACTTTGGATCTTTGAGTAAGATATCATCAATTGCCAATCCAGGAGTAAGACAAATCCAAGACAACATTTTGTGCTATTGATCCTCACGGCAAGGATGTATCATATCAATGGAAATTCTTATCATTTGGGTTAAAGAACACTCTTGCTAGGTTCCAAAGATACATATATAGGATTTAAGCAAGATTTGATTTTGCTTGGTACTATATTGAAAACATTTTGGTTTATAGCACTATTATGGAGGAGCATGAGAGACATTTGTTGGAGGTTTTTGAGAGGTTGAGATCTCATGAACTTGAATTATATCTTGGAAAGTGAAGATTCATTCATAAGCAGGTTGAGTATTTGGATCACACTATCTACCTTGGAGGACTTGGTGTTCAACAGACCAAGGTAGAAGCTATTGCACTTATTCCTTGGCCTATGGATGTGAATAGAGTGTGAGCATTTGTTATGATGGTGAACTTCTATTGCCAATATGTTAGAGATGTAGTGTTAGTATTGGAGAGATAAAAAGGAGAGAGCTTTTATAGAGCTCAAGGAAAGGTTAACATTTTCCCTTTTCTTAGGAGCCCAATCAATGAATAGCCATTCCAAGTTCATATTGATTGGAGTACATTGGAGCTTGGAGTAGTGCTCACCAAATATGATGATGAGTGGAAGGATTTTGTGGTGGTCTACGCTAATTGCTCCAACAATTAAGCGGAGGTAAATTATAGTTCATATGAAGGAGAGTGCTTGGTAGTAGTATGGGCAATAACACATTTCCTATCACCTTTTTGGTAACCTCTTCACTCTCATCATTGATCATCAACCATTAAAATGGTTGATAGAGTCCAACAAGCTTTTAAGAAAGCTTACACAATGCTAAATTGAACCCATTGTAATACTAATTTTATAAGAGAATGATTTCATGGTTATTCATAGACATTGAGTAGTGAACTATGATGGTGAGTAGATGGTTGAGTAGAAACGCATGTCCCAACCAATAGGATTAGACTAGAGCATGTTAGCATGGTGAGGTAGATGAGTAGATAGTGCCAGGTTGGCATGCATTTACCTTTCTGTATATTTTTTGAGGCCTTGGTGGTATCTCGCTTAATACATACAAGAGGAATTGTTTGGGTCATAGATCCAAATGATGGAGATATTGGTACAAGTCGGTAAGACAATCATGGTAATGTCTAAGTAATGGATTATCTTTACTTGTGTTATACGTGGTGTAGTTGGTGCCAATGAGAGAGACCATGTCCTTTAACGAGCCAATCAATTTAGATGGGAGCCAACACCTTCTTCATGTATAGGAGCATGTTAGAGTGCAAGTATTACCACTTCCATCTCAAAGACCACAATTTGTATATCATGCTCATGAGGAGCCAGGACATTTTAGATTAAAGTATACATATAGCTTACTCTGTAGTCATGATTGGTGGCATGGTATGCAAGCCAGTGTACAATACTTTGTTGCAAGATGTGTCATTTATGACCAAGTAAGAGCATTATTTAATGCTCCTATACCATAATTACACCCATTTCTTATCACAAGATTGGGTTACCATTAGAATTTAGCCTTTGTTGGACCTTTATTGTTGATTATGAAACATGATTGGTATATTTTGGTTATAATAGAGCACTTCTCTAAGTGGATTGAGTTGGTGGAAATTCTTGATAAGTCCAAGAACCACTAAGGAGTTGGTAACTCTTCCTTGTTCCTTGATATAGGAAAAGATCTAAGAATATGGAATCTAGGAACAAGGAATCAGTCCTTTCAATGGCCTCTCTACAATCTACACTTGTGCAATCCTCACTTCACAATCTGAACCATCTCTTTGCTAAGCCATGTGCCTTAGAGTGATATTAAGACGTAGTACAATGATCATCAAACTCTTATCACACAAGACATTAAAATTTCTCAAGAACTCTCTACCTTGATCAATCTTGAGAGAGTTCTTGAGAAATTTAAGATCTTGTGTGATAAGGGTTTGATGATCATTATACTACGTCTAAATATCACCCTAAGGCAAATAGCTTAGCAAAGAGATGGTCAGATGGTGAAGTGAAGATTGCATAAGTATAGATTATAGAGAGGCAACTTGGGAGATTGGGATCTCCAATTATCAAGATTGGCCATGGGCTATTGGTTCAACCAAAAAGTCTCCTTAGCATCTATCTCTTTGTACTTTCTACTTTATGAACAAGATTTAGATTGACCTACATCCATTCATCAAGATGCTTTTATAGTTTTGGACTTGGATGATCCAAACGTATAGGTGAATGCTTGTTCTTCCTTCTCTCCTTAGTTTCTACTTTATGAACAAGATTTAGATTTACCTACAACCATTCATTGGGATTCTTCTATAGTTTTAGACTGAATGATCTAAATGCATGGGTGAATGTATGTTCTCACTTCTCTCCTTAGTTTCTACTTTATGAACAAGATTAAGATTTATCTACAACCATTCATTGGGATGCGTCTATAGTTTTGGACTTTGGTGATCCAAATGTATGGATGAATGCTTGTTCTAAATGGGTAGATAGCTTTTGGAGAGTGATGCCAATAGACTTTGAGAACTTAGTGATTGCTCAGCATAGGTGTACCTTATGCTATGCTAAAATTTAAGGAGGAGGTTATAGACCCTTGATCCATCAATTTCATCCAAGTTACTATGTATATTTATAGTAGATTGTACCAACAATACTTGATGTTACTAAAAGTCACACTATCTTGAGAGGTTTTGCACTCTAGAGTCCTTGCATTAGAAGGATGTCATAGTGTTATTTGGAATGAGAATGTGCTCAATTGTGCACCATGCTATATCCCAAACATTGATAGTACTATAAACCCAAACTCAACACTTATATGTGCAAGCTTGCAATGTATGTTATGTGACTCTTCTAGTAAAGCTACTACCATGTTGGTGTGTGTTAGTTGATCAAGAGGATGGCTTATGGCATGTTTAACTCCTCGGCTCATGTTTGTTCTTCAAGGACAATGGTTATATCCTAGATTTACTTGACTTATAGCTATTTCATATAGATTGCAAACATGCAACTAGCAATAAGGCTCAATAACACATGGTCTCTTGATCTTGGGCCACCATAGAGCATATCACATATTTGGAGTAGATGACTATATGGAGTTAAAGGGACATTATTGTCAACTAGGGGACAATTGTAACACTTTAGAGTTCATATATGATTTATGTGTGAGTTGCACTTCTATAGTGTATGATGTTGACAATGATGTATATTACATAGCCATGTATATTTGCACATCAAGTGTCACAACATTTGTAACACCAAAGCTAGTTTGCTATGACACTAGAGTAGTAGTGTTGCCAGTCATAGTTATTTGGGTAGTTGCTCATGGACTACTTGATGGCAGCCACATTTCATGTTAGGGGCTATTGTCACATGGTCAGATCCACTATCACTTGCACCATCACATGTGTCATTAGTGGCATCATTAGGGCTAGAGATCTAAGTCAAGTAAAACAGTATACTTTCCAAGTGCAACTCTAGAGAGCTCACTTTTATGATGTTAACCATCCAATTTCCTACTATGGTGGACAGATGCCAACAGGCATCACTTGAAACTTCTTGGGTAGAGTGAGTATGGCTTGATTGCATTCAATGCTTGATTGTTGGTAGATTGTTGAGTTGAGGATTATGTTTTGATTTAATTTGAATGTGATTTGAGCGGAAGTGTGAAATGATTATTGTGGCACTTTAGAGTTCATGTATGAATTTAGAGTTCTATCGTGTGTGATGGTGACAATAATGTTTTTTTTGTAGCAATTTATATATGTATGATATGTTAGATGTGACATGGACAAGTGCAAAAATAATATCTCTTAAGAATATTATGATTGCATCTTCATCTTGTTCATTCTTTATTGAATGTAGAGTTTTGAAAATATATTTACATTGGATAATATTAAATGATGGTAAATAAATAAAAAATGTTCTTGTCATACTTTCATCCAAAAGCATTACAATTTATTTCACAAATTATAGTGTATTCAAGATATAATAAAACTTGCAATGGAAAAGTATCAAGGTATATAACACATAATCTATATGAAAATGATTCTTCACCCATAATATATAATTTTTAAATGAATCATTGCCTTCAATTTTAACATAAAGTACTCTTTTTTACTCAATTTATTAATGTTTGCTCTTCTGTTTCTTTAACTCATTTTATTAATGTTTGCCTCAACATATTATGTAGGTTGTGGTGCATGAGGTTTTCTAGCTTCTCTATTGGTATGCAATGAATGTTTGCTATACCAATGTCAATAATATTTGAACTATATAAAGTATAGTAATACTTATATCTTATGATGTCAATCATGGAAAAACTCTATGGTATCAAAATAAGATGCCTAATATAAAAACTACAATGCTTGTCTTATGTATCTCCACTATTTTAACATAATAATCTACCTAAAGGATCAATTGTCAAAACAAAAGGGCTAATAACTAAATCCTGATACACAAAGCTTTAACTACCAATATATATAAAGCTTGATATTTTTTAGTAAAGTTAATATGAAGTTGCTTAATCACCTAGGTATTTTAGGTTTCCTTTTATTTAGAAAATGCTAAATATCTCAAACATTTTATTGACTTATTCATCATGTTACAAAAGAGAAAACACATCAGGAAAAATATATGACATCTCAGTCCAAAAAAATATAATCATCAATTAAAGCATTTATGGAGCTAAAAAATAGTAAATTCATACTATTTACTCAACAAAAAATAATACTCATGGATTTTTCTCTCCTAGTATGGAGAAATTACATATTTATCTCCACTTCCTTATCATTCACCAACAATAAATTGTAGGGACATATAGCCATAATGTGTAGAACCTAGTACCTTTAGCATTTTTGCATATATTTTCCATAGTCAAGCCTTAACCATTGTGAATGAGGACCAAATAAAATCCCTCTTGTTGTTTAGAAAAAGCACTTCATATTCCTTTGCATTTTGGCTCTTAATTGATTTAGCCTTTTTACCTTTGAAAGCACACTGATCTTATTCCTAAAGTCTTTTATAAGGCCTCTTAAATTATTTGAGAATGGAGAGTATAGTAAAAGAAGCATTTATTATTATGTAATATCACAAGGGTTAAAGTAGTCTCAAATAAATAAGCTTTATATGATTTTGGGCTAGTTATTGCTAACAAAACTAAGCTTTTCAAGATTTTAACTCTTATGGTACCTCTACTCAAGGTAATAGAGGCAAAATAAGTATTTTCCTACGTTACCAAGACACTTACTACATTTGATTGTGGAGAGCTTTTAAGAAGGAGTTTGGCATAGAAAGGAGAGTCAAGGATAACAACTCAAAAAAGTAACCTCTCATTGATTCCTCAAGTCACTTAGTTAACTCTCTTATGTCAAAGATCCTTGAAATGTCTCATGAAGAAAGACTTCATCAATATCAATAGAGAAGGTCCTCCTCTAATGTTGTGCACACATTAAAAAACACATTTCTTATTAATTTCTTCTTTTTCTACAAAGAGATACTAGAATAATTGCTTCTTTCAAAAGAAAACCTCTTAGTCAACTTTTTTTAAGAGTTTTGTTTGTATTGCAATGGTCCAAAGGGAAAAAGTATAAGGCCAACAAAAATTGAAAGGAAGAATGCCAAAGAAGTCAAGAACAAAGGGTTGTCAAAGGCACATAGCTCAAGTAAAAAGGATAGTTGGACCCAAAGATAGTAAATTAATTTGAATGCATCACCACTTGGTTAAAGAACTACCACCAAAGACAATTTTCATTCATTGAGAAGCAAACATGTGTGAAGAATGACTTCCCACCTATTGACTAAAACACCTTAGCTATAAAATCAAGTGCACTCAAAGCAATTCACTCTCTACCAACATTTCTTAATTTTGAAATAGAAGTGCCATTAGCAATCACAAACCTTCTTACTCCTTTGTTTAATTTTAGTCTTAGCATCCAATAAGAAACTTGGTGTTTGTCCAAAAACCCATGAGTAAGATACATGCCATTTTTTATAGCTGAGTGGTAAATAAATAAGCACTTCACTAAAATGAAGGTAATCCATAGCAAGCACCTCT
This sequence comes from Lunularia cruciata, assembly GCA_948567375.1. Taxonomy (NCBI): domain Eukaryota; kingdom Viridiplantae; phylum Streptophyta; class Marchantiopsida; order Lunulariales; family Lunulariaceae; genus Lunularia; species Lunularia cruciata. The sequence continues at coordinate 18,461,590 of OX419761.1, read as the reverse complement.
ATTTCTTGCTCTAGAACCAGGAGTTGAGTGACTTTGGAATCATCTATGAGACAAAGAGGAGGAAAGAGAGAGCAATAGTAGACCCACAAGAAAATTCCTACAATTGGACCAAAGAGAGTTGGAGAATAATCCTTAGTGTAGATGCAAGATTAGCATAAGTTACGACTCTAGACACAAATTTTGAGCAAGCATACAAAGCAATGAGTGACAAAATTATGGCATCATTTGCAAAAAATATTTCTACAAAAAATAGGAGGAAGCTAGGCATTTTTAAAGATCAACAAGAAGTGTGGTTGTCAAAGCAATGATTAAACTAATTTATTCAAAGAGAACAACTTACCTCACCCAACAAAAAAGTTGTCTTCTTTGAATAGATGTACCAAGGAGAGCCTATCAAATGTGCAAACATGTTTTATTTTCAAGCAAGGATTTTTTACAAGGAGTTCATAAAATATGGTGGAGCAACTAACCTATCTTCTTTTTCCATATACTTCTTCATGGGATAAATTTATCAACAAATGAGGAGCACAAGAAGTTCCTTAGCTAATTCTTCTCAACAAGTACATTACCTTCTATCATCAAGGAAGTCCTTGATCAAGAGGTAATAATTATCTCCTGCAAAGTATGTATCAATTGTCATCTATATTGGTGGAAAAAGAATGAACCATAGTAACAAAAAAAAAGAAGAGAATGACTCTAAAAAAACTTTAGAAAAGCAAAGAGACAAAGGAAAAATCCACAAGTAATAGATACATCTTTAGAGGAGGAGATTCTAAAGATATAGAAGATGTAAAAGAAGACCTGTCACGTTTTAGGAGTATGCATCTTGATCAAAGAGACAAGAGTAGTATCTAAATGCACAATCTGCTCCAAACTTGTAGCATAGTGAAAACCAAGAAGACAAGGCCAAAGATCAAGGAGAAACATCTCATTGGCCTGAAGAACCTCCTAATGACACCCAAGAAGAAGATGTTCCCAAAACCTTTGGAGTGAAGGACAACAAGAAGCAAAAAAGACAGTAAAAGAAGAAGAAGAAATCAAAGATCTTCCAATTGTAGCATAGTCTAAAGTAGGAAGAGAGGTGATCCAAGAACCGAAGTGTCCATTAAGGAGGATACCAACTTTGTAATAGACTAAGTGTGATCAACACTATAGATGATATAACTCCTTTTGTTGTAGTATTATGAAGTCTACACTAATGTGGTGGCCACTTCAACCATTTCTCTTGCTTGAATCTTGTTCAATCCATAATTAGATGCAATTCCATCTTCAATTGAAACCACTCAACCAATCTCATCCACTTGGTTACGCCATATTAATCCAAAGACTTCTTAAAGTCATCTACACTAGAAATGAAAAGGACAACAAGTGTATGGAGGAGTCAAAGAAGAGTAAGAACTTGTACGAGGAAGAAGTGAATAAGTTAAATGTCATTATACAAGAAAATCTTGAGATAAAGAGGTAGAAATCTTCCCCTATAATAGACTAGAAGAGGTAAGAGTAGGAACTCTAAAGGTTACAATTCAATTCAAGAATCCTTTGGATTGAAAAGAAGGATATTGAACTTGGGTAGAAAGATCAATTGAAGGCTCAAGACGAAGAAGTGATAAGTATTTGGGGAGAACTAAAACCACCAAGATTTGAGTAGTTAATCTAGAAATGAATATGTCCAAATACAAGAAGGAGGTGGAAATCCAATTTGGAGCACCTAGCTGAAGAGCTAAACAAGAAGGATGCAAGCTCAGCTAATTGAACCCAAATGATGGAAGGTGAAGAAGGAAGTAGGGATCTTGAACCAACATTGAGAAGAGCATAAGACAAAGGCAATTCAACAATAGCTGGAAGCTCAAGATCAAGTTTTAGAGATGTTGGAAGAAGTAGCTCAAGGGAAGGTGACAAAGGCAAAGTTACATGAATTGAATTTGTAGGGATAAAAGCTAGAAGGAAAAACATATAAAGAAGATAAGATGAACTAGCTAACTATAAAACTTAAGGAACATACTAGGAAGTTCACTTAGATTTGTGTTATCTATTTACTAAAAATATTATGTTCCAAGGAGAAAATTAAGAACCTTATTAGGAAATTTAAAGGCAGAGGTAGTTCTTCATAATATTACTTTAGGCCAAAGATCCTCTATTGAAAGAAGTTTGTTGTAGTTACATGGTCTTTGGAGTAGGAAGCCATCCAAAGTCCTTCATAGATGTAAAATTTATTGCATGAAAATTTCTAGAGTAGTAAGTCCAAGGACAAAGATTTCTAAGTTGTCTTCATGGAAGAATCTATACTTTTCCTTATGTATGTAGTGTAACTAATTAACCTATATGTAAGAAGATAGGATTAGTAATGTACTCTAAGGATGAGATAATAAGATCTTTGGCTTCCCTCAACTATAAAATACATTTGGTTTACATTAGGAAATAACTATTTCAAGGTTTTGACAAAGTATAAATAAAAAATTCACTCCTTTAACTATGATATAGCAAAAGAGCCAAAGCTTTCTATCAATTTTGCCTTAATTGCAAGCATTGGTGCTTGTCTTTGTCAAAGTAGCTTGAGGAAATATGTACAAAAAACATAAATGCTTAAATGTAGGAAGACATTCCTACTTGATTGGAATGCTTGATCATTGAAGTTTTGAAGGCTTTGAAGCAATACCTTAATGGATAAAAATTGAGATGTAGTGTTGAAAGTACAATGGAATACAAAAGGCAAAGACTAATTGCCAATGTAAAAAAGGCTTTGGAGAATAAAAAAAGCAGAGACTAATTGCCAATATGAAGGAGTCTTTGGATTTGTGCCTTTTTAGAGGTAGTATGCAGCCTTTTGAGTGAATGACTTCATAAAGAAGTGGCTAGTTTGAGTCAAGTGAATCACTACCTTCAAGATTAATTTGGAATTTAATTGCAGTGAAAGTAACTGATTTAATTTTATAGTTGCCATAGTGTGCCATGTGATATGACACCACCTTCTTCTAAGAGTGTTCCTTGCCCAAGAAGTTTAATATAAAATCCAATCTTAGAGTCCTCCATACTCCATGGGACCACATAGTGAATTTGAAACTATATTATATTATAGTTGTATTTCTTAATAGAATTTTATGCTAAAATGATACCTTTTAATGGATTTAATATACTTTTTTGCATGGTAAATTGTGGCCAGTCTTTCTAATACTCCATGGGACCACATAGTGAATTTGAAACTATATTCTATTATAGTTGTATTTCTTAAAAAAATTCTATGCTAAAATGATACCTTTTAGTGGATTTAATATCAGATTATATTGATGAGTGAACCCAATCTTAGATTTTGCATGGTCAGTTGTGGCTTAGTATCAGATGTAAAGATCCATTTGAATTGACCAATTTATGCAATCTTTGGTAGTGGGGGTAAAGATAAGTTAGGTAACGTTAACTTAACTTTGAAATTTATTGGTATATCAATAAAAGGGATCCTGTATTCCTTAAAAATATGCTTAGAAGCTTCCATATAGAGGAGTATGAGATAAGAAACCCATGAAAAGACAAATTGACAATATATTATTAACTTACAATAAATTTTTAAAGTAGATATTCTACCAAGTTGTCAATGCACTCATTGTAGTAATGTTGCTAAATATATAAGTATGAAAATTTGATATTGACAAAAAATTGATAAGTAATAGGTCTTTCTCTCAAGAATATGGGTTAGAAATGGCTAGAATTGATGACAAATGTCATTATCTTACAAAAAAATTATTGTTGTGTATTTAATTTGTAGGGCAAGAAACACTTCTTTAAGAGGGTAATTTCAACCCTATAGCAACCTATAGGAAATATATAATTAAATTAATCACTTTCATTACAGTTAAATTACAAATAAACCTCGAAGTTGATGATTCAATTAACCCAAAAATGCCATTTCATAAGAGAATGTCAACTTCAAATGCTATTCTACCTTTCTTGTAACTATATGGAGTTAATAGAAGAGTTTGTATCATTATGAAATTGTTTAATCCTCCCAAGATACTAAGGCTTGTTTATATGCAACTTCCTAGAGCTTTACTCTTTGTAACAATATGCAATTAAGATCAAAGATCAAACAAAGTTTAGCATTAATTGAGCAATAAATCCACTTGTTTTGTCATCAACCATTGACAATGCTATCACAATGTAATGATAGGTACATCTAGAAACATATGTTCTCATGAAAGTGAAATTTTAATGGTATAACAATCAGCATTGCATAAATAAGCTAGTATTTTCAAAGCATATGCCTACACATATCTATTATTTAAAGGAAACCATATCAATGGATCTAAAATAAAATGTTTTTAGTAATTTTAAATTATGTTTGTAAGCTTCATATTTCTTTGCTTGCTATAAAATATTGGAAATTCATAATTCAAGTAAAATATCAAATATAGTAATTTAATTATCAAACAGATGTTTCCACTTCCAAAATTCATACAGAGATAGATAACTTAGAAGATGTTAGGACTGTAATTGAAATATTTAACCACTTGATATTTCAATAAATTATTGTAAACAATGAATTATTAATTAGCTAAAACTAAATTAACTATGTATGTCAAATTTGTGTAATCTATTCTTCTAGACTAAACCAAAAACAATTGAAACAATTGCAACTTATTCCAATGGATTTCCATATAATATGATGAGTTGTAGTGGATGATGGATGAGATAAGCATTAGACCTTGTATTTAGTTTTTGATGATCATTGTTATTTAATATATTTGATAATAGACACTCATCATTGAAGTTATTGCATATGGAAAAAAGTAGACACTCATATTTAGTTGCATTTACATATATGTCAAGTTATAGAAAATATATTTTTATTTAATCACAATATTTTTGACCAAATTGAATTATAAATAAGAAAATTTTACTTGATCAAGGTTTAGACACATAGTAGACAATGCTCAAAATAAAAACAATGCAACTGACCTTACAATTTGAATGGAAAAGAACAAATTTATTTTTCATATTTGCCATGGATATATAAATGGTGTAAAGTTAGACATCATTTTAAACATCGAATGAGAATATAATTACTAGCATGTATATAAATTAGATCTTATTGTTTGAAAATAATATAAATATAAACATACCCTTTTAAAACAATTGTGTATGGCTTCCATTGATCCCAAACAGAAAGTCAACAATTTTTAGAATAGGTTATAAATTATGGAAACTAACTCAACAAAGTTTACAATCATTTTTGATAAATCAATATTTGTTGCTATAATAAAAACCGTTCCTTATTTTATACACGTTTGGTTGGTGATACTTACATCCAAAAACTATTAGAAGGTTTATATTTTAATATGGTCATTCTTCATAATTGTATTTAAAAAGATGATTTCATAATTATTATGAAAAATTCTACAAACATTTAAATTTATTTTATTTGTGTGGTGGTTGAAATGAAGTAAAAATGTGATGAATTTTATTTTCTTAATGATGAAATCCCCACTTGCTTAATTATTTTCTTTGAAAACTTCAAATGCTCAAATATATCAAGGAAAACATAAATATACTTCAAATATGGTTGGAAGGGAATTGGTGAATGGTGGAGATCTATAGTGCAAAAACGGGTGGGAATGATTTCACATGTTTTATTCATTGTGAAGTTTTTAAAGATGATTCATTTTGTTGAAGTTAAGACAACATTTGAATCTAGAAACATGACTATTTTTAAATGGTTTTTATTGAGATAGTAAGTTTTGGTTTGTTGTTAGAGAATATGTTTATATTTGATCAAAATTGAGATATATTTATATATTAAAAATTAACAAACAAGTTTGACTAAATTGAATAACTGAAGTTATTCATCATGTTGTCCTTATTAATAGATGCTATCAATAGAGATATGCAATTTAATAGCTAGATTTAGTAGAATGTGCACTCCATGTTCATGAACTCACATATATCACGACTTTTTATGTTGTGTAAGTTATCTCTCAATTTGAGTCATTACTTTAAGTTATCTTTAGGTAATCACCTAAAGATAACTTATCATAAAATGAAGAAGGTCATTATGGGTGTTTAACCAGATCAAATACTCCATGGATATTATATTTTCAAGAAATATGAATGCTTTTCTTGTCTATATTGAATAGATCGCAACTTAATGAAACAAGAAACTATAGATTTACGGTAGCCGGCTACCTCAAACATTTGAAGGTATTTTTCCAAGTGTCTATGTTGAATAGATTGCAACTTAATGAAACAAGAAACTATAGATTATAGTAGCCAGCTACCTCAAACATTTGAAGGTATTTACCCAAAACAGAGAAGTAAATGATGATTATCCAAATCTTAGCTTAAGTGCCTTTGGGCCTTGTTCTTAGCCACTTTGGACTTTCAGGGCTTGCGCTCTTATTTTCTTTTATCCCACTTTGTGCGGTGTACTCCATTCCCTTTTCCTTTGGGGTACTTTTTCTATATATATTGGTAAACAAGAACATAATCAGTTATGGGAATGGGTTATTCGGAACTAATGAAGTGCAAATGATAGATAAACAATATTTACATGAGTCACAATGCTAGAGCAGTGATAAGGCTCTAAGGTAGAATTCATCAAATGTAACATGCAGCAAAAGCCAAATTGAAAGAAATTAAGAATAACCAATGGCCAACGGACTAGTAAAGAACAAAGGTGAAGAACTCGGACTGGAGTTGGGTAGGAACAATGTATTTGGGAGAATGCAAAGTAGGAAGTATGCTAAGAGCAAAGGAAATTAGTTGGGGAATGGAAGAGTGGAACCAAACAAGAGTTATCACATGATGTGGTTGCAGAAATGGGTCAAAGTATAAAAGGGTAATGAGAGCAAAGGATAAGAGGACATGATATAAATAATCTCACAGCCAGCACTATGGATGTTTGAGTCTTGAGATGCTTAACAGTTCAAGGGAAGCAAAAGGCGGCAATAGTAAACCTCCATGAAAACACCTACGACTTCATAAGTGCCTCATGTAGTGCCAAAGTATCTAAGCAATTGTCAGTATGTATCATACCTTGTACCAAGTTTTTGCTCTAACACTCATAGGTACCAAGGGCAAACTTGGTTTCTCCCCTAAAGTGCCGCTCATAAATGGTGGGAAACAAGAAGCATCAGTGCAAGAAATATCATTGCTAAAAAACTTAGCGCTGCATGGGAAGGGACAAGTGGGGAGCAAGAAACCTCAGTGCTACACAGGAAGGGACTAGGCAAGTTAAATGGGAGAAACAAAAGCAAACAGAGAAGCAAATAAGAGAACTAAAAAAATTAGTGCATCTTGCAAAAGGACAAAGCATGGATGCAAATTCAGCCTTGTGTGAGAAAGGACCAGCATGGCCTAGTGTCCATAAGCATACTATGATAGTCCATATGTAAAAAAAAATTCACAAATAGTGGTATTCAACATATATATATATAGCACTTTGGGATTCAAGATGGTATACAAGTTTAAGGGGAAAAACTACTGGTGGGCTAAAAAATGAGCTCCCCGCCAGGCAGAAAGAACAAATGTTCTCAAATCTCTATATATACTAAGCACATGATAACCATGGATATTGTTTTCTTTTTGTAAGACAACAAAATTTTCCAGGATCAAATATACTCTTCTGCTTAAATGCAGTCATCAAGTCAATCACACATTAGACTCAAAAGAAACGATTAAGATATAATATAAAACAAAATTAAAATTTGAAAAGATTGAAAATTGAATAAATTTAAAAAGAAACAAAATGGAAGTGTATGTTGAGAACAGACTTTATCTATAATTATAACTTAATGTTGAGAACATACTCCAAGTCACATGGGATAAGAACCAATAATACGGGAGGGCAGCAATTAGACAAAAACATTTAAGTGTCCAGTGAACATTTAATCCCAACCGGCCTATGTTGACATAGAATTGCTTGAAGTTTGCACCCTGGAAGTCCAATGAGTGCAAGGTATGCTTTTTATTCTCAAACTACAAACAAACAATAGTCAACTTGATGAGACATTTCTCAAGTAAAGTATTAATTAACTTTTTCCCCCGACAATGTATGAAAAATTCCAATGAAATGTAAGGAGTAGGAAACTGAATACAAACATAATGAGAGGATGTAAATTGAACCTAACCTATGTCAACCTCCTCCTCTCTAGAATGCATACATAGTCAGATTCTATAGAATATGAAGTGCAGTAATGAGTAAAATGATGTAGCCTACGAGTAAGTTTGTTGTGCATAGGACATCTCCAATAACATCTCTTTAGGGAAGTACTATTTCCACCACAACATTCTAAATTAATCGCCACTACATTGTCTTGGTGCTCAAATTTGGAGTTAAATGCAATGAAAACAGCAAAAACGGTGGTGGAAATAGGACTTCCCTATCTTTATCTAGAAAAGAGTTATCCCACCATGTAGATCTAGACTTAAAGGTTGGATGTCAAGAACGACATAGTGTCAATGTTGTGATCATAGTAAGTACATGCGGAGAACAATTCTACCTCAACTAAATATTGTTTGTTCATTGTTTTTATAGTACTTAGCACCTTTTGGTGCTTTGTAGACAAATAGTTATGGTTTAGTTAGTATGGGAGTAATTAGACTAGATAATCTATAAATGATTGTCAAAAGAGATGATATGAATTCTTGTGAGAGGTTCCAAGCTTTCTTTGAAAGATTCTTAGCATGGGATTTATGAAATTTGTTGGTAGATAAAAAATGCCGCTTTCAATTATTCAAATTCAATTCACCCTCTGCAAATGCGGATGTTGTGTACAAATGCGGATGTTGTGTACAAATGCGGATGTTGTGTACAAATGCTCATGTTAGTAAACTAAACCAATGGGTAGTCTTGATTGGTGTGGTGGTTCATTTCCATGGATTAGTGCAACAAGGGAGATAGTGCAAGTTATGAAAGATGATTTGCATTATCTTGCGGCAACCCAAAAATTAATTGGAGGTCAAGCAATTTTACTCCAAGAGTGCAACAAAAATTTGGCAAAATTAGACCAAGAACTTGATTGTAGTGCAAGCTCACATTTGGATGCAAAATTAATAGGTGTTATCAAGAGGCTACTAGTGGCAACAAGCAACTACCAATGGCAACAAGCGGCTACCAACAACTATGAACAACAACAAGCAACAATGAGCAAAATCCCATTTAATCCTAAATTAATACACTATCAAGAGGCTACCAATGGCAACAAGAGGCTTTGGGCTCCATCAAGTGGTTATGGCTGCCAAAGAGAAATAACAAGCAACAACAAGCAATGATGAGCAAGAACGAGCAACAACAAGTAGCGACAAGCAACTACAAGCATTAACAATCAACAACAAGCAATAACAAGCTTTGACAAGCTTTGACAAGCAACAATGAGCAATGAAAAGAAAAATTCCATTTAATCCTAAATTAACATATTACTAAATTAACCCATTACATCAAGCGACAACCAGTTTAGACCAAATTCACCCTAAACCAAGCACATAAATTACATCCTAGTGTGTAATTAATGTGTTATGATGTGATAATAGAAAACTCCATATCCCTTAGTTTTTATGAACCACCTCTTATGGACTTTTTTTAACAATAAGGAACTTGGTCAAAACTCCATAGTGGGACTCTTTCTTCCTCCAACCTCATACCGATTTAGTCAACACTTTGTAATAATCTATATGGAAATATAAAAAGCTTATTACAACTATTTCTAAAACCCCTTATTATATCCAATCTTCTTACACTAAGCATGTCTTCCCTTGTTATTTGAGTGATTCCATACTCCAAGTCCTTTGACTTGTAGATCTTCCACAACTTGTGATTCTCAAACTCCTACATTACTCTCCATTCCAATTCATCTCAATCTTGCTTGTATGGCCTATTAATCTTGCCTATATGAATCAATTCTTCTTGCTATTTTATTTTTCCAAATATGTGCAGGTTTCTATTGATGATGTTAGAGAATGTTTGTTTTCCATTTCTTCCATGCTAGCAACCCTAGTATAAAATTTTGCTAATAGATTGTTTACAAGTTACATTTACTTATACATTGATTTGATCATATGTTATTTATCTTGTATACTTTACATATCTTGCATTGTATTTTATTTGCATTCAATGAAATTTAGATCTCCCATTCTATTTGATCATGTGTTAGTTATCTTATATACTTTACACATATCTTGCATTGCATTTCATTTGCATTTAGTGAATTCTGGATCTCCAATTCAATGAATGGCTTTTGTCCTCATATATATACCTTGATAGACAAGGGAAATGAATTCCAAACACAACCAAGTGCAAAATGGAAAATAAACATGAAGCACATCACTCCAAAGCAACAAAGAAGGAAATAGAAACAAGGCTCAAAGGCACACAATAGGAAAAATTATGTTGATAACAAGCCCCAAGGAAGCAAAGGAGAAGGAAGCCAAGTCAAGACTTTAGTTTTTTTCTATGGGATTGAGTGCCTAATAGGGGGTTTCAAATTCCAAAATTTCAAAATTAGATGAGTAGAGCTCCAAACTCCATAAAATATTATACAAGTGGTCATAAAGTTAGTAGTCATAATAATGAATGGTCTTGTATAAATTTGTATGTGCACCAAAAAGTAGGTCACTATAGGGAAGGATTTCAATTTTACATTTTATGGCTGGTTTATTATGAAGATGTGGGACTTAATTACGGATGTACTTTGGAGTTAATTCTAACCACCCATGTTACACTTACCACTTGGATTAAGCCAAATGTAAGTGAGAGAGGGATTATGAGAGAATAATGGAAAACCATGTGTTAAATCTGGTTTGAAAATCCTCCCACATCCTTTTACCATTTTGAAGAACTAGTCTTCTCTCCTTGGGCTCACATCTCATCATACTCCGCCGGGGGACTGACATATCAAGCGTGTAAGAATAGTTCTTAGTGGTACACCATAAGAACATTTTGTTATTCTTGTTTGAAGCTATTGGAATTGGTGAGTAAACATGTACCTATTGACCCCACAATGAACATACCTTATGCGCAAAGGTGTTAGAATTGGTGATAAACATGACGCTTATTGCTCGACCATCCAAAAGTGTTAGAATTGGTGAGTAAACACCTCACTTATTGCTTGACCATCCCAACATAATATAGTAATAAAGTGCATGTGGAAAATCCAAATCTAGATTTACTTCTTATACTTTGGAAACATGGATTAATCTCCAATTCACTTTGCTTCACAATCTGAATTTGCTCCCACCTTCCTATGCCTATTCAATTCCAAGAATTACTTGAGAAGATGGTTGCTTATGTCCCACTTCCATGTTCAAATGCAACAAGAAAAGGATCAAAAGGTGTGTACTTGCAACTACATGACCACTACATGGCCACTTACTTAATTCAACATTGATGAGGATTTCTATCCTACATGAACGGTGATAAGCTTTACAAAAAGGGGCAAGATACATGAAATCATACAAATATACTTGAGAATGGAAAAAAATTGCACTAGAGAGTGTCTCACAAACAAGGACTTGAGGCGAGGATAGAGAACAATCAAGGATAAACTCAATAATCTTTGTACATTTTTTAATGGATGGATTTAATGTTGGGAGGCAAGAAAATATATCTCCTCATGCATTGGTTGGTATATTGGTGGTATGGAGGAGGAAGTGCGGTCCATGGATGGAACATGCCTTGTTGTCACGCCACTAGAGGAGGTAGATGAGGCAAATGACAAAATGGGAGAAAATCCTCTTGAAGAATCAATTCATATTAGCATCTCAAGCACCCAAAGGCCATTGGATTGCATGTGTACATATTGAAATTATGAATGTGTATCATTGGGAGTTCTAGAGAGAGGGGGAATTTTTTATGAGGATGACAATCCTTGTTTGACAAGAGACAGGAGATAAAGTTGAGCAACACTTCCATACTTTGCAAGCAACCAAGAATCACTCAAGAGTGAATCAAGCACCAAGAGAAGAAGAGAATCAAGGGAGGGAGAGAGTCAAGAATTTCATATGGAAGAACCAACTAGAGATGCCTCCAAGGGGAGTTGGATAATGTTGAAGAAACATTCAACAAGAAGGAAGTTGATTCTTGAAAAAGGAGAAGGAACCTGAAAGCTTCCAAGATGGCCCATGCGCTCATACTTTGTCAGGCCTCATTATTGCAAGATCTAGCATCTCAGACCAATTTGAGAATTGAATCAGTAGAATCTAGGGAGAGATGTAAAATAACACAGATTGAAGCTTTGCAATTGGTAGATCTTGAGAAACACAAGAGAGAAGTAGAGTTAAAGAAGATCTTAAAGGTAGAGAAATCAAGTCCAAAGTAGACAAGTTATGAATTGAGAAGAGTAAGTCCATTCAAAATGATTTTATGCCCTGATTTTTGAACTAGCTTGTGCAAAAAAATACCTAGAGGAGGTTAAATGCATCATTATCATGTTATCCAATATAGATTCAAATGATTATGGTCGCTCTAGTACAAGTTACAATGGGGACTCCAAGTTCCCTATACCCAAATATAATTTTGATTTAGTTCCTTGTGGTAGTTGAACAAGAGTGACTAAATAGGCAAGTGTGTGAGAGTTTAGAGCTCTATTATTCTGTAATACTCATAGGACAAGAGAGATCTACACAAGAGAAAATACAAGTTTCACACTCAATACTCCTATGGCCCCAAAGGAGCACCTGCTCTTTATTATTATATAGCAAAGAGGACCCCATCCAAAGAAGCTCCACCCTTGGATCAAATACATGGATTGGTGACATGTCAATGAGCTCCAAACTTGGATTAGTTGCTTGGATAGGTGATATGTCAGTCCTTGTCCTATTTAGTTGGTCAAATAGGTTTGAGCAAATGATATCTTTAGGGAAGCTTCTTGTAGGAAGCTTAGAATCACATAGGTGAGGAATCATTGGAAAGCTCTCAATGAGACAACTCATTGGGGGGGGGGGGGGAAGGCAAGCCTTTCCTTTTTGGGGGATTCTTTCCATTTTCAAGGCCTAATTCATCTATTTAGGCCTCTAAAATTGGCTCTAAAGTTCTTAGGCTAATGTTGACTTCTGCACTATTAGTAGAAGTACTCTTTTGATGGTGCTTCTATTTGATCTAGTTAGCCCATCATACACAACATCCTTCTAGAAGTTACCAAGCCAATCTCCGCCTTTAGATAATACATCTAACTATTGGTCTTATGAATGCTCTGTCTTAAAATTCTATCTTGTCTTCTCTTGTTCTTGATTCTCCTCTCTTGTTCTTGATTCTACTCTCTTTCTTGATTTGCATAGGCCTCTCTCTCATTACAAATGTGTCATGAGTTTAATGTGTCACATAGGAGAATGCTCTATCTCAAAATTATATCATGTCCTCTCTTCCCCTTGATTCTTGTCTTTCTGCATTCACATAATACTCTCTACTATTGCAATTGTGTCCAAATTTTAATATGCTTGAATATGAATGTTGAATGTGTACCATTGCAAATGTGTCTCACAAATTTGTCCTCATCTCTTTCTTATTCACACTTGTACTCTCTCTAGCTCTTGCATTCTCTTCGTATCCTACACCTATGTGCTCTCAATTCTCCTCTCTTCTCTTTCTTGATTTGCACCTGTGGTGAATTGTAATCTTCCAAGGTTAGGAGACCTAAAGAGAAATATAGAAGAAGAAACACACAATTTCACACAACCTCCAATGCCCCAAAGGAGCACCTTGATTGTATTATATAGCAAAGGGGACATCACCAAAGGAAGCTCCACACTTGGATCAGATACATGAATTGGTGACCTATAAGCAAGCTTTGCCCTAAGATTGGTTGCATGCATGGGTGATATGTTGGTTATGATCCTATCTGGTTGGTCAAACCATCTTTGGCCAAAGTGAATCTTTAGGGAAATCTTCTTGGAGGAGTCCAAATTGCATGGATGAGGGTATCATTGGAAAGCTCTTGACAAGACAAATTTAGGAGAAGGGAAAGCTAGCCTTCTATCCAATAGAAAGGGGTGAATATTTGCAAATTTTGAGGTCTAATTCATCCATTTAGGCCTCCAAAATTGGCTTTGATGTTTCTAGGCTATTTTTAGCTCCTACCCTATTAGTATATGTCCTCTTTTGGTGACATCTCTATCTGAACTACCTAGCACATCATGCATACCATCCTTCCAAATGTTATTGAGCCAATTTATATCTCTGGATAATATGTCTAGCTTTTGGTATTACAAATTCAAGCTATTCTTAACTCTTGCACTATTAGTAGAAGTACTCTTTTGGTGACACCTCTATCAGATCTACCTAGCCCATCATACATAATATCCATTCAGATATTACCAAGCTAATTTTCAACTCTAGATGATGATATGTCTAGCTATTGGTATTACATGAATGCTTTTTATCCCAAGGATTTTGATATGAAACACTCTCCTTCCCTAATTTCTCACACTCTCACTCTACGGTTGCTACAAATTGATTTACGTCCTTTGTCTCTCTTATTGAGTTATTCTTCTTTTCTATTAGTGTACATGAGTTCTCCTAAACTCTTTGTGACCCTTCAACCACTAGTGACACTACATGTATTTGTTTCCAATCATACCATTCATTTATGCTCTTCCTATAGACATTTGATTTGTGTTGCTCTAGAATTCATAGATTCTTGACTTTCCTCCATCCTTGCTTACCTTTTGCAAATGCAACCACACCACCCCAAATACTCACCTTCTCTTCCCAAATCATGCATAACCTTCAACCTTCAATTGCACAACCTTGTAACCACATAGCCCAAAATACTCACCTTCTCTTCCCAAATACTCAATCACCACCTTTGCAAATGCACAATCACACTAGTTTATCCTTGGAAATGCCCATGCATCCCTTGCAACCACACATAGCCTACGCATAACATGCACACCCACACATATCGTGCAACCACACTAGGTTCACCATGCCCATTTAATACAATTATTATGCAATTTAACCAAGCACAAGTGCAAAATTTCATTCCGATGTTTCATTCAAGCACAAGTGCAAAATCCAATTCAATAGATAAAGTATTCAAAGTGAATCAAATCACTCAAATTATATAAACATAAATATAAGAGTTTAGTTGAATAAAAACATACTCAAAGTCCATATAAGTATTCTATGGAAGTTATATAAATATTACATTTTGCGAGACCTCATATGGGCCTAAAATTTTTGCATTATATAATTTCTTGTTTCTTCTTGATTCTCTTTATGGTACTCAAAGGCTATTTTGGTCCACACTTTGCTCTTTGGTTCCTATAATCTAAATCCAAATCATCAAATTCATCCTCTACCCAATTATTGTCCATGTTAATCCAAAAGTTACGAAGAATAATACACACTATCACCTATCTTAATCTACATTTTGTCTTGGATCATTTAGTTGTACTCTTATTTCTTTGAGCAAATGCAATCTAGCTTTTAAAATTCCAATACAATGCTTGTTTGCTATTCTAGTGAGTGAAAGAAACTTATTAAAATTAGCCTTATTAGATGTACAAGCTTGTTTGAAGGAACTAACTTAATGTGCCATAGGAATATAACATGAATCCGCTAATAGAGATTGATGGTTCTCAAACAAGATGCACTCTCCTCTTGTATTCAGATCAGTCCATGTAGGTGATCTTTTAATATATGCCATGTGTGGCAAGAACCTGATATACCTACATTGCCAATTCACAAAGTTACAAGTTTTATCGTTACTTATTTGCACCTTACATACATAAATACTATCATTTTATGGTTTTCATCAACATTGAACAAAACACTAATTCTTACCTCCTGCAAAATGCATAATTTGTCTCTTATTGTTGCATTGACCATTACTACTTGACCATTAACAAATTAAAATCTGTTCCTACCAGAATATACTTCTCCATCCACTTTGGGTACTTATGACAGTTTGAATAAAGGACCATCAACTAAACCCACAAACCTAGGGAATTGTTTTTGTGCAAAAACTATATAAATGGTTGACCGTTCCTCCATATCCGGCCATTTTACCTCCTTGCTTAACATACAAATAATTTCAGTTATTACTTGTTTTGTAAACAACATAATAGAACTTGCATTGATTAACCATAAATTTCACCCTTTTTCCACACTTTCCTTGTTGTAATGATGTCTGAACCTATCAAGAGCAAGGGTAATTTGTATCCAAATAGGAGTTTGTGTTCCTTTAGATGTATCTCTAAATACTTTATGGTTTTGTACAACATTTACTAAAGTTTGGAATGATAATAGATCCATTATAGTAAGTTGTCTAAACGTTCAAGCATCCAATCCTCAAAAATATTTGAATACAAACTCACTATTTTGTATATAGTGCACTCTATCTTACATATAACAAGATTCCAGGGTATAATTCCACCTTTTTGTGAGTACTCCAATATAATTTTCTGCATCGTCTAAGCTCCATTCATTCCATTCAATCCTCTCCTTGAGATAATCATTCTTCATTTCCACACACAATGTCAACCAGATTAATTTGCAATTTGCTGGAGCATAATAATGCCGGTGCAAGGAATCCTTGATGGCTTGGATCCAACCATGATGCTTTTAGATTAAACTTATACAAGTCATAAATTGAGAGGTATTTCAGAGAAAAGAGTAAGAAGTAATGGAGCTCGGATTCCACAGTCTAAATTGCACTGTCACTCAGACATTGTAGTATCTAGAAGAGGAGCAAAGAGCAAGGAGAGCTTGGATTCCATTGCCAAATTTACATTCATAGGGTAGATTGAGAAGAGGAGTAAAAAGCAAGGAGAACTCGCAAGGAACACTAGAATGGGGGAGCTCGCAAGGGAACATATGGTATATTGAGAAGAGGAGTTAGCAAGAGAACACAAGAAATGAGACGTGTTGTAAATTAGAGCAAGTGTAGAGGTGATGTTAGGTCAGCAAGTTGGATTAGCTTTAGTCCTCTTCTTAATGAATGTCATTAGTGTGAATTAAATTTCAAAATCAATTAGAGAGATCAACTCAAAATCAAACAAAAGTGTGACATTAACATTACATATAGTTGCGGGAAATGCACACTCCCCGTATAACTCTACGAGTCATGATTTCAAATCCCCGTATAAATTTTACGAGTATTGCTATGTGTACTCATAAAACTCTTTTTGATCTCGGGTTTTACTATCCATACAAGTTATACAAATTCACCATAAAACTTTCATGGAATCTTAGGGTACCCATAAATGCTATATTTGAAACCCCCTAATGTAATCCACTACCTTATATTCGGTATTAGAGTACGAGTTTCATCACATGTTTACTGTATGGATATGATCATTTGCGACTAGAGTAGTAGTAGGTCATGCTGGCTCATGAGTGATTGTGAGACTCTATCTTGGTTGATTTGAGTGTTGAAGTAAAGATACTGGGCCAGTCATGCCCAGTATCAACGGAGATATGTGGCAGTCAAATAGACAAGATGACCTCATTGTTGAAGTGAGCAAAGGCAGGAGGTTGTTACAGGACTCTATACGTGACTATCAACGTGATAGGAAATCATATAAGAATGTGCGGAAAGGGATTGCAAAAGTTAAAGGGAAGCCAATCACACGGACCCAGGCGAACACAAGTACATGACAAAACAAGTTAAACAGAACTGCTACTCCATCTCAAAATATTCACTAAACAATCAGTCAATCAACAAATGACGACAGTCAAATGTTCCTGCACGTGGAGAGATGGATTGAAAATGAGTACATTGCAACCGCTATATACATATTATTGCTCAAATTGTTTAGAGGTTCTAGCTGCCGGTAGTAGCTGTGAGAGATAGAAATATTAATTTCGTTAGTAGTTGTAAGCGTCATCTTTATTGTTTTAGTAGTGATAAAGTTCATAGAAAGAGAGGAAAGGTTTATCCTCCTCTCGTAGACCAGTTGGAAATCAAATATCAATTGTCAAGCAGAAATATTGAATGATCGTTGGTTCATGTTTCAAAATTATAGTCGTATTTTAGCCGATTCGGTTCCTTGAGTCCTGCGGATCCAATTAGCGAAGACCGCGTTAGCACGAAGGAGTTGGTTCTACTTCAGATCAAGGACGGGGCTCGCCTAATTCGCCAAATTATGGTCGTCGATCCAATCACCAAAGCACGGAGTTAGCAGAGCACCTGTCGTTGATCGTATTTCAGATTCCACTAAATTTAGCGGCGAACGACGAAGATTTGGCGGAACGATTGATGATCACACAGAAGACGGAGGGACAAGGACTCGTTAAATTAGGGAGGACGGAATTAGGGTTCATGAACTCTGGAACTGAGGAGGCAGAGAAGTGGAGAGGGGGAGTTAACCTGTGATGCAGAGATAGGGAGGAAAACCGAAGAGTGAAGAGGGAGAGAGATAGAGGGAGAGAGAGGAAGGGAAGGGGAAGGAAAAAGGAGAAGGGTGAGGTTGCTGTGTCTAGGGTTTGTTTGGTGCGAGCAACAGCAGCAGAGAAACGGAGTGCGAGGGAGAGTGCGGGGAAGTGGTGGGTGAAGGGGAAGGGGGGACGACGGAATGAGGAAGTCGTAGAAGTAGTGCTGGAGATGGAGGACGAAAGCTCGAACAGACCGAAGAAAGCAGATGACCATGTATCGAGAAAAAGAAGGGTGGTACTGGAATAATTCTCTCTGCTCGGTCTAGAGAAGGACGAAAGGAGGAGCAGGAGGAGGAGAAAGACAGACAGATAGGACTAGTAGCTTAGTAGGACCAAGAACAGAATAGACATCGTTGGCATCTCAGTATTTTACAACGGAAGATTATCGTTTTCGAGCACCGTTTGACATAGATTCGTGTCGGGATGAGGGTGTGGCGTAGTGGAGTGTAGGTCGGGTTGGAGTTGGAGCAGGAGGAGCAGGAGCAGCGAAGAAAGGTAAAATACTTGGTTGACAGGCGGATTCGGGAGAGAGAGAGAGAGAGAGAGAGAGAGAGAGAGAGAGAGAGAGAGAGAGAGAGAGAGAGAGAGAGAGAGAGAGAGAGAGAGAGAGAGGTTGCAGAGCAGGGTAGAGGTGTCGAGGAGGAGCGTGGAAGAGCAGGAAGGAGCGAACAAGGAGTGAGATTGTGGGGATAATTAGGTGATTTTCGCTGTGTGGAAGGGTGGAACATGGACTCCAGCATGGCCGTGGAGGTTGGAGTGCTTGACCCGGACCTTCTCCAGCTCACTGACCTCCCTCTACCGGCATCTAAGCCTTTGCTATGCAAGCTGAGACTCGATGATCTTTTCTCGCAGTGGCTTTCTCTTCCCGAATCTCAGCGTCTGGTAAGAGTTCGGCCTCATGTGCTCTCTTATTTCTTCCGAGAAGCACCGCGAGGTGTTTTAGTGGCTACAAGCAAAGCGTTGTACGCGTTAGGTGCAATCTGCTGTGAAGGTATTGCACCTAACTTCGTGCAGTGCAGATGTGTGTGAGTTTACAGAGCCTATGGATTCAATGTTGATCTCGAGAAGTGAGGAAAGACTGGTCGGGTAGTTGTTCATCTGGTAAAGATCGTTCTGGCGGTTGGTCCTAGGATAATCATCTGGGTCTTCAACACCTTACTCGGGGATTCTTGCGGTCTTTACGGGCTGATATCGCGGCATTCTATCTTACGAAATCTGGGAGAACGTTTAGTTTTTAGTTAACACCGTCAACAGTCACACGGTACTTGTTGGTTTGACCGGTAGTGTGATCGAGCTCCCATGGGAGAAGTCTCAAGAGATCGAAGGATATCGTTCACATGCTGCAGCTTGAGTCAGCTTCGTGGGATCGCTGTAGCGATTTTTCTTTAGAAGTAGGGCCCGGGAAAAATTGAGGTGGGGGTATTGTTGAAGTGTGGTAGAAACGAACTTTATGTGATGGCGTGTTTGAGTATCACGCTTGCTCTGGAGCATTGGATCCTACTGCCGGGTGGTCATTGCGTATACGGCCTTTGGAATGTGCTTGAGAATTTCAAGCAGACGTCCGAAAAATGGGACTACTGTACCAAATTATCTTGATGAATTATCATTACCTGATGTTTCGACCTGCTTTCTCTCTCGCCAGCACTCACGTCTCTCACTTTTCGCTGCACTAGTCTCAGTTTTTTGTTATTCTTCCGCGAGGTGAGGAAAGTTGTGGTTAATTTGTTCCCGCCTCGGAATCTTCGCGGTTGTAGCTTAACTCCTCTTTCTAAATCTAATTGGCTTCTTGTATGATGAAACTTGCAATGTGTGTTGTCCATCAGGACATTCAAAGAAGTTCTCATGGATGCTGCATGAATTAGCCATCAGAAGAGCATTTTGCTCTTTACCTCAACGCTCACGCATTGTATTTTGCAGGTGTTATCGCTTTTAGAAGATGTCAAGGCAGGAGTGGCGCTGGCGGTTCCTGGTAGCCCCAGCAACGGGAGCGCGGGTGCCTCTGCCTCTTTGTTACCATCAATGTTTCCAGCTGGAAATACTCCACCTTTGTCACCTCGAAGCACTGCAGGCTCTCCTTTGTCCCCCAAATCACCCATGAAGCGAACTGGATCTGGACCAACGTCTACAGGGTCTCCTTTAAAAAAGACGAGTGAGCCAGTCAAAGAAATTATTCCTCAGGTATACACACAGTCAAATTGTCCCTCTTGATTGGTTCTCAAGTCTTTGCTGGCTCTAGGGTGTTTCGAGTTCAACAAGGTTTTTTTGATTATGTGACTGCACATGTAAATTAAAGGTGGAAGGTATTACTAGCATAAAGGAATCATATGGAGGGTTAATGCATTGCCGGCCGTCTGCAGTTTTACTTTCCACATGGTCCTCCAGCGCCGAAAGAAGTTGAAGAAGAGTGTTTAGGGAAAATTGACAAACTTTTTTTTGGCCATCCGGAGGGCCTTCCTGTTGCAGGTATCACAATATACTTTGACCTTAGAAGGCCTCGTCCTTTTGTTAGTTTTACTCACTCTCCGCAACTTCATTGTGTATAATCATGTTCTTTCTTTGCGCCTGATTATTGACTCCTCTAACTTCGTAAATCTGCTCTTCCCAGCTTTCGCATCTGTGACCAAGGATGTCTGCAAGCTACCTTCCTTTTTCTCGAGTTGTCTTTACAAGAAGATCGACACAGAAAGCACGGGCCTCATTACTAAGTAAATACGGATCGTTCATTAAGCCCCCATACCCTCTTTATTTGGATGGGTTTTCCGCTTGGTTATGAGAAGCGGAAATAGTTGTTTAGTGATGCATGTGTCCTGTCTTCAATGGTTGTTATAGTAGTCGAGACGATCGAAGTTGTCTATCACCACCTGGTTTAAGTTACCCAGTCCCTGCAGCAAATAGTTATACTCTGCTAATTTCACTTCTTCGTATTTGTGTAGAGAGCAGTTTTTAAAGTACTGGACGGAGAAGAACATGCTTACCACGGATCTTGTGACTAGAGTTTTCCAAGTGCTGAAGCAGCCTGATAAAAATTACCTCACGCAGGTAGTTAGCAGATCCTCTTTTCCTGATAAGTAGGGAGATGTATGATTCAGCTACTATATTCAGAGTGGTCTCTTCTTTGATGTTCTCTGACAATGCCTTACATTGATGGCTTCTCTTCGAATTCGATCTGAAGACAACAATATGTATGTGGTCCGCAGGATGACTTTAGACCAATTCTCAGAGAGCTTCTCTTGACTCATCATGGTTTGGAGTTTCTGCATGACACACCTGAGTTTCAAGAAAGATACGGTAGGTAACATAAGTGCACCTACACACATGCTGAATCAGGCAACTCGCCACTCGTGATATTTTTAACTTTGGCTGCAGATATATTTTTGTCTGACGACTAAGAGGAGTGACTCGGTTTTTTTGAACAGCGGAGACAGTTATCTACAGAATTTTCTACCACATAAACAGATCTGGAAATGGCCGACTCCAGCTTAGGGAGCTCAAGCGTAGCAATCTCGTCACGGCCCTGCAACAGGTTGATGAAGAGGAGGATATTAATAAAGTATTGAAGTGAGTACACTACTTTATGAGAAAAAGGAATTGCGTCAGGGTTGGTGCTTCATATTTGTCAAAGCGTAGATGTTATCTTTTTACTTCTATTTTTTCTCTAGAAGTGTGTAGGTGGTTTCATATCTTGTTATCGTCCCTTGACCCAGGTACTTCTCCTATGAGCACTTTTACGTGATCTACTGCAAGTTTTGGGAACTGGACACTGATCACGATTTTCTTATTGACAAGGATGATCTTCTTCGCTACGGCAATCATGCTTTGACATACCGAATAGTTGAAAGAATATTCTCCCAGGTACTTGTGTTATGTTTGGTTAGCTGCGAATTATCAGTGGAAGTCCCCTTCAGATTCAGTTTCGGTACAATTATTCTTTAACTTCAGTCATCGGGTCGGCTAATGAGGTCTTAAGGTCACAATGCAAGTGGACGTACTCTAAATTGAATCTGGGCGATCTGCCATTAGTTTTACAGGTTCCAAGAAAGTTCACGAGCACAGTAGCCAATAAGATGGGATACGAGGATTTTGTTTGGTTCATTTTGTCCGAAGAAGATAAGTCATCAGAGCCTAGTCTTGAGTACTGGTAAGTTCCTTTCTGACATAGCATCTCATGGAGTGGAATGACGTCTCCAATATAGTGGATCCATCTTAGTTTACTTATCCAATAAAGTAATTTCTTCTTTTAACTTTATAGTGCCCAAATATGGAAGGTACAAATCCCACTGCCCTAGATTTTGTTCAGTTTTAGCTGGTGCAGCTGTTTAGTCCTGACACTGTCCACTGCCTGTTGCCGCTCGTATTGGATATTCGGAATGATTCGTGCTAAATATCTATATCTATACATTGATTCAATTCTCGGAACATGCAAAGTAGATAGTAACGGCAGAGCAAACTGGGATAGCACTAGTTTCTTTGCCTACGTTTGATAGCAAAGATCGGGCACAGGTACGAAGTTCCAAAACAAATACTGAGTTTGAGAACTGTCACGGGCTCACCTGTTAATTCAGGTTCAAATGTGTGGATTTGGATGGTGATGGAATTATTACACCAAACGAGATGCAGTACTTTTACGAGGAGCAATTGCATCGAATGGAGTGTATGGCACAAGAACCTGTGCTCTTTGAAGACATTGTTTGCCAAATGGCAGATATGATATGTCCTGAGGTATGCTTCTCTCTCAAGGTTACAATTGTTCGCACTCACTGTACTGCAGGTACCTATGCATCAAAGAAACATCATACTAACCCTGTATACAGACTTACCGCTCTATGTAACTGATGTTGATGACGATCTTTACTAGATAGTCATCATATGTCAGAGTCAGAGTCAGCCCATGTTAGACGTGGGTATGGGACCGCGTTGTTTACAACGGGTTCTGTATATTATTTCGGAATATATCGTGAGCTATCTCTTGTATTACGGTGTCTTATCACGTGGTTGGTTGTAAACTGAATTCTCATCACCTGTCTTGCAAACCATCATTCAAGATTTATCTACTCCTGAACTTGGATAATTGAGGCTACTGCCTAAAGCCTAACGTTTTCCGAATGTGAGGAGTAACAAGTGGTGAATGCAACGGTTCACGCTATGTTGATGGTTCCAACCGTTCAGTAGATGCCGCCAAGAAGCATAATTCTAGCTCTAATGCAATAAGAAGGAATGTAGACCACGCCCCTCCCTACACTTCCGCATACTTCGTGTCGGTACTCCAACTGCACTTCCCAGAGTTTCTAGTTGTCAAGCATCCCTCTCCATCCATCGACCAAGAATTAACTTCCTGGGCTACAAATTTCGTAGGACGATGTATCCTGACTTACCAACGTGCTAGTCAGTGTCCTGAACGAGGATTTGCCTGCTTCAGATTGCAAGTCGTCTAGCAGGAGGACCCAATTTTCAGATTTTCAGAGAAACTTGTTCTCTCTGTCTTGCGATTGCAGAAAGAAGGACAGCTAACTCTTCGGGACCTGAAGCGCTGCAAACTCTCGGGCAACTTCTTCAACATACTCTTCAATTTGAATAAATTTGTGGCTTTCGAAACCCGGGACCCGTTTCTAATTCGGCAGGTAAATCTTGGTCTCGGGCTCCATATCTCAGGTTTTGGATGGCATTTCCTTATCATACCGTGATTAGGACATACCCGCTAGTGTGATTGAGCGCATGAATAACTCATGCAAGGATTGACCTGGAGTACGTTTCCTTGTTCGCTACCTGTGCTTTAGGAGAGGGAGGATCCAACTTTGACAGAGTGGGATCGCTTTGCGCATCAAGAATACATTCGGTTGTCAATGGAGGAAGACGGTGAGGATGCATCTAATGGCAGTGCAGAAGTATGGGATGAATCACTTGAAGCACCTTTTTGAAGTCTGTGATAACACAGTTCTCTCCATTGAATGGGAAAGACAGACCAACCCTGTCACCTTCAAGGCAGGTTGTTGTCTGTTTTTCTCGTGCCACTGTTAATTGGACCCAGAGTCAAGAAGGAAACAACCACCATTTGATATTCTGACGTGGGTCTGAAATGTTCCCCACTCCGTTTGCATCAGGCCATGTGGAGTAACTGCTTAGTCAACATGATGATGATGGGCATTCATATTCATTCTTTCACCAGTGTGAAGATCACATTGACCAAGAGAGCAGGTTTTGGCAGGCTTGTAATGTTCCTGGAAGTTACGCTTGTAGTAACTTGTGCGATTAATGGGCTTCAAGTGCCGGTCAGACTCATGGTAACTTTGGCACCTTTTTGTCGGATGCAAGCGAGCGCATTAAATTGTAGATCAACCTGTAGGGACCATTAATATGCTAGTTAACTGTCAGACAAGCAGGCAATTTATACATATTGCAATTGGGATGTCAGGAAGCTCTGTTAATGGTGGCTCTAGTTTACTGGATGCAGAAGTAGCTCCGGCTGAGTCGAGAACAGATCAGCCTTCCTTACCATTGAAATGTACATTACTGATGAAAGGAAATCAGGAAAACCAGAGGTGTAGTTGTGGTCTATATAGTACCGTAGTGGGTTCGGTTTTCATGCTGTAAATGCAGATTTTTCAGTCTCCAAGTAGTGGCCACGCTTGCTATCATTATGGAGTATAGGGAGAGAGTCCATGCCTTGGCGCCGACGGACATTACAATATTTGATACTTTGGTTGAGGCAAGTCCTCCTGTGCTATGAGCTGTAAGTCTGAGAATGTGGAACAAGCAATTAGGTCTTTCAATGTTTCGCATACTACGATCTTCAAACAGAATGTTTATTATTTTCTGTGCATGTCACACAAAAAGTAACTGGCTTATGTGTCTTGCTAGAGGTCTCGCTAGAAGCATGCTGCACTTCCGCATACGTTCCGGTTTCATAGTATAAGCTGAATGTCGATGAAGATTAGTAAACAATGTTGTTTGGGTCCAAAATTGAGATTCTGAACAACTACCTATAGGAATTCAAAGTTTCAAGTAAAGTACTGCCGTTTTGCCTTCGTGCTGATGTAAACATGAAAGTTATCCGTACTGAAATAGTTTGAGTTGATCACAGAATGGTTGATGAAAAGCAGCCTCTGGGTCAGCTGTTACGCGGGTGTGTTGATTTTGTGTGGCTAAATGAGAAGAAAGAAGAGGATCCTTACTGCTCTGATTCCATCACTACGTCGCGTTGACTCGGGTCAAGGTTGTTCGACTTCTCCACGAAGTGACTCCTACTCTCGGGGTGCCACCGCACGTCGTTTTGCAAAAGATGAGAGCCTCAAAACGATCCGAAATGCCCATACCATCTCTGCGTTTACGGCTTGGAGAACCAGGTGTTCCTGCGCAATTATTCTGCAGGAAATGGTACTCTCATAACAGAAGCAATGAACGACCAGTGACTACTAGTAATCTTTACAAATTGTAAATAAGGTACTTTCTTGTATGTTAGCTTGCTGGGCATCAGCACTGCTACTTCCTAGAGTCATATTAGGAATCGAATTAGAATCAAACTGGGACTTCCGTACGAAGACAATGGTATAGAGCCTATTGTTTGTACGGATCGGCCTCAAGGAGAAGATTCAGGCCTTTGTACGTCAGCTTTATTTGTTACCAAATTCATACAGAGGGTCCATGAAGAGTTGTGAGCTCTAGCAAGATGACTTGCAACATGACTAATTTCTCTATTGTCCAGCGAATTATAGAAACAGCTGGTATACTACTTTCTATACATCTATATAATAAGATATACATCTATGTATTACCTTTTGTCCTTTTCAAGCCTCGTAACTTCTACTAGAGAAAGGTTTACTGGTTGGTCTTCCACGAAGTTCAAGTAGCACAGATCTTCAAAATAACAGTGCAATTTCACATCTTTGATTTTAATAAAGTTGAAACGGTAAAACTCCGACTAATTACAACTTACATGTATATTCTTCACCTTCTTACCCTTTGGGGATTTCCTTATTTGCGTTATAAAGTTAGGCTTAATGAAAAGTTCACAAAAGGTTGAAGACTTTTAAATTTTTGAAATCGAACTGAACTTACAATCAACGAGTTCATAATAAGTGAGTGAGTTTTTATCGTTGTAAGCTTTGGAATGAAGAAAGGATATCCCTTCCGTAATAACAGCTATATCTACTCTCCAATGATCAGCTACATTTATTCTCAAATGATTTGAAGATGTGATGATTTATCTTTTATCTTCGAAAGGTTATTATAAATTATTACTGAACTATGTCCGTTTTCAATATCGCGTTATTGTAATAATCATAGTATGTACACATTTTGTATTTAATAACATATACCAATATAAGATTAAGTACTTAAGAAAATAAGATTAAGTACTTAATTGATAACTACGTAAAAACCCAATCGTAATAAGAATAATATCTTACTCCGTTGATAATACACTCAAAGAGAGTCAAATACTTTTGTATAAATTTTGGTCTATTTGCTCAGAGTTGAAAAAGTGTTTAGTATGTGAATACAAGATGAACGATTTTTTATAAATACTTTCATGTAAGTTCAATAAATTGTAGGTAATGCATTCATTTTATGCTTGTCTAACTAAACCTATTGATCATAATTTTCATCTAATATAAATATAATCTAATATATACATCCAATATAAATTTCCATTAAGTAGAAATATGCTTACTTTCATGTACCACTTGTGTAAATTAGTTAACAGTTTACACATTTTCCTTCTTTCATTTTTTACAGATTATTTTTTTGAGATCATCTATGACCTAGTTAGATTTATACTTTCACTTTCCAGGGAAAGTATGTTTGATAATATAATTGGTGCTACTGTTTGTTATATAATAAATAAATAAATAAATAAATTTATAGAATAACTTAGTAAAGTCAGCATATAAATTATGATACATAATATACACTCATATTTAGAAGATTCAACTTGATAAAAGGTATATCTTTTATAAGTAAAATTTTTACTCTTTTAGAGACGATGAGAAATCCCACTAAAAATACATTTTTATCAAAGATTGTAATTTAGATGCTTATATATTCAAAAGGTATATTTTTATTAAATAATTTGTATTTATATATTTTTAAATAATTCAAGAATTATAATAAAAAGAATTAATGTTGACATATGCCTAGATTAGAATTGATTGTGACATAAGACATAGTAATAATTAAGTGGTCAGTTTTACTTCCAAGTTTCATTTGTAACGAGTTTAAGTTTTTATTTTTATGTTTTGTGTTCAGTAAATTCTTATTCTTTACTTTAGTTCAGAATATGTTAGGTACATCGTTTTCTCTCACATAAAAAGTATTTTATTACCAACTTATTCGAACACAAATTAATAGGCAGCTAGCTTTATATACATCTCTCTCTTCATATTAAAATATGATCATTATATCACAAATTACTTATTTATTTACCTTGTTTGCACCTAACTCATGAGCTAAAAGTATATGTTTGAATATACCAAAATACGGTAAGCGCCTTTGCCCTCAAGTCACTTGTTTATTATGCTGATAGCTAGCATCCTGTAAGGTAGGGTCGGAACTTCCACTTGTCTGATTTAGAGAATTCATTAAAAGATTCTGAAATCTGAAGAATGCCGCAGAGGATAGTGTTAATGAATTTTTGGAAGTTTTAACAAGGCGCATATTTTGTGAATAGATCCACGTCAAAGAAATAAGTTCACTATTTTGTACTATGTGCAAATAACATATGTGTTTTTCATAGATATACACGATACTAAATATACATAATATCCTTACAACATAGATTAGTAATATTTCTGGATTTACTTAAGAGACATTTACCGGAGTTAGATAAATCAATACATCATGTAGCATAAACTTGTAGAGATGATTTTCCACTAGTTAGGTGAAGCAGTATATCATATTATATATATAGAAGAGATGAATTTTAATATTAATTTGACTTTGTGATGGATCGCAGAGTTAGTATATTACATATTCGATCTGAAAAATTTAATAACTAGGGAACTATTAGACATACATATTGGATGCGAAAACCTGGAAAATATTCGACACAGGCCTTGACCGATTATTGAGTAAAGCTCTTTTGCATTAAAGGAAAATTAACGTCCATGTGCCGTGTGAAGCTAAATGAGCGAAAGAGTGGCGGAGTGACGGACCTGCTGTACATCGCGACGGGCCTGCTGCGTATCGTGACGAGAACACCATGTCATCGTCTACAGGCGGGTGCGTATTTTTACTAGGTGTTTGGTTGAGGTGAAATTAGACGAAAAGATCGTCGAGCTCGCTCGCCATCGGTCGTCGAGTTTGCTCGTTAGGATTACCCCGACAAACAAATTACTGTGACGAGGGAGTTTGCGTTTTCCTTCCTTCGCCCCTTCCCGCCTAGTACGTTCCTCGGGTGGTAGCTTGCTAGGCTTTGGCAGTGGCTGGCTATGGCGCTAGTAGGGCCGAATTTGTTGTAGTTAGGGTTTGCAGATTGAAGACGGAGCGCTGGAAGGGAGCGCGCGTGCGGGATAAGGCTGCAATTTAATGGCAGGAACAGGGTCGATTAGTGGGAGGTTTGCGTCTTGTTATGTCCCCGTCATGGGGTGTTCGTGACGCGGGGATCGGTGATGGAAGGGTTGGGGTAAATGACAGTAGTCGGCCGGTTTATTTACGGTACGTGTTTGGTACAGGTTGCTGTGTGAGAAAAAAACAGGGCAAGGAGCTGGAGATTTAGATGCCTCGTGCAGGAGCAGTTGTAGTTGTGGTAGACAGTGATCTTTGGAACCTTACTTGGGACTCGAGGGTGCCGCAGGTACAATTCGGTGGCTGCGAGGAGTTGGAATTGCACTGTCTGGATTCAGAGGAAACCGGAAGGATTGATTGGTTCAACAGAGTAGATTTTACGATATTTTGAACCTGAAGACGAGAAATTGTCGAACTCATGAACGTCACTTCTACATATATTCCGGCACTTGGATCTTTTTTACAGCCGCCTACCTCCTCTTGTTACGATCACGTCCAACGTTTTCACCAGGAGAGGAACCTCGACCGGTTGCCATGCCTAAGCGCACTTGAATGTTTGAGGACAAAGACTGGCGGGAGAAAGACAATCGGGAGTTTTAGTCAGATGTGGATCAATTTCAAGGTATCGGAGAGATTTTTTACTTTTGTCATGTGCACTTCCTTGGTGATGAGGTTTTCTGTTGCATTGTTTATTGATTCCATTTTATCCTCGAGAAAGTGACCAAGCACAAAATTTCAATCCTTATTCACATTATATTGGATCAGTTCTACAGGGCACATTGGTTGGATAGTTTCGGATCCATCAGGGTAACAGATCAAAGATCAAGAGCTTTTTGCACAAATTTAATCCTGCGCGGGCTCTCCTACCTAGTAACAATCCTGAACTTGGAACTCAGGACGGGTATGGAGAAATAGACCTAGTATCAACTTAATTATGTACGTATATCTAATGTGCCCCTTAATAACTGATAACCACGTTCTTGAGAGTTTACTGTCCTCGTGAGTACTTGCAGAGTAAATATTTAACTTAGCAGTCAGCATCTGCTGGAATGAAGGATTCAGATGTAAGCTACCGCCCAAGTGACGCCTACACCATCTGTAAAAGCTTGGCCGTCATTTGCAAACTTGGCCGTCATTTGCGAGCTTTTGCCTCTGGATCTTTGAGAGAAACCTCGTCAAAGTCGATTTTAGTTCAATCAGTGTCTTCCTTAGTATCTTCTTAACGAAGGTTAAGTATACATGTTCATTCACATATAATTGAGAACATTTAATGTAACTGATAGTTCTGATGATATTTACTGGATTACCATCAGTGTCAGAGTCAGGGTCAGTCCGGTCAGACGTGGGCATGGAACTGGGTTGTCTACAATGGGTTCTGTATTCCATCACACAATTCGTGCATTAGTTCGCTCCGGCCCAGCCAAGACCCCATCCACTCCTCTCCCACTTCTCTCCACTCCACCCATCCTCAACTAAAGATCTGTCGTTTGCGCCTTGCTCGATGTTTCTCTGCTTCAGGGTCCTCCCCGACTTTCAATTTCAGATGCTTAATTGGTTGTCTCTTGCTTGTGATTACATGATGTATACTAGTTCGCTGTAGGTGCTACTTATGAAACGTATATTTCATAAGTAGCACCATACTCAGTCAATTATGTCTTCACTTCTGCTTATCTTCGTATGTTTTGATTCACTTAATTTCCATTTCCTTAGATGGAATTATTTAGATTTGTAATTCGATTTCGATCATGCTTGCATTTGATATGAACTTCATATGCACGCTCTCGGTTCCATACGAAGCCGTTCTTCGAACGGCTTCGTAATGTTAGCTTCACGTACATTCCATGTGCTTGGATCCAATTCATTTCTATTTAGATACGGTCATGCATACATTTCATATGCCCTTCATGTGCACGTTCTCGGTTCCATACTTAGTGGGTTCTGGATCCCCCGTTCTTCGAACGGCTTCTGCTCCTGTTGCGCAAATATATGCACTCACATATCTTGTCCCTCTTCTGACCTCGTGAAACCGTGGTTAATCCAACATTCATGACGGCCATCTAAGTCGGTGGCGTCTTTGTTTCCAATGTTTTTGCAAGAACATCCGCTTGCAAGATGGACCTGCTGTTAACTGATACCTGTAGCAACCGCATAGCGAACGGAAGATTTAATGTCTCTTTATGTGCAATAAATCTCTTTCTTGATGCACTCAGTGCATCAAGAATGAATTAATATGAGATAACCATGAATGTATATTCCCGTTAACAGTCGATATTGATAGAATTAAGGGCGATGGTAGAGCTTCGAGCATCCTTAAGATACACGACTGAAGGTGGTGTGACACACTCTTCGCTTACTTATTCCATGCACGAAACCGACAGTTCACATCATCTGTACCAAGACCACACCCTGGTGCTTCCACTACCCGGAAATATTATGAGTGACCTATTAATCGGAGACAGATCTCTTAGTAAGATTTATTACTGGATATTGTTATCCATTTGAGACATGTATTCAACACTTCTATCACCGGGATGGAATTCTACAAGAAGTCCTTAACGTCAGACTGCATCGATAACCTCGGATCTTACCTCCTTACCTGTCGCGAATTCTCTCAGTACGCTCCATTAGTCAGTCAACGCAGTCATCTCAATTCGGCTGGTTACGCTAGTGCAGTACACTTTATTATGTCTATACTCTATTGGGGTAGAAGAAGTGCAAATACAGTTACCCAGTTGCCCGTAGTTAAGCAGTGGAGGGCGTCAAATGATCATGTACGTGCTCGGTCACAAGCAGTTTCTGTACTCGATGACTCTATTTGCATTTAAATTCACAGAGAGGTGTAGAACGGTGCATCATCAAGAGCTGTACCAGAGAGATGTTGCCGCTAGGTATAGCAGGGAGTTTCTCTGGTGATTACCAGCAGTTTCCTTACGAGATGACCCTATTAACACCATGAGTCCACATAGAGGTTCAACATTAAGGGATGTACCCAGAGAGAGGTTGCAGCTAGGTGCTTGTACTCTGGTGGTGTTAATATGTGGAATTCCATTGGTTATAGACATTCAGTAATGCTTCCTTCGACTTTTTATATTTGTTTTTAGCTTCCTGCGCTTGTAAGTTCGTTTTCGAGAAGGAAGTTCCCCACGTAAACATCAATTCAGGTCATGGACAACACTACTTCCTGAAGTGTTCTTGGTCGTAGCTGGACCATACGTGGGATCATTGTTTTGTGCGTTGTGTGAGATTTGTGTATGTTTTGTGCTCTCTATCAGGAAGGATGATTGGATCTGTTACTGTACAGGAATTTGGAGCTCTAGCGGAGAGCGTAATGGGGCACAGTTCCAAATATTCTGCATTCATGGATGGATTTCACTGGAGAAACTGATATCAGCGCAGCTGTAAAATAGTTTGGGACCTGCTTGACTACAAAACTTAGGGGTTTAGGGGTCTCGGGTGATCAATGGAACCGGAAGCAGTTGTTCGCGAAGGCGCTGATGATAGCTCCTTATTTGGAGCAACTTTGGAACCGGTTGCTGACACAAGTGTTGAATGTAGTTATGATTTACCGGAAGTCATGGAACCGATGGCAGGACAGGGTTACGACAGCTCTTCAGATATGCCTTCGGAGATTGGACGAGAAGCATACTCCTTGCGACCTGGGATTGAATTCAGCACAGATCTAAGGATGGAGTTGTCCGCAGATGTGCTGGCTTCGTTAGGAGGTTCTTCCACGGATGTAGAGAAGCCGCCTGAAGATAACCTTCTGGATATATGTTCAATGCGCGAGGATATGCAATTTATATCTGAATTCTCATCCATGAGCCCTTCATCTGACCCTGTCAACTCTTCGGATCCTAGTAGTTTTATTTCTGGTGAAGCCAGCCCCCATCTAGAAGCGGAGCCTGGTGGATACGAACCTTCTGGCTCTCTTGCCACGGAGGCTCAATTGAATCGTCCTGTAGGGATTTCCACAGTAAACGAATTCCACTTGAACGGGCAGGTTGAGTCTGCCCTTGCTGAAAATCTGAGGGCTTCGTCTATTCACTCTTCGGGTTTCGGAAGTACTTCAGGAGCTCCGGTTGAGCCTCCTAGTATATTGGAGGCTTCTGGAAGTACCATGTCTTTTGCAGAGACAACTGTTGTCACCGGTACATCGGAGAACATTGGTCTCACGCCGGATGACACTTGTTGTCCTGGGTCTCCAGAGCCTAGTGAAACAAACAGAAGTGAAGTTCTGTATTCTAATGTTGCCGGTTCAGAACCAGAGGAGTCTGATAATGCAGATTCTTCTCAAGTGAAATTCGACGTCACTCTTGCCGAAAATGAAGATATTTCTAATGCGCAGCTAGATACAACGTCTGACCTAGCTGCACCATCTTCCTCGGAGTTGGAATCTGCGATGCCTCCTGGGAAAGATGAGATGGCGTCTGAGTTGGGGAAGACAACGAATGGGACCGCCAGCAATACCGAAGATCTAACGTGTCCCTCATCTGAGGTTGCCGCCATCGGTTCTTTCCAAGTTCCCTTTGAACCTACATTGTCTCCTGGTGCCGATGATTCTTCCCCCCGTAGTCCCGTACTCGATTCTTCTATGAAGCCTGAACATATGCTCGTGACATCAAATAATCAAGCCAAGACAGCTTTTTCCGAAAGTCTTTACACGGGGGATGAATCTTTGCAAGCTAAGACAGGTTTCTCCGAAAGTCTTTTCGTGGGTGATGAACCTTTTCCGTCAGTTGCTGCTCACTTCCAAGTTGAAAGTTCCGTCCTTGTCGACCATGACGTGGTTCCTGCAAAATTTGAGCTTCCCGAGGCCGACTTCTCTCTTCCTGCAATGCCCGAAGTGGCTCCTGTATCATCCGGACCTCTTGTTGATTTACCCGTCGGGAAGTCAGGTGCACGAGCTGGTACAGTTATGCTACAATATCCGGTACAAATCCAGGATCAACCATCACCTACGGTTCCTAAAGACCCAGAAGCTTCTACCACAGATGCAGTCATACTCAACACCTCAGAGCTTCTGCCTCCTTCCAGTCAGCTTCTTCCGTTTTCATCTCCTTTGGGAGTGCTGGAATCAAGTGCGGAGCCATCTCTTGATGGAGCATTTCCTTCATTTCAGAGCTTTTCTGTGCCGGCGGGAGACATGTTACAACCGGTGGATGCTTTGGCCGAACCTCTCAGAGCTATATCCAACCCAGTGGCTTCTATGCCAGTCACACCACATCCAGATGCCGCAGATATCAACCCACAGCCATCTCCCCAGTTGTTCAAAGCATGTTCAGACAACTATCATACTTCTTTCTTGGCATCAGCTCGACCAGGCCACTTCTGGGATGTACCCTCTTCTTCTGCTCGTTCTCTTCCTTCTTTGCCTTCCCTGTCTGCATATTTCGATGGATCCCGTTCTCCTTTTCGTGGTAGAAAGAGTGCAAGGAGGAAGAAATCGGCAGAGTTAGTTTTTGATAGTAGAGGGAAATTATCAAACGAAATGGAGAAGATGGAGGAGGTTGGGGAGCTGGAAAGCATGGTTGACGCTCAAAAGAAGACAATGCAGTGGCAAATCGACGAACTTCAACGTGTAATGATGAAGCAGTGTCAGCTGACCGGGAAGAATCCCCTCTCCGAAGAAATGGTAAGGGTTGTGAGGTTCCAATGTGGCAGGAGACTTGGTAACAACAGCAATATCTTATGTTGCCGTACGTGCTTCAGAGATAAGAATCGAAGGGTTAGCGTTTGGGCCCACTAGTTGTAGCCTCACTTATCACCCTTTACCTTATGGACCTTATGATTGGAAATCGTGTCAGCAGCGTTGGCTATTTCCCTGTTTGCTTAACCACAATAACTTCAGCCGACCACGTCTAAAAGCAGGAACAAGTCCTGTTTGCCTAAAAGAAAGTTGTCATAGATAACACGCAATGTACCATATATTAAGGCGGCTGTCAACTCTCTTAAGAGCAGAATTAAAAGCTTTGTATACCAAAACAAAAAAGGCGGGATTGAATATGAGAGAGTAACAGGATATGACCATTTTCTCCTGTACCAAGTACCAAGAAACGACGGAATATTCAGATCAAGAAAAGATTCGTTCCGTGTTTAAATTTAATTGTAAAGAAGAAAAAAGTAACACACGGTTTGTTTGGACAGGTGTGCACCCTCAACGGGGCACTTTAACCTCGAGTAAGTACATTCATAACAAGGCAATTGTTATCTTCGTCCAGAGGTGAAGTCAGTCCATACACGTACGCGTCTGACATAGGCCTCAATGCATTGGGAATAAGCTGCTAAACCTGCTTTGTTTCAGAGCAGACTCAACTAGTCCGGGTAACTTTTACACGTGTGTACAACATCGACTCAATATGCCGTAAACTCCAAGTAGTTGCAGCTTCCGGATATGAATAGTTTAACCTGACTATTAAGTGAATACTGTAAATACATCCATCTCATTGACTTGTTCCAATCCTTTTTAACGTCTCCCATCTCACCATCGACTGTAGTTTTCTATCTAATTGCTAACATCAATTGTAATAGCATTGTGTTGAGTTTTACGTTTAGCCTTTCTTGCTCAAACAATAAGACTGAACATGATGAAATCACCTTGTCTATTTTTTCCATGATTGTAAGTTTGTGCCTGTGTAGACTTCTCATCTGAGACCTTCACCTAAATGCTTGATTCGTGTCGAGTAACGACGTGAGGTTTATTGTTACATTCATAGCGACGAGGCTCACTGTCTGGTTCCCTTTTGTCTTTCTCAGGTTCACGAAGTTCTTGGGGAGAAAGGTGGAGGTGGGTCACAAAGCTCATACTAATGGTCGTATTTGATGTATTCGAGTAAATGACATTCGCTAACATGATAGTCCAGACTGGCAAGTGGTAGAGCAGACCAATGGTGTTTCGGCTCCAACCCTTGGTTTTAGCTCACTACGGGTTTTAATTCTGTGCAGAAACGAAACCAGGCGAACTACCCTCAGCTGAAGCGCTGAAATATTTGCGGGAAGTTTTTGCGATTAAAGATACCATTTCAAAGAAAGAGGCTCGTGAGATAAGCACCATGACTGGAGCCACCCTCATTCAGGTACAACCACAAGTATAGGGAGAGTTCGGATGCATGTTGGAAAGATGTGGCAGATCATAGTTTTAAGCAAACATAGTCTGGGTTTTCTGACCTCATCTGTAGTCAATTTTAGAGCTCTGCCGAGAGTTTCCACACCTTGTCCCTGATTGGCGACGGAATGCTTATCTTGAATGTCGGACGTTGGTCCTACTTACTCCATATTGCGCAGTTGCATAGAAACCTCTACTATTTGTTGCCTTGTATCCCCTTCAGTAGAAGATATCTCTATCTCCACCTCTTTTAGAATTTCAAAAGCTATTTCAAATTTTAGAAATTGCAAACTGTAGGGAGCAAGAGTGCTTCTTTGTACGTCAACTGCTATATCGGGCTGATGCGATGTTCTATCTTGTTCAGCTTGTGTCAAGCAGGATGAAGATCAAGAGTTGTACCCATTCATCTTTCAATTGGACGGAAAAGGATTCGTCCTGCTTTGTAGAATTTATAGTTTTGTGAGAGTATATTGATCCACTTGTGCAAAATGTCTGACCTTCTGTGGTTGTTGTGGGCCTCTCATTCACAGATAAGAGACTTTTTTTCAGCTCAAAGAACCCTCGTGAAAAAACTGGTCCAGCAAGTGTACGATGAAACAGGACGAGTTGGTATCAAGAACGCATCTGAGCAGTCGCAACAGAAAAACTCGACTCCTATTAACAACATTGGCGTCCAGAAAGATGTTGGCTTTTACAAGCTTACTGGTGTTGAGTCTATGGAACGGTATTTGGAGCTGATGCGAGAGGAGCGTACCTTTTTCGGACAAATACAGCTTCTGCAGATAATTATTCAAACTGATTCAGCCGCTCTAATACTTCGGAGGTACAATCTGCTATACTTGAAACTGGATGCAGTGGATATGTATGTGGTGTTGATTGAGGCATGTTGGAAGGATGGATAGAATCTTCATCTGTTGTGAAGAGCATGGGTTATTGATGGGGGTACTTCGCTGCTAGAAAGTTGAAATGCCAGCAAGCAATGAACACTGGATTGTCCATCTGGCTCGTTATCTTACTTGATATGGAAACGTCCGATTTGTCACACCTGATCGTTGAGTTCAGCATGTTGCTACTTAAACTCGGTGGCTTCTTGTTGTGAGAATGTATATCACAAAACTATCGGTGCATTTTCAGATTTCTGGAGAAAGGGGGTTTGAAAGTACTTGGTGGATGGCTTATTGAAGCAGCTGCCGAGGAGCAGACGAGTGTTCTTCGCCAGCTGTTAAAGGTATCCACTCTGATCTAATTTATGTGAACTAGCTGACGCCCTTGACTTTGCCACTTCGCTGGCTGGATAAAACTGTTAGGCGAATTTTGCAACGTTTTTATCGTAACGTTTTTCAGAGATTTAACTAAGGAATTTTATGGGTACACCCTGGCTTTGAGGAAAATGATTTCGAGCTGAATTTTTACTATTGCACATCTAGGCCCCTACAGCTTTAAAATGATATATCGATGAAAGTGATCGGATGGGCAGTTTTCGAGGAGTTTTGTTTACAAGATCCAAAGTTAGCGTATTAGTAATATAAAGATACTAGATCTATGTTGCCTCCTGAAGTCGACAGAAGAGGATGAATATAAGAAAGATTCCTGAAGTAGTGTTGGTGTCAAAAGCTTCAAACGCATTTATCAAAAATTGGGGAATACACACGGGGAGGTCATACCTCGGGAATTGTAGTAGGTGACATATTGTGAGATTATCTCAGACATGGGACATTTCATTTTAACATTTGATTATAAAGTGCATTCGATTATTAATAGTTTATTCATTATGAGAATAGCTCATTTGATTCAGCATGGCGAACTTGTATAACCTGTACATACATATCACAAAGCACTCATGAGCTTTGAACCGAAACTCGGTACAAGGGGTACTGGCATTCGCCCAGCTACTAAGGCACTGCGTTATGCACCGATGAAGTTATTAGTGCTTTCGTGGAGGCTTACTATGACCGCCATTCTGCTTCCTTCAGTGTTTCGTGTTTTAGGACTCATGCGCTCATAGCGCATGCTGCGATATACTGAACATTCAGTTCTCTCGATCCATTCATGTCCATGTGTTGCTTATCGCTCTCCGTTTACACGTTGATTAACAGTTACTCTGCTCGTGGTTATCTTCTGATCACTTTTCGATGTTGATACTTTGCCTGACTTTCGATCTGCGTGTTTCACGTCATCTCCTTTCCGCATGTTCTTTTCATTTAATTTTACATTCATTTCATTGCCATTACACATGCACTTCATATGCACTTAATGAGTCCCAGATGTCCCGTTCCAGGAAGCTTATGCTCTCCTATCTCCTATCCAGTCCTCTCGAACGGCTTCTGCTGTCATTTCCTCATATCCAGTCCTCTCCGACCCAGCAAGACACCATCCACTCCTCTGTCTTCGCTCCATTCCACCCATCCTCATCTAATGCTCTAGCTATTGCTCTTTCCTCGATGTTTATCTGTTTTGATCGCCCTCCCCGACATTCTCTTTCAGATGCTTAACCGATTGTGTCTTGCTTACTCTCTGCAGGTGCTACTTACGATATGTTTCGATTATGTCTATACTTCGGCTTACATTCCTCTTGTTAGTTTCACTTAATTTCCATTTCTTAGATGCAATTTATTTTTATTTGCACACGTTCATGCTTGCACTTCATATGCACTTATTGGGTTCTGGATCCCCCGTTCTTCGGCGGCTTCTGCTCTCATTTCCTATATAGATCACAAAGCACTCAAGTCAGAGTCAGAGTCAGTCTTGTCAGACGGTGTATAGAACCGGGTTGTTCACAACAGGTACTTTACTCATTACGGAGAACCTATATCAAAGCACTTAAGAGCAAAAGAACAGAAATTCAGGACGGGAGATACTGGCATTGGATCCAGCTATCTGGACACCCGTGCAGGGCACTGACAAAGTCGCGGGTGTTTTTGTCCAGATTTACTTTGAGAAGCCTGCGTCTTATTTCTTGTCTTTTTGTAGGGTTGAAAGACCCATGCTGACATAGAGCATGCAGGGGTTAATCCAATCGTCATACACTCGCTCCGGGGACAGTCTCATAAATTTAGTGACATTGTACTGACATTTTCCTGCCATGCCTTCGCTAAATCATCTTTCATTTTCATAGTTACCGTTGCTTACTTCTCCAATGTATATTTCAACCAACGATGGATCATAAACTTTGTGCTAACCCGTGGGGCAGACTTACGCATGCTTGCCTTTCTATGTAGTTGATAGTTTTGGCGATCTTTACCATCAAGAGTTAGAGTCAGAGTCAGTCCGGTCAGACGTGGGTATGGAACCGGGTTGTTTACAACGGGTTCTGTTTTCCATTACGTAATACATATCACAAAGATCTGCTCCCATTATTTATAGATCACCGGGATTGTCCAATATGTGTCAAGATATGGTCTCAACAAAGCTGTTAAGTTTAAATTTACCTCTGTTTGCGTCACCGTCAATCTCTTCCATTTAACCAGACCAAAATCACCCCTATCGTTGCATGAAGTTCCAACATAGAGTGGAGGAGAGAGAGTGAAAATCAAGAGCTTGTTTGTAATTCCTCATATTAAGGAAAGTATAAACTGGAAAGTAGGAATTTAATTTTTGACGTCATTGAAATATGCAGATTACCATAAATTTAAGCGATTTACGAAAAAAATTCGTACAAGTTTCTCCAGAGTTGTTTTGTAACAATAATTTCTTGTCTAATATTATGTCGAGGAGGGCTGTTCTTTCATTCATTCTCCTTATTAAAATTTAGAGAGAAACCAATTTCTGCAAATATACTTTCGATATTACTATCGAGTGCGGTTTCAAGGCTAATAATGAGTTCTAGTTTTGTTCTTGTTACTGTACCGCTCGTAGTGGATATTTGAATTCACTTGTTCAAAAGTTTTATTTTTATTTATTGAGGCTTCGAAAGTTCAAGCTTTTCTACTTTGCGGGATTTACTCAAAGTTGCTCTTTGTCCTATGCAGGCTTTTACCCATTTACCAATTAGTCACTCGGTGCCGCATCAGATGCCATCCCTAGTCCAGAATGTGAATAAACTTCGTTTTTACCATACAGTGGGTAAGTTGGTGGCCCATGTGTCCAGTCCCTGCATATAGGACCGTGTTCTAACGAATGTGCTCCATATTCATTTACCCAATATATCGGAGGAGTTGGTTGGTTTTGGTTGTTTTGATGTAGTTATGGACCCATTGAGGTTGACAAAACCCACATGAACATGTTTGAGGGATTAATGTAGTTGGTTTTGATTCGTGCTACCGGATCTAATTAGAAAGAGTTGTTGAATCTGAATATCAGATGTAAGTACCCAGGCACGCGCAGTACTTGCCAAGTGGAGTAAAATGATGAAGCAAAAATCTGATGCGAACAAACCTTTAGCTACTGCCAGCAGCAAGTCCCCAATGGCTCCAGAAACAAGTAATACTTACAAGCTTACTGCAGCAAATTACATGCTTTAAGTCGTCAATTGCGAATATAGGAATTATGGCAAGTCCTACGTGGGTATGGATCGTGTTCTAGTGAACGGGTTTTATATCCATTACTCAATATATGAATGACGGCGTGTTGACGAATTGAATGATGTACCTTGTCGTTTGACAGGTCTTGGAATCTCTATTGGGGGTCAAAAACGGAATCGGTGCGTAAACCAGAGCCTCAGTCTTTTTAATGCGTCAAGCTGATTCTAGTTTCTGTTGGCTTTTGTTTTTCTCACTTTTCCCCGAGGACCGCATCAATGCTCCTTCTCGATCTCAACAGCTTCCCGGACTGTAGAAGCTTTTGTCCAAGCGATCTGGACTTTTATGACCGAGGTCTTGCAAGGAGTTTGTAGTGGCTAAGGATCCTAGCAGCATTCGTGTCTTGGATGATTGTCAGCTACGGTTTGGGGCTGGTAATAATGTCCTCTAGGCTGTTTTATGAGTCTATAAAGTTCTTGTTTCTGCAGGGACGGTCTGCCAGCATCTCAGGGGGTGCCAGGGTTACGGAAGAAGAAGGCAAAAGCAGGTTAGTATGATAAGTTTGGCTCACGCATGTTCAACAACTTCTTAGTCACTTCCATGGGAGTCCTTCACCTTCTTCTTTCGTTTCTGTTGAATTTATTCTTCTCACGAAGGTGATCTTATAGATCTAAAGAACTGCTTTATTGCTACGTATTCAGTTCTAGCAGCGGGAGGTTAGGCTTTCGCTTCCCTCTTCTTCTTAACAAAATCTATCCTTAATAACACAATGGGATCCTGTGACTGTGTATGTCGCTCCGGCGACTTGAGGACTATAAACGTTTTATCTCTAGTAAGCTCAGGACCTTTGTCTCTACGCTGCCCTTTAATACGAACGTTTGAATGTCTACGTTTGATTTGAAGGCAATAACTGACTTTCTTATATCGCAGAAGAGAGTGTGCAACCTGATCTCAAGGCCTCAGGCGTTTCGTCCGCAGGTTCTCCTGTTGTCAATGTGAGTAGGCTTACCTCCGTTTTCGTTCCGGCTCTTTCCGTGAATTTACGTTTTGTTTAGAAACAGTATGGACTTCCTCTAGACTTCTACTGAATCTAATTCAGGCTGCCTCTTCTTTTGCCGCACGACAGGCTTCTACGACAGGGTCTACAGACACCACACCTTCAAATGCAACATCGGCTACGACCCCACCACCGGCCAAACAACGGTAGAGTCCCAAATAGCCTGACCATTTTTGTTTCAGAATAGCCTAAGGAGAATAGCCGATGCAAATAAGTAACGCCAAATCTTCTCCGGTTAAAAGAATGTGGGACAGAACATCATTTGATTTTATGAAGGAGAATGGTCATGGTTAAGAACAGACGAAAAATTCGAGAGGCATGTAGAATTATCAATATATATGAGCAATATTTTCTATACGATATGTTATTTATAGCTTGAAGAAGTTGTTCTGATTGTGCTTTGGTTTGAAGAATCACATTTTCTATCAAGAATGGAATCCCTTCTTTGTTTAACACTTGTTGTAATTTTCTGCAGATGGTCTAGTACGCTTCAGCCATCAGAGAGTGCAGTTGCTGCTGTAAGCGTTTCAAGAAAGAGACTGGCCTCACGGTCATTGGGTGATCGTATCCTCGCTTGAAAGATGGAAATGTTGTTGTGAAAACTGCAGGCAGCTGTTTGAGTTTTATATCTTTGACGTAATTGAGGAATGCAAAGCTTTGAAGCATAATTCTAATGAAGCAGATACTGTGTGAATGCGAGGCCGTACATACGCATCTCGGACCTA
The DNA here is from genome assembly GCA_948567375.1 of Lunularia cruciata. Classification (NCBI taxonomy): domain Eukaryota; kingdom Viridiplantae; phylum Streptophyta; class Marchantiopsida; order Lunulariales; family Lunulariaceae; genus Lunularia; species Lunularia cruciata. Next base: position 18,419,397 of record OX419761.1, on the reverse strand, counting down.
ATCCAGAAACTTAACGACTTGTACCTTGAGTGAATCTCATCGGACCAGTATAATTAGATCTCTTTCTTGAATTCTCTCATACAGGTGGACTTCCAGATTTCTGCAATGTGTACAGTAATGAGCCTACTCTATCAATTGTTCTATCGATTGTCCAGCTAGTATGCTGAACAAATATCCACGAAGTGAACACATGAAACTCTGTTCGTGGAGAGAAAGCGTCTGGTATATACGTCGTCTTTGCCTCAACTGGACACCATACCAGCAAAGAAGGCCTTATTTCTTAGTAAGCCAATTTTATTGGTATTGCGTTAAAACATATTCTGGTCGGTCCTCCTAGAAAGCTTGTAACTGATTGCAATTATCATCAGAAACTTCATATAGGTGGCTCCTTCGTCTTATACTCACGTGGTTGATTGTGCTACGAAGACTTTCTCTCGTTAATAGTCAACGTTGTGACGTTAACTCTCACCTGGAAAGCTGGCCCGATATGGTAGGTTACGTACGGCTTTCCAGTTCCAGCAGCATTTGACCTTTAACTTAGTCGCTCGCAAGCAGAGCCGGAGGGAATTCGAGAAAACCTGAAACGGAATACTTATTAGATGTCTCGGTCAGTAAAGAACAGGTTGAAGTTCATTACCGAACTTTGGCCTGTCAAACATATCAATTTCACCTTGCAGGTCAAAGGCGTATAACTTTTAGGATATGTTTCGGTTCATTTCTAGAGGGAAGCTTAGTACAGTCAGAAAATCCTGTTAGATGTACGGGTGCCTTTCATGTCCCTTTTGCGGTTGTAGTCCAATGAGCGACCTTGCATTTCATGTGTTCTCCCAAGCCCTCCGGCAAAGTCGCGTTAGCACGTCCTTTGGGCAATTGCTGTCATTCCAGATCCTAAACCCTTAACCTTTCTAAAAACGATACGACAGAGCTGTGGATCAACGTCATACCTCACCACTCAAGGTAGACATGACTAGCTAGCAGCTGTACGAGCTTGATGCATGTCTACGCAGGGATGTTGGTAGATTGATCTGTCATCATTTCCTCAGACCCTAAGTATCTCACCTTGGACACACGATGAGTGCAGTGACACCAGATGTCGTGGGCTAGAAGGAGAGTTCCTTCTAGCTGATGAGACTATCATGCTGAAAATGTAGGCCCCGATAACAAGTATCGAGTGGTAGGATCCTGTTGTGGGTTTCTACCTTTCGTATGCAAATTAAACGTGTACGCTCCACACATAAGACATGAGAAGGTTGAAGATATGGTTCAGATTGGAGCAATAGAAATCGGTATTCTTTATCCGAAGGTTATATTTCGGGTTGGTACTCCACTAGGATTGGTGGTTAGTGGGGATATTAGGCTCAGGCTGAACTAGAATAGTTTTTTCTACGCCGACCATACCTAGTTTTTGGTGCTTGGGCTTGGGGCTGGGTTTGAAACGGTGTTGCGTTGATTAAGGCAGCCACCCATCGGAACGGAATTGATTTATTTTCAAAGATCGATGTGGAAATTAAACTGGCAGTGTAGTGAGAGAGTAGACAGTGTATTGGCGTGATCAGGTGCAGAGGTTTCATTCATGGCTATACGTTTAGGGTACTGGAGTTTTTGCATCATGCATCGTTGCTTGTCGCATAATGTTACTCCTAGTGTCGAAGTTAAGTTTTGAGCTATACGTCTAAACTTCTAGTACTACTCTTCATCGTCTCCCTTTTTATCAGAGTTCCATCTTTAGGGCATATTCGCTTGCTGTAGTGTGGTCAAGTATCTTAGTTCAAGTTCTGAGTTCTTGCTTTATAATTCTAGGTAGGTTCGAGAAAAGTTTGAACTTAAAGCTGATCAGTATCGATCTTTCTGGAAAACTTGTGAAGTTGTTATAAGGATGTTTCTTACGTCTCTATCTAAACCACTTCGCGTTCTGTAGCAAACCTTGTGATCTTATGACCCTGTTATGAAACCTTAACGCAAATGCTTCAGAGTCTAAAGAGCGCCGCAAGGTACAACTTGTTGAAGACAAGCCTGCAGGAAAGAATCTCTTACCTGGGGGAATCTCAAAGTCTACTTTGCCAAAGAATTCCAGGCCTCTCTCTACAGATGATATTTACAAGGCGAAAAAGCTTCAGCGCCTTATGCAAGAGCCCGTGACCAAGTCTAGAAGGAAAGCTATGCAGGAATCTGCGCAACCCCCTGGGGTAGAGCCTGAGGCCGCTGCGAAGGAAATTCTACCATCATCAAAGCCTGGCCTGCTAGAGTCATCAAAAAGACTTTCTGGACATGTCTCAGAACGTGCAGCTGCTAACAAGCGGGGTTCTACTTTCCCATCAGCATCTGATCGTTCTAATGTGTGGAAGCAGATTTCTCATGGAAGGCAGTTGGAAAATACCACGCCATTGTTTACACCGACCTCATCACCAGATCGAACTCAGAGGATGATCACGCCTACTTCATCACCGGATCGACCGCAACTGATAATGATCACGCCAACTTCATCACCAGATCGTACGGAGGTGTTTGTGAATTCCACCCCGTCACAGGATCTTCCCAAGATGAGTTATACAGCATATCCTCTCCATGATATGCACCAAAGATTACCACCCACCTCAGATCTGTCATCCGATACATTCACACCCGCATTAGACGTGGATATTGAACGTCAGAACTTGTACAGAAATGACCCATCTTTTAGCGGGGGGCTTACTTCAAATGGTCCCCGTCAGTTATCTCCATACAACTCTAATCTAGGAGGGGTACATTCCGTGAGGAATCCAGAGTTGTTACATCAGCAATCGGAGGTTTCAGGCTCTGGCTTTCATCAGGTAAATCAGGAGCGAAGTGGGATATCAACCATCCCGGTCGGAGAGGAGGTCGTGGAATCTGGTCAAGCGATGCCCGTAAACAATTTGGTACCCACAACACGGGCAGATGTTCAGCCTTCGTCCGTAGAGCATGCCCAACGGTCTGTTCCAGTCCCTGAGCAGCGGTTTACTGAAATGATTACAGAACCTTTGGCAGCTCGTGTAGCTATACTTGCAAACTCTAACCAACTTCCTGCGGATGGGGTTGAGATCGAAAGGCAGGCTATAGGGGAGAACTCAAGTTCTCGGCGAAGAGAACCTTCTGTGATGGACTTCTATGCCGCGTTAAGAGCTAACATGATCCGTTGGAGAATTCCACCAGGTATTATTTCGGAAGGCTTCTATTTGCTTGAAATTATCGAATACTCATGAATTGATCCATGTAGTTGAGTTATCAGGTTGTCCATGGCCATCTTGATCGATTGTGTGTGTACCCCTTGCATGTTTTCTGCTGCAGAGTACCATCTGGATCCTCAATGGAATGTAGCTGCGGGTGAGGAGAGCAAGGAGAAAGAAATGCAGTCTGCTCGAGTGAAGCGAGAAGAAGAGGCGTATTATCCAGATGCGAGCACCATACCAGATGACCCCAAGGATCCATGGGAAGAAGAGCCAAACTATGACGATAGTCTCACGTTTGAAATATTCCTCGAGAACAATCAACGGAAGGCTACAGCCGGACAGCAGATTCAAACTGACGTGTTCACAGCTCCTGTTATGAACGTGATGCAGCCAGGAATTTCGGCCAGTAGTTTCATGACCGAAGGTCAAAACAAGATGTACATGCCGACAAGCGGGTATAATAGCCAGGACTCATCTGGTGATGCGTCTAGAAAGGGGCCAAATGTAAGTGGGCTTGATTCATTACTGCAGCAACTGTCTTCCAATGGAGGAGCCTCACATGACCCAGCTCTTCTGGCTCTTCTTCTTCAAAACCCTGATCTTGTGAATCAGCTAACTTCAGGCCAGGGCGGCTTCGGCCCGAGTGGGATGACAAACCCGAATGTATTTGCACAATCTCTGGACCCAGTCAAACAGCTTGGCAACCTTGGACCCGTGTTAAGAACTCCAGCTGGAGATTCAGGGCAGGACAGGGTTGGAGCAACAAGCTTTCCACTCACAATGGTATTTTCTTCGCAACCCGGACGAGCAGCTCCATCTGTTGATCAGGTGGTGAATTTTACATGCGTTTTATTCTGTCAGTTTTGCTCTCAGTGATGTCCATGTAATCATACTTTGTTTAACTTTTTCCTTCTGTATATAATACAGAGCTTCTAGACGGAATAAAGAACGGGTCACCATATGTAGAACTTGTTATCAAGACGGATGATGAAATAGGAGTCTTTGACCTTCGGATACTCCATCCTGATAATTGGATGTGCGGGTTTGGGTATATGCACTTCATATGCACGTTTTCAGATCCCTACTTAGTGGGTTCTGGATCCCCCATTCTTCGAATGGCTTTCGTTGTCATTTCTCAAATACGGGGTGATAAGTATAGATTGGGTACCTCTTAAATGTATCTGGTTAAAGGTAAGATGAAACGGGTGAAAGTTCAGCGCACATACCGTTCCATCCCGCTGAAAGCTAAGGCCGTCTGGATTGACTGATTATTGCTTCCTCTGCTCTGCTCATGACGAAAAAGTAGTTTGCCATGTCAACATCAAGATTGAGACTGTATGCTATTTACGTGTATAATTCATCTGTTCTCTGCAATAAGCTTGTCCTTGGTAGGAAGCTTTTTGCTGTTCCTTTGCTTCTTTATTGTATATCCTGTTCTGAGGAGGATAAAACATGCAAGGATATTCGGTATAACCATGAGTTGGCTTGCTTGGCTCTGCTGTTCTGTGCAGCCATCTGATGCCACGCGAGTTGAAGATTCGTCTTTGAAGCATCTTCACACTGGAATGGGGCATCAACAGACCCCAGGATTTGTTCCTCAAGCTGGTGTGGACAATCGGTACTCAGGTCAACTACAGATGCCACCGCAGGTGGGCAACGGCTCCGGGTGGGAGCAACCCCGGATGCCTCCACTTCCACCACCTCCACCACCACCACCGCTGCCCCCGATGCCAAGTGGAGGAAATCAACGACCCCAATCATCTGTGCAGCCTCAAGCAAGCAAAGTGACTAGTTGGCCCGAACCACAGACTTGGACTAGTGTCGGGGCGGTTGTTGGTAGGCCTTCTGTGAATACTGCACAAATTCATTCCGGTCCAGATCAGTTGCATATTAGACCACAGACTATAATGACCCATAATGTGCGACCACCAAATTATGGTGGAATGGTGGGGATGCCGCAATTGGAAGTAAGCCCTGTAACTTCTGTGGTTTCTCAACAGGAAATGCATAATGCTAGTCAGAGACAATGGTCTAATGGGTCTCATCTTGTCATTGCCTCCTCTGTTAATGAAAATGCAATGATACAAGCTGGTCAGGAATCAGGTGTCAGCAGGAACAATAGATGGCCTAGGCCTCCTGGTCCTCCAGGTCCTCCACCTCCTGATTCTCAAATGAGACCTTTAGGTAGAGATTTTCCCGATTTCCAGGGTACTAGACAGGGTAATGTGGCAGAAAGTATTCCTGTATGGGTTCCTAATGACAGAGGAAGACCAGGCCCGCCTCCATTTCAAGGTGGTTATAGACCTCCGCCTCCACCACCACCTCCGCCATACCCCGCACCACAACATTGGCAAACCTCCGACCGAAATGTAAGGCCTGGACCAGCCAGTGCAGTTCCTCCCTTCCCTCTTGGGAGAGATATGAGACCTCAGCAGCAACCACCCCAACCCTGGCACCCGAACATGGGTCCTCCTAGGCCAATGTGGAGAGGGCCCTAGCTCAGCAAGAGGGAAGAATTCAGTTTTCCCCTTCCCCTAGTGATGAAGTGCGCTCTTGCCTTAGGTGAATAGAATCATTTGTTAAGGAGGGCAACGATCAGATTAGGTAACTAATAAGGTCAATCGTAGACTCTGGTCTCAGGCGTGTTTTGTGGGTCACAATCCCAATTGCCTACCACCCACATATTTAGGGCTCTAGAAGCATTAGTTAGTAACATCGTCTAGCTACACGGTGATTATTCATGAGGGTTCGGCAATATTCCACTTGACATGCTCGATAGCTTTGTTAACAAGGTGTTCCTGGATTATTTATGGAAAAGGGAAATATTGTGTGAAAATGTGCTTTTGAACCTGTACATCCACGGGCGTGCTCACAGTCAGCTCCAGATATGCACCACAGGAGAACGTTCAAGATTGTAAGCTCTAAATCGTCAGCCTCCAGGTTACTTTTACTTTCGGATACATCTATTAATTATAGTTTTAGACGGAAATGAGCAGACAGAACTTGCCATGATTGTGAAGCTGTCTTGAAGAGTAATCTGATCTACTGTAGGAAGTACCAATTAAGTTGCCGTATCGTTCGCGAAGCGTGCACTTTTGTCAAAAGTTAACAGCACAGAAATTTCAACACATTGAACATGAGCTCTCTATAAATCAGAGAGCGGAGTAAATCGTAGGTTGAGTCTTATTTAGACACTGCGGTTGTGCGTTCCATCACAAGTCCTTACACGCAATCATGGTCCCTATGTTTGCCTGGTAGGCTTATTTGAGTGCAAAACTTGCTACTTTCTGGTTTATTTTAAGTCCTCGTGTAGGTAAGCGTTGTTCAGCTGCACTTGTCCCCCGTGCCCGGTCGCCTTATGCAAGGGTTTCTCATTGGTGAATGCTGTCACCGGCCTGGTTACCGTCGCATGTAATGGGGGCACTTTTGTGGTATCGTTCTCCTGAGTTGGTTTCTTCTACCTCAAAATCCTTCACTAACGACGGTTACCGCAAGTGCCTCCCTTTGCATGTTGCCTAGTAATTACGTTGTTTTTCGAAAGCAGATGCATCTCTCACATCTCTCCAGTTCTTTTCGTAGAACTTCTTCTCAGCTCTTGTGTCTATGGTGGATAAGTTTGAAGACATTTCGAATGTACTAGAATCTGCGTTCTATATAAATTATCCTACTCTCAGATGCTTTTACTAGCTCAAATTCTGATGTTGCCTCCGTGCCCATTAGCAACTGTTGATCCGTGCCAGTCATCGCGACTCGCGAGAATATCATCTTTGTAAAGTTTGATCCTTGCTTCATAGAGCCAATGGTCGGGTTTAGGGTAGTGACAAGAAAGTCCGGGGCAGTATCAAGTTATCTTCAGCGTTGGGCTAGGGGGACGGTGTTTCAATTGCGTTCAAGTGTGGTAAACTTCATCCTCATCGACGGCTAGTAACTACTCCAATTCTTGCTTGTCCGATTTAAGTGATAGCACGGGACGGGTGATCGTAACCTAAACCAACAATTTTGCTTTTCCATAACATTCCTTCAGACTGTTTTCTTGTTCCATCAAAGCAGGATTCAGAGCGCAAGTCCTACAGGTGTAAAGTTAGTGCGAACAAAAGAGTTCTGGAAGATGGGACACGAGTTGGACTTCTGTCGTCCTGTTTGAAAGGTCCTAACCAATAGTGTGGACTTTAGAGAGTTGGATGAAAACTGTAGAGCTACTGCTAGCTAACAAGGAATACACTATCACTCCGACAAAACAAACAGCAACTATCAGAAGCGTAACGCGTAGACTCCTTGCCTCCTATCCACTTAAAACAACACCGTTTGTTCAAACCGTGACATCAACACTTTCTAATTGCTTGAAAATACATAAGCTGTAGCTATGGAGGATCATCTGGAATTAAAATTTACTTAAAGAATGACGTGTACAAGACCAGATATAATCAGGCGATTCATGTACACTTGAACGTACTATATTACACAGAGTACACGCTTGACGATCGTCGTTGCTGTGAATCATAGTTTTAGTTTAGCTAATGTATTCAGAGGGGCGATCATTGATCAGGCACTTGACGAGCCGAAAGATCCGCAATTGGCATGCATCTTCTAAAGTTCAAGATGCTGAAATTGAGATTTGATTAAATTATGAACTAAAGACTAAATACAATGGGTTGAATTTTCTAGTCCCGAATAAATGTGCAGAATTGCCCGTAGTGATCAAGTTACTAATTCAGAATCTCAACGAGAGTGATGCCCGCAAAAACTAGGAAGAGAGATCCTCCAATGTAGGCAATGACCTGCTCGGCCACAGGCGACAAAATGGGTTAAAGCATGCCGTCAAAATCAAATAGAAGTAAAAGTCTGAAGCCAAATTTTGAAACTAATAATACTAATTAACCAGTAATGCCAAGGGTTTCCCGCACCTTCTCCGATACATAGTTTCCAAGAAACGAACCTCCGAGTACGGCTAACTGTAAATCACAGACACAATTGCAAGCTCAGTAATACCACCTACAACATCCATACAGGAAAAAATCTAACCGCTCATCAATATGCATTGACAGCGCACAAATGGAGACCCAAACCCAGAATCATCTAATGTCTTTAACGTTGTACTTGATGATCCTCCTTAAACGTGGACTCGTCCAGTCATTCTTAGTTGAAAATGCCTATTGAGGGATACTGGATAAAATTACTTACAAGAGTAGCAGCACCATGGCCCCCAATAGCGCCGGCCACAACTCCAAGTGGTGAAGATGCAGCGGCCAAAGCTGTGTTCGTTTAACCATTTGAACCGTTAATGTCATATCTCAACGCCATCATGATGTAGGATAATACAGAGCTAACTAAAACCACCTGAAAAACTGTTGATAAAGTACGGAATTGTCACATGTTTAACTGGGAGAAGCACCTCAAAATTTGAAAGCAAACTGGTGCACTAAGGGGTCTAAGGAGTCACTTCCTGATCTGAAAATAGATCCTGCTGTCATGCAGTACCGGTTATTACAATGACACGCACCTATTGTAGAAAAGAAAGACTTGTCGCCCCATTCAGCTACAAATACCAGTGCAAAGGTCGCAGCAACCGTGCCAGCTATAGCTCCATTCGCTCCTACACCTGCAATTGCCAACTCGGCCTGCGCGAAGGTCACAATAACCAAACCAATTGTTAAGAGAGTTCCAACAACAATCAGTACCTAGAACTATTTTGAACCTAAGTATCATAAGATTAGCAAACTTGGATTGGCAAGATCAAAGCCAATGTACTTCGCTTTATAGAATGATTTGATACATTTACAAATCACAAACAGATTGCATCAATATAGAAGTCGCGAATTACCTCTTGTTGCTCCCCCTCTTGCTTCGATTCCTCCATTGATGCGGCTTCGATCAGTGTTGACACACCAAAATAGACCTGGAGATGATCAATACTTAGAACTTAGAATTCTGAAAGATCAACTGGAACTTCTTTACCCTGAATAATACGTACCATCAGAAGATTCACAGTAGCACCTTCACTCAAATTACTTACCAAAAGAACGACGGCGGCAAGGTCATCCACTGGAATTTTTGTCTCTCCAAGCCTGTCAACGTGTCAGAAGCCTGTGATCTTAAAATATAATATATGAACAGAGCTTTACTACATTTGTCAGCTGATAGCAGTTGCAGCCAATTTTGGGCGGATATCTACAAGCTCCTGTTACATCAAAGCTTGATTCCAAATCCTGAAGTTCTGATTGGCTCTCTTCCACAAAGAGCACGGATGTAAGAGATACCTCGGTAGAAGTTCATCAACATAGTGAAAAGCACGTCCAAGAACAACAGATATCAGGGTCATTACCCTGCCGACATAAGATACACATATGATCAATTTGATTGTCATTCAGAATTGTATCAACATAGAATCAATGCTGGCAGAGCATGCATATAGATGCTTCTATCCTCTACAGTGGGCTTCTCTATTGTATAGTGAGCTCATCCGTTCTTGCTATGGTGTGGTATTATTTCACATTGATATCTGAATCTCTGAATTGTGAGTTCTTCCTACATTATCCAGCTAAAAGTTGAATTGTGACAGTCTTTTCCACTCCATTAGTTACATTAGTTAGTATGAACAACGCAGAGTGGCTAAATAATCCAACTAAATGATTCAGTATTTAGGACAAAGGTGTTATCAACAGCTCCCCTGGATATCTACTACTGAGTATCTTGGGTCATATTTCCTTGGCATTACGCTGTCCTCCATCATCCCACTTAAAAAGGAATGCTTTCAGGTGTGTCTGAATATGTACGTTAGTGCCCCAAACGTGCCAGAGAAGACAGCAGCACCAGGTTTACGAGTCGCAAGGAGTGCCTGTTTGTGAAACAAAAAACATAGAAAAGTTTAGGGGCATAAGTAGGACTATGCTTGTATGACTGATTCTTTCTTTCCTTCTTTCTCTAAAACCAGAGATGCCAGTGATAGACATGTCAAGTTGCTAAGATTTTTAATTGATAATATATATTATATGGTTGGGACCAAAATCAAGATACGATGAGCGCAAGATGTAGAACTGGCTCGTAAAGATATATCTATACAACGTGGCCCTACTCACCAATTCATATGTGCAAGAACACTCCAGAAAATTGGCCCTGACCAGTAGAGAGAACTCACAGCAATGAAGAAAGTCTTGTCTCCGATCTCCGAAAAGAATATCAACAAAAATGCCTGGAAAGAGAACAGGGGCTGACAAATCAAGTCTCATGACTTTGAAAACTTTAAAAGAATTTGACTGGACTGCATAACATAACCTAATGGATTCACTATTTTATAGCACATGACCTAAATCGTGGTTGCGTAAGCAGCTATCTACCGTGAAATCTCACAAGGAGATTGAGACGACTGAGAGCGAAAGTGAAGTAACAGAATCCCCATATAACACGACAACCCTTTTAAATTGTATCACCAACATCAACATGCATACAAAGCACGAAGTTGGAATAACAAAATGATCGCATCAATGCTACTGACATATGAGCGGAGAAACATCCTGTGAAGTTGTCCAGAACTTCTTTTCTGTCCAGTGAGTGTTGCCAGTGACTTACTGATGCAAATCCATTTTGTACGTCGCTTAGGTCACCGAAGAAGCTTGAGTTCACATCGGCTCTTGCGATTTCAGGCCCCGCCCATGCCTGAGAGCATGCTTGTAGTCCAATAATTGACGCAATCACGGCGAATTTCGCGGTTGCGGCGAGTCTGTCTCCCTCCATCAATCTGCTGGGAGATTGTTGGAAGATGTAGGCAAATAAATTTGAGATACACTCCTTCCCATTCTTAATCCAAGGGGAAATGTCAACCCCCCTTGCAGGGCTATATCGAAGGAAGATCGATAGATCATCTGTCTCATTTGCTTGATTGAGATTCGTAGTAAATTTGGTATCTTGTAGGAATGATTTCTGAACATTACGAGTTCGAAATTCATGTGAGAACTCCTACCACAGAATTTTCAAGCTACCGCTAAACTATAGAAGATGTAAAATGCATTATCCGGTGTGCTTTGTTTGCCCTGTCAGTGTTCGGCTGATTTTCCGTCACTTACTAGCATCGCAAAACTGAAAAGAACACACGAGAAAGAGGTCAAGTAATTTTAAACCTCCAAGAGGTCAAGTGAATTTAAACTGGCTTTCCTGACAGATTCTTCAATCAGCTCGACTTCAACATCAGCTGGACTTGCTCTAGTGCTTCTTCTGGTGCTGCGCAAAAAACAGACAGAGCGATTCAATTCGGTTCTTCTATCATCCTTTCTCTGTCCCTCCGCCCCATCCAAACTTCGTTCCCACATTACAGAAACGTATTAACTGGTCTCGCAGATACCTGTTCCCGTTGAATTTTGCAGCACAGCACGAGGTTGCACTCAAGGAAGCGGTGGCATTTTTGTTCCTGCTCAGCTGCTGCTGCCTTCTCCCAGTAGCAGAAGCTCGCAATCCAGCAACGAGCTGAATTCCACACACTATCCTATCTGCACACACAAAAATGCCTTTCACTACAATTTCCTCTCACTAAGTCCATCTCACAGCAACACGCTGATACCTTAAGCAACAGTATCAATAGCATAGCATCAGAAAGAGAATTTCTCCAACTACTGACCAAATCTCTATGGAAAACAAGCCACAACATGAATTCCACTTTATCGTATCTCCATACACCAAAATGCGACACGTTGAAATTCCCGAGTGCTAAAGCCATCTACCATGACCAGCAGCAGCATTCAAACTCAACCCGTGCAACACAGTCAAAGCAATCGTAAACCTCACAAAATCCATAGCACAACCAATGGAATCCTATCACAAATTACGTAAAGCAGCGTGCGCATGTCCTAAGACACGTTCCACTCACCACTACTGCCATGCACTTGCCGCGCCTCTATGGCAGACGAAGAAGAAGAATAAGGTGCCGATGATAGCAGACCGGGAGCTCTAATGAGAGCTCTGACTGTTGCCATCGCAACAAAATCTTTGTTCCTATTTCCAGCACTTGCGCAGCATAACTCGATCGAACACTCAATCAGTGAATGACGAACGAATCTATCGATGGAAACAATCCACAGCTCCAGGAGGAGAGAGACGCGCTTCCTACGAGCAAATGAAACGATCATCGGGACGGGGACGAAGGCACGACGAATTCCTACAACCCGCGCTTCGCAGAACGCGACACGTCCGTCAGCGGATCAAGTGGTCCCTATCCTCCATCCGTCGCCGTCGTCACCGTCGTTAAACTAACTTGAGGTTAAACCTACACGCGATTCTCGAATCGGATGCTCAACCCGATTCAACTTAGGCAGGGATTGCACTGTGAGCCGTGGATGACACTTGACTCTTGCTTCTGCCACTTCACGACGACAAACTGGACGCGCCCGGTCATCTTTATTTCTAATTCCCGCTGCATTTAGCGGACCCTGGGGGATCTGGAGAACCGACTGCACCGTGGAGTGAATTCTGTACTGTGTGTACACAGGAGTTCGCAATTGGTCTGGATAAGATGCTTCTACCGCGGGTTGGGAAATCGCTGACTTGTACAGAACAACGTCCGGTGCGGACGGGGACAAATCACGAGAACCGGTCGGAGTGAAACTATGATACCGGTTCCGGTTCAGCGCAGGTTTCATGATTTGACGACACGTGTCAACGTAGTTTATCTCCCCCTTGAGTATAAGTCGCACCTACCAATGGTTTATTGGAGGTAGGAGCGGGCGCTTGGGTGCCTTTTCCGTGGATTCAAGTTGGAATTAAAAAAAACTTTCCTAGAGAATTAAAAATGGTATATGATATTCTTCTTCTCTTTTTGTTCATATTTAGCCATGCTACCCTGGAAAGACATATGTACGGGAACACTTATAGGGGGAAATGTGGGTGAATTTAACCGAACGGATTTTACCATATCACTTTTAGCCACACTGTAAGCGGGAGAATCCATGGTATAAAAGAGACACTCTACATTAAGAACAGGGAAAGTACTTTATGAGCAACACGATTATGAAATTCAGTTATTTCTATTAAATGACGGATGTTTAACTAATAATACTTTAAAAGTGGTGCAAGTCCTGATTAGTTTTTCTTAGGAACCTATTTAAATATTGGGTATAGATAAAAAGTAATATTTATTAGTAAAACGTCCTCCCAGTGTACCATGATATTCAGGACAGTAGAATGAGTGCATGCTTGCAGCATTGACGTTTAAAGTGTGTTTGTATTATTTTGGTAGAAGACCATGAGAGAATTGAGAAGTTGTTCAACTACTAATAACTCTTTTTGGATGCCCATGGATCCAGAACTGACCCCTCCATCCGGACTCAAAAAAATATTTGTGAACCCCTACTATTTGTTGCAAAAGTTGCAAACTTTCCTCTATCGTGCTGACGTCCACGATAGATTGCTAAGTTTCCCCGATCCGTATAAACTACTTTTAGATGTCAAGGGATTCGAGTATCAACCTACAAAGGTTTCTACGGTGCAGAGGAGTGAGTGAGGGAGTTTCGATCTCTAGCCGGTGGACATTCCGGACTTTGAAGGCACACGCCCTAACCACTCGACTAAGCTTTCCACCATCGAAGTACCTTTTCAGCACACCACATTATAGTATTTTGACTGCGTCGCTGCACTCCCTTCCCGCTACATATACGAACTCCCAAATTGTCCATGCCCTGCCTTTTTCATAATTGCTCGTCGGTTACCGGGGAGGCCAAGCAAATAACTTTGCTACTTTTGGTTTTGAAGAGTGATGAGTTGCTAAGAAACTCTATTGAGGAAGATATGGACAGAATAAGTTCATTGATGGCTGATCAATTAGCAAGCCTAAATATCAATCTGATCCAATTACTTTTATAAAGATCTAAAACATAAATCCAGGCAAACACAAAGAGTCACAAGGTTGGAAAATATAATATGAATCACGTATGTATATGGGAAACCAGTCTATGAAATATTGGTCAAATATAAACCAATTTCTATCATATACTTCACTAAAGTTGAAGCTTCTATTTCCAAGGTCAAAACGTCTCTAGCGTTAACATGGTACTTCACTCCCATCTACTCATAGCAAGGATACTGAAAGAAAAGCATGCTGCTCATCTTCAACCTTACTACTGGAACATAACGTACAAAGTTTCATACAATGGTCTATATCTTTCGAACGTCATTCTTCTATAGCAAGTCTAGGTCTATGAGAGCTAATTCTATATTGGGCAATAATAAATCTAAATGAGGTAGATATATTTGCCAAAAGATGATTTTCTCACAATACATCAGTATAGAATTTAAAAACTGCTAACAAAAGACCATCTTGATAACAAGTTCATGCCATATAGATCATAAGAAATGCTCCTTGATCACTTCCCATAGAACAATAGGTTCCATCGACCAAAGCTATTCAGTAGCATTCTAGTTTGTGGCCCAAGTAATCATCTTTGTGTACCAACTAATGAATTTGTAGCAAAATAGCCTATTAAGGTAGTCTCTCATGCTCCATATACGACTTGTATTTTCAAGTTTGTTGAAAATATATAGGAAACTAAAATTCCATTGTATTCATCACAATCAATATTTTTTGCAAGCATAATGCATTCAAGCTAAATATATTAGGAACTAATCTGAATTATTCTACTACATTTGCTATATAAAACATGGAATTCCTCTTCTATTTCTTAATCTCCATCTCTACCATCCAAGAAAGGTGTATGTAAATTTCTTACTTGATACCATTTGCCCTATAACTTTAGTAACAATGTGAACTTGGGATACTTACATATCATCATCCTGTCCTAGTATATGCTACTTTTATTGCTAAGCTGTAATGCTTATCAAAATCGATTTCTTCACCACTCCAACCAAACTAGAAAAAAAAGTCTCCACTATTTTAACATAGATCTTAAACCCAATCTCAACTATTACACTACTATCAAGGGTCTTTGATAGTGTAATCAAGTAAAATATCAAGAGATATGGTTTTAGTTATATCTTTATAACAAACTCATCTCTTGGATGCTTAAACTTTATGCATTATTGCATAGAAGTGTGATCTAGTAACACATCAAGGCATATGGTTTTTGAGTATATATGTTTACAAGAAACTCACCTATTGGGTCCTTCAAATTTTTTCACTATTGCCAAATAATCCATCAGAAATTTTTTTGTCATATAAAAGAATATAGCTTGTCATAGATCTCATTTCCTCCTTTTTCTAATAGCCATAATCTACTCATGTTTGGTGATTTACCCATGATCTTCTTGCATTTAGTTTAATACATTAGAATATTTCAAATAATAAAAATAACTTCCAAAATTATATTATATTATAAAAACTTACTAAAATGAGAAATTATCAAACCATATAATCCATAATCATATATCAACTATGAAGAACCTTTTTCATATTTAAAATATATTATGAAGATTGGAAAATGATTATGATTCAATAATTAAGAGTTGTCATTCTTTTGAAACTCTAAACCTTGTCAAAGATATCCTCCTTGATGAAGAGATTACTATCATAACGTTTATATTCCTTGACATTTCAACATTAAAAAATATCTTTAAGGTATACTTCCTTAGCATAATAAATTCCTCAACTTTTGGAAATTCTCTTGATTACTACATACATGGTACAAGCTCAAAACTTGTGTTCCTCTTGTCATGTGTGCATACATTGCTACATAAGATACAATGATATCAACGTCATACACTATAGAAGCAAAACTCAGGCATAAGTCATACATGAACTCTAAAGTGCCACAATAATCAGTTCTTCTTCAATGCAAATCACACTCAAATCAGATAGGTACTCAATCTTTCACTCCACAATCTACCAACAATCAAGCATTGATTATAGTCAAGCCACACTCACTCTAGCTCAGAGACTCCAAGTGATGCTCATTGGCCTCTATCCACCATAGCCAAGAATGATGCAAGTGATGGTGGACCCCACCATGTGATCAATAGCCCTAACATGAAATTGGATGCCAACAAGTAGTCCATGAGTAACTACTAAAATACCTATGACTACAAAAACTACTACTCCAATTTCCAAGCAAACTAGCCTCGGTACTACATATGTTATGTAGTTGTTGTGCGTATATGCATCACTACACAACATACATTGATGTCAACATCATACATTGTAGAAGGAAAACTCACACATAAGTCATACATGAACTCTAAAGTGCCCCAATTGCCCCTCTATCTGGTGGTTAGGTCTCTCTAACTCAAGATATCCATCTACTCCAAGTATAGGTATACCCTATGGTGGGTAAAGATCAAGAAGTAGGGTGTTACCAAGCCCCATTGTTAGTCACACGTCTACAATCTATACCATATAAAGGGTGAACTAACTATAGTTCAAGTACATCTATAGCATAACCATTGTCCTTGAGGAACCATTGTGAGGAGAGGAGTCAAACATACCATATGTCATCCTCTCAAAAAACTATCACCCACTAACATAGTAGTAGCTCCACCATAAGAGCCGCATAACATACACCACAAGCCTACACGTACAAGTGCCAAACTTGGGTCCATAGTGCCATCAATGTTTGAGAGGTGGCATGGCACATAATTGCATACATGATCCTTCCAAACAACACCATCATGTCCTTCCAACATCGGGACTCCATAAGGCAAAACCTCATGCATTCTCAAGATAATGCAATATGTAGTAACATCCAGTATCACCGGTGCTGCTTGTTGTTGTCACTTGGATGAAATCAAAGGATCAAGGATCTATAACTTCCTACTCCTCAAATAGGAGTATAGCATAAAGTATCCCTATGCTGAGCAATAGCCAAGTTCTCAAAGGCCATTTGCATCTCAAAAGATCTTTGCACATTGAGAACATGCACTCACCCATATGTCTAAATCATCAAAGTCCAAAACTACAATAGCATCTCAATGAATAACTATAGGTAAATCTGGATCTCATCCATAGATTAGACATTAAGGAGAGAAGGATGCTAATGAGTCTTGCCAATTGAATCCATAGCCCATGGCCAACAAAAGTAACTAGAGATCCTAATCTCCCAAGTGGCATCTCTGCAAAACATACTTATGCAATCCTCTCTTCACCATTTGCTAAGCCATTTTTCTAAAGGTGATCTTAGAAGGTAGTACAATGATCAATCAAGGCCTTGTCACACAAGACCTAAAACTCCCCCAAGAACTTAATACCCTGATCAATTAAAACCTCAAATGGTGCACCTAAATGACTTAGAACCTGATCCAAGAACAAGTAAGCAATCCCTTCATTGGACTTGTTAGGAAGTGTCACCAACTCAATCCACTTGGAGAAGTGCTCCACCATCATCAAAACATATCAGTGATGTCTTATTATCAATGGTAAGGGTCAAAAAAATTCTAATTTCCAATGGTAATCCAATCTTATGATAGGAAATGGGTGTAAGAGCATTAAATGATGCTCTAACTTGGTCACAAATCACACATCTGGCAAAAAATTGCTATACATTGGTTTGCATACCATGCCACCAATAATGACTTTGGAGTAAGCGATATGTATGCTTTACTCCAAAATGTCTTAGCTCCTCATGAGCACTACGGACCAACTATGGTCTTTGAGATGGAAGTGGTATTACTTGCACTCTACCATCTTCCCATAAACAAAGAAGGTGTTTTCACTCCAATCTAAACCACATGGCTTGCTGAAGAGTATGACCTTTCTCCTTTGTACCAATTATGTCACCCACAACACTAGTGCAACGATAATCTATCATTAAGACATCATCATGAATGTCTTGCTGAACTATACCAATATCTCCAACCTCTAGATTTGTGACCTCAAAAACTCCTCCAATCTGCATTGAGAGAGATACTACTAATGCCTCACAAATATACATAGAAAGGCAGATGCATGCCAACTTGGCACCATCTTCTCATTTGTCTCACCATGCAAATGTGCTCCGGTCTGATCTTGCTGGTTGGGACATGGGTTTTTACTCAACCCATCTACATCACTTTTCATCACTCTATGAATAACCATGAAATCATATCTCTATAAAATCAGAGCCCATCATGCAAGCTTCCTTGAAAGATTATCAGATTCCGCCAACCACTGATCAGAGATGAGAGTGAAAGGATTACCAAATAGGTAACATTGGAAATGTGCTACTACCCACATTTCTTCCAAGCACTCTCTCTCATATGAACTATATTTCACCTCCATTGAATTGTTGGAGCAACTAGCGTAGGCCACCACAAACTCCTTCTCCTCATCATCATGTTGGGTGTGCATTTGCTCCAAGCTTCAATGTACTCCAATTAATGTGAATGGTCATCCTTTGATTGGTCTCCTAAGAATAGGGGCAGATACCAACCTCTCATTGCTCTCTATAAACGCTCTCTCCTACTCATCTCTCCAACACTACTCTTGTGTAAGCCTGGTCAACTTTGTAAGGGTCTTGGCAATGAAACAAAAATCCTCTAACATAGCGGCAATAGAATTTTGCCAACCCAAGGAATGCTCATATTCTACTCACATCCATAGGCTTAGGAATATGTGCAATAGCCTCTACTTGGGTTTGTTGAAAACCAAGTACTCTAGGGTAGATAGTGTGACCCAAATGCTCATTCTACTTATGGAAGAATCTACACTTCTGAAGATGTAATTTGAGTCTATGAGATATCAATCTCTCAAACACCTTCAAAAATATTTCTTATGCTCCTCCACAGTAAAAATATAGACCAAAATATCATCAATATAGCAACGAGTAAATCTAATCTTGTTAGGATCTTATCCATGACACTTTGGAACTCAACATGAGTATTCTTTAACCCAAATAGTAAGAACTTCCATTAATATGATACATCCTTGTCGTGAGGATCAATAGCACAAAATGGACTTGGACTATATAAATATCTTGGACTTATCTTCCTCCTTGATTGGCAATTGATGATATCCTACTCAAAGATCCAAAGTATTGAAGACCTTTGCATGCCCAATTGCATCAAAGATCTTCTCCAATGTAGGCATGGCATACCAATCAGCCCTAGTTTGTCAATTGATAAGATGGTAATCTCCACACATCCACCTATGCATATCTTTCTTGGTTGGCATCATTTTAGTTGCTGCATAATCTCCATGTGAAATCTCTACCAAACCAACAAAAAGGTCTCTACTCTAGCTCTAAATCAATGTTCTCTCCATGTCACTATGTCTATAAGGATGTCAAAAAACTAGTGTATCACTAGTAAGCTCAATCAAATACTAGGTCCTTTCATAGCACCCAAATCCTTCATACAAAAAGTAAAACAACTCAAGTAGCTCTTCAAGAACCTCCAAACTCTTTGTCTTTCCCCTCCAATAAGCTTGGTCCAAAATCTAGCTCTTAAGTATCCTTTGTAATTGATGTAGGAGTGGAAGACATATTGACTGGATGCTACATTGGACCCTTGGGAGCAATAATGTCATGCTTCCAACCATTAGAGTGCCCAACCTCAATTTGGAAAACTCCCTCCGATCTGGCTACCAGCTCCATACATCCTCTAGTTGCATTCCATGTAGACCAAGGGTGTAACCCAAGTAGACCATGCTCACCTAGATGGACCCCAAGAAGACTACCTTCACTAGTAGCCATTGGCTATGTCCCAAGAATACCCTGCCCACTCGGTCCAGCACTCCCAACATATGCCTAAATCATCTTGATAGGCACAAAGCTCACAAGTATCCAAGTGGTGATGCCTATCAAGTACATCTTATGCTACTCTAGCAAGCCAGGGCTCAAAATCCAGGTCAAACAATTCATGTCTATAGCCTAACCTAGCACCTTATGCTTGGATGTCTTTGATGATATTGTTGTAATAGCAATAATATTTATAGGGAAACCCATTGCTTGCTCCCTCTCATTGTCATTAGGCTCCACCAACTATTGTAACCATGAGTTCAAACAAGTCTAGGACCTCCATCTCAAAAAGCATGGGAGCTTGGGAAACTCATACGTGTGGGTAAAGCAACTCAAGGCTGTCCATCAAGGTTCACCATTACCATAGGTGACCTATCAACCACTACCACCATTTGAGATTGGCGTCCAACATCCAAAATGTCATCAATAGTAAGGTGATCTAATTGTTGAATCCTATCATAAGCACATTGTAGAACCTCTTTAGATAAGAGGTTTGTCCACCAAAGATATATACAATGAGCCCGTAATCCCATTCTGGTTGCATCTAACAACATGATAGGTCTCATCCAAGAATGGAAATAATGTGTACTCACCACTACCCAAGTACAAGAATCACCCGTCAAAGGGGCGTTCTCAAAATTGTAGCCTAGAGAAATGGACTAATGAACCTGGAGATGCTGTAGTACACATAACATCTCCCAAAACACACTAGAATAGGGATCTTGGAGACCATGACCTTGGCCGGCACATGTTTGTCCTTAACACGGCCATCAAGAAATCCCCAAACAAATGGGACCATGTCTCTCCAAATCCTATGTCCCCAACAAGGAAATGTCTAGTGGTAGGGTCTTTTGGTAACTCCTGACTACTAACACTAATAATAACTCAAGATACCGATAGGCCAAGTTTACAAAATAATATAGAGAGACTTGCCCAATAGTCTAATCCCTCTCTACATACAAGTACCTCTATACTTATATACCTGCCTATAATATTGTAGTTAGTCCAATGCTAATCCCACCAAAGAACCGCAATAGACATATTCCCTCTATTGGATATTGCCAAGCAATAAATGTGGTATCTAAAGGTGAAAAGGTAATAGATTTTGGAGGCTCATCCTTACATTAGTCTCCTAGTAGTACAAAGGCTCCACTCCAAGCTTGTTGCACCAATTGATATGGATGCTACTACAATGCTTCCTTTGAACTCCACAACAAAACATCTAAGGTGGATAGAACGTGATCTCCTTTGGTATTGGAGTATCTTCTACATGGTTGTTCCTCTCCAATAAGTCACCAGGCCAAATAAAGAAATCATTAAAAGTTGAAATTGATGCCATAGTCCTTGACTATAGTGAGCCAAGATTGCCACTACTAAAGTGTAGTGTAAGCAACATACCCATCCCTCATCTAACTGCCAACTTGGTATATATGAGGTTGTCTCCTCCCAATAGCTAATATTGAAACCCATGGAGTATAATACTACTCTACCAACTAGCACATCATATGACTCAACTACTATTGCAATGGCTTGAGCTCTCCTTACAGAGCTATCAATAAGATGAACAGGATGAATGTGAACAATGAGCTCTCCTTATGTGATATACTATATAGAACCACCCCTAAAGATTTGGATCTGAAATGAATACCTCTCCATGGTTTTTTATAGCTCCAAATTGACAATTGCAACCTTCTCCAATATAAAGAGCTTCACATCAAAGTCTAATTAGACCCTCTATGGTGTATAGACTTTCCTTGAAGGTCCCACCAATTGGAAAATCCCCCCTTTGGTTATCTAATATGACAACTCTAGGTGTGAACCACGCTTGCATAAAGGCAAGTCTAGTTTTTGTTGCTTTCCATAACCATTGGTAATTGAGCAGATCTCATGCTCCTCAACCAAGTCAACTCTACTATCAACCACCTCTAGTCTAGAAGCAAGAACCATTATTATCTCTAATCTCACAAAGTGTGGCAGCCAACCAAAACATTGGAGTTGGGTCAACTCTAAATGTAAATATGTCACTGACTGAGAAGAAATAGAAGTGCTTAATCAATTGATTTGCCCCTAGCATCAAGCTAGACTCAATTTGTGTAGTAGTAGGTGGTTGAAAAGTAGGTAGTCTATCATGCACCCTATCACAACCAACCATACCTGCACTAGGACATCTAAGAGCTATGGGTGTTGTATGTAGTGCCTTAGAGAGTGTAAAAGACTAAGGAGTTTGAGCTATCTACCAGCCTCTCCTCTTTGTAGGTCTAATTCCGTTGATGCTCCTCTAGGCTTTGGAGCACGTATTGCACTCCTAGTCATTACGGTAGATACTATAGTCATTACGGTAGATACTGAACATAACTGACTGCCATTGCTTGTCACTTGTCTAGAAGTTTAAGTGGATGACAATGATGGACCTGTTTATAATGTATATATATGTGCAATGAGAAATAAAACTCTCAAAGGCTAGTGTGAGCCTATTTCAGTCATGGAGGTAGCTTCCAAGATAGGGAGTGAACCACATTATTTACTATTAATCCTCTAATTTTTGTTTAATGTGGCTGTGATGTGCTATTGTGAGAGGTCCTAGAGACTGTGTTTTTCTAACAATTGGTATCAAAGCTTAGTTGGTCCTGAAGAGGGACTTAAGATCTGAGGGTGTTGTGACAAGGGTCAAGAAGAAAATCCACAACAAAGCAATGGCATGGGTGATATCTATATGAAATGCTAAATTTGCAATGGAGAAGTTTGATAGGAAAAACAATTTTGGACTTTGGCAACTGAAGACAAAGGACCTTCTTGTCCAGCAAGGACTACATACAACACTAAAGAAAAAACAAGATGACAAAAGTAATGAGGATGAGGAAGATGAAGATGTAGATCTTAAAGCTATTAGCACTATTTAGTTGAAACTTGCTGATGAAGTGCTATACAATGTTATGAATGAGGAATCTGCACCAAAACTATGGGCCAAACTGGAGCATCTTTATATGACCAAGTCATCAACAAATAGATTGTATCTTTAACAGAAGTTGTATATGTTGCGGATGAAGGAAGTCCAAAGTATTATGGAGCACCTCAATGCTTTCAACAAAATCATTTGTGAGTTGATGAGCATAGAGGTCAAGTTAGAAAAGGAGGATAAGGCGTTGTTGTTATTGACTTCACTTTCTCCTTCATATGAGCATCTGGTCACAACTCTTCTATATGGGAAGCATGATATAAATTGTGAGGAGGTTACTTCAACATTATTGTCCAATGAGATGCAAAACAGACCCAACCAAGAAAAGATAAATCCAAAGGCTCTATTTACCAAAGGAAGGACAAGACAGACAGAGATCAGATCAGGAGTAAATCAAGATCCAAATCTAGAACTGGAGTATTCAAAGGCAAATGCTAGATTTGTGGGAAGGTTGGACATTTCAAGAAGGATTGTAACAACAAGAAGCTTGAGTCCAATAAGGATAAAGGTCAACTTTAAAATCAAGCGAGTATTGCTAAGTCATCTGGTATTGTGGATGATGTTCTATGTGCTACCCAAGACAAAGATAAATTTGAGGAGTCATGGATATTGGACTTAGGTTGCTCTTACCATATGTGTCCAAATAAGGAGTGGTTTCATGAGTACAAAACCATTCAATGGAGGATCTATAATAATGGGTACAACATGGCTCGTAAAGCTATTGGCATTGGTACAATACGCATTAAGATGTTTGATAGTATTGTGAGGACTCTTGCTGATGTGAGGCATGTTCCTGAGCTAAGGAAGAATTTGATATCACTTGGCACTTTGGACTCAAATGGTTGGAGGTAGGGAGCAGAAAATGGAACATTCAAGGTATCAAAAGGAGCATTGGTTGTAATGAATAGCAAGAAGATAGGATCTTTATGTGTTTGTTGGAGAGACCATTATTGGAGGAATGGCAAGTACTTTTTCAGAAAATGAAGATCCCAAAGATCTTACTTAGTTATGGAACCTACGTTTGGGTCATATGAGTGAAAGAGGTCTAAGTGAATTGTCCGAGCAACAAATTTTGAAGGGCTTTAAAAGTTGTAAGTTAAAATTCTATGAGCATTGTGTAATAGGAAGGCAACAAAGGGTAAGCTTTTCCACAAGATTTCATTGCACAAAGGCAATTTAGACTATGTGCATTCTAATGTTTGGGTGCCTGCACTCATAGCTTCAAAATCTAGAGCGTTATATTTGTGTCTTTGTTTGATAATTACTCTAGGAGAGTATGGGTCTGAACCATGAAGCAAAAATCAGAGGTCTTCTCTATCTTTAAACAATGGAAGGTGATGATGGAGAAACAAACTGGAAGGAAAGTGAAGTGTTTGAGATCTGATAATGGTGGAGAATACAAATCTGGAGAGTTTGATAGATATTGTAAGAGTGAAGAGATAATTCATCACTTTACCGTTCTAGGTACCCCTCAACAAAATGGTGTGATAGAGCGGATAAATCATACTTTCTTGGAGAAATCAAGAAGTATTGATGAGGTTGCTGCAGGAAAGGATTTTTGAAGGAGAGATCTGGCTATGCAAGGGTTTGGAGAGTCTGAACAAAGGAGAGACAATGGAGTTTTGCTTCAAGAGAAAGGAAGGACAAGGAGAGATTTTGGAGATGAAGACTTGGCTGTGCAAGGGTTTTTGGTGAGAGTGCGGCAAGGACACAAATTATCAAAGGACATGAGAGTTTGTAAGAGAGGATTCTTGTAGAGGAAAAGGGATTTGTGAAGGCTTTGTGTGGGCTGTGATAGGGCCAGAGGAAATATCAAAGGACTGAAGGTTGGCAAGAAGAAAAAGCTTTGAGAGGAAGACCTAGACAGGGACAGGAAGTGGAAAGGAATATTTTGAGAGAGAAAAGGCCTGGATAGAGGAGAGGGGGCTTTTCAAAGGGAAAAGGAGTTTGTGTCTTGTAAGACAAGAAGAGATAATTTACAATGGAAATAGAGCTGGCTAACAGGGACAAAAGAGAAATTAGAGAGAGAGACCTTGACAAGGACAAAGGAAAGAGAAGTTAAAGAGAGGAGGAAGGTTTGGATAGGGGAACTTTTGAGGGGAAAGTCTGGACTGACCATGAAGATTGAAAGAGCAAAAATTTTTGAAAAGAAGGCATTTGGCTTGTAGAGAAGAAGAAATTTTGAAGGGAATAGGGTTGGGTAATAGGGACAGAGGAGAAAGCTTCAAGGAGAAGACCTAGACAGTGACAGGAAGGGAGGAGAAAAATTTTGAGAGAACAAAGGCCTGTGTAGGGGTTTTGAGAAAGAGTGCTTGTTGTATAGGAAAACTCGAGAGAGGCTTAGGGCTTGTGCAAGAACATCAGGGAAGAACAATCGATGTGAAGGCTTGGTTGTAATAGAAGCCTGAACAAAGAGAGGGCTTTGCTTTGAGAAGAGGGCCTGAACAAGGGGAACAAGAGAAGGACAGTTCTTGAGCAAATAGGGCATGAACAGTACAGAGATACAAGGAGAATTTTTGAGAGAAAGGTTTGGACAGAGAGATTGGAGAAGTTCTCAAAGAGTTGGAGCATGGCCTAAAATGGATATGATAGATGAAGAGAACGTGTTGACAAGAACATGGTTGAACTTGGCTGTAATTGATTCTTTCTTGCCTACTTGAACAGGTGTAGAAACTTAGATAGATCATTGTATTATCCTGGATCTAGTTGGCTCTCCCAAGTGGACTTATAAAGTGTGATGCTTGATGGTGCACTGAAAGTTGTGTGGCTCTTATGAATGAATGTGTTTACTGTATATTGTGAAGAGTGTTAGGAAGAATGAACTCCACTCTTGGAGCTTCCAGTCCGGTATATGCATGCGGATCAAGTCACTGATCTATTTGCTCTGAATTGAATCTGGCCATAGCTTGTGATTTGGCAGACAAACCCCACCAGATCTAGAAACCTCAAACCCAAAAATTTAACAAAACATGAATAGGCATTAGTGGTGCGTGAAGGCAAATGTTAACCTACTGAATTCAACCAAAAAAAAACCTTAAGAAGAGTCTACCATCGGGAGCTATTGTAGACTAGTTGTTCTAGCAAGAAGGAGACTTTCATCCACACAGAGAGTAGAGATAGTGTCAGACCTCAAAAAAATTTCAAGTCATTGACAAATAGATCAATCTAAGCACAAGCAGCTAGGTGCCCGGTGCACTCTCAACACCAAACAATCCCCATGACACAATAAGCTTTTAGTGGACCACCAAGCACAAAGAAGCATTCCAGAAATTGAAACATATGGTGTCTTCAAGACCAATTCTTCAACCATATGATCTTCAACTAACTTGTGTGGTTGATTTTGATGCTTCTAACTTTGCCATTGGAGTCGTGTTATAGTAGAAATTTCTAGATGGGTTACATCCCATTGCCTTTGTGTCACACTGACTAAACAATACAGAAACAAATTATTCTACCCAAGATTAAGAACAACTAGCAATGGTATATACAACCAAGGATGAAGACATTATCTCATGGAAAACAAGTAATCATGGGACCTAATCACAAACCCTTGCAGATATTACATTTGGAATAGATGAAGAGTCAACATCATCAATGGAAGGAACAACTACAATTTTTTGACATCAAACTTGAGTATAGCCCTGATGGATTCCATGTCATCCTTGATTCCCTATCATGGTGACCTGATTTGAAGTCTTTTCTTTTTATCACAATGGTAATTACAATGGTGTCAATTGACTCCAAAGTCCAAATCAAGTTTAGGATAAATTTACAGCAATATCTATTCTTTTAGATGGTACAAGGTCATCTTGTAGCATGCGACAAGGAGTACAACACCTTCTCTTTCAAGTAAGGCCTTCTATTCTATGAGAATTGGATCTATGTTCCAACCAAGTGTGATCTCCAACTTGTGTGCCTTCAAGAAGCCCATGACTTACTAATTGTTGGTCACATGGATGTAGACAAGACCTTGGGTACCCTCCGACGCTATGGTGGTGGTCCAACATGGCATGAGATGTTTGAGAGTTTGTTTGATCTTGTGAGAGATACCAACACAACAAGGCAAGCAACTAGAAACCGAGTGGACTCCTTCAGCCACTCTCCATTCCATTTGCTTGATGGAAACACTTGAGCTCAGATCTAATCACATCCTTACCCAAGACAAAGTAAGGTCACCTAGCAATCATGGTATGTGTATAAGCTTAGTAAGCAAATCCATTTGACAACAACCTTTGATACCATGGATACCCTAAAAATTGGCACACATCTACTTTGACCATGTCTTCAAGCATCATGTGATGCCTTGTGTACTCATTTCTGATTGTGATCCTTGATTCTCCAAAAAGTTTTAGCAAGCACTCTTCTAGCTACTTGGCACCAAGCTTGCTTTGTCCATGATCTATCATCCTCAAATTAATTAACAAACCAAATGATAAATTTGCACCTTGGAGGATATGCTTTGTGCTTTCTTCAACATTCACTATACCAATTGGGATGATTGTCTTGTAGTTGTTGAGTTTACATACAATAATTCCAAACATGCAAGCACTAGATTCTCTCCTTTGTTCCTTAATTTGGCCAATATCCACTTGTTCTAGATTCCCTTTTTGCTCCTCTTCCATCTCATTTCCCTCATACTTCCACTTTCTTGACCACCATATCCAATCCTTCCAACAAGCCAAATCTCATCTCCTTGTTGCTCAAAATTGTTAGAAACAATATGTGGACCACAATCATTTTGAGCTCACCTTTCAACTTTATGATAAGGTTATGCTCTCCTCTAGTAACCTACTGTTCCTACTTGATACTTAAGTCCGTAAACTTACTCCTAATTGGATAGGACCCTTTTGATGTCACCCAAATTATTTCTCTTGTTGCTTATCGACTTGCCTTGCCTTGCCATATGAAAATCTACCATGTCTTTCATGTTTCCAAGTTGAAACCTTTTGTTCCTAATCCATCTTCTTTCTCTTCTTGTGTCCACCTCCCCTCCTCCCGTCCATATCAATGATCATGAAGAGTGTGAATTTGATTATATCCTTGCACATTGCCGCATTCAACAAGGCCACCAACAACATATAGAGGACAAAGTCCTCTAGAAAGGGTATCTTCTTCATTATGTCACTTGTGAACCTCTTTTTCATCTCTAGAATGCACAAATATCTATCCAAAAGTTTGAAGCTTCCATGGTGACAAGGACGTCACCAACACCAACAACACCAAAGAGTGAGAGAATATGTAAAAATATGGAGCTTACCAATGAGTTAGTCAAGACTTACGAAGTAGCAAATAGGTTGAATTAGCTAAAAATATCTAGAGGTACTTGGTACCTTCCAAGTGTTGGGTAATATGCATGCTAAGGAAGAAGTTTCTTGGGGAGCTTTTTGGCTAGCATAGCTTGCATGTTGAGTAGGTAGCTTCTAGGGAAGTTCCAACTAGCTTAGCTTGCATGCCAAGTAGGCGGCTCTAGAAAGCTTCTCAAGAGCCTTATATGCTCTTTATAAATACCAAAGCCTAAGCTCATGAAATGCATTTGGAGTTTCACTCATCCAAGTATCCCAATGTGATCTTCCACTCTGGTCTTCTATTCTCTTATATTTTCCTTGGTCTTGACGTTTACATAGGCTTTCCACCTGCTCCATTGGATTTGGGCTATCTGTTCTATCCTTGGAAGCCAACATGGTGTAGTGCACTCTATTGCATTCTAGAAGAAATAACACCTATGGATGAGGTCTCTAGATGTCTAGATTTCACCGCTCTCTCCTCTACCATCTTGAGCTCAATACACTCAGCCATACTAAAGATCACTATCAAAGTAGGTGAAGTAGCTTGCAATAACATAGCATTATGTACTCTATGTTGTAACTCCTTGTCCAAGATCCCATACCAAAACTATATTTTGTGGGCCTCAATAACTCCTTGAGTGAACTGATCAGCCATCTCATGCAAGTGTATGCCTCACGTACACTCTCTCCAACCTTCTATTAGAACTCTTGCAAGCTCCTTAGCTTGTTAGTCCGCACTCCTTGGTAGTTCTACCTCAAGCACTAAAAGAGTTCCACCATGGGGTTAAACCCCAATACTACACCACCTTCTATAGTGGTACTTCCACTTGTAGTAGCACCATCTCCAACTAGTGCACTTCCACTAGAACTTGTGGGTATTGCCAATCTACCCTTAGCAACCAAGCTTGAAGTGATGGAGAGGTAGTTTGGAGACCAATATTCTCTCCATAGCTTGATCTCCTCCAAGTGAACTCTCCTAAACTTATGATAGTCATCCATTGGCTGACCTTCAAAGTGCTTAAACAACCCCTTCCTTGCCATGAAGTTGGTGTGATCTATTGTAGATCACACCAACTATCAAACTCTTAGATGAAGTCATCCAACTCAATGGTACCGACTATACCAGAGTAGCACTAGGGCCCTTTGGAGGCCCCATAAATCTTGTCCATGTCCCACAACAATGGTGCAATGCACTCTAAAATGAATCAACTCTTGTATCAAATTCCAACTTAGAGTCAACCTCTTCCCTCATTGGGACCTAAGATACAATTTAATATTGAGTGCCACTCCAAGTAAACCCACTGCGTACTACATTGCTATCTCCTTTGGAATCCCCAAAGAACTCCAATGTGACAATGTAACTCAAACCACAATCATTACCACCACAAGTACTCCACCAAGGACCATCACCAATTGCCAGCACCAATTAAACACCACCCACAAATCTAGCTCTAACAATGATAACTACACTAGGGAAAGAGTGAACTGGAACCTGCCATTATAACACACAGTCTCATGATCTAATGGTCATCACTTCGTACCTCATTGGAGAGAAACATAAGTAGTTTGATTGGTCATCACTCTATCCTCACTATCAAGAGCACAACAGAGTACCAACATTCTAAAGTCAAGGCACCTCATACAAACATGGTGCACAAATAAGAAGGAGAGAATGGAGGGGTCCAATCACAAGAAATTTAAACAAAACACTCCATCTCATAAAATAACATTGTTGTCTAACTCTATCATCATCTAGCATTTGACATAATAGTAGTGTCTACCTACTTCCTAAACTACTAGGATCACCAAGAATGGGATCAAACTACCTCTTTTAGCCAAAGCTACATGTGTATAGGTTTTAATGGAATAATCACTAGGATAACAAGTGAAAGTGGACTTGTTATCTAGGGCACTAGTTTAGGAACCATAGATCTAGGGCTCAAACCCTATTGTGTACAATCTAAAAGGATGGGTAGATTTTGCCAAATAATGACCAAGAAAACTCATCTAAACTAGCTAGCCTTAAGTTGGTTGTCGGCCCTTCTAGCCTTGTAGCCCACAACCTTATGCCTTGAAGATTTGTAATGCCAAATGAGGTCTTTCTTCTTGACAATTTGAGTATTTTGGCAACGTCCACCAAATCTAACATAAAATTGACATAAATCCTATAGTAAATCAAAAGTAAATTTGATGTAACTACTCTATAGTTGGCTGACTACCAAATCTTCCACTAAACCTCCACTCAAGTCAAATTGGAAGGATGGGGATCTCCAAATCCCTAATTTGAGGGATTGGGTTACCAACTCTACCTTCAACTTTGAACTTCAAGCTCAATTCACACCAGATCAACTTGATTTCACCTCCTTGGCTTAAATTGAACACCCATTACCTCAAATTGACTCCATTCTTAGAAATTTGGCTAGCACTTCCGCACACCGGTATGCCCTTCTGCCAAATTTGCATCGAATCACACAAAGCTTTTGCACACAATTACTCTCAAAGAAATTTAAGCCACAATTGAAGTACCAACAATCAACCAAGCTTGAAAACACCACCAATATCTTAGTTCTTGCACCCAAATTCACTCTTACTCTCATTTCTCTAATGTAATCAGTTCTTCGTCTACTCAAATCACACTCAAATCAGATAGGTACTCAATCCTTCACTCCACAATTTGCTAACAAGTAGGTATTGATTATAGTCAAGCCACATCTAGTCTAGCTAAGAGACTCCATGTGATACTCACCAACCTCTGTCCACCATAGCCAAGAACTCAAAGGATCAACATTAAAGAAGTGAGCTCTTTGGAGTTACACTTCAAAGGTATACCCCTCTACTTGACCTAGGTCTCCAACCCTAATAGTGCCATTTATTGCACGTCCAACAATGCGAATGGTGCAAGTGATTGTGAATCCTACCATGTGATCAATAGCCCTTACATGAGATCAGACCGCCAATAAGTAGTCCATGAGTAAATACTAATATACCTATGACTACTAACACTACCACTCTAGCGTTTGAGCAAACTAGCCTTGGCACTACAAATGTCATGACACTCCTTTTATGATGCTTCAATAACAAGTATTACTATATTTCTTTGATGTCAATCTTTGGTATTTTAACACTATAAGATAAAAGCTAGGAGAAAAACCATTGTTGCAAGATTTTGCTTTGCTTGAGGAGATATTTTGACCTTCTAAAAAAACCTTTTTCCTTAGGCTTTCTTTTCTTGGTCTATGGGTTTTTTATTTACAACTTCTTCTTTGAGTCCTTTTTCTCTCACAAAAATAACACATAAATAGAATATAAAATATATTAAGAATAAATGTGAAACTTAAACTAACTTAGTAGGAAGAAGAAAATTTTGACATGAAGTACTCACTTGAAAATTTTTTAGAACATATGATGTAATGCTTATGGAGCTTCTTTTCTATGCCATGCAATGGACTTATTTTGGCCATATTCCCAATCATTATGCCCAATCATTATGCAAAATACCTAATGGCCATGGCATGTCTTACACATCTCATTCATGGTAAATCCTTACCTACTTGTGTAAGAACATGGAGTGTTATTTTTATTTAGAAGCCCTTATATGGTACTCAGCAAGGTATTTTGTATCAACTTGCTTGGTATGCTTGCTTGATCTAGCTTTCTACCCCTTCTTCCACATGTTGAATTCTTTTTTGCTACAAATTCCATAGTTATCCAGTCTTGAATGCAATTTAGAAGATGTTGTTTTAATGA
This sequence comes from Lunularia cruciata, assembly GCA_948567375.1. NCBI lineage: Eukaryota > Viridiplantae > Streptophyta > Marchantiopsida > Lunulariales > Lunulariaceae > Lunularia > Lunularia cruciata. The sequence continues at coordinate 18,387,581 of OX419761.1, read as the reverse complement.
ATATGTTCTCTAATATGGAACTTCTCAATAATCAATGCACTTTCAAGGCTTGCATCTTATCACCTTCTTCCTCCACAAATTGCAAGAGCTAATATTCAATATATTAAATATAACTTATATGTAAAACAAATTGATGATCAAAATTAACATCCTTAGCTTGTATTAGTGCTTCTAACTCATCTAACCTAACATATACAATGTAGGAGTATAATACCCAAAAAAAGGATCCTAATGAGAGAACTTATTCAACATGCACAACTTCTTTTAACCCGTGATTTTGCCCCAAAATCTAATATACATAACTATTAAGATTTGCCAAGTTAAACTACTCCTTTGACTTCAATACATCTTTGGATCCACTATAGGAATATTGTGTAATCACTAGTTCACTTTTATGATTTTCTTGTGTAAAAGATCAAAAGACTCCTTGATAAGTTGATGGATCAAAATTTTAGCTAATTTTTCTTCCTTAACCACTCTATCTAAATTATTGAAGTTATAATGATTTTATCTACTTTCATAAAGGCATCTCTTATTTGCCTCTATATAAGTTTAGTTCTTTGTAAATATTTTCAAAGGTTGTAAGAAAATTCAAGGAGTAAGAGTATTTTTGTCACTCTACTAAAGCAATTAACTAGAGGATCATAGAAACCTGGCCAATACACTTATTATTTGAAGACAATTCCTTAACAAGTTAGATGGTTTTCTTGCTAAGGGTCAAGAATGACATGTCCTTATATCTTTTTGTGGTATTTATATAAGCACTAAATTATTCTTGTATGCATAGCTATAGTTCCTTGGCTTCCTTGGACTCTCAATGCACATGTGTAACATAGAGAGAAGCACACAAGATTGGACTCTCAAACAACTCAAATGCCCCAAAGGAGCACCTTGTCTTTACTTTATAACAAAGAAGATCCATTCAAAAGGAGCTACACCCTTAGATAAGATATATGGATTGGTGATATGTTAGCAAACTATACCTTTAGATAAGATGCATGGATTGGTGATATGTTCATCCTTGTACTATTTGGTTTGTCAAACAAGTTTGAACAAAGGGTATCTTTGGGGAATCTTCATGTAGAAAGCTCATATGAGCATGGAAGAGGCACCATTGGAAAGATTTCAATGAAAAACAAGGGAGAGTATCTACATACATTTTTAGGCCTAATTCTTTTATGTAGGCTTTTAAAATTGGCTTAAACTATTTGGTGTGGTTTTAGCTTTTTCTCTATTAGTAGAAGTCCTCTTTTGGAGAATCCTCTGTCTGATCTACTAAGACCATCATCCATAACATCTCTAAAGATATTACCAAGCATATTTTCACTTGTAGCTAATTTTTCTAGCTAATGATATTACAACATGAAGTACTAAATAAGCATAATAATTTATGTACATAAAAATATATTTTTCTAAAACTTAGAACATGAAATATTTATCAAGTGCAATATATGAGCACAATTAATTTACTTCAATATGCATTTTATAATATAGAGTATTTTGTAAATGTAATTTCAAGCAATTTGTGCTTGAATTAAGTTCACATACAACTTTCAAGAAGGTTCTCTTACTTGTTTCTCCTTAATAATTGCTTGGATGATATGTTTAAGGGTTGTTGAAGAGCAATTCCAATATCAAGTTCTGCATTTGATGCTAGTACAAAACTTATACATTACTTCCAATCACCAAAGAAAATCTATCACTATCTTTACCATTATTACTTTGATCAGTCCTATCTACAAATTGTGATTACTAAAGCATTGCTTTCACAAATATAGAGAAGGTAAAAAACCTTGTTACACCATTCATTCACAATAGATAGAATAGGTGGTAAAGATATAAGCATATGCCTAAACCCTTATTTTACATAGATCACCTATGTAAAATAAGGTGATCTTATGAGTAGAGGAAAACATCTGAAATTTTGCAAAGCACAACAAAAAGTATAGGAAAAAACTTGCTAAATAGAGAGGAATCTAGACAAATCAATAGAGCAAAAAATGCTCAACAAAAAAGAATTAGGGAATTGATAGTTTCAACCCATTTACTACATTTCCATCCCTCTTGCCAATAATTATAAGTCTCTAGTCAAGTTGGAGAATTCTAAGTCAGCAAAAGTCAACTATATTTTTATGATTGTTGCATCTCTTCCAAATTTGGCTGTGGATTCTTGAGCATCCACATAGAAGCAATTGTTGTAGCTTGGTGAAGGTGCTTTGGATCTTGTGGGAGATTCTTTATTTGTTTATTTTTCATTTTTTCATTTGGATTTTGCATGCATTTTCATTTGGATCATACATTCATTTCCCAATTTTTAGTCACCACCAATCGTTGAAATTTCCACCAACTCTATTTTTAACATCATTTTTTCTCATCTATAAGTCAAGTAGCAGCTAATTTTTCCAATTTTTAGTAGTTTCTTCCAAGAAAGTAAGGAAGTGTAGGATTTTCATGTTTGTATATCTTCTTCATTTGCACACAAATAGCCCATACACATATCAAATAGGACACCATGTGATCTTTGCAACTTCAATCAAAATTGTGTTTCTCTATTGATTTGATTGCAATTATGTTTCTCTATTGGTATTGATATGCTCCCAAATTATTTATGTAGAATAAATGAATGTTTAAGAAATTTTTGAAGTTTTCTCTGAAGTTTTGGATAACCTCCATGAATGATCACCCTTGATAAACACCCAAGATGACCTCCTTAAAAGTTCAATGGAATTTGAGAGGAGTATTTTCTCAAAGTTCACCCCAAAATGTAGGGCTAGCTCTCCTAGTGAATGCTTAGAAAATTTTTGATTGTTATGATGATCTACTTTCAAATGAGACCAAAGAACTTTTGTTTAAAGAACATCTCATCCAGCAATTCTATTGAAACTCTATGATGACCATAGAAGTTTAAGATTGCTTAGATTCATAAGAAAGAACATGAGAGTTTTGAAAATATAATACTTTAGTAGATCAAAGTTTTGAGAGAAGAAAATTTGATTATCACTTAACAAGAATCCTAACTCAATCAAAATTTTCAATATTCAACTCTCCTTTTGTACAAAGTAAAAATAGGCTCTAATCTAAACATAATCACTAACATTGCCTTGTTTTCAATTGCATGTCACTAATGTTGACCTTATTTTTCTATTGTATGCCATTGTGGAAAATCCTCAATACTAGTCACTATTGTGTAAAGCATAAGTTTTGGAGTATTATTTGTTGGACATCCAAATCCTCAATGGAAAAATAGACCACAAAGAATTCAATTTAAAAAAGTTAAACACAAGTCGGATTTAGATAAATAAAAGAAAAAGACATAGGAATGTCAAAATGGAGTATATAAATGAGTAAATTAGCAGATTTTTATGCTTGAAATAAAACTGTACAAGTGCAAGATAAATATAGAAACACTAAATAAAATAGAATAAAATGAGACCCTTTCTTATTATATATTAAAGAAAAGTGGATGTTAAATATTCTCCATATTTGAAATTTATCAAAATTGAATAAAAATAAGATTAGATTTAAATTGTCTCCTTTATACCACACAATTCCTCAAATCAAACCACTTACTATAGCAAAATGATAGAATTGTTTATAAGATCAGCTTAAATATTATCTTTGGTTGAATCAAAACTCTCAAAATTGACATTCCATAAGGAAGTTGAATTTCACTTTTAAAGTATAAGTACTCAACTTTGAATAGTATTTTTCTTTCTATTTCCATTTTACTAAATCTTTCTATTATTTGTTACCTTTGCATTTGATTGAAGGCATTTATATATAGACTTTCATCATATTTTTAATTTGAGTCAAAATATTTTTTGTTTCTCAACTCACTCATTGGTTAGTACAAATCTAGATTTAAAACATGTCTCATCAAGATATCGGAAAAAATATCTTGATCACAACATCTATTGGTCTTAGAGTCTAATGAGATCTTTATATACAAGACAAATATATCATACTCTTAGCTACAAAAATTTGCATTTTTGTAGCTAAGAGTGATTTGCATGATATTATCAAAGAAGTGAGGTGAATTCAACTTGTCTTGGATAATATTTTATGAACTTATATTTCTCTCACCATACCTATTGTGATTTGGAGAAAAAGGAGTTCATAACATTCTTCTTAAGAGAATGTTACATACATAATGTTCAAGTGTAATAGTACTTCATTCCTGTTGCTATATGGAGAAAAGAAGTTTATAGCATTCTTCTTAACAGAATGTTAGATGCATAATTTCCAAGTGTAATACTACTTCATAACTTGTGTGATTTGGAGATCAAGGAGTTTAGAGCACTCCTTGTGATGAATATTACATGCATCAAGTGTAATAGATCTTCATTGCAAGAAGTAAATATGTGAGTTGAGGACTATAGAGACTTAGGAACATCTAAAATTAGTCTTAGTGTTGGTGTGTATCTAAGTCAAAAGTCACCATAGATGATACGCCAAGAGAGGGTGTAGAAATTGTATTATATGCCCAGAGCTAGTGTAGTATTGAAAGATTAGCCATTAATCTAATTATGAATTGAGTTCTACAAGATCTGGAAATAGATCCTTCCAAAAGTAGTCAAGTGATCTCCAAGATGCCATACCAATATCACTTAGTTTGACTCTAGATTTAAGCACAAACTTAAGACCCAAGATAAGCTCAATATATAATTAGATTAATGGCTAACCTTTCAATACTACACTTAGCTTCCACCTCATATTCCTTAGACCAACTTCCTAAAAGGTGTTGAGGTTAGTGTTTGTTCCAAAATTTCCTTCCTTACTCTCTTCCTTAGCTTTCTTTTATACTTCTCTCTTTTGGTCTCTTTGAATTTTAACTCAATCAAAATGGTTAAATATATGTTTCAAGGCCTTGCACTCATGAGTTAGATCAAACTTAGGCTTGTTAAAAGGCTTTTATATAGCACCTTTTGATAGATTATCACTCTTTCAAAAGGTGCTATAATCTTGAGTTATAACCAATAAAAATTTGGCTGGCTAAACATTCTGTGTTTTTCTCTTGTCTTGGTCATGATTCTAGTTTATGTTGCTTTGTCACATAAATTACCTCCTTCCAACCATCCTTAGCTAATTGCAACATTTTAGCACTCTTGCCTTATGTTGCTAATGCGCAACCTTTAGTGGTATTTTACACTCATTAACTGACTTTGCTAAAAAATGTTTTGTTCTATCTTAGAATGAACTGTACATCTCCTTGGAGTACAAATTTATGGTTACTAAGTCATAGTTCCTCAAGTGTATGACTATTCTTGATATTCTTGGTCTTTTTGTGAGTCTCTTCAAGAGAGCATTCTAATTTTAAGTACTAACACTCAATTAGTTCTTCAAACAAGTTCCCAGTATTAAAATTAATCATTTAATATTCTTACTGTTTTTATTAGCGCGAGTAAGATACAAGTGTGGTAACATAATGAGTTTTAAGAAGTTTAAGACAAGAATACTAGCAATGATACTTAGTCTCCCGTGAGTAAGATGCAAGTGTGGTAACATAGTGAGTTTGAAGAAGTTTAAGACAAGAATACTAACAATGATACTTGTATAGTTTGGATAACATAATTTGATCCATGCATCATCCCGTAATGATGCATGGATCAAATTGTCCTTCAACCAAACTATACACCTTGAACGGAGCCAAAGCAAACCAATTATATATAGGGAAAAAGGGTTACATATCACAACTATGAAATCTCAGCAAAAATGAAGATGTACTCGTTTTTTCAAGAATAATTGCCCATCATATAGCCTAATCAAGCAACTCAAGGTAATTCACGAAGTATAGTTCTGGTGGCAACAAATTTAGGAATATCTTTTGGGTCTTCTAGCCAACGATAGTAGGAATTACACTTTACATGGTATGGTGGCTTGGCTTGAAAGCTTTTAAAATAGCTTTCATAGTCCTAAAATAGCTCAAATTACGTCCTTGAGAAATTCCACTATAGCAACAGACAACCATTTTAGACAAGTGTTTTCAACTTCCGAGCTAGTTTCTACAGAAATGACGACATGTTCTTTTTTCCAAAAGACTATGAGAATGCTGACTGCTTTCCGAGCTAGTTTCTGCAAAAGTGGCCACGTGTTTTTTCAAAAGACATTTCAGGAGAATACTAACCGCGAAGGTGTATAATCTCTTAGATAATTTCTCCACAAATAGGAGTTAGTAGATATGGAGGGAGGGTCAACGTTCCTAATAGAGCTCTTGATCTGGCCAATTTTGTGAAATCTGTGAAATCTGGTAAATTTCTTATATAAATATCGAAATTGTGAGCAAAGATAGATTTTTATATATATTTATATAGATTTATAATAGATACATAGAAAAATTGTGCTGAATTTTAAGCTGAATAAGTTCAGGCAATTCTTGCTATTGAAAGGGTAATTTTCCTTACTTACTATAAATGATAAGTCTTAACAATTTTCTTCCAAGTCTTCTCTTCAAATATGGACTTTGGCATTATTTGGGATATTGCTTAATTTAATTGCTTTCAATTTAAAATTTCTGTTAAGTTAGTTCAACACGGTTTTACAAGCATATACAACCATCTTTTACAGTAACAAGATCACTCATTGATTTAATATTGGTGGGATTTTCTTGTAGAAACTACTAAACTTTAATCGCACCTCGAGAAACAAATGGAAGAGAGGTAAAGTTTGTCAAGGAACATGCAAAGTGCTATACAAGTATTAATAAATACTTGAGAATGGTGATTGATGGTATAGATGAAACCAAGACTCCCACTGGGCATTGACCAGTATATCTATAACCTTACCAATATATCTATAAACGTCATAAACATCTATAAAAATGTTATGTACACCTACCAAAACTAAAATTGACAACAGTGTAACGATTATTCTAAATACCGTATCTCCATCATATAAAACACATATATGCTATACTTAACAACACAACGTATAAAAATCCACTTCAAAGTTTCGTTCATGTTTCCTTTTCAAACTGTTCTATTTAGTTAGGACCGAGTGACTCTTACTAAACAACTCATTATACCCAGTAAATATTTGCAAATTTCCGATATTCAAACCTTAACGGTTAGCAACTATCTCGCTTCTTGATGACGAGTCTCAAATTTTCTCTTTTATGGGTCTCCTCAAATCTCCACAGATTCTCCTTACGTCTCCTAAATCGCGAACTCAAACCTTCAGGGATGACATCTATCGATGAGCGAGAACGTCTTTGTCTTCTCCATTGAGAACTTCATGTAATATGTGTCAGAAAAAGGGTTTTTCATCTCTAGGACCGTTGGTCGTAGTACCGGTATGCGACAATCATCAACCTTTGGTTAGTCTTTATAAATCCTGCCATCTTAGGGGAAGTGAAAATCAATGAGTAGAGATAACGAAGCAGTGACAGGGAAGTGGGAAGAGATTCTTAGTCCTGCAACTGACAAGAAGATGACGACACAATGACCTACGGGAATCGTTAGATCCGAATTTTGACATGCAATCTGGCTCTGAAACTCCATCACCCCTAAAAACCTTTAGGCAGGTGCTTGCTGTCTTTTCAGTTAACTCTATACCACCCACTTCATAAAACAACTCACCGATCGAAACAGAAGAATTCTGAGTTGCGAGTCACTTTCAGCGTCTCAGGGAAGGAGAGAAGAAGGCTAACATGGACTGACGGGATCAGGAGGAACACCCACTAGTATACCATGATAGTTGATATAACAGTTGCTGAATTAGGGTTTCCACTCGCCTCCCGTGCTCACTGTGCTTACTACTGGAGATGTTGTGCACACGTCCCAATATCTCACATGACTTGGGGATGCCTGCTCTACAAAGAAAGCTTATAAGAGAATACTCCAGCTTCCTTCCGCGGCACGTCGAGTGGAACGACGTAAAACCGTTATCTTTAAAACAATGAAGTACTCAAAAGGGTCGTTTGCTGAATCTACCTGTGCCAATCAGTCGGACTGCCAATTTTGAAAAAAAATCTGATCTTGATCAACTACAACCTTCAGCTGAGTTCTAAGGGCAAAATTTTGAGAGTGTTTGGACAAGTTTATACCTATCTATTGCAACTGCCTCAGAGCCTGCACTACACCTTCGAGAGCTAGTGCCCAGTGTGTCCAATGAGTACCACCCTGGATAAAATGAAAACTCGATTTAGTACACTTCAGGAATTTGATTACCGAGACGTGGTGTAAAACATTCCTGCGAAAGTTCACGCTGTGAAGCATTTGCCGAGACTCAGTAAGACAAGACAAAAAGGAAGGTGAGCGACAGCTAACCTGACAGAAGACTACAAATGGTTCTCTCAACGGACCATCACAAGATACTTCACTTGTGCTTCCATCAATGAATGTACCGTCTGCAAAGACAACCTGCCATTCACGAGATAGTAGAGTAATTAAGTTGGAAGAATTCCTGGAACACTTTCTCCCCAAAGATGTCTTTAATTTTCTTCTCGACACAGACAAACATAGGAGACCACAGCAGATTTCATGCAAGAGCAAAATCCACTAACCAGGAGAGTAGAAAGTTGCATCATGCACTATACCTCTGATTCGTATCCCGCCGTTGCTCCAGCTACGGGTTGAATGTACGATCCGACAGGACAGCACTTTTGGACAGCTCTACAGAACGCAAGCAAACGTTCTCTATTTCCTAGCTGTACTGCCTGTGCATTTCTTCAAAAAGTTTTCATCAGTGTAAGAGGTGCAAGGGGAAACAAACTTTTGATGACCCTATGCAGCCTACTATAACACAGCATCTTTTCAACTCTTCAGCAGACTAGGATACTAATGTTCGTGGTTTCTGGCAAACAATGTTACACTTATCCATCTCCTTATGGATGATTGCAAAAGAAGGCAACCTGTATAATATCATTACGCCGCACTCGTGGAGCTGGCCGGCAATTATATCCCTCTCCTGCCATCACTTCTGCTACAAGCAACGTTCCCTGGAAACAGGAGTTCCGAAACCCAGTCGCATTTTTGAACACAAGTTACCTTGACTGCATAGTATCCAACAAGGCAAATGCTGCACAGACACAGTAAGATGAGAAAGACAGAACAAACGCAAGGGTAGTTTCTCTTACCTTAATTGACTCGCCAACCATTTGTGGTGCTAAAAACAATCCCTGGAAAAGAAGCCGCATGACATCTCCCGGGGTGGATCCAGCAGACATGCCGATGCCAGGTGCACACAAACGTGCAGCAGCTGCTTGAACCCACTTGGCTTTCCCCGCCACATATCCACCACACGGAGCAATTGTTCCTCCTGGGTTCTTAATTAGGCTTCCTGCCATCAGATCGGCACCCTAAAGACAATTCCAAGGCAGGTCGTTATTCTGTTATTCTTCAAGCCTCTAAATGTTTTCTAGTAGAGCAGCGAAATCCACTTTGCGATGATGAACGGCGAGATGCGGGGAGAAAGTTCCGTACCACAGCTGTGGGCTCAGAGGTCTCCACAAACTCTCCATAGCAGTTGTCGACCACTATACAGCAATTGGGGTTCTGGGCCTGCATTGGCAAGCAAGCAATCACTTGTCAAACTCTTTGTGATGATACAAAAGGACTGCCAAAGCCCATGTTTTCCTGGATTAACCGGTTCTCCCCCACTTTGGCACATAAACATACGCGGAGGTAAGCACAACAAGGAGATGGGAAGAAATGTGGCACAAAACTTGCTTTGATCGACTCAATTGCACGCTGAATTTCTGCCACAGTCAAAGTCTTACGCCATGAATAGCCACAAGAACGCTGAATAAGGGCGCATTGTGTCTCCAGTTTTACCGCTACGCTTAGAGCCTCCCAATCCAGCCCACCATCGTCTGCGAGCTGTACTCGACAGCACAAACACGACCATGGTTTAAGTATGATAAAAGAACTTTAAGGATTACGGCATACTGAAAATCAATATGCCAGCATCAATATACCGGCAATTAAGTGCATGAGCTTCAAGGTGCTTCTAGTGCAGACTGGAATCTATCATGTGATTGTAGAAATTTTTTATTTTCTGTACCCTTCTCCTTACATCACACAATGCAGACGTACATGACAAATGCATGATAATCGGCACCAGAAATAGAAGACAATCTTGCAGTTAGACCGTACCGAAACTTCTCTGTAGGACACGCCAAATTCCTTCAAGGATCCTTCTCCTGATGAACCACGAAGACCAATCACTTCCTCTAATGTGTCATAAGGAGCTCCTGCTACTGCCAACAGCTGGAGCGGCATAATCAGCGGACATGGAAGGAGCCGAACTACTACAACCAACCGATGTATTCCAAAAAGTTATTCACAGTCTCGGCTAAATAAACCATCCAATGTGGACCACCAATCACGCAGGATATGCAGACGCTACTCGCTTCAATGCTACATCTATGCAAAGTTCTTCAAAGTTCTTCCTCTTACACTCTGTGAGTTCACAATATAGATACACATATCGAATACGGCGAATCGCACAAGACTGAACAATTTCCAGTTCCAATCGATCTCTCGAGAAACACAGCAGCTTACCTCACCGCCAGGACGTAGACAAGCATAGAGAGCACAAGCAATCGCGTGCGTGCCAGAGAAGAACTACAAGACAGAAATGGTGGCCATCAGCACAGAGCTTTGAAGAATCGACGTCAAAGATATAAGTTGTTACATCCTCGTACATCATGGCAGAACGAATGCAAAAGTTTTAACCTACTTGTGGTCGCACAATTGCAGCCTCCGCCCCGACAATTTCTGCAAATGCTTGATCCAATGCTTCACGACCACCAGCATCATTGTGACCGTAACCTGTTGTGCCGGCAAAATGCTGTACAGCAAACCACCACCATATTCAAATATGTGAGAAACACCACCATTGATGTAAGCAACGGCAATACTTCCAAGCGATACTAGCCAAAAGTCCACGTCCTCCGTATCGTGGCCAATAATACACTCATAAATGTTGTCAAGTTATAGATGTCTTACATGAGATCCAACACGAGCATTGGCGTAAGCATTTATGACACGCTTCAAATTCACTGCCACTAAACTGTCTACGTCCTCAAATTCGGGCCTTAGTGCCTTGACAGCATCAGCAATCTGCCAATCCACAGACTAACATGTAACTCATCTTCCACGCCAACTTTTGCAGATCAGATTACTCGGGCTTCTCGTGCAGCTAACCTCCATGGTCAATACTAAACGTTCCACAAACCCAAACCCCCTTAAACCCTGGCTACTTCAAACGCCAGAATGCTCGAAATATCACTCTACACCTTCTGATGTCAATACAAACCTGCCAACAAACTGATTCTAATCGATGTAAAGAAAACGGGGAAGAAAACTCATCCACCAGTATGACACACCAGAATTTACACCCCGGGAATTGACAAACATAATACATTCTTCACCAGGCATACCAACACAAATTAGCAGCCACAAGACAAAAAAACTCAATTCTTCACATTAACGACTAGAATGGTTCACAAACGGCTCAGCACAGTTCGATTCAACCATATTCCGTCTAAGTTTAAACCAGCTGCTGGAAGGACAAAAGAAACAGTAACTGGTGGTAGCAGTAGTACCTGGGGAGCATATGGAGGCTGAACAGAGAGCCCAGAGAGGGCAGAAATCCGCAGGTGCTGTACCTGCACTCGGCGAGGGGTGGCTTTGGGCCTCAGTAAGTGCACTGAGGAATTGCTGCTCCAGACACGGTTCGAGAATTTAGAAGTGGCCATCGCCATGAAAGGATGAATTATGAATCTCTCTTCACTGAGCGAGCGTTCACTGTGTACTGAAATTACAAGACGTTTTAGGTGAACGGTACTTTACTATGGTAGTGATCTCTTAAAGCCAGCGATGTCTACACCGTTCAACTGCAGTTCAGCGCAGTTGTAAAATCTCTTAATGTGCTGAAGTGGACATGAGGAGATTGCGGAAAAACACATGTGACACTGACTACAATAAAGACCAGTCTTGTTCAGTTACAGCATTATTTGATCTGAAATTATGAAGTTGTAGTATGAATATTTGGAAAACCCAAGAAGAAAAAATGTTCCATAACTATTAAAGCTTCAATTACACTCTTTATCGTAACTAGTGTGGATCTGTAATACGGTGGTCCATATTAGTAGAGACTTCGAATAAAAAAAGTTAACACTAATTTAGCTACGAATTAAAATTTCAATTTCTAGAATATTACACATTCATAGTGAAAATACAGAAAAGGTCTCTAAATAAAAATAAGAGCATAATGATATTAATGATTTATTGTACCATATATTTTTCAAGAGTCAAAAGTATTGCTTTCAATCTAGAGAATGTTTATAAGCTTTACTAATGGTCTACAAGCTTAGTTTCTAATTTAGATTGAATAAAATTGAAATTTACAACGTTTTTTCCCTACTAACTATGTTACTCTATAAATCTTTTTTATTTGTGTACTTGATAATATTGTATAAATTATTAAATTTTATTTTTGGAACATTATAAATCCACATTAATTATTTTAATTCTTCAACAATGTGGATTCTTAATTAGTATGCATTAGTGTAATCTATAGTAATTAATTAACTAAAGCATCTCCAAAAGTCGTTGGATTGAAATAGTATCATCTACATTAGTTACAAAAATGAGTATATTAAAGAAAAGTTGGTGCAAAGGCATTAATGAACCACCTCACCAAATTGATGAGTAATAAGCTTCTCGTGTTTGAAATATCTTGAATATTTCATTTATGTTAAATATCTTTATTGTTGTGACTTAATCCCTTTCATTGTATCCAATAAGTGAACAACTAGAGCACATGAAGATACTATTGTGCATAGTCCCATTTTACCTCTTTTGTCTCTACCTTGCATAGCTTGATGGGGTCTTCACATCCTTCATCCTTCATGTGTTCTACGTGGTCACCTTTTTCTTGAGCACATGAAAGGTGAAAGCGGCCAGAAGGCCAAATGGAATACCCGGAAGGAAAAAAAAAAGAGTAGTAAAGCATTTAGAAGTATAGATGGAGGAAACAAGCCAAAGATCCCAACCAAAAGTGTCCAAAAGCTGAGGAGAAATAATGGCTTAATGTAATACCCCGAGGACAAGAGAAGAGAGAAAATACAGATTGCACACTCAAACATTTGATGTCCCAAGGAAGCACCTTCTCTTTATTATATAGACAAAGAGGATCTCCTCAAAGGAAGCTCCACCATAGGATTAGGACACAGATAGGTGACATGTCATCAAGCTCCACCCTTGGATTACTTACTTGGATGGGTGACATGTCTGGTCTAGGTCCTATCTAGTTGGTCAAACAAGCTTTGACCAAAGGGAATCTTTTAGGGAATCTTCTTGTAGGAATCTCATAATCACATGAGTAAGGTATTGTTGGAAAGCTCTCGACGAGACAAAGCAGGGGGGAGGGAAGGCCAGCCTTTCTTTCATGGGGGGGGGGGGGGGGGAATCTGCACATTTTTTAGGCCTAATTCATCCGTTTAGGCCTCCGAAATTGCCTTAAAAGATTTTAGGCATATCTCGGTTCCTACTCTATTAGTAGAAGTCCCCTTTTGGTGACACCTCTTTCTGATCTGTTTAGTCCATCATGTGTAACATCCTTCCAGATGTTACCAAACTAATTCTCACCTTTAGATCATATGTCTAGCTACTGGTTCTAAGGTTCTCAAGTCTATTTCAGTTTCTGCCCTATTAGTAGAAGTACTCTTTTGGTGATACTTCTATCTTATCTATTTTGACCATCATGTATAACATCATTCTAGATGTTACCAAACCAAATTTCACATCTAGATCATATAGTTAGCTCTTGGTATTACACTTAAGCACTATATGGAAAATAAACAAAGTAACATAATTCTTTATTGGATGGTATAGATCTTCCAAAATTACATCTAGTAGTTGGAGAAAGAGGTCTAAACATATCAAGAACTCCTACCACATATACATGTCAATGAATACCTAATGCTTGTGATTGTTATAAGGTGATAGATATTTGCTAGCAAAAGTAAGAGTTCAGCATAGTTGGCAAGACAACTAGTGCTCCTCTCCTTTGTAGGAAATCTTGTATTGAATATAAAGAAGACCATCAAAGTGGTGATGGAGATGGTTCAAAATTTCCACCGCCAATAGGACAAAGGTGAATAGTGGTGCATAGTCATCCACCTTCTTCCTCACGAAAATGGTCAATGTAGCTCCACTTGTGTGCTTGCTCTAACCAAGAACCCTGGTCAGAGTGGGTTTTTGACCACCACATCAAATAGGGTACAACAGCCATCCATGAAAGACATGATGTTTGCCCTCACCATTCAAGGTAGGGGTCTTTGCAAGTCCAACTATTGCTCAATTTGAACTTAGGAACAAGTGGATCATAAGATTTGAACCACTATGTCCTAGAGGGCATTGTGAGCTCTTATGGGCTCTATTGTAACTTCACTGAATCAAGAATATACACACTCATCAAACAATACACATTCATCATGATAACACATGATATGTGGTTCACTTCCAAGCTTGGAAGCTATGTCCATGGCCAAACACTCTCAGTCTTCTTTTTGGAAGCTTCTACACTCTTGCTATATAAGTTCATTGATATTCACTCAATGATCAACTTCTATAAATACCTCTTGAAAACTATTGAGAACAAATGAGTAAATTCTCATAAGTTCTTCATAGTCTTTTTCTCATAGGTCTCTTCTTGATTTTCCTATCATATTTTTCCATGAAAACCTAAGTTAAACTCAAAATGCTAGTTGTCTCAACTGCCATCTAGAAGATATATCTACCAAAGATCGTGTAGATTGTTTATTGTTGAATCTTATTATTGATCATCTCTTGATAGAATATCAAGACATATTCAAAAATCTCTACCTTGGCTTGTATTCTATCTATCCAATAAAACTTCTAAGAGTGTTCAGCAATATAATCTCAATCAACAACATCATACATTGAGCAAGTTATATATAACTTGAACTTCTCAATTGGGATAGGCTTTGTCAACATATTAGCTGCATTCACCTCTATGCACTTCTTCTACAGATTGACTTCACCATTTGTCCATAAAATGGTGCCTTCCTTTGATGTGCTTGGTTTGAGAATAAAACACTTGATTCTCGGCCAAGTGAATAGCACTTTGGCTATCACACTAAAGCTTGGATTTCATTTTCTAAAATTCCAGCATCCTTGACTAACCCTTGTAGCCATATAGCCTCTTTCATTGTTGTTGTTGTTGCCACATACTCTACTTTTGTAGCTGAAAGAGCAAACAATAGGTTGAAGAGCAGACTTCCAACTCATAGGACCTCTAGCAAGTGTAAACACAAATCCTATTGTGGGCCTCCTCTTGTCTAAATCTCCAATAAAATCAGAATCCACATACCCAATCATCACTCCTTGGCCTTGCTCCATATCAAATATAATGCAAATATCTATTATACCTTTCAAGTAGAAAAGTGTCCACTTCACTACTTTACAATGTTCCTTCTCTAGATTTGACATATATCTACTCATTATGTATGATATATGAGGTCTAGTATAGCCAATTTCATACATTAAACTCCTCGTAGCACTAGCATAAGCAATATTAGACATCAATCTTAACTTTTCCTCGTTTGATGGACATTGTTTCAATGATATCTTGAAATGATTTGCTATTGGAACATTCATAAGTTTAGCACTCTCCATACCAAAGCCTACAAATAGCTTCTCCAAGTACCTTCTTTGTGAAATACAAAGTTTTCCCTTGCTCTTATCTCTTTGTACTTCAATTCCAAGTACTCTCTTGGAAGTTTCTAAATTCTTCATCTCAAACTCTTTTTGTAATTGTTCTTTTAATTTCTCTACCTTTATTATATCCTCCATATCAATCAGCATATCATTCACATACAATACAATGATAATCAAATCAAAATGGCTAGTCACATACACCTTTTTGATGTATATGTAGCAATCTGACTTGTTGTAATTATAGCCTTGCTTTAACATAAAAGAATCAAACTTCTTATAACATAACCTTGGGCTATATTTCAGTCCATACAATGATTTTTGTAACCTATAAACTAGGTTCTCCTTCTTTGATACCACAAAACCTCTAGCTGATGCATCTCTTCATTCAATCCCCCATGTTATGCATTAGTAACATCTAATTGCTCTAACTCCAAGTTATGGAAAGTAGCTATTGCCAATAATACACAAATGAAGAGATCTTTACCATTAGAGAAAATATCTTGTTGAAGTTGATACTTTATTTTTGGTTATACCTTTTGCTACAAACCTTGCTTTGTATTTATCTCCACTTGTGTTTTAAAATCCTTCTTTCTTTTGATGTGTCCATCTACAACAAATTGTCTTCTTGTTTATTGGTAATCGGTCAAGTCTCCAAGTTTGGGTTTGAACAAGAAACTTCATCACCTTTTCCATTGCAACATGCCATCTTTGGCTCTCTAGATCTTGCATTGCCTCCCCATACATAGTAGGCTTACCATTTGAGTGAGGAGATCATAAAATTCTCTCCTCACCAAAGAATGCTCATATCTCTATGGCATTCTTTGATCTCTAACACAATACCTACATTCTGCTATAACTTTGTGTCTTCTTGCTTTGGGTGGATCATTTTGAGAATCTATGAGAGAAGAGATCTCTTCCTCCTATACCTTAACTTTCATTTGAATAATCTCAAACTTAATATTATCTTTATGTAGTTCACATGTTGTTAGTAATCTTCTCCATCATACTACTCTCATCAAATACTACATCTCTACTCACAACAAGATAACATTTGATAAGATCCCATGATCT
This sequence comes from Lunularia cruciata, assembly GCA_948567375.1. NCBI lineage: Eukaryota > Viridiplantae > Streptophyta > Marchantiopsida > Lunulariales > Lunulariaceae > Lunularia > Lunularia cruciata. The sequence goes on along the minus strand of OX419761.1, from coordinate 18,370,824 downwards.
AAATCCTTTTCAATTTTCTCATATCCTAAGAATATGCATTCCTAGATTTAGGATCTAACTTTATCCTTTGTTCTTTTGAGATATGAAAGTAAGCATTACATCCAAACACTCTCAATGAAGATTAATTTACAAGCTAACTTGTCTATTCCTCCATAAGCATCTTACACTCAAGAGCAATGGATGGAGAAATATTAACCAAATAACACATTGTGTTTATAGCTCCTGCTCAAAAGCTCTTCTCCAATCCATCATTTCTCAACATACTTTGAGCGTTCTCCAAGAATGTAAAATTATTCCATTTTGCTACACCATTTTTTAGGAGTATTAAGTATAGTAAAGTGGTGCATCAATCTTGCAAAGTGATCAAAATCCCATGATGTGTACACTCCTTCATTATAAAAATGTAAGCACTTAACTTTTCTCCATGTTTGTTTCTCCATCATCACCTTCCATTGCTTAAAGATCAAGAAAACTTATGATTTCTACTTCATTGTATAGATCCATACTCTCCTAGAATAGTTTTCTATCAAGGATACAAAGTATAGTGCTCTTGATTTGAAACTACAAGTGTTGATCCCTAAACATCAACATGTACACAATCTAGAATTCCTTGTATGCAAGGAACTCCCATAGAAAAGCTTACTCTTTGCTTGTTTCTTGACACACAATGTTGTAATACCAAGAGCTAACCATATGATCTAGATGTGAAATTTGGTTTGGTAACATCTGGAATGATGTTATACATGATGGTCAAAATAGATCTAATAGAAGTATCACCAAAAGAGTATTTCTTCTAATAGTGCAGAAACCAAAATAGGCTTAAAACCTTAGAACCAATAGCTAGATATATGATTTAAAGGTGAGAATTGGTTGGGTAATATCTGGAATGATCTTACACATGATGGACTAAACAGATCAGAAAGAGGTATCACCAAAAGGAGACTTTTACAAATAGGACATAAACCAAAATAGACTTGGAAACCTTACAACCAGCTAGATATATGATTTAAAGGTGAGAATTAGTTGGGTAACATCTAGAATGATCTTACACATGATGGACTAAACAGATCAGAAAGAGGTATCGTCGAAAGGGGACATCTACTAATAGAGTAGGAACCAAAATATGCCTAAGATCTTTGAAGGCAATTTTGGAGGCATAAATAGATGAATTAGGCCTAAAAATGTGAAGATTCCCCTCCCCATTGAAGAAATGATGGCCTTCCCTCTCCTTTGGTTTGTCTTGTCGAGAGCTTTCCAATGGTACCTCACCCACATGATTCTGAGATTCCTACAAGAAGATTCTCTAAAAGATTCCCTATGATCAAAGCTTGTTTGATCAACCAGATAGGACCATGACGGACATGTCACCCATCCAAGTAAGTAATCCAAGGGTGGAGCTTGCTGACATGTCACCTATCTGTGTGCCTAATCCTATGGTGGAGCTTCCTTGGAGGAGATCCTCTTTGTCTATATAATAAAGAGAAGGTGCTCCTTTGGAGCATGGGATGATTGAGTGTGAAATCTATGTTTTCTCTCTTCTCTTGTCCTCGGAGTATTACAAATGCTCATAGAATTTTAGCTTACAATTTTTTACTCTCTTCAATGATTGTCACTTGGAAAATTCACTTAGGCCTCATTTGCTCATATGGCTGAGGTGTAGGTGCCATAGATGCATCAAATTGTTGGGATCTTTGTCTTCAAAAGTTAAAATAGCCACTCCATCTATAGTAATATCTCCTACCAGCTTGTATAAGTTTCCTATCTTATGGCTCTTCATCACCACCAATGCTCCTTTCATTATTTTTTAGAATGCTATTTTTTCTCTCCACTTCTAGTTGTTTGAATCCAACGTACCTAATGAGATCAAGTTCTTTTGCAACTCAAAGACATGCCACAAATCAATGAGTGTTCTCACAACACCACCAACATCTTGATATGTATTGTACCAATCTCTATGGCTTTATAAGCCACATCATTCCATATCAAAATAAATCCTCCGTTAATTGGTTGGTATATATGAAACCAATCTTTCTTTGGACACATGTGTTAAGAGCAACCCAAATCAAGTATCCATGAGACTTCAAACTTGTCCCTATCTTGGGTAACACAAAGAACATCATAAGTTGATCTAGATGACTCTAGTATGATTTCTTGATTTGAGAAATGATTTTTCTCTCTATTACTCTCAAGCCTTCAAACCATACAATCTTTCTTGGAATGCACTATTTCCCCACAAATCCAACACTTGGCTGTAATGCTGATTGATCTAGACTTTGACCTAGATCTACTTTTGATTTTTCTTTTGTCCATTGTCCAACCTCTAATAAAAAAAGCCTTAGGATCCCTATCCTCTTGATTAGGTCTATACTCATCAACTCATAGAGGTTTTGCTTTGGCATTCCTTCATCCGCAATGTATAGAGTTTTTGTTTCAAGTATAGTTTATTTTTCAAGGACTTTGTCATATATAAGCTCTCCAACTTGAACCAAAACTTTAATTTTGAGTCCTTATTCATTAAATTATACAAGAATTCATCAACAAGATTCAATCAAATCATGTTGACAACCCTCAAATTGGCATCCTCTCATTCTTCATCAGTCTTTTCTTCTAGTTTCTTGCCTAGATTTTTTGTATCCCTTGTTATATAAGCATGTCCTTCATCTTCAATTTTCATGACCCAAATTTTTCCCATCAAACTTATCCACAATAACCTTTGTATTTGAGATTGATATCCTTCTTGTCCTTGTGTAATACCATTAGCTAGACATATTATCTAGAGGTGAAATTTGGCTTGGTAACATCTAGAAGGATTTATATATAATTGAATAAATATATTAGATAGAGGTGTCACTAGAAGAGTACTTCTACTAATAGTGCAAGAGCCAAAAACACCCTAAAAACTTCAAAGCCAATTTTAGAAGCCTATGTAGAGGAATTGGGCCTTGAAAATCAAAAGCATGGAGGGCCCCTTGGGAGAAAATACTTACCTGCTCCTCCCCACTTGTCTCATTGAGAGCTTTCCAATGGTATCTCACCCATGCAATTTTGAGCTACTCATAGGAAGATTCTCTAAAGATTCCATCTAATCAAATTTGTTATACCAACCAAATAAGACAAGAACCAACATATCACCAATTCATACAACTAATCTAAGGGTGGAGCTTGTTGATATATCACCAATCCCTATATTTGATCCAAGGATGGAGCTTCCTTTGAAAGAATACTCTTTGCTATATAAAAAAACAAGGTGCTCCTTCGGGGTATCAGAGTACTAAGTGTGAAGCTTTGTGTTTCTTCTCATGTATTTCTCTTGAAATTTCTCCTATCCTTGGAACATTATAATGTTATTAGAGCTTGGGTTTCAATCCAAGAGAGTGTATCATCCCTCTTGGAAGAACATGAGCTATTGAGATTGAGTAATTTTGAGGGGAGAAATCATAGTGCAATCATTAGATTATGATTGTTTTAGAGAGAGGATGAGATTGAGGTCCTCAATGACGATTTCATGCACTTTGCTTTTTTTTCCAAGTCCATCCCATATCAAGATTATGTACATACAGCATGAGCAAGTGAGAGTATATGTTGTTTACTATTTTGGAATAGAGTTCATGGATATAGTAATGAATTCACCAAACCTAGTGATTTTACCTATGGTGATATATTATAGAGAGTGTGATTTGACAATCTACATCTTCTTATGATGCAATGGATCTGAATGTATCCAATCCTCTCTCTTTCAACATTCAAGTAGAAATCTATTATGTGGTTAGACTGGAAATGATGTTTAGAGATTTTGTAATGTACAATTTTGGTGAGAAATGTTATCAACAGATGACAGCATTTGAAGTTTCAATGGTAATCCCAATATTCCATACCTCCTCTTGAGTGATCATATTAACTCTCTATTGAAGGAGGAAGTAGTTATTGAGCATTTATCATGCATAAGAATTGTGGATCCATAATTGCAAGATCTAATGCAAGGAATGTAGGGAATGTTGAATAATCTCCAAGAAATCAAGATGACCATGGAGGCATTGCAAAGTCAAAAATGTATGTTTAGGAACGATCAACTAATCCAAGGAGGAAATTTATCCCAAACCCCAATACCAGTAGCCAAAGTACTTGAAGAGGCACTCATGGCAATGACTCGGTCAACAATGAAGCCATATTGTTATGATGGATGAAGAAGGTATGTAACATCAAGCCTTACAAGGGACAATGTTCTATGGGAGTAGTGGAAATTGAATTTCAAGAATGAATCAATACTTTTGATTATTCACAATTGAGATCACCAATCATTTGTAGGTGTGTTTGTACGTGGGCACTAGATTGATAAAGCACTTACATGGTATAACTCTTGAGAATGATCAATGTTGGTAGAAGGAAGAGAGATCACTTGGAAGGAAATGCGAGAAGGGCTGCCAAAGAATTTTCAATCTATAGATTCTATGCAGATGGCTCAAACTCAACTATGGTAGTTGAAGCAAAAGAACACCATACAAGTGAACATGGAGGTATTTCTTGATTTGCAAGTTTTGATAACTAATATGAATCCAACAAAAGCTCTAGATAATTTCAAATGAGGGTTAAAAGAGCAAATTCACCAAGAATTAATGGTACAAAACCCTTGCATTGTTTTTTATGCCATTGCATGTGCTCAAAGAATATCAAAAGTGCTTGGAGGAGGTGAAGAGGTAGTCCTAACTCAACATTATTTGCTCGAAAGACCACACTTTGGTTGACCAGTTCCATAGGATTGGGACCAAATGGAACCAAATAGAACCAAATGTTGCACATTTGGTTCCAAGATCAAGGAGCATGACCTATCCAAGTAGAATGGGGATGGGTCAAAGAAAGGAGAGATTTAGTCCCATGAGGAGAAGGGATTCAAGCAAAAAAGCATTATTGCTACATTACAGTCAAGTTGGGCACATAGCTATCAATTGTCATGCTTGACTTCTTAGAGGCACTTTGCCTGCATACATGCAATCTTTGAACAACATGGAGAGGCAAATTGAAGAGTAGGATGAGGAAAATCATTAAGAAAACAAAGATTTCCAATAAATATACCTCACGGCCTTATTGGTTCAATGGAGAAGAGAAAGAGTGAGGGGAGGAAGAAGAAAAGTGCACCAAGGTTGGGGCAGACAAAATCACAATTGATTGTTGTGAATGGAATCTTAGAAGGCAATTAGGTAATAATATTGATAGACCTCAAAGCAACAAAGAATTTCCTGTCTTGCTTTGTTGCAATAAGATTGGAGATTGATCTAGAGAAGGATGAGAACAAAGAAGTTGAGTTACCTAATGGTCAGATAGAGAGGATTGAGTCATGACCTAGAAAGGTAGCACTATATATAGGAGAGTATCAAGAAGAGATTGAGTGGTGAGTGATATGCTTAGCTCATTATGATGTAATCTTAGGCATGTTATAAATGGAGTACTACAACCCCATAGCCAGTTGGAGAAAGAAATTAGTGAGAAACTCACCAATGGAATATCATTGGGGTTAAAAAAAGATCACATATGCAAGAAATACCTCTTTATGTTATAGGGATATCATTTATCTATAAGATAGATAGATGTTTCATGGGCCTAATAAGAGAAGTCCATAATGCATAGCCCAATGGACAAATTCTTGAGAGATTGAAAGATATGGTCCATGAGTTTCAGGATGTCTTCTTGTGTGACTTGCCTTCAAGATGACCACCAAAAAAGAGAGTAGATCATGAAATCAAGATACGTCTTAAGAAGACATCTCCTTGTAAGGCTCCATACTGACTATCACCTCATGAGTTGGAGGAGTGTAAGGCTCAAATTAAAGATATGTTGCAGAAGGGGTTTATCCATCCTAGCATATCACCATATGGGGTTGTTGTCTTGTTTGTGAAGAAGAAGGGCAGTACAATGCGTATGTGCATTGACTATTGGGGCCTAAATTAACAAATGGTGAAGAATAAATATCCCTTACCTCACACATAGATGACCTATTCAATCAACTCAACGGGGCAAAACATTTCACCAAAATTAACTTACAGACCGGTTACAACCAAATTAGGATTGTAGAGGAAGACATACATAAAATAACCTTCCAAACAAGGTATGGTCACTTGGTATTTGAGTACCTTGTGATGCCATTTGGCCAAACCAATGTACTAGCTACTATCATGAGTTTGATTAATAATATATTTTGTCCATACTTGGATAAATCTATTATCATTTTCCTAGATGACATGTCACGCCATTTGTAGTTCCGCATCTAGATGCTCGAACACTGGAGTTCCAGTGATGGTAGTTAGAGTTATTCTAGCTGTTTCTCAGGGACTACTTTCCGATGGTTAGATTTTGTGTTCGGGGTACTGACTTCATGGTGGGGCCCACCGTCACTTTGCACCGTTTGCACCGTCGAGTGTGCCGTCAGCGGGACCGTTAGGGTTTCAGGGCTAGCTCGAGTCCAGGGGGTATAGTTTCGAAGTGAGCTCCAGAGAGCTCACTTCTTTGATGTTGAGCCTTCGAGTTCCTGGCTATGGTGGACAGAGGCCGGCGAGCGTCACCTAGATTCTCTATGCTTGAGTGGGTGTGGCTTGACTGTAATTAGTGCCCAGTTGTTGGCAGTTTATAGAGTGACAGATCAAGTACTGATCTGAGTTGAGTTGAGTTGAGAGTGTTAAGCAATCTGATTACATCAGAGAAGTGAAGTCAGGGGGAAATCGGGTGCAGGAACGTTGAGTGTTGGTGGTATCTCCAAGCTCGGTGGATCGTGGTAGCTCGATTCAGGTTCTATGTTTCCCTAGTGTGCAGAAGCTCGTGTAGTTGATGCAAATTTGGCAGTTAGGCGGACGGTGTGCAGAAGCGCTGGCCAAATTTCGAGCAAAGAAGGAGCAATTTTCGAGTAGTGTTGTGATTTTGAGCTCAGGAGGTGAAGGCAGGACCAATTTGCTGCGAGTTGGGCTCAGAAAGTGAAATTGAAGGTGGAGTTGGAAAGCTCTTCTCATGAAATTGTGATTTGGAAAAACCCGTTTTGTCAATTTGGCTCGAGTGGAAAGTTAGCGGGGGATTTGGCGGACATCCATCTTTAGGGTTTACGTCAGATTTTACATCAGATTTACGTCAGATTTTGGGCCAGAATTGGAGGAGTTTCGCTGTTTGGCCAGATTTGGAGAAGTTTTGCTAGTTTTGCCACTTCGAACCTCCTCATCTGGCTGAATTTTGGCGTTTCGAGGCTTCGAGGCATAGGGCTATGGGCTATGAGAGGCTACGAAGGCCTAGAAGGGCCAGAAGGGCCAGCAAGCCAGCTTGCTGGCGTGAGGCTAGCTAGTTTAGTGTAGATCTTGGTCATTGGTTGGCAAAATCTGCCTTTCTTGCTAGATTGTGCGCAACAGGGTTTGACCCCTAGATCTCTTGTTCTTAGACTGGTGCCCTAGCCAACTGGTCCACCCTCACTTGTTGTCATAGTGACTGTGCCACTGTTATCTATACACATGTAGCTTTGGCTAGGAGAGGCAGTTTGATCCCATTCTTGGTGATCCTGGTAGCTTAGGACTTAGATACGAACTACTCTTATGTCAAATGCCAAATGGTGGCAGAGTCAGTCTCGTGTTGTGTTATGAGATGGAGGGTTTTCGTTTAGATTTCTTGTGATTGGATCCCCTCCATTCTCTGCTTCCTGTTTGTGCACCACGTTTGTGTGAGGTGCCTTGACTTTTGAGCGTTGGTGCTCTGGTGTGCTCTCGGTGGTGAGGCTGGAGTGATGACCAGTCAGACTACCTTTGTTTCTCTCCGGTGAGGCATGAAGTGATGACCTGTAGACCGTGAGAGTGCGTGTTATGATGGCAGGTTACAGGTTGCCCTTCCCCTAGTGTAGTTATCTCGGTAGAGTTACATTAGTGGGTGGTGTTTAGTTGGTGTTGGCACGTGGTGGTGTTGGCATTTGGTGGGGTACTTGCGGTTGCAGTTGGTGGTTCGGGTTTGCTGTTGCAGTTACGTGGTCACGACGGAGTTCTTTGGAGATTCCAGAGGAGTTAGCCCTGCAGTACGCAGTGGGTTTACTCGGAGTGGTGCTCGGTATCAGCCTGTATCTCAGGTCCCAGTGAGGGAGGAGATTGACTCTGAGTTGGAGTTCGACATAGGAGCTGATTCAGTTGAGAGTGCACTTGGTGTGTCCGCACCGTTGTTGTGGGACATGGATGAGATTTATGGGGCCTCCAAAGGCCCTAGGCGTTACTCTGGTACAGTGGGTACCATTGAGTTGGATGACTTCATCCAGGAGTTCGATAGTTGGTGTGATCTGCAGTAGATGCGGAACCCGACTTTGTTCACACCTTTCATGGCATGGAAGGGGTTGTTTCAGCACTTGGAGGGTCCACCGATGGATGATTACCATGAGTTCAGGAGAGCTCATTTGGAGGAGATTGAGTTATGGAGACAGTATTGGTCTCCACACTATGTCTCCATCACTTCAGGCTCGGTGGCCAGGAGTAGATCGGCTGTACCCACGAGTTCTAGCTCGAGTAGTGTTGGTGGAGCTAGTGGAGGTGCACTAGCTGGAGATAGTGCTACTACGAGTGGAGGTACCGCTGCAGGAGGTGGTGTGGTACCGGGGTTTAACCCCATGGTGGAGTTCTTCCTATGTTTGAGGCAGAACTACCAGGGAGTGCGGACTGACAAGCTGAGGAGCTTGCAGGAGTTCCAGCGGAAGGCTGGAGAGAGCCTACGCGAGGCATACACTCGCATGAGGCGGCTGATCAATTTCACTCAGGGAGTTACTGAGGCCCAGGCAGTCCAGTTTTGGTATGGGATACTGGACAGGGAGTTGCGACGTAGAGTTCGTGATGCTACGTTGTTGCAGGCTACTTCGCCCACTTTGGCAGTAGTCTTTGGTTTGGCTGAGCGTATTGAGCTCAACATGGTGGAGGAGAGAGTGGTGACAGCTGGATTTGGTAGAGAGACCTCATCCACGGTTGTGACTTCTTCTAGAGTGCAGCAGAGTGCACCACGCCCAGTTGGTTTTTGAGGACAGGGTGGACAGCCCAGATCCTATGGAGCGAGTGGAGGGCCTAGTGGAGTTAGACCCTTACCCTCATTTTCGGGTCAGCAGCAGCCAGTGAGTGGTGGTGTTGCTTGTTGGACTGGTGGTGGACCTCACCATAGGAGAGAGTGTACTCAGGGCAGCGGACCTGATACCTCTGGTGCATCACAGCCAACACAGAGGCAGTGTGAGCATTGCCACAGATTTGGTCACACTAGTGACCGGTGTTTTGACCTACACCCGGAGTTACGGAGTGGTAGGGCTGTTATGGCAGGTAGTAGAGGAGCTCCAGTTCATGGAGGACGAGGTGGTAGAGGTGGTGGTAGAGGATCTACACCTAGTAGGGGTGCAGTACCTGCCCTTACTTCTGACACAACTATGGCTACTCGGATTGAGCAGTTGGAGCAGTGATTGGCTAGTATGGCTATTGCTCAGAGGAGATCAGATTCGGGTGCTGAGGCTTCCACCTCATATGCTGGTGATAGAGATGCTTTGGACTTCATGTGCGGAGCAGCACAGGTGGATGCATCTGCAGCAGTGACTAGGAGTGCAGTACGTGCTCCAGAGCCTAGAGGAGCATTAGTGGAGTTGGACCCACAGAGAGGAGAGGTTGGGAGACAGGTCAGACTTCCCCAGTCTTTCACGCTATCTAAGGCATTGCAGACGACATCCATGGTTCCTAGACGTCCCAGTGCAGGTGTGGTAGGTGGTGATGGAGTACCTGATGGAGTACCTGCTAGTTAGCCACCTGCTACTACACAGACTGAGTCTAGCATGATGTTGGGGGCGGCTCAGCTGATTATGCGGCATCCTTTATTTTCAGCTAGTGACATGTTTACATTGGGAGTTGACCCAGCCCCAGTGTTCTGGTTGGCTGCCACGTTGTGTGAGAGTAGGGATGGTGCAATTCCTACTACTAGAGCAGAGGTGGTTGGTAGTGGAGCTGACTTGGTTGAGGAGCATGGGATCCGTTCAGCGACCAATGGTTTATGGCAGGCAGCAGCGGCTAGACTAGAGGAGTTGCCAGCTAGACTGGCCTTTGAGAGAGTGCGGTTTACACCTGGTGTTGTCCTATTGGATAACCAGAGGGGGATCTTTTGTTTGGTGGGACCTTCAGGGAAGGTCTATACACCACAGAGAGTCTTGTTAGACTCTGGTGCGCAGCCCCTTATGTTGGGGAAGGCTGCAGTTGTTGGTCTGGAGTTACGGAAGACCGATGTGGAAAGGTGTCCATTTCAGATCCAGACATCTCTAGGTGGTGGTTCGACACAGTACATCACACGTGGGGAGCTTGTTGTCCAGGTTCAGCCTGGTCATCCGACTGATAGCTCAGTGGTGAGAGCTCAGGCTATTGCGACGATAACTGAGTCATATGATGTGCTAGTTGGGGGAGCAGTGTTATACCCTATGGGTTTCAGTATTGACTATTGGGAGGAGACAGCCTCTTATAGACCTGGTTGGCAGTCTGGTGAGGGACGGGTATGTCGCCTACCAGTACGCTTTAGTAGTGGCAGTCTTGGCTCACTACAATCCGGGACCATGGCAGCATCAGTTTTGGCTTTTAGCGGTGCAGTCACTTGGCCTGGTGACTTGTTGGAGGGGAACGCCCATGCAGAGGATACTCCAGTACCAGAGGAGATCACTCGGCTATGGAGTACGAGTGGGATTGTTCCATCCACCTTGGATGTTCCATTGTGGAGTTCAGAGGAGGCATTGCAGCAGCATGCAGATCAGTTGGTGCAGCAGGCTTGGAGTGGAGCCTTCGTACCATCAGGGGATGAGTGTGAGGATGAGCCTCTAGAGGCGATTGCTTTGACACCTCTGGATACCACACTCATTGCTTGGCAGTATCCAGTAGAGGGGATATGTCTATTAGAGTTGTTTGGTGGGATCAGCACCGGACTAGCTACGGTGTTACAGGCGGGTATCCGAGTACAGAGGTACTTGTATGTAGAGAGAGATGAGACTGCTAGGCGAGTCTCATCTCTACATCATGTGGCACACTTGGCCTATCGGTATCCGGAGTTATTACCGATGTCAGCAGTCAGAGGTTACCAGAAGGCCTTACCAGGAGACATTTCCTTATTGGGGGCGCATGACCTAGAGAGACATGGGCCTATTCACTTGGTGATTTCTGGATGGCCATGTCAGGGACATACACGTGCGGGCCGCGGTTTGGGTCTTCAGGATCCTTGTTCTGGTGTGTTTTGGGAGATGTTACGGATACTACGACATCTCCAGGTTCATCAGTCTGTTTCTCCAGCTTACCTTTTGGAGAACGTTCCATTGATGGGTGATTCTCGCACTAGAGTGGTGGCGAGTACACATCAGGTCCATTCTTGGATGGGACCTGCTGTATTGTTAGATGCAGCCAGAGTGGGATCACGGGCTCATCATCTTCGTCTTTGGTGGACGAACCTTTTACCCAGAGAGGTTCTACAGCGTAGTTATGATGGGATTCAGCGACTAGACCACATTCTTGTTGATGATATCTTGGATGCTGGACGTCAGTCTCAGACAGTGGTAGTGGCTGATAGGTCACCTATGGCAGTGGTGAACCTAGTTGGACAGCCTAGAGCTGCATTTCCCACACTCATGAGTTTCCCAGGCTCATGCTTTTTGAGAGGGAGGACCTGGACTTGTTTGGGACTCACAGTTACAACAGTTGGTGGAGCCCAATGCTGATGAGAGAGAGCGGGCGATGGGTTTTTGCACCGGTATTACCGCTGTTCCAGTAGTGTCAGAGGCATCCAGGCGTCAAGTGTTAGGTCAAGCTATGGACCTGAACTGTTTGACCTGGATTGTGAGCCTTGGTTTGGCAGAGCAGCGTAGGATGCGCTTGATAGGCATCACCACTCGGACACTTGTGAGCCCTGTGCCTATCGAGACGATTCAGGCACATGCTGGGAGCGATGGACCGAGTGGACATGGTATTCTTGGGACACATCCAGTAGCTACTAGGGAGAGTGGTCTACTTGGAGTCCATCCAGGTGAGCGTGGGCTACTTGGATTACACCCTTGGTCCACATGGGATGCAGCCAGAGGACGTATGGAGCTTGCAGCTAGAGTGGAGGGAGTTTTTCACACAGAGGTTGGGACCTCTAGTGGTCGGGAGCATGACACCATTGCTCCCAAGGGCCCAGTGTAGCAGCCAGTCAGTACGTCTTCCACTCCTACTATAGTTACAGAGGATACTTGGGAGCCAGATCTTGGACCCAAGCTTACTAGAGAGGAAAGACGGAGGGTTTGGAGGTTCTTGAGGAGTCACACGAGTTGTTTTGCATTCAGTATGAAGGATTTGGGTGCTCTGAAGGGACCTGGTATACGGATTGAGCTGACTAGCAACACACCTGTTTTCCGACGTCCTTATCGATATAGTGAGATGGAGAGGACATTGATTCAGAGCCGGAGTAGTGACCTTTTTGAGGCTGGTTTGGTGGAGATTTCACATGGAGAGTATGCATCAACGACAGTGATGCCAGCCAAGAAGGATATGCATAGCAACTATACAGATAGGCGGATGTGTGGAGATTACCGTCCTATCAACCGACAGACCAAGGCTGATCGGTATGCCATGCCTACACCGGAGGAGATTTTTGATGCGATTGGGCATGCAAAGGTCTTCAGTACTTTGGATCTTCGAGCGGGATATCATCAGTTGCCGATCAGGGAGGAAGATAAGTCCAAGACAGCATTTTTGGCTATTGATCCTCACGGCAAGGATGTGTTATATCAGTGGAGATTCTTACCATTTGGGTTGAAGAATGCTCCTGTTGAGTTCCAGAGGGTCATGGATAGGATCCTAGCTGGACTGGATTTTGCTCGGTGCTATATTGATGACATTTTGGTATATAGCACTACAGTGGAGGAGCATGAGAGACAGTTGTTGGAGGTGTTTGAGAGGTTGAGATCTCATGGACTCAAATTACATCCTGGGAAGTGTAGGTTCTTCCATGAGCAGGTTGAGTATTTGGGTCACACTATCTACCCCGGAGGACTTGGTGTTCAGCAGACCAAGGTGGAGGCTATTGCACGTATTCCTCGGCCTACGGATGTGAGCAGAGTGCGAGCATTCCTTGGGTTGGCGAACTTCTATCACCGCTATGTTAGAGGATTTAGTGCCATTGCCAAGGCCTTGACGAAGCTGACCAAGCTTACACAGGAGTGGTGTTGGGGAGATGAGCAGGAGAGAGCTTTTGTAGAGCTCAAGGAGAGGTTGACATCTGCTCCTATTTTGAGGAGACCGATCAGAGGACGACCATTTCAGGTTCACACTGATTGGAGTATGTTGGGGCTTGGAGCGGTGCTCACCCAACATGATGATGAGGAGAAGGAGTTTGTGGTGGCCTATGCTAGTCACTCCAACAATTCAGCGGAGGTGAAGTATAGTTCATATGAGGGAGAGTGCTTGGCAGCAGTTTGGGCAGTAGCACATTTCCGATGTTATCTATTTGGTAACCCCTTCACTCTCATCACTGATCATCAGCCGCTGAAGTGGTTGATGGAGTCCGACAAGCTTTCAGGGAAGCTTGCACAATGGGCTCTGATTTTACAGGAGTATGATTTCACGGTTGTTCACAGACCTGGAGTGGTGAACCGTGATGCAGATGGGTTGAGTAGAAACCCATGTCCCAGCCAGCAGGATCAGACCGGAGCACGTTGGCATGGTGAGACAGATGAGGAGATGGTGCCAGGTTGGCATGCATCAGCCTTTCTGTGTATATTTGCAGAGACATTGGTGGTATCTCTCTCAACGCATACAGGAGGAGTTATTGAGGTCACAGATCTAGAGAGTGAAGATATTGGTACAGTTCAGCGAGACATTCATGATGATGTCTTAGTGATGGACTATCTTTGCACTGGTGTTGTGGGTGGCACAATTGGGGCCAAGGAGAGAGACCGTGTTCTTCAGCGAGCCAGACGGTTCAAATTGGAAGGTAGACACCTTTTGCGTGTATGGGAGGATGGTAGAGTGCAAGTAGTACCACTTCCATCACAAAGACCACAGTTGGTCCGTCATGCTCATGAGGAGCTAGGACATTTTGGAGTAAAGCGTACATATAGCTTACTTCAAAGTCATTATTGGTGGCGCGGTATGCAGACCGAGGTACAGCAGTTTGTTGCCAGATGTATGGTTTGTGACCGAGTTAGAGCATCATTCAATGCTCCTACACCACAGTTACACCCATTACCTATCATGGGATTGGGTTACCGTTGGAGTTTGGACTTCGCCGGACCTTTACCGCTGACTGTGAGACATCATCGGTATGTTTTGGTGATGGTGGAGCACTTCTCCAAGTGGATTGAGTTGGTGGCACTTCCTGACAAGTCTAGTGAAGGGACAGCTTACTCGTTCCTGGATCGAGTTCTTAGTCATTTTGGTGCACCAGCTGAGGTTTTGACTGATCAGGGTACAGAGTTCTTGGGAGAGTTTCAGGTCTTGTGTGACAAGGCTTTGATTGATCATCGTACTACATCCCGAGATCACCCTGAGGCAGATGGCTTAGCAGAGAGAGTGGTTCAGACGGTGAAGAGAGGATTGCGAAAGTATGGTTTGCAGAGAGGCCACTTGGGAGATTGGGATCTCCAGTTACCTTGGTTGGCCATGGGCTATCGGTTCAGCCGGCAAGCCTCCTTAGCATCCTTCTCTCCATACTTTCTACTCTATGGACGAGATCCAGATTTACCTGCAGCCATTTGTCGAGATGCTACTGTAGTTTTGGACTTGGATGACCTTGATGTATGGATGAGCACATGTTCTCAGTGGGCAGAGATCTTTCGGAGAGTGATGCCGATGGCCTTCGAGAACTTGGCGATTGCTCAGCATAGAGATACTTTACGCTATGCTACCATTCGAGGAGGAAGTTATAGACCCTCGATCCGTCGATTTCATCCAGGCGACTATGTATATCTACAGCAGACAGCACCGACGACACTTGATGTTTCTACAGGCCGCACTGTCTTGAGAGTGCGTGAGGTTTTGCCATCTGGAGTCCTTGTGTTAGAAGGACGTGATGGTGTTGTTTGGAAGGATCATGTGCGCAATTGTGCGCCATGCCACCTCCCAAACATTGATGGTACTATGGACCCAAGCTTGGCACTTGTACGTGCAGGCTTGAGGTGTATGTTATGTGGCTCTTCTGGTGGAGCTGCTACTATGTTGGTGTGTGATAGCTGTTTGAGAGGATGGCATATGGCATGTATGACTCCTCCCCTCACGGTGGTTCCTCAGGGACAATGGTTATGTCCTAGATGTACTTGACCTATAGCTAGTTCATTCTTTATATGGTATAGATTGCAGACAGGCGACTAACGATGGGGCTCCATAGCACCCGGCCTCCTGATCTTTGCCCATTAGAGGGTATACCATATACTTAGAGTAGATGGCTATCTGGAGTTAGAGGGACCTAACCGCCAGCTAGGGGGCGATTGTGGCACTTTAGAGTCTATGTATGACTTATGTGTGAGTTGTGCTTTTATAGTGTATGATGTTGACAGCGATGTATGTTGTGTAGCGATGTATATACGCACGATAGCTGTCATGCCATTTGTAGTTCCGCATCTAGATGCTCGGACACTGGAGTTCCAGTGATGGTAGTTAGAGTTATTCTAGCTGTTTCTCAAGGACTACTTTTCGATGGTTAGATTTCGTGTTCGGGGTACTGACTTCACGGTGGGGCCCACCGTCACTTTGCACCGTTTGCACCGTCGAGTGTGCCGTCAGCGGGACCGTTAGGGTTTCAGGGCTAGCTCGAGTCCAGGGGGTATAGTTTCGAAGTGAGCTCCAGAGAGCTCACTTCTTTGATGTTGAGCCTTCGAGTTCCTGGCTATGGTGGACAAAGGCCGGCGAGCGTCACCTGGATTCTCTATGCTTGAGTGGGTGTGGCTTGACTGTAATCAGTGCCCAGTTGTTGGCAGTTTATAGAGTGACAGATCAAGTACTGATCTGAGTTGAGTTGAGTTGAGAGTGTTAAGCAATCTGATTATTGTGGCACTTTAGAGTCTATGTATGACTTATGTGTGAGTTGTGCTTTTATAGTGTATGATGTTGACAGCGATGTATGTTGTGTAGCAATGTATATACGCAAGACAGACATCTTAATCTACAACATGATGATGACCAAGCACAAGTAACATCTTTGAGAAGTCCTCTTGATTTTGCAACAAAATCAATTGTATGCCAAAATTTGAAAGTGCAAGTTTGTCAAGTCTGAAATAGACTCCTTGGGGCATAAAGTAAAAGCATAAGATATCAAAATTCAAACAAATAAAAATGGGATGCTCTAGCAGATCAGACCCAACTCAAGAGTTTCTTGGGATTGATGAGGTTTTATTGTTGGTTTATCAAGGACTTCCCCAAGGTTGCACAACCTCTAATGGCACTACTTGGCAAAGGGAAGAAGTGATATGGAGAATTGCACAAGAATTAGTCTTTTAGAATTGAAATATGCATTACTACATGCACCTATCTTGAAATGGTATAACCCAAAATGTCCAATCAAGTTGGCTATAGATGCATCAAGTGTAGCAATAAGAGCACTCCTACAAGAAGAGTGACATGACGGATGACACCTAGTTGCATATTTCTCTCAAATGCTATTATTGGTTGAACACAAGTATCACACCACCAAACAAAAAGAGTTGGTCATTTTCTTTCCAACCAAATATTGGAAGCACTATCTTGGCAAGAATGCATTTGTAGTGGAGATAGACCACAAACCTTTGGTCTACCTTGAGACATAAACATATCTATCTCATCAATAGATTTAGCGGGCAGCGTGAAGATAATGATTCAAGATGATGACTACATATGTGGAAGGCAAGAAGCAACTTGCAAATGCCTTCACTTAAATGCCTATGGCAAACAATTTGGTAATAAAGATCAAGATTTGGTAGTCAAGATAAACCAAGAATTTTGGCCTAGGATTCTTGTTGCAACAAAAAAAAACCCATAGATTGTAGGAGCTTGTTCATCCAAAGGCGTCACCAATACACAAAGACTCACCTTTTTTGATAGCAAGCTATGGGTCCTAAAGGCCGTAGACATAAGAACCACAATCCTAGCAGAATATCATGATTTTGCCATTGTAGGTCTCATTGGAATGGACAAGACCTTAGATGCAATCAAATGCCATTGCTACTGGCCCAAGATGAGCAACATGATAAAATGGAATATGTTCAAAGCTGCCTACTGTATCAACCAAATCAAGCTTCAAATCAAGCCTCCACTTGATTCCTTCACACTCCCTACTCTTACACAACATTGGGAACATGTAAGCATGGATCTTGTTTGTGAATTGCCCAAGGCCAGTGTATGGTTTGACTCTATTGTAGTCTTTTTCAACCAACTTACCAAAATGATTCATGTACGTTTTACCACCAAGGATGTGATTACTTGACAATTAGCTCAATTGTACTTAGATGCAATCTTTTCTCACCATGACTTGTCTTGAGTGCTAGTCATCAATAGAAGCATTCAATTCACTAGTTTGTTTTGGAGAACACTCTTTGGCATCTTCAAAACCAAATTGGCCATGTCTACAACTTACCATCCATAGCTTGATGGACAAACAAAGCAGGATAATCACACTATTGAGGACATGCTCTAAGAATTTACCTTGGATGAGCAAGAGAGTGTGACACCTTACTTCCATAGGTGGAATTTTCCTATACTAATTGAATGAATGCATCCATATAGGTCACAATATTCTTTATTATGTATGGAGAGCATCCTTTCACACATTTGAGTTTGATGAAGATCTGCCCGGTGGCTACCAAGGTTAACACGGTCAACACTTTTGTTTTTAGAATCCAACAAGGTATGGAGAACACCAAGCATAGGTTGAAGATTGCCCAAAATCAACAAAAATAGTATGTAGATGCACATTGTCAGCACATAGAGTTCAATGTTAGGGATCATGTTTTGGTTTTCCACAACCAAGCTTGCATTAGTTAGCCCTTGTAAGCTTAGACCTTGTTTTATTGGGCCCTT
Organism: Lunularia cruciata; assembly: GCA_948567375.1. Classification (NCBI taxonomy): domain Eukaryota; kingdom Viridiplantae; phylum Streptophyta; class Marchantiopsida; order Lunulariales; family Lunulariaceae; genus Lunularia; species Lunularia cruciata. The sequence goes on along the minus strand of OX419761.1, from coordinate 18,352,804 downwards.
TCCAGTCCTTTAACAAATTGGTACAATGGCCTATCACCTTGAGCTACCACCACATATGAAGATCCATCTAGTGTTCCATGTTTCATTACTACCTAGGTATGCACCCCAATTGCCACACTTTCCTTCCATACAAGAAATTTGACCTTGTCCAACACTCATGGATGGAACGGAGGAATGTGAAGTTGAACTCATTTTCCCAAAATGCATCCATGGTACTCGCTATCTACTTGTTGAATATCTTGTTCATTCAAAAAGATACCCACTATATGAGGCAACATGGGAGCTAGTAGGTTACTTGATCCATGCACCAGTGTTAGTGAAATATTTTGAGCAATAGCTTCACAACAAATACATTACAGCTTAAAAGAGGAAAGACATTAGCAAGACATATTATCTAAAGGTGAAATTCGGCTTGGTAACATCTAGAAGGACATTATATATGATAGACTAAGTAGATTAGATAGAGGTGTCACCAAAATTACTTCCACTAATAGGGTAGGAGCCAAAAAAAACCTTTAAAAACCTTAAAAACTTCAATGCCAATTTTGGAGGCCAAAACCAGAGGAATTATGCCTTGAGAATGAAAAGAAATAATCCTTATTTGAGAGAAAAGACTTGCTTTCTCCCCAATATAATTTTGAGCTCCTTATAGGAAGATTCTCTAAATATTCCCTCTTGTCAAACTTGTTTGACCAACTATATAGGACAAGAACTGACATATCACTAATCTATGCAACTAATCTAAGAGTGGAGCTTCCTAACATGTCACCAATCACTATATTTGATCCAAGGGTAGAGCTTCCTTTGAGGGAATCCTCTTTGTTATATAATAAAGACAAGGTGTTCCTTTGATGCATCAGACTATTGAGTGTGAAGCTTGATGTTTCTTCTCCTATATTTCTCTTGAAAGTTCTACCATCCTCAAAACATTACACATTATGAATATCTTTATATGCTAACCTCTTATCAATCTAACCTTACTCTGATACTTCTTGTTGTAACTTCACTCAATCAAGAATACCCACTCATTGTGATAACATAAGATATGTGTGGTTCACTTCTAGAATTGGAAGCTACATCCATGGCCAAACACTCTCAATCTGTTTTTATTGAAGCTTCTACACTCTTGTTATATCAGTTCATTTATTTTGACTCAGCAATCAAGTGCTTTGAGACACCTCTTAAAAACTCTCAACAATGAATGAGTAAACTCTCATAAGTTCTTTATAGTCTTCTTCTCATGTATCTCTTCTTCATTGTCCTATCTTAGTTTTCACAAAGACCTAAGTTAAACCCAAAATCTAGTTGTCTTAGCTACCATCTAGAAGATATTTCTACCATAGATCATGTAGATCACTTATTGTTAAATCCAATTATTTTTCATCTCTAAATAGAATATTAAAACATATTCAACATGCTCACCATCTAGTGTAAAATGTGGATGCCTTATGTGTTGTATGTAAAACCACATATGCATTGTTTTGGTAGCTCTAAATGCACTAGATATGGAAATCCTAGTTGTAGGTGGAGGTCCATGGTTAACTCTTCCAAAGCGAAGCAAAAATCTCAATCAAAAGAGAGGCGTAAAGCCAAGCACTATATCCTTTATCTCCAATGGATTTATAAATGCAAGGTTTGAAATCCATGTACAACTCTCACTCCCTTAGATTTCACACCAAGATTTTAATTTCAAGTAAGGGTTTTGGGCTCTCCTATAGGAGAAGATGACCTCTGCCAACACATCTCAAACTACACCCTTCAAAGGGTACATGATATCATTTGAGATGGAAGGAAAAAACACAAGGGAAATGCAATTGCAACCTCATGAAAAGTTGTGTAGTGCATTATGGCAAATAATAATCCTCCCAAGGGATCTCCATGGCATATGCTCTAAATAGATACCAATTGCATGAACTCCTTTGTAGCAATATGGTAGTTATATGTTAATAGTATCTCAATACCATAAAATGTATGCACAAAGTGGATCAAGGAAGGGATCTGATCCCTTGTCAAAAGTATAGCCCAAAACAAGGTTGGACAAGAAATAATATTGACAGCATTTGAGACATCCACTTGGACTACCACCCAATTAGGATGGATGTCCAATGAGGCTCTAATGCTCATAATGACCATCTTATAACTCCCAAAGTAGCCATTGCATATGGAATACAATAAAAAAGGAGCAATGAAGTTATAAACATATAATGCATGTAATTAAACACCATAAAACATCCTTAATAGCCAAGGAGAAAATATTGGAAATCTACTTTGATAGAGCAAGGAGAGAAGATGCATCAAACAAAAAAGCAACACCTAGAGGTATTAGAATCAAGGCAATGTATTAGCAAAAAGCAAAGAGAGGAGGGAAACTAGAATCTAGTATGTAATGAGAGAAACAATCACAAAACCAATCCCAAAGGCCCCTTGCCAAAAAACATGGAGATTGGAGTAAAGCAAGAGCAAAGAAGGACTCCCTAAGTAGTAGCTCATTTTCTAGATAGTAGTCATGGACAAAACAAGGAGGGTTATATGTGAGATATGGATGGAGAGTCTATAGAGCCAATAAAGTATCAATGAAGTAAGGGTGTTGGTTTCGAGGGTGATATTTTTTGGGTTGCTTGTTGTACTCCCCTGCTTTAACTAGCATTAAGGAATGATAGAGGCAATAGCTCCAAAGCATGGGGCTATAGGAGTCTATAATCCATCAAGCTATTACTTGGGATCAAATGGTATACTCTTCAATCAAACTAGCCAATCTTCCCTAGAAAACTAGTGAATCCAAGAGGCACTCTCATCAACAAGAAGCAGCAAAATCCATTGTGGAAAGATAGGTAATAGAGTCCAAGTAGAAACATCTCTCCTTTTCTCATATACCAAGATAGAACTTAAAATAAAGGAGAGCATGGAGCCTTCTAGATGTTGTAGGAACAATGGAATGCAAATAAAAGTACAAGGTTTCAAGAAAACTAGAAGGAAAGTTTAAATAGGATCTAGAGAGTGTAATCATGCATATGAGTCAGGTAGTGCTTGTAACAAGAGGATAGGAGTACAAAGAGGGTAGCATGGAGTAGGCAGAGATGTGCCTTCACCCCACTTTCATAAGCATCTAGCACATACCCAATGTCATGTGGTGGGAGGATGAGGAAAAAATGCGTTTATAGGTGCAAGATCTACATAAGAGAATCATCTTGGATAGGTTCTATCCTTAAGGAAGGTATAGGATGTGGTAAAGGGATGGAAATGACTCCATTAAGGTGAACCTTAATTGTTATGAGAGTGTGTTGAAAAATTAAACATTGAGATATACTCCCTAAGTACACATAAGGGGTATGAGGTGCTAGATCAGGAGCATTGCTTATAGTAGTCCCTTCAGCTCCCCGTGCCAAAGAATGAAATGGAGATATCATAAAATACTATCTTGGAAATACATCCCAACCTAAGGAGACAAAGAAACCCAATAAACAAAAATATGAAAGTGCCCAAAATTGATGCCATACGTCCAATGCCAAAAAAGAAGACGGAGGAATAACTTGCAAACACCTACAAATAGAAACAAATGATTCATGTGAAGAGAGTGTATCAGCTACCAAAGGAGATCTGCCTTCTTGCACACTCTAGTGCAAACATCACCTCAAAATTTCCACTTCTCACAAACCATGCCATCTCATCAAGGAAGACTTTGTTGTGACTATCATAAGGTGCAACTAAGACCTACTAGTGCCCATGCATGATGCCTACTTCTATCTCAAACAATTCCTCTGCTCCAAGAAACACCTTGCCATGTAGGAAGTACAAAGAGTTATCATTGAAATCAAGAAGTTGCCTTACTAATGGGTTGGTTACAATCCCAAATGCCTTACAAATAGATTCCACATAGGTGGGTCCTAAAGTGTGTGGTTTCTTCTGCTCTTGCTTCCCAAATTCACACTCCAATGTCCCTAGAGAAAAAAGTGTTTGGCAAGGGGTCAAATTTGTGGTCTTAATTATATACCCACATACTCTCAAAATTTTAATTCCCAAACATCTATCAATAAGTAGCCCGGATCATAATCATTGCCCGGATATGTAGCTCCTAGGTAGTGAATTCACTAATCTTGCATCCATGGTCTCAAAGTCACAAATCCTTAGATTGTATGCACTAATAATCAAATGTATGTACTACCAACATGCATCTTTGGTCACAAATTCACTAAACCCTCATCATGAAGCATAATCAATGGGATGTAATACCATCATATAGTGGCTCTAGGTCTTGGATGTCCTTATTTTGCCTCATTAGACTCTTCAAATCTTTAAGCTACACTAGTCACTCATCCATCAAGCATTAATCACTAATAATCACTAACCTTTGCCTTAGTTCAATGGTTCCAATTGCTAATTGGAGAAAAATCAATTTTCAAAGACTACAATCAATGTGCTTCTCATTCTTCTAGCTCTATGGATCTATTGGAATCCAATTGGATGTAATGCCATCATATAGTGGCTTTAGGTCTTGAATGTCCTTATTTTGCCTCAACATACTCTCTAAATCTTTCAAATACATTAATCACTCATCCATCAAGCATTAATCACTTAGTTTGTCTTAGTTCAATTGTTCTTGTTTCTAATTGGAGAACAATCAATTCTCAAAGAGTACAGTCAATGTCACTCACATTCTTCTAGCTCTAGAGATCTAATTAAAGGTTATGAGAAACTTCTAGAGCCATGTACAAAGTAATAATTGCAATCTATATACTTCTAATTAACCAACAAGTTTTATGGCAACGTTTCTCCACTAGTGTCGAGCATGTTGGACTCGACCCATGTTTATGGAACCACTTTAATCATTCTACACTCCAAATCTGAAATTGCTAGTGTTAAAGATTTTAGATCCAAATGCCAAAATTTATATTTCATATATCAATGCTACCTCTATCTATTCTATATGGAATGTTAATATATCTTCATATATTATTTATTTATAACATATATATATATATATATATATATATATATATATGAATGTCTCTTTTGGCAGATTTCTCATATAAACTTTATTGGAGCTTAGCCCCATTTTACCTTTTTTGTCTCACCCTTGTACGGCTTGATAGGTTCTTCTTATCCTTTGTGCTTTCTATGCGGTCACCATTTTCTCAATGTTACTTTTCAATTTTATAGGTATTTAAAGTGATTTTCTCTCATACTCTTGTAAAGAAGATAATAATATAGATAAAACCATAATATTTCAGCTCAAATGTATTTTCATCACTCATAGCATCCAATTGGGTTCCCTTAACTCAACTTGCTATTATGTGGTGAGTGGGTATGATATGCTCATCAGTTTCCAAATACTGATGAGCATATCACACCCACTCAAAATCTCTCCCACTCATAGCATTATTTTTGTATGTCAAAAAGTGGCACACCATAATAGGTAGACGAGCAAAACTATAGTAATATTCTTAGTTGCAACTCAATTTTATGCACAACTAGTCGATGCTTGTGTAGTATGTAGATAAAGTTTTGCAACATGACCTTTATACCTTCACAAGAGAGACAAGCCCTTATTGATATGCTTGCATATCTCTATTTTGATTAAATTTTGCAACATAAGCTTGATAATTTTACATTTCATAACATTGATAGATTTGTGTATTGATATGCAACAAGGAATTAATATAAATAAGGAAAGAAGTTGAAGTTTTATATAGAAGAAGTGTATGAAGATTGGAATAGTATACAATATTGGGTGCACCCAAAGAAGTACAAGAGCACTATAAGTTTTTCCCTAATTAATGTGGATCACATTAATTGAGGTCATAAATATCCAACTTCCTTTAATATAATTAATGCATATCATACGTAAAAAGTAAAATTTGAGATAGTAAGTGTAAATTTGCATTATATTAAGGTAAATGCTATTATTCTTATTTTTATTCAATGAAAAAAAAAGATCTTAAGGTGGTAATACAAACATACGTGTTTCAACAAGTATTGAATTTAGCGTTTAGTTATCTGAAAGTCAACATAAACTTATAAGAAGGAAGAAAATAGTTACATACATTCTTTAACTCAACAAATGAACCGTATCTATAATAAAACTTCATGAATGTTCTCATATTATTTGTATCAGTTTGAAACTGCTCTAATATTTTTGTTTAAGATTAAAAACTTGAATTTCTACCTTCAAATTAGTATTTCATCTAGATATATTCCCAGGGTTTCCATTAATATGGACCAACTAAATAAGAATAAATACGTAAACTTCTCTACTAATTGTGCAAAAGAGTGTAATTACCATATAAATAACATACAAAATTAACTAAAAACTTTTTTCACATATTTCTTTTTACTAACTAAAAACTTTTTTCCTTCTTTTTACCTTGACTAAAAACTTTTTTCACAGTTTATTCTTTTTGTGTAACTGGTAACTCTTTTTATTCTTACATAAACTTATCTTTCAAACCAAGAAAATATGTTTTTAAATATCAATTATAAATGATAGCCATCACTTATAGTTATAAGTAATCATTAATGAATTTTATGATATCAATTGATGATAATGGAAACGAAACACAAAGCAGCAACTATGCATTCATTTGAATATGATCTAATTCAATAGATATATTCATTATATCATATGAAAATTTACAAATAAAGAAATCTAATAATAAATATATATGGTACTTCAATCAAGAATCTATCGGGTAAAAAATCTCTATGAATTGCTTTTTGATTAACATAGTGTTTGTAAGGTTCTTTTTGAGCTATTTGGAATGTTGTAAGCCTTGTCTAGTTTTTTAGAAGTTATCAAACTAGAATTTAATAGTATATTTAATACATTTAATAAAATATGGATATCAAGGTAATCATTACTTATAATAAACTCACACATACATAGAATCTAACTACTTGAGCTTAATTATGAAAAATACTCTAAATATACCCAAGAGTATATATGTATATATAAATATAGCCTTGAGAAGAAAGAGAAAAGATGGAGTAATATTTGATATTCAAATAAAAATATATAATCTAAATACTTAAGAGCTGTATTGGATTTAAATCATGAGTATTTTACTGACAATATATTACTGTTATCTGCTAGATTGATTGGTTTAGTTCAAACTTTATAATAGAAGTAGAAAATTTAATCATAAAGATCTTACAAATTCAAATGAATCCCAAAATATTACTATTTATAGGCACTTTTTAACTTACTATTTCAAATAGGACAAATTTTCCTTCTCACTTGTATTAGTTTGTATCAATAAGAAATTTATAATATCTATAACAATCATTGATAGCAATTTATTTGTACAGATATATAATAATTACGAGAAAGTTAAACAGAAATGAATTCGATTTGATTCTTATGGTCTTACTTGTATCATTGTTAGGTAGATGATATGCATGTATTTACAACAAGAATCACTCTATAAATAAACCAAAGAAAAATCATATTAGTTGATTCTTTATTGTATGTCAAGTGTTTAGATCTTGTAACTTGCATAGTCATATTACTAAAAATAGATAGATCAATTAGTATGATAATAAGACATATTCTGTATTATCAAGTTGAAAATATTGAGGTTAATATATATATATATATATATATATATATATATATATATATATGATGTGTTCATTTCTAAGATATAACTAGAGTAGACACTTGTCATTAGCCATAAAACATAACATATTCTTTAACTCATGTGTCTATACTTACACTCAATTCTGATTAGTATCCACAAGTTTATACACAAGAGTAATTTTTACTTTTTTCTGAAAGAATGGATGGTTAGAATATGGTTTTTATTGTAAGACATTTGACATAAAGTTTACTTGTATTTGGTCATATTAATTTTTTAACTTAAGTATATTCTAGTTGGACTTTGTATTTATTGCCGTGAGAAACATTACATACCTTGCTAAATTATGCATAAAATTAAGTAATTAGGAATGATATGTATCTTTATATAGCAAAGAGTTACATGTACATTATCCAAATGGATATTTTAGTTCATATTATAAAGTGAAACTCCATTGGAGTTAAAATTGTAAACATAAATAACTAATTATAATATTAATTATTAATTAATGTAATAAATATTAATTTAACTTTAATATTTGCAAAACATTATTCAATTCAGTTTCAGGGAATTATTTATAGGATTTTGTTTTAAAAATTTCCAATAAATCCATATCTGAAATTGAGAAGATTAGCCTCGAATAATTAAATACCTTAAGGTATCAAGTACACAGTGTAAAGAAGATGTTGCATAATGAATTTGGTTATCTTAATAAGATTCTAGGTATGAACCTAAGTATACACGGGAGGTTGAAGGATGATAGAATCATGAATTTAAATCATAGAGTTTAGTATAAATGGTTTACTTAAGACATATATTTGTTAGTATCACAAATTTTCTGATCTTTGAGGATACAGAGGCAGAATGTGTTGATAAACCAGAATAAATTATGTTGTGAAGACAAAATAAAAGTTTAGTTAGTACTTAAATATACTTAGGATACGGTTTTAAGTTCAGGGTACAGGTCTAACAGTTGAGAAATCAAACTCAAGATGATAAATTATATTTATATATGGCTTTGATTTCACTTTTTGGACTTGAAGTCTATAATTGAGATTAATCTTCTACTAATCTGGATTTTAAACTAATTAGGTAGACATGGATATATATATATATATATATATATATATATATATATATATATATATATATATATATATATACATATAAAATTATTCTTCTACTTGTTTGAATCGCAAACTAGTTTGTGTCTGCCTTCATTCTCAAGTACATTAGTTCAGCCTCTATAATTGTAAAATGAGTATACTTTATATTCATTTTAAAAACTTCTATATTTGCATTCTATTTTCTATTATTTCATTAAATTCAAAATCAAAATAACCTTTTGACACCACATCAAACACTTCAAATTGATATTATGTAAAAATATATATTAAAACTTTACATATATGAATTTTTGGCTATATAATATTATTAGTGAAGTTGGACTCTAATGTTTTTAATAAGTATCTTTTGATACTTGAGTTGATGGATTAAATTTTTTTGATAATAAAATAGTTATCCAAGAGATATAATTAATTTCATTTCCCTGGATATTATATATATATATGATTATTTATGAATTTGCATCTTAAATGTGGTAAATGGTAGTTTCTGATGATTGAGCCTAACGATGTGAACTCCGTAATCAATGAGTGGTTTTTGTATATTTATTTGTTAATTAATGTAGAAAAATTAAATATAAGCTAACTTACAATGATTGTATATCAAGATTTTGCTGTATGGATTATAATACTAATATTGCAAAAATTCTATTTATAACAAGGATGATTGGTTCAATACAAATTTGATTCAAATGAATAATTTAATATTTTTTATCCATTCATTATTATCAAAAAATAAATGGTACTTGAAATTTAATTTACATTTCCTCAGTTATTGGGAACATCTATAGATGATTTCAATCTATTCACCATTGTCGCCTGCACATTTCTCTATCTTTAGTGAGTATTTTATGGATAAATGTTGGGTAGTATCTCTTAATAGCACTCAACTTATTGTCACACTTAAGTGAGTATTTTATTTATATATATTTCATACAACATCTCCATTTCACTCGAATCATAGCACAGTTAAGTGGGTATTTTATTGATAAACGTTTGCTGGTATCCCTTCATCTCACTCAAGTCATGGTCGCACTATATAGCTATAATGATCGTTATAGACCATAGAGAATATTTATAATTTCATCTTAATCTTTCAATTGAATAAGATAAAATATTTATTACATGCATTCTGTATCGTCTTCCTTACTTTTATCTTGAATTTTTACCCTGAATGTTTAACCTATCCACTGCAACAAATGAAGATAAGTCTGTGTTCTTTGTAATCTTGAATCCATGTATTTAATGAAAAATTTAAGTTTATATCTTGCCTTTATTGTCAAATATCAGATAAACCAAAAGAAGCAACAAAGTTCATATAAATTATTTATTAGATTTAATTTATAACCAAAAGATTAATTCTAGACTTTTCATGATAAACGATGAGAAATGAAAAAGACAGGAAATAGATCTATTCAAAGCTAAGTATTAAATATAATTTAATCTAATTCAAAATTTAAAGTCCAAGTTCAAATCTTATTCAAAAGGGGATCTTGATGATGGGGTCTTCCCATCCTTCATTTTTTCAAAGCGGTTGTCTTTGTCAAAAGAGGTAGAATTGGGGCTTGTAGGTTCCTTGTACGGCTTGATGGTGTCTTCCTTTTCGTGTTGTATGTGGTTACCTTCTCGTTAATCTTACTATTTCACCATCATGAGATAATTCAAATTGTCTTCACTCCTGTTGAAATTAGGTTGAATTCTGACGTTCAAATCATATTTTACTAATTTTGGCATGCATAGAATCGATTAACATATAGAGTTAGACCAAGAGGAGATATTCTTCATTTGATTCACTTTCATGAGCTAATGAGTAGGCTCTGCAGAACGGTAGAACGTAACTGAGTTTAAGTTTGCATGGAATTCTTCAAAGGTCTACATAGATGCCATGCCGTGTTCACTATTTCATCTATATATACTAGTGTCGAGCTCCTGGTATTAATTCGCGCGGAGTGGTTACAAGAGTACAGTAGTATTGAGATCTCTTTTTCTGTCCACTAGTCCGGTTTGGAGTTTAAGACCAACCGAAAGCAACCTTGTTCTGCATGACAGACTTCAGCGGCGCAAAAGAGACCGGACAGACTAGAATCTGCGAGTCACGTTGTGGGACGCTGCCGTTGACTACAGCCCTCGTCAACGAGTCCCGAGAGGCGGCTTTCACTACTACACTGAGACCACCAGTTCGTCTTCGCAGTACTTGCGCACGAGGCCCTGGACTCTGAGGTCTTGCCCTGTTTGCCTTACCTTTCTCGGTAGAAGAGAGGTTCACAGTTTTTTAGCGACTGTTGCTATCAGAGAGCACTTGTGCATGGAACTCGTGCTACCCACCGTGGAGGCGCTAAGTTTTAGAGGCGAATCTCCAGCGACCATCAGAGACAGCTTTTTCGTCTGCATGCGTCTGGAGTAGTTAGGGTCTGAAGAGAACAGCAATCCCCGGTGAAGCAACAGAAATGAGCTTGTTCCAGTTACATTTTATCTTTTAACAACGGATGTAAGGAAAACACCACATATTCTCTACGTGAAAGGCTCCACATCGACGTAGGAGGGCCCAGGTGACCTACAGGTTATGAATCAGAATCTTGCGAGAGGGATTTGAGGCGCCACCTAGAATATGAGGGACAACGGGATATATGCTGGGAACGTAATTGTGTTTGGGTTAGTAGCTATAATATAGTATAGTTTTAAGGGCTCTGTCCACTAATGCTCTATTTGGCTTATTGGTGTCTCTTTTACTGTATAGAGTCTGATATAGAAACCTTACACACTCTATACAATAAGTTTTAGAAACCTGACATACAAATGTACTCTGATTCATTATTTTGCACTTGACAGGGCCTGTTGATTAAACTGGCACACAAGGTATATCAGAATTTTTTTTCCTACTTTTAATTGCACTGCTGACGTAAAAGTCCTTACTAAAGAGTAAAGTAAAAAATCCATATATTAATTGAATTGGTATATAAGCTTTACCACAATCAATAGTTTCCTACTTTTTATTGCACTGTTGGCATAAAAGATCCTTATCAAAAAACAATGCAAAAAAATTTGTTAATTGAATTAGTACATTAGCTTTCCGTAATTTCCTATTGCGCTGTGGATCATTACATGTCCTCACTATTACAATGTCATATAGAAACACTTTTGTATCGAGTTAGTATATAAGCTTTGTGAGATAAAAAGTCCTACTTGTAATTTACTGTTTGACGTAGAAAGTCCTCACTACATTTGGATATAAAAGCATCTTGCAAACAAAGACGACATGAAATAACCGCAAAACAGCGAGAAAACTATTGTTGCTTTCGAGACTACAATAGAGTGGGGACAAGAATTGTGCTAGTTCGACAAACACGAAGGATGCGAAGACCCCATCAGGCCGTACAAGGTAGAGACATTGAACAGCGTGGGATTGTATAGATTTAGGAATCATACGGACAACTTTCTATTTCCCGTTATAAATCCTGTCACATTTGAAACGTATAGTACTAAACCATATACCAGGTGAGAGAAAAACGCGATCACGCGTGAAAACAAGAGGGATGGAAAGACCCATCAAACCGTATAAGGAAAAGATGTGGGGTATAATGGGGCTAAGCCCCACTAGTATTGGAAAGAAGAAGAATCTGCCCTACATAGTAGATACGCTTCCTGCAGTGAGATGTAAAAGACATCCACTCCTCTGCCCCCTTACTAAACTAGTTACTAAATTACATTACTAAACTCCTCTGCCCCATTACTAAACATTACTCATATAGGCTCTATTGGGGCTTAGCCCCATGTTATCTTTTTTTCTCTCCCTTGTCTTGTACGGCTTGATGGGGTCTTCCCATCCTTCGTTTTTCTTACGCAGTCGCCTTCTTCTCAATTACTAAACTAGCGATGTAAGGGTTGTAAGTTTACCTCCTTTCCCTAACACGCGAGCCCCGACCTGGTACCGAAATAGCCCTTTACATGTCCAAACAATTAACTTAAAGCAGTGAGATGTGTAAAATTCGGATATCTTATACATGCATTTGAGGCTGAATTTACCAAACCAATAGAAAAGGATAGACAAAAGAATTTTTTGCGCAAATTTCCACCAATATATGACTCAAGATTGTTGAAGGTAGTACATTTTAGAATTAGAAATCGCAAAGTGATTGAACTCGTTTTTTGAAACCAATGAAAAGTCAAATATCTATATATATTTCTTCTAATGGAAGTAACGAATTAATGTAGCGATGAACATTCTTATGAATCATCCAAACTGTTAGCTGCATAATCAGCAACCACACGGAAAGACCCTAAATAACTCATCAAGGAACCTTTCTTTTGATAATCTTCCTTTAAGTTAACGGATACATATGGTCATATCTTATATTTTACGGATTCGGAGACACGATATTCAAATAAAGTAGAGGTCTGAAGGTCTCGCACGGAGTTCAGTTTACCGTCCATTATAACAAAGTGAACTTATCTTCTGAATTGCATGGTTCTCCTCTCTTAAAAGAAAGAAATTTCTACATTGCTACAGATTCATACCTATAACTCAGGACATCAAAACGGACTCCTTGAGTAACTATATTATTCTTTTATTTCCTATAAACTCACACAGATATCGTTTGCGTATCTTCTTGGAGTATGCAAAAAGAGTTTGCCCTCTACAATTAACTATTAGAGTGGACCTGACCTGAGTTAACATCGATGATTTACTATCCCCTTGTAAGGAGGGAAGTCTACTACAGTATACATATACGGAGATCTAAGCTTAGTACGACAACTATGGTAACTGATCGCCTTACACTTCCGAAGCTATATTTCGCGTTGATATTTTCCGGCAGACATATACCGCACGTATTTGTACAAGGAGTGGTTGGCAGGAGACGCCAATCACGTCCTGCACACTGGATTAAATGAAGGATTATTCCTGCGACGCACATCACATTTTGCGGATGGATAAAATTAAGCATCATCCTGCAACGCAAATCACATCTTGCGGACTGGATTTGAGTGAAGCATTAATCGTGCGGATAATGAGGCTGGTCACTTGACGTGGAGGTAATCATGGTACGCAAATGAAAATAACGTCTACGAGGATCGCCTTCGGCGGCGCGACGAGATTGAAGAAGTGGAAGTGCTCCAGATCCCCAACCATGGCGACCATCGTTCACTCTCAACTACCGCTGTTGTCCCACTCGCGAATCGCGACGTCACGTCGACGACCTTTTGACCGGGGGGTATAAGAATAGTAACAACCATGTGGGGAACTAGCGCCGCACTTGCGCGACCCACCGCGACGATCTTCCCCTTTTAACCGTAGCGACCAGGTTCGAGAGACCATGGCAACCGGTGGACTGTTGACGAGGGTGAGCCGGGGGAAGGGAACATTCTGAATGACAACAGTGGACGTCATATACACCGTCGGATATCGTAGTTTAACGGTAGAGATTTCGTACTAGATGAGCGTGGTTGTGAGTTAGTCAATGGAGCGAGGGAGCATGAGGACTTCGTTGTCGTCACCAGGAGCTTCAGGTGAGCAAGAGAGAGAGAATGGTGATGGATGTGGTTCTTAAAAGCGGATTGAAACTCGAGATCGAGGTTGTGCATGCCCTGTGCCAATTGCGGTGTACGGAACTCCCCTTGGTTGATAGCGAGTTAGTAAGCTTTGCTTTCATGTGCGGTTTTTCCTCATATGCTCTGATTGACTCACATGTGCAGCTCACGCGAGGGGCAGAGATAGAGATGTTGGTGTTGGTGGTAATTTGATGTGAAGATCCGATCTGTTCACGTCCTTTTCTCACGACGGGAGAGGGAGAGGTCTGTACGAAGGCTTTGGGACGAGGACGAGGAGATTATGAGAGAATGGGAGTTGATTGTAGGGGGCATGGCGTAAATTGGCATTTGAAGATAGAGTGGTGTCAAGTTTGGTGTTAGCAGGACTGACAAGGGAGAAATTATCTGGCGCACATCTGACGATGTTTCTGTGGAGATTGATTGACAAGAAGGCAGAGTTTTTGAGTCTGTGTGTTTCTCAGACAGAGTGCTCCGGAGATACTCATTGTTTTGGTCATTGATGAGGGAGGACGATAAAGGTTGCCGTCAAAGATCTTGAATTTAAGTGCGGCGTTGATGAGCTGTAGCTAAAATTTCAGAATTTGTGCGGAGCCTTCCTTCTACACAGGGTACGCATAGAGGTTAAAAGGTCAGAGACTTCTCAGGGCTGAAAGTCTGGAATATTTTAACAGCTCCAGCAAAATTTTGACCGTTGGCTTCTGAAACGTCGGGGCTGGATCTCGTCGTTATTCGCATTGGGAGCAAATTATAGCAACAGGCATCGCCGAGCTTTTCTCTCGTCGAGTCAAGGCGTGAGATTTCGTTCTGACTGCGGAAGTGATATCTGTAATGTGGACTGTTGTCAGTCGCTGACGGCCCGAATCGGCCAACTGTTTTACGAATGTAAGAAGTGTAGTAGCTACCTCAGAAATCCCCGATATGTCTCTCCCGCAATGTTTAATGATGTGTGCACAAGAAAGAGCTACATAAGAAAACAGTGGAGCACCGGAGAGCGTTCTGTTTGTGGAGAGGGCAGATCAGAGACCTTCTTCTGTTGTATCTCACACCCCTCTGTCTCTTGATCGCTCGTGGAAAAGTCGTGATAAGCGCCTGCTGCTGTTCGCTCATGCTTGGTTGAATGTCTAAATAAACTAGTCGATGAACTGTTTTGGTTGGGTTTGACGTCTTGGCCGAAAGATTGTCGGAAGAGGACTTTCCGTTTCGATAAGAATTTGTGAAGTAGAGAAAAAAGCATCCTTTGGAAATCTCTTTTGAAACTTCAACATACTCGATGTTCTGTTCTTATCGCTGCCATTTGCATTGTCTATCCGTCAGGAACGTCTGTGTTCATTATAATTGTGATGTCTCGTATGCTATATTTGTGGTGTATGGATGGAGTTAGAAATTGTATAGCTACAAGCTGTGGTCCGCAGAACAATCTGATTGGTCGCTAATGTGGATATGTATGCGCCTGCAGTCGGACCAGCTCCTGTCATAACCATGTCGTACTCTTCAATGTGGTCATACTGCGCTGGCCCTGCCAGGCTTCCCGACGAATCATGGGCAACACATGAAGTGGCAAAGGCGTACTTTCTCCTCACGGAACCATGCTCCCAGAGAGTGGTTTCGTTTTTGGTCAACTGTGTCTTCTTGATCATCGTAGGCGTTTTGGCAGCGATTAAGCTATGGGGAGTGCGGCGTAGAAGAAAAGAGAGTAAGCTGCAGAATGGCAGCAGTTATCCTAAAACTGAGCTTATGGTAACCGGAGTTGGTAAAAGCTACAGGGTCACCGTGGCTCTCACAGGGCTTGCCTGTGTGGTATACTTCTTTGCTGCTGCCTGGCGGTTTTGGGTTGTGTTCGTCAGTAACTGGGAGGATCCCACTATATTGGAATTCACTTTTGCTGCCATTCAGTTCGTCAGTTGGTTCATCTTCGCTGCCGTGGTTGCTCATGAAAAACTGTTTGCTGCCAAGAAGCACGCTTCTGTTCTGCGACTTTGGTGGTCTACGTTGTTTTGCCTCTCCATCTGGCCCCTATTCTCTGCGCTTGTCCAATTTGCGACGAAATCTAGCCCTTACGATCCAACTTCGTTAGATGACGTTATTGCTCTCGTTATTTTCCCTGTCACCTCGTTTTTGCTGGTGATCAGTATCAAAGGAGATACAGGTCTAATCATCGAAGAAGTAAATCGAGACTTGATCGATCCTCTCATAGACACTGACGGGGACGGGATACCGGATGCCGCATACCATGTCACCGACTACGCAGAGGCAGATTTCCGGAGTAGGGCAGCCTGGTTATGGATGAACCCTCTACTCAGAAAAGGAGCAGAAAATCCTCTCAAGCTCGAGGATGTTCCTCACGTGGCACCTGATGACTGCGCTGAGAGGTTGTATGATCTGTTCACTTCAAAGTGGTCCGAAGAGTTCACTGAGCATCCTGTGCGCTTGGCTCTTCTCAGGAGCTTCTGGCCAAAGTTGTCGTTAATAGGCAGTTTAGCGTTTCTGAGGCTGGCTGTCATGTATATTGGTCCTCTTCTTATTCAACGTTTTGTTGATTTTGCCTCTGGCGCTGGTTCTTCCCCATACGAAGGGTACTATTTGACAGGCATTTTATTTCTCGCCACCGTCATACAGGTGTTATCTGCCCATCACTACAATTTTCAGAGCAACAGGTTGGGAATGCTTGTCCGTGCCTCTCTTATAACATCCCTCTACCACAAGGGTTTGCGCCTCTCGAATTCTGCACGACAAGATCATGGATTGGGGCAGATTGTATCCTACATGTCAGTCGACGTGCAACAGCTTGGTGATGTTGTCATACAGCTGCACAACATGTGGATGCTGCCTATGCAGATTATGGTTGCCCTGATGATTCTATACTCCGTTGTAGGAATTGCCATGCTAGCAGGTTTAACAACCATGGTGCTTCTGGTTGTTGCAACGATGAGTACCTCGAGGTACCAGAAAGGCTATCTCGCTTCCCTCGCCAAAATGAGAGATTCTAGACTGAAAGCTTTAACCGAGGCACTCAACAACATGAAGATTATCAAACTTCAGTCATGGGACGAACACTTTCGTCATCGAGTGGAGAGCTTTAGAGATTCTGAATATGGTTGGTTGGTCAAGTATTGGGTCTCGCTTTCCTACAATATTGCCCTACTATGGATGTCGCCATCCGTGGTTTCTGTGGTAACATTCGGGTTGTGTGTGGTGCTCGGCATCGAGCTAACACCGGGGAGAGTATTCACAGCCACTGCAACCTTCAGGATCTTGATGGAACCAGTACGCCTCTTTCCTCAAGCTCTTATTGCAATATCACAAGCCCTGGTTTCACTTGATCGACTGGACAAGTACATGATCAGCAAGGAGCTGGACTTGAGTATTGTGGAGAGACTTCCACCCGGCGAAGAAATTGCTGTGACGGTAGATGGAGGAAGTTTCCGTTGGGATGACGAAAGCCCCAAGCCAACTTTGGCTGACATTAACATCACGGCCAAGCAAGGTTCTCTACTCGCAATTGTCGGCATGGTTGGATCGGGAAAGTCCTCCTTGCTTTCATCGATACTGGGGGAAATGCCCAAGTTGTCTGGCACGGTAAACTCTTCGTTTTTTTTCTCTTCTGCACGATTCGTACCGTTAGACTACTCCCTGGTAGATTATGAACGCTTCTCTTCAACGTGGAATTTTGGCTTTATATGAGACTTATGCACCTTTTTTGGAGTCTTGACGAGGAGGTTATAGGGTAGTACAATTTCAGTAGTTTCTCAAACTGCAATAGTGCTTCTAATCGACTTGATATATGGAAATTCTAATACTGTGAGGTAGCTACTATAACACTGTACTGAGCAACACTCTATGATTGCATTCATGCTTCTTCACCAGGGTGGAATCTTACAGTCATTCGTGGGTGTAGATCCCCCGTTCATTGAACTGCTTTTGCACACCACTGGTTATATACCAGTCATCTGATCTAGCGACTGGATATTCTTTGACTTGCATTTTATAAGATTGTGCTTCTCGATTGACGTTACAGGTGAAAATAAGTGGGAGCTCAGCGTATGTTGCTCAGAATTCCTGGATTCAGAGTGGCACTATTGAGGACAATATTCTCTTCGGCCTCGCCATGAATAGAGCTAGGTACGAGGAAACTATACGTGTTTGCTCACTGGAGACAGATTTGAGACTCATGGATAATGGCGATCAAACAGAGATTGGAGATCGAGGCATAAACTTGAGCGGAGGGCAGAAACAGCGAATTCAGCTGGCTCGAGCTGTCTACCAAGACTGTGATGTCTACCTGCTGGACGATATATTCAGTGCAGTGGATGCTCACACAGGTTCCGCACTTTTTAAGGTGCGCTTTGAAGAAACACATATAAATCTTTTATGGGTCTACTGTATGCATCCGCACGACATTCGTTAAGTACCTTAGCGGTCTAGAGATGCTAGTACGGGAAGCTGTGCTGTCTCGGGGAGTTGCCACCTAGAATCCGCGTAACCTTGTTCTGTGAATGCGTCCGCAGCAATGCATTCGAGGCGTACTGAGATCCAAGACCGTTTTGTTGGTGACACACCAAGTTGAGTTCCTTCATGGAGCTGATCAAATCCTCGTAAGTTCTTGGCATTTGATCATTACGCATGTCAAACACTGAACAGGTCTTTTGAATGCTTGTAAACTAGGAAAACATGTATCTAGTGTGATGTAGAGATTGATGTTAGAAATTTGTAGACTCGCGAAGATGCTCTCTTTAGTAGCTGTGCTGGTGCGGTGTCTGAGGATGTTTGGCAAGAGGTCGTGTTCAGAGCCTAGAATTCGGTGATCGACGAAGGCACACGCAGGAGCTAAAGGCATGTCGGGCACGGCATGTTTAGGAAGCGATCTTGCCATGGGCGTGGCATGCTTCATTAGGACCTATGGTGATATCATGTCCAGGAAATTTTGGCAGGAGTTCTTGCTCAACAACTGTTTAATCATATGTCATGTTGCACGAAATCCTACCTGAATATCTGGAGGTTTTTGCAGGTTATGCGCGACGGCAAGATTGTTCAAGCAGGCAAGTATGATGAGATTCTTCAAGAAGGAACCGATTTCGAGGCTCTAGTTGCTGCTCATGTTGATGCGTTGGAGAAGGTTGCAGCTGACAGGAACGACGAGTCTTCGGACGATATCTTTGTAGAGGGAAGCTCAACGCTGCCAATTGCCCCTAAGAAAGATTTTGACAGGCAACTGTCAAGTCCTAAACTTGTGACAGAAATACAAAAGGTGAAGAGCGAAAATAAGAAATTTGTTCCAAAGTTAGTTGAGGAAGAACAGAGAGGAGTCGGACGTGTTGCATGGACTTACTACCGGATGTACGGGACAAAAGCATTTGGATGGTCAGCTGTTATTGGTTTGCTTGGTCTCCAAACCATGTGGCAGGGGCTGTTAGTATGTGGTGACTACTGGCTGGCTTTCGAAACTTCCGATGCCCATCGTCCCAAATTTCATCGAGGACTCTTTATTGGTGTTTACGCCTTGTTTGCTTTTGGAAGCTGGGTGGCCGTGTGTGGTCGAACTGCATTAGGAACTGCCGTCGGTCTCAAAACTGCTCAGAAATTTTTCAGCAGCATGATACGCAGCATTTTCAGAGCTCCAATGGCCTTCTTTGATACTACACCATCTGGAAGAATTTTAAGCAGGGTAATACGATGTTACGATGTTAATCACTTTTCACGGTTTTCTCTCTGTGCATTTCTAACACTCACGGTTACGCATATGTCATATATATAGGTTAGAGCTCTCTCTTGTTACAAAATTATTATCTTGAATTTTCAATGTGCACATTTATGTTGTGTTGTGCCAGACCAATTTACGGGACTTTAACTTTAATCGCGAACTTTTGAATGTACAGTCCTCCACAGATCAGACAACGCTGGATCTTGTACTAGCATTTCAATTTGGAGCAATCCTAGGGGTTCTCTTCTCCACTTTGGGAATATTATTCGTCATGATTCAAGTGACCCCGCCGATATTCGTCGTCATATTTGCCTTAAGTTACATTTTCTTTGTATGTCAGGTACGACACGTTTGAAAGCTACCGCGAGTAAGATGTTCCTGTGAACAAGCTTTTAAAACATTTCGGACTTGTTTTCATCGTGTTCTTTATGAAGATTAGGATGCCTGGCTATAAAGAGCTGTAAAAAGATGAAACTGATATTAGTCCAGTTAGAAGCAAGTGCCTAGCTTGAGGAGATGCTAAAGTACTTCTACTTCCCGGTTTTGTGATCTCTGGTTGGCATACCAAGAGCAACAAGGGTCTTGCTCATGAAAATATTGGTCAATTCTGTGCAGGCCTATTTTATTCCCACATCCAGGGAGTTGACAAGGATGGACGCCATCACTAAGGCACCAGTTATTGATCACTTCTCGGGAACAGTTGCTGGATGCACAACTATTCGCTGCTTCGAGAAACAGGAGCAGTTTTGTAAAACCAATTTTGAGAGAGTAAATAGCAACATACGAATGGACTTCCACAACAATGCAGCCAATGAATGGCTTGGCTTCCGGCTGGAGATGATTGGAACTGCTGTTCTGTGTGTCTCAGCTCTGCTCCTTGTAACGCTTCCTAAGAACTGGGTCAATCCTGGTAATATCTTGCGGTTTCTTTTCATCGCTCTATTTTACTGCTTTTTACGAATACGGTGATTCAGGATCTTACAATTGCGGAGGGTTCATCTCGTGACTCATCTATAGCTTGTTTGTCCAGATCTGGTTGGGCTTTCTTTATCGTACGGGTTCGCACTCAACCTGAGCCTCTACTGGCTCGTTATGACGATTTGTCAAGTTGAAAACAAGATGGTGGCAGTTGAACGAATTAGCCAGTACTCTGACCTTCCAAGCGAGGCGCCTCTGATTGTTGAAGGCAGCCGCCCACCCTCAGCTTGGCCCCAGGAGGGCACCATTATGTTGCAAGATTTGAAGGTACTTAGAGCCTTCACCGATTTGCTGCAACCTCTGGATCAAGTTTTCTAACCTTGCTCCTGTCCCTGATCCCACACTTTCCGACTTATCCTTTTCCTCTTCTATCTTGGTACTCATGTTCCTTGCCTGAGTTTTATTCTTTGCATGGCTACGGGGAATAAAATCTGTGTCACTGACACTGACCAATGTTGCATTTATCATTTCAGCTACGATACCGACCCAACACTCCATTGGTGCTTAAAGGCCTGAGCTTGACCATTCGGGGTGGGGAGAAAGTGGGTGTCGTTGGGAGGACTGGTAGTGGGAAGTCAACTCTCCTCCAAGCTCTTTTTAGATTAGTTGAGCCAGCGTCGGGACGAATTATTGTTGACGGAATTGATATAGGAACACTTGGCCTCATTGATCTTCGATCCAAGTTGGCGATCATTCCTCAGGAGCCGACCTTATTTGAGGGTACCGTCCGAACGAACATTGATCCCCTGGGGCTTCACAGCGATGACCAGATTTGGGAGGTAAGTTCTAAATCACAAAACCTTAATTCAGTGTGAGAACCACCTACACCTGTTCTTCTATGTCCATGTGCTCAGTGCAGTGTTGCATAGAATATGGAGGTACGCTTTATAGTCAGCAATGCCAATGTTCTGGCACCTATGGCGGTGAAGTCGAAATGTTTCCGAGTGATAAGCATCAGAAGGTCTACGAAGCACCTGGTCTAAGATTGTCTAGTGTGAGTTCAACTTAAACTTGACTGGATGTATTCTGTGCAGAGTCTTATCAAGTGTCAGTTGGCTCACATCGTGCAAGAGAAGCCTGAAAGATTGGACTTCAAAGGTTTTATACTTCACCATTGAAACTATCTACTAGTCCGTACAGACTATCAGTCTTTTCATTCCTAGTTAGACGTAGTGACCTTCAGAGGACTACTACACTGGATGGTGGGAATTAGAAGCTAAGCTACTAGACTGTACGTCACCTTGTCTGTGAACTCCGATACGACATGTTTGTTTTCATAATCATTGTACCTCCTGCAGTGGTGGATGATGGAGACAACTGGAGCGTTGGCCAGAAACAACTCTTTTGCCTAGGAAGAGCCATCCTGAAACGTAGCCGTATATTATTCCTTGATGAAGCAACTGCGTCTGTGGACTCGCAAACGGATGCCGTGATACAAAGAACCGTTAGAGAGGAATTTGCATCAAGCACAGTCATCAGCATTGCCCATCGGATTCCGAGTGTCATGGATAGTGACAAAGTACTTGTCTTAGATGCTGGTATGTACTCTACTTGTGATCTCTCAGCTACTCTCAAACTTGCAAAATCTATTTCATCTTCTTTTAAAATTACGACTAGTTCCTTGTTCTGAGCATTAGGTGAACACGCACAGCTAGTTTATGAGAAAATTCAGGTCCTCATATTTGTTGTACGGAACTTTCAAGGTGCTAACTAGCCGCACAAATATAGTTTCAAGCTACCTCTAACAATATCGGTGCATCCGGGTACAGGTCATGTTCAGGAGTACGACAGTCCTGCCAAACTGCAGCAAAGGCCACAGTCCTTGTTTGCGGCCCTTGTTCGAGAGTACGCAGCGCGAGCTGAAACAAATCAGTAGCCTCTTGTCCATTGTGTAAGGAACTAAGTACAAGGCCAAAGGGCCAAAGCACTGGAGCAGAATGGTGCCCGACGTTATTAGAACAGAGCTTGTAGATCCAAATCAAACCAACTGAGTTCTTTATCTGCAAGAGGGTGTATGGATAATCAGTCTAGGAAGTCAGTGATTTTTTGCTCGTGGGTCCTGCAACAAGACACTGTGGAGATTTTACTTTCGACATCCTGTAAATCGGGATTTTCTCTCTTCAGAGTGATTGTGCTGAACCTACCTCACCCTACAGCACAAGGAAGTCGTGGTGGGAGAGGGAGACTGTAGTCTTGCACGACATGAATGGACAACTGGATTGTGTCCAACTCACAACTATGTATTAGAAAACCTTCTGAATACTGATAGATTCCTGATAGAGTGATAGCTTTAGTATGTATCCCGAAGTCCTTGGAAATATTTTAGAGTCAGAAGCTGTAGCTAGTCATTCGTCTTGAATCCTTGCCTTCAGTCTTGTAAAGTATTCCTCTGATTTTGTATACGCGTCACAAGAGGATAATGGCTGGAAGATTTGCGCTGCAAACTTTGGGGATGCAATAGTTCTTTAATCTTTGCTGGTGAAAGCCAAAGGCCGATAAGCCGAATGGGATTATACGGTCACTGCGGAAGAGGATAACATCCCTAAGTAGTAGTTTCCTCAGGGTTGATGTGAATTTGAGATTGACGAGTCAGTCGATGTGGTTGCTATCATCTCAGTTACCTGGTCGATTGGGGTTTGTGTTTGAGATCTGGACGTTCGCTCTTCACTGAGGACAACTGTTCTTCTTGCACTCTTTTCCTGTAAGCTTTGTAATATTCTTCCCGTTGGAGAAGCGGTATCAATGAGCAGCAACTTCTCCAGTTTGCGGGAAACTTGCAATAGACCATCCCATGCATTTTCTTTCAATGAAAAGAGTGCAGCAAGCACTCTCTCCTATGGTATAACACTATATGAGGGTTAAAAGAAGAAGCAGGTGTTCCAACGCGCCCGGTTCTTACTCTTCACAACGTTCATGGCTTTGAAGACAACTGTTCTTCTCGCTCTCTTTTCCTGTAAGTTTTGTAATATTCTTCCCGTTGGATAAGCGAGCGGTAACAACGAGCAGCAACTTCTCCAGTTTTCTTATAAGACCATCCCATGCAATTTCTTTTAAAGAAAAGAGTGTTGCAAGCACTCTCTCCTATGGTTAAATATGGGTAAATATGAGGGTTAAGAAAAGAAGCAGTTCTTACTCTGCACAACGTCCATGGCCTTGAGGACGACTGTTCTCTCTTTTTTCCTGTAAGATTTGCAATTTTCTTCCCGTCGGATAAGCGGTATCAATGAGCAGCAACTTCTCCAGTTTGCGGGAAACTTGCGTATAAACCATCCCAAGCATTTTCTTTTAAGGAAAAGAGCACACAGCACAACTCTCTCCTATGAACAAAAAAGGAGCAGGTGTTCCAACGCGCCGGTCTTTACTCTGCACAACGATCATGGCTTTCGGGTTTTTTACAATCTTTGACTGTTCCAATCCCCCCCCGGGGCCCCGGGGTATTCCTCAATACAAATCTCACACCTCCATTGCACAGTATATCCTCACATGCGCATCACACAGCAGGTCTCTGAACCCCAAAGCGCGGTCTTTTCTCTCTCTCATGGAGAGCCGGCAGAGCGGGTTATAACCCACCCCCCCAACTCCCAACTGGGCAGAGACCACACAGGACGGGTTTCTTGAGATCACACACACCTTGCACGTGCAGGCAGGCAGGTAGCGCTTTCTTCACGCTTCCACGCAGACCCAACCGGTCCGACAAACCATAACAGGTTCTTAACCTCCTCACGTCAGAGTGCCACACACAGACCTAAACACACTCAGGCAGACCGCAGCCTATCGCGCCTGGTGTTCTGTCTGTCTCTCCCGGACCTCCACACACAGGCAGAGACACACCGTCTCTACGCCTGGCGTCCCTGTCCGCTTCCCGACACCACTACCAGGCAAGGGTGGAACCGTTCCAGACGACGACGAGCACAGATGATGCGTTGCTCCAACAGAGCCACCAGCACTAAGTCGCAGCCACAGATGTTTTTGTGACTGAAACTTTCAGGACACCCGCTACTATACCACTCCGAGCAAGTGTATATGTAGCCCTGTTTTCAACTTAGTCTGTCTTCATGGGTTCTTCAGGGGTGTGTACGTGGCAACTCCTGCGTACCTATCGCTGAGGAGACGTAAGTATTGGAAGTAATGGTTTGCCGGCGTTCATGTCTTGGCCCTACAATTCCGACAAACAACGATCCTGGCTAGGACATCGCCGATCAGCGTATAGATGGAGATAGTGTTGAGGTGATCCTTGTTCAATGCTGGAAATAAAATTTAGAGATGTCAGCACCTCCAATGAGATATTAACAGCTTTGGAGAACTCTGCTTTTATTAGAAGATTGAATGTGTTATTTATTAGAGACCAAATGGTCATTCCTTTCTACAACTATTACGTTCAAGAATCCCGAAGATCAGGTATGCTGCCTGAGGACTAATTACTTTCTAAGTACCTACTGTAGCTCATAAGTCTTCCACTCAGTTAAATCATAGAGGCCTCCTGTGTTTTAGTGCAAAATTGTCGAACTCCCGGGCTTAGGCATCGGCCATTTCAATCTCGACGGCAGGCAAGTTCCATATGTCCTCCTCGGTTCCGGCTTTGACCACGGTGGTTCTGGGCAGTGCTGGTTGAGGTTAAGGAGATCAAATTTGAGTATGGAGGGTTGGATCCAGGGTTAGCATTCAACTAATTTGGCATCTAAAGGTATGAAATCATCTCTATATTCAAGAGCAGTCATGCAGAAAGCCAATTACTGTAATTACAAAATTTCATGAGTAGGATATTGAGTTGTCCTCCAGAGGCATGACCTTCTTTTTGACCTCTATGCCGACTATGTATTAGCTCTCTTTGTATCTCCGGAGTGACCTGCATAGACAGATAGCTCATAATTAGAACAAGAATCGAGTTTGCACTTTCACCAGGGTCATTCGATTGGAGAAGATAGTTGTATCGATGGATATTTAGATATTTCATAAAGCTCAAATGATCAGCACATCAAGGAAATTCTGTCCTTCACCAAGACATTATAGGTTGCACTTCAGTCAGTAGATTTGGCAACTGTACCATGTAATGCTTATGAGCTCGCATCAACTTCTTCAACTTCTCTTTGTCCTCCTCACTCAGCTCATTTTTATACCTGCAGGAGTACACGACAGCGCATCGTGTATTAGGACCCTGTGTGATGTCTGCAGCTACGAACAGCATAACCAGAGCATATTCACATTCAGGGGAGCTCTAATAGAGGTTCAAGAAGTCCTTACCTTTGTACAAATGTCAGCAAACACTGATGCCAGATCACAGGAAGTTCTCTTTCATCATCGATAAACCGGGCAAAATGAGCAACCATAGCATCCAGCACACGGTACGGTAGGGCATACTTCTTGTCCATCAAAAGCTTCATGAAATAACTGTTGCACGCAAAAAGGTATTAGAACGCGCAATCTAGTCCCGACGACTTTAACAAGACAAAAAGACGAGGCTGACGGTAAGAGATTTAGCAGGTATACCTGTTAGTGCCGCAGTACTCCATCTCGGCAATTTTCATGAGGGCCACACTGGAGGAAGAAAGCACGAGCTAACTCAGACCATTTCAAGAGTAGTGCGAGAGGCAGCCGGTCAAAACGGAGTTACCAATAGATGAGAGAAGATGCTCATGATATCACATCACTACTCAGACATCAATGAAACAAAAGATAGGTGCGCCCCTGGATGACGTACACATTATGTAGAGATGCATGAGGCTGTTGCGGATTATAAGAGGCAATGTAAGACTAAAGGTAAGGATTGAGCACCAAGGTGGTAGTTTTCTACTATACCTTGAGTGGAGAACAGGTATGGACACCTTCTGGATAACACTTCCGATGATCACAGCTTCTCGCAAATTACAAGTTCGAGACTAAACCAAACAGCAAAATATACACCCTATCAGAATCTCAAGAAGAACAAATGTTTCGGTTTTAGAAGTTTCAAAAAAAGTAACACTTCAGGAGGTTGCAAAACTGAATTTTATACAATACAGACATCTTTGTGCTTGTGAAACTATACCTGGCAAAGAGGTAGGAGAATGCCTTTGTAAAAAGCAGAGGGCTTATAAACAGCCTTCTTCAAAGCTTGGTAAAGGGCAAAGTGTAGTCGCTTGTGTTCGTTAATATCCTGACGCAACCTTGGTAGCAGGACTAGATTGTAAAATCTTTGAGCCATGCGGGCATTCAAGTTCGAAGCAAAGAGCCGAGTTGCTTGATACATCGCATTCCCGGACCATTTCTCTGGTTCCGTAATATACAGCACTTCTTCCCAGTTGGAAAGGGATGGGACGATCTTGAAAGCTTTAGGGACCTTCCCAGCTCTGAATCTGCTTAAAAGTTTACCTACACTGCAGGATGCAATACCGTAAGTCACAACTTTTCAAGACTCTCCAGGCAATATGGTTTGGCAATCAGCGTCCTTTGCGACTGAAGGTCAATATGAGGGATAAACCCAGAACTGATTTGTAAGCCACATCTAGTGACCAATGAGCAGTTGATTATTGGTCGCCTACTACGACTAAAAAATCCAAAATCGTCACATAAAGCTTTAGAGTTGACACCTTAAAGGCTTAACCTCTAAACCTTACTTTATCTAAAAGGAAGGATCTTACCCTTTGAACACCTCCACAATTTTTTCGTCGATTCCGGGTATGTTCCTCTCGCCTGAATGACAGAAATGTGAGACTGGGTATAAGAAGCAAATGTCTGTAAAAGGTTGCGATACCTGATGGCCTTACTCTCTCGTCAACTCTGGTTCAGTGGACTACATTACATTTAGCACTTACTTATCATAACCAAGGCGACCTCAAACAAGCTTGCATTCGTGAGAAGATATATAAACTCTCGAAAATCTGACCTTCGGGATCACTACTCGAAATGCCTGCGTCCTTCTCCTTAATTCGCTCCATAATCATATCAGCTAAAGTGCGCTGAGGTCCGGCGTCACTTGCCATAAACATAGACATAATCCTTTCATCTTCTTCCGTAACTTCCTGCAAGCCAACCAAGGGTCCTCATTAGCCTACGTCTTAGTCTAAACAAGTGAAGAAATAGTACGGCATGTGCACTGGCATAGAAACAAACAAAAGACTTAACAACTAAGGATTACACATTTCGACATTCAGAAAATCCAAACTAGATACAAAGGAATCCAGAAATACATTCTACATAGAACAAACCTCAAATTCTTCTTGGGGATATTCACTATCAGAAAATCCTCCGTCCTCTTCATCCTCGTCACTGTCTTCCTTGACAATTTCCTTCTCGACGGTGACACTGTTGAACGCTCTACGGGCCGCGGCAACCCCAGTTTCCTCGTCTCTGTATGGATAACAAAACACACAATTTTAATCTTCTATCATGGTTTCCAAGAACTGAAGGCAGAATACGTTCGTAATACATAAACCCCGTCTTCTGCAGGCGAAGCAAATTCTAGGGCACTTACTTCTCATCATCAATCTCTTCTTGTTGACGCCGTGCCTCGGCTAAGATTTTGTTGCTGATACCGGGACTTACGTACTGCAGGGATACAAATTCATTAGAAGTTCCTTCACTCAGTCTCAATCAACTTATCAAAGTTTATCAATTTTATTGCGCTTCAACTCCGTTACAGACTTCATGGAGTTTTTACAGACGAAGATCAAACTGCCTTCTTTACGGCATGCGTTTGATTACAGTCATTCAGGTGACTTTAAAAACTTTTCATGTGTACGATAATTGTGGCCACGCTTCTACTCTTTTTTGGTATCAGCGACATACTAACTGCACGAAGTCTAATCTCTGCAGAACTTTCAAGCCTGGAAGTTGTTTGTTCTGTGTCTTAAACGGGAAAAGCAGCCACTGTTTCCCAAGTTTCGAGGATATAGAAGTTGGGCTACAGATCGGCCCAAAAGGTGATCCTTCCTGAGATATTCTGTCCTGGAAAGTGCCATTGATGGTCCAAGGCCTACTAAGCACCGACCAGCTAGCTATCCAGCCCTTCTACCAAGCATTGTCCTATTGTTGCTTTGGTGCGGTGAAACTTCAAATAATTCGCAGGTCTTGCTATGACAACAGAGGTACTGCTCTTTTGCATGGTAGCCACAAGTGAACTTCACTTTCTTGGCGAGATGACAGCGGGAATGCTCCCAACTACATATCCATAATTCTCGTCCCAATAACCTGGGGAAGTGACCAGCCAATACTCCCCAATCTTTCGCGCAAGGCAGAGGCTTTTCAAGATAGTTTACAGCCACCGTGATAAACAACAAGAACCTTCTACCACTCGAACGCCAGGAATTGCCAGCAGCTGATTTTTCGGGATAGACCAAAATTTCTTATCCCAAAGCAGCGAGGTTGCTGTAACAAGACGGAAGCGAAGGACATGAAGAATCAAAACAATTTATGGAAATAAAGAGACAGAAGAAACAGAATAAGATAGCACAAACCTCTTCTTGCTCCTGCAATCTGCGAGCTTTCGTCAATCGATTCCTGGGGGGCGCCTCCTTTGTATCATCCATTTGGTCCGCCAGAGAAAACTTGTGCTTATCAGAAGCAGCTGAATCCTTCCGCTTCTTCCTCTGCTCCTTCGGAGCCCTCTGCTTCACCTCACCAGCCATATCTCCACCTTCCACCTCAGATTTACTCTACACCAAAACGCTCCCAAATTCCCCAGTCCGCTCAAACAAAGATTCCACAATCCCTTAAACGTGAATTCCTGCGAATAGGCTCTCCCTCTCGTCAATTTCGTGCAGAAATCTAAACTAGCTGTGGAGTAATTGGCAACTGCGCTGCGGCTGCCCCACAGGGTTGGGGTCAGAACTCCAATCCTCACTGGGAACTCCTCCTCCTGTAACTCCTGACTAGACCTGAACTAGCCAGTGGTCGGTATCTTCACCACCTATATCAGGTCAATCCTAACGAGAAATGGGCACTCGTCCGTAACTTCACCTCCTAAAATAGGTTGATTACTCACCAACCCCAGCTCCGTTCTCCTCCGTTACATGCCGTAGCTGGGATGGAAGCATGATGCTTCCGGCCGGACGCATTCTGGGGCATTTCCGGGCACGATGTGTGCTGAAACTAGGGTTAGGGTTCTAGGCCAGTTGGGAGGAAGTCGCAATTTGCGTGAGTGGTACACGGCATTATGACGGATTTGATGGGCTCTCAGGGGGGTTTTAGTGGCCACAGGTTGAGGTTTAGTGGTGGACCTCGAGATCTTAGAGGTTTTGGTGTAACTACAGTGAGGTCGAATCCGAACCCACATTTTAAATTGAACGAAAATGTCAGTGGATTTGATTGCCATGAATTCGACCTCAATTTGGTGGGGAAATTGAACACGAGTTTCCGGACACTACCTTATAACTTCCTCTGGATGTGGAAAGCCTTTTATCGGGACAGCAGCAATGTAATCTGCTGCTTGAGAATACGGACTTGGGGGCAGTCACAGCGGAATTCATGAAACGGCCCCCGCTCCAGTTCTTGATCATTGTCACGTGTAATTTTTACCAAATCTTTTAAGGTTGTATCGGAGGAGATCGTCTCCTCCGTTGGTTTTTATGACAGGCAGTGCCGATGTTCACGGCTGAAGCGCGTTTCCCGATTGACTTTGTTCATGGTGCAGACTCTCCAGGTCGTTGACGAAACTGGGTCAAAGTTGAGCTCCTTGGTGCCTTAGGGAGGGCGAGGATAGGATTCAGTTTTTTGTGACACTGACAATTAGAGGAAGGTTACAGGTCTCCTTTTGATTTTGAATAATGTCTACAAAAGATCATTAGGGTAGTCATGGGAGCTTTAACAGCAAGGACGATGGAGGGAGATTCAGAAGCTCGAGCGGCTTCCAACCAGGCTCGATTGCAGAAAATCCTTTTGAGCTGGGATTTTTACCGTCTCCTGTCGTTAGCCAAGGTAACTGTTAATCGCTACCGAATTCTGCTTTAGTGCCAGTACAATCATTCTAAACTTACAAGGACATCTGTGAGGTTATGAGACTGCATCCTTCTCCTCGTCTACTTGTCCCCCACTATGACTATCATCTAATTTATGGACTTTAAGCCGTTTGTTTGAGCTTGCAAGAGAAGAAGGACGATTTTTGTTGCAAAAGTCAGAATTCGAAGGGAACTTTCTGCAGATAAAGCAGAAGAAAAGAAAGCGTGGGGATCACGATGCTGAGGATGAAGACTACCCTGAGGGAGCTCTGAAGCTTAGGTCTGTGCCAAACAAGTTCAAAGATCTCGAAGAGTATCTATCTGTTTTTGAAGCACTGCTCCTGGAAGAATGCCGTGCGCAGATCATAAGAGGAGAAGAAGAAGGAGGTGAGCCACATCTCCTTCAGAGTCGATTTTGACCTTGTTCTATTATTTTGACCTTTTTGAGATGAGAACCTTTCCAGCTGTTTGTTAGGCCTTATTAACAAGGACTGCCGTTTTGAAACTCACAAGAATCTTATAGCTTCGTTCTGACACGCAGGTGGTACACAATGCCACATGGCTGGGCTTGCAACTTGGGAGAAGGCGAACGAGTTCTACTTCATGCGGTTAGCAGTTCCCGCCGATGTGGTGGACGATTTCACGGAGAATGATCTCATGCTACTTAGTAAAGAGAAGGTCAGCCGGGAAACAAACCTTGCCAAGTGATAAATTCCAAGCATAATTGGGGTACTCCAATTTCCTTGGATACTCGAATCTTTATTTATCTATGCTGCAAGCTATGTATGGACGAAATACGCTGACCATGTTGAGTTGGACGCAGCCGCTTGGAGGAGAAAAGCTTCCTACTACATATGCATTTGGATGTGTGGAGGGAAGAGAAGGTGCGCAAACTCTCAGAGTTCGCATGCACCTGGATGCGGAGACCAGCGAAAAAGAGGGATTGACGATAGTTCCAACTGCAGCTGCATTGCGTTTGAGACAAGCCTTACAAGGACCTACTTCCGCATGGTATATTATGAAGGTATGGAGTCATGGACTGGAAGATGCCTCTCAAAGCGAAGGTTGAAACCTGACTTCCTTTCTCAGCTCTATTAACAGCTCTGTTAAAGCAGTTCGGGTTGTGCTCAGATATCTCTCGTCTAAAATTACCGGCTGGTTGGGACTATATTCTTAATTTCGGCCAATGGACTTATTCAATTCCACTTTTACTCTGCAGCTGTGCAATATGTCCACCATTCTGCGAGAGTATAGTGCACTTCGGTCTGTGGGTTCACTTCCGTTTGTAGATGTCATTCTTTCGGCGGAAGATGCTGCTAAGGATGGCACTCAGACGGCTAAGACCACATCAACACCTCCAGCAGATCTGGGTCACTGGAACATTCCAGTACCTTTGAAAGACTATTTAGAAGGAGGGCACAATTCATCTCAAATGCAAGCTATACAGGTCAGTACAGATCTCCCGTTCCTCGAACGACTTTGTCCTCGGTTCTCAGTATACAGGTCAGTACTAATCTGAATGTATTAGAGATCCAGTTTTACAGTATAACCAGCTCTCTGACTCTATCTGTGCAACACAGTTCGTGGACAGCTTCCCGCGAAAGAGGGACTCAATTCAAAGATAAGACTCAATAAGATCATTTCTCTGGTCTAAGTAACTAAAGGTCTTTGCTGATTTCTGCAGGCAGGGTTGACTCGAAAGCCGCTGGTGCTTATTCAGGTAATATTCGGAGTCACATTATAGTTGCGTAGTGATCCTTTGGACGTTATATTTATAACGGCTTCTGCTCCCATTGCTCAAATACATTTCTAACTTTCAATGTGGGAATATCTTGGTGCTCATAGTAGGTACTCGTCTTGATTCTTGTTCGATTACTTACCTCTACAGATTTGTGAAAGTCTTTTTCAGAATGGTGTTAAGCAAAATGATCTTGATTGTGACAGGGACCTCCAGGAACAGGCAAGACACAAACTATTCTTGGCCTTCTCAGTGTGATTCTACACTCAACACCAGCAAAACTTCCATCTAAGTACTGTACTTCTTCAAGCCTGAAATTTCCCACTTTTGTCTGTGCTATCTATACAGTACGTAATGTTAGACAAATTGGAGTAGCGCAAAGTTGACGGTTTATGCCTCGAAGGTTTAGTGTGGTGTACTTCTGAACCATTTGTATCTTTGCAGATATGGAGATATCAACATTGCAGCGAGGCCTGAGCTTCTTTTTGATGAAAAGTAACCACATTCACTTCTAAGTGTATATATATACATATTATGCCTTTGCTTCAAGTTACATTCGATGCATTCTCCCTTATGGATTTCTCACTATTCTAGCATTGTCAATTCTGTACATTTTGCTTATCGATCATTTGCACCTCATGAGTTCTGGATAACCCGTTCTCAGAACGGCATCTGTTCTCACATACCTATATATATATATATATATATCTCTCTCTATAGATACCTATATATCTCTATATATATCTTTGCTAGCCCTTGCTTTCCACACTTCCACTTCTGTTCTTTTTGACATTCCCACTCCTTTTGAGTGGCACTTTAGGGGAGCAACCGAGTTTGCCTTGGCACTCATGAGTTTTCGAGCAGAAACTCGGTATGAGGGGTACTGACAATTGCTCAGCTACTTCGGCACTGCGTGAGACACTGATGAAGTCTCAGGTGTTTTCATGAAGGTTTACTATGGCCATCTTCTGCTTCCCTTTGCTGTTTAGCGTCTCAGGACTCAAGCGTCCATAGTGCTTGTTGTGATATACTTTATATCCTGTCCTTTTTCGCTTTGCTCTCATTACCCTGTTACACTTCGACAGGTTTCTGCAGCCACACCATCCTATAGCTCTCACATTGTTCCACTCCTCCATTCCCCAGCTAATTCCCTCCCTATAATTCATCCTTCGCTCTTTGCCTGATTCACAGGACCTCTGGTGTATACAGTGATCCTACCAGACTACAGCCCACGTTTTTTATTTTTATTGTTCACGCACTGCTTACTGGCAGTCTTTTACATAGTGTTACCTATTTCTCGCAGTTGTTTGCATCGAGTTCTCGATTTCATGGTGGTTTACTAGTCTGTTAGCCATATGTTATTGTCAATTTATTTCAATTATGCGTTTGCTTCAAGTTATATTTGATGCATTCTACATTGTGGATTTTTCACTATTCTAGCATTGTGAATCATGTACATCTTGCTTACCGATCATTTACACTTCATGAGTTCTGGATAACCCGTTCCCAGAACGGCTTCTGTTCTGGGAACGGCTTCTGTTCTTGTATACCAATATATATATCTCTATTGACGCTTCACTCCTTCTAAGCCTGGAGACCATCCACTCTCTTCCCCTTCGCTCCAACTCACATTTGTTGTTTTGTTTCATGGTTCCTATACATGTCTTCTGTCCAGTCTGCGAATTTCAGTTCTCTTGATTGGTTTAGTTTTGACTCGTGGGTCTTCAATTACAGCTTGTCTATTTCGCTACATGCTCTACTTAGCGCTGATCGATTACATGATGTGTATATATTCTCTACTGCAATTGATCAGGATATAGTGATATTTCGTTTGTCCTTAACCTTGCATTTAATCTGTTAGATTCTTTACATCCTTTAGGGTTTCATTTCTCATCTCGATTTGCACATATCATGTTCACATTTCATATGCACACAATTTGCACGGAATGAGTTCTGGATCCTCCGTTCTTCGAACGGCTTCTGCTCTCATGTCTGCATATATCTCTATTGGGTTGTTTACGAGGATTGTGTATTCGCATGCTGATTCTGTCTTCCGTTACTTAATATTACTTAATTACGATGTTTATGTATGTATATGCTATATAGCAACAGTCTCCGTTATGTACGCCGCGGACGGAATGTATCTTGCCTTCCTGTTTGTAACTTGTTTATATTGGCAGTTATTCATCTTATTCTGGACGCTTTGTGTCCAAAATGCTTTTCCATCATTATAGTGTCGTGTGATTTGTTGCAGACTCACGAACTGGATTAAGGCATCCCCGTGGCTTGGAAATGGAGTCAATCCACGTGATTTAATTATGCCAGAAGATGGCGATGATGGATACTTTAGTGCTTCTCATAACGCATTTGTAAGCGTCCTTGAGCTACATCCCCATGCAAACCAGATCTTAACTTAGGACATCTCGACACGGAACCGTGTCTGAAGAAAATACCTCTCTAACTAACTGGGTACTGATGCACACAGAGACCAGAGAAGGTCGGGGCAAAACAGAAGTTGCATGCTCATGTTCTTGTATGTGCTCCTTCCAACTCGGCTTTGGATGAGATTGTCTTGCGACTACTGCGTACAGGTCTTTTTTACTTTTACCTTCTCTTTATGTTCACCTTCTCTCAACGTACTTGGCCTTTTCCACAACTCGCGTTATACGAGCAATGGCTTTTCTTCATTACTACTTGGTCTTCCCAAATAATGACCATCATGTAGAAGTGGGACATTTTAGGTTTGAGAGACGAGAAAGGGATGATGTACACACCCAACATTGTCCGTGTGGGACTGAATGCTCACCACTCTGTGCAATCCGTCACTATGGACACGCTGGTAAGTTCTTTGCCTGGAAGCGCAGAACGTTGTGAATGGTGTTTACTTTCTAGATAATCAAGATTGAAACTAATGTGATCTTTTCAGGTTCAACACCGGCTCAACAGTACCGAAAGATCAGCTGTATCAGCGGGACCTCGGGCTAGTGCTGGAATGGAGCGCGACCGGATCAGAATCCAAATATTAGATGAAGCAGCCATTGTGCGTATGATTTCCTTCACCAGAATTACTGCAAGTTGGAACGTCGGATAGAAGATGCTTGAGCAATAGTGATCAGTTTACTTGGAAAGTCTTCTGATTATTCAAGGTCGCTGAAACTCGGATGGAGTTAGGTCTGCTCTACATTGAGTTTCAGTGGAGCTGGTGTCTTCAAGCGAATGAACAGAGGGTTTGATGTGGTTGTCATCGATGAAGCCGCACAAGCTGTAAGCGCTTGTCCTCCTGATACAAGCCTGGTCTAACAATGTTTTGTTTTAGCTCTGCTGTGTATGCCGGATCTTGTCATATAAAGTAGATACTGTAGAAATGGAATTGATCAAGTTACTCAGACAGATTTTGAACGCACGAGTTGTAATAATCGATCTATTCTGCTGCAGGTGGAACCATCAACAATGGTTCCTCTGATGCATGGATGCCGACAAGCATTTCTGGTACGTCTTTAAACTATACCCGTTGTCTACTGCTCTTTGCTCGATGTTTCTCTGTTTCATGGTCTTCCCGACTTTCTATTTCAGATGCCTAATCGGTCGTGTCTTGCTTTGTCACATGATGTATACTAGTTCTCTGCAGATGCTACTTATGATATGTTTCAATTATGTCTTTACTTTGGCTTACCTTCGTATTGTTAGTTTGAGTTAATTTCCATTTCCTTAGATGCAATTCATTTCGATTTGCATACGTTCATACTTGCATTTGGAATGCACTTCATGTGCACTTAGTGGTTTCTGATCCCCCGTTCTTCGATCGACTTCTGCTCTCATTTCCTACATACCCGTTCTGCGAACGGCTTATGCTTCAATTACTCGTATATTTCTTGTGTGGTTGGGGTACTTTACGTAGTTTATTGCCTACTCTATATCGAAATTGGGGATAATCTAGTTTTGAGCCATTGCCTTCTGGGCATGCCCCAAGTTGAATTCTGAAGGACAGATAGTACGTTTATGTACAGGTCGGAGATCCAATTCAGTTACCAGCTACTGTACTCTCTACCAGTGCAGTTCAGCATGGGTAAGTCAGTGTTCGATTAAGTGTTCGAGTTTGAATAAAGGTTCCTTCTATCTCAGAGTGGATATCGACATGTAGTGTAACAAAACATGTTGGCATATGCTGTTCAACTCTACATCAACTGCACATATGCTCTATGTTGACGATCTCTACGATTAGTCCGGTCAGACGTGGGTATAGAACCGGGATGTTTACAACGGGTTCTGTATTCCATTACACAATATGTTGACATCCGCTCCTCTCCCACTTCGCTCCCCCACCCATCCTCCACTAAAGCTATGGTTTTCCTACTCGCTCTATGTTTTCTTTTCCCTTCGGATTGGATCTTCCTACTCGCTCGATGATTCTCCTCTGCTTTCGGTTTCAGATGCTTACTGTGTTGCTGTTCCAAAGGGCTGTCCTTTTCCTCACTACATGATGTATACTATTTCACTTATGAAATGTATCGATTTCCTTTCCGTTTCTATCACTTCCGCCTGTCTTTATGCATTCCTCGCGTAGATTAACTTTAGTTCAAATTGCATGCGTACAAATTGCATGCTTGCATTTCATTTGCACTTCATATGCACGTTCTCGGTTCTCTACTAAGTGGGTTCTGGATCCTGCGTTCTTCGAGCGGCCTCTGCTCCCGTCGCTGACGATCTTTACTGGGTTACTGTCATATGTCACAGTCAGTCAGTCCTGTCAGACGTGGGTATGGAACCGGGTTGTTTACAACGGATTCTGTATTCCATTGCTCAAATATGTTGAGGTCATGTGTAACATAACCTCAGCTTTATACATTACGCTATAAGTTAAGTTTATTTCGGCACCCCGCGGCACCGATAGTCGGGTGTGCTTACGTGCAGGCTTACTATGACAGTCTGACTGCTTCCTGTAGTGTCGAGTGTTTCGGGGCTCATGTGTTCTTAGTGCATGATGCGGTCTACACTATCATGTCCCATCCTGTTCTGGATCTCCCGTTCCTCGAACGGCTTCTGTCCTCATGTCCTATATCCTGTCCCATCCTGTTGCCTAGGCACTCATGAGTTTTCGAACAGAAACTCGGTACAAAGGGTGCTGACATTCGCTCAGCTACTTCAGCAATGCGTTGGGCACTGATGAAGTCGTACATGCTTTCGTGAAGGCGTGAAGAGCCGCCTTCTGCTTCCTTCTGCTGTTTAGCGTTCTAGGACTTCTGCGTTCATGGGGCATGTTGTGATATACCCATGTCCTGTTTCCGCTTTTCAGAGGCATGTTACTGGTATATAGGTTTTACTCTACACATGTTTCCAGGTTAGGTTTATTTGCGCTATCTTTCGATCAGATGTTCGCTATTTTGCAATCTTTACCTATCTCGTATACTTTGCATAACTCGCATCTCATTTGCATTTAATGAGTTCTGGATCTCCCCGTTCCTCGAACGGCAGAAGTCCTCATTTCTCTATATCCAGTCCTCTTGGCACTCATGAGCTTTCGAACAGAAACTTGGTACGAGGGGTACTGGCATTCACCCAGCTACTTCGGCACTGCGTTTGGCACTGATGAAGTCGTTTGTGCTTTCATGGAGGCGTACTATGACCGCCTTTATCCAGTCCTGTAACGCTTCGCTCTACTTCCCTCGTTCTCTGAGCGATTTCATACTTTTGGGCTGACTCACCGATCTTCCACGACTTTCGATTTCCTAGCTGCTGCAATGATTTTCGACTTCTGTCTATCTGAATCTTTCTCGTCTGGCTCGTCAAGTCGATTTATTTCTCTACATACACTATTGTTCTGTTTCTGCTTTTCCGATGCATGTTACTGGTATACAGGTATTACTTTTGATATGTTTATTTATGCTTTCATTCGATCAGATGTTCTCTATCTTCTATACTTTACATATCTTGCATCTCAGTTGCATTCAATGAGTTCTGGATCTCCCATTCCTCGACTTCTGTCCTCATTTCCCAATATCATGTTTACATGATATGAGCAAATGTGATATTCACATGTCATACATGTCACAAATGTGATGCATGATATGTCATATTGACGTTCCTCGAAAGGCTTCTGTCCTCATATATCCATATCATGTTTGCATTTCATCTGCACTTCATATGCATTTAATGAGTTCTGGATCCTCCCTTCGAAGAACGGCTTCTGCTCTCATGTCCTCATATCCTGTCCGATCACATGGGACAGGGCTCCCGCCTCCACAGCGCATGTAGTGATATACTCTATATCCAGTCCCTTATATACATTACATATCTTGCATCTCATTCGCATTCAATGAGTTCTGGATCTCCTGTTTATCGAACGGCTTCTGTCCTCATTTCTCTATATCCAGTCCCTTAACGCCTCGCTCGTATTCCCCCATTTTCTCGGAACAGCTCTTCGGCTACTCTTATGGTCTTCAATTCACAATTCGTTCCGCGATATCTCTACGAGTCCTTTGCTGCTCGTTATCATGCATGGTTTAGTTGCAGGTTTTTATCTTCTGTTCATCTCTCACGTCGGTGCTTACCTTTCTTTCGATCTATCGTGTTGCTCCACATTTCCAGTCCTCTCCATGCGTTGATTACCCCTTTTCGTTTACACACGTTGATTACAGTTTCTCTGTAGGAATTTTAGCTTCGGATCAATTTTTGATGTCGTCGCTTGATTTAATTCCGTTCTGCACGTTACATTTCATCTCCTTTCCGCATGTTCCTTCACAGTTTATTTTCTGTTAATTTGATTATTTCATTGCCATTATACGTGCACTTCATATGCACTCGTTGAGTCTAGATCTCCCGTCCATCGAACGGCTTCTGTTCTCATCTCTCATATCCTGTCCCATCACATATCGATTTGCACAATATCATGTTTACATTCCATCTGCATTTCATATGCATTAATGAGTTCTGGAATCCCGTTCTTCTAACGGCTACTGCTCTCATCTCCCAATATCCTGTCCCATCACACTTCGCTCCAATTTACCATTCTACTTACTTTTTCCTCGAGTTCTCCTTGTTTTCCCCTTTCTTCGTGCTTAACCGCTTCATTGGGCACGCTCGTTTTTCTTGAATGACTGTAGTCATCGTGAACTGTGTATACGGTTCATGAAGCCGTCAATTTTTCTTTCTGTTTTATATCGAATTCGTTCTTCCATGTTCTTGTTGTTGGATGGAATCATTGAAGTATTTACTTTTTACTTGTCCCGTAACAATTCCACTGTCTTTACTTACTTCTCTAGCAGTTTTGCTTGCATCTCTTCGAGCTTACTTGCATGCTTGCATCGCTTCTTGATTGCATATGCATGTGTTTAGTCCAGTCCTAAGTGGGTTCTGGATCACCCGTTCCATGAACGGCTTCTGTGCGTATTCCTCCAATAAGTTTAATTGATTTAGATTAGGTTCCACTCTGTCTTTGCTTACTTACCTCGCCTTTCTTGGTTGCATATGCATGCGTCAAGTCCGGTCATAAGTGTGTCGGGATCACCCATTCCATGAACGGCTTCTGCTCCCATTACTCCAATGCATTGAGTTCACTCTTACACTTCGCTCCACCTCAGCCATCCTCCACTAAAGCTATGTTTTCCAACTCGCTCTATACTTTCCCTTTGCTTCCGAGTGGATCTTCCTACTAGCTCGATGATTCTCCTCTGCTTTCAGTTTCAGATGCTTCCTCTGTTTCTACCCCAGAAGGTTGTCTTGATTCTCTACATGATGCATACTAGTTCACTGCCGATGCTACTTAGGCACATTCCGTTCCTGCTTTCTATCAATTCCGCTTATCTTCCGTTGTGTATTTCCTTGCTTAGGTTAGCTTCACTTCAATTCATTTGCATACGTTCATGCTTGCATTTCATTACTTCCATATGCATGGTCTTGGTTCCCTACTAAGTGCGTTCTGGATCCCCCGTTCTTCCAACGGCTTCTGCTCCCGTCGCTCAAATATGTTGAGTTCATTTATAACATATTCATACCCATTTCCGACAGATACGGGACGAGCCTATTCAAACGTTTCCAACAAGCTGGATATCCTGTGCAAATGCTTAACACTCAGTACCGAATGCATCCGCAGGTACAAACAAACCCAAATTGTTGTGTTGTTTCTTCTGCACTAGTCAATGCCACACAGCACTAAATACGAGTTTGTTTTCTTTCTACTTCCGTGTTCCTGTGAAGTTCTTTAACATGGTGATAGTGTATTGTGCACTCATGGAGATTCGTGAGTTCCCCTCTAAGGAGTTCTATCACGAGGCCTTAGTAGATGGGATTGAAGTCGAGCAACAAACAACGCGTCCTTGGCATGAGCATCGCTGCTTCGGGCCTTTTGCCTTCCTGGATATCGCAGGACAGGAAAGTCAACCTCCTGGCAGTGGTTCGTGGGTCAATCAAGATGAAGCAGATCTCGTCCTTGTCCTCTACAAGTGTCTGGCTGGCAAGTATCCATCATTGAGAGATGGCCCCCATGTAGCCGTCATATCTCCCTATAAGCAACAAGTGAAGCTGATAAGGGAAATGTTCCGCGATTCTATCGGTGTAGAAGCTACGAAGTTAATTGACATCAACACTGTAGACGGTTTTCAGGTAAAGATGTTTTTACTGCATGGGAAGTTTCTTGTTGCTGACCTAGCCTTTTTACACATCTTTGGTAGAAAATTGTTGGATGGCTTTTGGAGTATCGGCTCTCTCTCCGGTCCTGAACTTAGAGTCTCCAGGGACATCGTGTGACATGGTTGAGTGAAGTCAGGGTAATAAGTAGGCGTCGTCTAAACTCAAAACCCAAAATTTCAGATCAAGATTCACCTATATCGTTTTCTTAATTTGCGGATATGATCGGATTTTTTCAGGGAAGAGAAAAGGATATTGCTATTTTCTCCTG
Organism: Lunularia cruciata; assembly: GCA_948567375.1. Lineage (NCBI taxonomy): Eukaryota > Viridiplantae > Streptophyta > Marchantiopsida > Lunulariales > Lunulariaceae > Lunularia > Lunularia cruciata. The sequence continues at coordinate 18,311,344 of OX419761.1, read as the reverse complement.
CGTGCGCGCCAACCCAAAAGGTGGCATTGGGTTTGTTTCAGATTATCGGCGAATGAATGTGGGGTTGACACGGGCACGAGCTTCTATGCTGGTACGTTCTATACTGCAAAAAACCAAGTTCAGCTGCAGCCAGGAGGAAGATATCAGAACCATACACTGACTTATGAATCTGCTATACAGGTGGTGGGCTGTTCTGCTGCTTTGAAACAAGACAAGCACTGGAACAACTTGATATCTAGCGCTGAGGAACGCCGTCGGTTATTAAAGGTTGTGAAGCCTTATCACACTCTTTTTAGCGATCAGAGTCTGGAAGCTATGAAGAAGCTCGATGAAGAAGAGCTTCAACACAATCTTCTACAAGCTGAGAGAAAAGCAGAGGAAAGGAAGCTCGCTGAACAACAACGACCAAAGGCAGCAGATGTCGAAATGAATGACACCGAGGATTATTTTGAAGAGGAGGCAGAAGAAATTGGAGTGAACTTTGGAGACTTCGATGAAGAAGCTGAAGACATCTGAGGAACGACAGTGAAATCTAATCCACTGTGAGCCACCCAGAACTTTTGAGTCATGTAACTTAATCTAGCCTGCAAAATTTGTCATCTGAGTCTCAAAGTGAAACGGCACTCAATGTGAGAGAAGACACCCTATCTGGGGAAGCCCTTCAATCAGGAATTTACATCAGGTACATCACTGTTCTATTTTCTTCTGAGCTTCATTACTGTGTGATGTGGAGCAGCCACTTATGAGTTTCTTGGTAGGAAAGAGGACTCTGGTCGCTCTCAGAAACTTCTGACAGAGCTAAAGTCTGCGGGAGGTAGGATTTGTTGGCTGCTTCCAACACGGTTTCCGCTGTCACTCATATGATATCAACCCACAACTTGCATGTACAGGTCCACTCATCATGCCATGGAGATGGACAAACACGGTTACCGAGGAGAAACCTAGAATCACAGTCGGTGATAAATTCCTGAACTGCTGGTCGAGAAGATAATAAATGCTTGATAAGATCGGCATTGTCGGTATGTTGAATTAATTTCCACGCAGGATGAAATAGTATCAGTCTGTCCTTCAAACTTCACGGCATGGGTAAATCATCTGAGTTCCATGCATATTTTCCATGTCTCTCCTCCCTAATCCAGTTCCGTTGCTTAGAATGTGAAAGGACGTGCAGCTCACTATTCTTTGGTTAGTGGTTGAGATCCACCTATTCACCACTTGATTCTCCAAATTCTGTGAACTGCTGCAAACATAATACAATGTCCACCTTTCCAGCAGCAGAATTGGTCGGCTCAGCTTCTTCATTCTACGAATGCACCGAACGGAATGAGATTAAGAGGTGAATGTATCTCCTTCCAGGCCACTTCTATCACTGGCCGACTTTATCTCTTCAAACTGGCTTAGTTGGTAGTTTAACGACAGCAGTCTACAGTACATTAGTCTCCAATCAAAACCCTTGGTCAACTACTTTGTACACGATCTAGTGTCAACGATACCCACACAATGCTTGTAAGCATAATAAACGACATTATCGGTTTTTCAAAACAAAGCAACCATATAAATGTGACACGTACTTATGAACTTAGTATTCCGATCTACAGCTTGAACTACTTGGATCGCCTAGAATCTGCGACGAAACTAACCGCTCTCTCAAGTATCGGCAGGACATTTGTGCCTACTGTCGCAACATTTCATCATACTCCGAAGACAAAAATATCCGGTTGTCTGCAGCTTATGGTCATCTCATCAGATATCTTTCGGAAACTCCGAGACAACCCTACAAAAGCGACGAAAGTGACACGCAGAGTATAACAAGACGGATAGATATCTTCTGGAAAGACCGAGACAACCCCACAAAAGCGAGGAAATTGACACGCAGAGTATAACAAGAAGGAAAGATATCTTTTGGAAAGACCGAGACAACCCCACAAAAGCAAGACAGTGACACGCAGAGTATAAGAGGAAGGATGGGAAGGATCCGTGAAGTCTCACGAGGGTAAAACTTCCAGAAGTAAAGAGGTGAAATTGGGTTAAGCCCATAGCATCGGAATGAGAAATTTGTCTTCGTGCACAAGTATAAAAGTATAAATCCAAGAAGCAAAATCATGCTAAGTCACATCATATCGGAATGAGAAATCTCTCCTATTTTATCCTATTGCACAAGTATGAAATCTAAGAGGTAAAAATGGTGCTAAGCCCCACCATATCGGATTGAGAAGTGAGAAATATATCATATTGCACATCAAAGATCAGAGCTATGTAAGTCATAGCTCTGATCACCATTCGAACATTTTATCACCTAGTGTGATACAACTACCAAGAGAAATCTACTTAAGAGCTAAACCCAACCCAGACTCTGTGAGAACCAACTACCGAGAGAAATCTCTCACGAGCTAAATCCAATCCAGATTCTGGGGAACGAACAAGAGAAATTCTTTTGGAATAAAACCATGAAGCTAGAGACATATAGGACTACAAACATTGGATATTAACCGTAGGAAGACTGACAGTTGCTGCTCGTAATGAGTAGGGGCTCGAAGTGGATTATAACGCATGATGACATACGTTGAGTTGACTCACTGAACGGCTCCTCGTCTCGGCAATGTTACCATTCCCTTTCGTAAAAGATACCCGTAACGTTTTGTGGCAGTAGAGGGTTCGCGTTCTCGCGGCCCTCTAGAAAGTCAATCCAACCACAAGCGTACAGCTGACTGACCTTCATGAGCTTCCCAGTAATCATCCCTATTATTAGAAAAAGATATCAATATGAGTAGAATGTTGAAGTCTGCAACGGAGACGTTAGGACATGCTATGAAGGCTGATGGAAGCTGTCATGACGGAGTAAGATTCACAGAGCCTGCTGTAGGAGCAAGTTTGGGATCTACCGAACGGGCCCACGGCACAGTAGCCGGGGAGACTGGGATTGGCATCACGGAGCCTGTAAGATCGAGTTCCAGGGATATGTAGATTGGGGCCTCGTGCTTTTCAGCACAGTAGCCCCGGCGACAGTGAGATCGGAATCACGAATTCTGCAAAGGAGAGCCTCGAGTCTGTCTAGATCAGTTGGTGCCTTGGAAGACGTTTCATCTAATCTCATCTCATCTCATCAGGAATACATGGATCCGCCGATGCTTGGCCAGTTTACGCCGCTTCAGGATCAGAGAGAGGTCTTGAGGTCTTCCCAATCTTGCTAATGTTTCCAATATTTGTCACCAGTCAATGTGGAGATAGAGCGAAGACCTTGAGAACTGAGTGTAGGCCGGTAACCTAAGTAACCTAGGGGAGATAATAGTACGAGAGTGAATAGCTTGGAGAACGAAGACGAGATTAGGTTCAGGAGTTTGAAGCATAGTAGGAGCTTAGAGAGGTTGAGTCACCAAGCAACTACACCAATGTCTGGAGCACTGGTACCTTACCCTTGGCAACCACAGCAGCAGCAGGTGCCAAACCATCAATGTCAACTGATATGTGGGGGCTGCAGAACAATGCTTGTGTATCCATACGGGTCCATCCAGGTTCGCTGTGCACTTTGCAGTTTCGTGACGAATGTTCCACCCCAAGTTGCCCATATCAATTGCGGAAGTTGTGGAGTTACTCTGATGTATCCTGCAGGAGCTCATGCAGTTAGGTGTGCTACTTGTACGTATATCACATGCCCTGCACCGGTGGCTGCAGGACCCAACCAACCTCGAACGGAAACTGTAATTGTTGAGAATCCAATGACAATAGATGACAGCGGACAAATTGTTAGTAGTCTTGCTGTTGGGGTTACCACACGGCCCCCATGAGATATCTTGATGCCATTGTGTGCTCAACATTATTATTCTGTCGATGGAATTACAAAAGATAATTGATTATTCTAGGGATTTTCTAGCAGTAGCAGTCGCTGCCATTCTGTATTAGGCTACAGGGCAATCACGGCGATGATTTGAAGTACTGCGAGAGTCAGCAGTATATTCACAGCTTTCGAACACCTTTACTCATTCTTTCAATGAATTATTTTAGCGAATGGTAAGGAGCGGGAGAGCTCTTGTACAGGGGCTCCAACTTTACGTTGTGGCCAGGAGCCATTAGCTATTGCTCTGGAAGTGGTAAGAATGCCAAAATAATGGAGACGATGACAAGAAAATGCGGTTAGTTGCTGATGATACCAGAAGAGGGTTTAAGGACTGTTTACTATCTATATTGAGGACATGTCCAACGATTTCAAACAGGAAGAAAGGCCAGGTCAATGCAGTGATGATCTTCATGTATACCAGTCTCCTGCTTCGTCAAGGATGGACAGATGCCTGCAATCAAATATACTCCAGAGTACAAAAATTTGTTGAGTTTACTCATTCCCTCTCGCAGCAGATGACCAGATACACTACCTTAATCGACATTGTCCGAGACGCAACGATAGAGTTGCAATTCCTGGTGTGCGTCTTTCTTCAGGTAGACTCGCCTTAGCTACTGTGAATATCCTGAGTGACGTACGTTCTCTTGCGCAGACTAGTGGTTATATTGTACAGAGTTTGGGAGCTTCTGAATCCCCTTCCTAAAAGTTTCTCCCTATCTGTTAGATCGATGAGTGTCAGTGATAAAATTGCCACCTTGTGTGGCCTAGCTGGATTGGAGAGTGTTACGTTGCCAGTCTAGAATTAGGGATTCCTTTTGCTCGAATCAAAGGGTATCTATTTAGTAGTTCCTATATAACACAAATTGTTAACTGATGGTTCACCTTCAGATTGCTACTTCATGTCTTGAAATCTTACATTAGTAGTTTGTGAGCCATCATAAAGTGGGCCAGTTAAAGGACGAAACTTTGTTGTTTCCCATCCTTGAGAAATTATAATCTGAGCAGCTTAATTTTCTCCAGTCCGATTTTCTAAATCTTCACAGTCCGTATGTTTCTCGCTGAGATCTTTCTAATCAGAGCTTTCCTTTAATAACGTGCTCAATGTAGAAGACAGTTCTCAATGTCCTTCTGTTTCTGTCTCGAAGCTTGGGCTATAGGTATTCCCTGTAAATCACCTTTAGTTGTCATTTGAACAGCCATGGTCTCTTCAAGTGTCTTATCTCCTTTCATCCCATCCTTTTACTTTCAGATGTTGTCATATCGTTGTACTTAATTTGCTAATAGTACAGCTTCGACTATGGAGGGCCACCGAACGAGAAAAGGAGAGCTCAAGGAGTGTGTGATATAACATCCTGATATCTTAACAGCACCCTGCACGATGCAGCTGCATCTTTGCCTGCGAAACGCATCCCCATGATCCTGGAGTATAACATCATGAGTCCGTTTATTGTACTTCATCATTAAATTGTAAAGTTATGTGTTGTGATTATCGATAGTTCTTGCTTCTGTATGTGATACCCAGCCGGATCAATTCCTCAGTTTGAGACTGTATCTACAGTGTGAAAGCAAGTTCAGGAGGATGGAGTTAGCAATCTAGTCATGGCATGATGATTACTCAAAGAAGTGATCGAGTTATTCGTCTCTTACACTCCTATGGATCCTGAAGACAAAATGTACATCACATGTCGTCCACCGCATGATAGTACCCTTCCAACCGTTACGGGAATGGTTGAGAGTCCACACTTTTTGGTTGAGAACCCAAGGACAACAGACAGCCTGAGCTGCTGATCCCCAACAAGTTATCTTGTGGTATTTAAGAACTCGCCCTGTTAGAGCACTCATAATCTCGAGTATCATGCCGTTGGTGTTGACACAATCTCATACCTATTAAAGAACATCATGTTTGTCGGAAGTTCTGACAGTGGTAATGGTTTTGTTCCTAATCCTACACTACAAGCAATAACTACTACCCTCTGTGATGGAGACGCAACAACTCTTCAAGCACTGTCAGCCGCACATTCACAAGGAGTAATTGAACCCATACCATCTCCAAGCTTTCTCGTTGGAATTCCTGTCATGTACAATCTCGTCTATTTGATGACTGACATTCATATACGTCGGTCTCAGGAACTCTCTGTATCTTGGGAGACACTTTTAACTTTCTATCGAGACAGCTTTGTTGAACTCTTTTGCTTTCGTATAGAACAATCTCATCGATGATCACAAGATTTAAAATGCGAACGTTTATAGGTGCAAACGTTTATATGCGAACGTTTATAGACCTCTTAACGACTATTCGCTCGTCGCATTCACCATCTAGATAGAGCGAATTAGTTCCTGCGTAAAACATGACAGATGCTACTCAAATAGGTACAAGTTCTCAACGCAACAAAGCATAGTGTGACACATATACAGATGTGCTATATTTACAATGTGAGTGTAATTTTACCAGTTACAGCTATTGTGCAAGAAGAGTCCCATGTTTTGTTTTATTTCCCTTTACAATCACAAAATGTGGAACCGAAAGGGACTCACCGTTATTCTGAGGCATTATCTAACATGAGTTGCCACAACCTTAGTCTTTAAACAACTTAGTCCACGTTAACAAGAAACAAATTACTTAGAACACATTCTTGATCATCATTAAGATTCTGAAAGTCATAGTCATATCTAGTCATAAGAATTGTACGTGTAAAATCTTTGCAGGATATCATTCTTCATGGCATTGAAATCCATATTCTATGAGTCTTATCGATCATATATGCACATATGTAAAATTGTGGACTTTGATCTAGATAATATAATAGAGTTATCTATGTCTCGCTAAACATGTTATCCAAGCATTTCCAAAGAGTAGACATCTAACCGTCTTTGAAGTAACTAGATGGATTCCCATTCCAACAGAACTTATTACACCCCGTAAAAGATGTCTGAAGTCAAATCCACTCATCGCAAGCTCATGACAAGATGCGAGTGCAAGATACAAGTGATATCTTCCTTTAAAAGCATCTGTCCGAGCTCTAAATCTTGTCTTCCTAATCGGTTCGCTGTAAACATGGATAGCCGCAAAGTCCTGACTTGAGAGAGGTGGCCAAGTAAAGTAATACTAAGGATGGGAAGACCCATCAAGCCTTACAAGGACGCGACATAAGAGTTAAAATGTGGCTAAGTTCTAATACTATTGGTATGAGAATTCTGCACTACAGCATCTAATATATTTGAGCTATGCAAGTTGCATGGTCTACAAACTACTGGAGCATTTGAAGCATCACCTAGTGTGATTGCTCTCTTATAGATTGCACAAACCAATGCTTTTTGTAGAGCAATGTACACATGTTGTCTGAAATATGCTAAGAAGTATGTGAGTGAGATTGGTACCCCTTGATGTCTAACATGATATGCCCTCACATACTCCTTTCAAACTACTTATACATTGCTCCATATAACTCCAAGACTAGAGGAACGAAGAGGTGATTTAGCTGCATACCCCTATACTTGGAGACCTTGCTTGCTGTTGCTCGGCTCACTATGCATCTAGGAGGATTAGTTATCACTCCTTCCAAAACTACATCATGTGTAAGGTCCGTAATCACACCATACACTACTATCACTTGATTATCTTGGATCAAATATAAGGATCAAATATCAAATCAAATAAGTCTGCCCTGACTTGTGTTGTCTGTAATGCAAAAGCTCCCCCAAGCAAGGTATCCACTCTCTCCTACCATAGCAAACATTATATCCTTGATGATATTGTGTGTAGCTATCCTATGTCCTCCAAAAGGACATTATGTCATATGGAGTATTTTTGCATCTAGTGTAGAACTACATTCACAAGAGAGTAATGAAGATGCAAACGGGTAGACCAAACCTAGGTAGAACCTCATTGACATAGAGAGGGCAGCTTACGCGAGTCAAAATTCCCTAATGCATGGCCAAGCTAAAATCCAAGAGCCTACATCCTTGGAAAACAAGAGCAAAGATGCTCTCTAGTAGCGCGAGGAATGGATGAGTCAACTAAAAAATAATGTAACATATGCTTAAACTGCCACTCCATCAAGGAAGACTATTAGCTTTTGGTCTAATAAGAAGGTAAGGAAGCAAACAATGGAAGGTCTTCTTGCGCATATGGGGATACACCATCTCTCATCTGCCCCAATAAAGAGAAAAGGATTCCTCTTCCATCTTGGTCACATATGTCTCTAGGATTGGCCTATTAACAACCACAAAGTAGAAGGAAAGTAGGGGTGCCAAGAGAGCCTCATTGCCCAAAAATGCTATAGGTGCCATCTCCTCCATAGATTGTAGGCCTACCACACCGGACAAGATTGGTAGAGATGTTTGTTTATGCACCAAATCCCCTTTTACATACTCAAATGTCCATGATCCAATGATATCACCAAAGATTCCTATAATAGTCCTCTCAAAAGCTATGACACCTAATAGGAAGGTCAAGGAAGAGGGAACTGTGCAAAGTAAGTGAGTCCATTGATGAGCAATATGAGAAAAGAGTATACCAAATGCCACTAGCAGATTTCCTAGTAGAGGAAGGTAGTCCATATGGAGAATATTTTCTACAATGGTTGTGTCTAAGAAGCGTGTGATAAAATTCTTGGATCCTACAAGCACTCCAAGAATAAGTAGTCCATTTGTAGATGTGATATATCCCTTTGAGAGCAAGAGGTGAGGAGGGATACCAAAAAGGGAACTTGATCCACATTTTGACACCTTGACTGTCAAGCTTACAAGATGAAGCTTGGTCAAAGACTTGCCTAATATGATCTACATTCTAATGATGTGTGTATTGTCTGCAAAGGAAGGAAATAGAGAACTTGGCATAACACAAGAAAGAGCTCGAAATTTTATAAGAGCACTATAAAGTGAACCATGCCAAATAAAGGTCCTCCACTCCTCCCCCCACTTCAAAGTGAACCATGGAAAATAAAGGATCTTCCTATTGTACACCAACAATTGACTCAAAAATGGTGACTCCTTCTTGTGAGAAACCATGCTAGTAATAAAGGGAAGAAGGAGAGCCATCAAAGAACCACACAATTTAAATAAGACTTGCCAAGGATCCAAAAGCCTCTTTAAGCTCTCTAAAGACAAATGGAAACAAGACACTATTAAAAGAATTCTCAATATCTATTTGTTGAAAAATCCACTCTAGTTGATATCTAAGAGTGCTCTAATGCCTAGAGATACAACCTCATAACTCCAAACTAATGCAGATTGAGGTACTATCAAAAGTGAGATTGATGTTGAAGGACAATGGTATAGCTAACAAGCTGCAAAAGACCTTCCCAATAGCAATTGGTCTAATGCACTCGTGTGCTTCTCCATTGCAAGAAGTAGACTAACACCTAACACTTGACTGATTGACATAGGAATCTTTTCCCTTGCTATTTCTACAACCACTTGAAACAACTCAATAAAACCACTAGAGGGATCATCTACTTGAAAGAAATATCTAAGATGCTCATATACCATCCTTGACAAGCCATTGTGAGGAGAGGCATGGGCTAGTGCATATGCATTGCCCATGCAAAACGTGATCTATGAAAACATAAAGATTGTTGAGGCTGATACTCTAAGGTCTTTAATGGTACTCCCTTTTTTGCCATAGATGTAGTAAGCATAGGGAGAAGATAACATCATTTGTTAGGACTGGCCATAGAAAAAAGGATGCAAGGCTTGTGTTGCTCTACTATACTTCCCAACTTGACCTAATATCCTACATCATCATAATCAAGTGCAATCTACAATATCCTATGGTTGAAAGTGTCTCCTATATTGTACAACCCTAATAGACTCCTTACATAGGGTAGTCCAATCTCATGCTCAAATCCTACTAAATCTAACAACTACCTTTCTATGCTCCACATGCTTCCATCTAGTATAACAAAGATACCATCAAGGGAATAAGAAGAATAAGAACTAGGCTAACTAATCTAAGAGAACACGTGCTAATCAATCAAGTCATGGGAAAAAGCCTATTTAGCCCTCATCATGGAGTGTATAGGCAAGCCTATGGAATAGGTGTGGACAAGGAAAACTAGTCTTAAATAACCCTTAATACAACCCGCTTGTGATGCTAACCATTCTGACGACTCAATTAGTATTCTAAACATGATCTACAAAGGGATAGACAAAATGTAATATTGAGTGTCATTGATGTTCATTTCTCACTTGCCTTACATGTGCACCCCAAGTGGTCCAATCATAATCTTTGTGCATCTTTCTCACTTGGGTCTTTATCCCTTGCAAGGTAAAGAATCAAGGACACACCAAGCATGGGGTATCCCAAGCTGCTCTAAGCTACCTTACATTGGGAAGTGTAGCCATAGCACAAGAATAATGATAATAACATATGATGCTTTTCTTCATATCTCCCCATACATTCAAAACCACACCTTGTGCATCCCATCTCACATGAGTAAATGCTAACTCTCAAAACACTGAAAAAAAACTCTCATAATTTTCAAATACTATCTCCACAATTTTCAAACTAAGTTCCAATGGAACTAGAGCATGAATACAAAGGAATTAGAATTTAAATTCCCAATCCATCACTCTCAATATGAACTAATCACTCTAAATAGTAAAAATTGTATATATATTTATACATTTCTACTGAATTCTCCATAGCTTTCAATTCAAGTACCAATAGAACAAAAATTGAAAATCAAAGAGAATTTAATATTCACTTGTATGCTAATGAACACTCAAATTTTTTGGAATTTCTATCCAATTCCATCCTTCACTCCTTCAATTCCTTTTCTCACTCCTTCTATGCCATATTCCTCTCTAGTTAAATTCAGTTCATGATCATTAGACATTGATGATGAACTTACGGTGAATCATTGTCTTATTCATGGTTGAAACTTTGTTGAACCTTGAATTCCCACCGCAAGGTGTGTGGTTGAGACTAAAATATTGGTCAAAGCAATCTAAAGATGTCATATTCATAAACCTTATTTAGATCTGTCCAAAAATGTGGTCATTTAAGAATCTAAGTACTCTAAAACTTGGAATTTAAATAGACTCAATACCATTTATGTATATGAAAATCATCAAACCTTTTGTTTTTTCCAATGTCAAAGACCATAGTCCATAAAGACCTCCCAAAGAAAGTGTAAGGAATTGAACCAAAGAACTCATCATTTGAAAGATCCAAAGAAATTCAATGAAACACACCACATATGTCAAGAACATGAATTTCTTTTACCTTGGATGCTTATATCTTCCATTAGCACTTTGTCTTCTTTCATCATTTCTTTTGGGTGTTTGAAATACTACAATAAGGATATATTGCATGGTATTTTCCCATTAAATGTATTTGTTGAGAGGACCAAATCTTGGAGCAATGAATTCAAGTCAGGATTTTTATATTTTTCTTGTCCATATGCATATATAAATAATGAATAAAATAATAAATAAATATATAGATTGTAGAGTAGGACTTGTGTCAAGCAAACCATTCTTTGGTTAACTTTGGTATCTCCATTTCTCATTTTCCACTTCATAATATGGTTGTAACAATATGGAGTTTAGCGACGAAGTTAGTCAGGCTCACGAAGTAGCACATAAGACAAATTAGCCTAGAATATTCCGGAAGTATCTAGGAAGCTTCTTGGGAAGCTTCCCGGTTAGCTTAGCTTGCACCTTAAGTAAGTAGCTTCTAGAAGGAAGCTTCTAGAAGCTTCCAACTAGCTTAGCTTGCATGCCAAGTAGGCGGCTTCTAGAAGGAAGCTTCTTGAGAAGCTTCCTAGTTAACTTGGCTTGCACTCTAAGAAAGCGGCTTGAGGAAGCTTCTTGAGAAGCTTCTCAAGGGCCTTGGATGCTACTTGTAAATACCAAAGCCAAAGCTCATGCTAGGCATTCGGAGTTTTCCCTCATTCAAGTGTCCCAATGTGAGTTTCCATTCTCCTATTTCTCTCCTCGGATTCGGTCTCTTACATTGGTATCAGAGCAGGAATGGGATGGATGGAATTTATGGACCACCAAATCCACTTCCACCAAACCATTGGGATTTTTGCGTCCAAATACTACCCAAGCATCGTTTCACACAGTTCATCACTTCGCACTTTGGACAAGATTTTTTGCATATGATCACCATATCTGAGGAACCCTTGGTGCTTCTAGTTGTAACTTATGGAGAACGATGGACGTGCTGTTTCTATGTGTTAATGAATTAGATAGATTGGGAGTGGTGTGATAGAGGAGCAACCATGGCGGCAATACTTGATGTTCTCCTTGCTATGCAAAAACAAATCGAGCACCTTACTCTATTGTTGGATGAACGAGATCTTCGACGACAAGAGCAAGTGGAGAGAGTACCAATTCGAGAAGGAGAAAATTGGATCAGGTTCCCTAAACCCAAGGTATTTGAAGGCAAGAATCTCCCGGGTGCAGTGGAGAATTTTTTGTTTGATTGTGAATGTTATTTTGAAGCTACCAATCTACAAGATGAGCAAAAACAAATTCTCTTGGCTTCTAGCCAATTGGATGGAGTAGCAAAGCTATGGTGGAGATTCCGAGTGGAGCGAGCCGAACAACAAATGGTTATACCGATCTTGACATGGGCAGAATTCAAGAGCGCAATAATCAGTCGGTTCCAAGAGGTAACCATGCGAGAGCCACAACACTTGGAGGAAGCCATGCGGTTGGCCAAACGTTTTGATTCCTTGGTGGCAACAACTTGGTCTCAACCTCGACCCCCACAAAGCCTACCAATACACTACACACAAGTGGAGGAGCCAACACCAATGGAGATTGATGCAATTCAACGAATGGGCATGGCACTGGGCATGGCAGACATGGAGAAACTGTGACAAAATGGTGGTTGTTTTTATTGTTGCCAGTTGGGGCATCGCATTGCTAAATGTCCACTCAAGAATGGACGACCTCGACAAGTTGCCCAAGTGGAGGTTGTGGAGCGGAATGATCAGGGAAATAAGGAATCCTAGTAGGAGATTGTGAGCCGCCTACTGGGAGCTTGATTAGTTCCAATGGGATTGAAGGCTCGACCTATGCAAGTCTACTTCACTTGCAAGGTATGATATCTAATCGGGGTTGTAGGATTTTGGTTGATTCTGGAAGTTCAGAGAATTGCATGTCTATGCAAGTAGCAAAGGAATTAGGTATTCCTATCAAGCCAATGATTGGAAGTAGTTTGATGATGGCGGATGGTAGAAAAGGTTCTGCATTCCGCACCTCGCATCCTGTTACCTTCAAGATTGGGAAGGAGTATTTGGAGTGTATGAGGTTTGTAGTGGCACCTCTACACTATGATATCATTCTGGGTCTACCTTGGCTTGAACGTCATAAGGTTCAATTTGATTGGACCCGACGTCAAATTCAAGTACAACACCAAGGTAGGAATTTCCGATTAGGTTGTCTGGCACCTATGAGTAAGACACCTAAGAATAGTCAGTCACAAGATGGGAAGTTTGTTGAGAAGGTAGCCATAGAGCAAATTTGGAAGGGAGATGAGTCCAAAGATGGGAAGTTTGCCAAGAAGGCAACCATAGAGCAAGCTTGGAAGAGAGATGAGTCCCTAGAAGGAAAGTTTGTTAATGAAGCATCCATAGAGCAAGCTTTGGAAGAAGATAAGTCTGTATTCATAGTGTGTATCAAGCTGATTGCACAAGAACAATCTGAGGAGGGCCAAGTGCCGCATCAAGCAACGGTCGATTGGATAGTTCAGGAGTTTGCAGATGTGTTTCCGGATGATATGCCAAAGGGATTACCCTCTGATCAAGGTATGCCCTTCAAGATTGAGTTATTGCCAAGGAGTACTCCAGTGAGTAGACCAATCTATCGGCTCTCACCAAAGGAGTTGGAGGAGTTGCAAACAACACTTACAGAGTTGTTGGAGAAGGATTTCATACGATATAGTACCTCTTCATGGGGAGAACCGGTACTATTTGTTCCAAAGAAGGATGGAGGACTTCGTTTCTGTATTGATTACCATGGGCTCAATAAGCAAACCGTGAACAATGCATATCCCTTGCCTTGGATTGATGATCTGCTTGATCAATTAAGTGGAGCATGCTACTTTTCCAAGCTAGATCTTTGTAGCGGCTATTGGCAAATTCCTATTGAAGGAGAAGACGTGCAAAAGACTGCCTTTCGCACAAGGTATGGACATTTTCGAGTGGAGAGTTCTACCTTTTGGACTTACTAATGCTCCAGTAGTCTTCAGGGATCAGATGCATTGGGTGTTGGAGGGACTATTGCATCAGTATGTGGTAGTGTTCTTAGATGATATCTTAATCTATAGTAGGACAGAGGCAGAACACAAGAATCATGTGCAAGAAGTCCTAAGATGACTACAACAGTGGAAATTTTACAGCAAGAAGTCAAAGTGTGCTTTTTGGCAGAAGGAGGTTACCTTCTTGGGTCATAAGATCTCATCAGAGGGGATCAAGATGGAAGAAGAGAAGATCAAGGCCATTACTGATTGGCCTACCCCAAAGGATGCTACCGAAGTACGAGCATTCAATAGATTGGCCAGTTTTTATCGACGGTTCATCCACTATTATGCTCACGTGGCTGCACCATTGATTAACCTCTTGGGGAAGAACTCGAGTTTCCAATGGACCACCAAGCATGAAGAAGCATTCCAGAAGTTAAAGCATATGGTGTCTTCAAGACCCATTCTTCAACCATATGATCCTCAACTACCTTGTGTGGTTGATTTTGATACTTCTAACTTTGCAATTGGAACTGTGTTGCAACAAGAATTTCCAGATGGACTACATCCTATTGCCTTTGTGTCTTGCCGACTAAATACAGCTGAAAGAAATTACTCTGCTTGAGATTGGGAACAACTTGCAATGGTATATGCCACCAAGGTATGGAGGCATTATCTCTTGGGGAAACAAGTGATCATGCGAACTGATCACAAGCCATTGTTGCAGACCTTACACCTAGAGCACATGAAGAGTCAACATCATCGATGGGAAGAGCAACTCCAATTGTTTGACATCAAACTTGAGTACAAACCAGGTCGGTTCCATGTCATCCCTGATGCTCTATCACGACAACCTGATTTGAAGTCTCTTCCTCTCATCGCGGCAGCAATTACGACGGTGTCAATTGATCCCAGGATTCATAACGAGTTTTGGTTAGCTCTATAGCAAGATCCCTTCTTCCAAATGGTACATGGTCGGCTAACAACAGGTGACAAGGAGTACAATACCTTCTCCTTCAAGGAAGGCCTTCTATTCCATGCGGACCGGATCTATGTTCCAGCCAAAGGTGATCTTTGACTTGTGCACCTTCAAGAAGCCCATGATTTACACATTGCTGGTCACATGGGTGTAGACAAAACCTTGGGTACCCTCCAACGTCAATGGTGGTGGCCCAACATGACACGGGATGTTCAAGAATTTATTCGATCGTGTGAGAGTTGCCAACGTAACAAGGCCAACAACCAGAAGCCAGGTGGACTCCTTCAACCGCTTGCCGTGTTCCATCAGCTCGTTGGGAGCATGTGAGCTTGGATCTCATCACATCGTTGCCAAAGACAAAACAAGGACACACCGCCATTGTGGTGTTTGTGGATAAGCTTAGTAAGCAAATCCACTTGGCACCAACCTGTAATACCGTGGATGCTCCAACCTTAGCGCAAATCTACTTCGACAATGTCTTCAAGCATCATGGAATGCCACGTGTACTCATCTCCAACCGTGATCCTTATTTATTGGGAAGTTTTGGCAAGCACTCTTTCAGATACTTGGCACCAAGCTTGCTTTGTCCACGGCCTATCATCCTCAAACTGATGGACAAACCAAACGTGCAAATTGCACATTGGAGGATATGTTGCGTGCCTTTGTCAATGTCCACCATACCAATTAGGATGAATGTCTTGCCGCTGCCGAATTTGCCTACAACAATTCCAAACAGGCAAGCACCAGATTCTCTCCTTTCTTTCTCAATTTTGGCCAAGATCCGCTTGTTCCAGATTCTCTTCTTGCTCACCCTCCATCTTAGGTTCCTCATACTTCCACATTCTTGACCACTATATCCCAATCTCTCCAACAAGCCAAGTCTCACCTCCTTGTTGCTCAGAATCACCAAAAACAATATGCGGACCACCATCATCGAGATCTCACCTTTGAAGTCGGTGATAAAGTCATGCTATCCTCTAGTAACCTCTCTCTCCCACTTGATACCCAAGTTCGTAAACTTGCCCCTAATTGGATAGGACCCTTTGATATTGCCCAAATTGTCTCCCCTGTTGCTTATCATCTTGCCTTGCCTTGTCACATGCGTATCCATCTTGTCTTTCATGTTTCCAAGTTGAAACCCTTTGTTCCTAACCCCTCTTCCTTTTCCTCTCGAGTCCAACCTCCCCCCCTTCCTATCCCTATCAATGATCATGAGGAGTACAAAGTTGATTGTATCCTTGCGCGTTGCCACATTCAACGAGGCCGTCACCAACATACGGAGTACAAGGTCCTTTGGAAAGGGTATCCCCTTTATGATGCCACATGGGAACCTCTTTCTCACCTCCACAATGCACAGACGGCCATCCAGGAATTTGAAGCTTCACTGGCGATGAGGACGTCACCAACTAGCGGTGGGGGAATATGTAACAATATGGAGTTTAGCGATGAAGTCAGTCAGGCTCACAAAGTAGCACATAAGACAAATTAGCCTAGAATATTTCGGAAGTATCTAGGAAGCTTCTTGGGAAGCTTCCCGGTTAGCTTAGCTTGCACCTTAAGTAAGTAGCTTCTAGAAGGAAGCTTCTAGAAGCTTCCAACTAGCTTAGCTTGCATGCCAAGTAGGCGGCTTCTAGAAGGAAGCTTCTTGAGAAGCTTCTCAAGGGCCTTGGATGCTACTTGTAAATACCAAAGCCAAAGCTCATGCTAGGCATTCGGAGTTTTCCCTCATTCAAGTGTCCCAATGTGAGTTTCCATTCTCCTATTTCTCTCCTCGGATTTGGTCTCTTACAATGGTCCTTTATGAGTGAAAATTTGAGAGAATGTCTTGATTGCTATGCATTGATTAATATTCTTAATTTACATCATGAGTACTATAAAGCTATACATTTTGTGACTCAAAAAAGAAAAATTATTCAATATGGAAGTACATAATATATGCTTTCAAGTTTCTTGAAAGGCCAAGAATTATTTGATGAAGAATGGTTCAATCAAGGTTGAAGTTTATCTGGCTAGTGCTCCTTCAGATCCTAATGTGCATACTTACTTTGCTATCCAATACTAGTTATAATACTATAGTTATCAATGTCGTTAGAAATGAAATGGCCTAGATCCTACAATCTACTTGCTCATAGGTTCAGATTGAACAATGGATGGTCTTATTAGGCTCATTGAAAGGTATGGATATATATTATCACCGTAAAGGATGGTTGATGTACATTGTGGTGGTGGTGAACCCAGTTCAAACCAAAGTCCTTGGCACAAGCTAACATCCAAGCACGAGCCTTATCAATCATTGTCAAAAGGGGGAAGGAGGATCACTATACCCCATGACTTGCCTCCAACACCTTCATCCTTCAAACATTGGAGCTTTTTTGCCACTTTCATCATCAGTTTGATGGTCTCCTTCAAGAGACGGCACATGATTCCCTACAAAGGAGAAGCACCTTGGCTTTCTCACTCGCCATGCTTGTCTTATTTTCAGCATAGTGTCTTCTTCACCCGACCAAGATCATAGGCTTATTACGACATAATGCTTATGTCTTAATATTGTTATTGTGGTGATAGTGTCACAAACTAATATTCCTAGAGCATAGTGTACAAGGCAAGTTTAATCCATAGTAACCATTTTAAATTTATGGCAAAGAGAGACTCATTACCTTTATATAATTTTGTCTTTATAAGTATATATTGGAGCAGGTGGACTTGGGTATCTGCACCTCCCATTTTCCATTTCATAAGACGGAGCATATGGAGAAGTATCATCGTGATCCACACCAAGAAATTTCTAATCAATTTTGGAGTTGTACCTCTGAGTTTGTAGATGTTAAGGAGAAGTGTTGTTTAAGCTTCACTATAGTTGGTGGAGATAGGTGCACTTTGAGATGATTCTCAAAGACGTAGAGAACAGTGAGTGAGGAGAGATTTGCTCAAATTTCTCATCATTGGTCTTGGAATTTGATTGCGCTATAATCTTATTTTGACTGCTTTTGAGCACTTCCCAATTGATGTGGGGATTGTCTTCGTAAGCGCATTAGCACACAAGAACAATTTCTCACCTCTGTCACATCGTTGAGCTTCCTTGGTATGCCTCCGCACGAGTTGTTTAGTGTTGGATCAACAAGTTCTAGATTGGTGCATCTCCCAAAGATTTGGGTATGGTCATGTTACCTCAGAGGTATCAATCTCTCAACTCCATGACATTTTGGAGTTCTCATGGTATGCCTCATGACAAGTAACTCCTATAAAAGATCAGACCTCCAATCCCAAAATTGACCTGAGATCTGGGAATGGTCCCATTAAGCACATAATATCCCATGAGCAATTCTCTTAACTCAGTCACATTCCTGAGCTCCCATATTCCTCCATCCCTCACGTCATGTAGAAGACTAATATTGCCCCAAAATCTCAAGGTTGATTCTTGTAACTGCACTATGTTAGAAAAACACAATCACTAGGACCTCTCACTGTAATACCAAGAGCTAGCCATATGATCTAGATGTGAAATTTGGTTTGGTAACATCTAGAATGATGTTATACATGATGGTCAAAATAGATAAGATAGAAGTATCACCAAAAGAGTACTTCTATTGATAGGGCAGAAACCGTAATAGACTTGAGAACCTTAAAAACCTTCCCTCCCCCTGCTTTGTCTCGTCGAGAGCTTTCCAATGGTACCTTACTCACTTGATTCTGAGATTCCTACAAGAAGATTCCCTAAAAGATTCCCTCTGGTCAAAGCGTGTTTGACCAACCAGATAGGACCTAGACCAGACATGCCACCCATCCAAGTAAGTAATCCAAGGGTGGAGCTTGCTGACATGTCATCTATCTATGTCCCTAATCCTAGGGTGGAGCTTCCTTGGAGGAGATCCTCTTTGTCTATATAATAAAGAGAAGTTGCTCCCTTGGGGCATCAAATGTTTGAGTGTGCAATCTGTGTTTTCTCTCTTCTCTTGTCCTCGGAGCATTACACTCACACATTACACTCACAACAGCACATAACAACCACATTAAAACAAAAATCAGAGGACTAATAGTAAATAAAGTGGGGACACACGAACTTCTAGACAAGTGACAAGCAACGACCATCCGTTATGTTTGCTTTTGCTCTTGACACACACACACATCCATTATGTTTGCTTTTGCTCTTGACAAGCCAAACATAACCGTCTCTACCTTTTGCTTGTTTCTACCATATCATCCCAAAGAGCACAATTTAACGTTGAGCAAGTTCATGCATTGAGCAAGTTCATGCATAACTTGAACTTCTCAATAGGAACAGGTTTAGTCAACATATCAGCTGAGTTTACCTCTATGCCAAGCTTTTGCAAATTGGTCTCACTATTTATCACAGCTTCCGTGATCAAATGATATCTTGCATCAATATGCTTTGTCCTTGAATGATATACTTGATTTGTGGCATTTTGGCTATCACAAAAAATGTGTGGACTTCATGTAAGGGAGTCCTACATCCTTGGCTAATCTTTGTAGCCATATTGCATCTTTGGTAGCCTCTGTTGTTGCCATATATTCCGCCTCTGTAGTAGAAAGAGTAATTGTAGATTGGAGAGTAGACTTCCAACTTAATGCACCACCAACAAGTGTAAAAACAAACCCTATTGTAGACCCTCTCTTATCCAAGTCTTCGGCAAAGTCAGAATCTACATACCATGTAATTCCTCCTTCTTGGTCCTTCTCCACATCAAAGGTAATGCCAATATTTATAGTCCTTTTCAAGTAACAAAGTATCCATTTCACAACCTCTCAATGTTGTTTCCCTAGATTTTCCATGTACTCACCATACTCACGGCATATGAGATGTCTGGTCTAGTGCAGACCATAGCATGCATTAGTGCATACCAACAACACTAGCATAAGGAATTTTGACATTACTTTTCTCTCCTCTTCATTTGACGGACATTGCTCCAATGATATCTTGAAATGACTTGCCATTGGAGTGCTCATTGGTTTTGCATTCTCCATGCCAAACCAAGCAAGTAATTTTTCCAAATATCTCCTTTGAGATATCCATAAATTTCCCTTGCTCTTGTCTTGGTGGATTTCAATCCCAAGCACCCTCTTTGAAGAACCCAAGTCCTTTATATCAAACTCCTTACCAAGTTGTGCTTTCACTTTCTCCACCTCAATGATATCCTCCGCATCAATCAGCATACCATCCACATATAGTTTCAAGATTATTAATCAAATACTCTAGGTCCATGTAGCTTCTTGAGGTACACATAACAATCTGATTCACTTCTGTTAGATCTATGCTTCAACATGAAAGCATCAAATTTCATGTATCAAAGTCTCGGACTTTGCTTTAGTCCATATAAAGACTTTTGTAACCTTCAAACTAGGTTCTGATTCCTTGGTACCACAAAACCTTTAGATTGATGCATGTAAATCTCCTCCTCCAATTCTCCATGTAAAAAAGCAGTTGTAACATCTAGTTGCTCCAACTCCAAGTTATGCAATGGAACTATTGTCAATAGTGCACGAATTGAAGAGATTTTTTACCATTGGTGAAAAAATCTCATTGAAGTCAATACCTTCTTTTTGGCTATAACACTTTGCTACAAGCCTTTCTTTGTATTGATCTCCACCTGATTTTGGAAGTCCTTCCTTCTTCTGGAATATCCATCTGCAACCAATTGCCTTCTTTCCCACAGGCAAATTTTCAAGTCTCCAAGGTTGGTTTTTGGCCAAAAAACTTCATCTACTCTTCCATTGCACAATGCCATTTTTGACACTCTTGATCTTGCATTGCCTCTTCATATGAAAAAGACTCACCATTCTCCGTAAGAAGAGCATAAGCATAAATCATAAAATCTCTTTGGAGGCCTCTTATCCCTATTTGGATACCTATGTTCATGAATCACTTCTGGACTTTGCTCTTCTAATGGCACTTGGTAACTCTACAAGAGGTGATATGTCTTCATTTCCAAGATCAATATCTATCTTAACAAAATCTGATTGAATTTTTTTTCTTCCGCTATAGTAATAGTCTACATCATACTCTATTCATCAAAAACTACATCCCTACTCGCAACAAGAAAACACCTTTCTGGATCCCATAATCTATATCCCTTTGTATCCTTCTCATATCCCAAGAATATACATTTTCTAGATTTTGGATCTAACTTTGTCCGTTATTCTTGTTGAATATGAACATGAGCAATGCATTCAAACACTCTAAGTGAAGAGTAATCAACATGCCGACTTGTCCATTTTTCCATAGGAGTCTTACACTCAATAGCGGTAGAGGGAGAAATATTTACAAAATGACAAGCTGTATTTACAACTTCTGCCCAAAAACTCTTCTCCAATCTGGCATTGCTTAACATACTTCTTGCTTTCTCCAAGAGTGTACAATTTATCCGCTTTGCCACACCATTTTGTTGAGGGGTACGCGGAATGGTAAAGTGATGAATTATCCCTTCACTCTTACAAAATCTACCAAACTCTCCAGATTTGTATTCTCCACCATTATCAGATCTCAAACACTTCACTTTCCTTCCAATTTGTTTCTCCATCATCACCTTCCATTGTTTAAAGATAGAGAAGACCTCTGATTTTTGCTTCATGGTGTAGACCCATACTCTCCTTGAGTAATCATTAACCAAAGACACAAAATATAATGCTCCAGATTTGGAAGCTACAGGTGTAGGGCCCCAAACATCAGAATGCACATAGTCTAAAATTCCCTTTATGCAATGATTTCTTGTGGAAAAAGCTTACCCTTCATTGCTTTCCTATTACACAATGCTCACAAAATTTTAACTCACAACTTTTAAGGCACTTCAGAAGTTGTTGCTTGGACAATTCACTTAGACCTCTTTCACTCAAATGACCCAAACGTAGGTGCCATAACTGAGTAAGATCTTTGAGATCTTCATTTTCTGAAATAGTACTTGCAACTCCTCCAATAATGGTCTCTCCAACAAGCTCATAAAGATTTCCTATCTTCTTGCTCTTCATTACAACCAATGCTCCTTTTGATATCTTGAGTGTTCCATTTTCTGCTCCCCACTTCCAACCATTTGAGTCCAAAGTGTCTAGTGATATCAAATTCTTCCTTAAATCAAGAACATGCCTCACATCAACAAGAGTCCTCACAATACCATCAAACATCTTAACGCATATTGTAGCAATGCCAATAGCTTTGCCAATAGCTTTGTTGTTTCCCATTATTACAGATCCTCCATTGAATGGTTTGTACTCATAAAACCACTCCTTATTTGGACACATATGGTAAGAGCAACCTGAGTCCAATATTCATGACTCCTCAAATTCATCTTTGTCTTGGGTAGCACATAGAACATCATCCACAATACCAAATGACTCAGCAATACTTGCTTGATCTGAAAGTTGACCTTTATCCTTATTGGACTCAAGCCTCTTGTTGTTACAATCCTTCTTGAAATGTCCAACCTTCACACAAATCCAGCATTTGCCTTTGAAACCTCCAATTCTAGACTTGGATCTTGATTTACTCCTGATCTGATCTCTCTCTCTTGTCCTTCCTCTGATAAATAGAGCCTTTGGATTTGTCTTTTCTTGGTTGTGTCTTCTTCACATCTCATTGGACAATAATGCTGAAGTAACCTCCTCATAGTTTATATCATCCTTCCCATATAGAAGAGTTGTGACCAGATGCTCATATGAAGGAGAAAGTGAAGTCAATAACAACAATGCCTTATCCTCCTCTTCTAACTTGACCTCTATGCTCATCAACTCACAAATGATTTTGTTGAAAGCATTGAAGTGCTCCATAATACTTTGGCCTTTGTTCATCCGTAACATATACAACTTCTGTTTAAGATGCAGTCTATTTGTCAATGACTTGGTCATAAAAAGATTCTCTAGTTTGGCCCATAGTTTTGGTGCAGATTCCTCATTCAAAACATTGTATAGCATTTCATCAGCAAGGTTCAACCAAATAGTGCTAATAGCTTTGAGATCTGCATCTTCATCTTCCTCATCCTCATTACTTTTGTCCTCCTGTTTTTTCTTCAGTGCTCTATGTAGTCCTTGCTGGACAAGAAGGTCCTTCATCTTCAGTTGCAAAAGTCCAAAATTGTTTTTCCCATCAAACTTCTCCATTGCAAATTTAGCATTTGATATGGATATCACCCCTCCCATTGCTTTGCTGTGGAGTTGCTTCTTGACTCTCTTCACTGCACCCTCAGATCTTAAGTCTCTCTTCATGACAAACTAAGCTCTGATACCAATTGTTAGAAAAACACAGTCCTTAGGACCTCTCCACAATAGCACATCACAACCTCATTAAAACAGAAATCAGAGGACTAATAGTAAATAACGTGGTTCACTCCTGTCCAGGAAGCTACCTCCACGGCTGAAACAGGCTCACACCAGCTTTCGAGCATTTTATTTCTCGTTGCATATATATATATATACATTATAAGCAAGTCCATCACTGTAATCCACTTGAACTTCTAGACAAGTGACAAGCAACGGCCATCAGTTACGTTTGCTTTTGCTCTTGACAAGCCAAACATAACAGTCTCTCTCTTTCGGTACACTAAATGATTTCAACTTCGTGAGATTGTCGAGCTCGTTTGGAGCGATACTCCGCGTATATGTTTCTCAGATACGGACATATGGACTCCGTCGCATTGCCGAGCTCCCATGGTATGGTACAAATTGTTTTAGTGCCAGACATATAATTCCTAGCCTGGTGCATTTCCCAAAGATCTGGTGGTCCCGTGAAGCGAATTTACACACAGGTTCAATTTTCTCTCATCTCCATGAGATTATCGTCACCCCCAAAGATATCCTTGACAACGATAAAGCCTCCAACTTGACCAGATTGCCAAGCTTGAAAGTTATCATATTCCAAAGAAGCGGTTATTTCCCATATCCAGTTTCTCGAACCGCATCAATTCTTCCAAAAACTTGGGGATGATTACTGTGAGCACATTAACAAACACAAACAAATTTCCCACCTGGCACTCAAGGGAAAACAAATCCAGTTTCTCCAACCGCATCAATTCTAGCAAAACCTTGAGGATGATTACTGTGAGCACATTAACACACACAAACAATTTTCTCAATTTGCACTCGAGGAGGATCCTAGAAGACTGACTGACCTGACTCAGAGAAAGACCTAATGACCAAATTCTCGATTTTGGTGAATGGTAGATGTCATCGTACTCTTATCCTAAAACGTGCTTTGAAATGACTTGGTTTGAACGCTTTGTTAGCAAGATCATCTGAGCAAATTATCGACTGGAGGCACTTTCAAGTACAGGACAGTCTATCGGACCCTGCAAGGACCTTATGACGCCAAACATGGAGATCCAGAACTATTTTCCTTCAACTGCAGAGGACTACAGGATGCGAAACTAATAAGAACACGGCTAGTTTGCTGCTAGTCTGTAGTACTTCAATGGAACTAGCAGGACGACAAGGCATACAAGAAGATGAAATTCAGAATGCTTGATTTCAGTAGGAAAAGATGGTGCCACAGAAGAGATTAAGTACGGAAACCCGATCAAGAAGTACAAAGACAAATTAATTTTCAAACTTCTCTAAAGGCCAAAGATTAAGTCAATTGATGGACGAATCTGGGCCACCTTTTCCGGTGATCATGATCTAGCAATTTCTACTACGTGTGTATGGAGTTTGCGTTTGCTGAATCTGTCCACCGTTTACTCTAATTCTCTTCCGTCGTAAATGGTTGTACAATTGCTAGGACAAATCACTCCCCGGTTACTCGGACAGAGGTGGGCCGACCCCTAATGGGATACGTACTTGGTGCACTCCATCAGACCAAGTTATGGAACCAAACGCACTATCTGCGAGAGGCTTGCACGCCTGGATGCTCACAGTAAACGTCTGCTTGATTTCGCTGGGACTGAATGACAAAACTCTGGGTGACACAGAAATATTAACACCATTCGGCGGCACCACAGAAACCGTATAAGTGCCGACTGCGGGCCCGACATTCGTGACCTCCCTTTTCACCGTTAGCGAAATGGTTTCGTTACTGACTACATATATTGATGGATAGTTCAGGTCCAGCACACTGGTAGGCACCTCGGGGCAGACACTCGTGTCTCCTGTCACCAGTCGGAGTTCTTTCGTCGAGTATCCGATCGAACAGAGGAATAGTGCGTACTCATTGCTCGTGATGTCATACACCAAACCTGGATCTGCAGCTGCTGTGGGATCGATTTGACCTGATCCGCCTGAGAGCTCTACTGCTCCTTCGTTTATCGATGGGTCCAAAGGCGTCGCTGCAGGGTACCGGACAACCAAACCTCAGAAATCTTAACATTTCCCAGTACTACTTTCTACCCGACCTGGTGCATATGCAACAAATCCGCTGCAAGCCTCCTCGTTTTCATTAAAATCCTCGAAGTTTCTAGAGGATCAAAATCTGATTTGCCTTTGATTGAAATATCGAGGGAGTGTATTCCGTTGGACCGACATCATCACCGTGAGTGTGGAATCTTTGATGATCTCCTTAAGCAGGTAAGGCTTAATCGGTGAAGAGGGATGGATCGTACCTGTGGTCATAATAGCTGATTTGATGGCCGCTGGAGTCCATTCTGGATAGAGTGACTTCAACAAGGCAGCTACTCCTGTTACATGAGGGCAGGACATTGATGTTCCACTGATGATGTGGTATTCAACCTTGCGAGTGTCCTGTTCAGCACCAGTCAAGCTTGCCTCCGGAGACCATGCTGCAACAATGTCCACTCCAGGAGCGGTGATGTCGGGCTGGTTGAATGTCAACAAGGTGGTCTATTGTGTTTAGAATGTATAAGCCAAATTCACAGTCAACATCTTTGGACAGTTGAGAAGTTGCGACAAAGAAATGAAGAGGGCATGATCAGATTGGGTCGAACTTATTGTCTGTAAGGAAAGGAGAGCTCAGAAACTCCGCATCTTGCTATTTGTTTACAAAGAAGGCCTTAGAAGATTTAGAATTTCCAACCTTCAGAATTTCTGGTGTGATTCTGTTGGGACCACGAGAAGAAAAGGCGGCCGCCACCGGAGCAGGATCTACATCGAAAACAGTTACTGACTTCTCAATCCGTACCGTAGGCGACCTGTAAAATTATCAGCAGTAAGTCTTCCAATTGCTTTTGTCTGAAGCTCATCTTTATCGACATCTGAGAGGTCTGACACCAACGGAGAGGGCAATTGAAGTGCAAATTTTACCCCATTACCGATCTAGAATCATTGGGACTTACAGGTACTGCTTGATAGGATCTTGAAATCTACGTATGTTTGGTTCCTATCGATGGCATCTCTGTATGGGATATACGCGAATTCTAAAATGTAGAAAGTATCTACGTAACAGAATTGCATAAAAAAACACAAACATGGAACTTACTGAGTGCTGTTTATGTACGTCAAGATAGAGTCCCCCGCTGCTTGACCCACAGCGGAGGTCGGGATTGACCAAGTGAATGCAATCTTTTTGAATACCTCGGTTACGCCGATAAGACCAACTCCTCCTGCCTGGGCGACAGCGTCGGCAGCATCCGGCGACAGGAGGTAGCATAGAATTACCTTCCCTTTGGCTGCCGTCGTATCAAGGCTGTTGAAGGTACAGGAGCTGCAAAATAGCATGCACATTCATAGCTTAGCTTCATTGCTTGTGCCTCGTATTGCTTCGACCCAAATGCATTGTTATGCGGTAGGAAAATACTCCAATACGATTAAAGGGACAATAACACACCGAGCGATGGGGAAGAAAGCTTTGACAAAGAGAACGTTTGCTCTCATACCTGGCTTCCGCAATAGTAGAATTAGGTGCCGGAATATCTCCCCCAAACACCAGACCGAACATCCCCGGTTCCATCGTGAAGGTGTTGATAGCTGCTCCCTGCAAATATACAACTCTCTTAATGATCAGTATTCCTTCATCAAATCAGCATTCCCATTGTCGCGGAAGAATATGATCATAGCTATTCGAAGGACCATATTCTTCCGAGTCTTAGGGGACAAGAGATTAAAAATGCGGTACTGCTCTCGGGTCTACATTTTTTTCTTCCTACAGGCATCTCCTTTCAAGACTTGGGCTTGTAATGCATAAGGCCACAAAGAGGCGACTCCTCTGAAGTGGAGTCTGTAATACAATTTCCTGAGCTGACTTGCCCGGCCCCTGACATAGCTCAGGGAAAGGCTGTGGTGAACCCTCTTTCCTCATGGCCTCGGAAGAGCTACACCTTGCACGTCTTGTAGCTAGTCATCGCTGATCTAGAGAGGAATATCAGCCATAGTCAAGCAGAAAGAAAGCAGTGAAATATTTGGGGCCATTCTACCTCATAGATGGAGGCACAACCTCCCTAAATTTGCGAGTTTATTATGCGTAAAATGCACAAATGCATCATCGAATTGATGAAACCCAATCTCCCTTGGCTGAAGGGAAGAGACTTCGAATGAAGAGAACTTACATCGTATGATTCTCCATTACCAAAACGAACTCTCGCTAGAAATGCGCGATTGATCGTACTTGCAGCGACAGTAAACAACCACGGAGCGATATTAGATACTGAGCCTGGAGTCGGTCCAGCATTACCTCCGGAGGCAGAAACTACAATTCCTTTCGCAACAGCGTGGAAGGAACCTATAGCAAGAAAATCTTCCTGGTAGTCCTGGGCAAAACTACCGATGGAAATTGACAGAAGGTCTACACCATCCTTAATTGCATCGTCCATAGCCGCAAGCATGTCTGCGGTGTTGCAGCCCTCCTCCCAACAAACTTTGTAGACCGCAAGTCTAGCCCCAGGAGCTCCTCCTGTTGCGGTTCCATTACCGAGTCCAAACAAACTTGCATTAGGAACGCTTCTTCCAGTGGCTGTTGAAGCTGTATGTGTACCATGGCCTTCAGAATCCCTGGGTGATATATAAATCCCTGGCCCACTTACATTACCATGCTCTGCCTCGTAACCCTTGACATAGAATTTAGCTCCGATAAGTTTCCTGTGGGTGGTAGCATCATCCAACTGTTAGACAAGCTTAGTACGTCGAGTGGTAATTTCAAGTATAAGAGGTAATGCCTCTACAAAGACCGGCATGACGAGCAATCCAGATCGGTCCTAGGAATTAATTCAGTCGATTGATCACCAAGTCCTAGAACATTCAACAGAATCAAGACAGTCCCCATAACCCATTCGTCCAGCAACTTCCCCACAGTTGGATTCAGAGTGAACGTAAGTTAACGTAGCCTTTTGCGTACGACTCTCTCTGTATACTTGCTCTGGAAGTATTCTCCTCACTTGTTGCAGTTGGCAGGTGAAAATCCTGGTCCCGACACGCACTCTCCCTTCCACTTGGATGGAATTGCTGACATTCCAGAGTCGTCGAAGCTCTTGGATTCTGGCCACACCCCTATTTACGTGCATGATCATTAGCATTCGAAGTGCTTCGGTTGTATGTGGTCGTAGAAGTTTCAGACACAACCGCTACATAGAAAAGATTCTCAGACAACGATCCCATAAACTTTCTCTGATGAGATTACCTGTATCTAAAACTCCGACGATACTGTTTCCCCCAAACTTTGAGTCTGGCCAAATTCCAGAGGTGGTTGTCAAACCCAGAAAGTCATATGAAGATGTTGTTTGAGTTTTCATGGATCGCGACAGATACACTGATACTACCTCTGGCATACCTATCAACAAAAAGTTTCATGTGTTAACAGTGTTGATTTTGTCATTGGATTCTCCAGACCTTAACGTGCTACCAGACCTAGTCGAGTACCAAAACAACAATGCCATGCTCCGTAAACATTGAACACTTTACCACGTAGCCAGCTCCTCAGAAGACAATTACAACCCCAACATTGCACTACGACAATCATCATGTCCCCTATATCTATAAATCGAGTTACACCAAGTAGAAATCGCTCATGCGCATACCTACGCATACCCACCTTGATTTAGAAGTATCTGTATACGTAGCTAAACTCAATCACATATCTGTATTGAAATCCCTGTGCAAAGCAGTCCCAGCCTGCGGATGCCTTCTTATGATCTTGTGTCTAGCTAGCTATAGTCACTCGTGAAGCCTACTCACCTCGTATCTTCTCTGCTTGAGCTGAAGATAGCATGGCGGCGAAGCCACTAAAGCCATTCACATAGTTATACACGAGCGATTCCTCAGCAGCACTGACACTGCGTGGAAAAACCGATTCTTTATAAGTTCTTTATAAGACTCCTCTCCCGTATCTTCTAACGTGCTGGGTATGAAATAATTTAAAGCAGCTCATGTATCCGAATCTCTTCCACCTTTGGTTCCAACTGATCTAGCTAGAATTGATCAGAACTCAAGTAAAGGATGTACCTGCCAAAAACTTGGGAGAGAACACCCGTATGAAGTTGACGAGTAATCGTTGGTGCATCTTCGCTTGCGGCATGTCCCATATAGACGATGTACAACTGCACAATTGCAACATACGATGTCCAAGCTCATAGTGAGTCAACTGAGAAGCTGAGGCAACTGGTTCTCTGTATTTCCAAGACAACAGTGCAAATGTCGTTAAATCGTGAACCTGATAGAAATCTCATCACCAACAATTGCACCCAATTCACTTTATGATCGGTTCTGCGAGTGAAATCTAGACTAAACTGACATACACTTACCATATGTATATGCATAGATCTGAAGTCACTAGATCAAGGAAAATCAATCCGATGCTACTAGATCCGAATTCCATTCTCTCGTGACAATGAAAATACATACCCTGGTAGGTCCCTCTGTTTCCCATGGTGCATCGTGGGACAACCTGAAGTGGAAACCCTGACAACCGCTCAAATAAAGGGATGTACACAACAGCAATAGCGGTATACGATATGTATCCATGACTGAATTTTGTAGAAATGTGTTGTCAGAGATCTAGAACTCTTCAAGTTCCAAGTAATTGTCGACTCAGAAAAAGCTCGTAGTATGCCAGTTTGCTGAATGGTATGCTGGGATTACGCGTTAATTTCATGAACTGAGAAGTCTACGCAGACATGAAAACCGAGATGTCCTATCATGCCACACCAGTAGAAGTCTCACATACAACAGCAGCCCACAGATACAAGGCTACTCACGATCAAGGCAACTAAAGTATTCTGTCTTGGAGATTATTGAGATTGAAGGCGCAATGATTATGCTCATTTAAGAACATGTAAACGGGAAGCTCTCATGTGCTGAAACCATTTCTCTATGCAGCCTAATGGTTTCATTAGTATATCCCGAATATTCAACTATTTCGTCCTTACGTTGCGAACTGGGTGTGATCGACTCTAGCGCAGTAGATATTCGCTGCACATGTGTTGCAATTGTAGCGCTTCTAGATGTGTGCTTGAAAGTGCAACTGGAACGAAGTGTGCTATGCAAGAGCGACGAACTAGGCGTACTAGTTCTGCAGCTGTTGAGCTGTTTGTCGTCCTTGACATGTCCCCATGCTTAAAACAGGAGCCCAGGGGAACAAGTCAGGATCTCCATGTCCATGAAATCAACTCAAGCTTACAAGACTACGCAGAACTGCCCACATCCCAAAGGAAAGGTTCATAGTAAGACACAGCTCGAGTGCCTCGAGGGTTGGTTCTGGATTTATGATTTTATCAATTTACATACCGGTGCTGTATTACCTTCTGTATTGTCTAAGGTCAAAGCACTACTCCTGCACTCGCCCACACAAACAATCAATGCAATCTTATATTCGCAAACAAGGCATATTCTCTATTAACGAGACGAGAATCAAAAGGTAATTATTATAATTCATAAAATAGTTCTAAGTACAATCATGCCTCATCTATAATAATGATAGTAATAACAATAAGGTAGAGCTAATAGAAATGATAAAGAAGAGATTCACTTCAAATATATAGATGGAAATGTGAGAATAAGAAGGATAAAATGGAAAGAAAGCAAACCCAATGGTCACAAGAAATGCACCACGTTTAAGTTTCTTTTTCCCAGAAAATACAAAGTTACATTTGGATAAAAGAAGAATGTATCATTTTGGAAAGCAGTAACAGAGAGAATCACTTTGGATATATATATATATATATATATATATATATATATATATATATATATATATATATATATATATATATATATATATATATACACAAAATCCAAGCGTCACAAAAAAGACATCGAGTTTAACTTATTTATTTCAGAAAAATATAATTTACTTCAGAGATTCTGGAAGAAAAAAAATACTTAGATAAGAGAATACATATAAACGTTTATAGTAATAACAAAAAGGTTCATATCAAAAACATATTTTAGAGAATAAGAAGGACACTTGGATAGTAAAGAATCCAAGAATCACAAGAAATACACCTAGCATAACTTAATTTATATTTTTAGAAAAATATCAATGGACACTTAAATACACTTGAATAACGCCTATCCAAGTGTATCCAAGTGCACATCTTTTTTATCTTACCTTAACAGCAGTTATTAATAACACAAGAATGATAACCAAGAGACTCATTTTAAGCATATATATCACAGAATGGAAAAGGTATTTAAACACTGCAAAATACAGAAATCGAAACAACTGCATCGCTTGGATATTAACAAGAACACAAAAATCGAATAAAACGCACCAAAGGGTGCACAAAAGTCATCGAGAGTACACTAAACTTTACCTGATTTAACGAGATAATGTGAACCTCCATTCATGATCGTGGTGACATATAATTGAAAACATCCTTAAGTCACATCAGAAAAGAGAGATCTATCCGCTGCTGCTGTTGAAGATGGCATTTACTATCAGACCTTAGCATCACCAGCACGAGTGAGTCGATCAATGTACCCATATCTGTGAATGGAAATCTCTCCGATCCTAGTTCTTGGCTCTTCCTCGTAACATTCTGAACTTTTGACGTCCTTGTGTTTATGAAGCACAGATACTCTGATTGAGATTGAGATTCAGACGCATGTAAAACCGACAATCTGATTGAGATTGAGATGTTCATGTGTAAAACCGACACTCTGATTGAGATTGAGATGTTCATGTGTAAAACCGACACTCTGATTGAGATTGAGATGTTCATGTGGGAAACCGAGACACAAAGGAAAACAAGAAGGGGCGGAAGCTCCCATCAAGCTGAACAAGGATGTTCATATGTATTGTTTACCTTAGTTTGTCACGGACTCCTCAGTCCGTATTGTGCTTGCTGTCTTGTTTTGCTTTCGCTCGTACGCTTGCGCGGATTGATTCGACCATAGCAATGTGTCCAGTCAACTGGGCCTTAGGCAGGAAGAAGCACCTACGTCATGATTATGTGCGGAAGAGCACACCACAGATCGATGAGGATCATGACGTCTTTCTGTCCGCTTCTCAGACAGGAATTGGACTCTGATTCAGAAGATTTGGACATTTTGTTGTCCTTCACCCAAGCTTTATGTGATGATTTCAAATCTGCACTTTGACTGTGCGTGTATATGTGATTCAAAGATATCAAGGAACACCTGTTACGCGTACAGCAATTCGTCTATCACTTTATTCTTAGACTACTATTGGTCCTCTTTTCACTTCCGATCCTCTTTCTCATAACGGGACGTGAACCTGATTCCAGCCTACCGCAGCTCGCATATGGGGGAACGTTGCCACTTTCACGCTCGTTCCTCGACAAGGACTTGGAAATCACGTTGTACTCAACTGGATAGTATATAGCAAAACCACAGGCTTCAAACAGGCTTTCCTGCAGTGCTCGCAGGTACAACTCACTAGCCGCGGAAGTTATCAAGGTGGTAATTCAAATGCAGTCATGGCCCGTAGTGAACAGTTTTGAATCCGTCACTTAGTGCGGTGAGAGACATTCGATCACACTAGAAATGGAAGCTCCGGTGTTAAATAAGTGACGATTTGCGACAAGGGGAAGGTGTAGAGAATTGGAAAGCTGAGGGCGGAAGAGTAAGTCTGGCAAGATAGCACGCGAGTTTAGCCCTCCAAGGACGAGAAATTACAGGATAAAAGTACCCATCACGGATAGCCACTGCCCCAATGCCACTGATACCTTACCCTTGCGATGAACAGCAGCTGCCGAACCAGCAATATCAACTG
This sequence comes from Lunularia cruciata, assembly GCA_948567375.1. Taxonomy (NCBI): domain Eukaryota; kingdom Viridiplantae; phylum Streptophyta; class Marchantiopsida; order Lunulariales; family Lunulariaceae; genus Lunularia; species Lunularia cruciata. The sequence goes on along the minus strand of OX419761.1, from coordinate 18,278,280 downwards.
GTACGCAAGCACTGTGCTGCAACTTGCAGCACAGTGCTTGCGTATCAATACAATGGCTCCAACCAGGTTTCCTGCACAGTCTGTAGTTTCGTGACGACTGACTTTACAATCGCCTACACAACCTGCGAAAGCTGTGGATTGAAGCTGATGTACCCTGCAGGAGCACACACAGTTGGATGTGCAATTTGTGCTTACATCAATTGCCCTGATCCGCTTGTTGCAGGACCGTCCCAAACGCTACCTCAAATGAGATTCCTTTTCGTTGAGAACCCGACGAGGATGCACGACAGCGGACACATTATTATTAGCGGCCAGGCAACCATAAGGTTGATGCCACTGATTAACCACGATCCATATCGTTATAGTTGTACAGATCTGGTGGCGATGGCCTTACTTTGAAGTTCAAGGTGTAATACAAAGCAATCCCAGTTTCGGTCATTCAACTTCAGTTAGACAGTAGATCAGTAGAAATTCCTAAGTTGTTCCTAGGTATACTTGCACAAAGGGTTTCTTTATAAGTCTGTCTATGTACAGTCTCTATTCTGTCGTCTAGATCTGTCTCAGCTACTCTCATTATCTACGAGTAATCTCAAGATTTGTAGTGGTTTCGCATTGATACCCACTCCAAATTTTCTTGTTCGTATTTCTTTCATTTCCTGATGCGGTATGATCATTACAGTTTTGACTGGTATTTACATTGTAAAAATTTCGAGATTCTGAATCCATGACAGAAGTTTTCTATACGCCAGATTGATCATTGATACCTCTACCGACAACCTATGGATAGGAAGTTGAAAGGAAGTGTTAACTAGATATTCTACAAGTGGACATTCTTTTCTCACGGAATTGATTGATCTGTCGAGCTCGAGACCACTTTCAATTACGCATGTAGAATGGTCTCCGCATCCCACTTTGACTAAGTAACTGTAACTTCCGCGAAGATGAGACAGAAACCAGGAAAGGATCTAAAAATTGGTGTAATTAGCATATTGAGTGCAAAATTTGCAGTTCTCGTTGGTCAGTTTAGTTCGAATATGACATGAAACAAAGATTTCTGCAGAAGAAGAGTTGACTGTCGGTCTTGACCTTTGACCGTAGATCTCAGAAGTTGTCACATCCCCTACCATCTTTACAGTAACCATTTTTTGTGTACAGCAGGTAATGTAATTCATAATATCCATGTAGATTCACATCGTTGCCTGAAGAGATCATTTCAGAGTACATTAACCTTTTAGTAATACTGAACTAGAGATGTCATATGTAGGTATGAAGAGTTTCAGGCATTGATAACAACTGTCATTTGAGTGAGAAACAGATAGATTAATTTAGAACTGAATGTCATTGGTGTAGATATCATAGGTGATAACAACCGATACCTTACGTCAAAGCAGTATCTGTTGTTGGAATCATCGACTTTGATTTCATCCAACTCCGGCACCTTCAGAATATACTACATCAGTAATAGTCCCACGACTTACTCCATGGCCACTTTCTTTGAGAATTATCCTTTTCCTTGTAGTTTTCAGTTTGGGGGTTCATACCCTGTATCAAGATCCGGAATTGAAGCTTACATGTTGATCAACTGAAGAGTAGATTGAGTGGACTCGAGTTCACAAAGGACTTCTTTCAAAATCCTCGTGAACCATCATACCAATACTTAAAGTCAAATGGTCAAAGTCCTGTCATACACACGCTCCGCTCCAGCGTGTGGCTAAACTCAATGGGGAAGATTGACACATGCATGTGGTCCTAGAAGTGATACAAACATGCTCCAACCCGCTTTATCTGAAAGATAAAGATCTGAACTCTCCCGATCGAAGTGATAGTGGAATCGCGATGCACTAGAGCAATACGTTAACTAACTTGGCATCGTAGAAGGCGCGTGCAAAGTTTGAAGCTCTGGATACATAGGGTGACTCAGGTTTATGTTTCTCTATGTATGGCAATGAGATCAAAAGCCGTTCCACGAACAGGGAACCTACAACCACTTGGACAGAACCAATGCAAACTAGGCGCATGCAAATCTAAGTAATCAAGCGGATGCAAGTCTAAGCAATCTGTGCAATGCCAAATTCATAAACTCATACATTCTATGAACGTGAGTAGTGCAGTCAATATAAAGATGACCATGAAGCAGTTCACCAAAGTAACTTTTATTCCAGAGCAATGCGAGGCGATAGAGTGGTAACGGGAGTTAGTGTTAGTTTGTAATAGTCGGGAAAGAACGAAATGTTACAGGACTGGATATGAGGACATGAGAGCAGAAGCTGTTCGAAGAACGGAGGATCCAGAACTCATAAAATGCATATGAAGTGCAGATGAAATGTAAACATGATACGTGCAAATCGAGATGAGTAATAAATCCGTAAAGGAGGTGAAGTGAATCTAACAGATCGAATGTAAGGCGAACACAGACGTAACATAAATATTTCCTGATCAATAGCAGTAGAGAACTGTTATACATCATGTAATCGATAAGCGCTAAGCAAAGAATGTAGCGAAATAGAGCACAACATGTAATCAAAGACCAACAAGCATGACTTGAAAGATTAAGTGTGTTAGTTTTGATAATCTCTAGTTTAGTGACTAGATACATGATTAGGCTAGATACATGATTAGACTAAATACATGATTAGGCTAGATATATGATTAAGGTGAAGTGAGGGCGCAGCCCTAATTAGGGCTCTGCAAAGCAACCTTCTAGAGCTTGCTTGTGTATATATATGAGTGCTCTCTGCTCTTGTTGAGGTAAGTTCTCATACAAGGATCATTCCCAGCACCTTGTTTTAGGTGTGTTCTATGCTGCTTACCACTGGGGTACCTTTCATGCTGCGTGAGTGCTGCTGTGTACTATCTTTGAAGGCTCTGAGAGAGAGTGAGTTGAATATTGCTGAGTGCTAGGATGTCTGAAACATCAGAAGTCAGAATGACTGAGGATAGACCATCTACTTCAAAGACTAGGAAGAAAGTTTCTCATCAAAGTGAACTGAAATCGGAAGAACTGAAATCGGAAGAAATCATGTATAGGAACCATGAAACAGATCAACAAGTGTGGGGTGGAGCGAAGCGGGAGAAGAGTGGATGGCATCTTGGCTGAGATCGAGCGAAGCGTTAGAGGACTAGATATTGTATATCACAACAAGCTCTATTAGCGCATGCGTCCTAAAACGCTGAACACCAGAAGGAAGCAGAAAGACTCATGGAAGCACAAACGACTTCATAAATGCCCACGAAGTGCCAAAGTAACTAAGCGAAGGTCAGTACAAAACCTTTCGCACCAAGTTTCTATTTTGCTCATGAGTGCCAGGGCAAACTCGGTTGCTTCAAGAAAGTGCCGGACCAGGAAAGTGACAGTCACGTGAAAATGACTAAAAGCGATTGCGAAAGGAACCTGCGTCGGGCAGTAAAAAGGTGTTGAGAGCAGAACCTAGTAGAGAGAGAAGCCTACTTCTCTATGTATGATAGTTGATCAGCCGCGAAAACAAAGATTCTTTTTGTGCCGCGTCCTCATTGAGAAATAATAGACATCAGAAGCATAGAGAAAATGTCATCTGATGAGTACACATAAGACGTGTTGGGGCAAGTGTTACAGATACAGAGCTGCTATGTGAGTTGTTTCCAATGACTTTCGGAGCTTCTAAAGTTCCGAGGAAAGAGAACAAGAACTTTCTTGACGCAGACGTGTGACAACGTTAACATGATCTACAGAGTCTTATGTAAGGGCAAAGAGTACTGCTAGCAACAACAGCACTTCATCAATCTGATAAATGGATTTCAGTAGCTAGAGATTAAAAAACAACAGGCAGAATTCTCGATCCGATAAATAATCTGATTGAATTTCTGACGACGGAGCAGTATGTTTGGATCGACCTAGAATTTGTCACCTAACACCATAGTTAGCCCAGCCCAGCACGCACCATTTCGTGCCGTGTCCCTTGGTCTAACCATTGCCTGCAACCTGGATCCCTTACACGCCCATTGGGAAGAGTCAAGTTTGTTGTCCACAGAGCATACTCCATGATCCGGAAACAGCAGGCCTGCAGCGATGGCTCTTCACGCAAAGGCATCGCCTTCTAGATAAAGACATTAAACACATGGGTTGAGAACAACGACGCTGTACGACCGATTAAAAATGACCAGCCACAAATCTGTTAGTAGATTGAATGGTATAAAGTTGGGACAAAACCCTGTTTTTAAGAGGGCTACACTGGCAGTGGGGTTGTCAGATGCCAACCAAGACACCCATTGTCGGTTACCGAGCTTGCATCAATATTTCAGTTGCTCAACCGCTCCAGAATAACTCGGTTGAACTGCACTATTCTATGGTTAGATCCGATGGCTCTGATGACCTCTGGAGCCTGAACCAGTCTGGAATAAATGCGTGAAGTTGGATCATACAAATGGAGCAAGTTGAAACCGAAATCAACAGTACTAGTAGCTCTGAAAGGGAACTTTCACATTAAAAGATCGTTCAAATTCTTCATTGAAAAGAAGGTAATGGTGAAAGAGACTGAGAAACAATTGCTAATAAATATCTCACAGAGAGTTCTATTATGAAACTGGTTTGATGTATAAACTGTGTTACATTTACTTTTGAGTAATGCATGAATTTTGTACAGCTTGTTGTGATAAGCAGGCAGGCAGGCAGGCAGAGTTTGGAAGGAAGGAGTAACCAGCCTCGAAAAATACACGCCCTTGAAAAGATAACTCGGGTCCATACTATCTCTGTTGAAATACGATTCCAGCATCTATATTCAAGAAACTCGGCTCCCAGGCAAACCAATCGTATAAATGGTTCAGGCTTCCACCAGACTCAAGCAAGGGGCTCCAGATTCCTGTATTGATACTATAGTTAAACCAAATTCTCGATCTATGGTGACGGTCTTTTGTCACAAAGCAAAGGTAATCTCCATGGTACAGGGTAGAATAATAGTTAGAAGCTCCAGCTAGAATGTTTGAATGCTCCCTGGGCATTCTTACATCCTGCTTCTCCCAGAACGCTCCCCCGGTAAAAGGTGATGAGCTCGAAGATGCGTCCTCCTCATGCAGTGTCCACAGTGTAAGTTTATCCACCGTGCTTCCAACTAAGCAAATTCTCTCGTTGTGAATGTACAATATGTGGGGTACGTTGTATCCAAACCTCGAGGGGAAAGGAGCCCTCAGGCTGCTCCAAACTCCAGAGCGTATATCGAAGGCCTCAAGGCCCTCATCAGCTCCATGATACTGTTGATAGTAAATTACATCTCTCCAGACTATGCAGGCCGGAAGATCACACGTCGTTTCTCTGCAGATTTTCCTCGGGTTCTTGGGACTACTTTTGTGCACACTCCACTGCGAAGAACCCGAATCAAAAACCATCGTCTGTAAGGTGTAGTTTCCTGCAACTACCAGTTTGAAGTCTCTCGTTCTTCTGTTCACAATCAAGTTGAGGATCAACACCATGGATGCTAAAGTGGGTGGTGAGTGTGGTGGCAGCACCTTGTGAGACCGCATAATTGGGTTGGAAACACAGAGCAGAAGTTTCCCGTCAACATCCTGACTCTTGTAGCAGAACAAGCCTCCATCTACATCAGCAAGGACCCAATTACTGCATTCTTCTATTGGTGGAGGTTGCCATGGACAGGTGATCCACTCCTTCCGATCTGGATGAAAGAACGAAGTGAGTCGAAGATTCTTGGATCGGCTACCGCTGGAGAAAGATATCCAGGTGAAATTATATGGACGTGGTGATTTGAGTGTCCAGACAGGACATGTATTATTATCGCCGTGGAACTTACTCCATTCAGGAGAATCAATGAGACTCTGCCAGCTTTTGCACACACTCTTGCAACGAAGAATACTCTCAATCGGAAGGCGTGTGAGGATTTTCGAGATGATATCTTCTGGTAGAGCTTCACAAACTTCCAATTCCTCCACCTCGGAAGCCTGGATCTGCATATTCTCCTCGAAAATTCTCACCATTGTGCCGTTGTTCGAAGAGAAATTTTAGTGTTGATCTATCACCATCAGTCCTCTACGGATACCAAGATCTACTGAGAGTGAGACTCTCATGGATGATTTCCGTTGATTAAGATAGAGCCCACCTGCTCAATATGTGTTACTACTACCTGATCTTCTGTAGCTACCCTGGCTCGACCCTATCTTCTGCAAATATCATATGCTGCATATAATGCCCCTGAGTGATCCATGACTACCCGGCTCCATATCTGGAAGCCTCTCAAGAACCAGAAAGCTATAACTACACATTTCAACAAAAGCATGACTTAAACATAAAACTGAAGCGCCTGTAAATGCGAGGCTGACTTTTCACGGCCGAAACCAAATTTTCTCAAGCAAAATTCCGATTGCAGAAGTTCGTCTCATCAAAGTCCACCTGCCCTCAACACTCATCTCTTTCATCCTTGATCCAACCGAATTGCTTGTATTAAGTGCAATGCTGCGGGTAGCATGATCAGAGCCCTGATCCAACATCGGTAGAAAAGTACTCACTCGACAGATCACACCCTCGTATGATCTTCTTCAACCCAATTATTTGCACGGGGTTGTTGTATTATTCATAACGTCAAAGGCAGCCATGACCAGGAAACTCATGCTCGGACTTCCAGAAGAAAGGTGACCATGAGATCCTTGGACTCTCGCTCAAATCATCACCCGAAGCATGGCTTCTTTTCACCAACTCCCCATAGCGCCAAAGTGACACCTTGTCCTTGAATCGGAAGTATAATGAACAACAGAAAGCAGTAGAGGAGGGAATCATGGCGCAACAGTGCCTGCTCGAATGCAACTTGCAGAGAGTTTGTAACAAGATCTATATCTTCCTTACAGTATAGGTCATAGACTCGGTTCTTCGGTACAACTGAATAGTACCGAGCAAAACGTGTAGAACGCATCAAGACAGATCTATGCTCCATTATTAGGGCCTTCTTTGCCTTCCGTCGTCTCTTCTCAACAGTTTTAATCGGCCCGAGTCTGTCGCTATCAAGCAAGTAGGCAGAACTTATGCTTCTGTAGCCCGTCAGCATCACCCTTCAGGCATGCATATTTTTTTCCCTATTGTTCCGCATACGAAGACTAGGCTGAACACGTGTGTCGACTAGTATAACAAGGACTTCTCTATTGTAAACATTTCACATGCACAAAGTAGCTGCTACTGTAGTCGGGGGTGCTCCTAGCACCATCTGGTCAGAAGAAGCTTCCTGCTTTAACTTCGGCCGGCTTAATCTTCAACTGAATGTCATTTGAAGCACTGAAACAGAATCTATATCTTCCATTGAGCTCCAAGAATTCCGAGATGCAGCACCGCATGCGCGACGAAGTGAACATGGAACAATCCAATTGAACCCACGAGACCACAACGCTTAGAATAGATGGAACTAATTGTGCTCTGTCTGTGGAGATGTAACCTTGGACAGCACAGTGAGACCAAGAGCACTGGCACATTTAGATAAAAGGGCGCACCCAGTAGCATCATTCCTGTTCTATTATGCACGCCAGGTTTTCCAAAGGATCTTTTCATCTTTCCTGATCCACTGAGCTAAACGGAAACATGCGTGGGGCCCCCACCTGTTTCAGTGTACACCTACATTATTCAAGAGGACACTCTTGTTCTGATGATCGAAAAGAAGGTTGATGAGAACGTTGATGATCTGGCTTGAGTGATTACCATGACGTCTTGTTGCGTCTTATCGCCTTACTTTGTTGCAGTAAAAAAAAAAAAAACCTTAGCTCGCTTGTCTGCTCATGCCTTCCCAGGAAAGGTTATCAACCCAATTCAAGTTTCAACTGTACTCAGAGTATTATTATTCTCATCTTCATATGCAGCGTTGTGAACAAATTTGACAGATGATCAAGTTGAGGTTTTCCTGAGACTCGGAGACTGAAATATGAGTCTAAATACAGTAGCATTTTCACATGCCGTGCTGCGATCCACCAGGGAGGTTAAGGATTTAAATGAACAATAAGTCTACAAGCCTGAAAGAGCCAACTGCGAAAGAAATATGTCGCTTAGGCAACCTCGTGAAAATGGCTGTTGCGAATATATCGCCCTTAGGGTATGAATAGACGGCAGGGGACTAGATAATGAATGGTTGCAAGTATGGAAACGGACCCTCTTAGCGTCCTTCTACATGGTCAATTCTAGGCTTTCCTCCTACCAGTGAACTCCGGTTGGTTACTCAAAAGGAATCTCATCATCAATCGCTCCTCTCCAACTCCCAGACACTGTCATCTCAGTAATCAACCTGCTTATTAACAAAACACATTTACCTCCTTTACAAGCTTGTTGAAAGAGAAGCAGCTTTAACTGATAAGGATGGTATTTGCACAGTTCTCGTATGCTTTCGTTTGTCTATCTGTGCCTCGAAATACTGCTAATTTACATAGGATCCAGTTCTCGAGAGGCGGAGATGCCCCTTCCTCCGAATCACCCGTATTCTTCCCTAGCTTTACCGGTACCCGCTTCTAGAAAATACTCCTCCTGTGTACTGCTCCGATAAGCTGATGGGTCTAACAAAATCCAGAGACAGGTGACCCCAAAAGGTACCCTTCAGCATTCAGATGATGATCGGATGTTCACAACGGTGGAATGGTACCTCAAGCATCCACTCCGCTCCTCCAAATGACGAACCTGTAGATTCTTCACCACCTTCTTGATCTCTTCATGACCCAAAAATGTACTCTTCATGTATCCAGGTGACGATAAACCTCTAATTTCCTCCTTCTGTCCCTACGGCGTACAAAGTAAACAGCATGAAGTACGTATCCCTGTAGACGATATCCTACCTCAATAGATGTCCTGGTCGCAAGAGGCACGCCAACCCCTCCTCTGAACGAATGAATGAATTGACTTCAGGCCAGGATTCAAGTCCCTCAGGTCCAACAGACGAAAAAAAACAGCAGCATACAAGAGTATATTGAGTTTTCTAAAACCCATTAAGCTCCATTTCACTAATCAACTAGAATGTTCAGCTCTACTGTGGAATTCTACATTTCCACCCTTCTGAGGTATGTCCCTAAGACAGAGGGTGGCAGATTTGAAAGGTCGCGTAGAGATTTACATGAAATCTGAGATATTCACGTATATGTGATAAGTTGGAAGAGTGGAGAGATGCATGTGGAATATAGAAGGGTAGAAAGTCGTACCACATCCGGCTTGATAAAGACTGGAGACTCAACTAGACAACTAGACGTGATTGTGGGCAACAAGATGAACTGCAAGAACCAAAATGTTCACCGCGTTTGGTTTCCTCGCCCCACGCTCCTTCAGCTCTGACAGAACCATACGCTAATCCCCGGTCCTAAGAAACGGAACTCCCAAGGCCGTGCTATGATCGCAGCAAAGGTTAGGTAAATAATCAGGCATGCTTAAACAGCTTCATACTCAGCCAGTGTAGATAAACTGCTACCACCGTGACTGGCAGGGTAAGAGGAATTAGAAGCCAATAATACCTGCACATTAGACCGCTTTCAGGCACAATTCTTGAACAACATCCCTACAGTGCCTGGTGCGGAGAAAAGAAAAAGCAGATCAGAGCGTCAGGATAGAATTGGTGAGAAATTCCTAATTTCAGTACAAGCAAAAATCTTATAATCACTTCAGTGTCATAAGACCGTCTAGGGTCTCATGGACAAAGTGTCAAGGACACCTTACCAGTCGCTGCGAACCATTTCCACGAGAGGATTTCCAGCAGAGGGGAAGATCTTCGCAGTGAAACTGATGTAAATAGATGTGACGACCGATACTACTCCCGCGACAATCAGCAACATTCCCAGGTAGACAGGTGGTGGATCCGACTTCTGCACCCGAGCTGTGGAAGGTAACTTGAACAAGGTGCTTTCCGGTTGGGGATCCATCGCACTAGGCAAACGGCACCACTGGCCACAACTTGTTCTGTGCATCCACTCTCGATAAATTTCAGAAATTTAAGAGAATTTAAGGGGTGTGACCGGCAGGCATCCCCTGTCGAGTTATGGGAAAACTATCAAGGATTCAACAATTCCAGAACTGCTCCAAGCGTTTTCGTCTTTAAGTTTTTCAATGATCCACCTGACCGCAAACCCGGATTCTAAAGATCTCCTCAAAAACAAAAGGAACCGCATTGAAGCACGCGGTCTGCGCCGCTGCCGGGGATCGAACCCGGGTCACCCGCGTGACAGGCGGGAATACTTACCACTATACTACAACGACTGAATGCACTAGTTCGGAAATTGTTTTTTTAACTAAAATTATACACCTGTTACGAATAACTTGAAGCAAACCGGGCAAGATAAATTGGTCATCTTGGTCTGCTTGAACGGATTGAACGGCTTGATGGATTTCAATAAAGCCTTACAAAGATAAAACATAATAGGTAGAATAGGGCTAAGGCCCGATTCAAAGATGTACATGGCAAAGAGAGCATGACGGCAAGAGCTTTATGAGTGGTTCCATCGCAGTACACCAGATCTGAGGGCAGAAAAACATGATAACTAGTGTAATTCTGAAAGTGAACAATCGGTCGAGACAAGAACAAAAGTCAGAGATACTCAATCTCATCGTTTCATCGTCCTAAACAGATACAATAATTCTTCATTTTCTGTTGGTCTCTTTCTTGCCCTTGTGAATAAAGTACAGTACAGAAGAAACGATGTAACTGATTCCGCAACACAAAGTAGACAGAGTCAGTGGGACTGATTGATTGCTGGTCATAACATTCCAGATAATTAAGAACGAGGATTGAAATTCAACATTCGAATAGTGTGGATTAGAAGATGTGATAGATATTGGAGATATGAGGACAGAATGTGATACATATGTACACATGGATGATTACAAAAGGCAACGGGGTGTAAAGTATACCCTGTGTGTGGCAAACTTTTACAAGACCAAACCAACCGAACTAAATTTCTCTAACTCCATCCATTCGGTTCTGCTGATCTTTGACGAAACCAACACCTGGTCTAGGTATGTCCTTCTCAGGTCCAGTATCTTCGTACTGCTGCGCATCCCTCAGTGATGCTTCAAAGTCCGTTGCGTCCATAGCCGAAGGTAGAACATGGCCAAGCTCATCCCGAGCCCCCAGACCTCCTGCTCTTACAACATCCTCAGCCAAGATCGGAGCCTCCAGAAGGTAATCTGGACCCCCGTTCCTACTGTAGTTCCCGTCATCTGAAGCTTTCGTCTCAGCGGCGTTGTTCACGTTCTTACCAACAGGGATTGTTGCTTCAGTGATTGGTGGAACGCTAGTATAATCGGCTACTTCGGTAGTTGTTGAGGCATTCGAAGGATCATCGGCGATGACAATCACATCCGCCACACCAGAATCTGCGACTCCTCTATCCATGATCTTCGATAGTTCTTCACGATGAATTCTACTTGCGCTGAGAGAACTCCAATAACACCATCAGACAACCCTCAAAATTTAGACATTTGCAGGCAGGAAAGTCCCGAGAGGGCTTCGGTTACAAACAATATTCCAATTAAACACTCCTCATGTCCACTTCACAGTATACTATTCCCTCATACTCCTACCATTCTACATACAGCTGGAGAACTTAAATTTCGAAACACTCGCAATCGTTCAAAAAAGCGAAGAATGATGCAGAAGTGAACCGGAAGCTGTAACTCAACTCTAAAGAAAAGCAAGAAAGCCGCTACTCCAAAATTCTCAAACACTAAAACACATTATCAACGGAAAGAAAAAGTTCGCAAATACTATCACGTGAGACCTGCCTTCCACTGTCGATCCTGCGAATTGGTCTGATATCAAAATGTTTTCGAAAGAAGTACCTCAGAAGAAGCTGAACCAACGTGCGATTTGCCTTCCAAGTATCGCAGAATTCGCCTCGCTGGTACGACAAGACCAGTGGAGTTTCAATCCACCTCACGAAATTTCAAACGCTTCTTTTCACAGGAATCAGGAACAAAATCAGAGAATACAACAGAACCTGAACTCCTGGAGAGTTGGAAAGGATGTCGGGCAAGAAGAACACGTCAGGCGGAGAGAGTTTGCCCACTAACACGTTGTCCTGTCAGCCGATCTGACTGACTGCGTGGCGAGAGACAGGCACATCCACGTGGTCCCGTCTGCCACGCCAGCAGACCAATGCACTATCTAAGCCAGAATCATCCGTAAGGGGGCTTTACATCGGGGCCATACTGCAGGTTATCTAATTACTGCGATGATTTTGATCAAACTCATAATAGTCTAATGATAAAGTAGTCCATGCTCAGATCTAGTCTGCTGCGGTCGAATCGGTACTCGTCTCCCTTTAGTGGTAGATTGTAACTGTTTAAACGTAGTCTTGTGCTGGGACGAACAGAGACATTCTTGCCAAAAGACTCATGATATTTAGGAGTATTACCGATATAACACCTGCATGTTGTCCAAGCTTCGTCAAAAGACGTGGACGACATGACACTCATTTGTTTAGTTATAGCTCTCTAGCAAAATCAGCCGCATCACTGCCTGTTTACCAATGCTCTCGAACGGAGTTTTGTTTCAAGGTGGAGTTCTGAACGCCACTAGCAGGTTCTGTTTCAGCGACCAAAGAGCAAGCTGGACATACTAAAGTTCATGCAATTAAACATCCTTCAGTTCGGGCGTGGAATTGGAACCTAGGTTGCTGGTAACCATCTAGGTCCGGGCAATGTCGACATAATTGCGGCGAATTGGGGTTATCCATTGGTATGTTCCGGTAGTGAGAAGGTTCAGTTTGGTCTACTGGGAAGGGGTGTCTTCTAGTTCAGACGGTATTCAACAACATCGCGAATTTTCTCGAAGCTGTGATACATGTTATGGCGGAGGGGCGACGGCGCTATCTGCCATGTCAAGACCATATACCTGTGAACATCAACCCAGGACCAAATATGTGGGTGCCAGATTGCGCTCATCACGTCCGAAGGGAACTAGTTTAAATAGTGAACTTACTCCATCGTGGTCCAGTGTTCGTTCATTCCTGGCAAACATCTTGCTCTTTAGTCGCCAACGGACCATCGCATGCCAATCAGTTCGATAAATGAAAAGTAGAAGCACGAAGTGGCACAAGACATCCAACACCTACAGTTCTGTTGTTGCTATTTCCTTGAGAATTAAATCTACTCATATATAGGTGGAAGGATGAAGTATAGAAGGATTAAATATCTGATATAAGCGGCAACAAGAGTGACGATACAAACTAAGTGATATAGTGCCGATCAGTGATTTCGTCACCTCATATGTCACTGATGGTAGGATAATTTGCCCAGTTTGGCAGAAAAATCTGAAAGCAACTGAGAGTTATGTGCAGTCTGTAAAGGCAACATATGCCCATAACCCATATGGGAAATATGACTTACATCTTAATTAATCTTCGATTTCCTAGAGCTCTTTAGCGGTTTTGATATTGGTGCCGTCAACTTCTTGACCTTGTTCATGTCATACTTGATGGATAAAATTGCAAGAACCAGGGCAACAAACAAAATTAAGTCTGCGTGCACTATATTGGCAGGCTCTTTGCCTGGATTGTCGAAGAGATCATCCTTGATGAGCCCCCAGATGATTAACAATATCCCGAACATGCTCATCCTTCCCGGTTTTATCATAGATACAACAGCCCCTCCTACTGCAAAGTAGCTGCCAGCAATAACCTATACAACAAGGAGCGACAAACTCGTAAGAAACTGGGACATAAACGCTACTGGTACGACAATCTAAGGACCTAGCACATAACTTAGTAAGCAAGGTTGTCGGTAACGGTCTGTCCCTGATACATCAGACAACTATTTCCGGTACGAAATTTGAGAATAGATTCTTTTTGTATGGAAACTGCTAGAGTACGATCACTGACGCTTCCCTTCAGTACCCTTGTAAGTCCAAATTCCAGAGTCGAATCCGATGCGCCAGATTTGTGATAGCTCAGGAGCTCAAGAAAACAAGATGATCATTACCCTGAAAACAGAATTTCTTACTAGAGCAAATAACGTGTTCTCGATCGTAGATACTCATCAGGCAAATATGTATATAACAATCCTAGTGTCTTACGTTTTCTGAAACTTACCTCTAACCGATACTTGAAGGTTTGCTCAGGTGGAGTAAAATCCGCGGTCATGTTGTACTCCAGCAAAAGATTGCTCCAAAGAGGAATCAGGGAAGACACAGAATTTCCCCTGTATAAGTGGCGCAAACAAGCCCCGGGATATAAAAGAGATTTCATGATCACCGTCGGCATTATGTCGCTGGAAGCAGCTTGTACCATGGTTACCTGCAGGGGAGTTGTGCAAATTCCAGTTTTGCACGGAACTCTTTGACAGAGAAACACACAGCACAGAAAAATGATCAGAACAGATACAGAGGCTAGTTACGACAATTGATAACGTTCATTCGTGACAACGTTAATCTCACATGTCAATCTTGTCTCACCTGAAGAGTGGCACTTGTAAGATAATCAAAAGGAAAAAGAGCAGAGCAGCTCTAGGCTGAATCCACAACGCCGCCATCTTTTCCCAATCGTGGACGCAACAACCCCAATATATTCCTCCGGTTCACTAGATCACTTGGTCCTCTCCTTCCGTCTGCTCTCTTTCTCTTCCTCAGCCCGGCATTCAACACACATTTTCCTCACCTACACATATAGTGCCTAAATCATCGACTCCACCACTGAAAGTAATTCCGCATATTTCTTCTTGCTCGCGGTGTTAGGGTTGGCACCAGCAGCGAGTGGATAGAAACGCCTGCAATTTCTCAGGAAAGATGTCCATTCTAGGCAGGCAAAACCCAATGCACTGTAGACGCATCGGCAGGTTGCATCTACCTTCAATCTACAGTACGCTCCTTTCAATGTTGTTTTCACCAATCCACGGCCGGCCTCGTCGCACTCTTGTTTCTGCCACCCTCTGCCTTGGAACTGTACGGATCGTAGTGTATACTGTATCTCCCTCCAAACTGTATACAATACAACTTGTCGTCTCCGGTTTGAGTATCCGGAGATTTACTAACCTCACTTTACTACTACTTACCACTAATCTTTTTTTCTATATTGATATGTTTCATCGTATTAAAAACTATACCTCTCAAACTACTTTATTGAAGGATAAGTTTTCTGGATACGTTATCTTTCTCTGAAGAGTTTTTACAACATCTTTTGCAGATTTGCGATAGTTGAAGTTTCTATTTTGTGTTATCCCATATACAATTGTTTTCAATTGTTTTCAACAAGAATTTCAGGGTTAATGTTCCAAAGGTTTCTATCTTATAGTCTTCTCTTCTTGTCTTTGCTTGATTTTCTATTATACATTAAGTGAAGAAACCTACTTAGCCATCTGTAGAGACTACATCGTCCTTTTCTAATTCCTGTGGATATATTCCTTCTTCGAACATTGTGACACTAGAGGTTCACATTAAGTTGGAGAAAATGCCAAAGAGTAGAATTAAATATTTTTTGTTGATATCAAGCAGAAATAGGTTTACAAATCACGAAGCAGATTGGAGATGTGATGATGATGTGAAGTTGCTCTTCACATTCAACAGATTGTAAAGTATCTAAAGTTATTCTGTCCCTTCTATAGATTGGGAAAATTCTCAATATGTCTAGTTCTATAGGGTAAAGTTTTGGGAATGTGGACCGAAGTAATGAGACGATGACAAATAAAAAGATACTTCGATATGAAGAGCGTAGGAATTTATCAGGATTTCGATATTCCAAGAATAAATAGATGGGAAAATCAACTTCCCAAGTGATTGCAAAATTCGAAATTCTAAACACTACATAAAGTAAAAAGAACCAAATTCAAGTCTAGGAACTCAAGAAGAGTATGGACCAGAGAAAGATAGTTGGGAAGAGGAGAGGTGAGTGTTCTATCTTTGTCTTCCAAAATTATTGCATATAGTTGTAATATATTCTTATTGAAATTTTTGTCTTGGTGTATTCATGTCTTTCCTATAATTTTCCTGATTGACACTTGAGACCATGGTTTAAGCTCCGGGCTGAATTCTATAGATCCATGTGTAGTGGATCATCTATGAAGGTGGGTAAATTGCGAGAGAGAATTGAGGAAGTGGAAAACCGATGGTGGTAATAATGTAAAAAATTATTTCTATATATAACGTTGATAGAGTCACTAATCAAGAGATGGAAAGATTTGAAATTTCTATTTTACTTATATAATATGTCATAATTCATGACCAGCTTTGTATTTGAAATAAGCTTTTCGAGCTTTAATTCCGTAAATGAGATAAAGATAATTCATGACCAGCTTTGTATTTTGAAATAAGCTTTTCGAGCTTTAATTCCGTAAATGAGATAAAGATATATTATGCTTTTGCGCAGAAAACAGTAGAAAGACAGACGTCAAGGACGTCACTCCATACCAGTCGCGTCGTCCACAATGGCGCACCGGGACACGAATCAGTAGTAGCACTACACTGCGACGGCGCGAAGTCTTCTCCGATTCAGGCGGTTGCTCGTGTGGGGCGGGAACAGATTGTTGCCCGTCTTTCTCACGATCGAGCACCGAGTTCTCCAAATGCTCTTCGGTCCCACTGCGCTTCTGTCCCCTTAAGCTAATCAGTTCTCCAGAGCAGCTCGCTCAACGTCGGACTTCGTGGTCGATATTTGGTCCTCATTTCCGCGCAGTCTGATCGATAGGCAGCAACCATGGATCCCTCCGCGGTTGTGCAGCGGGTGAGTGCGATTGGAGTTTTGTACTTTTCTATGCCAGTTCGATTTTGATGACATTTCGATGTGGGACTTTTGAATTGTACTGCATCAGTGTCTCCAGGTCAGATGGAGATGGTTTCATTTATTGCCGAAGGAGAGCAATGTAGATTGATTTTCTGTTCAGTTCTCCTGCTCTTATGGGGGCCAACCTTTGGTGTTTGGTTTGGAAGGAGTAAGGTTTTAATTGGAATTTGATTTGGGTTTGTTTTTTTCCAGGTGATGGAGGAGCAGGTGGTGAGAGTTGCGAAAGCGGTCGAGGACCAGCTGGATGAGCAAATTGCGAAGTTAGATAACTTGGACGATGATGATATCGAGAAGCTAAGAGAACGCCGATTACGGCAGTATAAACTGCAGGCTGAAAAGAAGAGACAATGGGCCGCTTTGGGGCATGGTGAGTACCAGGAAATAACGGTTGAGAAGGAGTTTTTCAGCATTGTCAAAGCAAGTGAGCGTGTTGTGGCTCACTTTTACCGTGAAAACTGGCCTTGCAAGGTGTGTAATTATCCTGCTCCTAATTTCTCGTTCTTCTATACTTATTAACTCTCCTCTCGGTCACGTCTCGAGCGCTAGAGGTTCTCAATTCCGGGGGTTGTCTAGAAGCATTTGACCGTACAGAAAAAATTTATCTTCTCTGTTGCTGTGTGCTTTTTAATTCTGAATTCGCTCAAGTTTAGATTCGTTAGTCCCCTGTTTCATTCCAAGATTCAGAGGCAAATTGAGGTGGAGTGCCCTTCTTCACTGTTTACCCTTCTAAGTTTGGTGTTCTCAAAGCATTAGACTTGTTATTGCTGTAAGGAAACCAAGGAAACCACAAGTAGCTGCCGAAGTCCGACTGAGTTCGGAGACAGTTTCTTCTGTCTCATTACGCAGGGTGTTGTGATCAAATGCGTTGAAAATCCAAGGAAGATTCTCTCGGATATTGACAAATTTTTCTGCTGTTGTGAATCAGGTTGTGGACAAACACCTCAACATATTGGCGAAGCAGCACATGGAGTGCAGGTTTATCAGGCTCAATGCCGAGAAGAGCCCATTTCTGACAGACAGGCTTAAAATCTTCATGCTCCCCACACTGGCCCTTGTGAAGAATGGCAAAGTGGAGGATTACGTGGTATGTGTGCAATTTATGATCAATTTCTCTTTTAGCATGGTTTCCTGCATAACTTTAATCTAGTTCTGATGTAGTACCCAGAACTTTATGGATCAGCATCAGCCTCCTCTTGATTACATCAGAGTAAGCTTTCTTCAAGACAAAGATTATTTATGCCTGTCATGCTCTTATTTGTCCAGGTGGGCTTTGACGAGCTCGGGGGTTCCGATGACTTCAGCACTGAGGAATTGGAGGATAGAATAGCCAAAGCTGGTGTGATAACGGTTGAGGGTCGTCCTAAGCCTCAGGTGAGGTCTGGGGCTTCGCAGTCGAAGAGAAATGTGAGGCAAGGGGGCGCCTCTACAAGAGGCGATGATACGGACGATGAAGACTGAGGTCGTGACTTAACTAGGAAAGAGAGCTACAAAGTCTACTTGAGGACGTGTGTGGCAAACCCTCAGGTACCAGGGTTGATCAAGAATAAGGAGTGAGAAGGCGTCCTCGTCATTCAACTGTATGAACCACTGGACGCACTCAGAGCTCGGAGGTTGATCAATGAGAATCAGTCGAGCCAGTGCTGCTGGCAAAGTATTTCCACATCTCAATTCTTTCCAGATCTCCCCGGAGCAAATCTCACTGGCAAGGCGGTAACACCTGTTGCCTATGCTGACGAGATCGGTGCAGTGCCTGGGCTGAAACTCAAAAGCACAGTATCATTTTCTCTTATGATATCAAGGTTTCGTGCTTATGAACAGCACGAAACTTGAATTAGAGAAAGCTGCCAATTAAAATTGACATTCAGGGAGCAGAGCCAAAGTTGCTAAGGTTAGTCTAACAATTTGTTGACGCGCTGCAGTGTTGGTACCTTATGTACAACATGTAAGTTTAGTTAAGTGGCTTTGTCCAACATGTAAGTTTAGTACATCCTTAATGCCAGATTTAACCACCGGACACGAGCCTTCATATTTCATACGTAAAGTGGATGACTCCCACGGTCGCAAGTGTGCTTTAAGGTCAGGATTCTATAAAGCATCTGTTTTGCAGCAAATGGCAATCCACTGCACAGTAAAATGCAAAGCCTCTAATGAGAAGTAACACAAAAACATTCTAAATTCCTCCGAACTATTCCATCTTTGATAGTGTGCATGTTAAATACAATTGATCTACAGCGCCTACCACACTGTAAGACGGTACATGTAGACTCCCAAACCTTGTTCTAGCTACAGAAAGAGTCAAATGTTAAGTTAGGTAGTGTGCAAACTTGTGGGGGAAACTTTTGACACATCTTGCGAGTCACGAAACCAGTCTTAAAATGCAGAGTCAGATACAAAGTTAGAACTTGGCTCTCATATGTACTGAGTTTATCTTCGTATCACTCGCTTATCTCGAAACCTCTATCCTTCCTTTTCTCTTCAGCTAATCTATTTCGCTGGTCGCCTGTCGACGTCATGATTCGGCAGTTTGTCAAATCTGATTGGCCCACCTACTGATGTATATCATTCTTCTCAGTTTGTCTTATCTCATTGACAGGAATCGACAGTCGATGGAGGAACGAAGGGAGCACTACTTGTACTTTTTCTTTTCAGAAACCTCTCGTCAGGGATTTTGTCACTGAGATTGGAGTACAGTCTCGTCCTTGGCCAAGATGGGAATAACTTCTTGTGGCTACTTCTTTCTAGCCTAGTATTATGTTTTCTATAAACACTACTTTGTGAACATACCATACGCGACAAATCGCTGTGTAACAACGTCAGCAGTGCTTCAGTTTCCGACAGTTCTCCGAGTCTTACGATGTCACAGGATTTATGCTACATAATACAGAAAGTACCATGTAACACTTTGGGAATGTATTCTTTAGATCAGAGGATAGAGACGCCATACATAAGATGGTGGTGTTGAAATACCGGTTTCAAATATGCAAGCTATTCCACAGTCTGGAATAGCTTGCATGATTATCGCGGACTTTTGTTAAGACAAAGAGCTTTAATTAGATTGAACAAGTTATGATCCACCTCTGAACGACTTTTGATCCGTGAGGAAGGTCGTGCTATGTACCATCCACTCTCGATTTTTTATTGCTTGCCATTCAACGGAGGACAATAAGCCGTAAACACCACATGTTGCTAGCAGAATATATTCTCGGTTTCCTTTAGCTGCCTTCAACTGATGAGCTCGAGACAATTCTCATGGGGGAAAAAGTGCACCACTGCGTGAGCCAGAGGAAAAGGTCGAAGGTTGGTAGCCGTCAAAAGGATCGATCTCTGACAGAAAATTTGAGATCAAATCTTGCCACAGGTGAGCGCCACTAAATGCGCAGCAACGAACCTGGTAGTAACATCTCAGTGTCTATCTATCTCCATAGGTTGGAGAAAAGGGGAATGGGGCACAGACCTCCATGGTGTACTCGTTTCCAGTAACCATCTTTCTACCTTCTACCTTTTGACGGAAGCCGTGCCTTTGGGTCTCTAGTGTGGGGCCAGATATTCACAATTGGGTCGAATGACTCATGTCTAAAGCCTACACGTCTAGTTCTACTTGTCAAAACTTCTATGCCGATTTGCTTTGGAGCACTTCCATAGATTGCTCTTGGCGCAGTTGTAATTGCACAAGTCTGACTATCTCCTCTCTTTCTTGTCTAGAGAAATTTGAACGTTGGATAGTTTCGTCTACTGAAAGACGTTGATACTTGTGCGGAGGACGACGCATACTATTAAGTTTCCCTGGAGTGAGACGCCTAAGGTTCTCCACCACATGAGCGGGAGCTGCACCGCAGGCCTTCGTCTGAACATAATTCCTCGAATCCTTTGCGCCCAACAAATGCTGAGACATCCGGGTGGAATTGTAGACAAACTCTCTGTGGCAGTACTTACACCTTGCCATTTCCTTATGCTTATTCTCTCCTGACTCTACTACATAACGATCGAAGTGCTTCTTCGCTTCTTTGGTATGTTCAGTTCTCGAGGAATGCGGGGTACCAGACTGATGCTCATTTGCTTGGATCTCCTGACAGTCATCATCCTCTGATTGTGACACGATTTCCTCAAGATCCCCTGCTGCGCGATGAACTACAAGTCGATTTTCCACAGCAAGCAATTCAATGGGCTGCGCATCCACCACCATCCATTGCAAACGTAATCAGTAAACAAGACAAATCGATCAGATAAGCCATCAAGAGTCCCAGATGGTAAGTTCGGCCACAGACAATTGAATGAACTTATTAACTCCTTTGAATATAGATGATGAGAAGTGCAAAATACTTCATGTTTCATAACCTTCGCATAGTTCCGTCAACTCTCAAATGGTGAACGTGCCACAGCGTTGGACGGATTCTAGCTTCTAAAGTGGTTTCTCTTGCCCTATCTCCTGCCCAGATTTCATGTCCAATCTAGGTTCAGACATTCAATCCTTAACTCCGAACTTGAATGAGTCTGGACTGTTGTGACAGCGAGGACTTTACATTGATGGGTATATGCCACTGTCATGATCTCGCTTGGTCGGTCGAACACAATGTACCAGGCTCAACAAGCACAACGTGTCCATCACTAGTTTGTAGTTACTGTTGTCCAACCGGCAGAAATGGTACACATGTCCAATGTCCAGTACATGAAGCAGCCAATGGCGTTACACAAAATTCGAGTCAGAGAGTATCACACAAAATTTATCAGCCTGTCAATCATCAACAGCAATGACAAGTAGGCAGTAAAACCAAATCAAACACAGTCACGCAAATAAAACGTCCGATCATGCTTGCGTCCGCCTGAAAGTTATGTTCAAGTCAAACTTTATTTACAAACGTGTTGCAACTTGCCGGCACCTACGGTTGAGATCGGAGCTACCTGGCTCCTGTTGGGCAGCATAAGGGACATTACTCCCCGTACCTCAACTCCAGTTTGGGGCTCCTTTGTAGCTAATTTATACTTAAAAAGACGCTCAAAAGCAACAAACACACGCACGCACACACACTCAATCCTCGCACTATTCGGTACAGTGAATCCTTGCGGAAATGCTCTATTGCTAGTAGATCTCGATGCCTAGATCTCTGAACGGCCAGCTTAGTACAACGGCTGCTTATTTGTAAAACCACGATTTTAAGCGCTGGTGGGATAAGGTACGAGAGCAAGATGTCTCATATACACACTTGTCTCTCATCTCCAAAATCCTTAATGACCAAACAAGTCTTTAGTCAACGAGGAGTTCACGTTCCGCCAATATCGGACATTTTCTTCACATAAGGTACGTAGGAGGGTACCTTCACGTAGTCTGGCTGTTTGTCAGGAGTGGAATTTTGAATCAATTCCAATTCGTACAGACTGTCGCGAAGTCGCACCAGGGTTGGAAACGGTGTCTGTAAAGGAGAAGAAAAATATTAATGTCAGCTCAACCACAAAGGAAATCAGAAGAAGAAAGGCGGAAAACTTTGATGAGTCTTCTTTACAATGCATTCGTTCCTTACCAGGTCCACCTTGTAACGAACTGCGTTGTTCATCTGAGGAACCAGTACAATATCGGCCTGCAAAGTCAAAATGATGTGTTAGGTCATCAAGCTTTTTATAAGACAATATTGCTTCCCGTAATGAAACACAAACGGACAGTTCGCATAATTGACCGACTTTTTGAGCAAAATGAAAGTTACTCACCAAAGTAATCTCGTCTCCGAAACAGTACTTTCCTGATGTTTTCTTCAAGATGGTTTCCATGGCTATCCACACAACAGAAGTGAGGCTTCAGTGCTCAAAGTGAGGCTTTGTATGCTTCGATAACTCACTTCCAATTAAAACATCCACTTTTCTTCAACCAGTCTCATTGCTAGTAGGACTCAAATGTTCGATGAAACAGTCTGATGCAGTACATCTGTACCGCTGTTAGCAAGGGCACACTACAACTGGAAACAACGACGTAACATTGCAAATCAGGCAGCACATTACCTTCGAAACCTCGTACGATCCACTGTTGTGCCCACTCCAATCTTACATCTGGTCCAGCTAGCTTTTCAATTCCTTGCTATATATGTTCAAACCATCCCCACACTAAGTAAGTACTTTGTGTTCCTGAATGGTCCATTCAGTAAAATAGCTGTTGCTTGCAGGCTATCAAAGACCATCTCTTGCACGAGACACAAAAACCACAATTACTACAATTACCACAATTACAAACTACAATTATTCTGGAATTCCAGAATTCCTCAGTACTCTCCAGGCCTAACTGTAACAAGCTGGCCTGATCACCCATGCTGAAGCCCGTTTACGCTTACCAGGACCCGGAGGTTTTGCAGGGGCTGTATGCTGGAAACAACCATATTCACAATCTGTGAATAACAGAAATTGCAATCAAAATCAAACAAGGAAAAGAAAGACCTCTGGAGAGAAGTCTAAAGGACGTGTCCAGCACTACTCAGATCAGCTAATCTGAACAAATCTTTCCCTGCTTGCTGAAGTAAGGAGACAACTCGGCATAGATCATCAGAGGAAAATCAAAGGAAACAGACCAGCACAAGAAGAATCAACTAACCAGACGGATTGCAGCCTTTTTCTTTAGATCAGATGGCAACAGAGGTTTCTCAGGATATTTCTCCTCCAAGTACTACAACCATTCACATTTGAGGAAATTCAGGAGATGATTGAAGTGCCCGACTTGATTACATCTACCTCAACAGATTCTTACAATGTCGAAAGGGCAGAAATCCGACGGGGGCATCATAGTCTAGTCAAACTTCATAGACACTAACATACCAGAGGAAACATCCTTCATCAGCCACATCAACGGTATCACATATCACACATATATTTTATGCCATAGAAGACCTGAACAGAACACTCAGCATTGGGAGTAAAGATCAAATACCTCAATGATGGCCAGGGAGTCGACGAGGACACCACCATCAATTTCCAACGCCGGCACCATTGATAAAGGATTGATCGCCTTGTACTCTGCCAGGACAGATGCATGTAAAGAGGAGAACGACGATGTCACATCTGCAAGCATCCTTTCAAACAATTTTGAAACTAGTACTCTCGTCGTTTGAAATGAAGCGCAGCTACAGTCATGTGACTAGCTCCACTTCATTGCAAACGACGACATCATGCCAAAGTGACCAGTAGTTGGTATCTCTCTGGGGCCCGTTACCTTCGCTATAGATAGTGTTGACATTATACGACTTTATATCGTAAGGAATTCCTGCAGGCAAAGAAAAAAGATACGACTTGAATAGTCAGGGTGTAGCTCCACACCAGATCTCACTGGGGAGCTCAAATGTACGCTATATTACGTCGAAAACGACATCTTTCAGAGCTACCACTTAAGATGTGAAACTTAGATTCTCCACTATACATGACTTTGAAGCCTTGTAAGAGAATAAGAATAAGAATAAGAAATCTGTCGAAGATGATCCTCAAGAACAAAAATCAGTGATCTACCGATATAGCGAAATCTTTCTGGAGTCCTAGATGCCAAAGTGTGGTAAAGACTATGTGCTGAGACTAGGGGGCAACTCCTATGCCTCCTAGTCTCGGTGGTGAAGCGAAAGTGCCAAAAATTGTCTTCATTCGTTCGATAAACATAAACACTTCGCTGGAGAAGAAACCATTTGAAACTTTAACTTCAATATCTTTCTCAAGACGATAACGATTTGAAATGCTGTCGGAGTGGCTGAGACTTCTTTAGTCCAAATTCAGAAATCGATTTCAATGACCTTTTCTCCCGCCGTTCCAAGAAGAACGCAACCAGCTCCCAAAGCATATAATGTATTATCGCTGATGACTGTCAGTGTTCCCTGATTCATAATTTTCAGGGAGGTCTCTGTAGCATTCCTTAAGTTCATAACTTTTCAACTCTGCGTCCGCTATAAAGCCGTTCCGTGCATCCTTGACATTCAAGCTCCATGATACAACTGTTTATATCTGTTTGATGCTGAGAAGCTATGACGCTGAGAAGGACAGATAAAGACTCTCCCTGCAGATAGACACGCAGCAGTAATCCAGCATAAAAAGCGCGCGTTGCAAGCAGATGCAAACCTTTGAAGTCCAGAGCGAGTCTCACGCGCCAGCCACAAGAGCTATGGCAGAAGGTGTGTAGAAGGGCTTTCCCAGAATCAGCCTTTTCAACTTCCACCTTCCCAGTTTCCGCCATTTCTTGAGACATCTGTAAACAATCACTGCCCGAGTCATAAATCAGGTATGTCATTCATTCCAGCATTGAAGGTGCTCTTGACCGGAAGTTCCACAGCCCCTACTCGGTACTGATGGTGTCTAAGTATTCTTTAAAAAGAGCACTACCGAATTCACCCTCCCTCCGAAACAAAACCAAGAACTTATTCTCCATCCTGAAAGACAGGAAAGAACATCCACGCCTAAGCTGCGAAACAAAGTATTTTTATCAGCTTCACCCATCCTCCAGATAGATAGGACGGGCGATGGTTCGTAAAACGTTTGACGGAGAGCGTCAGGAGGGCACGTGATGCAGTTCGCTTGCTAACTAATTGCAAACTCTGTCTACCGGTCTTCTCTCACTCTGGCCCTCAGTGTACAACAAGTAACATCTCCAGCGAATATTTCCAGGTACAGAGTCTGTAAAAGCATTTGGACTCCCCTCGCCCACTGCGTTACCAATCTCTTCTTCCACAATCGGCTTGGACCATTAACGCAGCAGAACATTGAGGTCATAGGCATCCTTCCCTTCATCCTCATAGACAAAGCATAATCCAGGCACTGTCTCCAACTAATCTGCTCGACAGCCCTCTCGACATATCCGGCTGATTGCAACATACTCAGTAAGCTCATGCAGCAAGCCGCGATTAACTATCTTGAAGGATCAACGATATTCATCGTTGATCCTTCAAGATGCAAAGCAATCGAATTCGACATATTAATCACCTGCCACTTGTTTCAGACTTTCAGCTTCCACTGGCGGGGAGCAGACGAGCAGCTACCTCCAGACACCTTACGAAATCACCGTCCGGCAAACGAAACTCATTCAGTGCAGTACTCTATACTCCAGCGAAATTTTCCCTACTCACCCGGCGAAGCGAAACTGGGCAGCGAAAACTTCCCACGCCACAATCTAACCTGATCAAAACGATGGAGGACCTCCCGTCTGCAACAAGTGTTCGGTCAGGGAATAGTACAGACTATTCCGATCGGTAAACGTTCTCGCCTGTCGTACATGTGCGCGAGGTGATGTATGCAATAAGAGTACCCTAATTTCCAGTCGGGTAGACGGGATCTGCGACTCAAAACCTCGATCCAATTCTCGTCGTAAAGCATTGGCAGAGGAAACTCTAATTCACTGCTTATGGAAAGGAATACAGTGTGAGTCGTGGTGCCTATCTTCCCTTTCTCTTCCATCGACAGCAAGAATCACATGAGGAATTTCATTTCAACTCATTTCCATGCATTTTGTATTTAATTCTAAAGACTTAATTTCGAGGAAGTAGTATTTCAAAAATACATGTGTGCTTGGATCATGGGTACGCGAATATGAACCACTGCTTTATGTAACTCATGTTTCTTCCAGATCTCAGGTGTTAAAACTCACTAGGTTTGAGTCGTCGACTATTATAAAGAGCGCACTATTTTACGGAACTCATTTAGTTTTGACAATGATGAATCGAAGGAACTAAAAATATCAAGGAATTGAAACTCTGAAGTTGTAGAACACAATAATTCACGCGAGCTTAAAATGATAGGCTTCATGCAGAGTGTTTCTTTAGAAATTGAGTGTCACACATGGATTCCAGCTAAACGCCTTGCCGTATGAAAAACTTTAGTAGATGATAATGATCATATTGGAGTCTATACGTAGAGGATACTATTTTCTTTTACTAGTCGTGTTTAGAGGATATCTTCTAAACGCGGTTACATAGGGTTACATAAGTTACATAGCAACAAATTTCAGAGTCTATGCCTGAAGTCCCAACCCATCCTGCCAAACGCAAAATCGTGGATGAGTGTTGAAGATATGAAGAAACATTTGGTGGCATGCGCTGTTTGTTGAGTCAAGTTCACAACAATTTCATCTCTTGAAGGAAAAGGATAATAGATATCGCGGAAAAGCTGCATGTGGTCCAATCCAATCACCCAGCTACAAGTTTAAAGCAAGCATGGATTACCAAGCAGTTTAAACATAACTCGGTAACAATAGAGTCGCGTCATATGTACCATCTAAGAGAACGATAGAATAGAATTCGAGCCTCTTTACCAGATGAACTCTAGGACCACTTGCATTATGGTAATACTGACTTTCTTCAACGGGTGAGGTGTTTGATGTCAATTTGCAAATGAGTTTTACCTTGACCACACTTTGCTGTTCCACACTGTGGTAAAGACACACTGTAGGCTTCATCCCAAGTACTCCACCCCATGGATTTAGCCCTTCCGTGTCACTTTCAAAGGCGTTTGTACTCTACATCCTTATGCATTTAAAGCGCTCTACAATGGCCCCAAGAATCAACAAGAGATTCGTTTGACAATCATCCGTTGCCGCCTTAATTGTTGATATCCAAGCAGTATTCTTGATTGTGGCTAACATCGAATATTAAAAGCCAGATTCTAGTGAAATATATTTTCAACAGTCGTGCTTCTCATTCGCACCAGTCACTCCCAACAGATGCACGAAGGTCTATGTTCAAGTCGAAAAGTAAACCCTCGATTTCACATAAGGGTATAAAACTTGTACTTGACTGGACTTAAATAGATAGCTTCTCTTCCCATTTATGTCGGGGATCGTGTGCGAGTGAGACGTTGGTGTATTTTGTCTCTATTACACCCGTCCGAGACCTTTAAATCACTTGCTGTTAGGGTGACACATTGAAATCGGCAGCTGGCATGTCCTTCACTCCATCATGATAATGCTGGACAAAGATATCCTCGACCGTACGTTGGGAGTTAATGGCCTTACATGGACCTGTAACTCCTCAGGAACTTCGCACAGACAACAGACTCCCATGTGGATGAAGTGCGTACATCAAAGATATTTGAGACGTGAGCAGGAGCAGTATTGATTCCCCCGACTTAAAACGGGAATCCACACTCGCATCGCGCTCTTGCAAATTATCTCTCGAGTATGTCCTACAAGTGAGCTCATTAAGAATTTGTTCTCCCATTCGTCATTTGATACAGAACTAAAAGTTGCCGACTCACAGTTTCCAAAACGAGCTTCTCGTTTATACTACCCTCTGAGCAGGCTTTAGATTCTCCACCTTAACTAGCAAGAACTTCCGAAGTACTAAGATACACGTTTCTGTCTACGCTTCCATAGCAGATCTTTCTACTGAAATCGTATTTCAAAAGAATGTTATTCAAACATAGCAGGACGGAAAGGTGATAAAACAATGAGTACTAAAAGAATTGTTGTACAAGTTCAAATTTTAATTTCTTAGTATCCTGTCCTGTCGTTTGCCAATGAACTGGAATATATGCAGGCGTTTACCCGCGTATCAGACGAGGCTCACTGCTCAGATGTGCATCAGCCTCATACAGGTCCTCTGCGTTGGTCCCACTGTTCGCACGAAACACGTATATGGTTGGTCATAACTGTGAGGAGTCATGGAAATACACGCTTATCGTGACAAGACAACCCGTGGAGCAGGTTGTGCTGACTAACAGCAAGAAAATTCACACCTTGTGGGCAATGCATTGGGACGTTCTATCTCGAGAAGCCAACGAATTGAAAGTCTTGTTATTCAGCAATCCACCAACAAAGGTCGGCGAATAATAGTACTATAGACCTTTCTTTCGTTTTCGCATAAACACAATGCTCACAAAGCACAATACATAAACAATGGATGTACCATGAAGAATTCAGCTAAAACATTACAAATGTATTATAGAAGGAGAACGTCAACCTTACAACGAGGAGCTTGACTAGACTACTGTACCTGGACAACTACTTCCGTGAAAATCGCCCTAGACCGGTTCACTACCAGCACGTCAAGACCTTCGTTGGGTGATTAAATTCATCAAGGAAACAGCGCGCCAAGGAGTGCAACCATAATGAGAGAAAACGGCCATGTGCTTGTTAAGATTGTCCGATTCCACGCTTGAAACAAAGGCAGGGTTTGGAGAATGTACATAGCTGACTTTGGCTACAATGTGCAACGTCAACAAGAGCAAGCGGGGAACTCAGATGGAAAGAACACTGAACACGAGGAAGAACCTCGCGCAGTGAACTTGCTTCTCAATGTTTCAAGGGTGTTCACAAGAAACCATTGCAGATCACTGGTGGCAAAATGTCTCTACTATGCCATATGGAGATGTACCAAATAGGCGAGAGTCCACAGATCCTGTGAGAATGTGGTGACTACCACCGGTGCAAGAGCAAGCTTACTCGAAGGCCCATTGATTTTCCCTTCTAACCTCCTCCTCCTCCTCTGGCGTGAAGTCATTCTTTATGTTGAAAGTCTTACGAATCTCTTCCGGGGTTTTGCCCTTGATCATATCTGCCACCGTTTGGCATGTCAAGTCGAGCAAGTTCTTGATGTTCAAGTAGTTGGCGGCCTGCAATCAAACAGCCAAATAGGTTATCAAAATATCGAACGCCAGACGCTTGTGAACAGTCTCAAAACAACCAATGATCAACAATCCTGAAACCTATAGTTTAAAAGATACTCGCAAACAAAAGCTTCTGCACACTCGCTCCTCCGCTCGTCTCATAAGCAAATCAACAGTACACGTGTACGCATATATCTGAATAAGCTGCAGAGGTATCCATGTCCTTAACGCGCCCCGACACGGAAGGTTACAAGCGGCTACAATGGAACTAGCAATTGTGAAATTTCACAACACACAGATTATCCGACGCATAGCTTAGATATTTATCTACTCATCTTGAGTGTATCTTGTGCACGAAATTGAGATTATTAGGGAAACACAAATCATGAAGGATAGGGTTGGGTGGAGTCGCTTTGGCAGCCAAAATAAAGGCGCCACGCACGATGCTGTGGAGGTGTTCGATCGCTTTCAGCCTACACGCCTCTTCTGCTAAAGTATCTACCGAGATTGATTGTTCCGGTAAAAGTAGAACAGACTTCTTACCAGGATGAGATCGAATAGAGTTGCCTGATCCACCTTCACAAACTCGGCATCCCACTGCTTAATCTCGTCTTCGGGAACGGCCGGCTTCTCATCAGAACTCTTCTGAGACTCGACGTGATACCGGGAGTATTCAATCACCTTAGCCAGGATCTTGCTTGACACGTTCGGCAAAGGAATCGGGTTGTCAGTCCCGGTGTCCTCGATCATGTTCTTCACAGTTTGCGACTCATAAGCAACAGTTTCGTCCACCTCAAACATCTCATCGTCGGAGGACTTCAGCTTCACCTTGGTATCCTTCGACATCTTGCCTGTCCTTCCGCACTTGCTACTGCCACCTCCGCGGTACAAATAACCACAACTTCCACCCTGCAACGCCGAATCTCCAAGATGAGATGTCAAGGGGACGCTCCTCCTCACTAACACCTCCCTCTCCCGCACCAATCCCTTCCTCAAAAAGCACCGACGATTGAAACACTCGATCGTGCCGTGAAAATGAAGAATATGAAGCTGCGGGATAACAAAAGTAGAAACTGAAGAACAAAAGCCTCGAAAGCCTCTTTTCCTCTCTCTGACCGCTCACCTCACCTCCGCTCCGCTCCACTCCCCCTCCGGTTTCGACACGGACACGGACTTCTACGTGTACGGGACGAACTATAGCAGGTAAGACTTCAGTGCAGTGCATCCATGTACTGTACATATGGCTCGCCCTACCGGATCCAGGCAGCTAGACATATCGCCCAAGTCGCCAAATATAACCAGGTTACATTAGTTTAGTTAAGACCGCTCCGCAAGGACCCCTGTTCCCGCTGCTCGCGACTGCTCCTACCCCCACCGGGTGACCTCCAACCTTTTTACGTCAGGTTCTCTGGTCCTCCGTTGTAGCGTGTCGTACTGAAGTGAAACAGAAGAATCTCTCCGTCCGTATCTCCACAGATCATCAAGCTCTCTCCGTCACCTGTCTGGCTGCGACGTTTCCCGAGATGATGTGCATCTAGATAGTGTGCGCACATTCGGGAGGGACGATAGGTGAACGATTACCATTTGTAGCGATGTTAGACGTACATTTGTATTTTAATGCTATGAATCTTTCGTTTGTTATAACTGAAATCATTTGCTTAATTCCAAAACTCCAAATGATTTATGTATTCCTTCCTGGTATCTTTCCGTATACATAATTTTGGTATATTTCCTATAGCTTAAAGTCAATATCTTCACAAAGAGTTTTTGTTTGTTTTCTAACAAAGAACATTAATCATTTAAGTGACAAATATCTCGAGGGATTTGAAGTGACTGAGGGAATCAAAGAATTTTGGTTGGCTATTGGCTGTCAAGATGCACCTGTAGCATTAGTATGGCAGGGACAAATTTATCCAAATATTTTACATTCAGATATTCTGCTATATGAAAAAAATCTATCATAGTTAAAGTTCACTTCATAGGTGTTTCATTTTACTTGGCAAAATAAATTTCAATTTGCATTTTTGCTAGTCACTTTCAAATAGTCTAACTTCAATTAAGCTTTTGAAGCTATCATCTCGATAAAGCTCACCAAAAACTGACCCAAATTAAGGAAAAGTATTTTAAAATTAAACGTATTCCCAACAAGGTCCGTAAACTATCTCCTTTTAAATTTAAGTGTCAAAACCATACATGGTGACATGGTAGAATTTAATTAATTAATTTTATAATGGTAGATAATTTGATTATGTGTTTATACTCACTGTATTTTTTACATAATTGTGGTATCTAGTATTTTCATTTCATTTAAATCATTTAGGAATTCTCTATTAAAATGTATATATTTATATGCGTATAAAATGTATTGATAGTTCACATATCTATATTCATTCTAAAAACTGAATAAACTATACCCACAATTCTAAAACAAATTTATTGTATAAAAATAGAAGAAAGTAGAATAATCTGATCAGCATATCTTATCACAATGATATTCTTTTATAGTTTCTCGTCCGTGAAAATTTGATTTAGAGTCAAATAACACTACATATCATTTTAATACATATCACGAAAAAGATTCTGGGGAAATTTTCAAGACCATTATAAAAACTGATGATCATTTTATAAGTATTTTTTATCCATATGGATGTTTAATTACCCCAAAATGGATTATCGATTGAAATGTTTTTTTATCTAACTTCATTTATAACAGATAGAATGGAACAAGTTGCATATAAAAAAATTCATTATTACATTAGATTGATTGTTTTACAATAAATTTATAGACTTAAATTATAAAATAATATAATATATATATAGAAATAATGATAATTGTTAACTTGTAGTTATTTAAAACCACAAAATAGATATTCATGAAAAGAGTTCAGTAAAGAATAAATTTATCTTAACATTTTAACTTTATTAAAGATACCAATGCAACACATAAACTTACAATTGAGGATAATAGTAATATATATAAATCTCTCACAATCTGGAGATATGTGTGATAATAATGATATCTGATTAGTCATATTTAAATTATTTCATGTAAATTTTATTTAATATATTTGAAATAAAATAATAATTTGTGAGCAATAATAAGTTAACATAGGGTTGTAAGTTAATTATTTAAAACAAGCATTCACATATTTGATTTTATATAAGTATTTAATTTTATAAAAACATTTGGAGACTATCATATGTGATGATACACAAATAAAACCTAATATGCATTAATGATAAAAAAACAGAAATTGTCCTTTTAAGGACAAAATAAGCCAACAAACTTCGGAATTTAAAACTGCATGAAATGTTAGTACACGAAAGTAGTAGTAAAAACTAAACCCAAATATTTTTTGTATTGTAATGTTTTTAAAACAAATGTTAATTTTATGTATATATAAAATTTCAACACAAGTACTGTTAATAATTATGACTTTATTCATGGATGTTACGATAATGTAATAGATTAATCTCATGATAACATCAAATTAATTTTTTTTGATTAAGACTAAATATGAGATACAAGACCTGATTTGAGATGATTAAATGCGTGTTCTATTGCATTAAGACTAATGTTTCTAATAGTTTCCTGAAAGTGTTGAGCAAGCATCTAGAGACAGAAAACTATAAACTTATAGATTAAAGAATCAATAAATACATAGCCAATGTTTTATTCTTTAGTAGGTATTTTGAACTTTTTACCCGTTTTACCTTTTCTACTAATTAACAAAAGTATAGAAATGCATATTTTTAGAGCATATTCATACAGATACAATATATATCTAAAACGAAGATTCAAAATAAATTGCTTATAAAAAGGAAATATCTCTGTGACTAGAAATGTAAATAAATGGATATAATATGAATGTGAAATTGAATTGTATCTACAAAACTTAAGCTACTTATATATATATATATATATATATATATATATATATATATATATATATATATATATATATATATATATATATATATATATATATATATATATATATATATATATATATTCACCATCCTCATTCTCCATAGATAAAATGAAAGCTATATAATATCCATATATCAGTTATTGAAAATTTAATAGTTTTTAGAAGAATTAAGATTTTATGAAAATTTACATTTAAAAATTATTTACAAGGAATTAGCATCATCCTATTCATCTCTATCAACTTTCAATTCAAGATTTGTAAATTTAAGTAAATGAATTTACTCTTATTTATTAAAAATTTCATAATAATACTTTCAATTCAAGATTTGTAAATTTAAGTAAATGAATTTACTCTTCTTTATTATAAATTTCATGTATTTTACCTCGAATTTACCTTCCGTACTCTCTAGTTCAGATTTTTGATTTATTCACAACGAAATTTATTCCTTGATCAAGTTTGTTACGTATAACAGTCGCAGAAAACATAAAGAATCAATGTGTTTGTATTGAGCATTCCAAAGCTTGTAAACAAACGTATAAATTAGCTCATTTCATTCAATATTAAACCTTGATGTCTATCATTTTAACTGAAATTCCAAACGCACGCATATTTTCTATTTATATAATAAAATTACTGAAATTCTTCTTTATGGAATTTAATATCATTTCCTCAAAAGAACATTAGTGTTCATTCAAGTAAGTTCTTTCTTTGATAATATTCTGACTGATCCGTTTAAACAAAGAATACATTTTAACTTCAATATACACAGAAATAAACAAACAGCATTGTTTTGCATAAGTTATATTTTTAGTTTGAATACTTTCTCTTGTTTTGCCCTAAAATTTCGAGAAAGTGAAACTGTAAACCTACTTACCTCACTCCTGTTATCCAGTATCGATAATCAATTCACGACCTGTGCTTCCAGTGACTTTTCCACGAGCGACTCCCTTCACACTTACCAAGCTCCGGATGTTATACGCACGCTTCTTCCCTTGGCATTAGCATTCCTTCTCACCTGCGGTAGCAGGTAAATGCGGGCACATTTGCATTTCATTACAAGATTGAAACCGAGTGTTGCAAAGGGTGACCGGTATGAGGGTGGATGAGTGGAAAAACTGCAGTGTGTTTACCGTTTCCTTTCGAAAAATAGAATGGTTAATATGTGTAACCAACAAGAAGTGCGGTAAACCATAGGGGGGTTTCAGAAATAGTTTTGGCGCATGTCTGACGCGGGATAAATAACAAACTTCAGAATTATTTTAAGTGAACTATGTAAGAGATGAGGTGTTAATAAATGACTGCTTTGTAAATTGTTTTACGGTATATCACATGTAATTTACATTCATTTATAATTTACATTCATTTATAAAAATCAGACACTATGTTATAGATGTTTAGGGATGAGGTGGCTTCTTGAGAGAGTTTCTACTTTTTTTGGTGTGTGATTCTTAGAGTATGATTTATGAAATTTTGTGGCGGATCCAAAGTGGCTCTCAACTATTCAAATTCATATTCACCATTTGCAAATGAGAATGACATGTGCAAATGCTCCTCTCACTAATTTGAACCCGTGCTTTTTGTAGTTTTGCATTGGTGTGGTGGTTCGTTTTCATAGATTAGTGCGGCAAGGGAGATAGCACAAGTTATGGAAAATGATTTGCATCGTCTTCAGACAACCAAGAAATTAATTGAAAGTCAAGGAATTTTACTCCAAAAGGGAAACACAAATTTAGCAAAAACCTGGTTGCAATGCAGGCTCACATTTGGATGCAAATCAACTGGCGCTATCAAGCAACTATTAGCGGCAAAGATCAACGACCAGCGGCACAAGTGGCTTTAGGCATCGATGAGCAACTTCGGGCGGCAACGAGCAGCTACGAGCCGTTATGAACAACAACTACTACGAGCCGCTATGAACAACTACGAGTATAATTGTAATACTCCGAGGACAAGAGAAGAGAGAAAACACAGATTGCACTCTCAAACATTCGATGCCCCAAGGGAGCACCTTCTCTTTATTATATAGACAAAGAGGATCTACTCCAAGGAAGCTCCACCATAGGATTAGGGACATAGATAGGTGACATGTTAGCAAGCTCCACCCTTGGATTACTTACTTGGATGGGTGACCTGTCTGGTCTAGGTCCTATCTGGTTGGTCAAACAAGCTTTGACCGAAGAGAATCTTTTAGGGAATCTTCTTGTCACGTAAGGTACCATTGGAAAGCTCTCGACAAGACAAAGCAGGGGGGTCTGCCCATTTTTGAGGCCTAATTCATCCGTTAGGCCTCCGAAATTGCCTTCAAAGATTTCAAGCATATTTCGGTTCCTACTCTATTAGTAGAAGTCCCCTTTTGGTGATACCTCTTTCTGATATGTTTAGTCCATCATGTGTAACATTCTTCTTGATGTTACCAAACCAATTCTCACTTTTAAATCATATGTCTAGCTATTGGTTTTAAGATTCTAAAGTTTATTTTGGTTTCTGCACTATTAGTAGAAGCACTCTTTTGGTGATACTTCTATCTGATCTATTTTGACCATCATGTATAACATTATTCTAGATGTTACTAAACCGAATTTCACATCTAGACCATATGGCTAACCCTTGGTATTGCAATAATCCCATTTATTCCTAAATTAACACATTATTAACACACTACTAATATATTATCGAGCTGCTACCCATGGCAACGAGCAAGTACCAATGGCTATGAGCAGTTATAGGCACCTCGAGCAAAATCTCATTTTACATCACATTACACCAAGCGATCACCGGCGTAAACCATGTTCACCCTAAACCAAACACCTAATTAACCTTAATATGTAATTAATGCATTATGGTGTAATGGTGCAAAATTAAGTATCTTTTATTTTGTCCGGACCATCCCTTATGGAGTTTACTAATAAAGAACTTGGCCAGTACTCCATAATGGTACTTTTTCTTCCTCGCCCGCCTCTTACCCCTACCGATTTAGATAATGCTTTGTAATAATCTATATATGGAAATATTTATAACTTCATAAAACTATTTCATTAACCGCTAATAAGAAAATAGAATAAAGGATACAGACCTAAACTCTATAAGTATGCATCGCAGGGTCTTGTTTGATTAGAGGAAAGGCGACCGTGTAAGGTAACAAGAAGGATAGGATGGGAAGACCCCATCAAATAAAGCCGTACAAGGATAAAACTTAAGAAGTAAAGTGGGGCTAATACGATTTAGGACCCAAATAATTATCAAGCTAGTGTCGACAATATCAGGTTCATGACACTATAAACCCATTTAGACTAATCAGAGTTAATGCTACACTTGTGTGTGTCCGAAGAGACAAGACAGCAGCATAATGAACGCAGACGACGAAAAGTCAACTGACTGGAGCGAGGTCCATTTGGTCTCTCGTGGCTCTGGGACGGTCGAGTTTCCTCCCCATAAGCCTGGTCAAATTTAGCATGCCGATGCGATGATCTAAGAGGTCGAGCAGTATGAGATGAAAAGTGCATCTTAGAAACGGGGTGATAGGTGATGGAAATGAAAAGAGAAGAGTGGAGTTGTTTTTGATCTGCCAGTGTTTGTTTTAGCCCCGGTTTTTGGTGCGGTGTGAGAGGTCAGGACTTAGATGTCTCGACGATGCAGGAAGGAGAGCATCTCATGAGGTTCTGGAGTTGAGGTGGGGATATAGGTGTTGAAATTAAAAGAATAGGCGCCATCGATGGCTGTTTTAGTCGAGATATGAGAGATCTCTTGAACTTTTGATGCAGGAAGGGGATAATCTTGACAGGTTTCAAAGGTTTTGTTAGGGAGGACGTTGGAGAATATCGGTGCTCAAATTAGAGGAAAGTCGCCCTCGATGGAAGTTGCACAGCAGCATATACCTGTTCACACGCCAAGTGCTTTCAACGGCAGCTTTGAAATGCCTGAAGGTTATCCTGCACGTCCTCCTTCTGTGAATTGGAGCAGCAATAGCTCGTCTCAACGGAGCGAGAGTGGAGAAGATGCACCTTTGGCTTACCCGCCATTTCCTACCGATCTCCGGATTGTTCCAGCTGTAGTCGGGGTGCAGTATTGCGCGCCATGTGCTGTACACCTCGTAGCTCAGAAATGTGGAGCCAATTTTACTATTGCTGATGGCACCGGTAGACACTTGTTTTTGATGAATGGAAAGATGGGAGGCAAGCAAGCACCTAGTTTACACAGTCGAAGGATACTACGCGACAGCGCTGGTAATGTGGCAGCTACCTTGCAAAGAAAGGTAGCTTACTTGCCCCTTCTTGTGTACAGCACCTCAGTGTGTTTGGAAACGTAATATGTCATAGAATGAAAGTGGATAAAGTTTCGTGACCGGGGGAAGTTTAACGTTTTTCCAGGTCCTATCTATGCACGACAGTTGGGAGGTCTACGCTGGAGATACGAACATGAAAACGGACTTGGCATTCATAATGAAAAAGGCGCACGTAATAAACCATCGGCAGTCTTACAATATCTTCGTTGCGTATCGGATCGGTCATGATATTCCGGACTTTATCGTGAGGGGTGATTTTGGACGACGAGAATATGTAATCTATTACCGGAACCACCGAGTTGCGGAGGTACACACTCGTCCCTAAGTTTACCAATTTGACCTCATACAGCCACGCGGAAATGGTTTTGATCCCATACATATAGAGGCAAACTACCGAGTCAATATCTACATCAGTTTTACACCGCCGATCTTCAACAAGCTCAAGGTTACAGTAGGTAGCTAACTGGACTCTCATTTTATGTAAATTAGAATATCGATTTAGAGTCTACTTTCGCCCCTCCTCCCTCGAACTTACCCCTAGCTGTTAATGGATAAAATACAGCATCCCACCGTCAACGTAAGAAAACTTGTGCCTCAACCTATACAAGAGTCGGCTGTGACATGATTCCTAGTACAGAATTATCTTTGTCAATTTCAGCGGGTACTTAATGGCCTCCAGAACAGAACCCATCACAATATCCTTGTTCCTTTCTGAGGTACAGATAGATGAAGTTACTGGAGGTGCGTAAGATATCTGTGTCTCTCCTGAAGCGTATTTCCAAAAGGAAGTAGTCTATTGGATGACGTCAATTCATTGCGGCAAGCAAAGTTTCGTGGTGATTTTTGTTAGTGAGAGTCTTTTCAGGGATTCTGTCCCAAACATGAGACATTTACTTCTTTTAGCTTCGTACGTTGCTAGTGAACCCCCGAGTATTGAGAGGAGGACAAGTAGAAATTGTACGAGACTAAAAGAGAAGTCACGGTGCCCTGTTTTATTACGGAGGAACCGCGAGTGCCAAGACTTGGTCAGAGCACTAGAAGCTGCTAGTACAGAATGTTTTGTGAGACTTCATCCCGAGCTGCTGCGCTTTTGCCCAAATATTTTGTTGCTCGAGTTGTCTGGCACAGGAAGGCTTCTCGCTGCAAAGTGAGAGACTATGACTGATGCTCCGTGTGGGAGTGTAGTTCTTGTACTGATGTGCTTTATTCACAATCTCTCGTGCAGTTTCTTGGATGTCATGTCATCTCATCCAGAGTGGATGGTGGTGAGGTTAAAATGCCACGGTAGGCATTACAGTACTGCATGTCTTCAGTACAACTGCTTTAGTTTTATCTTACATAGACCATCTCCCAGCACCGTGGATGTTTCCTTGAACAACAGCAGGTACAGACGTTCAGTCGTACACGAGAAATAGTCCATAGATGTTACATTCTATTCTGATATGTTACCTTTGCTTGCACTGCAGGTGAGTAAAACGTACTCTGTGGGCGTACTCTCAGTGGGGAAGGACTCTTACGGTGCCAATGTCCGCCCCGATGTGGACACTGCCTTCATTGCCTCCGTCATCATACTCCTTGACAATATTCATGCAGATAAGGAAGAGTGACAAAAGATTGATAAGCTGGAGTGTACTACCTTCAGAAGCAGGTGAGATGGTGTGGAGTGGATTTGCAAGAGATCTT
This sequence comes from Lunularia cruciata, assembly GCA_948567375.1. Lineage (NCBI taxonomy): Eukaryota > Viridiplantae > Streptophyta > Marchantiopsida > Lunulariales > Lunulariaceae > Lunularia > Lunularia cruciata. The sequence goes on along the minus strand of OX419761.1, from coordinate 18,239,139 downwards.
CTTGTTTTACATTGTATAAAGACAAACTTGTAACATATTAAGCACTAGCTCTTAAAGACTGTCAGACAGAATTCCATTAGACAGGACAACCTGTTGCTTACACTGGCCATGCTTCACGCCTTCACTTCGTTCTGGAGATTGTTCATGGGAATCAAAAGTCTATCACGGCCTTGTTAAGCGCGGATTGTCAGGCAGACCCCAAGAATCTCTAAATGAAATAAGATAAGCTTAGTTCTTTTTCGATGGCAAATGAAAGGAAAGCTCATCAACCATCGACTGTCCAAGACCTTGATGTAGAGTTTTGACGATCGATTCAGATTTCCACAAGATCTTCCTTTCAAAGAACTTAACGTAGTCTTAAACTCATAATCAGCACTAGTGTGGAATGTTTTCTAACTAGTACGAACGTCTGACCCGTGAAAGCTTTAAATACTCAGAAGGAACGCAAATCCTTCTTATAGTGAGTTGGAGTACCCCCAAGAGAAGAACTGCCTGAAGATGCCCCGCCACAGAGATGGAGCTAATTCAGCTCAATGACACGTTTCTCATGTTTTGTCTCCAGAGACTGCTCTGTTCAGGCTCTCTTACCTCACTTGAGTGGGCTCCCCATGGTTATGTCACATGTGATCTGCCTTTGGACTCCATATTCGTGTCCCATGAGATATAGTGTGCCCAGCCAAATCTCATGTCAAGATTAACTCTTTTACTACACTAATCACGCTAAAGACATGTTTCTCACTTCCATTTTTTCTACAGTATTGACATCTACCCAACTCTTGCATGCTCTCGCTATTCTGTGCGACAAATGTGGAAATCCGCACACATTGAACTGATGAGTTCTGAAAGCAACTATAGAGATGGGATTTTGAAGGAGACTACCACCCGTGTTGTCAATTCGCTGCGGTGGTCAGTTTTCTCGACACAGCGTTCTAATCAGGTCGCCCGCAGTGCATTACTGAAGTAGCATATATAACTACATATATAATGATCGCTGCGAGCTATTACACGAAGGGGACCTTGAAGGAGACTGCCATTCATAACGATCTTTGGCTGACTTGGTCAAGTAACTAGACACTGCTTTGATTAATTCGAGAGACACGCCTTCTTGAAGTCACTACCCATGTATTGATCTATTGATGAGCTTTCCTTTCCATGGATGCTGTGTGTTCAGTGTAGGGAAGATTAACCAACATACGTATGACATGTAAATTACCGGTTTCTTCAAGTACAATAACATGTACCAGTTTAAGCCCAATTGCAACATTCGACATACATACAAGCTAAAGACTTATCCAAATTTCAAGTTCAATAAAAGGCCCTAATCAGAAGAGAGAGCGTTCAGTTTGATCGATCGAAATGTAATATCCAGGAAGATTGAAGGTCACATTTGAGACACTCTCAACAGCTGACAATCTTCACTTGGATATTTCCCTCATGTCATATAGACTTTTCAATTGATCGAAATCTTAGAGAAATAAGAATAGTGGCGGAAGGAAGCAAACAAGGACATCGTCACATCTGTTTCTCAAGTTAAAGATGGAGCAGATCTATCCACACATGTGCTTGCAAATGTAGAGAAAAGGTCTTACAGTTTTAATTGCTCCCCCATCAAATACAGATTATCTGTCCATCGGACGAGGTTGACACAGACTTGATAGATGCGCATAAAGTCATTATTAACTTAAGCTGGAACTACTCAAACTACTCCTAGCTAGTGTTAAGAGAGGAAGTTTCTCTAATTAGATTTTGCATGTTCTTTCAGAGGTTATGGCAAACTGCGCCATGGTCCTGCTCGCTGAAAAGGAAGTAGAAACACCTTGAAGTGGTCAACGAAATTGAACCGCATTCGCGCTTCAATGCCAATTGAGGCTTCATGACTTGCATCCATGCAATCATTTTAGCTTTCATTTGGAGAAGGAATCCGAGGTACACTTGCCATAGCCTGGCATTTTTATCGACTAGAAACCTTAATAGCCATCTTGGTAGCCACATTCTTCGTCATCGTCACTTGCATATACCTTCAAACTACTCTGTACGCTGAACCTCCAGCGGTGCGAGAAATGGTGCAAAAGCGTACCAGGGTTATAAAATTACACTTTTTAATATCTGTTTTACAACTTTGGCCATGCTTACCTCCAATCAAAATGTCGTGCATGCAAGAAGGAAAGATGGGATAATAGTTAATACTGGATGATGTCTGTGGCTTCGCCACTGGGTTCAAGTTAAGAATCCACCTCACACTGAGAAAAGTTGGAAAGGGAAAGGGAGACAAATCCAGGTTATGTCAGGCTTGGGGGTTATAGTTGATCCAAATGGCTTGGGGTTTTGGCTGACAAAATCTATGCAGGCTTGGTGAGACACTGTTGCCAAGGAAAAAGAAGCTAATGAGAATCAGAGGAAACCTGAGGACTTTAGCGTTAAAACACAAGAACTCCTGTATATATAATTAACTACTATGAAGCTCATGAGGGTAAGAGAAGAGAGCCCAATACTACTAGATCTAGAACACATGCATCCTATACAGGACTATGAGGCTCTGTTACACACTGGCGCCAAGGACTAGGGGGGCTCAATGACATGAGAATCAGATGGTTTCGCAAGGAAACTCAAGAACTCCTGCATACACAACCATTACTAGGTCTAATCCAACATATGCAGGTCCGCCCCGTTCGTAGATAATCAGATCAAGTTAAGCATTCTTCCTTGTCCAGTGATGAACAAATTCCTTTATATAGAAAATTTAATCTAGTTGAAGACGACACTGGCATTGGTTCTGGACGGCTCTTCTAATGCTTGACTTCTGCGTGACTATCAAAACTAATTCGTATAGTAGCTGATCTAGCCAAAGCAAAGTAGGAGAAAGTACAAGGAACGGTTGGACAATGGAATGGCTACGCGAGGAAACTAGATTACCAGGCTGCATCGAGAGCCGATAACAGTGTGCGAGATATTACCAGACTCGATGCTGCAACATTAGGAGGGAGTAGAAGTCAGGATTGGACAATGCGTCGGTACTTGGGACGAATCCGCGAGGAAACTACCAGAACAAGAAGAAACTCAAAATTTGAAGTTGGATTTAATCCTCCCTCTTGTCACCATGTGGATCTATCTGGAGTACAGAAACCGGGTTCCAGCAGCCCATATATGCGTAGATTTCGGCGAAAGATTATCAGGCCGGTTGCATTAGGAAGTAGTTCAAGTCAAGGGACAATACGAATGGATTAAAGACGCAAGGAAACTATTAATAACGAAAAGCTATCCGGAATTTGGAGTTGGGGATTGAATTGATTCTCACGTTAACATTCGGCCCAATCTGGAGTACAGAAACCAGGGTCATGAGCAATGATACCCTTGAGCGAAAGAATTATTCGCGGATTTCCTTGAACAAGCTTGAATCCAATAAATGACATAAACAACGCATAAACATGTACAACTAGACTTGCAAGAGTCTTCTCTCCTCAGTATAATTTAGTTCTTTATGCAGATGCTCGAGATCGGGGCGGACGGCAAACCTTAGAACGCTTGAAATATACTAGAACTTGAACAAGCCTTCTCTCCTAAAACCTGGACCCACTGAGATGACGACAAGAAAGTAAAGAAGAGGATCGGACTCACCTCCACCGGTTATCTCCTCCTTCCTCGGCCATCGTCACAAATTGTCTTGTGCTTGTATGTGGTGGATTGGCAGAAACTTTAATCTCCCTAATTTCTGTACATGCAACAGCGCAAATTCTTACAGACTGGGCTAGAGCAGACTCGGAGACATAAGAAACAAGGTCCCTAAGCAAGGCGGAATCTCCACTTGTACAGCGTGCAAAACATGCCACTTGGTGGAAGTCGTCCTTTCAAGTTCACCCCCCAACTCAGCCCAGAGAGAGTTGGAGGGTAGGTAACTGGACAAGAGTGGTCTTGGCGTGAAAGGATGAAGCACCAAGAGGATGTTCACCGTTCAGAATAATTTGCTATGTCGTACAATCGGCTGCTGTCCTTAGGGAAGGGCGTCAATGGGCAGCAGTAGTAATGCAGTGATTGTGCCGTGCATTGTTGTGGCGGTCTATCTATTTGACAGTTCAAGCTGCGATGCACAACACAGGATCCTGCACATACGGCTAACGCACAGACATAAGAACATTGAATTGCTAATAGACACAAGGATCTGCTCATCTGAAGGAACAAGCATTAAAGAGGATAGGACGTTCATCGCTACAATAAGGTATCCTGAGAAAACCCAACTGATATACATCGCGAGAATTCATGTATACGACTTCCATTTTATGTAATCTCACATGTATAAAAAGACGTATCATTGATATAGGAACAGTTCCATGCATGCTCTACCAGTTTAGTGGTTCTGCGTGTGTGATCTGTCCTGGATAATACGTTTCGTTTTAGAGATATTTAAGTTTAAATCACTAAACGCAACTTCCTTTTGATTTGAGTGAATGCTCTCCAGCCCTCCTAACGCTGGAATTCTGACTTCTTCAAGGTCATTAGTGTCCTGCTTTCAGCTAAACTTTTCTTTCTTATTGCAATCAACGTGGTTTGAAGCACAATCCTCACTCAATTTCGATTCAGATTTGTCAAGTTAAAATTCATCGTCCATCTATTAGACAGTCTAGCTAAACCTGGTTAGCTCTTCCCTTTCCAGCGCAATTGTGCAGTTCCGAAATAATCACTCTAGAGTGATGTTTCTTCGACGGCTCCAATAGCTTGTATCCCTTACAATTTGTATAGTTAGGATATCTAGGTGATGCCTCTTCGACTACTCCAGTAATTTGTAGATCTTATAACTTGTATAGCTAAAATATCTTAAGTGCGATAGAGCAGATTTCTCATCTCGATTTGGGTGGGGCTTAGTTCCATTTTACCTCTTTTTTCTGTCTTTTGTTGTGATTTTGACGGGATCTACCCGTACTTCATGTGTTTTTGGTGGTCGTATTTTTCAAGTTCATTTCCAGTACCTATATTTAGGACTGGCGGGACCTAAGGATCATGTCACGTGGCGGGTTTAGGGAAAGGGGAGGAAAGATTCTCCCTAACTTGTCGCTGTGGACACGAGTAGTGGAGAAGATTTGAGACCATAGAAGTAGTTCATCACTCTTTTATTTCTAATATGCAATAAAATTTCTCTTCAAACTACTAATTTCTCTTCAAACTTGTTTAAATCTTTTACCTGGTATAGATAGCATGAAGTTCTGGTCAAGCTTGGTAAACAGAAACATATTCGAATAAAATGAAATTCTAAGATAATTTTGTGTTGTAGTCGTAAAATGGAGTGCTTAAAACGACAAAGGTTTACCGAATCTATTTATTGACATGCGTCGTAAATGAAATGATGAATGGTTGTAAGAAATACCCAATGGTATTTCATGAGAAGTACACAAAAAGAATAAGGGTGACCGCATAGAAAACACAAAGGATGGGAAGATCCCATCAAGCCATACAAGGGATAGACAGAAAAGGTAAAATGGGGTAAGTCCCAATAGAGTCTATATGAGAAATCTGCCCTATGGCACCTAAGATATCCTGAGCTATGCAAGTCATACTGTCTACAAACAACCACCTAAGATATCCTGAGCTATGCAAGTCATACTGTCTACAAACAACCGGAGCATCTAAAGAAACATCACCTAATGTGATTGCTCTCTTATGGCTTGCACAAACTACTGCACTTTGTAGAGCCATGGACACACACACGGTCTAAGATGTGCTACAAAGTATGAGAGTGAGAGTGATACGCCATGGTGCTTGACATGAGAAGCTCTAGTGCATTCTCTAACCATTGTGTCAAAGCTCTTGTCCATCGCTTCATATAACTCCAAGGCTAGAGGAATAAAGAGGTGACCTTGCTACAAGTTCCTATAGTTGGAGACCTTACAACATGTTACTGCACTCGCCGCCCATCTAGGGGGATTGATAATCACTCTCTCCTAAATTGTATCTCGTGTAGGGGCCATAACCTCAATATCCAGTCACTATCATCTAATCATCTCAGACCAAGTATAAGTCTACCCTAACACATGTCATCTGCAAAACATACAAATGCTCATTCAAAGCTAGGTATTCACTTTCTTGTGCCGTAGCAAACACTATGTCCCTAATAGCATCCAATAATAACATTAATCTTCTATCATCCAAAAGGACACCTTGTCATATGGATCGCGGTTGCATCTAGTGTATTACAACTACTAATGTACTAGAACTATACTCACAAGTGAATAATGAAAAATGAAATAAATAGGTGAACCAAACCTAAACTAAACCTGTAGAGAAAGTAGCATGTGCCAATGGTTCATGAGAAATAATGTTACCATATTAATGAGAATTACCAATTTCTTTAATAAAAAGGTGTAACACAAATTTGGTAATTAAAGTCATGCAACTAGGATCGTTTGTCGAGGCGGTCCGCTAAAGTCTCTTGCCCAGCTATGTTAACTACAATGTACATTCGTATGTACAACGTAGAAACAGTGGGAATATTTTGTACACGCTACGTATTGGATATTCGTGCTGGATTGGACCAGAGGAGAACAGGCAAGAACAGAGATTCGCTTTCAAAATATTAGATTTGAACGAAGATATGACGAAAAAGGCACTGAACGTTGTCAGATCTGTCCCATAAGCGAAGATATGTTTATGCTGGCAGTACACTTGAGAAAGATTTTTTCATGGGGTCCTTCCTCATCGGATGGGAGGCAGGGTCCGTACTAATCTCGGTCCGGTCGTTACTAATTAGGCGTTTTGTCGATACTTTTGGGTGTGGTATTGTCCAGTTTGTAGCCAGTTCCCGCCTTAGAGCAGGCGGAGCCGGAGATGAGGACGTTTGAGAGCTTTGTCAGCTTAAGGGGGAGAGGAGGAGGAGGAGGACGAGGAGAAGGAGCTCGGAAATATGAGAAAAGGCACTGGGAATTTCAGGACCAGGAAATGGAGGTCCGCAGGGCTGTGATCAGGGGTAGGAGATGGGCTTCTAAGCCATGGGTGCGCTTGAGTTTGATGGTGTCTCTGCTCTTCTGTACTCTTCTGATGGGCTCTTCTGGTTCTGGATTTATGGGGATGTTTAGCTCTGGTAGTGAAAACCAGGCAGCAGCATCAGGAGTAGGAGCTGATCAGCAACTGGATGACATATCTGCTGCTCTATTGAAGTTGGGGTTGCCACTCTCTACTTATGCTCTGTCTATGCAGTCGCGAGCTTATAGTTCCGACTCTGCTCGCAATGCTGGATTACAGGGAGGTGGGTTTCAGGGGATTCAAGGTTCCGGAGATGAATTTGGGGTTGATGATCAGGAGAAGAGGAGGGTTAACCACCCTCTACAGCGCGTAAGGAATGTAGAAGGAGAAGGTGACAGTTGGAGGTCGGAGGTGAGCATATACAGCTTGGCAAGCAATTACAACTATGTGCAGCAACTGTGGGTTTTCCGAAATGTATGCTACAATGGGAGCCACTTGATGACGCCGGGAAGTGAGGTGGTGTGTAGGGAGCCAGAGGATTCAGCACCACAGAGCCCACTGACCCCAATTCCTTGCAGCAATGGTGATGCTTTTGAGCGTAGGTTGGGGATGGTGAAGGAGACTGGAATACCCATGGCTGAAAAGGTGTCATCATCCTGGATCGGTGGGAGAGAGGGTATTACTTGGAGGAATGAGACGGTCTCTTTGGTGAACTTGGATCTGCACAGTTCTGATCCTGGTCGGTTCCTGCAGAAAGTGAATATGTTGTTGTTGTTGAACAATGCCAGTTCTTTAGCGTACTTGGATCAGATCGAGATATTTATGTTCATGACCCATCGTCGAATTGCCAGGATTCTGAAAGACAGGACTGCTAGCGGTAGGAAGAAGAGTTTCCATGGGACATACCTGTCCACTCTTCTGTCCAGAGCTCTGCAAGTGCAAAGAAAGCATGGAGATAACATATTCGAGGAGGATTTCATAGATGGTGGTAGGGTAGAGTTGAATGAACCGTTTTCGGCTGCCACTGAGGAGAAGCCGCTCTGTTTCCGTAAGGCAATTCTGACGGGCACATTGAAGGTACAGAAGCTTTTTGATTGCAATCTCCTCAACAAATTTAGAGTGCTCTTCTTATTGTTTCACGTTCTTATACACAGTGTTGAGAATGAATTGTCGTCCAATTTGTTTTTCCGAAGTACAATTTCAACCTTGTTATCCGATGATCCATAACGCTTGTATCTTTTGATTAACGAACTCATTGAACTTGAATTGCCAACGTAAATTACCAACATGCTCTTTCTGGCGACGGTCAGATTCTCATCGATTCTTTTAAGAGCGGTTTCACCTCATGCTCAACCTCGTGTCGAATGCTCGAGGCTACTAGCTTCTCTTCATGACCATTTTGTGAAGACCAACAGTAAACAGGCCCTGTTCTTCAATCACAATGTCAGCAAAATCAATTGTCATTGGAACGAAAGCAACGTCTCGTAATTTTCTGGCCATAAGTAGTAATTGCTGCTTCTGCTGGATATTCTCAATATACTTAGGTGCAATATATGTGCACAAAAGTTGTGGGAGCTTTACATCTCAAGTCCTCGTTCCAGCATGGCCTGGATGTTCACGAAATAACTTTCTAAATGTTCCTAAAATCGTCCTGTTTTCGCAGGGAAGTTGCTGGCCTGGAGGAGAAGTTGTTGCAGATATTGTCCGTGACCACTTGAGCAAGCAGTTCGAAACGAAAGCCATGTCTCGTAATTCGAACGACTGGCCATATCTTCTATGCTTATTTGGGAACAGTACCAGGACGCAAATGTCCTCTAGCAGCAAAAAAGACCTTTTTGCTCTGCTGGACAAGAAGTCACTGGGATTGGACGTGCACTTTGAGCACTTAACGGCGGTGGACTTCAGGGAGCAATTTAACTCTCTGCAACTGGCTAACATTATACTTGGTTTATATGCAGATCTCACGATTGCATCCACTTTTTCTCGGAAAATGTCTGTCCTTATTGAGATCATTCCTTTCAAAGTTCAAGATCGTGTCCATGAGATGCAGGCACTTGACTCGGGTCTGATTTATATGGCTCATCAATGTGAAGAAGGAAACTTGCAGGAGAAAGACTCCACTTTCCAAAATCAATCAACTTCGAGTTGCATGAAGAGCTCCAAGTGCAAAGATCACTTCGCAAATGGTAGGGAGGTGCATTTACAGAAGAAAGATTTGTCTCGTATTCAGAAACTCCTTTATATTTCAAGGGTAACTGCTTCTGAGATGGGAGCACAAAATCGTGCAAGAGAGAAAGGTAAGGGTGTGCATGATGCTTCATCGGATCTGGTTGAGAACTTGATTGGTGGCCGAGGCAAGTGCCAGTCATTTATCGGTACAGACCATCCATCAAGGACTTGTGGTACCAACTGGATCAGCTTCACCAGCAAAAGTCGGGGCCCTATAACTTGCTGCTACTAAGTCTTACTGGATCATAATCCTATACATGAAGAGTGGAAATTATACACTTGGAGCCTGCTTTTCAAGGGCTGAAAAGGTCCGCACTTAGTTTACTCAAGCATGCAGCCCGCTTGCAGGCAATTTTCGGCTAGCATGCAGACTTGTCAAGTAGAATTTGTATATAGATAGAAGTTCTTCTTGGAGGAAACGATTCCTCTCTGGATTTACAGTAACAGTCAAGGTCAAGTCAGAAGAGCAAATCCTTACTGCCATCTTAAAACCTTGAAGAATTTGTCTTGGACCATTTGCATCTATAGGCTATGTTGGGAGCTCTGTTTTTGCCTCACGAACTACAGTCTGAGAAAAAGTCTCTCAATATATGCAGCATATAAAACCTGACGATTGTTGACATCCAGCAGTGTTCAACTGCACTCTGGCAGTTATAAGTCTTTTCCCATACCACTTGTGAGTGATCCTCGAACTAGCAGCACAATGTGTTCGAAACCTACGAGTAGCTCAATATCTTGGGGCGACACTTTCCAACTGAAGTATAAATCAAGAATCCAGTTTTATCTTAGTCCCGTTAAAAGTAGGACTACGCATTATTCGTGCCAGACCGCGCCGATCATATCGATGAGGAAATCGATCCTGCAACTCGGGGCTCAAACGATCTAGGTAATATACTGCCATAAACCATGTCCTAGGTGACAAAAGGTAACAAATCATATCCTGTCACTCGGGGCTCATAAACTATATAGGTGAACCTAACGACTCAAAACTGTATCAGGGGAATATATGTTGTAGACACTATAAGACAAGAGAAATTAATATCCGCAGATCTAGGTAATGTTCCCATCTTCCCAGGTCCGCGATGGTCCTTTTCGGGCCATTCAAGGTACACCTGGAATAGCATCAAAGAAATTTCTTTGATGCTCTTTCCACCAAACCGATCTTTCAGCATTCAACAATCAAACACGTATTCAAAGGATACAGGAATTTCTGTTGGGAATTGGGCGCTGCACTTTGACCTTATTCTTACAGGAGGGTTGCTTTACGAGGACCATCTTTCTACCGTACATTTTGGGATACGAGAGGACATGATCTCGTACCTTGATTAGCATGGACATTCTCCCTAATACACGGATGGATCATGGCATGTTCATATAAACAATGAGTATTGATTATGATTACCTTTTTAATATGTACTCCACCGTGATGAAAGACTACCCTGAATCCTGGCGCAAAGAGGTATTTTAATTGGTGACTTCGTTAGCAGCATCATGACTTGAAACGCGAGGAATGATCATTACTGTTGTGCCTTCACAAAGTTGAGTAGCAGACGGGTAAGAACGTTGTCTCATTCCTCTTCTTGTCAGACAGGTGAGAGGAAGAGAAAGATCATCTACAAACGTAACCTGGTCGAAGTGGTATCAGAGATGACCAATTGGGGGAGAAAATAAAACATGCTTTGCGTGTAGAAATTTTACACACTGCAACAGAACTATACAAAGCATCTCAAATTGAGACGTCCAAAATCAGACGAGAATCACAATTGAGAGTAAACAGCAAAGCTGGAGCGAAAGTCCAGAGCCACGATATTAGATAAGTATATTTACAAAGAATAATGGACATGGACAATGACTGTTAATATAAAAAGATTTAGTGAATATGAATACAAGATGGAAGAATGGTTGGTGGAGATTGAATCACGAGGAGCTCATATCATGAACTCAAAGATGAGGCACTCCACAGGCTTTTATCCTCGTCTTCCCACCTATGACACAGAAAGTCAAATCCAGAAGAAGATTATACGCACTGTTGTCTAATTGGAACATGATGGAGAGTTTCTTTCTACTGTTGAAACCCGCATATTAACGTTAAATAAATGAAGTCCTGCCTATGGGTAGGAGCTTGACGCAGGTGGATAATTCCATGATGGCAATGGAATCACGTCCGATTCCCCTAGAACTACTCAGCAAGTAACGGTCTGAAGTTGAATTCGGAACTAGTATTGGGAGCTCACTGCCACTGGCAGCAAGTTACTGGCCAGACGTTAACACCATGAGGGTTCAGAACCAGGAACAATCCAACTCCACTTGAGTATTGGGCTCCAAGGATGTAAAGTTCCACTAGCTCACACAGGCAAACTCAAAGAATCAATAGATAGTCGGAGCACCACCTTTCTACAACCTCACTCAGCTCAAGTTCAGGTTAACACGAGCTGCGAGGAACTGGCCTACATCGGCACCCAGAGAGCCACCAACGACCCGCCGCTCTGGCATCCTGTAAGAATCATCCACGACATCACCCGGGCTAGAGTCAGAGTTACGAGCCCATCTAGCGCCATCAATTGACTTCGCGGAGGCCATCCCCACTGAAACCGACTCCATTCCACCACCACCACCACCTCCTGAGCCAGCAGTCACATCCCTAGAGAGTAGAGCCATGAGCCCACCTCCGTGTACCCTTCCTTCAGGTACCGCAAGGCCGCTACCACCACTGCCGTGTGCAGTAACACGTCCATCTGGGAGGGCGCCTCCATAGACTCGTCCTTCAGGTAATGACAGAGAGCCCATATTGAACACTCCTTCGTCGAACAAAGAATGATGGGGGGGCCTAGGAGGTCGCCCATGCATCAGCCTACTTGAGAAGCTATTGTTGCTGTCTTTTTTCTGCATAGACAAAGGCACCAGCACTTGCGGAGGAATGAGAGAAGAAGCCCCATAAGCTTGGGAGGACAATGATGAATTGTTAACGCTCCCATTCTGCTCGTTACAAGAGGCAGTTCGGTTCTGCATTTGCTGCTGCAATGCAGCAGTGCCTGCACGAGCAGCCACACTGGAGCTGGGGCCGCTGTGTCCAACATTGGTCACAGATGAGATGTTAGATCCACCACTGGCCACTACCCTCGACATAGTGGAGACGTTCAACCCGCTGCAGAAACTGTTCCCATGCACGGTTCGCTCTTCTCTGGCACTGGTGTTACACATAGCGCTGGTGGAGCTCGAAGAAACGCCACCCCCCGTAGATGAACAACGACTCTGGCCACAGCCAGAGACAAGTCCTCTAAAAAGTCCAGGGGTGAGGCCGGGTCCAAGGCCAGCACCTCCATGGACTCTTCGGTCCTGAACCTGGGCGCTGTGGGCGGCACAGAGACCCGTCTTGCCTCTAGCAAATTTATCACAAGCCTCTTTCCCAGCCTCTCCGGATCCTGAACCTTCCACGCCCCACTGGCATCTTTTACCTCCTCCATGGGCTTTGCAGAAATCAGTACTCCCCTGTGCGCTTTTGCCACATTGTTCAACCTTGCAGCGCTTTCCACCTCCATGTCTGACACAGAAGTCGGTCCTGCCTCGGGCACTCTTCGAGCAACCTTCAACCTGACAACGCTTGCCACCACCATGGGCTACACAGTACAGAGTTCCTCCGTGCACACTCTTGGTGCACATCCCGCCTCCATCATGCATACACCGCTTACCTCCCCCGTGACCTTTGCAGAGTGGAGTGCTTCCCTCCGCTCCCTTATTGCAGCCAGCGATCATGCACCTCTTTCCTCCACCATGGGCCTTGCAGAACATGGTACTGCCCTGTGCTCCTTTAGTGCATTCAGGGTAATGGCATCTTCGTCCACCACCGTGAGAGATACACAGACCAGAGTATCCTTCTGCACTCTTGGTGCAATTCTCGTGCATACACCGTTTGCCACCACCATGCCGAATGCACAGACCGGAGCGCCCACGCGCTGCTTTGTCACAACCTTCGAAACTGCACCTCCTACCTCCCCCGTGGCCGATGCAATAGTCAGTTTTACCTTCGGCACTTTTGGTGCAGCCGAGATTTTGGCATCTCCTGCCCCCACCGTGGGCTTTGCAGTAAACAGTTCTGCCTTCAGCTCCTTTGTTACATCCCTGCTTCTCACACCGTCTGCCTCCACCGTGCGCTATACAGAGCCCGGAGGCTCCTCGAGCACCTTTACTACAGCCCCTGAACTTGCAAACCTTGTTTGCTCGGTCACTGAGCCCTGAGGCTCCGCTCGTAGAAGTGGTGCCACCGCTGGTGGATGCACGGATGCTCATCGACAGGTCCTGAGATTCACTCACCACGAGATCATCCGGGAACATGGCAATTTCTGGAGGAGAAATTCTATGCTGCTGCTGTTGAGCAGCAGGGGTGACTCGGGTGACTTGGTTACCCATAAGCAGGGCTGGCATGAACCCACCTCCTGTTCTGGACATTCGAGCTGAGGAGGAGCCCTCATCGATCACCGGTACGCCATCCAAGGTGGTTTCAAACCTGGCCATTTCACTGGTGTGATGATTTCCGCCCGCAGGACCAAGACCCAGGTGCACTCCTGGTGCCTCACCAACAGAAACAGCTCCTGCACCAGAAAATTTGCTTGGTCCGTACCTCCCCTGAGTGTCGTTGTTGTCACTTGCTCCAGTCTGTCCCAAGCGTAGAAGCGTTCCGTGATCCCGAGTACTGGTACCACCACCATACTTATAGGAGTACTCGTCAGAGCTCCCGGAGAAATTGTCATGTTGTCTGAGCCCCAGTAGCATGGTGGAGTCGGGGTCGTTTCCGTTCGTGTCCTTGTTGCCAAATTGCAGCTGTGCAGGTGATTCGCCAACACCTCCTCTGCCTTTGTTCAGGGGACCCCAGCATAACACAATGCCCGCGTCCACAACCCGATCTTCCTCCGCATCAGAACACCCTTCCTGCTCTGCTCTGTTGTTGCTGCTGTTGTTTCCTGCTGGAGTCCTTTTCCTCTTCACACCTTTGCTAGAGTTATCATGGCTGGTGTATTCTCCTCCTCCTCCGCTGCTGCAGCGACCTATGGAAGCCTGAGGCACCAGATTTTGCCCAGTTCCTGGAATATCCGGGCTCATAGACCAGGATTTCAATTGCAAAAGTGTCTGGCGAGTAGGGTCTTCAGGACTCCTGCGGCCTCCGCCTGGGAGAACAGAATCACCCCCAATAGACAGAGTAGTGGTGGGAGTATCAGCTGATGAAACCCCCCGGTATGGAGGATCCAAAGTCTTGAATTTGCTAAGAGCGTCTTGAGTGGCAGAAGAAGTGGCCATGGAACTTCCTGCCACTCTTGGGCTAAAAGGAACGCTCTGATGATTATCTCCGTGTTCCCTCCGAAGGGATAAGAACTCTCGTGACGCAGAGGACACCCTGTTCTCTTCCCAAAATACCCTACCGCCAATCATCTTGTTCTTCACCGTTCAACAACAACTCAACTCAATCTCCTGGCTGTTATCAACCCTGGATCATTCTTCATGGGCCGTTCTGAAAGCCCCTAGATGGTGCACAAACAACATACAGACAGACAGATTCAGTCCTCGTGGCCCCAGTCCAGGAGGACTCTCTCTCTCTCTCTCTCTCTTCTCTTGTACACATCAAGCTCAAAACCATAACAACATCTTTGAAGCCAAAACACATAATCACTCTTCATCCTATTCCCAGTCTCCTCGCCCACTGTATGCATCACCATCATCATCAACTCCACAAACAAGATATAACTTGAGGCCTATCCCGCCTGACTGATATAACTTAACTTGGGCTTAACTCAAGAGTTACTCAAGAGTTACTCAAGAGTTAAGTCAATCAACCGGACCTCACATGCAATTCCGACTCAAAGCCATATAATCTGTCAAATTCAACCTAATCCCCTCCTTCCTCCGCCCCCCAGAATTTGCAACACACCTCAGTGACAGGATAACACCAACACACGACTCTTGAACAGATTTTCTCCCGAGCCACCAAGGACAACATCTGCAATGAGATGATGGTGATGATGATGCACCCTTGGAATAATCTTCAATTACCCTCGCCATCACCACCTCTACTTCCTCCTCCTCCCTATATTCAGACCTAAACTCGTTCCTCCCCCCTCCCACCCAACCTTCCTCTACAGCAGCAGTCAACTCTCGACCACGACGATGGCCTAACCTGTCCGCTCGCATGATCCGCAAAATTCGTCCTCCGCTGCTACAAATCCAAATCCCCGCCCCTCCTTCCCTGCTGCAAGAGAACTAGCAAATACCTGATATCACCAAATTCCTCTCCTCCTTCGCAGATTCCCGGGAAATTGAGGGCCAACCCACTCTCCGAACACCAGCAACACGATTGTTCAGCTCCAGTCCCACAGTTCTGAGGAGAAGAGCAGCCCCCTTTGCTTCCTCTCTCTCGCTCTCTCTCTCACTCGCAAATCTTCTACTCAACTGTCAGAGAAATCAATCACTAAGCTCCGCTGCCCCAACGACTAATACTAGGTGCTCTCCAACTCGTCGGGACAATCCAGTAATAATCTCGTTCATCTAGCTCACGCAACCGGCACACGCCTGCTCCTCTCCCATTCCCAGATTCCCAACATTTCTCTCTATCTCTCTTCCAATCTTGCCTCGGGGTCTTCAGTAGTGTCATGAAGACACGAAGGAGAAGAAGAAGGACGAGAAGAGCCAATCCGGTCTCAGAAGACGCTTTCTCACGGCGCCAGCCAGCACAGGGAGGGGACGATGGAGGATGTGCAAGCCAGTCCTTGCGCCGCGACTGGCTGCAACCAGTCACAGGCCAGCGAACCTATTTTTGGGGTGAGCTTTTCTGTGGTCGTAACACTTCCGACCGTCCACCCTGTCCCGCCAATTTAGTGCAGCTGTGCGAGTGGGGTCCAGGTACGTACGTACGTTCTCCTCGCCTCCCCTAATCTGGAGAAGGTCCCTCCACCTCTAATCCAGTCGAATCTTTCCCTGGGAACTCGTTTGGTGAGTGGCATATATTTTCTGGAATAGGTAAATTGTGCCTCTCTTTCTTCCCCTTCCTTCAAAGAGAATTTATTCAAGGAAGGTCATTCGTGCCACCAAACAATAGTACTCGGAGTTAGAACGCAAATCAACGTTGAGCGACATGGTACAGTATTCTATAAAGAACTGTCCATTGTAGAATTGAAAACTTAAATGCCCAAGTTGGCTAAAAGTACACACGAGACTAACAGACTAGGATAGGATAATAAAGCTGTTTTGATATAAACATTTCGTTCAGTGAAACGTTCCAACATCTGCTAATATGTACACATAATGAGCTCGCTTACGCTATAGACTTGCACTAATAGACTTGCACTAATAGACTTTGAAAGAAACGTCGTTGAAGAAGGGAAAAGAAAAACGACCCGAATCACAAATCAGAAATGAGTTTATTACACTAATTTAGTCAAAGCTTAAGTAAGTAAGACTCACATAATGAGATTTGCTTTCCCCATTCACCACCACTTCAATCTTCCTTACTCTCAACAACAACCCAAATCACAAATCAGAAATGCGTTTATTACACTATTTTACTGAAAGCTTAAGTAAGTAAGACTCACAGAATAAGATTCCTTTTCCCATTCACCACCGTTTCAATCTTCCTTACTCGCGACAACAACCCAAATCACAAACCAGAAATGAGTTTATTACACTAATTTACTGAAAGCTTAAGTAAGTAAGACCCACATAATAAGATTTCCTTCTCCCATTCACCACCACTTCACTCTTCCTCACTGGCAACAACAACCCAGACAAATATATCGCCAAGATACGATAGGGGTTAGCCTCACCTCATCTCACCTCATCTCATCTCATCTCATAGCGTTTTTCCTTCCAGGTGCAAGGTGGAGCAAAACAC
This sequence comes from Lunularia cruciata, assembly GCA_948567375.1. Taxonomy (NCBI): domain Eukaryota; kingdom Viridiplantae; phylum Streptophyta; class Marchantiopsida; order Lunulariales; family Lunulariaceae; genus Lunularia; species Lunularia cruciata. The sequence goes on along the minus strand of OX419761.1, from coordinate 18,222,086 downwards.
TGCATAAAAAGATCACCATGAACGCCCAGGCTTTTCCCCATGAGAAAGCGTGTACTTGCGAAACGCACCTAACAAGTTGTGCTTGACAAGTGTGACGAACGAAAATATCTGGTTCCTGTTAATGAGCTGAAACCTCCACTCAGCGGCAGAATATGCTTCACAATGGCTGACTTTCTTAAGCGTATGTACGTATGTACGCGTGTACGTATGTACATATGTGTGCAGCAAGTGTCAGGTCAATATCTCGTCCTCTTTGGAATGTACCCTTCGCTTTATTATGACACTCTGGTCCCTTCGTTGAAAGCCTACTTTTGGTCGCGGCCTGACATCGTGCTTAATTATTATTTTTGTATTTATTCCTGCCTCCAGAATTCACTAGGAAAATTTTATTATAGCACCCAGTTGATTGTGAGGTTGAGGAAAATATCGTGGGAGATGGAATTATTTCTCTAGGTTTATTTAAAATATATATATTGATCCCACAAATTGCAATCCACACACATCCACGTAAACGTTCGTAGTAATTGGAAGGAAAGGCAGGCTCTGGACAAGCGTTAAACTAGCTAATAAAAAGTGTTCCTCTAAATTTAGGGACAGGTTTTTTGATGGCTTAGACAAGTGGACACGTGCAGCCAGCAGCTTTGCAATTACCGTTACATGGGCTAACTTTTTAAATTAGGTTCTTCTGTGAATTGTATGTCTCTTTTCCATAACCGGTTTTCTCATCCCCTGTTGGGAATAATCCAGTCCCATGGTTTATTAGGACATTTCAATTCCCCTCATGGTTTGGGAGCTTCTCTCCGTATCTTCTCTGCTAATTGTGGTTTTTGTTCTAGTGTTGTGTACGAGATAAGCTACTGTTTTTTTTTTTTTTTTAATATGATGGGTACTAGAGCATAACTCTTGAACAAAGAGCATTAGAGTAATTGTTTGCTTTACATTCAGCTGCTCTATACGAATTTGTCGCTGGTCCTTGTGTTTTGGGTGGTCTTGCAATAGTGGTTAGGAATTCTCGGTCCTAACCCAGGTAGTTTCAGTTCGTCTACACACGGAATCTCGTCTGGACTGTTTTGCATTAAGGTGCATTAAGGTGCCAAACTAGGTTTTTCTCGTATGGTGTCCTGGTGGTAATTGCTTTAAGTTTAGTGGATTTAATATTGACCAAGCGTTCAGAGTCTTTAAGGTCCCTAAGTGGTTTTAATGCTACCCGCAGTAGAGAATTTTGTGGGTTTTTGTTCCTTTGCCATGTCAGGGGTACTTTTGGGTTAAGTTCTCTTTAAATATTCAGTAAAACACTTAGAGCAACTTCCAATATCAATGTAGAATTCATGTTTTCCTTGTGAGAGTTTCCTCCTTTTCATTCGTGTCTAGGTTAGGCGAAAATATCACGGTTTCTCGACTAGAGTCTATTGCTAGTAAAAAAAAGCTTAGATATAAACACTCTACAAGAGGTATAGTTCTTCGAGGAGTCCTTTTACGTACTCGATGGATACAAATCCTATTAGACTAAATGACTCAAGAAAACATGTCTCCCCACATACAGCACTTTCATCTCTTATGAGATCCTCCAAGTTTAGTGATGAACATAATCTACAACCAATCGACCTATAGAGAGGTATAATTCCACTTTATATTTATATAAGATGATAAATTCCGCACGCCTAACATTGTATTCAAATTCATCTTGTATGCGCTATTTAATGAAGCGAATCTTGTTTGAACCCATATGTAAAGATGATTGAGATGAATTCTAAAACGTGTAGACTGATTTGTAAGAAACGAAATAGCAAGCATCTCACCTACCTGAAGGCATGCTAGCTTCTGTTCTCGATTACTTATAAGTCTATAACGAGCTTAAATAGGAATTCTGATAGGAATAACACAGATTGATTTCATGTTACAAAATCTTATTGTAAAAGGTTCGCGCTATAGAATGATAAGAAACAACTCTCTTTTCGTGTGACCCTAGAATTGACCAAAATTGCACATAAAATTTCTCTCCCTCACACACCTGGTTCGTGTATTCATCCGATTATCTCAACTAAATAAAACAAGAAAAGATACAAACGTAACACAGTCAGAAATAAGATCTCCACAGATATATACTTCAGATTTTGACGATAAAATCTCATTGAATGCCATAGTTGCAATTAAATCATGATTATTCAAAGCAGTAGTCAAACAGAAAATTTTTGCTCCTATCAACATGAGAACCCAACTTGCTGGAGTCTGGATACCCCGACATCCCGGCCAGGTACACCAAGATGATCATATTTTGTACAGCGACCTTAAATAGTTTCTTCAATCTCTTACTTCAGGTAATATAGAGATAGGTGGTGAGGGCTTCTAGTGATTTTGATCCTGTGTGCAAAGAGAATCTCATCGAGAATATGAAACACACTCCACTAATTTACTCAGGTGCCCTGGTAAGTTTAGTCTTTGTAAACAGGGAATCTTGCTTGTCACGTATTCTCATGAATACGTGACAAGGGTGAGTTTACGCCTAGTTAGGCACGGAGAATCTTTCCTAAAATCCACTCGAGGAAGGCAGCGGATAAGTCGGAAGAGAGTAATGATAACTTTGATAAGACATCATTACAGGTGAAGTGTGAAAACAAAACTGCAGAACTTTGGTATAGAGACCTTCGGAGGAGTCAACCATGATCTTTTCTGGATGCTCTGGCTATGTTTCTTGCCAAAATGGATCGTTTAAGTTTGTGCTGCTGGGTGATAGATCGTGTCCAACTTGGATTCGAGACTGTCCGTTGGTCGCGGGGGACTTCTGGCTTTCCTTTTTCTTGCCTGGTTTGACATCCTTTTGACATTATTTCTTTCCTTTCCGTCTCGTGTAAATTTTTTCTCAAAGGTTCCGGTGGAAAGTTACACTAATTGGAACTTTTCAGACAAATGTGGAATGTGGAATGTGGACTACGACATAATTCAGCCAGTTATTCATGTGTTGCTGTCAGATATGAAATCTTGAAACGTATACGACTTCACGTCGTGGAGGAGCGTCGTAAGACCATGAAAAGAAGATTTCACCCTCAGGTGAAATCACTTCATTTCTGCTTTGTTCTTCCGCCCAAATAACCAAAGGATCATCTTAGTTGGAATAGAAAGCAGTGAGATGTTAGCAAAGCATAGGTCGCCCAGATTTCGAATTGGAGCGCCAATGACGATCAAGGATGTAGTCAAGGACTACACCAACATAGTTGCGAGTGGGCAAAACCACTACCGTATCAGGGGAGGTTGGATATAATGAGATGTCAAACAAGATGTCCAATACGCTTTTTACACAGACATAAAACTCGAATGGTCATCATTTAGAGCCAGACATGTACTTAGTTAGAATACACTTACTTCAATTCAACATCTGCTGTTTAACTATCTAAATCTTGTTTGATTAGCCTTTATGCTTTTCTCACTAGATTTTGCCCTTCTGGGACCTACTGTCCTATCCCTCGCTGCACTTTCCTGCAAATTGTATTGTTGTTTCTCTCTTTCATAGTATTCTATTGGGCTGATCCCAAGATGAAGAAAAATTAGATTCACTATGAGTAAAGTTCATTGCAGTTATCTTTAAAACTCTGATCAAACTCATACGCACGAAAGAGACAAAAGCATAATTTTTCACTATAAGAAAATGTGCTAGTCTTCCTTCCACGTCTGTAACTAAACGGCTACGGTTGTTGTGGTCCTAACCTGAGGATGGATCCAAATCCTGGAAAAGACCATGAGAGTTGATGGTTGCAATGGGATGCTTCAATGTATTTTGTTTCCCTTCTCTTAGAGAATCCGTACGACAAAATCCTGTGATATCGAGATCAGAGTGCAGTGCAATTCTTCAATTCGTTCATGGTTGGAATTCGCAAGTATGTTGAACGTAATGAAAGAAACACTGGAGAGGAAGAGAATATGCCGTTCTTATTCTGCAGTTAGGAGATAGCCTAACCATGCACCAGTACGTTAGCGCGGCTACCGGTTGCCACAGAGAGAACTTCACTGTCCGAACTCGGGTGGTCTGCCACTACAATGCTGTGTACTGCAGACAGCTCCAAATTTGGCCTCCTGCTGTATCTGACCAACCTCTGCACTAATTAGTTGACTTTTAACAAGTGTGTTTACACATGTAGACGATAGTAGAAGGGCGACCACGTCGAAAACGCGAAGGATGGGAAGACCCCATCGGGCCGTACAACAGTGAGATGTAGATATATGGACCCTACATTTGACACTTCTCTTTTGCAATACCTCAAGTTTGTGGAAAACTCAACAGTACCCAAAGTACGCGAATAACAAAGAAGAAGATCCCATCTCATAAAATGAGGCTAAGTACCCAAGAGCCACATGCGCATTCATGACATCGGCGAGTATAATGGTTGGCAGCGAGTGGATCAGTGCTGGCAACCAAGGTTCTTATGTCTTAATTTTAAATACTTAGTGCTTCGAATTACCTTGAATAAAAGGAAAAAGGCGACCGCGTAGGAAAAATGAAGGATGGGAAGACCCCATCAAGCCGTACAAGGGAGAGACAAAAAAGGTAACATGGGGCTAAGCCCCAATAGAGTCTGTATGAGAAATCTGCCCTGAATACACAATTGTATGAGATCCTTCCCTATAAGATTAGGTGTGGTTATAAGATTAGGTGTGGTAAGGAACATTCATTCAGTTTTGTCAGTAGGTTTTCTCAATTTGCATCGTATGAAAATTACATCTTTGCAAACAACTCAAATAGCTATCTATATGAAAGCTATCCTTCTTGATGTTTATTGATGAATAGAAAATTGCTCAAAATCTTGCAGTGGAAATGCAAATAGATGAAGGCAATGATTATATTTATTCAATTTATCTGATGGTTATATATGTATTAGTCTTCGCCTTCTTCCGATAGCATGATTTTTTTCATATTTTTTATGTGATAAATTGATCTATAGTATCATCAAGGGATTTTCCATTCAATAAAAATGGAGTTTTCACTTGAAAGTACTATGAGTATCAAAATTCTGCAATTATAATATTTCCCAAAATGAATTGTAACTAAGGAAAGTATTGTACTGTTTGGAGTTTAACCATGTTTGTTAATGCAAGCCCTACACAGTAGTAACCTATGCTTTAGAGAAAAATATGTACTTCTTGGAACTTTGTTCAAGAATCAAAGAGGGTTATAACATTTCTGAAAGAGGCAACTCAACTCATGTTAAACTCATGTTAAACCGTATATTAGAAACTCTTACCGATGTCTCTTAAATTTTTTTTCCATTCAAAATCTTATATATCAAACAACTTGTAAAATCATGAGCTTGATAATAATAGTTTTTTTTTAGAAGTGAAGGAAGATTTCTATTAATATGCTAGAATTAATTTGATGAAACTAGTTGAATACTTGATCATTATAATGATTGTTAATTGGTTAAAAGGACAAGAATCTCATATTTATTTTTTGCAAACAAGTAATAAGAAGCAATATATGAAATAAACTGACTTTGTAGTTCCAAGTCTATTGTAATGGTTTACCAATATAACAACTCAATTGTCCATAGAGTCCAATAGTGTATGGTCAGTATATTTATGACTCATAGTCTTTGTTTATGAATAACAGGTTAGTCAAAATTGCACCAAAGCTTAGCTTTGTGTCTAGAAACAAGGTCAAATTCTATGTACTAGCACTTGAACTTTATAATACCTTATATTCATAGATAGCCACTAATGCTAACTCAAAAAATCTATCTTATATACTTAGATCAACTCCAAAAGTTATCAAGTTCCAATTTGAATCTCAAGCCAAACACAAAGACACTCCTCTTTTATATAGTTTTGGATTACTTAAGCACCATCCACTTTTGGTCTTCCAAGATATATCCCGATTAACATAGTACAACATGCATTTCAAGATCTCTTACTCATGGATTTGGATCAAACTTGCATGTTCTAAAAGCGCTTTTCAAGTTTCCAATCATACCAAAATTCTTAACTTTATGCATCATGTAATCTAATTATTATATCAAATCTTAAACGTGTCTTATATCATTTTTGAGTCATGGAACTAAAGTCTACATTTTGTGATACCAAGATTAATCTAAGTTTTGTTGTAAGCTTCTTTATGGGAGATTTCTAATTATATGAAATCAAGCCATGTACACAATCATTCTTAGGAGATGTATCTTGAATAAGAGATGGGCCTTTCTAGCTTGAGGAGTTTTTCCTTTGGCCATGGATTTCTAGCTACTTAAACACGTGGGATACTCATTTTGATGTTAGAATCATCTTGTTAAGTGCTTTTTAATAAGATGAAGATCACAATAGACTTCCTAGTGTGTCTAGAAGTTATAGTATATTTAAAAAAGTTAATCTACAAAATTTTTGGTAGCCACATCTCTTTCATAATGATGTGACTTTGTATTCTTCTCTACTTAAGATGCAAAATTAACAAATATATCTCAAATCAGCATAAGTTGTCAATGCATTTTTACATTAATTCTTAAGCTCAACATCCTATTTCATCAAGTTGTAGAAGAGACCCCTCTCATCTACAACTTGCATAATAGGACTTTTGAGTATACCTTGCTTACTTGCTTCAAACCTTCGTGATTTCCACTTTGGGTTTTACATGGTATAAATAGTATACCTTAGAAACTTATCAGATTCATTGCTTGATGTCTTATGTGGAAAAATGTGACTATGTAGAATTACAAGGATGACAAGGTTCCATTAAGCCATACAAGGATGAGACATAAGACGTAAAATGAGGCTCCCCAATAATATAGGTATGAGAAAAATCTGTCCTATTGCACCTAAGATATTTGAGCTATGCAAGTAGTATGGTCTACAAACTACTAGAGCATCCAAAGAAGTATCAACTAGTGTGATTTCTCTCCTATGGATTGCACATACTAGTGCTCTTTGTGGAGCAATGCACACACAGTCTAAAATATACTACAAAGCATGAAAGTGAGAGTAGTACACCTTAAATTCTAATATGATATGCTTTTGTGTAGTCCCTCACAAATATATCAAATTCCGTATCCAATGGTCTACATCGGTGCAAAGCTAGAGGAATCAGAGGTGACTTTGCTGCATACCCCTATACTTGGAGACCTTGCTTGTTGCTGCTCCACTTGCCACCCATCCATGAGGATGAGTAATCACTCCCTCCAAAACTACATCACATTTAGGGTCTGTTACCACAACATCTGCTATTGTCACTTGATCATCTAGGACCAAGTATAAGTATGCTTTGACCCATGCTAACTTCAAATCATATGAATGCTGCACTCCAAGCAAGGTATACACTCTCACTTGCCATGAAAAACACTAACAATATATCCCTGATGTCTTGTGTTTGGAAACAATGAAGAACTACGTTCAAGTATAAGATTAAAGGTACTTTTTTAAGGTACGGATGATCCGTCAATCTGAAAATGATCCATGTCTTTTTAGGTCTAGGCTATAATTTTCCCTACCAAATTCTATATATTAAGAGCCTTCTTTTCTACTCTCCTTTGAAAATTCTCTTTCTTGGGTTTTTTTAATGAGATCTTTATTTATTTCCCCTCTCGTATATTGTCCAACCAAATCTGTAAATTTAAACTCAAAGGAAATGGGTAGTTTCCAAATTGAAGGTCAAACAATGGGTGTAGACTACACAAATAAATAATCTATATTCAAGTTCCAAAAAAGTTTTACAAACGTTGAGTGCGAAAAGTGGATCAGTGAGACGACATGCAAACTTCTACCTTTTGACAAACAATATACATGTCAACGCTCTAGTTTCATTACAATATCAATAATAATCCCAATTTGTGCAATACAATCCCTTCTTTCTCTTATCTTTCCGTACTATTGTTAGTCCTCCTCTAGCAAATCCAAATCATCGTCCTATATCCAAGATTAATTAAAAATGTTTCCTCATCTAAATGTCCGAGGTCATCTACACTGTACCTAGAGTGGAAATTTTGGTGTTCACTCAATGTGGATAACCATTTTAATACTGAAAATATGTTAGTTTACAAACTACATGTTGCAAATGGAAAATTCTTTCTTAGCAGTAACCTCCTCGCCACTATTAAGTAGCTTAATTAACCAAGGAACGCAAAGTTCTATACTCGAAACAATTTTATGTATTATAGAGACCAATATAGTAACTCCATGCAATCCACTGCCCATGGGACGTCATTTGTTGAGTATTGTCATTTCTTGTGTTTTCCGGTCATCTTGGAGGTACTCCAAAGTTTAGGGAATACCAAATACGGATGTCTACGAAGTCCTTACCTGGGTACCTTATGAGAGGAGAGACCTGGACGGTAAAGAAAATTTTAATTTTAATTTATTTTTATTTTTAAAAAGCGATCGCACAGGAAAAATGAAGAATGGGAAGACCCCATCAAACCGGACAAAGGAGAGACAAAAAAAGTAACATGGGGCTAAGCCCCAATGAAACTTTAGTTCTTTCTTAAGTTAGACTTTACCTGACCTTATACTTCGTCTGAACTTAGCATGGCAGATAGGACAAAACTAGCATCCGATTGATGGACACGGCGAATAAACTACAGTCAATGGTTTGTGGCAAACATTCCATGCTACAGGTCGGTCGTACTAAAGTCGGACCTCGACTGCCATATTTTCCCTTTATTTAGATCAGTTTATTATTTTATCAACTAATAAGGACCTTCACTTTCTGATGAATGAAGTGATATGAACTCACATCCATATAGCAGTAAACTTGCAATTTCATGTCCAGAGGGGAAGATCCATTCGGTATTCTAAGAAGGAAAACTCTCATACTTACATATTTGCAACCCGTTTCATCTATCATGAAACCTATTATTCGTGCACCCACTTGAAGTTTTACGTAACTTCTTTGTTGTCTCTCTTTTGTTTATATGAGATACCCACCAGTGCTTCTTGTTCGTTTCAGTGCTCTCACTCACTGCTACCTTGGCATAAACAATATCAAGGCCGTTATGATTGCAAAGAGGAGGTTCTCGTCCTCTACCTATAACCGCTCTGTGTCCATTATTGGATATAGATCGGTTCATAATCATTTCAATATCATTCTTTGTGATTTGCATGGGACCGTATCTCATTATAATTCTGCTCGACGAAGAAGATGCTAGGAGGTGATAATCAGACTAGTCTGGATTCTAAATGAAAATCAATATAATAATATTATTATTGTTTAAGAATGATAACTCTAACAAAGTGAAAAAGGTGGCTTCTAATTTGTACCCGCTTGCAAACCAGTGCACATCTGATTAGTATTCAGCACCTTTGCCCTTCTGTTGATAGAGCCTTTTGTTCTGTTCGTTTATGCGCCTCGTATTCTTGCTTTGTCCTTTTTTTCAAATTATCATCCTGGGTTGGTAGTCCTTTTGTTGAAAAGGAAGGTGCAGAGGTGATCTGAATAAAACTCAAATTTCAATGTGCAGATAATAATTTAAAACGTTGTATTGCGAGTATAAGAAAAGAAGAATTATCAATAATGCATGTTTCCACTTTCTTATTAAAGAAGACCTTGTAGTACTTCAGGTAGTGATGTGTTTCCTAGCGAGCTTTCTGATGCTATGGCAAATTTTGCAACCACCAAAGAAGCAAACAGTTGCAAATGTCTCACACATTACATGTGCGAGGAGAGAACGAAAAGCTTTCCCTCGTCAAAAGGATAAAGTGTACGAACTCGGATTTGGAAGATTCAAGGTGCAATATCATGCTCGACCAATTCGCTAGCGAATAAGCAAAATAGATTTGTGAACTATTTTGCTGACCCTCTAACATCCAAACTTCCAAGTACATGTATCATAAACTGGTCCTAAACTTGACTTAGAACTCTAAGGGTTTATCAAAAGACAACCTGGTGGTTCTTTCTTTGAAACAACAATCTGAAAAAATAAAATTTAATAAATAAATAAAAGAGTACAAACCTCAAAAAATTGCAAAAGGAACAAAGAGCATAAGGCAAACAGAAAAAAAGACAAACAAAAACAAGGCCAGAAGGCACACTAGGGGAAAAGGGAAAAGCAAATAAAGAATCTAAGAAGAAGGTAGTCTACTCTTGAAATGTGTGGTAGAGGTCCTCAAATGGTATGGGTATGTCTAGTAATTGGGGAGGGAGAACCCTAGCCATGCTAAGTCTCCCTAGTGTAGTTGCTTGTCGGTGAAGAGCAAAAGCCTAAGTGCATTATAAAGTGACTAATATGCTTTGCTGATAAAAGGTTGTGAGCATGGCTAGAGAGACTACTAGTGCCCCTCTCCTCTACAAGGAACCCCCTATTGCCACCCTAAGGAGACTGTCAAAATGTATGTGCTTGAAAATATCAATTGCATTAAGGACAAAGGTATCCAAAGATAAACATGTAACAGTCCTTCTTGCCCTTAGAAGCAATGGTCACTATTGTTCCCACCTATATGCTTGCTCATGCCAATGACTCTTCTTGTGTGGGGTTTGCAACCACCATGTCATGCAAGGTGCAATGATCATATGAGATTGTAATAATATCCACTCATACTCAATAGATAGGTGATCTTGGTAGATCTAACCAATGCTCAATCTCAACATGTGCCTATGTAGCTTGTAAGATCTAAGCAACTATATCACAAACAACATCATGGACGCTAGTGTGCTTTTCTCCTATTACACATTTAAAAAATGTATGCACCGTAGGTCATAAAGAGAACCACATGCACATTGGGTCAAGAGCCTTATGAGAGTTAGATGTGGTAGAGCCAATCAATCAACCTCAATCATAGAGCCATGATAAACTCCTTAGAAGTAAAGCAAAAGTTCTCAATCAATGGAGAAGCTTGGAGCCAAGCACTAGATCCTTTCTAACTATAGGAGAGAATCCTAGCTCTATCAAGAAGAAGTACATCAATGGGGATGCTAGAAAGTGTATGAGTGTGCTTATGCTCATTAAGATGAACCTGAATCTCCCTAAAGTCCAAGGATACAAAGTAAATGAACTCAAAGAGTAACTTGCATACAAGACCAAGCAATAAGTCCCAAGACAAAAAAAGATGTGGTTGGCAAGTGTAAGTGCTTGAATCCACTATCATCATAGGTCCCAATTAAAAAAGATTCATGTAAAAACATATCTACTAAAAAAAGGACCACTAGAGCTCATGCTCCAATATATGATATTCATGTTGTGTGCTCATGCACTATGAAGTAACATCTGTCCATCAGTATAGGTAGAGCTATTTGCTGCCTATGCCACTCATTTGATAGTTATGGAATCATGCATGGTCCTAATAGAGTGGAGAAAGTATGTTGGATGGTACTATCAAACATCCACAAATATGGCAAAAATGCCACTATAGGCAAGAATGTCTTGCCAAATATGAGGCCTTAAGAAGGTAACATTATGTAAGAATGGAATAGGCCACATGGGTATTCCTCAACTAGGAGAGGAGGTGTATATGGGTGGAGGCTTTGACTAAGGTGTTAAAGATGACAAATTGCAAAAATCCTCTTGGCTCAAAGGAGAGCACAAAACTCTCAAACCTTGAACAAGGAATTAGAGTCTTGGTGGGAGGTCAAAGGGCATGAGGATTGTACATGGGTTCCAAACCTTGCATTTATGAGTCTAGACGCATAAACACAAGGTCTTAAAATTTACTATGAAAGTAGACAATGCTCAAACAATAATCTCTAAAGGACACACAATATGATTATTGTCCAAGAATGATGGGAAAGACAAGAAGGAAAAGTTATTGCCTCTTGTTGTAAAGTATTGTATTGCATTATGGCAAGAGAGGTCTCCAAACTAGGAAATCAATTCTCTAAAAGGGAAGAACAACAACAAAATATAAATATAAATCCACAAGTAAATGTTATTTCTATAAGTGCAATTAATCTTTACAATACTTTAGTGTGTAGAATTTGATAATTACAAAGAGAGATATTGCACTCATCAAATCTATTATGAAAAAGGTGTCATGCGTATATACATTGCTACACAACATACATCGCTGTCAACATCATACACTATAGAAGCACAACTCACACATAAGTCATACATAGACTCTAAAGTCTATGTATAATAATCAGCCACAATAATCAGATTGCTTACCACTCTCAACTCAACTCAACTCAGATCAGTACTTGATCTGTCACTCCATAAACTGCCAACAACTGGGCATTGATTACAGTCAAGCCACACCCACTCAAGCATAGAGAATCCAGGTGACACTCGCCGACCTCTTTCCACCATAGCCAGGAACTCGAAGGCTCAACATCAGAGAAGTGAGCTCTCTGGAGCTCACTTCAAAACTATACCCCTGGACTCGAGCTAGCACGAAAACCCTAACGGTCCCGCTGACGGCACACTCAACGGTGCGAAGTGACGGTGGGCCCCACCGTGAAGTCAGTACCCCAAACACAAAATCTAACCGTCAGAAATTAGTCTCTGAGAAACTGCTAGAATAACTCTAACTACCATCACTTGAACTTCAGTGTCTGAGCATCTAGACGCGGAACTACAAATGGTGTGACAAAGGTACAATTTATTGCTAAAAAAATTTTAACCATGTATGAAAATGAAGGGTTTTGTTAGAAACATGAATTACTGCAAGTTTTTTTTCTTATTTATTATACTCATATGGCTATCAATAAGTACAACATTGTCAAAATCTAAAATTGTAAAGGAAAAGTGAATAAATACAAACTTCTCTATGAAAGTGCAATCATCAAGCATCGCACTTATCAGAGTGGACTATTGGTAAAGTAACTTCAAATAGAAGTGGTTTGTCTTATTGTATAACATTTTAAAGAAGTCTTAGGTATTGGCTCCTTTGGGTTTAGCGGTGTATGGAGACAATATCAATAGATTTTACTACAATATTCTTCTTTAGCTATTGTGATGATCCTACAAACATCCAATTTTATTAAGGCAATATAATACTATTTAGTCTTACAGACACACATAGAAACTTGAACCATTCCACTCCAATGAGAACCTCTTAATAGTTCATTTATAGATCAAATATTATAATTATTTGTAAAAGTGTATATTCAACAACTCATCCACGTCAAGCAAGGCATACCTCATATATTTTCACCTTGTGATATCATGATGATAGATAACTTACTTAAATAAAAGCACATCACAAACTCTACACTTGAATTTCCCAAGTAGTTATCAAACTTACATGGAACACTATCCATTAGCATACTCTATGCTTCTCCAAATTCTGCCAATTTAAATTTCAGTTTATGATGGAATGAATTCTAATATCTTCAAACTTAGATTCAAAAGGAGATTTCACTTTTGGAATTTTTGGGAGGCTTATGGCTCTCAATCACGTGCAATAAATTTTCTTATGGAACCATGTAAAGAAAAAGGAACACACAAGTGAATGGTCTGTAGAGAAACCTTACAAGGTTTAGTAGGTTTCTACAAGATATCTCATAAATTGGAGTTTTTGTTGAAATTAGGTTATAGGTTGTTTAAGGGTTTAATTACAAGTAATCTTCATTAAGATTCTTGAATGGCAACTTGTTCAAATTTACCATGTGTCACAAAGGGGATTCAAACACATACATGAGAATCAAAATTTGAATGAGTGGGATTGAAAGAGAGATCCAACTATACAAAAGATCATAGTGTGGGACAAAGGTTCAATTATTATAATTCAAAGAGAGATTCCAATCCAAGCAATGTAGTGGAAATTATGATTGATTTACCACACCAAGTGCAATACTTTGTAAGTTTAGATTTAGTGTAGATGCTCACTTGGAGAAATGTATGGTATGTCTACTTGAAGAATTCTTGGTGTGCCAACATTTAGAAACACACTTGGAAATTGAAATTGAAGTTTAGGGACCATGGAGTGCACATTGGGACGGAAGATGTTGTTCCTCTTCCCAATCCTCCTCCCCAAAGAGAATATTGATCTTTCTCTTTCCACTCTTGACCATTCTAGTTCCAATTCTAGTTTTGCACACATTAGTTTTGTTTCCATTAAGAGACTAGGATTCTAAGAACTCTTGAAGATGGTTTGCTCTATACTATCGGCACTAACACTCTTATGAGTAAAGCAAAAGCAAAATCCAATCCTCCTTATATTAGCATGTTGAGCAAAGAAAAATGTGATGAAGTTAGATTCATGATAGTTTCACATCATTAAATCAAATTCTTGGTTATCTAGAGTATCCAAAGCATTTTAAACAAATTTGTTGTAGTAGTAGTAGTAGTAGGAAACACCTTAAGAGGAATATTGCTTTTAGTTATATGGTTATTTTCCTTGTGAGATTTAGAATAAAGGTTCCACTAATTATGAATGGGGAGAAATTGAAGAAAAATGAGCCCATTTCTCAAAGCCTTACAAGGAAGCTTGGAATTGGAAGGACAAGTCCAGAGGTAAGGTGTCATTGGTAAGGAGATAAAATTTAGATGGAAATTTATAGAGGAAAAAATAAACCTTTTTTGTCCTCATTTCTTGAAAATAGATGAGTTGTTTTGAACAAGAGAAAATATCTCTCTCCTTGCCATTGTAAATTTTGGAATTAGGAGTGAGTTGAATAAATTGGAATTGTCTAGCAAAGAGGATGAAATGTGTTGAGTGACACTCAAAGTGGAAGAAGAAATTTCAAGGGAAGACACACATTTTTTGGGAGCTTTATAAGCCTTCATTGTGCGGGGATCAATTCCAATAATCGTTCCAAGTATGCAAGAGGAGAGTCCAAGAGTTGAGTTTAATCCACAAGAGTATGCAAGAAGTGAAGAACCACTTAGACTTTAAAATTATAACCAAAAAAAGGAACACAAGAGTTTGGGAGTAAATCCTAAGAGCAAAAGAGCACTTAGATTTCACAAAAAGGAGGATTGTAAAATTTGAATTACACAAAGGAACACAAGAGTTTGGGAGGAAATTCCAAGAACAGAAGAGGAGATGGCAAGCACATGAGAAGAGATGCTTATAACAACAAGAGAATATAGGAGATAAAGACATAGGAGATTCAAGGTATCAAGAATGCGAACCATGCAAGATTAGGAATTCCTACATTGCAAGTTCAAATTTTTACCCTACTCTAAATGCTTTTGCCTAATACATGGCCACTCATACCAAATTGAAGTCCAAATCAATGGAGGCTAAGGAGAGGTACAAAGGTACAAATTGGTTGAAATTTGATGCTTTGAATACAACTAAGATAGAGAAGCTTAGAGTCAAGGTGGAGACATACAAGAGATCAATAGCTAAAAAATTAAGATTCAAGGAAAGGATTGCAAAATCAAGACAAAATTTTAGATTACACTAGAATTAGCAAAGTTAAGGAAACACCACAAGAATTGAAGAGTATTTTGAACATCCTTTCTTAGATAGATGATTGTTCTCCTTATGATATGTGTAATAATCACTCGGTCTATGAATTCTCAACTTATTGCAATTCAAGTCAGCATAATGATAGCATATAATTTTTATAAGACTTTAATATATAGGAATTTATTTCCTAAATGATGATGTGTAAATGAATGAGTTTTCTTGGATAAATATGAAGTGGAAAATCTCCTTCTTTTAAGATGGATTTGCTTGGGTTATGCTTGGATTGTTCACTCAACGTACATGGATTTGCTCACCATTATGAGAATATTTATGTATGTATTTGCTTGCCAACATATAGGTTTGCTTGCCATTGGATGGGTTTGCACACAATGAAGGATTCACCCATGAGTGTTATGGATTCACATACATGTGTTGGATCTTCACCCATTTTTGTAGTGGGTTTGCTCTCATTTGAGAGGTTCATTCAACAACTTTGTTTCTAGGTGCTCATTCCATCACGATTGTCCTTTGTGTTATCATATGGGGTTAGCTTCTTCTAGAAAAAGTAGTTATTTGATTTAAAACTACAATGGTTCCTCTATTAATAATTCCTTAATAATTCATGATATCTTATATCTTAACAATTCCTATATCAACAATTCATTAACAATTTGTGATATCCTACAGGGTTGCAATTCTTCCAAAAAATATTTGAATTATTTTGAAGTGTATGCTATCTATGAAGGCTATGTTAGTGCTATAGAGTAGATTGAGTAGAATGGCTTTCCTTCCCTTAAACCTTGCAAAAATGACCTCCAATTTCTCCCTTCCCTGTAGTTCTATGTTTGGTACTAGAGATTTTTAAAGACCTCATGGACTCTATCTCCTTGATTTCTTTATCTCAAAAATTCTCTATATATCCTCCTTCAAAAAGGCTTTATCCTTAGATTTTCAAAATTGCACTCACTTTCAGAATTTCAAAATCTTCACTTCTCTATTTTGGAATGTCCTCTTGCCTTCATATGAGGTTTTTGAATTCCTCCTTCCTATCAACAATGCTCATTCTCTTCTCTTTTTGAAATTGCACTCACCTTCAAATTTATATGCTCTTCTTATTGCACCTCTCTCATCCCTCAATTTCAAATTTTGATCCACATCCCTTCTCCCTTATCCTATTGTTGGATTTGCCCTTAAAATCAAAATTTTGGACACCTTTCATGTGAATGTGTAAACTCCTCTAATGGACTTCCTTTGAGTGCATATGTATAAAATGTTGTGCAATTTTGAAATGTTGCACTTGTTCCCATAAGTTCTAAACCTCTAGTGCCAATCAAGGAGCAAAGAAAATTTTATACTAAACTCATGCCATAATTTAATGTATAATCCTCCTTTGAAATCTATAAACATTACATTTATAGACTTTGGCAAGTATAAACAAGGAAATTTTAAATCTATATCTATATATTTCTATGCTTAATGTGTTAAAAAAATAATTTTCTGAATTTGAACCAAAGTGTACTCAATGTACAATCTGAGCAAACCTATCTAAACGTTCACCTTGTAGGAGCAAGCACAGATAAAATCAATGGGAAATGCCACCCAAACCAAGCAAACACTTCATAGATTGAGCAACATCAACACCATACAATGAGTGAACACATACATCATGCAAGCAACCCTACCTAAATGAGCTACTCCTACCCCTTTAATTGATTAGACTCACCTTTAGACAGTGAACCTTTGCAAAAATTGAGATAGTGTAGCAAGCAAACCTATTCAAAAACCAAGAATATCTTTTCACAATAAAATTTTACTTCACTTTATTAATATTCATAGGTTATTGTACAAACATCCACCAATTGCTTGGTTCGACACAAAGCAAGTATGTACCATTGATTGCATAGTTTCCTGTCTAATCTAGTGATTGCTCTTACTTGCTTCCTTGAGTTGATGTATAGAATTAGCCTCATCTCTAGTGAATTTTTCCTAATCCTCCCATATATCACACATATTAACCAAAAGATTGTGTAATATCATACAAATTAGAATCCATTGCAAGAGATAAGAGTTTCTTTTATCTTTTATCCCTAAACCCTCAACTCCTACAAAGAATGCCAACATGATTTGTGTATAACAAGAAAATGTTCACTAAGAGACTTGGTTTGAGCCACTCAATGATTAAAGTCCTTCTTATTCTTGAGTTTTGGCTTGTTCAAATGAAAGCACAAGATGACTCACAAGTACTTATCCAACATCTCCTAAAATATTGATTGCTCTTAAAAAAATGCATACTACCCTTTTGTTTAGGTCTAACCAAAGTTTGGAATTTGTTAAACATATCATATCATGACATGATTTGATCACTTTTTTATTAGATGACTTTTTGTTGATTGATTAGTATGCCATATTTTTTGATTTAAGTGTTTCATTAGTTAAACCTAGTAAAGCACACAAATGATGCATTAGCTTTCACATGCAATCAGTGATTCTTGTACATAATACACCCTCCATTAGCCACAAACTATTCCATAAATGATAGAAATCAAAGATGAAATAATGAAGATTGAAACATCAAGTGATTGAAATAGTGAAAATTATTCCCTCCAATAAAGTGAATAATTTTTTGCTTGGTCATCAAAAATTACTTGACCATTTATAGAGTAAGAGAAATTTTTGCTAAAGTTAACTTTCACATCAATGGTAGGCCTTTGAAATAGAGAAAAGTGAGTTCCATCCACTAGCCATGCACATTGTGTGTAATACCAAGAGCTAGCCATATGATCTCAATGTGAAATTTGTTTGTTAATATCTGGAATGATGTTATACATGATAGATAAAATAGATCAGATAGAAGTATCACCAAAAGAGTACTTCTAGTAATCAAAATAGACTTGAAAACCTTAGAACCAATAGCTAAACATATGATTTAAAGGTGAAAATTGGCTTGGTAACATCTGGAAGAATGTTACACATGATGGACTATAGATCAGAAATAGGTATCCCCAAAAGGGGACTTCTACTAATAGAGTAGGAATCTAAATATGCCTGAAAGCTTCAAAGGCAATTTTGGAGGCCTAAACAAATGAATTAGGCCTCAAAAATGTGCAGATGATCCCTCCCAATGGAACTATCTAGCCTTCCCTTCCCTTGCTTTATTTCATCGAGAGCTTTCCATCGGTATCTCACCCATGTGATTTTGAGATTCCTACAAGTAGATTCTATAAAATATTCCCTTAGGTCAAAGCTTGTTTGACCAACCAGATAGGATCAAGACCAACATGTCACCCATCCAAGTTAGTAATCCAATGGTGGAACTTACTGACAGGTTACCTATATATGTGACTTATCCTATGGTGGAGCTTCGTTGGAGGAGATCCTCTTCTTCTGTATAATAAAGAGAAGGTGCTCCTTTGGAGCATCGGATGATTGGATGTGAAATCCGTGTTTTCTCTCTTCTCTTGTCCTCGGAGTATTACACCTTGGGAACCCTTTTCATACAAATACATACCATATTTTGGCTCTCTCTTCAATCCTTAGTCATTGGATTCCTTTTTAAGAATGGATAATATGGTAATTGATTACTCTTTTATTAAAACTTGTCCCATACTAATTCCCCATAAGTTCATTCCTTTGGAAATATAGGCGCCATTTCCATTATATCCAAAATGATCTAATGCCAATGTCACTTGGAGTTATACAAGTGTTTTGTATCTTCTCAATTCACTCTTTGTTTTGAAGACATCATGTACTTTTAGCACATTCATTACAATAGTAAAAGAGTCCATTCCATCCTCAAGAAAATTTTAAAAGCAAGAGGATCAAGCACAAAGAATAACTTATACGCAAATTCTATAATGCATAATGTTTGAACTATTTTGTTCAAAAAGTGCCTCTTGTGGATAAAACTCCACCACTTCATAAGCCTCTTTTATACATCGATGTCCTCCTCTTTTTCATCCTATCCACTCCAAAGAAGAATCTAACCACTCATCATTAGTCCATTCCTTGCTACTATTTTCAAAGTCTACAATTTGGATGTGCATGAACTCTTTCACTTCTCTCTTGAGTAGATATCGCTTACTATGGTGAGCCATTATGAAATCTTGATCCAAGTTTCATCCTCGATTTAGCCAGAACTTTTCAAATTGCAAGTTGGGAACTATATGAAGTATCTACTAGGACTTCTAGAATCTGGGATCTACCTAGAGCAAGAAGTATTCATGGAACTACTGGGAAATATGGACCAAAATCAAGATATATGTTATTCATAAAATTTTGTGACTATGAAATATGAACTATTGGAGGTCATTGCATTATCAAGAGGAAATATGACATAGTGGGAACTATGAAGTTCAACAAGGGAAGGGAAAAAGTTTAATTTGTGACATTTTAAAACTTAACAAGTCAATGTAACACATGTAAAGACATTTGAATTTGAATCAATGAAAGTCTAGTTAATGTGTTCAAAATATACCATAATCTTTTGGAAACCCATAAGGATTTAAGGATCACAAAAATGTGACCCATATCCGGTTTACCACTATGGCCATAGCTTGTCAAAATCCCAAGTATCCCCACCCCAAGCCTCTCATAGGGGCCCTCCCGTGAATACTAACCATTAAAACACAATTGTTGCTTACAATAGTAAACTATACTTAGGGGATGGGGACGATGGATGGAGTTGCTTTTAAGGACGGAGATAACAGAAGGAATGACTGTAGTCTATTACAGTAAACTAGACACGACAGTAGGGGACAAAGATAATGGATGGAACTGCTTATGGGGAGAGGGACAATGGATGGAATTGCCGCAGGAGACGGATGAGGTCAAGGAGTGGGGGAGGGGGATGGGACTACCTCTGGGGTAGAGAGATGACCGACTGAACTCTAGGGACGGTCGGTGGGGATGGGGTCTTTATGCCTCTGCTTGATGCTAGGGGCTTACCCTAGTTTTCTTGACTAGCTGTTTAGGGCCCCATCTCCTCAAAGTGAAACCCCAAAGTGAATCTTCCCATCCTTTATGTTTTCTACGCGGTCGTCCTTCTCGTTCCTAATGTGACCTTATTGGTTTCTTGTGAATTTAGGCTGCAGAAATTCTCGACCTGAGTTCAAGCATATTTTTATCATTGCACACTGATGAGATGAGGAGAATGACGACGGATGGCTCGTCTCTGCTGAGCAAATCGTATAAATTTAGCTTACAAAAGACAAGAAAGGAGGAGGACAACCAAGCAAGGAAGGTGTTCAGGTTTGGCTAAAATGGGCTGTTCATTGCTAAGCAGTGGAGAATAAATATAAAATAACACATACAGTAAAAGGATCACCCTCTGAACAGAGTAAGATATGATGGATGAGATCAGTAAGAATATTGTATAGTATAGTAAGAAGAGCCACCAGACTCATGTTTGTGTCAGTTGGTCAAGACAAAAGCATAGTGGTGACTTTTCACCTTCATGTGACAAGTTAGCACAAACGCAAAGATTCATTTAGTAAGAACGATCCAGGATTCACGCGTGAACATAGGACGACCTTAATATGCAAACGATCAAAAAAAGAGCACGTCTTGTGAAATAGATCACTTCGTGAATACAATTGCTTAAGCCGTCAGTTAGTTACGTGTGCAGTTAGTTGCAATCTCCCCATCGTTGTCTTGATGGATTCCCAGCTAGCGTTGGTATTGATGGTATATCACGCCTCGATTGCAAAATCTAATCCTCCCATTGGTTTTGATTACGAGGGCCGATCTTTGAGGCGATTCTCCAACAAGATAGAGCAGTCAAAAACCAAAATGCGTAAAGCACGTAACCAGTATCATCTTCCAGTATGATATGCCACGCAGTCCTTTAACGAGTTTACTAACTTATCACGGAACAAGGTTGACTTAGGTTTTGCGCAAACACGATGTAGCGATACATGTTTCCATTATGATTTCACTCGCAAAATCTTCGAGTAACTTACGTGGACTACGGTGTTATATCAAAGTTGATAGATGCACATTTAAAAGATAAAGTCACGCATGTTGATATATATAATGTATGACATGCGTGTCTACGTATAGACACGCTAGCGCGATTCTATCTACCGACTTAAAACATGACGCCAGTGATGCTAATGGCTGCAATCACTGATTTTGGTTGTAAATTACTAATTGATCTCAAAAGGTGACTTACAACCTAATGATTGGTGGCTCACAGTCTGTATTGAGCCTGGTAGTTAAGTTTAAAATTTAAAGTTCGATCAGCTTGAATCTAAGAACAGACGATTCTAGTAAACCATCAAAGTAGCTCCAGCAACCAAATTGGAGAACGCGGGCTACGCTGCATATTCTTTTTCAACAATCTTTGCGCCAGAGATATTTCAGTGGAGAAGTGGCGTGTCGTCCAAGTTTGTCATCATGACCAATTTTCGTTTGAACATCTCCAATACAATGTTCAGAAAGTGGAATGTCTCCGCATGATAGGAAAAGCTGACGAAGTGAAGAAGATCCGATCAGGCGTTCAATATCCTGCCGTGCACAAATCTAAAGTGGAAGGAGCGGAGAATTAGAAGAATCGATATAGTACTAGTTATATATAAAACAAAAGAGATGGACCTACAGGAACGCACGGCAGCGGAATGGACACATGGTAACACCTTGAATCCACAGTTATGTAAGATAATATACTTGATTTAGCACGCAAGGTTCTAGTCAACATCCTTCTTGCGTTTCGGAAATTTTGAAGCAATTGCAGGATAAGCTGTGGCAGTGATTCCTTTTACAAAGCGGACACTCAAGGATGATTTGCCAGACACCCTGGCCTGGCCAACCAATGGGGAATGTTCCACGTTGAAAGTGTCCTGTGTATCGGAAGGTTAATGGAGCAACTTCATGGCACCAATGACGAATGAGTCAAGGAATCTCCCAAATTCTTGGCGCTATATACACTGCAGGACAACGTCCAATTTGCCAGCTCAAGTCCACAACCCAGGTAACTCAGGGTATTGTACCCCGCTTTGGTCAAGAAGGGCCAAGGCATATGTTGTGATTGACGTAAACTGAATCCTTACGGTGCAAAGCAGTAGGATATTATATTTGGAAGTACCTCAAACTTTCTCCAAGAGAATCTCAAGAACATAGGAAATATACTCCTTGGTGTCCGCAGATGGTGGATCTCAAATCTGGATTATTTCTAATCTCTAGATAAAACGCAGCTACAGGCAACACTGGAGTATCTTGCGAGAGTGCGATGGAAAGGTCTGCCAATGTTAGGGAGGCTAGTTATGCCCTCCCATTGTAGGATGTTTGGATCTTGCAGTAGATAACCCACATTTTAAGTGTTGAGCCAACTAAAGCTCGTGGCGAATGCATGTGCTGTGCGTACGGAACTATAAAGCTAACAGTGACGACCTTTAGCTATTGTTGGCAAGCGACTGAAACCTCAAGTAAAGCAGTATGATCTCTCCCAAGTGTCTCGGAACTGCTTAGAACGAGTCAGATTCTTTTTGTATGATTCAGTTAAGTGATTCTGCAGTGATGCCTCTTCCCAAAGTTCTGGATCTAAAAAGAGGCTTTGTTCCTCAAGTACCGTACAATCTCTAGTTGGAAATATATATAGTAAGTAACGCGAAGAAAACAAGAAGGATGGGAAGACCCATCCTTCTGTACAGGGATGAGAAAGGGGGTAAAATGAAGCTAGACCCCAATAGCATCGACAAGATATATATATACACCATTCACAGTACAAGAACCTGTATCCATCTTCTAATTCCACCTCCACATCTGAAACTGAAACGAGATTGTCCTGAGTTGATTCTCCTGAACGCAGTGGAAAAGTGCAAACAGTGATAAAAGTATCCATCTTCAAGTGAACATCTCTTGTACCGTAATTATCTGCAAGTTTGCCAGTGAAGAGACTAAACGTCCAAGATCATAAATTCTGGGTGAATTGACTTGCAGATGTTTTGTAGAGAATATAGGTTTCTCGGGTTGCATGATTTCTTTGTATTTAGTCCTTACCATGTTCGTTGTCTTAGTATCAAACTCATGGGGAGATTAACAAAACTTGTGCTTATAAAGTCCACTTCTGATAAGTGCAATGAGCTGCGGAACGGAAAAAACATACACGCTGAAATGCGATAAATTTCTTCTTGAGTGGGGGATTTCAGATTTAGACTTTTCAGTGCCAGGACACATCCGTAAAACTAACAGGAAATCAAAATTGTCACTTCCTATTATTTTACGACTATGGGTGCATAAATTGCACATAACATTTTTGTGATTTGTGATTCGTAGCTTTACGGGGCTAAGGGTGTTCCGGAAATGTCACTTGTGTACTAACGGAGTAATTCATGAATTCAGATCTGAATCCAAATTTAAAGAGCAAGAGGGCATGTAGGAGTAAAAAGTGGCGCTTGACATGCAGACTTGTGTTTATAAAGTCCACTATCTTGCATGCATTGGTTCCATTGGAATTCTGATCGGGAAGCAATCCTGTGCACTAGTACACGGTGCCCACTCAGCAAGAAAATAGTGAAGTATATTCTAGAAATAATGAGAAACTGAGGCTGAGGTTGACAGGAAATGGAGTTTCAACAATGAATATGAATGGAATTTTGGAACAGAAGACAACTGGAGTGAAGTGAAGAAAATAGAACATTATAAATTTTGCTATGGTGATGTAATTTTGCACACCATTCTTGATATTTACGACCTAGACTGTAATATGTTTGGAGCGGTTTGAAATTCTTTAGAGGGTTGGATAGTAAAGCATTGAAACAACTGATTTGGATGGATATTATCTCCTTCCAAGCCTTAGTGGATGCTGTAAGAGGTCATCCCGTGTTTAGAAATCCATCAAAGAGAAGTCAAACGCATAATTGGATGCAAGTGGCCATGGTGCTTGACAGGTTTGGGCATCATGGGAATTGTGTCTCAATAACTAGAGAGTTGAATATTTGTGGTATGCGTACAAGAAAAATTGTTAAATTTATTGAGCAATTAATGACCACAATTGTTTCAATACCAGGGTGAAATTTGAAAATGATAAGGAGGTGAAATTTCCCAATAGAGAGGAAAGACAACAAAATTTTTTTGTATTTGGAAAGAAAAGTTTTCACTCGTGTGTAGGATTAGTGGACAACACTCTTTTTCCCTTCGCTCAAAAACAAACTATCAATGGAGAAGCCTATTATAGCTACAAGGGATTCTATTCCATAAATTTACAAGTAGTATGTGCTGATAGGAGGAGAACAATGCACTTTGCAAGAGGTACGGTAGTGTTATATGAGTGTTTTCTTTCATGCATATTTGAATATTTGTTCTTCTTGCTTTGTCATTGTTTCTTTTTTGGTGAGTTATCACTCTTGAGTTCAGATTCATTGAGTTTGAGCTTGTGATTACTCGGGGATGTTGGGATCATGCCATGACATGGTATGCTTGAGGAGGTCTCCAATTTGGGTTGAGATCAACCACCTAGAATGCAATTTATTTGACAACACACAACATTTAGTAGAAGATTTAGGTTTATGTACCCATGTGTTACCTTGTGCACTCTTTAAAAAAAGTACTCTTGCCAAACAAGGCTGATTTCACTAGATGTGTTGCCTAGACAAGAGTATTGAATGAACATTGAATAGTAGTTTTGAAACCCGGTGGCATTTTTTCAAAGAGATACAAGTTCAGTTTAATGCTCCATCTAGAAATGCCTTCTTATTGAACCGGGTTAGTATTTGTATAATTTTATATCAAATTTTGATTAATAGTGAAAATATATGAATTGAGGAAGATGGGGACTTTGAGAAGACTTGAATTCTGATTTCCCTCAAGCTGGTGTTTTTGAGCCGTATAGAGAACTTAGGGAAGAAACTAGAACTTTAGTGTTATATCAATGTCTTGCATTCAATTGCCAATTGTGTGGTTTGTTGAATCCAATACAATAAGCTTTGTATATTATTATCATGAATAAAAGAGATCCATTTGTATGAAGTCTAAAATCTCAATTGGCTTCATATGCACTTGTTGAATCTAAGACAATAAATATTGTATGGTATGGTATTAAATATATGGATCCATGTTAAAGAAATCCATGTTATGAATCTTAAGTCTTAGAGGTGTGGAATTTGGTATGCGCAGTATATGTGCAAGTATAGCCCCAATTAATATATGTGGTATACATGAGCATGAAAGAATTGAATGGATACCATACTCTAGACTTGTAGAATGTGAGAATGACAACCCACCATGGGAAAAACAATTCCATACCCATAAGAAGAGATACATGATCCATACAAGTTGACATAAAAAGTATGAGTATGAGTATGAGATGATGCATGCATGAACTATACAAATTATTAGAATCTAAGTTGATAAGTGAATATTTTTCCCAATTGTTAGAATCAAAATTGAGAAAATGAAGTGTTTTGCAAGGGAGTATACACAGGAAGCATTGGTTGAAGTGAGGAATTTTTTTTGTATAGTGAGAGCTAATGGGGTAATAAATTTAAGGCCAAAAGAGTGGAGTTCAATTGTTGGGTCAAAGAGATATCAATGATTATGACAAGAAGTCACCATCAAAAACAAACAATATTGATTTGTTTAAGAGATGTTTGGATATATATATACTAAACATGGGATAATTTTATGGCAGTTTGAAGGTTTAGAACCTCAATTTTAGAGTGATAGAAGAATCAAAATAGAAACAAGAGGGAGTAAGATTTCATGGATTGAGATTTTGAAGGAAGCCAAGGTAGGGAGTTCAGAGAAGAGTCAGAATTTGAAAGCAGACATAAAATGCATTTGAGGGGAGTGAGATTGTGAAGTTTGGTTTCTACAAGAAAAAGCAATTGAGGAGTTTAGGGAGAGTTGAAGAGAAGAAGCATTGAGGAGAGTCTTAGCAATGACTAATAAGAAAATAGTAGAAAATCTGGTTAACAAAGAGGAAGGAAAATCCAAGGAGAGAGGGAGAACAAGGGAAAGGAGTTTAAGAAGAGAGCAATACCATAGCAAGTAAGGAGTAGCAAAAGATAACAAGAATCAAGGAAAGAGAAACAGCAATGAGCTAAGAAGAAGATTGGAAAAATTAAGGTAGAAGGAGAGGAAGGAAAATTTGGGAAGAGTGAGAGTAGGGGAGAAGAAGAACAAGAGAGCAAGGAAAATTGGAAGGGAAGAGAAGAAAGTGGAATTTCACATTGGAGAAAGGCAAGCATAAATTTTGAAATGATTATTCCAATTATAATTTATTGGTCAAGGAGGGATATATGGAAGAAACCCACAATGGACCTTGGATCGTTTAGTCTCACATTACAATTGATTATGTGACCTACATGTGGTGTTGGATGGACAAAGACCAGATAAAAAGTGCAATTGAAGCAATTTGAGAATCTGATCAGGAGCCAATGGGTTTGAAAATTTCCATTGCTATCCAATATACTTGGACACATGTGAGTCCATCAAGCTCAAAATTCTCACAATGTTTTTTTGTAAAATGATCAAATTTTTTGCATGTTTGTATGTAGAATGCAGAATTTACTCCAAACTCAAAACTAGTCATGAATTGTCCCCAAGCAAGCAGTGCCAAGGATGAAATCCTCTTTCAGATGTACTTATACACATCATTAGAACTAGTTAACTTACTTGTCAAAAGAGCAATTAAACACCATTCAAGTATCCAAGCACTATTTTTTTCAAGGAAGAAAGCCAAAGCAAAACTAGAAGAAGTAGAAGAAAGAGAATCATCATCATTAACTGATAATAACTTTTGGTTCCAAAAATCACACAAATATACTTTGGAAATTAGTTGTTTTTTAGAACTTTGAGAGGTAATGCATACAACACAGTCCATGCATAATACACACTCCTACAATCCATGTATACTACTTTGAAGCTCCTAAGTACAATATAGCTAGTGATTTTTTGATACCCACAATTATCATTGTTATGCAACAAAAGAATGAGCATCTTACTCCATTTCTAGAAGAGAAGGATTGTGATAGTAAACAATAGGAGCAAGTAGAGAGAGTAACATTTTGAGAGGGAGAAGATTAACTTTGATTTCCAAATCCAAAAGTAGAGTGGCAAAACTATGGTGGCAATTTAGGAAGAGCAAGCTGAATGGCCCTTTGTTGCTCTAATTGAGAAATGGGAAGAATTCAAAAGGCCAATAATTGAGAGATTCCAAGTAGTGAATGATGCACAAGTTGCACAAGTTGCACAAGATAGATTGGTAAAATTGAAGTAGATTGACTATATGAAGAGCTATATTATTGAATCCAAAATGCATAATGTAGATTTCAAAGATATTGGAAGGAAAAGCTCTAGATTGGTTTATGAGATGCTTGAAGTCATGCATCAAATTGGAAGTAACCATGTGCAAGCATAATCCAGTCCATGCATAATACACACTTCTACAATCCATGTATACTACTTTGAAGCTCCTAAGTACAATGTAGCTAGTGATTTTTTGAAGTTTGTTTGTCTCCATTTGTAAACAAAACATGGTCTTGGTGGCAATAAACCAACATCCATACTTATGCTTTTTGCGCAACTGAATGAAACTAGAGAAAATTAAAACTTTACTTTATACAAAGTGTGGAACATCATTTATCATCTGAGTCATACTATTATATTATCCAAGAGATACACAAACATAAAGACAATGCATTCTATATATATTTTTGCAACATCATTATCAGTCTAGTTATCATCCTTTAGGGAACAAGATTCAATTTTCATCACCAACAATTTCATAAAGTAGATCCCACTAGAATTATAAATGAAGCCATTTGCACTTGAACTTTCATTAAAAAATTTGGTTTATATGTTTTAATCATCATTTCCAAGATTGTAGTCTAGCATTGGAAATTTAAGATCTGCTTTATAACTACTACTTTAAAAAGAAGGTTTTCTGCATCTATCTCAAATAAGGTATTTGTTATGCTCTTTATTTCCTTGGAAGTTTAATCTATCTTTGCTGATTCAAGAATAATAGAGTAGAAGTATCTGAATTTTGCATCATTCTCTTAATTGCAAGGTTTCTTTACTTAATATCTAATTTTCTCATATCTTAATATCCACTCGGCTTCAATTTTAATTTTCTTTACCTTAACAAGATATTCATGCTTTTCCATCTTTGCAATATTTTGTGCTTCTATTTCAGCCATTTTTACATCTTTCTAAGGTTTCCACTGTCTCACTTTTCCATTTGTGTAGTTAGCCAAATCCTATGACAAAATTGCAATAGCCGGTGTCATCTCTAAATTCACTTTTAAGATTCTTCTTTCTTCTCTTCCTTTTGGATTCACACTCTTCTTCTTGGATCTCCTTTTCTGCTCTTGCTTCTTGTGTCTCCTCCTCTCTTTTTCTAGCTCCTTAGGACTCCTTCGATAGTATTTCCTCAGCTATTTGTCTACCTTTTCTAGATGGAGTAATATCTACATGCCTCAATGAAACATCCTCATGTATTGGTAGAACATAATTTGAATTTACATGACTCTCCTCCTCAAACACATGAAAATACTCTTGCCCATTGATTTTTGAAACAAAAAATGGAATTTCTTTTGAGAAGGCACACAAGAGAATGCTCTCCAAACTCTTGAATATCCAATGAATACCTTTTGTTCCATTATCCACTTTAGGTATTGCAACCTCCCCAAAGGCATGACCCTCATTCCAACATCATGAACCTCATATTCAACACATGGTCCCAAGATATTTATTTTGTCACCCCATCCTAATACTTATTAGTGCTGACGGAGAGATATTTTCACAACCACCAAACATTGAATCCATCCGCTCAAAGTGAGGAACATTGATTCAATTTATGTTCTATTGTTCTCCATCTTCACTTGTGCTCCTTGTTTGTAAGGTGTTGCCTTGTTCTCTTATTCTTGCAATCACGAGCTTCCTTGTAAGATTTTATGTACAGTGCATACTCCTTTTTTTTTATCATTTCTCTCCATTCAATGACTAGGGAAATCCCTTCCTATGTTGCACAAGAAAAGTAGCCATGTAATTGAATATCGGACTTTTATGCATAGGCTTCTTGGAATTGTCATCCTGAATCTAACTTCCTCACCACCTTTCACACCCCATGTTAGGCCCAAACAAAACCATATTCAATAACTCTACAAATGGACTGGGGCAATAATGGACTCAAGGATGACAACTACATCAGAGTGTGAAAAGGAAATAACCTCCAACATAGTAATAGACCTGAGGATGACAATGAGAGTCTACTGTGAATGGGAATTAGTTTCAGAGTAAATTTCTTCCATGGTTTTCAATTTTAAATGCAGCCAAACTCCCTCAAAATTTCAATTGCAAATTCTGAAGATGGCACCGTATTGCTTCTGTATTTGGCATTTTCTTTGTCTTCAACAAACCTTTTGCTTCAAAGAAAGGGAAGTATTTCGATCACCAACCTACCATAGCGACGGACAACTTTCAAATTTGTTCTCTCCCTCTCTCTATCTCCTCCTACACCGAGGAGGTAAGGTTAGTAGCTATATTGCACTTAGCTATGTGTCACTCTTTGTCTTGCTATTACTAACCTGTTTTGTCTTATCATCTAATATTCATGTTATTCCAATCTAATTAATCACTACTTAGACCTCCATAAATGTGTAAATTGAAACGTCGTAGTCCCTTTAATATGTTATCATACCGCATAAGGATGCGCTCTATTACAAGAGAAATCTTTATGGGGACTCATAATTTTTTTTCAGACTTAGGTCAAATATCTGTATAATTCTCAGAATCCTAAGCTTGAAACCCGCGTGTCATTCATCCGGATAATAGGCAGTAGATACAACTATTAATGCATCCTTGCAAAAATTATAGTTATTAAGTACACTAATAAATTAAATTTGCATTTCTTGATACTTCAAACTTGTAATTGACATGAGATCACTCTCCTTTTAATTTGTTTTTAATTAATAACCAATCATCTTCCAGTTAAGCACGCACTTATCCCAGATAAGTATGCAAATCATTTTAACAAAATCCAGGTTCAACTTTTATGGATTAAACATGTCATGCAATGTCATTTGGCGTGTGCTTTGCATTCTTTTGCGTTTAACATTCGTAATTATCTATCTGAGTTTTTGCTGAAAGGACTCAAAGGAGTTCCTTATATCATCAAACTCGTCTCTTGCTTCATCTTGGGCATCATTGCAAAGCAGTTGGTCTTCCATCTCAAGCACACTTTTGTAAAATATTTTAAAGCTGAGAAAATTGATGTAGCATTCTAGAGATAGATTATTAAGATCGTGATCATTACTTTACTCATCATTATCTTTTGTAACTTCGTGGATAATCATCATCTTGAACACTTCATTGACATCTTCTAGAACCACTTGTGAATATTCTTCAATGTTTTCGTCATCGATGTGTAAGAATTCTTCCAATTTGCTATTTCCAATTTGAATGTCCAAAGCGACCAAATTTTGGATAACTTTTAGCCATCAAATCAGCCTCCAATTTGTTGGTAGCATCTTCCATCGTCATGATTTCCACTGTCTTCAACACATGAATGATAATGTACAGATAGAATCCTAGGCCAGTTTCACGTATAGTGCAACATCTAGCAAATGTGTTGGTTTACCGTAAACCACTCCTGCAGCTCCTTGTGCAAGCCTGGCTGCTTGCTCTTTCTTATGAGCCTTCATCTCATCATCAAGTTCGTAAAAACTAAGGATGTCTTGAAGATACAAATATTTGCATCTGTTTTTTAGTGCAGCTATAATTCCCATATCACATGGTTGTTTCCAACTAGTGCAGTTTGGAGAAAAGAAAATGACCTTGACATCATCCCTTTCAAATGCTCTAAAGTGACTTGGGGCGTTGTCCATCAAAAGCAAAACACGACGGACGATTTGCTTTGTCACTTTGGGATAAAAATACTTCATTAAATCATTTCCAGCACGCCTCAATATCCATCTGCGGTTTGCCTTGACTGAAGTATTTTAGAGACCATACGCAATATTTGATGCAAGCTGGACTTTTAGGCTTTCCAACCAATGTTCATGAAACTTTGTGTATTCTAGTAGCATTGGCACAAACAATCAGCGAGACCTGGTTTTTGGCTCTTTTCTACCTCGTGTGGTATCGAGATCTTCAGACGGCATGAGGAAAGTGTATCTTAGTAGCATTTGATAAAACAAACCCGTTTCATCTATATTATAAACATTTTTGGGTCATATTGCTCGATTAAGGCATACAATTCAATCAATGATGTAAACAACTTTAGATCCTCTTTGTTTACTTCTGCTCCTTCACCATGCATAAGAAAGTTTTGTAATCCTTTTAGTGTACGGAAACGGCTGAGCCATTGCCAAGATGCTTTGAAATCATAAGCAGAAAATCCAAGCTCTGCTGCAATTTGCCTTGCTTTGACAATTGTTGACAATGGTGGAATTGGTAAATTGGCACTATGTATGCTACCAGTACAAATCTATAGCTTATCTTCCACCTGTGAAAACCGACTAATGGATGCTCTATACATTTGCATTCTTGCTTCTCCAGACATCAAAGCACATCTTCTTTGAATCGTTTCTCGGTTCTCCCAGGTCTTGCAGATGGTACCTTTGTTGATGTCATACTCTCTGGCCAATGCTTGCTTACTTTGAGAGATCGGGCATACTCAATCTAGAGATGATCTCTGACCTTTGGAGCTCGTTCAAACGGTTTCCTTTGCCTTTGGTGACCATAGGAAACGAGATAGAGAATAATTGAAACCAGTGAAACGCTCCTACCAGTGAAATAAGCACAAATGGTCCTGGATGAAATTGCATACTTGACTGGGAGAAGTCGGTATATAATGGTCAATATCAATATAACCCTATTGTCGATCAGTGTAATCTGCACTAAAAATTGAAACTAATCCAAACCCTGGATAATTACGAGTTCTTCTAGAAGTTGCAATTATGTATAAGTGTATAACTGTACAATCTCGGGCCTCGAAAGGAAGCATTGCACTTATCGAGAGTGGCCTGTACACATTATTGGTTGAAGTCAAGATTAAAACCAAAATATTCCGTTCCAGAAATGCTATCCTATGCAACACAAACCTGCATGCGGTTAACATGACTAGATCTTGGTGCTTTCATTGTCAAACACAGCGATTTCCAGATCTTAAAACAAAGATTCCGTGCTCCGCACATTGAGCTAAATATGTCCTTCTGATGATCTGAATCTACAGTACATTGTTCCCAATCAGATAACTCTTCAGATAATATCTAACATTGAACTCAGCTCGACATGAACTGATAAGTCGTTAATCAACAGAAAAGTACAACTAGCTAGCTTCCACCACTCACCATTAAGCAGTTCTGACTGTTCGTGCGTGCATCGGTGATTAACATGGGAATCTGAAATGTTGTGAACCTGATTTAACCTGAACTGGCATGAAGAGCTTAAATCCAAAACTTTCACATGCCTCTGGACTTCATTGGTGATTAATAAAGATTAGAAACCTAGAATTTCGTGTAGATCTAACTTGAAATGGCATGAAGAGCTTAAATCCAAAACCTTGACCCAAAACTTTTTCTGCAGGTCTTAGTGTCTTTGTATTTTTTCTTTTTTCCTTTTTCCTTTTTCGGGGTATATATTTGGACTCGGTGTTACTCTTCACATGCATATGGACTGCATTTGAGTCCAGATGAAATGCAAATAAAAGGTCCTCTCGGCGAAAGACCTCCTGTCACTAATTCATAACGTCAAAGGGAAAAAGGACCCACATCTAACGGGGATTCACTTAAGAAAAAATAATTCTCTACCAATAAGTTTTGCAGAAAAGTTTAATTCATATCTTTAATTTCTCTAGGTAATACCAGATGATCATACCAGATCAACCGACCCTCCTCGCCCTTTCCGAGAAAACCGAGCACATAGAAGACCCCCAAGAGAAAGATATTTATAACTTTAGAATCTCTCTCTCTATATATATATATATATATATACAGTCCTCTATTCTAACGACTGACGCGAACTCCTTGTCAGCAACGGTGCCCGATTCAACGAACACAGTATTAAAATCTTCATTTGAATTGGAACACTATGGATGCGCTGGGAGTCATCCATTGAATATCCGTCCCCAATTCGGACACACGACCACCTGCAACTACCAATGCCAAATTACGAACAGAACTATTGAGTCGTTCGTCCTTTACTTCACAACGAACCAGGAACCTCGATATTGCCGACACAGCTCTTTACTATGTGGAGTCTCGTCCTGCACGCCTGGAATGACATTGCTGAAACGAAAATATCTTGCCTTTATCTTTAGGTACACCCCAGCAGCAATCTGTCCGAGTTTTCTCTGCACGATCTTCACATGAGTTTGTCAGCTGTATTGCATAAAACTGGTGGTACATCATCAACATCTTCTTCCCCGGTACTTGGTGTCTTTCCTTGTACGACTTGATGGGGTCTTCCAGTCCTTCTTGTTATCACACAAGGTCGCATTCATTCCCTTTGTGCTAGCTAGTCCAGGGTGGTCCTATCTTTCAAACACGGAGTTGCTTAGTGTTAGCGATGGGATTAAGGCACCATATATCCTCCCTCGGCTATATCGGCATTTATACAGTCTCCTCTACCTAGGTTTTCACTCTTTCAAAATTTGAACACTTTCACTCTTTCGAAGTTTGAAAACTAAGTCAATATAACCTTTCAAGAACGAAGGGTGAAATACAAAACATGTAAAATGGGGCTAAGCCCAATAGAATAGATATGAGAAATCTGCTCAACTGCATCTAAGATATCCGAGCTAAGGATAGGCCAAAGAAGTATCATCTAGTGTGATTGCTCTCTTATGGATTGTCACACTCAAGAACGATAACATGACAGGAGAAAACATGCTCTCTGTTTAGAGTATAGTAAATTTTCCATTGACAATTCTGTCCTTTGTAAATATTCCCTCCTGAAATGTAAGTATGACACAAAAAAAAAACATATCTCTCAACTTATAGATATCAAATTAACACAAATATGTTGTAGCATTTTAAGTTTAACAAGCCTTCCAAGGTAATTCTCTGAGCTCTTCAGTTTGGTATACTTACAACTGCATTTTATCCTTGTCTATTATTATTGACAGAAACTCCAAAAAAGTATTCTATTTAGTTTTCGTGTAACACATACTTGGATAACTAAATGTAAGGAGAGAAGAGGAGCAGCACGTTTAAGAATAATGTATAGAAACAGAACTACCACGCGAAGGTTCTCAGTCTAACCAGATTTTTCCAAGATTTGGCATCAATATGTAAATGAAATTTAAGTCTAGATAGATATCATGTACAAAACTGAAGAAACTTCGTTTCCGACCCTCTTTGTTAAGACGGGGTTGCTATAATGTCAAACAGACGACATTATAGCATTGAATGGCGTCCTTTGGCAGTTCCACGATGTGCAATTTTGGTGGTTTTTGTAATACATCACTATCTCTGTTATCTCTATGTCATTGAAGGACGATGATTACAATCGATGATGGCATCATAACCAAGAGAAGAAACCGGCCATGATGAAGGACGATGATTACAATCGATGATGGCATCATAACCAAGAGAAGAAACCGGCCATGATGAAGGAAGAAAAGCGCATTTAACCTGTCTGCATCGTGCGTTAAAATAAAGGTTATAGAAGATCGAGATGATATACCGGATGTCTAACTTCAAGTGGAAATGAAAAAAGGCGACCGCGTAGGAAAAATGAAGGATGGGAAGTATACCACTTCAAGTGGTATACTACGGGTTTTCAATTCTGCACGGCTGAACCTTGCAATCATTCTGTGATAATTTAGTGGTCGGAGTGGCCTATAATCAAATATTTCATAAGTGTGCATAGAGATATTTTATAAAATCTTACGATGTCCCATGGACTTTATATAAACCGTACAATTTTGACTGTCAGTGACTCTATAGCTTCTTATTCCGTCAATTTTGATGGGTGCTCGATCACCCTGTCCCGTAACCATTCTGCGAATTCCTTTTGCAATCACAACAGAATGGTTTTGCATTCTGCTGCTCAATCTAACGTGGATGCATGGCGGGCGGCGTAGAAAGAAAGACACATGCAGTGGGATCTCTTTCTCCACTCAATGTATAATCTTTTGAATAACAACAAGCAGTGCACGCTCTTACAGGGACTTTTAAACAATTGATTCTTCCAACACACAACATATGGAGACAGATTATGGGACGCGGCAGCAGCTATTAGGACTTGGTAAACTCGAACCGGTGAAATGTCTGGAGATTAGGACAGATATGGTTGCAGCATGAAAGTTCTCTCGTTTAGTCATATCAACGTCAGTCCCGACAGAGATGTCTATAGCATGATTGGAACATCTGTAACTTGGCCAAGACCTGCGAAGAATCTCTCGTCTGCGTGAAAATTTTTCACGATTATAGACACCTTGAGGACTGGGGTATCCGAATCAGGTTCGGTTCTGGTGGTCCAGCTACAGTTGGATGCTAAAAGAGGTGGGACATAAGGTCTCATTCACCCTGTCAAAACATTGGGTGGATGTCCTACACGTCCTGAACTCCAGAAAGAACCACAAACAAAGAGGTGATAAGGAAACGTTATGTTCTTTTTTATCTTTGCTACTCTTACCCACCGCAAGAGCCAAAGGTGGCTTTTCAGACTGCTCTTGAAGAGTCATATAGTTTTGGGAATGATTCCTCCGTCATTCCCAAGATTGTAAAGACTCATCTCTCGTCATCTCCGTAGACTTAGACCAAAAGTATGCATATTATACTGAATCCTGTGTGTCCGGTTGGTGTTTCTGATGTACCCTTTCAGATTGTCTAGGAGTCGTTCATGGGGGCGAAAATTCGTCTGCGTTTGCTATCTCCGAAAGGTAACTTCCTTATCAAGGTTGCAGTTTGATACCCCGGATGTTTTATTGGAATATTTGAGACTGAGTCAGGTTTCTCGATGCTGTCGTTTGATGACTAAATAAGTTCAACATCTTCTTGGCGCCCACCTGGAAACCAAAAGAGTTGTGTGGGGATTTGACTCTCGCGCTCATCAGTTTATTGTTGTGAAGAGCTACAAAGGAATCCCAGAGCCAGAAAACTGTACGTCAAAAGGCCATGCTGTCTAGCAAAGTTCCAAGAGTTTGATTCGTGTATTGATACTATGCTCGAAACGACACGCTATCAAATCTCTGGAGCTTCGGAACATGTCTCCTTCAGTAATGTGGGACAATCGGAAGGGATGAATGAAGTAAACCGAAGTTTTTGAACACTTTCCGAAGGCGAGCTCAGGAATCGCTAAACTTTGCCCTCGTTAGAAATCGTGAAGCCCTTAGTTAGAAACTGATGACAATGAATGAGAAAGACAAACACTGGAGACTTTTTCCGGGAGAGATTCGCAAATGAAGAGTGGATGGTCCTGTGGAATTCATAGTAGATATGTGCACGACGAAATATTCTCTTCAGAGACGTAGCGGTCAATCTAAAGATGTAGATCTACAGGAGGTTTTGAGATTATCTCTAGAGTAATAACTTCTAACCGTCAAGAAACATCTGTATCTTTGCGCTCTAGACTGTTGTAGCAAAAAGGAAAGAATGAGAATAAAGTGATGGAAAAGAGAAGAAGGTAAAAGTGTACAGAAGACACGTCAAAATTACTCATCGTATGAGACTCCTTTTGACAGAATACTTTGAAGTTCTGAGCAATTTTGATTCATCTAAATTGGGAGGAGATGGCAGATTACAGACGTCTAGACGCTCAGGGATCTTTCTCTCCTTTAGATAGAACTCTACATACGCACATGATTACTCCTGGACCTCTTTCCTATTGTGAACGTCATATTCAGCCATGTCATCTATGACAAAATTATCACACAAACAAGAGGAGAAGGAGAAGGAGAAAGAGAAGTTAAGCTAAATGAAGAGCGTCATGATCAACCAGAATAAAAGAACTGGGTAATGCAAATATCGTTATTTTGATTTTTAGAAGGAAATTAATTGGAGGATTCTACTTATGGTACTTCATATCTTATTGCCCTTTTGACATTTGACTGAAGACGTTCTCTTTTGTGATCAACATCAAGAATAGATTTCCACATGAAAACGTATATCTTTATATGAGCTTGGCATTAATTTGGTTGCATTCTTGACCATCTATGACTGGTTGGTGGATGAGTTACGGCTTACACGTTACCAGGAGACCATACTCTATGAAGGAAGCAAATTTTAGTTTGTCTTCATCTCAAAACTCTTTTGATGTCAATGGATTACCCGGATAATACAAACTATGACGCAACTACAATTTCTGACCTAAAGCCCCTTTACTTCTCTCTCAAAATTGAAGTTTTACTGCAAAAACCCTAAAACTTTAAAAAGGAAGATTAACACTTCTATATAAAACTGACTCTCTTGAGTATCGGCAATAATCTGATTTCTGTAAGTATTTGGGTGGGTTGAATAAAAGCAATTTCTCCCCACGTTCTGATTTTCAACTCTCTTTTTCTTCTTTTTTTAACTCATTTCTTTACAAAATTCTGCTAATAGTAAAAGAAAACTCTATGTAAGGATTTCCCTCGATGAATTTCCCTCGAGGACTTCCTTTTGTCTTTCCTGCCTCCAGAGTTCGATTGCATAGAGTAAAAACTAGTATAGAGGATATGTACCAGAAAAAATACAAGTCCAACAAAACCACTCATGAGCTCAAATAAATCACACTGGAACAAATACTCTGTAGAAATTGACATCAAATGATCGATATAGAGATGGAGGTGCTAAGATCCCTGAGAAACATCGATAACAAGAACGATGGGAAGACTCATCAGGCCGTGCAACGATAAAACCTAGACGGTAGATGGATAAATGAGGCTAGGCTCCAATAGCATCGAAATGAGAAATATATCTATATATTTAGATATGCACTAGATGATTAGATATCTAGATATACACGTAGAACATAAAATTATTTAAGTATATAGTCTACACATAATGGAAATATCTGAAGTAATATCACCTAGTGTGATAGCTGTGGATAGTCCCGGCTAGTGGAGAGCAATGAACCTATACTGTCTGAAGTAAACTAGAAAATAAAAATGTGAAAATCGTGTCTCTGTCAGTCTCGAATGGTAGGTTGGCACACACAATAACTAGACTAAATATTTACAAAATTATTTTCGAACAAATGCAAACGGATTTTAATGTCATAGTTAAAAGCTTTCTCCATAACACATTGTCCGATTGCATATTGAAGTAACACAGGAAATTTAGATGGAGAATTTGTCATGAAATTCAGATAAAAAGGAATGTACAGATATATCAGTAGTAATACGAAAGCATGGAGGTTCGTTCGCGGGTCTCCAAGAGCACACTCTCCAGTGAAGCCAGCTTACTTGGGGAGCCTCAAGTCGAAAAGAAGAGTATCATTACACTACACCAGCACCGAGAGATGTCACCTTCGATGCTTGAATCTTACTGCAGCATTGAGAGATTTCACGTTCGAAGCTTGAATGTCAAGAACCGCAGAACGCAGAATAAAATAATCGATTGATTGATGAGGGGAACCTGCGAACTCCTCGAACAATGAGTGGTGTTACCAAAGTACCGACATCGTAGTAAAGGCTAGCTATACACACTAGGGGGTTTCAAGAAGGGGGTTCCATAAAGAACCTTTAAGCATTTCTAACGGAATGTTCATAAATTCTGTAAAGGGTGCAGGTGAGTGGTATTTGATAAGCTTTATGGGACGTGGTCCATAGCCGCAAAACCTTATAATAAGAAAATGTGAGTTGTAGAAAATTTATGGTTCCCGAAATGTTTATAAGAAATTAGTAGCAATGATCAATGCAAGTGCTCTTGAATTCGATGACGGGGCACCTTTTGCTTGTGGTGAAATTTGAACTTAGTGATAGGACATCATTCACTCTTAGTGGAAGTTGAATTGTAAATAGAACTCAATCGCCACTAGGATTTGATGATAATATTTGTGGTTCAATGGGTGA
Source organism: Lunularia cruciata (assembly GCA_948567375.1). NCBI lineage: Eukaryota > Viridiplantae > Streptophyta > Marchantiopsida > Lunulariales > Lunulariaceae > Lunularia > Lunularia cruciata. The sequence continues at coordinate 18,182,890 of OX419761.1, read as the reverse complement.
TGAGTAATGTACTCTCTTTAGCATAGTGGTGCTTCTAGAGGGTTCGAAGAAAAAGGTTCATCGAGAGGAATGACCGGGTTCAATCAGAAGTAGCAGACCGTGTTCCATCAGAAGAGAGTGATTTCAAGTAGGATGACTTCGCAAGATCCAATGATGCAACGGATACGTTTTTTATTTTTCCCTGCTTCTTATAGAGATAAGAAATTTGTGCACTTAAGGATCCGACTTTTACATGAGGAAGGGAGTTTTGAGTGGACTGATAATGAATAGGGAGACTCTTGGGAGTCATTTTAAGAGGAATGGAGTGACAAGGAGGAATTGATGATATAGACCAATTTCTAATGTGATGGGAATTTATCCATGAGTTTATGTATCTGAAGAAAAGAATTGTAGCATCACTCCCTTAAGAGTTCATGATCATGGTAGCTACTCATGCATTTAAGCAATTGGTGGGGATGGATAGGGATTCATTTAGTGCTTTAGTGGATGTGCTCAAGAACATGATTTTTAAAAAGAGGGATGGAAGAAAGAAAATGCCATTATGGCTTTAATTGGCATTGACAATGAATAGGTCGGGTATGACTGAATTTCACCTCTTCTTTTAAAAAAGCACATACAAGCACAATTGAATTGACAGTGCAATTAAATCACAAAGTACAAATTGTCATCTTCTCCTATGGATCTAGACATGTATTATCTTGCGTAATTTCTTGATTGATAGAAGCAATATGTGTAGAGTAGGAGGTTGACTTTCGGCATGAGTTTACGGAGACTACGTGTGGAAATAATAAGCAATATAGATAAGAAATCAAAGCTTCCATTTCGAAAGTTGCCTTTCATACCACCACAACCTTGGTGGACTTTTCAATGCTTTTGTGTACGTGCTTTCCAGATTTCTCTCCTCCCAAATTACAATTCTAATTTATGGTGGGGTTTGCTTGGGTTAGGAGGGATCCACTTAGGTTTTTGAATGGGTTTACGAATGGTTTTGCTCATGTTGGGAGGATTCGCTTGGGTAGGAAGGGTTTGCTTGGGTTAGAATGTCACTTTTGAAAGTAAAATTTTAGATTCGGTGGTGATTGACAAAGAATCACATCTGAATAAGATCCCTATAAAATTTCTATATATATATATGAGAATAAAGAAACAGAAGTTGTTGAAATGGACGAATAAACATAAGGAGAGACTTTCAAATAGGAGGGATAGACATAGACTTAGAGAGACTAGACAAGGAGAAATTGTCTAGATGGAGGGGTATCTAGAGAAGAAATCATAGAGCTTTTGGGTCATGAGAGAAATAGAAGGAGAGACTTTTAGAAAGGAGAGATAGACATAAGTTTAAAAGAGATGCAGACAGTTTAGAGAAGAAGGAGAAAGAAATTTGCCGAGTGAGAAGAAGACGAGGAGAGAAGGAAGATTTTTTTAAGAGAAGGGATAGGGAGGGGATGTGAGAACTTTTTAGGGTTAAAGAAAGGGATTTGAGAATTTTCAAGATAGAGGATCATAGAATCTACTAAAGGAGACTTAAGAATTTATGAGAGGGAGAACGGGGGATAGATAAAAGGAGGAGAACTGAGAATGTTTTAGAAGGAGAAGGAGAATTGAGCAATGGAGACCTGAGAAGTTTCAAGAGAATTTAAAAGGGAAAGGGAGAATTGAGCAAAGGAGACTTGAGAATCTTTGAGAGGGAGAGAGAAGTACAAATTAAAGGAAAGAGACCTCATGAATTTCGAGCTAGAAGCAAGAGAACTTTTTGGAGAGAGAGATAAAATAAGGGAGAAATTTGGAGAATGCAGGGATAGACAGAAGGAAGGAGACTTGAGTACTTTTTAGATAGAAGGAAGGAGACCTTTTGAAAAGAAGATACAAAATCAAGTGAGTAATTTTGAGAAGGAGAGATAGATAAAAGGACAGTTGAGGGGGAGAGGGAGAAATTTTTTTTGAGAGGGAAGGACAGATGAAAAGTGACTTGGAGAAAGGAAGGGAAGAGAAATCTGGTTGATGGAAATGAGGAAATGATAAATTGTAGAGAGGGTGAGCAATTTTTGAAATTAGGTAAGCAATTTCCAAACTGGTGAGAGTGAGAGCAATTCTTTTAATTGGATCCCATGGTAGACATTTTCTATTATAAGAAGCAATGGGACGGGATGGATGATATTAACCAGTGCAAATAATTCATTGGATTTCACCAGATCAAGGATAAGATAACTCATATAAACTAGGGTTGGCAAGACAAAAGTAAAATTTGAAACTTGATAGAGTGAGTTCAAGAAGCAAATCTTAACTCTCTTCGGCTGAAAGTAACCGTTGTGTTGGAGTATCCCTCTCCCCATGTGAGTAAAACTCTCTTGAAACCCTCCTTTCCTATTTAGTGTTTTCAATTAATGTGCAACTCATTAGCAAGCAAGTCAATATGAACAATTTGATCTATTTTCTACCTTAAACCTACACCCCTCTATGCAAGCAAGCACTCCCTTGCATGGGTAAACCCACTACTCCTTACAAGTGAGCTTGCTTGATTGAGCATATACAAAGTATGATTCATTGGACTTAGATCAAGAGTACAAAGAGTGTAACTCATGGGTCTACATGAGAACCTAGCATTATTGCATCCAATAGGGATATAATTGCTTGGAGACCTTGACTCTGATTGTTGGATGATCATGCATCCACACCTGCTTTCAAACATACACAAGGAGATTTAGTGGCTTCAAGAGAGGAGTATGACACTACTTTGAGTGCTTTCTACACTTAAGATATTGAGAGACAAATTGAGTAGACCTAAAGGGTTTATTCCTCTAATCATTTATGTTCAGGATAAGCAAAGGAAGATTTTAGTTTTTGATCTTGGTTTTCTTGTAGATATTATGTGAGATACAATTTCTCTCTATATCTAGTGGAGGAACTCAATAGAGTGGTTATGGTCAATGCATTATAGAGATAGAAGTACATTTATGTATATATCACAACTCAGAGTTAAAGAGTTTGTGAAATATTATTTGACTTGGTTTGAAGTTATAATTTGGATGAATAGCATAAGGGTAGAGGTAGAGCATTTCATCCAATCCATGTGGGTGAGGGTTTCCTACTTCCAAAAGTACACACTAAGGTGTGCCTCATGACCTTACTTTATATAGAGGATGGGAATCAAGACAAGTTTTGAGGTTTCACACATGGACTTTTTTCAACCTTGGATCTATGCCTTCAAGATATATTGATAGTTGATAGTGCAGTCCTTCTACATTGAAGGAACCATTCACATGGTTTTATCTATTCTCTAAAATTTACTCCTTTTTCATGAGAGTAGGAGATTTACATACCTCATTATGGGACCTCTTGAGAGCTCCACTAGATAGATTCCTAGTACTCACATGCTCAATTATTGACTTCCTTAACTTGGAGTGGGGAGATTATAATGCAGATTTATATGTAAGTTTGGTTATATACTTTCAAGATCTCCCAATGCATTCAGATGAGTTGGATTGGATATAGAAATATAATACTATGTAGATCCATTGACCATCTTTAGACACCTTGATAATACATTAAAGTGCATTAGAGTGGAGCAAAAGGTATAATGTACAAATGCTTTACTGTACAAAATGTATCAAGGTGTCTAATGTACAATGTTCAAGTAATTACTTGAACATTGTAGCACCACCATTTGTACATATCAATGTATGGGTATTTGTAATCTTTTGAGGATAAGATACCTTAAGAAAAATACAATAGAAAACACAAAGTTTTGCACTCAGTCTTTGATGCCTCAAAAGAGCACCTTGACTTTATTATATAGCAAGGGAGACTCCACCAAAGGAAGCTCTACCCTTGGATCAGATACATGGATTGGTGACATGTCAACAAGCTCTACCCTTTGATTAGTTGCAAACATGAGTGACATGTTGGTTTTGATCCTATCTGGTTGGTCAAACCATCTTTGACCAAAGGGAATCTTTAGTGAATCTTCTTGTTAGAATTCACAAATCATGTGGATGAGGTACCGTTGGAAAGCTCTTGATGAGATAAGCCTTGGTGGGAGGGTAGGCCAGTTTTTCCTTTGTAAGGAAAGGAGTTGCACACTATTTAGGCCTAATCCTCCATTTAGGCCTCCAAAATTGGCTATGAATTTTCCATGTTATTTTAGACTCTTGCACTATTAATAAAAGTCCTCTTTTGATGACACCTCTATTTTATTTACCTAGCACATCATACATAACATCCTTCCAGATGTTACCAAGTGAATTTTCATTTTTGGATAATATGTCTAGCTTTTGGTATTATAAATATAGGCTATTTTTTGGCTCTTGCTCTATTAGTAAAATTACTCTTTTGGTAATAACTCTATTTGATCTACCTAGCCCATCATCCATAACATCCTTTCTGATTTTACCAAGTCAAATTTCACCTCTAGATGATATGTCTAGTTCTTATTATATTATTATAGTATTATAGTAATTTTCACTAATATCATTTATTTGCCACCCATTATTATTAAAGTGTAATCACCATTTTGTTTTGGTTTGTTTTGGTGAATATGTTTGTGTGAAATCTAGTGTGCAATATGTTTATGTTAGCAAGAATAATTTTATACATGTTATGTTATTTTTATGTTATGTATTATGTTATGCTTGTGTGAAAAATGAAGAATGTTTTTATGTTGGTATAATATTAGTGTAGAAAAAGATGAATATGTTTATGTTAGTGTGAAGACCAGTTGATGTGTTTCAAGCTCTTTGAGGCATAACTCTCTTTGGGGAATAAAAAAAGCAATGCTTGAAGAAACATGATCACTTTGGAGGACAAGATTGCAAGATCATTATTGTGATGTGAAAGGTTTGGTAGTACTTTGAAATAATTCTTAGTTTTTTTAATACTTTTCTTCTTCAAATTTTTGAAACCTTTAGCATCATAGATAGTTAACTTTAAGCGAATAGTCTTTTAAAATTTTTGTTCTTGAAACATTGTTAAACCTACCATCCTGTATAAAATAGTTTATCTTTTCCATTAATTTTTTCTTGAAATATTTTTTAATAATATCATCCTTTATAGTTTAGTTTGGCATTTATAGTTTAGTGAATCATTGTTTATTTTGATGTAAAGGAAGAGGCTAAGAAACCCATAGGAAAGACAAATGGTCTCCCTTAAGGCAAGCAAACCCAAGATGGACAAGCAAGAAAATCCATCACCACTTCAGATTCACACACGAAAACCATCAACATAAGTGAGCAAAGCCTTGAAAAGAGCAAGCAAACCTTGAGAGCTATGAATGTGAATGTGTAAAGTGGAGTGTTGAGCACAGAAGGTTTCCCCATGGACTAGCATAGGTTTCCCCATCTGCTAGGAAACCCTTCAACCATTGATGTATGCATTCCTCATGATGTGAGTAATAGCTATTTTGGGTTTTTTGATATAAGCACACACTAAACAACACATATATATCATGGCACACACAAGACAAATCCCTGGCTAAAACACCTATAGCTAAATGACTTCATGAGCAACCCCCACTCAATGCAACCAACTCTTTTTGGGTTTGGACAAACCCTTGGCTAAGACATTAAACCAAACAAACCCACACCAAAACACATTAATCCGGATAAATTGTGCACCAAAACACAATAAATCCTGAATGAACTAAACTATTAAAATTCTCCATTCTAGAGAAACCAATGATAAACCCCCATATGAACACACAATTTCTTTTTAAACCAATGCAATTAGTTTTGTGCAAGTATCTCAAATTTAAAATCTGAAGTTCATAGTTCAATTTGTTTGAAGTTGTGCATAAGATAGAATGAAAGTGTATACACCTTGTATTTGGAAACAAAAAATCTGTTCACAATTTCAAAAATATTATTCACAATTATGCAACAAACTATTCTATTCAAAGTCTAAAATTATAATTATAATCATTTGACTCTAAAGGAGAAGAGTAATTTGGTGCATGGAATTTTGGATCATGCATGTAGCTCCCATAAGTCCCACAATGAGCAGTATCTAATTTATTAAGGATGTTCATAATACACTTAGCTCTCATCAACTCTTCTTACACTTTGATCCTCATCATTTATCCTAAGGGGAGAATTTGATGAGGATCAAGGTAAAGTGTAAAGTGATACACCTTTGGAATTTGGCAATTTGGTTTATTCATTAGATGCACACACAATTTCTTTCAATATCCTTTAATGCATCAATTTCATGCACATATTGAACTTATGAACATTATTAACTTAAACATGTTACAAGAGAAATCACTATCAACGGCTCTAGAATTGCAAGGGATGCATTTAGGAACATGATCACACATACTACCATTGGGTTGTGCATCTATTTCTAAGAGCATTGTGGTTATACTCTTGATTTCTTGGGTGTTTTTCACTGTCAAGCTAATTTTAGTGTCATCACATAAAAAAAATTATTTAGCATTCCTTCCTTGAATCTCAATTTTTATATTTTCAATTGTTGCTCAACTTTATTTTGAACTCTCAACTTTTTGATCTTCGTCATTTTTGTAACATTGGTCTTTGCTAGTTTATACCTCTTCCTAGCTTCTCTAGAACTGCTCTTCAATTTGTTACCGCTTGCCATATCTTGACTACACAAAGATAATGTAACAATAAATTTTGGATCTCTTTTAGGGGATTTCTTCTTCTTGCTCATGTAATACTCCGAGGACAAGAGAAGAGAGAAAACACAGATTGCACACTCAAACATTCGATGCCCCAAAAGAGCACCTTCTCTTTATTATATAGTCAAAGAGGATCTCCTCCAAGGAAGCTCCACCATAGGATTAGGGACACAGATAGGTGACATGTCAGCAAGCTCCACCCTTGGATTACTAACTTGGATGGGTGACATGTCTGGTCTAGGTCCTATCTGGTTGGTCAAACAAGCTTTGACCGGATGGAATCTTTTAGAGAATCTTCTTGTAGGAATCTCAGAATCACATGAGTAAGGTACCATTGGAAAGCTCTTGACTAGACAAAGCATGGGGGGGACTGAAGGCCAACCTTTTCTCCTTTGAGGGGGTCTGCACATTTTTGAGGCCTAATTCATTCGTTTAGGCCTCCAAAATTGCCCTTAAAGATTTCAGGCATATTTTGGTTCCTACTCTATTAGTAAAAGTCCCCTTTTGGTGATACCTCTTTCTGATCTGTTAAGTCCATCATGTGTAACATCCTTCCAGATGTTACCAAACCAATTCCCACCTTTAAATCATATGTCCAGCTATTGGTTCTAAGGTTCTCAAGTCTATTTTGATTTTTGCCCTATTAGTAAAAGTACTCTTTTGGTGATACTTCTATATGATCTATTTTGACCATCATGTATAACATCATTCTAGATGTTACCAACAAACCAATTTCACATCTAGATCATATGGCTAACTCTTGGTATTACAGCTCAATTCTCTCTCCTTTTCAAGCTCTTGTTCTTTATCTCATTTCTTCCTTCCTTTGTCTCATGCTCTTCCTAGAATTTTGTCTTATGCTCTTGTTGCAAATAGCAGGAACATCTTCCTCAAACTCATCTAATCCTCTATTAAACTCCTCAAACCTCTCTTCTTGCATACTAGGAATTATAAATGAAATGGGATGGGATGTACCGGATGGGATACTATAAGACTATGGAGTTCTTGACAAAAGAGTACCTTCTTAAAAAAAAAATCCTCTTCTTTTTCAATAACTCTTCCTCCCATTTCATACTCTCTACTTGACCATTCAAAATCTTCATTGCATTCCCTATCCCCATGCTTACAAAGAAAGTTAGGGAATTATTTGCTTTACCCTTCAACAAAGCATCCAGTTGGTCAAAAAAGGACATAGTGTAATACTATGAGGACAAGAGAAGAGAGAAAACACAGATTACACACTCAAACATTCGATGTCCCAAAGGAGCACCTTCTCTTTATTATATAGACAAAGAGGATCTCCTCCAAGGAAGCTACACCATAGGATTAGGCACACAAATTGATGACATGTCAGCAAGCTCCACCCCTGGATTACTTACTTGGATGGGTGACATGTCTGGTCTAGGTCCTATCTGGTTGGTCTAACAAGCTTTGACCATAGGGAATCTTTTAGGGAATCTTCCTATAGGAATCTCATAATCACATGAGTAAGGTACCGTTGGAAAGCTCTCAATGAGACAAAGCAAGGGGGAGGGAAGACCAGCCTTTCCTCCGTTTAGGCCTGCAAAATTGCCTTCAAAGATTTCCGGCATATTTTGGTTCCTACTCAAGAAGTCCCCTTTTGGTGATACCTCTTTCTGATCTGTTTTGTCCATCATGTGTAACATTCTTCCAGATATTACTAAACCAATTCTCACCTTTAAATCATATGTCTAGCTATTGGTTCTAAGGTTCTCAAGTCTATTTTGGTTCCTACCTTATTAGTAGAAGTACTCTTTTGGTGGTACTTCTATCTTATCTATTTTGACCATCATGTATAACATCATTCTAGATGTTACCAAACCAAATTTCACATCTAGATCATATGGCTAGCTCTTGGTATTACACATAGGTATTTCAAGTTTTGGTCTAGAATTGTCCATCCATGCTTTATTTCTTTCTCAATGAGACCCTTGCATGTGTATTTATCCTTCTAGTCTCTATTTTCTTTCATAGAATATCACATATTGTGACTACTTTTCTACATTTTTTACATTATTTTTTTCTACACTCTCTCTCTATTCATGGATCCATGGAACCTTTCCTACACTCACAAGGAAAGTGGCCATAGTAGTTGAATGGGTTTTTTGCAAGTCCCATCATGTATGTGCTTAAAATGCTGGAGATCCTCCAAATAATAATCTATGATTTGAGAATAATGATGAGGGACCATTTTGAACTTGTCTTAATTGCCTTTTGCTTTACTCATGGAAGAAGAAGGAGCAGACTATACATGCATTGCTAGGGCTAGTACATATGACACCATTTGCAAAATCCAACTATTTGTGTTTGCAAAGAACTGGCCAAAATAGGAATTGAATTAGGACTAGCCAATACCAACATGAGAGGCAAAAGATCTATGGGAGATAAAATATCTAAGTTGCAAATGAGAGAGGGGAGGGAATGGAATGGAAGGACGACTTGTGTTCTAAGAGTTTATGTCCTCCATGGTTCTCTTAACTCAATTAAAATTCTCAATTCCTTGAGCTTGCTTTCCAAAGGGGGTTTCTATGAATTTCTTCAACTCACAAGTTTTTAGTGATGTTGGTGCCTGTGAGTCAATTCAAATGTTTAAATGCTTGTGCCTAACAATATTTGAATAGGAGAATATGAATATGGCACCCAAAGATGATGATATGCCTTGTGCACCCACACTCTTCATCTTGATGATATCCAAAATTGAGCGTTCAAATTTTGAGACACAGCAAGTTTTTGCACTGCTTGTTCTTTACTTATGACAAACACGACACTCTCATTTAATATACTTAATGGGAATTTCTCAAAATAATTGCCTAATCCCTCCCGCAACCTCCCTAATTCAGGATCCTCCTTAAAACATAAAACGTCCCATCACCCCCTTAAAACGTTTAATGGAATTTTTATTTTCATTTTCACACCAGGATTTTTTATGAGTCCCTTATGATATCCTACAGAAATTTGACGTTACTATAATGCTCCATAAAAATAGTCCCATACGCCTCGTCGTGCCTAGTGAGGGCCCTGTAGGGATGGAGGCCGAATCAGAGCCTCCATAAAATTTTGAATGGTGTCAGAACCGGCATCAGCTCAGACATGACATGAAATTGAAATTGAAATTGCTACGAAATGAATCATTTGTGACGTTATTCTCGTTCTTTTTGTCCCGTACACTGAAAACGAAACGAGATACTATCAGTATTATTATTATACATGAAGTTGTGTGGTTCATTGCTATGACATGATATGATAGTCTGTAGGTTGGCAAACGGCGTCATCAAAATAGTCTTGAGTAACATATGCATCTCAGATGTGGAAAGTCGAAGGGGAAAAGCTAAGTGATGATGATTGGAAATATAGAATAGATGATAGGAACGGGCCAATTTTGTTCTCTGATTCCATGGCCCCCATGTCCAGTTATATACCCTGGTCATCATGAAGATATTCAGAAAATAAAAAGTCTTCCTTTTCCCCAATACAGCTCTTCAAACAACTTTATAGATCTAAGCTAGAAAACAAGTGTGCTGCCAATGCCAAAGCCATAGCCATAGCTAACAATGTAGGAAGAAATCCCGAAGGTCCAACCAATGGAGCAGAACGGCCCAGAGCCACTACCACTACTGCAGACAGTCGATTAGCGAAGGGAAAGAGCTGAGAAATGATTTTGATCACAATGGAAAAGAAAAATGTGCACCAGAAACAAAAGATACAAGTATTTAGAAACATACGCCAGTTGAATCAACTCACCTTCAAGCTTCTCAAACACTCGTACATCCAGATCCATAACTTTTGCGTTGACAGGTGGTTGGCTCTTTTGATTCTCATTTCTTTACTTCACCTCAATGAGATGAATGGACGTTGTTCCTTAAGTTAGATTAGAGTTTTGACGGATATAAATCTGGAAATCTCTTTTTGTAGCATTTGTCATTGTTTCGTAACCTTGTCCCGGAACTCCTCCTCGCTTACCCGGCACACTTTTTTTTTTCCTGTTTAAATTTCTCTACGAAGTATTTGATGAATTTTTTATAATCGAAATTATAGATAATACTCATTGTTCTGATTTTTCCTTGATATGATAAGGAGCGTAGTTATACCACCTTACTCAATATTTCATTTCGATCGTATCTGCACCTACTTGCTCTCTAGCTATTATCTACATTATTCTACTTATGTAGAAGATCTCCTTTACTCCTACCAAACATGGCCCATGAGCCTGCAATATTGTTGCTGGTTAGACTAAAATCCTCACTCTTTCGTTCATGATTACAATTAAGCTCGACTTCAAACTTTGTATTCTTCAATCCTTGAGATTCAACTGAGCCATATGTTTTGCCCCTGTAACATAAATTACTCTATATGGTTCAACAACCATATACTCTATTCTGTCAATTTTGTTGTTGATAAAGAATCTTGTATGAAATTTGAGCATACAATTATGTTCTTTAACAAATGTGTGCACAGCAGCAAAATCTATGTCTTTGTGGTATATATATTCACCCAAACTGACCATAACACAATCCCATGTCCAGTAGACTTAAAAAGTCTATTGGCAACGTGGATTTGGTTGGCTCTTGGGGGTCTGTTGAGGCAAGAACCTTTGTTTTTAGGTTGAATGTGAATCTGATTCTCTACCTCTTGTGGATCCATGTTCAAGTGCAGTAATCAGAGCACTTGAGTATCGTTTTACATATTTCGTGAGCCCAACCAAGCCAGCTCCATTACGAGAGGCTGGCATGAAGTAGAGAAGGTTAAGTATTGATTTAACATTCTCGTATATTCTTTACTTGGAAACAAAAATGAGAATTAGGTTATGTTATAGACAAGTAGAGTTTGGCGTCTTGAAAAGTATCCAAAAAAATTAAGATTTTTCCTTTTTTTTAATTGTTAAAAAATTAATTTTCTAGTTTCCTTATTGTATTATTAATATAATATATAATATAAATACTCTAAGCGATCTTTATTACAGTCAACTTCTCCTAAGGTTCTCATCGGATTTTTCTCGGGAGCGGTCTCATTTTAAGGATTTATGGCTTGTAAATGTGCAATAAGGTTGTTGTTTTTCTAATTCCGACTTGCAGAACTGGGTGACGTATTCACAAAAGTTACACAGTTACTCACTTATGAAGATGTTGCTAAAGTTGTGATGTATTCGAACTTTTGGTCCCAGGATGACTACCTTTCAAGTGATGTCAAAATAGTCAGCTAGTTCTTTCTTAGACCACTTGTCGTGGTGTGAAAGTGCAAAGAATGCATCAGTATTTTTACTTCGAAGTGTAGTTTGTTAGAATTTTGGGTGGACGATGCCTTAAAGTTCCAACTCCCAATTTAGATTGTGTGACTCGGTCTAGTTTCGCATCCGATGCTGTCTATGGCGTCTCTGTCGCTTTTTGAGACTGCTAGAGCGGAGATTGAGGTCACTGAGATTCTCCTCTGCGATACAATTTCAGGTATTAGAGCGGCGCTGGGGCTGGCGAGTAGTTGTCATAGTACTAGGGGTCATCCATGTGGTTCAATTTGTTCAAGTTCTGGGGTTCTGCATGTCTTCGAACTTTTTAAGCACTAGAGAAGCGGTTGAGTTTATCCATGCAGCATCAAGGGCCCCGTATGATCCATTTCTTCAATTTCTTCAAACTCTCAAGATAGTATGGCACTAAACTCCATTTCCAATTCAATATTTTTCTCACGTTCATGTGATTGGACTAGAGCACAACATTGAGGTTTCCGAATCAAGTTATTGAGACTCTCAAGGTAGTACTGGACTATGGCACTTAAGTTCCCTCTGTAATTGAATTTTTCTTTTTCTTCTTCTCAGTTTTTTGTGATGGCACTAACCATAGCCCCCAATGATGCTCATTCTTTTTGGGTTATGAAGATAATGCTAGAAGTTTGCACACGAGACATTAAGAACGAGACATTAAGAGCTTCCATGCACTTCAATTTCATTCTGGTACCGGGACGACACTGGAGTGGCAACTAAAGTCCCCCAATAGGGCCCTAGAGTAACAGTTGACCTCTTCACCAAAGCACGCTCGGATCTCTCCAATTTATTGTATAAATCTACATCATATGTCTTGTCAATTTAATATCAATTTATTAAGTCTTTTCTTCATGGCCTTAAGATTTCTTTGTTCGGTTGTACAATGCAAGTTGCTTGTCATGCAATAAAGATAGAATTTTGAGCGTTGACAAGAGAAACTTCCTCTCTATCGATTGTACTCTAAAAAGTTTTGACATTATACGCAAGGTGTCTCGAAAGTAACTAGCAGGAACAGCAGATATCATCAATGTATTGACAAATTCCATTCAGGAACAATCATACCCATATTAATGGCAATTACATGGAAACCAAAATGTGAACTCGTTAAACCCTTCCTGTGAAGCATGTGACCCTCCGTACTGGGCATCGATAGTGAGTTTCGTGTAACTTTACACTTGAGATCGTGTAGCGAACCTCAAGTGCGATGGCGAAGACAAAGCTTCGATGCTTCAAAGACTACGTTCAAAATGAAGAGACAAGACTAAAATCTACACATGATTGAAACAAGGAATATCCTTGAGCTGTTGATTACAGTACTGTCAAGTCAAGTGAAGAATGTATGCTGTAAAGTGCAGGTGCATGGACCAAAGTGCGTGATTTCTTCTCCAATTGTACGGCACTCAGCTGATGTGGGGAATGATCTGGGTCTCTGAAAGCAGGTGTCGGCGATTAAACTAAGGGATCTTTGTGCTTGATGGGCTTTTAGCGACGGCAATAGGACGTTACCTGGACTATTCTGATATACTTCCTGAAGAGTTTATGCGTAGCATGATGCCTACGAATTCTGTCGGTGTCCGTGTGTACGTGTGGAGCACTTGTCACTGTCAGCAAGTTCAAGACTCTTAAAGGATTAGACTTGATCAGCTTTCTTCCCACCGATATCTAGGATTTGCCGCCGACACGATGATGCGAGGAGCACCACTGTAATGAAATCTGTAATGAATGAAATCGGCTGCAGTAATAGTGTAGCACTTAGTGGGCGTAAGTACAAATTCAAGCCCTTTGACGGAACTGCGGTTTGATCACCTCACAGGAATCTATGTCCATATAACGTCCACAGTTTCAAATGCCAATCTTCATTGCTCATAACATCAGTTTCTCTAATGGCAAAGAACTCTCTGGAACGTTTCTTTGGCACTTGGTAGCTGTCAGCAGAACTCAAGCTTCTGAAGGATTACTAAGAAATGATCAGGTTAGTGACTACTGCAGTGTCCACCAGTTTCGAAGGTTACCTGACTAACTAGTCAGACCATCAATTTGCTTAATAGATGATAAGACTTTCTGAGTCGAAGTACTTGTCTAGTAGTTTGTCCGCAGAACTGAAGCCTCTGAACAATTCTCTCCTGTTCGTGTTGATGTCTGAAGTTATGATTGTCAACTGCCCTTCTGTCTGACCGGGTGGCACATGCACTCCGAAAGGTGGAAGACAATTCCTGACAGCTGCTTCGAACGCTAAAGCGCGCAACAAATTTCTTTTGAAATTTGGCTCTGAGAGATCCTACAAGATCATTCCAGGAAATTGCAAATATGATGCAGTGCGGTAAGTTGTGGGAGATCCGAAGTTTCTTTCAGCCATCCGCAAACTGGACGTTCATGGTCAAAATGTCGCACTGCTGCCCGAAGACCAGAATAAGCCAGAATGTATGACACTCAGAAAGAACGAGTGGACAAACCAAGTCCGAAATTTTGGACGTCCAAATGTCAATCAGGATCCTCTTCACTCAGTGGAGGCATATTATCGTCATGCCTCATGATATACCCCTGTTCCTTCACTAGACTCACAATATGGTCGAGGAAGATTCAAATCGGGTAAAGGTTCTAGTGTAGCTCTTTGCCTTGCCAATCTGATTGGTCATCATCAAGCTCGTTTACAGAAAGTGTTGCCCCGCACTTATGGTGCCTCAGCTGGAGACAGCAAGAACAGCCTAGGCGGTCATAGTAAAACTACAGGACAGAATTCAGCTGCCCTGAGATTGACCAATCTTAAGGCAGAGGGAGAAGTACCGTAAATTCTAGACTTGCAAGGATGCACAGCACCTATTGTCAAGGTACCATGTTTTGGCGGAATCAACCGCGCCTGTAAACCAGAGCACGTCGTATGCGTATAATACACGGAGCTCACAAGGGCGCGAGGCAGTGAAATCTATGTGGATCCAAGACTGTACTCATGAGTCGTCTTGCTTACTGTTTCCAGAGAGTGTACCGAGAGTACACATAAAATTTGAGAAAGATTTCGAGGAATGCTGAGAAATGTATGGACGGAAATTTCTGGTACCGGCCGATAGATCTTTAATACGGATATGTTCAGGAATTTTAGGCATACTTGCGGGTGTCCCGACTGAATCAAACGGTTTTGTTTCATGAAAAGGGTACTCATTGGTTTCACCCGAATTCAATCGGTAAATATTACTCTATTTGTCGGTTCCCATCGTTTCATGATGTAACATATACGGTAAGATCACTGGCGTGTTGTGAGCGGCCTTCCAGGATATTTCTCTCATCCAAATTTGGTACGATTGATGATCAGTCATTGCGGACACTAGCTCTTAGGGAGTCTTTTGAAGCCTAGCTGTGAAGATGGTGGTCAAAGTACGCCTTCATCGTGCCGTACCTCACCTCAGATGATCCGAAGAAATGGATGCCGAAAAGCGTGGCCTGCTGCCTTGCAGTCGATCCTCCCGTGTACGGCAGCAGACAAGTAGCAGTCTCCACACTTCGCCAATCGGAGTCTGTTCTACCAAGTGTCGGTTAGTAATGCACTGGTTTTTCAAGTTGCCTAAAGTTTACGAACAATCCTTTAGAGGAGAACGAGAGTGCAAAGCCTGAGACGGTGTATTATCGCCTTCTTCTTTCTTGACGTTGTGATCGTTAGCTCGTACGCCTTTGCGGCTGATCTGAGTAGGCAGTAAAATTTTCAGAAGTACTTCTCTAAAAGAGAAATGATTCGCCTTTCAATTATGGAAATTAGACCCAGACTCGTGACCTAGATGATTCTCCATAATGTGGATCTGGAATTCGATAGCTTATGTTGTAGACTGGAAACCTTTTACTGCAGGGATCGGAACTGCTTCGGAGGGGAGAAGGTGAGCAGCTGTTCGTGTACACGGTTGGACCGAAACATACACATACCCAAATTATGAACTGATGATTGTCAGTAATTCCCAGGATTCAGAATAGTTCCGGAGTCGATGACTTTACGCTTAACCGTTTAGCATTTTCGCAAACAAAAATTGCCATATGACAACTCTTTGATCCTCGTACTGTCGACGCAAGTAATTGAAGTGTTCATGGCTCCGCCGGTTGACCGTCTCATCTTGGTGATCAAAAATACTTCGACACTGATCCCTTCTGGTTATCTTCCCTAAAGCTGAGCCTCCAGCTCTCTTGGATGTGCGAGGAAGATTACAATCCACAGTATTAACACTTGTCACAGACATGACCAAGGTTTTATGATTCCCACAACACTGTGAATAGACAATCCGAAATAGTTCTGAACAAGGTCTCACGCCATTAAGATTTCTGGACAGGCCAGACTTATGCTCTTGAGCTTCCTCTGATCAACCAACCAGCCATAACAGACAGGAGATGCATGAAACATTCTCATACAACTATCAAGCCTTAGAAACCAGCAGCTGATTCAGGGACAAAGTCCCCAATATTGGACAATACTGAAACCCTATGTCTAACCATACATAACCCATATGTCTCCTGTACATGAGGTTTACATACACTCAGAGCGGGACAAGCTATCTTTTCAGATTGCCAATTATATTTCAATTCACTTCTACGTACAATGAGCTCAAGGGCTGACCAAATTCTCGACCAAGTTCTCTTCTTTGACCATGTGGTCTGGTCCAAGACAAGAAAACAGGTAGAAGCCAGTTTTCGTTGCATTCATCTTTCCAAGCGTCTAGAAAGCCGGGCCTACAATCGAAAAAAAATTAATGTATCTTGGAGATGACAATTCTCTTCACTACAATACTCTGACCGGCTTGTAATTCCTGAAGAACCTCTCAAACAGAGGTACACTCGTATGGTGGTGGATTTTGCCTGGAAACCTAAGTCAAAGAGGCATAAATCTAAAGGGAGTAATGTTTGACTACATGACCTTCACTGAAGGAAGTTTTGAATCATAAAATTAACAACCTCCATCGTCATTTGTGTATCAGTTTCGCAAACTACAAAAGATTGAGCGCTGAGGACAGATCATGGATGGAAGGCATGAATGTCCGGCTAATTGTTTTCACCCAAATACGTCTGTACAAGTCGGTGATGACGGATTACCTATGTTCACTGAGGTTTTCAAGTACCTCAACGACTTCTTCGATTGTGGGTCGATCATCCGGGACATCCCCAATACATCCGAGTGCTATACGTAAATAAGGTTCAAGCTCAATATCTGGTACACCTGCAACCAGAGGATCTAACAAAGGACGTATAGCGTCAAAGCTTCCATCCTTTGCTATGTTCTGGTACTTCCGTACTTTGTGAACAAGGCTTTTGTTTGTCTTCGGATCATTAGTAGGCCTTCCTGTCAAAAGCTGAAGTAGTATCACACCAAACCTGTAGACAACGCATTCCTCAGTACGCACCTGTGAAACGCTATGTGGATCACTGTATTCCTGGGCAAAGACGGGAGTCACAGGATTCTCAGTGAGTGAGTCTGGGGTTGGAAATTGCAAAATTTCTGGAAACAAGTAAACTAGTTTGGATTTTGTCTAGGTTGAGGGAGTTCCTAAGAGTCGTGGTCTCAAGTAGTCTTAGTTGCTGCATACACGTATATTCACTCCCAAAATGCCTGAACTAGTGAATTCGGCCGAGCAATGCACTGATATAATTGTTAGTTTAGAGTCCTCCCAAACCGCTGTACGAAGCTAAAATCAGAGGCTTCCGGCAATTTAAGAGTCAGAAGACGTCAAACCTTAAGATGCCAGAAAATTATGAAAAGTCAAATAAGTGATTGGGATGTATATGTAAATATCCTCACCCAAGATTGTGCCAACGCCACAAACTCCGAGGACAGGAACGGGGAATTATAGTTGGCAACCTTGCCGACAAACTCGTCTCCGAGAAAAAGATTATCCGGTCTTAAGTCCTGATGAATCACAGGCGGGTCTTGAGAGTGGAGGTACGCAATTGCTCTTGCGACTCCCAGAGCTATGCTCAATCTCGTGTCCCATGGCAATAAGCAGCCCGAAGATCCTGAAAGATAAAGTACGGGACATGAGACTCAGACCCTCTGATACAGATTTCTGTTTAGAATGATTCAGTAACTTACAGTTTCGGATTGTCCTCAATACATCCTCGATCTATTCCTCTAGAATGTGTTTCAGTCATCACACACAGAATTGCAATACCAGTGCCTCTAGTTCACAGAATTCACATGTTTCTCTCAAAGATTACTATATCAAGACTCCCAATCTATATCCATTTGTAGGCACTTAACACTTGAGCATGCACATTGCACGAACCACGAAGATGATGCTCCAAAGTCCCGTTGCAAATGGGTTCCAAAACCAGCAAGTGTTCCCCCTGGTCATCGGAGAAACCGATGAAATGCACGAGATTAAAATGCTCCAGTCGAGACTGTGCTTTTAATTCCACACGAAATCTCGAGTCTACAATGCCAGACAACCTTCTCACGTTCACAATCTCCCCTGAAGGTAGTACTCCTCTGTATGCCTGCCAAAATTTCACATTGTTCAAGGTTAAGGGTGTTCATTGATGTCCAGTTCCCTCATGATCAACCAACCCAGATCACCTAGTCCCAAATTCAACATTCAAACATGCACAAACGCAAGATACGTATACCTTGTAAGGAAGATGGGGAACTAAATTGGACGCGCTGAAGCAGTCTGTAGCATTCTCCAGCTCCTTGTATGGGAACCAATGGAGTTCTCTCCCTCGAAAAGAGGATCCTTCTGTTTCAGGAACTGGAAATTTCCAAGATAAGCAACTATGAGCAACAGTAACCATGGGCATGATCACAATGTCAGCCAATTCCAAATTTGCTCATCTACATAGGACCTTAAAACCCAGAAAGAGTACACACCTAAATTAGCAATCACTGGCAGGAACAATACTTCACGTTTCATCTCAGAAAGGAACGAAAAACTGCTGCTATAAAGAGGTGGCAAAAGCCACCTCCAGCCATCAGACTCTCTGAACCCACCTCTTAAGCATGATGATAAGATCGATCCTGAACTCACTGAGTCACTCTCGCTCCCTTTTGACCTAAAAAGTAAACCTGCTGAGTGGGAACGTCTTGGCTTTGAACGTGAGCTCGTATCACTTTCACTTCCGTGCTTTGTTCTGCCATGAGAACTCGCTGAGCTTTCCGAGCCTCCTTTCGATTTCGAGTGTGAACTCGAGGAATCGCATTCACTCCCCTTCCATTTCTGTCTAAACTGAGCTCCGAAATCCGCCGGCAAGCAGAAACATCTCGTGTGCTGAAACTCTTGTTTTGATTCACCTACCGTTTTTAAATTTCTAATGCCCATTTTGACCTCCAATATGGGCTGTACCCGTCTGCAACCACTATATACTGACGAGCAATCTCCACTGCTTAAGGGCAGCCTTGTAAAATTTCAGGTGAATATAAACCTCAAGAACCATGCGAGATGTTGACAGTGGATGTGCCTGTAAAATTCCCATATACATACCATTGTTACGAAATGAAACCCATCCGAGGTTTTCGCGAGCTCGCGCGAATCATAAGATTTAGGTCGGTCCACATGTAGAACGCAGTGCAACTTGCTGTTCCTAGTAGAAGTATCTGGCCTTGCTTCAGAAACATAAATTATGGGCAACTGAACCTATTACACCAGTCTAGAGACAGGTGAACAGCAAATCCCCGGCTCCTCTATGTCTCCGTGCAAGGCTCAACGCTTGCCCTTTTGATCTTCATATTCCTTCCTAATCTCGAAACAAGAGAAATATCATTCTC
The DNA here is from genome assembly GCA_948567375.1 of Lunularia cruciata. NCBI lineage: Eukaryota > Viridiplantae > Streptophyta > Marchantiopsida > Lunulariales > Lunulariaceae > Lunularia > Lunularia cruciata. The sequence goes on along the minus strand of OX419761.1, from coordinate 18,163,264 downwards.
GAAACCCAGTTGGAGAACATAGGACATCCGCAGCATCCAGTCAAGCAGCGAACGAATTGGGGAGTGTCAACAGATGCCTTTCACCCAAAGGAACCAAAGTACAACCCAGTGCGCTCCCGCCATAAGAAGCCATAGACCTGTACGTACGGCGTCAGTCTGTGGACCTTCTGCAGCAGCTCACAAGGTGACACTAAATCTGCTGGGACCCATGAACTTTAGCGTATTCTGCAAAGGAAGTTGCATTCCCCTTTCGCCTTGCTACCCCTGAGTAACTTAGAGCTGTGAAGCCAACGCTTTCGGTGGTTAAACCAGACTGATCGTATGGAACCCGAGTCAACCGAATTTCGTTCCATCGCAGGTGCATCATCAGGTCCGCTGAGAGCGTCGGTCCCAACATTGGAACGAAGCAGTTTTCTTCCTTTATTAAAGTTCTTCGTAGCTCCGCAGGGGCGGAAGTCCCACCAGTCTTGCATCAGCTCTCCATCATCACCCTCATAAACAAGAATTGACGATAATTCTGTTCCCGAGTGCCGGGGTCACATTAGAGACAGAACATATGAACCAGAAACCTCGACAATCTTTTGTTCAACCTTTTGTTTCTTTATCATTTGCTTCCTGGAAAATATCTAAACGATGCGGGGACTTGTGAAATCCCTGACGAATGTTAAATTGTTTTAGTGTTTCAAGTATCGGGAGTATCGTTGATTTGGCCTACGCGAAGGTCCTTGAGATTGGGGAACATCTTTGACAATTCAAGGTCTGCCACACTGTCATATGATTCGTCGCGGCATCGATAATGTCGTCGTTTACGTGTATACGAATGCCTCTTGAAATTGCTGAGCGTCCTTGACAAATTACTGCACCTCATTGAAGAAATTATTTGTCACCTCGTTGAAAAAGATGCATGAGATATGATTGGAGTTACTGTAACAGAGAATTGAGTACTCGACAGACCCGTCGGCTACAGATGGAAAAAGTGTGTAGAGAAAAGGCCTGAAGATCTGTTTTCTTGGCACAGTCTTTAACTGTGAGCCAGAAATGCAGTTGAGAAACATATAAAGAATGGAACAAATATAACAAATGGACTTGGAAACGTCCTGTCTAGCTGCACAATTCTCTCTAATTGTACTATTAGGAACAGTCAATACTTCTGTTTCTAAGTACAAGTCTTTGGGGGTGAGAGACTTCTTCCGGCAAACACATGAGGTGATGGGTACGATTGGGAATCCTCTTCCGCCACAATTGGCTTAGGAGAATGAACTTGGATGATGACAGCTGCTGGATGTGCTAAGATCAGCAATGCTCTCAAACTTCATATCCACATCTTTGTAGTAAGGTTCACCTGAAGTTATTATTCCTTACAACGTCCAGAATTCCATCACTCGGAACATCATAAACAACATTATCAGTGTGTCATGTCTCAAGGCTCGAGTGAACTAAGATCCTGCTAAAAGTCCTTGGCCCAACCAGGAAGGATCTCCAAAGCAGACAGTGGGAGCTACATTTGCAGTATAATCGGATTGGAAGTAACGTAGATTTACTATAGTTTCCTTCCTGCAAACCTTCTACATTCTCAGTATGAAAGTCATTCTTACTTTTTGTCTCTCCCTTGTACGGCTTGATGGGGTCTTCCCATCCTTCATGTTTTCTATGTGGTCGCCTTTCTCTCTTCTTACATCCTCGTTATGCGTGTATTCACATATAGCACTACAATGCACCCGATGTAGCAACAACTGTCAGACAAAGTCGGTGATTTCTTCTCGCTGTTTAGCACTGTCCGCCCTCCGTATGCGTCAGACATTTCTCGTGCATGTATAGAGTGGAAAGAGCATCACGTACAGAAGTTGGAGGTACAGAGGTTGGAGGTATCAGCAAGATACACCAACAAAAAAGCCGGATGATTCATCCAACGATATGAAAAGCAGATTGACGTAATACAGTAAACCAAAACAAATCACGCCTCCTGGCTAACGATCGTTATTTTAGATTGACTGCATAGGTTGATCGCATCTTTAGCAAGTTTGTATCAGTACCAACTGTCCCTGCCTCAATTCCCCTCAACAGACTTGAGAGGAAAGACTTCTCTTTAATTCCTTGAGAGCCTCCTCGTGTCCAGCACTTGTGCCTGAGCCCCCGTTTCCGAAGATTTGCCAACAGTGGGTACTTCTTTATCTCCGGAAGAATGAAGAATTAGGACTTTGAACCCCCGTTCAAAGTTCCAATTTAGCCTGGACACGGACATCGGTGACCAGATTTGCTTGTACTTTCTTGCACATCTACCACGAGGTTTGGAAGTTTGGCTTATATAGTCGTTATCCATTCTCCCTAGATCACCTAGAGTCATCGTTGGAGTAACGATGACAAGATTACATAATATTCTTATGGGTGACTGCCTCTGCAACCAAGATTGGATGATTGAGATAGGAAGTCATCTCACCTTGAGGTCACAAACGGGCAAGTTGGTATCAGTACCAACTGTCCCAGCCTCATGGCTATTGATTATTTGCAGATCGATAGCAAAGTTTAGCCAGAGAATACCTGGAGGAGTATCATGGGAGGCCGACAACATGGGAGGCCGCTTTGAAGAGGGCAGGAGCAGCAGAGTACTGTTGTCGAATTAATGTCAAGTTCACAGCTCGACAACTGGTGGACACCTGATTGTGATTCACCAATCTGAACTTCAGCGAGTTTTAAGTAGCAAGACGACCCACAGGTGATTCAGGAGGACATGTGGAACACACGATTGAGGTCATCGATGAACGCATCCCTCAGGTTGTCCACTGGCAGTACGTTATGGTCGAAGCTTGGGGCTGTGACAGTAGATAGAGCAGCGATCAGGGTACCTTCGAATTTTTATTCGAAGGTACCTGTCGTCTCTCACCTCTACAGTAGTCCATGTCGACAGGGTTGTCGAAACTCATCCTCCATGCACTCGTTCGTCAAACGTCCTACCTCCTGCCTTCAGCGTGCGAGGACATATAGATGTCCGAACTTGCGGTGGCAGTCCGAAATTTCTTGGGAACTGATTCATAGCTACCGGAAAAGCGGAATCTGAAGAGAGTTGCTGAGTGAAGATCAAATCAGAATCAAATTCAGAAAACAGATATTGTGCTTCCTATGATTCCTTGAAAGTGAGATTACTATGATCCCTCGAGCTCTTTAAGGTGAAACGAGTATTACAGAAGAGTTTGCTTGCCTTTAAGAAGTATGTTGTGAACTCTGTGTCATGTCTAATTTCTTGGATCATATTGATCACAATCTAAAGTTACTAGAATTTTGAATACCGGTACAAGAGAGTTATAATGAGAATGATTGTGGTGTCTCTTTGCTTGACTCCAATTTAAAACTTTAGTATATGAGAAACATAAAATGAAGTATGTGTACTTCACAATAGAAGCTTGCCAAAAATATGAACATAAGCGGAACACAAGAAGGTGAAATTTCAATAGAATGCAAAGCAATTGGAATCAAAATTTGATGATAGACTATGAAGGGAACTTGAATATAGCATCAACAATAAAGAAGTTCATTTCAGTTACTCAAGAAATTTTCCTTTTCAACCATTCAACGTTCACTAAAGAAAATTGGTAATTCAATCTATTTTGAATGTCAACAGTCATTTGTCATTTACAACTTGAAGCTACATTCACACAATCAATTCATACCAATCTGAAGGAATGTTTATTCAAGACCATGGGTTTCTAAGTGTGATATAACAAATGTAACAATTTGAAATGATTATAATTTAGCAGAAATTATCTATTTCACTATGTTTGATAATTACATGTAATGAGATATTCAACTCAGCATTTCAAGTCTTTTGGAATTGGCTAATGAATAAAGTTTTGAGATTAAAAAATAATAATATATTGATATGCATTAATTAATATATTATTTTACAGGGTTCAAAAAAAAACATGGTATTCTTGTTAAAAAATTCAGAGGTGAAGAGAGTAGATTGAGATTAATAACTTTGAAAAAAAATTTGCGGTTCGAGCAAAAGGCAGATATACTTGTTTAAAAATTCAGAGGGAAAGAGAGTAGTTTAAAATTACCATGTCCCAAAGATGAGAAAGTATGTATAAAATATCTATTTCCAAAATAAAAGTCATGAAATTGGATAAATAAAGCGAAAAAGAAAAGGTCTTCTCTCTTTCAGTGTGTCATCATTGGAACATCATTATTTTATCTATTTTCTCAGACATTACACATACCCTGCCACTATTTTGTACAAAAGTAAATGTACTGTTTTACCCTTCCAAGTCTCCAAGATCAACCGATCTACCCGAGAAGATTCTCGATTGAAGATGGCAGAAATCAACCAATTCTGGTAGTGAAGTGACATGATATAGATTTCACTTAGTCCTCACTAATCAAAGTACGGAATGTCCAAAGTCGATTTTACCATACAAGAGTCTCGAAGTAAGAGTGCAGGAACGAAAAACAAATTCTGGCAAATGGGTGATGTCAATAGATCCAGATTTCAGTTAGTCTGTTCCATAAAGTATAGAAGGTCCCCTCGTACGAGAAAATAAAGCCTCAGCAAAAAACACAGTCTAGTGTCATCTCCGCAATGCTTACGACAACAATTGGTGCTTATTCCAAGTTCCAATGTTTCTTCGGATGTTCCACTTGTGTGTAGACAGTACGATTTGCATAGCTCGAATATCTTAGATGCAATAGAGCAGGTTTTTCATATAGACTCTATTGGGGCTTAGCCCCATTTTACCTTCTTCTTTTCTTTTTGTCTCTCTCCCTTGTACAACTTGATGGGGTCTTCCCATCCTTCCGGTTTTTCTACGCTGTCGCCTTTTCTTAGTTCCAATGGCAAATGTCGAGTGGTCTAAACGAAAGAAGACAACATTTTCTGTTACCTATGTAGACTATTGCCTCCATAACTATGATTCCCCCTCTCTTCTCATTGGGGCTTAGCCCCATGTTATCCTTTTTTTTCTCTCCCTTGTGCGGCTTGATGGGGTCTTCCCATCCTTCGTTTTCCTACGCGGTCGCCTTTCTCTCTTCTCAAGTTTTAAGTTATCTTCCAGTCACCAATAAAGGGGAGATGGATTGACGATAATGTGAAAAGATAAACGAGAGTTTATCGTTTATACAGCAAACTAGAGTTTGATGTTGTTTTGAGAACGAAGAATGACTTTGAAGAGGGCTACACAGATGTAGGCTTCAAATGACGCCCCAACAGTATGAAAGGATGTACTTAATTGTTTTACTTAAGACAAATGAGAGTATTGTCCAATTGTGCTTTTGTGAGTAGGTAGTTTTGGGAAAAGAAAATGAAAAACAGGTAAGTACTTCCCTATGATGTTCAGATGAAGATGAACTAAGGGATAAAAATCATTCAATATGAAATTCTATTGCCTCTTGTTTTGCTTTAATTGGGTAACACAAGGCAAAGCAAAGCAACAAGAAACGTTCTTTTTTGTTTTCTTGTTCTTGTAATTGCAAAGTTTATGCTAGTTAGATGCTTATGTTTAAAGCAACGTACAAACTTAAAATCAGCACAAATTTTATTCTTTTCCAATGATTGAGTTCTATTTGGTCATTTCTCTGTGTATGATTATGAAAATAAATCTAGGGAAAATTTCAGAAATACCCTTTTAAAAAATTAAAATTTAAAACACCTCTCTCGTAGGGGTTCTACAAAGTCAGTGTCAAGGTGCAAGCATCTTAAGTAATAAGACACTATTTCTAAGAGAAAAAGAGCCAAACCAAAAAACCTTCAACTTCTCAACATGTCAAAAAAAAAAGGAATTACAATTGGAATGACCTCCGAATCAATGGAGGAATTTTGCAAACACGGGAAGAAATTTGTTATCACTTTGAGTTTTGAAACTCAAATAATTATAGCTGACTCAAAATGATTCATAGCTGCTTGCTGCCAAGCAAGTTTCACCTGCTCTTACATGCATCTTTAAAAAATGGTATGCCAAGCTGTGCAATCAAGAGATTGTAAGCTACACATTCTTGTGGTGGAGATGAGCATTTATACAAGTGGTGTGCTTCTTCCGCATTGATAGCCAAAACCATTCGCAGCAGCCTTGGAAATACTCCTTGTTATACACCTTGGGAGATTTTTGGTTTGGTTTTTTTTCTCTTAGAAATGGTTTCTTATTACTAATGATGCTTGCACCTAATTTCCACAGCATTCTTGTGGTGGAGTTGAGCATTTAGACAACAGGTATGCTTCTTCTGCATATTAGCCAGAATCAAGCCTATTGGAAATACTCATTGGTTTACACTACGGAAGATTTTTAGTATGGCTCTTTTTCTCTTAGAAATGGTGTCTTATTATTGACTGTGTTTGCACCTGACTTTGTGGAAACCCTATAAGGGTATTTTTGCGAACTTGAAAATTAGAGGAGTATTTTTTTCATTTTGATAAATTATAGAGATATTTCTGAAATTTTCCCTCGAATTTATTTGCAAAACTAAAGTTAAATGAAAAGGAGAAGATGTGTCAATTTGAGAACAAGTCTATGTATTAAAAAATGCTAATATTCATTTAAATGAGCTACAAGATGTAAGAAAATTTCTATAATAGTACACTTTCATTATTAATTTTATTAGAAGAATATACATAACCATATAATAATATTCTCTAATATATTATAAGACCTTATGTTATATCATGCTATGAATTCAAATATACAATCATTTACAACATAGTTTAAATTAACAAATGGTCAAAATCATATATACATGAAAATAATATAAAATAATTTTAAACATATATTAAAAAACTTAAAAGACCTTATTATGGAGTAAGTTGAGATAATATATATTAAAATTAAGGAAATACCTTTTTTATAATTGAAATAACTAATTACTTGTTTAAATTATTCAAGTTTTAAATGAAATAGTATTCTCATTTCAAAATATATTGGAAATATTGAAATTTGGATTGAAGATACAAGCTCTGCACTCATCCTTCTAAATTATAACATCATCCATTAAGACATATGTTCCAACTAGTCATAGGAAAATATCTAAGTTACTTACTCTTTATGAACCAATTTTGATCACCTCTTGACTAATTTTCTCCTTAATAGTCATTCGTAATAAAAACGAACTCAGTCAATTTTTCCTAGTTATAAACTAATAACTAGTTTTTGTAAACACATTATGTAGAAAAGTACCCATTAAATTTGTCTTTTTGGATAACGTTTCAGATATTAGTAACCTTTTTTGAATAAGTAGTGGATACCATACCATCAAAGTTAAAGATAATCTAAAAATTATTATTTATAACAACTAAAAATCAAAAATTCAATTACATGCATGGTCTACAAATTTTATATATTGTGGAATAAGAGAATGCCTAAAAGATTTCAAAAAATAACTTTTATCCAAATCAAATTATACATATAATGCACATAAAGCATAGAAAACTACTAGCCTAATCTAAGAATCTATCTCCATCATTATAATCTCAACAAGGTCATCACTGAACCTGTAGGGAAACGTGTTTTCTAAGTTTGCGCGAAAACGAACGTTCATCGTAAACTTCATCGTATTGAAGACTGTTTGAGTAAGCAGGAACTGACAAAATTGGCAAAATTCATCGTATTGCTGTTGGTGTCAACTCTATTGAGGACTGTTTGAGGAATGTTTGTTTGCATTCATCTGTAATCGAGGTCACCATGTAGAAGAAGAGACGTAAGAAAGAGGATCATCGGGAATATTTTGGGCCCGTGTTTGAAGAAGGTGAGATCAAGGCGGAACGTACAAAGTGCAATTTGAAACGTACAACGAGCCGAATGATGTAATGATCAATTACTTTTTAGAGAAACGAAAGTAGATAGTTCTGACTTTTAGAAATTTAGTGCTGTCAGTAGTGCTCAACGTTTCCTTTCATATGGACTGCTTTAGAACGCATTATTAAACGTCTTAAAACGTTCTATTCAAAACGAACGTTTCAATAATACCCCACAGAGGAAATGTGCAGCATTACTAGTGTGCATTCAGCTAGGAGTAAAAGTGATCTTAATGAATCAAACAGACAATCCACAATCATATAATTTAGGCATCCCCGTAAGGACATCTAATTCACCAGAGAGTAAAAGTATCTTTCAGGGATCCAACAGAAGATTCCCAACATCAAATAATTTACTTGCCTGCTGAAGGGCATCTAACAACTGAGGGTGAAAGAGATATTCAAGGATCAAAAGACAATACACCATCATACATTAACCTTCATAAGGGCATTTGCTTTGATCGAGTATAAGCAAAATCATCGTGTGAGTTTTCCTTTTACGAAGACAACCAGTTTCTTTCCAGACTACGCCATAGGCCTTCAGTTTACGTCGTATCATCTGAAGTATTCCTTTGCAGTCTAGGTAATTGCTTCTAACCCATGTTTAGTGACAGGTCATGCAAGGATGATGTGCTTAAGACAGTTCAGATTTCAGGTGTTCGATGCACAAAAACCATGTCGTGTCTGAGGTTCTCATGTACGGTACTCCCTTAGTCTCGGTCCCGTATTAGGTGGCCCAAGCTTGAGTTTCGAGTTTTCCCTCATTGTCATAAACTCTCAAGTGAAGGGGGGTCAATATCTGATCCACCATTGACTTTATCCATCTTCTCGTATCGGTAGAGGACTGGAAAACATCAGGCAGTCTATGTAGCAGTGCTTTAAACTATTAACACAATTAACTGTTCATGTTCTGAGAGCACAGTGAACCTAATATCTACTGGCGGGCCCCATAGGCAACGTAAAAGGGGACGGAGGGAGTATCTTGTTCGCTCCCAGGTTTTGACATTAAGATTCAAGGAGTTACGATGAGTACAGGAGGTTCATTTCTTAATGATGAAATTGAAACTTGATTACTCATCTAACAATGTGAGGAGATCGGAACAGTGCTTCAGCAATTTCGTTAAGTGCGGGTTATTTCTTGGTGGATTAGGGTATTTTATCTTACTGATTCATAGCCTTCGCCCGTGGGAGAGCAAAGGATTTCAGCTTGTTTCATTCCACGCTGTCCGATCTTGACAGAATCAGACTTTCCTCCCCTTTCACGATACTCTTTTAAGTGGTGGCAACTTAGAACCCGCATTATCTCAAGCAATCCTACATCAGCCAAACACCAGAGTTTATTAAGACACACTCCAAACGAGTTATTACTCTTCAGAAGATGCGCGATCATACCAAGCACGAGAGCAGAACTCAGATTCCAAAACTGCACGAGATTTCTTTTAAGATATGATATTCTCTCCGTCGAAACACAAACCATGACCAAAATAAAGACTCGTAAAGACAAGAATGTCGCCAATAAAGTGTGAAGTGTGCAAATAGTCGAATCAGAGTTTTCCATTAGTAGGCAAAGCTTGTCGACAGGGGAGCGAGGCGATGTCCTAGATCCTCGTATATTGGTCGCTTCTATCAAGTTGAGAGACCACTTACAAGCCCCAAAGTTATATGCTACAACTTTAAGAACTTACAATGTAACGATCTGCAAACATGTCAACTGTTGCTGAGACGAGCAAACAGAAAGTATGGGCAACTGTTTCTAGAATGGAGTATCTCTCTAACCTCAAATAAAACTTCACTTGGTGTCGTTTCTCACAAGAGAAGGATGCTGGACAAAGAAACACTGCTGAAAAAAAGAGGGCCGTTGATTTAACTACTAGAATGTCAAGAGGCTTTTATGTGATTGCTGTGGGAAGAAGAACCATCCGAAGGCCCATAACTTGAATAGGAAGAGTTGCCCTCCCATATGTAGATGTTCCGTCCAAGATGCACATCCCCTTGATCCATTTGGAGATAACCCCGGCTCGTTAAAGCTGCCACTAGAACAAATCTATTGTTGTAGCAGATGTTTCCGAACAAGCTACAGTTTGCTACATCTAACTATCTTCCTGCATTTGGAAACAGTACTCACGTTGACATAACTGTGCAGTTTGGCAATCGTGCAAATACAAACGCAGGGAGCCTATCTATCAACCCAAACTTACTTCCTTCTTGGTCCTCTTGGTTTTGATTTTGCAGCAGCGGCCTGCAGCAAATTGAAAGCATCCAAACATCATTGTTATGTCTCTTAGCACACCAGGCATCAGATTATAACATCCCCACCGGGCTAGACAAAAGTGCCTTCACTTACCTTAGGTCTTCCACTAACTTCCCTCGGAAGAAATATCGGACAAAGACTTGACACATTTTTAGACACAAGAAAGATCGAAAATATAATGAGCCTGCCTCCAGTGAATAACGCGACCATCAGTCCGATGTACAGGTAAAAGAAAACAGCCTGACGTTTGGGCTTTTGCTGTAATCTAGGGAGACAAATTCCACATTGTTGAAGCATAACCTAGGACCCATTGATTATCCGTTCTATGGAAAATCACCTGTCAGATATCGTTTAATATTTTCCCTTCCATTCTGTTAGAATACCAAGGAAACTGAGCACAGAATTTTCATACAACGCAAGGAAACCCCCAGGGTGGCTTTTCACATTGAGGCCGGTCCAAATGAGTATCGGTACTGTACAAGTGTCACTTTTAAATCGAAGAAGCAAGAGTGAAGTTTACATAAAGAGCTGCAGGCCCCTCCTTGCCGGAAAAACTCAGTACCCATCTATCTGATTCCCCAAGAGGTATCAGAGCATACATCACGAAGTCTTTCTTCCTCATTCTGAAGACTTGCATACACAACTATATACAAGCAAAGTGTCTCAGCTCAAGACAGAATTCTTGCTCATTTACTAAACAAATTTGTACTAGAGAAACTTGGACCACTTACTCCTCCTCCTGTTGTGGAGCCCATGCCAAACAAAGGTGCTGAAGTGGCAGGAGCAGTTGTTCCTGCAGTAGCAAAGTATCATGTTCCTTGTCAGACATAGAGATACAACAATAAAAAATATATATCACATGTACCTTGGTCAGTTTTCTGAGACACTACAATATGTGATCCAATAGAGAAGTTGATTGGTGCATGATGATTTATGCTCAACTGCAAAAAACCCCTCGAATTGCTTAGAGGACTTGGAACCTCAAACTGGATAAAGCCTTGACGCTAGCGAGGACATTGATCAATGCAACTCTACCAGAGAGTGACCATTAGAGCGACAAATATAAGAAATGCTGGAGTTGCTGGAGTTGCTGGACTACCAAATAAACTGGAGGAGGCGGGGGCCGAGGCTCCAAAGAGGCCACCCGATGGTGCTCCAAACAAACCAGTAGATGTGGCCGGGGCTGCACCAAACAAACTACCTGCAGGTGCACTTGCTGCAGGGGTTGAAGCTGCAGCTCAGACGACAACAAAGAATCAGATGTTGGCCTCTTGTTACCTCATAAGAGGGATAACCACGGCTCAAGGCAATTGTGCTTAACTACAAGTTTAAAACAGGCCCTAATGAAAGGAGAACCAAGAACCTTACAGGCTGTGCTACAAATGCAATATTAGATATAGTAGAAGCAACGAATCGAGTAAACAAGGAAACAAAAACCAGATTTAAGCTCTTCACAAGGTGCGGCTAATCACCTTCATAACCATATATACACTTATAATCCAGAGAGAGAGTTTAAAAAAATGAGGATTTCAGGAGGGAAGAGTGAAAGCACCAAATTGAACCCAAGTTTCTCCCTAAAATAAAGTTGAAAACAAACCTCCAAACAAAGAAGGTGAACTGCTAGCAGCAGGCGTGGATGCTCCAAACAAAGAAAATGAACCGAAAGGGGACGAAGCAGCAGGCGTGGATGGTGTAAACTGGGCAGGTGCTGCAGGGAGGGCATTTGAAGGTCCTTGTGCACCAAAGAAAGATGGTGCAGGTGCAGAAGACTGAACAGAGAAAGGCGTACTCTGTGCAGGAGACCCAGTAGGAAAAGATGGCATCGACGGTGTACTGAAATTAGGTCCAGGCGTTTGCTGCGTAGGTGCCAGCATCGGAGCATTGAGAGTAGGGTGAACCCTCTTGGCCGCAATTTCACGTTTTGCGACTTCTCGTCTATCAGCCTCAAGAAAAGGATCTCTATCGTCTCCTCTACGACGACGGTCTGCAAGATAAGCGACCCTCATTGCCTCGACCTTCTGGTGCAGTGCCTCCATCTGTGCAACAATAAACATCCCGGTATTGCCCCACAGTTTAATAACATGGATAGTCGCTTTAAACTTGAGAAAGAATTATTACACTATGTTACTCAGTTCTTTTCCTTTCTGGTTGAGGTATTTGAGAGAAACTTGCTTCTTGTAAGGTCACTCCACTCAAATATTACACCAAGCAGCTGACACCGTTATCACTTATAATTAGCACCCGTCGTTGTAAGCATCAGCCACATGGTATAAATTCGTTGAGTTTGTACATATCTCCACCGTAGTAAGAGAGGGAAATAATCTCTTAAAATTCTTGCTGAAATGAATTTGTTAGTGTCTGATGGCTGCACCACATTGCCTGGTTCCAACAGGATTGATGGTCTAAATCGTCAACGAGGAAAAATCTGTTGATTGAAATATTACGTCTTTAAGGTGTACCTTATGCACTATGGATGCAAAGTAGAGTAGTTTTGGCCGAATTACCAACTAGAACTACTCTTCCCATTGCCACATAAGAAAGTGCCACTTTGATCTACACAGCAGTAGGCATTTACCTCTGCAGCTACGTGGATGAAAAAGTCGTGTACATTGCTCATTACGGTAGGTAAAGACTGCAGTAGACACAACTCCGAGTTGGAACTTCCATTTTCACCAGAGTTGCTATCTTGCAGAAGTCGTTCCAGCTCCTCCACTCTTTGACGATACTCTGCCAACTGGGACTCGAACCGAGCTACCGTTTGCAACAGAAACGGGGAAGGTTTTGTTGGTATACCACTGTAAAAGTCTGCAGGACCAGTCGATGGAGTAGGCTGTGGAGGGACAGGGGTTGCTGAAGGAAAGCTTAGGGCCGATGTACTCGGAGGATTGGGACCAACCGTATGAGCTGGAATTAGTGCTCTCGAGGCGTGCTGAGCCAGTGTCATAAACGACCGTACTGCAACCTCGGTATTGCGCATTAAAAGTTTAACAGTTTGCACCTGTTCGTCCAAGGCGCGTTGCTCCCTCGATATACAAGCACCTACACTTCCGAGTTCCTGCGACACTTCAAGCCCCACAACATCTTGAAGAGTCCAACTCCTAACAACCGTAAGCAAGGAGATTTGTTGAGGTTACAGTCACAAATATCATGCTTCAAGTTTTTAACAAGTCCCGACCCATGACCTGTCAGAGTCAAAGTAGAGGTTTAGGACGAGTATACCTGACAAATCCGCTGGCTTTCATTCTCAAATCCCTTCTGTAGTGCTGATGAATCATAGAGACGTTGACACTGATCCAATCGCCGACTTTCTTCTCGATACTCCAACACCTTTTCTCTGTCCGAATTGTTGTGAACGTTATTTTAATGCTTCGCAAAGTACTTTCAACTCTTACAAAGAAGATCATAAACCCTAAACCTCCGAGTCAAGTGGTCTTTCAGCAAATCAAGGTAAGGCCCACTCGCAGTTTTGGAACCTTCCTATATTTCTCAAGAAATCAACTGCATTACTGACAGATAAAAATCATAACCAAGCCTACTCTATCATGTAGAAAGACTCTGAGACTGAAGGACAAACCAGAGGACTTCGAGCACAGAGGACTAAAACAAATATGAAAAGCAAATCATTCCACAGACGCAATCAGAATCGGCCACTCGAAATAATCAACTCCGCGAAGCAATGCACATAATTAACATTTCAAATACTGAAATCGAGACCTACTCAATAGCCAGGAGCACATTCTTGGAGTCGTCATGAATGTCAGACCACTTGGCCTGATAAGACAGTGGACTCCGGTCTACGCTCAGCAGATGAATATGAGGCGAATTGCCAGCCACGAGTTGGTTTGATATCTGCTGCTGCTGTTGTTGCTGCTGCGGTGTTTGAAACGTCGAGAACGAGAACGGCGAGTTTGCCGGTGAGGGCATCATCGCATCAGCTCAATCTGTAAATCCCATGAGCTTTCTTAAGCGAACCCGAGCTTATCCCCGGATTGCTCATCGTCCCGCCCCATTTCACCGTCGGCTGCCTTGCACAATTCGTTCAGTCATCTCGTGCTGCTTCGGCAAAGGCTGCACACTCTAAAGTCTTCAAACAAAGAGCCCGCGCAGCGCATGTAAATCTCCCCGAAATTTGCACGTAAATTCCGAAAAACTCCTGTAAAGTCCCGTAAATTAAAATGCTGGATCTCATACTGATGCAGCTCAACCACGACGTCACTTGCCACACGAACCTCGTAAACCTCGTTCTTACCACGTCACGCTTGTAGAGCGTATTCTTCCATGTCAGCATCACATCTTGGAAAGACGCGGCCAAAATAGGTTGTGGTGTGACATGGCTACTTCTGGTTCTCCTTGGTGCAAAGAATTCCACGTGTGAAAATGACTCAAATTGCTCAGAGGTTTAGAAAAGGCTTATCCAACTGAAGCGGAAGGATAGACAAAACCGACGAGAGAAAGGCAGGGGAGGGTGCTGTGGAAGCAGACAACATTAAGAAATTATCGAAGGAAGCTCCACGAGAAGAGCTGAGGAAATGGCGATGGCAATGGCAGCGGCAGTGGCTGGAGTGGGAGCAGTCCGAGTGACAATTGCATCCGCAGTGCCAGCTGTGCGCAGCACAAGGGGAGTTTCACACCTCTGCTCGTCTTTCACTGGCCTGTCGGTGAGGAGCTGGAAAAAGACGCAGAATGCAGCGGAGTTGAGCTTGTCTGTTGAATCTTCTTCGGCTGCCGTCAAGCGCCCGGTTGGATTCCCTGTGGCCAAGATGAAAACTCACAAGGTGCGTAATTGTGTCTGTCCGGAAGTGAACTTGAAGCAGAAATCTGGGAACTATGATTCTGCTCTTCGCTTTCAGATTTCTGAACTGCGTCGCATGCCCAATCCAGGAGTTACCCTTATGTTTTAGGTTTCTCGCAGCGTTCTCTGTTACAAGGTGATGGATATACGAGCTTGTTGAAGTATGCGGTGTTCCGAGTTGGGATGCAGTTCCCGGGAAATTGCTTGTGAAGTCATTTGGCTTGAATGTGGATGCTATTATCTTGTTGTTCATTGCGGCTCTGTTGCGGTGAGCGAATGTTGTTGTGGTTCTATTCAGCTAAAGACACACCCCTGAAATCGCGAAACGAAATTTTCCTCAGGCCGCTGCCAAGCGCTTCAGAGTCACAGGCAGTGGAAAGATTGTGAGAAGGCAAGCGAGAAGAGCTCATTTGTTGAGCAAGAAGACTACCTCAAGAAAGAACCGGTTGGCTGGAAGGGTATGAACTTCTTCTGTTCAACGGTCATTTTTGTATGATTTTCTAGAACATGAAAACATAGTGTAGTGTAATGGTGTGGATGCCCTATCACTTTTCACCTATCCAGGACCCTTGATGTACTTCATCACTGAGGGGGTTCAAGCAATGACGAATCGGCAACTTCATGTACATCTGCAACCAATACTCCTCCACCCCGAACCTCGGTCTTTTCTACACAGGAATCATTTTTGAGGGTTTGACATTGCCCATCGAATTGACATGGTTTCCCTACGACCTGCTGTACTTCGAAGCAAATCTTGATTCGAACTTCCTCTAATTTGGTTTCTGGTCATGTGCAGGTACAAGTCAACAGAAGTGATTACGATAACGTAATCGGAGCCTTGCCTTACCTTAAAGTTAAAAGAAATGTCTAAATGGCGTTAGATAGGAAATTTGCCAGCTTCTTAGTTAAATATAAAATGTAGGTGGCATTCTTCTTCACTTTCCATTTTGAATATTAGGAGTCTCAGGCTCGGGGTGTTCGCCGTAACTGATTATTTTTTCCAGTTGCATTGAGTCAAGTGTAACTTCAAATTCATTGACGGTTTGCCCCTTTCACGTTCATGCCCTTGAAGGGGATCAGGAATGGCATTCCGCATGCATAAGTATCTTCAGCGGTACAGTAGATCCAGAAGTCGCGGACTTGCCAAACTGTTTTTGTTCTCTCGACGTTCGTGAATCGCTCTTTCCTAAAGTATACTTGTTGGCGTAAGAGCTTGGATTCGTCGGAATACAAGGTTGTCTGTTTCTGTTTCTAGGGCAGTCGTTAGATGGACGTTTGAAATCAGTCGTTTTAGGTTGTGCATATTCGACGAGTCCCTCTTTACGGACGATTGGATTAGTTGCCTTGGGTCATAAACTTACTTAAAACAGTTCTCTTTCACAGTTTGCAGATGCACAAAATGCTTTTCAAGACATGTGTCAGGTACCGTGAACTACAGACTTGAACAGATGCCGATACTACAGTGCATATGAAGTATACATGTTTCATATAGCCTGTGAAACCTTTTACCGAAGGATAGTCAGTCATGATGAACGCTATTGGATTCCCAGATTTGCACCGTATAATATCCTTGGAGTGTTTCAGAGCTACATGAACCAGTAGTTGGCTAAACACGTCATGTCCGTGCATCTGCGGGTGGCATACGGTTGACTTCGTAAGAGAGTTCTGGTTTCCAGGAGAGACCAGTCTCAGGAGTCAACTTGGCAAACATAGGTGTCGCGCAGGGGGGCAGTGGCCATCTTAAGTGTGGCACATGACTTCCGCTGTAGATCTTTTTCCCGATTTCTTGTATTGCTCTATGTGTTTGTGGGTAGCTGAGACTTTCATCCTTATTTTCAGATATCATTATGGATCCAAGCAAGATGCAAGTTTACTTCACATGGAACCTCCTAAATTGATGGAAACTTTTGAAATCATAGAGAAGAACGGTCGAACTGTTTCTGAGATAAGGTATCTGGATCTGTTATGAAGTGCTGAATTGTTTATCAGATATTGTTGTACCATCCACACACCTCTATCGAGAAAGATACCCGAACTTGAATCCACCAGAAGGACCTAGAAATCAATCCTGAAACCCTCACACCACAACATAACACTAGCCTCATGCTCAAGTTTCTCTCTAGTGGATGAGTTGTAATAGTGAATTCTAACCTCACCCTTTTGAGCAAAGAGAACAGACCCTATATTAGTTTCAGGTAAAACTGCTCTTTAAACATTTGAGAACTGTTTTTGCAGCACGAGGTGAAACTCGTTTATATGTGATTACTCGAGAACTTAGAATTCGGACTTTGACTCCTAACTTTTCTACACAAACTCTGCAAGCAGGGATAAATTCCAGTAGCCAAAAGACTGATCTTATTTCGCAAACCATGGGTTGAGCCTGGTCAAAGTTCTGGAACAACCACTCTAACCCACTTCAACTTTCCAAAATTAGGTGCAATTACTCGAGAACGTAGAATTTGGACTTTGAGTCCTAACTTTTCTATACAAACTCCGCAAGCAGGGATAGATTCCAATAGCCAAAAGACTAATCTTATTGCGGAAACCATTTGTTGAGCCTGGTCAAAGTTCTGGAACAACCACTCTAACGCACTTCAACTTTCCAAAATTAGCTGCAGTGGGCTAACCTGATTCAATCTACGACACTAGAAGACATGGAGTTTAATATGATTCTCTATGTAACTGAGTGTATATTTTATTATGGTGTGAAAGACTGTGTATTCCTTTGGTTGTCCTATTCTTCTACTTAAGAGTGTTACAATTGAGTCTTCCTTGTCTAGCCATATTTTCTAGTCACTGTAGAATATTATATCTCGATGGTCCCATGGTTCAAATCGAGTTAGGTCTGATAATAGCACAAAATAATAAAGTTCAGATTCCTGTACCGTGGTAGTGAACGCTAAAAGATAGCGTTCGGTTGTGTGACACAATTAAACCACATGAGTTTCCCTGCGATTCATATCAAAGTGCTAATCGGAACTTCCGAACTGAAATGGCGTTATTATGAGCTTGTCTTCTTAGTCCACTTAACCTTGAACAGGCTACCATTGGACTTAATTATGCTGATGTTACGTGGTTCTGCAAATCATGTCCATTGGCACATAAGAAAACGATTGGTTCGGATACTTGTGCATACCTGGGGTCACTCACCCCTTAATTGCGCTGGAAGCACGATTATTAACACTTTTTAAGCTGCAGATTGTGTCATCAACCGGTCTTTCCTTTCTTCTGAAGTATGGAATCATTACATTGAAACTTTTTAGCTTTATGCTACATCATGCTTCACCCTTTCCTTCCCTCTTCAGACTGCATATCTGTATCCATTTTGGATAACAGAGGAGTACTTCATGATCCTCTTTTATCCATATCTTTGTACCATAATCGAGTACCCCAGCAATCAAGGAATGCTCTAGTTCGTTCAGATCACAGATCTGAACTCTCGTTGATGTCTAACTCCTCTCTCATTTCTAATCTACTATTCACACGAGAGAAGCTCTATCTTGCGTTATCCGCTGTGAAACAGCCTCTCCTCACAGTGAGCAAAGGTCGCTCCCAGGTCTGGTTAGTTGCACTCTTCAGTGCGTGTTCCCCTTTCACTCCAGTCGATTCAAGCGCCATGGCAAATTTGTATGCACTCTAACCAAGTATATATCTATGGAAGCCTCTTACTACACATCATCTTTCATCCAATTCGTGTTGAAGGGACCTTACCAATCAATTTAGAAACTGCGGAGATGTTCTCCGGTCCCAATAAAGCAGGGGATGCAGTTCGTGGAGATTGTTGATCAGTTGGTTATCCTGTGTTGACCCTAGAACCTGAACACCAATTCCGGTCATTTCCTTGTAACCGGTAAACCCATCGACCATCATGTTAGTCAATCTCCTTGTATTGACTTGTCAATATTCAATATTGATAACGTACACTTTTTGCAATCAAATATCCTTCTATCGTCAGTTCTCTGACTCTCATTAAAGGTCTCTTGTGCTTCGCTCCTTTGGCTCCCATTGGCAGATCCGTGGTTCTTCCGTTCATACGTTCATATAGGATCACGCGGGGAAGCGGTCACAGCGTGAGTGTCTCGTGCCTGTCAATCCTAGAAGGTCGACTCTAAGGATCATGACTGTTTCTTAAATGAAAAGGTCGAATATCGTTCAGTTTTACAGCATCAGATGCTCTCATACACCAAAGGTCAAGAGGATGCCGGTGGGCCTGCTGTCAAAATGTGACCCAAGCTCAACGAATCAAGTTATCTCGAGTTCTCACAAAAGAACAGGTACGGATGAGTCGGGATAAGGATGTACTTCTTCACCCACAAGTCATCTGAGTGGGTATGACTCGCAAAGGTATCAACACGGTTCGCTGTTATACGGAGCCCGCTCCAAGCGTTCACTTCGTTCCTGCAAAGGTGATGGTCATCATACGTTCTCGAATCAGCATCTCCGCACCTTTCGTTCCCAGATAGTGGAGACATAGTGGAGGAGTCTTCGTCTGAAGACTGTGTGTACCGATGTGCCACCAGGCGCAAGAAGTGGGCTTGCTCCGCTTCAGGTGCTCTTGACATAAATTTCTAAAAAGTAGAGCATAAAGTTGGTGGGTTAGTGTCCTTTTCGAGCTAGCTATGGTTTCCAGAATTTCACCCTCTGAGTTTTTACAAGTTAAGGTGCTAACTGTGGTTTGAAAGGATTGTGTGTGTGGATTTGAAAGGTCTCTTGAGTTTTCATTAACCTCCAAACAGGGATTTAGTTTTGCTTCAGAAAATCTTACCATCTTAATGAAGAATCATTTAATGTCTTTATTCCGTTCATCCACTATTTCCACTGTTCAATCTTCGAAGCTTTATTTATGGTTGATTTATATATAAGCCAAAATTTCACTCTGCAGTTTTTTACAAGTAAAAGTGTATGGTTGAATTGATATGTGTGTTCCAAATTTTAGGATGTGCGCGAAGGAATCTTTTATTATAGTCTGCCTATTGTCATTCTTCTTCTTCTCTTCACATGGTTGAAGGACGATTAAGATTCAAAGTTTAGAATTTTAAATGCTACTTTTAATTTAAATAATCATCCTGAAAACTAGAAATAAAATAGAACATAAAAAATATTTGCAAACATGGATAATTTATGGAAGACCCAAAATTTATAGGTAGAAGAATACTTTTCATGCATGAATTATATGTTGTAGTGTAATGTAGACACAACAATATGTCTTATCAATACACGAAGATAACCTACCTTACATGAAAGTAAGAAGAAATGAAATAAGACTTTAAATTCTCATATATTAAAGAAAAGAGTAGAATAAAATATTGAGTTTTAGCTTCAAACATTAGGTAAGAATTCAGGAGGGGGACAAGGGGTATCAAAAATTAATGATATTAGGATCAAAGAATGTACATCAAACTCCATATGACTCTAGATATTATGTAAAGAATACTCTAGTCCTCAAGTAAAGGTTAATTTGGGTCTCAAGCAGTATTAACTTGAGGGCTTACTTAATTTCACTTCATTTAAAATAGACTTTGTATGAAATAGAAGGCTTTTGTCCTACAACTATATCCTTAGTCTTGAACTCCGTTTGAGGTTGATTTCTTCTTGGGGATAAGTAAAAATATAGTCAAGAGTATAAGGAAACATTAAGTTCTCTTCTTTAGATGAAGATTGCCCATAATGATGAGGAATAAGCAATCTGATTTTGAAGAATCAAAACCCATTGCTCTAAACAGGAAAAAATGAATTACTTTATTCTTGTTAACTCTTTTTATGGATTTGAGATTCTTTCTTATTGATTCAAAGAAAAATATCAGAAATATAATACTTATAAAGTTTGCAAACTTGTGTGATATTTGAAATGAAATAAAGAGAAAAATATTCTCTTCCCCCTCATTCTAAGCATATTTGGATTTCTCTGTATTCTACATGTATCTTGATATCTAGGTCTACAAATTACTCCTACCATCCATTTTTTGTTTTCTCATGTATTATTTTGGTCTAGTTCAAAGAGTGGGAAATTGAAATGTCTATCAACATTAAATATAAAAATGTTATAAATATCAAATAATCAAACTGATTACAAATTTTTTATAGAGAGAAATAGGTAATATAACCAAGAGAAAAGCTTCTTCTTCACAAATCTAATTGCTATAAAGCCATTGATAGTTGAACTTCTTGAATGTATTTTTAATACATGGACTTGCTTGTTATATAAATAGCTTATAGCCATTCGAGAATGTACTTGACTATATTAAAAGAAGAGATGATATTCAGAAAAATATTTCAGATATTTATATTTCAAATTTAAGAATATATTTAGAAAATAATAATATCCTTTATCTACACATATATATATATATATATATATATATATATATATATAAGAGGGTATAATTAATAAAATCCATCAGTTGTCAAAGAAGAATCATATCTTTATACGGATCTTATAAAAGAAGTAGTGGTTCAATAACAGCTGAGGATGATAGAAACTTATAGATGATTTTTATTATATGGTAGTATATAAATTTGAAGGTTCTAATGCAACCTGTACTTTGACTCCAAGAAAAGGAGTGCATAATGACGGTAATAAAAGTAGTTTAGTGTTTTAGGATAATCTTAAGAGTAAAACTGATTATTTTTATGATTGTTTAGAGAAGCATCATATGATAGAAATATGAAAGTAGTTCAAATTTTTTTTATCTATGTACGGAGTAAAATTGATTTATTTTATAAAGTACATGATTTTACATTGATTGTATAAATTCTAAATTTAGGAAGTTCATGTTGCTTGTTATAAGAAAATATGCTTTACGTTTAGACTTAAATGTGTAAAACTTTTCTTTTTGTGCAATTGTCTTTGCTATTGTTTTTGTTACTTGATATTAGATATATATAATGTATAGATGTTAAGAATTGTGCTTTTTAAAAAAAGTTTTCAAGCATGTAATGTGTCTAGGTTTCTCCATACAACCCCTTTTTTTTATTCTCTTTACAAATTACACTCTAAAGAAGACTTTAAGACATATGCTTGTTATTAACTTTCAAAAATATTCATAATATGCTAAGAGAAGAAAACATAATTTTATGAGGGGCATTTGAGTTATGAAGGTTTGATAGGGTTTGAAGGTTTAAGTGGGTTTAGAGATAACAAATTAAATGATTGTTCTTAGAAATATTAATTTGCTGATTTCAGGTTAATGGTTTAAATGTAGTCTACTTTAAATCTTATCTTATCAAATATTTACATACTTTATAATTGGATTTTTAATAAAAAAATTTATGATTTTTTATTTTATAATTATAAAATATTATATTAATTTTTAAATTCACTATTATTTTACTTTTGAATACATGTCTAAATCATTTAATAACCTCTGTCCACCCAATCAAAGAAGAAAATTTGTAATAATGGAATAGTATATATATATAACCTTTTACAAGAAGATATTATGTTATTCAGATTATGGCTATAATTTATACTTATGGAACAATATCCTCAACGTACAAGAAGGTGGATAAAGACAATATAAATAAATAAATGTGTGTATAGCTTCTCCTAAGAGACCATATCAAACAAAGACATAGATTGATCCAAACTGTTATTACAGTAGGTACAGTAGGTACAGGGATGAATAACTTTAACCATATTGTTTTATACACACATATGAGCATGATCGCAGCTTTAAAGGTAAAAAATAATTCCACTAGCTATAAAGAGGGGAAAATGTCCACGAGTAGAGCTTTAGGACATAAGAGCCTTATGAAATCTCGTGGTAAATTGAAATAAAAAGATGGAGAACTTTCAATAAGTTTATTTACAATATTATTTCATCAGTGCGTTGGTTTTCCATTGATTATGTTACTGTACAACAGTGAATAGTGTAGGAATTCATTGACTAGACTGGTTAAACCTACCAATATAAAATATAGACCAGAACTATCATTATCAGTTGACTATCTATGAGAGAAAATTTAAAAAACAGCAAAACAAGGTCAAAGTTGAAAAATATAATGAATGGCCTAGACATAAATAAGAGTACACAACTAAAAAATGGTCCATATGAAATAGGTAATGAAATAACCTAGCTAACCTCTGTCGTTGTATAATATAACCTACATCTTTTCATAATAAAATGGTAGAAGTAATATCCACCTACCCTCTTTCCAATTTTATCTCATCCTCTTAGTATTTCCAAAAACCGTACTTGTTACAAAATTTATCATGGTCTCATAAATAAGGTAAACCATTAATTATAAGAAATTCAAGAATTCTGTATAATTACGTCCATATAATACTCAATCGGTAAGGTCCACGTTTAGTGCAATCATTATAATAACAATTGTAGCCACTTATATAAAGATACCCTTATTCTCATGAAAAGTATAGTAATGTTTACTTGATCCTGATACCTAATTAATTCTCTCCACTCTAAATATATATGATTCAAAAACACCAAACATTCACTCATTAAAGAACAGAAGAATTGCGGTAGAAAATTCAAATGGAGATAAAAGAATACAGAATAAATTCTGAATGAATTACATTATACAGAAGAGTTAAAGAACCTCTACCTTTTCGATCTATCAATTGAAAAGTTCGATCTGAAGACCTTTATTTTATAAGCATATCAAGACACCTTTAGAAAGAAGAAGTCTGTCACATGTCTCACATGCCACCTCCTTAACCTGGCAAGATGGGCATACATCAGACATCGCATGCCACATATCATGACATAAGCACAAAATAATTCTCTATTCTTGATAACAAAATACAATAAAATATTACGGACATTATCTACATTATCTATCTTGGTGCACCCCTACATAAGGAACAGACATACAGAGTTGTAAGAGAACCCCTCTGTACAACAATTATTTGTGGAGTAATATTCCGATGGAATGGATTCAGCTAAACAGAGTTGGCATTCATAGATATATAATGTATGGTAGTTTGAACTCCCCATGTGAGACTTTCATGACCTAATAGAGTACTATCCTGCTAGAATGGATTCAGCTTAGCAGAGTTTGCATTTCATGGATAGATAACTTATGGTAGTTCGAACTCCCATGTGAGACTTCATGACCCAATAGAGTACTATCCTGCTAGAATGGATTCAGCTTAGCAGAGTTTGCATTCATGGATAGATAACTTATGGTAGTTTGAACTCCCTATGTAAGAATTTCATGACCCAATAACCTTGGGCACATCGTTAGTAAAGAAAGGCGACCGCGTAAGATAACAAGAAGGATGGGAAGACCCATCAAGCCGTACAAGGAAAAGATACAGAGGGCAACTCGTTAGTTGACTGGTCGTTTCACATAGATGACCATCTACTTTTCCTTGCTGCGAAGAAAGAGGGTAGATGACAGATGATGCTTTATCACACCAGATGGATCCAACATTCGACGTAGCTTCCACTACTAGCACTAGCACATTCTCTCCTGTTAGAATTCTCTCTTGTAATTTCAAATTAGGTGGGTCTTAAATCTAGCTTTAATTCGTAATTGAAGATGTTGTCATGATATTGTAGTGCAGGTATTATATTTGAAAGTATCGCAGGAAACAACTATATCACAAAATTATCTCTAGTGAGTCTAGACAAATTACCCTTAAGTACTAGGAATAATCTTGTGTTGAATCGAATGATTCTATCTATCAGTTTGAGCGAACATAAGAATAATGGAATGGGATGCCGTTTTAACCATCACTATCTAAATACCGCCCGAAAGAACCTCTATTGCAATATTTCGTGTTTTGTTTGAAACGTAAACTCAGTACTCTCGATAGTATCCATAACATCTACTTGCATGACAAATGACAAAATCTTAGATAAAGATTTCAATGATATATTATTGTAATGTACCGTCGTTTGAGTTTACTATCTCCGTGTAAATCTCCTCTTTTCTTTGCAAACTTCATATGGGTTACTCAAGAAATGTACAATTCGTATAGGAGCTGAATAAATTACTACCACTTATGATTGATCTCATAACAAATTTAAAAAACAGACGAAACAAGTCTGCTTTACAATAATGTGCAATTCTAGAATGATATCCAAAAGACACGAGGCTCTTCATGCCATGTCATATATATGTATAATATGTCCGGTCATCTCTTCCTTCTCCTCCATGACGAATGAGCGAGGATACTGTTGGTGCTCTAGTACTGGTTGTAACTTAAAAGACGAGGTGAAATTGCATTTCGGTAGTTAACCACATTTATAGCATCCACATTTCACATAAATTCCAAAGCTACTCTCTCACTTTCACATCAATTCCAAAGCTGACGAGCCATACCTGTGTTATACCTTTGGTAACTTCAGCACTGGGAGCGGACTATCTGCCCACCTATCTGAAAAGCCTTTCACTAATAATAGAAGTCACGATTTGAATACAGGTCCCTTTCTACTTGGGCTTAAAATAGAGACGTTTATAAAACATTTTCACGAGTTGAAATGGGCATGATTTGCTTTTTAACGTACCCAATATTCCTCTGGCTCCAAAGCATTAGACCCATCCAAACAACAATGGCAACGAAGGATATATATACATATAAATATATAAGTAAATCAATAAATCTATATAAAGGGGGTAAAACTAATCATTAGAGTTATATAAAACAACTAAATCGAAGGGGGTAGACACTAATCATTAGAGTTCTATACGGATTGAGGAGGTTTATCATTGTATCTTAAAAAGCCAACGAGATACTGATCTTCTATTGGCTATGAGAAAATTATGAAACAAGAAGTCCGATGATGTCAAAGAGAATCAACTCTCGAGTACCTGAATACATTGGTAACCACCATGACGTACTTTGCAATTGCTTGAGAGAAAAGCTAAAGGTACAGGTAGTAGCACCGTCTTTTTTTATGTTGTATATGGAGTGTGCCTGGCATAGGTATAGGGCAGTGACAACACCTTTTTTGCAACGAAAAAGCATATGGGTACCGATAAACTGATGCACGCAAGAAGTTAGAACCAGGCCAAGGGCCGTGTCTTATTCATTTATAAGTATTATAAATGAATTAGGGCCTGCTTTTGCAAGTATAATGCTGTCCTAAGTGTCATCACCAAATACCACTTATCTCCTTTTGCACACCATTTCGGCTCCAACTTGTTGTTTTGATACAAATGAAAATAACAAGCAATGGAGGAACGGTTCAGATTTCTTACTTGTTTTTGAAATCTTTTTTTTTTTAATCATATTACCTAATTGAGAGTGTTTATGGATAAGTTAGATGTCTATGAATGAACCTCACATGTATCTTTCATCCAAATCTCATTACTTTGGCTTTATGACAATAATGCTCATTGTCAAATTAGATCCGTAGAGTCGATGAATTATCGTTCGAGGAGCATAAACTGTCGGCACTGGTTGATCAAGCCTCTTACAAAAGATATAAAACGAAATCAAGCACACCAAGGTTAACAAAGTCGATGGAAAAAGCACCTGTGAATCCAAGATAGATAATCAGAAGTTCAAAAGAACAAAAAACGAGATAAAATTGACAACTGACTTATCCCTTTTAAGTTTGAGAATAGTGTATAAATAAATACTGCATGCTCTCCTCAACAACGTCTCCCTTTTTACCTGTCGCGAAGCTTCCTAATACTAAATTTTATAAACAAGAAGCCTCCCTCAGTATCATACGTGTAATTTTTCGAGAGATGATCTAGAGAAAAAGAATTGAAATCTTCTAAAATAAAACGAAATAGAAAAGAGAATAAAGAAAAGAATAGGATATCTCAATCTCCTTCGACGCAAATTCAGTGTGGATGGATGGATGGATGGATGGGCCGTATAGAGCTCTACTAAAAACGCCAATGTTTCCAGCAACTTTCCAGACTTAGATAACCGCCTAGGCCCCATCCAACGGCCCAGATTCGCACCAGTCCAAGAGATTCCGGTTACTCGATTGTCAAAAAGGTGGGGGAACACCTATCCCCACAACGCGTTGTACAGTACTTCAGACGCGGAAGGATGAAGTGTTTGATGGAAACCGTTGATATTTGATCTAACGGTCGGCCGGCCCCAGTGGTGGATGCCGTCAAGGAAAGCTCGGTTGCGAGGAGACTACAACATACCAGGTAAAGAACTATTATCCAGCCTGGTGGACACATAGTAAACTATGCATCATATGCATCAGCGTCCGTCGATTCCTAGATCTGACAGTTGACCTGGAAGATTCGTCTGTAGATACCGGACGCCAAAAGCTCACCACGCATGGTCCAGGAAAGTGTGTCTCTGGTCGGGCACGCGTCCAGTGTGTTGTAGTGTAGACCATCACCAGTTACTACGTTCGCGATGGAAGAGAATGAGGAAAATTGGGAAAGAAGGAACGGCAGTGCAACATGATGGTGGCCGCCAGATGTCATGATGTGATGTGGATATACACATGTCGAAGGATGGGCATGACGGGATGTGGCTTCGTTGCCTTTAGCAGCTTGGCTTGGCTTGGCTGGGCCAGCTCGCCTCTCTTCTGTTGGGAAATGCTTCGTGGGTCGCTTTGCTATAGCTCTAGTTTGTAATGGTCTGCTTTCTTCTCCGCTGCGCTTCGCTACGCTCCTCTCCTCGCCTTCTTCCTCCCTTCCTTTGTACACTTGCTCCTTCCTATCGAGACTTTTACCCTTTCACCCTCTTCTCCTCTACCTTCACTCAATTCTTTGCTGGTCACGATTAGGAGAAGGTTCTTCACATCGAGAAAACCAAATTGCTGATAGTCTCCCCTCTCTTTTTGCTCTTACGTTTCTCTCACAGGTGCTGCTTTCACAATACTTGTATATCTGTATGTGTCATGTGTGAATAATTCGTTGCGTTTGCTTTCTACCTCCCCGATTGTTGTGGGCCGATTGTGGAGTCAACAGCAGCGCATCAATCATCGCCGTCCGGCCGGATGGCTGCTTGAGTGTGTGTGTATATCCTGTAGTCTGGCTCTCTTATTCAAGTTGTTGCAGGTGTTGGGGTCGTTGTTGTTGCAGACCTCAGTCTGTAGTCACCTGACCTGACGTGACCTTACTGCGCAAAGTTGCCGGGAACCGATCCTTTGTAATTACGCCAAGTTGTGGCTGGTGGCTTCCCTGCCCAGTTTTGATCTCGAGAGAGAGAGAGAGTAGAGTTGGTTAACTCTGCTTGATCATTTTCCCCGGTTTACAATTCGGAATTTGGTTTGGAGCTTGTATCAGGACTCTCCTCCCAGGCGGAAGGGTATGCAATTCTGGCACTCCGACTAGACGGACTCTTGATGCGAGCAATTGGAGATTGTTTTCAATCGTGTGACCTTAAGCAGGTCTTGCAGTGAAGCGCTCCTCGTTTTGGGGGTTCGATTGGAAACAGGGCTTTTAGGAACTTCGAGCTCTGTGTAAGGTGGGGGTAACGAAGCTGCGGCCGTTGTCCGACATGATATAGGTAGATGCTCATGAGGAGTACAGAAGGCGCGCTACGAGGATAAGCAACTCCAACCTATATTGCTAGCTATCACTTGGATAGGAGTGTATTCAGGCGTTAGTTGCTCTTTGAGGAGCTGCATCAGTTTTGTCGAGCCGGAGCTCTAGATAGGTTGTTTCGCATATACCTGAATGCTGATTATCATCGAGGCAAATCTGTAAACCACGTTGAGGAAGGAAATCGAGCGGGCAGTGGGACATCATGGCATCGGCAGGTGCTCTCGTGGATAAGGCAACTAGTGATTTGTTGATTGGTCCTGATTGGGCTATGAACCTTGACATCTGTGATGTTATCAATGGGGATCCTGGGTATGTCTCTTTTACTGTGCTCTTTTATTTAATGGAAAGCTCTGTCATTTCTCCTTCTCTAGCAGGATGCATATGCATATCCTCAATCTGATATCTGGGGCCTGATACAGCAGAGGATTACTAGTGTACCGTGGGGTTCTCTTTTGTGATCTCTTCCCGAATTTGTTGGTCAAATTTGCATCCATAGTGTATTGAATTGCATCTGCTTTCAAACCTCACTGCTCGAGGGTCTCCCACAGCTCTGGCCAGTGTCGCAGCTCGCAGTGTTCTTTCCTTATTTCCTCTGCTTGTGTTGTAGCGGAGGGTAGCTGTAGCTTCAAAGGTTAGATCAGGAACATGCAAAATTCAAAATAACTTTGATCTTGTACCATCGTCTGGCAACATTCCGAGTCATACAAGTGTCCAGCATAGAGAGTCAACACGGTAGGGAATTAAAATTCTTTTCTTACAAAGACCCGAAACAGATCTTGATAGAACTTCTGTATATCCTTTCTTGTTACTTCGTATCTTTGAGATCCTTCCTCCTAATTGTGGGACTATGGAGATCGGGATCGGGATTCTTTGTGTTTCCCCGGATTTTAGATTAATTGATCACACTACTCGAGAAAAGCATTGGGAGCACACCCTCAGATTCCGTACCCGTTGGCAAATGTCGGGTAAAAGGATGGGTGGGGCATGGGAGTCAGTTGGTTGTGATTGGTGAAGTGGTCGCCAAATTATTGCTGTTTCTTATAACCTTAATGTATTGTTCTTGTGCAGGCAAGCGAAGGACGTGGTGAAGGCAGTGAAGAAGCGGCTTAATAACAAAAATCCAAGAGTGCAAATTCTTGCTCTAACGGTAAAAATTTCGTCTTGAGTTGAGGTTCAGTTCTCGCGTTGGTCAGCATGTCACGAGCAATTTGCAGCATAATATTTTCTTCATGCCGGGAAAATTGGTGGTGACCATTTCTCCTTTTGCATCCCCCTGGCATTCGTGGATTAGAAAAGCAGACAAAGTCTGTCTGCTTGGATACTTGATATTTTATTTGAAGGTTGACAATACGTCGGCGACACTGCTGGCTTACAAGTTGATAAAATGCTGTCTAGGTTTTCCGAGATTCAGTTGGCTTTGACTATTTTCGCGAACATTCTCACGTAAGTTTTCTTTCTGGATTTTGTCCGTCGAATGCTTGTACAATCTATCAGGTCTTGGAAACACTCATAAAGAATTGTGGCGAGATCGTGCATCAGCAAGTTGCTGAGAAAGATGTACTTCATGAGATGACGAAGATTGTGAAGAAAAAGGTACTCTTTGGGCCCTGTTTAAGCTCTGTTTATCTTGATTCAAGAAGTTTTGTCAGCTGTAATCTCTTTTGCTGTCATTTCCAATTGCCCGCCAATGAAGATTCGAAGGGTCATAACCTGCACTTGGGCTGAAAGTAGTACGTGGGAAGGGGTCCTTTTTCTCCCTTTCTCCCGTTTGGAGCAGTATCGTGTCCGTGTGAAGTTCACACCATGGGTCTTAGGTTAAGCCGTCTGGACTTCATGTTTTTTCCTTTTCATATCCATTGCTTCACCAGTTTGTATAATTCTTCATCTATGAATTTTTTAGAAGTATGCCATACTTCAGGCCATTTACTTGATGTAAAGGTTGACTTTCTGTTGGGATGGCAGTCACCTCTCTTCCTTCCCTCTGTTCTCACCTCTCTTCTCTTAAGACGTTATGGCGTATACTTTATTGGTAGCTTACTCAAAGTCGTACTATGTCCTGGATCATAGAGATGAATAATTTTAGAGTATCTAATAGAGGTTGTTGTAAGTAAGGTCAGTTATATCTTTTTCCACATCACCCCTTGTTATCGTGAGACACTCTTGCTATGGTTTTGAATGGGCTTGACCTTCTGTTTCTTGTGCAGTCCGATATGCCAGTTAGGGAGAAAATTTTGGTTCTACTGGATTCATGGCAAGAGGCATTTGGAGGATCAAAAGGCAGATACCCACAGTACTACATGGCTTATGAGGAGCTGCGCGTATGTCTCCAACTTATCCAGTTTCCCTTGCAAAATTCTAGGGAGAAGGGGAAGAGATTACGGTACGTAGTGTTTTGACCTGTAGAGTGTTCGAACATTTTGATTGTAATCGACCGTGCGGTGAATGTTTCAGCGTGCAGGAGTTGAGTTTCCGGATCGGGCGCCTGAGAATGCAGTCCCAATATTTACTCCTCCCCAGACGCAGCCTCTTCCTCATCAGGGACACACATCTCAAGGTTATGGTTCACCCGTAGGTGCCGGTTACGCGTCTCCTAGGGTCGAAGCAGCAATGGCTGCTGAGCCCCCAGGCATGAGGTACATTCTAAACTTCTTCTGTCTCAGTGCTCACTGGAACAAAATTTGCACAAAATTTTATTACCACTGATCAAATTTTGCACGGTTGTGCATCTATCTGAAACAACTTTTCTGCCTGCTGTGCAATATCTCGGTTATTTGGTGTTAAAGTGTTGATGGACGTGTTGACATAGAACATGCAGGGGTAATCCAATACTCTTACTCAGCTTTTTGGGGGTTTAGGAAGCGTCGGATGATTTCTTTCTTTACTTGTAGCCACGATATGAAATGAACGTTGATAAAATCTGATATCTTGACTAACCATCATAGATACTTGTTTTACAGTAAACTCGCTTGCAGGTACAAACTAACTGGAGAGCTTGCTCACCACTAGGTGTGAATGATGATTATGTGGGTTTTAGTGCCTATTTCTCGTCACTCATGGTCTCGTCACTCATGGGCGTTGAACCGGGTTCTAACGAACGGGTTCCACTCACATATTCATTATCTCGGTTAATTATTGTAAAGATATTATCAACTCGAGAACAGCTGTCATACATTATTGTTGCAGTAGTGTATGAATAATTATGTTTCTCTTTGTGGGTTCACAGCTTGACAGATATTGATATTGCTAGAAGTGGAATCGAGGTTTTGACCGAGATGCTAAATGCCATCAATCCACGAGAGAAGGAGGTACCTCTCTGATTTACGCCCTACTTTTAGAATATTTACTTGTCTCAACTATTGGAGCTATCTTTGATTGGAGCACAGTTGTGATTCTCATGGTGGATTGCTCCAGGAACCAGGCATTTAGTTCAGTGAGAGTTTAGATGTGTGTAGCGATTATATTGTCAGTCTCCCTTTCACTTAAAAGAGTTGAAGCTACCTCACGAGCACATGCGAAAGCTTCTTTATTCTTTTGCGTTTTGACTTCACGACGTTTATCTGACCGTCGGATGCATCTCCAGGCCGTTGTCGACGAAGTGATTATGGACTTGGTCGATCAATGTCGAACCAATCAGCGCCGAGTTATGCAGCTCGTTAATACAACGTCGTAAGTTCATGCTAATGAAGAGAAACGATGTGGAATTTGGTGCAGATGAAAGTGGTCATTGGGAGACAGTCTCGGAAGTTCTGATAACCGTACTGGTGCGTGGATGCAGAGATGAAGAACTTCTACGTCAAGGGCTTTCATTAAATGATGACTTGCAAAGAATTCTTGCAAAGCACGATGCAATTGCGTCAGGTTCCCCGCTGCCGAAAGATCCAACTCCTGCTGGGCGACGATTCGACCAAGAAGATGAACCAGAAGATGACTTTTCGCGGCTAGCTCACAGGTATCACAGCTCTTCCTACTCTCTGTCATTTCTCTTTCTAGAGGATCTCCTTTTTGTAGGAGTGAAGATTTTGGCCATTTAGTTTTTACGACCTTGTGATAGTGCTACGGAATGATTAAACGACATAAGCGAAGGTGTACTAATGTTTTATTTTGGTCTTGTAGGCCTTCAGCAAGGCCCCGGCCAACTACGCCGAGTTCCTCC
The DNA here is from genome assembly GCA_948567375.1 of Lunularia cruciata. Lineage (NCBI taxonomy): Eukaryota > Viridiplantae > Streptophyta > Marchantiopsida > Lunulariales > Lunulariaceae > Lunularia > Lunularia cruciata. The sequence continues at coordinate 18,130,860 of OX419761.1, read as the reverse complement.
TCTCCAAGTAAACCAGTCCAACTTGCCCTGCCCCCACCTCCGCAGGCCAAGAAGGCGCTGACGATTCAACCAAGTCAACGCGAAATGACCGTCGATCTACTGAGTGGCGATAGTTATCAAGATGGTGCTCCTCCACCTGCAGCTTCCCAAGTCAATCAGCCTGTTCAGTCTTCTCCTCCCCAATCGCCAATGTCCTCCAATCCTTTTGATTCAAGTCCAGCGTTTCAAGCCCTACCTGCCCTCCCTGCCCCACCTCAACTATATGGGCAATCCTCACAGGCGCAGCCACAAACGCAACCACAGCCTCAGGCTCAGCCGCAGCAGCAACAATTTTCATACTCAAATGGAATGAGTACATCTCCAACTGCACCAGTGCAACAATATGGCTACTCATCTTATCCTCAGCAGCAGTTTCAAGTTCAGCCCCAGGGACAAGGTGCTCAAAGTAGCTATGTCACCCCATGGGCTCAGGGCAATAATAATAACCTCAGTCCCCAGCAACGAGCTATGATTTATGGTGAAACTCCTCAGACGTCCCCACCGCAAGGACAGGTTCAAGGAGGTTTTCCAGGTGTATCTGCTCCATGGAGTGCTAGTAGTGCACCCAATTCAAGCCAGCAACAATATAACCAACCGCAAATGAGTCCTCAACAAAAAGCAATGTTGTATGGCAACTCAAACCAGGATGTGGTGCCTCAGAATGTTGTGCCCGTCCTTCCACCACCTCCTGGACAACATAGTCTCCGGCAGCAGTATTTTCAACAGCAAACTTCACCATATCCTGGTGCACAGAATGATTTGGTAGGGCGCACACAGAATCTCTCTCTCCAGGAGCAAAATCGTTACATGCAGAATCAGGCTCTTGGTGGCCAAGGTTATCAGCAAACACCCGTCCCATCTTCGCAGCCTGCGAAGGAAGTGAACCCGGCCGATAAACTGTTTGGAGACTTGGTGGATCTAAGTAGTTCAAATTCAAGATTTAAGACTGCAGGAATTTTGTCCAGGCCTGGCAGTAAGTCTGGCAGCCTATAAACTACTGTAAGACTCGTCACTTGAGTTCGTTTTCAATGGGTTATCCTTGGGACTAGCAGATGATTTAGGCGTGGGCTGTGAACTGGTCCTTTATACAGTGTCCCAAGTGTCATGAAGATCATACCTAGATGTTATGAGGCTGCCAGTGTAATTACATGATTGCTAGGGTGGTCCTTTTGGTAGTGTAATCTAGTGCCCTTCTATTAAGGAAAGGAGTTCTGGCTTGTCCGTGTCTTTCCAAGGTCCACGACACAAGCACTTGTGTTCAAGGTGTACAGCTGTTGCAAGGTTTACTTTGGCAAACATCCGTCACTGATACGGTCCTCATCTTTATAATGATGCATCTTCTCCTTCTTGAGTGTGAAGCCTGGTGGTCCTTAAGGACCGTGTACTACTGCAGAATTGTCAGTAGTTCAGAATATTCCACTTCTTACTCTCTTGCACTGTTTCTTATCCAAGCAGTTCAGGATTCAAATGTTTAAACTTGATAGGCCCAACGTGGTTTTTGTCTTGAGGAGTAGGACTAGGAACTATTCAAGGTCAGTACTTTGAGACTGGTAGGAACTTAGCAGGTATGTATCAAGTTCCGCCTTTAAGTGTACTAGATTTTATTGTTTGAAGTTGATTCGCTGGCACCTTTCTCAAACTTGTGCTGGCGAGAGTAAACGATAACGATAAAATTTGAAGTTTGTTGGATTGAACATTTTGATGGACAAGGTGGATGTTCGCAGTTTGTTGTTTGTCTCTGATTTATGAGATTGATGTGTTTATTGTGCTGGTAAGTTTTGTTACAGAATGAGATGAAATGAGAGTCAACGGTCCATGCGTATAGTGTTGTCTATTCTCTTCTGAGTCGCCTATCCGTGCTTGGGCCTTTATCGCGTCCGGTGAAATTGGCTATTTAGCTGCCCTAATTTTGTTAAATCCTGATGACCTGGTATTATTGATTTACTAATGTTCTTTCGTAGTTTAATTACGGCTTAGTCATATTTTGAAGACAAGCAATGGATATCGCTTTCGATCATAGCAAGTTGTCTAAAGTTGGTCACTAGAGACCAGTGGGAGTCTTCTGAACATTTTCTTGGACATGATGGTAGAATTGTCTTAATACTGATTCCTCGGCGATTGTGAACGATAGGGCTTCACTTATCAGAATCTCAACTTGACTATTTCGGAACGATGTGGTTGTACTTCGGAGTAGCATTCGAATTATATGGATGTCTGTAGTAACATACGGAAGAACTACGCCTGGATTAGTAGTAAACAAACATGTCGGGAACAGATACGAGATATCTTGTTTCTTGTTTGTCATTCTCCACAGCTTTAAGCTTTGCAAAAGCCGGGATAACCAAATACCAAAGCCCTGCTTGAACATTCGATGTCTTGTCCGCGCAGACGGATAGAGCCACTGCTCATCTTGCTCTATATCCGGAAGATCAAAGATTCTAGCGTGGTAGGTGCAGGGGGATGTGGGGTTGGAACTTGGTTTTTTATCATAAGTACTGAACTCCATTATACAGTAGGATTCAGGATTCGATTCAGATTTCGATGGATGGATTTCTATAGACGGTTGGTGACATCCATAGAATATTTTATGGATAAATGGAGAGAAGATATAATTAAAAATAGAAATAATAAAATATTATGAACTTTGGATGATATCATACATAAAATTTAATCAAAATATAAATAATTTATGCAATTTTAAAGTTTAAAAGTTTAAAACTTATAAAATTTAAATTATGAAATTTAATAAATAATCCCATATCCTATAAAGCGATTATGGATTCCGTTTTAAATTGTCTATATATTCTTTTATTTTATAGACTTTTACCCAGTCTAACTTAGTGTACTCTCGCTGATTATTAGTAACTTATATATATATATATATATATATATATATATATATATATATATATATATATATATATATATATATATATATATTTCCAGGTTTAGAAAAAGCTGAATCTGATATTCCCTAATATGGCTTCTGCTCCCATTTCTCAAGTACACAGTGGAACACGCCACTCATATGCTTTGAACAGAAACCCAATACCAGGAGACAATTGAATTCGGCCCGCTGCTTCGGGACTGGTGAAGTCATTAGGGTGATCGTGAATACTTGTGAATGTGAAATAGAGATTTTTAATAACAGAAACCACAAGTGAAGTTAGTTTTCCCAATAGGTTCCCGAAAAATAATTTACGGGTCATAAAAAAGCCTCAAGAGCATTCAATTATCAAAGTTACCATATTGCCCATAAATCTATACGGATCATGATTTTCCCGACCCATAAATCCTTTATGGTTATGGGATTTTACGCATACTTTACTCATAAATTTCCTTACTTAATATTTACCGATATCCAATAAATGATCATTGAAACCCTCTATTGTGTAGCCGTTGAAGAAGACGTTAGGGTTATGGTGAATGCCTGCAAATGTTCACTATGACTGTCTGTTTGCTGCCTTTAGCATTCATTGTTTTAGGACTCTTAGAACTCTCGCGCTCATAGAGCATGCTGCCTTATACATTATTGAGTTGTTTAATCTCAAGTCCCAACGGATAGCACTTGAAATTGTGTGTTTCTATGACATGGATTTATACCAACCCTAATCCACATGGCCTGTCATCCACCCCCACTCTCCTCTCTTCTTTGAACCCACTCCTACTACTCCACAATTCAAGTAATCTAGGTGTGATTCTTCAAATGGCGTGACAACATGGTTTTATTGTAATCAATGCACGTTAGATCATTGAGTTGACAATTGATTTCTAATTCAAGTTGAGTGTGATTTGATTATTGTAGTACTTTAGAGTTTATATATGACTTTTGTATGAGTTGTGATTCTATAGTATATGATGTTGATAATAATGTATGTTGTGTAGCCATGTATATAGGTAGAACACAAGATAAGACATAAGAAAAGATACCATTTCATTAAGTCAGTTCTCAAGGATAATGAATTGAAGCTCAAAACTATTGAAGACTCAAAGAATCCTGTTGATATGTTTACCAAGGTTGTAGATCAAGAAAACGTATTTTCTGCAGTACAATATAGGTATTGTTTAAACAAATTGATGAATTAGAGTTATAGAGTTCTGTGCATATTGTCAATTAGAACTAGGAGCTTTGGTGGATATTGATGTCTTTCACATTAGTTTGGAGGGAGAGTCTTTTCGAGAATTAATCTACCACTACGTGTGAAAGAGTGTGATCTCTTGATTCATTTTTGAAATGGAGTTTAGCAAGGAGGTGGTGCCCTTTGAACTGGATGTGTTGTTCTATTATAAATAGGGTCCGACAAATTGTTAACAGAGTGGGTTAATTTTGGTTGATGCAAAAACACTTGAGTGTTGTATCAAGAAGCAGCAATAGATTTTGAACAAGGAGACAAAGCAAAATCACTGATCTATCACAAGATAGATCAGTGATTTTCTTAATCTATAAGCGTTAGACCCAATCTAGTGGAAAAAGCAAAAAGTAGCAAAAAGACTACGCACAAGGATGCAGCTCACGTTGAATGAACCTCGATAACAAATCTATGTCTTTTTTGTTATTATTTTATGTGTATATGTTTGATTGAGTGCGCGAATTCTTGATACAAAGCAACCAAAAGGCAGCCGTACTAAACCTCCATGAAAGCACATACAACTTCATTAGTGCCAAATGGAGTGCCCAAGTAGCTGAACAAATGTCAATATTCTTTATATTGAGTTTCTATTCAAAGCTCATGATTGTCAAGGCAAGCTCGGTTGCTACCCAAGGTGCTGCTCAAAAACAGTGTTGAGAGAAGAGCTCAGAAAAGAAGACGACTGAAAAAGATTTTAGGACCTGCAAAACTTATCACCTTTTGTTGACATGTTGATTAACAGTTTCTTTGCAAGTTGTTATCTTCCCATCATTTTTCATGTTGGTGCTTTGCTTTTCTGCGTGTTGTACTTCGTCTCCATTCATCTCCATGCATCTTACGGCTTTTTGTTCGCATGTTGAGTAATAGTGGTTATCTTCTGATCACTTTTTCATGGATACTTTGCTTTACTTTTGATCTAGGTATTTCAGTTATCTCTTTTCCGCATGTTCTTTTCATTTAATTTTAGATTCATGCCATAGTCATTACACGTGAATTTCATATGCAGATCATGAGTGTTAGATCTCTTGTTTCTGCTCTCATATCCAATTGCATCGAACTATTGCTTCAAAACTGGGAATATAGAAAGGAGATACACTGTTTTTGAAACTTATCTTCTCCACTTTCAACGGAGGAAGATGGTATTCATTTTGTCTTGATAATGTTTCTTTTTAAACCATTTGACTATATTTAAACTTGATATTTTAAAATTTATGATCTAATTTGTTTAAAAGACTTCATCCGGATCGTTGTCACGAAGATTTTGAACTTGGTGTTTTCTCTGATTTGATGAATTGTGTTCTTGAACCAAACTTGGGATGTGGTTTTCAAATATTGATTCAATTTAATATCATTCCAATCGCGTCTAAAACCTTAGATACTTGAAAAAACAAATAATTACTTGAGTTTTAGATTATTTATTGAATAATATCTATGATTAACTTTTATAGGTTACAAAGATCGGGACCCATAAAATTTTACGGGTTAAGGACATTCATTCCATAATGTTTTATGAAGGTATTAATTAAAGCATGTTCTTGTCCACATGTATCATTGACATTTTCTCTTTTCCTTGCTAGACATAGAATTTGTCATTTAATAGTTTCCGTAATCCTCTCTTAAATCGAGTTTTTTGTGTAATCAGATAATTTTAAGAACTGAATGCTCCATGGGCTTTCATCACCCATAATTTCTTTTACAAAACTCCTACGAGAAAACTTATTTTACCCATAGAAATCCGTCAATTTAAAACTGAAAACCCCCACTGCCTCTCTTTCTCTCGCACACCCCTTCGTCCGTTGGTTCACTCTGTTCTTTTCTATTGGCTCTTCGTTCTACTTACTCTTTGCCCTTGCGTTCCCATTGGAGTTCGGCTCGCCCCTTCCGGTGTATTTATGATGATTCTTTCTCCCCTCTCGTATGATTAACGAGCTTTCTCTTTACAAGTGCCTCATTCAATAACTTTACTGTGTCCTGGATATGTCTCTATTAGTCGATGTCTTTGATTTCAGGGATTTCGGTGAATCCCTGAAATCAAAGGGATTCACCGAGTATGTCTCGATTCCCATGCTTCTTATGCTCACATTGGTTCATTTTTTTTCTTGGTTCGTTCTCATTCTGCTGCTAGGATTACTGCGATTACTTTTTTCCCTACACTTTTCCTTGCTTTTTTTTTTCTTTCTTTCTCTTTCTAGTTTCGAGTACTTTATGATAGACTCTACATGACACTTCTGGTAGATATATAATTTTTAATTTGTTATTTCAGTCTCACTTTGAGCAAGCACTTTTCGAGTAGAAACTCCATACGAGGGGTATTGACACTTAGTTACCTACTTCGGCACTGACCAAGTCGCATGTGCCATCGTGTTGGTTTACTATGGCTGCCTTCTGCTTCTTTCAATTGTTTGCTTTGCTTCAGGTTACCTTCTCTGCATTCTACTTTGGGAATTCATCAATTTTCTCGTATTGTGCGTATCTTGGTTACCTTTCATATGTATTTAATGAATTCTGGATCACCTGTTCCCAGAACGGCCTCTGCTCTCATCTATCAATAAATAGACCTGGCACGTTTTGCTTTGCTTCAGGTTACGTTCTCTGTATTCTACTTTGGGGATTCATCAGTTTTCTCATATTGTGCGTATCTTGGTTACCTTTCATATGCATTTAATGAATTCAGGATCGCCCGTTCCCAGAGCGGCCTCTGCTCTCATCTATCAATATCCAGACCTGTCACATTTCGCTTCAACGCAGCCAAGATACCATACACTCCTCTCCCCTTTCGCTGCTCACCTTCCATCCTCCACTAAATCTATGTTTTGTCTACTTAGTGTAGGCTTTTCCCCTTTGTTTGCTCGATGACTCTGGAGTGTGGACCCTAAACAACCTGCAGCAGTGACCTGCTTGTGCTAACATTTGCCCCTATTGCCGGCCTATCAACCCTTTCATACTACAAGCGGGAAGAAAACTCATTCCCCCTGCCTGCGGAGTCCAGTGAAAAGTGAAAGGTGTTCTTCAACGTACATGCCCCTCGTTTTCTTGGAGATAACAGCTTAATTGTACTTGTATGAAGGTCACTCAAGCATGATACTATCCGTCGTTGGCGAACTTGGAAGTAGGACAGTCATCATCTTGACCAAATTCCGTCTCATTGATAAGGTACACAGTGAATCACTCTAGGGTACATCGACCATAATAGATCGTATCTTACAATACTAGAGTCAATTCTATTCATCCTTTCAAGATTCTCGCACTGCTCTAGTTTCGAGTTAAACTTTTCCAGAGAGAAGCAACGAGTTAACGAGTTAACCTCAATTCTCATTATAAGTCGTCATATCCGATCTTCAGTGGAGACGGCACGACAATTATTGATAAACATAGAGAGTGCATGCTCATGTTTTGATGTTTGGTTTTCGGTTTTCATATTAAGGTAAGTCGCAACGACAACCGAAAGATGACGTTAATATGAATGAAGTGTGCAGACTCGATTAGTCAACTTTGAAATAGAATGATAAGCAAATGATGTGAATATATTAGTGGTAAAACTTAGGGAAATTCAATGAAGATGCTTTAACGATTCATTAGGTCTATATTTCATCCCATGTTCAATTGTTTTAAAGAAGTAATATACTATGGGGACCGTACCATATGTTATTATTTCTGGTATTTTCAATGAGATGGTTCAAATATTTACATGTTCAAGAATAACCGCTTCAAAACAAGTGTGTTCTGTTAGAGCGATATATCTCATATTCGCTTATTGAGGTATTAGAGAGTTCAAATATTGATAGAAGTCAAGCTAATCATAATTAAAGTGTGGTAAGAGAGAGTTAACTAAAAATTACTCATTAACTAGTGTCATGACCCAAAGCAATTATTGCTCTTCCTAGCTTCTAAGTACCACCATTACTAAATTCCAAGATGCAATACAAGCTGTTATTATCTCACTATTACCTCCGTAGATCAAATTACTGACACTATCCAAGAAGCTTGGACCCTAAACTCATTACATCTCTGTCAACTTTTCTTCCTCTTTCAAAACTCTAGTGAACATTCCAGATAGAACTAGCTTTAGTGAACATTGGAAGAATGACTCATGAAAAGTCAAGCCCACAGCTGCTAATCGGTTATCCACAGAACAATTGGGAGTACAGAACTCTGTCTAGGATAAGCACTTGGGTGGAATGGAGGGTCTGGGGAAGGTTGGTTTGCATTCAAAGCAACGGAGTACTGAAGTGATTTGTTTTGATCGGATTGTGAAGAAACTTATGGAAATTTGCAGTAGGCGCTACTGTTAGTCAGCTGTGCTAGTTAGCCGCATGGAGCTGCTGGTGCTGCAGCTGCATACTCGCAAGTTCATGTCGAATCACTCATGGAATCTCAGAAACACTTCAGGTGTCAGTTTCCGGATGGATGCTTGTGAAACTGAAAGAACCGTAGAATCTCGAGGACCCAGAAATAAGGAATCTGTTGCCGATAAAGTAACGGAAAATAAGGGAAGGTATCGGGCGCTCAGGAAATTGGTGGCTAACCTGATCCCATGTCGTCTACCACACGAAGACGACAGCACGAACCTTCATGTAATTAAGTACCACATATGAGTAGAACTTAGTTGGATTAGTGGTGGCTAAAACGTGTTTATGGAAGCTGGAAATATACAGTCGTCCCTTGAGACATTACTACTGAAGAATCACCAGAACGTTGATCACCAAGAAGGAACAAGCAGGACAGCCAGGAGCTCGATCGAAGTAGGAGTGAGAAGATGGCTCCAGAGGGTTTGGGATTTCTAGGCTTGGGCATCATGGGTGCGGCCATGGCAAAGAATCTGCTCAAGTTGGGAGTACCCGTCTGTGTATGGAACCGCACGCCTGACAAGGTGAATGCATTTCTGAACCTTCTGCTTTGTCAATTTTGAGCTGGGTTCGATGTGGAATAATGCTGTGGACGTCGGCCTGCTGTGGTCTGGTTGGAGACCTACTGAGTTAAGAATTGCTGCGAATTCTGTCGGTGCTCTGGCATCGTTTTGATTTGAAGATAAAACGTTGCGTTCTCAAAAACAGAGTTGTAGTATCGATAGAGTTGAGCACGCAATATAATCGAAATAGGTTGAGTATACTGGTCGTTACCTTTTTTGAGAGATTCCGTCAATATTGATGTTGGAACGTATTCATCTCTTTGTAAATGCAATTAAGTTTCATAGGTTCCAAATGTCTGCTCTGGGTGGCAATATACGGTTGAAGTGGGTGGTTCACTTCGCCGTGGTGTTGGGTCTACTGTTACGAAGGATCATTTCGACGAATGCGATCGTAAATGGCATCAGATCCGCCTGAAACTTGAATATTTGCAGTGAGTGTGATAAAACTCGGTTTCAGCTTGACAATCTGTCATTTGTATTGGGAACTGTCATTCATCGAGAATCAGAGCAGGACGGTGCTGAATCATATCGTGTCCTTACGCTGTTTGGGGTCCAACTCGAACCGTGCGGTCGGTTGAGATTGCTTACAATCGTCAAGGAGTGCTCTCTCACAGTTGCCATTATCACAACGGAGGTCACTCTCCTAATGCAACCACAAATCTTATGTCCTGCTTACTATCAGTTTGTTTAGGATTCTACATCCTTGAATTTATCCGAAGTAGTACTTTATTATGCACATCTACTGGAATGCGATCATGTTCGCAGAATGGATGTCCGATTACTGTCGATCAGCTTGATTATCTCTACCATGTATTCCGGGGCGTTTCAATCGCGGAATACCGGTTACTTATATCACACATACTTCTCTGTGCTCAACAGCCAAACTTTGAAAGAAGAGTAACGTAATTTTCTGCCTGGATGCGTTTCAGTTGTTGACGGTGTTCTACTTGCTCCTCAAGCAGTAATTTTCTTATTGCCTGTTCAAGACCTTAACTTCTTCGGGATCTGCTCATTCCCACAGTGTGATGAGCTCGTGGCTTTGGGTGCTACAGCTGCAAAGACTCCAGCAGAGGTGGTCTTGCAATCCAAAATCACCTTTGGAATGCTGGCTGATCCAGCTGTTTCTTTGACGGTAAGAAGAACAAGCTCTCTTGCCCCTCCAGATAGCTGAGTACAAATGTGTCTAAAATACGTGTAGCCACAAAGAAATGCAAAGCATCACTTTATATTAAAGAAAATTTTCAGAAGAGAAGTAGAGGAATGTTTGTCTATTGGGTTTAGTAGGCTCACAGAGGTGACACTCTGCTGATCGTCATGGGACAAATCTGCACTTTCAAGGTACTGAATGGCCTTGTCCAAAGAGTTTGCGTTCCTAAGGGTCTCGGGAGATACGCTCATTCATGAAGTAAGCATATAATGTCTCGGGAGTTGTTCAAGGAGAGAAAGTCACGTGATAGGTAATGCTGCGATGACAGTGCACAGTGGCACTGCTTGAGTATGGTTCCTGCTTCTCTCCTATAACAGGTTTTGATTTTGCTTGACGAAAGGTGGCATTTGGAGCCGGAGGGATCGTGGAATCAATTACTCCAGGAAAGGCATACGTGGACATGTCAACTGTAGATGCCGAGACCTCAACTACAATCAGCAAGGTATGCCCTAGTTGGTTTTGGGACCATTCCCAAAGGCTCGTGATGGTTTTGTTGTGTGATGCTTCAACATGTGTGGACGAGCGACGAGTAAGTCGTGCTTCAAATAGAAAGAGTTGTCGAAAATGCATCCGCCGTGAAACAAGTAGAGGAAACGTAGTTCCACATGGCTGAAGAAAACCACACAATAGGGGCATGCTCTGGAATCCTAAACAAAGAATATGTGGTAATGCTTGAATGCTTGCTGTTCCTCAATGCTTGAATGGAATGGTATCATTGGATTCACAACTATTGTTAAATTGCAGGGCGTCACTGCAAAAGGAGGTCGATTTCTTGAGGCTCCTGTTTCAGGGAGCAAGAAACCGGCTGAAGATGGCCAACTTGTCATTCTTGCTGCTGGGGACGAGGTAGCTAGGGCCCCACTCTAGTTGAGGTTTTGTCTTTGTCCATCATAGTTGTGTGTCGTTCTGTTGGACTACGTTTTGCCACCTGCTGCATTGTGGAGTGCAGAAGGATCTAAGTCTGTGGGTCCATGCCTTAACGAAGTCCAACATTTAACTTAAGTCAGATTTCTTCCTCTCATGCTAGCTATTTTTCTTGCGTCATTCAGTCGCTGTACAACGACGTCACTGCAGCTTTTGATGTTATGGGAAAGAAGGCGTTTTACCTAGGCGAAGTTGGCAACGGTGCCAAAATGAAGCTTGTTGTAAATATGATTATGGGAAGGTAACGAGGGCTGCCCTTTTGCTGGAGCCTATTGTTCCTATGAATTCCTTTTTTGTCTAGAATGTGAAAGTGACTTTACTTTCTGTATTCGATTCAATTCACGGTCAGAAATGAGCTCTGGTGATCTGTACATATTGGTCAATCGGAGCTTGTTTTTCGAGTCAGCTAGTTTACGATGCGCAAATCTACAATGTGTTCAAAATCATCGTTGTCTTTTAATGCAGCATGATGACTGCTTTCGCTGAAGGGCTTTCATTAGCTGAGAAAGCCGGATTAAGCCAACACGACCTTCTGGACGTTCTGGTATGCATCTTCTGTTGGGGTTCGGTCATGTTGACTCCTGAAGCTTATGCTTCAACCGTTAACCACTATATGTACTCCGCATAATTCTTCTCAGATCATGTGCTGCAGAAGTTAGGACTAACTAGCCTTTATTTTTGATCATTATCTCCTCTCGTTACTTCCTTTGTTAATAGTTTCCAATACCCATTGTTCAACAATTGTTGGCAGTTCAAGAACAGGTGAAGATGACGGTTTTCACACAAATCGTATGCTCTCATGTGCAGGATTTGGGTGCTATTGCAAATGGAATGTTTAAACTAAAAGGTCCAAGCGTCATCAAAGGAAATTACCCCGCTGCCTTCCCCTTGAAACATCAGCAGAAAGATATGCGACTGGCTCTTGCTCTAGGAGATCAAGTCGCTCAGACAATGCCTGTTGCTGGAGCAGCGAACGAGGTCTGATTCTTCTTTGAGAGTTTCGTTCTGCGATCTAGTACAAGAGGGTTTAGACCCTGCTTTCAACCGTGGTGTGTTATGAACGATTCAGAGTTCTAGTTGGTATTCAAGTTGATGTAGGGACACGTGACACTCGAAGTCCAGGTCCTAATAATGATTATGATGTGCAGGTTTACAAAAAGGCCAGAGCCTTGGGACTTGGTGACAATGATTTCTCAGCTGTTTACCAAGCAATTGCTGAGAGTCATTGATGAATGCATTAACACTCAGAAGAACAAATTACTGCAACACATTCTCGACGCCGAGTAGTGTTGGTTAACTGGGTTCTTCACACCGCAGTTTGCTAGACGTGCTATGGACAAGCCATGAGCCAAATTATTCATCTAAGAAGTTGTAGCACGTACTAGGAGTACATTCAGGACACGGGTGAAAAGTATGATGGCTACGGAGCCCTAATTGAATTCCTCAACATCGATCACGACAGCCCCCGATTTGTCTCTCCAAGAAAGACGTAATTGTAACTATTCCGATTTGTTCCCCAGAAAGATTGATGTCTAAGAAACGCAACCAACAGCTATTTCTACACCTGCTTTCTTGTTCCAGTGATTCTGCAGTTTCTATCTATACCCCAAACTTGTTGCATAGCATTGTGCTCCTTGAGGTTGCTCCGGTACAACGTGAGAGTAAATTGTTGACTCAAATTCCTTTGCCTCCAACACGTAATTGACTTGCCGGTTGGCTTCGCATTCAAACAGCCACATGTTCGACGGGGCTTTTCATAAACGCGGTCATCCAAGACTCCCTTTCTACCGGGTCTTTCAACATTAGTTTGCTGTAAACGTCTATTGAGTTTGAACTATTTGGAATTTCACCAATGTGTGAGATCAGAATAGAGATGAAAACCGACAATACTCGAGAGGGAATAATAACTTTTTCTTAAATGAGTGATTCTTCTTAAGTGTCAAACCCTCCCGGGTTGGTTCCCTCGGACACTTTCGGCTGTCCTACAAAGCCTTGTGCAGTGTCTGAAGTAGCTCGCTTACAATTGATACCGTGAAGACGGGCAAATTCCTACAAATGCTGCTATATTTGGGCTTTGAGCTTTGGGCTTTCTTAATAACTAACCCTTGGAGCTATCGAAGTGCAAGTGTAGCACCAGACTGCTATAAAAGTTGGGAAATGTCTTTGGCTACTAGGAGTGCAACCGTCACATAGCTTCAACCCTCACCAGACGTGCACCAATTCAAAACAGATCTTGAACCGTATTCAGGAGCACTCCGACTCAGAGTAAGACTTCACAACACAGTCTCATTCACATGAAAATAGTTAGCGTGCCAAAATTATGTGAATGGCGTTGAAGCTCCTACGAAATTGCTATCACTGATTAAGGATCTACTTCAGCTCTTGCTCCAAAACGTACTGCTTCTTGTACCGAGCTAATACCTCGTCATTCGTACTGCAAAAGGCAAGGGACAAGGTGTAAATTTCCTTGCCATAAGCTTAACCTGTTTAGGTAATGATAGTCGACCATGCATACTCGGATTGTCTCATGAAGCCCCGATACAGACTATGATAAGTCCGTCCACTCATTCTTAGCAAGAGTTGCAAAACTCCAAGGTCTTAATCAGAGTATAGAAACGTCATGTTTCCGCCTAGGGTTTTATCCTCAAACTGATGGTATGTATGAAAGGACAGACTGTGATATGACTGTGAAATTCAAAACTCGTGCACACATCATCTGGGCTAGAGACAAGAAACAGCAAGTGCCAGTGAAACTTACAATTGCTTGAGACATTCATTCATCTCCTTGTGTTGCTCGCGGCAAACCCAGACTACTGACAACGTTCTTCCTCTTGCACAATCGGTAAACTTAGAAAGCACCGCGTCACATTCCTTAAGCGCTTTGGCCTTCATCTTGCTGCGGAGAGCTAGTCCAGACCCAAAACTTAGAAATTGAAAGCAGGTTCTAACACAGGACCAAATTGCCGTTGGTTGAATGCATGGTTATCGAATCTAGTTCCTCATAAGGCTGAACAACCGACAGATCAAGTGTCTATCTCCACATTCCAAGCCTTACACGCGATTGCTCAGATTACATGTAGAACAAGTACATGAGAGTTTGAAGTTTTATCATCGCAAAAATGTACTTGGAGAAGAATCGGTCAGATTATACAACTCTTTCAAGCTGGAATTTTCAAAACTTCAACATTGCCAGATCGTAGTGAGCAACTCCGATCTTAAACAACTTCAGACCTTCCACAGTCAACTGCTAAAAGATCCTATGTGAGATTTACCAAAAATTGCTTCACACAAGTCTTCCCCCCACTCAGTTATCCTTCAGCAAAGACACACCATGTTCCAGGTATGAGTAAAGCATAAACGAGGATCGAAGAAAGAGTCCTGCACGGAGAAACGAGATGGACAGACATTGTTAAAGCTGCAGGTAAAATACTGACCTTCTTCCACCTTTTTCTGCATCCGCGCATCCGCCATCGTCCCCATTTTGATCCAACTGACTGCTTGCTAGTCGATCGATAGAATTAATCAATGTCGCTGGTTCTCGTCGTGTGTCTGCCTAAACCCCTTCCTTTCTTTCTTTCCTTCCTGCCAGAATTCTACGGTACTTTGTCACCCTCTCTAATTCGAAAGTTTCTTCGTCAACCTCCCGACCTGACCTGAAATTGCCGGTAAACGGGAAGAAAATTGACTGATAACCTGCAACTGGGATGGATGCACTACACCGTGCCGTAGTTAAGCTTCCGACTTGTACTAAGGAGAACACATAACTATGGTCAATATCTCAGTAGCACAGAGATGTGAATCACAATGGAGGTTTAGGACCTTATGAAATCAAGTAAGCATCATTTTCTTAATCATATTCTTAATCTTTATAATCTTCATAATCTTTAATATTTATTGATGATTAGTTAAGTTATATTTATTCAGCATTAAACTTGTGTCCGGTTCGATAAAAGATCATGGATCTGCAGACGAAATCTTCCCTTTTACCGCTTCGCAAAATGAAATCTACATAACCTGATTGATTCAAGAGAATGTTACATAATCTAGACTCATTCTCGGTTGGTCAAGTTGTAAATGGAAGAACTGAAAAGTACTCCGTCCACTTTGATTAGCGTTCCAGTTGTGCCCAATGACTTTCCGTCCGTTCTGCCTTCAGTGAAGAAAGGAACGGGGAAACTGCAATGGAAAATATTGCAGTCCTTTCCCTCCGCCATCGTTCCAGAGAACAGCGATCGTCGTCGCCTCTGAAGCTTCTTCTCTTTGTGAATCAGGCGCTTCTCCTTTCCTTGTCGTCTCGGTTAGTAGCGCAAGGCTCGTAGAGGGAGTTCAAAAGGTCGCATTTGAAGAATCAATTGAAGACCTGAGGGTGCGGGAGAACGACACTCGGAGTGATCAACCTCTGACTTCTTTTTTTCTTCTTTTGTCTTTTGACGTTCGTCGTCGTCGGGAAGATGGAGGCGAAGATAGCGGAGAGCAACAGGCTGTTTCAGAAATATAAGTCCGCTTATCAGCAGAATGATTTCGATACTTGCGGCAATTTGCTTTCACAGCTCAAGGTACGTAGGTTTTCGTTTCTTTGATATTGCTGCTGAAAATCCTGTGACGGAGGACGATGAGGGTGTGCTGTGCTTTGTATAGCTAGAGTTTCAATGTGTTGTTTCCGATCCTGCAAATGCGTGGAGACGCTGATCGTGTGCTCTTGTATAAATCTTTTATCAGGTGAAATTGACAGAGTTTCCAGCTCTGCCACCTGCCTACAAGCAGACGGCAACAGCCGTTCAGGAGCTCACCCTCGCCAGTATAAATCTTACACTCAAGTGCTCTTAAAAGCACATATGTTGAAATTATCACTTCAATTTTGCCAAACCTAAATTTGTGGCTAAATTACTTCACCGTTGGTATAAGTCTGAACAAACTTTGCCTTGTGCCCTCTCTTAGGGTTTGAGGTAGTCTGGGGACGTTCTAAAGCTCAACTCTCAATGCAGGGGAAATTTTTGAGCATGCTACTGTTCTCAGCGTCAAGACAGAGGACCAGGATGCATTTGAACGTCACTTCCTACAGCTCAAGCCCTACTATACAGATACAAGGTAAGCACCTTTCGTTTTGCAAGGTCAGAAGTCATTCACATAAATTCTCTTTAGTTAGTTCTACGTCTATAACAATGTAAAGGAAACATGTAGATCATGTGGGTAGTTCATACGGAACACCTACTTGTTCTCTCACTCACACTCTCCATCATCCAAATCTTGATTTTTTAAATTGCTGGTGGAAGGAATGAGATCAAGTACTTGAATTGTTTGACAGCCCATTATCTCCTGTTTCTGTTTCCCGTATTGCACACTTACCGTATGGTTTTCTCGATGGGCGTTCCTGGTGAAAGATACTTTATCGTTGCTAATTCATTCTGACATGTTTGGTACGGAGTTTCAATGGGCCGCGAGGTTGGAGATGAGGTTTTTACCCGCTCTTTGGCAATGTTGCAGGGATCTTATTCCACGATCTGCAGAGGAGTACCCCATTCTAGGCCTCAATCTTCTACGTCTCCTAGTGCAGAACAGAATTGCAGAATTCCACACCGAGCTTGAGCTCCTGCCTCCCGAAGCCCATGACAACCCTTGTATCAAACATGCCGTGGAGTTAGAGCAGTCGTTCATGGAAGGTGCTTACAACCGGGTGTTGAGTGCACGCCAAGCTGTTCCACACGAGACATATGTCTACTTTATGGATCTGCTCGCGAAGACTGTCCGGTACGATCATCACGTGTTGAGGATGAGTCGCTACTTTTCTTGCATGTTGAAAATTACGTTCAATACAAGATTTTTCACAGCCTTCTGTTTGAACTGCCTAAAGATACCCCAATAGGCATTAGTTCCCCATGAGATGGTCTTTTTCCACCCCTTAACTGAAACGAAAGAAAACCACCGAGTAGAATGATAATGAAGTTTATCCTGGAGTATATTGTTGCAACTGTCTGGTATGGGGAATATGTTGATTCTGAAACATGGGTACTTTCTGCGTTCAGGGATGAGATTGCTGGATGTAGCGAGAAGGCATATGACTCACTAACTGTTGCAGATGCAAAGAAAATATTGATGTTTTCTAGTGATCGTGAGTTGCACGACTACGTAGTAGAGGTATGTACCAGCCCTCTTTGTCCCGATGTATTATCATCTTGTACTTCTGATTAACCTTTTCTTTCTGTTCCTAGTTATGAAGTTTCATCTATGGTGTTCTAGAGTTTTCACGTGATTCGATTCAACTTCATGTTTCAATCCGGGTGCTTCTTCTTGCAGCTATGCTTGGTGTTGATGTGTCCGAGCTAAATTTATGTAGCTGTGACCTTTCCCAACTTCTATTGTATAACGTGTACTGTATAAAGTCGATATCTAACCGTCAATATTGTACGTTTTAACAGGATCACCATGATTGGGACATTCGAAATGGCTCTGTATATTTTCAGAAGGTGAAGGAATTAACACCATGCAAGGAAATTCCGTCGTTGCAATTGATAAATCAGACGTTAGGATATGCTAGGGAACTTGAGCGCATTGTATGAGCACCTTGGAGTTCACTCAGACCCCTTGTGAATTTCTATTCGATCATATCCCGAACTTTTCTCAAGAGTTGGTTGCTGAGACATGGGCATTTGACACGCATTTTGACACGCATTCTTTTAGCAATAAAGACAAACCTGTGACCAGAATTTTGATGACCGAAGGTTGTGCAACTCAAGATGAGTCGAGGACAGCAAAGCCTATTCATCTTTCTGTAACTCATTCAGACTGCCTGGAAATTTTGCGTCATTCCCTCGTATAGCATGGGAGGCAACCGGTTCTCAACCTCATGGAGAAGCAAGTGCCATGCCATGCTTGTGGGATGTTATTTTAAGTGTAGAAGGTGATATGTCGCTGTTTCGCAATTGCCCATTAACGCAAGACAGAAGATAACTGAAGATTTTGGAACTAGGACAGACCCATGTCCCTCCATGTGGTGCATTTACTTGTACAGATATTGCATAGTTCAATAAGTAAAAGTTCTGATAAGCAAGCAAGGATTTGAAGATCACGGGATTCTTCTTCTCAGTCCTGTTTGTAGCCGTGAATTAATTTTCATGCTAAATCACTTTACACTCAGTTCCAGAGTATACGTAAATAAAGTAAATACGTTATCGGAATCCACCGTATTTACTTTGGAGTTTCTAATGATGGACACGAACTCCGAAGACCATCCACTGACCAAGATCGTGCACACCGCATCCATTAGATAATACTTTACAGCTTCCTTCCCACTAAAAGAGTCTGGGCTAACGAACCTAAACAGGGTAGCCATATTTCAGCCAGTTCCGTTCATGAATTTCATGAGTTAAACTTGGACGACCGGCAGTGAATCGGTGCCAAAGAGATAGGATCTGGCGAAATTTAGAGAAGACAACGACTGTTCTCGACTACAGACATTCTAGGGTGATTGGAGATTCCCGCCTCTGATTGCTCCGGGTTAAAGAAACTTGAGAACAATCAAGCCGAGGGCTAAGCTGTTTTGAGAAATCTGGAATACTATTTGCAGGAATGCCCTATGAGAACGTGTGTAGAGAGTTTAGATGGATTCTTGCAAGATCATCACATCCTACTCAAATGGAGACCTGATTTGAAACTTTGTTTAAATTTCGATATTTTCATAGTTCACTCTACTACCATGTTCAGAGAAAGAAAATGGGTGGAAGAACGTTTTTAATTGAGACATTGAGATCCCATCTACAGTTCTCAGAATCCTATCAAGCATTCTGATCCCTTCAAAGTTAAGGCTGACCTTGTTCAAGGATCCATGAAGTGGGGTAATATTAATTTCTATGCGTTTCCATTCATACCACTGTAACCACATAGACTGTTTTACAGTTGTGTGATACTTCCCCATATAAGCAGAAAGAGTACTGAGACGGAAGATCAAGCAACCGACCTCAACCAAGCATCTTTAACTGTTTCATCCTGCCAATAAAATGGCCAGCCTCCGCAAATGTTTCCATTAGGCTATGCACAACCAAACATGCGGTCTATGGGAAGATCCTTAATAGGATCCCGATAATTAAAACTTAGATGCCTCCAGATACAGACGAGTTGATTTGATGATTCATATTAGTTAGTGCCAACGAGATGAAATTTCAACACTCCAGCGAGAAGAAGAAGATGAGATCATTGGGGGTGACTGGAGATAAAATCCAGCTTTATTACTCCTAAAGGTCTTGAGTGAACATATGGGAAATGAGAGCAGAAGCCGTTCGAAGAACCGGGGATCTTGAGTGAACATGTACCTTCCTAATATCGCCAGATGCTAAGCTCCTTGATGCAAATGTCGCGAGGCCTCAACGTTGGACGGAACTCAAAAACTTCAGAGGTACATCCAGATACTGTAATTCAACAGAGCGCATGCATTGCCCACTCACATCTTGAGAAACTATATTTGATCTTCCACCAGTTTCTGGCATTCTGCACTCTACACAAATCTCATTTGCTGATAACTCATTTGCTGATAAATTGTGGAGTAAATACACAACAGGAACACTTTACAGTACTCGCTGGCAGTTTAGAAGTACGCTTTTTACAAGAGTAGTCGGCAATGATCGTTGCAAAGAACTTTCACTTGGTAAACTCTGATACGAGAGAATGTCTCCCCTGTGATGACATGGAATCGGAAGTCTTGCGGTCATCATCCCGACAAAGGGAGGAAGGTGACTACACGCTAGATTAAGCTCCCCAAAAATTGTGAGAAGGGTTCCTTCAACACCTCCAGCAGTCTAAATTATAACAGGTTCCAGACCCACTCTGCAAAATCTCTTCTGCTTCCTCTATGATAGATTGATGTCTCTGAACCATGGAGGATAGATTTCTACGTGTTCCCCACGCAGTCTTCTCCCTAATGCGTGACAGAATTCAGAGAACATATTTGGCTCAACTCACCGCAATTTAAAGGGTTGCCAAGAGGCAATCTGACTTAACGAACTCAGTTTCAACGCTCTTTCGGCAAAAAGGGTTTCTGTACTTGAAATCATAAGTCATCCGCTGTGGCGAGCTGCAAAGAAAGAAGCTCCTCCTCAGGAATCGTCCGAATGATGCAGTCAGAAAGCGGGTAAGCAGCACACATGAGCGCATAACCCCTCTCCACCACATCATCACTGAGCATACCATCAGACTGATTCACCTCTCCCTTCTCCAACTTAGCAGGGCAAGTCATGCACACCCCCAACTTGCAATCATACGGTACATCGAGCCCGGAGTCCATAGCAACCGATAAAATAGTCTCATCTTCTGGCACCTCGAGATTATAAGTCTCCCCGTTGTGAATCATCTCCACATTGTAAACCTTGGCCCTACACTGCACAGTTCCTCGCCTTGTCTCCCCTACTCCTCTCCACGAAACAGACAACACACTCCTGGTTTCTGCATTTTGTCCAAATTTCCTCGAAAATGGCAGCTGAAGTCTCGGTGATGGCCCGACCGGGCTTGTGAATCCAGAAGAACTTTCTAGGGCAGTAGCAGCAATCCCATGGGCCAAGCTCAAAACTGTTTGAGCAAGCGCCATTGGAGTAGCCTCACACCTTAAACTACCGTCTCACAAACTTCTTTCCCACGCGATCAAACCACCTCAATTCCTCCAAAATCGACAAAGCATTCCCGAGTGGCCGAAATCTCAGCTCTGTCAAATTGCTTGCTTCTTCCACATAGAGTCTTGCTCAATTATTCTATGGGTGCTCCAGCAACTACGAATTTATGGACTCAAGTTTCCTGTTGTGGGTTTCTCTCAGGCTGATGAACCGTCCTCTTGGGGAGGATTCGGTACAGAAGCGCAGCGGCAGCAGAAACAATGGCGACGAGCTTGGAAGAGTAGTAGGACCCATTGTAGATAAGCCATCCAATCAATCAGCACAAGGACAGATAGAGTTGTGGCCAGGATGATCAATCGGGAGTGTACTTGGTAGAATGTGGTGGCTGTTTGTGCTTTGCGGAGACTGACTATGCTTAGCCAGGACCGACTGTGTGAAGACCACAGTCTCTCCTTTCATCAGCGAACTGCGGCATGGTGTGAGGTACCGTCCTTGATTCCCACTCATTAGTTAGCTCAAAACCCCATTACCTTCTATAGAATGTTCCTATGTATTCAAGCTTTCACTAACATGTACAAAGTTTAGAGAACTTTTCGTAATGAGGATTTTTGGTAATAGAGACTGTTTGCAGGTCTAAAGAGAATAAATCACAAGAGAAAATGAAAAAGTAGAGGTCAGAACAATTTTCATCTCAAATACGCTTTCTTTCTTGTAGAAGGTAGAGAAGGGGAGGATCTCAAGAAGATTTAGCCAGTTATATTTAGTGGGGTGAAACTTTCTCTTCTTTTGAGGGAAATAGTGCATACAAATAAGACCATCTCACGAGATTATATGAAATGAGGTTAATTAGCAATTAATGAAATGAGATTTTATTTTACTTAGATGTATAATAATGACGACATAACCAATTAACTGTAAGATATGAAACTAGGTTTCAACTACAGACCATTCTAATTACTCCTAAAAGTCCATGACTATGATGTCATCAATCAGTTCTCATACCAAGACTTTAACCCGTCCTCTTATTTTGAGACTGAATCTGCAAACCCCAACCCCCCAAATCAGACATCTTCTGACCTCCACGACATCACTTCATCTCGTCATTGAAGGTAAGTAGCTGATAAGATTAGATAGCCCACTACACTATACAATACAATGCGATAGTATACATGTTGTTCAATATAGATATTGCATATTGGGTTACGTATGTTTGAGGGAGGGTTCAATTGATTCTAAGTTGTTTATTTCGGTTATTGCAACATTACAAGAGTTACAGGTCGTATTCCAGTTAATGATTTCAGAATGGGCTCTATGTCATTCCATTTTGAACTAGCTGCTCTTGCTCTCCACATTGCTACTTCCTCCCTGTTTCATGCATTCGAAAATCACTTGAAGGTCGACGACGAAATTTTGTCATCATTCAAATTTGGCATTAGCCATTTGAAAAGAGGGCAAAGCCTGCATACTTCGCCGATAGTCACTTCTGTAGATTGTAGATCTCCCACAAACAACAGCATTGTATGTACTGTATGCTCAGATGCTTTGTTGAAATTCTGTCATGAGTTTTCGTCAATTGCTGAAGACCTCCATTAGGTTATTAATAGTGAGGATCAGGGGTTCTGGTACTGGAGGGCCTCACATGAGTACGTAGTGAACCTGTCCGTGAATGCCCGTGAGGTCGAGAAACACCAAACAGACTGAAGGCTTGAAGGGTTTTGGGTTTTGCTCTCTGCAGCAACGGGAACTTCAATTAATGACTGCCGGTGTTCAAGGACAGGTAATTTGAGTTGGATGAATTACTTTATGAGGTCGTGAAAGTGCAGGTGTTGATCAAGGAGTAAAGGTTGGAGTATGTTTTAGACAAGGAATCAGCGATGAAGAGAGGCCGCAGGTACAGTATTTGGTTACAGATGAAGGGATTCAATTCTTCAGAATTATAGAGTCAACACTCCAGGCAGGGGATTCAGTTCGAATTTAATTCGCCTGACTGGAATTGGAGCCATGGCCGAAGTCAGCACGATGAAGGAGGGCGTGCTTCCATCGCACACTGCACTGTACCTAGAACCCACGTATTGGTGAGATATTAAATTGCCTTTGCTACTACCATCTACCGAATTGAGTTTGGGTTTTCTTTGACCGGTATGCATGCACTGCGAAGAAAAAAGGACTAGTGGATGCCGACTGTCGAAGTGGTGGAAACAGGGAACATATTTTCGATTGCTGTCAGTACTTCTTATTCAATGCAGTAATATGAATTGAAGTTTCTGGCTAAGGTCATGTCTGATGACCAGCAGGTTCACGGTTCACAATTTCTATCCTTGGCCGATAGATGACGGAAGAAAGATAATTAGATCTTTAGAAATCTGAAGCATCTTGAGAAACATTTCTTGATCAAATTAAGAAGAGCTGGTATTGGTTGCATTAACCACCTGCTTACGGGCTCAGCCTCTCTCGAGCGTAGGGGACTAATGCCCTTTCTCCCTTTAGATCGAGATGAGATGCCTTGATGTCTAGCCCCTGTTCACAGCCCAATGATGATGAGAACTGCAGGAATGATCGGTTTGCTAAAGAGGAGCACTACGAGTGGTTCAAAGATTACTCGCACTTTAGGGACCTTATCCTTGCAAATGTAAAGTCTTCCGACCGGGTAATTGACATTCATACCATTTATGAGAAGTAGGAACCCCAGTAACCGTTTCAACAGTGCTTTCTCTCATATGGTTCAAGCAGGATACTGCCAAGCGGCTGTGTAGAGTAGCACATCTGGACTATCGTTAGTCTGCAAGGAAGTAGCAGAGGTAGTAGCCCTGTACGAGGTTGGGAAGCTGTTCATTCAACGCTTCTGTCTGATTGCAGGTACTAGAAGTAGGATGCGGGAACTCCCAAATGGGTATGGAGATGTACAAAGATGGCATAACACAAATTACGCGCACAGATCTCTCCCCTGTCGCTGTCAAGCATATGGAAGAGAGATCTGTTGCACAAGGATATGAAGGTTGTGCTCAAAACGGTTCACTTTTTCATTGGCGCACTTTGAAGCTCTAATAATTCTCTTTCTTTTCTGCTTCCCTAGATTGTAATATTCTTACCCTCCTACTTGGCAATGTTGGAACTTGTGTCTCCTTGTTAGACAGCTCAGTTTTGCTAATTTGATTGGTCAAGGATACCCATGTTATAGTGTCAAAAGGATCATACGCGCAGTGTCAGACATCACAATTCCTTACCTAGATACCGCTGGCCATCCAGGAATCAAGCATGAAGTTGCTGATATGTTAGATCTACCCTTTGAAGATGAAACTTTCGACGTTGTGATTGAAAAAGGAACTGTGGTGAGCGGACATATTCGTTACGACTTTTACAACTTTTTGATCATGATGCCCCATAAAATCGGGTAACAGTCCTTTTTCAGTGGGAGATAAGTCGTGCTTCTCATTTACAGCTTATCATTCATCTCAAGAAAGGTCCAAGAAGGCTGATCAGACTGATGTCTCAAACTGTCAAGGATGTTCTTTTCATAAATAGCGGTGACCCTTGGAACCCGCCAGAAGAGGTAGTGAAAAGAGTGAAGAAAATGCTGGAAGAGACTCACAGAGTTCTTACTCCCAACGGCATATTTATCTCCATTGCATTCGGTCAGGTGCATAATAAGATCCCACCCTTTGGCCATACTGGAAAGATCCCACACTGTTTATTAGATGCTCAGTGACACTTGTTATACGTATTGGTCTTTGTACCTTGAATTTCCACATGGGAAATGGTAAAGGAGACTGCAGGATGAGGTCTTACAATTTTCTTGACACTTGTTGGGTTTGTACGCAGCCGCACTTCAGGCGACCTTTCTTTGAAGCTGAAGGCTTGACTTGGTCTATGAGGTGGGCAACTTTCGGTGATTCATTCCACTACTTTCTTTATACTCTTAGAAAGGTAATTTGCCTCTCTTCCCACCCGATATTTGGTCAAACTGTTTTCATGGCTTCAGGTTGCGTTCAAGTCTATTTCACAGACAACGACTATAGCTCCTTGGAAGGACGAACGCAGAACTTGTACCCTCTTTTCAGCTGGATCCTTTGACTGAATCCGGTAGTAGATTTTTTTTGCAACTCTCTGGCATCCGGGGGATGAAAGGGCAATATCAGAGATGGCTCTCTTCTCAAGAAAATAAAGAACTAAGATTTTCAGATGTTTTTGTTCACCTTTGGTTTTTTTTCAGGGCACAAAAGGGACCAGTCCACAATCAGGTGTCGACGTTCCGAATGAAGAGAAAGTGACATTTGATCTGGAACATGAGTTTATGGACAGCGAAGATTTTCTGCTACATTCCACTCTGGGAGACGATGAATAAGTAATCTCTTTATGTTGGTTCTGAACCCCCACGACATGAAGCCGCCGTGAGATCATTCTAATGATTGAAGTTTCTAGATCTCGTATCAAGCTTTGTAATAGAGTGTGCTGTATTCAGCTCGCTGCCATGTAGATCAGCGCTTAAGGATTACGGTGAAGAACCTAGTGTTCATACTTGGGGGTTTGAGTTCAGCCTCCTGCAAACTCTAAGTGGTAGAAGATAAGTAATTCCGAGCAGAAGTATCCAGAATGTCTACAATTTTGACGTTCATGTGAAAGCGACCGTGTCCTATGAGAGGATTTACGAACGAGCCTGTCTTTGGTTCTTGGCCTTTTTACGAAAATTAATCCACATGTTGTAGGACTCGTGCGTTCATAGCGCATGTTGCGATATCCAGTCCTCTTTTGCTCTTGTTTGTGTTATACTGTTACGCATCGATCCGTTTTAGGGAAAACACCATCCACTCCACTCCCGTATCGCTCCACTCCTGCCACCCTCAACTAATTCCTTCCTATTATTATTCGCTGTTTGCCAGCTTCATGGTTCATACTTGACTTTCGATCTCCAAGTTCCTGGCGACTCCAGACGGTAGCTTACTTTCTTCACGCGTTGCTTATAGGTAGTCCCCATGTATTATATTTCTCGATTTCTGTTCTTTATATATATAATCATGATTCCTCGGCACTGCACTGCTACCTTCTGCAAACGACTTCTAGAGGAATAAATTCTTACGATTGGGGCTGATCGTCGACTCTAGCTGGATCCTGGACGAACTCGTCTGGAGTTCCTGTTTTACTTGAGCAGGACTGCACAAGAGAAAATCCTCTTCTCCCCAAGACTCTGGTTTGCAGCAGACTCCTGCCACCCTGGAACAAGTTCTTTTTCAATTTTTTGATTTCACCACCCTTTATACAAAGATCCACCTCCATGATATCAAAACAAGGCTGTCTAATCTCATCAGATCTATTTTCAATTATAGGTTCACATTGAATAAGGCAAACTGTTTTACTGGTAGAGACCTCTACACTTGACTTCAAATATAGATGGCTTAAAAACAGAAACAATATATCTCGGTAGGCAAAACAACTCAAATTCATGGTTGTTGATGAGGAACTTCTCATTTGTTGGATGCTATTCCTTTTTCATAACCTTTACATGACTTTCGTGAATCAGCTCTTCTGTCAAGAGATTGGGATTCCTATGGGGACACCTTGTGCGGTCTTCGTAGCTAACCTATACCTCTTCACCTATGAACTTGATTTCATATGCAGATTACTGGATGCCAATGATGTTGCATTGTTGCACAGACCTATCCCAAGTTCAAAGATATGTTGATGATCTTCTGGTGGTTGGCTTGGGACTTGATCATTTCACGGATTTCATGTATATGGATGATGTTGCTAGAGGAGGAAGGAGTTTATCTCCGCAAATTACCCTCTTCATATGGTCCATAAAAAATTTCACTCTGTGTTACAAATGGAAAAAGATATCCATGGTTATCATGGGCTTAGTATCTATAGAGATTTGAGAGCATCCGTTCTTTCTACCAGGCGGGGAGCTCAAGGAGCACACCAGTAGTTTTTACTATAGACTTGTTTAATATATCGTTGTTCATGAGTTCTATTTGACTTCTTATTTGAGGTATATATTGTCTTCTGTTCTCATATACCTATATACATATGTCTCATGTTTGTCGCTTCGCTCCTTCTCAGCCTAGAGACCATCCACTCTCTTCTCCTTCACCCCAACTCACATATGTTGGTTATGCTTCATGGTTCCCTTTTAGATGTTCTATACAACCTGTCAATTTCAGTTCCCCCATAATGGTTCACTTTTAACTTGTTGTGTCTTCATTTACAGCTTGTTTATTTCACTACATGCATTACTTGCGTTGATGTATATATGCTCTCTCTTGTTGTTCAAGATATAAAGATATACCCCTTCCGTTGATATGATGACATGTGGAACCATCTCCTCACCATGTGCTCCCTCCCTTTGCAGTTCCAGAGGCCCCTCTAACCACTAGAGGCAATCCTTCTCTTGAAAACCTTCTCCCCTCTCCTCTGCTTTCTGCTCGTTTAGGTCATAGTATGTCCACCCGTGATAGTTCCATCTTTGGTGCCTGTCCGTTCTACCTTACTCTCGGTTCTCTAGCTCTTCGTTTGACACTCAACCAACTTTGCTCATTCTTTCGCTTTCCTACTAACTCTTCTTAAGTTCTTCATGGTTCGCTCTCTGATGTAATCTTATTACTCTATCCTTGATTTTGTTTCATAAGTAAAATTTGCTGGGTTTTATTTGCTACAAACACTTATAGATGTGGACCTTGCAGGCATTTTCATGGGATATCTCGATTCACTCACACTCTCCTGCCTTTGATTTACTTATCTTCCTCTACTTGTTGACTATTTTGTTTATGGCTATATTCTGCATTTGTCCTATTTCTGCTCTTTTGAGGGACCTTATGCTCCACTTGTTCGTTTCTGGCCTTCAGTTTCTGTAACCTTTTGTTGCTTGTTTATCGCTTCAAGTGGCACTATTGGAAGCAACCAAGTTTGCCTTGGCACTCATGAGTTTTTGAGCAGACACTCGGTGTGAGTGGTATTGACAATTGCTCAGCTATTTTGGCACTACATGCGGCATTGATGAAGTCACAAGTGTTTTCGTGGAAGTTGATTGTGGCCGCCTTATGCTTCCTTTAGCTACTTTGCGTCTTAGGACTCCAACGTCCATAGTGCTGGTTGTGATATACGTTGTCTCCAGTCCTCTTACGCATAGCTCTCATTACACTTTTACACTTTGACCCATTTTTATAGCCATATAATCCGTGGATTCTTGTATGGTTCCACTCCTCCATTCCCCACCTGATTCACTCTCTAGTATTTTCCCTTTGCTCTTTTCCTGCTTCATGCTTTGACCTCTCGTGTCTACCGTGTTCCTACCCAAATCCAACACACATTCTTACTCTTAGTTCACACACTGCTTGCTCAATCTCCACGTATTGCTTACTGGTGAGGTCTTACTTCACATTTCCTATTCCACGCTATCGGTTTGCTTGGATTCTCTCGATTTCATGTTCTTTAGTAGTCTTTGGCCATATGTCATTCTTAATTTGTTTCAATTTTGCTTTTGCTGCAGGTTACATCCGATGCATTCTACCTTAGAGATTGAACACTACTCTAGCATTGTGCTTCATGTCCATATTGCTGATCGATCTTAGGCACTTAATGAGTTCTGGATAACCGGATTGGGTTATCCAGAACGGCACTAGATATATTGTATATTAGTTTACTAATTTTCTGCACTCGTTGCTCATGAGATGTTTCAATCATGTCTTTACTATAACATACATTCGTTTAGTAAGATTCACTTGATCTCCACTTTTAGTGTCGCTATTTATTCCGATTTGTTTATATCATACTTAATTGCATATCATTTGAAAATCATTTGCATATCATACATATCATCTGCGCTTTCAACAGATCATAATTCCTCGTTCAAAGAACGGCTTCTATTCTCATTTCCCAATATACTTTAAGGGTCCAGTTCTTTGAATTCTGGTGATGTAGACGATTCTGGAATTATCCATGTTTACACACGTGACATTTAAATCTTCAACTCTGAAAAGCAGGGTGTCGAAACAATGGATGCTGGGAATCAAGCTTACATAGGTTCATCAAAGAAAGATGATAATTTTGGTCTGAAATCTGCAAATGTGTTAAACACAAGGCGGAAATAAGGTTTGCTTTGCTTAGGGACTCACCTTGTTTCTTCTCTTGTTTGTGAGTGTTAAAGTGACTTGTAGATCACGATTTTGGTCTGAAATCTGTAAGGGTGATATATACAAGTCACTTTAACACTCATAAACAAAGTTTCTACTCGCCTTTTCTTAAGGGGACCCGAAGAACAGTGGAACATCGTACATCTGGAACATCGTGCTCCAAACTGTGGATAAAGATCAAGGACTAGCATCATTTGGCCTCGGAAAAAGTAGTGAGGAGAACTGATGCTTTCAACTAGCTGTTGACACTTCCATACGCCAACAGGTGGCTGAACATGTGCATGCAAATCTCTGGAAGGCCTGTATTGCAGAGGCTTCATAAAAGATACCAGATAGCCATTGTGTTATGGGTTGTAACTCGTGCGACGCTTACTCAAAGAACTTGAAATTAGCCCAGTCACTTTAACACTCACAAACAAGATATATACAAGTCAGGGGTCCCCAGTAGAAATTGCGAATAGAAATTGTTGTATGTGAGTGTTAAAGTGACTTGTATATATCACACTTGCAGATTCCAGACCAAAATCGCGATCTTTTCCTGAATGTGGCGAGCGAATCTACTTACGTGCAGGCTAACTACGTCAGTCTGACTGCCTCGCTATAGTGTTTGGAACTCATGTTTTCGTGACTGCTTCTCTCTAGTATTTAATGGTTGAATCCAACTGCCATATAGTGTTTTGGGATCATGCTTTCGTGATTGCGACCATAAAGTTCTTTTTTATTTTTTTCTTATCTCTAAGTTCTTTTAATAAGTATTTTGGGTTCATGCGATCGGATTGCATGACTATACATTACCCAGTTCCATCGCGCTTCGTCCCATACCACCATTCTTTCTACCTTTTTTTGGGTTTCCACTTGTCTCCATGTTTATTGGCTCGGACAAAGCAAATAAACATAGAAAAACTGCTTGCTTTTCAATGTGGTTGTTGCAAACTATGTACGTTATTTTGGAAGCCATCAATTTTTCGTTTCTATGTTCTAACAAACTGTTGTTATATGATTTTCGCTGTTGCAGGATGATCATCAAAGTATTTATTTCGCTTCTGTCTTTTTATTATTCAAATCAGGTTTCATTCAGTTCTGCTTATTTACCTTGCCTTCCTTTGTTGCATTTAGCGTCCTTTGTATTTCGTATCTTTCTTGCATTCTGCATCCTCTGCTTGTTTGTATCTATGTCAAACCCGGTGCAAAGTGGGTTCTAGGTTTTGGGCATCATAGCAACAGGGTAAGTATGGCTAGAGGCTAAAACCTATGGGGATTAGTGCGGGGTCCACTATTTGATTCGCTGACATGTCATGACCACAATCATAGCTACCTTGGGTATGGAGGTGAAGTAGCCTAGAAAAGAGGAGAGGTCAAGGATATCTTCTGTTTTTGCTCAAAAGGCGTATCTTGTGTGGGTTTAGTGGATGGGATTGTATTTTGACTTTCTCAAAGACAGAGTGTGGATGGGAAGATATACTTTTTCAGAAAAGATTTTATTCCATCAAGGACCAAGTTGTGTGTGATGACACAAGAAAGATCATCCATTTTGCAGGAGGTGAGAATGACAATGGTTGTTTTTGGTGTGAATGGTTGTGTTTTGTTTTGTGACTTACAATTGTGCAGTTGAGTTTTTTTGTGCATTGTTGCAAGATTAATTATTCATTAGTCCAAAATGGGATGTGATTGCAAGAATGCCAGGCTCTTGCCATGATATGGCATGTTTGAAAAAGTCTTCTATATGGTTGGATTTGAATTCAAGAGAAGACATCAATTTTTTTGAGAAGCACAAATTCTTGTTATGGGATTTTGGATATATTCCATGAAACATTTAGTCCCTTGCTTTAAGCAGGCTAAAACCCATGACAAGTCAATTTTTAATAAAAATCTTGCTCGGATCAGAGTGGTGAATGAACATTGTATTGGAATTTTGAAAGCTAGATTGCATTCTCTCAAAGAAATAAGAGTGCACTTAAATGATACTAGAAGAAACATAGATCCCTTAATATGGATCACTGAATGTTTATACTCTATAATATTTTGATAAACTGGGATGCAATTGGGTAGAAGAAGACTATAGTTATGAAGTGGAAAATGAAGGAGAACAGTCATTGGAGCCTACTTCTAAATATCAAGGCAAGAACAAAGAAGAAGCAAGAACTCTTGTTATGAAAAATTGTTTAGCTTTTGTGCGATCAAGTCAATGATATGTTTTGAGATCAAGTCAATGATATGTTTTGAGATCAAGTAAATAATATGTTTTGGGACTTGATAATTTTTGAAATAAATAAATATATATGATCAAATAATACATATACCATGCTTATTTTCCATGATCTAATCTAATTTCCATGGAATTTAGGAGAATTCTAATCTAGTTTGTGTGAGATGGGTGAGAATTCTAATCTAGTTTGCATGGAATAAGTGATCATGATAGTTTCCATGAGCATTTTTCTTGTAGTTTGCATGGATAATACTATTTTTCATGGGAATTTTCTCATTTGAGAATGTTAAATTGTGAAACTATATGGGAGTATATATGTGTTATAATTTTTGTGAATGGAAGTGTTGTATGGAATCAATGAAAGTGAAGTTACTCAAAAGGTTTGTGTATGGAAGTGTTGTATGGAATCAATCAATGTGAAGTCAATAAAAAGGTTTTTTCAAGCACAAGAAGGAGGTTATTGGTGGTTGAAGGGTCGGGGAAGGAAAGTACCATCTGAAACAAAATAAGAAAAGAGGAAGCAATTTCAAATTTGAAAATTTTTGAAAGGTATAGGAGAGGAGAGGAGTGAGAGGGGGGGGGAACAAGAAATGGGTTAGAAGGAGTGTTTTGAGATCATTTGAGAGGCAGAATTTGAGATCAAAAGAGAAAATTGAGAGAAAGGAATTTGAGATCAAGAGAAATATGAAGAGTCATTTGCGGGGAGGATTTGATAGTAAATTATAAATTGAGGGATAGGAGATCGGAGCCCAAGCCTAATCTGATTGAAATTGGGGGGAAAAATTATCAGGGAGTAATGTGGGGAGGGAGGGGAATTATCGGGGAAGGAGAAGAGAGAGGGAGACCGGGAGAGGAATCCATGGGAGGAGACAAGGAGAGAGGGAGAGGAAGAGAAGACAAGATATAAAGAGGAAGAGAAGGCTTTGAGGTGATCATAATTGGAGGAGTTATTGGGGATTGGGAACATGGAGCTTTGACAGCCCATAATAGAACCATTTCTGTAGTGTTTAGTGTGAAAACTGAAAGGACCGTGAAACCATCTATGAAACTATCCATGCAGGGTTTAGTGAAATCAGAGCGCATGGCTCATTGTCATTTGAAAGGAAGTGCACACATGGGGAATTACAAGAGAGTAGTTGAGGTTGAACACATGAATGAGATGACAAAGGAGGCATGGTCAATTTGGTTCCAGACCTTGGTGGATTATATGCCATACATAAAATGTTGTTGGTTGGATAAGTAACAAATCAAAGATGCAACGGAGAGTATTTGAGAAGAGGACTTAGATGCACTTGGACTCAAAATGGCTTTGGTAATTGAGTATCCAAAACCCAATCTAAGCACATTGCTGGTTTTTTGTGAATATGAATCTGTTTTTTTGTGATTTTTTTGGTTATTGTGCAAATCAAGGTTTCTCTATCTCATCGTGCAAACCATCCCATATTGCCACGCAAACCATCCTACCATTCTATGCAAACCACACATTGCATGTAAGCACATTTGCACGACATTTTTAGTTTGCATGTGGTGCGTGGTTTGCATGGGTTGGTTTCCCATGGTTTGGTTCCTTAGGTATATGGTGGGTTAGACTAACAAATTTTTTTTATGTAATATAGGTTGCATTGTATAAGGAGTTTGCTAGCACATAGGACCATGAAACTCACAATGGCAAAGTAAGAAGGAGAGGTTTGAGACTCAAAGTTGCTATGACAAGAAGAGCATTTATTTTGCTTTTAGAGAGCACATTGAGGAGGAGAATAGTTCTATGGGATTTGGTGGAGGATTGGTTTCTTGTGAGAGACAAGACAGCTAGGAGATATCTAGCATGGCAATGTGCCTATGCCTATTTTGACCTTTTCTCCAACTATTTTTTTCACCTCTTATTCTTGGCCAGCGTTCAAGGGTTGCACATGAGAACATCATTATCATAGTGAAGAGCAAGATGGCTAGATCTACTCTAGTGGACTATGACTGGCTCAACTTATGTTATTGACTATTGAGGCAGAGGCAACTTAGCTGCCCAAATTGGAGACTGTTTAGTGTGACTAATGTGGGGCAGGTTCTCACACACTTGTTCATGGAGAGTGATGTTGTAATTGAGGATGAGATTGTATATAGCAGTGGAGGTGCATAGGACGAGGTCTACATCAATGAGAGTGTAGAGGAGGAGGTACATATTGCACCAGCTGATGATTATGCTCATGGTAAGTGAGTGAGAGTTTTGGATGGTGTTTTAATGCCTTGTTTAGAACATGTTGAGGTGGACTTATGGACTTCTACATGTATATTGATATATATATATATATATATATATATATATATATATATATATATATATATATATATATATATATATATATATATATATATATATATATATATATATATCTATCTTTGATGGATGATGATGATTACAATTACATGGTTTTGTTATTTGGTTTGATATGGTTATGTATAGGTTAGAGCTTATTTGGTTTGATATGGCTAGAGCCACATGTATATCACTTTCTCTTGAGGGAGTGCATCATGGTAGAGGCAATACTTCTAATTAGACTTGGTTGACTCTCATGGCGGGGCCGAGAGAAGAGCCTTATTTGCATATCGAAGAGGATATTGTATCTTGAAGAACTCACATGGGGAGGAGATGGCCTGGCCTCTGAGATTTAGTGATACTCTTGGTGAGTATTTAGAGCTCCAAGAGGAGAGGAGGCCTTCTTTGAGGGATGAGGTACATAGACTCACTTAGTTGAGAGAGTATGAGCTTATCTAGAGTATTTATCCCATGTGTCATTGTCTACATTGGTTTGAAGAGGAGGATTCTAGTATTAGATGTGAGTTGTACAGCAGACATGAGAGTTCCTACTTAACCCTTTTTCTTGGAGTGGTGCGTGGAGACCCTAAGGAGGGAATGGTGTTCCTACAAAGTGAGTAGTACGTTTGGTATGTCCCACAGTCGGGCATGAAAGAGTTTATGGAGTATTGTATCACATACTTTCAAGTGATCATATGGACATGTGGTCCAAAGCATGAAGTAGAGGTTCTATTGCATTTTATGTGGGTCCATCTTTGATGAGTTAATAGTTTTCATGGTTAGACCCTACAATACATTTTTGTCATTGGGTTTATCCATCCAAGATATACTAGTTGTGGATAGTGATGCTCTACCTTTTTGTAGGAACCATCCTCATGGAGCTATACATCCTCCTAGGTTTGGTCTGATGGCTATACTTTGTATTTTGTATACATCACTATTTCAACTTCTTGTAGCTCCTCTAAATGGATTTAGAGCCTCCGCTCTTCCAGCTATATATTTCCTGGAGGAAGAATGGACCACAAGTAGATTGAGGGATTACAATTCCAACCCTTATGATCATTTAGGGTGGAAATTCCATGAGCCCAATATGCATGAGCAAGAGAGGAGGTGGCTGTGCTACTTTAGTCCTTTTCTTATTAGGCCTATCTTCTATAGGCGCTTACATGAGGTCTTGGAGAGACATGTACCACCATAGAGTTATATGTACTATATACCTAGTGCCTAAAACTCACTCACATTGTGAGCTTAGGCCTAGCTTATGGGCAGGACATTTATATTTAGGTACACTTTATCTTCTATACTTGCATCACTTACTTTGATACTGTTTCATCATGGTTTTGATGTTATCTACTTTATTGAAACACAAGAGATTATATAATAGTACTTACATGAGTTTTTATAGCTCCATAGACTATATACTTAAGCTACTATAATACTAACTTGTTATTGTTTTGTGCTTGCATCATTACTTTTGATGTTGAGGTCTTGATGGTTAAACACCTATCTAAGTTAAACACCAATTTGCCACATAGACTGAGTGAGATTTAATTAGCTTAGGTAAGCACCAAGCTAAACACTAGTCTGTGCAAACCATGGAATATTTTATTAGTTGTGTGGACTGCACAAACCACACAAACCTAGTTATGCAAACCGTGCAAATCATGCAAACAAGGTTGAACAAAGTAGAATTAGATCCCGTCTCTTGGAAATCTTGTTTGTTTGTGTAAGGTGTAGGTGCTTTGCGGGATTGAGTCTGTTTTGGTGGGGACTTGAACTTTGTAAGCATGAACTAACATTTGTAATATAAAATGTGTAGTCATGTTGATGTTATATGGTGCATATGAGGGGAGAAAACATGTGATATAAAAGATGAATTGGGAAAGACATGGAGAGAAAGTATTAATATTACATCAAATGCTTTTAATGCAATAAAACATTTATAAGCTTTGTATATAATGATCTGGTTACATATGAGATCAAGCATACATAGCTATTACTATTCCAAAAATCTTCTAGATATAGCTACACCCAAAGCACAAAGCTCTTACTATTCCAAAATCCTCCTAGAGCTAAATACATGAAAAGACCTTATATACAAAAATTGCATCATTGTGACTATTCCAAAATCTGGAAAGAGCTAAGTACACCTAAGAACTACCCATAACTCTTACTATTTTCACTCTCATTTTAACTTGTGAAATCTGTTGTATAATCTATCAGAGGTATAAGGAGCTTGGGATCCACTCTATAACTAGCACTAGATCCATCGTAAGATTGTGAATCTATACCAAATAAAGTGGTGATAATGCTTTTGATCTCCTCAAGGGTCCTCCTAGCCCATGCTAGTTCAAGTGTTATGGAGTAAAAACGTTTTGATTTTGCTTCTCTCTTTTTGATATGAAACCTTTCTACCTTTGACCTTATTTTCTAGATTCTAAATGTAATCTCAACCTCTACTTCTCTCTTGTGTTTTGCAATCTTGGTATCTTGTTGTGCTTCAATCTTGACTATTTTAAACCTCTCTAGATTCAAGGGAATCACTTTTCAATTTGCTATGGCTAGCTAAATTCCATGACAAAGAAGCAAATGCAAGTGTAATCTTGGCAACTTTAGAAATCTTCCTTCTCTTTTGAATATCACCTTCCTTCTCTTTTGAAAATTCTTATCTAGTTGGATCTTTCTTGTTGGATGCTTCTCTTGTGTGCTCTCCAATATCTTCTCTACCCTCCTCTTCTCTTGTTTCATTGTGTATTCCTCTTGGCTTGATCTCATGTGTTTCTCTTGTTTCATTTGGTATTCCTCAAGAGTTGGTTTCATGTGCTGGCCTTGTTGCTCCCAAATATTCTTGCAATGACTGAATCTCTTTTGCTTTCCTCATGAAATATTCTTCCTCTTCCTCTGTATTTTCTCCCATCAAGCATTGATTGTCATCCTCTTGAACTCCTCTTGACCCGCACTCACAATTCCAAGGATAGCTCCAATTTAGATCTTCCGATGGCTCTTGGATGCTTAGGATGCTAATTGGCGTTGAATCAAGTGTAGAATTTTGGCCAAATTCTTCACCACCAGCTTTGCATGTTCCATCTATGATCTAAATTCCATCTTCAACATCACCACCAATGCTCCCAAAGTAGGTGGAGATATATTAGTTGTGCCACCTAACATTAAATTCATCATCTCAAAATGTGGACTAAGATGACTCACTTTGTCATCCATGGTTTCCCATCTACTCTTGCGGTCTTTGTCTCCCTTCCCTCGTGGAATTATATTTCCAATTCTTGGATATCCTTATACAATTTCATGTATCAAGCCCATTTTTTTAAGCATCTCTTCTATCATGGAAACGGGAAATCCTCTCCCATGCTGCACTAAGTAAGTGGCCACGTAACTAAATGAGGTGTTTTTCTTTTTATAGGCCTTTTATTATTCCCACCATGAATATGATTGAAGTGTTCAAGATCATCCAAATGTCCAGTATCTGGGCATAATGGTGAGAAACCATTCTGAATCTATCATCCTCTCCTTTCATTGCTTTGCTATTGCTACTCGCCCATCCACCGGAACCAACTTTACTCTTGCATCCAACCAAACCTCCCTTGCTAGCAGATATTGGAACACCCTTGCCTGCATAAATTCCAGCATATGCAACCATCTGCTTGAGAGGTTCCTGAAATCCAAATTGGAGACGGGGGAGGGGTGCAAATTGAACTTGTTCTTTGATGTTTCAAAGGTGGGTGTGAGATTCATCCATAGCTTCTTTGTTTCACTAACTTTGATTTCAATTTGTCCATGCAAACTTGTATTACTAGCTATGTGCTTTGTTGGGTGTCTATGTCGGCAGAGGTGTAGCATGTTTAAACCTCTATATCACATTCACCATAAACTACATGAAACAATCTCTCTCGTGCACAAGCTATTCAAAACCAAGAATCGGGAATGTCAACCAATTTAAAATTATTTAAATTCATTAGTTTTCCTCATATAATTCTCCATTTGGCATAGTGTGATGGAAGTGGTTAGGATAATATGGTTAACATTTGCCTCCAATCAAGACACTAATTAATTGCTGGATTTCACTAATGTACTCCACAGTAAAGTTGCATACCAATTTTAAACTGAAACCCCTCCCGCCCATAACCCACTTTTTGGTACCCGGAATTCATTTTAACAAAGACGTTCATTTATAATTTCATCCATTGTTACGGGTAACTATAACAAAATTTACTACTCCCGAGCTCGTAATTTTTGGACGGAAGCTAACTTTGGAGGCCCCTAATGTCAACTGCCAAAGTAACTTGCTCATCTCTATTTCACGTGTTTTCAATAATAATGCACGGCCTTCATAGATGATCAAATAACTGAGCCAAATTACGGTGTTCGTGTCATGTGGTGGAAGGCAACATGTAATTGCATTTGAGAGGCCGTGACTTCAGGTTATCATACAACAATCGTCGTGAAGAACGCGAAACAACTCGCTCAAGTACCCCAACACATTGGGGGCTTCAATTTTTCAATTTACGGATATTGTGCGTGTATTCCAAAATTGACCTCAACTTTTTATGATTATGGAGTTTTTATCCAAAAATGTCTTCCTATAAACATTTCAATCCTAAATTTCTACGGAGCATAATTAGGGGTTTCTAATGCTGCTGCTGAATCTCACACTCAGTTCTTGCAGTAACACACACCATGTCGCTGAAACTTCAAAGTCCATCAAAAGAATGTAAAACAGTGGGACCACGTGTAGAAGAAGTGAATCCAGGACCTCTTCTCGATGGCACAGCGTGTTGCTGAAATTTCCGCTTCCTTCAAATGAGTGTGCACAGTTGAACCATGTGCAAGAAAAGTGGACTTCTCGAAGTCAGGTACTTGACATCGAGTCGGCGACCACCGTTCCGGCATCGCATGGTGTAGAGAACACTTTTATAACCGATACTTTTCTTTTCTTGTACGTGTTGGAAAATTTATTCCCGTTTTGTACCCACGATCCCAATTCAGACGTAACTGTAATCCAATCAAACTTCAGAGGATTGAGTACTGAGACAGGATGAGGAGTACACATTTATCTTCCAAAAGATTCCGTGCATTCATAGGTCCTTTCCAGCGCCTTAACCTGTCCTCCCTTATCCTTATGTCTTACATAGTTTGGATATATTAGCTGCTGCGATAGGACAAATTTCTTGGATTTCTCGATACTATTGGTTTGGGGCCTGTTCCCACTTTACCTTTTGTGTCTCTCTTGTACGGTTCGATGTGATGGGGATCTTTCCATCCTTTTTCTCTCATCCGAACCTAATGACCTTTATCCCATGCCCCGGAAGCGACCGGGCAAATTGAGTAATCCCAACCGGCGAAAAAGGTAAAATTCAGAATGCCGAGATAATCCCGGGTAAAATTCCCATTCGAAACTTTCTGGAGTGTCCAAAATCAAATATTACCAGTGTTACTCCAACCTACGTAAATTCCGTTGTGACCGGTAGCTTCGGGTGAGCGAAAACGCCCCCCAAGCTCCCTTTATCCGGGCGTTATTCCCGGGCAACTGTCATGTTCTTGGGAGTTCTGTCCGGTTACAGTTGCCTCATGTTGGCTTTGTTCTGCTCGCGCCTTTGCTTACTTGGATCCTTTGAACTGAACATCGAGGTTAATCGAGCACACCAATTCGACGAGTTTTTGTCAAATTCCAGTCCGTGCTGTGTGTCTCTAGGGTTCCGGTGTGGATTCTGCTGTTCGGTTTTTGATGTTTGCGTGACACCCGGTTTGAGCTCTTCACTTCTTTGTGTGACTTTCCTCACGTTGGTACACTTGTGAGCCTCGTGCCTGAGGTTGTTCGTCGAGCGGTAAAATATATATCACTTGTATATTATGCTGTTGATTGGAGGGCCTCCAGTGGCCTTGCGGTGTAGAGGAATTCGTGAAAGAGTCGATCAGCGTTATTTCAGAGTGCAATTTATTGAAGAATGAGTTAAACGGCGGAAGTTTTGCGGGACGTGGTGTAATCTGCAGTGATGGCTACGCAGTCCGTTCAGTCCGCGGGGGCACAGAACTCCAGTCTCTTCGTGCTCGCCTCTGATTTGGTTGTTGATTCTTCGTCCTTTAGCTTCAAGAACGACAGTCCTAAGTTACAACCTTCGGAGGATGGTTCTGAAAGCTCCGAGTTAAGATACGCTAATGAAGAGTTTCCCGACCTTGAGGAACTCCAGGTTCTGAGACTTGAAGGTGTAGACCGCCAGGGAAGGCGAATCGTACGCATTGTTGGTAAATACCTACCTGGTAAGCTCCCCGAGTACCTTTGGACCGCATGCTTTATTCACGCCTGAGAAGCAATTCCCTTTTGAGCTTAGTGCTAATTCACGCACTGCTGTTCCGCCTGTTTCAAGAGCTCTCAGACCTAAAACATGATTATCTTACTTTCCCTTTGGAACTTTCAGTGACGCCAGAGGTCTGAAGACGAACTTATTTCTTGATTGAACGTTAAACTGTGTGTTTATTTGCCGGTTGTTATTTATCCGCTCTGTATCAAAAGACTTTGTGTTATGACTGGGACAACTCGGGTGAGCTTGATGTCGATATGGGGATGTTTATGTAGTTCATCAAGGATTAGTTCAATGTTCATATGCATGCAGAATGATGTTCTTCACTCTCGTAGTAAATCATGATTCATGACTCAAAGGTTGTGCATGTGTCAGCAACGGCTATCGATCGCGAGAGGCTGAAAGTATACATCAGACACAAACTGGTGAACGAGGTGAAAGATGCAAATTACGTCATTGTCTACTTCCACACGAGGGTGGATCGTGGAGAGAACTCCCCGGGTGTGCTAGTATTGAGGCAGATCTACGAAGGTCTACCACTCGCTTTGCGACAGCAACTCGCTGCAATCTATGTTGTGCATCCTGGAGTGAAATCAAGATTATTGCTCGCAACCGTGGGACGTTTTTTCCTAAGCGAACGGTAAGAGTATTCCAATGTGATTCTAGTTGATGCTGTTCCTTCTACCCACAGACTCACTTGCCATCCACCGGCGTCTTTAAGCTCTCTGTTAGCTGTACCTGCATCTGGACTCCTTCCTGTTATTATAATTATCTGACCTGATGCATGCTATGCAGGTTTTACCAAAAGTTGAATTACATCAGCCGGGTAGAGTTTTTGGTGGATTTTCTCAAGAAAGGCCAACTTGAAGTGCCTGAATTTGTCACTGAGCATGATAAGGAACTTGAGTACCGGCCACTGATGGATTACGGTTTGGAAGTAGATCCACAGGCATATGTGGAAGGACCCGGGATGACATCAACAGCCAGATTGTATAGCAGAACAGGATTTTATTGACTGGTATGAGCAAAGTGGAGATGTGATTGGTGAGTTACCTGCATTGTTACTCATATGATGTGTGTATGGAGTATTCCAGTTATATTCTGTATTCGGTCTATGCATTCTAGTTAGTTTTCTGGTGCGTCAACTGACTCTCACTGGCATTTATATAAGCTTCTCAACAGATGTTTTGATGCTATAAGTTTCCTCTAAACTTATAGCAGCAAACTTATAGCATCCTCGATGATGCAGGCGGTGGATTGCTTCATTCTTTATGTATCAGACATATATTTGTATCGACTTGGAGCGAGCTCCATGGAGTTTCATTGGAAGTTCATGGTCTGGATAAGGATATGCGGCGAGTGTAGTACCTAAGATAACTTCTACTTGTAAATAACTCTGATCAACTCCACGATATGAGTACAGGGCACTGAGGGGAGAAAACTAGAATGAAGACTTAAACCCCCTAGCATATTGACAGTTTGTCTATAAGGTTCTTGTGTAAAGTACAAGTTGCGCAGCCTGTTTTAATTTCTGGAGTAAATGAACAGGTTCAGGTTCACCATCTT
Source organism: Lunularia cruciata (assembly GCA_948567375.1). Classification (NCBI taxonomy): domain Eukaryota; kingdom Viridiplantae; phylum Streptophyta; class Marchantiopsida; order Lunulariales; family Lunulariaceae; genus Lunularia; species Lunularia cruciata. Next base: position 18,089,535 of record OX419761.1, on the reverse strand, counting down.
AAAGGTGAGATCAGAGGTATCATGTTTTGCAGAGAAAGCGGTGGATCAGATGACTAATAATGGTGAGATGAGAGGCATCACGTCATTCAGGAAAGGCATTGTCGGATAACTTTTTGCTAGAGCATAGTGCGATTCTGTTATTACTCGTTTATGAAGTGGATCTCCCCAAGAAGTCAAGTTCACTTCGATTCCCGGATCGACGAAGGTGAATTTCTTGGACCATATGTCCACGGTTGTCCATAGAGGCATTAGAAGAAAATCAGCCGGAAAATAGAAAAGAACTGCGGAAAAGAACACTTCTTGATCCAACGAGCCAGGCCTCAAGAACTACTGCTATTCAGGATCCGTTTCTCGACTTGCAACATAAAGAGGTGATACTGTGATCCTTTTTAGAACTTTGATACAGAAGGGAAAATGACAGCCCTCTGCCAACTAGAGCAATTCATCGCCTCGAACAAGAGACTTCCATCTTCGACAGAACTCATTGTCCTTCTAGAAGTCCTCTAACTCGAGATTCCCTACTCTCTTGCATGGTCTACAGGTTATATAGGCCTCTAATTTTCCTTCGGGAACGCCCCAAAGCCTTCCATCGTGGAAGTGATGTAGGAACTCCGGGCGGGGATCATGGCACTCCCAGATAGGCCACGAAATACTGACGTTCCACTCGGCATCATTTTCTTCTCGAGATTCTAACTCGAGATTCTATACTCTCCTGCATGGTCTACAGGCCCAGATAGGCCACAAAATACTGATCCTTCCACTGTGCAACATTTGGTCTTCAATCCTGGCTAACTCAAAGCGAAAGCAATCGTATGGTCCACCGATTGGATACGCAATAGCAGATTGGGAGTAGTTGGTAATAGAGATTGGTGGAAGTTTTTCTATCGGTCTGACGGTTAGACAGGACTCAGAAACTTTCCACTTTCCGCTTACTGAACTGGTGGATGACAGTATCCTCCAAAATGATCATGGAGGTTTCCTTATCTTATACCTTAACCTACTAAACTAAGTAGCAATTACCATCTCAATTACCAGTAAGATTGACTACATGCTCCTGCCCATTAACTAAGATTGCGTCTGGACAAAATCCACATAGTATTCCCACATGCATAAACAAACACCACTTGATAAGTTGTTCAGTTTAGCAAAGATTTATCCACTGCGCTATCGACTTTTTGATTGAATTCAGGTGAAAAGCTCTTTCGTTCACTGGCATTGGTAAGAAGAATTGCACTGCTTATTGTGCTACTTTAGATTTCATCTGCTAAACTTCCTTAAATTTCCCTGTTGTTTATTTTTCTCTTCCTATATTTTAAAGGTGGGAAATAGAGAACAAATAGAAATTATTGAAAATGGATAGAGAATCAACACTCGATTATCATACATATGACGAGGCTACAGGAATCAAATATATGACATGGACAATTAGATTGGAGAGGATAAAATACTACATCTAGAATATCCATTCGTTTTCTGACGCAATTAGTATACATTTTCTATTTCAGTTGCCATTTACGATAGAAATCCTCTTCAATGGCGAGACCTCCGAATTTATCATCATTATCATAAGGAGTAGAATAAGCTATTAGTATCATAGATCTCATGTCCATTAGAAGGTCTATTTATTTGTCTTGCAGTTTTTCCTTTCGTGCATGACAAACATTATTGGTGTTGAGATATGCGTATTCATCATTGGCAATCTTATTATTATTACAGGTAGAAGAACTTGCGCAGTCTAGACCGTTTTTGTCATGTGCAAGTTGAGCTAAGAGACCATAGCTAGGCATAACTAAATTATGAATAAATATTACTGGGGGTTATTATTGGGTGAATATATAGGAAACAATAGCTTCTTAATAGTTTGTAGTCTTCTATTATTGATATTTATATATTTAATGTTAGATTTTTTTTGGAATTCCTTTGTTTTATAATAATCTCAGAATATAAATCAAAACTCATAATGAAAAGCAGTTTTTTATCAATCATACGTCTTAATATAAATTAATATCAATATTTACAAGAAGACCACTATAATCCCTTACCTCTTTGGAAGTAAATCTAAGGTTTTGTAATTTATCCAATCAAGAATTTTAAAACCTCTACTTGAGGAGGATAAATTTCTTCCAAAAATTATTATCTAACTTTACAAGAATACTAAAAATGTGGATCAAGAACTAAAGTATCAATAAGTGTAGTCAAAATCTGAGATATATATATCTACAAATAAAATTTACATTTTTTTAATCAATTTTTCCGGTGTCATTAGTTTTGCCAGGCCATTTGCATTCGATTTCTGAACGTGCTTCACATTTGTTAGAGTCGAAATTCATGGCAAATCAAGATTTCATATATGATAGATTGGAGAAAAATTCAAATATTTTGAACTCAAACTCAAGACATTTTCTTAATTCCAATCTCTGAAGTCCAATAATAAGTTATAAATAACCTAAGGAAAAATGATAATTTTTAAACATATAAAAAATAAATATTTAAAATTTTTTAAATATTAATCAATTATAAAATTTTCCCTGACTATTTGATTCACAACAAAGCTATCATCTTTGCATTCTGGAGGAGAGCTCTAATGAGCTAGAATGCTCACATGCTACTTAGAAGAAAAAGAATGAGATAACCTCAAGTAATTACAAATACTTTATTTTATGTATAATTTTATCCTTTATTCTAATTAGTGATATAAATAACCATTACTGCTAAAAACTTGGAAGTAATCATTTTGAACTTGGTTGCAAGCATCTCAAATGATGAACAACGAGATATTATAATCATCATAAATACATCATTTTTCTTATCTACCTCTTAATCTACTTACACAAAAGTATGTTTGATGTATGAAAACATCCACTTATGAACCTTTAATTGCATACTGTCAGTAGACAAGTGACATCTTAATCCTGTACTTACACAAAAGTATGTTTGATGTATGAAAACATCCACTTATGAACCTTTAATTGCATACTGTCAGTAGACAAGTGACAAAAACAATTATTTATAAGGAATAGATACAAATGTAGAATCTCAATAGACGGAATAAATTTTTCTTCCATGTTTCTGCAAAACCCTTGATCTTATAATTTTTATTTCTAGATATATGATAATAGAGCTATTATCTTTATAAGCTCTCCAATTGAATCTATATTTACCGGCCTTCCAAATGATTATTGTGTAATAATATGCATTAAAATCAAATCACCAAGAGAGATGTATAAAAATTAATTAATATGACAACCTCACATGCGTATGCGTTATATTATGAAGATAAGCTCTTTAAACTTTAGTACTCCTATTATACAGAAAATATACATATATCAATAAAATTATTAAATATATTATAAAATTTCTCAAGATTGGAGAAAGTCATCCAAGAAATACTTTCAAATAAAAGATTTCCAAATATTTTGTCTCCTATTTGCAGTTTCATGCTTGAGTATCATACAGAAAATAACTAGTTTCCAATAAGGACATAAAATTATTTTAGCTAATAACACATTTTACAAAAATAAAATGTAAAAATCAAATAAAAAATTTGAAGCTAATCTCTCTGCAAGAAGCTAATCCTTCTGACTCTCTGTCTGTTTCACCCTGTCAGTAAAGCTAAGAAATTGATATATTGAGTGATGAATATGGAACCCGTTCGTTAGTATGGTTCTATACCCACGTAAGACTGGACATACTGAACGAGGCATTTAGAAACTAAAATTTCATATGTGTCTGTATGAAGTCCAGGGCTCCGAGATCTAGTACCTGTTAGTCTGGGTAAGCACCTTCTCAGCAGCGGTTCTTATTTTAATATAGAATACTTTATTCAACTCAAATATATTCCAGTCTTAATCCGTACTCACATTCCTCTTAGTTCAATCTAGAGAACTCCTTGTAGGAATCACCTAGATCCAGAACCGTTTTTCTAACAACTGAACTTACTCTATGACATATTTCTAGACGAGAAAACTCCCTGTAAGAATCACCCAGATCCAGAATATTAATGGTTTATCCAACTGAGTATCATGAACATAACATTATCATGGTGACTCCTGTAGTATTTATGATAAACTAGAGCATTTATGTCCTTACCTGATTATCAGAGGAAGCTGGCACCATCATCCCCTCCATCTATGTACCATGTCATTGATCTCATAAAACATTACACAGAATCCCTTCCTCACAGCCAGGAAGACAAGAGATTGTAGTATACTCCAGTCTTACTCCATACTCACATTCCTCTCAGTCAATCTTGTTGCGTGTAGAACTTGGTGCTTGCTTCAGGTTATCAATAACATCCGTACAGCTAACAGCTAAACGTTGCGCACGTTATAAGAAAGAGCTGAAACAGAAAATTTTACAAGAATGGAAAACGAAAAATAATTTGAATTCACTTACTGTATGACATGTTTCTAGACAAGAGAACTCCTTGTAGAAATCACCTAGATCCAGAACCGTTTTCCTAACAGCTGAACTTACTCTGTGACATGTTTCGAGAAATAGAAACCTCCCCGTAGGCATCACCTAGATAGAGAATCTTAACGGTATATCCAACTGAGGATCATGAACATAACAATATTATGTTGACTCATGAAGTATCTATGACAAACTTGAGCATTTATGTCCTATGTCCTTATCTGATTACCAGTGGAAGCTGACCCCCTCCATCTATATATCGTGTCATTGATCTCATATAACATTGCACAGCATCCATCCGTCACAGCCAGGAAGACAAGAAAACAATCTCCTCATCTGTGTCATCCTCCTCGGCTGAGATATCAACATCACCTGCAGCTAATGTCCATTTTGTGTATCCAAGCCTTGATAACCAGTCTGTTTTAACATGGAGATCATAAACAACTAAATGGATTGAATTGATAACTAGAGATCTCATCAAATTTGAATACTCAAATCAGGATAATATGAGATTATAAGTAATTAAAACAAATGTCAAGCATCTGATTAGTTCAACCTACATACCTAATCCGATATCATTCTTCGGTGGAATGCTGTTCTGCATGATCCCACCTGGGGTCCCCCCATTTCGCAACACTATCATATGTTCGGAAGGAAGACACATAGAGGCCTTGGAGCACGTTGAGGCGGACGTGAGAGAAAGATCTGGAAGGCCTCCGATCCACACATTCAACTGTATCATTTCACGTTAAGTGGATGCAAGGCATTCAAAGCATGGCCCACAATGACAATTATTACTCCAAAAAGCTCAATTTTCTCACAACATTGCACCTGCCCGACCGTTTGGTTTAAACCTTTGACACTCCGTGCTTGACCCGTTAAACAGAGCAGTTCTCGCAAAGCTTCGGGGCTCAGGTCCCTCAGTAAGATGTTATGCTCTGAAGAAACTATCCTAAAAGTTCAGGACATGCTGAGGTTGATTATTCTACTCATACAGACGTGTAAGAGGTTGGAGAGCTGTACGAGCACTTTAGCCATCTGAGTAGTGCGTCTGAGACCTGTCGTTTAGTTTCCCTCAAACTTGGAGACAATTGTTGATGTTCACAAAATGTGCAATTGCAGTTTTCTTCCATGTCAACATTGTGTATGAGAGTGGTTATCTGAATCCTAGATTGTCTGAGAGTTGAAGTCAGTTTCAATCATCAAGTATGCTGGAGTTACGGGAGAAATTCCAATCTATATAAGTAGCGAACATGACCCAAGTTCAAGCTCTAAAGACAACTTGCATCACCGCAAAACTGGGACTATAAACTTAACTAGAAATCACCACGAACTAATATGCAAGACAACTCCTCGTCACTATTATCACTCGTAAGACGTGAGTGCACATCTGTTATTCGTCTACAAGAGTCTCTAGAGCAGCAGCATCCCTTCAAGAACTGAAGGATATTTGACTTCAACGGTCGTGAGCACCTGGGTCTCTTGGGTATCATACATCAGATAAACTTACTAAACTTACTACGGGTACTCATTCTGCCGCAAAGATCTAGAAATCATTTCGCTAACTTGCCGTCATATTCAGGAATTCTCATTATATGGTGAGTTAATTGCACGTGAGAGATCTATATGCACAGCATTAAGCATCAGAACGAGAGTACATTCTCAAGAGGTTGTCAGGAATCTAGCGACAGTGCTCCAAATGAAGTGTGCTGCCACACATGGAATACTAAGAAAGGATGTTTCACGGAGAGTGGGTTCGAGACATGAAGAAATTTCTCGAAAGCTATTTCAAGAGGTAATTATCTTTGACTGCAATCTCCAAAGAGATTCGAGTACGCGTAAAGACGCCTGGCCAGTTACATGAACATACTTCAAGGACATCAGCTGTTCCATGGACTCTGGAAAACATGTAGATTGTCCATGATGATCCTCGTCGTGAATTTCCAGACGCTGCCGTGGTCCGAGCTTCTTTCGTGCTAGTGGAGCAGAAAAATGTAAGTTAAAATAATCAGCCTGATAATTATGTGACAGGAACAGATCCTCTCCTATGAACAGTTCAGCCAAGCTGGTTGACCGTAGAAAGTCAGGTAAATGCATGAGATAATCACACCGAAGTAGCCTCAGGGCATTCAGCGCTGCAAACGGTGCCAATTTAAAAGCCCCCAAAAGATCCTCAGAGTACTCACCTGCCACTGTTAACCATTTAAGAGATCTGAGTTGTCCGACGGACGTGACTTGAATTGCCAAATATGCGTCCACATACAAAGATTTTAGATCATGGAGCTGCCTCAGAGAGTCAGATATGGTCTTCACACCTACACACCCTTCAATATGTAAGTCGGTAAGATGTGCGAGCTGTCCTAAAGAGTCAGGTATATTCTCAAGCGATATACATCCTTTTATAACTAATGTCTCCAGAGCTGCGATGTTTCCAATAGATTCGGGTAAGTTCTTCAGAGCTTTGCACTCAACTATCGCGAGACGTTCGAGTGTAATTACTTGTCCTAAAGAGCTCACGTCTGGCATATGGCTTAAATGATCGCACTGTTGTATTTTTAGGTCTGTTAGTGCCGGCATCTGCCACAGCCAGTGGGGGAGATGCGCAAAGTTCTCACCCGTCAACGTTAACTTCTTTAGACATGTCAGCTGTCTGAGGCTTGTTGGTAGACTAGCAAAAGGCCCTAGCTCTAAACATGCCAGCTGTCCAAGACAGCCCTTTTAATAACCAAACTGTTTAGGGAGTTGAGTTCCTCTAGTTTATCAGGTATAGTCTTAAGCGAGACACACTCCTTTACGGTAAGCCACTCGAGAGATGTGAGTTGCCCTAAAGAATCAGGCAGGTTCTCAAGGGCCTTACATTCGACTATTTCGAGATCCCTCAGCGCGATGAGTTGTCCCAGGGACTCAGGTAAATATCTCAATCGGTCACAATGCTGTACGCCTAAATACTTAAGTGCCACAAATTGCCCCACCCATTCGGGAAGATCCTCAAAGCATCCCGATAAGGTCAATGTCTCAAGCAATCTCAACTGTCCCATGCTTGTTGGTAGGTTCTTGATGGATGTGCATCCCATTGTGTTCAAAACTGTAAGAGATACAAGTTGCCCTAAAGAAGCAGGCAAGTTCTCAAGGGCCTCACATTTGACAATTTGGAGACATCTCAGCGCGGTGAGTTGCCCCAGGGACTCGGGTAAATATTTCAAACGGTCACAACGCTGTACCTCTAAATCCTTGAGTGCCACAAATCGCCCCAACCATTCGGGAAGATAATCAAAGCATCCCGATAACGACAATGTCTCAAGCAATCTCAGCTGTCCCATGCTTGTCGGTAGGTTCTTGAGGGATATGCATCCCTTTGTGTTCAAAACTTTTAGAGATGCAAGTTGCCCGAGAGAATCTGGTAAACTACTGATGGTTGTACAATCTTTTATGATCAAATCTGTTAAGGATTTGAGTTGTCCCACAGAGTTAGGAATGGCCGTGAGAGAGGTGCAGCCCTCTATGGCTAAATATTTAAGAGATACGAGGTGGAGAGGGTCAGGGATGGAAATAAGAGATACGCACTCTTTTATGGTAAATTTTACCAACGAGGCGAGTTGTCCTATGGAGTTGGGTAGAACGACGAGGGATGGACACCCCTCTATTCCTAAGTATTTAAGAGATGTTACCTGTAAAAGGTCAGGAAAATCTCTTATGGACACACACCCTTTGATCTCCAGACTTTCTAGAAATGAGAGCTGTCCTATGGAATCTGGTAAATTATTGACAGATACGCAATCTTCAATTGTTAAACTTCGAAGAGACGAGTACCGCAAAGGGTCAACCACGAGATTATTGGATAAAGATCTCTTTATAACTAATTCTTCTAAGGTATCAAGTTGTCCTAGAGAGACCGGTATGATATCAAGAAACATACATCCTTCTATGGCTAAGTCTCGTAGCGATATAAGATCGAAAAGAAAATCAGGTAAGCTATGAAGTAACACACACTTTTTAATGCTTAACTTCCGAAGGGACTTGAGCTGTCCTCGAGAATTAGTGTTAATCTGGTCATTGACGAGGGATACACAACCGTCGATTATCAGTTCCCCCAACGATGTTAATAGTCCAAGGGAGTGGGGTATAGTCTTGAGAGAAAAACATGTTTTTATATGCAACGAATCAAGAGATGCGAGTTTACCTAGCGACTCGGGTAACTTCTCGAGAGACTTACATCCCCGAAATTCCAGATGTCGCAGATTAGTGAGTTGCCCTAAGGACTCAGGCAGGTGAGTAAGGTAATCACATTGTCCTAAATTTAAAGTCCGGAGTGCCGCTAGCTGTCCCAAAGAAACAGGAAGCTCCTTAAAGCGTCCACCTGTCAAGGTTAAGGACTCAAGAGATTTCAACTCCCCCACACCTGTCGGTAGTCTCGTAAAAGTCCCGTGTACATATAATTTTGTTAAAGCTTTCAGTTGTCCTATAGACTCGGGAATAATTATACATTTGAACACTTCCAGCGTCCGCAAAAACATTAGTTGACTTAGACTTTCCGGGAGTTTCACCCCCGAGCTCCAATCTTCTATCCGTAAATGTTCCAAGGAAGTAAGATCTCCGAGAAACTCAAAGGTCGGACCACTTACCCATCCAAGCTTTGCAGGAAATAAATCCGTCTCGCCTGGGGACTCGTCATCATCCCCGATACTTTGTGGTTCTAGGTTCTCTGTCTGCCCATGTTTCCATGTAGTATCTTCAGGAACAACCTTACCTCGAATTGTTAAATGTTTCAGTCGTTTGAGTCGCCTTAACGAAGAAGGTGGACATTGAAATGTTTTAAATCCGTATAAACACAAATGATCCAGACATGTAAGTTGTCCTAAGGATTGTGATAAAGCTTGAAACTTAGAACAATTATCAACGTCTAATCTTTGCAGATTGATAAGCGTATTTCTGGTTTCGCCCGAGGATCCATATTCCCCCAGTTTAGGGTCTTCCCACAAGTGTACCAAAGAATGGCAGTGCTGTACATCTATCTTCCGCAATAATTCGAGCTTACCGAAACTCTCCGGCAACATCGTTAGTTTAGAACAATAGACTAAAGTAACGGTCTCAAGGGATGCCAACTGCCCAATTGTGTGGGGAAGTTCTTCCAAAGCATGAAGTGCCCATAACGACAAATCCTTGAGTGCACACAGACCGCCGAACGACTCCCCTAGGCTCTTCAACCTTTTACACCAATCTATTTGTAGGGTTTCTAACCGTCGAAGGTCACCAAACCGATCGGGTAATCTCTTCAGAGCATCACATCGTATTAACTTCAATATTACAAGAGATTGCATAGCCCCGAAGCTCTCCGGTACCTTTCTCAATGCGGGAAGGTCTTCCATGGTTAATTTTGTGAGAGATGGGAAAATTCCAAAGCCATCGGGCAACTCTGACAGAGCAGGAAGGTTTTTCAAGTGTAATGTTGTGAGAAAATTTAGTTGATTTGGAACGTGCATTGGTTTTTGGGGCCAACTTTTGAAATTCAAGCAGTCCACTAACCTGAGGTCTCGCAACGACGACAACTCCAAAATTGAAACTGGAAGCTCTGCTATCTGTACATCTTGAAGATCCAATCGCTCCAAACATGGAAGGAGACCGAAATCCCGCGGTAATCGTGTCAAGTCCGTGGAATGAATCACAATAAACTTGAGATGATCACACTCGTGAATGTTGCTTGGCAAAATGAGCCCGCAACAATGATCAAAGATGAGAACAGCAAGTCGATGAAGGTTCCCGACGTCCTCCTCTCGGATGGGCCAACACACGTCCGCTAACCAGCTATCTTTCCACTCGTCTCTTGAGCAGTTGCACATGTGGAGCATGATCAGAGCCCAAGGAAACCGCGATGCTTGATGCGAGTCGATCAGGTTCAAATCGCTCATTCTCAATAGACGGACGCTTTGTAGGTTGGATAAACGCCCGTCGAAACAAGTATTCTTCATACGCAATTTAGATACTTTACTGGGATTGACAGCTACAGAATCTGATATGCACATGGATAATACGTTGAGTTCACCGTTGGTAGTTGTACCCTGCACAATTACAAGAAATAAGTAATTCAAGGCATGATTTTGAATGTAGTCTTCCAACCATGAACGTGCCCGTGACTTTGTGGCTCCTAAGAAGTATGGTTCAAATATTCATCTTACCTTGTATTTGGTCAGAATGTCCTCGACATCGCGTGGTTGCCAAACTCCCCTCCATGACTCTACTTTTCCTTGTGGTGGTCTCGAGATCCGTCTTCCCATATCCCTCATTTGTCGATGTATGTAAGCAACGGGGTACGGATCTTGCTGTTTGACAATTCGGATCTGAATGAAAGACCTCTCCACTAAATTGATCAAACTTAAATCCATTGACATTCCCCAACCACTCTCTTCCCACGCAGATTCAAACAGAGTCAAATCATACTGGCGATGCACCATGTCAAATGAAGCCAAGTCCAGAAATATGGCTTTCTCTTCATCTCCTAAGCTGTCAAAACTCACTCTGAGTCTTTCCCACAGCCTATCCTGTTTAGTTCCATCTATACATCCTGCTTCCAATAGCCTACCAAGAGTGCTTTTCCATATCTTTTCATTGTTCCGTCCACGTAAGAAACTGCCAATCACATCTAAAGTGAGAGGTAGCCCCTCGCACGTCCCCACAATCTGTTCCACCAACTCCTTGGGTATCGCTTCTAAGGTGGGACTTCGAACACGAGCTTTGAATAGTGTCAGCGCATCATCATGTGACAGGAAGGGGAGAACATGTTTTACAAAACCACTTCTATCCTTTTGAATGTCAGAGGTTACTACCAAACGACTACCTTCTCCGCAAGAGAGTCCTTTCAAGTGATTCGTCATGTCGGCTGCATTATCACAGTCATCCAGCATCAGTAGAAGTTTCTTTCCCTGTAATAGTTTCAATGTGCCCCACTCGTCCTGCACCTCAACGCTTGCTTGCTTCCCGTTGCCTTGGTACAAGTTTCCAACAACCAGTTTCCAGAAGTCTTTCCGACTAAGAGTTTCTTGAAAAATTTCAACAAAACAGACATAGTCAAATTGGCTGTGGATTTTCATCAGGACTTGTTTCGCAATCGTCGATTTGCCTAAACCACTCATCCCCACCAGTAGTATCTGCTTCGGTCCTGCCTCTGGCAATTTGAACGCTTCCATGAATTCGCTGATACGATCTCCGAACTCGATTATCCCGTCAGGAAGTCCAAGATGGTTCTCTAATCCTACTTTTCTTGACTCCTGGTTAATTAGAAAGAAGACACAAGAATCAGCAACAACAGCAATTCCTCAACGAGACAAAACAGCAAGGTCATGTTAGAAAGCTGACGGAATTCCCACAATATCCCAAATTCCAGAAGATTTGAGAACTGAATACGATTGATAACATGGAACAAATTGGGATTGACTTGAAAGTTACTGGTTTTCTTATTTTAGACCATACCTCCTCAAGACAGATAGTTTTCAAGAAACGGACCAAATGCTGAAAACTATCTGACGTCTTGTCCTCCGGCTTGCAGATGGTAAAATGGTTTACCCCACGAATTGCACAGAAGTCGTCCATGTCAGGTCGGGCCGATGCTTCTTCAACCAACTGGAAAGAATCGCGAGGAGAGTATTCCGGTACCCACTCCCATAACTACAGACAGATGAAAATCATAGACGATCTCAATCACTAAAACTCTTGGCAGTAAAGCTCTATTGAAGAACTGTGCCGAAGCCCACTATGATACCCAAAACTTCTGGTTAGATACAGAGTAATGGTAAAAACACTAAAACTAGTATTGTGATATACAACACAAGAAAGACCAGAAGGCAAAATTACAAGAATTACCTTCCACAGGTTTCGTATGAAGGAGCGACTTCGCACTTGAGTTTCATCCGTTTCCATAACACCAAACGTCTTCCAACCGTATTGGATCCGCAAATTTGCAAATGCTGCGTTGATTCTAGCACTGTCCGCACTTAGGAGTTGCATATACTCCAGTATAGGATTTATAGGCTTTGATGAGCCCCCCAAGCACATCCTGGATCCTTGTTGAGGTGTCCCGTAGAAGAACAATCCTCTCAAATTTCTCAAAAAATTGGAATACTTGCGGATCCCAGACTTTGTGTTTGCTCTTTGACGTTGCACTTGTAGACAGACCTCTTTCATGACCAGCCCACCTACACAATGACCGACGAGAACAACCGGCCAGTGCTGGCCAATGTTTCCAAAATGGATCAGAGATTGGGCAAGATACTCGCCTGTAAGATGCATATCCATTCTTCCGTGTGAAGGAGAAACTTTCAGACTCGCATCGTAAGCGACTGAGAGTACACGAGCTTGAGGGAACTGTTGCACAAGCAAAGTGCCGAGCCAACACGCTGAGTTGTCTCTCAGCATCCAAGTTTGGATGTGTGCCTCTTCGCAATCGTTCCACACATAACCGTGAAAGAATATCAGTTCCAGAGTGATCTCTCCAGATACCGGTCTGTGAATTTCGTAAATAGCATCACTCACCTGCAAGTTCCAACAATGAGGATTCTTATTCGATACTACAAAACGTAATTGGCCCATGAACCTCTACAAATGCTTTTCCAATTAATGTATAAGGAAATGGACAGCAAAGCAACCATGGATTAGAGCAATACCCGCTGATAGCTACCACAAACTGAAACAGACCCAGAACTGGAAGCCGCCATAGTCACGTATGGATGCTGTGGATTATCGCCCCGGAATAGATCAAATGTGGATGCAGGAACCGCGTATAATAGCTGATGACACAAGACATGAAAAACTACTATGAACTTCTTTTTTTCTGTGGTTTCCATACATTCAATCCCTCTTTTGTTTCATCGCAATAATGCATAATGACGTGTAGGAACTTTGACTTTCGGACGCTACTATACAAATACAATGTTTTTGAAATGTGTTGTCAATATCATGAAATGTAAAGCTCCCCTACTGTACCAGTCTCAATGCTAGTCTCAAGCAGAAAGAAAAAGTTTACTGACTGACGTTTGAGCACAGGTTTTCCTCAACATGACGAACAATATGTAGGTGAAACCCGAACTGAACCCGAGCAATGCAAAAACTTCCACTCAACAGATCGGAAACAAACTCAAAATTTCCATACGAGTAGATGCTGGGAAGGAAAGACTGGACTTGCCTCGCCCTGGTGTCAGGTCCATCGAGGAAGATAACTCTCACTTCGATATTTCTGTCGATAGCGCTGTTTTGCAGCGTTTCGACTGAACTATGCTCTCAAGAGACACTGTGAGGAGTTGCGAGTTCGTCCAGTATTCTCTCCGGAAGAATTCTCAACATAGGTAGCTCTGCGAGCGAGTTCCTTCTAAGCTCAAACCCAGAACTATCAGTTCCAGTACTTACTCGCTCATGGCCATCAGACTTGCAGGAAATGCAATATCTCCAGCTTCTCTCATTTAATAGAACTAGAAGTTTAGGGTCAGTTTTACGATCAGTTTTCCTTCGATACCCAGCCGGTGTACTTTCTTGGGCATAAAAGTCATCGCAGAGTCGGTTAAAGCGTGTACAGTATGGAAATGAGTTCAGAAGTCTTCGGGAGAAAGTCTTTCTGTAGCACAATTTTTACGCATTTTCCGTGTGAAATCGCACTAAATTCCTTACGACAGAGCAGTACAATTAGACATATGCTTTTATATACTGGCCACACAATATAGAACCAGAAGTTTAGGGTCAGTTTTACGATCAGTTTTCCTTCGATACCCTGCCGGTGTACTTTCCTGGGCATAAAAGTCATCGCAGAGTCGGTTAAAGCGTGTAGAGTATGGAAATGAGTTCAGAAGTCTTCGGGAGAAAGTCTTTCTGTAGCACAATTTTTACGCATTTTCCGTGTGAAATCGCACTAAATTCCTTATGACAGAGCAGTACAATTAGACATATACTTTTATATAATGTCCACACAATATAGAAACAGAAGTTTTACACCACATACCGAAATGACGATCAGATTTTCTTCGATTCCCTCCCAGTGTACTTTCTTGGTCATAAAAGTCATCCCAGAGTCGGTCAAAGTATGGAAATGTGTGCAGAAGTCTTCGGGAGAAAGTCTTTCTGTAGCACAATTTTACGCATTTTCCGTGTGAAATCGCACTAAATTCCTTACGATAGAGCAGTACAATTAGACATATACTTTTATATAAATGTCCACACAATACTTTAATTACGGTGTGGTGGTTCTCAATAGAAGTTCTTAAATGTCGATAAACTTGTTGCTGATATGAATCAACCTTTTATTAAATAAAAGGGAAAAAGAAAAAAGGGCGACCGCGTAGGAAAAATGAAGGATGGGAAGACCCCATCAAGCCGTCAAGGGAGAGAAAATTATCAAATTGATACAATTGATTATTGATGATATCTGCGTATGGATCAATCAGAAGGTATTCGAACACCCTTGTGTAATGTGCGCGATGTGTCGGAGCTCTAGAACTCTTTGTGACTCCTCTTAAATACAAATACACTAGACTTTAACGTAAGCAAGCCACTTTACATGTATGTAGTAAGCACATTGAGGAAAAAAACCGGACGGTGGGAAGAGAACGGAGGTACCAAAAGAGGTAGATTTAGGCATGTAAGTTCAGGAAGGGAAGGAAGCACAGCATAATATCTTTTTGATTTCCTATGAGTGTATTAGAATAAAAGTCATTAAACGTGTGATTCCGAAGAGAAAGAAAGAACAAGAAATTAGTACACAAATTTGTTATATGGTTCATATCACTAAATCGAATAGGAGAAATGAACGAAGGAATTAGATAAGGAAAGAGAAGGACCAGAGGATACACAATCATAATGGCCTTAGGTTCTTCTTTCATAGTGGGCTACCCTGTTCCAGGGTTCATCCCACGATACACAATCATAATGGCCTTAGGTTCTTCTTTCATAGTGTGCTACCCTGTTGCAGGGTTCATTCCACAAAAGGGGGCAGCATTTCTGTCGATAGCGCTGTTTTGCAGCGTTTCGACTGAATAATGCTCTCAAGAGACACTGTGAGGAGTTGGGAGTTCGTCCAGTATTCTCTCAGGAAGAATTCTCAACATAGGTAGCTCTGCGAGCGAGTTCCTTCTAAGCTCAAACCCAGAGCTATCAGTTCCAGTACTTACTCGCTCATGGCCATAAGACTTGCAGGAAATGCAATATCTCCAGCTTCTCTCATTTGATAGAACCAGAAGTTTAGGGTCAGTTTTACGATACCCTGCCGGTGTACTTTCTTGGTCATAAAAGTCATTGCAGAGTCGGTCAAAGCGTGTAGAGAATGGAAATGAGTTCAGAAGTCTTCAGGAGAAAGTCTTTCTGTAGCACAATTTTTACGCATTTTCCGTGTGAAATCGCACTAAATTCCTTATGACAGAGCAGTACAATTAGACATATACATTTATATAATGTCCACATAATATAGAACCAGAAGTTTTACACCACACAGCGAAATGACGATCAGATTTTCTTCGATTCCCTGCCAGTGTACTTCCTTGGTCATAAAAGGCATCGCAGAGTCGGTCAAAGTATGGAAATGTGTGCAGAAGTCTTGTGGAGAAAGTCTTTCTGTAGCACAATTTTTACGCATTTTCCGTGTGAATCGCACTAAATGCCTTATGACAGAGCAGTACAATTAGACATCTAATTTTATATAAATGTCCACACAATACCTTACTTACGGTGTGGTGTGGTGGTTCTCAAATAGAAGTTCTTAAAAGTCGATAAACTTGTTGCTGATATGAATCAACCTTTTATTAAATTGATACAATTGATTATTGATGATATCTGCGTATGGTTCAATTAGAACGTATTCGAACACCCTTGTGTAATGTGAGAGATGTGTCGGAGCTCTAGAACTCTATGTGATTCCCATTAAATTATCAAAGACATATTAACGAGTATGTTGTGTTTAAAGACCATAGACATATTAACGAGTATGCTACAGTAGACATAGTAACGTGTATGTTGATGTAATTGATAAAGTGATGATATCTGCACATGTATCAATTAGAAGGTATTCGAACACGAAATTTGCTATTGCACGGATGGCATTGCCGGCTGAGGACAGGAGCACTGCTTCGCAGGTGCGCTCTCCTGGATAAAAAGTCTTCAAAGAGCAAGTGGCACCACTAGTCTGCGGAGGTTGTTGGGCAGACACTGTCTGTAGCCCTGAGCTACGAAACTGTAGCTTTGTCTGTGATTACGTTTGATTCTCTTTTCTGTGTGTCTGTTCCTCGAAATTAGAATGGTCGGTAGCCGCACTATACATAGGCTTTATCACTTCTTACGAGAAACCTATCTATAAAGCTGGCTGGGGGTTATTGTATTTTGAATTTCACTTCGTTTTTTCTAGGCGGTCGCCTTCTCCACATTTTGAATTTACATATCAATTAATTTTCAAGTGTCAACTTGTCTATTTATTTGAAGTGATTCTACTTTAAGTTACTAGAAGTTATGGATTCAAACAGTCTTATCCTTCTACTCGGTTGATCTTTAACATGTCACCTAAAGTAAGCATGTAAAAGCCTCTAAGGTTGATGTATTTTCAACTGCTGCTATATGCGAAGGACACATGCACACCGAATTCAATGAGAAGGTTTTGGACAGCAGTTCGGTGGCAGCTTTTGAAGTTCACGATGTTGTTTTCTTGTGACGAAAAGGAGGGGAAAAAAGGGGCAAAACCGTGCAGGGACCCACTCACTTCTCGCAACGTGAATATGCTGGTGCTTTTTACCTGTGTGGATGTTATATATTTGTAGATTTCCAGGGAATCATGATTCAATAGTTAATGTTTATCTCCTTGTTCCCAACTCTTTTTATCGCGAGAGAAGTACTCTCTCAATTAATAGTAAGAGCTTCATAAACAGAATCTGGTAGTGAGGAGCCTCGACCGGATTGCTGGATATCATGTGTACTTTAGTGTTATGTTTGGCTTATCCATCACTTTACCATACCGGGTACTCCTCAACAAAATGGTGTGGCAGAGCGGATAAATCCTACACTCTTGGAGAAAGCAAGAAGTATGTTAAGCAATGCTGGATTGGAGAAGAGTTTTTGGGCAGAAGCTATAAATACGGCTTGTCATTTGGTAAACATTTCTCCCTCTACTGCTATTGAGTGTAAGACACCTATGGAAAAATGGACAGGTAGGCATGTTGATTACTCTTCACTTAGAGTATTTGGATGCATAGCTTATGTTCATATTCAACAAGAACAAAGGACAAAGTTAGACCCCAAATCTAGAAAATGTATATTCTTGGGATATGAGAAGGATACAAAGGGATATAGATTGTGGGATCCAGAAAGGTGTTGTCTTGTGGTGAGTAGGGATGTAGTTTTTGATGAGACTAGTACAATGAAGACTATTACTATAGCAAAAGAAAAGAAAAAACAAATTCAGTCAGATTTTGTTAAGATAGATATTGATACTGGAAATGAAGACATTTCACCTCTTGTAGATCTACCAAGTGAACCATTAGAAGAGCAAAGCCCAGAAGTGATTCATGAACCTAGGTATCCAAATAGGGATAGAAGGCCTCCAAAGAGATTTGATGATTCTTTTGTAGCTTATGCCCTTCTTACGGAGAATGGTGAGCCTTCTTCATATGAAGAGGCAATGCAAGATCAAGAATGTCAAAAGTGGCATTGTGCAATGGAGAGGAGATGAAGTCTTTGGCCAAGAACCAAACTTGGAGACTTGAAAATTTGCCTATGAGAAAGAAGGCAGTTGGTTGCAGATGGATATTTCGGAAGAATGAAGGACTTCCAAAATCAGGTGGAGATAGATACAAAGCAAGGCTTGTAACAAAGGGTTACAGCCAAAAAGAAGGTATTGACTTCAATGAGATTTTTTCACCTATGGTAAAAATCTCTTCAATTTGTGCATTATTGGCAATAGTTGCATTGCATAACTTGGAGTTGGAGCAACTAGATGTTACAATTGCTTTTTTACATGGAGAATTGGAGGAGGAGATTTACATGCATCAACCTGAAGGTTTTGTGGTACCAAGGAACCAGAACTTGGTTTGCAGGTTACAAAAGTCTTTATATGGACTAAAGCAAAGTCCAAGACTTTGGTACATGAAATTTGATACTTTCATGTTGCAGCAAGGATATAACAAAAGTGAATCAGATTGTTGTGTGTACCTCAAGAAGCTACATGGACCTAGAGTATTTGATTTAATCATCTTGGTACTATATGTGGGTGATATGCTGATTGCTGCAAAGGATATGGTTGAGGTGGAGAAATTGAAAGCACAACTTGGTAAGGAGTTTGATATGAAGGACTTGGGTTCTTCAAAGAGGGTACTTGGGATTGAAATCCATCGGGACAGAAGCAAGGGAAAATTATGGATATCTCAAAGGAGATATTTGGAAAAATTACTTGCTTGGTTTGGCATGGAGAAAGCGAAACCCGTGAACACTCCAATGGCAAGTCATTTCAGGATATCATTGGAGCAATGTCCATCAAATGAGGGGGAGAGAAAAGTAATGTCCAACATTCCTTATGCTAGTGCTGTTGGGAGTTTAATGTATGCTATGGTCTGCACTAGACCAGACATCTCATATGCTGTGAGCATGGTGAGTAGATACATGGCAATACAGGAATTACAGGGTAAGTAGATTCTGATTTTGCCGGAGACTTGGATAAGAGAAGGTCTACAACAGGATTTGCTTTTACACTTGTTGGTGGTGCAGTAAGTTGGAAGTCTACTCTCCAATCTACTGTTGCTCTTTCCACTACAGAGGCAGAATATATGGCAATAAATGAGGCTGCCAAGGAGTCAATATGGCTACAAAGATTAGCCAAGGATATAGGACTCCCTAATATGAAGTCCACACTCTTTTGTGATAGCCAAAGCGCTATTCACTTGGCAAAGAATCAAGTATATCATTCAAGGACAAAGCATATTGATGTGAGACATCATTTTATCAAGGAAGCTGTGACAAATGGTGAAATCAATCTGCAAAAGATTGGCACAGAGGTAAACGCAGCTGATATGTTGACTAAACCTGTTCCTGTTGAGAAATTCAAGTTATGCATGAACTTGCTCAACGTTCAATCTTGCTCTTTGGGATGATAAGGTGGATACAAGCAAAAGGTGGAGTTTGTTATGTTTGGCTTGCTATAAGTGACTTGCCTGATCAAGAGCAAGAGCAAAACTTGACTGATGGAAACTCCTCATGCGGATATATATTCAGTCACTTCTAAGGTTGAGTATTAAAGTGACTAGATACCTTGAGTGGTCAATACTCATGAAGTCACGCAGGTCTATATTCAGGAGTTTAGAAAGTGACAGAGTGACTATCCCTGTGTTTGTATATATATACATATGTGCAATGGAAATAAAGGTTCGAAGGCTGGTGTGAGCCTGTTTCAGCCGTGGAGGTAGCTTCCGGGACATGGAGTGAACCACGTTATTTCCTGTTAGTCCTCTGATTATGTTTAATGGCCCTTATGATGTGCTATTGCGAGAGGTCCCTTTGGACTGTATTTTCTAACACTTTAGCCCTATTTTTAAGATGCATGATATCCTGCTAGAATGAACGTGTGATTCCAAAGAGAAAGAAAGAACAAGAAATTAGTGGACAA
Source organism: Lunularia cruciata (assembly GCA_948567375.1). Classification (NCBI taxonomy): domain Eukaryota; kingdom Viridiplantae; phylum Streptophyta; class Marchantiopsida; order Lunulariales; family Lunulariaceae; genus Lunularia; species Lunularia cruciata. The sequence continues at coordinate 18,069,512 of OX419761.1, read as the reverse complement.
ATTTGTCACATCGTTAATATCACTACATCGAATAAGAGAATTGAATGAAGGAATTAGATAAGGAAAGAGAAGGACCAGAGGATACACAATCATGTTGGCCTTAGGTTCTTCTTTCATAGTGTGCTACCCTGTTCCAGGGTTCATTCCACAAACGGAGGCAGCATTTCTGTCGATAGCGCTGTTTTGCAGCGTTTCGACTGAACTGTGCTCTCAAGAGACACTGTGAGGAGTTGCGAGTTCGTCCAGTATTCTCTCAGGAAGAATTCTCAACATAGGTAGCTCTGCGAGCGAGTTCCTTCTAAGCTCAAACCCAGAACTATCAGTTCCAGTACGTACTCGCTCATGGTCATAAGACTTGCAGGAAATGCAATATCTCCAGCTTCTCTCATTTGATAGAACCAGAAGTTTAGGGTCAGGTTTACGATCAGTTTTCCTTCGATACCCTGCCGGTGTAAATATCTGCGCATGGTTCAATTAGAACGTATTCGAACACCCTTCTGTAATGTGAGAGATGTGTCGGAGCTCTAAAACTCTTTGTGATTCCCATTAAATTATCAAACACATATTAACGAGTATGTTGTGTTTAAAGACCATAGACATATTAACGAGTATGCTACAGTAGACATAGTAACGTGTATGTTGATATAATTGATAAAGTGATGATATCTGCACATGTATCAATTAGAAGGTATTCGAACACGAAATTTGCTATTGCACGGATGGCATTGCCGGCTGAGGACAGGAGCACTGCTTCGCAGGTGCGCTCTCCTGGATAAAAAATCTTCAAAGAGCAAGTGGCACCACTAGTCTTCGGAGGTTGTTGGGCAGACACTGTCTGTAGCCCTGAGCTACGAAACTGTAGCTTTGTCTGTGATTACGTTTGATTCTCTTTTCTGTGTGTCTGTTCCTCGAAATTAGAATGGTCGGTAGCCGCACTATACATAGGCTTTATCACTTCTTACGAGAAACTTATCTATAAAGCTGGTTGGGGAATTATTGTGTTTTTAATTTCCATTCGTTTTTTCTAGGCGGTCGCCTTCTCCACATTTTGAATTGACATATCAATTAATTTTCAAGTGTCAATTTGTCTATTCATTTGAAGTGATTCTACTTTAAGTTACTAGAAGTTATGGATTCAAACAGTCTTATCCTTCTACTCGGTTGATCTTTAACATGTCACCTAAAGTAAGCATGTAAAAGCCTCTAAGGTTGATGTATTTTCAACTGCTGCTATATGCGAAGGACACATGCACACCGAATTCAATGAGAAGGTTTTGGACAGCAGTTCCGTGGCAGCTTTTAAAGTTCACGATGTTGTTTTCTTGTGACGAAAAGGAGGGGAAAAAAGGGGCAAAACCGTGCAGGGACCCACTCACTTCTCGCAACGTGAATATGCTGGTGCCTTTTACCTGTGTGGATGTTATATATTTGTAGATTTCCAGGGAATCATGATTCAATAGTTAATGTTTATCTCCTTGTTCCCAACTCTTTTTATCGCGAGAGAAGTGCTCTCTCAATTAATAGTAAGAGCTTCATAAACAGAATCTGGTAGTGAGGAGCCTCGACCGGATTGCTGGATATCATGTGTACTTTAGCCCCATTTTTAAGATGCATGATATCCTGCTAGAATGAACTTGTGATTCCGAAGAGAAAGAAAGAACAAGAAATAAGTGGACAAATTGTTCACATGGTTAATATCACTACATCGAATAAGAGAATTGAATGAAGGAATTAGATAAGGAAAGAGAAAGGCCAGAGGATACACAATCATGTTGGCCTTAGGTTCTTCTTTCATAGTGTGCTACCCTGTTCCAGGGTTCAGTCCACGAAAGGAGGCATCAGTCCATGAACGAAGAGCAGATAATGAACAGTTTCATCTTTCAAAATGCTAGATATGAATCATCTTTTCCTTTTGGGTAGTATAAGCTGATTGGTACAAATGGCACATTGATATCTGCGGGAATTTTAATTTGAGCTCAAAAATAATAACTTACATGAACATTTATATTTACTCCTCTGTTAGTTTTGAAATTTTTCACACATGAAAATAGAATGAATAGATTTTTCCGGAATACGATATACACCAACAGACACTTACAGGTTCAAATGCCATGTGCAAACTAGCCGTTTTGTTAAACAAAGCAAACCGAGTAATAACCTGAAAACCACTGCATGCGTATATAGCAAGATTCTCCATAAGCTTATTTCACTCAAGAAAGACTTGTAATTGTGTCCACTTTGATCGGAGGCATTTGAAGATGGACGGGGAAGGCAAACGCGAAACAATTCATAAATATTCAATTCGGTGCTTTGATACTTTACGCCTTAAAATGAAGCTGGATTGTGTTTTATGCAAACACCTCAAACTTAATGAAATAGTTTTCTATAAAAGAAAATGTAAATAGTTAATTTAAGATGAATTCGATATACGCTCTTTGAATACAAAACATTGATATCCATGATTTGACCTCATTTAGGATTTTGTCAGCAGAAGGTCTTTTATTACGACAGAAATAACTGTCTTCATTCGGTGCAATATTGCAAATTTTGTGTATCGACTCTATTGGGGTTTAGCCCTTTTTACCTATTTTGTTTCACCCTTGTATGGCATCTTTCCATCCTTAGGTTGTTTTTCTTTTTTTGAGAGGGAGAGATAATTTCTCAAATGATAATAGGAATATTATAAACAGAATCGGGTAGTGTGAAAGGCCTTGACAGACTAGCTGGATAGGAGGTGTATTTTGGCCCTATTTTCTATCCAGTGTACTTTAGCCCTACTTATGCTATGAACCCTCCTTATTGAGGAGAGGAGCTATGGCAGTGTCCTAAACCATGCTCCCTTCCTACCTTCGCTAGAGTGTGGACTGCTGATCACTCTGCAGCGTTCTCGGCCCTTGAGCTTTGTAAAGTATCTATTTATCTTCAAAAGGTTTATAATGGATTTTGGCCCAATAGTTACTAGTAATTTGACTATGATTTTGTAAACATTGAATTTTCTAATTTCTTTTATTAATAATTATATTAATTAATTTTTCCATTCAATTTAATTTTTTCTATTCTTTATCTATAATTGAAAAAAAAAATTTCTTTAGATAATTCATGGTTTTGCCTCAATCCTTGTCCTTTAGAAGGTATTGCCAGAGCAAGTGAAAGATCAAAATTATAGGAGTATATGTGGAAATCTGCGATCTCTCTCGCCCGGGCAAGTGTGTGGGAGACCATGAGCTCTTGCCCCCTCCGAGAGAAATTGAATGAAAGATCGAGATTACATGAGTCTGTGCGGAAATCTGCGATCTCGCTCGTTGACGATTGCAGTCGCCTACCATGAGGTCCTGTTCTCCGAGAGAAATTGAATGAAAGGTCGAAATTATAGGATTATGTGCGGAATTCAGCGATCTCGTTCGTCGGCGACATCGTGGAAGACCATGAGGCCCTCTACCCTCCTAGAGAAAATGAATGCCAATGCAGAATGGTAGAAATGTGGTTTGAATCTTTGATGTGGTCTGTCTTGTTAATTCTAATCTTGAGCCCAATGCTCGTGGATTTCAAGTGATGTTGGAATTCGGAGCAGCTTCGATTGGAGTTGAGTCGCATTTGAGTTTCGACCTATGGAGCTATATACCGTAGACTCGGACGAATGCTCCAAGTAATCATGAAATATAAATTTTAGTCTCTGAAAACAATCAAATTGCACAATTTATCAAATTGCACAATTTATCAAATTGCACAATTTATCAAATCGCGTTAATTGTAATCTTTCCGACCAGAAACTCACAAACGACGTAGCCCTGGTCTTATGAACCATAATTTCCTTTCTTCCTTGCAAACGGAAGTATCAGTCGTAGCTGCCCCTGCTTTTTTGACCCAAGTAGAAACTCACATACGACGTAGCCTTGTTCCTTTTACCTGAAATTATCTTTCTATCTTTGTCTGCTCCGCAGCTCACTCTACAACCGGATCAGTCGGAGACCGCTGTACTTTTGACCCGCAATGCTTCTTCCATCGTATGCTCCCCTGTTCCAATTCTTACTCTACAAACAGATGTCTCTCGGTTAATGGATGAAGATATCTCTCTCGCTTGATAGATGAATAACAGAGGATGATCTGTTTGATTGTTTAAATTTTAAGATATGCGAAAATATATATTTTATAATATTTGGTGATTTGTAAGTATTTATATTTTAAATATTATTAAAATTTAATATTTATATAATAATTGTTTTTATTAATTCTATATTTATATATTATTAAAAATGATTATTTTAAATTTTATGTTTATATAATTTAAAAATATTAATCATCAAAAAATAATTTTATACAATTCATTATTGCATTGGTTTGTCTTGCTCATTGTTGAATTGAAGAAGGAGAATGTTGCAGATATCTATATAATTTAGGTGTTTCCTTAAGAAGAATAATCCAGTGCAATTCATGATCGTTTCTACTACTCAACCAATATCTATCGACAAATTTCCATATTGTTTCTTCCAAATAATTAACTTTGCACCGGATAAAATTCCAATTCGGTTTTTTGTTATTTTTCCTTTATAGCATATGGCTCAGTTAATTAATTAATAATTGTCCATTATAGAATGAATTTCTTTAAAATAAAAAATGAAAATTTGTGTAAACTTTTATCTTATCTAAAAATTTTACACAAAGAAAATGCAGCAGATATACATACTCTTCTCTTGTTTTAAGACCTGATAAATATAGTGACAATACTATGGATAGAAGTAAGGATGGACTTCTTCTCATAAGTAGTGCATGGTGAGAAGGTAACCTTCCTCACTTCTACACCTTCATGGGGTACAAAGGTTGAGAAATCTTTCTATTGTAACACACTCTAACTTGGACTCAACGTTTAGATTGTCTTTTTTACTTTCATTTATCTGTTTACAACCAAGTTTGCGTTGATTCTCATGAGCTTTCAAACAAAAACTCGGAATGAAGAGTATTGACATTGGCTCATCTGCACGTGCTCTAAGTTTGATTCTTATGAAGTTGCATGTGCTTTTATAGAGGTTTGCTATGGGTTTCTTTTGCTTTCTTTGGTTGCTTTGTGAATTTTACGACTCATGCGGACACAACATATGTTGCAATAAACTCTATCCAATCCCCTATTGCCTTGCTTTGCATCCACACTCTCTAAGTAAGTCTAAGTCTTAAGTCACATGCACATGTTGCTATATACTATATCCAATCCCCTAATGCCTTGCTTTGTGTCCACGTTCCTAAAGTAAGTCTAAGTCTTAAGTTGCATGTCGTGCTGGATGTCACTAGATGCGAAGAGTGGGAAACCAATGCAAGAATTGGAGTGAATTGAATAACCAATATTGGAAAAAAAAATGACCCAACAAAAATTATAAACAATGAGCAGAAGAAGAAAGAATAACCAAGATTGGAAAAAAAAAATGAGCCAATAAAATTATAAATAATGAGCAGAAGAAGAAAGAATGACTTAATTGGAGAAGCAAAATGAGCCTGTAAAATTTATAAAACAATGAGCAAAAGGAGACAAAGAAGAAGGGAATGAGACCTATTTGGTGAAAACTTGAAAGAAGCTTGAGATTAGTGTGGAAGCTAGCATAATCCAGAGCACTTGGCATTACAGATAGAGAAAAACTATGACAAAATGGTGGTTGTTTCTATGTCACCAAATTGGACATTTATTGCTGAATGTCCACTCAAGAATGGATGACCTCGACAAGTCGCCCAGATGGAGTTTGTGGAGCAAAATGATCAAGGAAACAAGGAATCCTAGTAGGAGATTTAAAGCTAACTATTAGGAACTTGATTTGTTCCAATGAGATCAAAGGATTGACCTATGCAAGTTTGCTTCACTTGCAAGGTATGATATTTGATTTTGGTTGATTTGTGAAGTTCTAGAAAATTGCTTGTCTATGCAATTAGCAAAGGAATTACATATTCCTATCAAACTAGTAATTAGAAGTAGATTGATGATAATGGATGGTAGAAAATGTTTTGCATTTAGTACCTTGCATCTTGTTACCCTCAAGATTGAGAAAGAGTATTTGAACTGCATGAGGTTTGGAATAATACCTCTACACCACGATGTCATTCTAGGTCTACCTTGGCTTGAACGCCATAAGGTTCAATTGGAATAGACGATAGATTCAAGTACAACACCAAGGTATGAATTTTTGATTAGGTTATTAAGCACCTTTGAGGAAGACACTAAGAATAAACAATCCCAAGATGGGAAGTTTGTCAAAAAGCAACTAGAGAGTAAGCTTTGAAGGGGGATGAGTCACTGGATGGGAAGTTTGTCAGTGAAGTAGTTATGGAGCGAGTTTTGGAGAAAGATAAAAAAAATTTTGTGTTATGGACCAAGTTGATTGCACAAGGAGAATCTGAGGAGTGTCAAGAGCTTCATCAAGCAATGGTTGATCAAATAGTTCAGGAGTTTACGAACATGTCTCCAAATGATCTACTGAAGGGATTACACTTTGATCATGGTATGCCTTTCAAGATTGAGTTATTGCCAAGTAGCACTTCAATGAGTAGAGCAATCTATCAACTCTCTCCAAAAGAGTTGGAGGAGTTGCAAAGAACACTTACAAAGTTTTTGGAGAAGTGTTTTATGTCACATAATACATCTCTTTGGGGAGCATCAATACTATTTGTTCCAAAGAAGGATGGAGTACTTTGTTTCTATATTAATTATTGTGGGTTCAAGAAACAAATGATGAAGAATGCATATCCCTTATCTCAAATTGATGACTTGCTAGATCAATTGAGTGGAGCATGATACTCTCCAAGTTGGATCTTCATAGCAACTATTGGCAAATCTCCATTGATAAGGAGGATGTGCAAAAGACTACCTTTTGCACAAGGTATAGGTATTTTGAATAGAGAGTTCTACCTTTTGGGCTCACTAATGCTCCAACAATCTTCATGCATAAGGTGCATAAGGTGTTGGATGGACTATTAGATCCACTCGTGATGGTGTTTTTGGATGATATCTTAATCTATAGCAAGATAGATACAGAGCATGTGAATCACATGCGAGAAGTCCTAAGATAATTACAACAGTAGAAATTTTACTGCAAGAAGTCAAAGTGTGCTTTTTGGCATAAGGAAGTTACCTTTAAGGTCACAAGATCTCATCGGAGAGAATCAAGAGGGAAGAGGATAAAATCAAGACCATTATTGATGGGCCTAATCCAAAAGATGTTGTAAAAGTATGGGCATTCAATGGATTTGCCACTTTTTATTGATAATTCATTCATTATTATGCCCACCTGGCCACACCATTGACCGATCTCTTGGGAAAGAACTTGAGCTATTAATGGACCACCAAGCACAAAGAATCATTTTAGAAGTTGAAACATATGATGTCTTCAAGACCTATTCTTCAGCCATATGACCCTCGACTACCTTGTGTGGTTGATTTTGATGCTTCTAACTTTGCCATTGGAGCCATATTGTAGCAAGAATTCCCAAATGGATTACATTCTATTGCCTTTATGTCTCACCGACTAAACACCACAGAAAGGAGTTAATATGCTTGAGATAGGGAACAACTAGCAATGGTGTATGCCACCAAGGTATGGAGACACTATCTATTGGGGAAACATGTGGTCATGCAAATTGATCATATGCCATTGTTGCAGATATTACATTTGAAACACATGAAGAGTTGACATCATAAATGGTAGGAGAAACTACAATTTTTTTTTATCAAATTAGAGTACAAACCAGGTCTATTCCATATCATCCTTGATGCCCTATCATGATGATTTGATTTGAAGTCTCTTCCTCTCATCATGGTGGCAATTACAATGGTATCAATTGACTCCAAAGTCCAAATCAAATTTAAGATAGCTCTACAAAAAGATCCCTTCTTTCAAATGGTACAAGGTTATCTTATAGCACGTGACAAGGAGTACAACATCTTCTCCTACAAGGAAGGCTTTCTATTCCATGAAGATTGAGTTTATGTTCTAACCAAGGGTGATCTCCAACTCGTGCATCTCTAAGAAGCCCATGACTTACCAATTGCTAGTCACATGGGTGAGGACAAGACCTTGAGTACACTCCAACACCAATGGTGGTGGCCCAACATGACACAAGATGTTCAAGAGTTTATCCAATTGCGTGAGAGCTGCCAACACAACAAGGCAAGCAACTAAAAACCAAATGAACTCCTTCAACCACTCTCTATTCCATTTGCTTCAATGGGAACACGTGAGCTTGGATCTCATCATGTCCTTGCCCAAGACAAAACAAGGTCACATAGTAATCAAGGTGTTTGTGGATAAACCTAGTAAGCAGATCCATTTGGCATTAACCTTTGATACCATGGATGCTCTAACATTGGCGTAGATCTACTTCAATAATGTCTTTAAGCATCATGGGATGTCGTGTGTACTCATCTCTAACCATGATCCTCGATTCACTAGAAAATTTTGGCAAGCACTCTTCTAGATACTTGGCACCAAGCTTACTTTGTCCATGGCCTATCATCCTCAAACTGATGGACAAACTAAACATGCAAATTGCACCTTGGAGGATATGTTTTTGTGCCTTTGTCAACATTCACTATACCAATTAGGATGAATTTTTTGCAACTATAGAGTTTCCATACAATAATTCCAAATAGAAAAACACCAGATTTTCTCCTTTTTTCTTCAATTTTGGCCAAGATTCACTTGTTCTAGATTCACTTCTTGTTCCTCCTCCATCTCATGTCCTTTATACTTCAACCTTCTTGATCACCATATCCCATCCTTCCAACAAGCTAGATCTCACCTTTCAAATTGATGATAAAATCATGCTCTCATCTAGTAACCAACCCCTTTCACTTGATACTCAATTTCATAAACTTACTCCTAATTGGATAAGACCCTTTGAGGTCACCCAAATCATTTTTATTGTTGCTTATCAACTTGCCTTGCCTTGTCCTATGTGCATCCACCATGTCTTTGATATTTCCAAGTTGAAACCCTTGGTTCCTAATCCATTTTCTTTTTCCTTTTGTGTCCAACCTCCTCCTCCTCCCATCTCTATCAATAATCATAAAGAGTACAAAGTTGATTGTATCCTTGCATGTCGCCACATTTAATGAGACCGTCGACAACATACATAGTATAAAGAGCTTTGGAAAGGGTATCCCCTTCATGATTCCACATGGGAACCTCTTTCTCATCTCTACAATTCAAAAATGGCAAATAAGAGTTTGAAGCTCAATGGTAACGAGGATGTCACCAACTAGCGGTGAGAGAATATGCAACAACATGCAATTTAGCGACAAATTTAGTAGGGCTAACAAAGTAGCAAATAAGGTAGATTAGCCTAGAATATTCTTGAAGTATCCATGAAGCTTCTTGCAAAGCTTCACAATTAGCTTAGATTGCATCCCAAGTAAGTAGCTTCTAGTAGCTTCCAACAAGCTTAGCTTGCATATCAAATAAACAACTTCTAAAAGGAAGCTTCTTGAGAAGTTTTTTGATTAACTTGACTTGCACTCCAAGAAAGTGGCTCAAGGAAGCTTCTTGAGAAGTTTCTCAATGCCTTGTATACTCCATATAAATACCAAAACCGAAGCTCATGTTAGGCATTCAGAGTTTTCTTCCTTCAAGTGTCCAAATGTGAGTTTCCATTTTTCTATTTCTCTCCTCAATCTCAATCTTTTATAGATATTATATCTTGCAAGTGAAACAAACTTGCATAGGTCAAGCCTTTGATCCCATTGGAACTTATCAAATTCCCAATAGGCAATTCAAATCTCTTATTGGGGTTCCTTGTTTCCTTGATAATTCTGCGCCACAAACTCTATTTAGGTGATTTATCAAGATTACTCCTTCTTAAATGGACATTCAGCGATGCAATATCCAAATTAGTGACAATAGAAACAACCACCATTTTTTCATAATTTTTCTTTATCTTTAGTGCCAAGTGGTCTCTGTTGAATGGCATCAATCTCCATTGATGCTACCTCCTCCACCCATGGGTAGTGCATTGGTAGGTTTTGCAGAGGTGGAGGTGGAGGTCAAGACCAAGGAACCAAAGTGTTTGGCCAACCGTATGGTTTCCTCCAAGTGTTGTGGCTCTTGCATAATTATCTCTAATTTGGTTTGTGACTTCAAGCCACCCACAAATCAATCCAAAGCTTCATTTTCTAATATATCTGGAATTTGCATGATGGTGTTTTAGAATTGTGTGATGTAACTTTTTATAGAGCCAATCTACTTCAACTCTACCAACCTATCTTGTGCAACTTGTGTGCATTTATAGTTTGGAATTCAACCAATTATTACACTAGTGAATTCTACCCAAGTCAAGATTGGTGCAACAAATTGCCATTCAACTTGCTTCACTTGGAATTACTACCATAGATTTGCTACTCCATCCAATTGGTTGGAAGCCAAGAGAATTTATTTCTATTCATATTGAAGATCAATAACTTCAAACTAACATTGATGGTCAAACAAACAGTTCTCCACTACACTCGAGAGATTTTTACCTTCAAATACCTTGGGTTTTGGAAACTGGATTTGATCTTTTGTTCCCTGAATTGATGCTCTCTATATGTTCTTATCATTGATGGTCTCATTCATCCAAGAATGCAGTAAGGTGCTCAATTTGTTGCTGCATAGCAATGATAACCTCAAACATTGCCGTCATGGCCACTACTCTATCATACTGTCCCCAATTTATCTAATTTATTAACAAATAGATGCAACACTCGTTTCCATAAATTACAATCTGAAATACGAAGGATTCTTCAGATAAGGTGATCACATTCAAAAGATAATTTACCCAAAACATGAGGTGATGAACTATGTAAAATGATGCTTGGATAGTACCCAAACATGAAAATTTGATGTTCCATAAATTCAATCCATCCCCCATTCTTGTTCTAATACCAATGTAAAAGACCAAGATCAAGGAGAGAAATAGTAGGATGGAAGATCACATTAGGACATTTGAGTGTGTGTGAACTCCAAATGCCTAGCATGAGCTTTAGCTTTGGTATTTATAGAGAGCATACAAGGCTCTTGAGTAGTTTCTCAAGAATTTTCCTTGAACCATTTTCTTGGAATGCAAGCCAAATTAATTTGGAAGCTTCTCAAGAGGTTTCATTCTAAAAGTCGTATACTTGGCATACAAGCTAAACTAATTAAAAGCTTTTAGAAACTATCTATGTGAGGTGCAAGCTAAGCCAACTAGGAAGCTTCCCAAGAAATTTCATCTTAGAAGTTCTCACTTGGCATGCACATTACTCAATACTTAGGAGGTACCAAGTAGCTTCTTAAATATTTTTAGAATATTCTAGGTTAATTTGGCTCGTTCATTATTTTGTTAGCTTTGACTAATTTCATTGTTAAACTCTATATTGTTATAAGTTTATAATGTTCTATTATTGATATTGATATTTTTAATATTAGAAACTTTTGTGGAGTTCTTTTATTTTATAATAATCTTAAAATATAAATCAAAACTCATAATGAAAAGTATCAATTATAAGTCCTAATATAAATAATATCAGTATTTATAAGAAGACCAATTAAATCCCCCAACCTCATTTTTTAAGGTATATCTAAGTTTCTTTAATTTATCCAATCAAGAATTTAAAAACCTCTACTTGAGAAGGATAATTTTAATCAAAAAATTATTATCTAACTGTACAAGAATAATAAATATGTGGATCAAGAACTCAACTATTAATAAGTATAGTCAAACTATAATATCTCTATATATATGATATTAATTTTTTTAATCAATTTTTTCAGTGTCATTAGTTTTGCCAGGCCATTCACATTCTATTTCTGAAGGTGCTTCACATTTGTTAGATTCAAAAGTCATGTCAAATCAAGATTTCATATATGTTTGGAGAAAAATTCAAATATTTTGAACTCAAACTCAAGAAATTTTGTTGATTCCCATCTCTTAAGTCCAATAGTAAGTTATAGATAACCTAAAGAAAAATAAATTTTTAAGATATTCAATTAAAATTAAAATTTCCCATGAGTACTTGATCCATAACAAAGCTATCATCTTTGCATTCTATAGGAGGGCTCTATTTGAGCTACAATGCTCATATACTACTTAGAAGAAAAAGAATGAGTTAACCTCAAGTAATTAAAAATCCATTATGTTAATGTATAATTTTATCCTTTCTTATAATTAGTGGTATAAAATAAAAATTACTTCTAAAAACTTGGAAATAATCATTTTGAACTTTGGTGGTAAGAATCTCAAATGATGAACAAAAATATATTACAATCATCATCAATTCATCAGTTTTCTTATCCACCTCCTAATCATCTGCTTACACAAAAATATGTTTGATGTATGAAAACATCCACCCATGAACCTTTAATTGCATACACTCATTAGACTAGTGACATAAAAAAATATTTTTCAAGGCATAGATACAAATCTAAAATCTCAATCGACGGAATGAACAGGTTCAGGTTCACCATCTTAAAGGCGAGATCAGAGGTATCATGTTTTGCAGAGAAAGCTGTGGATCAGATGATTAATAATGGTGAGATGAGAGGCATCACGTCATTCAGGAAAGGCATTGTCGGATAACTTTTTGCTAGAGCATAGTGCGATTCTGTTATTTCTCGTTTATGAAGTGGATCTCCCAAAGAAATCAAGTTCACTTCGATTCCCGGATCGACGAAGGTGAATTTCTTGGACCATATGTCCACGGTTGTCCATAGAGGCATTAGAAGAAAATCAGCCGGAAAATAGAAAAGAACTGCGGAAAAGAACACTTCTTGATCCAACAAGCCAGGCCTCAAGAACTACTGCTATTCAGGATCCGTTTCTCGACTTGCAACATAAAGAGGTGATACTGTGATCCTTTTTAGAACTTTGATACAGAAGGGAAAATGACAGCCCTCTGCCAACTAGAGCAATTCATCGCCTCGAACAAGAGACTTCCATCTTCGACAGAACTCATTGTCCTTCTAGAAGTCCTCTAACTCGAGATTCCCTACTCTCTTGCATGGTCTACAGGTTATATAGGCCTCTAATTTTCCTTCGGGAACGCCCCAAAGACTTCCATCGTGGAAGTGATGTAGGAACTCCGGGCGGGGATCATGGCACTCCCAGATAGGCCACGAAATACTGACGTTCCACTCGGCATCATTTTCTTCTCGAGATTCTAACTCGAGATTCTATACTCTCCTGCATGGTCTACAGGCCCAGATAGGCCACAAAATACTGATCCTTCCACTGTGCAACATTTGGTCTTCAATCCTGGCTAACTCAAAGCGAAAGCAATCGTATGGTCCACCGATTGGATACGCAATAGCAGATTGGGAGTAGTTGGTAATAGAGATTGGTGGAAGTTTTTCTATCGGTCTGACGGTTAGACAGGACTCAGAAACTTTCCACTTTCCGCTTACTGAACTGGTGGATGACAGTATCCTCCAAAATGATCATGGAGGTTTCCTTATCTTATACCTTAACCTACTAAACTAAGTAGCAATTACCATCTCAATTACCAGTAAGATTGACTACATGCTCCTGCCCATTAACTAAGATTGCGTCTGGACAAAATCCACATAGTATTCCCACATGCATAAACAAACACCACTTGATAAGTTGTTCAGTTTAGCAAAGATTTATCCACTGCGCTATCGACTTTTTGATTGAATTCAGGTGAAAAGCTCTTTCGTTCACTGGCATTGGTAAGAAGAATTGCACTGCTTATTGTGCTACTTTAGATTTCATCTGCTAAACTTCCTTAAATTTCCCTGTTGTTTATTTTTCTCTTCCTATATTTTAAAGGTGGGAAATAGAGAACAAATAGAAATTATTGAAAATGGATAGAGAATCAACACTCGATTATCATACATATGACGAGGCTACAGGAATCAAATATATGACATGGACAATTAGATTGGAGAGGATAAAATACTACATCTAGAATATCCATTCGTTTTCTGACGCAATTAGTATACATTTTCTATTTCAGTTGCCATTTACGATAGAAATCCTCTTCAATGGCGAGACCTCCGAATTTATCATCATTATCATAAGGAGTAGAATAAGCTATTAGTATCATAGATCTCATGTCCATTAGAAGGTCTATTTATTTGTCTTGCAGTTTTTCCTTTCGTGCATGACAAACATTATTGGTGTTGAGATATGCGTATTCATCATTGGCAATCTTATTATTATTACAGGTAGAAGAACTTGCGCAGTCTAGACCGTTTTTGTCATGTGCAAGTTGAGCTAAGAGACCATAGCTAGGCATAACTAAATTATGAATAAATATTACTGGGGGTTATTATTGGGTGAATATATAGGAAACAATAGCTTCTTAATAGTTTGTAGTCTTCTATTATTGATATTTATATATTTAATGTTAGATTTTTTTTGGAATTCCTTTGTTTTATAATAATCTCAGAATATAAATCAAAACTCATAATGAAAAGCAGTTTTTTATCAATCATACGTCTTAATATAAATTAATATCAATATTTACAAGAAGACCACTATAATCCCTTACCTCTTTGGAAGTAAATCTAAGGTTTTGTAATTTATCCAATCAAGAATTTTAAAACCTCTACTTGAGGAGGATAAATTTCTTCCAAAAATTATTATCTAACTTTACAAGAATACTAAAAATGTGGATCAAGAACTAAAGTATCAATAAGTGTAGTCAAAATCTGAGATATATATATCTACAAATAAAATTTACATTTTTTTAATCAATTTTTCCGGTGTCATTAGTTTTGCCAGGCCATTTGCATTCGATTTCTGAACGTGCTTCACATTTGTTAGAGTCGAAATTCATGGCAAATCAAGATTTCATATATGATAGATTGGAGAAAAATTCAAATATTTTGAACTCAAACTCAAGACATTTTCTTAATTCCAATCTCTGAAGTCCAATAATAAGTTATAAATAACCTAAGGAAAAATGATAATTTTTAAACATATAAAAAATAAATATTTAAAAAATTTTAAAAATTAATCAATTATAAAATTTTCCCTGACTATTTGATTCACAACAAAGCTATCATCTTTGCATTCTGGAGGAGAGCTCTAATGAGCTAGAATGCTCACATGCTACTTAGAAGAAAAAGAATGAGATAACCTCAAGTAATTACAAATACTTTATTTTATGTATAATTTTATCCTTTATTCTAATTAGTGATATAAATAACCATTACTGCTAAAAACTTGGAAGTAATCATTTTGAACTTGGTTGCAAGCATCTCAAATGATGAACAACGAGATATTATAATCATCATAAATACATCATTTTTCTTATCTACCTCTTAATCCTGTACTTACACAAAAGTATGTTTGATGTATGAAAACATCCACTTATGAACCTTTAATTGCATACTGTCAGTAGACAAGTGACATCTTAATCCTGTACTTACACAAAAGTATGTTTGATGTATGAAAACATCCACTTATGAACCTTTAATTGCATACTGTCAGTAGACAAGTGACAAAAACAATTATTTATAAGGAATAGATACAAATGTAGAATCTCAATAGACGGAATAAATTTTTCTTCCATGTTTCTGCAAAACCCTTGATCTTATAATTTTTATTTCTAGATATATGATAATAGAGCTATTATCTTTATAAGCTCTCCAATTGAATCTATATTTACCGGCCTTCCAAATGATTATTGTGTAATAATATGCATTAAAATCAAATCACCAAGAGAGATGTATAAAAATTAATTAATATGACAACCTCACATGCGTATGCGTTATATTATGAAGATAAGCTCTTTAAACTTTAGTACTCCTATTATACAGAAAATATACATATATCAATAAAATTATTAAATATATTATAAAATTTCTCAAGATTGGAGAAAGTCATCCAAGAAATACTTTCAAATAAAAGATTTCCAAATATTTTGTCTCCTATTTGCAGTTTCATGCTTGAGTATCATACAGAAAATAACTAGTTTCCAATAAGGACATAAAATTATTTTAGCTAATAACACATTTTACAAAAATAAAATGTAAAAATCAAATAAAAAATTTGAAGCTAAGAAAATCGTAGAAGAATATAAGGTTCAATAAAAAAAAAGGTTTGAAAAATACACTCTTCTAATAATTTAGACGTCTACTCGATCAGTTCTACTTCTTTACCTAAATCTTTTGAAAGATTCCTCACATCCAACTATATATCAATAAGACAATTAGAGATAAGCCATTCAGCTTTCAATCTCTTGACACAATATATAAAACAAGTTCGACATAATCTAAAAGTAAAAGACATAGTCTATCGAAATAAATGAATTCCTTTTGAAACTAGACACATAAAACAATACAATAAATGAAGTTACCCTACATAAGTATGATTTGGGTACACACTTCTCAAAATAAACTCCAAGGCTAAGTTGCCTCTAAGTACGGAAGAATGGTCTAAGTGCAATCACAAAAACCAATCATCACTCACCTGGATGTACTTGTGGTATAAATAAACACAACAACAAAATCACCACAAAGTCATGTACTCGATTTAATTGACAAAGTCCCTTCTAGACTAGTTAATAATCAAAATACTTATTTACAAGTCTTTCTTACTAGTCAATATCCATAACTAGATGAGAGTCCCAACCATAGTTATGAGTAAACAAGGATGGTTGTAAACCTTTCCCATCTAACTCACCATGTATTGGTTGCATAGACACTAAAATTTGCAATATTGTGTAATGATCCATTACACATGGCTTAAAGTTCTTAAAGGGCTTAAAGTTCCAAACATGCATTCATGCAATGGATATACTGTCCATTGGATCAAATACTCAATCTTTTGATAGTAATGACTGCCTGCTTATTTCTTGAGGATTTGTTGGACCCAAATTCCTTACGGTCGTCCGTAAAATGAGATAATGAGTAAATTGATATACATTCATAAATTATATAAAAATATCTTGTCTATTTTTACAAGAGGTAAATAAAATATATTATGTTGTTTGCTGTAAGCAAGCAACCGCAATCAATACATCAACCCAACTCCAATTCATGTTGTGGTTGCAAATAGTCCAAGGTATCATGTATCATATGCTTTTCTTCAATGTTAATTGAATTGGTGACAGATCACCGCAGTGCTAGTGGACTTGGAACTCCACATCTTGCCTCTATTTATAGATTTATGAGAACAGACGCCGTTCTGGGAACGGGGTTATCCAAAACTCATGAAATGGAAATGTTCGATAAACAAGATGTACAGGATTCACAATGCTAGAATATGAGAAGTCCATAAGGTAGAATGTCTCAAATGTAACTTGAAGCACACGCATAATTGAAACAAATTGAGAATAACTAGTAAACAACAGTGAAATCAAGAACTCTCCGCAAGAGAATGCAAGAAATAAGAAACGGCTTACCGGCATGAATGATAAAAATAAAAAACGTGGGCTGGAATCGAATAGGAACACTGTATACACGAGAGGTCAAACCCAGGAATCAAGCAAAGAGCGAAAGAAAAATAATAGGGAGGGAATTAGCTGAGAGGGAATTAGGGAGGGAATTAGCTGGGAATGGAGGAGTGGAACAATGCGAGAGCTACATGACGGTGTGACTGCATAAACCTGTTTAAGTGTAACAGGTAACGACACCGAAGTGAAATCTCCTTATGATAATTAGGAGAATGTAATAAGAAGAAAGCAAGAAGAATGGGAAGACCCTATAATCAAGCATTACAAGGAAAAAAAACATGGGGTAAAATTAATTAGAAGAATGTAATAAGAAGATAGCAAGAAGAATGGGAAGACCCTATAACCAAGCATTACAAGGAAGAAAAATGGGGCTAAGGCCCAATAGTTTCGGTAAAAGGAATCTGCCCTACAGCCCCTAAGATATCTGACCACCGTTCCAGAAATATGCGTCAAAGTGGTGAGACTGTCAAGGGACAAACTTTGTAGCCAGTTTTACATCTAGAGGTAGTGTGTCAAGTTTGAAACAGATTGACGTGTTCGCTAAATGGAGTATTTTCCGCTGCTCCAGAGAACTTAACTTCGGAAATGGAAACTGATCAAAGCTCAACTGAACCGTGTCACCTATCCATGTTTTTTCCGCTGCTCTAGAGAACTTAACTTAAAAAATGGAAGCTGATCAAAGCTCAACTGAACCGTGTCACCTATCCATGTTTTTTCGGAGAAAGCCAAAACGACCAAGATCTCGAACATTTTGAACCCCATTGCAATCGAACACTTTGAACCCCATTGCAAGCGAAGCAATGACTGTTGGGAACTCACGTCTTTGCAAATAAAATGGCTCAGCTTCAGACAATTTCGTATGTGTACCTCCTGCCCAACCTTACTTATCTTGCATCTCCATTTCTCAACTACAAATACCAATTTGGGGAGAAGTAAATACTCAGTTGTACACTTGAAGCAACAGGATCTCTCTGCAAGAAGCTAATCCTTCGGACTCTCTGTCTGTTTCACCCTGTCAGTAAAGCTAAGAAATTGATATATTGAGTGATGAATATGGAACCCGTTCGTTAGTATGGTTCTATACCCACGTAAGACTGGACATACTGAACGAGGCATTTAGAAACTAAAATTTCATATGTGTCTGTATGAAGTCCAGGGCTCCGAGATCTAGTACCTGTTAGTCTGGGTAAGCACCTTCTCAGCAGCGGTTCTTATTTTAATATAGAATATTTTATTCAACTCAAATATATTCCAGTCTTAATCCGTACTCACATTCCTCTTAGTTCAATCTAGAGAACTCCTTGTAGGAATCACCTAGATCCAGAACCGTTTTTCTAACAACTGAACTTACTCTATGACATATTTCTAGACGAGAAAACTCCCTGTAAGAATCACCCAGATCCAGAATATTAATGGTTTATCCAACTGAGTATCATGAACATAACATTATCATGGTGACTCCTGTAGTATTTATGATAAACTAGAGCATTTATGTCCTTACCTGATTATCAGAGGAAGCTGGCAACATCATCCCCTCCATCTATGTACCATGTCATTGATCTCAAAAAACATTAAACAGAATCCCTTCCTCACAGCCAGGAAGACAAGAGATTGTAGTATACTCCAGTCTTACTCCATACTCACATTCCTCTCAGTCAATCTTGTTGCGTGTAGAACTTGGTGCTTGCTTCAGGTTATCAATAACATCCGTACCTCTAACAGCTAAACGTTGCGCACGTTACAAGAAAGAGCTGAAACAGAAAATTTTACAAGAATGGAAAACGAAAAATAATTTGAATTCACTTACTCTTTGACATGTTTCTAGACAAAAGAACTCCTTGTAGAAATCACCTAGATCCAGAACCGTTTTCCTAACAGCTGAACTTACTCTGTGACATGTTTCGAGAAATAGAAACCTCCCCGTAGGCATCACCTAGATAGAGAATATTAACGGTATATCCAACTGAGGATCATGAACATAACAATATTATGTTGACTCATGAAGTATCTATGACAAACTTGAGCATTTATGTCCGATGTCCTTATCTGATTACCAGTGGAAGCTGACCCCCTCCATCTATATATCGTGTCATTGATCTCATATAACATTGCACAGCATCCATCCGTCACAGCCAGGAAGACAAGAAAACAATCTCCTCATCTGTGTCATCCTCCTCGGCTGAGATATCATCATCACCTGCAGCTAATGTCCATTTTGTGTATCCAAGCCTTGATAACCAGTCTGTTTTAACATGGAGATCATAAACAACTAAATGGATTGAATTGATAACTAGAGATCTCATCAAATTTGAATACTCAAATCAGGATAATATGAGATTATAAGTAATTAAAACAAATGTCAAGCATCTGATTAGTTCAACCTACATACCTAATCCGATATCATTCTTCGGTGGAATGCTGTTCTGCATGATCCCACCTGGGGTCCCCCCATTTCGCAACACTATCATATGTTCGGAAGGAAGACACATACAGGCCTTGGAGCACGTTGAGGCGGACGTGAGAGAAAGATCTGGAAAGCCTCCGATCCACACATTCAACTGTATCATTTCACGTTAAGTGGATGCAAGGCATTCAAAGCATGGCCCACAATGACAATTATTACTCCAAAAAGCTCAATTTTCTCACAACATTGCACCTGCCCGACCGTTTGGTTTAAACCTTTGACACTCCGTGCTTGACCCGTTAAACAGAGCAGTTCTCGCCAAGCTTCGGGGCTCAGGTCCCTCAGTAAGATGTTATGCTCTGAAGAAACTATCCTAAAAGTTCAGGACATGCTGAGGTTGATTATTCTACTCATACAGACGTGTAAGAGGTTGGAGAGCTGTACGAGCACTTTAGCCATCTGAGTAGTGCGTCTGAGACCTGTCGTTTAGTTTCCCTCAAACTTGGAGACAATTGTTGATGTTCACAAGTTGTGCAATTGCATTTTTCTTCCATGTCAACATTGTGTATGAGAGTGGTTATCTGAATCCTAGATTGTCTGAGAGTTGAAGTTAGTTTCAATCATCAAGTATGCTGGAGTTACGGGAGAAATTCCAATCTATATAAGTAGCGAACATGACCCAAGTTCAAGCTCTAAAGACAACTTGCATCACCGCAAAACTGGGACTATAAACTTAACTAGAAATCACCGCGAACTAATATGCAAGACAACTCCTCGTCACTATTATCACTCGTAAGACGTGAGTGCACATCTGTTATTCGTCTACAAGAGTCTCTAGAGCAGCAGCATCCCTTCAAGAACTGAAGGATATTTGACTTCAACGGTCGTGAGCACCTGGGTCTCTTGGGTATCATACATCAGATAAACTTACTAAACTTACTACGGGTACTCATTCTGCCGCAAAGATCTAGAAATCATTTCGCTAACTTGCCGTCATATTCAGGAATTCTCATTATATGGTGAGTTAATTGCACGTGAGAGATCTATATGCACAGCATTAAGCATCAGAACGAGAGTACATTCTCAAGAGGTTGTCAGGAATCTAGCGACAGTGCTCCAAATGAAGTGTGCTGCCACACATGGAATACTAAGAAAGGATGTTTCACGGAGAGTGGGTTCGAGACATGAAGAAATTTCTCGAAAGCTATTTCAAGAGGTAATTATCTTTGACTGCAATCTCCAAAGAGATTCGAGTACGCGTAAAGACGCCTGGCCAGTTACATGAACATACTTCAAGGACATCAGCTGTTCCATGGACTCTGGAAAACATGTAGATTGTCCATGATGCACCTCGTCGTGAATTTC
Organism: Lunularia cruciata; assembly: GCA_948567375.1. Lineage (NCBI taxonomy): Eukaryota > Viridiplantae > Streptophyta > Marchantiopsida > Lunulariales > Lunulariaceae > Lunularia > Lunularia cruciata. The sequence continues at coordinate 18,048,336 of OX419761.1, read as the reverse complement.
CAGACGCTGCCGTGGTCCGAGCTTCTTTCGTGCTAGTGGAGCAGAAATATGTAAGTTAAAATAATCAGCCTGATAATTATGTGACAGGAACAGATCCTCTCCTATGAACAGTTCAGCCAAGCTGGTTGACCGTAGAAAGTCAGGTAAATGCATGAGATAATCACACCGAAGTAGACTCAGGGCATTCAGCGCTGCAAACGGTGCCAATTTAAAAGCCCCCAAAAGATCCTCAGAGTACTCACCTGCCACTGTTAACCATTTAAGAGATCTGAGTTGTCCGACGGACGTGACTTGAATTGCCAAATATGCGTCCACATACAAAGATTCTAGATCATGGAGATACCTCAGAGAGTCAGGTATGGTCTTCACACCTACACACCCTTCAATATGTAAGTCGGTAAGATGTGCGAGCTGTCCTAAAGAGTCAGGTATATTCTCAAGCGATATACATCCTTTTATAACTAATGTCTCCAGAGCTGCGATGTTTCCAATAGATTCGGGTAAGTTCTTCAGAGCTTTGCACTCAACTATCGCGAGACGTCGGAGTGTAATTACTTGTCCTAAAGAGCTCACGTCTGGCATATGGCTTAAATGATCGCACTGTTGTATTTTTAGGTCTGTTAGTGCCGGCATCTGCCACAGCCAGTGGGGGAGATGCGCAAAGTTCTCACCCGTCAACGTTAACTTCTTTAGACATGTCAGCTGTCTGAGGCTTGTTGGTAGACTAGCAAAAGGCCCTAGCTCTGAACATGCCAGCTGTCCAAGACACTCGGGTACTTTATTAACTGACTCAGGTACAGCCCTTTTAATAACCAAACTGTTTAGAGAGTTGAGTTCCTCTAGTTTATCAGGTATAGTCTTAAGCGAGACACACTCCTTTACGGTAAGCCACTCGAGAGATGTGAGTTGCCCTAAAGAATCAGGCAGGTTCTCAAGGGCCTTACATTCGACTATTTCGAGATACCTCAGCGCGATTAGTTGTCCCAGGGACTCAGGTAAATATCTCAATCGGTCACAATGCTGTAACCCTAAATCCTCAAGTGCCACAAATTGCCCCACCCATTCGGGAAGATCCTCAAAGCATCCCGATAAGGTCAATCTGTGAAGCAATCTCAACTGTCCCATGCTTGTTGGTAGGTTCTTGATGGATGTGCATCCCATTGTGTTCAAAACTCTTAGAGATGAAAGTTGCCCTAAAGAAGCAGGCAGGTTCTCAAGGGCCTCACATTTGACTATTTGGAGACAACTCAGCGCGGTGAGGTGCCCCAGGGACTCGGGTAAATATTTCAAATGGTCACAACGCTGTACCTTTAAAACCTTAAGTGCCACAAATCGCCCCAACCATTCGGGAAGATGATCAAAGCATCCCGATAACGACAATGTCTCAAGCAATCTCAGCTGTCCCATGCTTGTCGGTAGGTTCTTGAGGGATATGCATCCGTTTGTGTTCAAAACTTTTAGAGATGCAAGTTGCCCGAGAGAATCTGGTAAACTACTGATGGTTGTACAATCTTTTATGATCAAATCTGTTAAGGATTTGAGTTGTCCCACAGAGTTAGGAATGGCCGTGAGAGAGGTGCAGCCCTCTATGGCTAAATATTTAAGAGATACGAGGTGGAGAGGGTCAGGGATGGAAATAAGAGATACGCACTGTTTTATGGTAAATTTTACCAACGAGGCGAGTTGTCCTATGGAGTTGGGTAGAACGACGAGGGATGGACACCCCTCTATCGTGAAGTGTTCAAGAGAAGTTACCTGTAAAAGGTCAGGAAAATCTCTTATAGACACACACCCTTTGACTTTCAGACTTTTTAGAAATGAGAGCTGTCCTATGGAATCTGGTAAATTATTGACAGATACGCAATCTTGAATTGTTAAACTTCGAAGAGACGAGTACCGCAAAGGGTCAACCACGAGATTATTGGATAAAGATCTCTTTATAACTAATTCTTCTAAGGTATCAAGTTGTCCTAGAGAGACCGGTATGATATCAAGAAACATACATCCTTCTATGATCAAGAATCGTAGCGATATAAGATCGAAAAGAAAATCAGGTAAGCTATGAAGTAACACACAATTTCTAATGGTTAACTCCCGAAGGGACTTGAGCTGTCCTCGAAAATTAGTGTTAGTCTGGTCATTGACGAGGGATACACAACCGTTGATTATCAGTTCCCCCAACGATGTCAATAGTCCAAGGGAGTGGGGTATAGTCTTGAGAGACTTACATTCCCAACATTTCAGACGTCGCAGATTAGTGAGTTGCCCTAAGGAGTCAGGCAGATGAGTCAGGTATTCACACTGTAGTAATTCTAATGTCCGGAGTGCCGCTAGCTGTCCCAAAGAAACAGGAAGCTCCTTAAAGCGTCCACCTGTCAAGATTAAGGACTCAAGAGATTTCAACTCCCCCACACCTGTCGGTAGTCTCGTAAAAGTCCCGTGTACATCTAATTTTGTTAAAGCTTTCAGTTGTCCTATAGACTCGGGAATATTTATACATTCGTACACTTCCAGCGTCCGCAAAAACATTAGTTGACTTAGACATTCCGGGAGTTTCACCCCCGAGCTCCAATCTACTATCCGTAAATGTTCCAAGGAAGTAAGATCTCCGAGAAACTCAAAGGTCGGACCACTTACCCATCCAAGCTTTGCAGGAAATAAATCCGTCTCGCCTGGGGACTCGTCATCATCCCCGATACTTTGTGGTTCTAGGTTCTCTGTCTGCCCATGTTTCCATGTAGTATCTTCAGGAACAACCTTACCTCGAATTGTTAAATGTTTCAGTCGTTTGAGTCGCCTTAACGAAGAAGGTGGACACTGAAATGTTTTAAATCCGTATAAAGACAAATGATCCAGACATGTAAGTTGTCCTAAGGATTGTGATAAAGCTTGAAACTTAGAACAATCATATACGTCTAATCTTTGCAGATTGATAAGCGTATTTCTGGTTTCGCCCGAGGATCCGTATTCCCCCAGTTTAGGGTCTTCCCACAAGTGTACCAAAGAATGGCAGTGCTGTACATCTATCTCCCGCAATAATTCGAGCTTACCGAAACTCTCCGGCAACATCGTTAGTTTAGAACAATACTGTAAAGTAACGGTCTCAAGGGATGCCAACTGCCCAATTGTGTGAGGAAGTTCTTCCAAAGCATCAAGGATAAATAACGACAAATCCTTGAGTGCACACAGACCGCCGAATGACTCCCCTAGGCTCTCCAACCTTTTACACCCACTTATTTGTAGGGTTTCTAACCGTCGAAGGTCACCAAACCGATCGGGTAATCTCTTCAGAGCATCACATCCTATTAACTCCAATATTACAAGAGATTGCATAGCCCCGAAGCTCTCCGGTACCTTTCTCAATGCGGGAAGGTCTACCATACTTAATTTTGTGAGAGATGGGAAAACTCCAAAGCCATCGGGCAACTCTGACAGAGCAGGAAGGTTTTCCAGGTGTAATGTTGTCAGAGAATTTAGTTGATTTGAAATGTGTATTGCTTTTTGGGGCCAACTTTTGAAATTCAAGCAGTCCACTAACCTGAGTTCTCGCAACGATGGCAACTCCAAAATTGAAACTGGAAGCTCCGGTATCTGTACATCTTGAAGATCCAATCGCTCCAAACATGGAAGACGACCGAAATCCCGCGGTAACCGTGTCAAGTTCGTGGAATGAATCACAATAACCTTGAGATGATCACACTCGTGAATGTTGCTTGGCAAAATAACCCCGCAACAATGATCAAAGATGAGAACAGCAAGTCGATGAAAGTTCCCGACGTCCTCCTCTCGGATGGGCCAACACACGTCCGCTAACCAGCTATCTTTCCACTCTTCTCTTGAGCAGTTGATCATGTGGAGCATGATCAGAGCCCAAGGGAACCGCGATGCTTGATGCGAGTCGATCAGGTTCAAATCGCTCATTCTCAATAGACGGACTCTTTGTAGGTTGGATAAACGCCCGTCGAAACAAGTATTCTTCATACGCAATTTAGATGCTCTACTGGGATTCACAGCTACAGAATCTGATGTGCAGATGGATAATACGTTGAGTTTACCGTTGGTAGTTGTACCCTGCACAATTACAAGAAATAAGTAATCCACATCTACATTCCTACTACAGAAGAAAGTATCAAGGCATGATTTTGAATGTAGTCTTCCAACAATAAACGTGCCCGTGACTTTCTGGCTCCTAAGAAGTATGATTCAAATATTCATCTTACCTTGTATTTCGTCAGAATATCCTCAACATCGCGTGGTTGCCAAACTCCCCTCCATGACTCTACTTTTCCTTGTGGTGGTCTCGAGATCCGCTTTCCCATATCCCTCATTTGTCGATGTATGTAAGCTACGCGGTATGGATATTGCTGTTCGACAATCCGGATCTGAATGAAAGACCTCTCCACCAAATTGGTCAAACTTAAATCTATTGACATTCCCCCGTCACTCTCTTTCCACGCAGATTCAAACACAGTCAAATCATACTGGCGATGCACCATGTCAAATGAAGCCAAGTCCAGAAATATGGTTTGCTCTTCATCTCCTAATCTGTCAAAACTCACTCTGAGTCTTTCCCACAGCCTATCCTGTTTAGTTCCATCTACACATCCTGCTTCCAATAGCCTACCAAGAGTGCTCTTCCATATCTTTTCATTGTTCCGTCCACGTAAGAAACTGCCAATCACATCTAAAGTGAGAGGTAGCCCTTCGCACGTCCCCACAATCTGTTCCACCAACTCCTTGGGTATCGCTTCTAAGGTGGGACTTTGAACACGAGCTTTGAATAGTGCCAGCGCATCATCATGTGACAGGAAGGGGAGAACATGTTTTACAAAACCACTTCTATCCTTTTGAATGTCAGAGGTTACTACCAAACGACTACCTTCTCCGCAAGAGAGTCCTTTCAAGTGATTCGTCATGTCGGCTGCATTATCACAGTCATCCAGCATCAGTAGAAGTTTCTTTCCCTGTAATAGTTTCAATGTGCCCCACTCGTCCTGCACCTCAACGCTTGCTTGCTTCCCGTTGCCTTGGTACAAGTTTCCAACAACCAGTTTCCAGAAGTCTTTCCGACTAAGAGTTTCTTGAAGAATTTCAACAAAACAGACATAGTCAAATTGGCTGTGGATTTTCATCAGGACTTGTTTCGCAATCGTCGATTTGCCTAAACCACTCATCCCCACCAGTAGTATCTGCTTCGGTCCTGCCTCTGGCAATTTGAGCGCTTCCATGAATTCGCTGATACGATCTCCGAACTCGATTATCCCGTCAGGAAGTCCAAGATGGTTCTCTAATCCTACTTTTCTTGACTCCTGGTTAATTGGAAAGAAGACACAAGAATCAGCAAGAACCGCAATTCCTCAACGAGACAAAACAGCAAGGTCATGTTACAAAGCTGACGGAATTCCCACAATATCCCAAATTCCAGACGATTTGAGAGCTGAATACGATTGATAACATGGAACAAATTGGATTGACTTGAAAGTTACTGGTTTTCTTATTTTAGAGCATACCTCCTCAAGACAGATAGTTTTCAAGAAACGGACCAAATGCTGAAAACTATCTGACGTCTTGTCCTCTGGCTTGCAGATAGTAAAATGGTTTACCCCACGAATTGCACAGAAGTCGTCCATGTCAGGTCGGGCCGATGCTTCTTCAACCAACTGGAAAGAATCGCGAGGAGAGTATCGGCTTTTTGCCTTTTTTTGTCTGACAGGGCCCCCAGGGGGCTGTGACAAGCAAAACAATGCATTGGGGTTTTTTTTTGCGCTACGGTTTCTTTTTGATAGACTTAGATAAAATCTCCGGTACCCACTCCCATAACTACAGACAGATGAAAATCATAGACGATCTCAATCACTAAAACTCTTGGCAGTAAAGCTCTATTGAAGAACTGTGCCGAAGCCCGCTATGATACCCAAAACTTCTGGTTAGATACAGAGTAATGGTAAAAACCCTAAAGCTAGTATTGTGATATAAAACACAAGAAACACCAGAAGGCAGAATTACTAGAATTACCTTCCACAGGTTTCGTTTGATGGAGCGACTTCGCACTTGAGTTTCATCCGTTTCCATAACACCACACGTCTTCCAACCGTATTGGATCCGCAAATTTGCAAATGCTGCGTTGATTCTAGCACCGTCCGCACTTAGGAGTTGCATATACTCCAGTAAAGGATTTCTAGGCTTTGATGAGCCCCCCAAGCACATCCTGGATCCTTGTTGAGGTGTCCCGTAGAAGAACAATCCTCTCAAATTTCTCAAAAAATTGGAATACTTGCGGATCCCAGACTTTGTGTTTGCTCTTTGACGTTGCACTTGTAGACAGACCTCTTTCATGACCAGCCCACCTACGCAGTGACCGACGAGAACAACCGGCTGGTGCTGGCCAATGTTTCCAAAATGGATCAGAGATTGGGCAAGATACTCGCCTGTAAGATGCATATCCATTCTTCCGTGTGAAGGAGAAACTTTCAGACTCGCATCGTAAGCGACAGAGAGTACACGAGCTTGAGGGAACTGTTGCACAAGCAAAGTGCCGAGCCAACACGCTGAGTTGTCTCTCAGCATCCAAGTTTGGATGTGTGCCTCTTCGCAATCGTTCCTTACATAACCGTGAAAGAATATCACTTCCAGAGTGATCTCTCCAGATACCGGTCTGTGAATTTCGTAAATAGCATCACTCACCTGCAAGTTCCAACAATGAGGATTCTTATTCGATACTACAAAATGTAATTGGCCCATGAACCTCTACAAATGCTTTTCCAATTAATGTATAAGGAAATGGACAGCAAAGCAACCATGGATTAGAGCAATACCCGCTGATAGCTACCACAACCTGAAACAGACCCAGAACTGGAAGCCGCCATAGTCACGTATGGATGCTGTGGATTGTCGCCCCGGAATAGATCAAATGTGGATGCAGGAACCGCGTATACTAGCTGATGACACAAGACATGAAAAACTACTATGAACTTCTTTTTTTCTGTGGTTTCTATACATTCAATCCCTCTTTTGTTTCATCGCAATAATGCATAATGACGTGTAGGAATTTTGACTTTCGGACGCTACTATACAAATACAATGTTTTGAAATGTGTTGTCAATATCATGAAATGTAAAGCTCCCCTACTGTACCAGTCTCAATGCTAGTCTCAAGCAGAAAGAAAAAGTTTACTGACTGACGTTTGAGCACAGGTTTTCCTCAACATGACGAACAATATGTAGGTGAAACCCGAACTGAACCCGAGCAATGCAAAAACTTCCACTCAACAGATCGGAAACAAACTCAAAATTTCCATACGAGTAGATGCTGGGAAGGAAAGACTGGACTTGCCTTGCCCTGGTCTCAGGTCCATCGAGGAAGATAATTCTCACTTCGATATTTCTGTCGATAGCGCTGTTTTGCAGCGTTTCGACTGAACAATGCTCTCAAGAGACAGTGTGAGGAGTTGCGAGTTCGTCCAGTATTCTCTCCGGAAGAACTCTCAACATAGGTAGCTCTGCGAGCGAGTTCCTTCTAAGCTCAAACCCAGAACTATCAGTTCCAATACTTACTCGCTCATGGCCATAAGACTTGCAGGAAATGCAATATCTCCAGCTTCTCTCATTTAATAGAACTAGAAGTTTAGGCTCAGTTTTACGATCAGTTTTTCTTCGATACCCTGCCGGTGTACTTTCTTGGTCATAAAAGTCATCGCAGAGTCGGTCAAAGCGTGTACAGTATGGAAATGAGTTCAGAAGTCTTCGCGAGAAAGTCTTTCTGCAGCACAATTTTTACGCACTTTCCGTGCGAAATCGCACTAAATGCCTGATGACAGAGCAGTACAATTAGACATCTAATTTTATATAAATGTCCACACAATACCTTACTTACGGTGTGGTGGTTCTCAAATAGAAGTTCTTAAATGTCGATAAACTTGTTGCTGATATGAATCAACCTTTTATTAAATTGATACAATTGATTATTGATGATATCTGTGTATGGTTCAATTAGAACGTATTCGAACACCCTTGTGCAATGTGAGAGAGATGTCGGAGCTCTAGAACTCTTTGTGATTCCTCTTAAATTATCAAAGACATATTAACGAGTATGCTACAGTTGACATAGTAACGAGTATGTCGTTATAATTTATAAAGTGATGATATCTGCACATGTATCAATTAGAAGGTATTCGAACACGAAATTTGCTATTGCACGGATGGCATTGCCGGCTGAGGACAGGAGCACTGCTTCGCAGGTGCGCTCTCCTGGATAAAAAGTCTTCAAAGAGCAAGTGGCACCACTAGTCTTCGGAGGTTGTTGCGCAGACACTGTCTGTAGCCCTGAGCTACGAAACTGTAGCTTTGTCTGTGATTACGTTTGATTCTCTTTTCTGTGTGTCTGTTCCTCGAAATTAGAATGGTCGGTAGCCGCACTATACATAGGCTTTATCACTTCTTACGAGAAACCTATCTTTAAATCTGGTTGGGGAATTATTGTATTTTGAATTTCACTTCGTTTTTTCTAGGCGGTCGCCTTCTCCACATTTTGAATTGACATATCAATTAATTTTCAAGTGTCAACTTGTCTATTCATTTGAAGTGATTCTACTTTAAGTTACTAGAAGTTATGGATTCAAACAGTCTTATCCTTCTACTCGGTTGATCTTTAACATGTCACCTAAAGTAAGCATGTAAAAGCCTCTAAGGTTGATGTATTTTCAACTGCTGCTATATGCGAAGGACACATGCACACCGAATTCAATGAGAAGGTTTTGGACAGCAGTTCGGTGGCAGCTTTTTGAAGTTCACGATGTTGTTTTCTTGTGACGAAAAGGAGGGGAAAAAAGGGGCAAATCCGTGCAGGGACCCACTCACTTCTCGCAACGTGAATATGCTGGTGCTTTTTACCTGTGTGGATGTTATATATTTGTAGATTTCCAGGGAATCATGATTCAATAGTTAATGTTTATCTCCTTGTTCCCAACTCTTTTTATCGCGAGAGAAGTACTCTCTCAATTAATAGTAAGAGCTTCATAAACAGAATCTGGTAGTGAGGAGCCTCGACCGGATTGCTGGATATCATGTGTACTTTAGTGTTATGTTTGGCTTGCTATAAGTGACTTGCCTGATCAAGAGCAAGAGCAAAACTTGACTGATGGGAACTCCTCATGCGGATATATATTCAGTCACTTCTAAGGTTGAATATTAAAGTGACTAGATACCTTGAGTGGTCAATACTCATGAAGTCACGCAGGTCTATATTCAGGAGTTTAGACAGTGACAGAGTGACTATCCCTGTGTTTGTATATATATACATATGTGCAATGGAAATAAAGGTTCGAAGGCTGGTGTGAGCCTGTTTCAGCCGTGGAGGTAGCTTCCGGGACAGGGAGTGAACCACGTTATTTCCTGTTAGTCCTCTGATTATGTTTAATGGCCCTTATGATGTGCTATTGCGAGAGGTCCCTTTGGACTGTATTTTCTAACACTTTAGCACTATTTTTAAGATGCATGATATCCTGCTAGAATGAACGTGTGATTCAGAAGAGAAAGAAAGAACAAGAAATTAGTGGACAAATTTGTCACATCGTTAATATCACTACATCGAATAAGAGAATTGAATGAAGGAATAAGATAAGGAAAGAGAAGGACCAGAGGATACACAATCATGTTGGCCTTAGGTTCTTCTTTCATAGTGTGCTACCCTGTTCCAGGGTTCAGTCCACGGACGGGTTAAAAAAATATTCTTTAGATAATTCATGACCTAAAGATAAGTTTCAAGACATTAATGGTTTTGCCTTAATCCTCTCTGACGAACAGGGAAACCGCGCATGATAACAAGAAGGATGGGAAGACATGTCAAACGCTGAAGGATAAAACATAAGACGGAATCCTCTCCATGGAAGATTAATGCAAAACCTATTAGTGTTTAACTACTCTAGAAGTGGTTCCACAGCTACCGATAAGTTCTACAAATGGAAGAACGCCTCGAAGCAGTCTACTTGTCCTTTAGAAGGTATTGCCAGAGCAAGTGAAAGATCAAAATTATAGGAGTATATGTGGAAATCTGCGATCTCTCTCGCCCGGGCAAGTGTGTGGGAGACCATGAGCTCTTGCACCCTCCGAGAGAAATTGAATGAAAGATCGAGATTACATGAGTCTGTGCGGAAATCTGCGATCTCGCTCGTTGACGATTGCAGTCGCCTACCATGAGGTCCTGTTCTCCGAGAGAAATTGAATGAAAGGTCGAAATTGTAGGATTCTGTGCGGAACTCAGCGATCTCGTTCGTCGGCGACATCGTGGAAGACCATGAGGCTCTCTACCCTCCTAGAGAAAATGAATGCCAATGCAAAATGGTAGAAATGTGGTTTGAATCTTTGATGTGGTCTGTCTTGTTAATTCTAATCTTGAGCCCAATGCTCGTGGATTTCAAGTGATGTTGGAATTCGAAGCAGCTTCGATTGGAGTTGAGTCGCATTTGAATTTCGATCTATGGAACTATATACCGTAGACTCGGACGAATGCTCCAAGTAATCATGGAATATTAATTTTAGTCTTGGAAAACAATCAAATTACACAATTTGTCAAATCGCGTTAATTGTAATCTTTCCGATCAGAAACTCACAAATGACGTAGCCCTGGTCTTAGGAACCGAAATTTCCTTCCATCCCTGCAAACGGAAGTATCAGTCGTAGCTGCCCCTGCTTTTCTGACCCAAGGAGAAACTCACATACGACGTAGCCTTGTTCCTTTTACCTGAAATTATCTTTCTTTCATTGTCTGCTCCGCAGTTCACTCTACAAACGGATCAGTCGGAAACCCCTGTACTTTTGACCCGCAATGCTTCTTCCATCGTATGCTCCATGTTCCAATTCTCACTCTACAAACAGATGTCTCTCGGTTAATGGATGAAGATATCTCTCGCTTGATGGATGAATAACCGAGGATGATCTGTTTGATCGTTTAAATTTTAAGATATGTAAAAATATTTTTTAAATATTTGGTGATTTGTAAATATTTATATATTAAATATTGTTAAAATTTAATATTTTTATGATAATTTATTTTATTAATTCTTTATATATTACTAAAAATAATTATTTTAAATTTCATTTTTATGTAATTTAAATTTTTATTTCATAAAAAATAATTTAATACAATTCATTATTGCAGTTGTTTGTCTTGCTCATTGTTGAATTGAAAAAGGAAAATGTTGCATGTATCTATATAATTTAGGTGTTTCCTTAAGAAGAATAATCCAGTGCAATTCATGATCGATTCTCCTAATCAACCAATATCAACAAATTTCCGCATTGTTTCTTCCAAATAATTAACTTTGCACCGGATGAAATTCCAATTCTTTTTTTCTTTTTTTCCTTTATAGCATATGCCTCAGTTAATTAATTAGTAATTTTCCATTATAAAATGAATTTCTTTAAAATCAAAAATGAAAAATTGTGTCAGCTTTTATCTTATCTTAAAATTTTACACAAAGAAAATGCATAAGATATACATATTCTTCTCTTGTTTTCAGACCTGATAAATATAGTGACAATACTATGGATAGAAGTAAGGATGGACTTCTTCTCATAAGTGGTATGTGGTGAGAAGGTAACCTTCCTCACTTCTACTACTTCATGGGGTACAAAGGTTGAGAAATCTTTCTATTGTAACACACTCTAACTTGGACTCAACGTTTAGATTCTAAGTTTGATTCTTATGAAGTTGCATGTGCTTTTGTAGAGGTTTGCTATGGGTTCCCTTTGCTTTCTTTGGTTGCTTTGTGAATTTTAAGACTCATGCGGACACAACATATGTTGCAATAAACTCTATCCAATCCCCTATTGCATTGCTTTGCATCCCCACTCTCTAAGTAAGTCTAAGTCTTAAGTCACATGCACATGTTGCTATATACTATATCCAATCCCCTAATGCCTTGCTTTGTGTCCACGTTCTGCAAGTAAGTCTAAGTCTTAAGTTGTATGTCATGCTGGATGTCACTAGATGCGAAGAGTGGGAAACCAATGCAAGAATTGGAGTGAATCGAATAACCAATATTGGAAAAAAAATGACCCAATAAAAATTATAAACAATGAGCAGAAGAAGAAAGAATAACCAAGATTGGAAAAAAAATGAGCCAATAAAATTATAAACGATGAGCAGAAGAAAAAAGAATGACTAAATTGGAAAAGCAAAATGAGCCAGCATTTATGAAACAATGAGCAAAAGGAGAAAAAGAAGAAGGGAATGAGACCTATTTGGTGAAAACTTGAAAGAAGCTTGAGATTAGTGTGGAAACTAGCATAACCCAGAGCACTTGGCATTACAAATAGAGAAAAACTACGACAAAATGGTGGTTGTTTCTATGTCACCAAATTGGACATATATTGTTGAATGTCCACTCAAGAACGGATGACCTCGACAAGTCGCCTAGATGGAGTTTGTGGAGCAAAATGATCAATGAAACAAGGAATCCTAGTAGGAGATTTAAAGCCACCTATTAGGAACTTGATTTGTTCCAATGGGATCAAAGGATTGACCTATGCAAGTTTGCTTCACTTGCAAGGTATGATATTTGATTTTGGTTGATTTGTGAAGTTTTAGAAAATTGCTTGTCTATGCAATTAGCAAAGGAATTACATATTCCTATCAAGCTAGTAATTAGAAGTAGATTCATGATAGTGGATGGTAGAATTTTTTTTGCATTTCGTACCTTGCATCTTGTTACCTTCAAGATTGAGGAGTATTTGAAGTGCATGAGGTTTGGAATAATACCTCTACACCATGATGTCATTCTAGGTCTACCTTGGCTTGAACATCATAAGGTTCAAATGGAATAGACGATAGATTCAAGTACAACACCAAGATATGAATTTCTGATTAGGTTGTTAAGCACCTCTGAGTAAGACAACTAAGAATAAAGAATTCCAAGATGGGAAGTTTGTCAGGAAAGAAACTAGAGAGTAAGCTTTGAAGGGGAATGAGTCCCTAGATGAGAAGTTTGTCAGTGAAGTAGTTATGGAGCGAGCTTTGGAGGAAGATAAATTTATTTTTGTGGTATGGATCAAGCTGATTGCACAAGGAGAATCTCAAGAGTGTCAAGAGCTTCATCAAGCAATGGTTGATCAAATAATTCAGGAGTTTACAAACGTGTCTCCGAATGATCTACTGAAGGGATTACCCTTTGATCATGGTATGCCTTTCAAGATTGAGTTATTGCCAAGGAGCACTTCAATGAGTAGAGCAATCTATTGACTCTCACCAAAGAAGTTGGAGGAGTTGCAAAGAACACTTACAAAGTTGTTGGAGAAGTGTTTTATGTCAAATAATACATCTCCTTGGGGAGCATCAATACTATTTGTTCCAAAGAAGGATGGAGTACTTTGTTTCTATATTAATTATTGTGGGTTCAAGAAAAAAATGATGAAGAATGCATATCCCTTATCTCGAATTGATGACTTGCTAGATCAATTGAGTGGAGCATGATACTTCTCCAAGTTGGATCTTCATAGCAACTATTGGCAAATCTCCATTTATGGGAGGATGTGCAAAAGATTACCTTTTGCACAAGGTATAGATATTTTGAATAGAGAGTTCTACCTTTTGGGCTCACTAATGCTCCAAAAATCTTCATGCATAAGGTGCATTGGGTGTTGGATGGACTATTAGATCAGTTCGTGATGGTGTTCTTGGATGATATCTTAATCTATAGCAAGATAGATGCAGAGCATGTGAATCACATGCGATAAGTCCTAAGATGATTACAACAATAGAAATTTTACTAAAAGAAGTCAAAGTGTGCCTTTTGGCATAAGGAAGTTACCTTTAAGGTCACAACATCTCATCGGAAAGAATCAAGAGGGAAGAGGATAAAATCAAAACCATTATTGATTGGCATACTCCAAAGGATATTGTAGAAGTATGGACATTTAATGGACTAGCCACTTTTTACTGATACTTCATTCATTATTATGCACACCTAGCCACACCATTGACCGATCTCTTGGGAAAGAACTTGAGCTATTAATGGACCACCAAGCACAACGAATCATTTTAGAAGTTGAAACATATGGTGTATTCAACACCTATTCTTCAACCATATGACCCTCGACTACCTTGTGTGGTTGATTTTGATGTTTTTAACTTTGCCATTAGAGCCATATTGTAGCAAGAATTCCCAAATGGATTACATCCTATTGCCTTTATGTCTCACCGACTAAACACCACAGAAAGGAGTTAATCTGCTTGAGATAGGGAACAACTAGCAATGGTGTATGCCACCAAGGTATGGAGACACTATCTATTGGGGAAACATGTGGTCATGCAAATTGATCATATGCCATTGTTGCAAATATTACATTTGAAACACATGAAGAGTTGACATCATCAATGGTAGTAACAACTACAATTATTTAATATCAAATTAGAGTACAAACCAAGTCAATTCCATGACATCCTTGATGCCCTATCAGGATGACTTGATTTGAAGTCTCTTCCTCTCATCATGGCGGCAATTACAATGGTATCAATTGACTCCAAAGTCCAAATCAAATTTAAGATAGCTCTACAAAAAGATCCCTTCTTTGAAATAGTACAAGGTTATCTTATAGCACGTGACAAGGAGTATAACATCTTCTCCTACAAGGAAGGCCTTCTATTCCATGAAGATCAAGTTTATGTTCTAACCAAGGGTGATCTCCAACTTGTGCATCTCCTATAAGTATTAATAAGTGTATTAATAAGAGGGAAATGAAAATGTGAAACAATTCATAAGTATTCAGTTCAGTGCTTTGATACTTTACGCCCTAAAGTGAAGGTGAATTGTGTTTCAAGCAAAGATCAAATTTAATGATATATTTTCGAGAAAGCAAATTATTGATTATTAATTGAAGAAGAATTCGATTTGAGCGCTCCCATCGATTACAAACGTTCATACTTACCATTTGACCACAATGAGGATTTAGTCAGCTGAAGGTCTTCCTTTACAACATTACATTAGGAACTTTCTTCATTACCGATGATTTGCAAATGGTTAATATGTATTAATCGTTTTTCTACGCACTTTGTGGGCGGACTCGCACTCCGCGCCATGGCGTCTGAGAAACAGCTCCAGAATAAACCACCCGAAGAATCCCTATAGATTTCTAGACAGGACATTTAAAACATTCAGAGCTTATTCTTTTGAACTTTCCTTGTGAAGAGGACGCAGCGCAAGAACTTTATAGCGGTGAAGATCAATAGAGCGGCTAGAGCAGATTTAAGATGTTTAATAACATTTTCCTAAAATAATTTTTACTAATGGGACGGGGCCCAAGACCTCTACAGTAGTGCAAATAATGCTAAAACATGGGTGGCCAGAGGGTAAAAGAAAGAGGAAGAACTGGAGAAGCCAACTTAAACGCTGAATTCCCAGCCAAAAACATCCATAACTACTCGGAGTACAACACCTGCGAGCAGCGAAGGGGACATAGGAGCACTTGAGATAGATGAGGAACTAGAGGAACAAATGGGAGGAAGAAGAAAAGGGGGATGCAGGAAGAATACTACTGGTACAGTAATTTGCACCCCCAAATCAAGAAGCACAAAACAAATACACTAGACTTTAACGTAAGCAAGCCACTTTACATGTATGTAGTAAGCACATTGAGGAAAAAAACCGGACGGTGGGAAGAGAACGGAGGTAACAAAAGAGGTAGATTTAGGCATGTAAGTTCAGGAAGGGAAGGAAGCACAGCATAATATCTTTTTGATTTCCTATGAGTGTATTAGAATAAAAGTCATTAAACGTGTGATTCCGAAGAGAAAGAAAGAACAAGAAATTAGTAGACAAATTTGTTATATGGTTCATATCACTAAATCGAATAGGAGAAATGAACGAAGGAATTAGATAAGGAAAGAGAAGGACCAGAGGATACACAATCATAATGGCCTTAGGTTCTTCTTTCATAGTGGGCTACCCTGTTCCAGGGTTCATCCCACGATACACAATCATAATGGCCTTAGGTTCTTCTTTCATAGTGTGCTACCCTGTTGCAGGGTTCATTCCACAAAAGGGGGCAGCATTTCTGTCGATAGCGCTGTTTTGCAGCGTTTCGACTGAATAATGCTCTCAAGAGACACTGTGAGGAGTTGGGAGTTCGTCCAGTATTCTCTGAGGAAGAATTCTCAACATAGGTAGCTCTGCGAGCGAGTTCCTTCTAAGCTCAAACCCAGAACTATCAGTTCCAGTACTTACTCGCTCATGGCCATAAGACTTGCAGGAAATGCAATATCTCCAGCTTCTCTCATTTGATAGAACCAGAAGTTTAGGGTCAGTTTTACGATACCCTGCCGGTGTACTTTCTTGGTCATAAAAGTCATTGCAGAGTCGGTCAAAGCGTGTAGAGTATGGAAATGAGTTCAGAAGTCTTCAGGCGAAAGTCTGTCTGTAGCACAATTTTTACGCATTTTCCGTGTGAAATCGCACTAAATTCCTTATGACAGAGCAGTACAATTAGACATATACTTTTATATAATGTCCACACAATATAGAACCAGAAGTTTTACACCACACACCGACATGACGATCAGATTTTCTTCGATTCCCTGCCAGTTTACTTCCTTGGTCATAAAAGGCATCGCAGAGTCGGTCAAAGTATGGAAATGTGTGCAGAAGTCTTGTGGAGAAAGTCTTTCTGTAGCACAATTTTTGAGCATTTTCCGTGTGAAATCGCACTAAATGCCTTATGACAGAGCAGCACAATTAGACATCTAATTTTATATAAATGTCCACACAATACCTTACGGTGTGGTGGTTCTCAAATAGAAGTTCTTAAATGTCGATAAACTTGTTGCTGATATGAATCAACCTTTTATTAAATTGATACAATTGATTATTGATGATATCTGCGCATGGTTCAATTAGAACGTATTCGAACACCCTTGTGTAATGTGAGAGATGTGTCATAGCTCTAGAACTCTTTGTGATTCCTCTTAAATTATCAAAGACATATTAACGAGTATGTTGTGTTTAAAGACCATAGACATATTAACGAGTATGCTACAGTAGACATAGTAACGAGTATGTTGATATAATTGATAAAGTGATGATATCTGCACATGTATCAATTAGAAGGTATTCGAACACGAAATTTGCTATTGCACGGATGGCATTGCCGGCTGAGGACAGGAGCACTGCTTCGCAGGTGCGCTCTCCTGGATAAAAAGTCTTCAAAGAGCAAGTGGCACCACTAGTCTTCGGAGGTTGTTGGGCAGACACTGTCTGTAGCCCTGAGCTACGAAACTGTAGCTTTGTCTGTGATTACGTTTGATTCTCTTTTCTGTGTGTCTGTTCCTCGAAATTAGAATGGTCGGTAGCCGCACTATACATAGGCTTTATCACTTCTTACGAGAAACCTATCTATAAAGCTGGTTGGGGAATTATTGTGTTTTGAATTTCACTTCGTTTTTTCTAGGCGGTCGCCTTCTCCACATTTTGAATTTACATATCAATTAATTTTCAAGTGTCAACTTGTCTATTCATTTGAAGTGATTCTACTTTAAGTTACTAGAAGTTATGGATTCAAACAGTCTTATCCTTCTACTCGGTTGATCTTTAACATGTCACCTAACGTAAGCATGTAAAAGCCTCTAAGGTTGATGTATTTTCAACTGCTGCTATATGCGAAGGACACATGCACACCGAATTCAATGAGAAGGTTTTGGACAGCAGTTCGGTGGCAGCTTTTAAAGTTCACGATGTTGTTTTCTTGTGACGAAAAGGAGAGGAAAAAAGGGGCAAAACCGTGCAGGGACCCACTCACTTCTCGCAACGTGAATATGCTGGTGCTTTTTACCTGTGTGGATGTTATATATTTGTAGATTTCCAGGGAATCATGATTCAATAGTTAATGTTTATCTCCTTGTTCCCAACTCTTTTTATCGCGAGAGAAGTACTCTCTCAATTAATAGTAAGAGCTTCATAAACAGAATCTGGTAGTGAGGAGCCTCGACCGGATTGCTGGATATCATGTGTACTTTAGCCCTATTTTTAAGATGCATGATATCCTGCTAGAATGAACGTGTGATTCCGAAGAGAAAGAAAGAGCAAGAAATTAGTGGACAAATTTGTCACATGGTTAATATCACTACAACGAATAAGAGAATTGAATGAAGGAATTAGATAAGGAAAGAGAAGGACCAGAGGATACACAATCATAATGGCCTTAGGTTCTTCTTGCATAGTGTGCTACCCTGTTCCAGGGTTCAGTCCACGAACGGAGGCATCAGTCCATGAACGAAGAGCAGATAATGAACAGTTTCATCTTTCAAAATGCTAGATATGAATATTTTTTCCCTTTTGGGTAGTATAAGCTGATTGGTACAAATGGCACACTGATATCTGCGGAAATTTAATTTGAGCTCAAAAATAATAACTTACATGAACATTTATATTTACTTCTCTGTTAGTTTTGAAAATTTTCATATACATGAAAATAGAATGAATAGATTTTTCCGGAATACGAGATACACCAACAGACACTTACAGGTTCAAATGCCATGTGCAAACTAGCCGTTTTGTTAAACAAAGCAAACCGAGTAATAACCTGAAAACCACTGCATGCGTATATAGCAAGATTCTCCATAAGCTTATTTCACTCAAGAAAGACTTGTAATTGTGTCCACTTTGATCGGAGGCATTTGAAGATGGACGGGAAAGGCAAACGCGAACAATTCATAAATATTCAATTCGGTGCTTTGATACTTTACGCCGTAAAATGAAGCTGGATTGTGTTTTATGCAAACACCTCAAACTTATTGATATAGTGTTCTATAAAAGCAAATGTAAATAGTTAATTTAAGATGAATTCGATATACGCTCTTTGAATACAAAACATTGATATTCATGATTTGACCTCATTTAGGATTTTGTCAGCAGAAGGTCTTTTATTACGACATAAGTAACTGTCTTCATTACCGATGATTTTATTTGCAAATGCCAGTTGTTGAATATTGAAATGACGAGACAAATTTTCTGTACTGGCGGTATTGTCTCTCCCGTCTTGTCTTCTTAATTTCGATCTCCTGTTGTATGATCCGGTGTTTACATGCTACATATATTTTCAAACTTTACCACATGTGTTTTTCCCGATTTGTTAACTTTCAATCTTGTCAACGGAAGGAAACGAAGAAGACTTAAAAATGGAGCTGGCCTGTTCAGCCACGGAATGAAAGGATGTCTCAATGAGAATCAAACTTGAAAGACGAAGATTTGACATCCTGGTGCTGGTTCTCCAGTTATAGGAATGGTTTTCTCTACGCAGTTTGGGGGGCGGACTTGCACTCTGCGCCTATAGTACGCGGGCCTATAGAAAACAGCTCTTACGTAAACCACCAGATGAATCCCTATAGACATCTTTCTCATCCGCAGGCCATGAAGATATTTAAGAACTTATTCTTTTGAACATTCTTGTGAAAGGACGGAGCCCCAAGAACTTTGTAGAGACGAGTATGAGAAAATCTCGCTGTTACTTTGTGGGGCAACGTTACTAGTCTTCGGAGGTTGTTGGATAAAATCTGTCTGTTGCCCTGAATTACAAAACTGTAGCTTTGTGTATGATTACGTTACCTTCTCTTTTATGTGTTTGTTCCTCGAAATTAGGATGGGAAGTAGTCGCTCTATCACTTCTTAAGAAATGCCTATCTATAAAGCTGGTTGGAATCAGAGTTATTTAAAGTTCATAAATTCCTTATTCTGAGGTATCAACTTGTATATTCATTTGAGGTGACACTGCTTTAAGTTAACAGAAGCTCTAGGTTCAAAGAGTTTGATCCTTGTATTGCGCTGATTCTTAACATGCCAATTAGAGTATGCCTGGAAGAGTCTCCTGGTTTGTATATTTCACACACGCTGCTTTGTGCGGACGATGCGTGCGCACACTAATCAGTGAGAAAGTTTGGAAATAAGTTTGGTAGCAGCTTAAAATTCACAATTTTTATATTCTTGTGATGAGCAGGGAGAGGGGAAAGGTTCAAGATACATACGCGGACTCACTCATATCATGCAACAACATGAACATGGTGGTGTTTTTCCTTTGTTTGGGTGTTTCCTATGTTTCCAAGGGTTCATGATGCAATAGTATATGCTTATCTCCTTGTCCGCAACTCTTTTTTTCTCCAGTTGCATAACTTGCATAACAACGAGCTATACACTACTTGCATAGCTCGGATATCTTAGGTACAATATGGCAAATTTCGTCTAGCCCTTCTTACCTATTTTGTCTAACCCTTGTATGGTTTGATGGGGTCTTCCCATCCTTCCGACTGTTTCTCTTTTTTTGCGAGGGAGAGATAATTCCTCAAATGATAATAGGAATTTTATAAACAGAACCTGGTAGTGTGACGGGCCTTAGACAGACTAGTTTGGATATGAGGTGTATTTGGCCTTATTTTCTATCCAGTGTACTTTAGCCCTACTTATGCTATGAGCCCTCCTTATAGAGGAGAGGAGCTATGGCAGTCTCCTAAGCCATGCTCCCTTCCTACCTTCGCTAGAGTGTGGAGTGCTATCACCCCTCAGCGTTCTCGGGCCTGGAGTTTTATAAAGTATCTATTTGTCTTCAAAAGGTTTGTAATGGGCTTTAGCCAAATAGTTATTAATAATTTGACGGTGATTTTGTAAACATTGAAAATTCCAACTTATTTTATTAAACTTGTTGTATTAATTATTCTTTCCATTCAAATGTATTTGTTATTAATAATTATTTTTATTCAATTATTAATAATTATTTTTATTTAATATATATTTTAAAGATGATTCATGACCTAAAGATAAGTTTCAAGACATTAATGGTTTGCCTTAATTAATCCTTTCTGAGGAACAGGGCAACCGTGCATGATAACAAGAAGGATGGGAAAACATGTCAAACGCAGAAGGATACAACATAAGAGGGAATCCTATATATATATATATATTATATACTTAATTATAATATATAATACATTTTGTAATTTTTTATATATAATAAATATATATTTGAAAATCTATTCTTATTTTTTTCCTCTGTGGTCGTTCTTGATCTAATAATTCTATATTTCGAATGTAATTATTAATTTTAATTTTTTAATTACATTATCAATGTTAATTTATATATAATTAATATATTTTTTCATAAAAAAAATCTAATACAATTCATTATTGCAATTTCTCTCTAACTCATTGTTGAATTGATAGAGAATGTTGTGGGTATCTATATAACTTAGATTTTTCTTAGGAAAATTAAATCCAGTGCAATTCTGATCGATTCTCCTGATCAACCAATATCAACAATTTTCAATATCGTTTCTTCCAATATTAGCTTTGCCCTGATGAAATTCCAATTCATTTTGCCTTTATAGCATATGGTTCAGTTAATCAATCAATAATTTGTGTCTGCTTTTATCTTATCTTGAAATTTTACACAAAGAAAATGCAGAAGATATACATATTCTTTTCTTGTTTTAAGGTCTGATAAACATAGTGACAATACAATGGATAGAAGTAAAGATAGACTTCTTTCGTAAGTAGTACATGGTGATAAAGTAACCTTCCTCACCATGTTACTTCACTGGGTACAAAGGTTGAGAAAATTTATATTGTAACACACTCCAACTCAAGGTTTAGATTGTCACTCTTTATTTTCATTTATCTGTTTACAAAACATTCAATTTCGAACTCCTTACATGCCAAAAGACTATGGATGTTTTACTAGTAAGGATAATTTTATATTCAACAACAACTATAATTTACATATAATTTTTTCATAATTTCGTAAAAAATATCAATCTAATATATCTTTGAATAGGATTTTGGTTGATACTTTTACAATTACAAACTTTTGATTGGAAATATATCAATCATGGAAAAAATCTTAGAAGGTAGAAATCGGTTTTTTTTCCTGCTATCGCTCTTGAGCTGGTAATTATATATTTCGAATATAATTATTAATTTTGATATTTTATTTTTATTACTACATCAATTAAATTTATATATTTTAAACATGTTTCATAAAAATATTAATACAATTCATGATTACAATTTCTCTCTTACTCATTGATGAATTGAAAAAGGAGAATGTTGCGAGTATCTACGTAATTTAGGTTTTTTCTTAGAAAAATTAATCCAGTGCAATTCATGATCGATTCTCCTGATCAACAAATTTCCATATCGTTTCTTCCAATATTAACTTTGCCCTGATGAAATTCCAATTCAGTTTTCCTTCATAGTATATGGTTCAGTTAATCAATTAATAATTTTCCATTATAGAATGAACTTTTTTTTAAATAAAAAAGTGAAAATTTATGTCTGCTTTTATCTTATCTTGAAATTTTACACAAAGAAAATGCAGAAGATATACATATTCTTCTCTTGTTTTACGGCCTGATAAATATAATGACAATACAATGGATAGAAGTAAGGAAGGACTTCTTTCATAAGTAGTACAGGGTGAGAAAGTAACCTTCCTCACCATGCTACTTCATGGGGTACAAAGGTTGAGAAAACTTTGTATTGTAACACACTCTAACTCGGACTCGAGGTTTAGATTGTCTCGCTTTATTTTCATTTATCTGTTAATAAAACATTCAATTTCGAACTCCTTACGTGCCAAAAAACCATGGATTGTTTACTAGTAAGGATAATTTTATATTCATAATAACTATAATTTACATACAATTTTTTCATAATTTCATAAAAAATATCAATTTAATATATCTTTGAATAGGGTTTTGGTTGATACTTTAAAATTAGTGCATATATATCGATCATGCAAAAAATGTTAGAAGGTAGAAATGTAAATATTCTTCAAAATAAAAGATATACCAACATCTGCCTATTCAATGCAATGTGCAAGATTAAAGTTTTTTCAAAGCGTAGCAAAATTCATATAAAACAACGAAAGAAGCTGCATGCATGTATAGCAACATTCTCCACAAATTTTCTCACTTGAGAAAGACTTGTAATCGTGCCTAATTTGATCGGAGATCACTTGAAAATGATTTTCACAAAATGAAAATGATTTCCATTTCACATTTGAAATGCACATGTGAAACAATTCATAAGTATTCAATTCAGTGCTTTGATACTTTACGCCCTAAAATGAAGGTGAATTGTGTTTTAAGCAGAGATCAAATTTAATGGTATATTTTCGAGAAAGCAAAACATTGATAATTAATTGAAGGAGAATTCGATTTGCGCACCCCCATCGGTTACAAACGTTCAAACTTACCATTTGACCACATTGAGGATTTAGTCAGCTGAAGGTCTTCCTTTACAACATTACATTAGGAACTTTCTTCATTACCGATGATTTGCAAATGGTTAATATGTATTAATCGTTTTTCTACGCACTTTGTGGGCGGACTCGCACTCAGCGCCATGGCGTCTGGGAAACAGCTCCAGAATAAACCACCCGAAGAATCCCTATAGATTTCTGGACAGGACATTTAAAACACTCAGAACTTATTCTTTTGAAGTTTCCTTGTAGAGGACGCAGCGCAAGAACTTTATAGCGGTGAAGATCAATAGCGCGGCTAGAGTAGATTTAAGATGTTTAATAACATTTTCCTAAAATACTTTTTACTAATGGGACGGGGGCGCAAGACCTCTATAGTAGTGCAAATAATGCTAAAACATGGGTGGCCAGAGGGTAAAAGAAAGAGGAAGAACTGGAGAAGCCAACTTAAACGCTGATTCCCAGCCAAAAACATCCATATCTACTCGGAGCTCAACACCTGCAAGCAGCGAAGAGGAGAGGAGCACTTGACATAGACGAGAAACTGAGGAACGAGAGCAACAAATGGGAGGCAGAAGAAAAGGGGGAGCAATACAAGAAACTACTGGTACAGTAATTTGCACCCCCTAAATCAAACAGCACAAAACAAATAGACTAGACTTTAACACAAGCAAACCACTTTACATGTATGTAGTAAGCACATCGAGGAAAAAAGCCGGACGGTGGGAAGAGAACGGAGGTGACGAAGGAGGTAGATTTAGGCATGTAAGTTTAGGAAGGGAAGGAAGCACAGCATAGTATCTTTTTGATTTCCTATGAGTGTATTAGAATAGAAGTCATGAAAACCACAAATGAGTGTCATGAGAATAGAAGTCATTAAAACTACAAATGAGTGTCGTGAGTGCATTAGAATAGAAGTATTGAAACTACAAACTGTAGTTTGTAATCTTTGTTGGACTAAACCAGCATGGCCAAAGCAATACATTTAGATATGCATTGCTAAAGAACAAGAAGTGTGATCGTTTCAAGCAACTTCTTCAAATTGGAGAGTCTTAAGGCCTCAACTTCCAATCATTAGATTTATTAATGAAGAGGATGATAAAGATGAATAGATGACTAGAGCAATTGCAACTACTCTACATTGTTATCGCACCTAGCAAATTCTTCAAAAGTTTCCTTTGTGATCTTTGTGCATTTGAGTAAGCAATTTCACCAATTGATGCATAACTTTTAGGCACAATGGCAAAATGGCACAATGGCAAAAAATAATACTCAATGTATAAAATTATTAAACTCAATGTGGGTTGTAGAAAGTTCCATGATAAAATACCATTATGTAATAGCAATTAATTAACTTCTTATTTTCAAATTAATAAATTTTATTTAGCTTTCTTAGTTTAATAACTTATTGTTACTTAGAAGGGCTATTTTGAGCTTCATTAAATGCAAAGATCCATATATAATTAGTATAAATTAGTTATGGTTTTCAAAATTTTATTCTTGATTCCACTAGAATGAATAAAAATTTCACATGTCAAATAGAAATTGTCAATAGTTTGCAAATTTATATACTTTAATACCAATTGGATGGAAATCACAAAATTTGCAAGCTCTTTAAAATCTACCATCAATGAGGAGAACCATATTCCACAATTTATTTACCACAGGGTTAGCAGTAACCCCATGAGCTGAAAGCTTGAAGTCTTATTTGAAGTGTTTCTTGAGTTTATGAACCTTATTGAGAGATTTTCTACGCAACATGGAAAATGTATGGACACAACAAGATCATGTAGTCGATGTGACAACTACTTGTAATGTGTTGTACCAACTTGTACTAACAATTAGGTCTCAAATCAAGAAGCAATTTGCCCCAACTTTAACAACTTATGCATTTGTGAGAAGTCAAAAATAGATTCAAGATTCCACATAGTATGCATGTAATAGCATACATTTAGTTTGGATGCCAAATGACTTGTCTCAACTAACTTATACTAACAATTAGGTTCTCAAATCAAGAAGCAATTTGCCCCGATATTAACAACTTATGCATTTGTTAGAAGTCAAAAATAGATTCAAGGGGCCATGTATTATGCATGCAATAGCATGCGTTTAATTTGGATGCCAACTGACTTGTCTCAAGCCAAAGCCCGCAATGATAAGACCATAGTACACTTTGCATGCTCATGTTGCTCATTTGAAACAACATGAATCATCTGCAAGCATCTCTTCAAGTTTTGGATTGTTTTTTATGTGGACAAATTCTACTTGCCAATGTGATTGCATTGCAACATAACACCAATCTATCAATGTCTATTGATATCATGGCTACTTCAATCATTACCCAACCTATTTCAAACCAATGTCTAATCAAGAACAAAGAATGACATATGAGCCAAAAGTAGATTTGATCAAGCACAAAAATGTAAAAGACCAAAGAGAGAAATAGGAGAACGGAAGACCGCAGTGAAAGATCACATTGGAATACTTGAATGAGTGAAACTAAGAATGCTTAGCATAATTTTAGGCTTTGGTATATATAGGGAACATATAAGGCTCTTGAGAAGCTTCTCAAGAACTGTCCTAAAAGTCTTTTCTTAGAGTGCAAGCCAAGCTAACCGAGAAGTTTCTTGAGAATATTCTTTTTAGAATTTGCCTACTTGGCATGCAAGCTAAGCTAGTCGGGAAGCTTCCCATAAAAGTTCTTCCTAGAAGTCACCATTTGGCATGCACATTACCCAATACTTGGAATGTACCAAGTAGCTTCTTAGATGATTTTAGAATATTATTATAATTTTGGGTTAATTTGATTTACTTGCTACTTTATTAATCTCAACTAACTCATCAGTAAACTTCATATTGATATATATTCCCCTACCGCTAGTTGGTGACATCTTCAACACAATGGAAGCTTCAAACTCTTAGATGACCATTTGTGCATTCTAGAGATGAGAAAGAGGCTCCCAAGATAGTTGGTAAGAATAGATTCAGTTCCAAACTGCATCCTCTAAAAATTAGATCATGTGTCCTAAATAAAACATAGCATCTTCAATAAATAGATCTTCTCTGAAGCAAAGGTATCTGGTCTAAATAAATTTAGATCCCATCTGCATCCAGTATAAATATTAGATCAATGATAGTCAGAAGTGAAGGTATCTGGTCCAAATAAATTTAGATCCCATCTACATCCACTCTAAATATTAGATCAATGATAGTCAGATTTCATCAGCATCCACTGTCTAGTTCAACGAGTTTGATTATTACCAACCTCAACTAACTTGTAATAAACATAAATGGATGTACATGGATGGTCAAAGTCCACGGAAATATTGCAAGCTTCTTGAAATTGCCAATCATGATTCTAAATAATAATATTGATGTAACATGAAAAGAAAGAAAATGATAGTAATTCAAGTAAATAAAGTACTAACCTCCACATTAATGTGAAAATTATATTTTGTAGTTAGATTAATGTTATGACCCACAATCCATCTGTTATAAACCACTCTGCTTCCTGGGTCAATGCATTCCCAAACACACAATCTTCTATACAAAGGGTATCCATCATCATTACATTGCATTTCATCAAGAAATATGCGTGGATACTTGTTCTTGCATTTCCCATCTTTCATACAAGGAGCATTTGGATTATCTTTACCGCATGGACCATGAACCAAATAGAGAGTCACCGTTTCATATGTTTCTGGATGACAGATTGGATCAAGTATCTCAACAAAAAGCATTGAATCATATTCTTCAAGATTTTACAACTTAAAAACTTCATCTAAAATCAATTATGTATGAACATGAGACAATCCTCTTTTCTGAAATTCAACTACCCAAATTTTTATAACAACTTTACCAAGAACTCCCTTTCTTATATCCTCCAGAAGCTCATCAAGCTTTAAATGAAACACTTTACTTACAAACTCCAGCTAATCCTCTGTATCTTGTTTTGGAAGAAGGGAATCTGTAATTTCTTTCAATTTTGGATTGCATGTAGATGTAATAACATGATCTTGCTTACCAAACTTGCAACATGAAGCTATTGTATCTTGGTAAAGTTGGGCCATAACTTGTTCACGATCTTGAAAAGATGAAGGTAAAATCACCTTTCCAACTTCTCATCCAATGATATGGTGACTGGTGAGCAACGTGTCTTGCAATCCATTATATAACCCAAAAAGAATTTTACTGGTTCTCATAAACATATTTAAACAATTATGTTTAGTACATGCATAAGCATCAACAATAAATTGTTATACAAGCCTTCCAAACCCTCAGAATCCATGTCTCATTGTTGTCTCATTGTTCTGATATTCCAGTAAATATGCATAGTACTACAACATGGTAACTCATTTAGAACCTTATGTGCAACCTATTGCATTGATATTTTCTTGGAAAAATGCATCCCCATTCCGTTCAAAACCATTTAGAGGAATATTTTCATTCCATCCTTGCCGGCCTGTTGGGAATAACAAAACATAATGCGATTGTGCATATGAAGTACGCAGAGGAGATATCAGTTGAAAATGACCATCAATAAATTTCAAAAAAATATCCCATGTGCCTCCTTCTTGGCCATTTCCTGAAACAATAATTGCTCCAACTTCATAAATAGTTGGTGCATTATAACAATGCAAGTCTGTTTGACGATTGTTAATAAGGCAAATACTTAACTATATTTCACCTTCAATTTGCATGTGTTGATATACATTTTGAAACAACTGGGCATATGGATTATACATTTGCAACATTGCTTGCAATGATTTCTTTGCATTTTTATTTAGCTTGTTAAAATTTTCCATCCGCCCAAAAAGTGTAATTGGGGATCATTGATATAAAGTCAGGCAAATTTTGATATTTGTCCTTCTAATAGAAGAACACGACCTATTTTATGATAAATTCTTGGGTATTATAATTCCCTTCTTTTTGCAAACAGCTTATAAATATTTGGACCAAGAGATATAAAGCAAATGCACTACTGCATGCTTGAATATGTGCGCAAAACTCTTTTGCATCTGCTTCATTATTAACCAAAAGCAGATTAAGAGGCTCAGGTGGTGGTAGCAATGACGATTGAGCTCTTCATTTAATGAAGAGTAAACTTTACCTTACAAACAACAAAAACTGAAATCAGGTCTGGCACATGAAGATACACTTACCCTTTCTTCACCAAGATGAAGAGCTCTACAGTGCGTGCAAGCTGAAGTTATAAGACTTAAAACATGCCTATACCCACTTTGACTTCCATCCAATTCACAACGTGCAATGGGGAGAACAGTGTATGGAATATCTATATTGTGCAAGTCTATCAGCTTGCCGGATTTCCTTGTGCTCTTTTGGGAGAAGCACAATATGGCAAGAAGCTTTTGCAATACCACCAACACAAGGTAGACACTAGATTGCCCTTTCCTCATGTGCTCGATCAACATAATGCTCCATGAACGTCAATACCTAAGGCGGTGTTGCTGTTCATGCGGTGTTTCTACAGTTCCTGTAATCTATCAATTTCCCTAATTTCCTCACTCTCTTATGAAAGAGGTATAGCATGGCAAGAAGCCTCTATAATACCAGTAACACAAGGTTGAGGTTGAGCCACCCTTTCCTCATGTGCTCAAACAGCATACCGCTACGGCTTAAGGCAGTTGAGATGTTTACATTCCCGGGCTGTTTCTATCATCTATTGGGTTCAGAATAACGAGTTTGTAAATAAGGAATGGTATGGTTTTGTTGTATGGAGGGAGACCTGAGAATGAGAGCACTATATAAACCCTATACCCTAAACCTCTTTTTATATTAGCAAATGAACACACTAAAATATCATTCATATATATATATATATATATATATATATATAAAAGCCGATAACCTCACCACAGGGTAACGGTACAATCACCGCACCCACAGGTCGCAAGGCAAAGATCACAATTGCAACTGTTCCTGCGCTGATAGCACGAGCAACCTCAAACAATCTGTTGCATTTCCGCACTTGCAAGTTAGGAAATTGGGATCAGGAGAGGTCCTAATCTAATTTAAGGAAACAGTCCCGCATTTCCGGTAGTAGTTAAGCATTTACCAGTTAAGATGGTCCTTTGCCTGTGACCTGTGGGGTGCGGTGAGTTTGCGTATACCCTGCTGTGCAGTGAGGTTATCGGCTCCCTTAGTCTTAGAAGTTAATAATATGTTATATATATATATAACTTCTTAGTAATAACTTAAATTAACTTCTTCCTTGCTTTCTTTAACTCCTTAATGAATTAGAATTACAAATTCTACAGCCATATGAACTTTGGTGGTGGTGTCACATACTCTCCCTACATTAGCAGCAAGATATTTTTCAATATTACATTTGATTTTTATCTTACATCGAGAGTAGTGATTTTACCTTTATAAAAGGCAAAGATAGATTTGGAGTGACTATACGAAAACTCTACAAGAGGAAACAAGGTCTACCATACTTTCAAGAATAAAAATTTGCAACATAAGTTTAGTAGTCGTATTGGCACTAGGATTTCTTGAAGGATGAAAAACAATAGATATAGTGAACTTTGTCTAAAAATTGGCAAAGAATACTATCTGAAAGACATGTATAATTCAATTTCTCTAGCTATGACGAATGCTCGAAAGCTATTCGAGATCAAATAAAATAAAGTGTATATAACTGCAAGCAAACTTTGAGGGAACATCAATAACAATTGTAAACCTTGTACAAATCTTGCTCAGTTTAACTGAATAGATATTTTTATTAAGGGATTGTCTTCAATAACCTCAATTGTATTTTGAGTTTTTGAATCATCAATGATCATAAACAAATTATATATCTTGGTGCTCCACACACTAGTAGTTGTTGAAGGGATGCAAGACCTGATAAGTCGTTTGTGAAGGATGTTTCATGTTGGGCAACCAAATTGAAAAATGGCTTGTGTCTTAGTAGCACAAATAAGAAGTATACTTTTCCTGTTGTCTCATTGGCTTTCAAACCTTAACAAGCAAATGTAAAGGTTAGTGAAGATTGTATACAGAAGGCAGGTTTTTCATCCCGTCCAATAAACATTCTGCCAATAGTCCAAATGTTTTTTCCAAAATCAGTAATCGATCCTTTTTTCATTTTATTTGTGCTTAATACTCTTATTTGTTATCTCCTCTTGCTTTTAAGGAGCGCAATCTAATGTGTTAAGAGAAATTCGCTTCGGCACTTCGGCATTGCA
Source organism: Lunularia cruciata (assembly GCA_948567375.1). NCBI lineage: Eukaryota > Viridiplantae > Streptophyta > Marchantiopsida > Lunulariales > Lunulariaceae > Lunularia > Lunularia cruciata. The sequence continues at coordinate 18,017,897 of OX419761.1, read as the reverse complement.
TGAAGCCTTCTCAAGACGTTAATCTTGTACATCAATAAATGAATCGGCTCGGAAGAAACAGACATTTGAACCTCAGCAGCCTAAGATATCCAGCAAGGTTACAGCTGATCATAGATGCATCATGTTACATCTTCGGGATCTTATAGGTTCATGTCAGCCAGTATTTCGTTCATGCAATTTCTCCTTTAGAATCGAATACATTCTCTTTCAAGTCATTCAGGTCCGTGCTAAACTTTGTCAGCGACGGTTAATCTAATGCAACGACGTTTATGATCTTGCTGTACGTGTTTGGGCAACTTCTACTCTGAAACTTCACCATCTCCTTTAGATTGTCATGTATCAGATAGAATCGTCACTTAATCTCAAGACAGGCAAGTCTTGATTGAGTCACGTAGACCGTAAGGAAGCTGTAGATGAAATGGTCCAATTTTTTACTCCCGTTATTGAGCCCGAAATACCGTGTACAATCAAAAGATACATGAGAATCTATAACTCTCATTTTCGAGAAAAGAACTACGAAGAATGATGAGGATTTTCTTACCGGTACAACTGCAGATATAGTGGCTGAGCTTGGTTTATGAGAACCAAGCTTGACTATAGGTACTCGTTCCATTGGTGAAACTACTGAATACAAGTGGCAGGTGAAGCAATATTTCTGCAGACATATTGATCTCTATCTCCTTCGACTGGGAATGCTTTCAAGAATAATATATTGGTATACTAGAACAGAAGCCGTTCTGGGTTATCCAGATTTCATGAACTGCAAATGCTCGATAAGCAATATGTACATGAATCACAATGCTAGAGTAGTGTGAAATCCCTAAGGTTATCCAGATTTCATGAAGTGCAAATGATCGATAAGCAATATTTACATGAATCACAATGCTAGAGTAGTGTGAAATCCTTAAGGTAGAATGCATCGAATGTAACTTGCAGCAAAAGCATAATTGAAACAAATTGAAAATAACTGATGGCCAACGGACTAATAAAGAACATGAAATCGAGAGCATCTATGCAAACGATAGTGAAGAATAGGAAACGTGATGTAAGAGCCTGCCAGTAAGTAGTGCATGAACAAAGATGAAGAACTTGGGCTGGAGTCGGGTAGGAACACTGAAGACACGAGAGGGCGAAGCAGGAAGCAATCAAAGAGCGAGGGGACAAGACTAGGGAGGGAATTAGTTGGGGAGTGTAGGAGTGGAACAAAACAAGAGTTCTCAGATGATGGGGCTCCAAAAATGGGTCGAAGTGTAAAAATGTAATGAGAGCAAAACGTAAGAGGACAGGATATAAAGAATATCACAACCAGCGCCATGGATGCTGGAGTCCTGAGATGCCAAACAGCTAAGGGAAGCAGAAGACGGCCATAGTAAACCTCCATGAAAACACCTGCGACTTCATCGGTGCCTCACGCAGTGACCGAAGTATGATATAGAATGAATGATATATGTGCAAGAATTTCGAGAATGATATATAGGTATACGAGAACAGATGCTGTTCTGGGAACGGGTTATCCAGAACTCATGAGTTGCAAACGATCGTTAAGCAAGATGTACATGGTACACAACGCTAGAGTAGTATGAAATCCCTAAGTTAGAATGGATCGAAGGTATCCGACAGCAATGGCATAATCGAAGCGAACCTATTGGAACAACTGCATATATAGAGAAGAAACATCAGCAAATGAAAGGCGAAGTAAATGTCATTGAAAAACCAGTAGATAGCAATACGCATATTTCAGAGGCAGCCATCAAAGAAGCGGATGCCGACCTCCCATATCAGTAGAGAAAAAATACATCAGAAATAAACGGCCAACTTAAACGGATGGAGAAAAACTGGTATCAAGAGACAAGAAGTAATCTGTAAATATCGCGGGTCAAGGAAGAGCAGAGGCAGGAAACGACAATAGTGGAAGGTGTAGGAGAAAGAGCACAGGAAGTAGAATATATCGCGGGGCAAGGAAGATCTTTGTCAGGAAGCGAAAGTAGTGGAAGGTGTAAGAGAAAGAGCGCTGGAAGTAGAAATCGCTCAGAGAACGAGGGAAGAGAGAACGAGGGAAGACGAGCAAAGCATCCAAGGACTGGATATCAATATATCACAGCAAGCACTATGGACGCCTGAGTCCAGAGAAACCAAACCACTGAGGGAAGCAGAAGACGGCCATAGTACGTCTCTATGAAAACACATGCGACTTCATCAGTGCCTCAAGTAGTGCCGAAGTACCTGAGATAGAGTCAGTACCCCTCATTTCGAGTTTCTGCTCGAAAACTCATGGGTGCCAAGGCAAACTTGATTGCTTCCAACAGTGTCGCTCAAGGTAAGGGGAAGGGCTGTAACGAATGAAGCTTGAAGTCCAAACAAAGGGCAGCAACATTAAGAATCGGAAAGGCTAAGTAATGTAAAGCAATCAAAATCCTCTTTAAGAAAATGAAAACATGAGCAGGAATAAGAAAAGGCCCTCGAGACATACCTGGTTAAAGCCAAACAGATGTTATTATTGAAAGCAAATAACAAATCGAAAGCAAATAACAACTAGTAGAAGTACTCGAGGAATACACTTCTCCAGCACATCCAACGCCACTAGGAAATAGCATGTCCTTTGCCCTAGAAACGGGGGTTGAAAAAACACAGAGTAAAATCGAACGAGCAGCAATAAAAGGTGAAAGGAAGTAAATCATCCTAAGAGAGGAAAGGAGAACAGGAAGGGGCGGAAGGGGGAAGGGGATTTCCTAGAGTAAGGCCCAGGAGAACAGGAAGGGCGGAAGATGAGTGCGAGAAACAAAAAAGATGACTGAAAAATGAGGGTATCTAGCGAAGGGTCTCAAGGGGGAGGGAAGTTCATCCGCGTGTGAAGTGAAGGGCCCAAGTGGGGCCCGTGTCCCATGGCCTCTACTTCAGAGGCCGCGTGTCAATTGCCACGGGCATTTGGCAGAAAACTCAAAGAGCTGTAGACAGAGAGTATTTATCACTGTAGGGGGCAAGAAAGTATTCGAGTGAAGGGAAAATTCAAGAATGATATATGTGCAAATGACATACGAGGGCAATACTTTTAAGCGTGACTAGCCCAACTTGACGGTGATGTTTCGAGTGCTGTGGGACAAAGTCTAGAGAGCTAGATTGAACAAGCGGATGCGACTTGCTTAAAACAGGGTTAAACTCTTTAAGCTTTTAGAATCTACTTCCATATCTTCCATAATCAACTGAGAAAATATATCCTTAGAGATAAGAATCAAAGGCCACATAATAGTCATCCGCGTGATTTGCTGTTAACATGGATTTTGGGTTGCGGCGCCAAGAATGCTCTGACGAGGGGGAAAGGAAACCTCACGACAGTATTTCCGTGTCTATAGCTGACAATCTAAGACAATTATGCACTCACCACAGAGCTTCCGCACTTGGGACGTTGATCAATCGACATCTTTAGGTCGCCTTCCCAACTTTTGCTTCTCCACACTCATACTCGGCCAAACACTACCTCGTCTATCAACAAAGCCACAAATTCTTATGCCCCTTAAGAAAGCCCTCTTCTTTTCAAAACGGGGAAAGCAGTGTACGTGCCTATAATGTATGACGACCCATAGCAAACTTTCTTGTGTGCTGTCAAGAAGGGTACCAACTCTGGCAGAACATTGAGTCCATTCGAACGCAAGATAAAAGTGTGAATCTTGACTCCACTTAATGGACCGATAGTGGCCAGTGGGTTTCATTCTTCTAGAGGTTTAATTATGTTCAGAAAGAGTGGTGAACGTAGAAGAGATCTATAGAGGATAAGATCATTGTTCCTGCAAGTAAACAATCGTACTGTAAGTACAAGTTAACCAAGCTCTGCAAGCATGACCCACTGAACACTTCGGAGTTGTCGAATCCCATTATTGACAGCTAATGCAGATTCTCCCAACCTATCGTGGAGATACTCTTAAACTACTGGATGTGGAGATACCAAGGTGTATCTACACAGCCATCTCTTTGAACTACAGGTACATGCACATGCACATGCTCTTATGCGTAAGCTTGCTATATAGAAAGAAAACCCAAATTCACAAGTCAGCTAGTTGGAAGTACCTACACAATTAAACACTCAGCACACCAAAACTTCCTCTCTATTGTCCATTGACCAGGAACAAACAAACCAAGTCATTCGAGGGTGAGTATAAGTTCACAAGACAAGACAAATTGCACGATCATGGGTGGCGTACCCCTCCGCTACCTGTTTCCTTCTCTTCTTCCTTGGGGAATGATAAAGCTTACCTGCCGATATCCGACGACTGCACACTCTGCAACGTGTACAGGTGATGAATCCAGTGCATCACTAACCCAATAATGGATATTGCATACCACGAATATAGAGATAATTACTGGAGATAATGCTCATCTATGCTGATTTTCACTGCCCTCCATAAACGGCAGATGTCTACCTATATATTACTCTATCAGCAAGTGCGATCCTTATCCAGTGTGCTCTCTTCGCCATCTTCCTAATAAAGCTAACGCAGCAACAACCTGCTGCTGCTGATGAAAAGACAACCATTCTCACCCGCTTCCTTTGAGTCTTCTTATTGGATTTCAGTTTCTTGAATCAATTACACATTTCTTAATTCTCATAATGATCTCATTAAAAGAAAGACGAGATTTGGAATTTCGTAAACGGACACGTTCAGCATCCAAGACCAACCACTTTGATCAAGGTCGAAATTAAAATGCATAACCAGACCTGATTCTGGAGGTGGGCGTCCCATCGGGACTATCTAATGAGTTCGCATGGTTGAACGTATTCATTAAGTCCAATTCACAGTGTCCTGAAACACTCATTCTCCAACAACACAAGATGGCCTCCCAGGAGCTTTGGACTCTGAAGTGAGATATTAAAGAAGTCGAAATTCTAACATATTCAAAGAGAAATGCTGTCAGCTCATGCTCTCTGAAAGCTCCCATAACTCAAAGTTCCTGACACTTCGATAAACATCATAACTGTAGATCATCAACCTCGATAGATACATCAGTACCTCCACAGCTTGATGTCGTAAGAGTCGGAATTCAGAATTGTGCTCACTTGAGACCAGAGTATCTGCAGCACTGTGATAAGTACTAGCAGGTGTTTCAAAGCTTTCGCAACACATCAACTTAGAATCACATTTATGCTTTCGGAACAGAAACACTAGATCTGGATTTGTTCTTGTTTACCTTCACCAAATTCTTCAAGAGTAACAGCTTACATCCTGGAATTGATACACAACTTCAGTGGAAGAAAACTTGCAATGACATATGTACCTTCTGTGTTTATCTTTGGCTGCTTTAGATCCCAAACTTTTTCCCAAGGACCTTTCAATCAGCACTTTGCTCAGCAGTCCACTTCTAGCGAAGCGTGCGAGTTCCACCCTAAGAGCACTTTGTGGCTACTGATATCCTACGCAGAACTTTAAAGCAGATATCCACTTCAAACACTCAAGCCTCTGCAGCAGCATCACACGCCACAAACAGAGCGGTCATCATGGAAATGAAAAGAGCACACAAAACTGATAAGGTGTGTTGTCTCCTTCAGTTTTTAAAACGGGATGTAGAGCATTCGGCAGCTTATTGATCTTACTTTGAAATCCCAATACCTCTTTACTCAAGGTGAGTTTATAGTTACTCAATACCCGTCGATTAGTGATTAATGACCTTCGTCAAATGCTAAAATCCTGATGCGTAGGATCCAGAAGAAGCATTCGCAACACTGAGTTTGTGCAGGACGACATATAAAGGGCAACCCTATATTGATTATTTTAGATTCGCAACCTGCAACAATTCCTCGAGTAGCTACTTGACTTTGTACAAATGTACCCCGAAACCTGCCAGACAGAAATGATGGACACACCGAATCATAATTCTAGTCGCAAATAGTGGCACACCTGCTGCTGAACAGCGTGAAATCTTGCGCTCTAGTTGCACAATTGGGTCACTAATATCAGCCGAAAAGGCCCCTTCCCTCCGGCTCACCTCGGCCCATTTCCTTCTTGTGCTCCTTCTGCAATGGATCTGGACTCTTGACCAGTCGACGCCTCCGCCTGCAAGGCATTCAAATCAAATGACAATCAGCGGAAGGCGGTTAAGGTCTTTAGCAAGCTGCACTTTTCTTTCAAGGCTTCTCGGAAAACTGAAGGAACTAGAATTCAAAGTGATCAGTGATGCCAACCATGTGAACATTGATGTAAAAGAAACGGATCAACACCCAAGATTGGTCAGAATTCAAACCTTGCATGCTCACTACGAGCGGGGTAAGTTGGCATAAGTTCTTTCGCCTTGGGCAAAGGATCCTCGCGGAACCACGCATGTTTAAGTGCCTCATCAGCTGTTATCCTCTGGTGAAATAATGTCAAATCAGTCCTTGTGAACTAGGAGCTGCGGTACTGCTAAAGAACGAGACACAATGATACTTATTCTTCTTCCGAAGCTTTCTATATCAGAAAATTGTAGAAATAAGGGAGCTGAAATGACTTTGGCCATGTGCAAAATTCATCAAACGTTGTCGTCCGTTACCTGCACAAAACATTGGCAAGCCTCTCTTACCTTTCGGGGATCGTAGGTTAACAGTCTATTGAGAAGATCAAATCCGCTTTCAGAGAGTGATGGGCCTCCACCAAAAGCTGCTACAGGGAACTTCTCTTTCAAACGATTGTATCTGATCCAAGCATAAAATTAAACATCGTTTAACTTTCAAATATTTAGTCGTAAAATTCATCAACAACCAGGAAATGTAGAGGGAAGACGATACGCAAGCAACGGGAACATTATTAGAGATCTTACGGCTGCTTCACGAAGTTGCACTGCACACCGGGGAGCTTGCTATACTCAGGCCAGATCTTCTCGTTTGGCGTCCCCAGCATCTTGAAAATCTGTACCACCACTCAGTTTTCAAGAACATCGTCATTCAAATTAAACCACTGTCTCAGATCCATGTAACCTCGGAGCATCTAGCAACAGCTTCACGTCTAGGAAGGTCTACGATTAAAGTTCTTTCTTTTCAGCAAATCGTACATTGTATGATAGATTGGACTTTAGGTCTCACGATGGCCAATTCTAACCCCCCGACTAACGGTTCATGTGAGTTAATCAACAGATATCATCGTTGCCGGTCCTACTCAAACTCAAAAGAACTTACACAAGTACCCTCGGCACACCAAGAATTGCAACTTGCCTTATCAATCTGGTCAATTTCGGACTTCCCGGTCAAAAGAGGCTGCTTGGCAAGCAACTCAGCCATAATGCAACCAAGAGACCACATGTCAATTGCTGTAGAGTACTGCTTTGATCCGAGTAATAATTCTGGTGCTCTGACCAGCAAATACAAGCCCGGAGAAATAAATCAGTGAATGGTGCAAGACATTACTGCTGAATCAGCCAAGGACGATTGAACGCGAAGAGAAACCATTTTCACAAACATACTTCAGGGCTTAGTTTGGATCGGTGTTCTCTGTGAGACATCTGAAAATGAGATTTGCAACTTACCTGTACCAAAGAGTCACAACCATATGCGAATAGATCTGAAGAGGGCTCCCATACTGTCGAGCAAGTCCAAAGTCACAAATTTTCAGTTCACCAGCGTTGTTCATAAGCAAGTTCGATGTCTTCAAGTCTCTGCAGATTCAAGGGTCATTAGGCTAACTTAAGTTTGTAATGAATTCAATTTCGATATGATGACCTGACATTTTCTCAACTATACTCTTAGATGCCTTCCCTCTACTGCTTTACTTAGCGTCCTATGAGCCGCTTTCTTAGGTGCCGACTACCAGCGACTACCAGTTGCAAAACACAGAGCATCACTACAGTCAAATTACAGACCTGTGTAACACCCAGTTGTCGTGCAAATATTGGACTCCCTCAAACAGTTGAAGCATAAGACACTTCACTTCACTTGTACTGAACGGCTGCTTCAAGCTTTCCATCAGACCTTTCAGCTCATGTTCCATGTACTCCATCACCGTGTAGATCCTGTCTATGGTACTACCTACAACAATTTCTTTCACATCCACCACAGAAGGATGGTGTAAAGATAGCAGCACGTTGATCTCTCTCAAAGCCGTTAACGGAAAGCCCTCTCTTTCTCCTTCCATCTTAACCCTTTTCAAAGCAACAATCTCTCCTGTTTGCTTATTTCTCGCACGGTATACCACACCATAAGTGCCCTCGTCGATTTTATTCAATAACTGGAATTCATTCACGCTTCTGCATCCCTGCAGCATGTCGAATTTTCTCGCATGTTCAGAGGATCCATCCACAAAATCCTCAGGTTCAGAATCTTCATATGGTCTTGGCTCTTCTTCATCCTCTCCATCAGACTCCTCTTCGTAAAGCTCCATCAGTTCCCTCTTGTTCAACTCCTGCTCATATTCCTGGTCAGCTAGCAATTTACTCGGCAAATCTTTTCCTAAGTCGTCGCTCTTGTTACCCTTCCCTTTTGCATGAGTTATAGTAAACTTCTCCCTGAGAATTTTATTACTCTCAGAGTGATTTCTCAGGTTTCTATTCCCACCCTTACCATTTTCCGTCAGGGCAGTAATATTGTTGTCACTCCCTAGACTAGACCTAAGACCACCGGCTTGAATAGGGCTTTCTATCTGCTCTGGAGTTTCATCGATTTCAGCCCAACGGGAATTCGCGATCGTAATAGGTGCAGGTGAAAGCGTCTCCTCTCCCCTCTCGCCAACTTCTGGAGAGCACTGTCCGGCCTCAAAATCAGCATCCTCTCCAGCAGAACGACTCATATTGTCCTTTCTGTCAGTCCCACCCAATTCGCTCTTGTGATTTAGGCCCACTGTCTTGGGCGACATTCCAAGTTCTGCGATAGAGAAAGATGTTACAGATGATGGGGATCCCGATGAGGTACTCGAAATGCCACGATCAACTGCAGCTGGAAATTCATGGATAGATGGAAGTGGAGTAATCGAGCTGATCTGACTCGGAGAAGAGAGAAGGGTAGGTATAGAGAGGGGTAGATTGTGAGCACTTACGGAAGAATCTTGAATTGCATTAGACATCAACCCAATAACTGGACCAGAAACTAACCCATCTGAAAACTTATTTGGCTGAACCTGTTGCGCAACATAGTCCCATACTACTGGAGTAAATTTTGGCTTTTTATGTGGAGAGCTCCTTCTACCTCGATCATCCAGTTCCGATTCGTGATTAGATCCCCCAGGAATTGATGTATTTGCACTCCAGGTGATCGATTCCGTTGTACTTTCACTCGGTAGTTCCCCAGGCTCCATCTCCTCACTATCTTGTGCTTGCAATACCCCCTCTTTAGTACTCCTCGATAGCTCCCCAGATTCCTTATCAGACTGTATCTCTTGGCTATTGGATACCTGCTTTTCTCCCGTCTTGGTTACACTTGGCAGCTCTCCTAACTCCCTTTCCTCACCCTTTCGTCCGTGGCTTCTCCCGCCCTGCGCCGTGGTCGACCTAGAATTTCTATCCATCGATCTTGAGATATTTACAATTGGCACAGCTTCTCTGCCATTTGATGCAGACGACCATGAAGTCGCTGCAGAATCACTACCAGAACGATATCTACCCATTCTCAAATCCGCATGTTGTTCGCTGTACACAGTTTTCTTTTCATCGATTCGCCTTTGACTCCTCTCTTCAAATCTTTGCTTGTCCAAGCCCCTCATATCATCTCTGCCTCTCTCAAATCCAGCATGCCCCACAGGCCTTCTTAAATCCCTTGACGCATTCCGGTCGAAATCTCTTTCTCGGTCTGAGTAGCTATCCCACCCTCGTTTGTTGCCCCTTTGGCCATCCCTGTGAGACGCCTCAGGTGCCCTTCCTCCATTACCAATATCTCTTCCTCTATCAATATGGCTGCCAACTACTCCAGGTGCTACAGATACTGGACGAGAATCCTTGCTCCCAACATACGACATTCTAGGTCTCGATTGTTGAAAAGGTATAGTGTGATGTCGGCTACCAACCATACTTTGATGCTCCTCGTCTGCTCGCTGGCAATCCTACAAAATCGGTCAATCAATCACAATTGATAAACTTGCTTCTCAACTTTATTCCCCTAGAATGACAACCTCCAGTAAGAATCAAATTCATAATGGTAGGAACAGAAAATGGTCCTCCCGTCGTCGCTACTCCAACACCACGTTTTGTAACAACCTTGGGGTCAAAATTCACTTCACCCGAAGAACGTTAAGAAAATTTCACATTGTACCCACCATCCAATTGGCTGCTCTTCCCAGCGATTGAGGCATAAACTGTCCAGGCAGCCTTGCCCACACCTACCTATCCTGGTGCAGATAAATTATCCATGACTGCATACTACGGTAATAATAATGAATTGCTCCAATATATTGAGATACAGAAAGTCTTATGAATGTGGAAATCTCAACCAACCCTAAAAGTTCAAGTTGCCGGAATTGCGGGGCAAGAAATGAAGAAATCGAGATAAAAATTGCGACACTAGACTCAATCCAACAAGGCCTCAACAATAATTTTCAAATCCAGAAACCAGAGCTACTCTGACATCCGATTCTCGATGACTACTCTTACCTGTGATCTTCTGTCCATCGAGGCCAAATTGACCTCAACGGCGGTCGGTTCACGTCAGCCTCTATGCATAATAGCAACTGGAAACTGGTTTCCAATTCTGCAGGTTTCTTCCACGAATCATTGCAGACAACAACTCCGAGACCGATAATATTATCAACTTAAGACGCTTTTCCGAAAGTTTGCACTGCTGCGACCAGAACATCCAGGGTCGGGTGAACTGCAACATAAGGGCGTTCCGGGACTTCTTCAAGTAAAAGTGCAATTCAAACTACAACATAAGGGCATGCTAAGACTTATTCGAATCAACGTGCAATTCAAACGTATCATTGGGAATTCCATTTCCAATGTACTTTCCATCTTCTTGAGAATGTGTAATGTCAATGCATATATATATATATATATATATATATATATATATATATATATATATATATATATATATATATATATATATATATATATATATATATATATATCATATTATTGAATCTATAGACCATGAATAAAGATGATGAATACGAAAGATCTATGTCCATATAATGATATAATTAAAAGCTTTGATATCAATAAAAATATTATAATTATTTATTTATATTAATGTTATCTTAAAAATGTCCTTACAAAATATTTATTATATTTTTTTAGTGTTTTATAATATTTTTTAATTACATTCTCATTTACAAGTCATTGATAATACTAAATATTTTAAAATTTATTTTTATTTTAAAATTAAAATAATTAAAATATAATTTATGAAATAATGTTTTAAATAAATATTTTTATTTATTTATTTAAAAATGGTATTTATTCCTTTTCAATGTTATTATTTTGAGCGGGACACTTTTGGAAACATCTGAATTTACCTCAACATTCATGAGCTTTTGAACGGAGACTTAGGAAAAGGGGAATAGGAATTCGCTTTTGAACGGAGACTTAGAACAAGGGGTATAGGAATTCGCTCAACTACTTCGATAAGCACTAAGATAAACACCTATGAACTTTGTAGTGCTTTCTCGAATGCTTACTATGACCGCCTGTGTACTTCCTTCAATGTTTAGTGTTTTAGGACTCATCCTTTCATAGAGCATGTTGTGATATCCAATCTCCGCACCCTCACTTCATATACGATTAATGAGTTCGGAATCTCTCATTCCTTCTGCTCTCGTCCCTCCTATCCTGTCCCCTTAACTAACTAGATAGTTATGCTGTGTGTGTCCAGTTCTCTCATCCCCCGTTCGGGAACAGCTTTTACTCACATTTTCTCAAACCGAATCCTCTAACAACTCAGCCAAGTCAACATCCACTCCTCTCCCACTTTGCTCCACTCCACCCATCCTCAACTAATCCCCATCTATTATTACTAGCTTGATGTTTGTCTGTCTCATGGTTCCTACATGACTTTCGATTTCAAGGTTTCTGTCCGACTCCCGATTTTAGATTACTGCAATCGTTCACGTTCTGCTTTTAGGTACGTAGTCGATTACCCGATGAATAATATTTCTTGACTTGCTCTCTGCGCTTACATTCCCTGAATGAGACGCGCCGCCCCTTCCCCTGCTCCCATCATTCTATCTCAACTCTCTTTAGTTACCTTCAACGAACTTGTACTTTAGTATTGCATCATTGAGTAACTTTGCTGTGTTTTGTTTGCCTCTCGACTAATCGGTATTTTCTTTCAGTTGTTCACCAGGTATGCCTCGATTCACTCCTTTCTTCTGCTCACTGTTATACAAGTTTTCTTGGCTCATTCTGCTGTGAGGGATATTTCAACTACTCCTGTGGCTACATTTTATGTAACTCTTATCGAGTTTCTAGAAATGTATGTATGTTAGGTCTCCACATAATTTTCAGCCTTCTCTTTTCTCAGCACTGTTATTGCTTTGAGTGGCACTTCGGGGAGCAATGGAGTTTGCCTTGGCACTTGTGAGTTCATTTGCAACATCCAATATCCATTCATATATATGACATATCTTGCATCTCATTTACGTTCAATGAGTGTTGGATCGCACGCCCATCCATTGAACAGCTTCTGTCCTCATTTTTCTATGTCCATCCATCCATACCTGGGCACTCATCAGCTTTCGAACAAAATCTCAGTACTGGCATTCGCCCAGCTACTTCAGCACTGCATTTGGCAATGATGAAATTGTATGTGCTTTTGTGGTGATGTACTATGACCTCCTTTCTACGTCCCTCCTTGATTTGGTGTCTTAGGACTCATGTGTTCATAGCACATGCTGCGATTTAACCTATATCCAGTTGTCTAACGAATCGCTATACCGAGCGATTTCATACTCTAGGGCTGCTGACTCATGGCTCTTCCACTACTTTCAATTTCTAGGCTTCTACATGATTCCTGACTTCTATTTATCTTAATCTTTCTCATCTGGCTCATTAAGTCTTTGCTTTTCCTATTGATTTTGTTTCTCTACAATGGGCTGGTGTTTTGTTTCTGTTTATTTATGCATGCTACTTGTATATAAATGTTACTCTTGATATGATTATATGTTTGTTATCGTGTATACATTATATATCTTGCATTCAATAAGTTCTGGATCTCCCATTCATTGAATGGCTTCTGTCTTCATTTCTCTATATCCATCTATCAATCCATTTCCCTCAATTGTTTAGCGTTTCAGTACTCAAGCACTATATAGTCCTCTTTCCCTTCTCCCTCATCTTCTAATATCGAGTTGTGGTACACTAAGGGGTTTCAATAATGCAGTTTTCATCTCCACTATAAATCCCAAAAATATTTACCGGGTGGCAGTAGAAATTTCTATGGTAGAAAAAGGACTAGGTACATAGAAATTTTATGCAAGGTCTCCCATTGTCATAAAAATTTTACAATATTCAAAATTCAAAACCTTCTCTTGTAAAATTTACGGCATTCTGGGTGTTGCTGGAAGTATTAAGTACCTAGTAGGTCTGCAATTATTAGATGGACAGATTAATGAATGAAGATTGAGAATTATCAAATTTTGAAATTGAAGTGACAATAGCAGAAATCCAAAACCCCACCACAAAGAAAACCTCAATGCCTCGACCAACTTGACCAAGATTGGGTCTAGCTTTGCCCTTTGAGCTTTGCCATTTGAAGGGAGGTTGTCAAGCTTTTCCGAGAATGTTGCTTGAGAGTATGTTGCTTTGTTTCAAATAGTTATGAATATGTTTGACAGAATAGAGTATTTTGATTGGGAGGATTCAAAGAAAGAATAGAGGGGAGAAATTTCAAGTGAGATAAGAAATTAAGTTGGATATTTCCTTTAGAGAGAGAATAGAGAATAGAGGGCAAAGAGAATAGACAGAATAAATATCACACAAAAAGAGAAATTGGATCATATTGATTTATGCACAAGAAATTGGGTTGGAATTTTGCACCGAGTAGAGAGAGCAAAGGACTATCATGCAAGAAGAAAATTTGAGAGAGAGGGGAGTAGTATCTCATGAGAAGAGAGATTGGATCTGAAGGTAATTGTGCTTATTGGATTAGGGAGAAATATCAAGCAAGAAGATTTGAGAGAGAGAGAGGAACTCATCCAAGATCACAACGTGTTTTGGGAAAGCAAGACCAAGAGAAATAGATTCCCATTTTGATTCAACTTGCAATAGCACTGGCCAGATTTGATCATAGTGGGAATGGAGTATCAGCTTAAGATCCAAAAAAATTGGAGTATTAGTTTAAGATCAAAAAAATTAGAGGAGGGAGTTATCATTGCACTTTTATCTATATGGTTAGGGAGGTGATATGGCCAAACACAAAGGAGAGAAAGAGAGAGAATTTCAAAGGTTTTTGCAATGAAATGATTTCTTGAGTTAGTTGGACTAGTTGATGGGACATTATTCCCCTTAGCCTAGCAACTTAATATTGATAGAGAAACTTACTTGGGAGGAAATAATTTTATAGAGAATTTAAGTTTAAGTTTATTCTGTCAATGTGCAAGTGGTATGTGGTGACATGAGACAAATTATACATTTCACGAGTTGTAAGTTCTTTTTTCAAAATTCAAAGCTACTCCTATTTCTCCTCCTATTTTTGTCATTTCAACTTTGGATACTTTGTGTTCATGAGTTACTTTGTGTACAAGAATGCCAAGTTCTTACCATGATATGACTTGTTTGAAGAAATCTCCATTTTGGAGGGATTTGAACCATCAAGGAACCATGACTCATTTGATCATCACCAATACTTATTACGTGATTCAATTTATACTCCCATGATCCACTTGGTGTTGTTTAAAGTGTAGCACTCATTAGATAAAATGGATTTCAATAAATGCTTAGCACAAACTAGGGTAGTTAATGAGCATTGCATAGGAGTTTTAAAGAGCATATGGTTTCATTATGGGAATTAAGGGTAAAAATGAAAAGTTAGCCAAAAAGGAATAGCTATCTCTTGCATTTGATTAGTAATTGTATCATTTTGCATATTTTGCTTATTAATAGACTAGATATGTGGGAAGAAGAAGATGAGATAGTAGAAGAAGAAACCAAGGTAGATGAAATACTTTTGTTCCCTATATATGCATAGTCAAATTAGAAAAGAGAGAAGGGAAGATGTGATGAATACATGGTTGGCATTCAATAGACTTGGAGGTTATTTTAACTCTGAAAAGCAATACCAATTTGTAACATGTGATTAATAAAATTCTTGATTTTCTCCATGGATGGGTGATAGTAATGTCTTGAACATGGAAGGGTGTTGCATGAGATGGAAGGGTGTTGGTATTATATTAGGTCAAGAGTGAAGAGTCATCATCAAAACGACTACTCCTTGTTGTAATGTCCCTTAAAGCATATTTTTAATGTCTTATATATAAAATTCCTAGATAAGTCAACTCCTCCCTATTTGTCATGTCCCTTCAATCAGATTTCTAATATGAGTTACTTGGTGACCTAACCTTATAATGAATTGGAGAGGATTTAAAGAGTGGTGTTCCCTTTTAATGATTTGGGAAGGATTAAAGACTGTGTTACTTGTTTTGTTTGAGAGATGGAGATCTAGAACCCACAAAAAAAAGCCAATAAGGAGGAGGAGGATTTTCAAAAACCAAGAGAATTAGAGGATACACAAAGGTCTTGGATATTTCATGAGGTAGGGAAAGGGATAGAGGTCTGAGAGTAGGAGAAGAAGACTATGATAGGGGATTTCCAAATTGTAATGGTAGGGTAGCAAAGAGGAAAGGTAAGGCAACAAAGTGAGAAAAGACAAAGAAATGGTTTTGCGTGAGAGAAGGGAAGAGAGGATTCAAGAGGCAAGAGAGTAAGGAAAGACGAGATAGGTTTTGGAAAGCACTGAAAGAGAAGGAACATAGAAGGAGAGAGAGAATGGCAGCAAAGGTTCCAAAGGTTTAGAGAAGGGCATTCAAAGGAGATGGTCAGGTTTTTGGAAGAAGGGTGGTTGAAAGAAAGTGTGAGGTTTTGGAGGTAGAGGGAGATGGAGGTTTTGAAAGTAGAGAATGAGAGAGTGAGCCCAAGAAGAAAGGAGGAGAGAGAATCACAAGAAGAGAGAAGGGCAAGAAAAAGAGAGCTTCAAAACAAATAGACAGATTTTAGATATCTCTTGCTAATTTTAATCAATCTAGATTTCTTACCATATGGAAATGGCAACCATATATCAAATACTATGGGACATGCCAAACATGGAAGACTTCAAGAAGTGCATATGGTTGATCAAAAACCCTAGTTGAATGGTGGATAATATGACTTTAATCAAGTGGGCTTTGTTGACCCAAGTTTTGCAATTAGTAGAGTCTATTTGAGAATCAGATTTAAATTCCCTTGGATTGAAGTGATTACTGGTTTTCAATATCTATGCCCCCATATAAGTTCTTTTTTTTTAGTTTCTATTTGTAAATTGACATAAGAAATGGCATATGGGTTTGCATAATTTCTCATGTTTTTGCATAGAAACCCCATGCCCCCTAAATCTCATCAAACAAAAACCTCCACCAAAACCTCATTGATTGCTCCAAAACCCGGCCAAAACCTTCTCAATTTTTGTGCAACCCCATCAAACCAAAATTGATATCCTAAAATGCTACCAAAACTTAGTAGATACCTTCCTTAATTTCCATAGAAACCTGAAACAATTTCCCAAAAGCCTTGCCAACAACAAAGAAACTTCTATAAAACACAACCAAAATGAAAGTTGCATGAAACCCTAGAAAAACCCTAATCCTATTGCAAAAACCTAGCAAACCCCACTCCTACCACAAAACCATAAGGAAAACCAACTCCTTGACTCAACTCTAGCAAAACCACATTAAAACCCTCATGGAATTTGTCCAAAACCTGAAAATTCATGATGTTGTTTTGTTTTACATGCAAATTTGTTCATGCATAGAATTTTTTAGGACATGGGATGTGAGTACACATTTGGTATAATGAGTGAAGGCACTTCACCTTGACTCTTGACATGCTCTGAGCTACCTATGCATTGCCATTTGGGAGTGGAAGGAAGAGTTATGTGCCTTATGCTTGGTGTAGGATTGGTTTCCTATACTTGATCATTGTAAAAGACCGAAACCGAGGAGAGAAATAGGAGAATGGAAACTCACATTGGGACACTTGAATGAGGGAAAACTCCGAATGCCTAGCATGAGCCTTGGCTTTGGTATTTATAGTAGCATACAAGGCCCTTGAGAAGCTTCTCAAGAAGCTTCCTCAAGCCGCTTTCTTAGAGTGCAAGCCAAGTTAACTAGGAAGCTTCTCAAGAAGCTTCCTTCTAGAAGCCGCCTACTTGGCATGCAAGCTAAGCTAGTTAGAAGCTTCTAGAAGCTTCCTTCTAGAAGTTACTTACTTAAGGTGCAAGCTAAGCTAACCGGGAAGCTTCCCAAGAAGCTTCCTAGATACTTCTGGAATATTCTAGGCTAATTTGTCTTATGTGCTACTTCGTGAGCCTGACTGACCTTGTCGCTAAACTCCATATTGTTACATATTCCCCCGCCGCTAGTTGGTGACGTCCTCGTCGCCAGTGAAGCTTCGAATTCCTGGATGGCCGTCTGTGCATTCTAGAGGTGAGAAAGAGGTTCCCAGGTGGCATCATGAAGGGGATACCCTTTCCAAAGGACCTTGTACTCCGTATGTTGGCGACGGCCTTGTTGAATGTGGCGACGCGCAAGGATATGATCAACTTCGTACTCCTCATGATCATTGATAGGGATAGGAAGAGGGAGAGGTTGGACTCGAGAAGAAAAGGAAGAGGGGTTAGGAACAAAGGGTTTCAACTTGGAAACATGAAAGACAAGATGGATACGCATGTGACAAGGCAAGGCAAGACGATAAGCATTAGGAGAGACAATTTGGGTGATATCAAAGGGTCCTATCCAATTAGGGGCAAGTTTACGAACTTGGGTATCAAGTGGGAGAGGGAGGTTACTAAACGATAGCATGACTTTATCACCGACTTTGAAGGTGAGATCTTGACGATGGTGGTCCGCATATTTTTTTGGCAATTTTGAGCAACAAGGAGGTGAGACTTGGCTTGTTGGAGAGATTGGGATATAGTGGTTAAGAATGTGGAAGTATGAGGAACCTGAGATGGAGGGGGAGCAAGAAGAGAATCTGGAACAAGTGGATCTTGGCCAAAATTGAGAAAGAAAGGAGAGAATCCGGTGCTTGCATGTTTGGAATTATTGTAGGCAAATTCGGCAACGGCAAGACATTCATCCCAATTGGTATGGTGGACATTGACAAAGGCATGCAACATATCCTCCAATGTACAATTTGCACGTTTGGTTTGTCCATCAGTTTGAGGATGATAGGCCGTGGACAAAGCAAGCTTGGTACCGAGTATTTGAAAGAGTGCTTGCCAAAACTTCTTGGTAAAGCAAAGATCACGATCGGAGATGAGTACGTGTGGCATTCCATGATGCTTGAAGACATTGTCGAAGTAGATTTACGCTAAGATTGGAGCATCCACGGTATCACAAGTTGGTGCCAAGTGGATTTGCTTACTAAGCTTATCCACAAACACCACGATGGCGGTGTGTCCTTGTTTTGTCTTTGGCAAGGATGTGATGAGATCCAAGCTCACATGCTCCCAACGAGCTGATGGAACGGCAAGCGGTTGAAGGAGTCCACTCGGCTTCTGGTTGCTGGTCTTGTTGGTAGCTCTCACATGATCGGACAAATTCTTGAACATCATGTGTCATGTTGGGCCACCACCATTGACGTTGGAGGGTACCCAAGGTCTTGTCCACACCCATGTGACCAGCGATGGGTAAATCATGGGCTTCTTGAAGGCACACAAGTCGAAGATCACCTTTGGCTGGAACATAGATCTGGTCGGCATGGAATAGAAGGCCTTCCTTGAAGGAGAAGGTGTTGTACTCCTTGTCACCTGTTGTTAGCCGACCATGTACCAATTGGAAGAAGGGATCTTGCTGTAGAGCTAACCGAAACTCGTTATGAATCTTGGGATCAATTGACACCGTCGTAATTGCTGCCGCAATGAGAGGAAGAGACTTCAAATCAGGTCGTCGTGATAGAGCATCAGGGATGACATGGAACCAACCTAGTTTGTACTCAAGTTTGATGTCAAAAAATTGGAGTTGCTCTTCCCATCGATGATGTCGACTCTTCATGTGCTCTAGGTGTAAGGTCTGCAACAATGGCTTATGATCAGTTTGCATGATCACTTGTTTCCCCAAGAGATAATGCCTCCATACCTTGGTGGCATATACCATTGCAAGTTGTTCCCGATCTTGAGCAGAGTAATTTCTTTCAGTTGTATTTAGTCGACAAGACACAAAGGCAATAGGATATAGCCCATCTGGAAATTCTTGTTGCTACACAACTCCATTGCAAAGTTAGAAGCAACAAAATCAACCACACAAGGTAGTTGAGGATCATATGGTTGAAGAATGGGTCTTGAAGACACCATATGCTTTAACTTTTGGAATGCTTCTTCATGCTTGGTGGTCCATTGGAAGCTAGAGTTCTTTCCCAAGAGGTCAGTCAATGGTGCAGCTACGTGAGCATAATAGTGGATGAACCGTCGGTAAAAACTAGCCAATCCATTGAATGCTTGTACTTTGGTAGCATCCTTTGGGGTAGGCCAATCAGTAATGGCCTTGATCTTCTCTTCTTCCATCTTGATCCCCTCTGACGAGATCTTATGACCCAAGAAGGTAACCTCCTTCTGCCAAAAAGCACACTTTGACTTCTTGCAGTAAAATTTCCACTGTTGTAGTCGTCTTAGGACTTCTCG
Organism: Lunularia cruciata; assembly: GCA_948567375.1. Lineage (NCBI taxonomy): Eukaryota > Viridiplantae > Streptophyta > Marchantiopsida > Lunulariales > Lunulariaceae > Lunularia > Lunularia cruciata. The sequence continues at coordinate 17,998,150 of OX419761.1, read as the reverse complement.
CACATGATTCATGTGTTCTGCCTCTGTCCTACTATAGATTAAGATATCATCTAAGAACACTACCACGGACTGATCCAATAGTCCCTCCAACACCCAATGCATCTGATCCATGAAGATTGTTGGAGCATTAGTGAGTCCGAAAGGTAGAACTCTCCACTCAAAATGTCCATACCTTGTGCAAAAGGTAGTCTTTTGCACGTCCTCTCCTTCAATAGGAATTTGCCAATAGCCGCTACAAAGATCTAGCTTGGAAAAGTAGCGTGCTCCACTTAATTGATCAAGCAGGTCATCGATCCGAGGCAAGGGATATGCATTCTTCACGGTTTGCTTATTGAGCCCACAATAATCAATACAGAAACGAAATCCTCCATCCTTCTTTGGAACAAATAGTACCGGTGCTCCCCACAGAGAGGTACTATGTCGTATGAAATCCTTCTCCAACAACTCTGTAAGTGTTGTTTGCAACTTCTCCAACTCCTTTGGTGAGAGTCAATAGATTGGTCTACTCACTGGAGTACTCCTTGGCAATAACTCGATCTTGACGGGCATACCTTGATCAGAGGGTAATCCCTTTGGTAGATCATCCAGAAACACATCTGCAAACTCCTGAACTATCAGATCAATCGTTGCTTGATGTGGCACCTGGCCCTCCTCAGATTGTTCTTGTGCAATTGGCTTGATCCACACCGCAAATATAGACTTATCTTCCTCCAAAGCTTGCTCTATGGCTGCTTCATTAACAAACTTCCCTTCTAGGGACTCATCTCTCTTCCAAGCTTACTCCATGGTTGCTTTCTTGGCAAACTTCCCATCTTGGGACTCATCTCCCTTCTAGATTTGCTCTATGGCTACCTTCTCAACAAACTTCCCATCTTGGGATTGACTATTCTTAGGTGTCTTACTCAGAGGTGCCAGACAACCTAATCGGAAATTCCTACCTTGGTGTTGTACTTGAATTTGACGTTGGGTCTAATCAAATTGAACCTTATGACGTTCAAGCCAAGGTAGACCCAGAATGATATCATAGTGTAGAGGTACCACTACAACCTCATACACTCCAAATACTCCTTCCCAATCTTGAAGGTAACAGGATGCGAGGTGCAGAATGCAGAACCTTTTCTACCATCTGCCATCATCAAACTACTTCCAATCACTGGCTTGATAGGAATACCCAATTCTTTTGCTACTTGCATAGATATACAATTCTTTGAACTTCCAAAATCAACCAAAATCCTACAACCCCGATTAGATATTGTACCTTGCAAGTGAAGCAAACTTGCATAGGTCAAGCCTTCAATCCCATTGGAACTAATTTAGCTCCTAGTAGCGGCTCGAAATCTCCTACTGGGATTCTTTGTTTCCTTGATCATTCTATTCCACAAACTATGGGCAACTTGTCGAGGTCGCCCATTTCTAAGTGGACATTAAGCAATGCGATATCCAACTTGGCGACAATAAAAGCAACCTCCATTTTGTCGTAATCTTTCTCTATCTGCTGTGCCAAGTGGTCTTTGTTGGATAGCATCAATCTCCATTGGTACCGGTTCTTCCACTCGAGGTACTGGTAGGTTTTGTGTAGATCGAGGTCGAGACCAAGTTGTTGCAACTAAGGAATCAAAATGCTCAGCCAATTGCATGGCTTCTTCTACGTTCTGTGGCTCTTGCATGGTCACCTCCAATTTGGTTTGTGACTTCAATCCTTGCACAAATCGATCCAGAACTTCACCTTCTTGGATATCTAGAATTTGCATGATGATATTCTGAAATTGTGTGATGTAGCTTCTCACTGAGCCAATCTGCCTCAACTCTGCCAATTTATCTTGTGCAGCTCGGGTGGCATTTATAGTCTGAAATCGACCAAGTATTGCATCCTTGAATTCTGCCCATGTCAAAATCGGTGTAACAATTTTTCATTCAGCTCTTTCTATTCGGAATCGCCACCAAATTTTTGCCATGCTATCCAACTGGCTAGAAGCCAAGAGAATTTGTTTTTGCTCGTCTTGAAGATTGGTGACTTCAAAGTAACGTTCACAGTCAAACATAAAATTCTCCACTGTGCTTGGAAGATTCTTACCTTCAAACACCTTGGGTTTCGGAAATCAAATGTGATCTTCTCCATCTCAAACTGGTGCTCTGTCTATCTGTTCTTGTCGTTGCTGGTCTCGTTCATCCAACAATCGAGTAAAGATGCTCGATTTGTTGTTGCATTGCAAGGATAACATCCGGTATTGCCGCCATCGCTACTACTCTATTCCACTACCCTCAATTTATCTAGTTGATTAACACATAGATACAACACGTCCACCGTTCTCCATAAGTTACAACTGGAAGTATCAAGGGTTCCTCTGACACGGTGATCATATGTAGAAAATCCTGCCCAAAGCATGAGGTGATGAATTGTGTGAAATGATGCTTTGGTAATATCTGGACATGAAAGTCCCAATGGTTTGGCGGAAGTGGATTTGGTGGTCCATAAATTCCATCCATCCCATTCCTGCTCTGATACCAATGTAAAAGACCGAAACCAAGGAGAGAAATAGGAGAATGGAAACTCACATTGGGACACTTGAAATGAGGGAAAACTAGGCGACACCGGCGAGGTCCAGCCAGAGGAGCGCCGGCCTAGGCGGGTCCGAATGCCTAGCATGAGCCTTGGCTTTGGTATTTATAGGTAGCACACAAGGCCCTTGAGAAGCTTCTCAAGAAGCTTCTTCAAGCCGCTTTCTTAGAGTGCAAGCCAAGTTAACTAGGAAGCTTCTCAAGAAGCTTCCTTCTAGAAGCCGCCTACTTGGCGTGCAAGATAAGCTAGTCAAAAGCTTCTAGAAGCTTCCTTCTAGAAGCTACTTATTTAAGGTGCAAGCTAAGCTAACCGGGAAGCTTCCCAAGAAGCTTCCTAGATACTTCCGGAATATTCTAGGCTAATTTGTCTTATGTGCTACTTCGTGAGCCTGACTGACCTCGTCGCTAAACTCCATATTGTTACAATCATACCACTAAACCCTTGGCACAACCATACATTTACCTTGCATGGAGGCCATTTTTTGTATGATTGTTGCTCTACTTGTCTCTGCATGTCAACCAAAGGTGGTGCATGGGTATCTTGCACTTATGGTGAAGTGGAAGGTAGAGAGGTCTAGGATACACTTGCAACAAGTAGAATAGGATTATGATTTGGAAAAACTCATGCTCCAAGCAATTAGTGCAAAGATAACATCCATCTCATTTGTCAATGAGATGGATGGAGATACGAGGTGAAATGTGTGGGTTAGTTTCTCACTCATGTATTCATGGGGAGTGGATTTATAGATGAGGGAGAGGTTAACTATGACACCATAGTTTGAGATGGGACATATATTCACAATCAGGGAGCAGAGGATGAGAGTCAGAGTCAGGACAAGGAAGGTGAGTTAGAGTTAATTAGTAGGGATGTTTCTTAGAAACACTCCATTTTATCTTTCTCCATGTACAATCTACACTATTTACATTATGAATAAATGATATTATGGAGTATTGCCTTGGAATCACCATGCTTTATTGAGTTTTATGAATGTATATTGTACCCTTATCAAGCTATGTATATGTATAGGAGATTTTGGTGCATGCATGAGAGGAAGATTTTCCTCTGCATGTGATGTTACCTAGAGAGGGTGAAGAAGCAAGAAGTCTTTTGCATTACTCTTGTAGAAAGACTCTACCTTACCTCCTCCTTAGAGGTCACCCTTGGATGAGCTTCCTTCTTCATCATTTGTATTTGAGCAAGGACAAAGCAAGAGACTTGGAGAAAGCATTTAGGAAGCTAGGGAGAGAGTGTCTTGGGAGCATGAGGCTGAGCCCATGTATTGGATAGAGAGGATATTACATTGACATCTAAAGAGTTATTCTTAGTACAAGGAGAGGATTCCTCAAGAATTACCCTTACTCTTACTTGAGTTACCACCACCCCTACCCATAGTATTAGAGTGTGGAGGGAGTGGGATATAGATGCAATTTTGGATGCCACTACTAGAGTGGTAGACTCTAGAGAGAGAGAGCATTTGGCAAGAGACTTGGAGGAGAGGGAGCAGTCTTTGGGACACTTAGAGGAGAGGGAGATGGAGAGGGAGTTAGAGAGGAGAGACCAAGAGCAGATTGAGAAAGAAGGTTTGTATTTGATGTTAGTGAGAGATGGGAAAGAGAGATGATTTGATGGTTTGAGGTTACTAAATTATCTACATTATGATAAAGGATGAGTGAGATGGGAGAGTTTATTCCTTGCTTGGTTTATGCTCATGAATGGTGGAGGAAGATTAAAATTTTGGATATTGGATATTTTGTAGATATCATGTGGGATAGTAGTAGTCTCTTGGGCCAATGGTCTAGGTTGGTGGAGAGGGGTGGATGGGTCCCATTTAGGGTAAAGAGTAATTCTAGATATATCTTGTATCTTAGGAGTTATATTAGGGAGTTCATGTAGTATTGTGTGATGCATTGTGAGGTACTCATTTGGACAAACAACACAAGATCAGATTGCAAGCATTTGTTGAGGGACATGAGGAACCATGGTTTCTTACCCAAGGATGTATACATTGGTGCACACCTCATGGGGATATTTGATGATATAGACAAATACTTGGATCAATATTGAGACTATATTGTTAGACCTTATCGTGCATATATCACTACGGGTTCAGCTTTGTGCAATATAGTGATAATGGATAGTCTATTCCTACCTTATTATAGGAACCATAAGCATGATGTTATTTATCCTCCATTTTTTACTCCCTTTTATACTTGAGTAGCAAATTCACATCTTTTCTCATGTGACCACTTGATAATTCCCCTAGATAAATTTATGTGACATATAGGATCTATTATTAGGTTTCTTGTAGATGGGTGGACTTTGGTCATCTATTGGAGTATAGTCTGGATCCCTATAATGGTCTAGTCTTGGCCTTTCAAGACCCTCCTATGCATGATGGGAAGTGGGATAGTCTTTGGAGATACAATACCATTTTGAGTTCTAGACCTATCATCAGACACATGGATGCAGCATTAGAGCGTATCATATAAGAGCGCCTTCTACCCAAGACATAGGAAATAGATCCCTAGGAGGTCTAAGTTCACCACCCATGTCTAATTACACTCCCCTTGATAGCACCATTGCACTCCTCCTTCTTTCCTAATGGTAACATCTCCATTGTTCATGAGTGTATCATTGACATTAGTACCCATTGTGCATTAGAGTACCATGAGATATTTATCTAAGTTGATATATTTATATTTCAACTTACATCTCTTGTCTCCACTCTCTTTTCCATGAGTTGTTAATATGGTTCCTAATATGTTAATATGGTTCCTTCTTGTACATATCTATATATCTGAGTTGTTAATATGGTTCCCTTTTGTAAACATTTATATATCTCCTTACATCTCTCTTCTTCTCTCTCTTTCTATGTGAGTTGTTAATATGGATCCTTGATCTTTATTAAGACTTGTCCAAGTAATTTTTTTATTCTTTTTTGCTTTTACACTTGCACTTGGATACCCCACACCAAAACAAAACCCACATGAGAACCATGCAAAACCCAAGGTTCCCACTAAACATCACATAAGTACCCAGTGAGACCTAGCTAGACCAGCAAGACCCATGCAAAATTGTGTTTACTATTCCTATTTATAATGATATCCTCATGAAGCACTTGCAAAACTATTTTTCTATCCCATTTATAATTATACCCTTGCAACACCCAATTGAAATTGTGTTTAATTTAGATTATAAAAATACCCAAGAAAAACCAGCACAAAACTCCACTTTTTGGTGATACTTGAGACAAACCAACACAAAATCCCACTTTTTGGGAATACTTAAGCAAAATCAGCATAAAATGCTACTTTTGACAATACTCAAGCAAAACCACCACAAAAACCAACTTTTTTTGTAGTGCATTCCTTAGAGTAGCACTCATAGTAGTGTCAAAAGCTAAACTAGATATATAACACAAGCTAAGTAGTCACAATATTATGCTTTAAAGTATAAAGTGTGGAAATCAAGGTATTTTATATAGTATAGAAACGTAGTAAGGAAATTAGTAAGGAAACTACCAAACATGGAAACTCAATTGGTACATAATAACAATAATATTTTATTTATATAGGATTGAATCTCAATAATAAGAATATTATATATTTAAGATGGAATTTCAATAATAAGGATGGAAATAGCATTTTGTGGAGTATAACTACCTTGCCACTACAAGGGAAAATCACAACAAGAAATATCACTTCACTAATTTTGGTGAGAGTTACTACAACAATGAGTGTGTTGTGGCCTAAGCATTCTAGCCTAGTGCATCTACTTGGGCATGGTGCTTTTACAATCATTATTGAAACTGTCAACAAGAGTATTATCTTTGTCTAACAAAATACTATCTATATCTGGTGTACTATTTAGATTGGGCATGATACTCATTATACATTTGATCTCCTTGGGTGTCATTCCTACTTTTGTTAATTCTAAAATAATAAAATGAAACCTTTTGGATTTGGAAGTCCTCTCTTTAATTCTTTTCTTCTCTTACTTGGAGAATAAAGTCTCTCTTTAATTCTCCTCTTCTCTAACTCAAAAAACAAAGTTTCTTTTTCTTTTTCACCTTTAAGTTGTAAATTTTCATCTTGGCCACCTTTTGAGCTCTTATTTTCTGCCAATTTGCACCTCTCCTTGGCTTTGTTGTTGTAATACCACTAGCTAGACAAATTATCTAAAGGTGAAAATTGGCTTGGTAATATCTTTAAAGATGTTATGCATGATATTCTAGGTACATCAAATAAAAGAGTCACCAAAAGAGGACTTCTACTTAAAGGGCAAAGGCCAAAAACACACCAAAAACTTCAAAGCCAATTTTGAAGACCTAAACAAAAGAATTAGGCCTAAAACAAGGAACTTCCTTCCCCCATCCCTCATTGCCCAAGAAAGCCATTTCTTTCTCCCCCTTGGTTTGTCTCATTAAGATCTTTCCAATGGTACTTCTTCCATACTATTTTGAGCTTCTTACAACAAGATTCCCAAAATATTCCCTTTGGTCAAACTTGTTTGACCAACCAAACAGAACTAGGGTTAACATATCACCAATCTATATATCTAATCTAAGGGTGTGGCTCCTTTGGAGTGGATCCTCCTTGCTATATAATAAAGATGGGGTGCTCCTTTGGGACATCAAAGTTTTTTGGAATTCCAATCTTGTGTACTTTTTCTTTGGTCTATTACACTTCAATATACTTGCTTCTTAGCTTGGTCATATTAGAAAGATCTTGTGCAAATGCAGAGACAATTGCCAACAAAGATGTCTTTGTGCTTGCTAAAGAAGATGGTGTCTTTGTTGAAGAGGAAGGTGTCTTGCCTCGAGAGACTTTTCTTTGCTTTATAGATCCTATCTTGCATTCTCCATCCCTATCACCCTCATGATCTCCCTCGTTAATGGTTTCCCTTGTAGGTGGTTTCTCATATTCAAAGGTAGTTGGTGGACCAAAAATGTAGTCAAAATCTAATTTTGATCAATTGACATCATCTTGCCCCTACACATGATACTCCTCATAGTCATGAGACAATGTGTAATACCATTAGCTAGTCATACTATCTAGAGGTGGTAAATTAGCTTAGTAATATCATGAAGGATGTTATATATGATAGTCTAAGTAGATCAGATAGATGTGTCACCAAAATAGTACTTCCATTAATAGAGCAAAGGCCAAAAACACCTTAAAAACTTTAAAGCCAATTTTGAAGGCCTAAATGGATGAAGTAGGCCTCAAAAATGGGTACTTCCCATAATTTGAGAAGAAAGGCATTTCCTCCCCCCCCCCCTCTTTTTTTCTTGTCAAGAGCTTTCCAATGGTACCTCATCCATGTTGTTTTGAGCTTCTTATAGGAATATTCCCCAAATATTCCATTTGGTTGAACTTGTTTGACCAACCAAATAGTACAAGGATAGACATCTCACCAATCAATGAAGTTGATCTAAGAATGGAGCTCACTAACATGTCACCAATCCATGTATTTGATCCAAGGGTGTAGCTCTCTTTGAGTGGATCTTCTTTGCTATATAATAAAGACAAGGTGCTCCTTTGGAGCATTAGAGTATTGTGTGATGAAGCCTTATGTTTCTCTTGTGTTTCTCTTGGGGTTTCTCCTCTCCTTCAAAATTTACACAATGGTACATAAGGAAATGACTTGTGGGTGTGAGGAACCAAAAACCCATCCGTATTAGAACCACAATACCCATATGTGGATGTTTCATCAACACAATCCTCAAACATGAGTTCAAATCTAACACAAGATCATGTTTCTTCTTCTATGACCATCTTAGAAATTCTATCAAATCATAAGGATACAAGTGCATGTGGAGAAATGTTACCTCTTGAACAAAACAAAAGATCCATTCTTGCATAGTGTGGACATTGATAATTTAGTATCATCAATTGTCTTCTATCCTTATTTGATTTCTTTCTCTATGGGTCTGTAATACCAAGAGCCAGCCATATGATCTAGATGTGAAATTCAGTTTGGTACATCTGGAATGATGCTATAAATGATGGTCAAAATAGATCAGATAGAAGTATTACCAAAAGAGTACTTCTACTAATAGTGCAGAAACCAAAATAGACTTGAAAACCTTAGAACCAATAGCTAGACATATGATTTAAAGGTGAGAATTGGTTTGGTAACATCTGGAAGGATGTTACACATGATAGACTAAACAGATCAGAAATAGTTATCACCAAAAGAGTACTCCTACTAATAGAGTAGGAACTGAAATATGCTTGATATCTTTGAAGGCAATTTCGAAAGCCTAAACGGATGAATTAGGCCTCAAAAATGTGAAGATTCTGTTCCCCAATGGAGGATGGACTAGCCTTTCCTCCCTCCTGGTTTGTCTTGTCGAGAGATTTCCAACGGTACCTTACGTGATTGTGAGATTCCTACAAGAAGATTCCCTAAAAGATTCCCTTTGGTCAAAGCTTGTTTGACCAACCAAATAGGACCTAGACCGACATGTCACAGATCCAAGTAGGTAATCCAAGGGTGGAGCTTGCTGACATGTCACCTATCTGTGTGCATAATCCTATGGTAGAGCTTCCTTGGATGAGATCCTCTTTGTCTATATAATAAAGAGAAGGTGCTCCTTTGGGGCATCGAATGTTTGAGTGTGAGATCTGTGTTTTCTCTCTTCTCTTGTCCTCGTAGTATTACAATGGTATCAGAGCAAGTGTTTTAGTCCAAGAGAGTGGATCAACCCTCTTGGAAGAGCAAAAACTACTAAAACTAAGTAATTTGAGGTGGAGAACATAGAGTAATTGTTAGACTAGGAAGGACTTCTAGATGGATGCACCAAGAGGACAATCTTGTGCACCTAGCTTTCCATTCTCAAATCCATTCCACATCAAGGATATGTATATCCAGCATGAGCAAATGAGGGTATCGCTAGTTTATCACTTTGGCACAGAATTCATGGACAGGGTGATGAACTCACCAAACCCAGTGATTCTACCTGTGGTGATATATGACAAAGAGTGGGATTTGACAATCTATATTCTATTATGATGATATGGATGTGAATGTCCCAAATCCTCTCCCTTTAAACACTCAAGTAGAAATCCATTATGTAGTGAGACCAAAAGTGATGTTTAGAGATTTTGTGGTTAGGAATTTTGGTGAGGAGTATTATCAATGAGTGGTAGCTTTTGAGGTCCCAATGGTAATTCCGATAGTTTGTGCGCCATCCAGAGTGATCATATTGACTCTATATTGAAGTCACATTAGCAATTGGGTGTTGTAGGAACCATGGATCCGCAATTGCAAGAGTTTGTGCAAGGAATGCAAGGGATGTTGAATGAATTTTGAGAGATTAAGATGACCATGGAGACATTACAAAGTCATGTGTAGATCCTCAAGAACGATCAAGCAATGCAAGAAGAAGAGCCGTCTCAAAACCCAACACTTGCGATGGAAAACTTGGAGAAGCACATGTGCCTACAAACCCTATCAATAATGAACCCACATTGCTACTCCGGATGAAGAAGACCTGCAACATCAAGCCTTACAAGGAGCAGTGTATGATGAGAGTAGTGGAAAATTGGATCACAAGAATGAATCAATATTTTCGATTGTTCTCAACAAAGATCACGGAGCATGCTAGAGGCGTGTTTGCATGTGGGTACTTGACCGAGAAAGCCTTCATATGGTATGATGCTTGGGAAGGATCATGTTGGTAGAGAGAAGGGAGGTCACGTGGACAACAATGCAAGAAGGATTGTTGAAGAATTCCAATTGGTGGATTCCATGCAGATGGCCCAAACCCAACTATGGGGATTGAGACAGAAGAATAGTGTACAAGAGTATGTGGAGGTGTTCTTGGATCTACAAGTTGCAATAACAAACATGAGTCCAATAGAGGCTCTTGACAATTTCAAACAAGGGTTGAAGGAGCAGATTTACCAAGAAGTCATGTTGCAAAATCCTTGCACGGTATTTGAAGCCATTGCTTGTGCGCAAAGAATAGCAAGAGCATTGGGTGGAGGTGAAAGAGTAGTTCCACCTCAACACTATCGGGAAAAAATGCCACACAAGAGTGGACCAGTACCAATGGAATTTGGCAACCTTCAATTTTGAGATTGAGGAGCATAACCGCTTCAAGGGGAGCATGGACGAGTAGAAGAACAAAAAGATGGAGTTCCACAAGGAGAACAACGTTGTTGTTATAATTGTGGCCGTATTGGGCACATATCTACCAATTGTCATACTTGTTTTCCTAGAGGCCATTGGCCTTTGTACATGCAATCTTTGGATACCATGGAGAGGGACATTGAAGAAGAGGAGGAAGAAATCACTTTGGAAAATGAAGATTGCTAGTAAATGTACCTTGCGGCCTTACTAGCTCAATAAGGAAGTAGAGAAGCGAAGGAGGAAGAAGACAAAAGCGCAAAGGTCCCAAAAGGCAACCTCACAATTGATTGTCGTGAATGGAGTCCTAGAAGGCAATCAAGTGAGAGTATTAATAGATTTGGGAGCAATAGAGAATTTATTGTCTTGCTCTGTTGCAATAAGATTGAGAATGGATCTAGAGAGAGATAGGCGTGAAGAAGTAGAGTTACCTAATGGGCAAACAAAGAGGATTGAATCATTACCTAGATGGCTAACACTCTCTTTAGGAGAATATCAAGAAGAAATTGAGTGACGAGTGATACAATTAGCTCGTTATGATGCAATCTTATGCATGCCATGGATGGAGCATTACAACCTTACAGTAGATTGGAGGAAGAAAGTAGTGAGAACCCACCAATGGTCAATCATTGGGGTTAAAGAACAATCACACAAGCAGGAATTGCCTCTATATGTCATAGGAATGGCAATTGTATGTAAGACCGATAGATATTTCATGGAGCTTATAAGAGAAGTCTAGAGTGCACAACTCGATGGGCAAATTCTTGAGAAATTGAAAGATGTGGTGGAGGAGTTTCAAGATGTCTTTACTAATGATCTACCCTTAGGATTACCACCAAAAAGGAGAGTAGATCATAAAATTGAGACACTCTCGGGAAGACACCTCCTTGTAAGGCCCCATATCGCCTATCACCTCATGAGTTAGAGGAGTGTAAGACTCAAATTGAGGACATGCTACAGAAATGGTTCATCCAACCTAGCATATCACCATATGGGACTCTTGTCTTGTTTGTGAAGAAGAAGGATGGTACAATGCACATGAGCATTGACTATTGGGGTCAGCAAACAGTAAAGAACAAATACCCCTTACCTTGCATGGATGAATTTTTTGATCAACTCCATAGAGCAAGATACTTCACCAAATTGGACTTGCAGAGAAGTTACAATCAAATCCAAATTGCAGAGAAAGATATGTACAAAATTGCCTTTCAAACCAAGTACGGCCACTTTGAGTATCTTGTGATGCCTTTTGGCCTCACCAATGCACCTACCACTTTCATGAGTCTAATGAATGACATATTTCATCCATACTTGGATAAGTCTGTTATTGTCTTCTTGGATGACATCTTAGTATACAGTTGCACGATGACAGAACACAAACAACATCTACAAGAAGTCCTCCAGATTCTAAGATAGAATTGATTGTACGCCAAAATCCCAAAGTGCAAGTTTGGCAAGTCTAAAATAGAGTACTTGGGACATAGAGTAAGCACAGAGGGCATTCAAGTATTGACAAATAAAATAGAGGTCATTCAAAAATGGAGTGCTCTAGAAGATCAGACTCAACTCAAGAGCTTCTTGGGGTTGACGGGATTCTATCATAGATGTGTCAAGGACTTCTCCAAGGTTGCACAACCTTTAATGGCACTACTTGGCAAGGGGAAGAAGTGGAAATGGGGAATTGCACAAGAGTTGGCCTTTCAAGAATTGAAAGCTACCTTGCTACATGCACCAATCTTGAAGTGGTATGACCCAAAACGTCCAATCAAGTTGGCTACAGATGCATCAAGCGTAGCAATAGGAGAAATTCTACAACAAGAGTGGCATGACGGATGGCATCCAATTGCATATTTCTCTCAAAAGTTGTTATCAACAAAGTGCAACTACCACACCATAGAATGAGAAGAGTTGGCCATCATTTTGGCAACCAAGCATTGGAAGCACTACCTGGGCAAGAAGGCATTTGTAGTAGAGACAGACCACAAACCTCTAGTCTACCTCAAGATGCAGAAGGATCTATCTCATCGCCAGATTCGGTGGGCAGAGTGCCGACAATGCTTCAACATGACAATCACCTACGTGGAAGGTAAGAAGCAACTTTCAGATGCATTCACCCGCATGCCAATGACCAACAACTTGGTGGTAGAGGTTAAGATTTACCTTGAATTTTGGCCAAAGATTTTGGCTGCTACAAAAATTGATCCATAGATTGTAGAAGCACAATCATCCAAAGATGTCACCAGCACCCAAGGACTCACCTTTTGTGATGGCAGATTATGGATCCCAAATGTCCTAGAATTACGTATTATCATTCTAGCAGAATGTCATGATTTGGCCATTGCATGTCATGTTGGAGTGGACAAGACCTTGGATGCAGTCCAACGCCACTACTATTGTCCCAAGATGAGCAAGGACGTGATGTACTATGTGTGCAGTTGTCTATTGTATCAACAGAACAAAGCTTCTAATCAAGCTCTTGCAGGGCTCCTTCAACCTCTCCCCACTCCAACCCAATATTGGGAACTTTCAAATGGTCTTTGTGGACCGGCTCAGCCAAATGATTCATGTATGCCCTACCACCAAGGAGGAGACCGCTCCACAACTAGCTCAATTATACTTAGATGCAGTCTTCTCTCACCATGGCTTGTCTAGAGTACTCATCACCGATAGAGGCACTCAATTCACTAGTTTGTTTTGGTGAACACTCTTTGGTTTCTTCAAAACCAAGTTGGCCATGTCCACTTCTTACAACCCACAAATAGATAGGCAAACAGAGCGGGCTATTCACATGATTGAGACATGCAACGCAGCTTCATCTTAAAAGAGCAAGAGAGGTGGGACACCCTACTTCCGTTGGTAAAATTCACTTACAACAATTTAGTGAATTCATCCACCCATGTCACTCCATTCTTCCTCATGTATGGTGAGCATCTCTTCACACCTTCTAGCTTGATGAAGATTTGTCCAGTGGCTACCAAGGTCGATGCAGTCAACACATTTGTTTCTAAAATCCAACAAGGTGTGGAGAGCGCCAAGCACAGATTACAGATTGCACAAAATTGACAAAAGCAATATGTTGATGCACACCATAGGTACATGAAGTTCAATGTTGGGGATCACGTGTGGCTATTGACAACCAACCTCACCTTAGTTGGCCCTCATAAGCTCAAATTTCTCTTAGTTGGCATTTCTTGATTCTTTGTCAAGTTGGCGCTATGGCCTATCACCTTGAGCTACCACCGTACATGAAGATCCATCTAGTGTTCCATGTTTCCCTACTACGCACATATGCTCCTTGATCAGGCCAGAGTCATTCCACACAAGACATTCGACCTTGTCCAACATTCATTGATGGCATAAAGGAATATGAAGTGGAGTGTATTCTCCAAAAACGCATGTGTGGTACTCGCCATCCACGGGTACAATATCTAGTACAGTGAAAAGGTTACCCCCTTTGTGAAGCAACTTGGGAGCCCGTTGCCAATTTGACACATGCATCGGTGTTGGTGCAAGCGTTTGAGCAACAATTGCACAACGAGGACGTTGTGTCTTAAAAGGAGAGAGGTATGTAATACCAAGAGCTAGCCATATGATCTAGATGTGAAATTCTTTTTGGTAACATCTAGAATGATGCTATACATGATGGTCAAAATAGATCAGATAGAAATATCACCAAAAGAGTACTTCTACTAATAGTGGAGAAACCAAAATAGACTTGAAAACCTTAGAACCAATAGCTAGACATATGATTTAAAGGTGAGAATTGGTTTGGTAACATTTGGAAGTATGTTACACATGATGGACTAAACAGATCAGAAAGAGGTATCACCAAAAGGGGACTTCTACTAATAGAGTAGGAACCGAAATATGCCTTATCTTTAAAGGCAATTTTGGAGTCCTAAATGGATGAATTCGGCCTCAGAAATGTGAAAAATCCGTTCCCCAATGGAGGCTAGACTAGCCTTTCCTCCCTCCTGGTTTGTCTTGTCAAGAGCTTTCCAACGGTACCTTACGTGATTGTGAGATTCCTACAAGAAGATTCCCTAAAAGATTTCCTCCGGTCAAAGCTTATTTGACCAACCAGATAGGACCTAGACCGACATGTCACAGATCCAAGTAGGTAATCCAAGGGTGGAGCTTGCTGACATGTCACCTATCTATGTGCCTAATCCTATGGTAGAGCTTCTTTGGAGTAGATCCTCTTTGTTTATATAATAAAGAGAAGGTGCTCCTTTGGGGCATCAAATATTTGAGTGTGAGATTTGTGTTTTCTGTCTTCTCTTGTCCTCGGAGTACTATAGAGTCCTTCTCCAATGTATTTATCCTTCCATGTTTTAATAGACTTATAAGAAGTTATGGATAAAGCCCATTTCTTTTGCAATCTATCTCTCATCGTAGATTTTGGAATACCTTTCCCAAATTCATGAGATAGATGGCCATATAACTAAAGGTGGTTCTTTTTGGATAAGTGTCTTAAAATTCCCTCCATGTATTTTCTTGAAATAATATGGGTATTCCAAGATTGACTGTAATGATGAGATATCATTCTAAACCTATCATCATCACTCCTTTCAATTTCACACTTGGTGATTCTGATTTGATACCCTTAGAAGAGAGGATGATGGACTTGAGGAAACCATGGCAAGAAGAGCTTGAAATTTCAATACAAGAGAATGCAAGGCATTGCTAGATTTATTTGGGAATTTTTAGGATCTACAATAGAATTTTGGAAGCAACTTATGTACAATGCAATGCTAATGGAGAATGAAAAGCAATGCTATATATTTTTGGAGGAGTTGCAAGATCTGCCATTGAATCAACCAAATTGGAGCTTGCTAATGGATATGGATCTCCCATTTCAAAGGTTGGGATTGGGTGCACCCATATCCCTTATCGCCTTTGATCTCAAATTCTCACTTCTTCCAATGATGGTGCACCTATTTCCTCTCTCCACCTCCTAAAATGAATGAATGATTGCTATCAAATCTTGTAAAGCAATAGATTTAGCTTTTAATTTTAACTTTCAATTTCTAAAGATTGACTAAGAACAAACCTTCAATGTTTTATCAAAATAGCTTGTAGAAATGAGATTTTGGAGGGAATTTGAACCAATGAGATTTGGAAGGAGTGCACAAAAGCATAAGATTTCATAGATATTTAAATCAAAGTAGAGTAGGTTTGCATAATTTGCAATTCAAATTATGCACAAAACTGGTACGGTTGCTACAATACCTTCAATTCAAGAACCACCATTGAATTTTTCCACTATCTCTAATCATATTTATGACTAGATATTAATATTCATTAAACATTGTATGATTTCTTGCATTGTAAACTTTAAGCTTTTTTGTAGAGTCAAAAAATGAAATGAACCATAAAGTAAAAGATGACCAATAAAATATTTAACATCCAATTCATTTTTGGAGCAATTTTTTTAACTCAAAATTGTTATGGGCTTCCTCTTGCCTCCTTAAAAGTTCCATAGAAAATGTTTTTGAAACCCTTAGTGTTCCAATTTGATCCGTCTTGAGAAAACCACATCCACTTTGCTCCTACATTGCTCCACTCTTCCCATCCTTAATTAATTGCCTCCCTATTATCTTTCACTCACTCTTTGCATGCTTCATGGTTCATACTTGAATTTTGATCTCCATTATTCGTGCCCGACTCTAGATTGTAGCTTATTTTCTTTGCTCATGTGTTGCTTATAGGTGGTCAATCGCCCAATAGTTATATTTCTCAAATTATGTTGCATAACTATTATCACGGTCACTTTCTTCCTCCCATCACCAAGTAAAGCTTTGCTCCTCATTTCATGGTCCTTCCCAACTTTCAATTTCAGATGCTTAATATGTTGTGTTTTTGGTTGGTACCATATGATGTATACTAGCTCTCTTGAGGTGCTACTTATGAACTATATCAATTATGTTTTTAATATTCCTTATTAGTTGAAAGTCATATTCATTTAAGCACCATTTCCTCATATGCAAGTTATTTCAAGAAGTAATATGCATTTCTTATTATGCACGTAAATCTCATTCAATTCCAACAAACCAACTACAAATAACAATATGTCCATAACGAGACATGGATATGCATGATAAGTAAGGTTGGGGTAGGGAAAGGGCAATAGTGTAGAAAACACAAAGGACGGGAAGACTATCATCAAGCCGTACAAAGGTGAGATAAAATAGGTAAAATGGGGCTAAGTCCCAATAGAGTTGATATGAGAAATCTGACCTACTGCACCTAAGATATCCAAGCTATGCAACTCATACAATCTACAAACAATTAGAGCATCCAAAATAGCATCACCTAGTGTGATTCCTCTCCTATGGATTGCACCAATCACTGCCCTCTATAGAGCAATAAACACATGCTATCTAAAATATGCTACAAAGTATGAAAGTGAGAGTGGTACCTCTTGGCGCCTAACATGATAAGCTCTCGCACACTCCTTAACAAATGTATTGAATGTTGTGTCCATTACTCTATATAGCTCCAAGGCTAGAGGAATAAAGAGGTGACCTTGCTACATATGCCTATACTTGGAGACCTTGCGATTTGTTGCTTATGCACTCATTGCCCCTCCAAGGAGATGGGTAATCACTCCCTCCAAAACTATATCACGCATAGGATCCAGAACCACGACATCCACTACTATCACCTGATTATCTCGGACCAAGTACAAGTTTGCCTTGACACATGTTGTCTACAAAGCATATGAACACTCCCTCCAAGCCAAGTATCCACTCTCTCATGCCATAGCAAACACTATGCCCCTAATAGCATCATGGGTAGCTATCCTGTATCCTTCCAAAGGACATTGTGTCATATGGACCATTTGCTATATTTAGTGTGGAACCATACTCACAAGTGAGTAATGAAGATGCAAATTGATGGACCAAACTTAGGCAAAACTTCATCATTGTAGAGAAAGTAATTGGTGCAAGTCAAAATGCCTTAATGCACGGTTGAGGTAGAATCCAAGAGATTGCATCCTTGCCAGAGCAAGAGCAAAGATGTGCTTTAGTAGCCTAAGGAATGGACAAGTCAACTAAGAGAGAATGTAGCGTATGTTGACACTGTCGCTCCATCAAGGAAGATTGTAAACCTCTAGTCCAATCTAATGATAGTGAAGCAAAAGATGGAAGGTCCTCGCATGCCCGTGAGTATAGACTATCTCTTGTCTACTGCAATAACATCTAGAGAGAAAAGGATCACTCCTCCACCTCTATCACAAAAGTTTCCAAAACTAGCCTATCAACAACCACAAAACAAGAGGAAAGTAGGGGTGCCAAGAGAGCGCAACTACCCAAAAACACTATAGGTGTCGTCTTCTCCACAGATAGTAAGCTAACCCCTCCACACGAGATAAGTAGAGATGTTTGTCTATGTGCTAAATCCCTTGTCATACACTCAAATGTCCTTGGTTCAATAATATCAATAAAAACTCCCATAGTCCTCCTATCAAAGGCTCTCAAACGTGCTAAAAAAGTCAAGGAGGGAGGAACTATGTGGAGGAGGTAAGTCAGTCGGTGACCAATACTAGAGGAGAGTATACCAAATGCCACATGTGGATCTCTTGGTAACAAAAGGTCATTCACATGGAGAATATCCTCTACAAGAGCAACGTCTAAGAAGCTCATGACAAAATCCTCATATCGTACTAGCACTCCAAGAACATGTAGTCCATCTATAGATGTGATACAAGGAAGGAGGTACACATACCAAGCATGTCTAAATCAACAGCGTGCTAGGTATCAAAGGAGCTCTCTACTTGCAGTTGGGTGTGGTGATGGTGTTGGAACTGAATCAGATTTACATGTTTGCAACTCATATTTTGAAACTCTCTATGGATGTCTTGCTCGATGAAATGTGCATCTTCCATCACTGCAATCACATAGGCATGTCGGATGGCACTGAGCCTGTGAACTAGAACCACAGTTATGCGAATCGAGGTTATCCCGTTTATTACTATATCAACCTCTTGGGCTCGGCATTCATGCTCTGGTGGCCTCAACCGGCAGCAGGATCGCTCGGTTTTTAATTGCAGCTGGCAATAGCCACTCTCTAAAGCAACGAAAGGGAACTCGCATCCAACCAAAATCGCTCCAGAAGTTCCCAGTACGACGCAATACCATCCAGGTTCGTTTATAGGTAACATCGCCTGAGTTCAGGCTTTGAACTTGCCTACTCCGCTGGGGAGCAGACCTTTCATTGCTGTCCTTCAAGATTGATCCCTGCTCGTTGAAATATTTCTTCCTTTCAACCAAGGATGCTTCCCTCCAGTGCAAAGCACTTGCATTTTCCTTACCGTATAGTCCCCTTTCCCTTCTGCAAGTGACAAGCGGGAGGCTTGTGGTCAACGCGTGCTATCTGGCCTTTGAATCATTTTATTTGTAAAGCCGTGAGTTCCCGTGAGGTTGCCAGGAATTGCTTTGCTTCCATTCGGTTCCAAGTGTTCGAAATCTTGGACGCACCGGGTTTCTCCGAGAAAACATGGACATGATCTTTGTTCAGCGTTTGAAGTTAAGGTCTCTGAAGCAGCGGAAAGTAACCTACTTGGATTCTTGAGTATCGACATAAATACTTACTATTCCCTGCTCTTTGGCCATCGTTCTACAAACCTTAAATCTGCATACTCGTTTCT
Source organism: Lunularia cruciata (assembly GCA_948567375.1). Taxonomy (NCBI): domain Eukaryota; kingdom Viridiplantae; phylum Streptophyta; class Marchantiopsida; order Lunulariales; family Lunulariaceae; genus Lunularia; species Lunularia cruciata. The sequence continues at coordinate 17,978,801 of OX419761.1, read as the reverse complement.
CTTTACCTCAAATCCACCCTAAGGGATGATGTACTTCCTAACATACCCCCTTTGAAGAAACAAAGGCGACCGCGTAGGAAAAATGAAGGATGGGAAGACCCCATCAACCCGTACAAGGGAGAGACAAAAAAGGTAACATGGGGCTAAGCCCCAATAGAGTCTGTATGAGAAATCTGCCCTACCGCACCTAAGATATCCGAGCTATGCAAGTCGTACGGTCTACACACAACTGGAGCATCCGAAGAAACATCACCTAATGGGATTGCTCTCCTATGGATTGCACCAGCCACTGCCCTCTGTAGAGCAATGGATACACGCTGTCCTATGAATGAACAACCTGATACCGTCCTTATTTGTCCTCCGCCCACTACTTGCATTCCTGCTGTTTCAGCTCATGAATAGCTCGTCCGGAATTTAGCGAAGTTCAGGATTATTAGAAAATGTGTTAAAAAATTTACCAGAGTTCAGTAAAAAATTTTAAAATGTAGAAAATGGGAAGTTGCAATATTTTTTGTCCCAGTTCTTAATTACGGTGCGGATGGAGAGTAACTTGAGGTTTGCGTTGGTATTCTCATTGTCAATTCAGTTTAGAAGTTTCTTCCCTTCCTGAACTTCCCAATTCAGAGTAGACATGCGCGAGTACTTTCCACACGTAGAAATAGTCATCAAAACAAAAGTTTTGACCATTATATATTTTCCTCTATACTATTGCATAGACTCAAGAACTTTTCCTTTCAATTTTATTATAATTTTTCTTTACCTATAGTGGAATTGTACTTTGGGCCAGATCCATCGAAATGAGTCAAATCCCACACCACTAAGGTTGGTAGGAAAGTTTGTCCTTAATTGTGCATTATATATTTTGGAAAGCAACGAGTTGAATAAAACCTACAACGGTTAAGTCTAAATCTATGGGGCGAATGATAGTTTTGATTTAGTCCTTGGTACGTGTGATCGATTATACTCACGTTCACTTAATAATGCCTTATGATATTATTCAGTTTGTCGTTAATTGTGCATTGTATATTTTGTTTGAAAAGCAACGAGTTGAATAAAACCTACAACGACTAAGTCTAAGTCTATGGGACGGATAATAGTTTTGATTTAGTCCTTGGTACTTGTGATCAATTATACTCATTTTCACTTAAGAATACTTTATGATATTAGTAAGTTGACTAATTTGATTCATGTCGTTTTATTCCAGATTTATTTGATGTCCTAGCTTGCAATAAGTATTGAGGAGGATGTTTTTCATTACATTTGCAATTTTGACTTGTTTAATTTTGAAATTTTTTTCATTCCAAAAAATATAAAGTACACCTCCAATCTTGTTAAGTAGCCTAGATCATCGATTAGTTCCGAACAGCGAGTATATAGGTTGGCATTCAAAGTGCTATTTTCGTTCGGTCTTTGAGGTGAATAAAATTAAAGAGCAAAGCTCTTCGTGGGTTTGATTAAGTTTCTAAAGCACTTGTCATTTGTGTGTGTTGGTGAATCTTTCAGTCGTCAATAATTCCATGTGTATTTGATCGTGGAAGGTTGAGAGACTACGTAGAGACAATGCCTTGACGGGATTGTGATGGTGCTGTAGTATTGCGAGTAATCAAGATTTAATACTTAGAAATATGTCAGAGAGGTTTCTCGTAAAACTCCGGAGAGGAAACTTAGCACTTCGGTGGAAATTTGGTTTGCCGTGGAAGGTCTCCTTTGTGCCGTAATGAGCGCGTGTTCCTTTGGCGGGTTTGTAAGTAGGGAAGGTTTGAAGGGATTATCAGAACTTTGGAGTCTGTCTAGAACTTCGGGTCTATAAAACCAACACGCCGCAGTGGCCGAACTCTGGAATGGGCTTTGCAGAATTGCAGGTTTTGCAAAACTTCAAAATGGGTTTTCCATAACTTTGGAATGAGAAAGTTAGAACTTCGGCCTGCCAGAACTTTGTATTTGAACACCTACTTTCGGGCACTTCCTAGAACTCTGGTTTTAGACAGCTAAAAGTTTGGAACAAGATGGCTAAAATTTTGGATCTGGCCAAAACAACCTTTCAGTCCCAAAGGAGACTCTTTTAGTTTCAAAAACAATTAAAATTTTAAATCAAAAATCCTCATTTACTCACCAAATTCAAAAACACATAGTACTATATTTACACCCAATTCTACTTGTAGAGTTTGAGATCCACACCTATAGAATTTTATTGGAGGAGAGAATGTCGGAAGAAGAAAGCCAAAAACTTTGTCTACATAGACTGATAATCTTGGAGGATATGCATGATGTAGCAAATGAATGTACAAAGGAAAACCAACAAAGGAGGAAAGAGCATCACAACAAGAGAATACAGTAGGTACATGTAGGCATCTGTGATTTGCTCTACTATATGACAGTAGGCACAAATTGTTACTTGGAAAGCTACACCTATGTTGGATGGGATCTTATCATGTACAAACCATCTACTATAATGGGTCTCTACAGCTGACGGAGCTGGAAGGGAAACTATTCACATCCGAGTGAATGGTTGGCGAGTGTGTAAGTATCATGCGTATGATGAGTGTTTGTGGGTTGCTCACATTTGAAGTATGGGGGAGTATGTAGTAGCACACTTTGCTTTTTCAAAGGTAGATTTTCTTTTTCTTCCCTTTACTCAAAAATTTGATGAGCATTTGGAATCGATTAGGATCAATAGATTGGATTGGTTTTTTTTCACTTTGGACACAAGGAAATGGACCCCAAAAGCAAGGAACTACCCCAAGACCATTAGAGTGGAACTCGGTCAGCCATGTTGGCAATCACATAACCAAGGTACTGCCATGTAGTATAAAGAACTGATTCAATAACTACTGCCTTTTTGGCACTTTACACATGTGGAAACAATGATGGTTCACCATTAATGTCCTCCAAAATCCCAAACAGTTAATTACAAAGTATAAATACAATGCCTTGAAAGGAGGTGAGGTTCAATCATTTGAGTTTGTGCAAGTCTTGCAAATCAATGAGAGCAAGAACAATGGAAATTACAAGTTCAAACAACATCACCAACAATGGAAGCACATTTTCCAAGCATAAAATTGAGAGATTTTGTGAGCAAGTGATTGGGAAACCTAAGTGAAGAGTTGTGTGATACTAGGTAACACTATGTCACCTTAGAAGAAGAAGCCAAGTAAGAGGCATATTGTGGTCTCATAGAGTGGAGAAATAAGCACATTACTGTAAAAAATACATCTACACCAAGCACATGCAATTCTTGCTATGAATTTGAGATTTTACTTACCTTCCAATGATACAAGAGATTTGAAAGAGGAAGAATCCTAAATTCATGGAATTGAGATGTAATGTATTTGTTTGGACAAAGGCACACTAGCAAAAGGTCCTCAAGAATACAATCTCAACTCTTGGAGCAATGTACCTAGATCAAGAATGGCCCCAAGTGATAGAGGAGTTAACCAAGAAATCAAAGCTTTGTTCAAGCACAAGAAGATGGAAAATGGCAAAAAGGTAAATGGATACAACAATCCATTGAGACATATCATTATGACATTGATAATAAAAGTGTACAAGTCAACTAGTACTACATATGTCAACAATGGCTAGACCACATTCTTCCAACTACTGCACAAAGGTAAAACCATGGAATACGCAAAGATGTTCTACTTCCAAACCAATGAGTTGATAAAGCAATTGCATACAATTGGAGGAAGGTTTTTCCTCTCCCTATATTTTTATATAGGGATGAAGTTTCTTAGAAAAGAGGAGAAGAAGTTATTTCCATCACATCACTACATATTAAAGCATAATCAATCCTAGCAAAAACATGCAGCCAAGTTGCATAAGTACAAAAATGTGCTGCAAAACTATAAGAAGATAGGAAGTTAGGCCAAGACCCCACAAACTATTGGAGCAAGCTCAAGTAAGAGAAATAAAATTTCAGCTCCATAGATGACTACAAAGAGGCACAAGCCTAATCCCCAAGTAATTGACAATTTGTTGGGGGACAGTGGTTCTAGTTTAGATATGAACTTGGAATCAAAAGGTGATGATAGAAGTAACCAAGGCTTAGAGGTTACCCATGAGGTAAGACATTTGTAGGAGAAAGAGAGAGGAGGTGAACACTCCCTTGTATCAGAAAAATCAACCTAGATGCAAGCGTCATCCAAAATCAAATTATCATTAGACCATGAGGGTGGGAATGCAAACCAAGAAGGCAAGGTACAATCCGCCCAAGTAGCAAAAATAGAGACAAATCACCACAAATATACTTCTCCAAAGAAAGAGAAACCTCCAATAGAAGATGAGGAAGATGCCCAATTGCACAATTACAAAAAAATGTGGTCAAAACACCAAACCTCAAGATAGAAGTAGCAAATATCTTGATTAACGTAGCTAACTTGAGCCAACAAGTGACAATTTCATGCAAAGTGAGATTACTTGAAGATGATAGACATGCAACAACAAAGTCAGGAAGAGAAAGGTCAAATAAAAAGAAGAGGCCTACAAGTATAAAGAAGGATAAGCAACCAAGTAATGAAATATTCTTAACTATCATAGATTTGCTATCAATGCTAGAGGTTTTTACCAAAGCAAGGGTAGATGAGAGAGCATATCACAAGGCCTAAGTAGAGACATACTCTAGAGAGGTGATAGAGATGATGAGCATCCAAATGGTTCCCAAGGTAAAAAAAGCCATTCATAAAGAGAAGGAGGGCATGTCAACCAAGAGGAGTGAAACCACTCAAGACCACCTCCAAAAAGATACATGGAGCCAACAAGATATCCCCTCATATCACTATGGATCTTTTATGTATTGGCACTTGCATTAAAGGCATTGGAAGATTTAATCCACATTTACCAAGAAATACTTACAAGAGGTTGGTAGAGTGTCTACACTATAGTACCTCGCAAACTATATGGGAGAAGTTGGGGATCAAGAAGGAGTTAGCATGAGCATAGGACAACATCACAAAGCTCAAAGACCAACTCTGTACTATCAAAGGAACACATCACAATCAAGAGCAACACCTAAACCAAGAGGAACACATGATGGTCCCACGAGAGCTCACTTTGCTCAAGGAGCAGCTTGCAACCACAAAGGAGAAATGTCATGAACAAGAACAAGTCTTGAAAAATGAGACAAAGATGTGGTAGTATTGAGGGAGAAATTGAATGTTTCCCTTGAGCAGAAAATCCACAAAATGGAAGAGCAACTTGCTCTTTATTGGAAGAGGCCAATGCAATTTCTCATCAAGCATAAGAAGGAAATGGAAGAAGGATGATAATGAATGCTAGGAGAAGCAGAATGTAGAGGTATGGCAAACAAAAGCCAAATTCAGAATTCTAAAGATGGTGGCCAAACAGCAAATGTAGGAGTTCTCAGACTACAAAAAATGAACATGCCAAACAAATAGGTGCCTGTGATAAAGAAGTGTCATCACTAAAGTGGGAATAAGGAGATGTTAGTGCCTAAAGTGCCAAAGTCTTGCATAGTACTTATAAGGAGAAGACCAAGATGCACAATTGAAGAATTACCTACAATGGTCAATGAGTAGGAGGAGAAAGAGTAGTTCCTTTGTGTGTAGTTAAGGCAAGAAGCAAAGATGAAGATGTTTTCTCCTTGATGGGTCCTCATTAGTATGGAGTATATTTTTAATTAAATGAAGGGACAAGTGGAGACATTGGTCGTGATCTATGCTCATCAATGAAGCTAAGGGAGTTAAAGTCAACAACCCATGCATTGGAGGCAAAATTTTATTCCAATGATCAATTAGTCAAGTAGGTTGATCACTTGAAGAAGTGAACCAAAATCAAGTTTCAAGATGTCTTGGCTAGCATTCAAAAGGAATGCAACACTCAGATCAATAAGCTAATTTGGATATGCAAAGGCAAGGGCAATTAAACATAGTAATGGTTGGTGTATATGTTTGTATGTATATGTTTGTATGTATATGTGGGAGACTGTAATACTCCGAGGACAAGAGAAGAGAGAAAACACAGATTGCACACTCAAAGATTCAATGCCCCAAGGGAGCACCTTCTCTTTATTATATAGGCAAAGAGGATCTCCTCCAAGGAAGCTCCACCATAGGATTAGGGACACAGATAGGTGACATGTCAGCAAGCTCCACCCTTGGATTACTTACTTGGATGGGTGACCTGTCTGGTCTAGGTCCTATCTGGTTGGTCAAACGAGCTTTGACCGGAGGGAATCTTTTAGGGAATCTTCTTGTAGGAATCTCAGAATCACATGAGTAAGGTATTGTTGGAAAGCTCTCAACGAGACAAACCAAGGGGAGGGAAGGCCAGTCTTTCCTCCATTGGGGGAGAAATCTACACATTTTCGAGGCCTAATTCATCCGTTTAGGCCTCCGAAATTGCCTTCAAAGATTTCAGGCATATTTCGGTTCCTACTCTATTAGTAGAAGTCCTCTTTTGGTGATACCTCTTTCTGATCTATTTAGTCCATCATGTGTAACATCCTTCCAGATGTTACCAAACCAATTCTCACCTTTAAATCATATGTCTAGCTATTGGTTCTAAGGTTCTCAAGTCTATTTTGGTTTCTGCCCTATTAGTAGAAGTACTCTTTTGGTGATACTTCTATCTGATCTATTTTGACCATCATGTATAACATCATTCTTGATGTTACCAAACAAAATTTCACATCTAGATCATATGGCTAACCCTTGGTATTACAGAGACCATTGGAGTCAAGCATCATTATGATGGGAGACCATCAAAGTTGTACTATCATCAAAGGAATAGCACCTTTGTACTTGATCATTTGTATAACTCTTGGTGTGGTAACTAAAGCTTGTGTAAAAAAGGAAAAATTTTTAGTGCAACATCATGAGGACCAATTTCTTGATTTGTATTTGAATTAACATCAAGCAAAGTGTATAATAGAAGTGTCATCTTTATACACTTCTATTAAGGCTAATACAAATTCTTGTACTATCATGTATAGTCTCTCTAGAGGTAGTACCAAATAGGTCATAATCAAATGCACATCTTGAGAATGATTCCTCTACCACCACCCATGTAGAGAGGCTCATGTTTTTCTCTTTGGAGTTCTATGGATGTGGTACTATACTCTCATCCTCCCATGAGGTTTCAAGTTCTAGCTCTTCAACAAAGATTTCAAGGAAGAGGTTTATAGGCATTGATGGTGACAACCCTTTCCTCTATTCCCAAGGGCAAAGAAAGAGTTAGTCCAAGAGCATTGTCACTACCACCCTCTTTTGAAGCCTCCTTGTCTCCGTCCTCTACACCTTATTTTTGGCTGGTGGTGTTATGCAATGGAGATATTGTGAAGTTTGGGGAGTCAAAAATAAGTTTTGAGTAATAATTTTGAGTCCCACTTCCCTTTTATAGTTTCCTTTGTTGCCAAATAGAAAGCTTTGTATCCTACTTTATTTCTCTCTCAAATTGAGATACTTCTACTTGAGCATTTTATTCTTGTGCGGAGTGCAATATAGCTTGTGTTCTTGGTTGAATCTAGTTGCTCTCTACTCTCATGATGTCCAAATATATTTAGGTACTAAATTCCCTAATGGCATTCATCACCTTGTATGTCTTTGCTCCTAGCCACTACAAGGAATGTATGCTCAATAGTTGCGCCAAAAAGCATGTGACAACCTTGTGTAGACGTACTAATAGTATAAGTTATAAGAATAAGTTCTTCCCTCAAGGATACAGATTGGTAATGACCAGAATCAAAGAGAAAGTGTCACAATGTCACAATTTGTTTATTGCAATGTATTTAACCTCTTGAGCAATAACCACTCTCAAAAGAAGGTAATGTCTCCTATTATGGCACACTGCAAAAAACGGAAATTAAAATCACTCTCATGAAAGGTCTATTCCAAATGGCACTCCCAAAGGTGATGGTTTAGTCTACACTAAAGGTCAACCAACCCTGAGGGTCTTTACCTTGCAATTACCTATGCTCTACATACTAAAACTCTTGTGATAAAGTTCTACCCTTCCCTAAAGGTGTCACCTTTAACAACATGGCAAGTTTGTGACATGCTAGATTTTTTGTTTTATGTGGTACTTCAGGATACTCCTAGTTTTTTATGACCTTTCAACATGCCGCCCATAGCCTTTGGAACCAACATCTCCAAGGATCCAACACCTCCATCAAGCACAATTGTACTTCTACACTCTAGCACATGTGCTCCTACTTTGAGCTTTGACCACTGCTGATCAAGCAACCATGAAACATACATAGCATCCCCAAACATCCACTTTAGATGATAGAACTAATTCATGCACACAAAGACACACAGACCAAGCATTCATGAAATTGGATAAAAAGATGGAATTTTGAACCTATATTACTTTGAGGTGAGTCCCCTTATACTCTATGCTAACAATGATGGGGTGAACCCAACAACCATATGTACCAAAATCCCTTGATTAACTCTACTCCTATCAATATTATCTCTACGTAATTTCTTGCTCTTCCCCATTAAACATTGTGATAGCATGGCCTACATGGCAGCGCTCCTACTATATACTTTGCTTGTAATTTTGCTCCAACTCATAGTTTGGGAGAATGGTCCCAATGACTTATCTCCTCCAAAGATGTATTTGCTATACATTAGTATTACCATACAAAAGGCCTACAAAATTGACCAACACAAAGGTGTTGTAGACATTATCTTTATACATATATATAATATACAACATTGCTTAATGTGTTGAGCTACCCTTTTCCTTTACATATTTGGATTGGCTTTCTATTTAATTGATGGTATCCATGACTTCCTTATGCATGGCAACTAGCACATATTGTAATTTGGTTCACCACTCTAGATGTGGATAATTGGGAAAGCATACTCTTGTAAAAACAAAGCCCATCATGCAAGTTTCACTAAAAGCTTGTCAGACTCCATTAACCACTTTAGTGGTTGATGATGATTAGTGGTTGATGATCAAGGATGAGAATGAAAGGGTTCCCAAACACATACTATAATAAATTTTCTATTGCCCATTATTGCCAAGCACTCCCCTATATATGAATTATACGTGGCCTCCGTAGAATTGTTAGAGCAACAAGCATAGGCCATCATAAACTCCTTCCCCTCATCATCTAGTTGGATGAGCACTACTCCAAGTTCCAATGTACTTCAATTGGTATGAACCTAGAACAAATGTCTTTTGATTGGTCTCCTAAAGATAGGAGAGGATATCAACTTTTCCTTGAGCTCCACAAAAGCTCTCTCTTGTTCATCTTCCCAACACCACTCTTGTGTAAGCTTTATTAGTTTCATCAAGGCCTTAGCAATTGCACTAAATCCTCTCACATATCAATGATAAAAGTTTTGTGATCCAAGGAATTCTTGCATCCTACTCACATCTATAGGTTGAAGAATACAAACAATAGACTCCACTTTGGTCTTTGAACACATAGCCCACCAAGGTAGATACTCAAATACTCAAACTGCTATTGGAAAATTTTCACTTCCCAAGATGTAGTTTGAGTCCATGAGGTCTCAATCTCTGAAACACCTGCAATAAATATCTCTCTTGCTAATCCATGATAGAGCTATAGACCAGAATGTACTCAACATAGCACCAAGCAAAATCTAATCTTATTAGGATCCAGTCTATGACTCTTTAGAACTTGGCAAGAGCATTCTTTAACCCAATGGTAAGAACCACCATTGATGCAATACATCCTTGCCATGAGGATCAATAGCCCAAAATATTATCTTGGACTTCTTGTCCTCCTTGATTTACAATAGATGATATCTTGCGTGAAAATCCAAAGTAATAAAAACCTTTGCATGCCCAATTGCATCAAATATCTCCTCTAGTGTATGAAAAGCATACCAATTAGCCATAGTCTATCAATTGATAGAATGTTGTCCTGGAGTTTAATTTCCAACTATCATAAAAACAAAATCCTTGTTGAATAGACATCAAGTCTATATGGCTATAATTTCTAGTTTCATCCAATCATTTCCCAATTTTTTATTCATTCCAAACATAATGCTTGAAATGTATTGGAGCACCCAATAGTCCAAGAAATTTATTAAACTCAAGATATTTACTTCAAAATTGTTCAAAGTACAATTTTCTTCACAACTATATGAAATATAATGCCTCTTCTCCCACTTCTAATTGATCTTGAAGAAACTGCCAAGATTATCAAGAACTATTACCATGCTTTCCTTATATCAATTCCACTCAAAGGAATTAGCTATAATATGCTCCTCAAAGCCCTTCCTTTGTGCACTATCAATCAACTAGACCTCCTCAAATTCTCTTTTTCTGCCCTTGATATGTTGATCAAGAACCCTTTCTATCAAAACTCCCTCTCTCATATTATCTTGTCCAATCAATTTAGAACTTCTTGCCCCTCAAACCATCTTCCTTGAATCTTGAAATCCTTTTCTCAATCATTCCTCATTCAATTGATTAAGAAATCTTGAACATTCAAACCCTTTTCCCTCAATCCTTATCAATCTATTAGTCCAATACTCTTGAACCCTTCTTTGCTTGCTAACTTCCCAAGTTTCCTTTCCTTTGGTTTCTTGTGATAATCCTCCCTAATAATCCTCCATAATCCCCCTCAAAAACCTTCCACAAGAACTCCAAGTCTATGATAAAGAACTGCCTAAAACCACCACAAGTAAACATTTGCATGTCTACTTGTGGTGGTTGACAACAACTCAACATGTTGGAAGTCCAATTGTTGTTCAGTGACATGTTAAAGGTGCCAAGCCACATGTGTCAACCCAAAATACAAGTGTCTTCAGATTGTTCTGACTTTTGCTACATAGCTCCAAATGCTACACATTTAGTCTCTATAAAAAGCACTTGAGAAGACACTTCCAACTAAATCAAGCATGCCTCATTTGGACAATTAACCACAAAGATGTTAACCATGAAGTGTTTGCTCCACTCCAAGGGTTGGTTCCACTTGGATGGTCCCCCCACTCCAATGGTTATGATGTCATGGTGAAGTCTTACTCCAATTGTCACTTTTAGGTAGCCATAACTTTTGCTACCAAGCTCCAGTTACCATGATTTTGGTCTTTATGGAAATCCCTTAAGAAGACACTTCTGATGAGATTAATCATGCCTCATTATTTAGACCATGGAGGTATTGGCCCAAACTGTTTGCTCTACTTTGATGGTCATCTTGACTCAAATAGTTGCCTACCTCCAATGGTTGGGATGTCATGATATCATGGTGAAATCCCACTCTAATGGTCACCCTAACTCTGATGATCATTCCACTCCAATGGTCACTTTGATTTCAATGGCAGTGGTGTCATGGTGCCATCTCCAAATCTGACTCCGATGGTCATCCTAACTCTAATGCATCACCAATGCATTTCAAATAGAAGCTTATAGAAACCATAGAGAAACTTGATCAATTATTTTTAAAATGAGTAAGTAGTCTACTTCATGATAACTTTAATCTCTAAACATCCACCTATACATGAAGTTACTATGCATGTCCTTCTTTGCTAGCATCACTTTGGCTAAAGCATACTCTCCATGTGAGATCTCCACCAAACTATCCTTAACAAGATCTCAACTCTTGCTCTAGATCAAAGCACTCTCCATGATGCTATATTTATAGGGACATTGAAAGACTAATGTATCACAAGTCAGCTCAATCCAAATACCATACCCCTTCAAAGCATCCCAAATCCTTCATACAAAAGGCAAAACCACTTGTGTAGCTACCCTAGAACCTCCAATTTTGGCTTCCAAGTATCCTTTGTAATTGATGTAGAGGTGGAAGACATATTGATTTATTTTTACACTAGGACCTTGGGAGCAATAATGTCCTACCTCCAATTGCTAGAGTCCACAACCTCACATCAAAAGACTCCATTGGCTCTAGCTGCAAGGTACACATGTCCTCTAGTTGCATCTCAAGTAGCCCAAGGGTATATCTCAAATAAACTATGCTCAAATAGATATACTCCAAGTAGACTACTCTCACTAGTAGTCATTTGCTATGTACCGAGAATATCATGCTCACTTGGTCTATCATCCTCAACATGTGCTTGAATTGTCTCAATGGGCGCAGAGTTCACAAGTGTCCAACAAGTGATGCTTGTCAAGCACATCTTATGCTACCTACCTAACCAATCCAATGTTCACAATCTAGGTCAAATAGTTTAGGTCTATAGCTTGACTTAATACTTGATATTATGATACCTTTGACAGAGTTGTAATATTTATTGGTAGGGAAACTAGAGTTTATAATCTCAACCCATTTCCTTTAATTCAATGACAAGGATATTATTTGTTGATATTAAGTAGCATATATATAACCACTAAAAAATTTTCTGACCAATTTTCTTAATTATTTATCCAGTAGAATTAATCTTTCCAAAATATAAAATTTTGATTAAGTTTAAAGTTTTGTATTGTGTCCGGAAGTGAAATAGTGAAGCTATTGATTTTACTATCTATATACAAAATTTCACCTAGAAATTGATTCTTATTAGTCCTTGTTCAATGGCATCAGATTCTTATATGATAATAAATTATTTGTTAATAAATATTTATTATGAATTTTTTATATAATATATTTTTTTATACAAACACAAACTGGTAAGAAATATAAGATGTATATTGAGATTCTAAATATGATTAATAAACTAATCTAGAATATTCTTGATAATAGATAGAGAATAATTAAATTGTAAAATAAACTAAATTTTAATTAATTAATTTTTTCATATTCAAAATTGATTATATAATATAACCAATTTTAGCACCTTAGATGATCAAAGGACGTATGGTTTTCTTTTCTTTGCCCAAGGTCTCTTCACTTTATTATCAATAGCTAGATGGCCAAGAGAAAGTATAGAAAAGCGGAAATCCAAAAGAAGAAATTTTCAATTGAAATGAAATTATAATTAAGCATCGATATAATATGGACTCGATAAGAATAACCAAGTGGAACCAAGATCAAAAGGAATACCCAGTTGGAAATAACCAAGATATAGTCATATAGGGTTTATCATATATAAAAAGAGCATAGTTCAAAAGTAAGTCTCACATGAATCGACAGTAACAATGTTTTATACTTTTCATATGATAATAAAAGATAAGAATAAATTCTATTTTCTTTTATTTTCCTTTAACCAACAGTAAATGATATTTATATTACTCTTCGCTTACCACTCTGTGTCAGATTTGAATGTCTTTTCAGTTATTTGATTTTATGCTCAACTTTAAGAAAATGACGTTTATTGTGTATATGCCTACCGTCACAACATATTTGGTCATATCCTCTCCTGCTAACCAAAACTAGATACATTATGAGAATTTTAAGTTTCCGTTAAACCAAACTTGGATTGTTGCTCTTGTCGTGCTCAAGAAATCACTCAAATATTACAAAACTATTCAAGGATTAAAACCCATATATTTTTTCGTGAGAGACGAGTCCAGAATTCCGCCCACCTGGTCCTAAAAGTGAAAGAGATGAAGCACTTCGTTTCATGTTTAAAAGTGTGGATTCTGAAATGGAAGAGATGTCGATCTTGCAGAGCTGTGTCTCTAAAATTCAATGTCATATCACCTTTTCCCATTTTCTTGTACTTCTCAAATCCAATTTTGTTCTTTCCTTCGCTTAATACATTCACTTGCATATTGCAGCATGTGGTTATCTGTCTCAAAACCAGAACACAATCAAGCTTGTGGCGATTGTGAGAGTCTGCCTTGACAATAGACCAAATCCAGAAAGCCATATAATGGCTACAAGATATACATTAGTAGATTTTTTACTTCTCGCGTCTTCTTGCACGGTGTTACTTTTGGAATACCTAGTTATAGATCCCCAGACATACATCAGATCTTGCTGCCTTCACACCCTGCTTAGGATATTTAGTGGGTAACATGTCCACATCAAACAAAGGATCTTGAAACCTCGTAAGAAGTGATGCGGCTGATGACTATTTCACAGCGTGTATTCTTAACTCCGTAGATAGTGCTCGCCATTGCTAAAAGCTCCAAGGATTCCGTGTATTGACATTCTCTTCTGCTCCCAAAAAAACCTCCAAATAGCTTTGCTGAAACCGGTCACAAGGATGACCTAAAACAATTTGGAAATTTGCTACTCCAAGACGAGAAACGACTTAAACAACTTTCTCGATCTTGAATTATCGTACAGTTGTGAGCACCTACTCCGACTTGAAGGTGTGTATGCACGATAGTTAAAAGTTCCGCTTGATGCTAAACTATCATCAACAGATCACTTATACATTGCACAACTTTAACGCGAATTGCCTACTCCGAGGTAACAGTAGTCGGATAGATGTAGAGCTAGTCCGGTCCTGTACAGTCGATGAATTTTGAAACACAAAACGTGATCTATTTCCTTCCACCAGTAGTAACACGAGGCTTCGTTTTCACTTCGGAGTCCTGCATATCACAGGTCCATCATCGTCGTGTCAAAAGAGATGGAAGAAATTAGACTAACAATGTTTCGCAAAAGTGGCATGGACCGATGACGAAGCATCAAGCGGTGACACGCACCTGAGTAGGATGGAGGAGAATGTTATTTCGAGCCTGTGACGGGTTGTGGTTCTCGGCACCCTTGCTCCAATCGTAGCTTACCTGAGAATTTAGGGGAGTATTAGCTTCAAAACGACTGGAATCGTCTTGAAATATTGACAAAGGCTACGTCACCCAAATACGACCACAGAATGTGGATTGGCGCAGGAGAAGACAAAGTTTGACAGCAAAGTTACGATTGATGGATCGCTGTTTGTAGGCCAAAACAAGAAAGACTGAGAGATGAAGGGTGAAAGTCAGAGAACCAACAAACTGAGAATACTTTCAGTCCAATTGCATAATACACTTTTTAAGACGTCGTTATTAAACTAGTTCTTGTTTGCGCCTAATGTCAGGCCTGTCCTCTCAAAATAGGCGGTTAGACCACTTAATCACTTAAACGACGGCCTTCAAAGAAAAGTTATTATGCGGAACATTGGTGGCTCAGTGCCTACATACCGCATATGCGAATATAGTCCCATCACTGTTGAAAGTGCTGCAGGGAATAGGTTGATTACATCTTTGAAGAGCCTGCAAATTAACAGGCCACCTATTCATGATTGTAGCTTGAAAAAACTTAAATGATGAGCAAAGAGAAAACAAGTGAAGAAAATACAGACGAAGTTGGAGGAGTTAAGGATTTAAACCTTCAGTCTTTGTTTACTGTCCTTGTCCCAAAAATTATAAGCTCCATCTGAACCAGACGTGGCAAAGGTTGCATGCACCTGCGAAGAAGTTAAGTAGTATGGCATAATCAGCACCTATGTTATTGGGCAAATGCTCGACAAAGCAGTTGCTACTTCCACAAAATTGCCACCAGTCCAGCTCTACGAGGAAACTTACAGGGTGAAAGTTGATAGCGTTCACAGCATATATGTCATTATTATCTCGGTGGCATTTAAAGGTGAAGTTCTTCCCATGCTGTGCTTCATCAATGTGTTGAACGGCTACTCGACCTTCGATAGAACCCACCTGGCAAAGACCCCACCATTATTGGCGCCGGAATCAGTTAAATCTCTGATATTTTGAACTATGCACAACGTGACATAGGGGATCAGACAGGTGGATCCGTAACTAAGGGTAATGACGAGCAACTACATGCCTTCCCAAAGCGCAACCCTCAAATCCCCCTCAGTTCTTCTAGGAACTCACCAGGAAACCTTGTTTGTCAGGAAATGTCGCGATGCAGCGAGTTTGATACTTTAAAGGCGACGGAAGTCGCTTATACTCAGTCTGCCATTCAGATAGTACATATCTAGTTACCTCCTTAGTATCCATATTATACCGGGACCGAAAGCCACGGAAGAGACTAACATATTTCAAAATATATACTTCACCTATCATAATATTTCTACCATAACCCTGAGTGCACTATAGGTAACAAACCAAATTGGGATCATAAGAATCCCTGATGTAAAGTACAAACTTCCTGATCATTCGGAACCCAGGAGAAGAAACGAACGCACGGGAAATGAGATACTGCCAAGTTGGGTATTCTAGTCCAAACCTGTGGGCTTTGAAGGTTAAACACTGATATATTACGATCTGCAGTAGCCACGACCATGAGAGGATGCCGCACACTCATAGCGTAAACGCGTTCAGAGAGCTGCTGTGTATGCGCTGGGTTCTGCTGCCGTAAGTCCCAATATCTGAAAGAGAGAATCAATAACACCGGTTCATCCTTGGCCAGAAAACAATTCACAACCTAAACATCCCCACCTATGTCCATCAATATCACTGAAGCTTTGAAGTTTAACATCCGTCCGCCACTACGTATCAGTTATTTGAGGAAAATTCCATCTATATTTAAGATATCTATAGAACGGTGTGACGGCCAAAGCTATGCTAATTTAGATTACCATGTATAAATCTCGAATTCTATACTCGAACTACGAGCAAGTTCAACTGTACAAAGGTAAGTAAATGTCCAGAACCTCTACATAGAGGAGTAATGAAAGTATAAAAGTGCATTACTGCGAAAGCCACGGGCATAAGGGCAAAATAGAAAGGTCATGATGAGCATACTTCAAAGTTTTGTCCCAACTCCCGGTCACAAGTAGGCTCATCTCAGGAATCCAGGCTATTTCCCTGATAGGAGCATCATGAACCCCAACCGTCGTCGGAGCTCCCCCAGTAAGCAGGGGCCACATCTTTGCTTGCTTGTCACATCCGGCGGAGAAAACAGTAGTTCCATCGTCCTTCCAGGCTGAGCAAAGCACCTGCGCGGAGATGACCATCGATCATGAGCACAACCGATGACAGCTGTACAGATATTGCGTTGTGTACAGATATTACGTTGTTTAACGTGCTGCTTGGCTCCTGTTTACTTGCTTTCGTGATCAAACTCTCTGAGACTTCAGACGTGACGATGCTAAAGAAGTCTCCATGACAGAGGACCTGCTACTATTGTTCTCCATACGATAGTTAGTAGCAGCAAATTTTAGAAACTCGTTAAAGAGTAAATGTCTAAGATGAATGGCTCGTTCAATGATGTCTCAACATCAACTTATTATCCCCTGGCTGTGCTACAATTACCACTTTAGACTCTAGGATAGACGATCAGATCAAGCAAGAACTAGGGTCCTCAGCCTGGACGGTGCCTTCAGTCTGTGATTCAACAATAAACTTACAGGTTGGTCGTGTGACATCGCTGCCTTGGGTATACTCCCTCCGGTCGGCTGTATTTCCCAGCATCGCACCTGGATAACAGCAGAGCCCGAGAGCAGATTAACTTGCAGCACATGACCATCCATCAAAAAGATCGAAGTTATATATAAGACAAACACGTAAGACATGTGCTCTATCGTTGTCTAGGCAATGAAACGATCACCCACGCTAGTCCACTATTCTGGCAGACGAAATTGCACAATAAGGGCATAGAATCTAGGTCCTCCACTGTAAGGATCTACAAGAGATCAAGTAAATGCTTAGTTCCTGCTTGACGGAAAAAGAAGAAACAAACACGAGGAACAACAGTCAAGTATATAAATTTGCGCACGTCTCATACCTGATTGTCCCAAGATGTCGCCACTAGATAATTCGCTTTGGAACTGAAAGTTAAACTAGATATACCATCTGTAGGTGGCGACTGGACCTGCAGCTCAACAACTACTATTGTCATAAGAATCTCAAGCTTCGTTCAGTTATAAGCTAAAGTGAGAGTTCAGTCACTACTTCATTTGCTTATGATCAGACATCTGCTCTCTTTGCCCGAGTAGCAGATGTCTGATCGTTGACATCTCACATTGACTCACAATTTACTCCAGAGACTCGCTCAAATGCGAGCTTCGCCACAAAATGCACAAAGTGGAGCAGCAGTCGTGATCACAGCAGAACCAAAATTCAAAATCGTTTACTCTTAGAATAGAAAAATCTCTAGCATACCTCGAACGATTTGTTAGGGTTGTGCGGCGCAGTGGCCGTGATGGTGCCAAAAGTCGACATGCTTCAAGGCGCAATCGACTTTAAATCACAGCAGGTCTTTCTCGAGACAACACAAAACGGACGTATCCAACAAACGATACGGTCCGCCTCAATTTCACGCTTGCGCTTAATTGCTCCCGCTCTGGTCCACTTACCGCATTGTAGATTCTTAGAAACTAAACACCTGATGAACCTGTTTCTTCTCCCGCTCCCAGGAAAAACCTCAAGACTTCCGGCACTTGCATTCGGATCTTCATGATTTTAATAAACCTGGATTATAACGTGAATCATCACCACCTACGATCAATTGCGAGACAGGATTACGAGAAGAAGAAAAAAAAGGCAACTTCTCGTGCAAATTAGGAGCTCGGTAAGAGCTCGAGCGACAGATCCTTGCTCACGAGGTTCCTTTGGGTTCAGGGTTTCGTAAGAGGACATTCTAAATTGTACTGCGCAGTCGACGGGAGGACTGCAGTTAACTGTTGCAAGCTTAATTACGGGTTCCGCCTGTGGACAAAATAGTGCAACAATCAATCTTCACCAATATATCTTTATTTGACTTAAGGTTTTGCTATATAGACTAGCTTCCTTTCCTTCTTGGGTTTGTCTTAGTTACATTTCTTGGTGAGTTGAGTTTTGCAAATACCATTCTATAGATGCAACCTGGTGAAAGTGAGAGTTTTTACTCCACTCACTTGATCCAGCAAATCATCCCTTTGGAATAAGAGATAAATTTTTCATAGCTTATATATTTAATCCGTAATCATCGATACATATTTAATCAAGTACCACCATCTTTGAGAAACATAATAGTCCTCAAGTAAGGTATTATGCTTGATATAATCTTTCTTCATAAGCTCTATTTAATTTTCTCAAATTTCGTTTGATTCAGTTCCTTTGCCATATCGATGCAAGTGATAAATAGATATATTATTAAAGATAAAACTTAGAACTGTTTTTCAATCATGAATGAATTTGAACTTTCTGCTTTTATCCATATTCAATCAACTATTATTCTTGGCGTGATTTAAACATCAATATTACATCGTTTTCTTCGTAGTGTACTCACCATTAGTTAAATTTCTGTACTTGGCCTTCTACATCAAGTATGTCATGTCTTTACCAAATTTGCATATCTTAAATGCAAAATTTTTGCTTGAATAATTATTTGATTTATTTTTCAGTTGGTAACATTCCAGCCAAGGTGTCCTAAAATAATTGTATAATGGAAAAGAAAAACTATGAATTTCATTAACTCCAAATACTCTTGTCTAATCTTGAGAATAATTTAATTAAGAGTCTAAAAAGAAGATTTTTTCTTTCCAAGATAAATAAAAGGAAGTTTTTTTCTCCCAACTTTTACTATTGCCTCCCCACACCAAGGGGAAGAAGAGGTATATGGCGCACATCACCTTTGCTAGATAAGAAGAAAAGGGCAATCGCATAGAAAACAAGAAATATGGAAAGACCCCATTAAGCACAAGGATTCCTAATATGAAGGACAATTGCAAAAACAATGGGTTGCAATAACAATTGCTTAAATACAATTCCCTTATGTTGTATATAAGTTATAATCTTTAGAAAGAATTGACTTGATATTTTATTTTTTGATTTAAAAATATTTTTGAATATGATAATAAGTAAATAAGACTCCTTTTTATCAAATGTTGTAATATTCAAGTAAATTTTTTATAAATAAAATAGATAATATTAAATTTATTCAGTATAATTTCATTATTTTATCCATCTTCATGTCATTTTCTACATTTAATATGATGGTAAATATTACTCTAAAGATGTCACAAGAACATAACATTTTATTCTTATCAAACTCTAATGAATTATTGACAGAGAATTTTAGCATGATATAGAGCAAGTTCTAAACTATGTGATATCCAAGTTTAAAATATTGACTTTATTATTAGGGAAATTGATATAAATGCCCTTGTAAAGTACAAAAGTATCCCTAACAAATCTTTAATTGCAAAAATGCCCTAGGTTGGTTGGGGTGGAGGTGGGGGCGAGGCAGTTCTGCGGCTGGAGAGGATTTGTCGGTTTCAACAAGAAAGAAAACACATTTTGAGTCCCATTCTCCACTTCAAACTATCTTCTCAAATCTAGTCTCGAGTCGAAGCTCTCATAAACGCCATATCCTCCACTCTAGGTTCCCACAAGTGAACAATGCACAACTGTTTGCTTAATCAACCTTTAAATCCAAAAATCCTCTCTAGTTGGATCACCCGCAAAACCGCCGAACCTCCTCCTGGCAGCAGCCCCCATCAGCCAAAAGGGTATTTTTGCAACTAAAATGTTATTCAGTGTATTTTTGTAATATACCAACTTGTCAAGGGCATTTGTAAAAATTTCCATTGTCATTATTTACAAGTATATTGCATGTTCTCCGGACACCATGAGAGTAACACTTCTCTATTTGTTGGACAACAAAATCTAATCATCCTTAAGACCATAAAATGACACCACTAAGGACCATATTGGAATCAGAGTCTATTATATTTTATAATATATTAGAAATAAATTTCAAGTAAATAATGAAAATGATCAATATAATGATTTATATTTAATTATATTAATATATTAAATTATCCTTTTTTCTCCAAAATAAAGAACAACTTTGACTAAATATTTGAACAATATCAAAATACATTAAACAAGTTGAAGAAATACTCTTATTTTGATCCAGTGCTTATCACAAGGTATACTTTATTGGTTTTCCTTCTCCTTTAATTTCAAAGTAGCCTCCATTCTCCTTTAGTTTCTAAAATATACTTCAAGCAACCAAGTTTATTTTAAGTACAAGCCTTTCCTTCTTGGTGCATAATGAAAGAAGTTTTACTTTGCTTGGAATGAGCTAAAACATCCCAAATTTTCAAAGCTTCACCATTTGAAGAAAGACAAAAATCTAGATACAAGTATTTTTTTTCTCATATAGTATTATGGTGACACATCTTTGCCTTATAAGAGAGAAATTTTCATTTGAATTCAAATTTCATAAGGAAAACATGAGGTAGTGTGCTAGTTAGGTCACAAAAACAAGGACATGATTGCAAGTTCTTAAGTGAGTTTGTAACACGGCCGGGAGGCAAAATGACACATAAGAATACTCCGTCCACACACCATGAAAATCCTTGTGCTTGTAAAATTTTGGAGTAATGCAGATCTTAAGTTTTTGCATTGTGACCATGGTCACCTTGTGGAAGTGAGTAAAGGTCATCACTATGAAGCCCATGACCGTCATAACTACAAATCCAATTATGGGTAAGAATGATCCAATGATCTCAACAATATTTCAAATACAAATGACCACTATTCCAAGTTTGCACAGTCAAGGATTGCAAGAGCTATTACAACTTTGTGCATCCAAGGGGTATGATAATTGCCACATGTTTGTGTGGCCAAGCATTCAAATGGCATGACTATACCACCAAAGAACAAAAAATTGGAGGATTTGCATTGGCCAAGATGCATGCATGCCAAACGTGTGACCCTTCACCAATTGCTACGACTGTCAAATGTAAAAATGGTTTTCCTTGATTATAAAATGGATACTCTTGCTATGGGGTAGAACTTTTTGCAAATCACTTTTTGAAATCACCTTTTTCACTAACATTGTGTCCTTGTAAGAGCTCATTTTGGCAGTTTTGTAACCTTGACACCTCAAGAGTCTTAGTGAAAGAGCATTTTGGGTAGCATAGTTCCCCTTGTTAATAACTCTATAAACAAGTATAATGATTGCTTTAGAGGTGAGAAACAAGAGGAGCGACTTTGACATTCTCATAAGAAACCTAGAGATATCAAAGTGGGGTCTTCACCTCCACACAAAGCACATATGAAGTAAAAAACTAGATGTCTTGTTATGGAATTGGAACCTATTAGATGCCGCCATGTTAGAAGAGGTTTGAGAAAATATTGACCCTAGTCTGAGGATCTTGAGAGGAAGTCCTATCTTTTGGATAAAGATCATTGGAAATAGGTTCTTGGACCTAAAACCTCAACATGTGGCCAAATTTTTATAAATACCCCACACAATCATCCAAGTAAAAAAAATCAAAGCCAAGATAGACAACACGTTTGACAAGGAGAAATGATGACTAATGACTTCCTCAAAGATCCTATCCAAAGAGTGGTCATTAAAACTATCATGAAACTCTTCAAGTCAAAACAAACTAGCTATGTAAATCTAAACAAGACTATTTTCTTCCAATTTCTTCATGAGCTCAAACCAATGAGTTGGGTATGATGTTCTATGAACAAGTGGTTGAGTTAGTACAAGATATGACTGAGTAAGGAGTGGCAATGATGATATCACCATTCATAGTATACTTCTATATAGCCATGAACCTCCTTACAAAGGAGGAAAAGAAGAAATGTCCAAGCCACTTCCATCCTCTATAATACTTTAGTGAGCATCTAGACTTAACCATAGAATTTGAGAAATACTGGATCGCAAACAAAGAGTATTCCGGCTCAAGGAAGTTTGTGGTAGTAGAAGAATCATATAATATAGTGACAGTTTGTAAAAGAATACTTGCCATACAACCTAAGGTTCATACCTCTAAGAAACAAAAGAAATATCCTCAAGTGGTCAATGAATCCTCAAGCAAAATTGGAAGTAGAGGAGGGGTAACAAGGAAACAAAGACAACATGAGCAAAGCATGCCACTTTGGATCACAACCTATATTGGATCATGGAAAGGCTGCTTCAAGGAACAATGAAGAATCAAGGAGTAATGAATCCTTTACCCCAATTTTTTCACCCATGTTAGATGGTGAGGTTTACATTGATGGCTTAACAATAAAGCATAGTCATTTCAACCAGCCAACAAAGGCAAGGATGGGAGTAGTTCTCTTGACAAGGAGAAACAATGGTGGAAGATGATGAGGACATCCTTGTTTTCCACTTGAAGAGGACATCTAAGAAAGTAGTCAAAATAATCAACTTTGTCTTAGGTGCTCTTGGTAACAAAGTTGGGTCACATGAAGGGAGCAAGATGATGTGATTCATACAAATGAACCAAATGATATTAGCAAAGAATGCAGTCTAGATAGGGAACCTCTTACACAAGAAGAGGTCCTCAAATAAAGGAATAGAATTTATGGAAGGACAACTAAACAATGAGAAAGAGAGTACCAATGGTGTCAATGATTAGGCCACATCCTAACCTAAATTTGGAGATAATTACAAGGATCAAACTTTGGATCAATGATTGGCAAACAATGTAGGAAGAAAGATTGATAGTACCACAAAAGACCTCCTCTACAAATTGAAGCATGAGAATACTCCCTCTTGTGGTTGATGATAATATATATTGTTAACATGGTGGTACTAAAAATAGAAACCTTAGAAGAATTCCCACCATTCCTACTATTGAGAGCTTGATAACACCATTACAAAGCCAAAAATCCTTGTAAGAAAACTTAACCATCTTGCACAAACAAGTACAAAGGAAAAGGCCTTACTTTATAATGAGCTAAAAAAAGTCAAGCAAAAGCTTTTTGATAGAGGAAAATCATTCTCAAGGAAAGGATCATTTGTTGAAATATTGGAAGGACAAGCGCACACAAGAGTGTGTTCTACAATGTTTTAAATTACACGTCAACAACCTTAGTAACAAAGTTGCTCAACACCAAACTAAACATGAAGAGCAACTACATGCACAAGATGAGGAGGTATCTTTACAAATGGAGTTAGAAGAGGCCTATTCCAAGATGATTGCAGAAAAATCCCATTACAAAAATCTCAAAGGATTAACAAACCTCTATTACTACAAGCCTCAAGTGTAAAGAGGATTAAGGAGGAAAAATAAAGACTAAGGTTTATGATGAAGTGATAATGGAGGTTTATGATGAAGTGACAATGGAGCTCCAAAGTGAACAAATAAACTTGGAAAATGAACAAATGGGTCTACTTTGACTATCATACATATAGCTATCCAACTCCTTGACCGGTTACAATGAATAAGGGGAAAAATAAAGACTAAAATTCATGATGAATGGAAAATGAGCTCTAAAATGAACAACCAATGAGTGAGCATGCTTCTTTGATGACCCCTCCAACATGCTCCAATAGCAATCCCTCCCAAGGAATTCATCATGCACATGATCTGATTAGTTGATGTACTTCATCAACATATAAACTTGGAGAATGGACAAATGGTTGACTACTACTTGTGACCATTAAACACATAGTTATTTAAATCCTTGACCAATTGGAATGAATAGCAAATAAAAACCCCCAATGTACAAAGTTGAAGTACATCAAGATGCAAATTGGTATGTTGGAAAGAAAAGGTCTACACAAACTACCAACTCAAGGTGTTGTCTATCATGCTCCATGTCCATACCACCTCCAAGTTCCAAGAGACACACATCAATTTTGTATAAGAAGTCGGTGCTTACATGAAGGAGCTTGTAGAGATCATTTGACTATGTAAAGGAGAAGGAAGTTTGATAAAAGATGCACCAAAACAACTCATAAACAAGTAGGCAACTTGTTCTTTCATATGACACAATTGTCAAGTAGATCATACAAAGGTAATTTTTCTCATAGGATAATATCATCCTACTTTGTAAGCATGATCCATAACTCTTCATACTAATATAGATTTTGTTAGGCTACAATACAAACAAATGGTGTGAGACAACTACCCAACAAAGTAGCGGTAAACAACAAATCAAAAAGCTAAGGTGGTTGTTCCACATGGATTGTGCCTAATTAAGTTAGATTAGGATAAGATAAGTGATCAAGATAGGATTAGCAAGATAGGAGAATTAGTGTCATAGATGTAAGTAGGAGATTCCTGGCAGATTTAGCCATTGGATCACTTTGGCAGCAATGTAGGACATATAGAAAGGACTTTGGTCTTATGTCTATTGGATTCATTTAGTGCATCATTCTTTTGTAGTAAATGAATTTCATACCATCAACATCTTGTGTTGGTGTATGTGTATATGTTTGCACCTTGTATGAAGGATTGCATGCTTAATTGAGTGGAGGTGAGGAATATTGAAGTAGGAGTAGATACACTTGAGTGAGTAATATCATTTGTGTTTGACTAGAGTATTCATCTTTGGGAGCTCTAAATGACCAATGGCAAGATGGTGACAAACAACCAAGAGTTAGACATCAATGTACCATAATGGTGAAAGATTAAGCAACATGTACCATTCATGACTCTTATGAGGTTATGTGTATATAAAGTACCACTATAGTGAAAGATTAATTGGCATGATCCATCCATGACTCCTTTGAGGTTGTCCCTCATGGGATGGATAGAAAACTACTTCATAATTATAATTATCAAGATTATAATTGTGATCCTTCCTCTTTTAGTGTGCTCCGGTTTTGGGATATTGCTTATAGGACTTGTAGTAGTTTTGACCTTGTATGACCATGAATGTTACAAGGCAAACAAGGAACTCAACATACACAAGGATCCCAATGAGACCAATTTTGAATCCAGTTGTATCTTGGGAAGATAGGGAGGTTTCATGGCAAAGTGACCTCATTATGAATGAGCCATCACATTTAGGGTTAATTTGGAACAAACATGTAGTGAAGTAATTATTTTATTGTTTTTGTAATGCACTAAATATTGCAACAGTAAAGTCTTTGGGAATGATTTTCCCAAGAGGTTAAATAATAAATAATAGACAGTCATCTTTGTGATAATTCATTTCATTTTTAGTCATATCTAGTTTCTGTCTCATGAGATTGACCAGTTCTTACAGATCTATTACTATTTGAGTGGCACTCACTCATTAAAACTTGGGATATACGATTAATAAATAGTTTATCTAACCATGCAAAAATAAACTATTGAATATATACAATACCAAATATTTATTTATTTATATAGGTTCTTACATCTAAAGTATAGTAGAAGATAAAAAACACAACTATTTCTAACATGCATGCTTGGAAATATTATCTATGTTCATTGGAGGTCATGGGAAAGATGAGAAGTTTTAGTAATCATTAACTATTCCATAATATTTCTCACTAGCAATATCTAATTTTTTAATAGTTAACCACCTTAGATATTTCCTCCATTTATATATCGTAGTGCATGTAAAGTTTGTGGTTTCTTTCTTTGTAAATAAACCATCTAATTTAAAACATATTTCAAATAAACCATCTTTTATGATACAAAGGATTATACATATAAAACACTCAAGGTGCTTAAAGTTGCAACAAGATGATAACTATTTGAAACCAAATTAAAAGAAAAAGCAAATAGTATATTATAGCCATCAATACATCATAATCCTTGAGGACCTTCTTATGTTGACTTTATCTCTTATGTCCGTTATATATGAAAATGGAATAGGAATAAGAGTATGATGTACATTTCAAAGCTAAAAAATCTAGGCAAAATATATTCTTGTTGATAGTAAATTTATACTTTTTGAACCTAAACTATATCTTTCTATTTTCAATAGATCAAAATAAGACATGGATCTCTTCCCAATCAAGTAAACTTAATTCACTCTAACATGGCTACCAGCCCATTATTTGTTAATCCAATCAAGTTCTTGATAAATATTCATTGCTCTTATTGCTTTATGCATTTGGCTCTAGCCTAGGATCCCAACTATACAATGAGCTTTTTGATAAAGGTTTTATATAACATAGAGACTTTTTATAGTTACTATTGAGGCAATCTATTTTACATTATAGATGTAGACCTTGTGCTCAATTTGAAAAATTAATAGATATAGATGTTTTTGAGAAACTTATCTTAAGTTTGATAATTTGAATCCATATTCTATATTTTATGTGGTACTTGATATAAATAAGCATAAATTATAAGCATAAGATGATATAAGCGAGTTTAGTCTATTTTCTTTCACACATACTCATTTAATTTGATAACTCCATGAGAGATAACATGGATTGGTTTGTTATTGCTTAAATGAATGAATCTACTAGTAAATACAATTTTATCACTATTGAGGTAGCTTCCATCAAATTTTATCTTATTCATTCAATACAATGCCTTATTCTAAAGATACATGAATCTTTTATCAATTAAGATATTACTAAATCAATCCAACTATTGGCCAAGATCACACATCAAAAGCAATAACTTTACTTGTACAAGAAGTTATTGATTATAAATCTTATACTAGAGATTATGTACATTGCCATGATCTCACAAAATTGCAATGCTTAAGCAAGTTTCCATGACATAGGAACAAGGATCTTAGTGGTCATCTACTACATTAGGGTTTTCAATTTGGCCATTAGAGTCACCATTTGCACCATTACCACTACCATTTGCATCATTGGATTGTAAAATTGAAATTCCTAAGAAATTTGGTTGGTCATCATTTGCACTATTACAACTAACATTTGCAACACCAAATATCACACAACAATAGTACCTAAGCAATTTTGCTAGGATGTGGGAATGAAGATCTTGGCTACCACAATTTTATCAATAGCTACTCAAGGGTTACTTGGTGGTAGTCATCTACTTTATTAGGATTTTTTGTTTGGCCATTAGAGTCACCATTTGCACCATTACAACTACCATTTGCAGCATTAAATATGATGTTGTAATGTTTTGAGGATATGAGGACTTCCAAGAGAAACATAGGAGAAGAAACACAAGGTTTCACACTCAATCTTCCAATGTCCCAAAGGAGCACCTTGTCTTTATTATATAACAAAGAGGATTCCTTCAAAGGAAACTCCACCCTTGGATTTGATACATGGATTGGTGATATATAAGGAAACTCTACCCTTAGATTAATTGTATGCATGGGTGGCATGTTGGTTCTGGTCCTATCTAGTGGTTAAACAAGCTTTGACTAGAGAAAATCTTTAGATGGGAATCTCTAAATTGCATGGGTGAGGTACCATTGGAAATCTATCAATGAGACAACAAGGGAAGAAGCACACTATATTTCCTTGGGAGGAGGAATTTGCACATTTTCAATGCCTAATTCATTCATCTAGGCCTCCAAAACTGACTTCAAAGTTTTTAGGCTATTTTTGGCTCCCTATTAGTAGAATTACTCTTTTGGTGATACCTCTATCTGATCTACTGAGTCCATTATCTATAACATCCTTCCATATGTTGCCAAGCCAATTTTCACCTTTGGATATAATGCCTAGCTATTGGGATTAAAGATGTAAGAATGAGGATCTTGGCAAGCATAATTTTATCAATAATTATACTTGGTGGTGGTCATCTACTACATTGGGGTTTTTTTATTTGGCAATTAGAGTCAGCATTTGCACCATTACAACTACTATTTGCTTTGCCGAATGTGCAATTAGGGCTCATTCATACCATTGAATGTCACAATGGACTTCCATGCCGCTCTAGAGAGTAAACTTCACATCATCCATTAACATTGTATGATGTGCAATTAGGGATGATTCAATCATCATTTGCACCACTATAGCTACCATTTGCATTGTTGGATGTACAATTTGGGCTCATTCACATGATCTGATGTCACAATTGGACTTCCATATCGCTCCATGGAATATAATTCACACCATTGGTTTCAAAATTGGACTTTCATGTTGTTATTAGGAGTATAGTTCAATTGTAGTTTTTGGAGAGCTCACTTCTTTTATATTGAGCCTTTGATCCAATTATTGTATACAATAGGGTTTGCATAAAACAAAGAACTTTGGTTCTTGCATTAGCTTCTTAGCCAACTAGTCTGCTCCTACTTGTTGTCTTAGAGATTGATGAACTCATGTCTATACCTATGTAGCTTTGGCTAGGAGAGTTTGATCCTATCCTTGGTGATCATGGTAGTAGAAGAGTGGATAGAAGTTCTTATGATGTCAAAATGCCAAATGGTGGTAGAGTTAGTCTAGTTGGATGTGTGAGATTGAGGGTTACCATTTGGACTTCTTGTGGTTGGACATCTTCCATTCTTTACTTCTTATTTGTGCACCGTGTTTATGTAAGGCGCCTTGACATTTGGAGCATTGGTGTTTTATGATGCTTTCAATAGTGAGGCTAGAGTGATGACTAATCAAACTACATGTGTTTCTCTCTGATGAGGCAAGAAGTAATTACTTGTATACCATGAGAGTGCATGTTGTGATAAATGTTACATGTCACACTTTCCTCTAGTATAATTGTCATGGTTAGAGATACTTAAGGAACACTAGTGAGTGGTATCCAATTGTTGGTGGCATTTGATGGCTATGGTTACAATTTTATGTATATTGTCATGATAGAGTTCCTTGAGGATCCAATGGTGGATTTTGGTGTAGTACATGATGGGTTTATGCATTGTCAAGCATTATCTCAAGTCCAAGTGAGGAAGGAGATTGATTATAGTGCCAAGTCTGACATGGGAGTTGACCAAGTTGAGAGTTCACATTATGTATTCACATCATTGTCATGGGATATGGATGAGATTTATGGGGATTCCTAAGGTCCCAAGTGTTACTCTAGTACATGAATACGATTAAGTGGGATGATTTCATCTAAGAGTTTTATAGTTGATGTGATTTGCAACAAATGCAAAACCCTACTTTGTTCACGCCCTTCATGGCATGGAAGAGGTTGTTTCAAAACTTGGAAGATCTACCATTGAATGGTTACCTTGAGTTGAAATAAAAAAACATGGAGGAGATTGACTTGTGGAGACAATACAGGTCTCCAAACTACATCTCCGTCACTTCAAGCTTTGTTTCTATAGATCAATATGAAATACCTACAACTTTTAGATCTAATAGCATTGGTGTATCTAATGATAGAGCACTAGAACTAAAAGTAGTGGTACTATTACAAGATATGGTAGATACCAAGATTTCACTCCATGGTGGAGTTCTTCCGGTGCTTGAGGCCGAACTACCAAGGATTGTGGATTAATAAGCTTCAAAGCTTACATGAGTTCTAGTGGAAGGCTAAAGAGAGCATATATGAGGCAACACTTGCATGAGACATATGATAAGTTCACTTGAGGAGTTCTTGTGGTGCTAATATTTCTTTAAAATTTGCTTTTTTCTTATCAAATCATACTTAATGCTAGACAATGGATAGTTATTAGGGGAATTTCTCCAAAAAACTGGCACTCTTAGTGGTGTCACAAAATTTAGAATAGAGGAGCACTTGGAGGGATGTAGGATAATCTTGAGTGCCTACTCACATCAAACCCAGTGCTCAAGTTGTTTGGCCAATAGTAGGTCAAGAAATTTTAAATGGAGACGTATACCCAAGTGCCTTTTTGGCACTTGTACTTAAGCATGGACACAATTTGAATGCACCACGAGCTCAACCAAGAATTGCTACCAATGGTCATTATAGTAAACACAATTTTTGGCACTCAGTGGTTAGATACTACTAATCAAAAAAGCTTTGTAGGCATGAAGGTGACACTTAGTTAGAAAAGAATGCATATGCCTTTGCATGTATGGATGAAAAGTGCTCACATAATCCTTAACCAAAGGGTTGAAGAGTGACCAAGGAATTGGACTATAAACTTGTAATACCAAGAGCTAGCCACATGATCTAGATGTGAAATTTGGTTTGGTAACATCTAGAATCATGTTATACATGATGGTCAAAATATATCAAATAGAAGTATCACCAAAAAGGTACTTCTACTAATAGGGCAAAAACTGAAATAGACTTGAAAACCTTAGAACCAATAGCTAGATATATGATTTAAAGGTGAGAATTGGGTTGTTAACATCTAGAAGGATGTTACACATGATGGACTGAATAGTTTAGAAAGAGGTATCACCAAAAGGGGACTTCTACTAATAGAGTTGGAACCAAAATATACCTCAAATCTTTGAAGGCAATATCGGAGGCCTAAACGGATGAATTAGGCCTCAAAATGTGCAGACCCCCCCTCCCCCGAGTGAAGGAAAGGCTAGCCTTCCTTCCTCCTTGGTTTGTCTTGTTGAGATCTTTCCAACAATACCTCATCCATGTGATTTTGAGATTCCTATAGGAAGATTCCTTAAAAGATTCCCTTTGGTCAAAGCTTGTTTGACCAACCAGATAGGACCAGGACCAATATGTCACCCATCCAAGTAAGAAATCCAAGAGTGGAGTTTTTTGACATGTCACCTATCTATGTGCCTAATCTCATGGTGGAGCTTCCTTGGAGGAGATCCTCTTTGTCTATATAATAAAGAGAAGGTGCTCCTTTGGTGTTTAGAGAGACCTAAGAAGAAACACACCATGAGAAACACATGATTTCACACTCAAACCTCCTCATGTGTTTCTCATGGTGTGTTTCTTCTTAGGTCTCATATCCCTATAGTATTACAAAACTGGGGAGTTTAGCTAGTAGTAGCACTTTTTAGAGAACCCTATACCTTTGTAGTTGATCAAGTAGAATTGACACTTTATCAAGAATTGAGACCCCATATCATTCTGACTTGGGTAGCACTTGGGTAGCACACTCATTACTCAAAATAGAATAGGACTCAACCTCTACTTTCTTCCAACAGGTCAAGAATCATGGTGTTTGCACCAAGAATATATACCAAGGATCCCAAAGGCCATCCTTATGTCTCCTATTGTGAATAAATGAGCAAAATATTGTAGGAATGAAATGACCTAGGGCAAACATTTGGGTTTCTTGCTCTAGAATTGGGAATTGAGTGACTTTGCCATTATACACAAGATAAGAGGAATGACAAAGGAATCAAGCAAAAGGTGGTCAGAGGCAAAGAACTCAAGTAAAAAGGACTTTTGGACCCTAACATATTACATCAATTTGAATGCACCACTACCTCTAAAGACCATTTGCATTCATTGAGGGGCTTGTATGTGTAGAGAATGACTCCATATCTACTGATAGAAAAAGCATGGCTATAATCAAGTGCACTTTGAGCAATTTCACTTTCTATAAGCATTCTCAATCTCAAAGCCAAAGAGAGAGTAGCCATTCAAGCCTTTGTACTTCTTTATAGGTTGTATAATCCTTTGTATTTTTCTTTTTACCTTAGCACTCAACAAGAAACATCATGTTTTTCTACAAACACATGAGAAAGATCCCTAAAGCCATCCTATGTAACCTAACAATAAAAAAATGTGCAATTTACTACTACATGAGTGAGTTGATCTAGTGCAATCATCTCTTCCTTTTGCTCTAGAATTGGAAGTTGAGTGATTCAGGGATCATCCATGAAATGAAGAAGCAAAAAAATAGAGTGAGAGGTGACCTAAGAGGAAACACCTAAATTAGAAACCTCTACAATTGGACAATTAATAATTGGTGAATGGTCCTCCATGAATGGTCCTTGGTTCAAATACAGGTCTAATTGAGGCCATGACTTTGGATACAAAATTTAGGCCTGTAGACAAAGTCTTGAATGATCAAATCACTCAACATTTCACCTCTTTCAAGTATAAGAGGTCCACCAACAATGGATGTAGGGTGTGAATTATGAAGATCCAACTATAAGCATGATTGTGGAGGCAATAATGAAATTGTTATGGCCAAAGAGGACAATGCACCTCAATAACAGCCAAGCAATCTTCTTCAAGTACATGTATCAAGGAAAGTAGATAAATTGGCCAAATATATTCTACTTCTATGTGAAGAGCTTGCACAAAGAGTTTGAGGAAGATATTGGAGCAATATACTTAACCCCCTTTGCCATACATTTCTACATGGAGCTCAACTTATTGACAAAGGAAGAGCATAGGAAATTCCCCAGTCATTACCATCCAATGGATTACTTCACCTCACAACCCAAAGGGAAGGCACTCATCAAGAAGTATTGAGTAGCCAATGCCAATTATGTAAAATTTGGCAAATTTGTACTAGTGGATGAAGAAGGAACCACCATAACAAAGAAGAAGAAGAAGAAGAAGAAGAAGAAGAACCCATTGAGATCTCAAAACATAACTAAGAGATTGAGAAAGAATCCTAGGTTATAGATGAGGCAAAGATCATGAATACAAAGACCAAGAAAAAATAAAAAGGTTTGTTTACCTTACAAGGGTCTCATTAGAATCTAAGGGGAGGAATTAATACAAAGATGTGCAGTACGTAACTCCTAAACCTAGATCTAGAGGTGTAGGAAGTAGACCAAGTTGGATATTAGACCAAAGAGGAGAAACTCAACTTTGGAACCCTAGCCCTGCCCAATAAACAAATATCCCCAAAAAGAATACGTCAAAGTCAAAAGGGAGTCAAGAAGAAAACATTGTGAATAAGGTTAATATGAGGCCAAAGGATATGAACAAGAAGCCAAAGGAATGACCAATATAGAAGAAGAAGACCTTCCAATTAGAGTGCATGCCAAAGTGCAAGAGGAAGTGCCTCAATAATGAAGACCGTAGATCCTTGATAGAGCCAACTTCATTGTACATTTGGTAGGTTTGGCCTTGTAGATGTTGGAGCTCATTCTACCCCAATACTAGGATGTTTACCCATATGTGGTCAATTACACCATGCTTATCCAAAATCTTTACAAGGTAATCTACACCAAGAAGGCAAAGGACAATCAGTGGAAGGAAGACTTGAAGAAGAGTATGACTTGTAAAAGAAAAGTTCAAAGTAATAAGGAATAACTCCTCCTCAACAACAAAGCAAAAGAAGAAAGAAGAAGAACTACAAAGGGTCTAATTTAAATTTGGATCCCTTTGGACCAAAAATAAGGCCATGCAACTTGGGTACAAAGATCATCTAAAGGCCCGAGATAAAGAAGTGGTAAGCATTTGGAGATAAGTGGAGATTGCCAAGATAAGTATGGTCTTTTTGGAAGTATAATGTCTAAAGGCCAAAAGGAGGTGGTTATACAATTGGAGAATCTAGCCAAATAGTTGAGGAAAGAGAAGGAGGAGAGTGCAATTGATTGACCCCAAATGCTTGAGGAGGTGAAGAAGGAAGTGGAGACCTTGAACCATCACTCGTGGAAGTAGAAGGGAAAAATCCTCAAGCAATTGGAAAAAGTTTGAGATTAGTTTGTGGAAATATTGGAGGAAGTAGCTCCAAGAATGGTAACAAAGGCAAAGTTACATGAGTTGTAGTTGTAGGTCCAAAAGTTGAAAGGCAAAACATAAAGAGTGTATAAGATGGACCAACTAGCAATTAGACTTAAGGAACAAATAGATAGGAAGTTCAGTGAGACCTATGATATCTATCTTTTGGAGATAATATGTTTCAAGGAGTGGATTGAGCTCCTTGTTGTGAATTATAAAGGCAAAGATAGTTCTTTGCATAATTACTTTAAGCCAAGGACATTTCTCAAAAAGTAGTTCTTCATAGTTATAGGATCTTTAGGGTAAGAAGCAACTTGAAGCCCTTTGTAGTTGTAGAACCTTTGGAGTAGTAAGTTCAAAAGAGATACCACTACAAGTTGTCTTTATGGAAAGGATTTATACCTTCCTTGACACATGTAAGGCACCTAATTAACCTTTATGTAAGAAGATATGATAAGACAAAGATCAGATTTTCAATGTGCAATGGTGATGAGCCAAGAAGATTTTCGGTGTCCCTTGATGGTTAGATTCATTTTGCTTAGTATAGGAAGAAACTATATAAAGCTTCAATCCAATTTAAATAATTCATTCATTCTTTCAAACATAAATAAAGCAAAAGGACAAATTCCTTCTTCAATTTTGCTTACATTCCAAGTATTGATTGTATATTTTGTGAACAGTAGTAAGGAACTTCATAGTGTGCTTGAGTGTGATGTCATTTTTACTTGTGATTAGGAATTGGCTC
Source organism: Lunularia cruciata (assembly GCA_948567375.1). Classification (NCBI taxonomy): domain Eukaryota; kingdom Viridiplantae; phylum Streptophyta; class Marchantiopsida; order Lunulariales; family Lunulariaceae; genus Lunularia; species Lunularia cruciata. The sequence goes on along the minus strand of OX419761.1, from coordinate 17,944,169 downwards.
TAAGATTTCTGAAAGAATGAAGCAATGCATTGATGGATAAAAAACAAATTGTAGTATTAAAAGTACAACTGATAAGAGCAAAGCCTTATAATCAATGTAAAGTGCCTTTGGAGTTGTGCATTTTGGGAAGAGTAAAATGCAATCTGTGGAGTTGAATACTTCCATAGTGAAGAAATCCATTCAAAGTAGATTGGATCATCATCTTCAACAAATGGTTGGAAAAGACCTTACTGAAAGTGATCTTTTAATTTTCCATTTGTTGTAGTGCACCGCAATTTATGACACCACTCTTTTAGGAGTAGTTCCTACCAAGAAGATAAATAGGTAGCAATAAACAAATTGCCAATTATAATACTTACCTTCATATCTAGCATCTTCCAACTTGTAGTCCTCAAGGAAATTACCTATTTCTTACCATTATTCCTTGTTTATTATTGTTAAGCCACTTTTTTCTCAATATTGGGTTATCACAATCATATTATTTAAATTTTGATGGTTATTGTACTAAAATGAATAAAATTTTGAATTATTGTGATATTAAGAACATTCTAATAGAAAGTACACTCCTATTGGTATTGGTGCGTATAGAATCATCGGTTGCATTTAAGTAATTTTTATTTTATTATCTGAGTCATAAGATCAGTTCATTTCATTCAATGATAATTAGATGATATCTAAACTGGATATCTTATATAATCAAATGAAGGTTAGAATATGCAAAAAGGGATAAATAAGGATTAAGAAATATCTAATAAGATATAAAGGTAAAGTATCTTTACTTACACAAATGAACTTTTATATTATAACAAATTATAGTCTATGAAATTAATAGAATTTTTTTTTATATTAGTCATTTTTTATATAAAATATTATAGAAATATGTATTTATGAGTATTTATTATGGTGATTAATACTAATTATGTTCATAAAATTGATATTATTTCATTATAAATTTAAATTATTATGTATTTTTAAAGATATAATTATTATATTTATTCACCAAATTAATATTTAAAACTTTTATTTTTGCCTTTGAGTATGTTCTACAATGTTATTTTACTCTTCATCTCTTCTTTTTCCTCTCGTGAATACGATAGAAAGTGAAAATATGAAGAAAATTCAATTGTATGTGTAGTTTCTTTTACTCAAAACTATGAATTAGAAAGGACTTGGAACAACAATACAAAACAATATGAAAAGCATACAAATAAATCATTTTTGCCATAATATCTCATGTAGGGTTTTTTAGTCTCGCAAAGTCCCTCGCTAAATAACATGTAAATATGTACTTATTTATTTTGAAACCGCTGAATAATAAAATTCAATGTTGGGATTTAAGTAGGGTCATTTTGAAATCAAAGACTCATTTAGAGAATATTTTGGTGCATACTTTTCAAAATATACATATAAGTTACATGTAAGTATGTAATATATGGTAAAACAACAAAGAAAACATAAAGTTTTACCAATTTATTAAATTTTAAAAATATGTAATATATGCTAACATAATAAAGAACAAATAAAATTTTACCAATTTCTTATATTTCATGATGATTATGTTTGATGACATTCATATTTAATATCTTTAGACAATGAACTACTCAAGTAATTCAATTCTCTAATAGAGCTTCACTAGGTAGTTGAATACAATTTGAATAACTCAATACATAGTTACCTTCACAAAAGCTAATAAAGTTATATCTTATAGTACTGAAGTTCTAAATTAGAATATCAGTATGTTTAACTTTATGTTATAGTTAATGATATAACATGAGAATGTAAGATCAAGAGATATGAAAGATATCAACATTATGAGAATATAAAAAAAGAAAATTTTCTATTCAAATAATCAATTATACATTTAGTAAGATACTTATTGATAACATCAAAATCTCTTGGTTTGAAAGAGTGAGCAATATACTTCTTTTAGTTATACAATAATTGTGTTCTACAAGGGACATATGTACGATAAAGATTTAATATGTTATTTCTTTGGGACTAGTCAACAATTATTAATAAGAGATATATAGAGAGCACAAGTAATATACTACACTAGCATTCACTTGAAAGCTATAAAACTTAGTTAAGGTAACTTGCAAATTCTCTAATATACTTAACGACCTGAATGATATGCTCATCAACTTTGCTAACTATTGCGGGTCTTTTTAGTTAAATTCTGTAGCCACTAGACAACTTAGTTTTGGTCATCAATAAACCCTTTAGATTGCTCAAAAACTTAGTTTACTTGCTAATCGTCTTTGCTAGCTAGTTTGGCTGTAATAAAGTATGTATTCCAGCCATTAGAGTACTTATCTTACGTGTTCTACTTATATGAAGATGTTAGGTGTTGATGTTCTACTTATGTGAAGAACAAAGATACAATTTTCTGTTCAGTTAGTCTCCTCCAATTGTAAATAACATCCTCATATACAATTACCATTTACAGCTTTAGGATTATTTTAATAAAGGAGTTGTAGTTCCAATCCTATGTAACTATAAATTTGCAGATATGTATAACATTAATGTCAAACATAATTTATCAAATATAAAAACACATAAAATTTTAATTCCTTAGAGTAATTTTATCTTCTATTTATCCATATAAGACAAAAATATATAATTTTGCTCTTTTTTGCAATCTTGGATGACCTACCTTAACCATGATAAACTTATACATAGTAAATATAAAATTCCATATTTATTCTGAATCATTCAAATTCAATATAACATAATAAGTATCCTAAATAAAAATAATAATGGTAGATTTTATCTCATATTTGTTTTTTAAATCTCTCATGAGTTACATATAATAGCCAGTATCAAAACTAAACATAATTATATGTTAGGTATGGTTTTGTAGCTTTGTGTATTTGTATTAAATTTATTCAACCCACAAGATAATATGTTAGTTTGATATACTTTCTAGTTTGTGATAAATTAGTAAGAAAGTATTCTTAACTCTTATAGTTGACCTGATGGATGTGTCAATTTTCCAAGCTTTACTTTTTATTATATATCATTAGCATAATCTCTTGATGATACTCCTATTTGGTGCTTCACTAGCAAGCATATATTTTACTAGTGTGTTTCAAGATTTCTAGTACCAAATTAGTCATATTTGTTGTTTATCATCACAAAACAATTGGTTAGTTTGAAAATGCAAACCATACCTTAGAATACATGCTTTGTATATTTGTGAATGTGAAATACAACAAATTGATAAACCTCTCCTAATAACTATAAAGTTTACATACAATAACTCAAAATAAACAAGTATTTGATTTCATAATTTCTTCTTGATTATAATCAAAACTACTTAGTTCTTGATAGCTTGTTCACTCCTCTATATTCCAAGGTTTGTGGTACTTCTACTTTCTTTTCTAACTTATTCTGTTCCTTAAAAAGCTTATCTACTTATTGTACAATAATTTTTATAAATATGGATACTTATTACCATGATCTTTGTTTGATTGTTAGTGACAAAATTATATTCTCTAATCATAAACTTCTTGTACCTCTTCATACTCAACTCCATAAATTTGCTCTTAATAAGAGAGATCATACCATATCATCAAATTTGTATCTTTTGCTACTTATCCTACATTATCAACTCTTATATTCATTTGATCTTCCACGTTTCCAAATTGAAACCTTTTATACTCAATTCATCATCTTTCCAACCTTTTTTTTCTGTTTGAGTTAAATTTCTACACTTACAATCATTGTTGAGGAGTACAAAGTGGATTAAATCTTTGCCAAACTTATAATAAATCATAACCTTAACATGTACAGTAATAAGGTTCATTAGAAGTGTTATCTATTTGCAATGCTATATAAGAGCCATGCATTATCTTTACAAACAGAAAATGCCATCCAATAGTTTGAAATTAGAGCTTTTGATAAATACACCATGACTACCAAAAAGAGGACATTTATGAGTATTAGAATTTATACAATAATGTAGTATGATTTTGCCATGTACATTATTGGAATAGTCTAGAAGACTATATAAAGAGTACCCATGAAGTTTTATAGAGGAATTTTTCCCAAGTACTTAGGAACCTTCATATGATGTAAGGTATTTAGAAACTTTCATAGAGTACCTTAGCTAAGGAGTTGATATGGGTACAAAGTTAGTAACTAATTTCTTAAGAAGTAAGCTTGCACACATCTCCAATATAAATAATAAAGCCTTATGTCATTTTCAATGCAAATATTCAATGTCATTTAGCATTCATCCCATTCAGTTGTTAGTCATCTCTTAACTTCTATCACATTACTTTTTTCTTAAAGTTTGCTTTCTATAATGGCACTGTTGAACCATATATATATATAAAACTAACGCTTCCCTGATTACCAATATATTAAAAGACTAATATAAATTTGGTTTCAACTAGTTTTGCTTAATTAGAGTTATCTAATCTAGCCTCAATTAGGCTTGTTAAGGCATCTTTAGCCTCAAGTAGCCTTATTAACTCTCAATTGGCCTTAATAACTCTACAAAATGTAAACTTTGCTAACACTCAACTAGCCTTACTGTATCTAAAGATTCTAGAGTATGCAAAAGCATTACTTAAATTAAGAGGAAAACTTTAAAACCTCAGATTCTGACCAATACGTAGCAAGTTCATTAGTGAATTTAGGAGAAAAAAATTAAAGACTTATACTTTGACCAATAGGTAGTTAGTTTGGACCAATAAATAGATTACTATCTATGTAGTAGATTTCCGTACCAAATAAATCGTTATGTTTGGTTAGCATACATCCAATATGAACCTTCATCACAATAATCTAATCTAGATTATTATTTACCATAATAACTTCATGAAAGCTAATCTTCTTAAGTGTATATGAAGAGGCATTTACAATAATGCTATTGTTGTTTGAGAATCGTGATGAATTAATTTATGTATTTATTTATTTGAATCATGGGATAATAGTTTCAATTTTAATCATTTATATGAATTATTTATTGATATATGAAGAAAGAGGATATATATATAAAATTGAGGAATTTATCAACTTGCTAGCATAAAAAATTGTAGGGAAATTTACAAAATACCCCCAACAAGTTGTGAAATTACAGAAATACCCCTCACAAACTATTAATTACAAAAATATCCGGGCCACGCTTGGGAGGCCTTGCCATGTCGGGCGCCTGGTGGTTTTCTGGTTCCACGTGAGAACTTTTGATTCCCACACAATGCATCAAAGGATATGCAGGTAAGTCAAGGTATTTACATAGTATCCATTTTTCTTTTCACTGAATGAAGAAGTCACAAGGGTGAGAAACTAAAGACTTTCCTGGATGAATTTGAAAATGACGAAGAACCACTCAGATAAGCAAGAAGAAATTTCTTGAGCTAGGACAAAATCATATATAATAACTTGTGGCAACCAAAAAGTCCCCTCCAGTTGAACCAAAACCAGAGAATCGAAAACCAAAAAACTGCCAAGGGCCCGGCCCGTACCCCAACCGTGGCCCTGAACCAAGGGTATTTTTGTCATTAATGGTTTGTGAAGTGTACTTCTGCAATTGCATGACTTGTTGGGGACCCTAACAAGTTGCATAAATTTGTATCAAGGTTCCTTTTGATATATAGCTTGAGCTCTAGATCAAGAGATCAAAAAAATATATTAAGATTTAAATTTAAAGAAGCAGAAGGAAAAATAATAAAATTATATCATAATGATGATTTTATTATTTTAAATTTATGGAATATAAATATTTATCTATTAAAAAAGAAATTACAAACGAAGGTCTAACTTCATCTTTGGCTTCATGATTTAAGTATTACTTATCATAAATATATTTGAAAAAAATAATAATTTAAAAACTAGTAAAAATTAAATAAATAATAGATCATAGCTTAATGTTTTTAACATATATTCATACATCATACTATCAAATTTTGTAGTCTATAATTAAAAAAAAAAATCTTACCCCTGTTCTTGATATTTGGTACGATTGATTGTGAAGAGACTGTTAAGGAATGTGATTGTCTACACCTTAAAATATATGTATCAACATCAAGTGAATGAATCAAATTAGGATTCTATCCCTCTAAAATTGTTCCCATTATTTAGTTGAAGAAGATTACTACTATTTGTTAGAGTAAAATTACACACATTATTATTTGAGTGAACCCATGTGAATTAGTCTTGCACTATTTTAACTCTACTATTTGAGTTATAAATTTAAGATGAATATAAAATATGCTTAACTATGTTTCATCTTGATCTCACTTTTTCTTCATCAGTACTTTTGCTCATTTACATATCAATCTTATACCTGCACAATGTCTTGAACTATTATGTGAAAAAATTAAAAAATATCCTAAAAGGAATTAATGCACATATTATTCACTCCATAGCTTTAAATTTTCAATAGTCTCTCCACAAAAGCCTCTATCTTAGATTAATACTTGTTATGATTGATACAATCTTTAGAAACATTCCGGTATCAACTAATTTTTTTTTTATATCAGTAGATTAATAGTTCAAATTGAATGATCAAGAACAAAAAATCTTATATATATATATATATATATATATATATATATATGCATAATATTATGCAGAGAATACATTGAAATTCACCTTGAAATCATGAATAATTTGCTGAATAGCATCTTATGTGAATAATAGGTCAAATACTAAAAATCATTATCAAAATATTTTGAGATTTGTTGAGATTTGAGATTTTTTGGATTATTTGAATGAATAAATTTTTGTAATAATTAATATATAATCATATTAATATATATAAAACAATATAAATTTGGAAATCTCTCTTTTTGTTTCTTTGTTAAGCATGTAAAACATAGACATGTATAAGTTGTAAAAGGGATCTATGGTGTTATACTTAACAAGGCCAAATAAATGTATAACCAATGAAAATATCTAGCTCCAAAATTACCCATTTGAATTTGTTTAGAAAGCACATGATATAAAATAATAAAATGAAAAATCTTAAAACATTGGCTACAATCAATAATATACTAGAAGCATGTCCAATTTTCTATTAAACATATTAAATATAGATAAGAATCAATAGTAGAAATCTTATATCGAGCAAAAAAATCAGCAAAATTTTTAAATGCCATTACCACTAAAGATCTAACTCCAAAATTGCCCTTATGAAACAAGAAAACAAGTAAGTAACAAGAAATGAAGTATGGAAAAGAACATCAATGGACAAATGATTGAATAAAATCAATAATCAGTGTTCTCCCAAGTAGATAGTCCTCTATCTTCTAATACAAAAATCGTATTACAAGAAATGGAAGTGTTAGTTGTTTTCTTAGCAACAAATTTCAGAACTCATCAAATTCTTGAAAAGAAAGGAAAATGTAAAGCAACTTTGTACTCGGAAACAATCACTATATAATTATGTGACAATTAAATCGTCAGAGTTTTCTGACTGAATTATCTTGGGATTCAATTTTTTTTACAGATTGATATGATCATAGATTGATTATTTGAAGTCAATCATGCAGTACTATCTAGAAATGCCTATTCATAAAATAATTTTGAAGGGTAAGAAACATAACATCTTAAGAGAATAATTTTGCTGGCTCTGCAAATTTCTTTTCTCTATAGCTAGAGGCTTAAAATTTTTCTGAAGCTTTAGAGTTACTGTAACAGTATAAAAAGGTCACACTTGTAGCGTGATTTCCTTTTAATTTTTTTCCCAGTGAAGATGCCAGAAGTAACATGAATCAAACATCATTCTCGATTATTAATGCTAGAATAATAATATTCATACTCAATACGATAAGATGGCCTTTATTTTGCTCTTGATACCATCACATGCAGGCGATTCATGGGGAAGAGCAAGAATTATAAGTGTGCTGTTAAATCTACAAGTAATCTGGCAGTGCGTCGTCTAACACTCTTTACTATATATTCATAACCCACCGTGGAAGTGAACGAGATTTTGCTACCTACAGAATCAACCCAAACTACAACATAGGCCCCAAGGAATACCCTTTGCCGTAATCAGGCCCTGTATGATAAGATAATCAAAAGGTAAACCCATCTACTATGTCGAGTTGGGAAAAAACTCGATTGAGTAGTAGACTCAGTTCCTCAAGAAAGTTTTATTATCCCTCTTCCGCATTCTCTCTCATCTCTCGATAATTTCTGGACAATCACTTTGGCACTGAAATAGGTCATATATGAGAAAACATTATAAAATAGAACTGTATATTCTTTCCTTCCATAGATACGACGAGTCTCCATGACCTGTATCTGTGCACAACTAACTATATGTGTCAGATTTGGGCTCTTTATTATGTAGTGCTCTACGCTATGAAGTTCTCACGGTGAATTTCATCTCTCTTCGTCATTGGGGTCACTTCCAGCTGTTTCTCTCAGGCCAATGCAACCGTCTTTAATACGTGGATCATTCGTCGTTTTGAGAATCTCGTCTGGAAACTAAATGCAACTCTTTGTCACGTTTAGCGACGTTGATCGTGACGAATTTGCTACAGTAACTGAGGATGTGGACCGCCAAGGAGAGAGAGATGAAGGCGTGGTAACAGGGAGTTCATCGTACCTGACCAAGCACGAAAACAAAGGTCTTGGATTAGAACCATAGTGTAAGCGAAAGGAGGGGAAAACCCTACTAAGCCGAACAAGGAAACCACTCAGGAGTTAAATAGGTGTAAGAAAATAGTGTAAGCCACGATTGATGCTTTTGGGGTCCTCTAGCTAGGAGATGGAGCTCTGAGTAGAGCTATTTCTCAATGATGTGATATTTCAAAAGGATAGATTGTCACGCTGTGTTGATTGAGGAGGAGCTTCAATTTGATTCAACCTTGAGCTGTAAAGCGAGCGAGGGATGATGTATATGTCATAAGGAGGAAAGGATTTGGCGGGCCCGGGAAGTTCAGATTTGACGAGACGATGAAGAGAACAAACGAAGGAAGCACCAGCTTTTGTAGGATGAGTTTTATACGAGTCCGGACCTGAAGAATCTGTTCAAGGCTACATAAACCGGGAGGGGTGAAGCCTAGCATCGGAGTTTGTGCCATAGTGAAAACTGCGGTACGATGTAGTTGTTGACATTAAATACAAGATTGGTGTACAACACGCTCCTTTCGGCTGATCGTGGCTGATGCCTGATGCAATCGCTGTTTCTCTACGGCCAGTATCTGTGGTAGTCGCTGGGGCGGCACATGTTGGTGCTGGTGCTTGGTAGTCGGCAATGATTATTAACTCTCACAGGACTACTGGCCACTGTAGCTAACGTGTAGCTTTACCTGCGGATGGCAGTACGGCTGCGAGAAAGGTCTATTACTGGGACCTTGAGATCCCTGGCCTGACGACAATTATACCTGTTCTCGAACGGATTGCGTGCTCGGTTCAGTTGCATGCTATGACTGTAGGATGCACGGGAAAGACTAGGCAAAATTGATGAAGAGCTCAAATGAGAGCCGTTTGCTGAACCCAAATCCTCAAGCCCTGTGAACTTGTCCACTGGTCGAAGATCATGCATATACGACCAGATATGGAAAGAAAGTTCTAATCTCCCAAGCTCACTAGGTAACGCCATCCACGCTACTGCCAAACCTTATGGTTCGCGTAATATGAATTAAGCATGTAAGTATGTAGCCCCGCCATGCAGTCTACAATGCAGGCGGAGCTATGTTCAATTTCTAAGTCATGCACTTTCATGACTTTATAAGTAAGTCCCAGTGGAGCACCTGTAAGACAAAGAAGGAGGTGGAGGATACGGTCTATCCATATCTTAATGGGAACAAGTGCCATCTCTCTAGCGATGTAGAGCAAGCCGAATCCTCGTGTCACCGTAGTTTAGTTTTGAAATGTATATTCTACATGATACTTCAAGGGTAAGGGCTTTATCGAAGTTTTTCCTCGTTTCTCAACTCCGGACTGTACGCACCATGTGGTGACTAGGAGGATGTTTGAAGTTCTCACTACTCCGCGGGTGCTGTCATTCGGCTTACAAACTTATGCTAGGCGTCGGACCAGAAAAAATTCGAAACGTGATCGCAGTTCTAGTGCGAAGTTAACGGTCAATGGTGTCTGAGACCTCCTGCCTGCACTTGATTGATGCTTAGAACGGCTTTCTTTTAGGCCTCGAAGAAACGCCGTTCCCGACGGGAAAGAGTACCGAGGAAGAACCACTTGAGTGAAGACTGGGGTCGGCTATAAGACATCATGTCAGCCAAATCATAACCAGCTGCGTTTGTTCGTCCAAAGTTTCGACGGGCAAGGTCAGCTCATGATCAACTCAGTTTGAAGGCCTGATTTGGGCCAGGGATCTCGAGGAAGGCTCAAGAAATTGCATGATCCTCAAAGGCTTCTGTCGCCAATAACGATGAGAATACCTCAAAGCGGTTTTTGAACTAGTTGAGTCCACTCTATCTGAGGTTGGTGCGCTAGCAGTGGATAGAATTTCGCTGCGAAAGGGCAGTGTCTTTCAGTCATGAGCTCAGTGCAGGCGAATTAAGTGACGACTCGAGGTAGATTAAAAGAGAGTCTAGGGGACAGTCAACAAGAGGCTACCTGGAAGAATTGTCGAAAAAAAATATGGGGAAATTCAAGGACATACTGATTCCCGAGCCGTCTTTCAAGAATTTTACAGCTTACAGAGCCGCTCTGTGGGAGACAAGACTGCGCTTCCGTCGTCGAGTGTTCGCAAGATCCACTGCTGAGTCTGAGGTTCACCTCATCACTCTAAGGAGTGATAACCGAATGAAGCGGTCGCTCAACTGGTAAGGCAACTAGCTGCATTTTCGCTGCGATATGCTGAGCGCATTAAGAATGAGGTTCAGTCACAAGCGAGAATTTGAAGGCATTTCCTTGTCTTCATTGTCATGAGAACTTAGCAAACGGTTATGGACAGTTTTGAGTAATGGTTGTAGCATCACCTCAGGTTGCTCAGTTTAGTCATACATCATCAGTGGTTCATATCTTTGTTTAGGCCTGATAAAGTTCTCAACGTTGTAGGTAGACTCTGAAATTCTGCAGGAACATTCCTTTTAGAGATTGAAAAGTAGTTTCCTAGCGTTGCGTTTTGAACTAGCGAACTTGTCGTGAAGGCTCTGAAAATCTCAAATTCGCTCTCAGCTTACAAGCGTCCGTGTACTGGTTGCAGGTGGGATTTGATCTGGATGTCTGTCGGCGCTGTGGTCGGCGCTGGGATATTCGTGGTGACAGGAGGCCAGGCAAAATATGTAACGGGGCCAGCAATTGTTGTGTCATATGCTGCGGCAGGCTTCTCATCTATGCTATCTGTTTTCTGTTACACGGAATTTGCCATAGAGGTCCCTGTTGCAGGTAGTACATCAAATCATACCAGTCATCGAAAATTACAGTGATAGGATATCATTAGCAGCATCCGCGTACGATTCAATTCGTTGGAAGATTTCAGATTGATGCGCTTATTTCCCTGATACTCGTTTGTTCGAGATAGAACTAAGTCGGAGTGAAAGACGGGGAAACCTACTATGGGGATAGGGGTGTAAAGGATTCAACTTTTATCATCATTATCTCATAATTAGCGGAAGACAGTTTTGAGCGGAAAAGTGAACGACTGGAGAACGTATGACAGAACAGGAGCCTGTGTCTTCGTTTTGCTGTCTGTTTTATCTGATTGTAAGACTGGCAGTGCAGGTGGATCTTTTGCCTTTCTGCGGGTGGAACTTGGGGACTTCATCGCCTACATTGCCGCTGGAAATCTTGTCCTGGATTGTGTCATTTCCTCTGCATCGGTTGCAAGGGCATGGACATCGTACTTCGCGGCACTAATTGGCCGAGCTCACCCAGATGATCTGCGCATCCACACCAGCTTGGCTGAAAATTACAATAAACTGGATCCCATTGCAGTCAGTGTTCTATGGATAACAGGAATTCTGTCGTTTGTTAGTGTTCGTGCCACTTCCACTGTCAACTGGATTGCGTCTCTATTCAGCATGGCAATCATATTATTTATCATCGGTGCAGGCTTTGCAAATGCTCATCCTGATAACTACACACCATTTCTGCCTTTTGGAACACGAGGGATCTTCTCAGCTGCTACTGTTGTCTACTTCGCTTATCTTGGGTTCGATTCAATTGCTACTCTAGCTGAGGACACCAAAAACCCTGCTAGGGATATTCCTGTTGGCCTTATTGGATCAATGTCACTGGTAACGATAATCTACTGCTTGATGGCTGCATCTCTCTGTCTAATGCAGAAGTAAGTCTGAATTTGATTGGATGCTAGTTTATCCAAGTTGTGATGCTCACATTTAATGGCCGCATCTCTATCTCATGCAGGATTAAGTCGGAATTTCATTGGACGCTACTTCAATCAAATTCTGATGCTCACATTTGTACATGGTGAAGGACTGTACAGGTCTAGCTTGCCATTCTCAGACTGACGCTGAACTGCATGCCCACCTTTACCTTGCAGCTACAAAGACATCGATCCGCAAGTTCCTTTCTCGTTTGCCTTCAAAGCGGTGGCGGGGTGGGACTGGGCTCAGTATGTCGTGGCAGTCGGAGCCTTGAAGGGCCTGACTACTGTTCTGCTGGTTGGAAGCACGAGTCAGGTAAGGCACTTCTGCAGTCAAACATGATGCTCGTGATACGCAGACTCTCTCTCTATTCCTTGAGACGTGAGCCCACAGCACATTCGTTCGCCTTGAGGTGGTAACCGAAGGTTATTAGAAACATCGCTGAATGAAATGATTCTAAACCTCGCCACGAAATTATCAGAATTTAAATAGCAACTCTCTTGGTGTGGATGTTTTAGCTTAAATGCTGGCGTTTCCTTGAAGATTTTGTTGTGATCCTCGAGTTGGCGTTCGCATTTGAGGTTCTACATAAGTCACGTATGGTTTGTAACATGCTCTTAATTCTGGCGGATGCAGGCCAGGTACGTAGCACATGTTGCCCGGACACACATGTTACCCGTTTGGTTTGCTCACGTGGATCCGAAGACGCAGACTCCAATCCGTGCAGCAGTAGCCATGCTAGGTCTGACATCCGTTGTAGCACTCTTCACAGACCTCGACATACTTGCACAGCTCCTCTCAATCAGCACCCTCATGATCTTCATGCTGGTAGCAATAGCCCTCATAATCCGCCGGTACTACGATCCCGTAGAAACGTCCCAGTATAGTTTCTTCTGCATAATCTCCCTCACAATGTTGATAATCGGATCCTCAATAGGAACAGCTCTATACTGGCGCCTCAGCGATGGCTGGTATGGCCACGTTATCTTCGTTAGTACCTGGTTCATATCAACTGGAGTCCTGTGGTTCTTCTTTCCGATTGTGCGACATCCGAAGGTGTGGGGAGTACCTCTCATTCCTTGGATTCCGTCAGCCTCTGTTGGGTTAAATATTTTCCTTATGGGCTCCATCGATCGAGACTCCTTTGTAAGATTTGGTATTTGGACGTGCGTAATAATGTTGTACTACATCTTCTTAGGCCTGCATGCTTCTTACGATGCCGCTATGGAGCTTCAATTGCAAAATCAGCCTCACAGTTTGTGGGACCTCTTCTCTGCACCGAGCCCTAACGTTAGTCGATCATCTCCCAAGTTGAAAGCAGCGATCAAGAACTCTGCGGATGGAGATGAACAATTGGATACGAACAACTATGCAGCACAGCTATCTGCACCGACAAGTCCGTTGAACCTGCTTCCAACTTAAGGAGCCCAGTTCCCAGTTTTAAATGTACAGAACAATGCTTCCGACAAAATGTCAACTGTATAGGAGAAACATATGCAATTGGGGCAATATTTCGTGCAAATTCCGACCATAGATAATGTTTGCAGACGTTTTCACTTGCAATTTCCCTGACCTTGCTCTTATTTTGCTATATCCAATGAGTTGTAAGTAGAGACTAGATTGAGTAATCAGCAGATGTGTAAACTGTGCACTGTACATTCTTAGATGTCTGTTGAACGTTGATGCATGCGACAGCAGCTTAAACGTCACTGGCGTGATGGCCTCCCCTGTCCAGGATCACCGGGTCACTAGTTGTATTCAGTACTAACCAAATTGTGCTACGTTTTAAGCCTTATGAAAAAGCGTACGTCGTTTAGAGCTAGAGCTTCCGAGTGGAAGTAGATTGCCCCGAGTCTGCAGGAAGGAGTCCTCCGCGTGTACAAGCTAATTAATCTTTTCGGGTGAGGACCCAAAAGCACAACATTCCTTCTTGCGGTCGCACATGCAAGTTATGATGGCAATTTCACAGAACAATTTGCCCAGGTGCAGTTCCCGTCGGGATTAACGATCTGTCGTTCGTTCCCTGGGCATTGATCTTGGAGAAGCGAATGTTGCAGTCTCAAGATTTGCGTAGACTTTGTCACGTCGGGGAGATGTCTCTACATTCACTTCCTGTTTACAGTCGATTGGTGCATGCTCTCCACGGCACCCGACACTCCTACAAATTTTCATGAAATTAGAAATTGAACTGCGATATTCGAAAGGAAATAGAGGACGTCTTTCCACGAAAGGGGCCATTACTCATAACAGTTCACAACGTAGTTCTGAATAAACATGCATGATTCCGACCCTTACAGAGATCTCTCTTCTCTTCTAAAAGCCATTCTGCCATTTTACTTCAATTAGTTACTCTCGCTTGTACGAAATTATGAATTGCCTCATCATTTCCGGTCTGAACTATATCTTGAGTTTCGGGAATCGTTTGGTACGCCAGACCATAAACCACACGGAAGAAGACGACTTCCAGAAATGCAATTCTGGTAGTCCGTCATTGAAAAGATTCCCGGAGGATACGACTTTGTGTTCAAATTATAACCGGATCTGAATGTCTTGTGAATACGGGTATAATCTTTCACCAAGGTTGCAACGCATAAGAGGTCTGAGATATCGTTTCCAATGGTTTCTCCGGGGTAAAGAAGTGAGGTCCGCAATTATTTCGGACCGATCAAGAATGAACGTGTAGTATGATATCCCAGAGGAGCGGACTCAGCACCGAGACCTGCGAAGTGCCTTCGTCTAAACTTACGACCTGACCGGAAGTAGGATCCTTGTAACCCGCCCGGAGAGCCCTTTGGAGCGCATGATGACACTTGACCTTTTGCGAAATTTTGTGAAGGATCTTTGTGAAGGTATCGAATCAAGAAATTTCGAATGTTTCCCTCCACAACCCAAGGACACTGACCTCGCTCGAACAGAGCCTCCTTAATGCTGTGTGGCAGCTTCGGTGGTTACAAAATCCATGCGAGCGATGGCCGTAAAACCTTGTATGATGAATGAACCTTCCATTTCTAAATTTATACATGGATTCTGTGATGGTTCTCACCTGACTAATATGAATTAATGCTGAGCATGTTAGAGCCAGAAATGATTGAACATGCCATGTGTAGTAAGAATAAGAATGGTCCTCATATGCCACGTATACATTTTCAGAATCTGATGTACTCCATTTTATAACGACGAACCTCTTCCCAAATTTATTCCCAACTCGTTCCAATTCTAATTATTTTCAGTGGTTCCTTATTGAACCCAACTAGTTCAATTTCATGGTTCCCTCATATTGTCGCAAATCTACTTTTGGTGAGTAAGATCCCTTCCGAATCCAAGTGTAGTTCTTTCTCCTCCCTATCCCATTTCCCTTTACGCATGAAAAGTATCGAGCATACAAAGTAAGGGTGGGTCTAGGTTGAAACCCCCGTAACGATTGTGGTTGGATTTTAAATTTACTGTCATTTTACTTTTAGTCAAGTACAATTCCTTCTGTTTAGTCCTGTCTCCATTACCCTAAAGATCGATGACATGTCTCCTCCTTCGCCATTGTGTGCTTTTGACACTGAATCGGGCGGAGTGAGATCGTGCCGTTGTGTGCGTTTTTTACACTGAATCAGGCTGAGGGTGATCGGGCACACAGGACACACATTAATCCTGACGAAAGACTACTTACACCAATTGCAACCTCCTCAGCAATGAAGTCCTTGGGTTGAATCCAGAGCCAAGGGTAGCTTTGAAAGGGTCTTTCAAAATTGGGTTCTCAGCAGTTTTCACAATGATATCCATAATTGATCTCAGGTGTTTGGCACAAATCTCCAGCGAAACCAAAAGTGTTGAAATTTTGATTGCAATCATGAACTTCTTCCGGGACTCCCGCACCCACCAATTGCTTTGCAGTAACACACAACCAGGTTAACCTCTGCCTGATAAACAAACGGATTGAAGCTGTTACCCGAAGGCATGATGCCAAATAAATGTCAAATTTTAAAGTCTCCCCTTAAGAAACTTTCTTAGTGCACCATTCTACCTTTAAGGTTTAAATCTTCTAAAAACAGGCATCTTCAGACAGGGAAAATTTTTATTAAAAAATAAAGTAAATAAATAAATATAATGGTATGTAATTAATCATATTACTCAGGTAGTATATGATGCTATTTTGAGCTGTGATAGAATACAAATACGAATTAGAGATAGGTTATTGTTCACAGTATTCCATTTTAAGAAGAATTAGACAAGTTCAAAGCAGCCAAGAGACTGACTTTGTTTAGTATATTCTGGGGGATTGGAATTGCTATAAACGTTGAGATTCTGGTATACCTATTGCAACTTCTAGCCACTTGGTTGTGGGTGCTTGTTGTCAATCTTGCAATCTGTTTGGTTCTTCACCTTAGTGTGCACCGGTATACTTTCCTGAAGGTAGCTCTACTCAATGTTTTCTCTTGCCGTACCATCCATTTTCATTCAAGAGTTCAGGGAAGCAATAAACTATTTGAACTGCAGGGAACTCGCGTACAATTGCAGACAAGTGGGAGGTGAAACAAGCAACTAGTGTACCCCATGTACACTAGTTGCTTTCATCAACTTTGAGTATAGTAGTTATGACATGATAGTTGATCCTTATATGCAAAGGAAAATGTGAAGCAACTCGTAAGGTTGATCTGGCTATAGGAATTGAAATCGGATGTCACTTGTATCCTTGCAAGATTCTGTCCTAGTTTGTGACGATTGGCTGCCAGAAATGTAGCAATATGAGGCAGGTCTTTGTCCAATTAATTGTGATGAGGCTCATGAGGCACAACCTCACGAGAATAGAAAAGGGAACCCAATTGAAACTTGATAATCATGTATTTGTTGTCTCTCATCCAGGTTGCTAAAAAAAATGCATATCAATCAAGCATAATTGAATGTACTCTCAAACCTCCACAATAGTAACTAGATTATAGGATCATTGTGCTTAGTTATTATGTTGAATGTCATTATGGTGCTCCCATTTCTACAAATTTTCTTTTGTTGATCAGAACATGCTTAAGTGCTAGGGAAAGACAATGGAGATCAGTAGTTACTAGGGAAATACCTCCAAAAAGGAGGTGGCACTCATAGTTGTGTCACAAAAGTTACAACAAGTAGCACTTGGAGGGATGTAGGATAATCATGAGTGCTCATAGGATGATAAGAACTTGGAGTGCTTATTGGTTGAGCACTTACAAGCCAGAGTGCCGAGTTGGGTACTTGGCACTCGGGCCAATTGACACTCATACACAAGCACCACCGTGCTTTGAATGTGCCGTTAGTTCAATTGGAAATTACCGCCAAGGGCCATTACATACAACCATTAGCGATCGGTGGGCAAGCTTGGCACATGGGAGGTGAATGGTGGAGAATTTTTTGCATGTGGGAGAAATAATACTTAACCAAAGATGCCTTGGAGATGCCTTTGCATGTGCGGATGTTGTGTAATAATATGGATTTAGTAGACAAGTTAGTAGTCTAAGCTAAATATAGCAAAAGGAAGTAGAACTAGCCTAAGAATGTTCTAGAAGCATCAAGGAAACTTGTGGGTAGAATATTCTTTCTAGAAGCTCCCATGAAGCTTCTTGGTGATAAGCTTTTAAGAACTTTCCAAAGGTAGAATGACTTGTATGCAAAGTTGAAGGCTAGCTTAGCTTGCACTCCAAGTAACGTGACTCCTAGAAGGAACCTTCCTTGGAAGTTCCCTAGGAGTCTTGTACCCAAGTTACATATAAATACCCAAACCAAGCTCAAGCTAAGCATTTGAAGTTTCCTTCACTTGAGAGTCCCAATGTGATCTTCCACTCCGGTACTCCAATCTCCTATTTCTCTCTTTGTTCTTTTATATTGGTATTAGAGTAGAAATGGAGTGGATAAAATTTTTGAACCACCAAATCCATTTACCCTACACCATAAAGGTTTTTGTGTCCATGTACTACCAAAGTATCATTTCACATAGTTCATCATTTCATGCTTTGGGTAGAATTTTTTGAATGAAATCACTTTGTCCAATGAACCAATTATCCTTTCAACTGTTACTTATGGAGAGCGCTGGACTTGTTGCATCTACATGGTTACTTAGATAATTTCAAATTTCAAAGTTGGTAGAGGAGTAGTCAAGGCAACAATGCCCAAAGTTATCATTGTTATGCAATAACAAATTGAGCACCTTTATTGATTGTTGGAAGAGAGAGATCATGAAAATCAATGACAAGGATATGTAAAGAGAGTAGCATTTTGAGAAGGAGAAGAGAAAGTTTAATTTCCAAAGCAAAAGGTATTTGATGGCACGAATCTACCAGATGCAATGGAGAATTTTGTGTTTGATTACAAATGTTATTTTGAAGCCACATATCTTTTGGATGAAAGGAGATAAATTCTCTTGGCTTCAAGCCAATTAGATGGAGTGGCCAAGCTATGGTAACAATTCTGGGTGGAGCAAGCTGAACAGTAGTTTGTTGCTCCAATCTTGACATGAGAAGAATTCAAGAGAGCAATAATCAAGAGAGTCCATGATGTACCAATATGGAGGTTAGTGACGTAGTTAGTAAGGCTAACGAAGTAGATAATAAGCCAAATTAACATAAAATATTCCAGAAGCATCTAGGAAGCTTCTTGGAAAGCACCCAACTAGTTAACTTGTGCTCCAAGAAAATAGCTTCTAGAAGCTTCTAACTAGCTTAGCTTGCACACCAAGTAGGCGGCTTCTAGAAGGAAGCTTCTTGAGAAGCTTTTTGGTTAACTTGGCTTGTACTCTAAGAAAGCGGCTCAAGGAAACTTCTTGAGAAGCTCCTCAAGGGCCTTTTATGCTACCTATAAATACCAAAGCCGAAGCTCATGCTAGACATTTGGAGTTTTCCCACATTCAAGCGTCCCAATGTGAACTTCCATTCTCCTATTTCTCTCCTTAGATTTGATCTTTTACACATGAAATGAATGCTACACAAGCCATACAAGACAAATTGGCAGAATTGAAACAAATTAGTTTGATGAAGAGCTAACTACATCATGTAATTCTATAACACCATAATGTAAATTCCAAAAATATTAGAAGGTGAAGCTTTGGATTAATTTATGAGGGGCTTGAAATCATGCACCAAATTGGAAGTAATTATGCATAAGTCTAAACACTTGGAAGAAGATATGCAATTGGCTAAGGTCTTTGATTCCTTGGTTGCAAAAACTTGGTCTTGACCTAGACTTTCATAGAATCTAGCAACACATCACACGTACAAAAGATCCAATATTGATGGAGATTGATGCCATCCAACAAAGATCACTTGTCATTGTAGACAAAGAAAGATTGTGATAAAATGGTGGTTGCTTCTATTGTTGTCAAATTGGACATTATATTACCAAATATCCAACTAGGAATGCATGACCTAACCAATTGCCCAGATGGAATTTGTGGAGCATGATGATCAAAGAAGCAAAGAGTCCCAATAGAAGATATAATCCACTTATTGGAAACTTGATTAGGTCTAATGGGATTGAAGGTTTGACTTTTTTAAGTTAGATTCAATTGCAAGGTATGATATTTGATCATGGTTGTGGGATTTTGGTTAATTTTAGGAGTTTGTAGAATTGCATGTCTATGCAATTAGCAAAGAAATTATGTATTTGTATCAAGCTAATATTGGATAGCACATTGATAATGGCGGATGGTGAAAGAGTCATGTATTTTATACTTCACATCATATTATATTCAAGATTAGGAGAGATTATTCAAGGTGTATGAAATTTGTAGTAGCTCATCTACACTACAATGTCATTCTAGACCTTCCTTGGCTTGAACATCATAAGGTTCAATTTGATTGGACCTAATAAAAAATTCAAGTACAACACCAAGATAAAAATGACTAATTAGGGTTTTTGGCACCTCTGAGTAAGATATCTAGGTATAGTCAGTTCTAAGATGGAAAGTTTATCAATATAACAATTGTAGAGCAAGCTTTAGAGAAAGATATTTCTACTTTTTCAATATTAAGAAAATTACACAAGGAGAATTTGATGAGGATCAAAAGCCTCATCAAGTAGTGGTTGATCAAATAGGTTAGGATTTTATAGATGTGTTTTTGGATGAGCTTCTAAAAGGATTACCCTTGATTGCAATAAGCCTTTCAAGATTGAGCTATTACCAAGTAACACTCCAATCAATTGACCAATCTAGACACTCTCATTGAAGGAGTTAGAAGAGCTTTGAACAACACTGATTGAGTTGTTCAAGAAGGATTTCATACAACATATTATATGAAATCCAAGGGGAGCACCAATACTAATTTTACCAAAGAAGGATAGAAGACTTTGATTTTGGATTTGACTATCATGGCCATAATAAACAAACAATGAAGAATGTGTATCCCTTGCCTTGAATTGATGACTTGTTGGATCAATTGAGTATAGCAAGATACTTTTCCAAGTCGAATCATCAAAGCGGCTATTGGCAAATTCCTATTGATAGAGAGAATGTGCAAAATACTATCTTTTGCACAAGATATAGGAATTTTGATGGAGAGTGTTACCTTTTAGCATGCGTAACACACATTGGTGCACGTATGCTCTACCATGATATTTAGTTTAGTATTGCAAGTAGTTGAGAGATATTATTAAAGCAAGCTTCTACTTTAGCCATGATTAGCTAGAGTTAGTGATGCCAAGATAGAGGTGACTCTACTTTAGAGAAAGGTAAAAGAGTGACCACCACTACTTTGGATTCTAGTGTATTGATTAGGTATATCCTAGGTGTTTGGCTTTGAGGAATGAGTTGAGAACTCTTGGACCCACATGCAATTTTTGTTTTACATTCTTCTATAGTTTAAAGATAGCACATGTGAAGGAATTCTTGACTTAATAGTTGGGTCAAGATAAGACCAAATGCTTAGAGGATTATTCTCTTGAGTTTGGATATTTCTTTAGACTTTTGCCTAGTAACTTGAGTTACAATGGTAAGTATGAAATTGGTGTGTAACTATTTCACAAGTACATAAAATAGGGGTGAAGAGATACTCATCATCCTTTTATTTACAGCTATTTTTCTCTCATTGTGTTCTCTAATGAACAATGTCTTGAGTCTTGGAGATACCTTGGAGTTCTAGCCTTAGAGTTCCTAGAGGAATGTGATGGAGTTTTAGTTCTTTGCCTCCTTAGTCCATTGTGTACTACTCTAATAGCCATTAGAGGTTCATAATGAATGAGAGACAAACCGACTCACATCTCACTACTACTCTAGCAATTATCATGGATCAAATGCATCAGGTTTTGGATGGGCTATTGGATTGATAAATGGTGGTATTCTTAGATGATAATTTAATTTACAATAAGATGGAGATAGAACACAAGAATCATATAAAAAATATCTTAAGATTGCCATGCTAATGGAAGTTTTACTACAAGAAGTCAAAGTGTGCCTTTTGATAGAAGGAAGTTACCTTCTTAGGCATAAGGTCTCATCAAAGGAGATTAAGATAGAAGAAGAGAAAATCAAAGCCATTACCAATTGGCCTACTCCTAAGGACTCCATATAAATCCAAAAATTTAATGGATTGGTGAGTTTTTACCGACGGTTTATCCACTATTATGCTCATATGGTTGCATCGTTGACCAATCTCTTGGAAAAGACATAAAGTTTTGCATAGACCACAAAACAAAAAGAAGCATTCAAGAAATTAAAGCATATGGTATCCTCATGACCCATCTTACAACCATATAATCCTTAACCACCTTGTGTGATTGATTTTGATGCTTTTAACTTTACCATTGGAATGGTGTTGCAATAAGAATTTCTAGATGGCTTACATCCCATTGACTTTGTATCTCACCAACTAAAGATATAAAAAAGGAACTATTCTACTCAAGATTGAGAACAATTTGCAGTGGTAGATGCCACAAAGGTATGGTGACATTATCTCTTGGAGAAACAAGGGATCATGCAAATAGATCACAAACCTTTGTTTCAAACCTTACATTTGGACACATGAAGAGTAAACATCATCAATGGGAAAAAAACTATAATTTTTTGATATAAACTTGAATACAAACCTGGTAAGTTTCATGTCATTCTTGATGCTCTATCACAACATCTTAATTTGAAGATTTTTCTTGAATCTCTTATGATAGTAACAATCACCAATATGTCAACCAACTCAAAGGTACACATAAAGCTCAAGATTGATTTACAACAAGACCTCTTCTTTCCACTAATGCAAAGTCATCTTGTAGTGCATGAAAAGGAGTACAACACTTTTTCCTTCAAGGAGAGCCTTCTATTTTGTAAGAACTAAATCTTTGTTCTAATTATGGATGATCTCTAACTTATACGGCTTCAAGAAGCCCATGACTTACCATTTTTTGGTCATTTGGTAGTAGACAAGATCTTGAGTACCCTCCAACATCAATGGTGGTGGCCAAACTTAGCACAAGAAGTTTGAGATTTTGTTGATCTTGCGAGAGTTGCCAACACAAGAAGATCAACAAGTAGAATCCAAGTGGACTACTTCAATTGCTTTCCATTCCAACTGCATAATGAGAACATATTAGTGTTGATTCCATCACATCTTACCAAAAATGGATCAAGGCCATACCAACATTGTGGTGTTTGTTGATAAACTTAGCAAATTCACTTGGCACCTAACGTGGATACCATAGATGCTCTAATGGTAGCCACGATTTACTTTGACATTATCTTCAAGCACCATGGGATACCTATGGTTCTCATCTTTGACAGTGATCCTCAATTCATTGGTTAAATTTGGCAAGCACTCTTCAAGCTACTTGACACTAAGCTTGTTTTGTCTATGGCCTATCATCCTCAAATTGATGGGCAAATTGAACATCCCAATCACATATTGGAAGATATACTTTATGCTTTTTTCAATGTTCACCATACCAACTAGGATACTTATCTTATGGCTACCAAGTTTACCTAAAATAATTCCAAGTAAACAAGCACTAGGTTTTCTCTCTTTATTAATTTTGGCCAAGATTCACTTGTTCTAGATTCTTTTCTTCCTCCCCTACCATCTCACATTCCTCATACTTCTACCTTCTTGTCCATATTATCTAAATCCTCACATCAAGCCAAGTCTAATCTTCTCATTGCTCAAAATTAGCAAAAGCAATATGCTAATCAACATCATTGTGATCTCACCTTTCTATTAGGTGATAAGGTTATGCTTTCTTCTAGTAACCTTCCTCTCTTGCTTGATACCCAAGTTCATAAACTTATTCCTAATTGGATAGATCCATTTGATGTTATTTAGATCATTTCTCTTGTTATCCATTGACTTACTTTGCCTGGTCATATGAAGATCCATCCTATCTTCCATGTTTCAAAATTAAAACACTTTTTTTCTAATCCATCTTTCTTTTACACTTGTGTCCAATTGTAATACTACCTGGACATGAGAAATCTCCAAGAGAAATAAAAGAGAGAAAACACAAGCTTCACATCATTTTATGCCCCAAAGGATAATAATCCAATGCCACAAAGGAGCACCTTCTCTTTATTACATAACAAAGAGGATCCTTTCAAAGGAAGCTCCACCCTTGGATTAGATACATGAATTGGTGATATATCAGCTAGCTCCAACTTTAGATTAGTTGCATGGATGGTTGACATATTGGTCCTTGTCCTATCTGGTCGGTCAAACAGGTTTGTCAAATAAGTTTGACACAAGGGAATATTTAGGGAATCTTCATATAGGAATCTCCAAATTACATGGGTGATGTACCATTGGAAAGCTCTAGATGAGACAAACTTGGTAGGAGGGAAAGTATAGCCTTTCCTCCAATGGGGAGGGAGAAGCTTACATATTTTTGAGGCCTAATTCATCCATTTAGGCCTCCAAAATTAGCTCTAAAGTTTTTAGGCTATTCTCGGCTCCTACCCTATTAGTGGAAGTACTCTTTTGGTTATATTTGTATCTGACCTACATACTACATCATATATAACATACTCCCAGATGTTACCAAACTAATTTTCACCTCTAGATAATATGTCTAGCTATTGGTATTACACCAATCCACTCCTCTTCTAATCCTTGTAAATAATCATGAGAATACAAAGTTGATTGTATATTTGCATATTGTGATATCCAACATGGCCTCCAACATGGACACCAACAACACAAAGAATATAAGGTCCTTTGGAAAGGGTATTCTCTTCACAATGACACATGGAAACCCCTTTCTCATCTCCATAATGCACAAATGACCATCTAGGAGTTTGAACCATGAAAAAATGGGCAGCTAAGATGAATGAATTCCATGGCAACAAAGACGTCACCAACTAGAAATGGGGTAATATATAATAATATGGAGTTAGCAGATGTGTAGTAGTCTAAGCTAAATATAGCAAAAGGAAGTGGAACTAGTCCAAGAATGTTCTAGAAGCATCAAGGAAGCTTGTGGGTAGAATATTCTAGCACCCATGAAGCTTCTTGGTGAGAAAATTTTAAGAAATTTCCAAGGGTAGAGTAACTTGTATGCCAAGTTGATGGTTACCTTAGCTTGCACACCAAGTAAGGCAACTCCTAGAAGGAACTTTCCTTGGAAGTTTTGTACCTAAGTTACCTATAAATACCCAACTCAAGCTAAGCATTTAAAGTTTCCTTCACTTGATAGTCCTAATGTGATCTTCCACTCCAGTCTTCCATTCTCCCTATTTCTCTCCTTGGTCTTTTATACGGCAAGTGCCTACCTGCTCCTTAAAGCACCAAACGGTGAGGAATGATTAGGGATTTTGAATATAAAATGAGGAGCTTGGCCAACAACTACACTTTTTGGAGATTCACTCACTTGCATTATTGATTGCTTAGCACCTACACTTTGTAAAGAATTGAGAGAGAGCCTTTTTTTAGTGAGGTAGTACTTGGAGTGATTCTCATTGCTTGGAGTGACTCACAATACTTCAAAGTGGAACCAATCATAGATTTCTCTTTCCTTCTATGATCAAGAATCATGGTGTTTGGACCAAGAGCATGTAAAAAGATTCTAGAGGCCATCCTTAGGTCTTCTATAGTAAATAAATGTGCTATTTCATATAGAATTGTAGTGATCTAGAGAAAATAGTAGATTTCTTGCTCTAGAAGTATGAATTGACTGAAGTCACCACAATCTACAAGATGAGGAGGAAGAGAGAAAGAAGACACCAAGGAGAATGAGAGGTAATCCTCAAAATTGGACAAAGGACTATTAGCAAATGATACTCTACTAGATGTAGGAGTTGCAAGAGCCATGATCCTAGACTCTAAATTCATTGACAAGGAGTTGATGGCCAAGATCAAGGCCACCTTCAATGATAAGTGTTTAAAGAATAATGGGTGGAGGTTAGCCAATTACAAAGACCATGCACAAGAGCTATAGTAAAGGTGGTTTTGAAAGTATTCACACAAACCACCTACTTGACTAATAGCCAGGCTGTTTCTTTTGATAACATGTACTTAAGCAAGCTAGTAGATTGGGCACACATTTTTGATCAATAGGTCAAGACCCTACACAAAGGTGCTACCTATGTTGCTCCATTTGCTATACATTACTACATGAGGACCAATCTCCTAACAAAAGAGGAGAGGAAAAGGTTCCCCACTCATTTTCATCATGTAGGTTATTTTGGTGACCAACCTAAAGGGTAACCTTGATTGCTAAGTATAAAGGATGTCATGCCATTTGTAGCATCTCACCTAGATTGCTTAGACTCTAGAGTAATAGTGTTGGTATTCAGGAGTATTTTGGTAGTTACTCATAGACTTGTTGATGGACAGATTTTGTGTTTGGAGTACTGACTACATGGTAGGATCCACCATCACTTCCACCATTTGAACCATCGGGTGTGCTGTCAGTGTGGGAGCTTTAGTTTGGGTTTGAGACCTAGCTTGAGTCCAAGGGATCTACTTTCAAAGTGTTGCTCCAGAGAGCTCACTTCTCTGATGTTGAGCCTTTGAGTTCTTGGCTATGGTGGACAGAGGCCGGCAAACATCACTTAGATATTCTTAGCTAGAGTGGCTGTGGCTTGATTGTAATCAGTGCCCAATTGTTGGCAGATCATTGAGTGACAAATCAAGTATTGATCATTGAGTGTGATTTGAGTTATATAAACAAATTGATTATTATGGCACTTTAGAGTCCATGTATGACTTATGTATGAGTTGTGCTTCTAGAGTGTATGATGTTGACAAAGATGTATGTTTTGTAGCGATGTATATACGCACAACAATGAATGGATGCCAAATTTTCCAAGATAGGACTCTTCATGCCTATAGATGAAAAGTTGGCTGTACCAAAGGCTGCCAAGAAAAAGAATACTACCCCAAAGTAGCAACCTTTCTCAGCCAAGAAGTCACAAGCCAACATTCAGGTAATATCCTTATCAAAAGGAGAAGCAAAGTATATGTAAGATGATGAAGATGAGGAAGAAGAAGGTGCAAGGTGAAAGACCCTTGCACCTTGCAAGCCTTGTCTTCCACATTGGACAAAGGAGAAGAAGGAGAGACTTGGAAGGATGCACAATTTGTTTTGAACTTATAGGACCAAGAAATGAAGGAATCCTTTGTAGGACCCAAGGAGGACATGAGAGGAGAGAATGCAATGCTAGAACAAATGCCATTGAAACCCATTAGATAAGCTACAAAAGAACACCAAGATAGAGTAGAGTGCCAAATGCCCAAGAACTATGGCCTAAAGTTCCAAATGAGGTTGAAGTCCTACAACCAAAGGACAATCAAATTACTGATCATGCCAAAGAGGAGCATGTTGACATTGACATTGATGTCCCAGATCCTACACCAAGGGTGTGGTCTATACTCTGAGAGGAATCAACACCTTCATTGTTAATGCCATTTTGAGAAGGAGCTAATTTTGTGATACATTTGGTAGGATTTGCACTATTGTTGATGGAGGTAATGTTGCCCAATACCAAGCTAAATGCCCTAACATTATGGACTATACCACCATTTTTTGAAACATGCACAAAAAAGTCTGCACCTGGAAGGCTAGAGAGGACATGGTTAAGGAGGAAGTAGCAAAAGCTAGAGACTTGTACAAGGAAGAAGTGACAAAGGTAGGTGTCTTGTTGTAGGAAAGCCAAGAGCTCAAAAGGAGTGCCACTGTAAAAGATCGGGACCAAGGAGAAAAATAGAAGAATAGAAACTCACATTGAGACACTTGAATATGGGAAAAATCCAAATGCCTAGCATGAGCTTCGGCTTTGGTATTTATAGGTAGCATACAAGGCCCTTGAGAAGCTTCTCAAGAAGCTTCCTTGAGCCACTTTCTTATAATGCAAGCCAAGTTAACTAGGAAGCTTCTCAAGAAGTTTTCTTCTAGAAGTCGCCTACTTGGCATGCAAGCTAAGCTAGTTGGAAGCTTCCTTGAGCCGCTTTCTTAGAGTGCAAGCCAAGTTAACTAGGAAACTTCTCAAGAAACCTCCTTCTAGAAGCCGCCTACTTGGCATGCAAACTAAGCTAGTTGGAAGCTTCCTTGAGCCGCTTTCTTAGAGTGCAAGCCAAGTTAACTAGGAAGCTTCTCAAGAAACTTCCTTCTAGAAGCCGCCTACTTGGCATGCA
The DNA here is from genome assembly GCA_948567375.1 of Lunularia cruciata. Lineage (NCBI taxonomy): Eukaryota > Viridiplantae > Streptophyta > Marchantiopsida > Lunulariales > Lunulariaceae > Lunularia > Lunularia cruciata. Next base: position 17,916,361 of record OX419761.1, on the reverse strand, counting down.
AGCTAAGCTAGTTGAAAGTTTCTAGAAGCTTCCTTTTAGAAACTACCTGCTTGGGTGCAAGTTAAGCTAGTTGGGAAGCTTCTCAAGAAGCTTCCTAGATGCTTCTAGAATATTTTGGGTTAATTTGGCTTAATTCTCTACTTTTTTAGCCTTACTAACTACATTGCTGAATTGCATATTGTTACATATTCCCCCACCGCTAGTTGGTGATGTCCTTGTCGCCATTGAAGCTTCAAACTCTTGGATGGCAGTTTATGTATTCTAGAGGTGAGAAAGAGGATACCATGTGACATCATGAAGCCATGTGTCTAGGTGACATCATGAAGGGGATACCCTTTCCAAAGGACCTTGTATTCTATATGTTGTCGACATCCTTGTTGAATGTGGCAACGTATAAGGATACAATCAACTTTGTACTCCTCATGATCATTGATAGGGATGGGAGGAGGAGGAGTTTAGACACAAGAGGAAAAGGAAGATGGGTTAGGAACAAAAGGTTTCAACTTGGAAATGTGGAAGATAGGGTGGATGCGCATATGATAAGGTAAGGCAAGTCAATAAGCAAAAGGAGAGATGATTTGGGTGACATCAAAGGGTTCTATCCAATTAAGGGTAATTTTACAAACTTGGGTATCAAGTGGGAGGGTAGGTTACTAGAGGATAACATGACTTTATCACCGACATCAAAGGTGAGATCACAACAATGGTGGTCTGCATATTGTTTTTGATGACTTTGAGCAATAAGGAGGTGAGATTTGGCTTGTTGGAGGGATTGGGATATGGTGGTTAAAAAGGTTGACGTATGAGGGACCTGAGATGGAGGAGGAGCAAGAAGAAAATCTGGAACAAGCAAATCTTGGCCAAAATTGAGAAAGAAAGGAGAAAATCCGGTGCTTGCTTGTTTGGAATTATTATAGGAAAATTTTGTAGCTACAAAATATTCATCCCAATTGGTATGATGGACATTGATGAAGGCACGCAACATATCCTCCAAGGTACAATTTTCACATTTGGTTTGTCTATTTTTTTGAGGATGATAGGCCATGGACAAAGCAAGCTTGGTGCCAAGTGTTTCGAAGAGTGCTTGCCGAAACTTCCCGGTGAATCAAGGATCACGGTTGGAGATGAGTATACATGGCATCTCATGATGCTTGAAGACATTGTCAAAGTAGATTTGCGCTAAGGTTGGAGCATCCATGATATCAAAGGTTGGTGCCTAGTGGATTTGCTTAGTAAGCTTATCTACAAACACCACGATTGTTGTGTGTCCTTGCTTTGTCTTGGGCAAGGATGTGATGAGATCCAAGCTCACGTGTTCCCATCAAGCAGATGGAATGGAGAGTGGTTGAAGGAGTCCACTCGGCTTCCGGTTGTTGGCCTTGTTATGTTGGCAACTCTCACAGGATAGGACAAACTCTCAAACATCTCGTGTCATGTTGGGCCACCACCATTGGTGTTGGAGGGTACCCAAGGTCTTGTCCACACCCATGTGACAAGCTATTGGTAAATAATGGATTTCTTGAAAGCGCACAAATTAGAGTTCACCTTTGGTTGGAACATAGATCCGGTCCTCATGGGATAGAAAGCTTTTCTTGAAGGAGAAGGTGGTGTACTCCTTGGTGTTGTATTCCTTGTTGCATGCTGCAAGACAACCATGTACCATTTGGAAAAATGGATCTTGTTGTAGAGCTGATCAAAACTCATTTTAGACCTTGGAGTCAATTAACATCATCGTAATTGCTATCGTGATGAGAGGAAGAGACTTAAAATCAGGTTGTCGTGATAGAGCATCAATGATGAGATGGAACCAACCTGGTTTCTACTCAAGTTTGATGTCAAACAATTGGAGTTGCTCCTCCCATCAATGATGGTTACTCTTCATGTGTTCCAAGTGTAAGGTCTGCAACAATGGTTTATGATTGGTTCATATAATCACTTATTTCCCTTAGAGATAATGTCTCCATACCTTGGTGGTATATACTATTGCAAGTTGTTCTTGATTTGGATCAGAATAATTTCTTTCAATTGTATTTAGTTGACGAGATACAAAGGAATTGGCATGTAGTCCATTTGGAATTCTTGTTGCAACATTGCTCCAATTGCAAAGTTAGAAGGATCAAAATCAACCACACGAGGTAGCTGAGGATCATATAGTTGAAGGATTAGTCTTGAAGACACCATATGTTTCAACTTTGGTAATGCTTCTTCATGCTTGGTTGTCCATTGGAAGCTCAAGTTCTTCTCCAAGAGGTCACTCAATAGTGCAGCCACATGAGCATAATAATGGGTAAAAAATTGGTAAAAACTAACCAATCCATTAAATGCATGTACTTTTGTAGCATCCTTTAGAGTAGGCCAATTAGACATGTCGTTGATTTTCTTCTCTTTCATCTTGATCCCTTCCAATGAGATCTTGTGACCCAAGAAGGTGACTTCCTTATGCCAAAAGGCACATTTTGATTTCTTGTAATAAAATTTCCATTTTTGTAGTCATTTGAGGACTTCTTACACGTGATTCACATGTTCTGCCTATGTCTTGCTATAGATTAAGATATCATCCAAGAACACCACCACGTACTAATCCAATAGTCCATCCAACATCCAATGCATTTGATCTATGAAGATTGCTGGAGCATTAGTGAGCCCAAAAGGTAGAACTCTCCACTCAAAATACCCATACCTTGTGCAAAAGGTAGTCTTTTGAACATCCTCCCTATCAATAGAGATTTGCCAATAGCTGTTACAAAGATCCAACTTGGAAAAGTATCATGTTCCACTCAATTGATCAAGCAAGTCATCAATCCGAGGCAAGGGATATGCATTCTTCACTATTTGCTTATTGAGCCCACAATAATCAATACAGAAACAAAGTCCTCCATCTTTCTTCAAAACAAATAGTATCGGTGCTTCCCAAGGAGAGGTACTATGTTGTATGAAGTCCTTCTCCAACAACTCCGTAAGTGTTGTTTGCAACTCCTCCAACTCCTTTGGTGAGAGCCGATAGATTGGTCTACTCATTGGAGTACTCTTGGCAATAACTTGACCTTGAAGTGCATACCACGATTGGAAGGTAATTCCTTTGGCAGATCATTTGGAAACACGTCCACAAACTCCTAAAATATTTGATCAACCATTGCTTGATGAAGCTCTTGGCCGTCCTCAGATTGTCCTTGTGCAGTCAACTTGATCCCCACCATGAATACAAACTTATCTTCCTCCAAAGTTTTCTCTATGGCTGCTTCACTAACAAACTTCCCATCTAGGGACTCATCTCTCTTCAAAGCTTGCTCCATGGTTGCCTTCCTAGCAAAATTCTCATCTTGGGACTCATCCTCTTTCAAGGCTTGCTCTATGGTTACCTTCTCAACAAACTTCTCATCTTGGGACTGACTATTCTTAGGTGTCTTACTTAGAGGTGCCAAATAACCTAATTGGAAATTTCTACCTTGGTGTTATATTTGAATTTGTTTTCAGGTCCAATCAAATTGAACCTTATGACATTCAAGCCAAGGTAGACCTAGAATGATATCATAGTATAGAGGTGCCACTAAAAACCTCATACACTCCAAATACTCCTTCCCAATCTTGAAGGTAACATGATGCGAGGTACAAATGAAAAATCCTTTCTACCATCTGCCATCATCAATCTACTTTCAATTATTGGCTTGATAGGAATACCCAATCCCTTTGCTACTTGCATAGACATGCAATTCTTTGAACTCCCAAAATCAAACAAAAGCCTACAACCCCAATTAGATATCCTACTTGGCAAGTGAAGCAAACTTGCATAGGTCTAGCCTTCAATCCCATTAGACTAATCAAGCTTCCAATATGCAACTTAAAACCTCCTATTGGGATTCCTCATTTCCCTGATCATTCCACTCCAAAAACTCCATCTGTGCAACTTGTCAAGGTCACCCATTCTTGAGTGGACATTCAGCAATGTGATGTCTCAATTGGTGACAATAAAAACAACAACCATTTTTGTCGTAGTTTCTCTCTATCTATAGTGCCAAGTGGTCTTTGTTGAATGCCATCAATCTCCATTGGTGCTGGCTCCTCCACCTGCATGTAGTGTACTGGTAGGTTTGTGGAGGTCAAGGTCGAGACCAAGTTGTTGCAACCAAGGAATCAAAATATTTCGCCAATTGCATTCCTCTAAGTGTTGTGGCTCTCGCATGGTTACCTCTAATTTGGTTCTTGACTTCAAGCCCCTCACAAATCAATCCAAAGCTTCACCTTCTAGGATATCTGGAATTTTCATGATGGTGTTCTGGAACTTCTTACAGAGCCAATCTATTTCAATTCTGCCAACCTATCCCGTGCAGCTTGTGTGACATTTATAGCTTGGAACCGATTAATTATTTCACTCTTGAATTCTGCCCACGTCAAGATTGGTGTAACAATTTGTCGTTCAGCTTGCTCTACTCGGAATCTCCACCATAGCTTTGCTACTCCATCTAATTGGCTAAAAGCTAAGAGAATCTATTTTTGCTCATCTTGTAGATTGGTAGCTTCAAGATAACATTCACATTCAAACACAAAATTCTCCATCGCACCCAAGAGATTCTTGCCTTCAAATACCTTGGGTTTAGGAAATCTGATTCGATCTTCTCCTTCTTGAACTGGTACTCTCTCTACGTGCTCTTGTTGTCAAAGATCTTGTTCATCCAACAATCAAGTAAGGTGCTTGATTTGTTGCTGCATAGTAAGGATAACGTTGGGCATTGCTGCCATGGTTGCTACTCTATCACGCCACCCCTAATCTATCTAATTTATTAACACATCAAAGCAACACGTCCACCGTTCTCCATAAGTTACCACCGGAAGCACCAAGGGTTCCTCAAATATGGTGATCATATGCAAAAAATCTTGTCCAAAGTGTGAGGTGATGAATTGCATGAAATGATGCTTGGGTAGTACATGGACACGTAAATCCCAATGGTGTGGTGGAAGTGGATTTGGTGGTCCATAAATTCCATTCATCCCATTCCTGCTCTGATACCAATGTAAAAGATAGAGACCAAGGAGAGAAATAAGAGAATGGAAACTCACATTGAGACACTTGAATGTGGGAAAACTTTGAATGCCTAGCATGAGCTTTGGCTTTGGTATTTATAGGTAGCATACAAGGCCCTAGAGAAGCTTTTCAAGAAGCTTCCTTGAGCTAGTTTCTTAGAGTGCAAGCCAAGTTAACTAGGAAGCTTTTCAAGAAACTTCCTTCTAGAAGCCGCCTGCTTGGCGTGCAAGCTAAACTAGTTGGAAGCTTCTAGAAGCTTCCTTCTAGAAACTACCTACTTGGGTGCAAGTTAAGCTAGTCGGGAAGCTTCCCAAGAAGCTTCCTAGATGCTTCTAGAATATTTTGGGTTAATTTAGCTTATTCTCTACTTTGTTAGCCTTACTAACTACATCGTTGAACTCCATATTGTTACAGCCACCTTGGAGAACAAACATGACCACCAAGCCAAGAAAACTAAAAGATGCAAGATGAGTTAACAACACTCCAAGTTGAGCACAAGTAGTACAAGAAAGAAGCCAAGGGCCAATTTGGCAGCAAGTGCAAGGAGTTGGAGAGCACTTGGAGTGAATTGAAAGAAGGCCATTATCAAGTTGTCACCTTAGAAATTCAATTGCAGGAGTATCAAAAAGAGATGTCACTGCAACTGGATCACGGACCAAGGAATTGGAGGAAGAAAAAGCCAAGCAAGCAGAAAGTACCCACCTGTAGGAAATACAAATGGGTGAGTGTGATACTTGGACTAAAGAGATAGAAGAAGATTGGCTTAAGACAATCCATCAAATGGAGGAGGTGCGGAGTTTCTTTGTTGAGAAACTGAAAGGAGGAGGACAACTTTGAGCAATATAGAAACGCCATGAGTTGAAGTAAAAGGTTTAGAGATTAGAGGATCAGGTCTGCAAGGAGGAAAGGATGAACCTACTGTCTTTGCTATTAAGAGAGCACAACCTGACAGGGGAATTACCTTCGGAGGTGTGAAATTTTGATGGAATAACTTTTCTGGTCTTCAAGAGCAAAATTTTCAGGATCTTCAATCTCCTACTACAGAAGAATGATCTATCTGGGCCGATACTTTTTAGTTTAGATACTATGAGAAACTTGTCTACCTTGATTCTCTCCATAAGCACAATTTCTGGTATCATATCCACAACCTGGGCGGTATTTATCCATTCTCTAAACAATCAAGACTTGTCCATCAACCTGATGACGGGCAACATACCGAAGAATCTTGCCAATCTTACACTCATAAGTCGACTGGAACTGGTCAACAACAAGTTTCATGGAGCTCGCCTGGTTATGACCTTCGGGGATGGAGAGAAAGTAGGCTCGATTCTTTGACGGTAGCGGATGATCAACTAGATGGAGAGATTCCTCCCTCAGTCAGTGTGAGAACCTGAAAGTGCTTGTGCTTACTAACCACCTTCTCAGTGGTTCGTTGCCTGAATCTTTAAAACATCAAGCGCCATCAATCAGGGTTCTTATGGTGGGTTCTAACCACTTAGAGGGAGGTTTTCCGAGTTGGACAACCACCTTCCCATCACTCCAACTTTTCGACCTATCGTGAACAGTTTTCATGGTTTACTGCCGCATAATGTAATGGGTTTGAAAGGATCTATGCGCGCCAATTCCACAACCATTCCAGCAGGCATGCTTGTTGAGGAGATAGTGCTTGTCATGAAAGGTGCAACAGTACCGTTCCATATTTGACATCCCTTCGAGTGTCTGGGATGTCTCGGGAAACTTACTTACAGGCCCCCTCCCTGAGGAATTAAGAAGCTTACAGGGTTTGCTGTACCTCAATGTTTCACACAATCAGCTTGATGGCTACATACCTCGCAAACTTCGTGGGTTTTATGTGCTTCGCGGTTCTTACGTTGTTTCTAGGAGATTCAAAGGTTTCTTTTTTCTCCTCATACAAAAACTAATTCGTGAACCATCCACATACAACTGTAGATACGAGCTGTACACATCCCCAACATAAGTACGATACAGAGGGTGTCTTTTGACTGCGAATCGTAAATCCCTTTAACTATCGTCCTTACTTCTCATGGTTTCTCGTAACGTTTGTAAAGTTAATTCGCCCAATGTATTTAAAAGTTGTCCTTCCCTACATACAATTTGTCATTTAACGCAGAAGATGAATGCTTAAATTGCAACCTCAAAGAGAATGTCATTCCAGATGCATGTCGCAGATTATCAAGCGAGGAAATCATTTTCATATGGAGATGTACAATGGATTTAGTAGGACTGTGAAATTTGAGATGTGAATCACTGGTATCATATCGCAATTATACCAGTGATTGCGCAATCACTGGTATCAATCGCAATCCTCTAAGCATCAGGTGCAGCACCGTTTGAAAAAAATTCTATTCCAGATCCTGGTAATAAGTGCAAAAGACTGGAGGAGCGTTCAACTTGGTACGGAAGCGTAAAAGATCCGATCAGATAGCTCCTTCGAAGTATTGCCTCATGAGAAGCTAGAAAAATTCTAAGTCAAACAAAGTGTTTTGATATCAATTCATTCTGAACCCGAAGCACCAGATTCACAAAGTATGTATAAATTGGAATCAGTTTATTAGCGTCGTCCATAGAATATTTAACATACAAATTGGGTAGTTGCTCAAGCGCGTCTCGGGATTATTGATCCAAGTCAGATTTATTTATCATTTATATACTCACTGAATCGGTAAGATGTCAATGAGGAAGCCCAAGGATGAAGCCCAAGGATAGAACCATTAATCTTTCGACTAACTCCATTCATGACCAGGGTCAAAGTAGAATCTTAACCTAGGCTAGTAAGCCTTCCGGGTTCGTACACTCTGTATATTAGGTGATCTCAGGTTCCTGGCGATATACCTAGTATAGATCGCTATAATAAGGACAAAGTTATCGTGTAGAGCTTTATAGTGTTCTGTATACGAAAGTTTATTACAGAAGTCCTGTTTAAATGTAATCATACATGAAACAGTGGTGCTCAAACATGGCGGTGAAGGTCAAGAGTTGCAATGCGATGGAGCAGAGCCTTCGGTCCAACCTACCCCCATGTACGAACTTTTAGTGCAGGCGACGAAATGCTAGTGCAACACAGAGACTACAACGACTGTCTGTGAATGTTATTCGGTGCGACCGACAAGCGATTTTTCTTCCATCGGTTATTCCAGCATTACCAATTCGTTGGGAAGCTCCAAAGAGGCGTCATATCTGATGATGAAGCCTGTGGACTGGACAGTGACTGTGAAGTATCCTACAGCTTTTCTGAAAGACCCTGTACCTCCGGTGACAGCTACCTCCCATGAAGGTGCAGTTCTGTTGAACCTTCCTGATCCAGACAGTGTTCCCTTAAAATCTCCTGTAGTGATGTCGTGAGTGAAGACAATAAAAGTTGTAAGTGGTACGCTGACTGCCACAAGCTGGCCGGAGGCCCATCCAACTGCTGTTGAATTCTCTTCAATTCCAGCGAGAATAGGAGTATCAAAGACGCTGGTATCACCGAAGACGAAATTATTGGTAAAATTTCCGTTCGCACTGGCAACCTGGACAGCAGTGATATTTGGTGGAACAAAGTTGTCGTGCAGATAGTAGCTCAGTTCTACTGTATCTGCGCTTGCAAGCTTGCATCCTGGGGAGAATGTCATGAGCGCCACCACCAGGATCGCTAAAGTCGAGCTCTTCATTGTGCCGCTGCTTACCAACATTCTGAACCTCAAATCTTCAAATAAGGACCAGGGAGGTGAACAAAGAACTCAGCAAGTCGCAGAGAGATGAGCCTCGATAGAGATCTAGTGCAGATGTAAAGCTCAGGACGTGCAGATTGCAGTTGCTTCTGATCGATATCAGCAACAATCAGCTGCAGCCTTAAGTAATACTCTGCTCGGGGAACTAAACTCAACTCAGTTCAACAGTTCAAACCCAATCGCAGTTCTATGAAATCTAAATATCTCCTGTATCTAGATGACGTGGTGACAAGCGATCTTGCCATGCATAAAAGGGTTTGAAGCAGTCCGGCATTTGCTACCAGCTACAACAATCGGCTCTCACGTTGGTTCACATAAGCTGCCAACTAAGACAGACAATTGCCACGTCGGTTCACGTCAAGTTTTATAGTATTGTTAAACCCTTCTGCCAACAAGGGATGCCATTAAATGTATGTGCCAAAGTTGGGGGTGCTATTAACTCAACCCCCTGCGACGCGTCTCGGTTCACCTCACTAACTGCGTCATTGCCCCAAACGCAAAGGCTGATTCCTTTCTTGTTTGCCTAGTGTTAAGAGACTTTTCGAGGTATGGACGGTATTCTGCAAGAAGATTATTTTCTGCTCCGAGTTCTCTAAATATATTAAAAGTCTCCCTCAACCTAACTAACGCGGCCAGTACTATTCAGTGTCTCTTTGGAGCGATTATTCTCCGTTTCGATACTATATTGTAGAGAGTTATTATGCATCGCTCATAATAAAATACACGTTTGCGTGTTTTCACACTAGATCACGTTTCCTCGTAGCCAACTAGTCAGCTGACTACGTGCTCATAACTAGCCACATAGTCAGCTAGCTAGCTAGTAAAATATATTGATTTACGTGCTCTCACTAGAGTACTCACCCTACATCACTTTTTCCTCAATATTCTAGTGATATATATATCCATTTTTAAATTTTTTTATTCAAATTATCCTTTTTAAATAGTGACTATTTACTGGTCTTCAAAACATACTGGCTCGTGCAATCTCCAATAGAGCTATCACACTAAGGCTTTCTGAATAATATCCCATGTGGTGTGAGCTATATAACAAATTTAGAATCATCACACTAGATAATTTGTGAATATTCTAGTGATGTGAAAGCTATATACATCTTTATGCATATTTTCTATCTTAAATATGATTGGTTAGTGATTACTATTTTTTAGTGGTTGTAATTTAATGTAATTATTATGCATGTTAAGACATTGGACTACAAAACTCTCAATCATATTTACAGTATACAATAAAAGCATTTTCATGCACATATGTCATACCACATCATGCGTTCATTGTTACAAAAACTGCCTTGCTCTTCCTGCACTAGCACCCCAATCAAATATTTCTTTATTTCGTAAATTTATCCTTGAACAAACGTCAATGTTCCCACACTTCACTCACAATCGCTACAACTAAACATATTCTGTAATTCTCCTTTCTGTACTTATACCAACTCAAGCACTAAGATATACCCTACTTGGATAACTCTTTGATACCTAATAAGTAACAACCTTCGTTTCTTGAAATTATTTGGCTTATACTGACCTATTACCTTACATTGTGTATGCATATTTTGGACCATATCAAATTTGACTTAGGTTTTATCACAAGCCAAATTTTACTATCAATTCTAGAAGACCAAATTTATTGGATACAAAATTTATGCAATCCTTGCTAGCCACGAAAACTTGTTCTTTCAAGTCTTTTATACCCAATTCATCATTTGCACAACAACTAGGTCATGTGTGACTAACTTCACCTCCAATCAGAAAAAGCATTTCTATATCCTTGAGAGTAACAATGGTGGAATACGTGCAGATGTCTCCTTGTCTAAGAAATTGGTATTATATTAAGTTTTTCCTTTTTGGATTATGCTGATTCGGGATCTCTAAATTGATTAGCTGCTTATTTGAGCATATTCGTTACATTTGGCCTCTTTGGTTATGCTAATGGGGGATATTCGTGATTGATTAGCGCTCTTATCTTGAGCATACCCCTTGTACTAGCTTGCCATTAAGTTTGAATTGTCTTTCTTACTAGGGTGTTTAATGCATCCTAGTTGTTATTGTCTCTTTCCATCCTATCTGTAGATATCCATAGCACTTCATATTTCCTTGATGTGGAGTATAGACTTTGTAGATGGAGGTACTTCTTTTCATTCATGTATTCTTGCAAGAGCTAATTTGGTGTTAGATTGAGCTGGTAGTTGGTATCATTCTTACTCTTCTCTAGCATTTGTTTTGCTTGTTTGTCTATCATGTTCTTAGCATGATATGCTAAGAAATATACCATAGAAAGCTTTGTCATAAGTTTGGATCTTTTTGCTCAATCACAGTTGCAAAGGCACTTGTCTCTGCTTCTATCTTGCATATAATGGCCTCAAGTTGGGAAGAATTTGGAGGATTTTCTTTTGGCACCTCTCATATCTCCTTATGCTTCGTTCTAGGAGAGACATGTGGTTCGTTCTTGATTACTTATTTGAATGACTCTTTTATTGTATCATTCAATATCAGTAGCTGGTCTATGTGTGGAGATGCAACGGTTGGTGGTCTTCGTGGGCCATCATATAGGCATAAAAGACGAATGTAAAATATCGTTTTTTGATTAACTTGTCGGCTAAAAAGTAAGATGTCAAATTCGTCACCTTGATTTGGCCTCAGCTAATTTTCCTCCAACTCCCTAAGCTTATTCCCCCTGTCTCGTCTACTTCTTCCTATAGAGTTTCATGACTACTTTTCAGCTGAATGACTTTTACCAGGAACATTGAACTAGCTTCAAGGTGTAATATCTTTTGATTTGTTTGTTAGTTCTCTTAGTCCTTTTCATGGTGTTTCTATGCTTTGATAGAAGGTTGCAAACTTTAAACGATTGAAGAGCAATTAAATAAAGGTACTATTGGATATTGGAAAGGGCAAATATGAATTTGAATAGGAATAGAATACAAGGCGCAGCCAGGAGCAGGATACCAGGAGCTTGACAACCAGGAGCAGATAAGATAGACTCTGTTAATAAGATGGATTCTTCAACCATTTGATATACATAAGATAGATCAACCCCTTGAGTGGGTCGTCATGCATAACTTTAGGGGATACGATATTAGACAAGCCATTATATACTTGAGAAGATTAAGTGAGGGAGCAGGAGGGTTCAAAGAGATTCTCTTGAAGCAACAGCTTGTAGGATAGAAAGAAAAACTTGTGATGTGTACTTCGAGATGGGTGATTAATTCTTACATGCATAATTTGATGTATTTCATCAATTTCTAGATGAGCCTTTGTGGTCAAAAAGTAGTGAGAGGGATCAAATCATAATCCATCTAACCTTTATGAAGTGAAAATCTGACCCTAACATGTTGCAACCATGCCGAGGATTCAATAGCCATTCTCATAAGCAATATACGAGAGTTGATGATCAATAGTATAATCTGTGAGTAATTATGACCTTGAAAAGTATTAACTTATGGATCTCATCCCAAAGCATCACATGCTACACCTTTGAGACTCCATTGCCAATGAACTCCATATGAGAAGGTAGGAGCGCTTGAAACAGTGCATGTTATTTCAACGGGTACCCTTAACCAACGAATCCCAATAATTCAGAATAGTAGTACAAGCGCTTGAAACAATGCAAGCTACGTCGTCAAGACTTGCAATAATTCTCAAACCTATTTGTCCAAGAAAATCAATGGTTGGAAAAACCAGAAACACGAGCATTGCTAGATGAAAGAAATTAACCATATTTTCATATAAATAGTCAAAAACTGAACATGACGTAAGATAATTGATAAGATCGCTACATAGGCAAGTGAAAACATGAATTTTAGACGACGAAGGATGATGGTAGGATGGTTAGGAAATATTAAAAAAACTGATATCAATGCGAGCAAAGATGCCAATGGATCCTTGCAAAACACTAATTTGAATTTGAATAGAATTCAAGCCCTATATTTTGAAAAAGACCAAGTTTTACTCGTATTTTGTCAGAGATCACATTCATCGCGATGACCATTATCGATGCAGATATTTCCAGCATTTAATTTCAAGGACCTAAATGTTTATTCTAAATTCATCCTATGCGCAACGATTACACCCCGGTGAACTGACGTACGATCGCTGCGCGTTCTATCATTAGGCTTTCCTTGTAGAGCTTGCCAGGTCGATTTTCCCACCCTCTTTATCATTCAAACGCAAGTCTAAGACTCCACTCCCAACATTCTCCACATGGAACTCATGGTCAGGAAGAAAATTTAAATAGACGCTCCCTTGATACCTATACAAATCCTGTCCACGGAGTAGGTTGAAGGTTATAGGCCTGGAACGCTCCTTGTGGTTGATCAAAATTGCTACCTAGGCTTGATCTTAAATCTTTAAGAAACTTTAAATTTACGTTTCATAATTAAAGGAAATTTTAAACTTGCTAATTAACATTGTAGATTAATAGATACGTCGGTGATACCATTGTGTCGGTGATAGTATTGGGGCTGATTTTTACCTATTTTCATTCAAATGCAAGTCTAAGACTCCACTCCCCACATCTTTCACATGAAACTCATGGTTGGGAAGAAAATTCAAACGAACGCTCCCCTTGATACCTATACAAATCTATATCATGATTAATATCAATATTACATATGATGGACAAGTGGGTGATAACAACGGGTTTAGCCCCATTTTATCTCTTATGTCTTATTCATGTACCGCTTGAATGTACCGCTATTCTTGTCCTTCTTGTTATCTGACGCGGTCACCAATTTTTTATGATAAATTCCTGTCCACGGATCCCGCAGGGAAGTAGGTTTTAGGCTCCTTGTGTTGTGTTGTGCTCGAGGTGCACAAATAGGGAGTTTAATAATCTTCTTCACGATTCTCGGTAATGTCAATTATAGAGCTGTCGAACTAATGAAAATGATGTAAACATGCTCGTCATTTACAAAGCACAAGGGAGATTAAAAGATACTCAAAGCATCTTAGTATACTTCTTTTTAGAATAAATTTAGTGATATGAAATGACGAATGGATTAAGTGAAGGTTAGTATTTAGATTCTAAATTGAATGAATTCAATGGAATTATAAATTAATTAATGGAATTCTAGACAAGCAGCTGTCCATATGACACGGTGTCCCTTTGGAGAATAGATAATAGCTACCCATGATGCCATCATGGATATAGTTTTTGCTATGGCACAAAGAGAGTGAATACCTTGCTTGGAGGGAGTTTCATATGCTTTGTAGACAACACTTGTCATAGCAAACTATACTTGGTCCAAGATGATCAGGTGACAAGGGCGGATATTGTGGTTACAGACCCTACGCATGATACAATTTTGGATGGAGTGAATACTCATCCTCTTGAATGGGCAGTGAGCGGAGCAGCAGCTCACAAGGTCTCCAAATATAGGGGTATGCAATGGGATCACCTCTTTGTCCATCTAGCCTTGGAATTATATGGAGTGATGGACACGGTGTTTGACACATTTGTCAAGGAGTGTGTGAGAGCTTATCATATTTGACCTCAAGGGGTACAAGTCTCACCTCATACTTTGTAGCATACTTTAGACATCATGTGTCCATTGCTCTACATAGAGTATTCATTGGTGCAATCCATAGGAGAGCATTCAAACTAGGTGATGCTTCTTTGGATGCTTTAGTAATTTGTAGACCTTACGCCTTGCATAACACTTTGATCAAGAGCATGCATAAATAGGTCTACATTTGGAAGACCAAAGAAGACTTGGTGAAAGAAGAAGCAACAAAGGCCAGAGACCTATACAAGGTAGAGGCCACAAAGGTAAGTACCTTGCTGCAAGAGAACCAAGAACTCAGAGGAGAAGTCCCACAATAAAGAATGAATGAGACCACCAAGCAATAAAAACCCAAAGGTTCAAAGGGGATTGGAAGGCAATCCGCCTCAAGCTTATGAGTTTAAGAAAGAAATCAAAGACCAATTTCACAAGAAGTGCAAGGAGTTGGAGAGCACTTGGAGTGCTTTGAAGCAAAAACATGACCAAGTAGTGACTTTGGTAACATAGATGCAACAATACCAAAGGAAGTATTAGTGCAATTGGAACATCTCACCACGGAATCAAAAGAAGAGAGGGCCACTCATGCAAAAGGTCTTCAATTATTGGAAGAATAAAAGGCTGAATGGAGTGTTTGGTCCAAGAAAGTTGAGGAGGACAAGCTCAAAGCACTGCAACAATTGGAGGAGACCAACCAACTTTGTTCATGGATATACATACTAAAGAAAGAAGGAGTAGTGCATGCATTACATACCAAATACCATGAATTGAAGATGCATATCTTGTGTTTCCAAAATGAGGCCTATGAAGAAGAAACAATGAAAATCATGTCCTTTCATTTGAAGTAACACTCAATGTAACAATATGGAGTTTAGTAATGAAGTTAGTTAGGGCTAATGAAGTAGTGAATAGGCCAAATTAGCCTAAAATATTCCAAAAGTATCTAGGAAGCTTCTTGTGAAGCTTCTCGGCTAGCTTAGCTTAGCACCCCAAGTAAGTAGCTTCTAGAAGCTTCCAACAAGCTTAGCTTGCAAGCCAAGTAGGCGACTTCTAGAAGGAAACTCCTTGAGAAGCTTCTTGGTTAACTTGGCTTGCACTCACTTAACTCTGACACCTTTGAGTAAGAAACCTAAGAATAGCCAATCCCAAGATGGGAAGTTTGTAAAGAAAGCAACCATAGAGCAACCTTTGAAGGAAAAGAAGTCCCAAGATGGGAAGTTTATAAGGAAAGTAGCCATAGAGCAAGCTTTGAAGGAAGTGAAGTCCCAAGGTGAGAAGTTTGTCAAGAAAGCAACCATAGAGCAAATCTTGAAGGAAGATAAGTCTATAGATGGGAAGTTTGTCAATGAAGAAGCTATAGAGCAAGCTTTGGAAGAAGATAAGTCTATTTTTGCAATGTGGATCAGGCCAATTGTACAAGGAGCAGAGAGTCAGGAGCCTCATCGTGCAATGGTTGATCAAATAGTTTAAGAGTTTGCAAATGTGTTTCTAGATGATCTACTGAAGGGATTACCTTCTAATCGTGGTATGCCCTTTGTGGTATGCCCTTTGTGGTATGCCCTTCAAGATTGAATTATTACCAAGGAGTACTCTAATGAGTAGACCAATGTATTGGTCTCACCAGAGGATTTGGAGGAGTTTTGAACAACACTCATAGAGTCGTTGGAGAAGGATTTCATACAACATAGTACATCTCCTTGGGGAGCACCAGTACTATTTGTTCCAAAGAAAGATGGAGTACTTTGTTTTTGTATTGATTACTATGGGCTCAATAAATAAACAATGAAGAATGAATACTCCTTGCCTCGGATTGATGACTTGCTTGACCAATTGAGTAAAGCACAATCCTTCTCCAAGTTGGATCTTTGTAGCAATTATTGACAAATTCCTATTGATAGGGAGGATGTTCAAAAGACTGCCTTCTGCACAAGGTATGGACATTTTGAGTGGAGAGTTTGCTTTTTGGGCTCACTAATGCTCCAACAATCTTCATGGATCAGAAGCATTGGATGTTGAATGGAATGTTGGATTGGTATGTGGTGTTGTTCTTGGATGATATCTTAATCTACAACAAGACAACGGAAGAACATGTGAATCATGTGCAAGAAGTCCTAAGATGACTACAATAGTGGAAGTTTTATTGCAAGAAGTTGAAGTGTGCCTTTTGTCTGAAGGAAGTTACCTTCTTGGGTCACAAGATCTAATTGGAGGGGATCAAGATGGGAGAAGAGAAAATCAAGGCCATCATTGATTGGCCTACTCAAAAGGATGCTACTAAACTACAAGCATTTAATGAATTAGCTAGGTTTTATCAATGGTTCATCCACTATTATGCTCATATTGCCACACCATTGACCAATCTCTTGGGGAAGAACTTGAGCTTTCAATGGATCAAGAAGCACAAAGAAGCATTCTAGAAGCTGAAACATATGGTGTCTTTCAGACCAATTTTTCAACCATATGATCCTCAACTACAATGTGTAGTTGATTTTGATGCTTCTAACTTTGCAATTGGAGCCATGTTGCAACAAGAATTCATAGATCGATTGCATCCCATTGCCTTTGTATCTCATAGAATAAATACAACAAAAAGGAATTATTTTACTCAAGATTGGGAACAACTAGCAATGGTATATGCCACCAAGGTATGGAGGTATTATCTCTTGGAAACAAGTGGTCATGTGAATTGATCATAAGCCCTTGTTGCAGACATTACACTTGGAACACATGAAGAGTAGATATCATCAATAGGAGGAACAACTATAGTTGTTTGATATCAAACTTGAGTATAAACCCGGTTGGTTCTATATCATCCCTGATGCCCTATCACAACAACCTGATTTGAAGTCTCTTCCTATCATCACAATGGCAATTATGATGGTATCAATTGACTCCAAAGCCCAAATTGAGTTTCAAACAACTCTACAACAAGATCCTTTCTTTCAGATGGTACAAGGTCGTCTTGCAACATACAACAAGGAGTACAATACCTTCTCCTACAAGGAAGGCCTTCTATTCCATGAGGACCAGATCTATGTTCTAACCAAAGGTGATCTCTAACTTGTGTGCCTCAAGAAGCCCATGATTTATCAATTTTGGTCACATGGTTATAGACAAGACCTTGGGTACCCTCCAACGCAAATGGTGGTGGCCCAACATGGCACAAGATGTTTGGGAGTTTTTTAAATCATGTGAGAGCTGCCAATGCAACAAGGCTAGTAACCAGAAACCAAGTAGACTCCTTCAACCACTCCTCATTGGGAACATGTGAGCTTAGATCTCATCACATCCATGCCCAAGATAAAGCAAGGTCATATAGCCAGTGTGGTGTTTGTAGATAAGCTTAGTAAGCAAATCCATTTGGCACCAATCCTTGATATTGTGGATGCTCCAACCTTGGCACAAATCTACTTCGACAATGTATTCAAGCATCATGGGATACCGTGTGTACTCATCTCCGACCGTGATCCTTGCTTCATTGGAAAGTTTTGGCAAGCACTCTTCTAGATGATAGGCACCAAGCTTTGTCCACAACTTATCATCCTCAAAATGATGGGCAAACTAAATGCAAAAATCTCACCTTAGAGGATATGCTTTTGTCTTTGTCAATATTCACTATACCAATTAGGATGAATGTCTTGCAGATGCGGAGTTTGCATACAATAATTCCAAACAGACAAGCATCAAATTCTCTCCCTTCTTCCTCAATTTTGGCCAAGATCCACTTGTTCCAGATTCCCTTCTTGATCCTCCTCCATCCCATGTCCCTCATACTTCAACCTTCTTGACCACCATATCTCAATCACTCCAACAAGCCAAATCTCACCTCCTTGTTGCCCAAAATAGTCAAAAACAATATACAAACCACCATCATTGTGACCTCACCTTTCAAGTTGGTAATAAAGTCAAGCTCTTGTTTAGTAACCTACCCTTCCCACTTGACACCCAAGTCCATAAAATTTCTCCTAATGGGATAGGACCCTTTGAGGTCACACACCTCATTTCTCCTGTTGCTTATCAACTTGCCTTGCCTTGTCATATACGCATCCACCTTGTCTTTCAAATTTCCAAGTTGAAACCCTTTGTCCCTAATCCATCTTCTTTTCCCTCTTGTGTCCAACCTCCTCCTCCTCCTCCTCCTCCCATCCCTATCAATGATCATGAGGAATATGAAATTGATTGTGTCCTTGCACATTGCCACATTCAACAGGGCCGCCAACAACATATGGAGTAAAAGGTCCTTTGGAAAGGGTATCCTCTTCATGATGCCACATGGGAAACTCTTTCTCATCTCCAGAATGCAAAAATGGCCATCCAAGAGTTTGAAGCTTCAATAGCGATGAAGATGTCACCAACTAGTGATGGGGGAATATGTAACAATATGGAGTTTAGCAACAAAGTTAGTTAGGGCTAACAACATAATAAATAGGCAAAATTAGCCTAAAGTATTCAAGAAGTATATAGGAAGCTTCTTAGCTAGCTTAGCACCTCAAGTAAGTAGCTTCTAAAAGGAAACTTATAGAAGCTTCCAACTAGTTTAGCTTGCAAGCCAAGTAGGCAACTTCTAGAAAGAAGCTTCTTTAGAAGCTTCTCAATTAATTTGGCTTGCACTCCAAGAAAGTGGCTCAAGGAAACTTCTTGAGAAGCTTCTCAAGAGCTTTGTATGCTCCCTAGAAATACCAGAGCTGAAGCTCATGCTAGGCATTTGGAGTTTACCCATATTCAAGTGTCTAGATGTGATCTTCCATTATCCTATTTCTCTCCTTAGTCTTGGTTTTTAACATAATAGGTCTTCAATGCTTAGTGTTGAGTAGGTACTTGCTCTTGATTAGGGTGTGGATTGAATGATGCAAAGAGTGAACTTGTGCAACAAGTGGATTGGGAAGCTCACCACATAAGCAATACTACAGAATCAAAAAACTTAGTCAATGAATAACATGAAGCACAACCTTATAAGTTATGCCTTTTGGGAAGAATAGAACACATTTGGAATCGAGTGGCACTTGGATTTGAATGATCCATCACCTTCAATAGCAATCTTGGTAAGACCTTGAGTGAAAGTGATCTTTTGTTTTCTTTTTGCTGTAGTGTGCCATAGAGGGTGATGCTACCTTCTTTTAGGAGTGGTTCCTGCCCAAGATGTTAAGTATAAAATAATAAATGAACTGAGGTTTGGTGACAATTGTGTGTTTTGTTTCATTCTTAAACATCTCCAACCAATATCCCAATGGGAACAAACTATTCTTAGTGATTATACTATAAGTCCATTGACATTGTGTTGTCTTATACATGCATCTACTTCATATAGTGGAATCTAATTCATGCACACCAAGCCACATATGTTGAGCAAGCACAAAATTGAACAAAAAGATTGAGGTCTGAATTTGAATTACTTGAGGACTAAGCCCTTTATACTTCTTACTAAAATGGGAGGAATCCAAAGCTATGTGTTGCCAAAATTGCCTAATTCTACTCCTATCAAGGCTAATCTTATCTTATCTTAATCAAGATTTGTGATGGCATGACCTAAATGGCAATGTCCAGGAACTACACTCTACTTGTCATTTTGTTCCATCTCAACATCACGAGAATGGTCTCAATGACTTGTCACTACAAAATTGTTCCATTATACACAAGCATTACTAAGCTAAACATCTATACAAATGTTCAAATGCAAAGGTGTACCCCAAAGCTGTTTCTTTTGTCCTATGTCCTATGTCATATACAATGAAAGTTATTGAGTTGAGTTACCTTCACCTTTGCATATTCTAATTAGCCTGTCATTTTTATACTTATATTCTGCTAGTTCCTTTAGCATGGCTGCTACGACTTCCTTAAACTTGGCCTTCATATACTCCTTTAATCGAGTAGCCAACTTATTTAATTGTTTGTTGGAGTAAATCTTTGCTTCCAATGTGTAAACCTTTGCCTTTGAATTCCATAACTTTGTTTGATAGGCTTGAGCCATGACTATTGTAATGCATAAGAAATTCAAAATTTCTTACTTTGTTATGTTTTCCTTGTTTAGAATTAAAGGAAGAGTGGAATTCTTGCCTTTAGGAGAGAAATCACACAAAACTGGATTTTGGGTAAGGACCTCATCTTTGGACGACATGCTTCTTCACTAAACTTGTTTCTTCATGAAGAATGGTCACAATTTTCAGTGAAGATGAGAAATTGTCTTTTGAATATGCAACTTTGGTCGTCCAAAGACTGAATAGGCTATCTTCAAAAGAGCAAGATGACTCTCTAGTGATGAGAGACCAATGGTACAAAAATTTCAAGAAGATACAAAGACCACCTTCAAGACATCTCACACAAGTGGAGAGTGATGGGAGATTGAAGACCATTGTACATAAGAGAGGAAAACCCATCATAAACTTGAAATTCCTTTGTGAGACATTTCAGATTTCCTTAACCTTTTCTACTCTTCATAAATTTTTGCTTCCTACAGTCTAAGTGAGTAGAGGAGAAATCAAGAGTAAATTTGTGACAAACATCAATCACTAGCACAATGATGAAGAGTGCTTCTCCTTGGGTTATTGAGAACACGCTAGACTTGAAGACTACAATTGTTGATCTATGGGAAATGGCTGCCCAAAGAGTGCCATTATAGAGGTTGAGAGTGAGTTTCCTTTATGGAATTGGAAGTATAATTTGGGTGCTATGTCTCTAAAGCTTCATGGGATGAAGAGAGTAGTAGAGGGAGGGTCAAGAGAAAATGTGAAAGAATGTACACTCTTCCATTGGAGAAAGATATTGGGGAGAGAACCTGAGATGTGGTAGGAGGCTATACTTTTGAATCTTGGTCCAACCTCAATAGCAAGATGCAAGCAAGAATAGTTGAAGCCTTTGCCCATGATATTCATCCCACCATGAATGGTTAGTGTCCAATTACAAGAACCCTTCCTAAAGGGAGATTGTTAGGGCATAGTTGAAGATCTTCAAGCCTTTATGCATTACCTATCTCATGGACTTGCAAGTTGCTTTCTTTGAGCACCTCTTTTTTTAGAGGGATCAATCAACTAGGGAAAAATCTTCCACACTCATGTCCAAAAGATGTAAAATATGTTTGATGGGGTAGGACTTCACTCCTGATGCCATTTGTGGTGCATTTCTACATTAGCCATAGGTAAACTCATTGAGAGAGAGAAGTTTAAAATTTTGGATCATGAAGTGTGGCCTTCTTATTTTGAAGACCCCAAGGCTTTCACTAAATTGAGCTCATGTTGGAGGTGGATGAGAAGGAACAAAAGATAGGTGAATTTTTGAGTCCAATGAAGAAGGAGAAGAAGCACAAATTCCATACTACTCCCACCATCAAGAAGTTTGCTATTTGGAAGATGACAAAGAGGCTCCAAGTTATTAAGGAATCAAATGAAGAGGAAGACATCCAACCCAAAGAAGAAGAAGAGAGACCTTAAGAAGTGCATGGAATGGATTTTGAACAACAAGAAGAAGATACTAAGAGCCAAGAGAGAAGCCAATGTAGGGCAAATCAACAACATGCTCATCCCCAAGCACCATTCATAGAAAGAATGGAAGAAGCCACCTATTCAAGAATTGGGACACAAATGTAACTTTGATGAAGAGAAAGAAGATATTCCAAAGAAGGTCATGGAACCATTGCAAGTACTTGAGGAAGTAGGCATCTACCAACCCATCAATATAAGGAGGCAGTTGACAAGAGAACAAAATGGTTTGTTATTTGGGATACGCTTGGGTTAAGTATAATCAAGATATTTTGATATCTTTGATGATGGTCTCAAATACTCACTATCTAACATATGAGAAGGAATTTCCACAACTATTAGGCTATTTGACTATGGTGACCAAGACGCATGCTCAATTAGAGCAGCACCAGTTTAATTGTTTCTTGAAGAGCACAATACTTTATCTTTGGGAAGAATAGAAGAAGCAAGGTGCATAGTCAATTGTTCTGCAGAGGAGTTAAATACCTTAGAGACTACACATGAAAAGCAAGAGAAAAGTGAGCAATTGAAGAAAAAGCATATCCAAGAATTGGACAAAGATTTAACCATGTTGCAAGGTTCTTTGCAAGAACATGAAGAAGAGAACCATTGGTGAAGAGTCAATTTGAGACTCTTCATAAGATAGAAGTAGATCTTTGGAGGTTGGCAATGTAAGAGAAGGCAAAATCCTTCTCAAAGATAATGTCTTTTGAAGGACAAAACATTGGGTTTTTGTGAAAATAGTGCCTTGTGAAGAACATTGTTTAAGGAGGATAATGACTTCCAAAGTGTAGGACATTAGGTCTCAAGCAAGGGTAACGCCTTGTGAACATTGGTCTTAGGAGCAGACTGTGCCCTTTGAAGGAGAGAACATTGCAATTTGTTGAAGATGGTGCCTCCAAAAGGGCAATATGTTATCTTTAGTGAAGATGGTGCCTTTGCAAGAGGATTACATTGACTTCAAGGAATGCGGTACCTTCAGAAGTCAATGCACATAATCTTTGGAAGACCTCAGATTTTGATCTTAAAAGGAGCAAGGATCTTTGAAGAGGTAAGTGCCTTCTTAAGGAGTGCTAGTTTTAGAAGACCACCGCCCTTGTCTTTGGAAAGGTAGGAAATTTATCTTCATAAAATCTGAAGAACTTTGGAAAAGAGAAGCATATCTTGTTCCAAACCATCACTTCTTAATATTCATAGGAATTTTATACATTCACACAATTTATTATTTTATGTTGTTTGTATAGTGTGCTATGGTGCTCTTGTTTCTTCAAAAGTTGCTTTTGTTGATGATATTAGGCTTAAGTGCTAAGGAACCATTGGGAATGATGGAATTACTTGGAGAAGTGCACCAAATGAAGGAGTACTTAGAGGTATGAACCTAGAAATCTAGGATGGGAGAAGCACTTGGAGTGATGTAGGATAGGAGAAGCACTTGGAGTGATGTAGGATAATCCTAAGTACTTGCAAGATGTTCAACACTTAGAAAAATTCCAAAGTAGTACTTCCACTAATAGGGAAAAGGCCAAAAACACCCTAAAACTTCAAAGCCAATTTTGGAGGCCTAAATGGATTAATTAGGCCTCAAAAATGGAAAATTGCTGAAATGTTTGTCCCATTGAGAGCTTTCCAATGGTACCTCACCCATGCAATTTTGAGCTTTGTACAAGAAGTTTCCCCAAAGATTCCCTTTGGTCAAACTTATTTAATCCACCAAATAGGACAAGGATTGACATATCATCAATCCATGCAACTTATCTAAGGATGAAGCTCACTAACATGTCACCAATCCATATATTTGATCCAAGGGTGGAGCTCCTCCTAACTTGCTCTTCTTTGTTTTATATCAAAGACAAGGTGCTCCTTTGGGGCATCAAAGTATTGAGGGATGAAGCCTTGGGTTTCTCTTGTGTTTCTTCTCATGTATTTCTCTTGGGAGTTCTCCTATCCTTGGGACATTACAATAACCATCAAAATGATTAGGAACCCGATGTATAAATTGAAGTGCTTGGCCAATAGTGGCACTTTTTGCAAAGTTGCTCAAAGTCATTTTGAGAATGGCACTCAATATGATTTTGGGTACTCAAAGTGAAGTGAGGCACTTGGCTTAGCATATCAATAATTTGTACCACTTTTTGTCTGCAAGAATGATGGTAATCACTCCAAATACTTACAAGAAGGCACTTGAAGCCATCCTTGTATCCCTAGTTGTCAACAAATGGGTATTATATTATAGGATGGATATGATTAAAAGTAGGCACTTAGGATTCCTACTTTGGAATTAGGATTTGTTTGATTTTATATGATCCATGGTATGAGAGGCAAGCAAGAGAAAAATTCAAGGAGAGTGAGAGGTAATCCATTGAATTGGATGAAGGACCATTGGCAAATTGTAACAATATGGAGTTTAGCAACAAAGTTAGTTAGGGCTAAGAAAGTAGTGAATGGGCCAAATTAGCCTAGAATGTTCTAGAAGTATATAAGAATCTTCTAGAAGCTTCTAACTAGCTTAGCATGCAAGCCAAGTAGATGACTTCTAGAAGGAAGCTTCTTGAAAAGCTTCCAACCAACTTGGCTTGCACTCCAAGAAAGTGGCCCAAAGAAACTTCTTTAGAAGCGTCTCAAGAGCCTTGCATGCTCTTTATAAATACTAGAGCTCATGCTAGACATTTGGAGTTTACCCACATTCAAGTATCCCAATATGATCTTCTATTCTACTATTTCTCTCATTGGTCTTGGTCTTTTACATTGGTACTAGAGTAGGAATGGGATGGATGGAATTTCTGAACCACCAAATCCATTTCTGCCAAACCATTGGGATTTTCATGTCCAAGTACTACCCAAGCATCATTTCACATAATTCATCACCTCACGCTTTGGGTAGGATTGTTTGCATACAATAACCTTGTATGAGGAACCCTTGATACTTCCGATTGTAACTTATGGAGAATGATAGACGTGCTACATCTATATGTTAATAAATTAGATAAATTGGGAGTAGTGTGATAGAGTAGTAGCCATGACTGCAACATCCAACATTATCATTGCTATGCAATAAAAAATTGAGCATCTTATTTGATTGTTGGATGAACAAGATCATCAATGACAAGAAAACAAAGAGAGATCACCAGTTCAAGATGGAGAAGATCACATCCATATCCAAAACCCAAGGTGTTTGAAGGTAAGAATCTCATGGGCACAATGGAGCATTTTGTATTTGACTATGAATGTTACTTTGAAGTTACAAATCTTCAAGATGAATGGAAATAGATTCTCTTGGCTTCTAGCCAATTGGATGGCATGACAAAACTTTGGTGGCAATTCCTAGTGGAGAGAGTTGAATGACAAATTGTTGCACTAATCTTGATGTGGGCAGCATTCAAGAATATAATACATGGTCAATTTCAAGCTATAAATGCCACACAAGCTGCACAAGATAAGTTGGCAGAGTTGAAGTAGATTGGCTTTGTAAAGAGCTACATCACTCAATTCTAGAATATCATCATATAGATTCTAGATATACAAGAAGGTGAAGTTTTGGATCAATTCTTGAGGGGCTTGAAGTCACGAACTAAATTGAAAGTGACCATGTGGGAGCCACAAAATGTGAAATAAGCCATGCATTTGGTTGAGCACTTTAATTCCTTGGTTGTAACAACTTGGTCTCAACCTCGACCTACACAAAATTGTAACACCCATTTGTGCATGTATGTGGTATTGTGATATCTTGCTTGGTATTAGAAGTACTTGAGATATGATTTATATAGGGATGAAGGATGGTTCTCCATTAGTCATGATTAGCTAAATTTAGTCATAACTAAAATAGAAGGGACCTTACTTTAGAGGAAGTGGAAAAGATGAGCACCACTATTTTGGATTCTAGTGTGTTGACTTGGTATTATTCCTAGGTGTTTAGCTTTGAGAAAAGAGTTGAGAACTCTTGGGCCCATAAACCTTTTTGTTTTGGATTCTTCTATAGTCCAAGGATAGCCCATGTGAAGGAATCCTTGACTTAGTGGTTGGGTCAAGATAAGATCACATGATTAGTGTAATATGCCAATGTGCATGGATATTCTTTTATACTTTTTGACTTTACTTGACTTTTAGCCTAGTAACTTGAGTTATTATAGTAAATAGTAACTTTAGTGCTTTAACTATTTCATAAGTATATAAACAAGGGGTGAGGAGATATTCATCATTCTTTCATTTGCAACTATCTCTCTCTCATTAAGTTCTCTAGTGAAGAATGTCTTGAGTCTTGGAGTGTTAGCCTTAAAGAAGTATGATGGAGTTAGGGTTCTTTGCCTTCTTAGTCCATGGTGTGCTACCATATTAACCATCAGAGGTTCATCCTGAGTGAAAGACATGCCATCTCACATTTTTGGTTTCATTGCTTGGACCTCTCTAGAAGGCAAGATAATGTCCCGTGTACAATTCTATATTAGACAGAAGGAGGCTGTGAGAGCTCATTTGAAGAGAATATTAGGGGTGGAGAGGACTGAAGTTATGTTAGAGAACTTGGACCCATTTGTATATCTTGTAGTTTATTATGATGTCTTTGAGGTGATTTTGTACATCTTTTAGACATGAGAGGATTTGGAGAGATTGTGTGAGGTGGATTGTAGATTTTGGGGATTATGGTGATTTTGGGTAAAATCTCAAGTTTGAGATCTGGAATTAAAATTTCTATACATGATAGCTTGGGTTCTCCTTTAGGTATCAAACTTAAAATGATTATGAGAGCTACTATGTGCACTGAGCTAGAATTTTTGAAAGTTGATAGGGTAAATTGCTTTTGCAATTACATGCTCTCTCAAAAATTATACAGAGTTTTCCATTTATTCAATTTTTAGTGGATTTTTTTGAAACTTTCCAAGAAAATTCAATGCATTGTATCCTACCTTTTGGCATAGAAATCAGAGAGAGATAGTTCTTGCACATAGAGTTATGAGTTTTTAAAGTGAGGGGGGTGGTTTTCAGACCAAATCTCAAATATGTGTGTTGAATAGAAAGGTGCCTAGGCCAAATGGCTACATGAAAAGGTATAAAATTTTTCAAGGAGGGACATCCTGGATTTTTGATCAAGTTTGAAAATTTTCAAAGACTATGACATAAAAGTTGAGAGATTTTAGTGACATTGTGAGGAAGGCTCCATTTTGCACAGTTGAGATCTCATGTTTGAGGAGTGTGAGAGCAACAAAAAGCATGTTTGAGTGTTTAGACTCATCTTGGGAACATGGAGGGTCACCAAGAGTGGAAATTGAGGCTATGCAAGGTTCTCCAAAAGTTTGAGGTGATTTTAGGGGTGGATTTGAAGAGAAGAGAATTTAGAATAGAATTTGAAGAGAGTGTTGAAAGGATCCAAAAACCTACACCAATTGGAGGAAAGAGTGAGTCTAAGTGCTTTTTATTGTGGAAAGAAGGAACATAAGGCAAGTTCATGTCCATTGACCTTTGAGAGCAAGAGATGGGGGTAAAAAAGAGGCTTATTTGACTTGGTTTTGCATGTCAGACCTTGTTCACCAAGATTGGGAGGGAGAAGATCTAAGACCAAGGAGTTGTGTGAGGTTTGTGGAGTGGAAGGACTTCCAAAAGGACATGAAAGTAGTGGAGTAAAAGCACTTTTGGAGACTTTGGTGAAGTATCTTGGAGAGAGTCCTAGTATAGCTACAAAAATACTACCACCTTTATCAACTAGTTCTCAAGATTAGTGAGAGAGATAATCTTTCAACTTATGGATAAACTATCCATGAGGGTTTGATTAATATGCACTCTAGGATTTGATGTTACTATAGAAATCTTGGAGCAACTTGAATTTGTGTTCCCTAAGGTGAATTACTCTCAAATGGTATTAGTCATGTAGATACTCTGTTAGTTATAAAGTGAGAGAAGAGAAAAAATTTGAGAAAAAAAAGAAAAGATAGTGAGGGGCTAAGATGGGGAAACTTTTGGTTTTTTCTTTGGCAAGGATAGAGAAGATATGGAGGTCTTTGTGAGAGACTTCAAGAAAGCTTGCATAAGAAACAATGAGAGGAGGAAGAATGAGTGAGCCTCATTATTACCAGCTTTCTTTGATACCAGCTTTCTTTGAGGATGTAACACTTACATGGTATGAGTCAGAATAGCAAAAGAGAGAGAGGAAAGACATGCAAGAAGAGTCATGGGAGAGTTTGACTTCAACACTCATTGAGAACTTTCTTCCAAATGAAAGTTATGACAGATTGATGATTGAACTTACCTTCCTCAAAACAAGGAGATGGAGAGAAAGTGAGAGTTTATGTAGAAAGAGTGGAGAAGTTAGAGTCTAGATTTTGTATAGTATTGAGGAAGGGTGGGGAAGATGTGGAGACTACTATGATTGGCATAGAGGCCATGCTTGCCAAGAATTTGTGGGAGGATTGACACCACAGATTAGAAGTAAGGTGAGATATGAAAAACCTTCTTCCAAGGTTGAAGCTATCAAGATTACAATTTGCGTGGAGGAGAGTTTGAAGGGAAATGAGAGTGATTTGGTGGTGAAGGAGGTTGTACAAGTGGTAGTTGCTCTAATTCTTGTACTTCTACCAAAAGATCCACTTCAAACCATCATAGAACAACTTGTAGATCTCAAGATCAATGTGGTGCAACTATGGGAGAAGAGAGAGGTGGATCAAAATGTAGGGAGAGGGCCTAGGAGTTATGGAAGTTATCAAAATAGAGGAAGCCAACCAGCCAACAATTTTAATGATAAAAATTGTTTTGGTTGTGGAGAAAGAGGTCACATCCAAAGGAATTGCCCAAATTCCACTTATGGAAGAAGCGGTTATGAGGGAGCCAATAGGGGGAAAGAGAGAGGTAGTGAAACCCAAGTGGCTCCTAATCCAAATAAAGATAAGGGAATAGCATCCATTGATGTGTTTGAGAGCAAGTATGAGAAAGGGGAGTGCTCAAACTCCAAAGGTCTTAATTTGGAGCTTTTGGCACAAGAGAAGAAGAGAGCTCATTTTGCAAAGGATGTATATTCTTCTCAAAGATTTACTCCTAGCAAGGATACTCATATGTCTACTAGGAGCACTTGCACCTCAATACCATCAACAACAAAGACTCCAAGAAAGAAGTTGGGGATGGAGGACTTCTTGATCTCCAAGCAACAATTGAACTACAATGTGTTAGAGGATGTTGGTAGTCACAAGGCTAACATCACAATGGGCTAATTGATTGCATTGAACCCTACCTTGAGAAAGGAGCTTAGAAGTGCTTTGAGTTCTACAAGGAGCAAGAGGAAGAAGAAGGCAAAAGCTCTAGTATCAATGGGGGTGGTGGATACTAAACCAACACTATGGGAGGCTTGTGAATATGCCTCCAAGATTGATGTGAGAGTGAATGGTCATAACATCAAGGATGCATTGGTTGATGGAGGATCAGTAGTGAATGCCATGCCAAAAAAGTTGATGAAGAAGTTGGGTATGATACCCTCCAGATCTTCAACATTTGTGGTGAGCTTGGCAAACAAGCAACAAGTTTGACTAGTAGGGGTGATGGATAAGGTGGTAGTTTTAGTTATGGGAGTTCAAAATCTCATGAATTTCCAAGTATTGAAGGATTCAAGTTATGATTTGCTTCTTGGGAGGCCATGGTTGAGAGCACACACACAACTGATTGATGGCACAAAGGGTATTTGAGGATTGGGTCATCAAACCATAGAGTCACAGTTCCTATGACTAACACCACCAACACTTCATATTCAGATGCACTATCTTCTAATTATTGGGAATCAGATTTAGAAGAATGAGCATCAGGTGTGGAAAAATGCATGGAAGAGTAGACTTCCATGGAAGAGGATGAATTTGAGTCTGATTTAGATGTGTATCCTTTGTGTGCTATGGAATTTTCACCTAAGCCAGAGGTTTTGAAGGACATAGATAAATCACCATTGACACTTGAGGAGATAAAATGGAGGTTATCTACTCTCAAGTATGGTCCAAATGTTACCAAGGAGGAGAAAGTGAGATTTGAGGAGATTTTCCACTAGATCATCCATGTGTTTTCTTTCAATTACAAGGATCTAAAGGAAGTCACCTTGGAAGAGCACAAGATTAAGGTAGAGTCACATGCAAGACCAGTCCACCAAAAACAATGTTGTATTAGTCCACCAATATCTTTGGTTATGAAGGAGGAGATTCATAAGCTCAAGGAGGTTAGATTTATCTTTGAGGTGGAGAATTCAGAATGGGTGTCTCCAATTGTGATTGTGAAGAAAAATAATGGCAAGCTTCGAGTATGTGTAGATTACAAGAAGCTCAATGCTGTTGCTAAGAAGGACTATTACCCTTTGCCATTCACTGATGAGATCTTGGAGGAGGTTGCAGGTCATGAGAGATACAATTTTGGAGATTGTTATAGTGGATATAACCAAATGAAGATTTTTTTGAGCATCAACAATCACCATATTCACCACACCTTGGAGAACTTACATTTTCAAGGTCATGCCTTTTGGGCTTTGTAATGCTCCAGCCACATTGCAATGGTTCATAAACAAGGTATTTGAACTTTCATTGGGAAATTTGTGAGAGATTTCATTGATGATTATTGTGTCTATGGGAGCAAGGAGGAGGACTTTGAGCACCTAATCAAGGTCTTGGCAATGCTTGGATGAAGCAAATGCATCACTCAACCTAGAGAAGTGCATGTTTGGATGTGAAGAAGGTCTACTTTTGGGGCACATCAACTCCAAGGATGGAATAGTAGTTGATCTTGAGAAGGTGAGGAAAATCTCAGACCTTCCATTCCCTTCAAACTTGACAAAGCTATGCTAATTCTTGGGGATGGTTGGGTACTAGAGGAGGTTCATCTTATCATTTTCCAACAAGGTTTATGCATTGACCCATCTATATGAAGAAGGATGTAGATTACATGGTGATTTTGGAAGATAAGGAGGCTCTCAAAGCTTTTGAGGAGATCAAGCATTCCCTTGTTGTAGCTCCAAATCTTGCTAAACCTGATTGGCGTAAGCCTTTCATCCTCTACACTGATGCTTCTAATGTAGCTATAGGATGCACTTTTAGTCAATTAGACCAAGATGGATATGATCATCTAATAGCTTATGCTAGTAGGCAGATGGTTTCAACAGAAAAGAACTACGCTATTACGGAGAGAGAAGGGTTTGCAATGTTCTTTTGTCTCATGAAGTTTAGACACTACTTGATTGGAGGAAAAGCCACCATTGTCATAGATCACAAGTCTTTGAAGTATATCTTCAACAAGCCTAATGTGGAAGGAAGGCTAGCAAGGTGGATGATACTCTTGTTTGAGTATGACTACACCATTAAGGATAGGCTAGAGAAGAAACATGCAAATGTAGATCTGTTATCTAGGGCCTATGATCATGATGGAGATGAGCCAATGGATGATTCCTTCCCGGATGAGGAGTTGATGACAATCTCAATCACTCAAGAGGTTCCAATGGATCATAAGGAGATTTTGGATTTTGTGATAAGAGGCAACTATCCAAAATGGATGCATGCTAGGGAGAGGAAGACCCTTGTAGCAAGATCTAGACCTTCATAATGGTGGAGGATATTTTTTTTCAACAAGGAGTAGATGGTCTACTTCAAAGAGCAATGGGTAAGGAAGAGTCTATCCTACTCATAAAGGAGTTTCATGAAGGTTTAGTGTGTGGAAGACACTTGCAGGAAAGGTGATTGGTTTCAAGATTCTAGATGAAAGTTACCATTAGAGAGGGATTTTCAAGGATTGCCTTGATTATTGCAAAACTTGTCATGTTTTTCAAGCTTTTTCTAGAAAGTCTACTTCCACTCTATTACTTAGATCAATTCAATTGTTACGACCTTTTGAGAAGTGAGGAATTGATTTTGTAGGTCCTATCAATAGAACCCCAAGGAACAATTGGTACATTATGGTAGTTACTAATTCCCTTATCAAGTGGGTTGAGGCTAGACCATTGAGGTATAAGAATGAAGATGAAGTGGGTAGATTTATTTATGAATGCATTATCACTAGGTTTGGATGCCCTTTGGAGTTGGTTTCTGATAGAGGAAGAGAGTTTACATGAAGCATCACTACAGCCATGCTATGATATTTCTCTATCATACATAGAGTAACTACATCCTATAAGCTAAATTCTAATGGCTTGGTAGAGATAACCAATCAGACCTTGTGCATGATGTTGGCCAAACATGCAGAAATGGAGTGGGCGAAACATCATTGGGATAAGACGATTCATGCAATTGTATGGGAGTATAGGACAACCATGAAGATTTCCACCGGATATTTTGCATTTCAATTGGTATATGGTAATGAGTCAACCTTACCTTACCTATTCACTTTGATCTTCTTAATTTCCAAAGCATTCATAGGAGATTGAAGAAAGCACAAGGAGTTGATGTAGAGAAGTCAAGGAAGGATCAACTAATGGAGTTGGAAGAGGCAAGAGCAATTGCTATGGTTCAAGTGGAGCAAGCCCAAAGGAAACAAAAGGAGAGTTATGATAAGAGGCAATGCAATAATAAGGTGGAGCCTCTCAAAGAAGGTGATTGGGTAATGTTGTTTGATTCCATTTGATTCAAGAGAGTGCAAAAGAAGTTTTTGCTTACGTACTTTGGACCTTTCATAATGGAGAAGGTGTAGGGCAATTAAACCTATGATCTAAAAGGATTTAGGAGGAAGACACTTTGATAGGATTAAACATGATAAGTTGAAGATGTAATATAGAAGGTAGAGAGACCTTCACTTTGAGGACAAAGTGAAAACTTTATCCAGAAGTGAATGTAACACCCATTTGTGCATGTGTGTGATATTGTGATATTTAGCTTGGTATTACA
Organism: Lunularia cruciata; assembly: GCA_948567375.1. Lineage (NCBI taxonomy): Eukaryota > Viridiplantae > Streptophyta > Marchantiopsida > Lunulariales > Lunulariaceae > Lunularia > Lunularia cruciata. The sequence continues at coordinate 17,883,805 of OX419761.1, read as the reverse complement.
AGTACTTGAGAGATATTATTTATATAAGGATAAAATATGGTTCTACATTAGTCATGATTAGCTAAAGTTAGTCATAGTTAAGATAGAGAGTACCTTACTTTAGAGGAAGTGGAAACGATGAGCATCACTATTTTAGATTCTAGTGTGTTGACTTGGTATTATTCCTGGGTGTTTGGCTTGAGGAAAGAGTTGAGAACTCTTGGGCTCACAAGCCTTTTTGTTTTGGATTCTTCTATAGTCCAAGGATAGCCCATGTGAAGGAATCCTTGACTTAGTGGTTGGGTCAAGATCACATGCTTAGTGTAATTCCTATATGCATAGATATTCTTTTATACTTTTTGACTTTACTTGACTTTTAGCCTAGTAACTTGAGTTATTGTGATAAATAGTAACTTTAGTGCTTTAACTATTTCATAAGTATATAAACAAGGGGTGAGGAGATATTCATCATTCTTTCATTTGCAACTATCTCTCTCTCATTGAGTTCTCTAGTGAGAATGTCTTGAGTCTTGGAGTGTTAGCCTTAGAGGAGTATGATGGAGTTGGGGTTCTTTGCCTTCTTAGATGGTGTGTTACCATAATAGTCATCAGAGGTTCATCTTGAGTGAGAGATAAACCGGCTCACAGAACCTACTAGTACACTACAAATTGGTGGAGGAACCAATGGAGATTGATGAGACCACTTGGTATAGTGGACATAGAAAGATTGTGATAACATGGTGATTTTTTTATTATCGCCAAGTTGGATATTGCATTACTGAATGTCCACTTAGGAATGGACAACCTCAACAAATTGCCCAGATGGAGTCTGTGGAGCATAATGATTAGAGAAGAATGACAAATCCCAATAGGATATTTTGAGTCACATGTTGGGAACTTGATTAGTTCCAATGGGATCAAAGACTCGACCTATGCAAGTTTGTTTCCCTTGCAAGGTATGATATTTGATTGGAGTTGTAGGATTTGGTTGATTCTAGAAGTTTGGAGAATTGCATGTCCATGCAATTAGCAGAGAAATTGCATATTCCTATCAAGCGAGCAATTGGAAGTAAATTAATGATGGCGGATGGTAGAAAGTGTTATGCATTCCGTACCTCATATCCTATTACATTGAGGATTGGAAAAGAGCATTTGGAGTGTATGAGATTCATAGTGACACTTTTACACTATGATATCATTTTGGGTTTGCCTTGGCTTGAACATCATAAAGTTCAATTGATTGGAAATGATGAAAAATTCAAGCACAACACCAAGGTAAGAATTTTTGATTAGGTTGTCTGGCACCTTTGAGTATGACATGTAAGAATAGTCAGTCCCAAGATGGGAAGTTTCTTAGGAAAGCAACCATGGAGCAAGCTTTGAAGGGTGATGAGGTCCAATAGGGGAAGTTTGTTAGTGAAGCAGCCATAGAGTAAGATTTGGAGGAAGATAAGTCTGTTTTTGTGATGTAGTCAAGCCAACTGCACAAGGAGAACCTAAGGAGAGTTAAGAGCCTCATCAAGCACTGGTTGATGAAATACTTTAGGAGTTTGCAAATGTGTCTCCAGATGATCTGCCAAAGGGATTACTTTGATTGTGGTATGCCCTTCAAGATTGAGTTATTTCCAAGGAGTACTCCAATAAGTAGACCAATCTATCGGTTCTCAACAAAGGAGTTGGAGGAGTTGCAAATAACACTTAAAGAGTTGTTGAAGAAGGATTTCATATGACATAGTACATCTCCTTGGGGAGTGCTAGTACTATTTGTTCTAAAGAAGGATGGAAGACTTCACTTTTGTATTGACTACCATGGGCTCAATAAACAAACGGTGAAGAATACATATCCCTTGCCTCAAATTGATGACTTGTTTGATCAATTGAGCAAAGCCCAATACTTCTCCAAGTTGGATCTTTGTAGCGGTTATTTGCAAATCCCCATTGATAGGAAGGATGTGCAAAAGATTACCTTTTGCACAAGGTATAAGCATTTCAAGTGGAGAGTTCTTCGTTTTGGGCTCACTAATGCCCCAAAGTATATTATGGTTAACCTTAATCAGTCCAAAGTTACACATGGGAGCAGGGCATTGCACAACCATGGATGCATCTCATCTTTTTGTAGTAGAAGGTATAAGAGGAATCACCTCAATATAATACATGTTTAGTTTTGGAATTCTAAGTCACGTGTTTCTATGTCCACCTTGTATATGCAAAGTCTTTTTGCTATTATGTAGGAAATTTGGGTTCTATCTTGAGGATTCTATCTTGGACTGATTAAGGTTAACCATAATATACTTTGGACTGATTAAGGTTAACCATAATATACTTACTTTGTTAGACTAATTAATGGCCATGATGCCATGACCTCATCAATGACTTACTATAAACTTTGCCAATTACAAGGCTCCACCTAGGCATAAGGAAAATGGTCCTAATGACATGGCAATATAAAATTTTGTACTATACATCCATACTATCCTACAAAGTATATAAATGTGACAACCCAACAAGTATCACTTTTGCGGTAATCAGGTAAATAAAGTTTGTCCCCATAGAGATACAAGTTAGAAAGGGTCAAATACAAAGTAGAACAATAATAATTTAGTTCTTCTTGAGTTCATCTTTAGTCTCTTAGGTAGAAACCACACCCAGAAGAGAGTAACAAGCACTGATCATAGTCTTGTCACGAATTACACACTCATAATCACAATACTATCCAATCTTTCCAAACCAATTTTGATTGTGATGATTCAAGTTCTCCCAAAGATGGCTACTTCACTGCAAATGACTTTGTCTGAAAATTGAGTTCCACTCTTCCATTGAAGGCACAACTTCCTCAAATGAAATTGCTTCACATCAAACTCATGCTGCACTCACAAATGCAGAATACTACCAACACTCATCTCAGATCTGTCAAGGCATTACCTTGATTGCACTTCATTCAAAATCAAACACATAGAATGAACACCAAGGTTGTAGAATCCAACATCCAACAAGCTCACTAACTTGCACTTCAAAATTCTCCACACACTCACAAACAAAAATACAAAATTGATACTTGGGATTAAGCTTAAGCAATGAGCACTAAAGTACAACACTTTTCTTTATCCACGAGGACGAGATATATATTCCAGCCAAGGTTGATCTCCGACTTAGGTGCCTCCAAGAAGCTTATGACTTACCAATCATTGGTCACATGGGTGTGGACAAGACCTTGGGCTCTCCAGCACCAATGGTGGTGGCCCGAGATAACACAAGATGTTTGAGGCTTTGTTTGGTCATGTGAGAGCTGCCAATTCAACAAGGCCAGAAACCAGAAACCAAGTGGACTCCTTCAGCTACTCTGCATTCCAACTGCTTGATGGGAACACATGAGCTTGGATCTCATCATATCCTTGCCCAAGATGAAGCAAGGTCACACAATAATTGTGGTGTTTGTGGATAAGCTTAGTAAGTAAATCTATTTGATGCTAACCTTTGATATTGTGGATGCCCCAACATTGGCACAAATCTACTTCAACACTATCTTCAAGCATCACAGGATGCCTCATGTACTCATCTCTGACCATGATCCTCAATTCACTAGAAAATTTTGGCAAGCACTCTTCCAGATAATCAACACCAAGCTTGCTTTGTCCATGTCCTATCATCTTCAAATTGATGGAAAAATTGAATGTGCAAATCTCTTTGTGGAGGATATGCTTTGTGCCTTTGTCAACATCTACCATACTAATTAGGATGAATGTCTTGCAGTTATGGAGTTTGCATACAATAATTCCAAATAGACAAGCACCATATTCTCTCCTTTCTTCTTCAATTTTGGCTAAGATCCACTTGTTCTAGATTCTCTTCTTGCTCTTCCTCCATCTCATGTCCCTCATACCTCCACCTTCTTGACCACCATATCTCAATCCCTCCAACAAGCCAAATCTCATCTCCTTGTTACTCAGAATTGGCAAAAAAAATATGCGGACCACCATCATCATGATCTCACATTTCAAGTTGGTGATAGATTCATGCTTTCCTCTTGTAACCTACCCCTTCCACTTGATACCCAAGTTCATAAACTTGCCCTTAATTGGATAGGACCCTTTGATGTAACCCAAATGATCTCTCTTGTTCTTATTGACTTGTCTTGCCTTGTTATATGTGTATCTACCTTGTCTTTCACATTTCTAAGTTGAAACCTTTTGTTCCTAACCCATATTCTTTTTCCTCTTGTGTCCAACCTCTTCCTCCTCCCGTTCATATCAATGATCATGAGGAGTACAAAGTTGATTGTATCCTTGCGCGTCGCCACATTCAATGAAGTTGTCGGCAACATATAGAATACAAGGTCCTTTAGAAAGGGTATCCCCTTCATGATGCCACATGGGAACCTCTTTCTCATCACCAGAATGAAAACTAGCCATCTAGGAGTTTGAAGCCTCAATGGCAACGAGGACGTCACCATCTAGCGATGGGGGAATATATAACAATATGGAGTTTAACAACAAAGGTAGTTAGGGCTGACAAAGTAGCAAATATGACAAATTAGCCTAGAATATTTTAGAAGTATCTAGGAAACTTCTTAGGAAGCTTCTTGGCTAACTTAGCTTGCACCCCAAAGGAGTAGCTTCTAGAAGCTTCCAACCAACTCAACTTGCAAGCCAAGTAGATGGCTTCTTGAATGAAGCTTCTTGAGAAGCTTCTTTGTTAACTTGGCTTGCACTCCAAGAAAGTGGCTCAAGGAAGCTTCTTGAGAAGCTTCTCAAGAGCCTTGTATTCTCCCTATACATACTAGAGTCAAAGCTCATGCTAGGCATTCAGAGTTTACTCATATTCAAGTGTCCCAATGTGATCTTCCATTCTCCTATTTCTCTCCTTGGTCTTGGTCTTTTACACAAATGGTACTCATCCCAAATGTTGGGGTTGCAGGAGCCATGACCATAGATAGAAAATTTTCAAACAAGGAGCTAATCCTTGAAGTCAAGAGCAGTTTCAATATCAAGGTCTCCAAGAACAAAGGAGGGAGTGTAGCCACTTACAAGGACCCTGCACAAAGAGCCATTATAAAAGCAATTATGAAGCTCTTCAAATAGAAAAGAACCACCTACTTGACTAATGGCCAAGCAATTTTCTTTGATTACATGTATGCAAGAGAGCTTGTAGATTGGGCAGAGATGTTTGACAAGCAATGCAAACTCCTCCACCAAGCCTTTGAAGATGAAGGAAGAGCTACCTTTTGTTCTACATTATTACATGGGAAGGAATCTACTCAGAAAGGAAGAGGTCCCCTACACATTTTCATCTTGTAGTTTATTTTGAAGTGCAACTTGAAAGGCCTACATGTATCACCAAGTTATGGCTAGCCAATGTAAAGTTTGCAAAGACATGCCAATTTTGTGCTTGTAGATAAAGAACTGGCCTTGCCTAAGGCTGTAGAGAGGAAGAATACCACATTGAAGAAGAAGTCACTTCTTGTAGCAAAGAAGTCAAAGGAAAGTACCTAGATTGTTGAATTGTCCTCTTCAAAAGAATAGGCTAAGGACATTGAAGTGGATGAAGACAAGGACAAAGAACGCAAGGATCTTTCACTCTACAAGGACCAACCTCCACTTCAAAAGACAACAATGAAGGAGAAGAAACATGAGAAGATACCCAGTCCACTCCACAAGTGCAAGACCAAAACATGGACAAGGGCCATGTAGATGAAGAAGAGCACATGATGGAAGAAGCACCAATGCCAAGCAAGCATCATTAAGTCTAAATGTGAAGGTAAAACAAGCCACAATGGAGATTCAAGATTGGGCAGAGTGCTTGAAGGACCAAGAACTTTGGCTGAGAAGAGAAGAGGACGAGAAGATCAAATCAATAACAATATCAAAGAAGAAGAGGAGGCCAAGGACTGCACTAAGGAAGAGGATCAAATCATTGATAATGCTAAAGAAGAAGAGGAGGTTGACATTGTAACTGATCTTCATGAGGCTGCACTTGAAGTGCAGATCAAAGTGTAGGAGGCACTCAAAAGGTCCAAGTTGGTGTAGGTGCAAGAAGGCTTAAGCTTCATCATTGATTTGGTGGGCATTGCACTACAATTGTTGGAGGTGTTGCTACCCTAGTACCAAGCCAAGTGCCCTGATGTGGTGGACTACCACCACTCTAATCAAAGCCATGCACAAGCAAGTCTAGGCAAGATAAGACTTGGTGAGGGATGAGGTAGCAAAGGCCAAAGACTTGTACAAGGTAGAGGCTTCAAAGGTAAGTGCCTTGCTTCAAGAGAACCAGGAGCCCAAGAAGAGAATGCAAGAGCAAAATATGAACATGATCATCATGCATCAAAGACCCAAAAGTTCAAAGAGGATTTTAATTTGACTGAATTTGAATTGAACTCTACCTTGAATTTGACCAATTTAAGAAGGATGCCAAAGATCAACTCTACAGCAAGTGCCAATAATTTGAGAGCACTCTGCATGCTCTGGAGGAGAAACATGACCAATTAGTAACTTTGGAGTTGCAGATGCAAGAGTACTAGAAGGAGGTATAAGTGGAATTGGAATGTCTTGCCAAGGAGGCAAAAGAAGAGAAAGTCAAGCATGCAAAAAGTCTCCAAGTGTTGCAAAACCAGAAGGCCAAATAGAGCACACAATCAAAGTAGACCAACTGAAGGCACTATGACAACTAGAGGAGACCCATGACCTATTCATGGAGATGCTAAAAGAAGAAGGAGCAGTGTGTGCCTTAAGAACCGAATGCCATGAATTGAAAATTCATGTCTAGCACTTACAAAATCATGCCTATGAGGAAGAATGAATGAACAATCTATCCTTGCACTTGAAGGAGCACTCAAACAAGAAGTTCACTAAATTATGCCAAACCTTCTTGTTGAAGATAGCTAAGTATCAAGACCAAATGGACCAATTCATTAGATACCTAAGAGAAGAAATTCCTTCACCCCTGCTTGTTCTAGTCCAAGGCTTTCCCTCAAGGGGAAGTCCTTTGGTAAGGCATGCACTATTTAGTAAGGATTTGATTACTTGGAGTTGTGAGTATTCAAGCACTCTGAGTAGGCCAGTTTAGTCTATGCACTTGGCATTAAGAGGAGTGCACTCAAAGTTATGTGACACTCAGAGTTGTATAGAGTTTAGGAAGAGTGTCCTTGGAATTGTATATACTTGTGGAGAAGTGCCATTGGGTTTGTATAGGTAATCAAGGTTGTACACTAAAAATAGAATAGGCGGGGTCTGATATATCCTCTAACAAGTTTAGGATTCTATTCATTTTGTAGATGACTAGGATAAGATAGGATTAGGATAGTAAAATCAGCAATGGACAATTTAGATCACGATTTTTCAAGATTCACTTAGGATTCTGATCCCTTTGGCTCCGAGCTAGAGTACAATACCAGGCTGAGTGCTATTGTCACTCATATTTGTTCTTTTTGTAGTGCAAACTTTGATTACCAATATAGAGTGACCTTACTTCTTTGCAAGTTTCGTGTCCTTTATTTTTTATGTTATTTAATTTCTAAGCAAGAGTAGAGGTGAGGAATGTCATAGGTCTTTAATGCTCAGTGCCAAGCAAGTATTTGACCCTAATCAAGGTGTGCATTGAATGATTTGAGGGAGTGACCTTGTGCAATGAGTGGATTGGTAAGCTTATTGCACAAGCAGTACCATAGAATCAAAAAGCTTAAGCAAGGAATAGAATGAAGTTCAGTCATGCAATTTGTGTCTTCTAGGAAGGATAGAACCCTTTGTTAGCCCACTATGTCTTCAGAATGGAGTGGCACTCAGAGCTGAATGAACCATCAAATTTAGGATCAATCTCAGCTAGTTCTTGGAGTGAAAGTGATGTTTTGTGATTTTCTTGTTGCTGTAGTGCACCATGTAGGGTGAAAATACCCCTCTCTAGGAGTGATTCATGCCCAAGAGGTTAAAGAGGAAAAAATAAATAAACTGAGATTTGGTGACAAGTGTGTACTTTGCTTCATTCTTAGGCATCTCCAAACAATATCCTTGTGGGAATGAACTATTGTTACTAACTATACTATAAATACATTGACATTGAGTTGTCACATATGTCTTCTTGGTGTCATTGTCCTTACTTGGGAGTCGTCTCTACCCAAGAGGTTAAGTAGTAAATAGTAAAGGATTCCAATGTGACACTTTCCTTTGTATTCAATCATTTCCAACCCATATCCTTGTGGGATCAACATGTTACGTACTAAAATACATCAATTGTATGTTGAATGGGTTGTCACCATTGCCTTCTATGCATAATCTATTAAGTTAGCACATACTATTCTCCACAATTGTAAGAATTCTCATTATTTCCCTATCCAAGGCATCGTGAATGGATTTCATCTCCATCTTAATCTCTTGTTGTACTTATAGACAAAAAATTGTGCTCCCTCTCCTTGTGTTCATTAAATTTCTTTTTTATCTCCTCTATGTAGAGTTTGTCCATCTCATTTTAGTTTCACCAACGCTACCTTTGTGACTCAGATTCACGCATTGGTTAATTCTTCCTTGATTGAGGCTACTTCTTCATCACATGCACGTAATTGCTCCTCATGCCTCTTCAATTGGTTCAAGAACTCTTGATTTTATGTTGATCATTTGCTATGTTTAGGAATGCTGATCTGAGCCTAAATCCTCCGCATCTCATCATCATACTTCTCCCAATGTTCCCTCTTGTCTTTCCTCCATTGGTTCCTTCTTGTCAAAAAGTATCTACATTCTCTTGATATATGCATCAGGTCTCTATGTTAAGTTGCAAGTGCTTCTTCCAGCTTACTGATCATTTTTGCATTAGTAGTCTTCAATTGCTCCTTCATTGGTACAACTTTGTCATGAGCTTGAACCATCTCTTCATAAGCTTGTGCTAGCTTGCTTTGAGTCTCTGCCTTCTTTGGACTTGCACTCTCATTTGTCTAATGTAGGAACTCTAATTGCTTCTTGGGATGATTCACATCCGGATGTAGTTCTTGGTAGAAGGGAAGAACCTCCTCCATTACCTATAGTGCTACTCTCAACTTATTGATGATCCACCATGACATTGGCACACCTTCCCAATCGCTTTGGATTGCTTCCTCCTCTTATTATGATGACTCCATAGGCTTACCTCCCTTGGGGTTGACACTCTCTTTACCTTTTCTTCTTTGGGTTCCCTCTTCAATGTCAGGAACCATTGCGGTGCTTTCTACTTCTAGCACCTCTTTGGAGCGGGATCCTACTTCTCCATCTTGGTCCGCACACTCATCTACCTATGTTTGGATAGAGTCCTCCTATTTTGTCTATAGCTCTTCTACATACAAGAATACTACTTCACTTTTGGACTTACTCTTCTACTCTCTCAAATTTTTTTTCTTCTTTGGTTGATCCCTTTCTGATCTCGTTGTCATAGGTCTCTGACCTTTGGGCATGCTTACACTCAAGTTGGTTTACCTTACTCTAACCTAAAGAATCTATCTCTATTGGAACTCTCTCTACATCCAGCTTGGGGTTGGTGTCCTCCCATTGCACCTTCATAGTTGCACAATCAAGATGTCTTGTTCTTCTTGAAGGCTCACCTTCCTCTTGTTGGAGCTTGGAATTTTGACACACTTACCCATTTCTTGATATTTCAGTAAGGCTTCCTTGTACTTTCATGCTTCTATGGCATACTCAGGTTGTGACTAAAAATATAGTTGTGTGTAATGATGTGAAGCAAACAACTTATTCTCTTCTTGCTTCTGCAATTTCATCCCAATGAAAAATTGTAGCACAAATGAGGAGAGAAAAGTGTCTCCTATACTCATCTTCATGTTCTCTATTAGCTCCCATACTTGCTAATAGAACATCTTTGCCCAATCCATGGGATGTCCTTCATGTAACAGTTAAAATAGTGTAGCCAGGCCATTGTTGACATGCATGGTCCTTGTTGAGTTGACCAACTTCATTATCTATGTAACAATAGTGTGCCTCACTAGATCGCTAAAGCCTTACCTTCTAGCCATTGTTGGTCTTTTTATTCTTAAATGAGACCATAAACTTGTTTGACATCTCCTCATTTGGTCTAGGCCCCTCTTGGTGTAAGTACATTGCTCATGAGATAGAGATTGCTTCCGTCCAAGCAAATGGCATGCATTCAAGGTAAGCCATCATTATTCGCACAAGCAAAAAGTGCCAAGACTGCAAACTAGGACCATAATCAGTTTTTTGATACAAGTGACAATACTTTGCTTATAGAGCAGCCAACATGGATAATTGATTTTTGGGCCAAAGGCTTCTATGGCAGAGTGTGTTTATGGCCAAAGTCATTCATGGCCAAAGGTATACAAAGCCAAAGGTATCAAGGAAAAATCTATTGGAGAAAAGTTCCAAACCAAAAGTCCCCTTTGGGGTACAAAGGGGACTTTTTGGTACCCAAAGACAATTGATAAGATTGCTAAATATACAAGTGAAAAACATGTATTTTTAGACTGCAAAGGATGATACTAGGATAACTAGCAAATATTAAAAGAGCGGCTATCAATTCGAGCAAAGATGCCAATGGATCCTAAGAAAACACTAATATGAACTTGAATAGAATTCAAGCCATATATTTTGGAATATACCAAGTTTTACTCATATTTTGTCAAAGACCACATTCATTGTGATGACCATTATCAGATGCAAATATTTCCTAGCATTTAGTTTCAATGACCTTAATGTTTATTCTGAATTTATCCTCGGCGCAACGATTAGACACGCGTGTACTGACATACGTTCTGCGCGTTTTATCATTAGGTTTTCCTTGTAGAGCTTGCCCGGTCGATTTTCCCAACCTCTTTATCTATATAGGCGGCTGAATTTTACCTATTTTCATTCAAACCTAAGGCTGTTGGGGCTTAGCCCCATGTTACTTTTTTTTTCTCTCCCTTGTACGGCTTGATGGATCTTCCCATCCTTCTTTTTTACTCCGCGGCTCCTTTTTCTCGGATTCAAACGTAAGTCTAAGACTGCACTCCCCACGTCCTTCAAATGGAATTCATGGTGAAGGAGAAAATGCAAACAAACGCTCCCCTTGGTACCCGTACAAATCTATATCATACTTAATATTAATAATGTAAATTTTAGATAGGCTTTTCCCCATTTTACCTTATTTATTTATTATTTATCTTATCTTATGTCTTATCCATGTACGGCGGCTTGATTGATTGGGTCTTCTAGTCTTCCTTTATCTATATAGCGGCTGAATTTTCTCTATTTTCTCACATCCTTCACGTGGGACTCATGGTCAGGAAGAGAATACAAACAAACGCTCAGATTTTTGAGAAGCTCTAAAGTTATGCTTTTATAATAAAATTTGATTTCAAACCTGCAAATTAATATTTTTGATTAATAGATAGGTCGGTGATATTATTCGGGCTTAGCCCCACTGTACCTCCTATCTCTAATGTCTTGTACTTGCACGGATTGATTTATTGGGGTCTTCCCAGTTCTTGTTATCTCTGTCGCCTGTCCCCCTTTATCTATATAGGCGGCTGAGTATTACCATCTTCATCAAACGCAAGTCTAAGACTCCACTCCCCACATCTTTCACATGGAACTCATGATCAGGAATCAAACAAACGCTCCCCTTGATACCTGTACAATCCATATCAGAATTAATATCAATATATTAATATTAAGTGAAGGTGAAACACATGACCATTGCTTCCGACCTTGCATGGTGAATCTCTCCCATTAACAATCCAGTCATAGCGACATAATCAGTGGCTCAGAAAGACACTCTGCAACAACTGAACTAGTCAGTCGAGGTTTCACGCTGCAGATCAAGAACTGCTAGAAGAATATTGCGTCCGTAACACGCCTGGAGGACGTGAAAACCTGGCTGATAGTTTGGTTTCAAAGGCAGAGTAGTTCGGCAGTTCACCGTTGTTGAGATCACTTCTGTCATTCTCCGCAGTGCTCGTCAACATCTTTATCGTACTAGAATCAAGTTCCCTGCATCTTGGATATCGTAGCCTGTAATTGGAGACCGTGATCGGAGTACCGGTGGAAGTTTCTGCCAGTGATCCTGGGTGCAGATTTCATCCATCTGGTTTGGCAACGGATGGCGTAGTGCTGAGGATGAAGCCGAAGTTTCTGTGTGAAGTGGGGACAGAGACATGTCGTCGTCCATGAGCTTCTGAACTTAAAGGTACCTTTGACCTCGAGATATGCCGATAGATCAATCAGATGTATCCTGAATATCTTTCCCAAACGCTAAAAAATTCTACAAGCTTGGATATCCACAAACTCAAACTGCATATCGAATAAAGTTTGGAACACGAGGATTGGGGATAATCGGGACACTAACAATAAGGGTGCTTGTGTTGCTCTGTGTTTTGGACAAATTCTCCATATCCTCCAGAGGAATATTTTGCATATCGCATTTGATAGCAGCTAACTAATATTCGAAGTTAGTATTGCTGCACTAGTTGTGTTTAGTGCTGAGGAGAAACTCTCCATTGTTGCTCATATCTGGACAAGATTGGTGCTATAGATATATGGATTATAACCAGGAGTAGGCTTGTCAGATAGTATTTCGCAGTTGGACCATCGATGTCCTGAGGAATAGTGAAGGCAGCCATATTCTACGAGATTCTTGCTCGCTAACCTAGGGATGTTGCCAAGGCTGAACCTTTTACGTGAGGGCCTCACGAACAGCATCAGCGATCTACCACTGCCACACAAATGCCAGTCGTAAGGACAAGATGAAAGAAACCTGGACGATCAGCGCTGCGTCTGAAAACCATATCGATTGGCTGAATGTGCAACTGAAGTGAAGTGATGAAGGTCTCAACAGATCAGCACATCATACTCGGAACTTTCAGCAACGCAAGCGCCTATGGTCGTACTCGGCCACTGAACCACAGTAGCTTGAAAACTACACACCATTTGATCGTACAGAATGTGTGGGTTCGGTGCAAATCACATTCACATATGGAATGCCCGTGAGAAACCGCACTGCAACCTCAGTACTACCATTTTTGGGGATTCCACCTCCGCCGTAGTTCTCATGTAGGCTCCACAGGAGGAGACGAGCATGGAAACTAGCGCACACACAATGAGCATGAGAGCGAGAGGTGTTTGTACTGACAAACACCCAGTACATATCGACTCATCACCTGATAACACGAACTCTATATGTTGAGGCAATTGAATAAGTTTCAACCAAAATGTAAACACTGACTAACTTTACCTGCAACTCGACCACGACCATAATTGACAAATTTACCAGAACTCCGAGATGTCGGAAACAGAACTAAACCTTCACTCCTCACAATCACAGGGGAGGAGTACCACGACAAATCAAGGATGCCGTGTTGAATATCTGTAACGGCAAAAAATGAGTTACGGTGATACCTGACCTTCAGCGCTAGACGCAGTGGTCTCTGTGTTACTTCGAGATTTCAACAGATATAGATATTGCTAGTCGATATAGTTGATGTCAACAGATATAGATATTGCTAGTTCGCCACCGTGGTCCACTCCGTCAGTTTCCTTCGACTCTGTACCCGTACCTTTTCAACTCTTTCCAGCTCAGAAGTGCAAGCTGAATATGTCGCTGTTTCAATTTCCAGTAAGGACTACATTGTGCTCTATTGTCCTCTCTAAGCCAGTATGTAATCTACCGCCTATTGTGTCTCTGCTGATTCGGTTCTAAATTCCTCGGCCGCTTTGGGGTGTGCAATGCAGCTTCTTCCTTTGGGCTTTTAAAGTCTTTACCTGAAGGTATGGCATCTCCTGAGCAAGAAGTTCGGACAAACACTAAAGGGAAAGTTTAGTGCAAAAGTTGGTCGCAAGTACCAATGGATGAGTTTTGCCCCCTGCCAATTCGATGTTTATGCTTACTTACCAACGGCTTATGTGTTCGCTACATATGTCTCCCAACCTTCAGCTTCTCAGCATCTGTCTTTTCCTTGAGCGGCTTGATGGGGCTTCCCACCCTTGTTATCCTACGCGGTCGCCTCTCTTAAACCTCAGCTTCTTCTGTTTAGGCTGGGAATAGGTGTAACATTAAGTAATCCCGAGGCGTGGTCCCGTCCTGGAAATGAAATGAATACCGTCGTAATTACTCCGTTGCATCTCCGGGAGAAGTTCAAGTGACAGAAATGGACTAACTGAGACTTCTAGTCACTTTCTCTGCCCGTGCTAGCTAAAAGATCAGCAAAACAAGGGTACCACATGGCATTGAACATCTGGGCGGAATAGGGAGGCATGGAGTTCGTACAAGGATCAAATCACTTATTTTGCTAGTTCTAAGTTTGCCAAACGCTCAGATCATTTACTCTGTAAGTTACCCTCAAAATTTACGGGGCCCATAAACGATTTCAGCAAAACGTGGAGTACTAGTGAGATAAACTCAAAACAGGATCTCTGGCACTATCGATCTTATTTCAGTATAAGCGGCCAAACCCCTTTCAGTCTATAACCAGGCAATATTGCTGTGATTGGACATGGAGCAGCATTTGATCAAGGAAATTAATGTGGATTTGGACGGAAGTTCTTCCGTTAAACGAGCGGGTTCGAGGCAGAAAACTAGATAAAGAAGAGAGAAAAACGCAGAGCTTTGTATATCGATCTGAACAAAAGCGGAAATGATCGTCGGTTTCATCGATTACTTATATTGCCATTGGAAGCCAGTATAACCAGGAAGGACTGGGAATGGACAGGAGTAAGTTTTTAAACTACTTATCCATCCGTTCAATAATTAATTTGCAAGTTGCTACATATATGCGCGGCTGAGGCAGTTTGGGTCTGGATTCTAAACTTAATATTAACGTTTGGACTTCAACTTGAAGAATATTTCTTAAGCCAGAATCTATGTAAACTAGAATCCAATTGTTTGCTCGAATCTTGAACAACTAATAAATACCTAAATCTTTCCTTATTTGAATCTTGAACACCTAATAAGGATCTAATCTTTTGGACTTAGTGGTGGGTAATCATTTAGCAAATAACCAGCTATTTGATCATCATTCTGGCAACATTTATTCTACCACTTTTTACCTTCTCTTATATAAAATGGTGTCGAGTTGCAAGCTGCTAAATTTGTGAATAGAGCAATATATTTCGGGTTAGGTCAAGTAAATAGATTTTATCTATTCACCTTTTATCTCCATAGATGACCATCAAACTATTTTACGGATACTACAGTTCCGAAAATAAACCATATAGCAATATAGCAAGGGAGGCATTTGTCAAGGGACTATACTCTGCTTGTGCAGAATGTAGTGGAAAGTGAAATAAACTTACAAAATGATGAATTAGAGCTTGTAAGTGACCGAGGAGTATACTTCCTCAACAAGGAGTATACTTCCTTACTGGAAGCTTTCACAAAGTACTTCCAGATTAAGCATCTGATGACCACACCCTACATCTTGAAGACAAATAGTCTCATGGAGAAAGCTAATGGCCTGCAAGATTCTCAACAAGGTCATGGTGAACTACACCTACAATTTGGATGCCAAGTTACCAGTAGCCTTAGGGGCATATAGTATTGTAGAGAAGATCACCACAAAGCAAACTACTTACTTCCTTACATATGTGTGATATACTATCTTGCTTGTAGAACTCAAGTTACTTACTGAATCATCTATGAAGACTGTGAGGAAGAAAGTTAGCAAACCCATATCTAGCAGTTGATATTTCTGGAGGAAAAGCAAAATGATTCTTATAAAACATTGAAGGAACAACAAACAGCAAAGAAAAGAACATCACAATCAGCAGTTTTGGCGAGTGCAGGTGACCGACAGTGATCTGGTGCTGCTATATGACAGCAGACATTGGCTCTTTCCAGGTAAGCTGCATCTCTGGTGGATGGGACTGTATAGGTGGGTAAAGTATACAACAATGGGTCCTTATAATTCTCAAATCTAGAAGGTAATGTTTTTGCCACCAGAGTGAATGGATGGTGTGTGTTGTGGTGCTCACATTTTTATATTATTATTTTTTAATTAATTTCATTGTTATTTGTGAGGAAATGATAGCTTACTACATTCTTATGTGAGGAAGCTCTTACATACAACACTCTTCAGAGTTGTGCCTCTTGAGCCAGCAACCTGAAAGATAGATCACAAGCCAAAACGCCAGCTAAATAAAGAATGCCAAATCCAACAATGGGCTCAACAATGCTCAAGGGCAAATGGCTTTGGTGGAGAAGAATGTCGGCCCAAAGATGTCTGTACAGTAGAACCTTCAGCCCAGAAGCACTTTGGTCGAGAATGAGAATGAGTTCACTCCAATCATACTTTGTTCCAACTCCAACAGATGTCAAGGACCGTACACCAATTTGAATACACCACCACCTAGTTCAAGGATGACTGTTTCATTTCAAGAGTTTTCATTCCAAGGAATCCTATTTGAGTTTGGCCAATTACTCACAAGACCATTGAAGACAAGAATGATTTGCATGTGTGTACAATACCCCACATTAAATGAATGGTAAGGACCCAAAGGAGTGTGCAACCACTTCTAGGATGAACAATGACCAAAGACTTTTTCTATTAAACAAAGTGTGGAATGGCCAATTCCACTTTTAGCAATGCAGGTATTGTCTTTAGTCTTGGAGTGCATCTTGATCTACTAACCAAGTCTTAGTTTTTAGAGTTTCATCATTTTAAGCCAACACACATTTGCCTTTGTCCCCTTAGCACTTTGAGAAGATGGTATTCATCCAAAAGCCAATGAAGAAGTCCCCCAAAGCCATCCTTAGGAGTCCAACAGTAATTTAGTGGGTGGCCTATTGTAGGACAAAAGAAATGTAGTGCAAGTATTTGAGCTTCTTGCTCTAGGATTGGGATGTGACATATTTTGAGATTATCAATGAGATGACGGTCAAAAAGGAGAAGAATAGTAGACATTTGAGAGGGAGTCCTTGTGCTTGGACTAAAGAACATTGGAAGAATGTCCTCAGTCTAAATGCAAGTCCATCTGGGGCAATGACAATTGACACCAAGTTCTCTCGTAAGGAACTGACCAATGAAAAAAAACCCACATTTGGAGAACCACACAACCAAAATAATGGTTGATGGGTTCTCAATTATAAGTATCTGACCCAAAGTGCAAAGCAATTATAAAGTTGTTCCACCACAAATGGACAACTTACTAACAAATAGTCAGGTAGTTTTTGTCCACAACATGTAGAAGGGAGAACAAGTGAATTGGGCTCACATGTTCTATCTACAAACCCAAACCCTTCATCAATATTTCTTATAAGAAGGGGGAGTTACAAACCTAGCTCCCTTTGCTATCCATTTCTACATGGGTCTCAATTTACTGAAGAAGAATGAAAGAGGCTCCTTGACCACTACCTCTAGTAGAATACTTTGCTTCCAAACCTAAAGGGAACTCAATGATCAAGAAGTATCTAGAAGTGGATGCAAAATTTGTAATGATAAGCAAATTTGTGCTTGTAGGGGAAGAATTATAGTGACCTCCCACTTAAGTAAATAGCTTGAACTTTGGGCTGTGTGTGCATACTTAGCTAGTAGGTGTGTACTTAATTTTAGTGTAGCTTTCTCAACCTGTTTACTCTTCTGATTCTTCTTTCCTTTAATAGTGAGCAAACCCAATGGCAAGCAATTGAATGAGTCTCAGTGATGCAAATCCATTGCTAAGCTCAATAAGATCAATGCTCCTAGCAAGCAAGCTCTATCCCAAGAGGATTGCATAAGTGAAGGTACCATCCAAAGGACTTGGGAGAATTAGGAAAATATTCAAGAATGCTATGCCTTAATGTCTAAAGAAGCAAAAACTGATGGCATTTTGAGCATTTGTTGCATGTTATAAAGCTTGAAGATATGCTTTACCTTTAGATTGACAGCATGTGCCATGCCAACTTACCTATTCCACCTTCTTTGGACACTGCAAAAGCATAGTAGCTTGTTTCCAATCTTTCAATTCCTCAAGAAGAATTCAAGGCATTGTGACAATAGCTTAGCCAATTTAGGGCATGTCAGGGTTTGCAAAACCTCCTCCTTGACAGATAAGTAGCAGAGATTGACAAAAATGATCTTGAGCTATTGGCTGCATTGAACAATTTGTACTGTTTCATCACACAATATGATGTCAAAAACATCTACAATATAGATGTAATGGGACTTTTTTCCAATTGCTTACAAGATACATTTCTTCATGCTAGATGAAGATCTTTGATTGAAGAAGATAGCTAAGGGTCAAGGGAAGAGGATAGCTAAAGCTCATATATTTTTAGTCAGTTGCACAAATGCAACATGAATGCACAAGATGCTTGCACTTTGATTGGAAAACCCCGGCAACTGGCATGTATCAAGGAATCAAGAATGGCCCACAAGATATTTCTCCCAAGGAAAGGCTTTGATGGATGTGGAAAAACTATTGGAGATGGTTCAACAAGGTGTTCTTTTTGGATGTGAAGGAAACATATTGGATGCCACATATTACATAAAAAGTGCATGGGATGCAATATCTTCAACTTCCATCGAGCAATGTTTTTATCAAGGCAAATATTATGACATTGGCAAGAGATAGCAATGTGGAAGACACTAATGAAAATTTGATTGTGGATGTTTTGAAAATCATAGAATCTTTGTGTATTTATATGGAGCCTAAAGAATTGGAGATGTTTGTGAATGTTGATGATGAGGGCATTGCATAATAGAATATGATGTTGATGTTGCTATCCTAGAGGATGTGGAAGACTTATTGCAGTCAATGAGAATTGAAGAAACAAGAAGTAGCAACAATGAAAATGATCATAATGATATCCTACAATTAAAAAATTCATCACCTTTAAAAAGTTTTGAGCCACTCTATAATACCATTCTTGATATTGAGGATCAATTGCTGTTTGGACTTACAAAAAGAGGCAAAAGGGACAAACAAGGATCTTAGATGATCATTTGAATCATTTCAACACAATATTCAGAGGCTAACTTTGAAAGTCAAAAGCTGGAAAACTCCAAAATTTGCAACAACTAACTATTCATGATATGTTTAACCAATAACCATTGAACCCTAACTTTATGACAAAATATTGCACTATTAAATAGGATGTGTGCTTAAATGGGTGTGTACTTAAGTGGGAGGTGACTATATAAACATTGAACCCTAATTTTGGGACAAAATATTGCATACTTAAATAGGATGTGTGCTTAAATGGGTGTGTACTTAAGTGGGAAGTGACTGAGTAAGGCCAAAGACAAAGAAGAAGCAGAATCTTTGTATATCAAGAGCGCTATTCCGACAAGAAACTATAGTAAGGCCAAAGACAAAGAAGCATACTCTTTGTCTATCAAGACCATTATTCCAACAAGAAAAAGAGCAAAGAAGAACACTTCAATTATCAAAGTAACTTTAGATGAAGAAGAAGAAGTAGCTTTGGAAGAAGACACCAATGATGAGGAGGTGGAGGAAGAAGAAGAGTAGTACAAGGATGCTCAATCCACTCCACATTTGTGATCAAAGAGTACAAGGTAGAAGACCACCAATAGCTTACCCAAACCACCCCACTCCTCAATCCCCACCTTTAGGCAAGCATCCTATTTATCAAGAAGAAGAGGATGAATTTCAGCCCAAAGTTCAAGAAGACATTCAGCCCAAAGAACATGAAGGAACCAAGGAAGAAGAGATAGAAATCAAAGTAGGGGAGGCTCAAGAACCAATTAAAGAAGGAGGAGAAGTCCCTACCACAAAAGAGAAGGGAGAAGAAGGTGAAGCAGGCCAAAACACTACTATCCAAATTTCAAAGAGATCTTACTTTGTGATATATTTGTTGAATGTAGTTTTGCAACTAATGGAACTGCTAATTCCTCAATACCAAAAGGAGTGCTAGGAAATCATGGATTATACCACCTTGGTGAGAAGTATTCATAAGGAGATATACACCAAGAATGAAAAGGATGGGAGGAAGTTTATAAGGACAAGATACATTCAAGGACAAAGCCAAGAAGGTGAACTCCTTAATAAAGGAGTTGTTTGAGGCTGTAAAAGACCGAAACCGAGGAGAGAAATAGGAGAATGGAAATTCACATTGGGACACTTGAATGAGGGAAAACTCCGAATGCCTAGCATGAGCTTCGGCCTTGGTATTTATAGGTAGCATACAAGTCCCTTGAAGCCTCTCAAGAAGCTTCCTTGAGCCGCTTTCTTGGAGTGCAAGCCAAGTTAACTAGGAAGCTTCTCAAGAAGCTTCCTTCTAGAAGCCGCCTACTTAGCGTGCAAGCTAAGCTAGTTAGAAGCTTCTAGAAGCTTCTAGAAGCTTCCTTCCAGAAGCTACCTGCTTAGGGTGCAAGTTAACTAGTTGGGAAGCTTCCCAAGAAGCTTCTTAGATGCTTCTAGAATATTCTAGGCTATTTTGTCTTATTATCTACTTCATAAGCTCGACTCACTTCGTCACTAAACTCCATATTGTTACATATTCCCCCGCCGCTAGTTGGCGACGTCCTCGTCGCCAGTGAAGCTTCGAATTCCTTAATGGCCGTCTGTGCATTTTGGAGGTGGGAAAGAGGTTCCCATGTGGCATCATGAAGGGGATACCCTTTCCAAAGGACCTTGTACTCCATATGTTGGCGACGGCCGCATTGAATATGGCGACGCGCAAGGATACGATCAACTTCGTACTCCTCATGATCATTGATAGGGACAGGAAGAGGGGGAGGTTGGACTCGAGAGGAAAAGGAAGAAGGGTTAGGAACAAAGGGTTTCAACTTGGAAACATGAAAGACAGGATGGATACGCATGTGACAAGGTAAGGCAAGTCGATAAGCAACAGGAGAGATAATGTGGGTAATATCAAAGGGTCCTATCCAATTAGGAGCAAGTTTACGAACTTGGGTATCCAGTGGGAGAGGGAGGTTACTAGAGGATAGCATGACTTTATCACCAACTTCAAAGGTGAGATCACGACGATGATGGTCCGCATATTGTTTTTGGCGATTCTGAGCAACAAGGAGGTGAGATTTGGCTTGTTGGAGAGATTGGGATATAGTGGTCAAGAATGTGGAAGTATGAGGAACCTGCGAGGGAGGGGGAGCAAGAAGAGAATCTGGAACAAGCGGATCTTGGCCAAAATTGAGAAAGAAGGGAGAAAATCCGGTGCTTGCCTGTGTTGGAATTGTTGTAGGCAAATTCTGCAGCTGCAAGACATTCATCCCAGTTGGTATGGTGGACATTGACAAAGGCCCGCAACATATCCTCCAATGTACGATTGGCGCGTTCGATTTGTCCATCAGTTTGAGGATGATAGGCCGTGGACAAAGCAAGCTTGGTGCCGAGTATCTGGAAGAGTGCTTGCCAAAACTTCCCAGTAAATCAAGGATCACGGTCGGAGATGAGTACACGTGGCATCCCATGATGCTTGAAGACATTGTCGAAGTAGATTTGCGCTAAGGTTGGAGTATCCACGGTATCACAGGTTGGTGCCAAGTGGATTTGCTTACTAAGCTTATCCACAAACACTACAATTGCGGTGTGTCCTTGTTTTGTCTTTGGCAAGGATGTGATGAGATCCAAGCTCACATGCTCCCAACGAGCGGAGGGAATGGCGAGTGGTTGAAGGAGTCCACTCGGCTTATGGTTGCTGGCCTTGTTCCGTTGGCAACTCTCACATGATCGGACAAAGTCTCGAACATCTCGTGTCATGTTGGGCCACCACCATTGGCGTTGGAGGGTGCCCAAGGTCTTGTCCACTCCCATGTGACCAGCTATTGGTAAATCATGGGCTTCTTGAAGGCGCACAAGGCGAAGATCACCTTTGGCTGGAACATAGATCTGGTCTGCATGGAATAAAAGGCCTTCCTTGAAGGAGAAGGTGTTGTACTCCTTGTCGCATGCTGTTAGACGACCGTGTACCATTTGGAAGAAGGGATCTTGTCGTAGAGCTGATTGAAACTCATTGTGGACCTTAGGGTCAATGGACACCGTTGTAATTGCCGCCGTGGTGAAAGGAAGATCCTTCAAATCAGGTCGTTGTGATAGAGCATCGGGAATGACATGGAACCGACCTGGTTTGTACTCAAGTTTGATGTCAAACAATTGGAGTTGTTCTTCCCATCGATGATGCCGGCTCTTCATGTGCTCCAAGTGTAAGGTCTGCAACAATGGCTTGTGATCAGTTCGCATGATCACTTGTTTCCCCAAGAGATAATGCCTCCATACCTTGGTGGCATATACCATTGCAAGTTGTTCCCGATCTCGAACAGAGTAATTTCTTTCGCTGTATTTAGTCGGCGAGACACAAAGGCAATCGGATGTAGTCCATCTGGAAATTCTTGTTGCAACACAGCTCCAATTGCAAAGTTAGAAGCATCAAAATCAACCACACAAGGTAGTTGAGGATCATATGGTTGAAGAATAGGTCTTGAAGACACCATATGCTTTAACTTCTGGAATGCTTCTTCATGCTTGGTGGTCCACTGGAAGCTCGAGTTCTTTCCCAAGAGGTCAGTCAATGGTGCAGCCACGTGAGCATAATAGTGGATGAACCGTCGGTAAAAACTGGCCAGTCCATTGAATGCTCGTACTTCGGTAGCATCTTTCGGGGTAGGCCAATCAGTAATGGCCTTGATCTTCTCTTCTTCCATCTTGATCCCCTCTGATGAGATCTTATGACCCAAGAAGGTAACCTCCTTCTGCCAAAAAGCACACTTTGACTTCTTGCAGTAAAATTTCCATTGTCGTAGTCGTCTTAGGACTTCTCGCACATGATTCACATGTTCTGCCTCTGTCCTGCTATAGATTAAGATATCATCTAAGAACACCACCACGGACCGATCCAATAGTCCCTCCAACACTTGATGCATCTGATCCATGAAGACTGCTGGAGCATTAGTGAGTCCGAAAGGTAGAACTCTCCACTCAAAATGTCCATACCTTGTGCGAAAAGCAGTCTTTTGCACGTCCTCTCCTTCAATAGGAATTTGCCAATAGCCGCTACGAAGATCCAGCTTGGAAAAGTAGCGTGCTCCACTTAGTTGATCAAGCAGGTCATCGATCCGAGGCAAGGGATATGCATTCTTCACGGTTTGCTTATTGAGCCCACGGTAATCAATACAGAAACGAAGTCCTCCATCCTTCTTTGGAACAAATAGTACCGGTGCTCCCCACGGAGAGGTACTATGTCGTATGAAATCCTTCTTCAACAACTCTATAAGTGTTGTTCGCAACTCCTCCAACTCCTTTGGTGAGAGCCGATAGATTGGTCTACTCACTGGAGTACTCCCTGGCAATAACTCGATCTTGAAGGGCATACCTCGATCAGAGGGTAATCCCTTTGGCAGATCATCTGGAAACACATCTGCAAACTCCTGAACTATTCGATCAACCGTTGCTTGATGCGGCACTTGGCCCTCCTCAGATTGTTCTTGTGCAATCGGCTTGATCCACACCGCAAATACAGACTTATCTTCCTCCAAAGCTTGCTCTATGGCTGCTTCATTAACAAACTTCCCTTCTAGGGACTCATCTCTCTTCCAAGCTTGCTCTATGGTTGCCTTCTTGGCAAACTTCCCATCTTGGGACTCATCTCCCTTCCAGATTTGCTCTATGGCTACCTTCTCGACAAAATTCCCATCTTGGGACTGACTATTCTTAGGTGTCTTACTCAGAGGTGCCAGACAACCTAATTGGAAATTCCTACCTTGGTGTTGTACTTGAATCTGACGTCGGGTCCAATCGAATTGAACCTTATGACGTTCGAGCCAAGGTAGACCCAGAATGATATCATAGTGTAGAGGTGCCCCTACAAACCTCATACACTCTAAATACTCCTTCCCAATCTTGAAGGTAACAGGATGCAAGGTGCGGAATGCAGAACCCTTTCTACCATCTGCCATCATCAAACTACTTCCAATCACTGGCCTGATAGGAATACCCAATTCCTTTGCCACTTGCATAGACATGCAATTCTCTGAACTTCCAGAATCAACCAAAATTCTACAACCCCGATTAGATATCATACCTTGCAAGTGAAGCAAACTTGCATAGGTCGAGCCTTCAATCCCATTGGAACTAATCAAGCTCCCAGTAGGTGGCTCAAAATCTCCTACTGGGATTCCTCGTTTCCCGGATCATTCCGCTCCACAACCTCCACTTGGGCAACTTGTCAAGGTCGTCCATTCTTGAGTGGACATTCAGTAATGCGATGCCCCAACTGGCGACAATAAAAGCAACCTCCATTTTGTATAATCTTTCTCTATCTACTGTGCCAAGTGGTCTTCGCTGGATAGCATCAATCTCCATTGGTACCGGTTCTTCCACTCGTGGTACGGGTAGGTTTTGTGTAGGTCGAGGTCGAGACCAAGTTGTTGCAACTAAGGAATCAAAACGCTCAGCCAATTGCATGGCTTCTTCTACGTTCTGTGGCTCTCGCATGGTCACCTCCAATCTGGTTCGTGACTTCAATCCTCGCACAAATCGATCCAAAACTTCACCTTCTTGGATATCTGGAATTTGCATGATGATATTCTGAAATTGTGTGATGTAGCTTCTCACCGAACCAATCTGCCTCAACTCCGCCAATTTATCTCGTGCAGCTCGGGTGGCATTTATAGTCTGAAATTGACCAAGTATTGCATCCTTGAATTCTGCCCATGTCAAAATTGGTGTAACAATTTGTTGTTCAGCTCTTTCTACTCGGAATCGCCACCAAAGTTTTGCCACGCCATCCAACTGGCTAGAAGCCAAGAGAATTTGTTTCCGCTCGTCTTGAAGATTGGTGGCTTCAAAGTAACGTTCACAGTCAAACACAAAATTCTCCACTGTGCCTGGAACATTCTTGCCTTCAAACACCTTGGGTTTTGGAAATCGAATGCGATCTTCTCCATCTCGAACTGGCGCTCTGTCTATCTGTTCTCGTCGTTGCTGGTCTTGTTCATCCAACAATCGAGTAAGATGCTCGATTTGTTGTTGCATTGCAAGGATAACATCCGGTATTGCGGCCATTGCTACTACCCTAATCCACTACCCTCAATTTATCTAGTTGATTAACACATAGATACAACACGTCCATCGTTCTCCATAAGTCACAACTGGAAGTATCAAGGGTTCCTTTGACACGGTGATCATATGTAGAAAATCCTGCCCAAAGCGTGAGGTGATGAACTGTGTGAAACAATGCTTTGGTAATATCTGGACATGAAAGTCCCAATGGTTTGGCGGAAGTGGATTTGGTGGTCCATAAATTCCATCCATCCCATTCCTGCTCTGATACCAATGTAAAAGACCGAAACCGAGGAGAGAAATAGGAGAATGGAAATTCACATTGGGACACTTGAATGAGGGAAAACTCCGAATGCCTAGCATGAGCTTCGGCCTTGGTATTTATAGGTAGCATACAAGTCCCTTGAAGCCTCTCAAGAAGCTTCCTTGAGCCGCTTTCTTGGAGTGCAAGCCAAGTTAACTAGGAAGCTTCTCAAGAAGCTTCCTTCTAGAAGCCGCCTACTTAGCGTGCAAGCTAAGCTAGTTAGAAGCTTCTAGAAGCTTCTAGAAGCTTCCTTCCAGAAGCTACCTGCTTAGGGTGCAAGTTAACTAGTTGGGAAGCTTCCCAAGAAGCTTCTTAGATGCTTCTAGAATATTCTAGGCTATTTTGTCTTATTATCTACTTCATAAGCTCGACTCACTTCGTCACTAAACTCCATATTGTTACAGAGGCAAAAAGATAGAGTGAATCCTTTATTTCAATGCAGTAGGATCAAGAGAAAAAAAATTAGTGCAAGTGCAACTCTCCAATACCTTACCCTAAGCTGGAACTGGAGAAGAAGGAAATGTAGTTGGGTAGTAGTATGAGGACCAACTACAAGCCAGGGACAAAGAAGTAGAGAACCTTTGCCAAGAGATAAATAATGCCAAGATTTGGTTGACCATCTTTGATCTCCACATGACCAAATATCAAAAGGAGATGTCCTTGCATTTGGAGGCTCAAGCAAAGGAATAACAGTGGCTAAGGAGAAGGATTCAAAAAGAGAGCAAATGCACAAGATATTCCAAGAAGACTTTCAAGCAAAGTGCATGCACCCAGAAGAGACAAAGAAGGATGGCATCCTGCAAGCAAAAGAAGTTTGGAACCTGTTAGTAGAGCTGCTCTAAGTAATAGTGGAGAAGTTAGGGTTAGCAAAGAACCAGCTTAACCATCAAAGATCCTTTGGGCCAAAGTGGAGTAGCAAAAAGAAATTGTACATAAGGCTTCTACATGATAATTTGAGAGTCAATTTTTCCATGCAACTTTATGTACAATCCAAAGTCAAGTATGATCAATCTGTATTCACCTAGTGTATACCTTCAAATGCCCTTGCATGATAAGTGGTGCAAATCTTATAGTAGGAGTTTACGTATTTGAATCCTATGGAGAGGGTTGGCAATTGGGATCAAAGATGTAGAGCGGTCCGATGATGGATTTGATAAATCCTTAGTGCCACAAGAAACACAGATCTGAAAATCGATGACATTTAATTGCCAAAAAGACTCCTTTGGTGGCATGGTACTACCTTTCAGGGAAGGGTAGTACATGACATCTGGGTTGAAAGCTTTGGGGCAAAGTCAACTATCACCTTTAAGGTAAGTTTGGTTACAATTAGTTTTGACAATGATGTAGATTATTTTTGGTTTGCTGTAGAGTTCCCCAATGATGCCTCTACCCTCAAATTGGAAGTGGTTTCTACCGAAGAGTTTATATAGCAAACAAAAAAAAACTACACCTTGTGACATTCTCCTTCAGTTGTAGTTATTTTTGACCCATATCCTCGTAAGATTGACTCATTCTTATTGATTATACTTTTAGTATTAGTAAGTTGATATTAGGTTGTTATAGTGCCTATAATAAAGAACACTTTAATTGTTAATATTGCTTAATCTATAACCTCCATAGAACTAAAAGAGCTCTGTAGAAAAAGAAATACATACAAAAAAGCTAACTTGCTCAATCCTCATGTAATAACACCGTGAATTCTAATGTATCTCATTGAGGGTCTTGGAAGGTGCCCTACACACTTGGATGACTTTATGGGTGAGTTATCTATAGTATATTTCCCTAGAAAAACGGGGTGGAAGTTTTGAACTAGTAACATGCTTGTATCACCTATGAGTTTAGAATCTTCATCAAAAGTATAGTACCTAACTTCTCAAACTAATTGGGCAGGCCATTGAAGTTTGTGCAGTTTCATATCTCCAACCTACACAACTCCCCTACACTATTCAGTATTCTATCAAAATTGCTACAACCTGAAATGTAAATGTGCAAATCAATCTAAATGTTGATAGATTTGTTATATGTTCACATTCATTAAAACTCAAAAGTGATAGGAACATGACATGTCCAAAACTAGTGCAATTCATCTTTAGACTCTAGGATGTATAACTCCCTTACCTTTGGTAGTAATTCCTTAAGGGATTCAAAGATTCCACTCATAATTTTGCAACCCAACGCTTTTAGTGATTGAAGGTGTACCAAGAATTGGACAACAAGTCCACATGCAAGTATCAAGGTTTTTAGTGCATTGAGTTGCCCAAGAGCTGGCCTTATGCGACCCCTCTCCATGCCCCTTTGTTTTGAATACCCTTTCACTCCTTTTCAAAATTCTTTTTCTTCAGAATTGATATTTCTACACCCATTTTCTATATTTCTACACTTCTTGCCAAGTTTGAGAGTTTAAGATAATAGCTCCCATCAAGTTTGGGAATTCTCATTTAGCAAATTGCTTCTGCTTGGAAGTCTCCTTCCACTAAATATTTGCTTCTGCCTGGATGTTTGAGAATCCATTGCCAAATTTGGAGTACGATGGAAATATGTGCTAATTTGGAATTCCCCAATTTCACGGGAGGTATAACACTCTCAAACTTGGTGAGAGGTGTGGAAATGTAGAAAATGGATGTGGAAATATTAGTTCCCATTCTCTTTCAATCTTTCTTCGTTAATGTCAATGGATCTCTCATTCATTCTCTTGAAAGTTTCTTGCTGCTGTAGATAAACTCATTCATAGGAGCGTCAATTTGCTGCAAGTGAACTTTGAATTTAATTAACAGAAATCGTGAAATTGAACTAACAGAAATCAATTTGCAACTGCGCACACAACTCCGTCATGGCAAGGAAGAAAAGGAACCATAAATTTGGGAAGGGAATTTGATCGGGAGATTACTCGGTTTTCCGAGAAAATTTGGTTTCTCTCGTAAGCAAAAAGTTCCTCCATTTTGAAATGGACGCAAACAAATAGTACGAACTTTACAAGTGCCATATTTCATAACTTACTAAACTCAAATACCACATGGCATGTTTTACATAACCTTTATTAATATTAGGTCTCCCGGAACTCTTCCCTTATCACATTGGTATATAAGATTTGAACCGTCGCATAGAACAGCCCTTCACCCCGTAAACTCCTTACGGGAGCCTTCATTTTCAAATTCCCTTCCCCTACTGGTCCCGTAAAATATTCTTTGTTAGGTTTGGCAAAATTTGTACAGAAGAGAGTCACTTCCGGAAATATTCCTTGTTTTTTAAAATTAAAACCCTCTCGTATAGTTGTTCGTGACATCATGCGCGCAATAACACCCACGTGAAGCTTAAAGGGCTATTGGAAGGGTCTTGGTTGTCGATTCTATGGATTTTTATGGATGTAGACGGGTACCGATAAAAAGATTGGGTTCTTTTATTGACCATTACCCTAATATTTCAGGGTATTATGAAAGACTTTTTATAAGCAAAAGCTTCTGGTAAATGTTTATTCATTAAATTCTATGGATTCCCCATGACCCCATAAAACTTTATCGATCACGTTCTCACTTCCCGTAGAATCCATTTCCCAAAAGATTCGATATGACTATAGACATTTCCCAGTAAACTCAAATACCCCATCATCCTATCCATAAAAGTTACATGGATTACCTGTAAAATCTTTTATGCGGATTTCATTTCCCATCAGATTCTACATGGCTATAGACATTTCCCCATAAAACTCAAATACCCGCCATCACGCTACCCATACGAGTTTTATGGATTACCCGTTAGAACTTTTTACGGGGATGTATGGGTACATAAGTGATACACACCACTGTTTAGTCTTTCTGCAAACTTAATTACCGTGAAATTATGTGTTAAACTTAGGATACTGTTAAGTCTATCTCTATCCAAAAATATCAGAGGAGTAAAGCTTTTCAGAAATATTTGAACTTGCTATTGTAGGTTATAAAGAAAATTATACCACTCTTTAAACTGCAGGTGTCATTGAACAAAGAATTCCAACTATGTTGAATTTTAGTGATTGTTCCTGAGGGGTTATATCAATTTACCACTCTTGTCAGGCCCTTTCCTTTTCTCTTCTATTTTGTCCTTATCCTACATAATTTTTCAGCAACACCTTTCTCTCATGATTTTTTCTTTTTCTTTTCGTTTATACCGTCTTCTCTTCTAATCATGGGTATAGGTTCCGGAATCTTTAGTGTTAAACTGGAAATTTCACAAGATTGAAGATCATTTTCCATGAACAAGGTTGATATAGAATAATTGAGTCCTAAATAATTTCTCTTGCACTCAATTTTGAGTCATTGTGATGCAACTATTATCACAAGAGGAAAATGTGCTAAATTTTGTAGAGAATACACGTTAAGGAGAACTATTTTCCGGCGCACGGAACATATCACAAATCGACCGAGATATACCAAGGTTTATCGCCCTACTCACTCATTTTACGGCTAATTGATATCATACACTCATACATGCTAATCAGAACGAAGTAATAAAATTTCTATATGTCACATGTAATCATTCATATCTTGCTAAATGAACTCTAAAAGACTACCTTAGAATATTATTCTATGAATGAAAACTTCAGATGAGAGATACATCGAGAAATTCATTGATGGGTTAAAAGTCTGGACTAGAATTCATGTTACACGTATTGAATTTTTTTACTTTACCAAGAAACTAATGATCTAAGCATTTAAGTATTTAAGTATTTGATCAGTTTACCTGTAAGAGAGAAACCTGTAAATAAAACAATTAACTTAATTTACGTTCAAGTAAAACCCCGATAAATTAGCAAGTATTAGTTAGAGAGAATCCAATTTACTTACTGGAAAAAACCAGATTTGTCTAGAGATTTACATAATAATTCCCACTTTAACCTACATTTGTGAGGTTACGTTAACCTCCATATGAGATAACAGAGAGCTCAATAGAACAGGGAACTTTTGTAACCAACCAGGAGCGAAAAAATTTGACATTACAAGAAACTAAGGAAAAGCGGTGTAAAAGTAATTACGTACTAATATTTAACCACTTATTTTAAGTGTGGAGGTTTAAATGATGGTTTCAGGCGCCTAGTTGTGGAATATTATCGTGTAGGGTACCTACTAGGTGCTCTAAAGGATCTAGAAATTCGGAAACTTACTGACAATTGGCAATGTTTGAGGAACAGAATAAGTTAAAGAGGGAAACTAAAAGAAAGAAACCGCATTCACTGCAGAGAGACGACTCACTTCAACATGAACTTAAAAACTAAAATATTAAGAAAAATAGTTTTTGAATTTGATGGATATCTTTGTATTTTTCCATAATCTGAAAAATACCTCTGTAGTTTCAAAACATGGTTAATATATTTCTGGTTCCTGTAGGATGCACCTTGACTCCAGTAGGACGCACCCCTGACTCCAGTAAAGCGTACCATAAACAACACTGGAGATGTGAAGGTGGCGCGGAATAACATGCTCTGATCCGCATAAACCACAGAAAGAAATTAGGTTATTAGTCCGTTTGTGGATATTTGCAGTATATCTCAAGTTGTGATACCCGGAAGTAAAGAGTGAATAAGTCTGGATCGAGATTCTACAATCAAGCTGAGAATAAAGTAGAGAGCTGATTTACAATGTGGCAAGTAAGAACTGTAGGCATATAACATCCAACCAATCTCTCAAGACTTTGCTATTACCATAGTTGAACTAGAATTGAAAGCTCGATCTCTCATGAGCTTTGAAGAATGATGATTCATTATGAAATTGTAATGAAAATTACTACTTTCCTAATATCGAGTTTTGACATATCGAGGGAATGGAAGGGAAAAAACTTCCCTATACATAGCCTATACTCGTCTCTACTTTGCTTCGTCTACCACTGAGAACCATCAGGAAATCTGTCCAAAGTTTTCTTGTTTCCTCAAATGTAATAATCTACAATTACCAATATCAAATCGGATCTAGAAGTCTATCCACAATATTTTGAAACTACAAGAGTATGTTTTTCAGATTGCGGCAAAATACAGGGATATCCACCAGATTTTCCCAAAAAGAAATGCCTTGAAAAATTAAAAGAGGAAGCAAGGATATCTATAGAGATTGGTTTCTGCTGATAATTTCAATGTAAAATATCCACCTCTTATAATGTTGAATTGTGATAATGGACGACTTAGCCTGAAACGGAGAAGGGGTGCAGCATGTAAAAAACTGACTTGGAAAGGGGAAGCTCTAACACGTCCGTTAGAACAGTGCCATCCTCTCGAAATTTGCTTGCAAATTCGATAGGAGTTGACATGGAAATTCTGATGATGTTTATAAAACTCCTCTAGGACGTTCAAGCGGAGGCCAGGATTGGAAGTTGTTTCATTTGTGAACCTCAAACAGTATGACAACGCAAGAACATATACGTTTGCCTGCATCGTGTTGAACTTTTTCTCGCCATGTCAATAGTGAAGTCTCGGTGATTGCTGGTTGCTTCATTGTCATTCGTTAGCTAACACTTGAGAGACAGGGCAACCACGTAGAAACATGAAGGATGGGAAGACCCTATCAAGCCATACAAGGGTGAGACAAAATAGCTAAAATGGGGGCTAAGCCACAATAAAGTAGATATGAGAAATCTGCCCTACTGCACCTAAGATATCTGAGCTATGCAAGTCTTATGGTCCCCTAACAGCATCCAAAGAAGCATCACCTAGTATGATTGCTCTCCTATGATTGCACCAACCATTGCTCTCTCTCGACCAATAGACACATCTTGTCTAAAATATGCTACAAAGTAAGAGAGTGTGAGTGGTACCCTTGGCACCTAACATGTAAGCGCTCACGCACTCCTTGACAAATATGTTGAATGCCATATCCATTGCTCCATATAACTCCAAGCCTAGAGGAACAAAGAGGTGACCTCGCTGCATACCCTATACTTGGAAACCTTGTGAGCTGCTGCTGCACTAGCTGCCCATCCAAGGGGATGGGTAATCACTCCCTCCAAAATTGTATCATGCATAGGGTCCATAACATAGCATTTTCTATTGTCACCTGATCATCTTGGACCAAGTATAAGTCTGCCCTGACACGTGTTGTCTACAAATCATAAGAATGCTCCTTCCAAGCCAAGTAACCACTCTCTCATGCCATAGCAAACACTACGTCCCTAATAGCATCATGGGTAGCTATCCTTTGTCCTCCAAAAGGACACCATGTCATATGGACCGCTGCTACATCTAGTGTAAAACCACACTCACAAGTGAGTAATGAAGATTTAGATGGGTCAACCAACCCAAGCAAAACCTCATTGTTGTAGAGAAAGTAGCTAGTGCAAGTCAAAATGCCCTTGATGCATGGCTGAGCTAGGACCCAAGAGCCTGCACCTTTGCCAGAATGAGAGTGAAGACGTGCTCTAGTAGCCTAAAGAATGGATGAGTCAACTAAGAGAATGTATGTATGTTGACACTATCACTCCATCAAGGAAGACATGAACTTCTAGTCCAATCTGACAATAGTGAAGCAAAAGATGGAAGGTCTTCACGTACCTGTGGGGATAGATTATCTCTCGTTTGCCACAATAATATTTGGAGAGGAAAGGATCCCTCCTCCACCTCTGTCACATAAATCTCCAAAACTGGCCTATCAACAACCACAAAACAAGAGGAAAGTAGGGGTGCCAAGAGAGACTAACTACCCAAAAATGCTATAGGTGTCATCTCCTCCATAGATAGCAAGCCAATCCCTCCACATGAGATCAATAGAGATGTTTGTCCACGTGCCAAATCCCCTATCACACACTCAAATGTCCTTGGTCCAATAATATCACCAAAGACTCCCATAATCCTCCTATCAAAGGCTCTTAGATGTGATAGAAAGGTCAAGGAGGGGAGAATTGTGCGGAAGAGGTAGTTGGTCAATGAGCAATACTAGAGGAGAGTATACCAAATTCCACTTGTGGATCTCCTAGTAATAAAAGGTCATCACATGGAGAACATCCTTTGCTTGCAAAGGGCAACTTCTAAGAAGCATGCGACAAAATCCTCAGATCCTATTGGCACTCCAAGAACATGTAGTCTATCTATAGATATGATTTTCCCTTTGGAAGCTCAAGGTGGGGAGGATACCTAAAGGGGACCATGCACTGCACTTTGACACCTTGACTCTCATGCCTACTAGATGTAGCTTGGGAGTCTAGTGGTCAAAGGCTTGCCTAATCTGATCTATAGTGCCCATGATGTGTGTATCATTTGCCAAGGAGGAAAATACACAACCTTGCATGGTATCATGCATATATACATTGCTACACAACATACATTGCTGTAAACATCACAAACTATAGAATCACAACTCACACATAAGTCATAAATGTACTCTAAAGTGCCATAATAATCAGTTTATTCACAACTCAAATCACACTCAGTAAGATCAATACTTGATATGGCACTGAACAATTTGCCAACAATTGTGCATTGATTACAATCAAGCCACATCCACTCTAGCCAAGAGACTCCATGTAATTCTCACCGGCTCTCTATCCACTCTAGGCAAGAACTTGAAGGCTCAACATTAGAGAAGTGAGCTCTTTGGAGCTGCACTTTCAAGGTATACCTCTGATTTTGACCGAGATCTCCAACCCGAATGGTCGTAGTGACAGCACACCCAATGGTGCAAACGGTGCAAGTGATGGTGAGCCCCACTATGTAGTCAATACTCCAAATAGTAAATCTGACCATCAACAAGTAGTCTGCAAGTAATTGCCAACATACCTCCGACTACCAACACTACCCGAGAGTCCAAGCAATCTAAGTGTGACGCTACAAATGGCATGACAATGGCCATAGTAGTAGATAAGAGAGCTCTAAAGTGAGCTATGGCAAAAAAGAGTCCCCCTAAAGGATCTCCCTGATGTGCACCAATAGCTAACTCCAAGAGGGTGACTCCTTCTTGTGAACAACCATGTTGGTAGTAAAGGGAAGCAATAGAGTCATAAAAAGACTAAACAAAAGGAATAAGATTTGCCAAGGATCCCACAACCTCCCTAAGCTCTCTAAATTTGGATGCTTGTAAGATGCTATTATAAGCATTCTCAACATCCACCTATAGGATGACTCACTCTAGATGGATATCTAGGAGTGCACTAATGTTTAGAAATATAGTCTCACATCCTCTAGGTGTAGCTCCACCAAATTGATCTGAACTAAGGTGTTGTTGGAAGTGAGATCAATGTTGAAGGACAAGGTGTGGATGACCAAACTTAAGAAGATCTCTCTTATAGAAATTGGTCTAATGCCCCTTGTGTCCTTCTCCATCGTGAGAAGTTGACTAGCACCTAATACCCGACTAATAGACATAAGAATGTATCCTCTTGCTACTATTGTGGCCACTTGAAACAACTTGGTAAAACCATTAGGAAGATCATCTGCCTAAAATTAATCTCTACAATGCTCATATATCATCCCTAACAAGCCTCTTGGAGAAAGGCAAGGGGTAGTGGACAATGCTTGTGCAAAAAGTGACCTATCAAGACATAATGGCTGCTTAGGCTAATAATCTAAGACATCTAGTGGTAATCCTTCTCCTACCATAGGATGTAGTGAGCGCAAGAAAAAGATAGGGTTTAGCTTGAAGTAGGACTAGCCAGAAACAAAGGATATAGTGCTTTTGATGCTCTAATAAACTATCTTGCCTGACCCATTGTCCTACACTATTATAATCAAGCGGATGTTGTGGTATTATGTGGCAAAAAAAGTCTCCTAAAGTGTGCAATTCTAACATACTCTTCTTGTAGGGCTGCTCAATCCCCCCCCCCTCCCCTCCCCTCCCCTCCCCTCCCCTCCCCTCCCTTTGAAACCAAAAAGATCTAGCTGCCACCTCTTTATGCCCAACACATCCTCCTCTAGCATAATGAAGACACCATGAGGGAGTAAAAGGAATAGGAACCATGATAACTCATCCAAGGGATCACATGCAAAACAGTCAAGTAGTAGGCAAAAAGCTTGTGTAACCTCATAATGGAATGTACATGGAATAGACGTGGACATAGAAAACTAGTCTCCAATAACCCCAAAATGCAACCCGCTTGAGAAGCTAACCACTCCCACGACTCAATCGATATCCCTAGAACAATCAACAAAGAGAGAGAGGAAGCATGTGTGATCCCAAGTGTCACTACTATTGATGTGGTTGCTTGTCTCACATGAGCATCCCAAGTGGTCCAATCATAATCCTTGTGCATTCTTCTCACATGGGTCTTTCTTTCTTGCAAGGTAAAGCATGGATAACACACCAAGCATGGTGTATCCCGAGCTGCTCTAGGCGGCTCCACATGGGGAGGTGGAACCATGGCTAGCACAAGAATAACAATAGTAACACATGATGCTCCTCTCCATATCTCTCCATACCTGGAAAACCATAACCCCTCACATCCCAACTTAGTTGAGAAAATACAATCTCTCCAAACCCTAGAACCCATAAACTCTCATAACTTTTAATTTCCATCTCAAAAATTTTCAAACTAAGTTCCCATGGAACTCAATCATGGAAACCACAAATTTTAGAAATAAAAATTATTTACTGATTACTCTCAATGTGTAATGATTAATCTAAACCCTAGAAAACCTAAAAATCCTTGTAACTTTCTACTCAATTCTCAATAGTTTTCAATCTAGGTACCAATGGAACCAAAATTGAAAAGCAAATAGAATCAACTATTTGCTCAAGTGTTATATGCTAGAGAGTTCTCAAAAAATGTATATCTTTCCTCTCACATCTCTTCCTCTCTTCTTGCATCTTTGACACTCTCCCAAACTCCCCAAAGAGAAGGTCGCACTTTAGACTTTGATAATTACAATGAAACAATTTTCAACCAAATGAAACAATTGCACAAAAGATAGATATATGCCACTAGATATTGTTAAAGTTGTGGGAGTGGTTAGCTTCTTGGCGGGTTGCATTTTGGGGTTATTTGAGACTAGTTTTCCATGTCTACATCTATTCCAAAGGCTACCCTACACACTCCATGATAATGCTAGACATGTTTTTTGCCTACCACTTGATTGTTTGGTACATGATCCCTTAGACAAGTTAGCATTGTTCCTATTCCTCTTACTCCCTTGATAATGTCTTTGTTATGCTAGAGGGGGATCTGCAGGGCATAGAGAGGTGGCTACTAGATTTCATTGATTCCTACCGGGTGTTGGGAGGCCCCTTTTCACAAGCATTGTGCATTGCCCCTCACCTTTCCTCATGAGGCTTGTTAGGGATGGTTTATGAACACCTTAAAGATTGCTTTCAGGAGTTGTATCAGGTGGCTGCAGTAGTAGCAAGAAGAGACATTCTTATGTCTATTAGTCAAGTGTTAGGTGCTATTTGACTTCTTGCAATGGAGGACACAAGGGACATTAGACCAATTACTATTGGAGAAATCTTTTTGCATTTGATCAGTCATACCATTGTCCTTAAGCATCATTCTCACTTTTGACAACACCTCAGTCCACATCAATTTGGAGTAGCTACACTTGGAAGATGTGAGGTTATATCCTTAGGCATTAGTGCACTCGTAGATATCCATCTGGAGTGGGTCATTCTACAAGTGGATGTTGAGATTGCTTTTAATAGCATATCACAAACATCTATCTTTAGAGAGCTTAAGGCAGCTAGTGGATCCTTGGCAAGTCTTATTCCTTTTGTGTTGTCTTTTTATGGCTCTCTTGCTTCCCTTTACTACCAACATGATTGTTCACAAGAGGGAGTCATCATCTTGGAGTCAGTTATTGGTACGGATCAAGGAGATCCTTTAAGGAGACCCTTATTTGCCATGGCTCACTTTAGAGCTCTCTTATCCACTACTTTTGCCATGCCAAGTTGTGCATTTCCTTCCTTGGTAGATAATACATCCATTTTGGCCCTTGTAGATCAGATTAGGTAAGCCTTTGACCACTTGATTACCAAGCTACATCTAGTAGGCTTAAGAATCAAGGTATCAAAGTGTAGGTATCCCTCCTCACCTTGAGCTTCTAGAGGGGTGTATCACATGTGTAGATGGACTTTTTGTTCTTGGAGTGCTAGTAGGATCCAAGGATTTTGTCACATGCTTCTTAGACATTGCCCTTGTAGAGGATGTTACTCTATGTTGACGACATTCTGTAACTAGGAAATCCATAGGTGGCATTTGGTATACTCTCCTCTAGTATTGCTTGTCCATTGATGTGCCTCATTCATACATTCCCCCTTCCTCATCTTTCCTATCACGTCCAAGAGCCTTTGATAGGAGGATTATGGGAGTCTTTGGTGATATTATTAGACTAGGGACATTTGAGAGTGTGATGGGAGATTTGGCATGAAGATAGAAGGCTTTGCCAATCTTATGTGGAAGGGTTGGCTTGATATTTATGGAGTAGATGGCACCTATAGTATTTTTGGGTAGTTGGGCTTTCTTGGCACTCCTACTTTCCTCTTGTTTTGTGGTTGTTGATAGGCCAATTTTGGAGACTTATGTGACAAAGGTGGAAGAGTGATCCTTTTCTCTCTAGACATTACTGCAGTAGACCAAAGATAGTCTATCCCCATGGGTAAGAGAGGACTTTCTATCTTTTGCTTCACTATCATCATATTGTATTAGAGGTTTATAGTCTTCCTTGATGGAGCAACTATGCAAGCATACACTACATTCTCTCTTACTTGATTCGTCCATCCCTCAGGCTACTAGAGCATGTCTTTGCTCTTGCTCTAGCAAGGGTGCAGGCTCTTGGATCTTGGCTCAACCGTGCATTAGGAAATTTTGACTCACACCAGCTACTTACTCTACAATGATGAGGTTTGTCTAGGTATGGTTCACCCATCTGCATCTCCATTACTCACTTGTGAGTGTGGTTCTACATTAGATGTAGCAGCGGTCCATATGATACAATGTTCTTTTGGAGGATTGAGGATAGCTACCCATGACGCTATTAGGGACAAAGTGTTTGCTATGGCACAAGAGAGTGGATACTTGGCTTAGAGGGGGCATTTGTATGCTTTTCAAACAACACGTGTCAGGGAAAACTTATACTTGGTCCAAGATGATCAAGTGATAATAGCAAATGTTATGGTTATAGACCTTACATGAGATAAAATTTTGGAGGGAGTGATTACCCATCCCCTCAAGCCATACAAGGTATACACTCACCACCCATCAGATGGGTGGTGAGTGTATACCTTGTATGGCTTGATGGGGTATTACCATCCTTCGTGTTTTTTACAAGGTCACTCTTTTTTGATAGACAATGCACAGAAAAGAGAAACAAGGGTGATGTATCCTGATCATGCTCCAATGTGTGTGTGAAGTCTCTTTTCCATGCGTGCATTGCACTCCAAATATCCTTCTTTATATTCCTTGTGACCCTTTTGGTGTCGATGTTCACAAGGTGAATGATGATCTGATGGTCGATAGGATGCGGGTAGCTAGTCTCCTTGACATTTTTGATATTGATGCTAGTAAGGGGGTGATTTGAACCATTCCACTTAATGATGATGGCAACCAAACAAGAGAGTTGTGCTCATTGCAGGACTTACCCAACACCTTACTACAGGATGTGGTTAAAAGTATCCAATTTTGTACTATTAACCACAATTTGCATTTTGATCGAATAATACCCAATTTGGTAAGTGGATTTAACATAACCCAAAAGTTTGAGGTGAAACTAGTCAACCTGTATTGCTATCAAACTTTTTGGACATCTACACTTGATTTTATTAATGTCACAAATCTTAACATCTTTCAAATTTCATTATCTGAATCCATATCAACATCTAAAGTAGATGAAATGTAATACAAACAAGCTTCATATTAATTTTGCAAAGCTTCGGCATATCCTTCAGATTGAGTTGATATTAGTTATTTTTCATCTTCTATTATTTCTCATAGATGTGTAATTAGTTAGCCTGGATTTGGGGATCCTCATGTTAATTGTATAAAAACATCTAAAGTTGATATACCATGGTCTATACACAACTAGAGGTTTATAGATTACAATGGAGTGATTTTTTTATTTTTGGAACTCATATCTCTAAAAGAAATGCAACGTATGATGATCATCACACTCAAACAGTCTTCAATAAACAATGGGTAACTTCTTGTTGTTATTTCTCTTGAGTTGAGATAATTTAGAAGAAAATATGGAATGTTGCACTATATCTCCAACCAATGAAAAAAATTTGAGAAAAATCTGATATTCTAGAAGTGTGAGGAGTTTAACATCTGGAACAACTTCCAACGTATAATCAGGAAGATTAAAAGATACTCAAAGCATTTTAGTATACTTCTTTTTATAATAGATTTAGTGAAATAAAATGATGAATGGATTAGCTCCAGCTTAGTATGTAGATTCTAAATTAATGGAATTCAATGGAATTCTAGATGCAACAGTAATCCATATGACATTGTGTCTATTTGGAGGAAAGAGGATAGCTACCTATGATGCAATCAAGGATATAATGTTTGTTATGCACAAAGAGAGTGGATACTTTGCTTGGAGAGAACGCTCTTTAATTTTATAGACAACATGTTAGAGTAGAATTGTACTTGGTCCAAAATGATCAAATGACAGTGATAAATGTTGTATTATAGACCCTACATGGGATGCAATTTTGGACAGAGTGATTACTCATCCTTTTGGATGTGCGGCGAGCAGAGCAACAACATGCAAGGTCTCCAAGTATAGGGGTATGTAGCAATGTCATCTAATTTTTCCTCTAGCCTTGGATTTTTTTGGAGAGATGGACACGATGTTTGACACTTTTGTCAAGGAGTGCATGAGAGCTTATCATATTAGATGTCAAAGGGTATCACTCTCACTCTTATACTTTGTAGTATACTTTAGACAGTGTGTGTCCATTGCTTTACATAGGGCATTGGCTGGTGTAATCCATAGGAGAGCAAGCACACTAGGTGATGCTTTCTTTGGATGCTCCAATAATTTATAGACCTTATGATTTACATAGCTCGGATATTTTAAGGGTGGTAGGATAAATTTCTCATATAGATACTATTGGGGCCTAGCCCCTACCTTTTTTGTCTCTCCCTTGTAAGGCTACCTTCACGTGTTCTCCGTGGTTGCCTCTTTCTCTGTAATTAATGGAATACTTGGCCCCACTGCTCTACTTTATCTCTTTTGCCTCCTTTTCTATGTCTTTTTCTCAACGTTCCTGATTTATCATATATTTAATTATTTGAAATGAAGAATGGATTACTGCAGCATAAAATGCAATTTCCAAACTATTGGAATACTTAATCCATAATCGACATTACCGTTGCTCTACCTTGCCTCTCTTGCGGGCTTCTTTCAAGTCCTTGTTAGTCCGCGAGCACCCGATGGGAATAGAAAATTTTTCAATGAAAGATAAGATTTAAATATAAACATTGGATGCTCTGACTCAGCACTAAGATGTTTTGTGCAAACTCTACATTACGGTACTATATGGTCGTACATATACCAACCCATCATCTACCGCATGCCCCATTTATTACCACCTTATATCCCGGTAAATTATTTTGGACTCAAATTACAACTTAAACGACTTAGTTCTTCCTCAAAACACGTTTCCAATATTCTTTGCTTCCAACCATGGGACATGAATCAAACAAACGAACTTTTATCGTTCAGGGCTAATCAATCAACTCCATCAATCCAGATTTCTCTGGCAGCCGACCTTTTCATCTTGTAAGCCTGAACATGTTATCGTTGTTGTTTCCCGGTCACTGGTCTCAATCGCAATCATCTAAGCCCCAGATCCAGCTAATACGTGTAAAACGCTAGAGGAGCATTCAATTCTCTGGCAGGCGACCTTTTCATCTTGGAAGCCTGAACACGTCATCGTCCTTGTTTCCGGTCTCTGGTATCAATCGCAATCCTCTAAGCATCCGATGCAGCACCAACTTAAAATTTTTTTTATTCCAGATCCTGGTAATAAGTGTAAAAGGATGGAGGAGCATACAATTCGGTACGGACACTTAAATCAGATCAGATGGTTCCTCTGTCGAATTGCCTCATGTAAAGCCAGAGACTGTGGCTTACCCTTTGGCGGATGTCAGCGGTTCGAGTGAGCTGCGCCATTTAATCGTAAAGCACTCCGCCATATAGTGGCCATACCGCCTAGACAATAAGGTATCCAACCTCTAATCGCAACGACACAATTGCAAGGGCGGCGCTCTACCAACTGAGCTATATCCCCTGTACCCAGGCCAAGTAAAGCTGTTTTATGCCCATAAGAAATGCAAATTACAGTGTTCATTCCTTTGAAAGTGAAAAAAATACAAAAGAAATACTTTTTCAAGAAATATGGGAAGCTAGAAAAAGTCTAAGATAGTTCATTTCTTTACTGGAGAGTGTGGAGACGTGAGAAGACATATCAATAATTTCTGAGTGATCTTTAGCACTTAGCACTCGAGTGAATAGTCTATTTTATTCATTTTCCAATTTCGGTTCCATTGGTATTTATATTGAAAACTACATAGAATTGAATAGAAAGTTATGAGTATTTTTAGTTTTTTTATGGTTTAGAGTGATCATTATATTTTTTGTGATTTAGAGTGATCATTATATATTGAGAGTGATGGGTTATGAATTTCATTTTTAATCTCTTGGTTTTCATGATTAAGTTCCATGGAAATTTAGTTTAAAAATTTTGGAGATGAAAATTGAAAGTTAAGAGAGTTTATAGTTTT
This sequence comes from Lunularia cruciata, assembly GCA_948567375.1. Lineage (NCBI taxonomy): Eukaryota > Viridiplantae > Streptophyta > Marchantiopsida > Lunulariales > Lunulariaceae > Lunularia > Lunularia cruciata. Next base: position 17,841,946 of record OX419761.1, on the reverse strand, counting down.
TAGGGTTTGGAGAGATTGTTTTCTTATGTGAGTTGTGATGTGAGGGGTTGTGGTTTTGCAGATATGGAGAGGAGTATCATGTTTTATATCATTATTCTTGTGTTACCCATGGCTACACCTTCCCATGTGGGGTCGCCTAGAGTGGCTCAGGATACACCATGCTCAGTGTGTCACCAACGCTTTACCTCACAAGGGGTAAAAGACCCATGTGGGAAGGATGCACAAGGACTATGATTGGATCACTTAGGATGCCCACGTGCGATGAGCGATCACATCGATAGTAGTGACACTCGGATTATATATGCTTGATGTATAATCCCTTTATTGATCGTTCTAGGGATACCAATCGAGTCGTGGGAGTGGTTAGCTTCTCAAGCGGGTTGCATTTTGGAGTTATTTGAGACTAGTTTTCCATGTCCAAGTCTATTCCATAGGCTACCCTGCACACTCCATGATGAGGCTAGATAGGCTTTTCACCTACCACTTGATTGCTTGGCATGTGATCCCTTGGACGAGTTAGCATGGTTCTTATTCCTCTTACTCCCTCAATGGTGTCTTTGTTATGCTAGAGGGGGACATGCGGGGCATAGAGAGGTGACTGCTAGATTTTGTCGATTCTGAGTGTGGGATTGGGCGGCCATTTAGGAGGAATCTATTATGGCTACATGATTTAGGAGATAAAAATTCCCACAAGATACCACAAAGTCCACTAGATTACGATGGTGTAGGACACTAGGTCAGGCGGGAGAGTTTAGTAGAGCAGCACGACCGCTACACCCTTTGTCTATGGCTAGTCCTACTGATGAGACTATCTCTTCCCTATGCTCACTACATCCTATAGTAGTAGAGGGACTACCACTAAAGGTCTTAGATTATCATATTATGTCTTGATAGGTCGCTATTTGCACAAGCATTGTGCACTGCCCCTTGCCTTTCTCCAAGAGGCTTGTTAGGTATGGTTTATGAGCACCTTAGAGATTGCTTCGAGGCAAATGATCCTTCAGGTGGTTTTACCGAGTTGTTTCAAGTGGTTGTAGCAATAGCAAGAGGATGCATTCTTATATCTATTAGTCGGGTGTTAGGTGCTAGTCGACTTCTTGTGATGGAGCAGGACACAAGGAGCATTAGACTGATTGCTATTGGAGAGATCTTTTTGTGTCTGACCACTCGTACCATTGTCCTTCAACATCGTTCTCACTTTTGATAGCACCTTAGTCCACATCAGTTTGGAGTAGCTACACCTGGAGGATGTGAGGCTTTATCTCTAGGCATTAGAGCACTCCTAGATATCCACCTGGAGTGGATCATCCTACAGGTGGATGTTGAGAATGCTTTTAATAGTGTCTCACGAGCATCCATCTTAGAGAGCTTAGGGAGGCTGCTGAATCCTTGGCGAGTCTCATACCTTTTGTGCGGTCTTTTTATGGCTCTCCTACTTCCCTTTACTACCAACATGATGATTTACAGGAGGGAGTCACCATCTTGGAGTCAACTGTTGGTACAAGTCAATGAGATCCTCTGGGAGGACCATTATTTGCCATGGCTCACTTTAGAGCTCTCCTATCTACTACTTTGGCCATGCCAAGTTGTGTTTTTCCCTCCTTGGCAGATGATACACACATCGTAGGCCTTGTAGATCAGATTAGGCAGGCCTTTGACTACTTGACTACCAAGCTACATCTACTAGGCTTGAAAGTCAAGGTGTCAAAGTGTAGAGCATGGTCTCCTTTAGGTATCCCTCCCACCTTGAGCTTCCAAAGGGGTATATCACATCCAAAGATGGACTTCGTGTTCTTGGAGTGCCAATAGGATCGGAGGATTTTGTCACACGCTTCTTAGATGTTGCCCTTGTAGAGGATGTTCTCCATGTGGATGACCTTTCATTACTAGGAGATCTGCAGGTGGCATTTTGTATACTCTCTTCTAGTATTGCTCGTCAACCATCCTACCTCATTTGTACAATTCCCTTCTCACCGTCCTTCCTATCACATTTGAGAGCATTTGATAGGAGCATTATGGGAGTCTTTGGTGATATTATTGGACCAGGGACATTTGAGGGGACTTGGCATGTAGGCAGATGGCTCTGCCAATCTCATGTGGTGGGGTTGGCTTGCTATTTATGGAGGGATGGCACCTATAGCATTTTTGAGTTGCTTTCTTGGCACCCCTACTTTCCTCTCATTTTGTGGTTGTTGATAGGCTAGTTTTGGAAACTTATGTGATAGAGGTGGAAGGAGGATCCTTTTCTCTCTATATGTAACTACAGTAGATGAGAGATAGTCTATCCCCACATGCACAAGAGGATTTTTCACCTTTTGCTTCATTATTGTCAGATTGGACTAGAGGTTTACAGTCTTCCTTGATGGAGTGACAGTGTGAGCATATACTACATTCTCTCTTAGTCGACTTGTCCATTCCTCAGGCTACTAGAGCACATCTTTGCTCTTGTTCCGGCAAGAGTGCATTCTCTTGGATCCTAGTACAACCGTGCATTAGGGCATTCCGACTCGCATCAGCTACTTTCTCTACAGCGATGAGGTTTCACCTAGGTTTGGTCCACCCATGTGCATCTTCATTACTCTCTTGTGAGTGTGGTTCTACACTAGATGCATCAGCGGTCCACATGACATGGTGTCCTTTTGGAGGACAGAGGATAGCTACCCATGATGCCATTAGGGACATAGTGTTTGCTATGGCATGAAAGAGTGGATACTTGGCTTGGAGGGAGTGTTCGTATGCTTTGCAGATGACACATGTCAGGGCAGACTTATACTTGGTCCAAGATGATCAGGTGACAATAGCAGATGTCATGGTTATGGACCCTACACGGGATACAATTTTGGAAGGAGTGATTACCCATCCCCTTAGATGGGCGGCGAGTGCAGCAACAGGTCGCAAGGTCTCAAGTATAAGAGCATGCAGCAAGGTCACCTCTTTGTTCCTATAGCCTTGGAGTTATATGGAGCGATGGACACGGCGCTTGACACATTTTTCAAGGAGTGCACAAGAGCTTTTCATGTTAGGCACCAAGTGTACCACTCTCACTCTCACTCTCATACTTTGTAGCATATTTTAGACAGCATGTGCCCATTGCTCTACAGAGGGCAGTGGCAGGTGCAATCCATAGGAGAGCAATCACTTTAGGTGATGTTTCTTTGAATGCTCCAGTTGTGTGTAGACTGTTTGACTTGCATAGCTTGGATATCTTAGGTGCAGTAGGGAAAATTTCTCATATTGGCTCTATTGGGGCTTAGCCCCATTTTACCTTTTTTGTCTCTCCCTTGTACAGCTTAATGGGGTCTTCCCATCCTTCATTGTTTCTACACGGTCGCCTTTACTAAGAAAAAGTCTAAGACAAACAAAAGTGTTTTGGTACTAGGCCCCGGTAGGGTAAGGTAAAAGGTAAAAGGGTAATCAATTTTGTCCTACCTTTACTTTACTCTTTACCTTACCTTTGGCCATCTTTCTACTTTTACCTTTTACCATTACCCATGTAAATTACCGTGTAAATCAAGGAAAAAACAATATTTGCAGTGTGACCAAACTCCGTCCACATACTGGTCTAAAACAAGACTAAAACATGCCTACACAATACTTGCTTGAATCAATACCACCATTGTGCTGCAATATGTTTGGATTTGTTGCACCAACCTAGAGGGTTGGCGCAACAAAATTGAAAGGAGCTCGGCATTGAAAACCAACACGTCGAGCATTTGCGGACTTGCGCACTGTGTGGTGGACTGCATAGGGGAGTGAAAAGGTAAAGGGTAAACCACCCTTGTGTTGCAATATGTTTGGACTTGTTGCGCCAAACTAGAGGAGCTTGACATCAAAAACCAACTCGTCGATCTAAGAGTTTGCGGACTGTGTAGGGGAGTGAAAAGGTAAAGGGTAAACCTTATCAGGTAGAGGGTAAATTGATTCTCTACCTTTACACTACCCGTTCTTTTACCCTTTGATGAATGGGAAGTTTTACCCTTTACCTTTACCCGTTTACCAGGTAAAAAAGGTAAATTACCTTACCTTGCCGAAGCTTATTTGGTACCACTTCACTCTGAACCCGACTCACCACATTCACAAAGGACATATAGATTGGAATCAGTTTATTAGCGTCATCCATAGCATATTTAACATACAAATCGTGCTGTTGGTCGAGCGCGTCCCGGGATTTTTATTGGATCCAAGTCAGATTTATTTGTCATTTCTATACTCACTGAATCGGCAAAATGTCATGGGGAGGCCCAAGGACGGACCCATTAATGTTTTGACGAAGTCCATACAATGACCAGGATCAAAGTAGAATCTTAACTTAGGATAGTAAGCCCTCTGGACCCGTACACTGTATATTAGGTGATCTCAGGTGAACTGACATACGGTCTGCGCGTTTTATCATTAGGCTTTCCTTGTAGAGCTTGCCAGGTCGATTTTCCCACTCTCTATCATTCCAACGCAAGTCTAAGACTCCACTGCCAAGATTCTCCACATGGAACTCATGGTGAGGAAGAAAATTTAAACAAACGCTCCCTTGATACCTATACAAATCCTGTCCACGGAGTAGGTTTCAGGTTATAGGCCTGGACCGCTCCTTGTGGTTTTCCATAATTGCTACCTAGTCTTGATCTTTAAATGTTTAAGAAACTTTAAAATTACGTTTCATAATTACAGGTGATTTAAAACTTGCTAATTAACATTATACATCAATACATACGTCGGTGATACTAGTGGGGCTGAGTTTTACATTTAAATGCAAGTCTAAGACTCCACTCCCGACACCTTTCACGTGGAACTCGTAGTTAGGAAGAAAATTCAAACAAACGCTCCCCTTGATACCTACACAATCTATATATCATGATTAATACCAATATTACAAATGATGGATAAGTGGGTGATAATAATGGGTTTAGCCCCATTTTATCTCTCATGTCTTATTCATGTACCGCTTGATGAGGTCCCATCCTTCTTGTTATCTTCCGCGGTCACCATTTTTTTTAATAAATTCCTGTCCACGGATCCGGCAGGGAATTAGGTTTTAGGAACTGCTCCTTGTGTTGTGTTGTGCTCGAGAAGCACAAATAGGGAGTTTAACATTCTTCTTCACGATTCTTGCTAATGTCAATTATAGAACTGTTGAACTCGTGAAAATGGCTTAAACATGCTCGTCATTTTCAAAATACAAAGAAGACTAAAAGATACTCGAAGCATTTTAGTATACTTCTTTTTATAATAGATCTAGTGAAATGAAATGAAGAATGGATTAACTGCAGGTTAGTATGTAGATTTTAAACTAAGGGGAATTCTAAATTAATCTAAATTTGGTCTTTGAGAATAGATAGAAAATTTTGGTTTGAGATAAAACTAAGTCAAATTTGGTATAGTCCAAAATATGCATACACAATGTAAGGTTATAGGTCAGAATAAGGCAAATAGTTTCAAGACAAAGCTTGTTACTTACTAGGTACAAAGAGTTATGCAAAGGTAGGATAAATCTTAGTGCTTGATTTGGTATAAATAGTAAAAGGAGAGTACAAAAGATGTTTAGTTGTAGAATTGTGAGTAAAGTGTGCGAACATTGACCTTTGTACAAGGTTAACTTTACAAAATAAAGAAATACTTTAATTCGGTGCTAGTGCAGAACGATTCAAGGTAGTGTTTGTAACAATGAATGCATGATGTGGTATGATATACGTGCATGAAAATGTTTTTTTTTGTATCATGTAAAGGTGATTGAAAATACATGCATTCTAAGTACCTTAAATTAAAATCACTAAACAATAGTATTCACTGACCAATCATATCTAAGATGGAAAATATGCATAACGATGTATATAGCATCCACATCACTAGAATATTCTTCAAAAGTCATCTAGTGTGATGAGTCTAAAGTTGAGCTTAGGACAGAGTGGAATATCTTTTAGAAATCCATTTAGTGTGATAGCTCTATTGGAGATTGCAATAGCCAATATGTTTTGAAGACCAGTAGGGTCACTATTTAAAAAGGAGAATTTGAATAAAACTTTAAAAAGAATGGATATATATCACTAGATTATTGAGGAAAAAGTGATTTAGTGTGAGTACTCTAGTGAGAACCCGCAAGCCAGTATTTTACTAGCTGACTACGTGGCTACGAGGAAAAAGTGATCTAGTGTGAAAACACGCGAACCAATATTTTTATTATGAGCAACGAATAATAACTCTCAGAATATAGTATCGAAACAAAAAATAATCGCTCCAAAGAGACCGGATAGTACTGGCCGCGTTAGTTAGTTTGAGGGAGAGTTTTAATATACTTTGAGAATTCCGAGTAGAAAATAATCTTCTTGCAGAATAGCGTCCATACCGCGAAAAATATCTTAACACTAGGCAAGCAAGGAGAGGAATTAACCTTTGCTCTTGGGGCAATGACGCAGTTAATGAGGTATAACTACAGGCGTCATACAGAGATGGAGTTTATAGGACCTCAACTTTGGCATACATATTTAGGGAATTGTTAAATATATCGCACTTTTTATTAAATACATTACACCACGGAATCGATATTTGTTAATTGCGTGCGTTCCATTTCGCCGAGGTCTGGAAAGTGGTGCATCAGTATATTCTAAGAATATTAGGCACTAGATGTGATATATTTAGTAAAAATATGATGTATTTAACAATTCCCATACATTTAATAACGTCTTTAGTTGACTCAAGAATTTTTTTATTTTTATATAAAAAGAAACCGCGTGGGAAAAAACGAAGGATGAAAAACCCCATCAAACCATTAAAAAGAGACAAGAAAGAGAAAAAATGTAACATGAGGCTAAGCCCCATACATTGAGGGTTGCAACATGATGCCACGTTGCAAGTACCTGTCTTAGTTGGCAGCTTATGTGGACCAACGTGAGAGCAGATTGTCCTCGCTGGTAACAAATGATTCAAACCTTTTCATGGATGGCGAGATTGCTTCTCACCACGTCAACTAGATACGGTAGATATTTAGAATTTCCTCGAACTGCGATCGGGTTTGCAACTGTTGAACTACGTTGAGTTTTCTTTTCCGACCAGAGTACTACTTAAGCTGCAGCCGATTGCTGCTGATATCGATCAGAAGCAACTGCAATGTGCACGTCCTGAGCTTTACGTCTGCACTAGATCTTGATCGAGGCTCATCTCTGTGCGACTTGCTGCGTTCTTTGTTCACCTCCTTGGTCCTTATTTGAAGATTTGAGGTTCAGAATGTTGGTAAGCTGAGGCACAATGAAGAGCTCGACTTTAGTGATGCTGGTGGTGGCGCTCATGATATTCTCCCCAGGATGCAAGCTTGCAAGCGCAGATACAGTAGAACTGAGCTACTATCTGCACGACAACTTTGTTCCACCAAATATCACTGCTGTCCAGGTTGCCAGTGCGAACGGAACTTTCACCAATACTTTTGTCTTCGGTGATATTAGCGTCTTTGATACTCCCATTCTCGCTGGAATTGAAGAGAATTCAACAGCAGTTGGATGGGCCTCCGGGCAGCTTGTGGCAGCCAGCGTACCACTTACAACTTTTATTGTCTTCACTCACGACATCACTATAGGAGATTACAAGGGAACACTGTCTGGATCAGGAAGGTTCAACAGAACTGCACCTTCATGGGAGGTGGCTGTCACCGGAGGTACAGGTTCTTTCAGACAAGCTGCAGGATTCTTCACGGTCACTGTCCAGGCCACAGGCTTCATTATCAAATATGACGCCTCTTTGGAGCTTCCCAACCAATTGGTAATGGTGGAATAACCGATGGAGAAAAAAATCGCTTGTCGGTCGCACAGAATATTATTCACAGACAGTCGTTGTAGTCTCTGTTGCATTCCGCATTTCCTCTCCTACACCAAAAGTTCTGTGAGGATTCTTAGATAGAGGTAGGTTGGACCGAGGGCTCCTCTCCATCGTTTACATTTAACTCGATCGCATTGCAACTCTTGACCTTCACCGCCATGTTTGACTGTTCAAGTATGATGCACATTTAAAGAGGATTGGGAATACTTTTTCTATATAAACCTTTCGTATACAGAACACTATAAAGCTGTACACGAGAACTTTGTTGTACATCTTACGATATCAACCAATACTAGCTATATCGCCAGGAACCTGAGATCACCTAACACACAGAGTGTACGGGTCCAGAGGGCTTACTATCCTAAGTTAAGATTCTACTTTGATCCTGGTCATTGTATGGAGTTAGTGGAAAGATTAATGGGTCCGTCCTTGGCCTTCCCCATTGACATCTTGCCGATTCAGTGAGTACGAAAATGAGAAATAAATCTGACTTGGATCCAATAAAGATCCCGAGATGCGCTCGACCAACTGCCCGATTTGTATGTTAAATATGCTACGAATGACGCTAATAAACTGATTCCAATCTATGCATCCTTTGTGAATGTGGTGCGTCGGGTTCAGAGTGAAATGATACCAAAACACTTTTGTCTGTATTAGAATTTTTCTAGCTTCTCATGACGCAACTACGCGGAGGAACTACCTGATCTGACCTTTAACGCTGGCGTACCAAATTGAATGGTCCTCCATCCCTTTAAACATATTACCATGATCTGGAAATTTTTTTTTGACAAATGGTGCAGCATCTAATGCTTAAATAATTCCGATTAAGACCAGTGACCGGAAAAAACAATGATGACCTGTTCAGGCTTACAAGATGGAAAGTTTGGCTGCCAGGAAAATCTGGATTGATGGAAATAACTAGCCCTGAACGATAAAAGTTCGTTTGTTTGATTTATGTCCCTCAGTTGGAAGCAAAGAATATTGGAAACGAATTTTGAGGAACAACGAAGTCGTTTAAGTTGGAATTTGAGTCCAAAATAATTTACCGGAATTTATGGTGGTAATACATGGGGCATGCGGTAGATGATGAGGTTGGTATAGGTACGACCATATAGTACCGTGATGTAGAGTTTGCACAAAACATCTTAGTGCTGAGTCAGAGCATCCAATGTTTATATTTAAGTCTTATCTTTCATGCTCGCGGTGTAACAAGGACTTGAAAGAAGCAGGCAAGAGAGGCAAGGTAGAGCAACGGTAATGTCGATTATGGATTAAAGCATTTCAATAGTTTGGAAATTGCATGTTATGCTGCAGTAATCCATTCTTCATTTCAAATAAATAAATTTATTATAAATCAGGAAATGTTGAGAAAAAATATACAAAAGGAGGCAAAAGAGATAAAGTAGAGCAGCGGGGCCAAATATCCCATTAATTACAGAGAAAGAGGCAACCACGTAGAACACATGAAGATGGGAAACCATACAAGGGAGCGACAAAAGAGGTAGGAGCTAGGCCCCAATAGTATCTATATGAGAAATTTGCCCTACCACCCTTAAGATATCTGAGCTATGTAAATCATAAGGTTTACAAATTATTGGAACATCCAAAGAAACATCACCTAGTGTGCTTGCTCTCCTATGGATTACACCAGCCAATGCTCTATGTAGAGCAATGGACACACATTGTCTAAAGTATACTACAAAGTATAAGAGTGAAAGTGGTACCCCTTGACATCTAATATCATAAGCTCTCATGCACTCCTTGACAGATGTGTGGAAACACCGTGTCCATCACTGCACATAACTCCAAGGCTAGAGGAAAAAAGAGGTGACATTGCTACATACCCCTATACTTGGAGACCTTGTGTGTTGCTGCTCCGCTTGCCACCCATCCAAGTGGATGGGCAATCACTCTTTCCAAAATTGCATCTTGTGTAGGGTCTGTAATACAACATCTACCACTGCCACCTGGTCATCTTGGACCAAGTACAAGTCTACCCTGACACATGTTGTCTGTAAAGCATACGAACACTCTCTCCAAGCAAAGTATCCACTCTCTTCATGCCATAGAAAAAACTATATCCTTGATGGCATCATAGGTAGCTATCATCTATCCTCCAAAGGGACACAATGTCATATGGATTGCTGATGCATCTAGAATTCCATTGATTTGAATAAAAACTTTACACAATCCTTACTTGCTAGACATGCAAACTTGTTTTTTCAAGTCTTTATACTCAATTAATCATTGCCCAACAATGAGGTCATATGGGACTAACTTCACCTTCTCCAGCACCTCACATTTCAAATTTTTTGTGAAATTATATATATTTTTAGCATTGTTTTGTTAGAGATCCAATAGGTTAAAGGGTTTACCAAGGATGTAAGATGGTCTTGTACCATTTACTTTTGGCATAGAGAGGAAACTGCTCAAAAAAGGAAACTGCTTAAAGCACAAAAGAAGATGAAAAAAGGAATCCATAGAAGGAACAAGCTCAAAAAAATTAGATATGAAGAAGTATCCACATCAAAGATGTATGAGGATGAAGGCCTTTGCCACTGCTACCTTTGGCCTGTAAGACTTTTGGTGCCACCATTCCTTGCCATGCAAACATCCTTGACCAAAGGACACTTTTGGCCTTGGAGTCAATATGTGTGCTAGGTAGAAGTGGTCACATCTCACATACCTGAATGTTTTTGTACAAAAAAATGGTCATTACTCATGGTTCTTGATCTATCGGCATCACATATAAGTCCTTGTTACCTTTCCAAATCGATTGACTTTGTAGGGTGAGGGTGTTTTATGCCAAAGGTTATTTAAGGCGGAGGGTTTTCCTTTGGGGTGAAGGTTTTTGAAGACAAAGGTCTCCTTGGGCCTTCTTCATTGAAATCCCTTGATGCAAGCCCTCCTCCTTATTTCAAAACTATTGACCTTCCCACATCACACATCTATTGGGTCATCTTGTAAGTTGACACCTCAACGTCAATGAGAGAAATGTGGATGGAGCCTATATGTAGGAAAGTAAGGTATCTACTTTGTTGTGATTTTCTCAATAGTGTGATAGGGCCATATGGATACTAGCAACCTGGTATCCCAATCATATGCGTAATTCACTATTAATTCATTAAGGATTTTGCACAACAATCCATTGGCTCTTTTGGTCAATCTATTTGCTTTTGGGTTGTAAGGAGGAGTTTCCTTATGTTGAATCTAGAAATGGTTGGTAAGTAAGTCAAAATATTTTTTAGGAATGCACACCCCTATTACTTAATTATTCAAGGGGGCAACCATACCAAGAGATGACATTGAGGACAAGAACTTTGATACTATGTCTGCATCATCCTTTGCCTTCACCATCTTCACTGCATAGTCAATGCAGACCAAAAATGTACCGCTTGTATGGAGTCCTCATTTTAGGCTATACTGGTCCCACAAAATTGATTCCTCATTTTTCAAATGCCACCAAAGGAAGGATCAGTCTGAGTAGCTACTAAGTAAAAGTTGTTGGTCTTCTCATTTGTTGACACACATCACACCATTTAATATATTCATGTACATCTTTATACATGGTTGGCCACTAGTAACCTATTACCCTATTTTATTGTATTTTTCAAGGTGAATCTTATAGCCTTGGAATTTAGGGATTGTATCACTCCATCTACTACATAGGACTCAAGACAATGAAAAATAGTTGTTTCCTCCCATCTTGAATAAGATATTCTCCTTCAATTGGTATGGACCCCTCCTATGGAGAAATACTACTCTTTGCTTGGGATCTAGTCCTTTTGGACATTATAACCTGTGGAGGTACATGTACTTTATGGAGTACATGTCATCTATGCCATTGAAATTTGGAAATTTCCTTTGTTTAGAAGCTTATCTAAATCTTCAGCTTGATTTGTGGTTTTGAGCTTGGACAAGAAATTGAAATTTTTGTGTTGTGATCCCTTCCTCACCTACACCATGTAGGTAAATTACTTCAAGAGTAATACATACTTGCAATTTTTCTTGATGAATTTGCCTTCTTCACCAAATATTGTAGTGCATAATGGTCTACATGGAAGACAAATTCATAACCCAACAGGTAACAAAAAATTAGTGCATCCCTCTTGGTGAGGGATGCTGCCAATACTGCATAGTTACCAAAAACCTATGCTAGTATTCCACATTGCCTAGGAAGGCCCTCAACTACCTTAAGTCTTGGGTGATTCTTGAGATTGAATCACTTTTATCTTTTTTGCATCTACTTCTATCGCTCATTTGAAACATGATGTCCAAGAAGAATGCCCTCTATCATAACACAAAAGCACTTCTCTAGATGCAAAGACAATCTGGATGATCTACATCTATTGATTGTTTGGCTTAGAGATGAGATGTGATCTACTCTTTTGCCAAAGACAAAGAAATCATTATCCAAAATCTCCATGAATTTTCACAAGTAGTCTTTGAAGATTGCAATCATCATTTGTTGAAATGTCATAGGTCACTACAAAACCAAAATGACATTCAGTTACAAGCATAAGTTCCTCAGTTGGTATTGAAAGTAGTCTTGTCCTTATCTTGTGTTTGAATGGTTACTTGGTCATACATAAAAAATCCATCTAAAAAGCTATAGCACTCATGTCCTATAACTTGGTCTAGAATAGCATCTATGAAAGGGAGATGGTGATGGTCCTTCTTTGTGGCTAAATTCAGTTCAGAAAAATCTTTGCTCACTCTACTCTTCCATGTCTTCTTCTTGGGTGCTACAATGATAGGAGATACCCACTCACTTCTAAGTACTAGAAAAAAGATACCAGCCCTAAGATAATTATCTATTTCATCCTTCACCAACAAGGAATATTTAGGGCTGAGTTGATTTGTCATTTTCTGAAAAGGACTGCTCCTTCCTCCAGATCAATTTGATATTGTCTAAATTTTCAAGGGATTTTGGGCATCTACTCAATTTTCCAAGCAAAGATATCTTGATATTCTTAGAATTGGCAGATGTAGTCTGCATAATCCTCTTGAGTTACAAACTTGAAATTTTTTAGCAATTTTCCTTTGTCTATCTATAATTCCTAGCAAATATTAGGGTTCATGATACCTTCCACATAACTAATGGGGCTGACTCCCAAGAATGCAACATTTTTTTCTTGACATTTGGGATGATCACTCCGTTTGGACTCATCTTTTATCTCATAACAATCAAGATAGTTTACCTTGTCCTCATATGACAAACCGTTTACCTCATTTGAAGTCCATGTTGTGTACTATCTTCTCAAAGACAAGATTTATCCAAATGAGGAACCTTCTTCTAGCATATTGTAACCAATTTGGGTGTAATAGAGTTTGTGTTTGGGTAATGCAATTTATGTTGATACCACTCAATTATCACTTTTTATCCATACAATAAGGGTCTTCCTATGAGCACAAGCTAACATGTTTTGATTATGTAATGTTCTGAGGATAGGAGACCTTAAGAGAAACACAAGAGAAGAAACACAAAGCTTCACACTCAATACTCCAATGCCCCAAGGGAGCATTTTGACTTTATTATATAGCAAAGAGGATCCACTCAAAGGAAGCTCTACCCTCGGATCAGATACATGGATAGGTGCCATGTCAATGTGCTCTACCCTTAGATTAGTTCCATGCATGGATGGCATGTCAATTTTGATCCTATTTGGTTTGACCGAACAATTTTTGACCAAAAGAATATTTAGGGAATCTTCATATAGGAATCTTATAATCATGTGGGTGAGGTACCATTAGAAAGCTCTCAATGAGACAGACCAAAAAGGTCAACCATTTTTCCCTTAGAAAAGGGGAGGAATCTGCATATTTTGAGGCCTATTTCATTTGTTTAGGACTCCAAATTGGCTTAAAAATTTTCATGCTATTTTTGGCTCCTACCCTATTAGTACAAGTACTATTCTGATGGCACCTCTATCTGATCTACCTAGCCCATCATATATTAAATCCTTCCAGATGTTACCAAGCCAATTTTCACCTCTAGATAATATGTTTAGCTATTGGTATTACACATTATAGGACAAAGAACAATGTAGGCAAGCCAAAAGGTTACTCCTTGATTTTTGAGTGAAGTGCATGTATTACTTCTCCAACTTTTGAGGCTTCAAGATAGCACCAAAGTACTTTGTTTGGCCCAACTTGAACAAACAATCCCTTTGATCTGATACAATCCCACTTGTGCAAGAATACTGCACATTGCTTTAGATCCATTCCCAAGAGTTGCATTACAAGTTGCATAGGTATCAATACTCCTTTGAGTACCTTGTTTCTTGGTTTGTTGTGATATGAAATAGCTCCTTGTTAGGAAACTCATCTCCTACATCTTTAATCTGGTCTTGAGTTTTGAGCTTGGAGAGGAAATCAACATGACCATGTTGCACTCCTTTCCAGACCTGCATATTGTAAGTGAATTCTTGCAAGAGGAATATCTATCTTGCAATGCGCTTAGAGAAGTCTACCTTCTTCACCAAGTGTTGTAGTGCAAAATGATTTACATGAAACATAAACTTGTAACATAGTAAATATTGACAGAACTTTTTACATGCATATACCAATTTGGGTGCCTCTCTTTTGGTAATGGTGTACTTTTTCTCAGCATCTAATAGCTTTTGACTTGCAAAATAAATTGAAAAATCTTTCTTACTACTATCCTTCTAACTAAAAACTACTCCTATTATTCCTTAAGATGTATCTACATACTATTGGAGACTATAATAAACAGGAAATATGTAATGAATGCTTACTATCTACAATAAGTGAAACGTCAAATAGAGACTTGATTAATAAGTCACAGACCATTCTGAAAGGACACAAGGACTTGAAAGGTCAAAACTATTCAGTTGATGTACCTTGAGAGTAATCTCCTAACATTTATTTTGAGATAATCTATCTCAGGAAGCATTTATTAGAACTCTCACACACTTGCATGCATTTGTACACTTCTAACATGGTATCAATTGCCATTTTTGACCTCTAGACCTACATTCAAAAATTCTCAAGTCCACAAAGGCTGCAGCCGGCCAACTATAGTTCACAACACCTGTTAACGTGATAGGGGTTCTCCGCTGACAGTTGAATTCTCAATACCCACCACATTCTTCCGCATTGCAACTCATTGAAAGCTTTCAAACATTACTAAAGATGCACGTTGTCACCCAACATTCAAGGCTGCCACAAGACGCCAGCCAACTACATTCTAACAAGCTTCCTTGTGTAAACTCCGAAGGTCACCGCACAACGTCGACCGCTTTTACAAAAAAATGGTGAACAACATCAAACAACCCAATTGTTCTAGCCTCGCCCAATGATGCTCAAAGACTCTCCTCATTCGGCACTCAGTGGGGATAACCATCTGCAACGTGATTGGAAAAGCACACCTAGCCAGCGTACTACACCCTGCCAAACAACAAACAACCAAAACGTTCACAAAGAAGTCAGAAGATCCCTACAACATCAAACCAACCAGGAAAGTCCCTTTGCAGATAAATTAACATGTCAAATGCAATAGACACTCACTCCTGGCCGGTATCTGATGGCACCCATTATGCCATATGGAAATAAAAAATGTCACAAAAACTTGATAATGAAAACATCTTATCAATTGTAGATGGGATTGAAGTGAGCCTTGTACCTGTTCCAAGTGCCACAGCCGGCCAGTCGCCCACAAATCAAGCAGTTTAGCCGGAACCCTAAACCCTAAACCCTAAACCCTAAACCCTTCACCACTTGGGTTACACAAGATAAGAAGGCCTTCATGGCCATTACTGATTGTTCATTGATAAGCATAATGGGGCTCATCATGTCCTGCACAACTGTGCATGAAGCTTAGCAAATGCTTGAATGCAATTATGCATAGTTTGACTTAATGACTAAGTCCCACCTTAAATGCCAATTTTGGCACATGCGGATGCAAGCAGGGCAATCAGTCACCCAACATCTCAATATGTTCAAGACCCTAATAGCTCAATTGTAGGAAATAAACATAACCGTGGAATGAGAGGATAAAATAGCCAATCTAATCAAATCTATGCCTCCCTGTATGACACATTAATTCAAGGACTACGGGCACAACTTAGCTGACTCATAGTATAGGATATAATGAGCACTTTCCTCTAGGAGGAAGAAGCTCAAACTCAAAGGTCATCGGATGGCAACCATTTGCTATACGCCGGCCAAAAGCCCTCAAAGTCAGACAAGAAGTTGTAGGGTAAACCTAAGCCCAAACCAAAGATTGCCTGTCCCCACTACAAAAAGATGGGACACTGGAGAGCCAATTGTTTTGAACACTCCGTGAATGGAGAAGCAAATTGCAATAAAAAGAAAAAGAAACCAGGTTCTAACCCCCGCCAAAGGAACTTTGACAATAGCAAAGGCAAAGACAAGGTGTTAGTGACATGTCTTGTCTCCCAAAGCAAAATGAAATCACTTGCAGATGCCAATTGTAGGTACGTGGACATGGGTGCCACTTATCACATTGCATTTGACCGCATAGCATTTGCGACAATGGATTCTATCCCGACTCACCAAGACAACATGATTCTCCTTGGCAACAACAACACTATAAAAATTGTTGGTTGTGGCTCTGTCCGCATACACATTCCAAGCACAAAAACCTCGGTTCTTGCTACTAACATTTACTAGGTGCCACAACTCACCAAGAATCTATTTGCTGCTCGTGAACTTGACCGCAAGGGAGGAACACTTACCCTTCACAACCAAACATGCATTCTCAAAGACCAAGAAGGTGACATTCTAGCACAATGTTCATACACAAAAATCTATATCTATTGGGACATACAATTCTTCCCTCTATGGCCCCTCACAGCAAGCCCTCAGCGCCAATGTCACTACCATGGAATAACAGGCCACCAACAACAACTACATCAAGTTTCCTATAAATGACATTGAAGATGAAGGCACCTTCAACAAATCCTTACAATAGGTTGCACTCATCTCTGTAAAATCACACCCCGCAATGACATCTCTGTCCCTTCACTCGGATTTTCTTACCAAAGTCCATGACAAGGCAACAACAACATCTTAGGAGCACCAAGCTCCTTCATCAACACTCTTCACCAAGAAGGACAACACAGACTCTACCCCAAGCAGCGGCCTTAATGCTATCTTCAAGCCTTTGGAAGCAACCCTTACGGTAACTCAAAACCTAAGTCCTTCGGCAAATGGTAACACTCAGCACTAAGGTCTTCCTCAGTCACAAGTCACTTTTGCTAGTGATAAGGGACATACGGTATTAATCATTTGGACCCTCCTCTTATGTGGATTTACCTTATCTTAATATCCACAAACCCCACTTTATCACTTGCGGAAATTACCCATTTGCTATTTCTAACTCAGGGTTTGAATTACCTCTACATTTACCCATCCTCTATGCTAGCATTATTCCATCTAGCACTGCAATATTATCCACAAATATTGCAGAAGATACCTTGGACCCTCCCATGGGTTTTGCCCTCCTCACAGCATCAAACTATCTTCCTCAAGAGTTTTTATGGCACAAAAATTTGGGGCACATTAATATTAATCGAATGCATCAATTAATGCATCAAAATCATTTAAATGGCCTTCCTTTTCTATGAAAAGTTTAACACTTCATCTGCCTAGCTTGCCAGCATGGCAAGAAGACCAAAGTAAAATTTCCTCAGCAAACCACTTACCAAGCTACCTCCCCATTAGAGTTGGTACATTCGGATCTCAGTGGTCAGATCACCCCAGCTACATTCTCTAGTTTTGAATATTTTATGACCATTATAGATGACTACACTAGATACACGGTAACCCGGTTGCTAAAACAAAAGAGTGATTGTTTTATTGCATTTTAGGAATATAAGCTTTGGGTAGAAAATTCAACTCATCTGCAAATTAAGGTTTTATGTTCTAATGGTGGTGGGGAATATATGTCCACATTATTTAATGAATTCTATGTTAGGCATGGCATTGAACGTTAGTGCACAATTCCTTATACTCCAAAACAAAATGGAGTCTCTGACATAAGAATCAGACTCTTCTAGATGCTGTTCGTACATTGCTTCATGATGCACAACTACCTAAGCCCTATTGGGGTGAGGCTATTCTTTGTGCAACATACTTACAGAATCTATCACTCACCAAAGCAATACCATCCAAAGAAACTCCTTACTCTCTCTGGTTCAACCGACAACCAACCTTAGTCCACCTCAAAATTTATGGGTGCACAACATTTGCTCAAGTTCCTACGGAGAAACGTACTAAGTTGGATTCATTGAAGAATGCCTTTTTCTAGGCTACAATCCCATTAGCAAGGGATTCAGATTACAGAGAAAGACTGACGGTTTGGTATTTACCGCAAGGAACATTGTTTTTGAGGAGGAGACACTTTCTTTTATTGAGAAGAACTCCTTGCATTCACAACCATCAGATGAGGATATTCACAGAAATGTGAAATTCTACATTCATGCTAGTGGACTACCTCCTAAACCACCACCATTTACTAACAGGACCACTCCTACATTTATACCTTTGCCTGGCCTCATTCTCAGGCTTTACCAGAGATACCAGCACTTGGTGCCACTCAAAGTTTAGGTTCAGCTGGGCCTATCCAGCAAGTTGTTTCTATGCAAGCAGCCTTGCCTCAAGCACATGCACACAATATTGCTGCTCTTACCCCTTCCCCACCCAAAGTATCAGCATCTGGTAGACCTTCACCAACTTCTACTCTACAAGTGGGAGCTACATTGTGGTCACTCTACGACAACGACTCTTATGACTTAGGAGGATCCTCTTCCCAACCTGTAGAACACATACAAACTTCTGAGTTGGTACAACATCTTGGTGATACTTCTGTTCTAGAGGAAGTTCCTGCATGCTGCAAGTCACCTCTCAAGACTTACATACGTCAAAAGGTACAGCATCTACAAAACGTTTTCCAAAAACATACTTCAGATCAATCTGCAGCAACATCAAACTCTGCTAATTCTACAATTCAAGAATTTCTTGAGCAAATATCTCAGATGGTGCGACTGCACCAATCAACACACTCCAACAAAGGAGTACCTCTACCGCATAACCCAGATGAGAATTACACTATGGATTCCCTCCTTCCAAAGAGTAAGAAGTCATAGAAGAAAGCTCTTACTGCCACCAAGGACGCCATCCCTCTTTAGCAAGCCAATTTACAACAAGCTCTCTGTTCTCCCCAATGCAAACATTGGACTTCAGTTATGGAGGAGGAGCTTTGCTCACACCATGAAATTGGTACTTGGATCTATATTGAACTTCATCTTGGCAGAAAGTTAGTTTCCTACAAATGGATGTAAAGCTAAAACTGAAACTAGATAATTCAGTAGATAGGTACAAGGCCCGACTCGTTGCCAAGGGATTCTCCCAAAGACAAGCTCTACGGCAGATTCATGATGACAGATCTGGGGCCCGTGCAACATTGCCTCAGTCTACAAATCATCCAAGACCCGCATCATCATTGGATCAGAATCAACCAAAGTCATTATCTACTACAGAAACTGATTGAATTTGACCTCATGGATGCAAAACGAGTTTCCACCCCAATGCTACTTGGGTTGAAACTTTCTAAGTGGGACTCGCCACAATCTGAGGAAGAGAAGTCTCGCCTAAGTAATTTTGGGTTTCCTAATGCAATAGGCTCAGTCAATTGGGCGTCAGTTTGTTTGAGACCCGACTTAGCCTTTTCAGTGGGAGTGTTTTCTCAGTTCATGAGTAATCCTGGTGAGAAGCATATTGCAGCCATGAAGCATTTGTTCTATTACATTAAGGGAACTTTACATTATTTTATTGAATATTTGTACTCCAAGGTGCCCAAAACCCTATATGGATACTTTGACACTGCTGATTGGGCTAGAGAAGTAGATGAGCATAAATCCACGTCTGGTCATTGCTTCATTATTTTAGGAGGAGCCATCTCTTGGAGCTCTAAAAGGCAAA
This sequence comes from Lunularia cruciata, assembly GCA_948567375.1. Lineage (NCBI taxonomy): Eukaryota > Viridiplantae > Streptophyta > Marchantiopsida > Lunulariales > Lunulariaceae > Lunularia > Lunularia cruciata. Next base: position 17,822,179 of record OX419761.1, on the reverse strand, counting down.
AGACTTCTGCACTATCTTCCATGAAAGCAGAGTATGTGGCAATGGCAGCCACAGCTACTGAAGGAGTTTGGCTATGTCAATTACTTGAAGACATTTTTTTAAGTGACAAGCAGCCTACTACAATATTGTGTGATAATATGTCTGCATTAGTGTTGGTGGATACCACCAAGTTTCATAACCGGACCAAACATATTGCTATCAGATATAACTTCATCAAGCAGCTGGCTTTAGAGAAGAAGATTCAGTTCAATTATATTCCTACTCAGCAACAGACTACTGATATATTTACCAAAGGACTATCTGGTCCTAAGTTATTATAACATCTACTTCAACTTGGTTTACATACAGGAATAACTTAGTACCAAGTTAGATGTAATTCTTTTTGTAACAGTAATCTCCATTAAGTGGGAGTGTTGAAGACTAGAATAAACAAGAAATACGGAAATATGTAATGAGAGCTTACAGTCTACAATAAGTGAAACATCAAATAGAGACTTGATCAATAAGTCACAGACCACTCTGAAAGGACACAAGGACCTGAAATATCAGAACTATTCAGTCGATGTACCTCAAGGGTAATCCCCAAACATTTATTATGAGATAATCTATCTCAAGAAGCATTCCTTAGAACTCTTGCACACTTGCATGCATTTGTACACTTCTAACACATACACATGAAACAAGCTATCCTAATTAAGAGCTCACATGATAGGTGCTTCTACCAACTTGCTTCATTATTATAAAGGTTGCTCTTGCTATGTTGACCACACAGACTCTTCTAACTTGTTCAATAGTTTGGTGAGAGGTGCTACCAAAGTTGCATATTGTGCTATAAAACTTCTATAGTAGCTGACATGTCCAAGAAAAGCCCAAAGTTCCCTCAAGTTCTTTGGCACTTTTAAAGCCTTGATTAGTTTGACCTTTTTGACATCTTCCTCCATGCCTCTACTTGATACTTGGTGCACAAGAAATAACCCTTCACTCATGGCAAAGTAGCACTTCACAAGGTGTAAGGATAGTCTAGTGGATTGACATCTATCCAACATTTTCCTTAGGAGAGATGTTCCCTTTGCTTTCCAAAAACACAAAATATTTCTGTGAAGATTTCCATAAACTTGCATAGGTAATCCTTGAAGATGGCTATTATCATACTTTTCAAGGTCATAGGTGCATTGCATAACCCAAATGGGAATCTGTTGTAAGCATAGGTGCCCTAGTACATCATGAAGGTAGCCTTGTCCCTATCTTTTTCTTGAATGGTCACTTGGTTGTATCTTGAAAAGCCACCCAAGAAACTATAGCACTTGATCTAAGATTGTGTCAATGAAGTGCAAAGGATGGTGATCCTTCTTCATGACTACATTCAACTTCTTGAAATCTCGACAAACTTGGATCTTTCATATCTTCTTTATAGGCACCACCAAAATGGATGACACCCATTTGCTATTAAGCAAATAAAAGATTATGCCAACTTGAAGATAGTTGTCTATTTCATCTTTCACTAGGAGTGAGTTCTTGGGGTTGATTTGGTATTGGCATTGTCTGATTGACACTGTGCCTTCTTCTAGATCAATTTTGTGTTCACAAAACTGACATGGTATGCCAAGAATTTGCTCAATATTCCAAGCAAAGACATCCTAATACTCTTGGAAAAGTGCCACATATCCTTCAAATTCTTCTTGCAACATATACTTGGAGAGCTTCACGGCCTTCTCTTCAGCTACTAAAACCTCTTGGTAGTCATCTAGATTGACAATGCCATCCACATGACTTACTTGACTCATTCTAAGTAATGGTAAATTTTCCTCTTCCCTCTCCAAGTGCAAGCTGTGCTTGGCCTCTTCTTCAATGTCCTAGCAACTCTAAGTAGTGCACTTCAATTTCCTCTTTTGATGTCACTTTGGAATGACTAGAGGTACTATCTATTTAGTATTCTTCCAATGATAGGGTTTCTCTAAATGTGGGATTTTTTTCCATCATAAAGCCATTGGTTTGGAATTTAATTCCACATGATCTTGAAAATGAAAGGTATATTGGTGGTAGTCTAACTTAAGCATTGTACAACCATGGTCCTCCAATCATAATGGATAGCTTGTTTTGTTCATTAGTCAAAGAACAATGAAATCTAAGGGAAATTCCACTCCTCTAATAGTGATCAGGACCTTTGATAGCATTCCCATGGGTCTTCTTTGTGTTTGATCAACAAATTGCACGATGTAAGGAGAAGGTTCAAAGGCAGTATATACTAACTTGTGAGCATTATCTTTTGTCATCACATTCACCCTTGATCTAGAATTGATGGGTATGGACTAGATCACACATCCCTTGATTTTTGTTTCTACTTCTAGGGAGCCTAAGTCTTCAAGTTCTCTCTTGTAAATGGCTGGCACTTGAGGTAGTTTGCTCTTTTGTTCCTTTTAAAGTGCAAATGCTAGTTGATATTTCTAGAGCTTGTTATCTTCCCAAAATTTCTTGAATGTGACATCTGCTTTGGTTGAAGCTAAGTTTGATACAATTTCATATTGAGTAACATAACTCACTTTTCTTTACTTCTTGCCTAGGGGTTACCCTTTCTTGCAAGACATGGATCTCTTCTTGCCACAAACACTACACTTCTTGGCAAATGTTGGCTAGAAATTTAGGCAAAGTGCCATTGGTTGTGGCACTTAGAGTGCTTCGCTCAAGATTATATGCACTTTGAATAGAAGTACTCTCCTTTGGAGTAAGAGGCACTTCACTTTGTTTTTTTTGCCTTTCCTTCCTCTCCTTGATCTTTACAATAGTTTGAGTCCTTGCTTGGAGAACTCTTGGTACTTACCTCTTTATACCTTCTCTACTCAAGGAGAAACTGATGACTTTGATGATGATGTGGTACTAATCTTCTTTGTCTTGGATCTAGTGTGAACCTAGTTGGGGTCCAAGTTGGGCCATCCTTCTTTGCTGAAGAGTGATAGATCCTCCTCTCTTGGCTCTTCCAAGGTCATATAATTAACTTTTGTGTCTCTTTTAGGTGGAAGGGGGTAAGGTACATACTTCCACTAGCTGCCTCAAAACAAGAGAATGAGGACATCCAGAGTTTGGATGCCTTGGAGCCCTATAGTTCCCGCACATCAAGTAACAAGGAGTTGGTCTTTTGGGTTCTAGGCAATTGGACACCCAATGATTAGTGCCTCCATAGTTTTAACACACTCTAGGAGGTGGATCTGCTTGCTAGGTAGAATCCTTCTTGGTGGCTTGGTAGCAGCATCCTCTAGTGGTATATATCTATTGATGGTTGTTGTAATAGCAGGTTGAACCATTATAGGAGTTACTTTGTGGATGGCAAAGACCTATTCATCCTCCTTCAGGTCATAGCAAAAAATAACATGTGTTGGCATGTTCAGACTTCCCACATGTCATGCACCACACATTTGGTCAAGTATACAAAGCAACCTTTTGTTGTTCTCTTGCACCAACCATCTAGACTTTGAAGTCTAGAAACTCTTTGATGAGGTCTTCCAATTACAAACCTAGTTGTGTAGGTATTTTTGAGTTGTTTTGCACCTTGGGTCTTTGAATACCTTATTTCTCTTTGTGCCTATCCTTCTCTTCCTCCTCTAAAGAAGATTTTGAAGAAAAAGATGCACTAGATGACTATGAGAAAAAAATTGACATGTCACTTGGTTGATTTCTTCTTTGACTTATTTACAGCTTGCACTTGTGCAAATTACTTGAGGAATTCATCCAAGCAGATTCATATTGCCCTATTGACTTTAGCACTTGGTGTATTATATCATGATCTTGTTCCTTGGCAAAGACATGATCTTGTTCCTTAGCAAAGACATGAAGATCTTGTTCCTTGGCAAAGCTACTACATGTGCATCTAAGTACTCCGAAGTAACTCCTCTTCTTGGCACTCGGTTCAACAAACTTTGGAACCTCTTTGTCTAATCTTGAAACTTCTCATTCTTCCTCCTTTCTAGATTGTTGAGAGTACCAAATACATTTTGATTCATAGTCTAGTTCTCTAAAACACTCTAAAAACTAACCCTTGAGTGCTAGCCAATCATTAACATTGGCAGGATCTTGGCTCACATGAGTGTACCAATTCCTCACCTTTCTCCTCAAAAGACTTGGAAATATCCAAAGTTGGTCAGCTAATATATCTTCTTTGTTGGGTATAGAGATGGCCTCAAACTTCTTCATGAATGTGTTGGGATCCTCTTCTTCATCTTCCTCTGCCTTTGAACTTTTGATAGTTTTGCCTTGTGAAAGGAACATAGTCTGCCATGGAGACCAAAGGTATGATCAAAAGCAATATGCAAACTTTCCATTGAGTAATAAAATAAGTCCCAGTCTAGTGCACTTCTAATAAATCCATCACTATCTTCTAGTAAGGTAAATACAATTTGGACTGATGCAATTTTGGCAATCATTCTAGTCAATAGTAAGTTTGACTTCCAAGGGAACTTCCCAATCTAGATCTTCATCAAAGAGAGTTAGAGAGGCAAAAGTGATGGTACTCCTTCTATTATGTGCTCCAAATGGCCCTCTTGTAGGAGGTACATTGAATAATCTCCTTCTATTTACCGCCAAATGGCACTCTTTGGGGTTTGTGAGCAGGAACCCTCCTTGGTATCTTGTGGAAGAACATACACTTGCACTCCTCCTGAAGCTTGCAGATTAGTCAAGTTTGTGAGAAAAATGTCACTCTCCTGCACGTTTAGTACTTGTAGGGGTAACACATTCTCCAAATTGTTCTTCACAAGGGAACAAGATTCTTCTTGAGCTGTTCTCTCACTGATCAACGTCTCTTGGTAGCACATCTTTGATTTCTCTTTATTGCTCTCACCTCACAAAGTATCTAAATGGCTCCTATTCCTTAGACAACATTCATTGCCTTGCACAACTTCACTTTTGGGCACTTTGAGGATTGTATCCCTAGCAGTGGCACCAAAAAAGTATGTGATAGTTCAATGTTGACGTACTTGTAGTATAGTCAATAAGAATAGTTTGTTCCTACAAGGATACTATTTGGAAATACCTAAGATCCACCAAGATATGTCCATCACTTGTTTTACTATCCTAATCCTATCTTATCCTAATCATCTACAAAATGATTAGGCTCCTACCCATGTCAAGGTAGATATCAGACCCTAGCCTATTCTATTATTAGTATACAATCCCAAGTACTTGTACAAAACCAAGTGCACTCCTCTTCAAGTATATAAAACTCCAAGTGCAATACAACTCCAAGGGCAATCATTTTCAACTCTATACAACTCTGAATACCACTTAACTATGAGAGCACTCCTCTCAAATACATACAACACTAAGTGCAGACACAACTAGCTTACTTAAAGTGCTTGACTATTACACAACTTTGAGTATCTTATCCTTACTAAAGAGTGCATGTCTTACTAAAGGACTTCCTCTCAAGGGAGTGCTTTTGACAAGAACTATTGGAGGTGAAGGACTTTGTTCACCTCTTTGGTATCTAATAAGTTGATCTGTTTGGGCTTGATACCTATCTGTCTCCGACAAGAAGGTCTGGTATACTTCATTGAACTTCTTATCCAAATGCTACTTCAAGTGCAAGGACAAGTTGTTCATATATTTGTCTTCATAGGCCTGATTTTGCAACATTGAACTTGCATCTTCAATTCATGGCATTTGGTCCTCATGGCCCACATTGCTCCTTCTTCTTTTAGCATCTCCATTAACATGGCATGGCTTTCTTCTAGTTGGCATAGTGACTTCAATTGGTCTTCTTCTCTTTGCTTTGATTGCCTACCCATTTGGCCTTCTGTACTTCCAACACTTAAAGGCTTTTGCATGATTGATTCCTTCTTCCTCTACCTCCTTGGTGAGACATTGTAAATGCACTACCAGTTCCTTTTGGTACATCCGCATCTCTAGCTCCAACATTACTACTTGGTCATGCTTCTCCTTACATCCATTTGTGCATGTAATACTGTTGTGAAATTTAGTTTGGTATTACAAGTACTTGAGAGATATTATTTATATAAAAATAAAGAATGGTTCTACATTATGTATGATTAGCTAAACTTAGTCATAGCTAAGATAGAGGGGACCTCTCTTTAAAGAAAGTTGAAAAGATGAGCACCACTATCTTGGATTCTTGTGTATTGACTTGATATTATTCCTAGAGGTTGGGCTTTGAAGAAAGAGTTGAGAACTCTTCGACCCACAAGTCTTTTTGCTTTGTATTCTTATATAGTCCAAGGATAGCCCATGTAAAGGAATATGTGACTTAGTGATTGGGTCAAGATAAGATCAGATGCTAAGGAGAATATTCTCATGAGTATGGATATTCCTTTAGACTTTAGACTTGATTTGATTTTTAGCCTAGTAACTTGAGTTACTCTAGTAATTAGTAACTTTGGTGCATAACTATTTCACAGGTATATAAACTAGGGATGAAGAGATATTCATCATCCTTTCATTCACAACTATCTCTCTCTCATTGAGTTCTCTAGTGAGCAATATCTTTAATCTTGGAGTGTTAGCCTTGGAGGAGTATGATGGAGTTGGGGTTCCTTGCCTTCTTAGTCCATGGTACACTACCATAATGGCCATCAAAGGCTTATCTTGAGTGAGAGATAGGTCAGCTCACATGCCTTTGCTGCCCCATCCTTCACTAGATCTTCTTTGGCCTTCCAAGTGTAGACTTGCTTGTGAATGACCTTGATGAGCATGGTGTAGTCCACCACATCAAGGAATTTGGCTTGATATTATGGCAGTAGCACCTCCATTAATTGCAAATGAGTGCATATTGAGTGAATGATTAAATTCAAACCCTCTTGCACCTACACCAATTTGGACATTGTAGGTGCTTCTTGCACTTTGATTTGCACTTCAGGTGCAGCCTTAAGAAGATCAATCAGAATGTCAACATCCTCTTCTTCTTTGGCATTTATAGTAATTTGATCATCTTCTTCATTGCAATCATCAGCCTTCTCTTCTCTCCTTAGCCAGATCTTGCTCCTCTATTATGGCTTCTTCTTCTTCTTCCATTTTTGGACTTTATGCTGCTTGTTTAGGCATAGACCCTTGTCCATATTCTAGTCCTGCACTTGGGGAGTGGACTGCACATCTTCCCAAGTTTATTCTCCTTCTTTGTTATCTCTTGATATAGAGGTTGATCCTTGCAAAGTGAAAGACCTGTACTCATCTTTGTCCTCATCTTCATCCACCTCATTATCCTTGGCTCCATCTTCCAAAGAGGAAAATCTAGCACTTGCATTTGACTTCTTGGTTGGAGGAAGTGGTTTATTCTTTAGGGTGGTGTTCTTCCTTCTTCCTTTCTTCCTTTTCCTTTAGCAAGGCTAGTTCTTCATCTACATGCACAAATTGGCCTATCTTTGCAAATTTTGCATTTGCAAGCCAATACTTGGCAATCTAGGTAGGTCCTTTAGGTTGCACTTCAAAATAACCTACAAGATGAAAATGAGTAGGGAACCTCTTCCTCTCTTCCTTGGTTAGAAGGTTTGTCCTCATGTAGTAGTGCATTGTAAAAGGAACAATGTGAGGCTCCTCCTTCATCTTTGAAATCTTGGTATAGGAGCTTGCATTACTTGTCAAGGATTTTAGATCCAATCTACAAGCTCTCGTACATACATATAATTAAAGAAAATTTCTTGACCTATGAGCTGGCATGTCTTTCACTCAAGATGAACCTCCAATGGTTATTATGATACCGCACCATGGACTAAGAAGGCAAGGAATTCCAACTCCATCACACTCCTCCAAGGCTAATACTCCAAGACTCAAACCATAGCTCATTAGAGAACTCAATGAGAGAGAGAAAGTTACAAATGGAAGGATGATGAGTACTTCCTCACCCTTTTTTATATAATTGTGAGATAGTTATACACCAAGGTTACTAATTATTGGAGTAACTCAAGTTACTAGGGTAAAAGTTAAATAAAATCTAAAGTCTAAAGGAATATTCAAACTCATGGGAATATTCCCCTTAACATGTGGTCTTATCTTGACCCAACCACTAAGTCATGGATTTTTTTTCAGATGGACTATCTTGGACTATAAAAGAATCCGAAGCAAAAAGGCTTGTGGGTCCAAGAGTTTTCAACTCTTTCCTCAAAGCTAAACACTTAGAAATAACATCCCATCAATAAACTAGAATCCAAAATAGTGGTGCTCATCTTTTCTACTTCCTTTAAAGTAAGGTCCACTCTATCTTAGCAATGACTAACTTTAGCTAATCATGACTAATGTAGAACTATCGTTTATTTTTGTATAAATAATATCTCTCAAGTATATGTTATACTAAACTAAATATCATAATATCACATACATGCACAAATGGGTGTTACATTTACCCTTGAACTAAGATTTCACTTTCTCCTTTGCGTGGATGTCTTCCGGTCGTCTGGATGGAAGTCAACGTTTGAATGGATGTCCTTTAAACTACTAATCATAGGAAAGGAAGGTAAAGGAGTGAAGGTCTCTCTACCTTCTATGATACATCTTTAACTTATTATGGTTAATCCTATCAAAATGTCTTCCTTCCAACTCCTTTGAGATCATAGGTGTAATTGGTCCACACCTTCTCTACAATGAAAGGTCCAAAGTACTTAGACAAAAACTTGTTTTTTACTCTATTGAATCAATTAGAATCAAACAACATTATCCAATCACCTTCTTTGAAGGGCTCCACCTTCTTCTTGTCTTACTTCTTGTCATAGTTCTGTTTTTGTTCCCGTTAGACTTGCTCCACTTGAACCATAACAAATACCCTTGCCTCCTCTAATTCCATGAGTTGATTGTTCCTTGACTTCTTTACATAACCTCCTTATGCTTTCTTCAATCTACTATGAATGCTTTGGAACTTAGGAAGATCAAAGGTAGACTCAATACTCTATACCAAATGAAACATAGAATATTAAGTGGAAGTCTTCATGGTTGTCCTATACTCTCACAAAACTGCATGAATCCTCTTGTCCCAATGATTTTTAGCCCCCTCTATTTCTACATCTTTGGCTAATATCATGCACAAGGTTTGTTTAGTTCTCTTTGCCAAGCCATTGGCGTTTGGCTTATAGGATGTAGTTACTTTATGTGTCATAGAGAAATGTTATAGCATGCTTGTAGTGATGCTTCTTGGCTCCTTCTCTATCAAAAACCAAATCCAAAGGGCACCCAAACCTAATGATAAAGCAGTCATAAAGAAATCTACCACCTTTATCTTCATTCTTATCCCTCAATGGCCTACCCTCAACCCACTTGTGAAGGTAATCAATAACTACCACAATGTATTGATTTTTCCTTGGGGTTCTATTGAAAGGACCTACAAAGTCAATTCTCCACATCTCAAAAGGTCATAACAATGGAATTGATCTAAGAGGTAGAACGGAAGTAAACTTTCTAGCAAAAACTTGATAAACATTATGAGTTTTGCAATAATCAAGATAATCCTTGAAAACCCCCCTCAAATGGTAACCTACATCTTGAATCTTGAAAGCAATCACATACAAAGTGTTCATCACATACTAAACCTTCATGAAACTCACTCATCAGTAGAATAGATTCATCCTTACTATTTCTCTTTGAAGCAGACTATCTACTCCTTGGTGAAAAATAATATTCTCTACCATTGTGTGAGATCTAGACCTTGCTGCAAGGGCCTTCCTCTCCCTAACATGCATCCTTTTTGGATAGTTACCTCTTGTAAAAAATTTCACAATCTCCTTGTATTCCATTGGAACCTCTTGAGTGATTGAGATTATTATGAGCTCCTCATCTAGGAAGGAATCATTCACTAGTTCAACTCCATCATGACCATAGGTCCTAGATAACAAATCAACATTTGCATGTTTCTTCCTTGGCCTATCCTCCATGGTGTAGTCATACTCAAACAAGAGTATCAATCCACCTTACAAGCCTCCCTTCCACATTAGGCTTGCTGAAGATGTACTTCAAAGTCTTGTGATCCATAAGAATGGTGGTTTTCCCTCCAACCAAATAGTGTCTAAAATTCTTGAGACCAAAGATCACTATCAACCTTTCTCTCTTTGTGATTAACCGGTTCTTTTTTGTTGAAACCATCTATCTACTAGCATAAGCTATTAGATTATCATACCCATCTTGGTCTAATTGACTAAGAGTACATCCAATAGCTACATTAGAAGTATCAATATAGAGGATGAAAGGCTAACTCCAATCAGGTTTAGCAAAATTTGGAGCCACAATAAGGGATTTATTAAGCTCCTCAAAAGCTTTGAGAGCCTCCTTGTCCTCCAAACTCACCATGTATTCTACACCCTTCTTCATGTAGATGGTCAATGTATAAGCCTTGTTAGAAAATGAGAAGATGTACCCTATAGTACCCAACCAACCCCAAGAATTGGTGTCAATTTGTCAAGCTTAAAAAGAATAGAAGGTTTGAGATTTTCCTCACCTTCTCTAGATCAATTTACTATTCCATCCTTGGAAATGATGTGCCCCAAAAGTAGATTTTCATCACCACCAAAAATGCATTTCTTTGGGTTGAGTGATGTATTTTCTTCATCCAAGCATTGCAAGACCTTGATTAGGTGCTCAAAGTGATCCTCCTTGCTCCCATAGACACAAAAGTCATCAATAAAGTCTCTCATAAATTTCAGAATAAAAGGTTTAAACACCTTGTTCATGAACCTTTGGAATGTGGTTGGAGCATTGCAAAGCCCAAAAGACATGACCTTGAAAGCATAATTCTTCCAAGATGCGGTGAATGTGGTGAGTTGTTGATGCTCTAGTGAAATCTTGATTTGATTATACCCACTATAACCATCTCCAAACCTTTACCTTTCATGACGTACAAACTCCTCCAAGATCTCATCTATGAATAGTAAAGAGTAATGGTCCTTCTTAGTAATAGTGTTGAGCTTCTTGTAATTCACAAGTACTCAAAAATTGCCATTCTTTCTCTTCACAATCACAATTGGAGACACTTATCTTAAATTATCCACCTCAAAGATAAATCTGGCCTCCTTGAGCATTTAATCTCCTCTTTCATAACCAAAGCTATTAGTGTGCTAATGCAATGCTACTTTTGGCAAATTGGTCTTATATATGACTCCACTTCTATTCAAGGTTCCTCTCAGGTAACTCCCTTGAGATCCTTGTAATTGAAAGCAAACATATGGATGAACCTGTAGAAAATCTCTTCAAATCTCACCTTCTCCTCCTTGGTAATGTTTGGACCATACTAGATACCATCTTCTCTATTTACTCAAATGTCAATGGTAGTTTATTTAGGTCCTTCAAAACCTTTGGCTTAGATGCAAAATCCATAGCACACAAAGGATACACTTCTAAATTAGATTTAGATTCATCCTCCTCCATGGAGATCTCTTCCTTCATGCTTATGTCCACACATAAAGCTTCTTCTTCTGAATTTGATTCCCAATAATCAAAATACGGTGTATCTGATTGTGAAGTGTTGATGGTGTTAGTCATAGGAACTATAGATCAATTTTTTGATGGCCCAATCCTTAAGTACACTTTATGCCATCAATCAGTTGTGCATATTACTCTCGACCATGGCCTCCCAAGAAAAAAATCATAACTTGAATCCTTCAAGACTTAGAAAGTCATGAGATTTTGAACTCCCATAATTGAAACTATCACCTTATCCATCACACTTATTGTTAAAAATTGTTATTTGTTTCCTATGCTCACCACATATGTTGAAGGTCTAGAGAGTATCCTACCCTACTTCCTCATCAACCACTATGATACAGTTTTGCATTGCAATCCTCCATTAACAAGTGCATCTTTGATGTTGTGACCATTCATTCTCACATCAATCTTGGAGATATATTCACAACCATCCCATGGTGCTAGTTTGGCATCCAATTTAGATACTAGAGCTTTCTCATTTGCGTTGTTCTTCCTCTTGCTCCTTATACATATCATACCACCTCTAAGCTCCCTTTTCAAGGTAGGATTCAAAGCAATCAATTGGCCCATTGTGATTTTAGCATTTTGACTACCAACATCCTCCAACACATTATAGTTTCATTGTTGCTTTGAGATCAAGAAGTCCTCCATCCCCAACTTCTTCCTTGGAGTCTTTGTTGTTGATTGTGTTGAGGTGCTAGTGTGAGTGTACTAGGAGTATCCTTTCTAGGAATAAATCCTTGAGAAGAATGTACATCCTCTACAAAATGAGCTCTCTTCTTCTTTTGTGCCGAAAGATCCAAAATAAGACCTTTGGAGTTTGAGCACTCCTCCTTCTCATACTCTCTCTCAATCACATCTATGAATATTAACCCTTTACCTTTATTTGGATTAGGAACCACTTAGGTTTCACTATCTCTTTCTTACTTTTTATTGGCTCCCTCATAACCCCTTCCTCCATGGTAAGTGGAATTTGGGCAATTTCTTTGGATGTGATCTCTTAATCCACAACCAAAACAATTTCTATCATTGAACTCTTTGGTTAGTTTTCCTCCTCTATATCAATTTTTTGCATAAATCTTAGGCTCTCTCTCCACATTTTGATCCACCTCTCTCTTCTTCCATAGTTGCACTACATTGATTCTAAGCTCTAGAAGTTGTTCTATGATGGTTTGAAGTGAATCTTTTGGTAAAGGTGCAAGAACCAGAGAAACTATTGCTTATGATGCAACTCTTACCACCAAAGTATCAGAAGTTCAAACATAATTGTAGCCTTGAGGAGGATACACAACTTCCTTCACCACCAAATCACTCTCATCTCCTTCCAAAGTCTCTTCCATACATATTGTAATCTTGATAGCTTCAACCTTGGAAGAAGTTTCTCATATCTCATCTTGCTTCTAATCTATGGTCTCAACCCTCCCATAAAATTCTTGGTGAGCATGGTTCCTATGCAAATCATAGTAATCTCCACATCATCCTCACTCTTCCTCAACACTATTGCAAAACTTGGACTCTAACTTCTCCATTCTTTCTGCATAAACTCTCTCTTTCTCTCCATCTCCTTGCTTAAGGAAGGTAATTTCACTCATCATTCTCTCATAACTCTCATCCAGAAGAAAGTTCTCAATGATTGCTATAGTCAAACTCTCCCAAGACTCTTCTTGCATATCTATCATCTCTCTTGTTTGGTTTTCTAACTCATACCATGTAAGGGTTGCATCCTCAACAAATTTTTTTAATAATGGGACCCACTCATTCTTCTTTGTCTCATTTTTTAGTATGGAGGCTCTCTTGAAGTATATTTTACAAAGGCCTCCACATCTTCTCCATCCTTGCCAAAGAAAACTGGAAGTTTCTCCATCTTAACTCCTCACTATCTTTCTCTTTTCTCTCAACCTTTTTCTCTCACTCTTTAACTAATAGAATATATACATGACTGATACCATTTGAGAATCAACCCTAGGGACACTTGGCTTTGTGACCCTTTGGCATGAAATATTTTGAGTGCAAAACTTTGGCCTCAAGTACCTTTGGCCTGAAATCCTCATCACAACTAAGTAAACTACGCAGCAGTGTTTCTAATTTATTGGTTCAGTTCTCTTGATGGATTATGTAGCTCTTCTTCTATAAGATTTTGTACTTCTTCTCAAATGTCTACCGGATATTGAAGGTCTTCTAGTTGATTTCTTTCACTAGGGATGAAAACTCTTGAGAATCTCTTCTTGGCAACTTGGATGAATCCTCTACTTCTCCCTTACTCTTGGCTCTTGTCAACAACTTTACTTCTTTGTTAAAGAGAATACTTTTTAGTCAAGCATGCTTCTCTTGCTTCACATCTAATGATTCTAAGGTGGTTGAAGAGGAAATGCTATATACTTAGTAGACAACATGGCTACTCAATTTACTTCCAAATCTGGCCGGCCATTGTCATCAAAGAATAATGCCTTGTTTGGTTTCAACTCCTCTAGATTCATGTAGTGGACATCTATATCTCCTTTGGTGGGAAGTGGGTAAGGTACAAACCTTACGGGTGGTCTTGTCATTGAGGGTTGAGGATAATTTCCCTCACATGCCCTAGGGCTCACATTTACCACAAAAAAAGTAACACAGAGGTAGTCTTATGGACTCTAGACACCTTGATGCCAAGTGGTCAAACACTCCATAATTATAGCACACACTAGTGGGTGGATTCAGCTTAAGGCAAAGCCCTTTGTGGTGGCTTGTTAGCCCTAATTGCAAGAGGGAGCTAAAGAAGAGCAAGGGGTACTTCTTGTACCACAAAGACTTGGTCATCTTCCTCCACATAATATTCTTGCTTCTCCCACTCTCACATCTATTCCATCTAGTGCACCAAGGAAGAGGGTTGGTTACAAAAGCACTATGTGTCGGCATGTCTTGGCTTCCTATAGATCATGCACCAGATAATAGGCTAGGTGTATGAAGGAACATCTTCCTTTACATCTATACCTTGAAGTCAACAAATTCCTTGATGAGTTCCTCTAGTTTGGATCCCAACTACATAGGAGTTTTCTACTAGGAATCAACCTTTGGTCTACAAACACCTTGTTGTTCCTTTTTCCACTCCTTCTCATCTGCACACATCATCTGATGAAGGTGTGCTTGCATTGGATGAGTCAAATGATGACAAAGGTAGCCTTTGGCCTGATCTTTTCATCAGCTTCTTTGTATTTTGCTAATTGAGAGATTCCCTCATAGAAGTCATCTTGGTGGATTTGTATACCTCTACAGATTTGATGACTCAATTCAATGGGTCATGATCTTGTTCCTTGGCAGAGACATAAAGTTCTATAAGCCATCCTTTGAGGAAACCAAGCCACTACTTGATCACTCAAGTATCCCAAGGTTGTGCCTTGCCTAGGAGCTCAACTAAGAAGGCTTTGGAATCACTCCACATAATCCCTCAATTTCTTTGTCTTCTTAGGCTCCAAACTATTGAGTAATGTTGGCCTTGTAATCTAATTCTCTAAAGCACTCCAAGAATTTTCATTTTACATTTGGCCAATCTTCTACTTTTTCAAGATCTTGAATCACATGCATGTACTAGCTCCATGCCTTCTTTCATAATAGACTTGAAGATATTCAAAGCCTATTTCTATGACTCCTTGGTTTTCCATGGAGATAGCCTCAAACTCCTTGAAAGTATTAGGTTCTTCTTCTTTATCTTTCTCCTTGAAATTTTGATAAGGTTGCCTCATGAAGAAGGCATGATTTGTCATCTATTTGGAAGCAAGGTCCAAATTAGAGGTAGGGTCCAATCTTGTATGAGAAGAGTAAAATAGAACCCACTTGATGTTGAGGAACTTTCCCCTTTTTGACAAGGACAACAACATTCTTGAACCATCAAAAGTACCGATATATAATCAGACTTCCAAAGAGATCCGACATTTTTGAACTCTTTAGGATTTAGGATTTGTCAATCAATGCTCCACTTCATCCTTTTCATTCAACAAGTTCCCTTCTTCTTACAAGAGTGGCTGCCAAAGAGTCCGGTTAGTGCCTATTTTTAATTTTCCTTCAAGGTGAGAGATGTAACCTCAAGTTTTTCTATCCTGAGCAAGAAGTTGCTCAGAGTGGCACTTTTGGTTTCTCTTGAATGTCTATTGGTACTAAATTCCTTTGCAACATTCATTGCCTTGGTACCTTCACCTGTCACAACTCCAAGGAGTGTATTCCCAATAGTGGTGTCATAGGGAAAGTAATCTACGTGAACCATTGGTGCATTTGGTGGGAGAGTTTTGTTGACTTTATGTTATAGTGACTTCTGCATTTTGTTATGTTATTGTATCTTGGGAATATCTTTCATGCCATTGTAAAGTCAAAATTTATTGTGTGTTGCCATAAGCCTTAGAAAGTTTTAAGGGTTAAGTAAACTCAAAAGTCCTTCTATGTTTCAAGAGCTCAAGAGGTTTGAAAAAATGATGCATGAGCTCGGGAGTTTCTTTGTGCTCCACCAACTCAGGGCTTAAATTTATGTTACACAAGCTCAGAATTTTTGTTTATATTACTGGATTTTAGGGGTATTTTAGTTTAGTGCCATCTGAGCAAATAAGTCATGTGAGAGTGCTTCATTTAGTAATTTTGAGCAAAAGGCTCTAGAAAGTTTAGTTGGGACACTTTGAGCAAAAGAGTTGGTTTGGGATTTTCCATGTTGAGTAGTGACAAAGTGGCCTAAAAAGGTTTTTTGAGTGGACAGAGGCTGAAGAAAAATGCCTTAAAAGGGTTTGGTGGTGATAAGGATAAAAGAGAAAATGTTTTTGGAATTTTGCCTTGGACAGAGAAGGAAGGAAGAAAAAGGAGTTTCAGGAGATTTTTGGCCAGGACAGAGAAGGCAGGAAGGGAAGAGAGTAATTTCAAATTTTGGGAAGCCTTGGTTGGGAACAGTGGAGAGGAGAAGGAGTGGAATTTGGCAGGAAGGGCTGAATTAGGGCAAGAGCAGGAGGTTGGCTTCCTAAGCAGTAGCCAGTGACATGTGAAAATTCAAGTTAGGGTTGCTCTGGCTGGAGAGGAATGACTTATGAATGTAAGGGTTTTGCTGAATTTTATTTATTTTGCTTTGCTGGGAAGAGGTGGACACGGAATGATTTCAAATGTAAAGGATTGTTGTTGAGAATGTGGCAGTGGTGAATTCTCATGAAGGAGGGCAGTAGGCATTGAGATGACAAAAAAGAAGAAGGATGAGAAGAGTTAGGTAAGGGTTTGGCAGGAAGTTCGGGAGGCAGCAGTGGGGAATCAAAGGAGAGGGGATTTCCTTTGGACAAGGATTGGACAAGGAGGGAGGATTTGAGAAGGATTTTTTTTGTGACTGTTGTGAATCAAGAAGGGAGAAGAAGGGTTCAGCTAGCAGCAACACGGAGGAGAGCAAGAATTATTGAAGAGAGAGAACAAGGGTTCAGCCATGAGCAAACTAGAAGGGAAAAATTTTGTATTGCTGGCTGGGGTGTGACTGGAGACAGGAAGGAAGAGAAGGAAAATTGGGAGATTTTTTGCTGGATAGAGAACTGGACCAAGAAGGAAGAGAGTGGGAAGGAATTTTAAGAAATATTGTGCTGGACAAAGCCCTAGGCAGAACTGGAGACTGGAAGGAAGAGAAGGAAAATTGGGAGATTTTGTGCTAGATAGAGAGCTGGACAGAGAAGGAAGAGAGTCTGAAGGAATTTTGAATGATATTGTGCTGGACACAGCCCTCGGCAGAACTGGACAAGGAAGGAATAGGAGGAAATTTGAAGGGGAAAGGCTGGAGATTTGGGGGTGAGAAGTGAGAAATGAAGGAATTTTCAAGAGATATTTTTGCATTGGACAGAGAAGAGGGAAGGGAAAGGAATTTTTTGAGAAATTTTGCATTGGACAAAACTGAGGATGTAATATCAAAAGTTGATGAGTTGCTGATGTGAGAGAGCTGGATAGTGGAGCAAATTCGAAAATTGAGGGTTTTCTGCTGTGATAGAGCTGGACAGAGGACAACAAAATTTGAAAGTTGATGATTGCTACAGTGACAGGAGGACAAAGAAAAAGAGGAAGATAATCAGTTAGAAAGGGCTTCGATTGACCAAAAGAGCACAGAGAATGCTTCCAATGATATCTGGTCTGTGACAGGAACAATGAAGGAGGAGAAAATCGAGGGTTGCCATGCACAGTGAAGGTGTGTGTGAGAGAGAGTATTTTTGAAGTTTGCTATTGGCTAGTCTGGACAGGAACTAGGATAGGGAGTGAAGAAAGGCAAGATATTTTGCAGGTAATGGGCTGAACTGGACAGAAGGAAGGAGAGAAAATTTTGCAGCTTGCCTTGAACTGGACAGGATGAAAGGTGAAGAGCTCAGGGGAATTTGAAGGATTGGTTCTGGGCTGTGAAATAAGGGAGGATTACTTTTGAAGTTTGCGTGTGCCTTGGTTGGACAGAAGGACAGCAAGAGTGGGGAAATTTCTAGGAGACTCTTGCTGATGCAATGACAAGACAATGAATCCACTTAAGGTTTTGAGGGAAGAGTGCTTCAGGAGGGAATGAGATGAGTTTTGAGAGGATTGAAAAAAAAGAGTTTTTTTTCCCCAAGGAGAGTGCTTCAAGAGAATGAGATGAACTTTGAGAGGATAGGGTTTTATAGGACAAGAATTGTACTTTGAGAAAGAACTGTGACTGATCAAGAGATAGCCTAGAGAAATTTTTGAGTTTGTTATGAAGGTTGAGGTGAACCAAGAGAGAGAAAGGAGGAGTTTCAAAATTTTGTTGTGAAGGTTTGAGAGTGAACCAAGAGAGATAGATAGAGAGGAATTTTTGAGCTTTACAGTGAGGACCAAGAGAGCTGGAGACAAAAGAGTTTTTGAGGTTTACAGAGGACTGAGTAGAAGCAAAGGGGAAAATTCAAAGCTTGTAGTGAAGGCTCAAAGCAAAGCAAGAGAGTTGGAGACAACAGAGCAGTTCTCGAAGGTTGGGGAATGGCTGATGCTGGACAGAAGATAGAGAGGACATTTTCTCAAAGGTGATGTGAAGGTCTGATGCTGAAGTGACATGGCAGAGAGAAGAGAAGGGGATGCTTCGAGTGCTGAGTAGTGAGTGACAATTTGATAAAAGGGAAGGAGTTGAGAAGATTGTCTGCATGTGATTGGGCAAGTTTGGATGTTCAGCTGGAATGTCTTGGTTGCCTAGGTGATAAATTAGGAATGGTCACTCCATAGGAAAGAGTTTTTTTGTCTTATTTGACATATAGCTGTATGACTGGTTGAAGAGGATGATTCATGAATGGATAAATGTACCCTGAATTATGGATGTTATCAAGGGAAGGGTTGCATTTAGGAGCTCTTGGTCCAGTCTCTATGATTGCACAATTCAATGATTGATACAGTCGGGTTTGACCACCATTAGTTGCTTGTGGCTATTTCACAAGTCTCACCAGATCCGTCTTAGGAATCTGTCCGAGCCAAGAGCCAAACCTACAGACCTGAACATAAAAGAGAACTGAAAGTAATACTTTATAGGAGTAGAGCTACAAGGCCAAACACAGCCAAACACAATTGAACGCTATGAATCAACTTTAGGTTACAAGATCCAACATACAAACTCTGGGAGAAACCTATCCTGGGAACAATTAAAACAACCTGACCTATTGGAACAAGCCTGCAAGCCATACCAAAAAAGGAAGAGAATATTAAACTTTGGGAAGACTCAAGTCATCAACACCAATCGCAACTAAACACAAGCAGCCAGGTGCCCGGTGCACTCTTGAGGACAAAACCCTGTGACATAAGTGGCGACCATGCCGGGGAATCTCAAGGCTTGTGCTTAGACGTTAGGACCAGTTGGAGCTGGGGAAGGGAACAAGGACAAATTGGAGTAATCTAAGTGGACAGTAGTTAGTTGTGCTAAGGTAGAGATGGGGCCAAAGGTTTCATCTGCAGCTATGACAAGGGAACAAGAGATCTCACTGATTGTCATGGCAACCATAAGAGCCATGAAGGATCAGGATGAGGAAAGAGACAGGGTGAAAGCGTAGTCTTCACAAGTCACGAGGTGTCTGCACGCTGTGGTAGATCAGCAAGGGGAGTTTGATAGTAAAGATGTGACCAAGTACCTGAAGGTCTACTGGAGAGAGGAAAAACTTCATGATCTGGATGAAAACGTTGCCATTGCTAGGTTTCCTACGTTGGCAGAGCTTGAAATCAAGAGGGTGGTTGAGGGCTTGGTGAGAGGGGCAGAGACATGGGAGGAGTTCTTCGAGATGATGAAGGAGGAATTCTTGCTGCAGCAGATCAGATCATCCATGCCATGTTCTTGGATTGGGTGAACAATAGGAGTAAAAAATTGGGGCCTCAAGATCTCCTAAGGGAGTTTAATAAGAGGCTGGAACATCTGTCAGCCTGTGAAGCTGAGGCCATTAAGTTGCAGAGGTCTAACTATTTTCTGCAAGTTGTAGATAGTTGTTTGCGGGATGAGTTGGAATACGCACTCAATCTGCTCCCACCTGATTGGTTGGGAGCAGTAGAGTGGGGAGAGATTGAAGAGGTGGTTGTGTGGGTGAGCCGCAGGTGGAGGCAGAGAGAGCTGGACAAAGAAGCAATAGCCAAAGCGCCTATTTGGAGTAGCATGGTTGGGTCCAAGAGAGATGAGGTAGAACAACAAGTGAGCAAGGTGGCTAAAGAAGGAGCCATTGAAAATATATCACGACTAATGAAGGGATTGAAAATTCTGACCACCAAGGTCGACCAGCTGCAAAGTGGGAGTAGCACTGCAAGAACAGTTGGAGAGAAGAGATAGCTTATGGGTGCATGTGGTGTGACAATAAGAGTCCTGCCAAGAGAGATTGCCAGGAGCTGTCAGAAGTGTTGCATAAGCAGCTGGTGAAATTCATGGGAGAGCCCGGAATGAAGAAGGTTGCCTTCTTTGAAAATGGGAAGCCAATACTGCTGAAGTGGAACAAAGGAGGCATGAAGGCACTGCTGGAGAGACACTTGGGCAAACGTGAAGTAGGTATGGCAGCCGCTGCTTTTGAGCCCAGTGTGTATAGTGCAATGAGTGAAGTAAAACAATGTGCAGACCTAGGAGAAGTTGAGAAGAAGAGACTTGTAGAGCAGGTCCGGATGAAGTCAGGGTGGGATGTGCTGGTGGCAATAACTGCCATCACTGCGGAAGTTGGTGCTACTTGGGATGCTATGGTGGAAGAGAAGCAAAATCCTGATCAACAGACAGAGAGTGAAGTGCAGGAAAGGGAAAAGCAACAGCGGGTGGAACCAAAGAGGAGGCAGGTCAGAAGGATAGAGGTGCAGTTCAGCAATGCACAAAAGAGCAGGGATCAAAATTTGGGCGTTCAAGAAGAGTCCCAAATGGACGTAGATGGGGCAGCAAACCAAAAGCTGGGAGAGAGATCTCCTAAGAAGGGGCCAGTTTGACTGTTGAGCTGGGACATAGAAATGGAACTTGATCCTCAAGAGATCGCCAAAAAGTTTTGGAAACAAGAGGTGAGGGGTTTCACAAATGAAGAGTTCTTTGGTAGCTTGAGGAAGGATGTGCAGGACCTTATCCTTGTCAAGGCAAAGAAGAAGCGGTTCTATAAGGAGGGACCGCACATGTCTTTGCTATACGAGGACGAGAGTGAGACCAAGGGAGAAGTAGGAACATTTGGTCTAGAGTTGGAGCAAGAAAAGCCAAAAGATGAGGCCAAAGAGGCGTGAGTCTATGATGCTGCTCTTGAGGATGAGAAAGCTTTTGTACCCTTGTCGGAAGAGGTAGAAGACTCCTTTTGGGCTAGGAGTTGCAGCAAGATTGAGATGCAGGGAGGAAAAAAACCGGTGAGAGCAATGATTGATTTAGGATCTGAGGTCAGCCTCATGTCAAAGGCGGTCTACGATGAAGGGCACTGGAAGGTGGGCCGTGACATTGACTAGAAGGAAAACTCAACAAATAGAACCAGAAATGCATTGTGGGGAGGTTGTCCGGATGTCAGAATCAAGATAGGGAATGTGGTAGAGCCTATTAATGTGTTCATGCATCATACCCTGCTCTACCCGGTGATCCTAGGACAGCCCACTCAATTTAGAATGGAGAGCAAGGTCCTGAATGATAGGACTCACGTGGCGAAGGTTAGAAGTCAGAACGGGACCAGAATAATGCAATTCCCTACTGTGTTGCCAGGCAGCGATAGGAACAAGAGAGAGTTAGGAGATCCAGAGAAGCCTACTGGAAGATGGGGTTTCTACTAGGCATCTTGTCAGAGAAGGTGGGAGGACAAGGCGCCTTATGCTACATTGTACCATGAGAGATCAGCAAGGAAGACTATTTTGATAGGACCTATGTGGGAATCTAGAGTTGTAGAATTGTTTACTTTGCACAAGTAGGGAGCACCTCGGGAATTTTGCAGAAAATAATGAAAGGAAAGAAAGAGTTCTGAAAACAGCAAAGGAAATGGATGATAACAAGACTATCATTAGAGTGTCGGAGGATTGGGGAGAAGGCAAGGCAGTCCAAAAGGTGATTGGGGCAATGGAGAAAGGAGAACCCGTGATTGAAATAGGAAGGGAGCTTCATGAAACACTTTTAGAGGTCATTCATGAAGTGAGATGTAACACTAAGTACAAAATAGTGGACAAGAAGGTTCGTCCCATTGCTGTCCCATTGCCATTGGATGTTTCTGAATTGTTGCATAAGATTAGAGAGGAACCAAGATTGAGACAAAAAAAGGATATTGGTCATTCGTTTATGATAGAGACCTTAGACGAGCTTACAGTCAGAGGGGATGGTTTGCTCATAGAGTTTGAGCGCCATGCACTTAAGGAAATGATTGGTAAGTGTGGGAAAGCTTTTGCTTTCAAGATTGAGGAGATTAGGTGTGTGAACCTACAAGAAGTCACATCGATCATAATTTTCACGGTTCCATATGTACCTTGGGATTTGAGACCAATACTTTTGCCCCAACTGACGGAACTATTGAAGGATAAAGTTCAGGCAAATATTTTAGAGCCATCAGAAGCGCTATACTCAAATTGCTGGTTCAAAGTCCGGGAGAAGAATGGTAAGTTGTGGTTCATACAAGATATGCAACCACCAAATAAGGTAACAATCCGGAATTCTAATGTAGAACCGGTTGTGGATGAATTCACTGAGGAGTTTGCAGGGAGAGCAATTTACTCTATAGGAGATTTGTATTCAGGTTATAATCAGTTTCAGCTTGCTGAAGGGAGCTGAGACATAACCACAATGCAAACACTGTTAGGGTTGATGCATTTGTGCACTCTTCCGATGGGGGCTACTAACTCTATGGCGCATATGCAAAGCACTATGAATCAAATTCTGCAGTCTTTTATCCCTGAGAAGACCTGTCCAATCTTGGATGATATACTTGTCAAGGGCTACATAGACACAAAGAGAGAGAAGGATGAAACTTTGATGGATAGAGGTATTAGGAGGTTTGTCATGGATCATATTCAGGATGTGGAAGTGATTCTGAGAAGGTTGATGGAAGTGGGAGTGACTCTCTCTGGAGAGAAGTCCGCATTTGGACTTGGAGAAATCCTTGTGATGGGACACTTGTGTGGCTTGTATGGGAGGAAGCCAAATCCGGAGAAGGCGGACATTCTCGTGAAGATCAAGGACTGTCCCTTGGTTCAGGAGGTAAGAAGGTTCTTAGGGGCATGTGTTTTCTACCATATCTAAATTCTGCACTTTGGTCATGTTGCAGAGCCGCTCTACTAGCTTTTGAGGAAAAGGATCAGGTTTGTTTGGAGACCAAAACATTTGGTTGCTATGGCAAAACTGAAGAAAGCGCTGCAGAACCCGCCCATGCTCCACCTGCTTGACTACCACTGTGGACAACTGATTATAGTTACGGTTGACTCAAGTCCCTATGCTGCTGGTTGGGCTTTGGGCCAAGATGACGAGAACAGCAGTAGATTTGCAAAAAGGTTTGGAGCAAGGATCTTCACAAAACTGCAGCGGAGGTACCCTCAGATCAAATGGGAATTGTGGGGTGCCAAGATAGCATATAGATAGGATAGAAATTGCCTAATAGGGACCTATGTCATCCTAAAGATGAATTGCTTGCCGCTGCTTGGAATGGTTGCCAACTATGACACTCCAGACATTGCCATGTTGCATTGGATAGCGTTCATTTGGATGTTTAATCTAGAGCTAAGGTACATAGCTAAGAAGGACAATCTAGTAGCTGACATGATGTCTAGAGCATGTTATGAAGGAGCTGAAAAATGACTACATGGTAGATATGCATGAGCTGGACTTGAAGTTACTCTTTAGAGTAGAACTGTACAAGGATGATCTTTTGGTTGTTGGAAAGTATCTTAGTTCTCTAGAGAAAAACTCAGAATGGACCAGGGAAAAGTTTGAGAAGATTAAAAGGAAGTCCGGCAAATTTTTGTTGAAGGATGGGTATATTTGGTGAAGGCCCAAGGGCAGCTCTAGAGTTCCACTAAGAGTTTTGGGAGACAAGGAGACAAAGCAAAGAGTGCTACGGGAGTCGCATGATGCGGATCCTATCGGACATTGTGGGGTTCAGGGTACAAACAAGCGCATCCGGGGTTTGTACTGGTGGCCAGGTATTTATACAAAGGTATGGCGGTATGTGGAAACCTGTGAAATCTGTCAGATCTACTCCAAGGTAAGGCACAAAGATGGTTTGAAGCCTACTTATCCGCTGAATCTTCATTTTTAGTGGGTTTTGGACTTGGTTCATATGCCTTTAGGAGTCTGAGGAGCTAAATATCTAGTATTGGCTAGGGAAGATCTGTCTAATTATGTGGAAGGAAGGGTGTTGTCATCTACACATGCCCAACAAGTGTGTCAGTTTGTCTTAGAGGACATCATTGCCAAGCATGGATGTGTCTACCGGATGAGGGCAGATCAAGGAGAGTTGGATGCAAGGGAAGCAGCTGATTTCTTTGCTAAGTTCAACATCAAACTGAACTTGACTACTGCCTACAATCCGGAAGCCAACGGTAAGAGTGAACAAGGTCATCCGCCGATAGTGAATGCTTTGGTGAAGGCTTGCCAAGGTGAGACATACAGATGGCCTGATTTGCTGCCCTTAGCGCTTATGGCTGATATGTTGACTTGCAGCTTGGTGACTGGAATGCCGCCTGCTGAATTTGTATCAGGGCACTTACCTATTATGCTTGTGGAGGAGGACATTGTTAGTTGGAGAACTATTCAATGGGAGGATGTCTACAGAGGAATTGAGCACTTTAACCTGACACCACAAAAAATACAAGTGGCACGTGAGAAGGTGAAGGAAGCGTGGCTGAGGAACAAAGTATACTTTGACAAGACTCACCGGCTGCAACCAGTGCCTATCAATGAAGGTGATTGAGTGCTGATTTCTGATAACAACCTAGACATATAGCATTCGACCCTCAAGAAGTTTGCCCGCCGTTGGCATGGTCCATTTGTTACCAAAGTTCACAAGAATGCCACCTACAATGTGCAATAGTTAGATAGCACTACACATTGTCTGCCTTACGCAGGGAAAAGGGTTAAACTTTTTCAAGAGGTGATTGGGAACCGAGGAGGAAAGAGATCGCTACTTCAGCTCTAGAGGTGATTCAGAAGATGCCACTTAAGAAAACTGATATTGATCACTCCGGACTTGCTGGTGCAGACCGGTGGCTGCACAGGATTGGTGGGGGTAGATGTTGTAAGGAAAGTAATCTATGTGAACCATTGGTGCATTTGGTGGGAGAGTTTTGTTGACTTTACGGTACAATGACTTTGGTATTTTGTTATATTATTATATCTTGGGAATATCTTTCATGCCATTGTAAAGTCTGAAGTTATTGTGTGTTGCCATAAGCCTTAGGAAGTTTCAAGGGTTGAGTAAACTCAAAAGTCCTTTTATGTTTCAAGAGCTCATGGGGTTTGAAAAATGATGCATGAGCTTGGGAGTTTCTTTATGATTCACCAACTCAAGGCTTAAATTTATGTTACATGAGCTCAGAATTTTTGTTTATGTTATTGGATTTTGGAGGTATTTCAGTTTAGTGCCATTTGAGCAAATAAGTCCTATGAGAGTGTTTCATTTTGTGATTTTGAGCAAAAGAGTTGGTTTAGGATTTTTCATGTTGAGTAGTGACAAAGTGGCCTAAGAAGGCTTTTTGAGCGTACAGAGGCTGAAGAAAAATGTCTTGAAAGGGTTTGGTGGTTATAGGGACAGGAGAGAAGGAGTTTTGGGAATTTTGCCCAGGACAGAGAAAGAAGGAAGAAAAAGGAGTTTTGGGAGATTTTTGGCCGGGACAGAGAAGGCAGGAAGGGAAGAGAGTAATTTCAAGTTTCGGGAAGCCTTGGTTGGGGACAGTGGAGAGGAAAAGGAGTGGAATTTGGCAGGAAGGGCTGAACTAGGGCAAGAGCAGGAGGTTGGCTTCTTGAGCAGTAGCCAATGATATGGGGAAATTCAAGTTAGGGTTGCTCTGGCTGGAGAGGAATGACTTTTGAATGTAAAGGTTTTGCTGAAATTTTTATTTTTTTTTCTTTGCTGGGAAGAGGTGGACAGGGAATGAATTTGAATGTAGAGGATTGCTGTTGAGAATGTGGCAGTGGGGAATTCTCATGAAGGAGGGCAGTAGGCATTGAGATGACAAAAAAGAAGAAGGACAAGAAGAGTTAAGTAAGGATTTGGCAGGAAGTTTGGGAGGCAGCAGTGGAGAAGCAAAGAAGAGGGGATTTGCTTTGGACAAGGACTGGCCAGGGAGGGAGGATTTGAGAAGGATTTTTTTTTGTGACTTGTGAATCAGCCAGTAGCAACACAAAGGAGGGCAGGAATTATTGAAGAGAGAGTACAAGTGTTCAGCCATGAGCAAACTGGAAGGGAAAAACTTCATTTCGCTGGCTGGGGTGTGACTGGAGATTGGAAGGAAGAGAAGGAAATTAGGAGATTTTGTGCTGGATAGAGAACTGGATAGAGAAGGAAGAGAGTGGGAAGGAATTTCGAGAGATATTGTGTTGGACAAAGCCCTAGGCAGAACTGGAGACTGGAAGGAAGAGAAGGAAAATCAGGAGATTTTATGCTGGATAAAGAACTGGACCGAGAGAGAAGAGAGTTGGAAGGAATTTCGAGAGATATTGTGCTGGATAGAGCCTTGGGCAGAACTAGAGACTAGAAGGAAAGAGAAGGAAAATTGGGAGATTTTGTGCTGGATAGAGAACTGGACAGAGAAGGAAGAGAGTGGGAAGGAATTTTGAGAGATATTGTGCGGGACAAAGCCCTAGGCAGAACTGGAGACTGGAAGGAAGAGAAGGAAAATTGGGAGATTTGTGCTGGATAAAGAACTCAATAGAGAAGGAAGAGAGTGGCAAGAAATTTTGAGAGATAGTGTTGGATAGATCCTTTGGCAGAACTAAAGACTGGAAGGAAGAGAAGGAAAATTGGGAGATTTTGTGCTGGATAGAGAATTGGACAGAGAAGGAAGAGAGTGGGAAGGAATTTTGAGAGATATTGTGCTAGACATAGCCTTGGGTAGAACTGGAGAGGGGAGGAAGGGAAGGAAATTTGAAGGGGAAAGGCTAGAGACTAGAGAGGTTTAGCAGAGGGATCTTTTGAGAGAGAAGGTGGAGAAGGAGGAAGAGAAGTGAGAAATGAAGGAATATTTGAGAGATTTTTTTGCACTAGATAGAGAAGAGGGAAGGGAAAGGAATTTTTGAGAGATTTTGCACTAGAAAGAACTAAGGATGTAATATCAAAATTTGATGCGTTGCTGCTATGAGAGAGTTAGAGAGAGTACATCAATTTTGAAAGTTGATGAGTTGCTGATGTGAGAGAGCTTGATAGGGGAGCAAATTTGAAAATTGAGGGTTTGCTACTATGATTGAGCTGGACAGAGGACAGAGGGCAATAGGCATTGAGATGACAAAAAAAAGAAGGACAGGAAGAGTTAAGTAGGGGTTTGGCAGGAAGTTTGGGAAGCAGCAGTGGGGAATCGAAGGAGAGGGGATTCCCTTTGGACAAGGACTGGCCAGGGAGGGAGGATTTGAGAAGGAATTTTTTTTGTGACTGTTGTGAATCAGGAAGAGAGAAGAATGGTTCAGCTAGCAGCAACACAAAGGAGGGCAGGAATTATTGAAGAGAGAGAACATGTGTTCAGCCATGAGCAAATTGGAAGGGAAAAATTTTGTTTTGCTGGCTGGGGTGTGAATGGAGATTGGAAGGAAGAGAAGGAAAATCAGGAGATTTTTGTGCTAGATAGAGAACTGGACAGAGAAGGAAGAGAGTGGGAAGGAATTTTGAGAGATATTGTGCGGGACAAAGCTCTAGGCAGAACTGGAGACTGGAAGGAAGAGAAGGAAAATTGGGAGATTTTCTGCTGGATAAAGAACTGGAGAGAGAAAGAAGAGAGTGGGAAGGAATTTAGAGAGATATTGTGCTGGATAGAGCCTTGGGCAGAACTAGAGACTGGAAGGAAAGAGAAGGAAAATTGGGAGATTTTGTGCTGGATAGAGAACTGGACAGAGAAGGAAGAGAGTGGGAAGGAATTTCGAGAGATATTGTGCTGGACAGAGCCTTAGGCAGAACTGGAGACTGGAAGGAAGAGAAGGAAAATTGGGAGATTTTGTGCTGGATAAAGAACTCGATAGAGAAGGAAGAGAGTGGCAAGAAATTTTGAGAGATAGTGTTGGATAGATCCTTTGGCAGAACTAGAGACTGGAAGGAAGAGAAGGAAAATTGGGAGATTTTGTGCTGGATAGAGAATTGGACAGAGAAGGAAGAGAGTGGGAAGGAATTTTGAGAGATATTGTGCTAGACATAGCCTTGGGTAGAACTGGAGAGGGGAGGAAGGGAAGGAAATTTGAAGGGGAAAGGCTAGAGACTAGAGAGGTTTGGCAGAGGGATCTTTTGAGAGAGAAGGTGGAGAAGGAGGAAGAGAAGTGAGAAATGAAGGAATTTTTGAGAGATTTTTTTGCACTAGATAGAGAAGAGGGAAGGGAAAGGAATTTTTGAGAGATTTTGCACTAGAAAGAACTAAGGATGTAATATTGAAAGTTGATGAGTTGCTGCTATGAGAGAGTTAGAGAGAGTACAGCAATTTTGAAAGTTGATGAGTTGTTGTAGTGAGAGAGCTAGATAGGGGAGCAAATTTGAAAATTGAGGGTTTGCTGCTGTGATTGAGCTGGACAGAGGACAGCAAATTTTGAAAGTCGATGATTGCTGCTGTGATAGGAGGATAGAGAAAAAGGGGAAGATAATCAGTTAGGAAGGGCTTTGATTGACCAAAAGAGCCTAGAGAATGCTTCCAATGATATTTGGTCTGTGACAGGGACAGTGAAGGAGGAGACAATTGAGGGTTGCCCTCCATAGTGAAGATGTGTGAGAGAGAGTATTTTCAAAGTTTGCTACTGGCTGGTCTGGACAAGAACTAGGATAGGGAGTGAAGAAAGGAATGGAATTTTGCAGGTAATGGGCTGAATTGGACAGAAGGAAGGAGAGAAAATTTTGCAGCTTTGCCTTGAACTGGACAGGATGAAAAGTGAAGAGCTCAGGAGTATTTTTGAGGGATTTGGTCCTGGGTTGTGAAATAGGGGAGGATTATTTTTGAAGTTTGCGTGTGCCTTGGTTGGACTGTAACACCCATTTGTGCATGTGTGTGGTATTGTGATATTTAGTTTGGTATTACAAGTACTTAAGAGATATTATTTATATAGAGATAAAGGATGGTTCTATATTAGTCATGGTTAGCTAAAGTTAGTCATAGCTAAGATAGATGGGACCTTACTTTAGAGGAAGTAGAAAAGATGAGCACCACTATTTTGGATTTTAGTGTGTTGACTTGGTATTATTCCTAGGTGTTTGGGTTTGGGGAAAGAGTTGAGAACTCTTGGGCCCGCAAGCCTTTTTGTTTTGGATTCTTCTTTAGTCCAAGGATAGCCCATGTGAAGGAATCCTTGCTTTAGTGGTTGGGTCAAGATAAGGGGAATATGCCCATGTGAATGGATATTCCTTTCTACTTTTTGACTTTACTTGACTTTTAGTCTAGTAACTTGAGTTACTACGGTAATTAGTAACTTTGGTACGTAACTATTTCACAAGTATATAAACAAGGGGTGAGGAGGTACTCATCATCCTTTCATTTGCAATTATCTCTCTCTCATTGAGTTCTCTAGTGAGCAATGTCTTGAGTCTTGGAGTGTTAGCCTTGGAGGAGTATGATGGAGTTTGGGGTTCCTTGCCTTCTTAGTCCATGGTGCGCTACCATAATAGCCATCAGAGGTTCATCTTGAGTGAGAGACAGGCCGGCTCACATTTTTGGTTCCGTTGCCGGGACCTCTCTAGAAGGCAAGATAATGTTCCGCGTCCAATTCTACATTAGGCAGAAGGAGGCTATGAGAGCTCACTTGGAGAGAACATTAGGAGAGGAGAGGGCTGAACTTATGTTAGAGAACCAAGATCCATTTGTATACCCTGTAGTTCATTATGATGTCTTTGAGGTGATTTTGTACATCTTGTACACATGAGAGGAATTGGAGAGATTGTGTGAGGTGGATTGCAGATTTTGGGGATTAAGGTGATTTTGGGCAAAATCTCAAGTTTGAGATCTGGACTTGAGATTTCTACACATGATAGCTTGGGTTATCTTTCAGTTAGCACACTTGAAATTATTGAGAGAGCTTCTATGCGCACTGGGCTAGAATTTTTTTAAGTTGATAGGGTAAAGTGCTCCCGCAACTGCATGCTCTCTGGAAAATTGTACAGAGTCTGCCATTTCTTCAATTTTCAGTGAATTGTCCTGAAAATTTCCAAGAACATTCAGTGCATTGTATCCTACCTGCAGCCACAAAAATTAGAGAGAGATCGTTTTCGCGCAGGGCGTTATGAGTTTTTGAAGTGAGGGGGGTGGTTTTCAGACCAAATCTGAAATATGTGTGCTGAATAGAAAGGTGTCTAGGCCAAATGGCTCAATGAAAAGATTTGAAATTTTGCAAGGAGGGACGCCCTGGAGTTGTGATCAAGTGTGGAAAATTTCAGAGGACTGTGACATATTGGTTGGGAGATTTGAGTGACATTGTGAGGAAGGGTCAATTCTGCAGAGTGGAGATCTCATGTATGAGAAGTTTGAGATCAACAAAAAGCATGTTTGAGTGTTTAGATTCATCTTGGGGAACATGGAGGGTCATCAAGAGTGGAAATTGAGATTATGCAAGGTTCCCCAAGGGTTTGAGGTGATTTTAGGGGTGGATTTGAGGAAAAGAGAATTTACAATAGAATTTGAAGAGAGTGTTGAGAGGATCCAAAAACCTACACCACTTGGAGGAAAGAGTGAGTCTAAGTGCTTTCTATGTGGAGAGAAGGGACATAAGGCAAGTTCATGTCCATTGACCTTTGAGAGCAAGAGATTGAGGGAAAGGAGAGGCTTACTTGACTTGGGTTTGCATGTTGGACCTTCTTCACCAAGATTGGGAGGGAGAAGATCTAAGACCAAGGAGTTGTGTGAGGTTTGTGGAGTTGAAGGACTTCCAAAAGGACATGAGTGTAGTGGAGTAAAAGCACTTTTGGAAACTTTAGTGTATGATCTTGGAGAGAATCTTAGTACAGCTACAGAAATACTACCACCTTCATCAGCTAGTTCTCAAGATTAGTGATGGAGATAATCTTTCAACTTATGGATAAACTATCCATGAGAGTTAGATTAATATGCACTCTAGGATTTGATGTTGCTATAGAAATCTTGGAGCAACCTGAACCTTTTGTGTTCCCTAGAGTGGATTATTCTCAGATGGTGTTAGTCATGTATATACTCTATTAGTAATAGAGTGAGAGAAAAAAAATAAATTTGAGAGAAAAGAAAGATAGTGAGGGGTTAAGATGGGAAAACTTCCGGTTTTCTTTGGCAAGGATGGAGAAGATGTGGAGGCCTTTGTAAGAGACTTCAAGAGAGCTTGCATAGGAAACAATGAGAGGAGGAAGAATGAGTGGGCCTCATTATTACCAGATTTTTTTGAGGATGCAGCACTTACATGGTATGAGTCAGAATACCAAAAGAGAGAGAGGAGAGAGGGGGAAGAGGTGTCTTGGGAGACTTTGACTTCAGCACTCATTGAGAACTTTCTTCCTGATGAGAGTTATGAGAGATTGATGAGTGAGGTTACATTTCTCAAGCAAGGAGATGGAGAGAAAGTGAGGGTCTATGTGGAAAGAGTGGAAAAGTTGGAGTCCAAATTTTGCATAGTGTTGAGGAAGGGTGGGGATGATGTGGAGACTACAATGATTGGCATAGGGGCCATGCTCACCAAGAATTTTGTGGGAGGATTGAGACCACAAATTAGAAGCAAGGTGAGATATGAGAAACCTTCTTCCAAGGTTGAAGCTATCAAGATCGCAATTCGTATGGAGGAGAGTTTGGAAGGGGATGAGAGTGATTTGGTGGTGAAGGAGGTTGTGCATCCTCCTCAAGGCTACAAGTATGGTGGAACTTCTGATACTTTGGTGACAAGGGTTGCACCACAAGTAGTAGTTGCTCCAGTTCTTGCACCTTCACCAAAAGATCCACTCCAAACCATCACAGAACAACTTGCGGATCTCAAGATCAATGTGGTGCAACTATGGGAGAAGAGAGAGGTGGATCAGAATGTAGGGAGAGGGCCTAGGAGTTATGGAAACTATCCATATAGAGGAGGCCAACCAACCAACAATTTCAATGATAGAAATTGTTTTGGTTGTGGAGGAAGAGGCCATATCCAAAGGAATTGCCCAAATTCCACTTACCATGGAGGAAGGGGTTATGAGGGAGCCAATAGAGGGAAAGAGGGAGGTAGTGAAACCCAAGTGGCTCCTAATCCCAAAAAAGGTAAGGGGATAGCATCCATAGATGTGGTTGAGAGCAAGTATGAGAAGGGAGAGTGCTCAAACTCCAAAGGTCTTAATTTGGAGCTTTTGGCACAAGAGAAGAAGAGAGTTCGTTTTGCAGAGGATGTTCACTCTTCTCAAGGATTTACTTCAAGCAAGGATACTCCTATGTCTACTAGGAGCACTCGCACCTCAACACCATCAACAACAAAGACTCCAAGGAAGAAGTTGGGGATGGAGGACTTCTTGATCTCAAAGCAACAATGGAACTACAATGTGTTGGAGGATGTTGGTAGTCACAAGGCTAACATCACAGTGGGCCAATTAATTGCTTTGAACCCTACCTTGAGAAAGGAGCTTAGAGGTGGTTTTAGTTCTACAAGGAGCAAGAAGAAGAAGAAGGCAAAAGTTCCAGTATCAATGGGGGTGGTGGATGCCAAGCCAGCACCATGGGAAGCTTGTGAATATGCCTCCAAGATTGATGTGAGAGTGAATGGTCACAACATCAAGGATGCATTGGTTGATGGAGGATCAGCAGTGAATGCCATGTCAGAAAGGTTGATGAAGAAGTTGGGTATGATACCCTCAAGACCTTCAACATTTGTGGTGAGCATGGCAAACAAGCAACAAGTTCGACCAGTAGGGGTGATGGATAAGGTGGTAGTTTCAGTTATGGGAGTTCAAAATCTCATGACTTTCCAAGTCTTGAAGGATTCAAGCTATGACTTACTTCTTGGGAGGCCATGGTTGAGAGCAGCACGCACAACTGATCGATGGCACAAAGGGTACTTGAGGATTGGGCCATCAAACCATAGAGTCACTGTTCCTGTGACTAACACCACCAACACTTCACATTCAAATACACCATCTTTTGATTATTGGGAATCAGATTCTGAAGAAGGAGCTTCAGGTGTGGACACAAGCATGGAAGAGGAGACTTCCACGGAGGAGGATGAATCTGAATCTGATTCAAATGTGTATCCTTTGTGTGCTATGGATTTTGCACCTAAGCTAGAGGTTTTGAAGGACCCAGATAAATCACCATTGACACTTGAGGAGGTAGAGAGAAGGTTATCTACCCTCAAGTATGGCCCAAATGTTACCAAGGAGGAGAAGGTGAGATTTGAGGAGATTTTCCGCAAGTTCATCCATGTGTTTGCTTTTAGTTACAAGGATTTGAAGGAAGTCACCTTGGAGGAGCACAAGATAGAGGTGGAGTCACATGCAAGACCAATCCGCCAAAAGCAACGTCGCATTAGCCCACCAATATCTTTGGTTGTGAAGGAGGAGATTGATAAGCTCAAGGAGGCTGGATTTATCTTTGAGGTGGAGAATTCAGAATGGGTGTCTCCAATTGTCATTGTGAAGAAAAAGAATGGCAAGCTTCGGGTATGTGTGGATTACAAGAAGCTCAATGCTGTTACCAAGAAGGACTACTACCCATTGCCATTCATTGATGAGATCTTGGAGGAGGTTGCAGGTCATGAGAGGTACAGTTTTGGAGATGGTTATAGTGGATATAACCAAATCAAGATTGCACTAGAGCATCAACAACTCACCACATTCACCACACCTTGGGGAACTTACGCTTTCAAGGTCATGCCTTTTGGGCTTTGCAATGCTCCAGCCACATTCCAACGGTTCATGAACAAGGTATTTGAACCTTTCATTGGGAAATTTGTGAGAGATTTCATTGATGACTTTTGTGTCTATGGGAGCAAGGAGGAGCACTTTGAGCACCTAATCAAAGTCTTGCAACGCTTGGATGAGGCAAATGCATCACTCAACCCAGAGAAGTGCATTTTTGGATGTGAAGAAGGTCTACTTTTGGGGCATATCATCTCCAAGGATGGAATAGCAGTTGATCCTGAGAAGGTGAGGAAAATCTCAGACCTTCCATTCCCTTCAAGCTTGACAAAGTTACGCCAATTCTTGGGGATGGTTGGGTACTATAGGAGGTTCATCTTCTCATTTTCCAACAAGGCTTATGCATTGACCATCTACATGAAGAAGGGTGTAGATTACATGGTGATTTTGGAAGACAAGGAGGCTCTCAAAGCTTTTGAGGAGCTCAAGCAATCCCTTGTTGTAGCTCCAATTCTTGCTAAACCTGATTGGAGTAAACCTTTCATCCTCTACAATGATGCTTCTAATGTAGCTATAGGATGCACTCTTAGTCAATTAGACCAAGATGGGCATGATCATCCAATAGCTTATGCTAGTAGGCAGATGGTTTCAGCAAAGAAGAACTACTCTGTCACGGAGAGAGAAGGGTTGGTAGTGATCTTTGGTCTCAAGAAGTTTAGACACTACTTGATTGGAGGGAAAGCCACCATTGTCACGGATCACAAGGCTTTGAAGTACATCTTCAACAAGCCTAATGTTGAAGGGAGACTAGCAAGGTGGATGATACTCTTGTCTGAGTATGACTACACCATTGAAGATAGGCCAGGAAAGAAACATGCAAATGCTGATTTATTATCTAGAGCCTATGATCATGATGGAGATGAGCCAGTGGATGATTCCTTCCCGGATGAGGAGCTCATGACAATCTCAGTCACTCAAGAGGTTCCAATGGAGTACAAGGAGATTGTGGATTTTGTGACAAAAGGTAACTATCCAGAAGGGATGCATGCTAAGGAGAGGAAGGCCCTTGCAGCAAGATCTAGACCTTACACAATGGTGGAGGATATTCTTTTTCACCAAGGAGCAGATGGTCTACTTCGAAGAGCAGTGGGTAAGGAAGAGTCTATCCTACTCATAAAGGAGTTTCATGAAGGTTTAGTATGTGGAGGACACTTTGCAAGAAAGGTGACTGCTTTCAAGATTCTAGATGCAGGTTACCATTGGAGAGGGATTTTCAAGGATTGTCTTGATTATTGCAAAACTTGTCATGTTTGTCAAGCTTTTGCTAGAAAGTCTACATCCACTCCACCACTTAGATCAATTCCATTGCTAGGACCTTTTGAGAAGTGGGGAATTGATTTTGTAGGTCCTCTCAATAGAACCCCAAGGAACAATCGGTACATTGTGGTAGTTACTGATTACCTTACCAAGTGGGTTGAGGCTAGACCATTGAGGGACAAGAATGAAGATGAAGTGGATAGATTTCTTTATGAACGCATTATCACTAGGTTTGGATGCCCTTTGGAGTTGGTTTCTGATAGAGGAGGAGAGTTTACAGGAAGCATTACTACAGCCATGCTACGACATTTCTCTATCACACATAGAGTAACTACATCCTATAAGCCAAATTCCAATGGCTTGGCAGAGAGAACCAATCAGACCTTGTGCATGATGTTGGCCAAAGATGCAGAAATGGAGGGGGCTAAACATCATTGGGACAAGAAGATTCATGCAGTTTTGTGGGAGTATAGGACAACCATGAAAACTTCCATTGGATATTCTCCATTTCAATTGGTGTATGGTATTGAGTCTACCTTACCTATTCACTTTGATCTTCCTACATTCCAAAGCATTCATAGGAGATTGAAGAAAGCACAAGGAGGTGATGCAGAGAAGTCAAGGAAGGATCAACTCATGGAGTTGGAAGAGGCAAGAGCAGTTGCTATGGTTCGAGTGGAGCAAGCCCAAAGGAAACAAAAGGAGAGCTATGATAAGAGGCAAGACAAGAAGAAGGTGGAGCCTTTCAAAGAAGGTGATTGGGTAATGTTGTTTGATTCCATTCGATTCAAGAGAGTGCAAAAGAAGTTTTTGCCTAAGTACTTTGGACCTTTCATAGTGGAGAAGGTGTGGGGAAATTACACCTATGATCTCAAGGAGTTGGGAGGAAGATACTTTGATAGGATTAACCATGATAAGTTGAAGATGTACCATAGAATGTAGAGAGACCTTCACTTTGAGGACAAAGTGAAAACTTAGTCCGGGGGTAAATGTAACACCCATTTGTGCATGTGTGTGGTATTGTGATATTTAGCTTGGTATTACAAGTACTTAAGAGATATTATTTATATAGAGATAAAGGATGGTTCTATATTAGTCATGGTTAGCTAAAGTTAGTCATAGCTAAGATAGATGGGACCTTATTTTAGAGGAAGTAGAAAAGATGAGCACCACTCTTTTGGATTTTAGTGTGTTGACTTGGTATTATTCCTAGGTGTTTGGGTTTGGGGAAAGAGTTGAGAACTCTTGGGCCCGCAAGCCTTTTTGTTTTGGATTCTTCTTTAGTCCAAGGATAGCCCATGTGAAGGAATCCTTGCTTTAGTGGTTGGGTCAAGATAAGGGGAATATGCCCATGTGAATGGATATTCCTTTCTACTTTTTGACTTTACTTGACTTTTAGTCTAGTAACTTGAGTTACTACGGTAATTAGTAACTTTGGTACGTAACTATTTCACAAGTATATAAACAAGGGGTGAGGAGGTACTCATCATCCTTTCATTTGCAACTATCTCTCTCTCATTGAGTTCTCTAGTGAGCAATGTCTTGAGTCTTGGAGTGTTAGCCTTGGAGGAGTATGATGGAGTTTGGGGTTCCTTGCCTTCTTAGTCCATGGTGCGCTACCATAATAGCCATCAGAGGTTCATCCTGAGTGAGAGACAGGCCGGCTCACAGGACAGAAGTGCAAGAGTGGGGAAATTTCTAGGAGACTCTTACTGATGTAGTGACAAGATAGTGAATCGACTTAGGGGAGATTGAGATGAGTTTTGAGAGGATTGAGAGAAAAGAGTTCCCCCCCCCCCCCTTGAGGAGAGTGCTTCAAGAGAATGAGATGAACTTTGAGAGGATAGGGTTTTAGGAGACAGCCAAGAGAAAGTTTTGAGTTTGTTGTGAAGGTTGAGAGTGAACCAAGAGAGACAGAAAGGAGGAGTTTCAAAATTTTGTTGTGAAGGTTTGAGAGTGAACCAAGAGAGACAGACAGAGAGGAATTTTTGAGCTTTACAGTGAGGACCAGGAGAGCTAGAGACAAAAGAGTTTTTGAGGTTTAGAGAGGACTGAGCAAAAGCAAAGGGGAAAATTCAAAGCTTGTAGTGAAGGCTCAAAAGTGAAGCAAGAGAGCTAGAGACAACAATGCAGTTCTCAAAGGTTGGGGAATGGCTGATGTTGGACAGAAGATAGAGAGGACATTTTCTCAAAGGTGATGTGAAGGTCTGATGCTGAAGTGACATGGCAGAGAGAAGAGAAGGGGAGGCTTCAAATGCTGAGTGGTGAGTGACAGTTTGATAAAAAAGAAGGAGTTGAGAAGATTTCTGCATGTGATTGGGTGAGTTTGGATGCTCAGCTGGAATGTCTTGGTTGCCCAAGTGATAAATTAGGAATGGTCATAGGAAAGAGTTGGTTGTCTTGTTTGACTCATAGCTGTATGATTGGTTGAAGAGGATGATTCATGAACGGATAAATGTACTCTAAATTATGGATGTTGTCAAGGGAAGGGTTGCATTTAGGAGCTCTTGGTCCAGTCCATATGATTGCACATTTCAGTGATCAATACAGCTGGGTTTGACTACCATTAGTTGCTTGTGGCTATTTCACAAGTCTCACCA
The DNA here is from genome assembly GCA_948567375.1 of Lunularia cruciata. Taxonomy (NCBI): domain Eukaryota; kingdom Viridiplantae; phylum Streptophyta; class Marchantiopsida; order Lunulariales; family Lunulariaceae; genus Lunularia; species Lunularia cruciata. Next base: position 17,784,486 of record OX419761.1, on the reverse strand, counting down.
GAGCTGTCTTAGGAATCTGTCCAAGCCAAGAGCCAAACCCACAAACCCAAACATAAAAGAGAACTGAAAGCGATACTTTATAGGAGTAGAGCTAGTAGGCCAAACACAGCCAAACACAATTGAACGCTATGGATCAACTTTAGGCTACAAGATCCAACATATAAAATTTGGGAGAAACCTACCTTGGGAACAATTAGAACAACCTGACCTAGTGGAATGAGCCTGCTAGCCATACCAAAAAAGGAAGAGAATATCAAACTTTGGGAAGACTCAAGTCATTGACACCAATCGTAGCTAAACTTGAGCAGCCAGGTGCCCGGTGCACTCTTGAGGACAAAACGCCGTAACAGCGGCAACAAAAAGCATGTGACAATCCAATGTCAATGTACTAATAGTATAATAGTATGAATAGGTCATTAATTTGTGGATATGGGTTGGAAATGACTAAAAATGAAGATAAAATGTCATAATGTCATAGTCCACCTATTATTGCATATTTAACCTCTTGGGCAAGTACCACTCCCAAAAGAGAGTAGTGTCATTCACTATGGCATAATTTAAAGAAGAAAATTTAATAATCACTCTCATGAAAGATCTAATCTAAATAAGCTCTTGACACTAATGGTTCACTTCATGCTAAAGGCCTCTTCTTCCTAAAGAGTCTTTTTCTCAACAAGGGCACATTTCACCTTGAAGATCAACTTGTTGCTCCACTGGGCTATCTCCTTGGCCTTCCTAATCAATGGTACTTCCAATGCTTTAATGTTCCCCAAAACCTTCCTTGCCTTGTCATCCTATTTTGGAATGTCAAGGATATCTTCCTTGATATACTATAAATTTCTTGAGTAGGTACTCAAACACACATTGCTACAACTTTCATCACCACTACTCATCCAAGCACAAAATCAAGAACAAAAAGTATAGAAAATTTAGTGTTAAGGATCAGAAAGTACTTAAACTTAAACTTTGCACTTAAACTTTGATTATAAGGAAGAGAACTCATTCACAATAGGTTACAACACCTATTTGCAATTTCCTACTTCTTGAAGAAGATGATTTGTGGCTAAGGGATGCTAGTAATCTCCTAATTACATCTACATAATGCATTTCTAGTACTACCTTATATTATCCTAATGTCAAATTAAGAATTGCCTACACTTCCACTATTAATTCCACTTCCACTACCAATTCCACCACTCAACTTATCTTTACATGGGTTATAAGTTCTTCGGCCATAATTCTTTTCTTAAGTCTAAATTTGTTTTGGCCAAAGGTATGTTCTACATTGAATATCCATATAATATTAAGAACTACCTATACTTCAACCACTAATTCCACTTCTACTTCCACTTCCACTACCAATTCCACCACTCAACTTATCTTTACATGGGTTATAAGCTCTTTGGCCATAATTCTTTTCTTAAGTCTAAAATGTTTTAGGCCAAGGGTATGTTCTACATTGAATATCTATCTATCATTTTACCTTCTAGCTAGAGTTCCCTTCTTCCTAAAACTATTGTGAGGAACTACCTCACCTTTACAAACTTGCATCAATAAGTTGATCCTAACTTGGTATTCTATAATCATCTCTAGCAATGCTTTCATGGAATCCTTGAATTCTTTAAGGCATGTTCATGAAGGTTGTCAAAAAATTGATGCAAGTGCTTATCCTTGTAGACCTTCACCATGGACACATGCGCCTATGATCTTGATTCTCAAGACCTTTATTTCTCCAAGGAGGACTCTATTGCCTCTTGTATAATTCCCACCAACTGATCTTGTGCCATCTCTATCTTCACCAAGATTGTGTTTCTTTCTAAATTGAGGTACATCTGGATCTCCTAAAGCTCTACAAATACTTCTTTCCAAATGGTGGAGTGGTCTTATACTTGTTCTTCTTCATTCTCTTTGCTCTTTTTGGAAAGTTTCTTGATCTTTACTCCCACCACATGTTGCACCTCTTGATGTTTCATTTTTACTATGACAAGGGCCAACTTTTTCTTCTAAACCTCTCCCTTCAAAGCATCAATCTCTTCTTCCCAAGCCTTCACTTGCTCCTCAAATTGCACTTGATGTCTTTTTCTTCATAACAAAGCTTCACTTGTCTTGCCTTTTTCTTCTTCTTCCTTAATTTCTTCTCCAAGGCTGCTCCTTCTTCCTTGAGCAGGCCCACCTTTAGCACCAAATCATTGCAACACTTCTCTACTTCCATGAATTTGTCTCATGCTTTTGTCCCTTTTCCTGAAACACCTTACACCATGTGATAAAGGTGCCTAGTGAAAGTTATATATTTTGTAATTTTCCCATGGCATTCCCTATACAAAAGGAGTTGTTCCATCAACTTAAGCATCATGGCTACTTGTGACAACCCAATAAGTATCACTTTTGCAATAATTGATGAGTAGTCATTTTTTCCCATAGAGATACTGGTCAAGAATGGTCAAATATGAAGTAAAAGTAACAATTCAGTTCTTGGTTGTATCTTTAGCCTCTTGGGTAGAAACCACACCCATAAGAGAGTAATAAGTGCTCAATATCAACTCTTGTCACAATTAATATCACCCACAATCACAATTCATCAAACTCTTTCCAATTCAATCTAGATTGTGATGATTTAGCTGATTTGAAGAAGGCTACTTCACCATGAAGTGATTTCAACTCAAAATTGCATTCCACCCCTCCACTAAGGGTTCAATTTCATTAGTTGAAATGTCTTTGCATCAAGCCAATGCCTACAATGACAAATGAAAAATACTACCAGCACTACGGTTCTCATAGATCTGTCAAGGCATTGCTTCAAGTGCTATCCACTCAAGATCAAACACACAAAATGGAAATCAGAGCTATAGAATCCAACATCTTACACCCTCTAATTGCAATTGAACTTCTCTATACACTCACAAACACACACAAGGTTGATGTAATACTTTGGAGATAGGAGAACACTCCAAGAGATATACAAGAGAGAAAACACAAGCTTCACACTCAATACTCCAATGCCCCAAAGGAGCACCTTCTCTTTATTATATAGCAAAGAGGATCCCTTCAAAGGAAACTCTACCCTTGGATCAGATACATGGATTGGTGACATATCAACAAGCTCCACCCTTAGATTAGTTGCCTAGATGGGTGACATGTTGGTCTTTGTCCTATCTGGTTGGTCAAATAGGTTTGACCAAAAGGTATCTTTAGAAAATCTTCTTGTAGGAATCTCAAAATGACATGAGTGAGATACCATTGGAAAACTCTCAATGAGACAAACCTAAGGGGAGGGAAGCCAACCTTTCCTATATCAGAAGGAAGGGAGGGAGGGAGGGAGGGAGGGAGGGGGAACGTATATTGTTTGAGGCCTAATTCATCTGTTTAGGCCTTGAAAATTGGCTTTGAAGTTTTGAAGTTATTCTTGACTCCTACACTATTAGTGGAAGTAATCTTTTGGTGATACTTTTATTTGATCTACTTAGTCTATCATATATAACATCCACCCAAATGTTACCAAGCTAATTTTCACCTCTAGATAATATGTCTAGCTTTGGAATTATAATTGATACTCAAAATTAAGCTAAAATGACAAGCATTGAGTGTCATCACTTCACTTTACTCAACGTCATAAAATTAATATTAAATACACAAGACTAAAAATGACTGCTTTAAATAGGTAGAGCACTTAATAGTTATCAAAACTATCTAAACTACTTCAACTACTTCCTACCAATCTACACATCTAAATTGTCCTATATATATCTACATTGCTTCAAATCTGAAACTGTTACTTACTAATCCAATCCAAGTACTACCTCAACTTTAGCTTCTACATCCAAATCAACTACAAGCACATCTTACTTTTGGTTCATCTACTACTTCTGCATCTCCATCTACTTTTGTCATATCTTCAGTTTGGATTGAGACTGAAGCCATTGATATACTAACTTCTTCCTCCTTCTCTACTCTATTTTCTTCAACTAACTCAAGTAACTCACCCAAAGTCACCTACACTCCAACCTTAACTTCTTTGAATTGGTTTTTTGTATTTTCTTCAAGTATACTACAAAGGTTATCTAAGTCTAATGTAACAAAATCTAATTTGAGACAAACATTATCTCCTACTTCAGTCAGTTTCTAATCTACTTTATCTCTAAGATGAATTAACAAATGGTTCATATCAACATCCTTCACCATATGCTTCCAAGTCTCCTACACTAGCAACTTTAATTCATGCAAGTGGGACTCCTCCAATTGTACTTTGGCCCCAATCCTAAACATTACCTTCAATCTGATAGCAATCTCCTCTGCTAATCCAATTTCCTTCTATGAGATTGGCTCACCTTGAGTCATCTCCACTTCCAACTTCTCCAAAAGCACCGTCAACTCCTCCACATGCTTTGCTTCTATTATCTTCCTCTCTTTAGCCTGGTGCACAACTTGAGCTTTTGAGCAGTTGATCAAATCTTTCAACCTTACTTCTTCATGACCTTTGCTTGCTAGTTCTTGTTGCCGGGCCTGATCTTTCTATATTGCAACCAATCTCAACTCCTCTGCTACCTATTGATATATAGTTGCTCTGGTCTTAGAGTGCATCACTTTGAGTTGAGCATCATCAAATTCTTCCTTCAATTTCTTGAATGATGCCTTTTTCTCTTTAGCTCTCCCTTCTATTGTTCCAAGAAATCTCCACACTTCTCAAAACTCTCCAGCAAATCTTTCAAAATTTTTTGACAATTCACCAATCAATTCAAAGTACTTTGGCTTCTTCTTCTAACACAAAGTCTACTTCATTGGGTTGGATCCAAACACTCACTTTTTTTTCAATTTTGCTTCAATTCATCTTCAAGAATTTACTTCTTCTCTAAAAACTAACAAAAAGAAAATGTGGGTACCACATACCCCCTCCCTCAATTGTGCATATTCCCACAAACATTGGCTTCATCTCTTCTTTGCACTTTTGTGTCCATGGTCAAATATTGCTTGACTCTCTACCCATTTACTCAAGTGGCAAAAGGATTTCCCTCCAAGTTTGCCAGCTAAATAGAGCCATTTTCATAAATTTTTAACACTTGGTATGGCCATATCCACCTTAAGTGCAGCTTGCTTGGAAAAATATTTGGTGGTTGTTGTACAACAACACTAAGCTACACTCATGAACAAAAAAAATCATAATTTTTCTTCAAGGGTGATGCAATTCACCATGGCATTCCCTTTTGGTCGCACATACTTCATTGGAGGGTTCAGGTTGGGTGGTTGGGGACGATGGGTACCCATGTGACCAAAACTCTTGCAATTTTTGTAGAGGAAAACCTACTCAATTTGCTGCCTTGGCTCAAGACAATTTGAGGACCAATGGCTCATCAATCCACAATTATAACATGCTCGTGATGCAACATTTTAGGGTTTGTTCTGGTTGGCCATTGGCATTTGTCATTGAGGAGCATTGTTTTTGTACTCCCTTGGTCTAAATATTGGACCTTGGTACCACGTGCTTGCTTGAGGTGGGGTTTCTTGGTTTTGGTACACCACCTCTTCTTCCTCATTTTGGTCCCAAGATGAAACACCAAGAATGCAGTTTTGGTTGTCAAGCACTCTGTGTTGGCATGCCTAATTTGCCACACATAGTGCACTACACATTGGTCTTGCAAATGAAGTGGGTTTCCTTCCTGTCCTTTGCACCAATCATTTGAATCTTTAAATCCAAAAACTCTGTTATAAGAGTCTCCAGATTTGTGTCAATCTTGTTGACACTTTTGGCTGGAGTCCTTGACACTTTCTTTCCTTCTCATCTTTGATTCTTCCTCAGCTTGTCATCTTCTTTTGATTCCAAGGAAGAACTTGACGAGATGGAAGATTCTTCCAAAGAAAAGGAGGTACTACAAGAGGCTCTTTGTCTTGCCTTCTTGCCTTTCTTCTCCCAATTTCTTTGGTTACTAGCCAAATGAGAGTGGGCCACCTCATTTCAAGTGACATATTGAGTACTTTGTCCAAGGAAGTTACATTCCTCTCCTTAACAAATATCCAAATTTTTGGCAATAATCCACCAAGGAACCAAGTAATGGCTTGGGTATTGGAGTAACCCACCACCTTGAATTGCTTTGGCACTTGGTTGAGCAACACCATGAATTGCTCAAAGTAGTCTCTCAACTTTGCATTGATTCCTATAATCCAAATCATTGGGTGTGGCAAAGACACTTATATCATAATCAACTTCCCAAAATTGTTCCAAGAAGTTGCCCCAAAGTGCTACCCAATTGGTTGGTCTAAACCTCTCTTGAGTAATATAAGTATACCAACTCCAAGCTTAGGTATAGGTATACCAACTCATAGCTGATCTGTGGAGTCATGTTCTTTGTTGGCTAAGGAAATAACCTTGAAATTCTCAATGAATTCATCAAGGTCTTCATCGTGTTCAGTCTCCTTGTATTTTTGGTAAGCTTATCTTGCAATAAGGAAGGACAACATTTTGAAGGTTTAATGGAAAGGCTGTTGAGGTACCAAAATTGGTTGACCCAAAGTACTTGAAGATGATTGTGCTTTGGAGTCAAGCTTGTAACACCCATTTGTGCATGTGTGTGGTATTATGATATTTAGCTCAGTATTAGAAAGACTTGAGAAATATTATTTATATAAAGATAAAGGATGGTTCAACATTAGTCATGATTAGCTAAAGTTAGTCATATCTAAGATAGTGGAGACCTTACTTTAGAGGAAGTGGAAAAGATGAGTACCACTATTTTGGATTCTAGTGTGTTGACTTGGGATTATTCCTAGGTGTTTGGCTTTGAGGAAAGAGTTGAGAACTCTTGGGCTCGCAAGCCTTTTTGTTTTGGATTCTTCTATAGTGTAAGGATAGCCCATGTGAAGGAATCCTTGACTTAGTGGTTGGGTTAAGATAAGATCACATGCTTAGTGGAATATGCCCATGTGGATGGATATTCCTATATACTTTTTTGACTTTACTTGACTTTCAGCCTAGTAACTTGAGTTACTCCAATTATTAGTAACTTTGGTATGTAATTATTTCACAAATATATAAACTAGGAGTGAGGAGGTACTCATCATCCTTTCATTTGCAACTATCTGTCTCATTGAGTTCTCTAGTGAGCAATGTCTTGAGTCTTGGAGTGTTGGCCTTGGAGAAGTATGATGGAGTTGGGGTTCTTTGCCTTCTAAGTCCATGGTGCGCTACCATAATAGCCATCAGAGGTTCATCCTAAGTGGGAGACAAGCAAGCTCATGGGCCAAGGGTCCCAAGGTATCAAATTCAACATTGGATCTTTGTGAAGAGGTACCTCTACCAAAGGTACTTTGACTTCAACCTGAGTTTGAGGAAGTTGGTCAATATCATCAAATTGATCTTCAAGATCCTGATGAACTATTCAAGGGATTGTATGTTAGATGTATTGGCACTCTTCTTTGGTCAAGATTTGTGTTGTCTTCTCACAAATCAAGTTTTTCAAATACATGGCTCCCTTAGTAGTTTTGGGGGAAGTTGACGTAGTATATCTCAAAAAATATGTCTACCTCTTTGCATCTTTCTTTCTTTTGGGATAAGGGAGTGTAAAGAAATCTTTCCACTCAACTTCTTGTTTCTCTTATTTAAGTTCTTGCAAGGCTTCTTGCATATTGCGAAGTAGCTACAAATCCAACCTGTCCTTTGAATCTTTGGTAGTGAGTTGGCTCTTTTGGTGTTCTTCTTCATGTTGCAAATTTTGTCCGCAAGTCCTCTTCTCCCATTGTTCTCTCAATGTAGACATTCATATTTAATGGACAGTCAGCTTACAAAGATACTTTGTATTCTTCCACTCTTGAGGTTTGTATCCCTAGCAACGGTGTCAAAAATCATATGACAACCCAACAAGTACCACTTTTGCAATAATTGATGAGTAATCATTCATTCCCATATAGATATTGGTCAAGAATGGTCAAATAAGAAGTAAAAGTAAAAATTCAATTCTTCTTGGTTGTAACTTTAGCCTCTTGGGTAGAAACCACACCCAAAAGAGAGTTACAAGCGCTCAACAACAACTCTTGTCATAATTAACATCATCCAATTCAATCTTGATTGTGATGATGTAATCAACTTGAAGAAGGCTACTTCACCACAAAATGACTTCACCTTAGATTGCATTCCACCCCTCCACCAAAGGTACAACTTTCTCAGTCAAATGATTTTTACATCAATCCAATATCTACAATCACAAATGTAGAATACTACCAACATTATGGTTCTCACAGATCAGTCAATCCATCGCTTTGATTGCTATACACACAAGATCAAACACACAATGGAAATTAGAGCTATAAAATCCAACATCTTATACACTAACTACAATTTGAATGTCTCCATACTCTCACAAACACAAACAAGACTAATACTCATAATTAAGCTAAAATGACAAGCATTGAGTGTCACACTTTTCTTTGCTTAGCTTCAAAAACTTAGTACAAAATACACAAGATTGTGAATGATTGCTTTAAATAGGCAAAGAACTCAATATTTATCAAACTTGTCTAAACCGCTTCAACTACTTCCTACAAATCTACAAATCCAAATTGTCCTATCTACATTTGCATTGTTTAAAATCTAAAACTATTACTTACTAATCCAATCCAAGTACTACCTCAACTTCAGCTTCTACACCCAAATCAATTACAAGCACCTCTTGTACTTCTGGTTCATCTACTACTTCTACATCTTCATCTACTTCTATCATATCTTCAATTTGGATTGAGACTGAAACCATCAATATATCAACTTCTTTTTCCTTCTCTACTCTAATTTCTTCAACTAACTTAGGTTACTCACCAAAAGTCACTTGCACTCCAACCTCAACTACTTTGCATTGGTTTTCTATATTTTCTTGTAGTCTACTGCAAAGGTTATCTAAGTCTGATCTAACAAAATCTAATCTGATACAAACATTATCTCTTACTTCAATCATTTTCCAATCTACTCTATCTCTAAGATAAATTAACAATTGGTTCATATCAATGTCCTTCACCTTATGCTTCTAAGTCTCTTGCACAAACAACTTTAATTCATGCAAGTAGGACTCCTCCAACTGTACTTTGGCTCTAGTGCTGAACATCACCTTCAATCTAATCACAATCTCTTGCCCTAATCCCGTCACCTTTTGTGAGATTGGCTTGCCTTGAGTCATCTCCACTTCCAACTTCTCCAAAAGCATTGTCAACTCCTCTGCATGCTTTTTTTATTACTATTATCCTCTCTTTAGCTTGATGCATAGCTTAAGCTTCTGAATGCTTGATCAAATCCCACAACCTTTCTTCTTCATGACCTCCGCTTGCCAATTCTCATTGTCAAGCCTGGTCTTTCTTTACTCCAATTGATCTCAACTCCTCTACTACGGTCTTGGAGTGCATCACTTTGAGTTGAGTAGCATCAAGTTCTTCCTCCAATTCCTTGAGCATTGCCTTCTGTCTTTTAGCTCTCCCTTTTATTGTTCCAAGAAATCTCCATGCTTCTCAAAACTCTCTTACAAATCTTTCAAACTTTGTCAATAAATCACCACATCAACCCAAAGTGCTTTGGCTTCTTCCTCTCATACAAAGTCAACTTCCTTGGGCTAGATCCTAACAAACAATTCTTCTCTTCTTTCTTCTATTTTGCTTCAATTTGGCTTCAACAATTCACTTCTTCTCTTAAAACTAACAAAAACAGAAAATACGGGTACCACACCATTGCATGAACAACTAAGTTGCTAGATCTGGCCTCCCTTACTATTCTTAATTTTGCCAAAGGTTCACTCTCCTCCTTAATTTCAACAAAGATGGTGGGGTCTTCTTGCTCTTGTCCTCCTCTTGTTGCTATTGGAACTTTGGTTTCAAATGATCCATTGTCCTAAAGTTTTTTTTTCTTGAAGCTCTTCTTTGGGTGCAGTTCACCTTTGGCTGAAGTTCTTCCCCTTTTTTACAAGAGCCTATGTCTTTTATTACTTCCTTGAGCTTGAGTATTCCTTCTTCTTGAAGTTCTACTTCTCCTACTTGTGGGAATAAGGAAGGTCTTGTTATCCCTAGGCTCTCTGTACTTTCTTCTTGGGGATTGAAGGTCCATCTTTGTGGTCATTCCTTCCTAGAGTAGGTATTATCACTTCTATTGGAAGATCTTCCTTTGCTTTTGGAGGTATTATGAAGAAAGATTAGATTTTACTTCTCCACCTTGATCTTCTTTTGCCTCCTTGTCAAACAAGATGATAATTTGAGTGAAGGATTGTTTGTTGGTAGTGGGTATTACTTTAGGCTTTTATCTAACTTCCTCCTCTTCCTCCAAATCTTCCACCACTTGGGTCTTATTGGCATTCATCCTTGGCCAAGAGGGGGCTACTAGCCACTTTTTCTCCCTCACTAGAGCTTCTTCTACCACTCCATCTACCTCTTCTTCTCAAAGCCCACTTTACTTTAGGCTTTTGTGAACTTCTTCCACCATGACAAATTTCTTAGTGTTGGTAAATTTTGCATCCACCAATGCATAATTCCTCTACATCATATCTTTTTCTAAAGGCTCCTTAAAATGCCCTTCAAAGAAATAATGATCAAGGTACTTCACCTTCTTAGCGGGAGTTATAAGAACCATTCCTAAATAAAAATAAATGATGAAGAAAGATAACAAGGTGACTCTTCCCTCTTCATTCATGTCCCCCGCTAATTCTCACTCTTGCTACCAAAACATAGCTACCCAATTCATAAGCCTTCCTTTGTACAAAGTACGGGATGAAGATTGCCCGATTATTCTTGGTAAGTTGTTTGTTTGGTTTTGAACAAATTCATCATTGATTCAACTATGGCTCTTTGTGTAGGATCCTTGTACCTAGGAATAGAACAACCCTTGTTGGTCTTGTTATCCTTAAAAGTTTCCCTAAATTGTGCTTCCATATTCAAGTCTAAGCAAGTCCAAGTAGAATGTAATGTCATGGCAATTAGGGGAGAATTTTTTGGCCCTAACACTCTCTGCTAGTGTTCCTCTAGCCAAGAAAAGAGATTCCCTCTCAAGTCTTTGTCCTTGGATCCTTATTGTCCCTTATCTCATGCATCATTGCATAATCACTCAACTCTCAACTTCATAGCAAGAATTCTACCATCTTGTTATGAAGGAACTCTTGCAAACAATAGAGTACACTTGGTCAATTTTAGGGCCTTGATTATGAATTTTTCACTTCCTTTTGTACTTAGGCACTTGAGATGTTGCCGATACTTTTTTCTCTTTCATCAATTCTCTCTCAATTCCCCTTCTTGTAGTGATTCAATCCCTTCTTGAAATCCTAACAATTTCTTGCCAAAGGTGGGGAGAATTTTATCCTAACTACAACCCACACTTATCTAATTCTACTAAAGTGGAAATTGACTAGTCTTCCTTGAGTATTTCAGTTAATGGCTATACCATTACAAATGTTTGGAAGATGTGCTTGGTGCATGTGACAACCCGGCAAATATCACTTTTGTGGTAATTGGGTAAGTAAAGTTTGTTCCTATAGAGATACGAGTCAAAAATGTTTAAATATGAAGTCAAATAGTAACAATATAGTTCTTCTTGGTTGCATCTTTAATCTCTCAGGTAGAAACCACAACCAAAAGAGAGTAACAAGCATTGATTCACTGACTTGTCACGAATTCACACTCCTTAATCACAACTCCATCAATTCTTTCCAAACAATCTTGATTATGATGATTCAGGCTTTCCCAAAAATGGCACTTCACTACAAAACGACTTTGCTTCAAAATTGTGTTCCACCCCTCCACTAAAGGCACAACTTCCTCAATTGAAATTGCTTCACATCAACTTCACATTGCACTCACAAATGCAAAATACTTCCAACACTACAATTCCTCTCAGATTTGTCAAGGCATTGCTTCGATTGCACTTCACTCAAGATCAAACACACAAAATGAAGATCAAGGCTGCGGAATCTAGCATCCAACAAGCACACTGACTTGCACTTTGAAATTCTTCACACACTCACAAACACAAACACAAAGTTGATACCCGGAATCAAGCTCAAGCGACGAGCACTGCTTCATAGCACTTTGCTTTATCTATTCTCAAAATTAATGAGCACTGAATAGCATAATATTGCAAATGCTCTCCTTAAGTAGTGAAGCAAATGGCAGTTATCTTCCTAATGTACCTCTTCCTAATGACTATACAAACCTGCAGATCCAAAATGACAATGCACCTCTTCACATTTGCCTATTCAAATCTCAAATCGGTTACTAATCTGATCCCATGTCTACCTCTTCCTTGGATTTCAAACCCAAACCCAAAGTAACTTTACTTCCTACTACTCTGTCCTCGGGTTTCACAATTCCTGCATCTTCTACCAAATCTAACAGTTCTCTTTCCTGATCTGACATTTCACTAATGGGTAATCTATCTAACTCTTTATCTACTGACCCACTCTTCTCTAATGTCTCCAATGGTAACTCCGAAGACATCTGCACTCCTACTTCATCTACTTTGGGTTTTGCTCTGACATCTTTCCAAAGTTTATCTATCTCAAACTTCACTAGATCTAATCTAATTGTGATATTGTCTTCTACTTCTAATATCTTCCTATCTACCCAAGTTCTGAGACTAATTAATAGAGCATTCAAGTCTGTATCCTCCTCATCTCCTACACCAACAACTTCAACTCGTGCAGCCTTGTCTCTTCAATACAAACATTGGCTTCTGTACTCAGCATCGCATTCATCCTAATTACGATCTCCTTCAATGGCTCCAATCTCATCTTCCTTTCACACTCCTGATCTGCAAGCCAATCTTCCCTGTACATTGCCAACTTTGCCTCAAACTCGGCTTTCACAGTTTCCTTCTCCTTCTCCTTTTGTACAATCTTCTCCTCCTGATTACAAAGTAACTCTCGTAATCTATCTTCTTCCCTGTATCTCACTGTCAACTCCCGTTGCCACAATTGCTTCTTCTCTTCTACACTCTCCATCACTCTATTGAGCTCTTGTTCCTTCTTTGCTACCCTCACCATAGTATGGATAATTTCTAGTCTTGAATCAGCAAACTGTTGCTTCAAGATTTTGTACTCAGCTACTTGTCTCTCCCTTGCTATGTCATTCTTCTTCACAAGTTCCTCTTGATACCTTGCCTCTCTCTTCAAGTTCTCAATAACTTGACACTACACTACGGCATCCCCTCACAATACTTCCCTTTCCACCTCACCTCGGATTATACTCCTCTTCAACTCCGAGTTCTCTTCTTCCAGTCTTGCTAATACCTGCAACACAATCTTCACCTCCGGACACTTTGACTGCATTTCGTTCTTCTTGTGCTCTAGCTTCACTAACAACGGGCACACAATTTCTTGCAGGTACTCCACTCCATCACTTGCAACCACTTCAACCTATGGAGTGATCTCCTTCTTTACCTCTTCTTCTCTCAATACTAGCCTTCTTCTCTACAATCGTTGTATCAAAATAGATGCTTCACTTCCCGAACTAGCATTCTCCTTTTCTCTTGCCTTGCTTGGATCCACTTCACACTTCACCTTGCGTCTCAACCAAACTCCCCTCTGAATTGTAATCTTCTTCTCCTCCAGCTCGCGTACCTCATCCTCCAACTTTACATTATTCTCTTCCTCGAGCTCCACCCGAACTTCTTCTTCTGCTGCAGGTACCAATGTCATCTCCCCACCTTCTTCACTATTGCTACTCATATCCCCACTTTGTAGTGTGAGCTCAGGTTCCTCCCCGTGTTCCAAGTCTTCTTTTGATGATGCAATCACCACCATACCTTTCTTCGGGTTTCCTCTCCTGGTCTTCCGAGGTCTCGTCTTCTCTACATCTTTGCCTTCTCCTTGTCAACTCCGCTTCTTTGACTTCAGAGTACTTACTTCTACCTCCGCACTCTTCGCCATCTATGCGTAGTAATCATCAATGCTTTGGATTTGAAGAATATATTGTTGCTCCTCCGCATCAACTTCTCCTCTCAAGTCGGGATGAAAGTGAGACACCATTTTGCTACGCTTTGCCAAATTGAGCAAATTCAACATGAGGTAGAAATGTGCTACAAACGGCACGATGTAGTGTGGAGGTGACTTAACCTGCAAATTCCACACCATCTGTCTTGTTCTTCCATGGAAGCACCTCGCCTAGTTGATAGGTTCTCTTGCAAACAGCTTATGGAGGAACACCGCTTGGTGTTTCATCACATAAGTCATTCTCTCCGGCTTCAAAATTGCCATGAGAGCACTCACGATCCCTCTCTTCACTGGATCTTTCTAACTCTCAATCTTATACCCATTCTTTGTCCTCTTTGAAGAGAAGGCATCCCTCACTTCTTGGGTTTCTTTGGCTACCTCTCCCTTCCCCAAGAACGTGGCACCCTGCTTTGTGCCTGCCTCTCTTCCGAGCACCAATCTCCAATCCGACTCTGTCCAACGAGCCGGATTTCTTCTCTTCTCCTCTTCCTTGGGGCCATCGAGACACTTACTCTTGATTATCTTGGTCATGAAACCTGGAAAACTCACGTTCCAGTTCCACGCCAAGAATGTGATCTGAAGTCGGCTCAAAACTTCAATTCTCGCAATCACATCTAACCTCTGAATTGCATGATTTCTCATTGTGAATTTAGAGTTCTTCTTTCCTCCTCCCATCTTCCTCACTGTCTCTTGGGTTAACTCTCTCAAATTCTCCTCTACACACTAGCGCGTCTTCAACTCTACTTCCCTTCCCATGATCTCCTACAAGACAACTCCTCAATGGCGAAGGAAAATTGCTCGACATTGCTTTGTCGTTAGCTCAATTTTTAGAGTCACGCCTTCTTCATCTCTCTTCAATTTGAGTTTCTACCGAGAAATCACACCTCTTGCATGCGCCTGTCACTATCAAGTGTACTTCACGCGTATGACCGCCAGTTTTTGAACGGACACTTCTTGAATTTCTCGCCCCAAAGAAAAGTTGTTACAATGTCTTTGCCTTGGGTTGAGCTCCCTCCGATACAAAGACTTCTTACTTCGGTTTGTATGCTAACAAGGCAAGTCCAAGTACTTTGCCTTATGACCCAAAGCCATGTTACCTCAGGTTTCATCCTGAAGACTCTTTTCTTTGCCTTCTTTGGCCATACAAGCGCAATCCGACTTCTCTATACACTTCTTCTTCTCCATTTCGAAAGAAAACAAAAAATGTGGGTACCATAGTGCAAGTAGTTGCATCTTACACATGTAAACATTTTGGTACAAAAGATGGTCATTACTTGTAGTTCTTGATCTGTAGGCATCACGTTTAAGTCCTTAGGATCTTCTCAAATTGACTTACTTTCAAGCCAAGAGTATTTCAAGCCAACTTTTTTTAAGCCAAAGGTTGTTCAAGGCCAAGGATCTTCTTTCAAGGTGAAGATCTTTGAAGACAAAGGTCTCTTTTGCCAAGGGTTTGTACATCCTTGGGCCCTCTTTTTTGAAATCTCTTGATGTAGGCCCTCTTCCATGCTTCACAACTATTGACCTTCCCATGTCACATATCTCTTGGGTCATCTTTCTCCTAGAAAGTGAATTTTTCTTTGGAAAAAGAACAAATAACTATAATCCTTCCGTCTTTCTTGTTCATCAATTATTTCTTTGTGCCTCAACCCAACTAAGGAATTTGAAAGGAAAAGTTGTATGTTTGAAGAAGTGAGGGATCACATGATCACATGAGTCTTTGACCACTTGTGTCTACTTTGTCTTCTTCTTGGCCTTCACCTTTGGCCTAGAGGGGGTGTCTTTTTCTTCTTTTTGATGATTGGAATGTCTTTAGCTATCTCCATTTGCCTCTTCTTTTTGTAGCCCATAGTGTTATGGCTTCCTCCACTTGGATGAACTTCCCAATGTTGGCAAAATTTATAGCATGTATGCAAGCATGTAGCAAGCATGTATTTCCTCTCCAAATCCTCTAGCTTCTTGCAGATTATCAAAGTGTCTTCAAGAATACTGCTTGTGATACTTTCTCCTTTTCTGCAAGAGTCAAGAGGTCCATTAATATGTCAAAGTCAATGATGTAGGGAGATAACAAGGTCACTCCTCTCTCCTTGTTTATGTCTCCTCCTAGCTCTTGCACATGCTTCTAGAAAAACTCTACACAATTCACATGTCTCCCTTTGTACAACTATTTAAAGAAGATCACCTAGTGGTTGCTTAAGTAGGTAGTTTGTTTGGACTTGAATTGCTTCATTATTGATTTGGCAAAGGTTCTCCCATTGAGGTCCTTGTTTCTAAATATTGATCAACGGTTGTTGGTCTTTTCATTCTCAAAAGAAACCATGAATCTTACCTTGATGCTCACATTGGGGTATGTCCACTATGTGTTGAAGGAAATGGCATTTGGGGGCAAATTTTCAAGTCCCAACACTTTCCATCAATGATTCTTGGTCTAAGCAAAGAGATTTCCTTGTAAGTTATCTAGTCTTGGCTCCTGATTATCTCTAATTTCCTCAAGAATTATATTGCTCAACTCCCAATTCCATAACAAGAATTCAACATTCTTGCTATGGAGAAAATTTGCTCTATAGTGGATTGCCCACTTGGTCATCTTAAGCACCTTCAGAGTGATATCAAACATCCTTATATGGGCTTAGGTGCTTGGGGTGCTAAGGCTATGTCTTTTCCTTCATCTTTAGGTAGGAGATATACTTGCAAAGATGCACCCTCTCTCTATAGCTCTAAGTCTCACAATTCTTGCCAAAGGTGGAGAGAGATCTCATTGGGCTAAGGATTGCACTTGTCTAATTCCAAAAAGATGAAAAGTAGTTAGCATATTTTGATTTTTTAAGGTGTAAGCTCAACCTTTACAAAATTTTGGTAGGTGTGCCTTGGATGAATACTCACAACCTGCACATGTAATTATTTTGGTACAATCAAATGGTTATTAATCCTAGTTCTTGATTTGAAAATGCCACATTCAAGTTGCCAAGGTTCATTTACTGATTGAATTTCAGGCCAATGATGTCCTACACCAAATGGTTCCTAGACCAAATGTCTTCCAAGGCTGAAGGTTAATGATGCCAAAGGTCTTTCAGGCCTCAAACCTCCTTCACCAAAATTTTAACTAACCAAAGGTCTTCTTCATCAAAATATTTGGTATATGCACTCTGTCTCAACTATTGCAGACTTCTTCATGATGCACTCCCCCTTAGTCATCTTTCTTTTATTTGATGCAATTTTTTTCCATGCAAAAGGAAAATGGCATAAAACATTCTTCACTCCTTGGCAAACTATTATCTCATGGTTCTAAGTAAACTAAGTGAATTGAAGGAAAAAGGTGTACTTTGTAAAAAGGTGAGGCACCACAAGGATCAAGCATGCATAAGGTTGCATGATGTTCTTATTGAAAAGTTTAGAGAGACAAAATACACACACAACTTTGGTTTTGCACAAAGATTTGGTATAAAATGAGCATGGCTCTTCCATTTATTGACCATAATTTAACAAAATTATACTTTGAGTACTAACCATTATATAGATATGCTACCTAGAACTAACAATAGCACATCCATTGAAATCCAAACTCAAAAAATGATCAAAAACTACCTCAAATGTTACATCCAAATTTCACTCTAATTTCTACTACTTCCGAATCTGCTCTATTGATCAGCTGAACCTCTCTAACTGATAAGGTGTGTTTTCTTTGATCTTTTCTAACTTCTTTGAAATGTTTATTAAGTCATTTCTCAAGTTCCCTCAAATCTCTATCATGTTATCTGATATATCTACAATTACTTCCACCCACTTCTTCCCTCTTTTTTTCTAAGTTAACCAACTTACTCTTAATCCTCTTGAGCATCATGATGCCTCTCCTCTTTCCAAAGTACACCTTTTACTTTCAACTTACTTAGTTTAATTAGGAAGAATGAAGAAATAGCTAGTCAAGTGGGAGGCTTAATATTGATTGCCTTCAATATTATGCAATTCCACTATGCCTCCAATCAATGCACCCGAGTGAATTGCACCTTCAAGGGGAAGGATGATGTAGATGAAATGTGCCATAGAAGAATCAATAACTTAGATATAGATAAAGAGCATGGGGCATGTCTCTTCAATAAAGAAGTTTGTGAGACAAGGAAACTTTTGGTGAGGAAACCTTTTGCCCTAGGAGATCTTTGTCCTGAACATAGATCTTTGAATTAGGATGACCTTTAGCCAGACAAGCCATTTGGCTTGGAAACTCCTTGGCCAAAAAATCAATGACTACATATGGCACTAAAAAATAAAGAACTACAATCAATGTTTGTTTGATTGTACTAACCACTCATGTAAAAGACCAAGACCAAGGAGAGAAATAGGAGAATGGAAGCTCACATTGGGACACTTGAATGAAGGAAAACTACAAATGCCTAGCATGAGCTTTGGCTCTTGTATTTATAGAGATCCTACAAGGCTCTTGAGAAGCTTCTCAAGAAGCTTCTTTGAGCCGCTTTCTTGGAGTGCAAGCCAAGTTAATTAGGAAGCTTCTCAAGAAGCTTCTTTCTAGAAGCTGCTTACTTGGCGTGCAAGTTAAGCTAGTTGGAAGCTTCTAAAAACTTCCTTCTAGAAGCTACCTATTTGTAGTGCAAGCTAAGCTAGCCGAGAAGCTTCTTAGATACTTGTGGAATATTCTAGGCTAATTTGTCTTATTTTCTACTTTATTAGCCTTACTAACTTCATTGCTAAACTCCCTATTGATACATTCTCACATTGCTAGTTAGTGACGTCCTCATTGCCAATGAAGCTTCGAACTCCTAGATGGCCAATTGTACATTTTGGAGGTGAGAAAGAGGTTCATATGTGCATCATAAAGGGGATACCCTTTCCAAAGGACCTTGTACTTTGTATGTTGTTGACGGCCTCGTTGAATGTGGTGATACACAAGGATACAATCAACTTTGTACTCCTCATGATCATTGATAGGGATAGGAGGAGAGGGAGGTTGGAATCAAGAGGAAAAAGAAGAAGAGTTAGGAACAAAGTGTTTCAACTTGGAAATATGAAAGATAAGATGGATGTGCATATGACAAGGCAAGGCAAGGCAAGTCGATAAGTAACAAGAGAGACAATTTGGGTGATATCAAAGGGTCCTATCTAATTAGGTGCAAGTTTTTGAACTTGGGTATCAAGTGGAAGAGGGAGGTTATTGAGTATGACCTTATCACAAACTTGAAAGTTGAGATCATGGCGATGGTGATCCGCATATTGTTTCTGTTAATTTTGAGCAACAAGGAGATGAGATTTGGCTTGTTGGAGGGATTGGGAGATGGTGGTCAAGAAGATGGAGGAGGGACATGAGAGAGAGGAGGAGCAAGAAGGGAATTTGGAACAAGTGAGTCTTGGCCAAAATTGAGAAAGAAAGGAGAGAATCCGGTGCTTGCCTATTTAGAATTGTTGTATGCAAACTCCACAACTACAAGACATTCATCTCAATTAGTGTGGTGCATGTTGATGGAGGCACAAAGCATATCTCCCAAGGTGCAATTTGCACGTTCAGTTTGTCCATTAGTTTGAGGATGATAGGCCATGGACAAAGCAAGCTTGGTGTCAAGCATTTGGAAAAGTGCTTCCCAAAAATTTCCAATGAAGCAAGGATCACAATTGAAGATGAATACATGCGGCATCCCATGATGCTTGAATACATTGTCAAAGTAGATTTGTGCCAAGGTTGGAGCATCCATAATATCAACCGTTGGTGCCAAATGGATTTGCTTACTAAGCTTATCTATAAACACCATAATTGCTTTGTGATCTTGCTTTGTCTTGGGCAAGGAGGTGATGAGACCTAAGCTCATGTGTTCCCAATGAGTAGATGGAATAGGGAGTAGTTGAACAAGTCCACTCAGCTTCTGATTATTGGCCTTGTTGCATTGGCAACTCTCACACAATCAAAAAAACTCCCAAACATCTTGTGCCATGTTGGGCCACCACCATTGGTGTTGGAGTGTACCCAAGGTCTTGTCTACATCTATGTAACCAGCTTTTTGTAAATCATAGGCTTCTTGAAGGTGCACAAGTCGGAGATCACCTTTGGTTGAAACATAAATCCGGTCCTCATGGAATAGAAAGCCTTCCTTGAAGGAGAAGGTGTTGTACTCCTTGTTGCATGTTGTAAGATGACCATGTACCATTTGGAAGAAGGGGTCTTGTTGTAGAGCTGACCAAAACTTGTTTTGGACCTTGGAGTCAATTGACACCATTGTAATTACCCCATGATGAGAGGAAGAGACTTCAAATCAAGGCATTGTGATAGAGCATCAAGGATGACATGGAACCAACCTGGTTTTTACTCAAGTTTAATGTCAAAAAATTGGAGTTGCTCCTCCCATTGATGATGTCAATTCTTCATGTATTCCAAGTGTAAGGTCTACAACAATGGTTTGTGATCAGTTTGCATGATGACTTGTTTCCTTAAGAGAAAATGCTTCCATACCTTGGTGGCATATACCATTGCAAGTTTTTCCTTGAGTAGAGTAATTTTTTTCAGCCGTATTTAGTCATTGAGACACAAAGGCAATGGAGTGTAGTCCATCTCAGAATTCCTATTGTAACACGGCTCCAATTGCAAAGTAAGAAGCATCAAAGTCAACCACACAAGGTAGTTGAGGATCATATGGTTGAAGAATGGGTCTTGAAGACACCATATGTTTCAAATTTTGGAGTGCTTCTTTGTGCTTGGTGGTCCACTAAAACTCAAGTTCTTCCCCAAGAGGTCAATCAATGGGCAACCACATGAGCATAATAATGGATGAACCGTTGGTAAAAATTGGCCAATCCATTAAACACCCATACTTCTATAGCATCCTTTGGAGTAGGCCAATCAATAATGGCCTTGATTTTTGCCCCTTCTATCTTGATCCCCTCCAATGAGATCTTGTGACCCAAGAAGTTAACCTCCTTTTGCCAAAATGCACACTTTGACTCTTGCAATAAAATTTCCATTGTTGTAGTTGTCGTAGAACTTCTTGCACATGATTCACATGTTTTGCCTCTATCTTGCTATAAATTAAGATATTATCCAAGAACACCACCATGTACCAATCCAATAGTCTATCCAACACCAGATGCATCTGAACCATGAAGACTACTAGAGCATTAGTGAGCCTAAAAGGTAGAACTCTCCACTCAAAATGCCCATACCTTGTGCACAATGTAGTCTTTTGCACATCCTTCCTATCAATGGGGATTTGCCAATAGATGGGAAAAGAAGGCGGAGAAGAATGTTTCAAGAGAGAACTTGTGGTGTCAGGCTACAAGGAAAAATACTTTGGCTTTGCTAGGAAAAATCATTAAGGGAGAGATGCTTTGAGACCTTTGGTTTGTGATAGGAAATAGGGAGTTAGGTTTCAGGAGTTTTGCCCTGCAGAGAAGTGACTAGTGGAAGAGAAAAGAATTTCAAAAATTTGTTGGGCTTGGTCTGTGACAAGAAACAAGGAAAGGAGTTAGGTTTTGGGATTTTTGCCCTAGAGAGGAGTGACCAATGGAAGAGAGAAGAATTTCAAAAATTTGCTAGGCTTGGTCCGTGACAAGAAACAAAGAAGAAGGAGTTAGGTTTGGGGAGTTTTGCCCTGCATAGGAGTGACTAGTGGAAGAGAGAAGAATTTCAAAAATTTGTTGGGCTTGGTCTGTGACAAGAAATAGGGGGGAAGGAGTTAGGTTTGGGGAGTTTTGCCCTGGAGAGGAGTGCCAGTGGAGGAGAGAAGAATTTTGAAATTTGCTTGGGCTTGGCCTGTGACAAGAAACAAAGAAGAAGGAGTTAGGTTTGGGGAGTTTTGCCCTGCATAGGAGTGACTAGTGGAAGAGAGAAGAATTTCAAAAATTTGTTGGGCTTGGTTTGTGACAGGAAACAAGGCAAGGAGTTAGGTTTGGGGAGTTTTGCCCTAGAGAGGAGTGACTAGTGGAGGAGAGAAGAATTTAAAAATTTCCTTGGGCTTGGTCTGTGACAGGAAACAAGGGAGAAGGAGTTAGGTTTGGGGAGTTTTTCCCTACAGAGGAGTGACTAGTGGAAGAGAGAAGAATTTCAAAATTTTGTACGGCTTGGTCCATGATAGGAAACAGGGGGAAGGAGTTAGGTTTGGGGGGTTTTGCTCAGGAGAGGAGTGACCAATGGAAGAGAGAACAATTGCTAAAATTTTCTTGGCTTGGTCTATGACAAGAAGCAGAGGGGAGGAATTAGGCTTCGGGAGTTTGCTCTAGAGAGGAGAGCAATTTCAAAAGTTGATGATTTGTTGTTGTGAGAGAGTTGGACAGAGGAGAGAAATATCAAGAGGTTGATGATTTGCTGTTGTGAGAGAGCTGGACAGAGGAGCCAATTCAAAAGTTGAGGGTTGCTACTATGAGAGAGCTGGTCAAAGGAACAAATTCAAAAGTGTAATGGCTGCTGCTATGAGAGAGCTAGACAGAGGAACAAATTCAAAACTGTAAGGGCTGCTCCTGAGAGAGCTGGACAGAGGAACAAATTCAAAAGTGTAAGGGCTGCTGCTGTGGGAGAGTTGGACAGAAGAGAGCAATTTCAAAATTTGATGATTTGCTATTGTGAGAGAGTTGAACAAAGGAGAGAAATATCAAGAGGTTGATGATTTGATGTTGTGAGAGAGCTGGACAGAGGAGAGAAATTTTGAAAGTTGATGATTTGCTGCTTTGAGAGAGTTGGACAGAGGAGAGAAATATCAAGAGGTTGATGATTTGCTGTTGTGAGAGAGCTGGACAGAGGAGAGCAATTCTAAAAGTTGATGATTTGCTACTGTGAGAGAGTTGGACAAAGGAGAGAAATATCAAGAGGTTGATGATCTACTACTGTGAGAGAGTTGGACAGAGGAGCAAATTCAAAAATTGGGGGTTGTTGTTGTGAGAGAGCTGGTCAGAGGAACAAATTCAAAAGTGAGGATAGAGGAAAAGGAGAAGGAATTTCAAAGGAAGGGCTGAATTGTGGGAAGAGCAAGAAAGTGAGATTGGGAGGGTTTGCCTTGAACTGGATTGTGAAGGTGTGTGAGGAGGAAAAATTTTGTTTTGCTGACTGATGGTGACAGGAGGACAAAGGAAAAGGAGAAGGAATTTTGCAGGAAGGGCTGAACTGTGGCAAGAGCAGGAGAGTGAGATTGGGAGGGTTTGCCTTGAACTGGACTGTGATGGTGTGTGAGGAGGAAAATTTCATTTTGCTGACTGATGGTGACAAGAGGACAAGGAGTGAAGAAAGCAAGAGATTTTCAAGGGTTGCCCAAGACAGTGGAGGTGTGTGTAAGAGAGAGCATTTAAAAAAAAAAATTGGTGCCTGATCTGTGACAAGAATTGGGACAAGGAGAGCAAAATTTTTTTTGAAGGTTTGGTTTGTGACATGGAGAGTGAAAAGCTGACAATAGTTTCAAAGGATTTGTTTTGCCTTGGTCTGCGATAGTGGATAGGAGAAGGAGTGCTTCTCACAAAGGGATTGTAGGGTATTGACACTATAGGAATAGGGTGTTTTCTTGAGTGTAAGGGTTTGTGAGTACTTGAACAAAGAGAAAATTGTGAATGTAAGGATTGATTTGAGAGTTAAGGCAAAAGAAGTTTCTAGAAGGACAATGAATGTGTGCAGGAGCTGGAACTTGGTCCAAGAATGGGTTTGAAAGTTGCTTGAGAATGTGGTGACTAGACAAAAGGAGATACTTCATAGTAAGTAAGGCTGGTTGCTGAGTGAGACAGAAGAGAAGGAGGTTGTTTCATGAAAGTGTGAAGACTAGACTGGAAAAATTTCAAAGTGGGTCAGTTCATCTGAAGCTGGGAAGGAGAAAAGAGTCAAAATTAGCAGCCTTGACTGAATGGAGTGGATCTAAACTACAGAACAGGGGCATAGGAAAACAAAGAAGTTTGGAGAGTGAGTTGCATTGAATGCTGTCGGATAGAGTGTGTGCGAAGTGCCCCGGCTGAGTTGATGATCAATTGCAACCTTAGGGCAGGCATTGTCTTGACTAGAACTGTTTGACCTATCCAACCTTGTGAATTCTATAGTTGAAAATCCTAAGAATGATGAGTCTTGGAAGCGGATGTGTGTTATGAATTGTGACTATCATTGAGGAAAACTACATTCTAAGAGCTCTCATTCCGGTCCTTGTGAATGGCTTAATTAAATGATCTGGGTACCCGAGTTTATGTTTAGTTAGATCACTTGCTGTCATTTATTTTACTTTATTTTATTTTATTAAAGGGCCACCTGACCTAGGTCTATGAACTGCCAGATCCTAAACCATAGCCTAAACCTGATGTGAAAATAGAATATGAGACCAAGCAGAGGTAGAAACCATAACACCAGACTCGCACGACAAGACCAGTTTTGTGAAAGTCAGGGATAAACAAAAGTCAAGGATAAAACAAAACCTTTAGGGAGAGAAAACCTCAAGGAAAACTGAAACAACAAGTTCATATAGAGACAAATTCCCAACAATCCAAGAGTAGGGAAGGAATGTCTGTCCGTCTTTGGGAAAAATCCAAAAGAAAGACAGTAAGGACAAACTAAGCACAAGCAGCCATGTTCCTGGTGCACTCTCAAGACCAAATGTTCCACGTGACACTATCTTGGGACTGACTATTCTTAGGTGTCTTACTTAGAGGTGCCTACCTTGGTGTCATCGGGTTCAATAAAATTGAACCTTATGATGTTCAAGCCAAGGTAGTCTTAGAATGACATCATAGTGTAGAGGTGCTACTACAAACCTCATACACTTCAAATACTCCTTCCCAATCTTGAAGGTAACAGGATACGAGGTACAGAATGCAGAACCCTTTCTACCATCCACCATCATCAATCTAGTACCTATTATTGGCTTGAAAGGAATACCCAATTCCTTTGCTACTTGCATAAATAGGCAATTCTTTGAACTTCTAGAATCAACCAAAATCCTACAACCCTAATTAGATATTGTATCTTGCAAGTGAAGCAAACTTGTATAGGTCGAGCCTTTAATACCATTGGAACTAATCAAACTCTTAGTAGGTGGCTCAAAATCTCCTACTAAGATTCCTTGTTTCCCTGATCATTATGCTCCACAAACTCCATCTAGGCAACTTGTCAAGGTTGCACATTCTTAAGTGGACATTCACCAATGCAATGTCTAACTTGGTGATAATAAAAACAACCACCATTTTGTCACAATCTTTCTCTATCTGCTATACCAAGTGGTCTTCATTGGATAACATCAATCTCCATTGGTGTCGGTTCTTGCACCCATACATAGTGTATTGGTAGGCTTTGTGTTGGTCAAGGTCAAGACCAAGTTGTTGCAACCAAGGAATCATAGTGCTCAGCCAATTGCATGGCTTCTTCCACATTTTTTGGTTCATGCATGGTCTCCTCTAATTTGATTTGTGACTTCAATCTCCTTACAAATCAATCCATAACTTCACATTCTTGTATATCTAGAATTTGTATGATGACATTTTGAAATTACATGATGTAGCTCCTTATAGAGCCAATCTGCTTCAACTCCACCAATTTATCTCATGTGGCTCATGTGGCATTTATAGTTTGAAATTGACTGAGTATTGCATCCTTGAACTCTACCCATGTTAAGATTGGTGTAACAAATTGTCATTCAGCTCGCTCCACTTGAAATTGCCACCAAAGTTTTGCCACACCATCTAATTGACTAGAAGCCAAGAGAATCTATTCATCTTGAAGAATTTGTAGCTTCAAAGTAACATTCGCAATCAAACACAAAATTATCTACTATGCTTGGAAGATTCTTGCCTTCAAACATCTTGGGTTTTAGAAATTGGATTTAATCTTCTCCATCTCAAATTGGTGCTCTTTCTATGGGTTTGTGTCATTCTTGGGCTCCTTCATCCAACAATCGAGTAAGGTGCTCAATTTGTTGTTGCATAGCAATGATAACATCCAATATTGTCACCATGGCTACTACTCTATCCCACTACTCCCAATTTATCCAATTTATAAACACATAGATGTAGCACATCCACCGTTCTCCATAAGTTACAACCAAAAGTATCAAGGTGATCATATGTAGAAAATCTTGCCCAAAGTGTGAGGTGATGAGTTGTGTGAAATGATGCTTGGGTAGTACTTGGACACAAAAATCCTAATGGTTTGGTGAAAGTGAATTTGGTAGTCCATAAATTCCATCCATCCCATTCTTACTCTAATACCAATGTAATCAATCGAGACCAAGGAGAGAAATAATAAGAGAAATAAGAGAATGGAAGCTCATATTAGGATACTTGAATAAGGGAAAACTCCAAATGCCTAGCATGAGCTTCGGCTCTTCTATTTATAGAGATCCTACAAGGCTCTTGAGAAGCTTCTCAAGAAGCTTCTTTCTGGAAGCCGTTTACTTGGCATGCAGGCTAAGCTAGTTGGAAGCTTCTAGAAGCTACTACTTGGAGTGCAAGCTAAGCTAGCCGAGAAGCTTCCCAAGAAGCTTCCTAGATACTTCTAGAATATTATAAGTCAATTTATCTTACTTGCTAATTTGTTAGCCCTACTAACTTCATCGCTAAACTCCATATTGTTGCAACTTTGTGATATGCAAGAAGTAATTTCTCACTAAACAACATACCTACCAAATATTTATAACTATTGGGCCATCCTCTTAAATATCCCCAATGGGGTAAGATCCTTTTCACCTTTGCAAAGTTAACTAGCACAAGACCAATTAGGCTTTCCTCACTCTAGGCAAGAAGTTCCAACACTTGTGAATTCAAATTATGAGAGAATATAACTATGCAAGGAGGATAGGGAAGTGTGAGACAAAGTGAGAAGGACAAAAAGATTTAAAGGAAGGAAGTAGCAACCCTCAAGGGCTAAAGAAGAAAAGGAGAGCACTTGAGTTTATAATCAAATCCCCAAGATTGGTTTAGTGTGCATTGCACTATAGATAGGAATTGGGCTGCAACAAAATATTAGAGTTCTTATTGTGGAATTGGTAATTGGTAATTGAGTGACCATGCAATGTTTCTTGAGATTAGGGAAAATTTCAGTCAAGGGATGGAGACCTTGAGATTGAATCTCTTCACCTAGACAAAAGAACATTGGTAGAGAGTATTGGGGCTTAGAAAGTCATCCCTAGGTGTCATCATGCTAGAAAATACTTGGACTTACCCTTACTTGACTCTCAAAGCCAAGTTAAAGGTAACATTTAAGGATAGCAAGACCAACAATGGTTGGTTGGTCCCCAGAATTAAAGATCTTGCCATAAGTTACAACTAATTCATTACTAACTCTCAATAGAGTTAGTAATGAAGTTGTTCAAGTCTGAAAAAACAACTTACTTGAACAATAGTTAGGCTATCTTCTTTTGTGTATTTGTACCAAGGAAGACCTATCAATTGGATAGTAATGTGCTAGGCAAGGGCAAGAGAGCGTCCATGAAACATGAACAAAGAAGGAGGAGTGACTTTGGCATCTCCCTTTGTTGTTCATTTCTATCTAGGGATGGATTTGTTGACCCTAGTAGAGAAGGAGAAGTATCCTACCACTTCTTCCCCACATGTCATTTTGAAGAGCCTTGAGAAAGAGCAATGATGGTAAGAAAAAAATGTAGAGGTGGACATAGAATTCACCCACACCAAGAAGTATGTCAAGGTGAAGGAAGCCTAGAACGTGGTCTTTGAGAAGCATAGGCAATAATAGATCATAGTTGAGACAATTATCAAGAAGAGACTTGCAACTCCTTCAAGCCCAAAAGTGATGGCCATGAAGAAGATAGGGACGACCCTCATAGAGGAAGAAATAGAAGAAGAAAAAGTATAGAGTGCAAAGGTAGTGTTGCACACAACAAAACCCCACACCCACCACCAATGAGCAACCATTCACTAGGATTGTTATTTCTTTGGACAAGGAAGTGGCCAAGGACCATGATGTAGAAGTACAATTAACCCCAACCCAAATTTCTCCAAGGACAAAGAGCAATCTTTTGGCAAAAAAAGAACACTTTCCACAAGGAGATTTGATGGAGGAGCTAGATCTTCCAACCCCTGAAAGATTGTGATCAAGAGCTTGGGGATGGCCAATTTTCCTTTGTTCCTATCTATGGGAAAGGAAAAATTATAGGAAGAAGGAGTAATTAGGGGAGAAGAAGTATTTGATGCAAAAGAACTTATAGAAGATGCAAGCTATTGCCAAGTGGAGGGAGGACTTTGAGCAAAAGATGAACTTTAGTCAAGGAAGAACTTCAACCAGAAGGTGAGCTTGAGGACAAAAAATCATCCAAGATCCAAGTCCCTACTCTGATGTAGGAGGAACCTAAGCAAGACAAGACCATACTATTTTTCAAGATCAAGATAGAGGAAAGTGAATCTTTGGCCTCATTTAGGACAATAAAGGAAGCTAGCTCAAGTAGGAAAGATGTTTTAGTGTTTGTGGTGCCAATTTCCAAATTGGTTGTACACATAGTAGGCTTTTCACTAGATTTGATGTAGTATCATCTTCCCATGTGCAAAGAATGTCATGAGAAAGTTACAGATTCCATTACGCTTCTCATCATCTCCACCAATTAGCATACAAATTGATGTAGGAACATTGCAAGCATAGGATGACTTGGTTGAAGTTCATGCTCAATGCCTAAAGATTGGGAAAAGGAATAATAACTTGGCATAGGAGGCAGCCAAGCTCAATGAAGAAGAAGAAGCCCTTAAGAAGAAGGTGCAAGAGGAACAAGATCTTAAGGAAGAAAAAGCACGCCACAGGATAAAGGAAATGATAAAAGCTCAAGAAAAAGAGATTGATGTGCTTAAGGGAGAACTAGACAAGGTAAAGGTGGCCCTTATTGTAGCAGAATTTCAACATCAAGAGGAGCTATGAGTGACCAATGTGTAGGTGAAGAAGGTCATGGAGAATATCAAAGAGAAGGAAGAAGAACCCAAGAAGGATTGAGCAGCCATTTGGGAAGAGATCTTGGCGAAGGCAAAAGAGATTTGTACACAGTTGAACCTAGAGAAGACCATGATCTTGGCAAGGATGAAGGTGGTACAAGACCAACTTGTAGGAATTGCAAAGGAGGTAGCAGAGTCCTCCTTGGAAAAATTGAAGGCTCAAGATTCAAGATCCCAAGTGCATGCTCTCACTTCAAAAGTATATATATATATATATATATATATATATATATATATATATATATATATATATATATGAGAGCTTGCAGTAGCTAGACAATAGATAACTCAAGCACACCTCAAAGAAATTCAAGGAATCCATGATGGCACTACTAGATGAGATTGCAAGATACCAAGACCAAATTGATTTACTGATTAAAGTTTGTAAGTGCAAAGGTAGTTCCTTACAATAGTTTTTAGGATGAAGATATTCTAGCTAGAAGAAAATAGGTAGAAATATGTTAAGTATAGAATGCACCTTTAGCCTAGAACCATCTTTTGCCATGGAAGATCTTCATCCTACAAGACCTTTGGCCTGCCATACTTTATGGACTACACAACAATTTTGTAGCCAAAGATTTCAGAACTATACTTAAACAAAGTAAACAACAAGTTGTACTTGTGGCAACAGATTGGCAATAACATGCAATCATCTCTTAAATTGCACTTAGGATAAGACTAGCAAGTAGGATTAGAAATAAGAAAAGTAGGTGTAATTAAAAGATTTCAAACACTCCTCAGCCATTGATCATCTTCAATCAAGAGTTAGGAAACTATATATTTGGTTGTGACCCACTTCTTTCATAATCAACATATTCAATTTGAAGATTTCTCTGAGTTCCTTGTGTTGAATTGCTTTTGCTTAAATCTTTGTTTGTATGTTTGGTCAAGTAGAGATGAGAAATATTTTAGTAGAAGTTTGAGTACTTGCTTAAAAATTTTGCACTCTATCAAGGAAGTTACCCTTGATATTTAGCAAGAATGAGTGCTTGAGTACTTGATCAAAATATTTGCATAAATCAAGGAAGTTACGCTTGACAGTCTAAATGGGGGAGTCAAGTTGAGGAAGCATTTTGGGAATGATAGAGTATTGAGAGTACCACAAAATAGAAAAGTCGAGTAGATAGTTGGTTTTGGATTTTGTTGGGATTGCATCTTCTAGGACGGGATGTGCATAGTCAGCAGTGGCATCAGGTTGAAAGAACCTTTGACTTGAGAACTGATCTCTGGGGTGAAATAAATCTGCAGAGAGGGACTAGCTGTCAAGGTAAAAGAGACTTTTTAGGAGGAAGAGACCTTCAATGTGAAGTGAACTACCACTATCAAGAGCTTATTCAACTAGATCTTTTGTTAGAGTGGTTCTTGATTTCTCTTTTATATAGGATGCCATAATGGGTGTCCATACACTCTTTTAGGAGTGTTTTCTACCCAAGAGGTTAAACAAGCAAGAATACACCACTTGTGACACTTTATGTTCATTTCAAGTCAATTTTAACCCATATCCTTAAGAGAACAACATATTTTTACAATTTATATTATTTGTAAATCAAGATTGGGTTGTCACAAGCACCTTTAACTCATCAACTAAAATTATTTACCCTAAAAAGTTATCTACTAACACCTTCAAATGCTTGCACATCAACTCTACCATCTCCCTTGGTGTAGGCAAATTACCCTTTGTCTATTGATGATGCAAAAC
Organism: Lunularia cruciata; assembly: GCA_948567375.1. Classification (NCBI taxonomy): domain Eukaryota; kingdom Viridiplantae; phylum Streptophyta; class Marchantiopsida; order Lunulariales; family Lunulariaceae; genus Lunularia; species Lunularia cruciata. The sequence continues at coordinate 17,753,976 of OX419761.1, read as the reverse complement.
CTTTCCTATCTTTGACAGCCTTGTAGCTCTAGTATCCAATGATTTTGAACACCCTCCAATTTGGACTAAAGTGCTTGCACTCTATCACCAAATTTTGCATTTGCACTTCAAAATTTTGCTTCTATTCTGCCACTTTTGAAGTAAGCCAAACACATTCTCTCCTAGTTTCTTCCAATAGTTGTTTAGCCTTTCTCTCTCTAGGTAATCTCAATTCAACATGGCTCAAGAGCAATGTGCATCCAACTTGGAAGATCCACCAACCTTTTCAAGGTAGGCCAACGCAATGCATACTTCCCAAAAATGTCACTCATGTACTTCACCATGGGCTAATATAACATTTGTAACACTCTTATTGATGTGTCTATGGATGAATTTACTTTTCTTGGGATTTGATTGCTATCTCTCTCTTTCCAAGTCTTGGACTAAAACCTCCAAGGTTGCTACCCTACCATTGCCACTCATTCACTTCTCAAGAGTGAGGTCTTGACGTTCAAAAAGCACATCCCGCCCTAACTCTACCACTTGCTGATCTGGTTGAGGTTCTATCTTAGGGGACTGATCAATGTTAGCCATTCTATTGGATTTTGTCTCATACTCTGGCCGGCCATCTTTGGATGAAGACGATAGTTCATAGACCTCTTTTGGTACATCCTCTCTTCTCACTCTCTTTTGTTACTAGGGGTCTCTTAGAGGAATCAGCCTTGTGTTTTCCACCACTTCACTCTCCTCTTATCTAGGGTCATTTAGCTCATTTTCCCTATATAGAGCATCTATCTATTTGATCAGTTTCAGCTCGATTGGCCCTCTTGGCTGATTCAAAAAATATGTCTCACTAATTTGATGCTCACCAATTAGAGCTTGCTCAAAGTCAGTAAGCACTTTCATGCCTATATATAAGTGTATTACAAAAGGTATCAAGTATGAGCTCTCTTATCCCCAAAGGCATGGTACACCTACAAAGTGTGTAAATGAAACACGTGCACCCAATCTACAAGCTTCCCTACAAAAAAGTTCTCAAAGAACAATAGGTATCAAGTAGTTATCAAGTAGTATAGTGTATTATCAAGTAGTGAGCTCTCTTATCCCCAAAGGCACGGTACATCTACTGAGTGTGTAAATGAGACATGTGCACCCAATCTACAAGCTCTGCTACAAAAATGTTCTCAAAGAACACTACTTGATTCAAGGTAGATAGATGGTTTGCTAAGGCTTAAAAATCTTTATAATAGCTAGTAATATTTAACTTCTTGTTTGGATCTCTATACTTGTGGACTGATTAGCTATTCCTTGACTGTTTACTCCCACTAAACAGGATCTTGACTCTCCATTTGAGCTTCTTGGAATTGACATAGGCATTGTCTATTGTAGACCTTCTACTCTCAAGTTTTCTCCAAACATATGACTCCAATGGTCTACTATCCACAAATGCAAGTTTCTTCTCAAAGTGCTTAAATTTCTAAAACCTTTTGGACCTGTTCTCCTGACCTATTTAAATTGAATCTATGCACCAGTCTTATAGCCAAAATGATAAGTTCAAACCTTCAAGATTCTCCTTTCTTCCAAACATCTCCCATTGACTGATTTTTGGATTCCTCAAGTGCAGGTTTATGGGTCTGGTTCTACCCTAGATCATAGCTCCTCCAAACACCATGGCTTTGAAACACCTTAACACTCATGCTGGCTACCTTAGACACCTTACCTCTTGCCCTTATTGATTGCTTCTCTCTCAGCTTCTGCTCAATTTAAACTCACTTCCCCACTTCAAAGGTCTCTCTCCTACTCAGGCTAATTTCAAAGGTGAGAGATATCTGAACTCAGCAGGTCTTGTAATTGATGCTCCTCTCATACCCATCATACCTTATCATGTTCAGCCTCATACCTTATCATGTTCAGCCATCTGTAGCCCCAACTTCAAACTCCATGGATGAGTATCAATGGCTTTGATATTCAGTCACTTCTTAGTGAAGACTCATGACAAGTAGTGGTCCATCCTTCCCTAGCACTTTGGAAGTTTTTGTCCTTTGGATACTCCTCCACTACTTTGGAAGTTCAAATGCTCTTGGACAGTGGTCCCACTCCTCCACTACTTTGGTGGTTCTTAATGATCTTATCCACTTCAACCACCACTCCCTTGTTATTTGGAGGTCATGGCCCTTAAGTTTTGGGAGTTCTTGTCCTTTGTTACCACTTTAGAGACTCTTGGGCAGTTTGCCTAAAATTTTGGACGGTCTTGGCTTGTCTTTACTTTGAACCACTCCCTTTGCCACTTCGGAGGCTTTTGGTGCCAACCTCTACTTCCTTGGAATACTCTCAGAACTTTGGAGTGTTTTGACTATCCAAAATGTTGGAGTCCCCTTTGCCCTTAGAAAGCACAGGTCTACGTAAGCATGGTGATTTTCCATGTCAGCATGTAAACTCCACAAGTGTATTTTCTCCCAAATCTAGATTTTCTCCTATTGACAATAGTTTCATTTTCTCATAACTATAGACAGCTAGCTCCAAATCCTACAAGGTTTCTCTCATTGGAAGATTGTTTTCAAGAGAATTCCAACAAAGTCTCACTCTTCTCTTTTAGATACATCCTCAAAATTTTCTAGCCCCTTAAAGTTCATTGGACTATCAAAGGCTGACTTTGGAACAGAAGGATTAACTTAGGGGGAAAAGGTTTAAATTTGGAGGTGAGAGGTTGAACACAAGAAGAATGGTTTAATTTCTCAAACTTGACTAATTGTCTCAGACCTCAAGATTCCAGCACTTGGTGAGAAGTATACATCCAACATCTAAGGTTGAGATGGCACTAAAATACACTAAAGCTATACTTTCGTCTCATATCCTCGCAGAGTATGTAAAAGAGTATTAAAAATAACCAAAAGCTCAAAAAGTTGCAAAATCCGATACCACAATCAGCCCTCTTGTCTTGAGCATACAAATGGTAAGCTATTATAAGTCTTATACTAGCTTACCATTGCTTTTTACTTGTCTTTCTAATTAGAGTGGTTGATGCAATCTAGTTTTTATCTCTTTCCATCCTCTCTTTAGATATCCATAACACTTCATATTTCCTTGATGTGGGGTACAATCTTTGTAGATAGAGGATGGAGGTACTTCTTTTCATTCGTTTATTCTTGCAAGAGCTATTTTGGTGCTAGATTGAGCTGGTAGTTTGTGTCATTCTTCATCTTGCTCTAACATTTGTTGGGTTTGTTTGTCTATCATGATATGCTAAGAAATATATCATAGAAAGTCTTGTCCCAAATTTGGGTCCTCCCACTCATTCATAGTTGAAAAGGCACTTGTCTCTGCTTCTATCTTGCATATGATGGTATCAAGTAAGGAAGTATTTGGAGAATTTACCTTTGGCAACTCTCATATCTCCTTATGCTTGGTTCATGTGGTTCATTTTCTTGATTACTTATTTGAATGGATCTTTTATTATCATTCAATATCAATAGCTGGTCTTCTTGTCAAGATGGAATGGCTGGTGGTGTTGGTGGGCCATCACATTGGCACGCAAGGACAATGTCGTATATAGTTTTTTGATTAATTGTTGGCTAAATAGAAAGATGTCAAATTCATCACCTTGATCTTGGACTTAGCTAAATTTTCCTCTCTAAGCTTATTCTCCCTCTCTTTTACTTCTTCCTAGAGGGTTGCATGGCTACTTTTTAACTGAATGACTTCTACAAAAAGATAAATTGATCTAGCTTCAATCATATCTTTTGATTTGTTGTTAATCCTCATAGATCCTTTTCATGGTGTTTTGCTCTGTTGATAGGAGGTTAGGAACATTGAAAAATTCAAAAGAAATGAAATAAAGGTACCATTGGATATTTGAAGAGCTAATAAGATTTGAATAAGAATAGGATACAAGGCGATCAATGACAACCAGGAGCAGATAAGATACTCTTTGTAATAACATGGATTCTTCAAACCATTTGAAATAGATAAGATAGATCAACCTTGAGTGGATCGTCACGCATAACTATGAAAGATATGATATTAGACAACACATTATATACTTGAGAAGATTAAGTGAGAGAAGAGGAGAGTTCAAAGAGAGTCCCTTGAAGCAATATTTTGTACGATAGAAAGAAAAACCTGTCATGTTTACTTCGAGATTGGTGATTTAATTCTATACTTACATGCATAATTTGATGTATCTAATCAATCTCTAGATGAGACTTTGTGGTCAAAAGTAGTGAGAGGGACCAAATCATGATCCATCTAACCCTTGTGAAGTGAAAATCCAACCCTAACATTTTGCAACCATGCTGAGGTTTCAATAGCCATTCTCATAAGCAATATATGAGAGTTGATGATCATTAGTATAATCTGTGAGCAATTATGACTTTGAAAAGTATTAACTTATGGAAATCATTCCAAAGCATCACGTGCTACATCTTTGCGACTCCATAGCCAATGAACCCCATATGAGAAGGTGGGAGCGCTTGAAACAGTGCAAGCTAAGTCGTCAAGACTTGCAATAATTCTCAACCTATATGTCCAAGAAATTCAATTCAATTCAATAAATTCTAAACCTATATGTCCAAGAAAATCAATGGTTGGAAAACCAGAAACACGAGCGTTGCTGGATGAAAGAAATTGACCATATTTTCATATAAATATAGTCAAAAACTGAGCATGACGTAAGATAATTGATAAGATCGCTGCATAAGCAAGTGAAAACATGAATTTTAGACGACGAAGGATGATGGTAGGATGGTTAGCAAATATTAAACAGTTGATATCAATGCGAGCAAAGATGCCAATGGATCCTTGAAAAACGCTAGCATGATTTGAATAGAATTCAAGCCGTATATTTTGGAATAGACCAAGTTTTACTCGTATTTTGTCAGAGATCACATTCATCGCGATGACCATTATCGATGCAAATATTTCCTAGCATTTAGTTTCAACGACCTATTTGTTTATTCTGAATTTATCCTCTGCTTAGTGATTACACCCCGGTGAACTGACATACGATCTGCGCGTTTTATCATTAGGCTTTCCTTGTAGAGCTTGCCAGGTCGATTTTCCCACCTCTTTATCATTCAAACGCAAGTCTAAGACTCCACTGCCAATATTCTTCACATAGAACTCATGGTCAGGAAGAAAATTTAAACAAACGCTCCCTTGACACCTATACAAATCCTGTCCACGGAGTAGGTTTCAGGTTATAGGCCTGGACCGCTCCTTGTGGTTGTCCGAAATTGGTACCTAGACTTGATCTTAAATCTTTAGATTTACGTTTCATAATTAAATGTGATTTTAAACTTGCTAAATAATATTATAGTTTAATTAGATAATTCGAGGATACTAATGGGGCTTAGCACCATTTTACCTCCTATCCTCTTTACCGTCTTATCCTTCACATGGAACTCCTCTCCTGGTCTGGAAGAAAATTCAAACAAACGCTCCCTTTGATACCTACACAACTCTATATCATAATTGATATTAATTGAAGGTTAAGCAAATGACCATTGCTTACCGACCTTGATGTTGAATCTCTTCCATCAAGACCCCAGTCATAGCGACATAACCGTTGCTCAGAAAGACGTACGCTGCAACAACTGAACTAGTCACACGATGTAGATCAAGACTGATAGAAGAATACGGCGTCTGTAACATGCAGAAGGACATGAAAACCTGGCTGAGAGTTTCGTTTCAAAGGCAGAGTTTCCCATAAAGTGTTTAACTGGATGTCCACCTCTCTTGATTTGTTAACCCAATTTATCAGTCTGAGCGCTGCATGCAATCCAGTGCTTCAGTTGAGAGGAAGTTACCTACAGAAGGAGACAGGTGAGAATCTCTCTTCTCTCTGTGTAATGGAGCTCTCAACTCCAGACGGTGATTACTAGTGGGTTTTCTTGAAGAAAAGCCTGGCAGATAAAGGGGCGGATTCTGGAAATGAGAATCACGATATGCTCACGGTTGAGGTTTTTGAATCGGCCTCGAGCTGGACAGATGCGTTGCCCCTTGGAAACGGGAAATTTGGAGCGATGGTTTATGGTGGCGTTCCTGTTGACCTTCTTATGCTCAATGGTGAGTGACCATGTCCGATTCTACAGTTCATTTTCTGGATCAATGCGGATTTGCAATGTGCGTCAACTTCTGGAACAATCCAAATTAATACATGTAGCGTATTATACCTCAGCTTACAGTCTTACTGCTTCCTTCTCGTCTTTAGGGTTTTAGGACTTATGCCCTATGTGAGCGCATGCTGCCATATACAATATCCTGTCACGCTTCGCTCCAGCCCAGCTATAATCCTCTAATGCTATGTTTTCCTACTTCTTCAATGTTTTCCCTTTGCTTCCGAATCTTTCTGCTCGCGCTATGGTTTTTCTCTGCTTTCAGTTACACGTGTATCCTCTGTTTCTGCTCGAGAAGGCTCGCTTCCTTTCTTGAATTGACGCATACCATTTCACTGTACATGCTCCTCATGGAACGTATCAATTTTTGCTTCTGCTTTCTATCGTTTTCGCTTATGTTCCGCTCTGCATTGACTTGCTTAGGTAAGTTTGACTTTAGTTTGCATCCGTTCCTGCATGAATGTCATTGTTTCCATAAGCATGTTTATGGTTCATTGGTTCGGTCCTTAGTGGGTTCTGCATTCCCCGTTGCGGTGAACTGCTTCTGCTGAATTGTTCAGAGGGTCGATGCCTACCCTTCATCGTTGTTGCAGTTTTTCAATTTTCTATCGCATCTCGTCTTAATTCACGAACAGCTTCCCACGTCCGCCAAATGGAAAAGCCAGTGACCACATCTTGAATTTAGTGTGTAGGACCACAGAGCTTGAACTTCTCAACTTTTTACTCTCAGCACGCATATGCGGACAGGACTGCTGGTAGTAAATGCTGCACCTTCTTGATTATATACTAATCTCTACCATTTCCTGAAGCGCCTGGAGGGAGGTCCTTTTCTTGACCTTGGACTATGTCGCATCAGCTACTAGCAGAACTGTCCCTTTGATAGATTTGTGTTGATTAAGGTTTACTTACTCAGAAAAGTCTGGACATTTCGAAGTTTCAAGTGGCTGCCTGAAGCCCTTTTCGAACATGATCTGCAGTCAAGCTTATGAGTTGACTAGCATGTATGGACGATAAACTAACACCATGTGGTGGAAGCATGTAGTCTACCTGGGGTGAGTGCATCAATATCATTTTTCTCTTTGTGAACATTGTGGTGTTTTTGTATGTGTTACTGCCAGGATCAGAGTGGATGAGTATCTTCGAGTCCCGGGACAAGAAGATATATATGCTATAAGAGACTGCGCAGGATACTTTGAGTGTACAGGAAAGCCTGTTCTTCCTGCATTTGCCCAGGTTTGTCAGCTCTCTTTAAAATTGCTATACTGGTTATTGTATCTTTTCCAGTCTGACGTATGTCCCAAAGTAAGACCTGCTTAGTTATGACTTTACAACATCAACTGATGTCAAAAGCAAAAAATTGAGACGGGGTTCTTTGGTTCTTCAATGTCGGCTGCTGTATACTTTTAGTTTAGTAATCTTCTCCACATATTTCTCGTTATGTTGTAATCTGGTTGATTGCATCCGAGCACACATTAACCAATTGAGAGAGCTTCAGACTCGTACAGAGGTTTAGCCCGACAGCTAAAAATATATTAACGAGAAAGTTCTCACTCTGAGTGCAGGTCGCCGAACGAGAAGGAAAGTATATGTCAAAAACTTTGAACACTTCAGAAGAAAGTAGGGGCAGGCCGGAGGGCATGACTTCCGAGTCGACGTCTGTAAAGCCTTCCGTTTACTTTCCTTTACAGGCATCTAGGAAGTATGGCTACAGTGGGGAGTTGCAAGGCATTGGTGGATCTTCGTGACACAAAGGTAACATAGTTGTTACTTTGATTATGTAGTGGTGTAGTTCTTTAAATCTTGACGTAGAAAGTTTACTCGTAATAGTGCTTCACGATTTCAAGTAAACGGTCTCTACTTGTATTTTCATTTCGTAGTGAGTGAATGTTGAGGCAGTTGACAAAGAGACCTTCAAAAATGTGACAGCTTGTACTGCAAATGTGGTCAAACTTATCTCTTGAGATTTAGGTGATGCTCATTGTTCGTTTGTCTTGTTTGTTAGAGCGAAATCAAAGGAATTGCAATGGTGGGATTTCTGGATTGTGTGGCGATCGGTAGTGTAGTCAAGCTGGAGAAATCAGCTGGAGAAATCGTTCTTATGTTGCTGGAGAAATCAACTGGACAACGACATTTACTTTTGGACAGGATATCACGTGCATTTAGGGATCACCTTTGTACATTTGAGTTCTAAGGTGTCCAGAATTGATCTAGTTTTATTTGTGCGGACTGGCTTGTGTCTGTGCTTCTGAGATCCATTAGTAACACTTTTATATTTTTTCTAACTGCTTGCTTACCAAAGCTATGTACGATGTTATTTCTATCTTTGAACTACTAGATTGCGGGCAAATTGATTAATATGTTATATCCACAGTACATCATCTTCTCTTAACAAAGAAGGCATTCTATAAATGTCTTTTGTCCATGCAAACGGATGAATATGTTAAATCCACATGACATCTGCTACTCTTAACTAAGATTATTTTATAAACCTCTGTAGTCAAGATTCCTGAACTATTCTTCCTCAATTTTGGCATATAGAACTTTGTACCAAGGGAGAATACACAAGTATATCTGATAATTTAGTTCATGCAGCAGTTCTCATAGTTCAAAACTGACCTATGTGTATGCCAGAAGTCTTGAATATTCGAGTAGCAGTGTAATATGTTACAGAAGTCTACCCATGGCCAGGACAATGAGCCTGGAAGTGCAGATATCACGGGATTTTACATGCGTAGCCGTTGCAACACGATTACACAAGCTCTCTCTGGAAACAGAAATAAGAGGTCAAGAAGTTTACAATTATGCGAATGCCAGAAGTCTGAATATTAAAATAGCAGTGTAATATATTACGATAGACTAAGTATGTACGGCGCATTGTTAGAAGCGCACAACCGCTGCTTGGGCAACAGATGTGTATCGTACAGTTCCGATGTAGTCTACTGCGCGTTGTCTGGACTCCATTCCCCTCACATGGAACTCATGGACAGAAAGAAAATTCAAACAAAGATTCCCCTTGATACCTATATAAATCCCTGTCCACGAAGATCCCGTGGGGTCGTATGTTTCAGGTTATAGGCCTGAACCACTCCTTGTGGTTATCCAAAATTGTTACCTAGGTTTGATTTAAGGTTCATTTAACTTTAAATTCACGTTTTATGATAAAATAATAGTTTTTAGTTTTTAAATAATATGATAAATTTATTAATAAAATTTCAAATATATATAATTTTTAATTGTAATATTTCATAGAAGTATAGTTAATTATATTTAGAATTGATCTAAATTTACAGTAACTTAATATTCATCATAAAATATGCTCTGTCCTGTCAATTTGTGGCCCATCAGTTTACTCCCTTAGAGTTAATGTTCGATTCATTTTCCAACCTCCATATGGTAAGATAGAATAAAGGATGGGAAGAGCTCGTCCAGCCATACAAGGATAAAAACAAACCTGGGTATAGCATTGAGTAATCAGTGTTGTTACATTTAGGATATGGAAGTAAGTAAATTATACAAACCACTGTATCTAGTCCCATTTACGAACGTAACTGCCACCGGACCTTTGACTTTTGAGTAAATTCCGTACTTTGCACTTTTGAATCCTTCACACCTTTAGATATTAAGACACTCACCAAAGCGATATAAAGAAGATATACAGCCTAGATAAATAATACCTGTGCTTACTTTTTTAGAAAAAGGCACGTAGTAAAGAAGGGAATTTTGATTTTCATCATTTTGATTTCAATTTCAACCATGTATTAAAAAAAACATTCTATGATTTGTACTTCTTGTGGTCTAAAATTTTTTGTCCGATGTACATGCTTTGGTTGTACTTATCAACGAATAGTTGAGATTAATATAATGGCATAAAACCCTTACAGTTTTTCAAATTTCATTATCTAAATCCATATTAACATCTAAATCAGATGAAATGTAATACACACAAGCTTCATTTGGCGAAGCTTCCGCATATTCTCCTTAAGATTGAGTTGGCGTTCGTTGTTTTTCAACTTTTGTTATTTGTCACAGATTTGTAATTAGGTAGCCTGGATATGTGGATCCTCATGTAAATTGTACAGAAACATATGAAGTTGGAAGTTTATGATGTTTTTAAACCATACACAATTAAAGGTTTACATATTACAATGGAGTGATTCATTTATTTCGGAACTCATATCTCTTAAACGAAATACAGATGATGATCATCAAACTCAAACGATACGTCTTCAACGGCCAATGGGTAACTTCTTGTTCTTATTTCCAATTGCCTACCTGCTACTTCTTTTGAGGTGAGATAACTCAGAACAAAATATGAAATGTTGAGTTATATTTTCAAACCATGAAAATAAAACTCATTAAAATCCTATAATATAGAAGTTGGAAAAACCATAACATCCTCGGACAACTTGCGTTATATTTTCAAACCATGAAAATAAAACTCATTAAAAACCCTGTAATCTAGAAGTTGGAAATACTATAACATCCTCGGACAACTTCCAATCTGTAATCACCACTATCACTCCTCAATACCAAGATATACATCAATCATATACCACAACAAACTTTTATTTTCAAGTTCAATATTTTATATTGCATTTGAAAGCAGGACATCAGTTGGTAGTACATGGAACATGTGTTAGTTGTGGTTGATATAACTTGTACTATATATTATAGTGTGCAGGCTTGTATACCATACTGTTGATCAGGAGTTCTACTTGACTTCTTATTTCATGTATATATTATCTATTGTCTATAGAGATTTGAGAACATTTGTTCTTTCTGCCAGGCGGAGAGCTCATTTTTGAGCCCACCATTAATTTTTCCCCTAGACTCAAATACCATTTTGACTCTTGCAGTGATATATACACATTCAATACCACTATTTGAGTTTTCTGCCATGTGGACTTAATTGTATGCTTATGGACACCTGGTGTCTGCTCATGGACACATGGGCCCACCTAGTCCTTCACTTCATACCAGGCTGCATTTCCCTCCATGCTTTGACCTTTCACAAGATGCACTAATTTTTTTAGTGCTTTTCTTTGTTTCTCTATTTGCCCTCATCTTCCGCCCCTTCATTTTCCCCTTTCCCCTCTATGGATTATAGTTTTCATTTCACTTTTGGTTGCTGCTCGTTCTACTTTACTCTGCACTTTCAACCCCCATTTCTATGGCAACTGACCTGCTCTTTCCTTGCATGGTTGGATTTGCTCCCTACTGTCTTCATTGGGTGTCAAATGGCTTGCTCCTTCCTGTGCCTTCTGACTTACCTCCTTTCTCTTTCTTTGTTGCTTTCACTCAATGAATTTACTACCTTCTTCATTTGTTGCATCATCAATTACTTCTACTAGTTTTCATCTGCTTTTGATACTAACATTTGTTTGCTTTCAGGCTTTAACCAGGTATGTCTCAAGTCCCTTACTTATTCATGCTCACATTTTCATTTTCTTCATTTGCAGGCTGATTTATTTGCATCACATAGTCATTCTGCTAATTATTTTTGCTGCCCATTGTTTGGATTTTATGCTTCATAGGTTTTAGCTTTTCCCTTACCCTGAGCGGCACTGTTGGAAGCAACCAAGTTTGCCTTGGCACTCATGAGTTTTTGAGCAGAAACTTGGTATGAGGGGTACTGACAATTGCTCACCTACTTCGACACTATGTGAGGCACTGATGAAGTCACATATGTTTTTATGGAGGTTTACTATGGCCACCTTCTGCTTCCCTTAGCTGTTTAGCGTCCGTAGTGTTGGTTGTGATATACTTCATATCCTTTCCTCTTACACTTTGCTCTTGTTACCCTGTTACACTTCAACCCATTTCAGCAGCCACATCATTCGAGACCTCTTGTTTTGTTCCACTCCTCCATTCCACACTAATTCCCTCCCTAGTATTTTTCCTTCACTCTTTGACCGCTTCTTGCTTTGCACTCTTGTGTCTATAGTGCTCCTACCCAACTCTAGCCCATGTTCTTCATCTTTGTTCACGCACTCTTACTGGCGGTCTTACTGGCGGGCTCTTACATCATGTTTCCTATCCCTTGCCATTGTTTGCATAGATGCTCTCAATTTCATGTTCTTTATTAGTTTGTTAGCCATCAGTTATTCTCAATTTGTTTCCATTATGCTTTTGCTGCAGGATACATTTGATGCATTCTACCTTAGGGATTTAACATTACTCTAGCATTGTGATTCATGTACATATTTCTTATCAATCATTTGCACTTGATGAGTTCTGGATAACCTGTTCCCATAATGGCTTATGTTCTCATATACCTATATATTATAGTGTGCATATAGCACCCAATAACCCTTCAATCCATTGGCTAAAGCAACCAATGTTACCTTTCAATGAGGACCGTCCTATCAATCCATCAAGATGTTAGTGGCATAATCAAGAAAGCTTGAGCAACAAGGTCATGAGAGCAGCAGTGGGAGAAGCAAAGCCAAGAAAACATAATCAAGTTCTCCATTAGTTTAGAACATACATACTAGCTTGCAAGTATTCCATTACTCAATTCATGTGATTATATTTGCAATAAGAGGAAGTATGTAAATTGCTTTGAGTATCTTATAGTGTTCATTATATTTTGTAATTTATGTATACGTTTGTATTATTTTTACACAATTTTTAATGTTAATAGACCCACATTTCCCAGCATGTCAAGAGTGATAGAATATTATTCTTGATTCAGAATTTTAGATAGATTGAAACACTAGAAGAGATCTGTTAGATATGAGAGTAGATTGGTACTCAATGGGAACAAGGAGCAATGTGAGAGATATAGCACAGATTAGTTGATTCAATGGGGAAAATTTCTTGATTCGGAAATCCTAGATGATGACTGTATTCAAGTCAAAGAGACTTACACGGGTCTTTAATAGGACAAAGACTATAAAAGAGGCCATAGCTGATGGAAAGGAGGCATAGTGGTAGAGCAAGAATGATGCCACAAAAATGTACATCTATGTACAAAGATTGATCTATAGTAAAACCACAAACCATATGTGGAGTAGATTGATGAGCAATGAGCTTCAGAGAACAAGCATACTCTCCAATAAAAATGCTTTTAGTTATAGATGAAATTGGGAGATGAAATATCAAGTTTTTTTAGCCAAGTAGAAACTCTAGCTAATAGGTTAGGTAACCTTGGTGTAAGAATTGATGATACCTCAATCATCACCAAGATTACTTGTAGTTTGTCACATACTTATTGCCATATAATAGCCCATGTGATAATATGCACCTAAGGAGCAACAAACCATCAAGAGACTCATTGTATGACTGCTCAAGGAAGAAACCTTAAACAAATGTAGAGAGGAAAAATAAGAGATTTTAGAGGAGAGAGCTTTTCTTACTATTGATAGAATATGTATTGGAGGTAGTTGCAAGAGTAGGACTCAAAAGAAACCAACATTTCTTGATTGAAGAAGAGAACAAGCTATAACAAGTGCAATAAGAAGGAGCATTGGACAAGAGAATGTAAAGGTGAGTAGAACCTCCCAAGAAGAAAGCCTCATAAGATGGCTAATCCTATTAGCAAGCAATGCTTTAACAACACATAGTATTTCATTTGCTGCAAGCTCTAGCTCTATCTCACATATCCTAAATAAGAATATTTGGTATGTTGATGGAAGAGCTTAAAAGCACATGACCTATAGACAAGAGTAGTTCCATTATTTCAAGAAGATTGAAGAAGGGACATTGCCAATATATGTTGTTGATGATCATAAAGTTTGGGTTGTTGGAGTGTGAAATATTTCAATCCCTTGTGAGATTGGTGCAAGAAGACAAGAAGGAGTCAGCTAAGAAGTTCTCTCTGTTCTGAAGTTGAAGCAAAACCTATTCAACATTGGTCAAGCAATGGACAAAGGCATACAAACTACCTACACCAAAGAATGCTGCTATATGGAGAAAGATGGAGCAATGGTGATCACAAGTATTTGCAACTCAAAGATCTATAGACTTCATGTCAAGGTCACAAAGATGGGTATCATTTCCCAAGCTAACTCTATTGTTGCAAGATATGGGAAAAGTGAGAAGCTAGAAAGGAAGAAAGAGCAGAAGCTAGATATTTCACTCTGGCACCAAGGACTTGGTCATATCAATCTTGCCTCATTAGTAAGTTGGAAAGAGAAGGACTAGTAGCTGACCTCTGTTTGAAACCAGAAGAACATGGTAATTAAATTCTTTTTATTGTGATAGATGAGCCTGTAAGAAAGCAATGTAGACTACTTTTTGCAAAGTCCAATGAAAGTAGAGGCAAAATACAAGGTTGGAGAGTTCTTTCACATGATATTGTGGTCCTATGAGCATGAGCTCAATAGGAGAATCAAGGTATTATCTCCTTTGTAAGGATTATACCATTGGTTTTAGATTTCTTGAAAGAGAAGTCAGAAACACTCTCATGCTTCAAACAACTCTACACATATGTGCAAACTCAACCTGAAGTGAAGATCAAGAAACAATGATCTAATAGAGTAGGTGCATACACTGGAAAACAATTTACAATTTTTGTACACAGTGTTGGATCAGTCTATTAACTTACAACAACTTACACTACAAAGCAAAAAGGTATCTCAAAGAGAGATCATAGAACAATATTTGAAGCAATAAGAATTTAGTGCCAAGAAATATCATTATTTCTTTTGTTTTTTCTACTTCTTTTGCTCGATGTCCACCTTAGAGTGAGAAAGTGCAAAAATTTATGTATTTGGATCCTTCAAGAGGGAGGAATTGTTTTGGTTTCCTTTGGAAGATAATTTGTTTTGGTTTCCTTCAAGAAGAAAACCCCATGTCCTTTAGGAATGAAACCCTATGTTATTTCAAGAAGGACTATTACCATGCCTTTGGGAGGCAATGGCAACATCTTTGGAAGGATAATTGAAATCCATACCAGATTTTTGAATGTACATTTGGCACTACCTAAACTGCATGAACTCAAGAGTGACACATGAGGATAACAATTGGTGATTAAATACCATTGAGAGGTAGGATATTGAGAGACTGAGGAAGAGCATTTTGACCAAAGGGTACACAAATTTCCAATTTTCTTCATGTTAGTATAACCTATCCTTCTAATTTCTCAATCAATAGGCAAGAGAGTGTGTTGCAAGTCCACTTGAATATCAATTTGTTTGCCCATTGCTTATAATTGCCAAAATGGTGAAAGGAGTGCATCAAAGAAACCAGAGGATTAGCCTCAATTGAAAGATACACATGGATGATCCATGGGAGACATTAGCAAGAAAGGTGTATCCTAAAGAAATTGAAGATCATCTTCCCCTTATGGAATTGGGAATACAATCCAATGACAATGGCCTAGAAAATTTTGGGTTAGAAGAGAGATATAATAGAAGGTTTGCAAGGTTGGGTGATGGCTTGGATATCCTACCATTCTAGGGTTGTTTTGGGTGAGAGTGCAAGGCAGGCAAGTGGTTTCAGTTTTGACTCTAAGTTTTTGCCTATGAGTGAGAAGATGAAGAATCACCTTGAGAAGGCATTTGTGAAGAAGAAGAATAGAAAGAACAACTGGCTGGTTGCTAATGACAAGAATATGGCATGGAGAGCCATTGTAGGAGCCCCCATGAGGATTTTCATTTTATGAAGGAATGTGTGTGTGCATATGTGTTGTATGCAATGGCAGCCTTCTTTGAGCATATGTTTTATCAAGATCTAGTCAATTGGGTCTAATCTTCCATCAGCATACCCAAACTATGTATAATTTTTTCAAATGACCCAAACCTCATTACCTAATACCTTTTGTCACTCACTTTTATATTGGTCATTAATTACTTACCAATGAGGAAAAGGAACAATTTTTGGTGCATGAAGTGTCTCAAAAATAGTTCAACATTGATCCTTTTGGAGAACACAATTAGAATATATGTAGAGAGCTGATGCAAGGTACATGTCAATAGAGGAGTGTGTATTACATTATAAGAAGGAGAAGTGCATGGTGTTCAAGACTACCACTCTCGGCAAGACATCTATGAGGAAGAGAAAGAGGACTCAAGTGATCAAATCTGGAGTTGAGAAGAACATGCCTAAAGAAAAAGAAGAGGAGAGGCCTTCCAAAGCATAAGAGACCAACTCATATGAAGGTCCCAAAGGAGACAAAAAACACAAATAGTGAAAAGACTAAGGGGAATGCACTACATAATCTTGTGGTTTTCCTTGGTAAAGGATCATTGACAACTCTTATCCATACAATTGGTAGAGATGAGACACCAAAAACCTAAGCCCCAAGAAGGAAAAAACATGACCTAGATGCATTTACTCCAAGGCCCCCACCACCAAAACTTCCTACACCCTTGCAAGAATCCCCCAAAAAGATGGATGGTCTACATGAAATGCATTTGGAGTCCATTCCAATAGGATCTAAGGAGCCAATGTGCAAATTAAGTGAGCAAGAAGAGAAAGAGGTATTGAGAATGATGCCAAAAGTGAGGTATATAAGGATATCCTTACATTCCCAATGTTTAACCTTAGATATATACTATGTCATGTACAAGTGGAACTATCTAAACATGTCAAAGTATGAATTTATGGTATCCATGATGACATCCAATTGGAAAATTACAAAGGAAAGAAGAGAGCATTGAGGAATGAAGTCTCATATCACCATGTGAAGTAGAGGAAGCAATGTTCCTAAGCAGTGGTGTTACAAGGGAAGTTGGATGACATAAAGGAGACCAGTGTAAAAACAACCTTCCAAATGAAGGCCTTGATGCAAGAGTTGGCAGATCTTGTCAATTATCAAAGCCCTTGCAAAGGCACACATCGGCCAAATCAAAGGTTTGGAAGAATTGGAAGCATTAAGGACCAATTCAATGTGGGAGACCAATTCAATGTAAGATAGTTGAAGAGATAATGAACCAATTGCAATTTCAATTGACCCAATGGGCTACAAAACCATGAATTTATAGACAATCAATGGAAGAACTATGAGGAGGTCTTTGCATCTTATCAAAAGATAATCATAATTCAATTGTTGGAGTATCAAGAAGAAGTAGCAGATGTGCAAAAGAAGTTAGTTCAATTGTAGTAGGAGCTTCACATTGCTATAGTGTTGGTAAATTATGAGAAGAAGAAGAACTAAAAACTAATGTCACAAAAACCCAAGCCTTCATCAAGTGACTTATTTTCAAAGAGTGAGGTAATCATGTGGTTGGTTGTGAAGGGATCCAATGAGGAGAAACAACATAAGACCATCAAGAGAATATGTGCAACACTATTCAAGATCATCAAGGAATTCATCAAAGCAACCACCACCATGGGAGAAGTAAATGAAATCAAGATGGCACAATAGAAACTGATACACTCCTTGAATACTAGACAATCAAATGCATATCCTTAAGAATTAAAGTTAGGATAGAGCTCAAATCCATAGTAATTAAAGAGAACTTGTGATTACTATTATTAGAAGTACAAGAACAATTAAATCTAGCAATGGATTACTTAGAACTAGAGAAATCAGTAGAACATGTAAAACCATCACTACTACCTAGTTTGTATCTGCCTAGGGCCATAGTACTATTAGCAATTCAAAAGGATAGTTAGTTAGTACTTTCTTGATTCCTCTTCTTGGGTTATGGCCATTTTGTTGGGTTCGTTCTTGGAAATTCCTGAATGCTTGTGACTGTTTAAGTCTGGTATTTAATGTGCTTCTTTGTTCAGTCAAAGAAATTGGGGAATAAAGTGTAGCAATGTAAGGTTACTCACCACTTTCTTGATTTCTTGATGACATAACTCTCCTTCCAATTCATGCCTAGTGAAATATCGCAGTAAGAACTGCTGAATGCCTTTTGTGTTGGATCCTTAGCATTGCCACAGTCATTTGGATGCAATACCTTGATGGGATTTTATTATGTTGCAGTATTTCTAGTAACTGAAGTATATAACTAGAGTAAGTGACTATCAGAATGGTATTGAGCTCTATAGAAGGAAGTGACTTGAGAAGTGTATAACACTTTGGTTTGAATCATGAATGTTGGAGAGACCTTCAAAAGGAGCAAAGTTCTTTGGAAGTGATGGCCTTGAGAAGGATAGTATGCCTGCCTTTGGAAGGAACCTCAATATCCCCATTGCACCCTCAGACTAAACCATGATTTTCTTGGTGTTCCTTTGATCTATGTTCCTTAGAGTGAGTGATTTTCATTTCTTATTTTGCATAATGTGTCCTCTTGGTGTTGTTGTCCTTGTTTGGTAGTTGTCTCTATCCAAGAGGTTGAATAGTAAATAGTATAGGACTCAAATGTGACACTTTACTGTGTATATGATCATTTTTGACCCGTATCCTCATAAGAACGGACTATTACTTATTAAAATGCTTCAATCTGGTGTTTTTTGGGTTGTTATAAAGAAGCATATTGCTTCTAGCAAGCTGGATAGAGAGTTGGGAGCAAAAGTAGAAGGAGTTGCTACACATGTTTTAAATAGAGTTTTAAGTAGAGTTTTAAAGAAAACTCCTTATGATCTTTGGCCTTAAACAAAACCAAGAATCACACATTTAAGGAATTGTTGGTTGCTCAATCTTTATGCAAACATCAAAGAGTTTGAGAAAGAAGTTTGATACAAAGGGACAAGCGATGACTTTTGTTGGATATAGTTTAAAAGACTTCATGCTTAAAGAAGAGCAACTTGATGATCAATGGTTTTAGATGTTGAACCTAGATGCAGATTATTTTCAAGAGATAAAGGAGCAAGCCAATGCTAGAATGAACATTGATGAGATAGAAGTTGATGGAGAGTTTCCATAAGCTTCTAGGGAGTTTACATAGGATGCTACAAAAGAATCCACAAGTTAGAATAGCATTTGTGTGCTTCAAAGTAGAAAATGAGTGCAATCAAGAGCCTGATTTGGAAATAAGCTCAAGTTCAACTTCTCAAGATGGAGAAAATTGCACATGTGAGAGAATGAGAAAGCAGGCCACTACAAATACTCAGTGAGTGTGATTATGGTAAGAATCTTACACTTTTATTTGGAGGTTCAAAAATCTCTTTATGGGTACCCATAAATATTGGTAAGGAAATTTATGAGTAAAATTCCCATATCCATGTATGTGGTTTACATGTATAAAAATTCATTTGTAAAAAATTACAAGTTATGGGGACTTTATATATGAAGGCATCAATTGAAGCTTTCTCTTATCTACATGTCTCACTTGTATATTTTTTTCCCTTGACAAGAACAAATTTTGTATAAATTGGCAAGAGGATTCATTAATATATCCTATAATCCTCTCTCAAATTTGCATCATAAAATTAATTAAGTAACTTTGAGAACTGGATGCTCTTGATACTTTCATCACCTTTAACTTATTTTACATGAAACCTATGCAAAAACCATCATCATTTGTTAGTATCTGTCATTTTTATTTCTACAACTACCCATTATTACAACTTAGATTAAAGGAGGTGATAAAGCTATAGATCTTATTCATTTCCAAGATGCAATGCAATCACTTGAGTAAATGCACTCGAGTGATTGGTCATGATGGCCATGGATGCAAAATTCAAGTCATTGAAGAAGAATAAAACTTGGAAGCTAATAGCACTACCAAAAGGGAGAAAAGCAGTAAAATGTAAGGTGGTATATAGAACGAAGCTTGATGTTAAGTGAAACATCTCAAGCACAAGGCTAGACTTATAGCTAAGGGATATTCATAGCTTGGTTATTTAAAACCCAACTTGATGCTAAGTACAACATGTCAAGGCATAAGGCTAGACTTATAGCTAAAAGATATTCATTGCTTGCAAGAATCTACTTTGACAAGACATTTGCTCCAGTAATCAAGTCAGATTCTATAAAATTTGTTCTTTTATTAGTTGTAGCTCATGGTGATATGTCATGGTGATAGCTCAATTTGACATCAAGACAAATTTTCTTAATGGAGATTTGTATGATGAAATTTAGATGGAGTCGTTATAAGGATATGAAGAAGTAAGAAAGGAGAAGAGTGTTTGCAGATTGTTGAAGAGTTTTTATGGCTTGAAGTAAGCATCAACAAACTGAAACCAAAAATTTCATGAACTCCTAGTGAGGTATGGGTTGCAACCATCACCTTCTGATCCTTGTGTGTATTATGGATATGAGATAGTCCTCACTATCTTTGTAGACAATGGACTGATTTGTGGGAAAGGCAAATCTCACACTACTACCATGTTAGTCACCTTGGTAAAGAGTTTGAAGTTACATATGGAGAAGCAAAGTGCTATGTAGAACTTCAGATCTTTTGTGATAAAGAGAATCACATCATTAGATTGACTCAACAAAGGTATGTCAAGATTATAAAATGGTTCTGTCTTGGACATGCATATCTTATTGCTACTCATGTAGATCCAAATGTTAGATTACAGGTGGAAATAAGAGAACCAATTCTTGCACCTTACCAAGAAGCAATGGAATGCCTCATGTGTGTTATGATAAATACATGACCCAACATAGCTTATGCTTTTAGCATAGTGGCAAAGTTCAGTTCTAATCCTTCATCTCAACATTGGGAAGAAGTGAAGAGAATTTCCAAGTACTTTAAAGATACTCTGAGTCATGGAATAGAATTTAGTGGAGGTTTTGATGTTGTTAATACACTAGTTGGATATTATGATGCTGATTTTGTTGACTTAGAACATTGTGTGCCTTGAGAAGGGCTACCTTTTGGCAGACTCAAGATTCAAGACAATTCCTCAATCCAATTGCATACTTGATTTATTAGCAACACATCAAGGCATTGCATCCAAACAACCATTGTAATGCCCAGGATAAAAAATACATAGCAACAAGTAGTTCTTACTACAATATTTCATTAAGACATGAATATAATGAGCATCATTTCATCAAGAAATCAAGAAAGTGATGAGTAGCCTAAGGGCTCTTCACTTTATTCACCAATTTGTATGCCTAAATGAAATAACACTTTTAATTCTTTGCTTGAACAATCACATACATTCAAAACTAAAACCTAGAAATTCAAAAGAAAATAGCCACCACCCAAGATGGGGAAAAGAGGAAAGTACCACTAATTATCCAAAATCATAATTTATGGTTGTATGGCCCTAGGTGGGTACAAACAAGGTAGAGATGAAGGTTTGACATTTTGGGTTTAAAGGCTCCTCTAGTTCTAAGTCTTCTATTGCCAATTTCTAAATTTTCTTGCATTTCTAATAACACAAGCTGCAAGTTCTCTCTAATCTTTGTGAACTTGCACTCTATCCTAACTCTAATTCATATTGTTATGCACTCAATGAAATTGTCTTCAATTGGCTACATTGGCTTTTAGTTGGTTAACCATATCTCATGTACTTCTCTTGTGGTAGTAGTAGCTTCACTGAGCTCCTCAATCATTTGAAATAACATGGAATGTAATCTAATGATGGTCTTTTGCTACTTCTCCTCATTGGACTCATTCACCACCAACCCCCACTAACACTTCACCCTTAATATGTAGGTTGCTTGATGAAGGCTTGGGATTTTTTGACATCAACATCCCTTTCTCCTTCTTCTTGTTACTTACCATAATGTGGCAACATGAAGCTCCTATTGCAACTTGACTAACCTGTAGGATTGGTACTTCATCTTGATACTCTTACAATCAAATTGAGGTTTCCCTTTGGTAGGCTACAAAGACCTCATCATAGTTCTTGCACTAAATGTCAAAAAATTAGGTCAGCCACATGTATAATTCTTTTACCACATCCTCTACCTTCTTGCCTTTCATAGTACCAAATTGACTATCAATTCCTCCAATTCATTCTTCAATCCTTTGATCTGTTGGAGGTGTTCCTTCTCAAGGACTTCAGTTTCTTTCCAAAGGTTTGCCAAATTTTCCTTCAAGTGTGTGTTCTTTCTTTCCAACTTTGCCTTGTCATCCTATGCAAAGATCATCCAACCCTTGCGTTGTTGTCTTCATTTGCAAGGTGGTCTCAATACTAGCTTCTTTTATCACATCCACCCTCTCCAACCTAATTGCTTTAGCTTCTTGCTTCATATGTTCCCCTTGGTGAAGTGAAAATTCCTTTTGCAATGCCCACTCCTCTATCTTGTAGTTCTCCAACTTGACATGCATCTTGGATACCATAAATACATATCCATAGATGTTTTGGTAGTTTCTCTTTTTGGGGCATAATAGGTATAGAGAGTAAGCACTAATGGCATAAGGATACCTAGTGCACATTCCTAGCATGGATTTAACACTTCTCTCTCCTCTTGTGTGCTCAATTTGTGCATTAGCTCTTTGGCTTCCTTTGAAAGGATCTTTAAATGTATCTCCTATATATTGCATACCTTCTTGGAAGATTCCTAAAAAGGTGGGAGAAGTTTTGGAAATGGGAAGCTAGGGATATTGGGTAATCAATTCCCATGCAATTTCCAGTATTGTGCTTTAAGTCCTTCTCATCTTATGGCTTGGGTTTGGAATCCTATCTCTACCCTTTGTTCAAACAAGAGTAGCCATCAACACTTCCCCATAGAAACCCATTGGTTCATCTAGCACATCATTCTCACTTCCTCCATTGGTTGCAAGATCTTCTTCTTTTTCCTCATTTGAGTTAGTATCCTCTACCTTGGAAGGCTTTTCATTTACTTCCTCCTTTGTCTTTGACCACTTAAGCTCTCTTTCTGTAAAAGACCAAGACCAAGAAGAGAAATAGGAGAATGGAAGCTCACATTGGGACACTTGAATGAGGGAAAACTCCAAATGCCTAGCATGAGCTTCAGCCTTGGTATTTATAGGTAGCATACAAGGCTCTTGAGAAGCTTCTCAAGAAGCTTCCTTGAACCGCTTTCTTAGAGTGCAAGCCAAGTTAACCAAGAAACTTCTCAAGAAGCTTCCTTTTAGAAGCCACCTATTTGGCGTGCAAGCTAAGCTAGTTGGAAGCTTCTAGAAGCTTTCTTTTAGAAGCTTCCTTCTTGGGGTGCAAGTTAAGCTAGTCATGAAGCTTCCCAAGAAGTTTCCTAGATATTTCTAGAATATTTTGGCCTAATTTAGCTTATTCTATACTTTTTTAGCCTTACTAACTATGTTGCTAAACTCCATATTGTTACATATTCCCCCATTGCTAGTTGGTGACGTCCTCATCGTCATTGAAGCTTCAAACTCATGGATGGCCATTTGTGAATTTTGGAGGTGAGAAAGAGGTTCCCATGTGGCATCATGAAGGAGATACCCTTTCTAAAGGACCTTGTACTCCATATATTGTTGGTGTCCTCATTGAATGTGGCAACATGCAAGAATACGATCAACTTTGTACTCCTCATGATCATCGATAGGGATAGGAGGAGGAGGTTGGACATGAGAGGAAAGAGAAGATGGGTTAGGAACAAAGGGTTTCAACTTGGAAATGTGAAAGATAAGGTGGATGTGCATATGACAAGGTAAGGCAAATCGATAAGCAACAAGAGAGATGATTTGGGTGACATCAAAAGGTCCTATCCAATTGGAGGTGAGTTTACAAACTTGGGTATCAAGTGGAAAGGGTAGGTTACTAGAGGATAGCATGACTTTATCATTAGAGGATAGGATGACTTTATCATTGACTTCAAAGGTGAGATCACAATGATGGTGATCAACATATTGTTTTTGACAATTTTGAGCAAGAAGGAGGTGAGATTTGGCTTGTTGGAGATATTGGGATATGGTGGTCAAGAAGGTTGAAGTATGAAGGACCTGAGATGGAGGAGGAGCAAAAAGAGAATCTGGAACAAGTGGATCTTGGCCAAAATTGAGAAAGAAAGGAGAAAATCTAGTGCTTTCCTGTTTGGAATTATTGTAAGCAAATTTTGTAGCTGCAAGATATTCATCCCAATTGGTATGGTAGACATTGACAAAGGCATGCAACATGTCCTCCAATGTACACTTTTCACGTTCTATTTGTCTATCAGTTTGAGGATGATAGGCCGTGGACAAAGCAAGCTTGATGTTGAGTATCTAAAAGAGTGCTTGCCAACACTTCTTAGTGAATCAAGGATCACGGTTGGAGATGAGTACAAATGGCATCCCATGATGCTTGAAGACATTGTTTAAGTAGATTTGCGCTAAGGTTGGAGTATCCATGATATCAAAGGTTTGGTGCCAAGTGGATTTGCTTACTAAGCTTATCCACAAACACCACAATTGTTGCTTGCTTTGTCTTGGGCAAGGATGTGATGAGATCCAAGCTCATGTGTTCCCATTGAGTGGATGGAATGGGGAGTGGTTGAAGGAGTCCACTTGGCTTCTAGTTGTTGGCCTTGTTACGTTGGTAGCTCTCACACAATTGGACAAACTCTCAAACATCCTGTGTCATGTTGGGCCACCGCCATTGGCATTGGAGGGTACCCAAGGTCTTGTCCACACTCATATGACCAACTATTGGTAAATCATGGGCTTCTTGAAGGCTTACATGTCGGAGATCACCTTTGGCTAGAACATAGATCCAGTCCTCATGGAATAAAAATCCTTCCTTGAAAGAGAAGGTGTTTTACTCCTTATCACATATTGTAAGATGACCATGCTCTTGTTGGAAGAAGGGATCTTGTTGTAGAGCTGATCAAAACTTGTTTTGGCCCTTAGAGTCAATTGAGACCGTCGTAATTGTTGCCATGATGACAAGAAGAGACTTCAAATCAAGTCATTGTGATAGAGAATCAGGGATGACATGGAACCAACATGGTTTGTACTCAAGTTTGATATCAAAAAATTGGAGTTGTTCCTCCCATCAATGATGTTGATTCTTCATGTGTTCCAAGTGTAAGGTCTGTAACAATGGTTTATGATCAGTTTGTATGATTACTTGTTTCCCCAAGAGATAATGCCTCCATACCTTGGTGGCATATACCATTGCAAGTTGTTCTTGATCTTGAGTAGAATAATTCCTTTCAGCAATATTTAGTTGGTGAGACACAAAGGCAACGAGATGTAGTCCATTTTGGAATTCTTGTTGCAACACGGCTCCAATTGCAAAGTTAGAAGCATCAAAATCCACACAAGGGTAGATGAGGATCATATAATTGAAGGATGGGCCTTGAAGACACCATATGTTTCAACTTAAGGAATGCTTCTTCATGCTTGGTGGTCCACTGGAAGCTTGAGTTCTTCCAAGAGGTCAGTCAATGGTGCAACCACATGAGTATAATAATGGATGAACCGTCGGTAAAAGTAACCAATCCATTAAATGCTCATACTTCTATAGCATCCTTTGGAGTAGGCCAATCAATAATGGCCTTGATTTTCTCCACTTCCATCTTGATCCCCTCATATGAGATCTTGTGACCCAAGAAGGTAACTTCCTTTTGCCAAAAGGCACACTTTGACTTCTTATAGTAAAATTTCCATTGTTGTAATTGTCTTAGGACTTCTCGTGCATGATTCACATGTTTTACCTCTATCTTGCTATAGATTAAGATATCATCCAAGAACACCATCACGCACCGATCCAATAGTCCATCCAACATCCAATGCATATGATCCATGAAGACTACTAGAGCAGTAGTGAGCCCAAAAGGTAGAACTTTCTACTCAAAATGCCCATACCTTATGTGAAAGGCAGTATTTTTTACACCCTCAATAAGGATTTGCCAATAATGGCTGCAAAGATCCAACTTAGAAAATATCATGCTCCACTCAATTGATCAAGCAAGTCATCAATCGGAGGCAAGGGATATGCATTCTTCATTATTTTCTTATTGAGCCCACAATAATCAATATAGAAATGAAGTCCTCCATCTTTCTTCAGAATGAATAGTACATGTTCTGCCCAAGTAGAGGTGCTATGTCATATGAAGTCCTTCTCCAACAACTCCATAAGTGTTATTTGCAACTCCTCCAACTCCTTTGGTGAGAGCAAATAGATTGGTCTACTAGAGTATTCCTTAGCAATAACTCAATATTGAAGGGCATACCACAATCGTAGGGTAATCCTTTTGGCAGATCATCTGGAAACACGTCCACAAACTCTTGAACTATCTAACAACCATTGCTTGATGACGCTCTTGGCCCTCCTTGGATTGTCCTTGTGCAATCAGATTGATCCACACTGCAAAAATAAGTTTATCATCCTCCAAAGCTTGCTCTATGGCTACTTCACTAACAAACTTCCCATCTAGGAACTCATCTTTCTTCAAAGCTTGCTCCATGGCCACTTTCTTGGTAAACTTCCCATTTTGGGACTCATCCCCCTTCAAGGCTTGCTCTATAGCTACCTTCTTGAAAAACTTCCCATCCTGGGACTGACTATTCTTAAGTGTCTTACTTAGAGGTGCCAGACAAACTAATTAAAAATTCCTACCTTGGTGTTGTACTTGAATTTATCATCGGTTCCAATCAAATTGAACCTTATGATGCTCAAGTTAAGGTATTCCTAGAATGACATCATAGTGTAGAGGTGCCACTACAAACCTCATACACTCCAAATTTTCCTTCCCAATCTTGAAGGTAACTGGATGCAAGGTACGAAATGCAGAACCCCTTCTACCATCCGCCATCATTAATCTACTTCCTATTATTGGCTTGATAGGAATACCCAATTCCTTTGCTACTTGCATAGGCATGCAATTCTCTGAACTTCTAGAATAAACCAAAATCCTACAACCCCAATTAGATATTGTACCTTGCAAGTGAAGCAAACTTGCATAGGTCAAGCCTTCAATCCCATTGGAACTAATCAAGCTCTCAATAGGTGGCTTCAAATCTCCTATTGGGATTCCTCATTTCCTTGATCATTTTGCTCTACAAACTCCATCTAGGCAACTTGTTGAGGTCACCCATTCTTAATTGAACATTTAGCAATGTGATGTCTAACCTGGGAACAATAAAAACAACCACTATTTTGTTGCAATCTTTCTCTATCCGCTGTACCAAGCAGTCTCTGTTGGATAGCATCAATCTCCATTGGTGCCGGTTCCTCCATCCGTTTGTACTGTACTAGTAGGTTTTGTGTATGTCAAGGTCAAGACCAAGTTGTTGCAACCAAGGAATCAAAGTGCTCAGCCAATTGCATGGCTTCTTCCATATTTTTTGGTTCTTGCATGGTCACTTCTAATTTGGTTAGTGACTTCAATCCCTTCACAAATCGATCCAGAACTTCATCTTCTTGTATATATAGAATCTGCATGATGATGTTCTGAAATTGCATAATGCAGCTCCTTATAGAGCCAATCTACTTCAACTCTGCCAATTTATCGTGTGCGGCTTGGGTGGCATTTATAGTTTAAAATTGACCAGGTATTGTATCCTTGAATTCTACCCATGTTAAGATTGGTGCAACAATCTATCGTTTAGCTTGGTCCACTCAGAATTGCCACCAAAGTTTTGTCACACCATCCAATTGGCAAGAAGCCAAGAGAATTTGTTTATGTTCATCTTGAAGATTGGTAGCTTCAAAGTAACGTTTGCAATCAAACACAAAATTCTCTATTATGCTCAAAAGATTCTTGCCTCCAAACACCTTGGGTTTTGGAAATTATATTTGATCTTCTCTATCTCAAATTGGTACTCTCTCTATGTGTTCCTATTGTTGTTGGGCTTGTTCATCCAACAATCAAGTAAAGTGCTCAATTTGTTGTTGCATAACAATGATAACATTCGGTATTGCCGCCATGGCTACTACTCTATCCTACTACTCCCAATTTATCTAATTTATTAACACATAGATGTAGCACATCTACCGTTCTCCATAAGTTACAATTGGAAGTATCAAAGGTTCCTAAGACAAGGTGATCATATGTAGAAAATCCTGCCCAAAGCACGAGGTGATGAATTATATGAAATGGTGCTTGGGTAGTACTTGGATACAAAAATCCCAATGATTTGGCGGAAGTGGATTTGGTGGTCCATGAATTCCATCCATCCCATTCTTGTTCTGCTACAAATGTAAAAGACCAAGACCAAGGAGAGAAATAGGAGAATGGAAGCTCATATTGGGACACTTGAATGAGGGAAAACTTTGAATGCCTAGCATGAGCTTTGGATTTGGTATTTATAGGTAGCATACAAAGCTCTTGAGAAGCTTCTCAAGAAGCTTCCTTGAGCCACTTTTTTAGAGTGCAAGCCAAGTTAACCATGGAGCTTCTCAAGAAGTTCTAGAAGTCGTCTACTTGGCGTGCAGGCTAAACTAGTTGGAAGCTTCTAGAAGCTTCCTTTTAGAAGCTACCTACTTTGGGTGCAAGTTAAGCTAACCAAAAAGCTTCCCAAGAAGTTTCCTAGATACTTCTAGAATATTTTGGGCTAATTTAGCTTATTCTCTACTTTGTTAGCCTTACTAACTATGTTGCTAAACTGCATATTGTTACACTTGCTCTTCCTTGTAGATGTCTTGCCTAGAGTGGTAGTCCCAAAAACTTTGTGCTTCTCCTTCTTGAGAGGCAATACAAACTCCCTAGTTGGCATGTACTTTGCATCAACTTCCTACATATCTTCCAATTGTTGTTCTCCAAAATGGTCAGCATCAAAGTATTCTTAAGACACTTCATGCCTTAGATAGTACTCCTCCTCTATGGTGAGAAATCCATGACCATGTAAAAGTGAGCAAAAAAGGGCATAAGGTTTTCATGTGTTGATGGATGATCAAACCCAATAGATTGGATCACAACTACAGATATGCTCAAAGAAGGCTACAATGCATTTGATAGGTATGTGGTCCTTTGGGGGAAGAAGATCTTCATGAGGCCCCTACAATGGCTCTTTACACCAAGTTTTTGTAATCTATGACCAGCCATCCATTTTTCTACTATTCTTCTTCAAGAATGCTTTCTCAAGGTGATTCTTTATCTTTTCACCCAAAGATGAGAACTTTGATTTGAATATGAATCCAATGGCTTGTCTTGCACTCTCACCCAATACCTCCAATGGTAGGGTATCCAAGCCCTAACCCAACCTCACAAACTCTTGGATACAACTCTCTTTTGATCCAACATCTCCTAGGCCATGGTTGCAAGGTTGTACTCCCAATTCCATAACAAGAAGGTGATCTTCAAGCACTTTAGAACCTCCTTCCTTGCTAGCATCTCCCAAGGATTGATCGTGGTGGTTTTGAGATTCATCCTAACCTTTTGGTTTCTTTTTTCATGCCTCTCACCATCTAAGACACCAAAGGAATACCCCAAAGGAACTTCAAACACACTCTCTTGCCAATTGATTACAATTGAAAGGATGGGTTGTGCTAACATGAAGGAAATTGAAAATTTGTGATGCCTTTGGTCAAAATGCTCTTCCTGATTCCCTTGGTTTCTTTCCTCTTACGGTATTTGGTCACCAATTGCTATCTTCATGTGTCAACCTTGAGATCATGTGGCTTAAGCAACAACAAATGTACATTCAAAAATCCAGTATGGATTTCAATGTCCTTCCAAAGATACCCATGACTTTCCAAATGCATTGAAGTTTCCATTCTAAAGGAAACCAAATGTCTTTTCAAAGAAAGAGAGAATATCCTTCTTGAAGTAAAACAAAAGTAGACTTTGCCATTTAAGGAGCTAAATACATAGATTTGCACACTTTCTCCTATCGGTAGGCATTCTTTTGGTACACAAGAAGTGAAAAAAACACCCAAAAATGAAAAAATCAACATTTCTTGATACCTCACAAGGCCATAGAGGAATTACCTTGGGCATCACTCCTTTTCTAGTACCCCATACTCTGTATGTGTGATCCAAGTGGTATATCTATGCATTACTCTTTTCAATATACACTCACAATTGCTGAAATTTATCCACATGGAATCCCTTTGATCACCAAGTCATGTGCTTTGCCTATACAAGAGGCAGACCCTATTGGAGATCATTCTCCTTTGGTACATGACATCATTATGCACAAGTTACTACATTGTTTGGAGTTCCTAAAAACTTCTTACCAAGAAGCTCCCGGATGCTTTAGAACATTCTTAGAATTCTTATATATATGTAGTCTAACCTTCCTTTAATTATACTTAGCATCCTAACTCCATATTATTACACCAATCTTCTAGGATGAGTACACCATTTGGATCCAAGCAACCATTAAGCAGATTATAGAGTTTCAATAACCTCACATCCTACCTTTGGAGCATCATAGCCTTTGTCACTCTTTGATGTTAGGTTAGGTATGCGAGTATAGAAGTGTAGCCTAAGCACTATCACCCTTTTCCACAAATAATTTATATGCCTTAAAGACACACCATTGATTACCTTCCTTCTTTCTTCCATGATTATCAACCAAATGAAGGGTTATAACTCATGGAGTCCTTCTTTGCTCATGCTCTACTCTGTTTTCTATGTTTCTCAATGGGTAGGCCATCTTGTTTGATTTTTGAGCACCTACATAATTACCTCTTCCCAAATACTCCAATTTTTGGCTTTCACCTTTTGTTTGCCTTTTGTCAATAAATTGGCTAAGGTCAAGTGACTCTTGGAGAAACTCATTTTTTGATGCTTCTTGTCTTGTAGCTCTTTCAAAGGAGACTTCAAGTGTGCCCCTCATTGCTATTGGAGATGTTTTCCTTTGTTTAATCTTATATACTATTT
Source organism: Lunularia cruciata (assembly GCA_948567375.1). Taxonomy (NCBI): domain Eukaryota; kingdom Viridiplantae; phylum Streptophyta; class Marchantiopsida; order Lunulariales; family Lunulariaceae; genus Lunularia; species Lunularia cruciata. Next base: position 17,723,409 of record OX419761.1, on the reverse strand, counting down.
GTTTACAATTTAACATTCTTTTTCATCCATGTTGTCTTTTCATCAATTTTGTATGTACTCCAAGGGGATGCAAGATGGCCATTACTTGTATTGGAGCATCCTTGGACATCCGTCCAAATTAGGTGGTGGTCCAAGTTGATATCTCCAATATGCTTTCAATACCATTTCTTATCCAATATTGTTTTGTGCTCTTTGCTATGGAGGGATCAAATCCTCTTCTTGATCCCCTTCTTTTGTATTTTCTATAGTATCAATACACATTTGGTGTACATTTGGTGTACAACCACAATACTACTACAAGAGAATTCACATTATTTGCATCAACCTAGGGGATATGCCAAAGGGAGTCCCTAAGGAGCCTCTCTTCACCATTGTGCACTAATTTGTAAATGTAAGGTTTGGAGTCCATGCACTATCCTCAGTTCCTTTGACTTCACACTATGATTTCAATTTCCCCATAGGTGGTTTGATTTTGTAGGCTCTCCTCTAGGACAAGAGGACTTTTGCAGCTAGTTCATTGTAAACAACCTACTCCAAGCTATAGCACATGTTCAACTTCTTCCTTTGTTAAGGAACATGATATGGCCTATTCTATTCTTGAACTCTATTACCTCCTTAGGGCCTCATATTTGGTACATATGTATTTGCCTACAAAGGTACTCATGCATCATTTACTTATGTCGGATAGTACTATACACCACACTTTCTCCACTCTCTTAGTATCATGCATGCTACCACAATTATCAAATGAGTGGTGTGGGTAACAGATAGCTCTACCATAGTTATGAGTAGATGCAAGCTCATTGTGTGGGAGGCTAATACACCAATGGTATATGTAGGAGCATGGGATTTAGTGGTCCTCCTTTTAGCCAACAAGTTCTTACATCAAGGGTGTTCTTTTCTGTTGGGACCTAATACAATAGTAAAATTAGGCACTCATTACTTTTAGTCATATATTTGATTGGCTTGTGACCTATTGCCAAGCACCACATGCACAACACTCCCCACATTTATTGACATTCTATCCTTAGACTCTAGGAAGATTTAGGCGTATCTCAATGAGTGTATACACATTCACACCCTCACCAGCATCCTCATTGATGTACCATTATTTGATAGAGCTAGGATTCTCTCTTGTGGAAAGAAATGCTTTGGAGCTTGGCTCCAAGCATCCCTTGTTATTGAGGATTTTGATTCACTTTTGAGCAGTTTACCGTAGCTCTACAATGAGGCTAGGTCTACCACATCCAACACTCCTAAGGATCCTAGACCAATGTACATGTAGCCCTCCATATGACATACAAGGTATACACACTTAATTTTGTGTAGTAGGTGGAGAGCTCACTGGAGTTCATGATGCTGTCCACAATACAATGGCTCAAATCTTATGTGCTACATGGTCTCATGTTCAAATTGAGTGATGGTTAGATCTACCAGGTCCACCTCCTTGTTGGATGAGAGTGGATTTGTTACTTTCATGGACGGTCATTATATCTTGCATGAGATTGTGGTTGCAAACCTTTTACGAGCAACGTTATTGGCACATGTAGGCATACAAGTGGGAGAAATAGTGACCATCAACTCTCTGAGCAAGGAAGACCCTTATGCACCTTGTTTTTCCTCACATACCTTTGTCCCTTGGCGGTCTTTGTGCACCTTAATCACCACTTTGACAATCTGCTCAAAGAAATAGCCCAAGGTTTGTTGCAAAGGAGAGAGACATTGGCTATCTCTCCAAGCATACTCACATCCTACTATAGACAAGGAGTTTCTGCCACTTTATAGCAGTCTTAAGCCTTGGGTTTAGATAGACAAGCAGCAGCAATAGGAACACCTAGCCAGGCTAGGCTCCTCCCTCCCCACTTACCAAATGTAACACTACCATATAGTCTGACAACAGTAGACTAATTCCTTATGTGTCGCCTAGGCTTTGAATGCTAGTTTGCATGTTCTCCCTTATTTGGCTATGCCCCACTCTCTCTCTCTTACGTTTTATTTTGTTTTTGTCTCCTTTTCTTTTTCCTTTAGGGTATTATATCATATATCTTTGAAAATTGTTGAGAAATAGAGTACCCATATATATATATATATATATATATATATATATATATATATATATATATATATATATATATATATATATATATATATATATATATATATATATAACACTCTAACTAGCATAGCTGGCAGATGCTTTACAAATCCTAATTTCTATTGCTATATAGAAATAACTATACAAACCTCATCTACACATGCCACATATTACCGTCTGAAATGCAGTTTCAACAAAAGCTCAATGGTTCAATATTTTCGAGTCAAAATGAAAACATCGACGACTTCGTTGCTACTCAAAATATGTTTCAAACATTCTTTGCTTCAAACTCAGGGACATGTATCAAACGAACTTTTGTATTTTAGGGCTAATCAAGTCCATCAATCCAGATTTCTCTTGCAGGCGACTCATCTCGTAAGCCTGAATAGATTTTTTCGGTCACTGGTATCAATCGCAATCCTCTAAGCATCAGGTGCAGCATCATATTTTAAAGTTCTAGTCGAGATCCTCGTAATAATAAGTCTAAAAGGCTGGAGGAGCGTTCAATTTGGTATGGAAGCGTAAAAGATCAGATCAGATAGTTCCCTCAAAGAATTGCCTCATGAGAAGCTAGAAAATTTCTAATACAAACAAAAGTGTTTCGTTTTCAATGGAGAAGCCCAAGGATGGACCCATTAATCTTTCGACTAACTCCATTCAATGACGCGGATCAAAGTAAAACCTTAACCTAGGCTAGTAAGCCTTCTGAATCAGTATACTCTGCATATTAGGTGATCTCAGGTTCCTGGCGATATAGCTAGTATAGACCGATTTCGAAAGAACAAAGTTATCGTGTACAGATTTACAGTGTTCTGTATACGAAAGTTTATTACGGAAAAAATATTCCCAATCGTGTTTGAATGTACATCATACTTGAAACAGTGCCGCTCAAACATGGCGGTGAAGGTCAAGAGTTGCGATGTGATCGAGAAATGTAAACGATGGAGCAGAGCCCTCAGTCCAACCTACCTCCATCTACGAATCCTCACAAAAATTTTAGTGCAGGCGACGAAATGCTAATGCAACACACAGACTACAAAGACTGTCTGTGAATAGTAGTCTGGGCGGCCGACAAGCGATTTTTTTTCCATTAATTTCCGATTACCAATCAGTTGTCAAGCTCCAAAGAGGCGTCATATCTGATAATGAAGCCTGCGGGATTGGGATCTATAACAGTGACCGTGAAGAATCCTCCAGCATTTCTGAAAGAACCTGTACCTCCGGTAACACCCACCTCCCATGAAGGTGCACTTCTGTTGAACCTTCCTGATCCAGACACTGTTCCCTTAAAAGCTCCCAAGGTGATGTCTTGACTGAAGGTAATAAAATTTGTAGATGGTGCGCTGAGTCCGACAAGCTGGCCGGAGCCCCATCCAACTGGTGTTGAATTCTTTTCAATTCCAGCGAGAAGGGGACTATCAAAGACGTTGATATCACCGAAGACAAAAGTATTGGTGAAAGTTCCGTTCGAACTAGCAACCTGGATAGAAGTGACATTTGGTGGAACAAAGTTGTCGTGCAGATAGTAGCTCAGTATTACTGTATCTGCGCTTACAAGCTTGCATCCTGGGGAGAACATCATGATCGCCACCACCAGCATCGTTAAGGTCGAGCTCTTCATTGTGCCGCTGCTTACCGACATTCTGAACCTCAAATCTTCAAATTAGGACCAAGGAGGTGAACAAAGAACTCAGCAAGTCACAGAAAGATGAGCCTCAATTGAGATCTAGTGCAGATGTAAAGCTCAGGACGTGCAGATTGCAGTTGCTTCTGATCGATATGAGCAGCAATCGGCTGCAGCCTTAAGTAATACTCTGCTGCTCAACGACTTGAACGCGCAGGATGTTGAAGTCTTCCGGCAGGTTTCCAGATTGACGCACCATACTTTGACCATCGGGACTAGGTCTAGAAGAAGGATCATCACGAGAGAGAAGACTGATCCACACAAGCGATAACTTCCAGGCGGTCACACTGCATGCCCAAACGTCTTGACCCCCGGCGTCTTCAGAATAAAGAATTATTCCTCCCTACGTTTCTATGTCCTCTAGGCTTAAGGTAGCATCTGCGGAAGAGACTTTTAGTTGCTTGGCAGTGCATGTTTCATGTGCCAACCACCATGAATTGGTAATACTGTGAACAATTGACAGTTTCGCGGCGAAGAAGTAAAATTTTGTATTGCGTTACAGGACATCAGTCCGGTATCCGCAGGGTTCTTACGTTCATGTCAGACGCACCAAAGATTGAGAAGACCCACAGTAAGGAATAATTACTTTATCCACAGTAAAAAGCAAAAGTTGGGAATGAAAATTTTCATTGTTATGTTGAACAATTGAATGCCATTCTCTATATCTATTATATTTTATTGATCGGAGGCTAAACATCAGTCTGTATCATGTTTGCTTGATGCTGGAATCTAATTAAAGGGTCTGTCGACTTGTGACGAAGATACATGTGGACGCTGGGTGTTTCAGCGATGAAACATGGAATGATATTTTTGGGGTTCCGGAGTTATATTCAGTACCTTACCGTGGTGAGTGACCTGATGATCATCAATGACCTAATTTTCCTCGTTCAAACCTGGAATTGTGCATTCTATGGAAACTCTCTAGAAACCGTCTCCAATCCAAAGACATTGATAGTACAGCATGTCAGAGCTCGAGCAATTGAATTAGATTCTCTATTCCTATCAGATATTATTGATCGGGATGCTAAACTTCCATATATGTCATGAACGACGCCAAGACTTTCAAAATTTAGCTTGAAGGTCCGAATCTAAAGGGTCCGTGGACTTGTGAAGATATCATGTAAACGCTAGGTGTTCCAACGACAAAACATGGTAGTGATATTTTAGGAGTTAGATTTCAGTACTTTACCACGATGAATGAACTGATGATCAATCTTTAGGCAAATTTATCTCGTTCAAATCTGGAATTGTGGTATATAAATTCTCTCTAGAAACCGTTATTTACCCAAAAACATGAACTGTACAAATGTTAGAGCTCGAGACGATGTAAAATGGAGCTCATTAGATGAATGATGAAGAATGCTTTACTAGCTATATCGCTAGGAACCTGAGTAAAGAGTTCTGAATGAGCTCAATTGGATGAATGATGAATGAAAATCGATTGATCATCAGTCGATTTTCACTTGTGCAATTTATGGTGACCTTTAGATGATTCCAAATAATATCTTATTGGTTTGCAAAAGTTTCTAACGTTTTTGAAGAAGATAAAAAAATACGTAATTGTATTGAATTATATGTACAAAAACACATAAAAAAATTCTTCTAACTATGGAGGAATTGCTCGTGTTGAAATTAAAAGAAAAACAGACTTAATTCAAGTTGAAATATACACAGGATTTCCTGCTTTATTAGTAGAAAGCCGTGGTTAATTTAACTTCTTTATCTAAAGGCACTAGTTTTCATTAAAAATTATTTCCTAATTAACGACGGGATTTTTTATCATTTTTTGCATGTCCTCGAAAAGTTCGAGTAGGGGCGAATTCTCCTAATTTGTGACCAACCATACGATCTGTTATATAAATTGGTAAATGTTCTTGTCCATTGTTGCTTTTACTTCCATCAGGATAATTAATCAATCAAGTGCTGTGTGACCCAGCAGCTCTGGCCCGTTGGCCGAACCTTCCCCTCGGTAATTCTCCACTTGGCAAGTACAGGCTCGAGCTCCAACAGAGTTTTGACTAGAATTCATGCGTTCTGAACAAGAAAACTTGGGGTGTCGTTTTCGACCCTCCCTCTCCAGTCTCTGGATTCCATCCAAACTTCCGTAGAAGTGAATCTGAAGTGAGACAGATCTGAAGTGAATGGTCACCTTTTGTTGAAAATAAAAAGGTGAGCATTCTATTTTCAAATCAGAGTTTCGTCACTTTACCACTTTACCAGGCATTGGGTTTTATAAAAGGGTAGCAGTAGGAACTCTCTTCACTTCTAGAACATTCGTTCCCATTCACATGCATACTTTTGGAGAGACCATATCGAGAAGTTCAACTGTAGATTACTTTGTTTCTTTTCCTCTTGTTTAGCATCGTAAATTACTTTGTTTTTTTCCTGGTTTATTTTCCTCTTGTTTGGCAGGGGGCGTAATTCTTCCCCGGATTTTAGCCTTTTCCTTTGGATTCTGCGGAGCTTGTTATCCCCTTTTGCAGTTCTACGACATGGGAACAGACTTGACTAATATGGTGTTCATGATTACACTCTTAATTCCGTCAGGAAACGCTGCAGCACCAACTGATGGATAACCAACCAATGGCGTGTGTGACTTCTTTTGTCAATACTAACACAAACTTAAATAAATAGATAAAAGGTGACCGCATAGGAAAAATGAAGGATGGGAAGACCCCATCAAGCTGTACAAGGGAGAGACAAAAAAGGTAACATGGGGCTAAGCCCCAATAGAGTCTGTATGAGAAATCTGCCCTACCGCACCTAAGATATCCGAGCTATGCAAGTTGTACGGTCTACACACAATTGGAGCATCCGAAGAAACATCACCTAATGTGATTGCTCTCCTATGGATTGCACCCACCACTGCCCTCTGTAGAGCAATGGACACACGCTATCTAAAATATGCTACAAAGTATGAGAGTGAGAGTGGTACCCTCTAATGCCTAACATGCTAAGCTCTCGCGCACTCCCTGACAAATGTGTCAAATGCCGTGTCCATCGCTCCATATAACTCCAAGGCTAGAGGAACAAAGAGGTGACCTCGCTGCATGCCCCTATACTTGGAGACCTTGCGACCTGCTGCTGCACTCGCCGCCCATCTAGAGGAATGGGTAATCACTCCCTCCGAAACTGTATCCTGCGTAAGGTCCGTGACCACGACATCCGCTACTATCACCTGATCATCTCGGACCAAGTATAAGTCTGCCCTGACACGTGTTGTCTGCAATGCATACGAACACTCCCTCCAAGCCAAGTATCCACTCTCTCGTGCCATAGCAAACACTATGTCTTAATGGCATCATGGGTAGCTATCCTCTGTCCTCCAAAAGGACACCATGTCATGTGGACCGCCGCTGCATCTAGTGTAGAACTACACTCACAAGTGAGTAGTGAAGATGCAGATGGGTGGACCAAACCTAGGCAAAACCTCATCGCTGTAGAGAAAGTAGCCAGTGCAAGTCGGAAAGCCCTAATGCATGGTCGAGCTAGGATCCACGAGCCTGCACCCTTGCCGGAGCAAGAGCGTAGACGTGCTCTAGTAGCCTGAGGAATGGACGAGTCAACTAAGAGAGAATGTAGCGTATGCTCACACTATTGCTCCATCAAGGAATACTGTAGACCTCTAGTCCAATCTGACGATAGTGAAGCAAACGGTGGAAAACCCTCTCGTGCTCGTGGGGATAGACTATCTCTTGTTTGCGCAACAACACCTAGAGAGAAAAGGATCCTCCCTCCACCTTTGTCACATAAGTCTCCAAAACCGGCCTATCAGCAACCACAATACGAGAGGAAAGTAGGGGTGCCAAGAGAACCCAACTATCTAAAAACACTATAGGTGCCATCTCCTCCATAGAAAGCAAGCCAACCCCACCACATGAGATCGGTAGAGCCATCTGTCTACGTGCCAAATCCCCTATCACACACTCAAAAGTCCCTGGTCCAATAATATCACCAAAGACTCCCATAATCCTCCTATCAAATGCTCTCTGACGTGATAGGAAGGACGGTGAGGGAGGAACTGTATGGATGGGGTAGGATGGTTGACGAGCAATACTAGAAGAGAGTATACCAAATGCGACCTACGGATCTCCTAGTAATGGAAGGTCATCCACATGGAGAACATCCTCTGCAAGGGCAACATCCAAGAAGCGTGTGACAAAATCCTCCGATCCTACTGGCACTCCAAGAACACAAAGTCCATCTGTGGATGTGATACACCCCTCTGGAAGCTCAAGGTGGGGAGGGATACCTAAAGGGGACCATGCCCTACACTTTGACACCTTGACTCTCAAGCCTACTAGATGTAGCTTGGTAGTCAAGTAGTCAAAGGCCTGCCTAATCTGATCTACAGTGCCTACAATGTGTGTATCATCTGCCAAGGAGGGAAATATACAACCTGGCATGGCCAAAGTAGTAGATAGGAGAGCTCTAAAGTGAGCCATGGCAAATAAGAGCCCCCCCAAAGAGCCCCCCCAAAGGATCTCCCTGACGTGTACCAACAGCTGACTCCAAGACGGTGACTCCCTCTTGTGAACCATCATGTTGGTAGTAAAGGGAAGCAAGAGAGTCATAAAAACACTGCACAAAAGGAATGAGGCTCGCCAAGGATCCACCAGCCTCCCTAAGCTCTCTAAAGATGGATGCATGTAAGACGCTATTAAAAGCGTTCTCAACATCCACCTATAGGACGACCCACTTTGGATGGATATCTAGGAGTGCTCTAATGCCTAGAGATATAGCCTCACATCCTCTAGATGTAGCTACTCCAAACTGATGTGGACTAAGGTGCTGTCAAAAGTGAGAATGATGCTAAAGGACAATGGTACGACTGACCAAACGCAAAAAGATCTCTCCAATAGCAATCAGTCTAATGCCTCACGTGTCCTTCTTGATCGCGAGAAGTAGATTAACACCTAAGACCCGACTAACATACATAGGAATGTCTCCTCTCGCTACTACTGTAGCCACCTGAAACAACTCAATAAAACCACTAGAAGGATCATCTGCCTGGAAGCAATCTCTAAGGTGCTCATAAACCATTCTTGACAAGCCTCTTGAGGAAAGGTGAGGGGTAGTGCACAATGCTTGTGCAAATAGCGACCTATCAAGACATAAAGGCTGCTCAGGCTGATAATCTAAGACCTCTAGAGGTAGTCCCTCTACTGCTATAGGATGCAATGAGCGTAGGGAAGAGATGATCTCATCAGTAGGACTCGCTATAGACAAAGGGTGTAGTGCTCATGCTGCTCTCCTAAACTCTCCCGCCTGACCCAATGTCCTACATCATCGTAATCGAGTGGAATCTGTGGTATCCTATAGCGATGCATGTCTCCTAAATCGTGTAGCCCTAACAGACTCCTCCTAAAGGGCTACCCAATCCCCCGCTCGGAATTGACAAAATCTAGCCGCCACCTCTCTATGCCCCGCGCGTCCCCCTCTAGCATAACGAAGACACCATCGAGGGAGTAGGAGGAATAGGAACCATGCTAACTCGTCCAAGGGATCACGTGCCAAACGATCCAGTGGTAGGCGGAAAGCATGTCTAGCCTCATCATGGAATGTGCGGAGTAGCCTATGGAATAGACGTGGACATGGAAAACTAGTCTCAAATAACCCCAAAATGCAACCCGCCTGAGAAGCTAACCACTCCCACGACTCGATCGGTATCTCTGGAACGATCAACGAAGGTATAGAAGAAGCGTGCGTAATCCCGAATGTCACTATTGTCGATGTGGCCGCTCATCTCACGTGGGCATCTCAAGTGGTACAATCATAGTCCTTGTCCATCCTTCCCACATGGGTCTTTACCCCTTGCGAGGTAAAGCCTCGGTGACACACCGGGCATGGTGTATCCCGACCCGCACTAGGCGACCTCACATGGGAAGGTGTAGCCATGGCTAGCACAAGAATAGTGATAGTAACACATGATACTCCTCTCCATCTCTCCCCATATCTGCAAAACCACAACCTCTCACATCCCAACTCACATAAGAAAACAATCTCTCCAAACCCTAAAATCTATAAGTTCTCATAACTTTCAATTTCCATCTCCAAAATTTTCAAATTAAATTCCCATGGAACTTAATCATGAAAACCAAGAGATTGGAAATGAAAATTCACAACCCATCACTCTCAATGTATAATGATCACTCTCAACCCTAAAAAAACTAAAAATCTTCATAACTTTCTACTCCATTCTCCATAGTCTTCAATCTAGGTGTCAATGGAACGGAAATTGAAAAACGAAGAGACTATTCACTCGAATACTACATGCTAGAGAGCCCTCGGAAATTATCGAAATTGTCTCACGTCTCTCCCTCTCCTCTCCCGTCTCCACACTCTCCCGCATCTCCCCCGCGCGTGGGATATAATATAAATATGGGCAGCAAGACAACAAAGGAGTTTATGTGGATCGTTGCAATGGGCTTGTGGGGTCTTGCAAACCACTAACGAACCAGCTAACCAGCTAGAGGGAGCGACGATCCGAAAGCATTCCCACATCACACAATGTTGGAGATTATAAACAATCTACCCTACTCAACTTTAGAAATTCTATAAATCTGGTTGACTAGCAAATATTTTATAGAAATAATCAATCGGAATAAATACCGATCCACTTGCTGCGTTGGCATTGACATTATCTATTATTGACCATAGGATTGACGCTATTGCGCTTGACGCATAGGGTTTACTTCCCAGCTTATTTGACAAGCAACTCATTTGCTCAATTGAGCAATTGAATATAATTAATTTTTAGTTTAAGTTTTTAAGGTTATCTAGACTTATACATGGTATCAAAGCTGAAGATGTCGTAGATTCATACTCATCAAATAGTCAATCTTATGATATTTTTGTTGATTTCGGGAAGATATTCATATGCACAATATTTTTTGTTAATGTCCCTTAGATTTGATTGTGTGATAGTGATAAATTATTTGTAACTCGGAATGATATGATTTGGTCCTTCTATGCTGAGCAAATCACACAAGAGAAAGACTTTTACTACATTGTGAACCTAGATAATACTTGTTGAAGAAATCTACCGGGGGAATGGAAGAACACCTTGAAATCTAATCTGCCAATAGGTCATATTGGTGATGTCTTATTGAGGAACAGCAATAGCTTGGGGGCTCATCAAATGGATGGAGATGCAGCTACAACAAGCTCTATTTCTTCAGATTTTGAAAAACACAAGGTAACTAGTCATTCTCAAAAACTGTTCATATTAACATTCCTTGCATTACTCGTTGAATTCGTATGCAAACAAAACATGATATAACACTCAAAAAGAAATATAAATCTTTTGCAAGCTAGATGTTAAATCAACACTCAATTAATTCCAGGTAAAAGAAGAAGCATCTATACTCTATAAAGGATTACTTTAGGTATACAAAGAGAAATTGATATAACTCTCAAAAAGAAATTCAAATCTTTTGCATGCTAGATTCGAAATCAGCACTCATGAATTCCAGCTGCAAGAATAAGCCTCTATAGCCACTTTAGGAAAATTGAAATATTATATGATGGAACCAGGAAGTTTTGGAGAGGGAACTTCCTATAAGAAAGTTATTTAGACTATGTTAAGGAACCTCCTTGAGAGTTATTATACTCCTTTCAAATTTATTTACGGAGTAATGTATGCCACATATACACAAGCTACTTTTGCAGATTTTGAGTAGTACCTAATTGCTGAAATTTTCCTTTGCAAACCTTTCCGACTTGAAAGGAGAGAGCAATCTTTGATTCAAGTTTCTAGGGACTAAGGGTATGAAAATGGCAATGGCAAAGGCCAAGGACGAAGACAATTGACTCAATGAGGAAAACCAATGAGATCCAAGTAGAGGAGAATATGATAGAAGAAATAGTTCATGTATCTACAGCAGCAAGAAAGTGCATTGGGAACTTGACTTCTTTGATAAGAATAATCATGTCAATATGAATTTAATGATCAATAGTCTAAGTCTCATCTTGTTGTATAAGGTGGCATAGGTGATAGCGGGTCTAACAAAAAGAAGCTAAGATGGGTCAAAATGGCTTTCAATAAAAGCCGTAATCAATGAGCATAAAGATCTAAGTCTAGCAATAAAATAGAGATTATGAATAATGTACCTTCATCTCAGATAAGCCAATAAAAATATGCTTTCTTATAGCTGATCCATAAGTAGCTCATCCACCTCAAATCTTTTGATAGCTGATAGCTCTATGAATCTAGTCAAAGGGTCTGGAATTTCTTCATACTTTTCGGGAATAAAACCACAGATAACACTTTATCGCTTCCAAATATAAGAAAAAAAATATTTGATTGGTAAATAGAAAGAACAACGAGTTTTTTTTCACCTCTAATTAATATTATGTCATGGATAGCTCTTATTCATTTAAGGTACATTTAAGAGTAAATTTGGATCCTCACAATTAACTACAAACTACAATGATGTGATCTAAACTCTTGTGATATCAAGCTTTCAGTCAATCCAACATAATACTTCTCCATCAATGGCAGGTCAATGTCATTCTATTGAATGGTGTTAGTCCAAGCAGTCTTTATAATACCCACGATTGAGTCACTTAAGTCTCCACATGCTTAATCGTATGTCATGAGGCCTAATCTCACAATCAATGAAATGGTACCCCAATATTACCATCTCCCAAAGATGCTTGTGAGGCCAATAGGTATAGGTATGGAAGGTAAACTCATCAAAGGATCCCTAACGTTGCAACATCATTATATCACTTGTCCCTTAGAACTAGTTCACACAGATCTATCTGTGCCATTACCAAGCTTATCCCTTACTATGCTTGTTGTATCATCACTTTCATACACAACTACTGAAGATTTGATTGAATCTATTTTCTTAAACCTCAAAAGTGAAGCTGTTGATAAATTCAAGGTCTTCAAGCAACATACAAAAACAGCGTTCTCATGCAAACTGCTTGTTATATCATCCCTTTCATACACAACTACTCAAGATTTTATTAGGTCTATTTTCTTAAGCCACAAGAGTGAAGCACTTGATAAATTCAAGATTCTCAAGCAACAAGCAAAAACAGCACTCTCATGCAAACTACCCAAGGAGTGAGCAATCTGTCTTACTTGTTCAATTCTTATTTCCATACTAAAGGTGTTAAGCAATAATTTACTATTTCTTTAACCTGCACCAAAATGGTATAGTGGAAAGAAGGAACTGCATTTTATTGGAAATGATATGAAGTTTATCTTTTGATTTCATACTCTTTCTTTTATTTAGGAAGTGCTAATTTTTTATTTGCAATTACATCAACAGTTGGTATAGCACTTATGCTCTCAAACGGTTCGTTCTTTTGAATGTCTAACTAAAGTTTGAGTTATTTGTAAGTCAATCTAGACTTATAGTTAGTATTGTATATGTGCTATCCCAAATAAGATCAAGAATAAATTAAATACTTAAACCACTAAATGAGTTTTAGTTGGATGGGATGATCAGAGAAAAACTTATAGATTCTTCATCCATCCTCTTGAAAAATCTCTCAACATTTGGTAGTTGATGGATATATAGAGGATGATTTCTTAGTTTGGATTTTGCGTTAGAAAGAGCATCATGTTTGGCGATAATCTCGTTTCCTCTTTGACTCAGAATTCTTCATCCTATGCAATCTCTCTTACGTGATGTGGCCTATCCATCTAAGTACATAGGCCAGATCGTCGCTCTCTTATAATCAGTCCTTACATCATGATTAGTACTCCTTTGGCTTCAACTCTTCTTCAATTGCTCCGTTGGAGTCACATCAAGTTCACATCGGTGTTCAGTCTTCAGTCTTCTATGGTGGTTTCACCAAAGTCTCATCAAGTTTATATTGCATAACAATGTAACCTTCAATGTACTTGTCTACATTTAGGCTGGTTTTCCTCTCATCTTGAAAAGATTACTAATTCTTTTTATTTCTACTTGCTGATTTATGAATTGCACTGTTTGCTTGATTTATAAATGATATTTGATTCGATTTTATTCTTTATGACCTACTTGGAGCTTGAGACGGTGGGTATGAACTTGGGATCAAGCCAATCGGAGAAAGCACTCTCAACGACATATGCATTAACAGAAAAGATCAAGGTAGGGTTGGTGGCAAGAAAAGACAAGCAATCCAATGGCTTAGATTATGGCGAAACGTTTGCCCCATGGTAAAATGGTCTACTCTTTGTCTAATCATGGCTTGATAATAACATTTAGATGACCATTATAACACATGAGGATGCTTAAAGTGTTGTCCAATGGCACACTCAAGGAAATAATTTACATGATACAGCCCCTTAGGATCTCTATTCTAGTTTGGTATGACGAAATTGACTTGTTGTTGAGGTCAATTGGCTTCAAGCGAAGTTCTCTACCTTCAACAAAAAGCCAATAAGATAGCAATCATTCTCTTGTTTGCATATGATCTGCTCATCATTGGAAGTGGACAAAACCTCATCTAAGTTGACGTATCAACTTTAATCAAAAAAGATAATTGATCTAGGAACCATCAAGTGTTGCTTTAAAATTTAAAATTTTCCTTTATCAGAGGTCATATGTTGATCAATTAGTTTTTAGACTATGGCATAGGATTTATGTCAACGTGTATCCACCCCTTCAGCAAGATGCGGTCGAAGGTGTGGTTGGAGATTAAAAGAAATTACCCTAACCATCTTTAGAAACTCCTTTAAATCTTGCTGACTAGCATGTAGGTATTTTGTAAAGACGATTAATCAAAAGAGATAACCCACTTGCCTGCAGTGCCGTGAAGATTACCTGTGGCTGAGCTTATGGTACGGGGTCTAATTCCCAGCTCATTTTACAAGCAACACACTTACCCAATTGTATATAACCAGGCCTTCTGGTTCAAGTCTTCAAGTTCATCAAAACTTCTACCCAAGAATATGCCAAGACTGAAGTATCTGAAATTGCTTCGAGGTTGGCGCACTAAGGCACATATAGTGGCAATTGTCGACAACTTTCATGGGCGCAAATAACAGGATAACAACAGACTCAAAGTTTGTGGATCACATTTCTCGAAAAGATGAGGTGTTACATATATACTTCAGAACACTTTATGCAAATGAAATATTTATGCATATTACGAGTGGGATAGGCATATTAGTCCCTTTGACAGGTGGGAGAATCAGATGGAGTATGAGATTGTCAATTGCATTTCCCAAGGTTAACCTCCAAGATAGCTACTGCTTCTGGTCTTTCCAGAGGATATCTGTTTTAACGGTTGGATTTCCCCGAAAACACAATGCCCAAGAATAGACTCACTTGTAATTAGTGCTGTAAATACGTCCCTTCGAAGTTTCTGATAAGCGACAATGTTCAACTCGACACACTTTCTGATATGCTAGTACTAGCAATGGTTACTTTGTCATATCTTGTAAGAGAAAGAGAAAGAGAAATATAGTCTCATGCTATGAAGACATGCAATCCAACTGGGCGGGAATTTGCATGATTAGTGCTGTAAGAATCCACCTCTTAGAGGTCAATGCTCGGGAACGAAAGTTCAATTCGACAATGTCAGAGATGGTAATAGTTAATATGGTGTTTGCTCCTTGATAGGAGGAGAAAGAAATTTATCATTTCTCAAAAACATGCTAGCAAACTGGCTGACAATTGTATGACCACGACACCCACACCACATGACAATGCAGTGTTCTGAGTGTGCAGTTCCTCGACATTTCAGAGATTTCTCACCTTTAAGTCTTCATAGGTTGAACACCCTAGAAACAGGAGCCACATTCTCAATTGCTCCGTCACCAGATAGCTTGAACACCACAGGCATTCATGACAGTGGGATATCGATACTAAAGACCAAGATTCAGACTATGCGATAAAGAGGAAAATGAAGGATGGGAAGACCCCATCAAGCCGTACAAGGGAGAGACAAAAAAGGTGATATGCGATAAATGCGTAATGCATCGAAAAGTATAAAAGGCTTCACTCCTGTTGATCCCAATGTAGTTGTACCAAACTCAGTATAACCGCTACAAACGAGCGTTTGGTCATCCTGCTTTGCGTACCAACCATTCATATATGGGTCACATGTTAGCATCGTTGGCTTCAGCACGGATGCAGAACATGACAACTATTATGAACATGACATTAGGAAAAATGTATACGTTGGACCCCGGAATCGGTTCCTTCAGGGAAGCACAGAAACTCTGTTAACACCCAACATTTAAGCAAGACTTTTGGATTGCATGTGTTCATAGCAGAGTTATCTAAAATCAATCGGCTATGGAGGATAACCATGAGAGGACAGAAATTCTTGATTCATCGAAGTGTTCAGCTTCAGAAAGATAAGAGCACTGCTCATTTTGCCGCCATTGACGAGAAGTAAGATACTCACCAAGTGCCCCTACCATGCAAGTTAAGGAACGCAGGCCCGAAACGACGGATGGACAGTTCTCACCACCCTCTCTTCGACGCCATTGCTTAGATTAGTTTCGTCGAACAGACGATATGATCCAAAGCAAGGTTTTCCAAGCTGAATCAGCACTGCAAGCCACAAACTGGAATCATTTCTTGCGAAGTTTGTGTCCTGTCAGCCAACTGATATGAACAGGAAAGAACGCGAAGTTAGGCCCGCTCTTCTCGTATCACTCGAATAGTCCTATGAACCGTGCTACCATGCACAAGAATTGAAATCTTCTCACGGTACGATTGAGTTAGACGATCAGACAGTCACATTTGGAGGCACATTGGCTGCAGCTTCTACGTCATTTACGTCTCGGTAACAATATTCAAATTTAGTCAGTACCAGGTTCAAAATTGAAGTGGTTTTTGGGCGGACCGTTACTTTAGACCACCTCCCAAATCTTCTGGCTTTAAAAACTCGCACTTCGTCTCATTTTCTCCGTGTGAACTCTTCACCCCTCCATTCATCACCTGTGCTTGCTCTTGAGTGCTGCGTTGTGGTCGGTGCTGCATATTCGGGCAGCGAGCATTTCTACTATTGAACTTTGTGTGTGTCGTATCGTTTTGAGCCTTTGAACACGAAGCCCATCTTTTTCTAGGTCTTTCATAGACATGTTTCTAGGTACGTGTTGCTCGAACCAAGTTCAGCTAGTGTTCGCAGGACTTAAAATTACTTGAACAAATGGATTAACTGTCTAGAAAAAGGTGGAATCATGCCGAAGTAAGCTCAGTAGCTTTCTATATCTGATACAGAGTATGTTCAATTAAAAGACACGGCTGTTATTGAATTGTAGTTGCTGAATTGGAGACCGGAGAAGACGCTTGAGAAATGGACTCGATTCAAAGAGTTTTCGACTCAGTTCTGGCGGACTTTACATGGATAGCGAAAGATAATTTGGATTACTCCTCACTGGAATGGATCCATGTTCTACCTTCAACCGGTTCATCTTCAGCTTATAAGGTGCTTCAGATGGTCCTAAGATCGTCGATTCAACAGAATAGCCTGGTTGCATCCAGATTTCTTCGGATTGCTTCGATGCCAGATGATTTTCTTTGTTCAATGAGCAATCTGAGTAGCATAAGCCAAGGAGATTAAGTCACAGGTTCGTAAGAGTTTTAGCTCCTCCATAAGATATGCATGTTGACGAGCTTCAAATCGTCTGGGCCTTAAAAAGCTAAATAATCACTGGGGTTTGAGAGACGTTCACACGAACTCCCGTTGCCACAGAGTCTAACTCCGGACTAGGATTTGTAGGTTCAGATCCAAGGGTAAAAAGTTTGAAGCAGAGTAGAGGGCATGATCACGACCTATCTTTTCCCCTAGTGAACATTTGCGATCGGATCTTTTGTGATTTGAATAATACTTGGTGATGATAACGTTCCGACTTGCTCTGCAGCGCAAGATGGCTGAGGCAGAGGGGGGTATCCCTGATGGAGCATATGCCGTATACACACCAGCTCCACAATTCGTAAGACGAAGGCACCACCAGTGTCAGGTGAGAATTACGTAACTCTGATACCTCAAACAAATCTAAGTTCTCTGTTCGGGTTTTACATTGGGCAACTGGAAGAAAGGTTTCGGCTCGTAGGGTTAATGTTGTTTTATTTTCCTTATATGTAAAATCGGAACAGTAAGGTTATCGATTGCTCTTACAAGGGTACACCTGCAATTCTGCAGGGAGGAGTTTTCGACTCGCATTCTAGATCCCTCGCTTTTGGGCCAAACTCGGCCAACTATCCAAGCCATTCGCAGTTTCATGACAAGAAAGCGTGATCATCCCAACAGCTAATCACCTGAAAGTCACGTCTAAGGTAAGGAAAGTGGATTCACAGAATTGTTCTGTACTGTTTCGCTTCTGTGAGTGCATATCCCTGCTGTCTCTTCATAACGTCGGTAACAAACTACGAAATGTGTCTTTCTGCAGAATTCATGCAGGCCAGTATATCGATTGTACTCGGATATCCGTCAGAAATTCGACTGTACTCGGATATCGTTTTTGACCATGCCTAGATAGTCACACGGCTTGTAAAGATAAATTTTGTACTATAAACAATACGATAAACATCATATCATTCATCACTCTGGACTTGATGTTCCTCAATCATTTGATTACAATCAAGTTCCCGAGCTAGTTCTAGCTATGGATTTTCTTGCAGCAACTCAAGTGACTCGCAGTTAACAAATCCATAATATTGGCTGTCTGGGAATCGTTTGCAATCCAATTTCAACATATACCCAGATGTTCACTGAAGAATCTGGTAGTCGCTGCATCAATATCGTCAATTGCTCCAGTTCAATGAAATCAGTCAGCGAATTGAATGATTTCGAACATACAAATTGGTGAAAATCAACTGAAAGCAGTTCCGCGAAACTAGATGTACCAAGAATTAGATTGCAAAAGATTTGACTTTCATCTGGAATTTATGGACGAAATCAGAAAAGTACAGTAATGGTTGTGTAGTGTCCAATAAGCATGACAATTAGACAATCGCGAACTGGCACAGCACTGATCGAGCGGAAGGCAACTCAGTCAGCGAATTGAGTGATTTCGAACATACAAATTGGTGAAAATCAAATGAAAGCAGTTCCGCGAAACTAGATGTACCAAGAATTAGATTGCAAAAGATTTGACTTTCATCTGGAATTTATGGACGAAATCAGAAAAGTACAGTAATAGTTGCGTAGTGTTCAATAAGCATGACAATTAGGCAATCGCGAACTGGCACAGCACTGATCGAGCGGAAGGCAACTCGCCGCACAAATCCAGCAATTGTCCGCCTCCATATCTCATCCTAGAGCCCTGTAGGTTTCCTCAGGAACACGGGAACCCCAGTACCTGTTCTGAACCCCCTTTCCATGAAGATTACAGTTCTGTGTCTTGAGACGTTCGTCACTCTACTGTACCAAGCTGCGGATGAGAAACCGAATCTGAATTTGTTCCGGATGTTGCATCCGAAGTAGATGACGTATCTATCCATCAGCTATCCTTCTACTGGGGTGATCATAGTCCCAGGTCTGAACGAGCGAACCCACAGGCGGACTTGCGCTTCAATTTCATGCAGTGATGTACTCTGGAACCTTCTGAATCGCTTTCGTGTAGTATTACGTCAAATCGAATACAGCCTATTTGGGGGACATCTTACCGAATGGGACAGATTGCCTCGAAGCAAGCATCCTGACAAGCCTGAGTATGAAGCCTTAATCACGGTTCGTATCAAACGCTTACGAATAGAATATGGATCTTTCAGTGGTCAGGTCTGGACGTGACTGAATATGTTCGTGACAGTCAGTTACAGAACAATTCTTGCTTGTTGTGGATACGCAAAGTACTCATATCGTATTTAGGTCCAAAATGCTTGATATTTCTGGATTCCGTTCTTCGATCATCCTCCTAAGGCTGGATAAGTTTGATTTCCTGGATCTTCATCATATCTTGGTTTTGAAACTTGTGTGTCTCAAGGGCGGGTGGAGTATGTACCAGAGACGATGATAGCAAGAATAAACGAAAGCTGTTGCTGGTAGTAAGCATCGAAATCGATCTGGCTGGGATTATGTCCAGATCGGGTTATGGTATCATATTCTCAAGACGCTAGTCTTGATCAATTCGATGGCGTTTACTGTTACCGAAACCTTGATTCTTCTGGCACCATCTTTCTCATCGGCGAGCATCAGATTTTACAGATAGAAGTACTGTACTCCAACCGTTTTAGGTGTGTAGGTAGACATCTTAACGTGCAACTCTGATGATAGAAAGATCTAACACAGAAGCCAACATGTAGTACAGCATCAATCATGTTCATGTTTAATCTAAAGCTAAGAAAGTTGATGATAGGCGCTTCCAAATTGGCATGTGAATCGACATGCAGTAAGCTCATCATGGACACAATCCGAGATCGCTTCTACCAACATGTACCTACGAATGTACTATGCAGATTTAATGAGAACCTCAGCATCGAATTCCACTTCAGTTTGTCTATCTTTCTTGTAACTCCTGTACCTGTAACTGCTGAAAAATAGTACAACACAGAATATTTTTATGAAATTATGAAATGAAAAAGGCGACCACGTAGAACACATGAAGGATAGGCAGACCCCATCAAATGAGAGCTAAAATGGGGCTAGACCCCAATTGGTATACGAGAACATTGTGGCATAACTCTTGACCACACCACATAAGTGAACAAAAGCTATAATTAAGGGCAGGAGTATTGCGGTAAGCTATACACAAAAGCTATACAATTGCATCTATATTGCGGACGCTAAATATTGTTATTTGATAAAATTATCCAAAATTACTTTAGATTGAGATTGACGTCTAGTATTCTTTTACACTAAAGTAGGTGGATTTTCTAAGTAAATTTGTAGGGTTAAATTCCTAGCAAGTAATTGTAAGCGTTCTTTAAGGAACTAGAGTGGTCGGTAGCTTTAGGTGAGAGGCGGGTTGTAGTTTAGAGTTTAGGTCGCATTAGACGGACTGTTTAGGGAAGCATTTTTTAGTCACGACTCTTCAAGACATATCAATGTCATGAAGACGACATAGGTTGATTTCAATAAAGTGACTTGAACGGGAGTGTGCTCTCTTACCTGTGGATGAGGTGAACCACGTTACATATGGTGTAATTCTGATTGATTGTACAATTTATCTATTTATTTGGGTCCTTGGATAGATAGGAGGAGAGTGCAATGGCCTTTAAACTCTCCAATAAAAAATATGAGATCATTACATTTGATGGTAGAACAATTTCAAACTATAATGATTAAAGATAGAGATGTACTTGTTTGATAGTGCTACATAGAGCTTGTGAAGAAGTCTGCGGATAATAACCAATATTGAGTGGGAGTAGAGTTTGAGGACGATAAATACTATCCTTTTGATGTTTGCCGATGAAATGCTCTATATTGATCATGAATAAAGACTCTATCTCTAAGCTTTAGTCAAAGCTTTAGAATTTGGATATGAAGCAGTTGCTCACAATAAATTACATCTAAAGCAACAACTCTACACATTGAGAATAAAAGAGGAGACTAACATAATGGAACACCTGAATAAATTCAAAAAAAACTGGTACAAGCTTTTGAGCATCGATGTGAAACCAAAGGATGAAGATAAGGCACTTTTCTTACTCACTTCTTACTCTCTTCTTCACTTCTTCTAGTAAAGAAGTGAGCATTTTGAGCATATTATTACTACCTTACTATAAGAGAAGGATACAAGGGCTTGAGGAAACGATTGCTGTTTTATTGGCTAATGAGATGAGAAACAGGCCAAATAGTACTGAGAACTAAGAAGCCTTATTTGTGAGAGGTAGGAAAGTGGAGAAATACATAACAAGGAAAAAGAAAGTAAGGAGGTATGAAAGTGGAGAGACTACAGAGCTAGGAGAGAGCAAGATTTAATTTGCATAGCACAAATCAAGTAGCAAAGCAAAATATCGAGAATGTAGGAAATGTAAGATATAAAGAAGGATTGTGATAAGATTAGTAACAAGAGAGACAAGTAAAGTAAATATAGATAATGTAAGAAAGTTATATATAAAGAAGGTTTGTATAAGATTAGTAACAAGAGAGACAAGTAAAGGAAAACCTCAAGAATGTAGGAAAGTAAGGTATAAAGAAGGATTGTAATAAGATTGGTAACAAGAGAGGCAAATAAAAGAAAATATCAAGAATGTAAGAAAGCAAGATATAAAGAAGGATTCTAATAATATCAGTAACAAGAGAGACAAGTTTCACGACAAACTGGGGTAAATATCAAAGCAAGCTAACTTCATTGATGAAATGGAAATATTGGTGAGAATTTTTCTATAATGTTAGTGTAAATTGCTATGAGGATGTGTGGATCTTGGATTTCTGATATTTTTTATCATATATGCATACAAAAGGATTGATTTTTTAATTCTGATCTCTACAATGATGGAATATTTTTTATGGGAAATGATGTTGAGTGCAAGACTGCAAGAATAGGTTTGACAAAATCAAGATGTTTGACGGAGCAACGAGAACTTTGATAGATATGCAACATGAACTATTCTCAGAAAGAACTTGATTTTCTTTGTTGTACTAGACTTAAGTGGATGTAAGTATGTATTTTGAAAAGTTTGAAAATTTTGGAAGGTAAACTTGTGGTGATGAAAGCAAAGAGAGTGCAGAATTTTTACTTGCTAATTGGAGATTTAGTGGTTGATAACTATAATACTGCTATAGCTTCTCAAAATCCTAAGTATTGGATTCATCTCAATGATAGTATGCTTTTTTGGTTATGGAAGCAAAAAGGTATAGCTGAGTTTTGTAAGAAATTGCTGCTGAAAGGGATCAAAACTTATAAACTTGATACTTACAAGCATTGTATTTATGGCAAGAACAAACAAAGAGTGAGGTTTGGTACTATAATTCATAATACCAATAAAATGGGGTTTTGTGCATTATAATTTTTGAGGACCAGCTCTTGTTCCATCAGAAGTGTGTGCTTTTCATTTCTTTTTCTTTCATTGAAAGAAATCTATGAGTATATATGATGAGAAAAAAGTGAAATTTTCTTGTATTTTTGGGTTACGAGATCCAAGATGTAGAAGTAGACCAGCAAGAAATTCAAATAACTTAGAACCAACAATGGTTGGAAACATAAGTAGCATAATTTGATAACTTATGCAATGATGAAAGCATTGTGCACCATTTCATAGTTTTAAATAACACATCAATGGAATGCAATACGCAAAGATTAAACAAAAAAATGTCAAAGAAAGTATGAAGTCTACTAACTAATGACATATCAGGAGGAGCCTTTCAGCTAGGGCTTTAAATACGGTTTGCTTGGTAAATAAGGAGATATACTTGGTAATTATACACTTCTAGCATGATTAATTGTAAAAATTCTGAAAATATGTACATGTGCTTGTAACATTGATGTTAGATCCTCTTGTCTAAGAAATGTATATTTCTTGGACGTGAGAGACGTTTGAAAGAACATCAAATTTAAGAAGCTAACATCTATAAAATTCTTTTTAAGTAGAGATGTGACCTTTATAGAATCTTTTGTGTTAAATTAGTAGAAAAATATGATCAAGATAATTCACATTCTATGAAGATCCTCTAAAAACACTCTCCAATATTCTCACAGAAGATACAAGGATAGTAAACTCTTCAAAGTCAAAGAATTATATAGATATTATGGACAATATCAATCAATTTAAAAGTTAATCAAGAGTTGATCTTGGCATTCTAGAAAACATTTTAAAGCTAACACTCCAAATATATGAAGAAACCATGAATCTACTCATTGGTATAGGTTTGAGGATGTTTGATAACCCAACATCAACATACTAATGATTTAAATTGTAGAACAAGTTGTTCCTTCAAAGAGATGGGTCAGAAATGGTTAGAAATGAAGTGAAGGTGTCATATTGTCATATTTTGTTTACTATTTTCCTATTTAACCTCTTGGGCAAGAACCACTCCTAGAAGAGCGTAGTGCCACTCCATCTAGGGCACTACCAAAATAAAGCACATTCATAATTAGTAAATTTAATGAGATTCCTTAAGACGATGGTTCACTTAGATCCAAAGACAACCTTGCCCCAAAGATTGCATCTACTAAATCATGTACCCTTCCTAGAAGTCACCATTCCAAAGAAGTCTTCTTATTGGCTGAATGCTCTTGCTTTTTGATTTTGTGGTACTAGTAGCACTCTTAACAAAATAAATTCCTCTTTGCACTGGTTTGCTTCTTCAAAGTAGTGCAAGAATCCAACATCTTGATCAAGTGAAAACCCCCACACCTCATCAAACACTTGTGCTCCTACTGCAAAATTCCTCACCTCTACTTGTGCATGAACATTGCCCCAACATCCAAGACAAATTGACAACAGACTATGAAGATTGGACTTTGCTTAACAACCAAAGTGCATGACTATAGTTGTATACCAAGTTGCCTAAAAAAAGAACTTTGAGATTATCATGTCAAAGCCTTGTATACATTTTCCTACTTCTTATCAAAGCATCTTAATGAATGCAGATTCTTGGTAACCTCTTATCTCTAACTTAGGATCCTAATCCTATCTTATCTTGATCTAACCACCTAATTAAGCTTTTGACAAGTGTTAGAGAAGCTATTAGCTCTTCTCCCAAAGTTAATATGAACTATAAATTCCCCCTAAGTTACCTCATCAAAGTGATACTTGGCCGGGAAGGTTGCACAAACCCAAATGCATTCTCTCAAGACACTTCCTATTGAGCCAAAGACCTTTGGCTTCCTTTCTATCTTACATACTACAAGGAACTTCATTAACAACAAAGTCATATGCAACTACCCAAAGTAATTTTTGCTATCATATTTACACTACCGATGGGTATACCCAAGAGAGATTCATTTAAGGAAGCTATGAGCTGCTCTAACATGATCATTCCTCTGTCAACAAGGTGTAGTATCTACCACTTGGTACTTTGTTGTGAAGAACAATCTTCTCCCTTAAATTTCCAAAGAACTTACTTTTGAGATACTTACAATCTCAGGGTACTTCTCTAAGTTAATTTGAATTACATTATTCCAAAGTGGTACTCAGCCGGAGTACTTCCTCCTAAAAACTATGTAGAGGACTAAAGTCATTCCTCCTAAAGTTGAGGTGTAGGGCCTAAGTCCTTCCTAAAATCTATAAACAAGGCCAAAGGTATTTGGTCTACTCTGTTTTGCAATCATTAAGGTATCTTCCCTAAGAGTAGTGACTTTGGTTGGGGGCTCTAGTTGAGGGCTACTAACTTTGCCTCTAAGTATACAAAACCACTCCTTGGTCCGCCCCAAGTCATCTATGATGTGCATTAGATAAGTATCATAGATTTTTGTGAAAATCCTATTGGAGTGTTTCTTCACGCAAACCGCTAGTTGATCCATATGTTCTTCTTTGTAGGTTTTTCATTTTCAACGCTCTTGCTTTGTCTTCTTCTTTTAGCATAGCTACAAACTGATTGCTAACCTCCTACAGCTATTGAATAGCCTTTTTCTTTTTGTGTACTCCATGTGCTTTTTTAGGATGCACACCTTCTTCTTGACTTCTTCCAACATTTGGGGCTGATCTGAGTCCCAATCAGCCTTCTCCTTCTTGAGTTCCTCCTCCATCTACTCCAGCTTCAAGGTGACCCTTGTGGTATTAAGCCATCTACAGATTGAGAGTGATAATCCTTACCTTAGCATTATCCAATTTTGAATGAATGCTAACTACTAATTTGTCCATGGCTGCAAGTTGATCTTTGTACTGCAGCTCCATCTTCTTTTTCTCCATTGTTAATTCCCAAAGTTCTAATATACTCGTCCCATTTCTTGCTCCTAGTCTTGTTTGTTTGCAGCAAAGGAGGCATTCCTTCTATGCTCCTTGTGAGGCTCTTGGGTAAGGTCATTCACTTTCTTTGCTTTCATTTTTTATATGTTGTGGATCTTCATAAGTTCTTTCTTGCACTTTGCTTTGGTCACCTTCTTTGTATAGAACTCCTTGTGCATCCATCTGATCAGCATTGTGTAGTTAGTTATCTTTGGGTGTTGTTCCTTGTATTGAGGAAGAAGGAGCTCCATTAGTTGTAATGTTGATCCAACCAAGTGGATAACAAATTGCACTCTATCTCCTTGGCACATTGAAGTTCATTTTGATGGAATGGCTTTCAATCCTCACACTCTTCTTCCACTTCTTCCTCTTCTTCTTCTTTTTCTCTTGCTTCTTCATCCAAAGTGACATCAATTACTTGAACTGTTCTTTGTGCTTTTATGGATGGGGTTGTAGCTTGGGTGAGAAACGGTCTCTTCTTCTTGGTCTTTGGTGTGAGACAGTCATCCTCTTAGATAGGCATGAACCTCCCTATCCATACAAATTTTGCATATGCTTCATGATACTTCTTGATCATTATTCTTGTTTCAATTTCAGCATTGAAGTACATATTTGGCTAGAAGTAGCTTGAGAATTGCTTCATCTCTTCCTTTGTTAATAAGTTTAGGCTCATTAAAAAATATATCATGAATGGTGCCAAATAAGTTGCTCCTCTTTCTTCATTGAAGGTCTTGTGAATGGTCTTTTCTTAGATGTAAAACATGTTCACCTAGTTCATTGGCTCCCTTTGTACATATAGTATGAGAAGACTGCTTAGTTGTTTATTTGGTAGGTTGTCTATTTGTGCTTGAACAACTTCATAATGGCCTCCACAATTTGCTTTTTGGACCGGATCCTTGTAACTTCCTACTCTCTAGCCATTATTCTTGTTCCTCCCCTCTGTGAAGGTGGTCTTGATGTTGTCGGTCAGGTACTTTTTGGCATACTTTGTGTTGATGGTCATGGCTTGAGCTGCACCTGCATCACCATTGAGTATTGTACTCCAATTCTTTTTGGTCCAATTATGAAGGTTCCTTCTTGAACTCCCTATAGTTCTGTCCTTGCCTTTCATCTCATGAATCCTACTAGGATCACTGAGCTCCTAATTCTACAGCGGAAACCCAAATTTTTGCTCTAGGTTACCTCACCTCTTCAAAACATGGCCTACTTGTTGATAGCTGGATTTAATGATGACTTTGTGAGCCTTCCTCATGGGTTTTGGACAAATACTATCTTGCCTATAAGAAGAAGGTTGCAAAATCTACAAGTAATTGTTCATAAAAAAAAAGATTAACTAGGAGAATGAATTATTATTTATTGAAGTTTGTATGTATTTCAAGAAGTTTGAGAAGATGAAATATTTTTGTTTCCTGTAGTTGCTCTATATACAGATGATACGCTACTTGCTTCAGAGAATATATTGAGTTGATAAAAGAAATATTTACTCAGTCTATAATTTACATTGAAAAATCTTGGTCTAGCCAAAAAGTTCTTGAGATTGAAATTCACAAAGATCTAGCAACGCGTTGTTTGAAGTTATCTCAAATGAGCTGCATTGAAAGTACTCTCCACTGGAGATAAAGACAACGCTCTGCTTGAGATAGATGCAACGAGATCTGTAGATAAAACTCCGTCGTATGTGTATTTGTTACGTTATTTTCAAATCAATATCCAAAGGCAAAAAAGGAGTATACGAAGAAAGCTCCATATGCAAGGTGGAGCTCCATAGGCTCCATAAACTTCTATCAGGAAGCCTAATTTATGCCATAATGAGCTTTAGGCCAAATATTTCTCATGCAACGAGTTTTTCATTAAATTTATGTCAAATTGGTGTAAAGAACATATGCAATGGAGTTTAAGTATCAAGAAAGAAGTAAGGAAATGGAGATTTTGTTTGATGAAAAACACGAGAAGGGGTATTACAAGGTTTGTTGATTCTGATTTTGTTGAAGGCTTGGATAAGAGGTGGCTACTATAGAGTACAGGTTTACCATGAAAGTGAACTTGTAAGTTGGAAATTAACCTTCAACACACTCAAGCTTTATCTACGATAGATGTGTATATCTACAACAGAGGCAGAGTATAGCGCTGTTAGAAGTAAAGCTAGTACAAGAACATGTGTTGGTAAGTTGTGAAAGTGCTAGTCAGCCGGGGGATAATCAAATTTATACCCTAGTACCAAATATATTGAGGTAAAGTATCCATGATTAGAAATGTGATTGCAAATGGAGAAGGCTTACTTGCAAAGCTACGTATTAAGGAGAACCAACGGACATGTAACCAATCCAAACCATGTTAAGGA
Source organism: Lunularia cruciata (assembly GCA_948567375.1). Lineage (NCBI taxonomy): Eukaryota > Viridiplantae > Streptophyta > Marchantiopsida > Lunulariales > Lunulariaceae > Lunularia > Lunularia cruciata. The sequence goes on along the minus strand of OX419761.1, from coordinate 17,695,555 downwards.
GTTATTTTCTGAGCAAGAAGTGAAGACATATTGTGCCCTATGTGTAGGCTTAAAAGAGAAAACATGCATCACTGAAGTCACTAAAAGGAATGTGCTACCTTTATATGTTATGAGGGTGACCAGAACGAGTCTGTCCTTTTATCTTTGATGTAATATTCATGATGAAGTAAACCATGTTACCTATGATGAAATTAATCCCGATTGGGTGCATATTCTATATATATATGGTTTATATATGCTGAAATCAATCCCCCATTGGGTGCATATTCTATTTATATATTCTTTCTAAACCGTATTTGTATTCCAAACAATAACATTTTTTACTATCCTAGTTATGCTCACTATGATATCCTTAGTTTGTACTTGATTTGTAAAGGCTTGCAACATATGTGCATGCAATTAAGAACAGTTAGTGTTTGATATGTATAGAGCCATTTAATCCGGAAATGCTCATTTTTAACCCTTTAGAGCAATGCACTTGGCTTTACCATGCCAAAGATAATTCTATTCTTGTTTTTTTTTCACCTCTTATGAATGTAAGTACACTTACTGGTTACTAATATACTCATTGAGGAGCTTGTTCTTGATAGAGCTAGAATCCTCTCCTAAAGAGGAAAGTGTCAAGCATAAATCTACTCAATTTTGAAATGCTCATATTTAATCCTTCATAGCAACGCACTATACTCAGCATGATGATGCCAAAGATGATTCTATTCTTATTCTATTCTGTTTTGTATTTTAATGAGCACATGCACACTTACACCCTTACTAACATCCTCGCTTGATGTTTTTTCTTCATAGGACTAGAATTCTCTAGCTAGCTCTCTCGGAAAGGATGCATGGCTTTATGCTCTCCTTTGATAGAGGATTTTTGGTTCATCTTTGGAGTAGTTTACCATAGCATTCCACTCACAATTGGTATTACCACATCTAGAATTTGGGCTAACAGACCAATGCACATACGGGGTAACATTCAACACACAAAACATCCACTTTTTGCATTGTGCAGTAGGGGGAGAGCACACCAGAGTTCATGATGCACTACATGACAACTTTGACTCGATCTTACAATCCACTTGTTCCCAAGTTTAAATTGAGCATTGATTGGACCTACCAGGACCTCTTCCTTAGAGGGTGAGAGCAAACATAGTCACATTCATGAACGTCCAATGTACCCTATATGATGTGGTGGTCTCAAACCTTCTCCAACCAAAGTCCTTGGGTAGAGCAAGTTCACCTGTGAGGATTATAGCAACCGTTGCCACCAAGGGGATGGAAGACCACTATGCTCCAAGGCTCACCTTCGACACCTTTGTCCCATTGGTGGTGGAGATCTTTGATGTCTTGCCTTGCTTTGACTCTTGGTCTGACTTAGAAGAAATTCTTGAATCAACCAGCCAGAAATTCTTGCAATCTACAAGGCTCCCAAATTTAGTACTCTTCAAGCCAGAAATTCTTGAATCAGAGCACATAACAAATTTTCTCCGTGTCAACTCTTGGTTGTCTAACAGCAAGCAAGGCAAGATGTTAATGATCTAGAAAATAAATTCTACACTGGAAAAGGAGGAGCAAAGGCAAAACACTTGGTGCTTTGACTATTGCTTTGCCTTGTCTTGTCTTGACTCTTCGTCGTCTTGCCTTGCTTGCTGTTAGACAACCAAGAGTGGCAGGGGATAAATTTTATTATGTGCTCTGATTCAAGAATTTCTAAGTTGAAGAGTAGGAAATTTGGGAGCCTTCTTGAGGACCGAACTCGACCAATCAGGGTCTTTGAATAATAACAGCGTTTTTGCTCCGTTACATTCAATGCCACAGCGGATAAATCTACTGTAGTAGAACGAAATGACTAGGGGATTCAAAGCAGGGTTTGCTCTGATGATCTCAGGTGATTTGATGACGTTGTTGGCTGAACCCCACGTCCAGATGACTGCAGAATGTGTGGAAAATTCTGGAAGACCCAGAAGAGGTAGATTTAAATATTTTGGTAGGGTCCAAAATCACCGTCGATGGTGCAATGCGCGTGGTCCAGGTGAATTTGGAATTGAGTCCATTTTCCGTGAGTCCTTCCTCTGCTCCACCAATTTCTGGAAGCGGTATTCCCTACTCTTCCTTTCGCCTTCTACCTTTCATGTGTTGTGCATGTTTCTTCACCGATTTAGGTCGGGATGTCATGTCGTCAAAGCGGAGAATATTTCAGTAATAACCGTCTGCTTTATCCTCAACTGGCGAATCACTAATCAGTCGACAGGAACCACATTGGTCCCACATGTGTAGAATGTCTTCCTTATTTGCTATAGGTTTCTAACATCCTTTCCTAACAACGTTATATAACGTGTATCGGAAGTCGTAATTAGTCCGATAAGCTCAACAGATTCTGTAGTTCGAACCTTCAAAACTGGAAAGTACCTTTGATTTCTCGAACTTTATGATAAAGTAAGTAGTGAACTATCAAGCCAATAAAGCACTGAAATATGGACGAGAATACAGGTTAAAGTACTAGCACAAATACGCGAATTACTTTTGCCTTAGATCTCTAAAGATACAGAATGGAGAAACTAGGCATATATCTTCGAGGATAAGCAACCGCTGGTAAACCGGGCAGACGACGAGACATGCCAGAGGGTGAAGAAAATAATATGGAGAATTTCCAGGGAAATAGAGCTGCATTATTTTCCCCTTATTTTATTTTAGACTTTCAGGTAAAGATTGGACCTTTCCTTGGTGGTGATGGTACACGCTTTACAAACATTCCTAGGAGGAACTTGGTGCACAATCCCGAGTTTTGTGCCGACTATAGTTTCTTTGGGATTCCCACCAAAATAAATTCTTCTCGAGGAAGAATCACATCGACTTCGCATTGAAGTAAAAGATGTAATTTTTCTTTTGCGGAATGTCTAGGTAAAACAGGCGACCCCTAAGGAAAAATGAAGGATGGGAAGACCCCATCAAGCTGTACAAGGGAGAGACAAAAAAGGTAACATGGGGCTAAGCCCCAATAGAGTCTGTATGAGAAATCTGCCCTACCGCACCTAAGATATCCGAGCTATGCAAGTCGTACGGTCTACACACAACTGGAGCATCCGAAGAAACATCACCTAATATGATTGCTCTCCTATGGATTGCACTAGCCACTGCCCTCTATAGAGCAATGGACACACGCTGTCTAAAGTAAGCTACAAAGTATGAGAGTGAGAGTGATACCCCCTGACGCCTAACATGATAAGCTCTCGCGCACTCCCTGACAAATGTGTCAAATGCCGTGTCCATCGCTCAATATAACTCCAAGGCTAGAGGAACAAAGAGGTGACCTCGCTGCATGCCCCTATACTTGGAGACCTTGCGACCTGCTGCTGCACTCGCTGCCCATCCAGGGGGATGGGTAATCACTCCCTCCGAAATTGTATCCCGCATAGGGTCCGTGACCACAACATCCGCTACTGTCACCTGATCATCTCCGACCAAGTATAAGTCTGCCCTGACACATGTCGTCTGCAACGCATACAAACTCTCCCTCCAAGCTAAGTATCCACTCTCTCGTGCCATAGCAAACACTATGTCTCTAATGGCATCATGTGTAGCTATCCTCTGTCCTCCAAAAGGACACCGTGTCATGTGGACCGCCGCTGCATCTAGTGTGGAACCACACTCACAAGTTAGTAGTGAAGATGCAGATGGGTGGACCAAACCTAGGCGGAACCTCATCGCTGTAGAGAAAGTAGCCGGTGCAAGTCGGAAAGCCCTAATGCATGGTCGAGCTAGGATCCACGAGCCTGCACCCTTGCCGGAGCACGAGCGTAGACGTGCTCTAGTAGCCTGAGGAATGGACGAGTCAACTAAGAGAGAATGTAGCGTATGCTCACACTGTCGCTCCATCAAGGAAGACTGTAAACCTCTAGTCCAATCTGACGATAGTGAAGCAAACAATAGAAAACCCTCTCGTGCTCGTGGGGATAGACTATCTCTTGTCTGCCGCAATAACACCTGGAGAGAAAAGGGTCCTCCCTCCACCTCTGTCACATAAGTCTCCAAAACCGGCCTATCAGCAACCACAAAACAAGAGGCAAGTAGGGGTGCCAAGAGAGCCCAACTACCCAAAAACGCTATATGTGCCATCTCCTCCATAAAAAGCAAGCCAACCCCACCACATGAGATCGGTAGAGCCGTCTGTCTACGTGCCAAATCCCCTATCACACACTCAAAAGTCCCTGGTCCAATAATATCACCAAAGACTCCCATAATCCTCCTATCAAATGCTCTCAAACGTGATAGGAAGGACGGTGAGGGGAGAACTGTACGGATGAGGTATGATGGTCGACGAGCAATACTGGAAGAGAGTATACCAAATGCCACCTGCGGATCTCCTAGTAATGGAAGGTCATCCACCTGGAGAACATCCTCTGCAAGTGCAGCATCCAAGAAGCGTGTGACGAAATCCTCCGATCCTACTGGCACTCCAAGAACATGAAGTCCATCTGTGGATGTGATACACCCCTCTGGAAGCTCAAGGTGGGGAGGGATACCTAAAGAGGACCATGCCCTACACTTTGACACCTTGACTCTCAAGCCTACTAGATGTAGCTTGGTAGTCAAGTAGTCAAAGGCCTGCCTAATCTGATCTACAAGGCCCACGATGTGTGTATCATCTGCCAAGGAGGGAAATACACAACCTGGCATGGCCAAAGTAGTAGATAGGAGAGCTCTAAAGTGAGCCATGGCAAATAAGGGCCTCCCCAAAGGATCTCCCTGTCGTGTACCAACAGCTGACTCCAAGACGGGGACTCCCTCCTGTGAACCACCATGCTGGTAGTAAAGGGAAGCAGGAGAGCCATAAAAAGACCGCACAAAAGGAATGAGACTCGCCAAGGATCCACCAGCCTCCCTAAGCTCTCTAAAGATGGATGCACGTAAGACGCTATTAAAAGCATTCTCAACATCCACCTGTAGCACGACCCACTCCAGATGGATATCTAGGAGTGCTCTAATGCCTAGAGATATAGCCTCACATCCTCCAGGTGTAGGTACTCCAAACTGATGTGGACTAAGGTGCTGTCGAAAGTGAGAACGATGCTGAAGGACAATGGTACGACTGACCAAACGCAAAAAGATCTCTCCAATAACAATCGATCTAATGCCTCCCGTGTCCTTTTCAATCGTGAGAAGTCGACTAGCACCTAAGACCCGACTAACAGACATAGGAATGTCCTCCTCTCGCTACTGCTGCAGCCACCTAAAACAACTCGGTAAAACCACTAAAAGGATCATCTGCCTGGAAGCAATCTCTAAGGTGCTTATAGACCATCCCTGACAAGCCTCTTGAGGTAAGGCGAGGGGCAGTGCACAATGCTTGTGCAAATAGCAACCTATCAAGACATAAAGGTTGCTCATGCTGATAATCTAATACCTCTAGTGGTAGTCCCTCTACTACTATAGGATGCAATGAGCGTAGGGAAGAGATGGTCTCATCAATAGGACTCGCTATAGACAAAGGGTGTAGCACTCGTGCTGCTCTACTAAACTCTCCCGCTTGACCCAATGTCCTACATCGTCGTAATCGAGTGGAATCTGTGGTATCCTGTGGCGATGCCTGTCTCCTAAATCGTGTAGCCCTAACAGACTCCTCCTGAAGCGCTGCCCAATCCCCCGCTCGGAATCGACAAAATCTAACCGTCACCTCTCTATGCCCCGCGCGTCCCCCTCTAGCATAACGAAGACACCATCAAGGGAGTAGGAGGAATAGGAACCACGCCAACTCGTCCAAGGGATCACGTGCCAAACGATCCAGTGGTAGGCGAAAAGCCTGTCTAGCCTCATCATGGAGTGTGCGGGGCAGCCTATGGAATAGACGTGGACATGGAAAACTAGTCTCAAATAACCCCAAAATGCAACCCGCCTGAGAAGCTAACCACTCCCACGACTCGATCGCTATCCTTGGAGCGATCAACGAAGGTATAGAAGAAGCGTGCGTAATCCCAAGTGTCACTGCAGTCGATGTGATCGCTCGTCTCACGTGAGCATCCCAAGTGGTCCAATCATAGTCCTTGTGCATCCTTCCCACATGGGTCTTTACCCCTTGCGAGGTAAAGCGTCGGTGACACACCAGGCATGGTGTATCCCGACCCGCTCTAGGCGACCCCACATGGGAAGGTGTAGCCATGGCTAACACAAGGATAATGATAGTAACACATGATACTTCTCTCCATATCTCCCCATATCTGCAAAACCACATCCCCTCACATCCCAACTCACATAAGAAACAATCTCTCCAAACCCTAAAATCTATAAACTCTCATAACTTTCAATTTCCATCTCCAAAATTTTCAAATTAAATTCACATAGAACTTAATCATGAAAACCAAGAAATTAGAAATGAAAATTTCTAACCCATCACTCTCAATGTATAATGATCACTCTCAACCCTAAAAGACCTAAAAATCTTCTTAACTTTCTACTCCATTCTCCATAGTCTTCAATCTAGGTACCAATGGAACCGAACTTGAAAAACGAAGAGAATTGACTATTCACTCTATTGCTACATGCTAGAGAACACTCAGGAATGATCAAAATTGTCTCACGTCTCTCCCTCTCCTCTCCCGTCTCTACACTCTCCCGCAGCTGAATTGAAGCTCTCGTGTAAAGGAGAATGTCTAGGTTAGGATGTGATCCGACATTACAAAGGTGTGAATCGTTTGGTTGACAAAAACCTGACAAAATACAAACAGCTATTGCTTAAAATTGATCAAGCTCATACATCTTCTAAAAATGAACATCTTTTACCCTATTAGTACCCTATTCTCCCATCTTTCAGATATTCGATTCACCCCACATGAACTGTAGAAGGTGACAAGCCTTGTCCCGCGTGTATGACAGGTTTTTCAATGAAAACACGACTGTGTTACACGTACAGGTGCTACGTATAAAGGGACTGCTAAAAAATGTACCTGCATGGTATCGACCAATATTAGGTAAACTCGGTATCAGACAGGTTCCAAGCAACTTGAGAACCAAGTTACATCTTCTTTGCGATCGAGAAAAAGTCTGTTCTGATTCACTTGAGCAACTAAGCTTGCAGACAGCGACATCTTCTAACCAATAGCCCTTCTGATTGTCCAGAGCAATGTGGCAGCTCCTAATATGCAGATGAAGTGGAAATTGAGCTTTCCATGCTAATGTAACCTTTACAATCAGTGTACGGTAAGGTGTTGGTGGCATCTATTTCTTAGTAAGCTCCTACCACCTTAATGCTGTCGCCATGTGGCGAGAGAGGGAGTAACCGTGTGAGAGGAATGGGAGAGGAAGCCTTTCTAGTCTCTGTTTCATTCTCTAGTCTATCGCTTAGGTGGCGAACTAGACGAGAATTTGTTGAAATACACCGCACATAAGAAACAAGCTAGAGCGACATTTCTTTGAAAAAGATATGAACTTCACCAAAGTTACAGAGGCACTAATGACTCGATTTGTAACTTCGCAAGTTATCAAATTGCACTTTCTCTATGTCCAATATGTAGTACAATATTCCTATCTATCTGCACGAGTTTCAATTGCATACAATGTTTCCTCGTCGTTTCAGGGAAGATACATAACACTGCCTTTTACAAATTTTTAGGGAATCAATACAGTAACACATCAGATGACTGACATAGAGTACTGTAGAAGCTAGGAATAAAACATTTTAGAGATCCGATATATTCAGGTTGTAGTGACAATGACAGAGGCCACCAATCTTAGATAGCTGGCAATAAAATCGTTGGAACTTGTTGTTTAAAGTCATAAAAAAGAAGTCCGCGTATCACCATTGTCAGACTAGATTGCCGTTGAAAGGACTAGCAGCAATGACTAATTGAAGTAACGTTTTAGAAGGAATCGAAGCTGATCTGCACTCCACGTTGATATCTACGAAGTTCCAACATTGAGATAACTAAAAGTTCTCTCAATTTGTTTGGCAAAATAAACTGAGAACGCTTCACCTTATTCCACTCACAATACAGGATATGAGTTCGATCGCTTTTGTCGAAACATGTAAGAGTATTACATATAATACCGGCATACCACAAATTCTAACCTCTGCATGTTATCACAAGTGTAAACCCATGAGGAACCCCCTTTCTTGTCAATATGGATATATAGACAAGGATATATGCATTTATTCATGGGGCCATCCCGAGAGATTGTTGTACATCAGCTACTAGCTTTGAATCTCCATACAGGTGGTATGACTTGATAAGAACAAACAACATAACTAGTCAGCTCCTTCCTGCTTCAGCTATTGCTCGAAGAATAGACAACAAGAGGTTGTTCCTCTCAAATGAAAATACTTTACCGCTTGCAATGTGTTGGAACATACATGTGACAGCTTTTAAGTGACGATGTACTTAATGTTTGGCAACTCTTGCACTAAGCCCTATGATTTGTGGAAACAAGCATAAGACAGGTAAGTGTACCATCGATGCAGTTGTGAATCGCATCCACTCTCCTGTCCAGTTCAATGAGTCACAACATTCTGTAAAAGTGATCCAGGGCCTAGTTACTGAATGAAATTCTCTCAATGCTTACAGTTAGAAGAGATACAATGACCTGTCTCCCAACTAGAGATACAGCTGTATAAACCAAGATTCGATAGCAGCTTAGGTATAGGGTGAAATCCTGATCCTGTCACATGCGTGACGCACTTCGACTATATGTAAGACAATATTGACGTCAAAGGAAAGCTCACAACATTGTAGTTTATTTACTGAAGACCATTAAAGTTCCTACAAGAATTTGCCAGACTGGGACCAATTCGTCCCTCTTTGTTCGCAGGTGATTATCCAGACGCATATGAGACTATATTGGGGCCTGGCCCCATTTTACCTTTTCGTCACTCCCTTGTACGGGCTTGATGGGGTCTTCCCGTCCTTCTAGTTCTCTACGCGGTCGCCTTTTTCCTCCAACGCATATTAGCTTTCATGATATACCATAAATGTCATGAAACATTAGTTTGATGATATAGCGTAAAAGAACCAAGGCCGGATGTTTCCTTCGATTCTGCAGATGCTGTCCACAACGTGAAGCTGCTAGTCCTACGGTAATACCGAACTTAGAATTCTAGGTTTTCCAGCATACGCATTCCGCTCTCGCGAAGAAAACTCTCAGCAATTCTGAGCTCATGCATACGTCGCTGGTCATGCGCAATCACCTGTCATCATGTAATAGTAGATTGAGATTTATTATTGAAGCACTTTGATGGATAGAGCAGTCCACCTACGAGGAGGAGCCATAACTAAAAAACGGATATGTAGGACAGGACGCCACGTGTAGCCAATACGGTGTTGTAACGTTTGCACGTTCAGAACGCTTTACATATACTGACAATGGAAACAAAAGTGGCGGGGATAACCGTCAACTTTTACGTTTCGTTCGACCGTCTAGTGAGAACTAAATTCTAATGAGGAACTGTCAGTGTTCTCATAATTCATTCCAAAAACACCTTTGAAAACTTAATGATGTTCATGAAGGATGAAGTGTTAGTGTTTGTGTTTGGAGAAGCTATTCTTTAAATTACGAGTTCCAAAAGGAACAGTTGTGGTGCCGTGACAGTGATTCTACAGGGAAACCAGCAATTCTTATTTCAGAAAAGTTATGAATGTCTCACATTTCTCACAGCTCCTTTGGAAGATGTTTTCCTTAGGATTGCTCAAATGAGCGATGCTTATGGCTATATTGCGTTTTTTAAGGGCATGGTTCCTTTTACACAGGGCGGTCCCCTGTGTGTTTGGAAAAGTTACTATACTTCACCATGTTATGTGTTTCAACTTTGCCTGCAACGCTATCACGGCTATATTTGTGTAAGTCCACGGCCCTAGCTTCAAGCCATTAAGATGTGATGAAACCTGAATTTCTGTCAACGTTCAGAAGCGTCTTACTGTCTAAATGTCTCTTTTGCGAGTTCAAATATTCCGGAACTTTACATCGTTGCTGCTGGTTGGTTTGGCACTATAGAAAGGTCCTATTGGCACCGACCTGGTGATAAGAACAAGAGCGAGATATGCAAAACTTAATTTGCCTATTTGAGGGGCCGGTCACTCCTCAACGTGTCGTCTAGAACACAACCAGCCGCCACCAAATCTTCAACTTGCTCTTCATTCGTGCCGTTCGTCTGAGACTACCGCGAGAGCACTCTCATGCTTGTCTCCAAATACCATATTTCGGTCATTTTCATCTGAACGAAACCAGCTATAAAGAGTTGGGCACTTGAATAGTATACATCAGTTTTGCGCATCCAAAAAATTTGCGTGGAGGGCCGAAAGAGTCGAATTTGCTACAGTTTGTGCCTTTTGTAACAAGTCTAGGAAAGGACTGACCAGTAGTCTATATGTATGAGCATTTCCATTTCTAGAAAGCATTAGGGGGTTTCAGAAATAATTTTACAAGTTCTGTATATTTTATATTGATTGTTACTAAGCATCGAACTAAATCGATACCGGTGCAGGCCCGTATAAGAAAAGGATCCACTATAGATTTTAGTCATATTTATTTATTATTAGCAAATTCAATAACAAATCGTTCATATGAAATAAGAGATATGGAATTTTCCATTGGCTCACCGTTAAACATTAATTACAATTTAATGTTAATAAAATGTTTAGTTTAGAGAAAATATAATCGCCGCCAAATGCAGACTGTGTATTAATTTAACATTAAATGGATTTTTGCCCATAGTCGCTCTATGGCACCTGTTGAACATCCATTAACAAAATGTCTGTCTATCGTCCCTGATATTCTTGAGAAAATTCTTGTGACTTAAGAATCTTCGATAGTGAAAGTTTATTACAGTTCATGAATCCTGATTTTACGTTAAGAAATACCTTGTGACCTGCGTCCACCGTTAGGAATACCTATGACAGAAATAAACTTGAAAGCACAGGGATTCTAGCTCAGCAGAAAATCTGCCGAATCCGAATAATTGAGAACGGCACTTTGGATCCGCCAAAATTTTCCAACAAAAAAAGTGGTAACCCTCTCAAGAAGTCACATTATATCTTCTGATAATCATTTATTTTGATATCACAGCCTAACCATCGGTAATATGGAGTCTGATTTTTATAAATGAATGCAATTTCCACTCAATATCCTATACATAGTTTTACGGGACCTTCATTTATTAGCACTCCTTCATCTCCTTCCAGAGTTCACTAAAGTTAGCTACAAAAGTTAGTTACAGAGTTTACAATTTATCCCCTAGACATCCGTCAAAACTATTTCTAAAACCCCCATTCTTCAACTTCCATTCTGTCTCATATCAATGTGTTGACGGACATGGAATAAGATTAAAAGTTTGTTGTTTAGGGTTGAGTGAATGGTTCTTTAGTTGCAGGACTCGTCGATGACATTTAATCATTGTTGCTTGCGATGAATACCTCCTCACTAGTTTCACCAGCAAAAATCTAAACCAGCCTTAAGAATTGAAGATTATGGGACAGACTGCTGCTTTCAAATTACTTGTTAGCTTATGTTGGTGGTCTAGATCCCAATACGACATTTGTCCTTGAGGTCCCTTTCCCACCCGACGGAAAAAAGAAGAGGAAAGAGATACCTTAAGAAGTACCGAAGCAACACTGCTAAAATTGCAACTAGTACTAGTAAAAGAACAAAAGAACCCAATATATATGTGTAGACAATATCATATTTGTCTTTGTAAAGGAAAAACCTAAACAAAAAGGGTGACAGAAAAAGTCCACCTTCTTTTGACTGCCCACGTATCCAGCTTGTATCTGCTATTATTACATGTCGTTTTAATACAACCTCCCTAGCTCATGTAGATTTCAAGCTTCAAGGGAATAAAAATATTTTTCGCACTAGACATAATCCTTCACATTATTTCATTCTTAAGCTAAGTTCTTCTTTATTTAAAGACATGCAAATCTTATAACATAGAACAGTGCACTAATTTCACATATTGCAGGTTTTCACATGGAATCTCTTAAATGCCTTTGTCTTGTTATCATCTATACGGGATGAAGAGAAAGTCAAAGAAATTGAAATCTATGTACACGTAGGTAATCTTCTCTGGAACAAACACTGCTCTACGGTACTCTGTCATAAACCTCTCGGTAGAACTCTGACAAGATTTAGAGGATGGGCTTCAGTAACTGATTAGGTACAGGATTCCGAACTCAGTGTACTCTGATTGTACGATCAGATCAAACGTATTGTTGCGGACAGGGCAATTGAAGATGAGATGTTCCGAGATTCCAGGCCCATCGTGCAGGCTCTCAAGAACTAGAGGAAACTGTTGATGGGAAAGCTCAATTGGAATTGCGTTTATAGAAGAAGGCGACCGCGTAGGAAAAACGAACGATGGGAAGACCCCATCAAGCCGTCTATTTATAACAGCAAACAGGACCGTAAGGAGGAACTGGTTTATAGGTGCTGAAGAATCACGGATGCAACAGACAGAGACAAATACCTTCTTCCTCGGCTATGGATGTGGGCCCAACCTCTACAACCCTAACCCCTAACTTGGATATCAGTGACTGTTGTTTCCGAATACCTCTCTTCTGATTCCCTTTCTTGCTCCGCCTCTTCTAAAGTTAATCTTATGTGGCGCATGACACCACTGACTCGGCTTGAGATTGTGAGCTACGGAGAACCTATACACTAAGTCTAGAGAATCTAGTCTTAGCATGACAACACCCGACCTTTAAACCAAATTAAGCAAAGCTTGGGCTGTATCTAGTTAGCCAAGTTTGGAAGGTCTTTGACTTCACATGTTCCTTCCAATCACTAAAGATGAGCTTTCAGAGAAATGAATCATAATCAGAACTTTTCATTGATCTTATCCTTATGGACATATTTGAACTTTGAATCCATTGCTATGGTGAAAAGGGGTAGGTTAGATATCAAACCTCTTAACACAAACCTCTTGACATCACCGTATGGATGATCACAGCACTTGATTCAAGTCCACCCAAAGATTCAGGAAGCTGAATGGAAGGAAGGAGAGAGTCAATTATGAAGTACAACCTGGACCACATCTAAGAAGTGGTTTAGAATGTAATAAGCAAGCACTCTCGTACAGTCGCAAGTGATACTACTGTTGATTCAGTTCAGAGGACCTTTTGCATATGGAGATGAGTTTTACTTGATTCAGAAGGACACTCAATATGCGATGATACATGAATCTTAAACACCCGAAGCTCATGGAAATATCGATGAACTTGACTTGGGACAACAGCCACCAACCTTTACATTTTGAGGAGCCAGGTTGAGACAACAGAGGAGATTTGGGGCAGTTCGTTGATGCTTTAATTTGGTGTACATGTACATGACTCTTTGATATCGCTTCCGCCGCGTCCTGGAATAGCTTTTGGCAGAAGACTACAGTACAGCAATAAAGTCACGTATCAAGGCCACCGTTTGAGACGAATGTACAACTATTTCATGTTAAAACTTGATATGTCGGTTGTAAACGCCCTTCAATCTTGTCGTGGAAATGAGAAAACGTTTCACTATAGATGCAGTATAATCAGCACCATCGGTAATGGGGAATCGAATTTCGAAAGGGTAAGAGGAGAGGTGCATGAAAAGCTTGACATAATCGGCTAAAACTAATATATTGCAAAGTAATGTGAATTGATCTTCGTAAACAAGTGGCAATGGACCATCTTAGTCAGATTTTTTAGCAACACGGAATGGTTGTCAACCTAAACATCGCCCGCAAATTCGTCTCCTTCCTTCCTCTCCTTTCCCCCCTGATCCTTAACCAAGTTCAAACTCACAAACATCTTCAGATGTTGTTGTGAGAAGTTACCGGTACAAATGTGGAAAGCATGAACTCCACTAATTTGTTTTGTGACGTAATAACAAAAACTCATGGGATCGGTATGGAGTCCAGCAATATCCCGATATCATTTTCATCAAAAATTTCTACAGAAATCGTATGGAGTCCGAGATTGCCTATTCGCTTTACTAGAAGACACTTCTGAGGTACATGTGGGAAACCCCCATGCAACTTTCATGGGTACTCTACTAGGATTCTTTAAATCCCATTAAGTCAATCGTGAATACCCTTAGTGTTTGCCTCTCGTTCTTGTGAAAGACCATAGAAACTACAGAGCCATCCATCATCGTCGATATTCTAGCAAATTTTTACTCTACGCGTAACTGCTCCTAGGGCAATAACAATTTGATTGTTGGAAGCATAGAATCTCGAACGAACAACTACGTAGTGAAGTTATGCTGTAATCTAAATTTGGATGATTTGTCGGCAAAGAGTTGTACTCGAGAAGACTTTGGAACTTGTTGTCGACTACATAGAGACAGATATTATGGGATGCCTTCAAAATTACACTTGTCAAAGTTCATGAAGGCAACTCTTGAAGGTCGAAATAATCGGAAAGGGCGACCGCGTAGAAAATACGAAGGATGGAAAGATCCCATCAAGCCGTACAAGGGTGAGACAAAAGGTCGAAATAAAGAGTTAAGCTTTGGCTCGACTCCTAAAATATTTATGATTTGGGCAGGTCGATTGTGGGATCGTCCTCGAATCTGGAAGGCTTAAATAAGACTGATCTCTGCCGGCGACTGCAGAAAAAGAGTCCGTACTTTGGACAGATGGGCTAAAGCAGGATTGTCTGGGCCTGCTAGTACTATACAAACTTTCGGAGACTGGACATTTTACCTCCATTTACATCAACTGAGGTATTCCAGTATATGCCTTCTGACTTCGAAAGTCTGTTGATGTACACAGTTCAGACACCTGCGGGTCTTGTATCAGTCAAGATCACGGTCTCCAGGAGTGGGGAAGACTAACACTGGATGACTGACTTAACCCGGCACGAGCAAAGCGACAATAGCAACCCTCTTCATCCCAGTTGACTGCAACTTTGCCCACCGTCCATAACAACTTCCAGGCTGAGTGTCACTACCGTAAAATGACCAAGGTGGACCACATAGAGTGGACCGAACCAATGTATTGGTGTGGACCAACTTCAGAATTTAGGAATGCATAAGTTTGAAATTGTGGATGACAAATTCATACGATACATGGAAGTCATGATTGCCAAGTGAACTTTTCCACAAATTAATCGCTGTTCCCGTTTACATCAGATGGATTACCGCCGTACACTGGAAACTATTGCTTTTCTGTCAGCGAGTCTCTATGGAGATTTGGATATCAGTTATCGTGGATATCCTCCGATAATTTTTCATCACAAACTTCTTTTGGTTCTCGAGCCAACGTTAGGCCTTCAATCATGAATTTTGTTGCAGAGAATTAAAGCGAACATGGAACCACTGTTGTTCAGTGGATTTGATCCACAGGTACTGTTGACCAGGTAAAGTAGGTCTGTTGATGGATCAATGGTCGAAGGGAAATGGAAGTGACTGGCGTCACTGTGAGCACATGCTACTGCTCATCAGGAAACAACTTTTGCTGATGAAAAATGAATACATATCTCCTAATCTAGCCGGCAGATGGGTGATGTATATTGCAGTGAGCGATCTAATCATGAATACTTTAGGAGAACTCCACGTAACTTCGAGGCGCTCTTTGGCAGTTTTATTCCTTCTCGTCACCTCAAATCAGCTTTCAACCACAAGGAAGGAAGTTTCAGTTTTGAACTCAAAAGAAAGGAAATTTCAATTTGTGAACAACACGGAACAAGAACATGGAGCTAAGTTTGCAGCAATGATCGAATGAAGTGCACTTTCTGAGTTTGGCAGGTGATTGACAATCTAATTCTCCGCGGCACTCGTGTTTAGTGTTCACGATAAAGATCCCTCTCTTGTTTTGTGGAGGCAATGTGGGCTCTTCATCTCGTCCATGTACTCGTGACTTTCTCCAATCAGGTCAGTGGCATGTTAAAATATTCTTTTTTTTCTGCAATTATCCCCTCCCCTCGTAAGTACTAATGACGTTATTTTGGCCATTTTCTATATTTCGTTTGGCGCCTCACATGGAGCAGGACTGAACCACGTGAATATTGAAGGCAGTAACCATATTGAGGTGGGAGCCTTGGATATCTGATGAGATTATCGAGTTCGTTGTTCCCAACATCTACTCAGTACAACCTTCCCTGGTGTATGTAATACCCTTGACGTTTTATCTTGGTACTTTGATGGCAAATCCATATTCAAGGAAATCGGTAGTAGTCTTCTACCCACTAGTATCCAACTATGACCTTGTAAATTTAGTGCCATACAAATATCCTAGTTTAGGGAGGGAGAGGAAAGGGTCTTAATAACAGATAAGTCTTCTATTGAGAGGTGATTAACAGGTGCTTTTACTTTTCCCTTTCTACTCTAGAAATATATCAGCTAACTAATTATCACATACTTTTATACCATGCATATTAAGTAGTATACATTTTCTCTATACAAAACGATATGTTGGGTGAGACATATATAAGACATTTATCGTGAAACAATGAAAATTTCTTTTTATGACTTTTATTTAATTCTTTTTATGACTCTTAAGCTTAACATACCAGAATTAGAAATAAATGTAATATTTTAACTATAAAATAAAATATCCTAATTTTTTATCTGTACTATATATTATTTTAGGATGATACTTTCCATGGAAAGATTATGTGATGAAGTACTTTGGGTAGTTTTCTATGAAAAGAAAAAACGCACTCAATTTAAGTCTAACGATGTCTCCTCAGACTTCATTTTTTCAAGTTACTTCAGCTATGTAATAGTTATTTTTCCTTTTCCACACTAGCAATCAGCTTATTGTGTGTAAAAAGATAAGGTCTGACCTCATTTAACCGTTCGAAGCTAAAAAAGATTGACTTGTTATATCTTTCTTTCCTTATCTATGTCATCTAGTTTAGTTTTGTGTGCCAAAACTCTCTTATCAACAAAACAATTGATCATAGTCCTTCTATCTTGTCATTTTTTTCAGCTTTGTTTTTAGTTCTGGCGAATTAAAGTACTTCAAAACACTGGTAAACTTAAAACACTAGATTTTGGAAATAGTTCCATGTCCTAGTTTCAATGAATTAACTTGTATATACAATCTAAATTTACATTCAAATTTTAAAGATAAACTCTAGGAATATTTTTCTTAATCATTTAAGAGATGCAGAGTGAAGATTCTATAGCTTACTATCTTCATTTCTTGCCTAGTCTATTCTAAGGTTTAAATAGAGTAAAATAAGCAAAACTAAGTCATAGTAATAAGTGCATATATTGATATTCAAATCTTGGAGGAACTCCACAATAATTATCTAGATACCTTAGTTAAGACTACGTGTAATTGTGTAAATTGTGGAAAACTTATTCTATTATCTTCTTGTATATTTTATTCTTATTCAATTGAACTAATAAGGTACAGAAGTTGTTATAATAAGAGAGTATTATGTTACTAAGATAAAACTAATTGCTAGTTTAAATTTTAATTTATTAATAAATATTTCCAGTAATTACAAGATATAATTATATATACATGGTAAATCAGACTTAAAATAAGGATGAAATTTATTTTTTCTTGCTCTTACTTTGCTAACTTTTCAGATGATTGATAGACTGATTTAGTATTTATACTAATAGGTATGTTTACTTTATAACTATGTTCCATTGAATCATTAAAGTAGCCTATCATAATACCTCTTATTATAATCAACCAATTTTACTTTCCAACTACTCATTGTTCTAATTTCTAAATCTACTAAGTGCCAACAAAAACAATATCATTCACCCATATTATCTATTTTCCACTTGCTCACTTTGATACTTAATTCATTGACACCAAAATTTAACGTACCAAACTAAAGCTTTCTTCTTATCCAAGATTTTGAATTCAAGGATAACATTATATAGATGAGTGACAATATTTATTTGGACTCACTTAATTTAGGCAAATACTAAGCTACCAATTTCAAATACTATGAAATCATGAAGTATTTATATTGAACATGAATATCACCAATAATCATAAATTGAACTTTATCATTACTGAATTTTCACCTTACACAAAGCTATGGAACGATAGATTGTAAAGGCCAAGTTATAAAGAGCTATATAAGACATTGTTATATTTACAAAGAAGTTACTCAAAGACTTATTGATGTGATATTAAGTTGAGTCCTACATAGGAATGAAATTAATATTTGTAAATTTAGGTAAATTTGATGAATTCTATTTATAACTAAGTATCAATCAACTAAGACCATTATTTAAAAGGAGCACTATTTACAAATGAACTCCATGATGGAAAAGTATAACATACAAGAATATTCTAAGTTGAAATTTTAGACTTCTAAAATTCAAGTATAAAATTTTTTGATTTTAATTTTCTACTTTAAGTATATATTTAAATTTATGTGATTTCTTATGTAATTTATAATACTCATACAAACTAGAAAGACATACTTATATTCTATGTAGTATAGTATGGTTTTGTAGAATGTACTATGATATGAAACTAACAATATCTCACATTTAGATGAATTAAAAGAGATAGAATTTTTATTTCCAATCTATCATTAGCTAACGGTTTGCCTTATGAATATTATGTAGTTTATTTATTTGGATAAAATCAATAGTGTAATATCAAGAATTTCTTATTTATATCTTTGTCTCACCCTTGTACGGCTTGATGGGGTCTTCCTGTCCTTTGTGTTTTCAATGTGATCTCCCTTTTTTTGTTGGTAAATTTAGTAAAGTTAAATTTTCCCTTTAAAATATATAGTTTAACCAAAGAAGTCTTAATATATACCAATGCATTCAAAGTAATTATAGATAAGATAAAGACGGAAAACCTGAACAAATAAAAATCCTATGCCATTTCTTGAAAGTATAGACTGATATCTTTATATAGCTTATACACATTTCGATCATAACATTCATTAAATGTCTCAAAGAATATACGGATAAAGGTAATTTGTCATATATTGCTTGATGTTGATCATTGAAGGTTCATTTTCAGACTGTGTTAGTATAATAATATATAATATACCATTCAATATTATAATGTATTTTATCTAGCATAGTGGGAAAGGTGACCACGTATAGCTAGTCAAGTAGTAATAGTATGAATGGCTTTATCAACAATATCAATGATGTTATAATAAATATTAGCAAAAAAACAAAAAAATGTCCTTTATATTAGTTATATAAAAAATTACGTCTTAGCTCTATATGTATTAGAATGTATGAGAATGACTTCCTAGTATCACTTAAAAAGTATATTATTTCTTCATTATATAATTAGCTTATATTTTTTTTTGATATCTCATCAATTGAGTTTGACATGAATTTATGTTGTTTACCAAGCTACTTATAACTAATTGGAAGTCTAAGATATATTTGAGTAAATACATATTTATAAAGAACTATTGTTTGAAAAGTCAAAGTTATAGTACTGTATATGTCTATTTATGAACTAATATTAGTTCTAGAGTAGTTGTATAGGGCGTAATAAAACTTATATAACTGATATTTATAGTATTAGTAAAGCTCTTGGCAATATACAACTCATATCATTAGTATAACATATTAATGATTTGTTTTGGAAAAAATTATATAATTTATAATAAAATATTCTATTTTATGTGGTTTAGCTAATATTAATTTTTAATTTGATATTTTCATATTTATGGAGCTTACTATTAGAAGGAAGATTAGTGAAGCTTTATTTTTATGATATTTTTTACCACAATATTTTTTAATAAATTAGGAATTTTTAATATGATTTATTTTTTATATATTTATATATTTATAAATAAAAAATTAAGAGTAGAGTATATTATTCTATATACCATAGATTTCTTTGTAATCAAATGCAAATATCTTTTTAGAGATAGAGTGTTATGGTTGATAATATGAGAAAACTATGATCACTTATGCAATGTTGTGTACTTTACATGGTTGTATTTATTGATTCTTGTTCTCTACTTTAAGAGATACATATATAATATAGCAACAAGTTGATTTTGTAATAAATAATGTGAAAATGATTTAGTTATTATGCATTGCGTAAGCTTTCATGTACATTGATTGGGTTTATATCTTCTGCCTATTATTTATATAAATATGAAAATAAATGAAAATATGTTCTTATTTTACTTTGGCTTTATATTTATGATGTTTTATTTCATATCATACCAAAGAAGAAGAGGTAAAACATAAAATATGAAATATTGGGGATTATTAAAGGTGTTGTATATCTACAAGATTTGCTAGTTTTACATAATTGGAATTCAAGATAATATATGTGCATCACTTAATACTTATAGTTAATTTTATCAAATATTTATAATATAAATTAAAATATTTTTTATTTTTTCTCAACCATTACTTTATATGGTAAGAAACACCTCATTCACCCTCATATGCATCAAAATAAATTGTAATAGGACTTACATAACATGTTATGCACTTCATTAATTCATTACCTTTATTTAAGAGAACCTTTTCAAGTATTAATAATTTCAATATAATAGTATGGAATGATTCCTAATATTATATTGTATTTTTCTTCCATAAAAAAATAAATTACCTAAAAATATCCCTCTTTATTCTTTATTGTTAGTAGGTAAGTTTATACGCAATTTCAGAAGAATGATAGCTTGAAATATTATTGATGAATATATTTAATCTTCGAGATAATTATAAATATATGATCAATCCTTCTACTCTACTCTATTCATCTCCGTAAGATCATTTAATTAATTTTGATCTCGATATAAAGAAATTTGAGTCAACTTTTTTTCTAGGATCTGATTAGAATTTTAATTATATATAAAAATTTTAAATAGGTAATAAAAGTATCACAAATCTTGCAAATGTTACATTGATAGATCCTATGTATTTAAAATCTCATATAAATACTTCTTAATATTTTTATATACTTGACATACTTAATATAGTTTATATTCTATTTAATTCTGTCTATTTAATATAAATGCATCTCAAATTTTTCATATGCTTGAAAATTTTAAAACAATTATTATATTTTTTAATTTTATCTTTCTCCTCTAAACACTTCTCAATCTTTCCATATGCTTGATTCTTTTACATTTTTCTTCTATTATATTAATTCTAATTTTCTCCTTTAAAAGCTTCTCAATCTTTTTGCATGCTTAAATTTTTAATACAGCCTTTCTCTTCTATTCATTCATTTTTCTCTCTCTCAAAATCTCCGTGCTCTCATGGTTTAGAATTCCTTATACAATCAAAATTGATAATATTATAATTTTTTAACATGAATTTGATTTTGAAGATCCTGCTAAATATGACTTGAGAAAATTCCATCTTATAATTATAATAATATCCTAACACTTTAGCTAGTTTACCAAGCTACGTTAGCCATCTCGGTGACAGATGTTATATAGGGACTATTAGTTTGGGATTTAGTTATAGCTATAAGCATCATTTGAGTTTTCTAATGAAGAAAGGAGATAACAAGAACAAAATATGAAGATCCCATCAAGCCGTACAAGGAAAAGACTATAAACCATATTAGTGAAAGTTATAAATACCATTTGAGTTTTCTAATGAAGAGAAGGAGAAGTGTGTGATAACAAGAAGAAATAGGAAGACCCCATCATGCCGAGTAAGGGAAAGACATAGCGTTAGCCATCTTGGTGACAGTTATATAGCAACTATCAGTGAGGGATACAAGCGTACAAGGAAAAGACATAAGGAGTATCGATCTTGGTGACAGTTATATAGCAACTATCAGTGAGGGATACAAGCGTACAAGGAAAAGACATAAGGAGTATCGGTAAGGTAAGAGGAGAGGAGTCTGCACCATACACCTCAGGTAGATATCTGAGTTATGTAAGTCATATGGTTTACAAAAGTTTTCTAATGTACCATCAAAACAATTGTACATATCATTAGGTTAGTCAGGATAGTTGAGTATGCTATTAGATTAAGGATTTATAATTCTATACAGAAAGGATTATAGTTGGAGCTTCAAAAAGCTCAATCCTTTGAACTCCTTTCCATGAATTTGAGTTGTAGTTCATCTAGATTAATTATTTAATGTAGGATATTAGTTAAAAATATTATAACTATATAACATGATGGAACCTAAATTAAAATTTATTTTCCAAATTAGCATTATGGAAAATAAAGTATGATATCTTATTACTTTTTTAGAATGTGAAAAATCTCTAAAAAGATAAATTAATCTTGATCTTTTTCTAAACAAAAGAAGAATATTGTAATCACTGAAAGTTCTAAAGTTACTTCAACTCTCTATTACTTGAAACGACATACATCTAATAGAACTCATTTGATGGGGCTTCCCATCCTTCTTGTTATCGTACGTCGCCTCTTTCTTTAATAGTACCCACCAAAGACAGGGAAAGGGAATTTCCTGACCAACTACGGTCACATGAGAGTAACAGATTTGCGGCAGAGTGGATCCGAAGGATCCATCTCTCACTAGAAAGAGAGAGAGAGAGGAGCACCACGTACTAACGAGCGTGAACTCGAAGCATCCAAAGCAAACTTCGTCAGGCGAAAGAACGCGTTTGTTCATGGACGGAGAGGACAAAAGCAGGTAAAGTTCAGTTCCGACAGACAGATCCAGAAAGAAGTAAAAAGAACCCAGTAACGCGGCTGCAAATTACCGCGTAAAACGGTGACATTTGTCATTGTTGACGCATGGATCCAAGGCGGGATTATATTACCCATCATGAAGTGAATGCCCGAGTTCCAGGTGTGGGCCCTACAAGTTCCCGCCCGTGCTTCCCGGAACTTGGGGTGATTATGGGATTTTCGGCCCAGTTTCGGGGTCCTGAAAAGAGAAGAAGGGCCAATGAGCTGGGGATGGAGTGCCACATGTTGCAAATGGAGAATCTCAAAATCTTCCGTGATATTATGCCGTCGTGTCGATTCCGGCGAATCAATTGTGGTAATCAGAAGCGGCTTCCGGATCTATAAAGACGGTGCCATACACTGTTCCGTTTATCGTGGTTAGACTCGTTCATCAAGACAGGATAAGAGACTTCAGAATTCTTCTTCCGAAGCGCTGTATTTACCTTTGTACATTGCGTCTTCAATTCCAATTTCGGACACAGAAGGAGGTTCCAATCTGTCGGTGCCCGCATCGAAGTTCTTGGCTGAACGAGAATTTGGCATACTTCGTCCTCTTGCTCCTTTCGGGGCACTATTTGTGGGTGGACGGAAACAAACGGAGTCCCCCGGCGTCTTTGGGACAAAATAATTCTCTGGTAGAAAAATTCAAGGCTTCAACAGGAGACATCCGTTGGGAGTGTGCAAGAGCTGAAATCAAGTGTGATGCTACTGCGCCCGAGGAGAGATAACGAGAGCGTACGTTGCCATTTTGAGCAGAGGTAGCAGTTCGAAACGGGAGCAATTTACTGACACTCTTACAGAGCAGAAGTTAGAGAAAAAGGTCGACAATTTGAACCTGAGATATTGGTGGGGAGGCGGAATTCGCAGCGCTCAAGTTTTATTGGAGTTTTGGTGAAAACCCACAAAATGGGAGGCTGTTTGGTGTGGAACATCAGCTTGGGGACCTATCGTATGCACCGGCTGCGTGCGTTTTACCGATCGAAGGGTCTGGCGTCGAGGTTTTATCGTTTGGAGAATGGGAGTACGATTCGTTGCTGGGTGCACATACGTGATATGCAGGCCAAGAAGAGGTGGGGCGGAGGCAAAGCTAAAGGGAAGACCACTGAGCCCCAATCGAAGCCTCTCAACGAGAGGAAAGCATTGCTGTTTTTACATGCTTTCGGAGAAGATGGTACGTCCGGTTTCGAGCACCAGGTGGCGACCTTCACAAGGGACTACAGAGTCTACATTCCGGATCTCATATTCTTCGGCAGTTCCTCGACTACGAATCAGGGAAGAACGGAGAGTTTCCAAGCGGACTGTATGCACGACTTGATGTTGAAATTGAACGTCAAGGTGAGCCCTCTCTCACTGGGTGAATCAGGAGTGGTTCTTCACGTGATCAGAACTTCTTTGTGTACATCGATTGATGGCTATCGCAACTGTCACGGTAGGAAGTTGAAGTGTCGCTGGTACAATTGCCTCTCGAGGTCGGTTCTGCGATCGACAATTTTGAGCTGATGAACTGAGAAATGTAGACATTGTAACCGGACGTTTAGTTTGTAGTACTGTCAGGAGATGTTGATGGTAATTGTGACGTACAGCAGAGGAGTTTCTTACCTTCATTCTTCAATGGTTTACACAGGAAACACACGTAGTGGGTACAGACTACGGCGGTTTGGTGGCTTACTGGATGGCGGCGAGATACCCCGAGATGGTCCAAAAGGTTGTTCTGTCCAGTGCAGGAGTTTGCCTGAACCCACACTCATACGATTCATTGTTGAGAAGCGTCGATATGCAGCGTATTGAAGACATTTTCCTGCCTACAACCTGCGATGGCTTGAAGCTTCTGTACACGCTGCGACATGCCAAATCAGTGAACATGCCCGATTTCATCATCCAGCAACTTCTTGAGGTAACTTTCTGGTCCTTTTGTCACATACGTAGGACTTGTACGTTGAACAAATCTTACAACTTTAAATGTTTGCTGAGGCGTCTCCTGGAAATAAGTAAGATTCCTCTAAAAGATGTTGGCGTGTGTGAACCATGGGCAGTAGACCTTCTGAACAAAATTATTTGGTTCTCAAAAGCGTTGTAGTGCTTGTCCTTTTACGGTTTTGGTTAAGGAGCAAAGGTTACAGGCAGAAGTTGCCGGTGATTCTGGCTGGTATATGTAGAGTTATGAGTGTCAGGAGAGTTATGAGTGTCATTCTTCCGCGTGGCGACGCAAGGATCTCAAGACAAGCGGATGTTATATTTTGCAGGTGTACTATTGTCCGAGTTTGAGACAGCGCAGACTACAGATTTTGGAAGGACAACTGATCGGAACCGATAAGTGCCCCGCACTTCCAGTTTTGAATCAGGTATCGCATTTATATTCTACCTCCCATCGTACTTACTCGCTGAATATTCAGACATTTGTTAGTGGGGAATCATTCGAAATAAACGAGGCTGAGTATCTAATTGGTTGAATTGATTGTGATTACCCAGGATGTGCTCATTGTTTGGGGCAGAGAGGACAGGATTTTAAAGCTCGACCTTGCCCACGAGCTTCGAAGGTAAGTGAAGAATAAATTATATTTTGGTATTTGTTCGACTGTCATTACCGTTGAATACATTACTCTTAAGTCTGGTATGTCAATCATGAGTTAGACTAGGCCAAGACTAATGAATAGGATATTTAGGAATGAATAGGATATTTAGGAATATAATTGTTTACCTGGATTGTCAGCTCGATTGCTTCAATTGTACTGATTGCCAATTCCGCGTCAAATTGCGCAGATTTTTGGGGCCAAGGAAGCCACAAATGTCTATCATAGACGGAGCAGGCCACATGCCACAAGAGGAGAGGCCCAGGGACTTTAACGCCATAGTTAAAGCGTTTCTTGATGATTCGGCCCCGGAGATGGAATAGATTAAGGACGTATATCAGTCAACATCGACGTGCGATCTCCCTCACTGATTCAGCGGCACACAATGCGAACGAAGGTCTGACCAGGGCTTGAGTGTCTTGATTATCGTTATTGTGAATAGTTTATCCTGCAGAGTTCACATTTTAGACCGGTCAGACTTCTTACAAGCTCCCGAATACCTATCACGAGGGAATCGATTGGGCTTTAAGTGTGCTCGTTTACACTTCGTAAGAACATTGCGGATGCATTTTATGTATAATAGGGCTTCCTAACACACTCTGGGTGATGACAACCCTTTGTATAGATCATAACGCTGTCTTTATGAGCCATTTATAGCACATCATGATCTGGAACTATAGGCTCCTGCTCCTTTAGTAAACGATAAATTTTGTAACTCCCTCAGTTTTGAAGAGCAAATTTAAATCCCCAGAAAATCCTGGGTACACGGTGCGATTGAAACAGATATGTAACCTGATTCCGCTTCTTTCTCCAGGACTTGTAAACCACATTCCGACATGTCTGAATGAGTGAATCGTTACTTTTATCAAGAACGTGACGAAAAAATTTGCCAATGGATATCTCACCGCGTCATTCCCTCCGCATTCTACCTTCACGTAGGTACAAGAGTGGAGTCCAACTCTTGGTCCGTCACGAAATGTGAAGTGCGGACATGTTTTGTCATGTTCCTGTGGTCCAAGAACTTTAGAAAGTATTTTTTCAAAGCCCATCATGAACTTACATCGGATAACGAGCTTCCTCGTCCCTCGCATCGAAAGGCGGAGCGAATTCCGAAAGATTGCCTCAGTTCGGGTTGTTCTCTGCTTCTCGGAAACATGAAGTTGGAATTACTCTGACTTCCCGTCAGGTCATAAGTAGGCACTTCGCAAGACACGGTGCTGAATCCCTAAGATTTTTGGGAGGTCCGGTCAGGAGAATAGAATGACTCAAGTTGCGAAAATTCTAGTTCTCTCTGTTGACGAGCCGTACTACAGCGAAAATATAATATAAACCAATTATAGTATTATTATGAGAGAGTTCGGGAGAGTGTGGAGACGGGAGAGGAAATGGAGAGAACTTGAGAAGAAAGATGCACATTCTCGGAGTGTTCTCTAGCACGCAGCATTTGAGTGAATAGTCTCTCTTGATCATTTTTCAATTTTGGTTCAGTTTGTACTTAGATTTAAAACTATAGAGAATTGAATATAAAGGGATGGTGATTTTTAGAATTGTTAAGGTTTAGAGTGATCTAGATTTAAAACTACAGAGAATTGAATATAAATGTATGGTGATTTTTAGAAGTGTTAAGGTTTACAGTGATCTTTACTCATTGAGAGTGATGGGTTTGGAGTTTTTTAGAAGTATTTGGGTTTTATGATTGAGTTTCATGAGTTTAATTTTAAAATGTTTGAAATAAAAATAAAAATATATAAATTATAGAATTTAGAGAGATTATATTGTCTAAAATGAGTTTGAGATGTGAGAGGTGGTGATTTTACAAAGGGAGAGATATGAAAAAGAACATGATATATTAATATCATTATTTTTGTGTTAACCATGGCTGCACATCCACATGTGAGGTCATCTAGAAATGCTCGGGATACACTATGCTCAATATATCATCGACATTTTATCTCGTAAAGGACTCATGTGGGAAGGATGCACAAGGATTATGATTGGGATGCTCATATGAGGCGAGGACCACATTGATAACAATGACACTTGGGAGTACGCATGTTTCCTCTATTCCTTCATTGACCGTTCAAAAGATATAGATCAAGTAGTGGGAGTGGTTAGTTTCTCAGGCGGGTTGCATTTTGGGATTATTTGAGACTAGTTTTCTATATCCATGTCTATTCCATAGACTACTCCGTATATTCCATGATGAGACTAGAAAAGCTTTTTGCCTACCACTTGATTGTTTGGCACGTGATCCCTTGGATGAGTTAGCATGGTTCATATTCCTCTTACTCCCTTGATGATGTCTTTGTTATGCTAAAGGTGGACATCTAGGGCATAGAGAGATAGTTGCTAGATTTCATTAATTTCAAGTGGTGGATTGGGCGGCCCTACAAGAGGAGTCTGTTAAGGCTGCACATTTTAGGAGAGAAGTTTTGCCATAGGATACCATAGAATCCACTTGATTTAAATGATATAGGACATTGGGAAAATGTAAAAATATGGAGTTGACCGATGAGTTAGTCAAGGCTAACAAATTAGCAAATAGGCCAAATTAGTCTAGAATATTCTAGAAATATGTAGAAAACTATTTGGTACCTTCCAAGCATTGGGTAATGTGCATGCCAAGTGGTGACTCTAAGAGGAAGCTTCTTGGGAAGCTTCATGGCTAACTTAGCTTGCACTCCAAGTAGGTAGTTTCTAGAAGGAAGCTTCTTGTGAAACTTCCAACTAGCGTAGCTTGCATGCCAAATAAATGACTTCTTGAAAGAAATTTCTTGAGAAGCTTCTTGTTTAACTTGGTTTGCACTCCAAGAAAGCAACTTTAAGAAATTTCTTGAGAAGCTTCTCAATAGCATTGGATATTCTTTATAAATACCAAAGCCCAAGCTCATGCTAAACATTCAAAGTTTTCCACATTCAAGTGTCCCAATGTGATCTTCCATTCTCATATCTCTCTTTGTGACCTCAATCTTTTACATTGGTATCAGAGTAAGAATGAGATGGATGAAATTTATGGACCACCAAATCTATTTTCACCAAACCATTGGGATTTTTGTGTACATGTACTACTTAAGCATCATTTCATGCAATTCATCACCTCACGCTTTGGGCAGAATTTTGAATGATATCACCTTGTTTGATGAACCCTTGGTATTCCGATTGTAACCTATGGAGAATGGTGGATGTGTTGCATCTATGTGTTAGTTTAGATAAATGGTGGGTAGTGTGATAGAGTAGTAGCCATGGCGGCAATGCCCAAAGCTATCATTGCTATGCAGCCACAAATTGAGCATCTTACTCAATTATCGAAAGAACAAGACTATCATCGACAAGAACATGGAGAGAGAGCACCATTTTGAGAAGGAGAAGAATGACTTCAATTTCCAAACCCAAGGTATTTGAAGGGAAGAATCTTTTGGGAGTAGTGGAGAATTTTATATTTGATTATGAATGTTATTTTTGAAGCTACAAATCTTCAAGATGAACAAAAATAGATTCTCTTGGTTTCAAGCCTTGGAGCGGTGAACTATGGTGGTAGTTCCAAGTAGAGCAAGCTGAATGACAATTTGTTATACCAATCTTGACATAGGAGAATTCAAGAGTGTAATAATTGGATAATTCCAAGCAATAAATACCACATGAGCCATACGAGATAAGTTGGTAGAGTTGAAGCAGATTGGTTCTCTTAGAAGCTATATCACGCAATTCCAAAATAACATTATACAAAGTCTAGATATATTGGATGGTGAAGCTCTAGATCAATTTGTGAGGAGCTTAAAGTCACTAACCAAATTAGAAATGACTATGCAAGAGCCAAAACACTTGGAGGAAGTCATGTAGTTGGCTGAGCACTTTGATTCCTTGGTTGTGGCAACTTGGTCTCAACCTTGACCTTCAAAAAACCTACCGACACACTACACATGGATGGAGGAGCTAACACCAATAGAGATTAATGCCATCCAATGGAGATAGCTTGGCATAACAGATCGAGAAAGATTGTGGCAAATTGGTGGTTGCTTTTATTGTCATCAAATTAGATATTGCATTATTGAATATCCACTCAAGAATGGACGACCTCAACAAATTTTCCAAATGGAGTTTATGGAGTAGAAATTCTAGGGAAATGAGGAATCCAAATAAGAGATTTTGAGTCATTTACTAGGAACTTGATTAGTTCTAATGAAATTGAAAGCTAGACCTATGCAAGTTTGCTTCACTTGCAAGGTATGATATCTGATTTTGCTTGTACTATTTTTGTTGATTTTAAAAGTTCATAGAATTGCATGTCTATGTAATTAGCAAAAGAATTAAGCATTTCTATCAAGAAAGTAATTGGAACTAGATTGATGATGGCGGATGGTAGAAAGTGTTTTACATCTTGCACCTCACACCTTGTTACCTTTCAAATTGGGAACGAGTTTTTGGAGTGTATGAGGTTTGTAATGGGCACCTCTACACTATGATGTCATTCTAGGTCTACCTTGGCTTGAAATTGATTGGAACAAATAGCAAATTAAAGTACAACACCAAGGTAGAAATTTTTAATTAGGTGCAAATAGATTATCTAGCACCTTTGAGTAAGACATCTAAGAATAGTTAGTCCCAAGATGGGAAGTTTGTCAGCAAAGCATCCATAGAGTAAGCTTTGTAGGAAGATAAATCTATTTTTGTAGTTTGGATCAAACCAATTACGTATGGAGGATCTAAGGAGGATCAAAATCCCATCAAGTAATGGTTGATCAAATAGTCTAGGAGTTTTCAAATGTATTTCCAAATAATCTGCCAAAGGGATTACACTCTATGATATGTGATATGCCCTTCAAGATTGAGTTATTGGTAGAAAGTACTCCAATGCGTAGACTAATCTATTGGCTCTCACCAAAGGAGTTTGATGAGCTCCAAATTACACTGATGCAATTGCTGGAAAAGGATTTTATACGACAAGCACATATACTATTTGTTCCAAAGAAGGATGGAGTGCTTCACTTTTTTATTGATTATTGTGGCCTCAATAAATAAACAATGAAGAATGCATATCCCTTACCTCAAATTGATGACTTGCTCAATCAATTAAATTGTGCATGATACTTCTCCAAGTTGGAGGTCCAAAACAACTACTGGCCGATTCTCATTGATAGAAAAGATGTACAAAAGGCTGCCTTTCACATAGGGTATGGGCATCTTGAGTGGAGAGTTTTGCCTTTTGGGCTCACAAATGCTCCAATAGTCTTCATGGATATGATGCATTGGGTGTTGGATGGTCTATTGGATTGGTACGTGATGGTGTTCTTGAATGATATTTTAATCTATAGTAAGATAGAGGCAAAATACACAAAGAAGTCCTTAGACAACTATGTTAGTGGAAGTTTTACTACAAGAAGTCAAAGTGTACCTTTTCGCACAAGGAAGTTACCTTCTTGGATCACAAGATCTCATCAAAGGGGATCAAGATGGAAGAGGAGAAAATCAAGGCCATTACTAATTGGTCTCCTCTAAAGGATGCTACAAAATTATGAGCATTCAATGGATTGGCAAGTTTGTACCAAACGGTTCATCTACTACTATGCTTATATGGTCGCACCATTGACCGACCTCTTGGGAAAGAACTTGAGCTTTTAGTGGACCACTAAGTACAAATAAGCATTCTAGAAGCTAAAACATATGGTGTCTTCAAGACCCTTTCTTCAACCATATGATCCTCATATGGTTGATTTTGATGCTTTAACTTTGCGATTGGAGTCGTGTTGCAACATAAATTCCCAAATGGGTTACATCCCATTGCCTTTGTGTCTCATCAACTAAATATAACAAAAAGGAATTACTCTACTCAAGATCAAGAACAATTAAAAATGGTATATGCTACCAAGGGATGAAGGCATTGTCTCTTAGGGAAACAAGCGATACTACAAAGTGATCTCAAACCCTTGTTGTAGATATTACATTTGGAACACATGAAGAGTTGATATCATCAATAGGAAGAACAACTACAATAGTTTTCCATCAAACTTGAGTACAAACCAAGTCATCTCTATATCATCCCCGATGCCCTGTCACAATGACCTGATTTGAAGTCTCTTCCTCTCATCACGATGGCAATTGTGAGTGATGATATCAATCAACTCTAAAGTTCAAATCAAATTTAGGATAGCTTTACAACAAGATTCTTTCTTTCATATGGTACAAGGTTATCTTGCATCATGCAACAAGGAGTACAATTGTTTAGTGATGAAGTTAGTAGGGCTAACAAAGTAGCAAATAAGACAAATTAGCCTAGAATATTCCAGAAATATCTAGGAAGCTTCTTGGCTAGCTTAGCTTGCAACTCAAGTAAGAAGCTTCTAGAAGGAAGCTTCTAGAAGCTTCAAACTAGCTTAGCTTACACGCCAAGTAGGTGACTTCTAGAAGGAAGCTTCTTGAGAAGCTTCTTGGTTAATTTGGCTTGCACTCTAAGAAAGTGGCTCAAGGAAGCTTCTTGAGAAGCTTCTCAAGGACCTTGTATGCTACCTATAAATACCAAAGCCAAAGCTCATGCTAGGCATTTGGAGTTTTCCCTCATTCAATAGTCCCAATGTGAACTTCCATTCTCCTATTTCTCTCCTTGGTCTTGGTCTTCTACATTGGTATTAGAGTAGGAATGGGATGGATGGAACTTTTGGACCACCAAATCCACTTCTGCCAAACCATTGGGATTTTCATGTCAATATTACCCAAACATTGTTTCACCCAATTCATGACCTCATGTTTTGGGCAGGATTTTTTGCATATGATCACCGTGTCTTAGGAACCCTTGATACTCCGGGTCGTAACTTATGGAGACCGGTGGACGTGGTGCATCTATGTGTTAATCAATTTGATAAATTGAGAGTAGTGAGATAGAGTAGTAGCTATGGCGACAATACCGGATGTTATCCTTACAATGCAACAACAATCCTAGCACCTTACTCAATTTTTGGATGAACAAGAGCAACAATGACAAGAACATGTAGAGAGAGCACAAGTTTGAGATGGAGAAGATTGCATTTGATTTCCAAAACCCAAGATGTTTGGAGGCAAGAATCTTCTGGGAACAGTGGAGAATTTTGGGTTTGACTACGAACATTATTTTGAAGCCACTAACCTTCAAGATGAATGGAAATATATTCTCTTGGCTTTTAGCCAATTCGATGGTGTGGCAAAATTTTGGTGGTGATTCCAAGTGGAGCAAGCAAAATGACATATTGTTACACCAATTTTGACATGTGCAGAATTCAAGGATGCAATACTCAGTCTATTTCAAACTATAAATGCCACCCGAGCTACACAAGATAAATTGGTGAAGTTGAAGCAGATTGGCACTCTAAGGAGCTATATCACACAATTTCAAAACATCATCATGCAAATTCTAGATATACAAGAAAGTGAAGTTCTGGATCAATTTGTGAGGGGATTGAAGGCTCAAACCAAATTGGAAGTGACCATGCGGGAACCACAAAACATAGAAGAGGCCAAGCAATTGGCTGAGCGCTTTGATTCCTTGGTTGCAACAACTTGGTCTTGACCTTGACTTACACAAAGCCTACCAATACACTACGTACGGTGTTGTGCATGTCACGGTCTTTTTTGTTTCTAAGCGGAAGTGCGTAGCACCTTCCCTACAGTATCTTGTGCCAATCAAGAAATACAGTTCCTTTTCAAATGTTAATACCATTCTTTTCCAAACCAAGAGTTGGAGCATTCTTGGTCTTCTTTCTTAGCCCTAAGAAGACGATGAAGTATGTTGATACATATATTGCACAATGCATGATAACAACGTCAACCTTTTAGCTTGGCATTAGACACGCCAAGTAGGTCTGCACTCTGATGACTTTGCATCCACAAGAAGGGATAGGAGTGTGTGACCTCAAGGTCAAACTTTTTAGACGGAGAAAGGACAACCGCTTAGAAAAAAAAGAAGGATGTGAAGATTCCATCAATCCGTACAAGGGAGAGATGAAAAAGGTAAAATGAGGCTAAGCCCCAATAGAGTCTATATGAGAACTCTGGCCCACTGCAACTAAGATATCCAAGCTATGCAAGTCATGTGGTCTAAAAACAATTGGAGCATCCAAAGAAGCATCACCTAGTGTGATTGCTCTCCTATGGATTGCCCCAACAATTGCCTTCTGTAGAGAAATGGACACACACTATTTAAATATACTACAAAGTATGAGAGTGAGAGGGGTACCCCCTAGCACCTAACATAATAAGCTCTCATGCACTGCTTGACAAATGTGTCAGACACTATGTTTATCTATGTCCATCGCGCCATATAAATCCAAGGCTAGAGGAACAAAGAGGTGATCTTAATGCATGCCCCTATACTTGGAGACCTTGCGACCTACTACTGCGCTCACTGCCTATCCAAGAGGATGGGTAATCATTCCCTCCTAAATTTTATCTCAAGTAGGTATGTAACCGCAACATCCGCTTTTGTCACCTGATTATATTGGACCAAGTATAAGTTTGCTCTGACACATGTTGTTTGCAAAGCATATAAATGCTCCCTCTAAACCAAGTATCCACTCTCACATGCCATAGCAAACACTATGTCCCTAATAGCATTATGGGTAGCTATCCTTTGTCCTCCAAAAGGACGTTGTGTCATATGGACTACTGCTGCATCTAGTGTAGAACCACAATCACAAATGCGGAATGAAGATGAAGATGGGTGGACCAAACCTAGGCAAAAACTCATCAATATAGAGAAAGTAGTTGGTGCAAGTCAAAATGCCATAATGTACGGTTGAGCTAGGATCAAAGAGCTTGCATCCTTACCGGAGCAAGAGAAAAGACATGCTCTAGTAGCCTTAGGAATAGACAGGTCAACTAAGAAAGAATGCAGTGTATGCTCACACTGTTGCTCCATCAAGGAAGACTATAAACCTTTAGTCCAATTTGGCAATAGTGAAGCGAAAGATAGAAAGTCCTCTCGTGCCCATGGAGATAGACTATCTCTTGTATGCCACAATAACATCTGGAGAGAAAAGGATCTTCCTCACCTCTATCACATAAGTATCTAAGACTGGCCTATTAACAACCACAAAACAAGAGGAAAGCATGGGTGCTAAGAGAGCCCAACTA
Organism: Lunularia cruciata; assembly: GCA_948567375.1. Classification (NCBI taxonomy): domain Eukaryota; kingdom Viridiplantae; phylum Streptophyta; class Marchantiopsida; order Lunulariales; family Lunulariaceae; genus Lunularia; species Lunularia cruciata. The sequence continues at coordinate 17,661,353 of OX419761.1, read as the reverse complement.
CCCAAAATTGCCATAGGTGCAGTCTCCTCCATAGATAGCAAGCCAACCACTCCACATGAGATTGGTAGAGCCGTCTATCTACGTACCAAATCCCCTATCACACACTCAAATGTCCTTGGTCCAATAACATCACCAAAGGCTCCCATAATCCTCATATCAAAGGCTCTCAAATGTGATAGGAAGGACAAGGATGGAGGAACTGTACAAATGAGATAGGATGATCAATGAGCAATATTGGAGGAGAGTATACCAAATGCCACTTGCGGATCTCCTAGTAACAAAAGGTCATCCACATGGAGAACATCCTCTACAAAGGCAGCGTTTAAGAAGCATGTTACAAAGTCCTCGGATCCTACTAGCACTCCAAGAACATGTAGTCCATATGTAGATGTGATACACCCCTCTAGAAGCTCAAGGTAGAGAGGAATACCCAAAGGGACTATGCCCTACACTTTGACACCTTGACTCTCTTCTAGATGTAGCTTGGTAGTCAAGTTGAAAGGCATGTCTAATATGATCTACAAGGCCCACGATGTGTGTATCATCTGCCAAGGAGGGAAATACACAACATGGCATGGCCAAAGTAGTAGCTAGGAGAACTCTAAAGTGAGCCATGGCAAATAAGGATCTGTCCTAAAGGATCTCCACAGCTGATCCCAAGACGGTGACTCCCTTTTGTGAACCACCATGTTGGTAGTAAAGAGAAGTAGGAGTGCCATAAAGAGACCGCACAAAAGGAATAAGACTCACCAAGGATCCACTAGCCTCCCTAAGCTCTCTACAGATGGATGCTCTTGAGACGCTATTAAAAGCACTCTCAACATCCACTTGTAGGACGACCCACTCCAAAAGGAGATCTAGGAGTGCCCTAATGCATAGAGATATAGCCTCATATCCTCTAAGTGTAGCTACTCCAAATCAATGTGTATTGAGGTGCTATCAAAAGTGAGAATGATGCTGAAGGACAATGATACGATTGACCAAATGCAAAAAGATCTCTAGCAATCGGTCTAATGCCTCCAGTGTCCTTCTTCATCACAAGAAGTCGACTAGCACCTAACACTCGACTAATAGACATAGGATTGTCTCCCCTCGCTACTACTATATCCACCTGAAACAACTCGATAAAACCACTAGAAGGATCATATGCCTGAAAGCAATCTCTAAGGTGTTCATAAACCATCCCTGACAAGCCTCTTGAGGAAAGGCAAGGGGTAGTGCAAAAAGTGACCAATCAAGACATAAAAGCTGCTCAGGGTGATAATCTTAGACCTCTAGTGGTAGTCCCTTATTGCTATAGGATATAATGAGCGTAGGGAAGAGATAGTCTCAACAGTAGGATCACCATAGACAAAGGGTGTAACGCTCATGCTGCTCTACTAAATTCTCCTGCTTGACCCAATGTCTTACATTGTCATAATCGAGTGGACTTTGTGGTATCTTGTGGTGAAACCTATTTCCTAAAACTTGTAGCCCTAACAGACTCGTCTTGAAGGGCCGCCCAATCCTCCGCTTGAAATCGACAAAATCTAGCAGCCACTTCTTTATGCCCCACACGTCCCCCTCTAGCATAATGAAGACACCATCGAGAGGAATAGGAACCATGCTAACTCGTCCAAGGGATCACATGCCAAACGATCAAGTGGTTGGCAAAAAGCTTGTCTAGCCTCATCATGGAGTGTCCGGGATAGCCTATGGAATAGACATGGACATGGAAAACTCAAATAACCCCAAAATGCAACCCGCCTAAGAAGCTAACCACTCCCACGACTCGAACGGTATCCTTGGAGCGGTCAACTTCGGAATAGAAGAAGCGTGCATAATCTCGAGTGTCACTGCCATCAATGTGGTCGCTTGCCTCATGTGTGCATCCCAAGTGGTTCAATCATAGTCCTTGTGCATCCTTCCCATATGGGTCTTTACCCTTTGCAAGATAAAGCGTTTGTGACACATTGGGCATAGTGTATCCCGAGCCGCTTTAAACGGCTCCACATGGAGAGGTGTAGCCGAGGCTAGCATAAGAATGTCTATAGTAACACATGATTCTCCTCTCCATATCTCCCCATATATGCAAAACCACCACCCATCACATCCCAACTCACATAAGAAAATACTATCTCTCCAAACCCTAAAAACTATAAATTCTCATCACTTTCAATTTCAATCTCTAAAATTTTAAAACTATATTACCATGGAACTTAATCATGAAAACCAAGAGATTAGAAATGAAAATTCCAGAGCCATCACTCTTTCTTAGAGTGTAATGATCACTCTAAACCCTAAAAAACCTAAAAATCTTTATAACTTTCTACTCAATTTTCTATAGTCCTCAATCTAGGTACCAATGGAACCGAAATAAAAAAACCGAACAGACTGGACTATTTACTCTAGTGCTGTATGCAAGAGAGCACTCAGAAAGTATAGATCTTTCCTCTCAAATCTCTCCCTCTCCTCTCCCGTCTCCACACTCTCCCAACCGTCTCCACCAACTAACCGACAAAGTACTACGTCTATCGTTACAGTGTTGTGAGGTTACAACAGACGATATTGACGAGACACTTCTTTTGTCGCTGTCATCCACATTGGCATCTGTAGCACATACACGCTGATTGACACCTGCTGCTCTGAACATGTTCGCTGTGTCTAATTGCAGATAGTCTCAATCTCTCGTTTAACCATTTGGTTCAGGACGTCCCTGTCAAGTGTGAAACTTGCAGACTAGACGGATGTCAACAATTGTCAATAGATTGGACAGGATATTGAGACCAACAGCTTATGTAAAAGTATGATTAACGAGGAGAGTAAAATTTCACTTTGGTTATTTCGCAAACAATTTTCTGTCGTTCCCCGGACAATCTTGCCTTGAACAGGTGTATTCTTAGTCTAACCATAGAATGAGATTGTTGGACGAGCGCGCACGTTGTGAATTGGGTCTTGTTTCGGAAAGGGATCATCGTTCTAGAGAGCTGTGTCTAAAAAGTGTTGAAAGTGTACCAATGTTTCTCTGTTGGCATGTACTGCTAGATTTGTCAAAATCATTCACCTACCCTTTTCCACGAGGGTTATTCAAGTGGTGTGATTGGCCTTGATTATATGCACCTTAGTACATACTTAAACCTTGTTTCCAGTCAAAAGATAAAATCTCCAGAGATATTTCTGGATGCAAATCCATTGACTCGGACGCTGATAATTTGGGGAATACAGTATGCGCTAATAGTTACCGTGCAGGGTATAGAAACACCTCATAGTCTTCGGGCAGTTTCTGCAGTACCAGAAAATTGACGCCCGTAGTAGATTGGCATGTTATGGCAACTTTAAACCGCATCAACCGTTCTGCAATCAGGAGTATTGCTCTCAGATAACAGTCCTCAAAAGGTTCCGTGGTCGATGAATGAACTGAAATCACTGTGACTTGAGCTCGAGCTGCAATCAGATGTGCCTTGTTGGAAATTTAGCTGCAATCATCCGTAGGTGTTAAGGGGTGATTCAAATTTCAGGATTATTCTGATTAAGAAAGTGCTTGGAAGTTCTCTTGAGGGCTCGTGCTTAGTATTCTTCAAACTAGAAGCTGTTGCAGAAGATATGAAACTGAAATCATGACCCAAACTGTAGGTAAACTCTCTGACAGGCCGAAGACTTGCCTAAGACGAACACCTCATCAAACTACAGTCGACGCCGAACCTCACCAATCTACAATCCTTGAGTCCCCAGTATGTACATACAGTAAAAATACCCCTAGTATTTATTTTCCTGAACAAGTACGAGGAACATCCGTAGGATGGGAAAGCTCCCAGACTTCTCGTCCACATTCCTAGGTTCAGTCCATCCCTAAAGATGAAAAAGTTCTCCAATCTATTATCATTTTACTGGAGCAGACTCGAATGGCAGCCCTTGCATAAACACAATACAGTATTCCTGACTCTGTTCACATGCCGGTGTAGGTCAGAGACTTCGTGCAGTAACTTTGACGCACTCCAGCTGTCTCTGAGGACCGTGGCTGAAAAGACTGCATAATAGCGGCATAGCGGGACCATCCTAATAATACGAAAATGGGACCTGAGGCGGGGTTGCGTATAATATGAGGTGGGGTTGCGTATAATATGAGACACCCAAGATTCCACATCCGACCACTATGAAGACGTTTCTCCGTGCACACGGTAAAGGTACTCGTTTGCTCCTTCTCAGTCTCTTTTCGCGTTTCTTTCTGATGCTCAAAACCTCGAGAAGCGACACTACACAACACAGTTCGACAACGACTTTTAAAGGGCATATTAAACTTCTTTGGATGCAGAACATGCCAATGAAGTCCTTCATGAGATCAATGTGTCATTTTGTCTTGTTTTAGAGTCGATAGTGTATGGTTACGTGCAATAGCATCTTATAGTGAACTAGTACATGATTGCTTCCTTCTTCGGCCAGTATCTCACGAATCGACCAATTTAGCGTAGAGGATTCACTTGCTGCTCCAGATTGTTCATTGAAGCACAATCAACTAACTAATCAAACGTTCAAAACGTAAAGGCACTGGCGATTCAAGTCATTGTCACTCGGTGCACTATACGAAACCTCTTGTTTGTTGATTTTCAATGAGTTCACACTTTAGCAAATGCATTTATTCTGACGGTGAAAACTTTTCCTAGTGCGCCAAGATCGTAACTCTTTCCTATTAGGACACGATTCTATTTTGTCATTCCCTCGCATATTTACCAGTGATTTAACCCGTTCAAATACGTGAGCTACTTACTCACCTATATTCATTTTGGTAGTTAGCATGTAGATGTATTAGGGTTCATTTTACTTATCGAGGTATTTCAAATTCAATTAACATACATTCTTTAACAAGAGAATGTGTTTCAAGAAACTCTATATTTTTTTGTTTAGTTGAATAATATTCACTACATAATTAAATTCACCAAAAAACAGTTTATATTTATATCAATTTAATTAAAATTTAATTACTTTAGGTATTTTATTAACGTTACTAGTTATTAGTGTAAACCACATTGAATAGGTAGAGTAATCAGAAGGTCACTATACTATAAACAATTTGGGTTAAATTACACAAAAATATTAAATGCTTAATCATAAAGAGAAGTTTTTCCGATAATATTGATCTACGATAATATAAGATAAGAATGAACACATCCTTATTTTGCTCAGTTGACATAGTTCTTAAATTGGTTTTATCATTAATATTGATCTAAATAATATAATTGATCGAAAAATTTGCAGATAATTCACATTGTGATAGAAATTTATTTTATTCCTTAAAATGAGCGGGGCCTATCCTCTAGTGAGAGAAATGGAAAATAAGTTCGAATCATGATTTGCGCCGGATCATACCATGGCTACTTCATATACAAATCATAGTTTAATCCTTAGATTATTACCTTTATCGAGAGCAAATCTAAATCAGAATTTTCTCAAGATTTGTTATATGGGCCCTTGATGGAGTAGGTGAGGGATTTTCTGGTGACCTTCGCTTATTTGGATTATCCAAAATGAGATGACAATATTCAACTGTATTGCAATCCTTATTTCACATGGAATGAGTTTGCCATGGCACAAAAGAGTGAATACTTTGCAGATAATATGAGTCAGGACAAACTTATATTTCATCTGAGATAATAAGGTGATAATAGTGAATGTTGTGGTTATTCACCCCTACATGTGATGCAGTTTTAGAGGGAGTAATTACTCATCATTTTGAATAAGCAGTGAGCAAAGCTGCAGCAAGCAAGATCTCCAAGTTTGAAGGTATGGAAAATTGTCACCTCTTTATTCTTCTAGCCTTGGAGTTATATGGGGTGATGGATACATCATTTGAGACATTTATCAAAAAGTGCATGAGAACATATTATATCAAACATCAAACCACTTTCATTTTCCTACTTTATAGCATAGCTTGGATATGTTGGGTGCAGTAGTGCAGATTTCTCATATAGACTCTATTGGGGCCTAGTCCCATTTTACCTTTTTTGCCTCTCCCTTGTATGGCTTGATGGGGTCTTCCCATCCTTCATGTTCTCTACACGATCACATTTTTCTTCACTTTATAACATATTTTAGACAACATATGTCTATTGCTTTATGGAGGATACACTAGATGATGCTTCTTTGGATGCTCCAATAGTAGAACATACTACTTTTATAGCTCAAACCTACATAACATTTACATAACTTGGATATCTTGGATGCAATATGATAGATTTCTCATAACAATACAATTGGTGTTTAGCCCTATTTTACTTCGTATGTTTTATCCTTTTTTGGCTTGATAGTATCTTTTGATCTTTCTTGTTATCCTACACAATTGCGGAAAGGTTTTTGTTTGTTCAACAAGCAAACTGAGATTTCTTTATTGAACAAGAAAATCCTAATTATTTTTGCAAGTGCAGCAGTAGCACGCAAGGTCTCCAAGTATAGAGGTATGCAGCAAGGTCTTGTTCCCATAGCCTTGGAGTTATATGGAGCGATGGACATGACGTTTGACACATTTTTCAGGGAATGCACAAGAGCTTATCATGTTACGTGCCAAGGGTATCACTCTCACTCTCATACTTTGTAGCATATTTTAGACAAGTGGTGTCCAATGATCAGTGGCTGGTGCAATCCATAGGAGAGCAATCTCACTAGGTGATGCTTCTCTGGATGCTCTAGTTATTTGTAGACCATACAACTTGCTTAGCTTGGATATCTTAGTTGCCATATGGCAGATTTCTTGTATCTACTCTATTGGAGCTTAACTTCATTTTACCTATTTTGTCTCTTCCTTGTACGCCTTGATGGGGTCTTCCCATCCTTTGTGTTCTTTTATTTGGTCGCCCTTTTCCTCCATTATATAAGAAAGACACAAGTAAATAATGGAGGAATGAGGCTAGTTTTGTTTATATTTCATAAAAATGAACTATCTTAGGTTGTGAATTTGATATTTAAATAGTGTAATTTAAATAGATTCTCATATTTTATGGTTAGATTATTTAATTCATTAATATTATAATAATTTAAATTATACTTTGAAATATTTAAATTTAATTATTAGTATTTAAAATCTAAAACTGATTTATTTTTTGATAATTTAATTAATTTTCTGAAAGATAGAGGTAGCTTATTTCTGATATGTAATTTATTATCAAAATAGATATACATGGAAGTAAGAGGTTTTAATTTATATTTATTAGGTATTTTCTAGAATAAATTTTTGATACCTACTTTGTAAAAGAATTCTTATTCAAATATATATGCAAGTATTACATTACATCCTTTTAAATGATTTAAATTTAAATTTTATTAGATGCTCTTTAGTATAATAAATTAAATTTGTATACTATATGTAAAGAGAAGAGATTTTATTTAGTTTTTCTAGAATGTTTTTGGAATTATAACTTTCAATACTCCATATACAACCAAAATTTTTTAAAATTGAAAAGTTATATAAAATAAAATAAAAGAGGTAATATGTAGTATGTACTTCTTGACAGAAGTGCCAAGTTTATTCATAACTCATGCTTTTCCATACAAGGTAAGGATTGAATGAATTTAATTTAATTTAAAGCAAAATATGATATTCTTTACTAGTCAAGCTATTGTAAGGCTATATGGCTATTTTAATACAAATCCTGTATCCTACTTTGGGGACAGGAGAATTATGATTTTTTTAAATATTTTTATATAATATATTTGAGGATCTCATAAAGAAGAATAGAATAAAAAGGCAGCAAAATGAACCAAGTCATAGTTTAATATATATTGTATATTTCTCACGTACATAAAACAAAACCAAACTTGGATAATATGATATCTAGATCATTCATACAAAGAAAGATAGAATATCAACAAGAATGAAACCCAAAGTAAACAAGCGTACTGGCTTTATACTTACAGTCATTATGCCATAGGGAAGGAAGAGAAATGTTGTTTTAAAAACTATAAGCACTGGATATATTAGAAATAACTAGATTTTACATGCTTCAAGTATATGCAGCTAATAAACTAACAGATAATATCACTAATCTCAGTAACATCTTATCAAAGATAAATAATAATAGTAAATATATTGCTAATATTAGAGAATACTATATGATATATTAACCATCTTCATGCCTAAGTTTGAATAATTTTCTCATATCCCATGTTACTAGCATATTGATGATTAATCATCATAATTGTGATAAATTGTCAATTATGATGATTAATCATTACTATGATAGTATAATGGACAAAAGGACTACATTACCATGATAGTATAATAGGATATGAGCAAATAAACAACATTACTATGATAGCATAATGGGATATGAGCAAATAAACATGTAGATCATAATCTATTTAGATTCTATAAAAAATGATAATTTTGAATTCTAGAAGTAGTAGAAAACAAAAAAATCATGAGATTAAAGTTCTTGAAATATATACACTTATTAATCTAGGTTGGAAGTTTAAATAATTTCATAATAGCAAAAATGCATGCCTTCTTAAGATATAAGCTTATATGCATTGGATATAAGTGATTCAATTTAAGTGGTTATCTCAAGTTACTTTTTATCTTACATTACTCATCATATTAAAATTTATAGCCCATCAATTGTTGTGATATAAATATAAATATAAATACAAATACTTATTTTCATTTTAATTTCTCTCTTTTATTGATTCTTAAAAAAATGAAAGAATGAAGAAAATGAACTTATGTATGATAAAATATGAATCGAATCAATTGTTATTTCAAATGATAATATTAAGGTTGAAACACTATAAAATTAGTCTTTTGTGAATTTACTTATTTAGCTAAAAGGTAACTTTCAAATATTTGAAGTTATGTATATGTAAAGGAATACATGTTTTTGATTATTCTTAATACATAGAAATGCATTATGCAAGCTAATCATACCAGTGTCCTATCTTTTAGATTTATATTCAATTTATTTGTCTATGGAGAATTCTTGAAAATATTACATATGTATTGAAGTAAAAAACTCATAATTAAAATTTTATAATTTTAGAATCAATACATTTGGGAGTACTCACTTTTGACCTTTTAAATGATAGCTCACTAGAAATTATGAACTTTATAAATTTATCTCCGTTGCTAAAAATTATCAAAAAAAATATACATATAAATTATTTAATAAAACAATACAATAAAATTTTGGATAGAAATTACAACAAGATACATTAAAAAAGAACATGTTCTAATCATAATATGCAAATAAAAAAAATGAAAAACATGAAAGATGAAAGATATTATCTGTACAAACCAAGTTTTCATAGAAGAGAAGCTAAAGTTCTTCTTTATAGGATATAAACTAATTTGAGAACACAACTGAGATTAAAATAACAATATAACGCACTCCTGTTTGAAAATGGACCAAACTACTCATTTGAAGTTTCCATTGAAGAAATTTATTCTTGGTGTAGATAAAAATATACGAGAAAAAACTAAGTAAGGACCATAGAGTGTAAATTTGAAGTGAATAACAAGAGTACAATGAGAAGAAAAATGTATTATTAAATACCAATGTTCATGTATTTTCATGATTATTTATAGTCCATCATTGGAAGCTGTTTCAAAATTTGAAGCACCTTCAAAATCAATCAATGAAATCAAAGGTTTTGGAAAGTATTTGATAAACTGTATCAAAGATAATTTTTCTATACATAGTTTAACTTCATTTACAAGCAATTTCTTAAGAAACTTAACACAATCAAAATAAACCTTGGGATAAACTTCAAAAGAATATACTTAATAAAAGTAATTGTTACGTTTGCCTCTGCCTATAGTACATTAATTTTTTTATTTCTTTTGTAGATTCTAGCTAGGAGAAGTATAGAGAAGATTAGTTAGTAAACAAACATGAGAAAAATAGTCAGCAACTACAACCTTCAGTGTGGAAGGTCTTTCCCCTAAAAATAATCCTTTGTTTTGGGAAGACCTTCTACCAGAAATATCCTTCATCTTGGGCAGACCTCCAGCTTGAAGTAACCCGTATAAAGACGGCGCTAACAGATCAAGAACCATTATGTAGACCGATGAATTGAGGTGAGTGCTCACACGTGCGGGTAGTGATGGCTCACCAAAAGGTGCACTTATCGAAAGGTTATAATGGTTGAAAAATAGGATAAATATGTGTTTGGACCTTGAAATCTCTTCAATTTTTGAGAATTCATCTCAGCCAAATCAGCCGCGCTACCTTCTCAATTGGCAAGAAACCTCTGCTTGGACTTGTGCATTTGGAGAAGAAGGAGACTATGCAAAGGGAATTAGAAAGGACAAAAGAGAGAATGGAAGATGAGAGCACAAAAAGGAAAGAATGTAATTACCTCATTTGCATCACAAAAGATGCATAGTGCTCTAGATTTCATCATTAGGTCCCCAGGTCTAGTCAAGTGGGGATTGGATTGCAAACATGAGTTGTTTGCATCAAGAAACTTGAATTCTTTATGTAGAAATGGGAATTGAGCAATCATCCTATGTTGCATGAAATATGAGACAATTTGGATCCCAAGTTTATTAACTTGAGAGAAATTGTTTTGCATGGACAAAAGAGCATTGGAAAAAAGTGATGGGACCTAGTAATTCACATCCAAACGGCATGACTCTGGATAGCATTTGGACTCAACCCGATTTGACCTTTGAGGCCAAATTCAAGTCCACTTTTCATTAGAGGAAGACTAACAATGGTTGGTCTATCCCTGGAATTAATGATCATGCAAGAAGGTTCTTGGTAGAATCAATCATTAAGTTGTTCAAATCCAAACAAACAACTTATTTAAATAGCCAAGCTATCTTCTTTGAGTATTTGTACCAAGGGAGACCTATGGATTGGGCAACAATGATTTGGACTAGAACAAGAGAGCTCACATGATCAGTGAACAAAGAAGGCAACATGACTCTAATCTCACGCTTCATCATTCATTTCTACTTAGGCATGAGATTGTTGACCGACAAAGAAAGAAGAAATACCCAAACCACTTCTTCTTGAAAAGACATTTTGACAAACCTTAAGAAAGAGCACTGATAGTGTGTAAATATGTAGAGGTGGATGTGGAGTTTGCCCATACAAGGAAATACATGGAAGTGAAGGAAGGCTACATCCTCTTGGGCTTCACAAGTAGAGGCAAGAGGAAATTGAGGCAAAACCAAAACAAATAGAACAACCCGCTACCGTAGCTAGGCCGAAGGCCAAGGCTACTAAGAAAACAAGAAGAGTACTCTTGCAAGTAGAGGAGGAGAACAAAGAAGAAGAAGTCCAAGATGAAGAAGCAATAGGGCCACTATCGGACCTTACGCCCATACCAAGTGAGCAATATTTTATGCATCATCTCATACGCAAGGATGCGGCAAAAGATCATGATGGTGGAGAAGTACAATCCACCCTAGCCCCAACTTCTCCCCAAACAACTAACCTTCAAGAGGAGAAACAGACACACACGCTTGGGGAGATATGATCATAAAGCCGGACCTTTTAGCTTCAAGAAAAGCATGGCAGAGGGTTTGGGGATGATAACATCTCCTTATTCCCAATCATAGGGAAAGTGGAAATAAGAGAAGAGTACATCCTTTGTGCAAAAGAGATACTTGAGGCAAAAGATGCAAGTTTATGCCAAGATGATGTTGCTCTCGGGCCAAAGAACAGCTTTGCCCATCCAATCAAAAGCAAAATAAACTATTGTCCAAGACAAAGGTGCGTGCTCCAATTAAACTAATATCTAAGTAGTAGAAGCCAATGGTCTTTGTGGACATCAAGAGAGTGAAGAGTAGACCCATGGCCTTGTTCCAAACTGGGAGAAAGGAAAGCTCAAGCAGGAGGGAGGTTAGGCAGATCATTGTCATGCCTCTTTCCCATTTAATAGTAAGTAAGGTGAGCACGGCCCTCAAATTGATGGAGTAGCTTCTCCCCTTCTACACCAAATCCAACAGAGGAATCACAAACTATGTGATCCTTGTCCAACATCTTCACCATCTCACGCAAGGAGGAGTTGAGGAAAGAAGGAAGGTAAGAGAAGAATTGTAGGACATTGGTGCCTAACATCCAAAGATGAGGAAAACAAAGTATGACTTGGAGCAAGAGGCAACTAAAATTTGAGAAAATGGTCGGGCTCTATAGAAGGAAATTGAGGAAGAATGGACCTTAAGGAAGAAGATGTCCAAATTGCAAGAGGAAGAAACACATCAATGCCTCAAGTTGGAAAAATAGATGAGGAAGAAGTAGATGTATTGAAAGAAGAGATCAAGAAGATAGGAGTATAGCTCATGGTGGTAAAAGTTTTTCATTAAGAGGAGTTGTGAGTGGCAGATACTCAAGTCAAGAAGCTCTTGGAGACCTTACAAAAGAAGGAGGACAAACTCAAGAAGGAGAAAGTCATTGTTTAAGAGGAAATAGTAGCCAAAATGCAAGAAGAACAAACCCAATTCAATTTGGAGAGTACAACTACATCGGCCAAGATGGAGATGGCATGGGACCATTTGGAGGAGATCACAAAGGAGATAGTGGAAGTCTCCTTGGAGAAATTGAAGGCACAAGATTCCCAATCCCAAGTTCATGCTCTGACCTTGAAGACATACTCTAATGAGTGATTAGAATAACTAATTGATAAATCAATAGAGCACACAACAAAGAAATTTGAAGAGTCCACAAAGGCATAATTGTTAAAAATTGTAGTGTATCAAGAATAAGTAGAATTGCTAACAAAGATTTGCAAGGGCAAAGGTAGCTATTTGTAGTAGATTTTAGGGAGACAATAATTGTTAGCCCGAGGAAAGTAAGAATAAATCTGTTAAGTATAAAATGCATCCTCAGCCTGAAGTTCTTGTTGACCTAAAACTCTACCCTTGCCTTGATGTATATCTTTGTCCAGAAATACTTTTTGACTTAGGACCAATTTTGTAGCCAATGGTTGCAAAAGTGCAGTTACTTGTATAGTAAATGACAAGGAGTAGTTATGATAGGTGGTGGTGGCGCATTCACTTCTTCATTGTGCTTAGAATAAGATCACTAGGTAGGATTAACTTTAAGTGGAATAAGATCATTTAAGAGATTATGAGGATCCTCATCCATTGATCTTCTCATTCAATAGTTAGGAAATGTATATATGGGTAGGAATCCTATATGACCCATAGGAACAATGTACTCTTCTCTCATGAATGAAGTATTCAACTCAATCATTTCTTTTGAGTCTTTGTGTTGGATTGCTTTTGCTTACATCTTTGATTGCATACTTAGTCAAGTAGAGGTGAGCAATCTTGCAATAAGAGTGTGTGTTTGAGTACATGCTTATGAAATTGCATTGAATCAAAGAAGTTACCTTGACATTTAGTGGGAATGAGTGCTGGAGTACTTAGGCAGGAAATTTGCACATTATCAAGAAAGTTACTCTTGACATTTTGAACAAGTGAGTCAAAGTGAGAAAGGGTTCTCAGAACTATGGAGAATTGAGAGTACCATGGGATAGAAAAGCCAAGTAGAAAATTGACTTTGGATTTCATTGAATTGCATTCTTTGAGAACAGATGTGTGCGATCAATGATTGCATCAGGGTGAAAATCAACCTTTGGCTTGAAAACTGACCTTTGGAGCAAAAGGAACTAGCCGCCAAGGTAAAAGAGACTCTTTGGGAAGAAGAGACCTTCAACATGAAGTGTAACACCACTATCAAGGGCTTGGTAGATTAGATCTTTTTGATTAAGTGGTTGTTAATTTCTCCTTTTTGTAAGATGGCATTGTGAGTATCCCTACCTTCATCGGGGAGTGGTTTCTACCCAGGAGGTTAAACATGCAAGAATAGGCAACTAGTGATGTTTGACATTTGTTCTTCATTCTTAGAATTCCAACTTGTATCCTAGTGGGAACAATCTGTTCTTACCGTTTATACTATTAGTACGAGCACATTGAATTGTCATAGTAATATAGAAATCCAAAGAGTTAATAATTTGCAAGTCTGATTTGCACAATTTTGACTTTTTTCAGTTTCAAATCCTCCAATTAAGCTCTACTCCATTAGAGGTAGTTTTTACATGGAAATTATTTGTGCATGAAAAACTAATATATGTTATTATTTCTACTGAATATTATTAGTTGTTTTTCATACCTCTTTGCACTCTTAATTTTTTGTGACGTAGCATAATAAATTAGAAGTTCCATATTGGTCTCCTTTTAGCCCAGTTCAAGTTTATGTTTTTTTCTTAAAACTATGTTTTGGATATTTTTGGAGAATACCTAAAATTTATCATATTTTTTGAGAATATTTAAATTTTATCATAAATCTGAAACTTGAATGCCTGAACAATAATATAAAACATAGATGCACTGAAAATTGAATTTATAAACCTCAACCTAGATGTCCTAAACAACAAAATTGAGATGAATAGTTGAAGTATTTAGATCACATGAAAAAAACACAAATCCATAAATCTATTATGGGAAGAAAAGGATGAACATGTCAAAATAGAGTAAAACGAAACATGAAATCTATAGTAAAAAGAAAGGATGAAACCGAAATCATAGGGTGATAATAAATTACAGAGGAAAGTAAAAATAAACTTAAACCCTAAAACCCTAAACTTATTTTTGAAGTAAAAATAAGTGTAAAAACATAATAGTGATCTGAAATAACCAGCTTCAATTCACTGAAGTTTAATATAAGTCTAAGTCACTCAACTTTTTATGGAATAGAATAATGTGCTTATGATCAGCACTAGCAAGTTTACACATTTGTAAATCTTTTTTTTCTCCTGTTGTTTTGGGACGTAATGTAATTATCGTAAAACGAAAATTATATCCCATGGAAATCGAGTTTGCTAAGGGGAAACTACAACCACATTAGATGTTGAGATTGCCATTTGGCATGTAGGTTGCTAGCTGGGTTCACATGTCCTCAACCACGGAATAAGGTATAGTGCTGAGATTATCGTCGGCCACGAGGGTTATCAGCTAGGCTCACATGTCATCAATGGCGGAATAAGGGGCATTAAAGTTTATTGCAATGTCCAGTTTCTACAAAGAAATCACATGAATCAAGTTAGCATACCTCTTCTATTGTGCTTATGAGTTTAGATGCTCGAATTCTTATATCATTGAATCAAAAAATTAAATTCCAATGTGTAATCACTTTGATGTAAAATACTATCTTGAGACAATGAAAGCAGTGACCTTCACATTAAATGAATAAATCTATGATTCCTTTGAGGGCCCTAGAAGAAGGTGAAGGTTCAAAAGAATTCTAACTTCTCAGATTATAGATGAATGATTTTTATGGTCCCAAAACCCAGCAAGGGACATTTGCATGGAACGCAACGTATACAAAGGCTCGGTCGAAAACACCAGATCGGTGCTGCTGATAAATGTGCACACTCAAGCTAACCTGCCTTTAGTGATCTAAGTGTAATAACTATCAGAAGTGATGAACTTAGTGTAGTGTCCATGGGACTAGATAAAAGTTCAACGAAGTCTTCAGAGAACTAATTGTACAAGGTTCACACATGAACATCAGATTCTAAATTTCTGTGTGTTAAGGTCTAAAATCTAAAGGGATGCTCACATTTGATGATCTAAGACGATCTAAGATTCTTACTACTAGGTCTAAAATCAGATGATAAGATCACATAAGATCATATGAACATTAATTCCCAGTGCTAAGTTTTAAGATCTAAGATTGGAAGCTGATTCACTAGAATTACCTCTTACACTACACCTAATCCACTCACTACTTACCCCTCATCCTACGCTCTCTTCATAGCGCAAAGTTCTCCCGTCTGACGATCTAATGCGCATTTAAATTCAGTTAGTGATTCTGATCTAAACCTGGTGAAATTGGAAGAGACCTTGATCCACCAAGAGCAGCAACATGAAGTTGGGCCTGGCTTACAAGTTCGGAAGAGCACATGATCTTCTAACTCTGCAAGACAGGAACCTAAGAGTTCAGAAGATCATGTCCTCTTCGAAACTTTAGTCTTCAGTTTTTATCTTTAAAGTTAGAACCCTTTTACTCAAATAATGTTTGTTAGTTTTGGTTCATTGCAATATCAAGGTAGTTCAAAGTCAAGATATTTTACAGATGAGCATGACAAGGAGTCATTGGATGTGCAGACGGGCTCGGAATTGCTAGATCTGAGACGAAGTGCCTTTTGACCATCACTACGCGCCCCTTGCTCATCCTTCAACAGGAACTTCACGTATCCCCTATGCTTCAAAGTCTTGTAGTCGCTGTCGTCACCTTCATCGAGATCCGTTAAAGCACCATTCAGATCTCCCATTTTTATCTTTAGCACTCCTCTCTCCTGCAAATAGAATGGATAGTACGGATCCAGTTGCAGAGCTTTGTTGGCATCTGCCAACGCACCATTGAAGTCCTGAAGCATGGCTTTCACGTACATTCTTTCGCTGCCATTTGATTCAAGTTAGCCCACAAGCAACAAACAAGCAAATGTCAGCACTGCGAAGAGGTCGTCATCTGTCGGCAATAAAGGTTTTCCTTGGTTCTCAAATTCAAGTTCAACATCATTAAATTTTACTGTCCGTTTTGAAACGAAGGCTTCAAAGAAGCATATGTTACGGTTGGATAATCTGTCCCAGTCTAGTGCATTTAATCGTTGTATTTTACTGAACAGAACTTTACCTCACCAGTTCGTTAAGTTGAAAGCTTGGAGTGGATTTCGAGCTGCTTCAGGAGATCAGAAACTGAGAATTGATTTTTCAAGTTATATGATGAGGGTAAGGTGAGGTGGGAGCTGCGCAAAATTCTATAGCTCAATGTACTTACGAGTAGATTGAGTCGTCCTTTGGATCCCAGCGCAGAGTCGAATCGAAATCTTCAAGCGCCTCCGCGAATAATCCCATCATTTTCTTAGCACATCCTCTAGCTTTACAGACAATTTTAGTGTCCAAAGTTACAGCATCTCCCTTCTTGGGGTCCATCAACGTCAAAGCTGCGACACCGGCATACCGAGCTTTTGTAGAAAGGCTGCCCTTTCGAGTTAGAACGTTAACGAGAGCATCTATTGCCTCCTCCCCAACGGCGGCCGCCATACCGGATCTAACATCTTTTACCGAAGTGAGATTTCTCAGCGCTCTAGCTGCTGCTTCCTGCACAGGTTGGTTCTTCGCAATTGACAGAAGCTCGACCAGATCCTTGACGGCTCCAAGACAGTCGACAATCTTGCTGGAAATTTCTTCGTTGCTGAATGCCAAGTTCGCCAAAGCCTCGGCTGCGCGGTGCTGGACATCAGGATTGTGGTCCTTGGAAGTGAGCCTCACTAGCTCTTCTATACACTCTGGGCAAATCACAACAATCATGTCCCCATTGTCTACATTTTCGGATGCGAGATTGGCCAAAGCTCGTGCTGCCTCCTCTTGAACCTCGGGGCTCTCGTCGTCAGCCAGCAAGGCCACCAGCTGGCTCACAGCTTCGGAGGTTTCCAGAATATTTTTCGACGTCTCTTGACTTATGGTAGCCAGTTCCGCGATGGCCTCCGCTGCTCTTCGTTGGACTTTGGGGATGTGGTCTGGCGACATTAGCCTCACTAGCTCTCCAACACATTCTGGAGAGCGCCTGAGAATTGTCTTCCCATGCTCTACGCTATCACTGGCCATGTAAGCCAAGCATGTCGCTGCAGCCTCCTGGACTTTCGTGTACTCATCGTTAGATTTTGTAAGCAGCCGAACCAACCCTTTTAGAGCTCCTGTGGTGTCAAGAATAATGCCAGAGATATCTACGTTGCCAGAACCTAGAGCAGTCAAAACTTCCACTGCTCGGAGTTGGACGTCGGGACTGTGATATTCAGTCGAGAGTAGCCTCACTAGAGCAATCACAAGTTCGGGGCATTCTTGGAGGATCATAGCCCCATGATCGGCATCACTGTCGGCTAGGAAAGCCAAGGTTCTGGTAGCTTCCTCTTGGACGTCAGGAATCTCATCGTGGGATAGCAATCTGACCAGCTCCTTCACAGCTCCTGGAGTTCCAAGGATTTCCTTGGCGTTGTCCACATTCTCGAAAGCTAAGCAGGCCAGGAGATGTACCGACCCATATTGGACATCAGGTCTCTCTGATATGAGCTTCAAAATCTCTGTGACGCATTCAGGACATTGGAGCAGGATTGTTTTGCCGTTCTCCACGCTGCTGGAAGCAAGAATGCTCAAAAAGACTGCTGCCTGTAGCTGAACTTCAATCCTTTCGTGGTTGGAAAGCAGCCATGTGAGCTCTTTCACGACCCCTGGGTACTCCAGTACCTTCGTGGCAACCTTCTTGCTTCCCAGAGCTAGCTCAGCCAACGCCTCCCCTGCTTGATACAGAAGTTCAAAGCTACGGTCCCTGGAAATCAGTCTCCCGAGTTGTGAAACAAATTCTGGGAACTCTAGAAGCATCAGCTTCCGGTTGGCGGCATTGCTTCCGGCTAGAAAACTCAAGGTCTTTATGGCCTCCTCTTGAACATCAGGATTCTCATCCTTAGGGAGTAGCGAGACAACGTTCCTTACAGCTTCCGAGGACTTGAGAATTTCCTTGCAATTCTCCTCGCTTTCATGGGTTAAGCAAGTTAAAAGATGTACCGATGCGTACTGCATATCAGCATTGTTGAACACCAGCAGCCTCACCACCTCAGTGACGAACTCCGGAGAGTCCAGGAGGATGGTTCTCCTGTTCTCCAGACTGCTGGAAGCTAGGACACTCAATACCTCCATGGCTTGCAGCTGAACATCTATTGTCTCGTGGTCGGAGAGCAAGCGGACCAGAAGTTTCACAAATGAAGGAAACTCAAGTATCTTGGTTGCAATCTCCACACTCACTAGAGCTAACTGACCCAAAGCTCCAGCAGCTTGGTATAGAACATCAGAGCTGTGGTCCTTGGTCATAAGCCCGACTAGATCTG
Organism: Lunularia cruciata; assembly: GCA_948567375.1. Classification (NCBI taxonomy): domain Eukaryota; kingdom Viridiplantae; phylum Streptophyta; class Marchantiopsida; order Lunulariales; family Lunulariaceae; genus Lunularia; species Lunularia cruciata. The sequence goes on along the minus strand of OX419761.1, from coordinate 17,642,492 downwards.
CCACACAAGTGGGAGCATCGGCGACAATTTTCTTCACATTCTCCACATTCTCGCAAACAAGATTGGCGACAACCCTAGCTGCTTGAAACTGATTATCTTGGGTTTCTTCAACGGAGAGAAGCTTGGTGAGTTGCCAAACAGATCCCGGGCATTCAAGAATATCCTTGGCAATATCCTCATTTTCGGAAGAAAGCTCAGCTAAAGCCTCCACCGCTCGAGATCTAACCCCGCTACTGCAAGCAGGTGACAGTAGCCTCACCAGCTCCCTAATACACCAGGGACACTTGAATAATATCCTATTGCTATTATCCACACTCTCGCAACTTAGGTTTGCCAAAGCTCTAGCTGCTTCTTCTTGAACTTCAGGAGTCTCATTCACAGAAAGCAGATTGACCAAATTCTCCACAGCGCCAGGACAATCCAGAACTTTCCTGGAAATTTCGACATCTTCACATGCTAGGTTACCTAAAGCTGACACTGCTCGGACTTGAACATGGGATTCGTGGTCAGTGGAGATAAGTTTCACAAGTTCATTGAGCAGTTTTGGATTCTCATTGACAATCAACCTTCCATTATCCTCGCCGGTATCCGCCAAAATTCCCAGGGCTCTCGCTGCTTCACCATGAACACCAGCGATCTCGCTGGACAGCAGCCTTGCAAGCTTCCTTACAGCTCCCGGGGACTCGAGAATCTCCCTGGAACTCTCCGCATTCTTAAATGCCAAGTCGCCTAAAGCCTCCGCTGCTCTCAGCTGCACTCGGGTCTTGGAGCTATGCTTCTTGGAGAGTAGGTTCAACAAATCTCTTATGCATCCTGGAGCTTCCAGCAGTATCGTCCTCCCGTTTCCTACACTCCTTCGAGCTAAAAAGGCCAAAGTCCTTGCTGCTTCCGATTGGACATTGGGAATGTCGCTCTTGGACAGAAGAGTGACCAGATCACTAATTGCTCCTGGTGACATCAAGATAATATCCGATGTTTTCTCGTCTATTAGAACTTGTTGAGCCAAGGCCTCTAGTGCTCGAACTTGAACGTCCTCTGACTGCTCCATCAGACTGGACAGCAGCTTCAACAGCTCTGTCAAGCACTTCTTAGACCCGGTGATGATCGTCCGGCCGCTCTCCATCTCGTTCAATGCTAGCAGCGCCTGGACTTGCACACCATGGTTCTTGTCGCTGTTGATGAGCTTCAGCAGTTCCGCCACGCAGGAGGGACATTGCTCGAAGACTTTCTGCCGATTGCCCACGTTACTTCTGCCAAACATAGCCAGAGCTTTCGCTGCATACTCCTGAACTCGAGGATCGCTGTTTGACAACATGCTTACAACCTCTCTAACAACTCCGGGAAAATCCAGGATCGTCTCCGCGACCTCCACATTACTTCCAGCCATATTAATCAGGGGCAGCAGAGCGTGGAGCTGGGTTCGCGTTTTGAAAAGAAGTCGCACCAGCTCTTTTAGACATCCCACAGAAACTCTTTTCCCGTTAGGATTATCATCACCATGGGTCAAGTTAGCCAAAATGATACAAACTGTCATCTGTCTCTCAGGGGGATTGCTGTCTGCAAGGAATCCCACGAGCCGCTCCAACAATTGAGAAGATGACGAGATTATCGGGTCATGATTTTCCTTGTAGATCGCAAGTGTGGTCAGCGTCTGCAGAACCTGGTTTCGGATCTCATCGTCTACCCCTTCCTCCAAGAACGCAGCTAGTGCCGCCATGATGCCCTTCGTCTTCTTGCTCAACAATACCTTGCCCTCTTCATAGACAGCAATTGACGCAATACTTTCCAGAACATATGTTGCTACTAGTGCCACAGAGGAATCCGATTTCGACAGCAGATGAGACAGACCCTCGTCGTTGAGCTCACCAGTACGTAGGTAAGTGAGGAACACCTGCAGAAGAAGCACAAAATTTTGAGTCTATGAAATTTTGCCCTCCAAATTATAAATTTAGTCTTTGAATGAGCAAGCCCGAATTCAGCAATTTACCTTCTGGACGGACTGTCGCTGCAACCGCGCATCATCAGACTTGTCATCATGCTCCGGCAGAAGTTGTAGAATGGGTTCAATAGCGCTCCTTCTCACTCGGATCTTCATTATCGATCCAGAGATTTGCAGTCTTTCGAATGCCTTCTTGGCGAAGTCCTCGTCCATATACAAGGCGCAGAGGAACAAAATCATCTTCTCCTGGTCCTCCATTTCCAAATCAATCTCGTCACCATCACTAACTGCATTATTCTCGCTCTCGCTGGTGTCTTCACCGATCTCATCTTCATCATCATCAGCAACACTTTCATCGTCACTGATGTAGGAATCAACATCCTCCTCATCCTGAGAGTCCGCATGCTCACTTGTATGGACGTCGATAACATCCTCATCAGAATCCATCTCCTCAACTGCCCGGATCATGCTGTCATGATCCCGGATGTCTACCACTACCGCCTGGTTGTTATCAATGTCCACTCCAAGAAGGGAGTCCAGCAATTTCTGCACCTCTTCCTTCATCTCGGCTCGCACAAATTTCTTATTCAGACTGTGGATCGACCATATTTTCTGCAAAAGTGATGAGTCCATAGATTTTGCCTGGATGATGATTTTGTTCTCCACTTTGAGCATGGAACCGTTATCCTCCAATTCGCTCCTCCAGCGTGTAAACATGTATAGGTTGCCTCCGCGTTTTTGACAGTGCCACCCATACAGAAGCTTCACAACTGCTTCAGGCGTGGACGGGCCTCCCAAAACTGCACTTAGGGTGAGAAGGTCTAGAGCATCTGCAGGCAAAGATTGGCGAACTAATTTCATCGTTGCCCAGAAGCACTTGGGACTCTTGCCGTCGAAAACTGGCACCCTGCTCATGTCATCCAGCTTTAGGAGATCGAGCTGTGCTTTGGCTGTGTTTTCCCACTCGTCCATGTCGTTCACTCTATTTCTGTGAATTGTCATCGCCAAGCTGGCAAGTGCCAACGGATTGTTCTCAGAACGTTTGATCATATAATCGCTCACATCCTGCAGTCAAGCGAATGCCAAAGGAGATTTCAAACTCTCTTCCGTCTCTACAGATGACGATTTAGGGAGAGGGAAGTCGATGGCCTGCAACGGAAAAAAATCAATGCAATCTATTGCGATTTCCAATCTCCTTCAGATTAGCAGCAGCAAGCAATTGCAGCTAGAAGCACGTAGCCGATGAGAATGCGACTGTTAATAGATCGAGGCAATTCAATCTCCTGTGCACGTCCTTTCAGATTTTCAACCAGCAGGAATCAGTTGGACGCAAGAAACCCAAGAGGCCTAAAACTGGAAATAAAGCAATGCAATCTATTGCAATTTCTCATTCCCTTCAGATAGTTCAATGGTACCAAGCAACTTGAAGCACGTTACTTAATCACCCAGATTTTACTGCTCACCTGCAAATGCTTGGGTATTTTGCCACCGTCGAGCCCTGGAACGTGAAGAGTGAAGATTTTTCTCGCTTCCTCCGAATCCACGTCCTGAATCTCCACAGCCGAAGCATTTTGCAGAAGGGTCGATTTTTGAGAAGTAACAAGATACTTCACCCGATCTCCACCGAGCTCAACAATCTGCTGCAACGGCTCTAGAAGCCAAACATCGTCCAAAATGACTAAGATGGTTCTATCCTTCATCCGCGTCCTCAGAACGTTTGGTGTGGTACTCGCTATCTCTGCTACGTCCGAGCCACGGCCACCAAGACTTCTCAGAAGCTCCGTTTGAGTACTCTGGGAAAGCATCCTCGGCCCACATTGTAGAACTGCTACATGATCGAAGGTCCTAGCTGCAGCCTGGCTGGTATAATGCATTGCAACTGCCTTGGCCAATGTCGACTTGCCTCTTCCTGGGCCACCATGCAACAAGACTACTTTAGGCCCGGCCTGATTCTCCAGGGCCTGGTAAATCGCAGCCTCAGAAATTCTAAAGGAGACGTACTTGGCATTTCCAAAGTAACCGAGTGGAGATAGAATCGGACTCTTCACCAATGAGGTAATCTTTATGCTGCTGATTACTTCTTTTCCTTCCTCCTCTCTCTTGGACATTATTGGGACATCGCCGAAACCGTCAATCACATCTTGCAGTGTCTGTCCTAATCTGACAGGAAACATTGTGGCTCTGAAATGAAAGCAGTAGATACGCTCAAACCACGACCTGTTTTCCAAGTGCCTCAATTTGGCTTCCTCAGCCTGGAACAATGTCAGTGCCCTATTCAGCTTCGCAACCAGCTGCAAACAGACCTCGTCGGAGAGAATTCCATGCTTGGACATTTTCGCCATCCACATGCTATACTCATGGTGAAGCCTTTCGATCTGTACACCAAAATCATCCCATTGCTCCGATGCCTTATACCTGTTATTCCCCATGTTTTGAATGGCTGTCACAGATTGGATGATGGATCCACCCGCTTGAATTGCTGGAGATAACACCATTTTGTCCAGATTGCAGAGCCCGAACTCGTTGACACAGACACCTCAATTGCTACGAGCAGTAAACTCAATGGAACAAAATCTAGCTACTAGATCCTTTATCCACTGAATGAATTTCCTGGATCTATCATCCAATTATACAACTAGCTCTCAGAATTCACCTGAGAAAAATGACAAGTATCTCTGGATAGCATCTCTATTTGAACCCTCGCTAAAAAACTTTACTTCAGGTAGTATCTACAGACCCAAACAACCTCTTCTAGCAAAATCTACAATATGTTCAATTAATCGTCCCTTTGTGTCACTTCCTCTCCTTTGGCTTCCTTCTTTCAGGATCTCGAGAAACATACACATCATAAGGGACAGGGACAGCTTAACGCGTAGTAATGGCATCATTTTCTCGTATCTCTTCTACTACAGTAGGCACAGATTCTATGGATTTCGAATTGCACGAGTGGAGATGAGTTCCGTGTATGCCATGGTGCCTCGGTCTTGCGATGGTGAAGACATCAATTGCGATGATATGGAGCTGTCAATCAATATTGTTGAAGCTTAGAGCTCGTGCGAGCTCCGGTCGAAATGGAGATTGTCCGTAACACTGATCCATGGCCCACCTGTCTGCCAACCATGTATTCCATGATTCCTGTCGAACGTTAACATCACTCTCCGGGTTCATAGTCCTGGACTGATGGAAGCCTTGCCCTGGCCTTCTGAATCTCTCTTGTCAGGCACTATTGAGAGGGTTAATTTTGCCTCCGAATCGAGCACTGCACGTGGATTTAAACCTGCAGAGTTTTAGGGATGAAAAGGGGACACAACCGCTAAGAGTTTTGGAGAGGGAACCGGCTTCGTGACTCATTGCTTTCCAAAGTCGATAAGTTTAAATTGGCAGATGCGTCCGTTGTGGAATCCTGGAGGAGCAATCAAATTCAGTCACTTTTTCCCAAGAGAATCTGAACAAACTCTTTACGCAGGTTACTTCCAAGCAAATAGCTCCGGCATGCTTCAATTTTAATTTCCATTTGAGGCAGATGTAATAGCATAGATACCAATTCATCATGACAGACAGAGCCGAATTCGGATGCACGCTTTCCGCGAGCTTCGGAGCTCATACGGATACAGAACCGCAACCTTCGTGAGCCAGAGGGTTAAGAATCAAGTAAAGTTTGAGCCTGAAGGGGCATTGAGATAAGCATAACGTAGGAAATTCCACAAAAAGATCACGGGCCAGGGGAAAACAGCGGATTCAGTTCAGGGACTTACCACTTTGGTGTTCTATCCCTGTTTGATCCTACCATACATCCAGGCCCCGAATTCTGATGGGTCCATAGAAGAGCTGGCGAGGTGATTAAAATATTTAAGAGTCATGTTCTGAGACCGGAGGAGACGACCGCTTGACGTGTACAAGTTGGCGGACGTGCAACATGAACTTTCATGGACCAAGTTTTGACTGCAGTCGTGGGTATGCATTATTCTGTCCGTGATTTGCGGACCTGATGTAAGCATTCTGGCCGTCGCCTCTGTGGATTGCAGGCTTTCAGCTCTTGGTTGGAATCTAGACCATCCGGCACCCGCTAGCAAATTGTTTACTGAGTTTTTCTTGCTCATGGGAACGAGACGTCGCACACTTCTGTACTGTACCCTTCGCCTGCAGGCGACGTATATATACTGAGTATTAGATAAAATCTTTCAAAGTGCGAAATGGTCTGTGTTTTTCACATTGTCTCTCCAATGCATCACTCAGGGTTCACAAGTCAGAAAACCGGATATGCAATCGCCACATCTGATACTGCCACGAAACTATTCAATTAAATAATTCTGCGAGGTTTGAGATGGAAAATCTCATATTCTTGAATCTTCTGGATCAAATCAACAGAAGCTGTAGCAGACAGTGTGGAGCAGCAGGTCCACAGCAGAAAGAAGGGTACTAAAGCATTGATGGTATAGGCCAGAGCCACTAATACACTGCAGTCACAGTTCAATAAAAGGATGGTAAAGTCCACGAGAAGCTCGTATTGTAGCAATTTAAGCATGCCCATCATTCCTGTACTTCACCAGAATGGACATATTGTCGTTAACCTTTTGCCTGTTCGCGCAGCGCAGAATTAATTGCGCTCTGCGGACTCTGATTTTTGGAGAACACTGATGTGGAAGAATTCTCTGTAAGGATTCGCTGTAGCTTTTCTCCTGGCGCTTCAAGACCTACCTGCCTCGTCTCCTACACTAGATCACTGGGTAGCAGGTTTGCATGAGAAAGGAAAAGGCGACGTGCGGAGGATGGTTTGCATGATAGATATGGTGGTAAGGGTGCATATTCGAATATATGAAGAATGCACTCCAACCAGATCAAGGCTATCTTTTCTCAATCATGCAAAGGTCTGGTTTGATTTGAGTCTTGTAGGTTTGGTTCCCAGAACAAATGGCAGACATGAATGATTTGAATTTTTCACGGGCATGCAGGAGTAATGGAGTGGAACTAACCATTTGCTTGATGTGCTATCCGATTCAAGCCTATCAAGTCTGAATTTGTTTGATCAGTAAATGCTTGAATCTCCTCTTAATAGTATAATTGTATTGTTGCCGTTGTTCAGTCTTTAATACTCAACTATGGCCGAAACATGAAGGAAGGTTTCTGATCTAGTGGTCATGACATTCTTTGACTTTGAGAGGAGGTTATTTAAACAAAAAAATGGCTATCAAGATCGCTATATTGTGTGAACTATCGCTTGCTTATTATGGTATGGATCACACCAAATTTACCTCTGAATCCATAAGCTTGTTATTGGTGAAAAACGTAGTCCATATCTCTCTTACGAGATGTGCAATTTCCTATATATGTTAGCAAGAGGTTGCATTCAAGAGCCGAGTTCATTGGTATGTTGCTCTACTAAGTAGTCACACGTGAAGAGGCTTGAGCTTTTAACGAAGACGACTTCGATCCTAAGGCTTGTCAACTATGATAAACGTATAGGGACAATGTCTCATGCATCCATTGAAACGATAGAGCTGTTGTGGAACGGGCACAACTTTCCAAACAAGGAGATCTTTCACGTTTTGAATTGAGTTCCGAATTGAGCAACAATTTCTTACAATTAGGCATTTATATGAACCAAATATCACTTGAAGCGATGAGGATAACTTTACTTCCACCAAGTGACAGCAATATCCATGATTGACTTAGAACAGGAATATCGCAGATGAAATTGATCCGGACCCCTTGCGATATACGCATGCACTCCGCACGTTTATACATCTATGCATGAAATTGACTGAAACCATTTGGGTGTATTCAGCTCCCCTGTTACGTGCTTACTCATAGTCCGCCTGATCCTGAATGAAGGTTTCCCCTTGCTGATAGAACGAGTCTTATTCCTACGTGTGAATAGGAGCTGGAAGTCAACGAAAGAGGGATATACTGTTCCACTGTTTAGGCACCTCATTTTCTTCTCCAATGTTCTTAAAGCAGATTTCCGCTTCCTAATAAATGGTTCCTTTCTTTCTGAGCATAATTGTTATCACAAGCGGTCGCCTTCTATCCTTCTGAGCATAATTGGAGGAGCGCATAGAACAGAGAGGCTACTTCTGCTTTCCTCTTCCTACAATAATCCTGTGCCAATTGGCCTGACCGCAGCTGGGCAGAGAACAACAGACGCTGTATCACCTTCCTCTTCCTACGTGTATCCTATCTCGTAAAGTAATCGGTGAATATAGATCTGATTTGACCTAATTGATTTGGTCAGACTGAAGTACTGTACTCACTGGCACCACTGAAATCAGTTAGGGTTTAGGAATTCCAGAGTTAAGGAAAGAACTGGCAGTTAACAAGTTGAACGGAAAGCCACCGCCTGTGATGAAGAAAGGATAGCCTGTGATAACAAGGAGTGGAAGATCCCATCAAATCGTACAAGAACAAGACGTAGGGGGTAAGATGGGGCTAAGTTTGAATAGTATATGTAGGAGAAATCTGTGCTACTTTACCTAAGATATCGAGCTATACGTGTTCTAGCGCCTATAAATAGTTGGAGCAAATGAAGAAATATTGATTGTTCTCCAGTGGACTGGGTCAACGAATGTTCTCGGTAGGACAATGAGCAATCGACACGCAACCAATATTATTGGCAGAGCAACGACAACGCGGGGTTTAAAGGATTGATATAATACATTTTTAAAGCAATGGACCAACGCCATCTAAACTATGTAAACTGTTGAGAACAACTTAAAAGATTGGTTAATAAACGCACGCCGTCTAAACTATGGGTAAAAAAGTAACAAGCTGATCGGTTGGTTGGTGGATATAGAATTGATATTGAGCTATATAGTTGATTTGACACAGACTGAAACGTCTACTTGCTGTTACTGAAATCAGTTCAGCCGCATAAATGCCAGAGTGAACGAAAGAAGTGTCAGTTAACGCAAGGTGATGGTAGACTTCAGGTAGAGATGGAAGGAACAATACCGGCGAGAAACTCGTCTCTAGAAAACCTCGGGGTCAGAACGTGAGCTTAGCACCACAAGTAGAACCCACTGATGATCATAACAAAATTGAAATCCGTAGGTTTTCACTCTAGAATGATATGATATAGGCTACATGATAAACAGTAATATGCTTCAGGTAAATCTTGATTTTTCAACAATTTAATTTTTTGAAGTTTTATATTTGCACCAAATGAAGGGATCCTGTCAGGAGCAAACAATGTTCCCTATGTTGAGCTCAAGGGTCCACATTGTCTCGTCAGCTCGAGGTGATCTTAGAAGAACTCTGGCAAACTCTTATCTTTTAGGAACCATTGGTTTGCCTCCCTTGCAGTTCTTCGGGTGCATGTATTACAATTCATTCGTCTCCTGTGTAGAACATCCCCATAACTCCCATCTACACAGCAGGGTACGAGATGCGAGCTGTAAGTACCAGGGGAAGCCAGTGAAAGGGTTCTTCAAAGAAACTTATGTACATACTCAACCACGCTACTGGGAAAGCAGAACTGCTCATTTTAAGTTGATGTTCATCTCAGTGGCTCGCGCAGCCCCTACTAGCAAACATGTTCGAGCTGATCAGTACTTCAGACGCGAAACACTTTCATAGATGTAGGATCAGTAGATTTCGGGAAACTTATTTTGCAGTAGCCATTAGCGTAGCGGATTGTACCTGACCCACCAGCAACCTCAAGCTCTCCATAACCCGTGACCCGAAGTCCTTGCAGTCCAATCGATCCATTAAGTGTGCCAGTTTTGGACACATAAACCGAGGTCTCGATAAACCAATATCGTCCAAAGTACCTCCACCTTGCCAACTACTTGCGGATCCGTCTCACTATCTGTAGAATTAATGGTGTTCTGGTCAACCTTTAGTTCAGTTCCGCTTTCTTTCGTTCCTCGAACTCGTAACTCACGTGCTGTCCGAAGCCCTACGTAGGGCCCCGGACAGCACGAACCAAACAGCTTGAAAGGTTCACAGTGTAAGAACTACAACGCCAACAGAGTCCGAACCTTAAATGAATTTATCTTCTTCCAAGATTTTCGTCCTAGACGTCTCGTTTCAAACATTAAGCAACTGCGCAGCTTATTCCGAACATTCCCGATAGTTGCTATCTCTCCTAACGTCGGTTGGTTCAGCAGAACTTGGAGAACAGAAAGGAGCATAATTCATGCTGTATTTCGGTCCGCTGCTACGTGAACCTCACAAGCATTCTTATACGAGAGTCTTCATCTTCGGAGAACGAAACGCTTCACTACCAACAAGCCCGGGCCTTTTGTGAATGTATGGGACCAGAGAATTCATTGCCATTGCCAATCGTTTGTCACTCGTGAGAGCTGCAATGAACCAGAACTTTTCCCAATAGCGAGGAAGCTCGAGAGGGAGACTTTGACATCACAATTCCTCTCAGCTTGCTCTCTTTCAATCAATTGTTCGAAGAGTAGACCACATCACCCTTGGAATTTTGGACCTTCTTTGCGGAATTCCCTAGTACCGTCCTGCCATTTCGCGCAAAACAATTTCCTTGTTCTTATATTTTCCACTAATTTCTACTCATAATTTCAGTTCTATTCAACGTTTGTTTGTTACTTGATTTATTCACTAAAGTAATTTATTCTAGTTGTGGTATTACAGCCCTCATTCCGAAACTTGGCTCTATCTCATTGAATTCTAGCACATGCGAGAATGTGTCCGTACAAGTAAACACACCTACAAGTAAACACGGAATCGGCCGGAGCTCTCACACTCATTAGAGCTTTTTAGCGATGAATAAATTATAACACACAAGGCCAAGATCCCAATATATATGAATCGGCACGCATGCTTAGTATCCAACGGATATATTCTGGAACAGATACGAAGGTTGGTAAGAACCAGGAAGTCACTTGTGAACAGAAGCCGTAGCAATCAAGACGAACTGGAAGGTTTAAAGATCATGGTTCTGCTGGAAGTTCCAACTTCTTAACGCAAATCATGCTTTTAAGAGTGTTAGTCTTTTGGTCAGGATATCATCCAGATTTTCTGAAGAAGTTATTTGTTTAACTGCTCTATATATCACCTAATTCATATCGCTCTTCAAGGACTTTTCTTATGGAATGATTGATAGGATTTAACCATATCTAGAGAGCTTTTATTATCTCTATGTATCCACGGTGGGTCCAGATTGAAGTTTACCTGCATGAAAATTTCTTATAGATAAATCTCTAAGAAATTGGGGTAACCAAATTGTTTTCATTATTGCAATTGAATTGCTTGATATTCCGCTTCTTTTGTACAAAATAGTTATGGTTTTTTGTCGTCAAAATAACTATGGTGTTTTTGCTCCATACCCAATTGAGAAAAGAAAACCTGTTATTTATTGTCTATTTGTATGACTCGCTGCTAATCAGAATATTTAAATTTGTGAATGTTTGGATTATCAATTTGTCGGAGGAACAACTTGTACTCTTGTATTGGAAAGGGAACTAAACATTTGTTTAACTATGACAAGATGGTCCAGGGTAGGAGCCAGGCAGAATTACTTTTTTAAACTAATTGCAAATGTCAGATCTGGATGAGTTAGCAACATGCCATACATGAGCATCCACACTAGTTGTTGATATGTTTGTACTGTTGGGAGAAAACATGCAATTGGAATTTGAAAGAGCAGTGGGAACCCGAATTTGGCTATGTGATGGAGTAGAAATCAGTCATCAATCTGTGCAAGAAAAAGATGCATAGAAATTATGCTAAATTTCATGTGGTTTGGCAAATTTTTGATTATGTAAACAAATGCACTAGATTTTTATTCACTCTTGAACTGTTGATCAAGAATTGTCAAACAAGAACAATCAAAGTCACAATGACTACAAACACGTACACTATATATACACTTGCACTTGGAAACCCTTATCTAGTTTTGGAACATGTGGTGCAATTGATCTCCTATCTACACCCTAGATTATCTGGTGCAAATTGATTCCTTGTCACCACATCATTCCACAAGTGGGATCCATGCACAATATCCTTCTTGCAAGTCCCATGCGCATAGGTCTCATATCCATGCACATAGGAGCCATTCCCGCAAGTCCCATGCCCATAGGTCCCATATCCATGCATATAGGAACCATTCTTGCAAGTCCCACATCCATCCTATAGGTTGCATGCTTGTAGGTCTAGTGCTTGTAGGTTCCACAACCATGCATGCAGTCCCGCTGCCTATAACTCTTGCAATAGAATCTTGTATTTCCCTTGACACATATTTGTCATGAGATTCAAGTGTGTGTAATTTTTTTTTCTAGAGCATTGCTTTCCATGATCTTTGTGTCTATGGGAAACACTTGAGACAAAGCTTCTAGCAAAATAAGGCATGTTTTAATTCCATATGTACTCATAGAGATATAGTCTAGACATGAACTATATTTCTATTCACTCCCATAAATGGAATCCCAAAATCTGAAGATCTGTCCCGTGCTGACTCTTCTGGATTCACCTAGTGCATTATAGTAATTATTCAGACCCAAATTTAACATGTACTTCAATAGGATGATGCCTAATTGTGTTATTCAAGAACCATTCCTTATTTACCTTGAGATTTTTCTTGATCGGTGAAGCAATTGGAATGCAAGTTTAGAAACCTAATTGCTCTAGTATACTCTCTAGATACCTCTATTGATCCGATATAATATACCATGCATCACAATCAACCTTTATCTTCATCTTGAGATACCATTCTAGATATCATGGTCCTTTCATCTTGAACTCTTGCGTTAGTTGTGGCACTAGTAGATCTAGTTAAAAGTGTAATGCATTAGAAAGGATAAGGTAAACATAAATTAGTAGGATAACTAAAGTAAGTTGTGCTGAACATGTTTACAAGCCAGCATATGATTTTGACTGAAAAAAATCAGAGCTTTGTAAGGAAAGCATATATTCATAGCCACCATCTCCTTAATGGATGAAGATTATAGAACCCCCATGGATAAAAGACACACTGAATGTTTGAACTTTATCTTAGAACACATATCTCTTGAAGATAAGGTCATATACACTTACTATATTAATGAACCATAAAGATATGATGTGTCAACATCCAATAGTACTAAGAAGAATTGGTCGTGTGTAGCAAGAGCTAACAAAGTGCATAAAGTAATGAGCTAACCATAGAAAAGAATGTCTCCTTATAGTTAATTCCATATTGTTGATGATTACCATTTGCTACTAGACATCCTTTAAATTTTCATATTCTTCCATCTAAAGCATGCTTAACCTTGAAGAACCACCTATTATTAATTACTTTTTTGTTGAGATGGTAATTACACAACATCCCAAGTGTGATTATCTTAGTGTGACTTCAACTCCTTTGCAATTGCCACTTTCCTTTGTCTAGATTCTGGACATTGTAGAGCTTCAACATAGAACCTTGGTTCACAATGATCAGCATAGTTACCATCTACCACAATCACCATCTCAATAGTTTCAATACCTTGATCAAAGGATGATAGTTTGTCCTCAAATTGTGTATGAGTACCCCATGCATAATCATGAAAAGGAGATGGTGGTCATATGAGTATTCATGACCATGAACAAGGTAAGAAATCATTTGATGTAGGTTCTATCAAGCTAGAAACAATTGGTTGTGGATTCTCATGTAGAGAATTTTCACTTGATTTTACTTAATGTTATGGGGTGAAGGTGAGACAGAGAGGAATTTGAGATAGAGATAATAGCAAGAGGGCTAGGTACATTCAACAAAGTTGAGGATATGGGAACACAAGAAGGCATCATTTTCATAATAGAGTTTGACTCATGAGAGATTTGTAGATAGATATATGCAATTGTTTAGTGGTAGGAGGAAATAGGATCTCCTTGAAAAATAATATCTATACTCTTCACCACTTTATGAGAAAGAGGTTAAAAAAGACAATAAGCACTACTATCTGCATAATAATTAACATGTATACACTTTAGGGACTATGTATCCATTTTTTATTCTCTTGTTTAGGATAAATAAGTAGGGCATTGCACAAAAACCCATTAGATGAGACAAGTTTACCTTTGTTCATGTCCATAGTTCCTCAAGCATTCTACTATTTAGTGCTTTACTTGAAGATCTATTGCATAAGTAGACCATTGTATGGACAAATTTTACCCATATTGCTTTTTCAACATTCCATCTATAAAGCATTGATCTAGCTCTTTCAAAAAGTGTGTGGTTTTCTTGCTCTACAACACCAGTATTTTGTAAGAATAAGGACTTGTACTTTGATATGTGATACCACTAGCACATAAAAATGAAGCCAATTGGTTTTTTATATATTCACCTCTATTATTTATCCTCAAAATCTTAAATTTTTCTCCCAAATTGATTTTCAATGGGAGACTTGAATTCTTGAAACACCAAAAACAAAGTTTCTTTGGTTTTGTTCTCGAATCCATACACCCAAATTCTCCTAGTGTAATTTTGAATGAAGATAAGGATATAACTTGAGTTCACAATTGAAAGAATGTTGCTCTCACTGCATATATAAGAGTTTACTAGTTGTAAAGGATGACTTGAAGTGGTTTTTAATATTGTAAATGTTTCTCTTTGTTGTTTCTCTTGGAGGAAGACTCACAAGTTGTTATAGTAGGAGAGTGTAGACTCAAGAAGATTCCACTCTTTATGTTAGAAGCCAATTGTTTGACATTAGTCATGTTTAGATCTCCAAGTCTCTAGTCCCAAATCATGAGAGGTAAGAATATCTACCTTATTCCTCCAAGAAGAGCTATCTTAATATCATTTAGATGATGATGCAACCTCTCGTCTAAATATGCTTTTGCAATCATATGTCCATGAGAGTCAAGAATATAGTAGGCATTGTCACATTAAATGAAATAGTGTTATGAGAAGCTACAATTTCAATTACATTAGGTTAGTTAATTTGTGCATCATTGGAGTATAATACATCTTTGACAATGATAGTTTGGATCAAATGGATAGGTCCAAGTGTTAGTTTGACATCACTTCTACCTATAGGCCATTAAACTATCTCCTTTAGTAGTGAAGATGCTGATTGGAGATATCTCAAAGAAATTTACAAATTTTTCTTTGATCATATGTCACATGCAAAGATGCTCTTGAGTCAATAGACCAATCAATGCTTTTGTTGCAAGTATGGAGAGTGACAAGTGTAGATTCTTGCAAGAATTTTGGTTCATTGGAACTCTCTCCTTGACAGAAATTTGTAACTTTCTCTTTCTCCCTTGCTTGTTGGTGTATTTTTTTCTTTTCTCACAATCCTCCTTCTTGTAGCCAAAATCTTTAAAATATTAATTACAGGCTCAGTTAAAATACTTTTGCTTCTAATTGACATGCTTAGCTTGATTATGATTGTGCTTCACACTCATGAATATTGCTTGTTCACCTTTGGTTCCTTGTAAGATGATTTGAGTAGGAAAGCTACTATCTTTCTCAACTATTAGTAATTGATCTTTCAAAATTGCCAAAGAAAGACTATCCTTACTGCTCAAGCTTCTTGCTATGTCCTTCCAATATATTTTTTTGCAAGCTATCAAGAAGTCTAGCAACAACATGTGAATTTTTTTGATGCCAAGATCCCTTATTTTCTCTACCAATTTGATCACTTTATTGATATGATCAATCATTAGCCCAAATGTGTATATTAGAGCATGAAATATATTCTCAAGTCTATTCTATCTTTATATACTATTTTTAGCATGGAAGGGCCATAGAGCTTCCCATGCATCTATTGAAGTTTTACACTCATTGATGTGCTAAAGCTTGCCATCGTCAATAGACATCTTGATCAGTCCAAAAGCTAATTGATCTATTTTCTCCCATTTGGAGAGCTCTTCCTCATCATCTATATCATCTCCTCACTTTATTACTTGATTCTTTATGTATTACCACACCTTTAAATTTGAAGGTAGTTTTGATCTCCATATTCTAGAGATAATAATTATCACTAATCAATCTCTTGATATTGTTGATCTATGAATAAAGATTCATTGTATATCAGAAACCATTGATTCTATCCTATTAAAGAAATCAAATTGATTGAGGTTGAATGTCAATCATAGGAGCACATAACCTTTTAAATTGAGAAAATGAAAGAATATATGCACGTGGTAAAGATGGAATTAGACAAAGCTTTGACAATCAATAGTGCTTCCTTAACAATGATTGAATTACAAGACCAAGACCTAATATAAATGAATTGGCATGCAAGATTAGTATTTAACGGATATAATCTGAAACAAATAACCAACTTAGAGAACCAAGAAGTTACGTGAACAGAAGCTAGAGCAATCAAGAAGAATTGGAAGTTCATAAGATCAACATATTTTACATCTCTCAATTTATATTTGTTTGTTTTGATAGCATCCCATAATTCTTATCTCATGTTTGTAATAATTGTTTTGGGATCTAGCACTTTGTGACTTAGTAGCATAAATCATTTGAGAGAAACCATGCTTCTTGCATATGTGAACAAAAACAATAGGGAGTTCCAAGTATGATTTTTGCGTTCATGCATAAATTTAAGGTTTAGGTTTTTTGGTAAATAGTAGATATTTTATGTAAAATCTGAAACCCTAAAATATTTTATGGGTTACGTGTATGAGATCACACATAACCCATTGCCATAAATAGCTATGGGTAATCTTTGGGAATGTGACTCATAGCTTTTTATTGCTAGAGTCTCATAAATCATTGAAAATTAAATAAACCCTAAGTTTTGAAAGATAATTGAAACCCCTTAATGAATTTCTTTTTACAATAGTGAATTTCAATAATAGGTTTTTTCTTCTTGTAAATATTTCATAAAAGATTTTATGTCAATCCTTAGTTTCTTTTATGGGTGGTGGGCAATGGATGTACTAAATTCTTTCATGCGTGATGACCTATTGTTGTATAAAATATTACAAGGCACTACAAATTGTAATCCATAGCTTTTTATAGGTTATGTGTGATCCTATTTTTATGAAGTGTAATGCCTACCTTTAAAAAGAGATGATTTCATGTTTTGAGGAGAATGCAAAAGGATCCTATACTACATGCACTTCAAGGCTAATACCTTGTGGTTACATGTCCAAATGAAGTGATCTTTATGTAATCTTGGACATTTTGATATTTGAAGTTTGGAGCAGTATAGATCTTAGGGTTTAATAAACCTTTGGTAATGAAGATACCTTTGGGAGGAAGGCATTCTAAGTTATAATCTTTGGAGTAGGAGTCAAATGATAATGAGGTAGGTGGTCTTGATACTTGGAAGGAAAAGCAAAAAGGAGAGTTTTCTGATGGTTATACAATGAGAAAAGTAGCAAGAAAAGGAGAAGGAGGAGAATTTTTGGGTCAAGGAAGAAAGGAAGAGGGAGTTTTGATCAACAAGGAAGAGGTGTTTTGAATAGGAAGGAAGGAAATTGGGAAAATGGGAGGTCTCAATTATCAAGGAAGAAGGTTTTGGACAACAAAGAAGGAAATTGGGAAAGTAGTAGGTCTAAATTGTCAAGGAAGAAGTGTTATGGACATCAAGGAAGGAAATTCGGAAAGTAGGAGGTCCACATTGTGAGTGAAGAGAGTTTTTGATAGCAAGGAGTAAGTCAAGAAAGAGTGAGGTCTTGATTTCCAAGGAGAAAGGACCCTTTCTTCTTGGCAACAAGGGAGGAAATTGAGAAAGTATGAAGTCTTGATAGCCAAATAAGAAAGGAGTTTTAGACAACAAAAGAGAAAATAGGAGGTCTTGATAACCAAGAAGAAAGGGTTTTCAAAAACTAGGGAGAGAGAAGGGAAGAAAGGAGATCCAAATTGTCAGCCAAGAAGTTGTGTTTATGACAACAAGAAGGAAATTGGTGAAGAGGAGTTCCAAATCAGCCAAGAAGGTGTGTTTGGCATAGCAAGGAAGGAAATTGGAAAGAAGAAAGTGGGAGATCATCATTGTCAAGGAAGAAGGGTTGTCTGACAATAAATGATAAAATTGGGAAAGTAGGAGGTCTTAATTGCCAAGGAAAGAGGTGTTGGACAGCAAGGAAGGAATTCACAATTGCCAAGAAGATTATATATTAAGAGGAAGTTAGGAAGGGAGGAGTTTTGATTTGGGCATTAGGCAATTAATAGGGAGGAAGGAGTTCTTGATTGCTAGAGAGGAGTTTCTTATAGGTAGGAAGGAAGGAATTTAGGGAGTTTGGTTTGAGAGTGTAATGATTTGATATTGTGCTTCATTAGGTTGTAAAAGAGGTTGCATTTCAAATCCTATTTGAGTAAGAATTTTGGTTGCATGGGTTGTTTAGTGTACAATGTATGGTATTTAGATTAATTTGGGAGTGCTCTAGCGAAATTGAGAAGGGATCAGCAATTATACCCAAATAGACCTAGTGTATATTTAATAAGGACTTTGGTCTTCTCATAGTTGGAAGCTAATTTCCACAACTCTTTTATTTCATTTGTCAACTCCTTCATAGTACTAAGGCAAAGCATGTTGATAATCCAAACTCCTTGTAATATATAATTGTTATTGTTATTTTCAAGCTCAGTCTCACCTTGCCATTTGGACAACTATCCCTAATTTCTACCTTGCCATTCTGACAACTATGTAGGGATAGTTGTCAAAATGGCTAGGTGAGACTGAGCTTGACAATACAATAACAAAGTTTTTTGGGAATTTGATGAAGAGTTTAGTCTATGCTTGCTTTCAAGAAGGGAATTTGCTTTTACAAAGATGGGACTTTGCTCATTCCCCTCATTATTTGGTAGACCAAATGTATGTAGGTCACTCTAGTGAATTTTCTATGCTATCCAAAAATCTAGATCCACTTCCTTTTTTTATGATTGATGTGGATGGAGGTGAAGTCCTTTTATACTTTGCTAAACCTTGTTAGCAATTATGAGGTTTTCAAAAGGAATAAGTTGAGAAGCAAGCAAACCCATGTATGGATCCACCTTGTCATAACACTTGACCAATTTCAGCACAAATAGAATAGAGCATATATAGCAAGAGGTACCAATTTGTGTAGTATTAGCTTGATATCCACAACAAGATTTATTAAGAGAGTTATCATTGATATATAATTTGATCCTACAGAGGAGTTAGCCTAGCCTAACAAAGAAGAGAGAGAAAGAGGGTATCATAGGTCTTTGGACTGAGAGTATTCCCAAAGTGTGTATGATTAGTGGACAAAACACTCTTTCCCTTGGCTCAAGGACCTAAAATTGATGGAGAAAATTATTTCAATAGAAAAGGTTCTTATTCCATCAATTGACAAGTGACTTTTAAAAACATGAGACAAATTATACATTTGACAAGTGGTAAGTGTTTCACTTCAAAAGTAATAAGGATCTTAGGTTTCAGTTTTTGTAAGTTTAGTGTGTCCTTTAAATTTCATAAGCTCCTTTGATCTAGGGCTGTCATGATTTGCTATATGTTCTACTGCTTGAGATCCATGTTTTAGTTGGGCATGTTTTATTTATGTGCAATATTGGTTCACTTCCTTCCTTGTGAGTAGTATTTTCTCACCATTTTTCAATTACCATGTGCAAGATGCCAAGATTTTGCCATGATATGACATGTCTTAAAAAGTCACCCATATGGAGGGATTTGAATCAACAAGGAGCCAATGATCCATTTGAATACCACCAATACCTATTGAAGAATTTGGGCTATCTATGAGAGCCATTTTTTGCTCTTGTTTAAAGTGCAGCAAACTCAAGATAAAATAGATTTCAATAAATGTGTAGCAAGGACAAGTGTTATCAATGAGCAATGCATAGGAATTTTAGAAGGCGGATGATATTCTTTACATGAGTTATGGGTTAATTTGAAGAGCAACACAAATAGCAATCTATATCTCTTGAGTTGGATTAGTATGCACCATTTTGCACAATCTTTTGATTAATAGAGCAAACTTTGGGAAGAGGAAGAGGAGATTAGGGAAGAAGAATTAGATGGAGACATTACACCTATATCTATTGGAGAAAATCACATTTGTGAAGAAACAAGACCAATAGTTATGAACACTTGTCTTATACTCAAAAGACTTGTAGAGATTTTGAACACCTAAGAATTAAACGGAATTTTTCCTTGAAAAACTCAAGATATGATCCTCTATAAGATTATTCATTTGAAAATTTCATGTTTAAGGGATCTTCTAAATCTTTGTTCTTTTGCAATGGTTTGTGGTATTTCGTAGCAATCCAGATTTTGCTTGGGTTTTGCTTTTGACATGGTGTGTTTTGCTAGTGATATTATGTGCAGCTTGTTATTGCTCTTAAGGTGTTGTTTGGAGGTTGCCGGGGTGTTGCTAGTGTGTTGTTGGGGGATTACAATGATAATGCTCATTGTGGGATGTTGTTTTGGCAAAAACTAGTTTTAGTAGTGCTGGATCCAAGTCGATGCTTGAGAAGTAAGAAGGGAAGAAGGGAAAGTATTGGATTTTAGAAGTAAAAGTGTGTAAATTAAATATATAGATATTCATATAGGCACCTTTAATAAGTAGAGTTTCATCACCAAGAAATTTATAATGTTATAGAGATCTAAGGTTAGTTTTGTGTAGAAATGGGCATATTACATTTTAAAATTTAAGGATTGTTTTATTTTCAGTTCTCTGATGTCACTCTATGGAGGGGTATTGCTGATGTATGAGGGGTGGTCAATGTATGAAGCATGAAGAGTCACTTTCAAAGCAAATCCTCTCATCTAAAAATTAGAGGTGGTTATCCACGGATTCAACATTTTGAAAGCTTTTGTGAGTTTCATTGTCAATCAAGAAGAAGAAGCTAGAGTGATTGGAGAGAGAAAGGAAAGAGCAAAAATCAAATCTTGGGAATTAGAGAAAGGCAAGAAGATGATTTCCAAGTTTTTTGAGAAAGTGATTGTAGAGAGAGATTTGGAGGCAAAAGATAGAGCAAAATCAAATTTTGGGAGATTTTTGAGTTTATTGAGAGAGAGAAAGGAGCATATGGATTTTTTTGAAGGCTCATGAAGGCATAAATTTTTGAATAGGAAGGCAAAAATCAATTTGAAAGAGAGAAAAAAAGGCAAAGGGGGATTTTTGAGAGAGACCAAGGAGCTTTGGAAGGAAGAGGAAGATAAAATATAAGAATAAGAGAGAATTTTGAAAAAGAAAATAGAAGAAGAAGCACATGAGGGAGGAGAGAGATTTTTGAAAGAAATAGAGAACAAGACAATGGGAGAGAGGAAGAGAGAGAATTTATAGAGGGAAAAAACAAGATAAAATAAAGAACATTAGAGAGAGAAATGTAATTAAGATTAGCCCCTCTGATTTTTGAGCCAGATCGTCCTCCGTAACTTTTCAGTAATCAAGAAAAAGAAATGTAAGGTAGGTGAAGTAGGTCTTCACCTACCTTACCTTTACATCCATTTCTTGTTTTCTCAAAAACTTTCCTCTACAAGAACCGTATGGAAAATTTATGCACCTCCCATAAATATCTCATGACTTCTATTCATGAAATGCCCTAGTATTTCTACTTTGCTCTCAATGGAATTTTGAATTCCGCCATATTACATATGTAATTCTGCTTGCATTTTGATGCTACTCCAATAAAGAGAGCAATCATAAGATTGAGCTAAATTTACAGGATCCTTTGCACTTCCCCTAAATATCTCATAACATATATTCTTGAAATGCCCTAGTATTTTTGCTTTTCTCTCAATGGAATTTTGGATTCCACCATGTCAAATATATAGTTCTACTTGCATTTTGATGCTACTCCACTAAAGAGAGCAATTATAAGATTGAGATAAATTTACATGACACTTTGCACCTCCCATAAATATCCAATAACTTTTATTCTTGAAGCACCCTAGTATTTATGCTTGCTCTCAATGGAATTTTGGATTCCACCATGTCAAATATGTAGTTTTGCTTACATTTTGATGCTATTCCAATGAAGAGAGAGATCACTTGTGAGATAAGTCACTTGTGTCCATCACACATTGTTCCTTAGTTAGAGGTGAAGACTAGCTTACTTTGTGCTGACTCACCCAAATGACATGATAGTCAAAACTTGTAACCCCAGTGGATGTTAAGATTTTTTGGAACCTACAAGTTTACTCACCCTTGCCCACAAATGATCTACGCAGATAAGCAAGAAACATTGCCAATGTCCAAGTTCCGGTGTAGCTATAGTATCACTCCATCATGAGTGCCAAATTGCTATGGGTACTTGTTTAGCATGAAAGAACTGTGGTAACTAGAGAAAGAGAAAAGCAGACCTCATAGAACTCAAAAAGGATGGGAAGACCCCATCAAGCCGTTTAAGGGAGAGACAGAAGAGGTAGACTAGGGCTAGGCCCTAATAGTATCAATATGAGAAATATGCCCTATCACACCTAAGATATCTGAGCTATGCAAGTCATAAGGTTTACAAACTACTTGAGCATCCAAAGAAGCATCACCTAGAGTGATTGCTCTCCTATGGATGCACCAGCCAAAGCTCTTTGTAGAGCAATGGACCCATGCTATCTAAATTATGGTACAAAGTATGAGAGTGAGAATGATACTCCTTGCGTCTAACATGATAAGCTCTTGTGCACTCCCTAATAAATATGTTGAGCACCATGTTCATAGTTCCATATAACTCCAAGGCTAGAGGAACAAAGAGGTGACCTTGTTGTATACCCTTATACTTGGAGACCTTGCATGTTGTTGCACTTCTCACCGTGCATCCAAGAGGATGAGTAATCACTCTCCCCAGAATTGCATAAACTGCATAACTAAGAAAGTTGTCTAAAGAGATTTGGCAATTTCTTTCACTTCTCATTAGTGAAGTGCTAGTTTGGTGGAGAATGCACTGTTTCGGTGGAATCGGAGAATAGTCAATAGTTTGTTTATGCCATTTACTCCCTTCGCGGTAACTTGTCAATCGACTCACTAGTCAAAGTGGTTTCCATGTTTGGAAGATGAATATCTAAGCTTGTTTGTAGATATAAGTTTGTTTGTAGATCATATTTGTATAACTTTGACATTTTAGGTGTTGCGAGGTAAATACTCCTATCGATACCATTGAGGTTTAGCTCCATTTTACCTCTTATCCTTATACGGCTTGATGGAGTCTTGACATCCTTCTTGTTATTCTACGCGGCCGCGTTGGTCCCAGATATAAGACCGTATGCACGTCGTATCCTAAACTTGTACCACGATGTGCATATGATAGATGTTCCTTTCATCTTCATTGAGCACTAGGCAACCATCCGCGACACGGATATGCATGGTCAGGATTCCAGTACTGTACTGTAACGTCACCTTGTTGACGTGTCAACTCCAGGAATAACCTTCCACTTGGGAACACATTCTAACACATTCATTTCTGGTGGCTTGATCGTCGACGTTTGTCCTCATCAGGTCATGTAAAGCTTCTGTAAAGCCAATCGCAGCTGAACTTGGAACTTTCCAGAGACTCCACAGATGCGTAGCAACCCCTACGGGATGTTCGACTATCGTAGATTACAGAAAAACTTCAAGTCGCAGTGCAATTTCCTTCGGCACTTCATACTTTCAGTGGCAGTCAGCAGAGTCGAGCAAATCCATCAGCTGAAACTTTACTAATTTCTCGAGGAGGTGGAACATTGCTCTGACGATCATTAGGAAATTCTCTTAGCGAAAATACTAAGAGAGGCTGAAAATGGGAAGAGCGATCGTGGTTAAGAATTTACAGGGGGATGTGGAGCTAGTGGATGTAGAGAAGCCTCGTGCATCTCCGGGCCATGTCGTCGTTCGAGTCACCTTACGCCCTATCAATCCTGTGGAACTATGGCTGACCAAAATGAAATTAAATACGCTTGAATTGGCAGAACCCACGGATGTGTTTGCCGCTAGATTAAAAGAGGGGAACCCCAGGGTTGTACTGGGATCGGATGGTGTAGGCTATGTCGAGGAAATTGGCGAAGGTGTTACGAAAGTGAAGGTGGGACAACGAGTTGTTCCGTCGTTCGTGCACAGTTTTTATAACAAGGGTGAAGGATCGTGGCAGGATTACGTGTTGTTCTCCGAAGATCAGTTGTATACGGTTGCAGACTCTTTGCCTGATGAGATAGCTGCACAATACATCGTCAATCCATGGACAGCTTACGCTCTATTGAAGGATATAGGTGTAAGCGAAGGTGAATGGGTGCTCCAAACTGCAGCTAACTCGGCGTTAGGTAGGATGGTTATTCAGCTTGCTAAGCACTGGGGGATCAAAACAATCAACATCGTCCGGCGTGATGAAGTGAAGCAGGAATTGAAAAGTATCGGAGCAGATGAAGTTATCAACTCCAGTAACGAGGATGTTGTGGCGAGAGTGAAGGAGATAACTGGTGGAGAACTGGCAGATTGCGGA
The DNA here is from genome assembly GCA_948567375.1 of Lunularia cruciata. NCBI lineage: Eukaryota > Viridiplantae > Streptophyta > Marchantiopsida > Lunulariales > Lunulariaceae > Lunularia > Lunularia cruciata. Next base: position 17,618,274 of record OX419761.1, on the reverse strand, counting down.
ATTGACCCTGTAGCTGGGAATATTACTAAGACTGTTGCTCAGAGTATAAAAACAGGTGGTAGAATTTTTGTCATTGGATCACTAGCAGGAAGCGATGATGTTACTCTTAGCATGTTCGATCTCGGGCGAGTGGCGATCCAGGCGTGGAATTTATTTCTCTACATCCCTACACCTGAGAGAGCTCAATTTGTTGCAGATGAGGTGGCCCACTTGTTGGAGCAGAAGGTGTTGACACTGCATGCAGGGAAAACGTACAAGCTCGAGGAGTTCAAGCAAGCTATGAAGGAATCAGAGAAGAGCTCTAGTGGAGGAAAAATACTGCTTGCTAGCTAGACAGACAATTTCTTTTGAGAGCGCACCTACAGCAACACTGGTCAAGTATCCTGATGCTTTCTGCATAGCTGTAACCATGCCGACTATTGGAGAAGTGGCAATTTGGTGTGTCCGAACTGAATCTCTAGTCGATAAGGCTGACAAGGAGAGATTTATCTGTGAAGTGGATTTCTTTCGTCTATCTTCGTGTTGGAAGTTTGAAGATCATCTAGATATGTGATTTGGTTCAGTACCACCTTGAGAACTACAGACTATGCAATGCTATAGATGCAAGTTAATTCAGTAACCCCTTTCAGAACTACAGACTAAGCAGTGCATCGATTTCAGTTCCAGATTTGAGCTAGGAACTCTGAGAACCCAATGCTGTCGGTCTGTGCAGTCGATGGGAACTTGTGATCAGGCTAGGTTTAGGACAGAGCAATCGGGAACCGGATATTCTACCTCTTCATGCACGGGGGTGTTTGAACGCAGCACTGTTAGCGAGGAAACGTCAATCTCTCACGTTCCTCTAGTGAGGAGCCATCTCCGTCAGGCTCTTCCAGGGGGGACCCCTCTTCAGTTGATTGTGGAAGTGATTTGTGGATTCAGCCGAGACATGTTGGTGACTCCTCGCAGAGAGCAAGAAAGCTTGTTGCTTCTTTTTTTGAGCTCCAAGATCCAGGTTTCCAGGAGGATTAAAGTCTCCCAAATTCTTTACGCATGGAGAGACTTTTGCTCTTTCCAACGGTGTACAAAGATCACACAATTGTAATTACCATAGAAATTAGTATATACTTTCTTCCTTGTATCAGTCAGTATTTGTGCGATCATTGGAAGCTTCCTTTCCGTAGAGAATTTCCTATAGCCAAAAGGCTCTTTTCTAGATTCTGGTGGGGTGTGTTCGGAAAGAATGGCATTGTTATATGTTGATGTGAATAGCCTGCTGAGGAAATCATTCCCATCTCGTTCTTATGTTCCAAAGACGTATGGTGGCTGCCTTTTATTGACATGTTTTATGAGGTGAAGTAAAACATATTGCGCGGTAGTTACATATCTAAAATGGGGTTTAGCTCTATTTTACTTGTTCGGGTTTATCCTTTTACCGCTTGATGGGGTATCCCATCCTTCTTGTTGTTCGATACGTGTCGCTCCTTTGAGAGTTACGTAGCTTTCCAATGAAAGATGACTGAATCAAATGATTGATTAAGTCATCTTCGACATTGCAGCATTTTTTAAGGGGGTGCCTTCATACAGAATTTTGTCCGACACATAGAGATCAGAACGTAGTTCGAGGCAGGGAGTGTGTGCGGCAAACTACTTCTATCAAAGGACCAGCGGAAACTTTAGGATCTAGCGGATACCGGGATGTATTGACTGGTGTTTGCTTCTTTGTCGCGTCGTCAATTGATTATTTTGAGAATCTAGTAGATCACGTGAGAGCACTTCAGTTTGCAGAAAGTCCACTCGACGTATATGTAATTGAGTAATATTGTTCAGTCTCCCAAAACATACCCAGGAAGTTAAGACATGATCACATCTTTGAAGAAAGATTTCAGCTTCGAAATCGCTCCTAAAGGGAAGATGAGGAAACAGAGTAGGATGCACTCAACTTCTACTAGGATTCACAGTTATCCATCGCATCAACATTCCATAAGAAATATGATAAGAGAAAGCCAACTTCTAGAAATTTGACAACTTTTGACACAAGACTTCCTCTCTAATCATTACCTGATTTATCTTTCACACATCAATAAAATAATCTCCCGTTTTTATACTACAGCGAGAGCCTCTACCCTCGATTTTACTTGTTACTTTTAGATCAAATAAAATTATTTATTTCAAAATATTAATCACATATATATAGAATATTCTAAAATTATTACTTATAATAATTTCATGTAAACGTTTCGTGTCTTCGCCTTACTTAGCGATTAGCTCTTCGGGTAGAAAGGACAAGTTTTGTTAAACACTTGCTTTTGGGTAGAACCTAACATCTCCATATTTCCTTCCGAAGAAAGACCGTTCGATTCACGAGAATATTTTATGTTTCCCCTAAGTTCCCAAATATTCCCCTACTCGCATCATCGGCATGTATCTGAAGTTTCGCACCATTTTGACTCGTTCCGGGCGATGGAGACTAGTGGAAACAAGTGAAATCCGATTTCGTCCAGCATGGCCGGGTCCGAGAAAAGCATAGGTTCCTAAATTGGTGCGTGGACTTGGCCTTCTGTGAAACTGCGGCACACCCGAAGCCATGAAACATACATAGAGTTAAGGAGAGGGCTGAGCACGAGAATTGAGAAAACGAATGGCTGTGGAGAAAGCAGTATAAGTTTTTATTATCAAACTTAAAGCAATCGCGGTTTATAATCTCCTCAAGAATTCATGAGCATCGTGAGCAGTGTAACAAGTACTGTCCCCTCAAGAGTTCATGAGCATCGTCACCAGTGTAACAAGTACTGGTGCACGTACATGTGGATGTTGATTGTTGGTTGTCTGTTGATTCAGCAAATCATCTATAAGGTCCTTTGTTTGAGTTGGACTCGTGTTTGCTTCTGCAGATAATAGGCCGAATTCTTTGAATAGTTCGGTTTAAATAGGTAATGATGAGTGGCAAGCGTCAAGCAATATTAACGCTGTCCAAAGTTTAACTTCCTGCCGAGTTCTGAGAAGTTTGACATTATCAGCGTGATATCGATAGACTTTGTGGATGGAAGTCTTAAGAAGGCCAAGAGAATTTGTCGCGATTCGTGACCTCCAGTGACTTTCATGTGGTGTGCTAGGGACATTTCCTCTGGCTCATGTTGTACTTCCACTTCCAATCGTGCGTTGAGTTCTCAGGTAGACCACTTGAGCTCACTCAGGTATTTCTCCCGCTTGTGTTTGTTCTCTAGGTTAGTCATCATCATGCTTTCCAGAGCACTATCCTTTTGGTAGTTTTAGATGGATATCGTTGTTCAGCCACGACCTTCGAGATCGAATTCATCCGGATTTGGTACAGTGTCTTAGCGCTCTCGATCCAGACATGGACTTAAACGGTTTAAGATTCGTTAGACCTAATAGGAATCGCAGGAGCCCCAGGAGCTCGACTCTTGAAGCCGTGCAACATACAATTAATCTCGTAGAACCGATGGAAAGCGGCGAAACTCAGGACGAATTGCAGATCTACAGAGCCCCGATCAAGGAACTTTCTCTTTCTTTGAAATGTCTGCGAAGTATACTTCACGAGTACTTCTCTCAAAATCAAACAGTTTTAAGAGCAACTTCCTCGACTGCCGGATCATGCTCAGACACCAACTCGCTCCTTCATGACATCAACCAGTTCTTTGCGAAGTCACCGAATGACATACCAGATGATGCCAATGCTCACGTTCAGCTCTTGCATTACCACCGGCGCATAAGTGGAAAAGTCTTAGTTTTTCAGAACGCATGGTTAAGCGGGGAATTGACCATGATCCACAACGTTCTTCTCGACGTCGGTATCCTGTCACCTCAGATGCCTGTTGTCTCCAGCGAGCAGCATATGAGCGAAAGGACTGTCCCGGATGGCTTGAACGAAGTTTGCTCCCTCGATTTCTTGAACCATCCAGTACACCTCGGTCTCTTTGTGGGTTATTACATTTACGTTCATGAACCTATACTCGTAGGTCATATGGCATCACGTTTGATTTTACGATTCGACTTCAAGATAAAAGTCGTCCAGCAAATCAACAACTCTGACCTCGTTGCGCACTTCGATGGAGAAATGGGACAGTTCGACAACAGACTCCAGACAGTCTCATTCAGAGAAATCTCTTTCATCAAAAGGTATCAACCAGGTAATCTTCCCTCACAGAGCCTCGGGGAGCTCGAAGGAAGACGTCTCCAAGTACAGAAGTGGGAGTTTGGCGGTGAATGGAGAGATCAAAACCTCGAGATGCACGATGCAGAATGTTTAGGCAACTTCATACACTACGAAATTGACACGGAGGTCGCCCTCGACGGAGTCTGGTACGGGTTCTATTTCTACGGAACTCGAGAGCAGCGCCAGCCGCGTGACCAACCGATGCATCTGACGTTGAGATCGGGAGACGACGGAGTCACAGTCACAGGGGAAGGAACTGATCAGCTTGGAGAGTTCCTTATCATAGGGAGTGTGCGCAAAGATGAGCATCCACGAAGACGGCTGGAGTGGAGAAAAATCTATACCGCTCAATATACCCACGGGTGGGATTACCGGGGGTGGATCGAGGCAGGGGGTCGAGGAGTGACTGGAACTTGGGGTAGTGGCTTGAGAAACTTTGGTACCTTTTCAATTGCCAGAGTTGAGTGAAGTACCGCCGGAATTTGGCCACAGCAGCAAATTCAATCTGCACACTTGAAATTATATGGTCGAGCCGGAACTGTAGTAGTTGGATTGACCTCGGTAGATACAACAGGATAAACCACTGCAGTAGTTAGGTGTCCTACGACATTGCCCCTCGAACACGAACATCATCGCTTCTCGTCCTCTGTAATTTATATGTACTTTAGTTCTTCTTGTGGTGTCGTTCTTGCTTAGCATAGGGAGCGGAATTACGAGTTTTGCAAACCCTGAAGTACAAGAGAAACTCGTTGTATTCTGACTGACAAATACTCGCTCTTTGAGCGATGATACAGTCACACAGACATGGAGTGATACCGACCAATCGGACAATTTTGGCAGGGATAGAGTTCCTCTTTGACAAGAATCCGATGACTATATAATGAAATGTATTTCATCTCCACAGAGCGAGTATGTGTTGCCAAGCATTGGGGTATTGTTTAGTCTTTGTCTCAACTTGAGGAAAAGAGAGAAAACATTCGATGACAACTAAGATAAAAGTTAGATTGAGAAAATTTTGAGTGCTGATAAAAAGAAAGTCAGAGCAAATAGGCACAAGTTCAAGGAGATGAGTCTAGAGTCAAAGTGCATTTATGAAAATGATTCTCTTGCGGGGAAAATCTCATGAGGAAATAAATCAGTATTTCAATGTGCTAACTAAAAAATAAAGCTTTCTGCTTTAGTCTCATTATAGTTTCAGTCCCATCCCGGTACGTTACAATCTCGAAACAAAAAAACGCTTGTTCCAATTCCTACTCTAGTGACAACAAATATGGTACCACCACTAAAGGCAGATCCATGTAACCGGAGTATGTTTGTAATTATAGATGATGTTTGATTACTTTGTGATTTACTTAATGTGTATGATTGCCGCCAAGTGTATTATGATTAAGTGTATGAGATTTGAGATTTTTGTACTCTAGAGATTGCTAGAACAAGGATCCTTATCAAAAGCCACTCCATAAGGACTTCTCATGCTCAAAGTTGAACAAAACCATTGCCTAGAGATGTCCATCAGAGCCCAAAAGAGCATCAAATTCCCAACCAATCCCTAAAATAGCACTCATTGATGCTCATAGGTACTTGCCATTGCCCGCTCATGAAGGGATGCTTGCTGATGCCCGTCAAAGAATGGTAAGGTGCCCATTGCCACCTATTGGTGCATGATGGTGCACACCAAAGCCTATGTAAGTTTCCAGATGATGCACAGTGACACTAGTTGGAGATGGAAGGCATGCAATAACACCCGTTGTAAGCAACTAGCACTTGTAGTTGTGAGTTGATGCCCAAGCATAAGTGAATAAAGTTCATGTCATTTAATGGATCCAAATTCAAGTGATATGAGGTATGAGAGTGACGCAAAGTGAAAAGGGAAATAATTGTAGAATCAAAACTATGATACATATCACATGATATGAGGTATGAGAGTGAGGCAAAGTGAGGATGAGAATGGAAATAAATGAAGAATAATAGATATGATACATATGATGTGTATAAATGTAGTCCCTAAGGCTATTCACTATGCTGGAGGAAAAGATGGTCAAGGAGATGAGGGAGATGCAACATGGAGTCTACGTGCAACTGCATCCTCAAGTCTACTTTGATATACATCATGTTGAATCCTAAATGGACTCAATAACCACCAAAGGTGCCACTTGCTCTCATCCAAGGGTCAATGCCTGATACCGCTAGCTAGAAGGTCATATGGATCACTACTATAAGAACTCAAATCTATCAGACATCCATTCTTCTTCAGCCCAACTAACAATAGGCTGATCATCATGGACAAATCTATCCAAAGCTATCATTAAGTCAAATGACCCAAGTGTATGATGATCTCTCTACTCTATAAGAATGGAAGTTGGGAAGATGGATTGTACCATGTGGATGGTTCCTATAGTAAGAGAGTGCATAGCTATACAAGATCAAAAGATCACAAAGAGGTAAACCTAATGAATTGAAATGCTCATATGATCTAACTTTGAGTCCTCTAAACTCATCTTGTTGGACATCTGCATAACAAAAATAGGCTATGAGGAAAGACCCAATGTGAACTCCCTTTGGGAGCTCTAACCATTGCCACATACTCCACAATAACAATTAAACTCCGTCAAGCAAAAGATCTATCCACAAGATAACCTCAAAGGTGGGTATCATGTCTTCAGTTTTGTTTGTTTCACTTTGAGGTTATCTTGTGGATAGACACCAAGACATGCTACCTACCTTACGGGCCCCAACTACGTGTGAGTGCATGAGCCATGCCTAATCATCAAGCTCTCCCACACCACACACACCAATGCTATCACAAAGCCATAATGATGCCAAACAAGTAACATCCACCACAATAATCTTCTTTTGTAAGAATCTTGGGAACAGAATATGCAAAATATAATCTCTAGATAGACAAAGCCTCTCTCTAAACTCAGTTTGAGTCTCTTGAGTCACCACAATACGAGGTAAGGAATGGGAGGCAAACGTTTGGGTCTCTTGAATCACAACCTTATGGGGTAACACATGGGTGGCATCTATTTGGGTTTGTGGCTCCTTGTGTGAGGGCTGACTACGGGGTTGGCAAGAAATCATATGGAATCTTGGACCCAAGATAAGCCATACAAGCTCTCATTTGGGATATTCTATTCTCACTCTCCTCTACTTGGACATGTGCACTCTCGCACCTCTCCATAGCAAATGCTGACTCTCATGCATGATTTTGTAATTGGACCTTATAACCTTCAACCATGGCAACAACACCTAGGATATCCAATCCAAAGTCAACCAACCTCTGCTCTCTCTCTCTCTATCTCATAGTTAGTAAAGGTTAGATGCATCTCTTCCTTTGCAACAACAATATCTTTTTGCTCACAAAGGATTCTATCTCTCTCTCTTTCTCAAAATAGAATCTTGTTCCTCCAAGTTCTCCAATCTACTCTCATGCTCAAGCACTAATCTCTCCTCCTCCTCTACACTCTCTAATCTACTCTCACGCTCAAGCACTTATCTCTCTCACTCCTCTACACTCTCTAATCTACTCTCACACTCAAGCACTAATCTCTCTTGCTCCTTTACACTCTCCAATATACTCTCATACTGAAGCACTTATCTTTTCCCTCTCCTCTAAACTCTCCAATTTACTCTCCCACTCAACAACTAGTCTCTCTTGCTCCTCAACCACTCAAATACAAATACAATCATCTAATACATGCTCTATGTCAATAAAACAAGAGGAAGAAGGGACTCTTGGGTGCAAGGAGGGATGTGCCTCTCTAGGGACGGAGAAGGAGAAGAAGAGGGAGAAGGAGCTATCTCAAAGGATGAAGATGTACAAAAAACTCTCTCAAGATAACTATCACTCCTTAACCTCACTATAAGTAAGGCATGTGTCTCAACACAAATCTGTTGAACACCTATTCACAATAAGCAACATGTAGTCATCAATCAAGTAAAACTCACAATCAATCAAGTAAATACACAAGTTCATTACTTAAAGCATGTTAAATTAACTCATTTATCAAATCCGATAATAGTGTATACAATAAATACTTTTTTTCCAACAAAGGAAACATTAAAGTATGAAAAAACTCAATACACCAAAACTATCTAATTAGTTACTCATTTTTCTTATCCTCTCTATCATCAACACTTTCATCCTCATCCTCATCTTCATCATCCTCTCCATCGCGTATAATCTCCTCTCTCTCTCTCTCAAGTAGGACACTCTTTGTCAAAAATGTAACCTCTCTCCACAAAGAGGCGAGTGAGAATCTGCCCAAGGTAGGTGACTCTGAACTTGTGCCTATTATGTCTTCTCAATTGGCTCTATAAACTGCCTACCTCCATAGTGATAGCTCAAAATGCTAACTCCCCCCAATCGTAATTCTCCACACCAAATCTCCTCAACTTTTTTTTGGTGTTGAGAACCAAATGCCCATGTACAATCTTGGGCCAAATTTTTGGTGCCACAATAGCGCTAACCATCTAAAAGAGAGCCCTAAATGTAGGATACACACATTGCAAAATACCTCTTTGCAATCCTATCTCTTTGTGGAAACCAATTTGAAATAGTTGTGTAAGGAATTATCCTCCTTCTCGGTTTCCTCCCCCTTGGGATTGCAAGTACATCTTGAATTACATCAATTGTCAATTGAAACTACCTTCCTTTAACCAACCTTGTGCAAGAATTCTTGTCCTAAGAATGCACAAACTTTGTACATGAAATTACTTAGAAAAGTCTCTAAAAAACAAGTGTAAGCAACTAGGTTCATAAGGGAAGCCATTGGATGCTGCACGGAGATGCTCTCAGATAGTAAAAAGCATGGTTCAAAAGCATACTATGCACATACTCACTTATTGGCACTATAGGTCAGATGAATGATGCCCAAGAATGCTAGATGTTGTTGGATAGGTTTTCCAAAAATAAGTGAAAATGGGTAGACTCCAAGCAACACCTTAAGATACTATAGGACAAGGAAAGGCAATGGGTGACATGCATTTTAAGGTTTAAGGGCAAGCAACATGGACCAACACCCATAGACACTGCAAGATAGGCCAAGTGATGATCATAAATGATGCAAGACAGGGCAAGAAACACGGGTTGGTGCTAGGCAACACCCATAAGCGTTGCTTGTTAAACTCAAAAAACATAACACACAATTGATTGTAGAGCTAGAAAATAAAAAATAGTGAGAAAGAAGGAGAATGGGAGAAAATAAAACCTCTAAGCAAGAATGGTGTCACCCAAGGGTTATTTTCAAGCCAAGAACATCTAGATCAACCTCCTTGATTCTAGCAATGGCAATTTGAACTTGGTGTCTATCCATCCAAGACCATTTATGAAGGTAGTTGGATGTTGAATTGTGTGAAAACCAATTAATCAATCTCCTTCTTGAGTATTGTTCATGCCCTCACCGCAATGATTTTTTCATTGACCAAATTGCCAACCCCAAATTTCTACCAAGGGAAATTTTTGTCTACACCTTCTTTTGAAACTTGCTTTCCTCTCAACACTTGCTCTCTTTCAAAATTTGCTTTCCTTTCAACACTTGCTCTCCTACTAAGCTTTCTCTCTCTCTCTCAATTCTCTTTCTTTCCTAAACCCATCCTAAATGGCACTCCTTTTGCTCTCAAATGGCAACCAGTCTCTCTTGAACCCCTCTATTTATTTTTTATTTGTACTCTCAAATGGCACACTCCTTTGAATTGCACTCCTCCTTTGAAACCAAACAACAAGTCTCATCTTCAAAAACCCAAGTTGCACTCCTCCTTCAAAAACAAAATTGCTCCTCAAAAATAAAGCAAAATGGTGACTTTTGCAAAGAAGGTGCACATTTATATAGACCCTCACATGAACTCTTAAATCTATATTTTGCCAAGAAAAATCACAATTCACCACTAAAAAACCTAGATTTTGAGGAAAAAAATCAAATTCTAAGCATCAACAAATGGCAACATGTGACACAACATGTTATCAACAGGCACTACCCAAACCGTTGCTTCATGAATGGGCATCAATTGGTGCCTCAAAGTCCACAAGCACCATCATATGGCGACAAGTGCCAACCTTTTGTTGATAAATTGAACCCACCATATCGGGTGCCATTTCCCATCCACAATGGGCATCAACCAGCATCAACCTGCACCTTTTGACACCCACAATGCGCATCAATGAGAATCAATAGGCTCCAACTACCACCAAACAATGCCAAACTTGGACTGAGAGGGTTTAATAAAAATAGGTTCATGCAATATGAAATTCTTAAAAAATAGGTTCATGCATAAGAACAAGACTAATGCTTAACATTCTCCAAATGATATTACATCATGAAGAAGAATAAGAGAAGGACTTGATATATATATATATATATGTATGTATATATATTTAATACAAAGGAACATGTTGTCATTCAATTTCCCCAAGATGATGAGCAAGGCATTGTTGCATCAGCCTTGACCTACTTTACTCTCTACCAAGCTCAATTCCATAGAGAGAAATTTTTTTATCTACTTGAGTTTCCTCTATAAATCCACCATCATCTTCTAACCAAACATTAGACCTAATGATAGAAAAGTTATGTAAGATAATACAAACTAAAACCCACTTTAACAAATACATATTTCTAGTATTGTTTGTAATTTTCACTCTCAACTCTGAAAGAGAATGTCATCTACCTTTCAATAATCCTATACAATGTTCATTTATCATCCTTGCATTTGCCAATATTTGTTAAACTCTTGCTTGTCCTCCATTTGGGGCTGCTTGAAGGCGGAGACTAGGTGATGCATGGGTACATAACCAAAATCATCTAAAAGGATATTCTTTGGACTCAAAACTATGACATCCTCCTCTCCAATTCAAATCACTTCATAATTATAATTTTTTTTGAACACATCATATTGTGATATGACTTGGTATTCTAACAAATAAAAAAATCAAAACTTGAAGCTGCACAAAATCTAATCAATTGCAGAGACTTTGATTAAAAAAAGGAAGAATTACATATTTAACAATCTAAAAATTTGCCTCTTGTAAAATTTATAATTTTCATTTTATTATCACAAATCACTTGGACTTTTATGGAATAAGAGCACTTCTTATGGAAACATATTTCTCCATCTACTATAGGTCAAGCTGCAAGAGAAAACAATGTTCTATGTACCAAACCTACATAACAAGGAACCCCTTTGTATGCATAAACTCCCAATATTCTCCTTCTCTTCTTGTGCTTAGGCCATGCCACTTGACTCCTCATCAAATTTAATATGGTTTTCATGACTCAATCTATAGAGGCAATTGTTGAACCCACACTAATGCACAAATTTTTAACCCCTTTGCAACATTAGCTCTATTAACATGATGCCCAATCTATCAAGAGCAAGAGCTACTTGGATGAACATTGATGTTTGCTCTTGCCAATAGTTCTTTTGAAATACCCTATGATCCTTTTTCAAATCTATAAATGTTGAAAAAGAATCAACATCCATTTTAGTTAGTTGGAAAAATGCCTTCACATCTAAGCCTCTAAAATATTTATTCATAAATTTTTGGCATGTAACTCTAGGTTCTAAGTACCTATGCAAATGTGCCAACTCCTACCCACTAGGAAATAGTTCTAGCACATCTAAATTCCCTCTCCAATCTTCTATTTTATCAAACATTGTCTCCAATTTTAATTGGAAAATCCATTGTATACATTTCCTAATGTTTTTGGTCAGTTCTCCACAAGTGTTACCTCTACTATGCTCTACTATTATTATTAATTCTTGTGTAACTTAGAAATAGTCAAATCCCTCTTTCTTGTCATTCTAAACTCTCCTTAACTTGGATCCAAGAAAAAAAAACATCCAAGAAAAGCTAGCATCATTGTGAAGAGAGCAAAGGGAATGAAGAATTCCAACTAAGACTGCAATAAGAAATCTAGAGAGAATCAAACACAATGGAATCCCATCAGCAAAAAAACATTATGAATTCATATTCTCTTCACAATCTCTATAGAGCAATCATTGAGAGAAGATTCTTTGAGAAAAATGGATCATTATGAATTCACACTCTTTGAAATGTAGAGAGATCACTCAAGCCAGTAAATACATACTCTTTTGACCAAGAGAACTTGTTTGAGCCAAGAAATTGATTGCTATGAATTCACATTGGATAGAGAGACCCTTTCAAGCAAGGAAAGTGAGGAAATTGGATAGCCTGCAATTGAATTTCCTCCCTATCCTTCCCACCTACACTCCATCCTTCACACCTATAATCAGTTCTTCTTGAACTCTCAAACTAACTAGAGAAGAACCATCTCTACTTTGATGGCTAGCACTTGGATTCACCTTAAATAAGGCACTTCATTATGACGTGCAAATAAAAAACTTCATATCTCTTATTTATTATGAACCACCTATTATGGAGTTTGCTAATAATATCAAACTTGGGTAGAAGTTCATAGTAGGTCCCTTTCTTCCTCTAGAACAAACCTTGTATCAATTTTTTGTACAATTCATAAATACTTATAAGAAAATATACAAAGCTTTGCAAAACTATTTTTGAAACCTCTTATTATAATGAATTTGGTGTCACTTATTGCAGTTTTGGGAATTGACCAACCCCATATTTTGGGAAGTGGCACTTCATTGACCAATCCTTGCAATATCGAGGTGCAAGGAATCAACCAACTCCTTGTTTTTGCATCGACACTACATTGATCGATCCTCGGGACAACAAGTTGCAAGGGAGAGAAGTGGGGTAGGAAGAATTGTATGAGTGACAAGCTCATACAATGGGAGACAAGATGAACTAACCTCCTGATTTCTTAGCATACATAATGAGCAACGTGATATTACAAAGAAACTTGATTTCTCAACAAATAAAATAAATGATGTGGTGTTGGAGGAAACCGATGGTGGATTTCTTAGAGAATAACCATTTGGTCTTCAACAACTTCTATTATCACACCTCAATAAGCCCTAGAGGCTTGTAAAGGGCCATCAAAGGTAATGTTCATCCCTTCATTCCAAGCTTTCTCTTTCTTCCTAGAGAACTTCTTCTTGATCCATTTTGTATTCATAGTCTTCAAATACTTCATTCTGGAGTTCTCCTTGTAAGTGCTAATGGTAGTCATCTCTTGACTCCAAGTTGTTTCCTTCTTTCTAGAAAACTTCTTGCTCCATTTTTTTCACAGCCTTTGATTGCAAATTGACTTGCACCGTAGATATTTCCTCTTTAGCTTGCTACGGATATGCAGAACTTCTTCTTGCTCCAAACTTTATCCATTGCCTTCCACTATGGATATTTAAACCTAGAGTTATGCAAGTTTTCACTAGCAAACATCTATAATACTCCAAGGATGGGAAACTCCCCAAGAGAAATACAAGAGAAAAGACACAAGCTTCACTCTCAATAATCCGATGCTCCAAAGGAGCACCTTGTGCTTATTATATAACAAAGAGGATCCCCTCAAAGGAAGCTCCACCTTTGGATCAGATACATGGATTGGTGACATGTTAGTGGTCAAAAAGGTTTGATAGGAAGGAATGTTTGGGGAATCTTCCTATAAAAAGCTCAAAATTACATGGGTGAGGTATCATTGGAAAGCTTTTGATGAGACAAATGGCAGGAGGAGAAGGCAAGCCTTTTTTCTTGGAGAGTGAATGAAAATTTCCATTTTCAAGGCTTAATTTATCCTTTTAGGCCTCCAAAATTGGCTTTGAAGTTTTCAAGGTGTTTTTTACTCCTACCCTATTAGTGGAAGTGCTCTTTTGGTGACAACTTTATTTGATCTACTTAGCCTATCATATATGACATCCTTCTAGATGTTATCAAGCCAACTTCCACCTCTAGATAATATGTCTAGCTATTGGCATTATAGAACTACCCCCCTTTTAATAAGCAACGTCCTCGTTGCAAAGTTGTTCTAGAAACCAAAGTGTTGACAATGTTAACCTTGCTAGCCACCAGGCGGATCCTCATCAAGCTCAAAGGTGTGAAAGGATGCTCTCCATAAATGAGGAAGAATGATGTGACCTATGTGGATGCATTTACTGAATTGTTATAGGAAAATTCCACCAATGGCAATAAGGTGTCCTACTTCTCTTGCTCATCTAAGGTGAATCCCAAAGCATGTCCTCAATAGTGCAATTAGCCCACTCTATTTGTCCATTTGTTTGTAGATGGTAAGCCATGGATATGGCCAATTTGGTTTCCAGGATACCAACAAGTGTTCTCTGAAACAAAGTAGTGAATTGAGTGCCTCTATCAATGATGGGCATTCAAGATAGGCCATGGTGAGAAAATATTTCATCTAAGTACAATAGAGCTAATTGTGAAGCAGTCATGTCCTTCTTGGTAGGATGCATATGAATCATTTTCTTGAGTCTATCAACAAAGACTATGATGGAGTCAGACCCTAAAGTGGTCTTGGGTCATTCACAAACCAGGTCCATGCTAACTTGTTCCCAATGTAGTGTAGGTGTAGGGAGGGATTGAAGGAGTCTGGCAAGAAATTGATGAGAAGCTTCATTTTGTTGAAAGAGTATGCAACTTTGAATGTACTCTGTCATATTGTTGCTCATCTTGGGCTAATAATAATGCCATTTGACTACATTGAAGGTCTTGTCCACTCCAACATGGCCTACATTGATATTCATAACTCTTATGTTTGTAGCATTTAAGATCCATATTTTGCCATCACAAAAGGTGAGTCCTTGGATATTGGTTATGCGCTTGGATGATTGAGCTCCTACAATCTGTGTGTTAGTTTTCATAGCAACAAGAATCCTTGGCCAAAATTTTGGGTTCATCTTGAATTCTACCACTAGATTGTTTGCCATAGGCATTTGAGTGAATGTATCTATAAGTTGATTCTTGCTTTCCACATATGTAATTGTCATGTTGAATTGTTATCTCCACTCTACCCATCAAATTTGTCAATGAGATAGATCTTACTTGGTCTTGAGGTAGACTAGAGGTTTGTGGTCTATCTCCACTACAAATGCCTTCTTTCCAAGGTAGTGCTTCCAATGCTTGGTTGCAAGGACAATGGAAAAATCTTCTCATTTTGTGGTGTGACAATTGCATTTTTCTAGTAACAACTTTTGAGAGAAATATTCAATTGAGTGCCACCCGTCATTCCATTCATGTTGTAGGACTGCTCCTATTGCAACACCTGATGCATTTATAGCCATCTTGAATGGACATTTTGGATTATAATATTTCAAGATTGGTGCGTGTAGTAATGCATCTTTCAATTCTTGAAAGGCCAATTCTTGTGTAGTCCCCTACATCTACTTCTTCCCCTTGCCAAGTAGTGCCATTAGAGGTTGTGCAACCTTGGAGAATTCCTTGACAAATTGATGATATCAATCCCAAGAAACTCTTAAGTTGAGTATGATCTTCTAGAGCATCCCATTTTTAAATGACCTTTTGTTATTTGTTAACACTTGGATACCTTTTGCACTTACTCTATGCCCTAAGTAGTCTACTTCAAAGTTGTTAAACTCACACTTTGAGATTTTGGCATACAATTGATTTCATCATAGAATCTAAAGGACTTCTTGCAAATGTGCTCTATCATCATTCTACTATGAACTAAGATATCATCAAGGAAAATGATAACAAATTTATCAAAGTATGGAAAAAATATGTCATTTATCAAACTCATAAAAGTGGCAAGAGCATTGGTGAGGCCAAACAACATCTTCAGGTACTCAATGTGACCATACCTTGTTTGAACTGTGTACATTCTCTTCCAAAATCTTGATTTGGTTGTAATTGCTGAGTAGATCAAGTTTTGTAAAGTGCTTTGCCCCATTGAGTTGATTGAATAGGTCATCCATGTGAGGTACCGGATAATTTTTTTCACTATTTGTTGATTTAGCCCCTGATAGTCAATGCACATGTGTTGTAAAAGACCAAGACTGAGGATAGAAATAGGAGAATGGAAGTTCACATGGGACACTTGAATGAAGGAAACTCCAAATGTCTAGTATGAGCTTTGGCTTTGGTATTAATAGGGAGCATAAAAGTCTCTTGAGAAGCTTCTCAAGAAGCTTCCTTGAACCACTTTCTTGGAGTGCAAGCCAAGTTAACCAAGAAGCTTTCTTATAGAAACCTCCTACTTGGCTTACAAGCTAAACTAGTTGAAAGCTTCTAGAAGCTACTTACTTGGGGATGCAAGCTAAGCTAGCCGGGAAGCTTCCCAGGAAGTTTCTTAGATACTTCTAGAATATTCTAGGCTAATTTTTCCTATTTGTTGCTTTGTTAGCCCTAACTTACTTTGTTGCTAAGCTCCATATTGTTACATATTCCTGAATTCTAGTTGATGACGTCCTCGTTGCTATCAAAGCTTTAAAATCATGGATGGCCATTTGTGCATTCTAGAGATGATAAGGAGACTCCCATGTGGCATCATGAAGGATATACCCTTTCCAAAGAACCTTATATTTTTTATGTTGTTGGTGGCCTCGTTGAATGTGGGTACGCACAAGGATAAAACCAACTTTGTACTCCTCATGATCATTGATAGGGATGGGAGGAGGAGGAGGAGGTTAGACACAAGAGGAAAAAGAAGATAAGTTAGGAACAAAGGGTTCAACTTGGAAATGTGAAAGACAAAGTGGATACTCATATGACAAAGCAAGTTGATAAGCAATAGGAGAGATAATTTGGGTGATATCAAAGGGTCCTATCCAATTACGTGCAAGTTTACAAACTTGGGTATCAAGTGGGAGGGGTAAGTTACTAAAGGAGAGCATGAATTTATCATTGACTTGAAACATAAGAGTTGCAATGATGGTGCTCCACATATTGTTTCTACCAATTTTGAGCAACAAGGAGATGAGATTTGGCTTGTTAGAGGGATTGGGATATGGTGGTCAAGAAAGTAGAAGTATGAGGGACATGAGATAGACAAGGAGCAAGAAGGGAATCTGGATTAAGTGGATCTTGGCCGAAATTGAGAAAGAAAGGAGAGAATCCTGTACTTGCATGTTTGGAATTATTGTATGCAAACTCCACAACTGCAAGACATTCATCTCAATTGGTATGTTGGATGTTGACAAAGGCACAAAGTATATCTTCCAAGGTGCAATTTGGACGTTCAGTTTGTCCATCAGTTTGAGGATGATAGGCCGTGGACAAAGCAAGCTTAGTGCCAAGTATCTGGAAGAGTGCTTGCCAAGAATTCCCTAATTAATTAAGGATCACAATTAGAGATAAGTACACGAGGTAATCCATGATGCTTGAAGTCAATGTCAAAGTAGATTTGTGCCAATGTTGGGCATCCACAAAATCAAATGTTGGCACCAAATGAATTTGCTTACTAAGCTTATCCAAAAACACCATGATCATTATGTGGCCTTGCTTTGTCTTAGGCAAGGACGTGATAAGATCCAAGCTCATGTGTTTTGATCAAGCAGATAGAATGGAGAGTGGTTGAAGGAGTACACTCAATTTTTGGTTGTTGACCTTGTTGCATTGGTATCTCTCATAGGATCAAACAAAGTCTCAAACATCTTGTGTCATGTTGGGCTACCACCATTGGCATTGGAGAGTACCCAAGGTCTTATCCATACCCATGTGACCAACAATTGGTAAGTCATGGGCTTCTTGGAGGCGCATAAGTCAAAGATCACCTTTGGTTGGAACATATATCTGGTCCTCATGGAATAGAAGACCTTCCTTGAAAAAGAAGGTGTTGTACTCCTTGTCTCATGTTGCAAGACAACCATGTACCACTTGGAAGAAGGGATCTTGTTATAGAGTTGACCTAAACTCATTTTGGACCTTGGAGTTGATTGACACCATTGTAATGGCTGCCATGATTAGAAGGAAAGACTTCAAATCAGATCATCGTGATAGGGTATCAAGGATGAGATGGATCCAACCTAGTTTGTACTCAAGTTTAATGTCAAACAATAGGAGTTACTCCTCTCATTGATGATGTTTACTCTTCATATGTTCCAAGTCTATTATCTAGAACAATGGTTTGTGATCAATTTACATGATCACTTGTTTCCCTAAGAGATAATACATCCATACCTTGGTGGTATATACCATTGCTAGTTGTTCCCAATCTTGAGTAGAGTTATTCCTTTTAGCTATATTTAGTTGCAAGACACAAGGAAATGGAATGTAATCCATCTGGGAATTCTTACTACAACACGACTCCAATTGCAAGATTACAAGCATCAAAATCAACCACACAAGGTAGTTGAGGATCATATGGTTGAAGAATGGGTCTTGAACACACCACATGTTTTAGTTTTTGGAATGCTTTTTTGTGCTTGGTGGTCCACTGAAAGCTCAAGTTCTTGTCCAAGAGATCAGTCAATAGTGCGGCCACATGAGCATAATAGTGGATGCACCATTGGTAAAAATTGGCCAATCCATTAAATGCCCATACTTCTATAACATCCTTTGGAGTAGATCAATCAGTAATGGCCTTGATTTTCTCCTCTTCCATCTTGATCTCCTCAGATGAGATTTTATGACCCAAGAAGGTAACTTCCTTTTGCCAAAAGGTACACTTTGACTTCTTGCAATAAAATTTCCATATCGTAGTAATCTTAGGACTTATTGTAACTAATCCACGTGTTTTGCCTTTGTCTTACTATAGATTAAGATTTTATCCAAGAATACCACCATGTATTGATCCAATAGTCCATCCAACACTTGATGCATCTGATCCATGAAGCATTAATGAACCCAAAAGGTAGAACTCTCCACTCAAAATATCTATACCTTGTGTAGAAGGTAATCTTTTGCACATCTTCTCAATCAATAAAGATTTTCCAATAGTTGCTACAAAGATCCAATTTGGATAAATATCATGCTCCACTCAACTAGTCAAGCAAATCATTAATTCAAGGCAAGGGATATGCATTCTTCATTGTTTATTTATTGAGCCCACAATAATCAATACAAAAATGAAGTCCTCCATTCTTCTTTGGAACAAATAGTATTGGTGCTCACCAAGGAGCTATACTATATCATATGAAATATTTCTCCAACAACTCCATAAGTGTTGTTTGTAACTCCTCCAACTCCTTTAGTGAGAGCCAATAGATTGGTCTACTCACTAGAGTACTCCCTAGTAATAACTCAATCTTGAAGGGCATACCACGATCAAAGAGTAATCCCTTTGATAAATTATTTGAAAATAGATCCACAAACTCCTAAACTATTTGATCAACCATTGCTTGATGGAGCTTCTGACTCTTCTCATATTCTCCTTGTGCAATTGGCTTGATCCACACCATAAAGACACACTCATCTTCCTCCAAAGGTTGCTCTATGGTTGCTTCACTAACAAACTTCCCATCTAGGGACTCGTCTCTCTTCAAAGCTTACTCCATGGTTGCTTTCTTGACAAACTTCCCATCTTGAGACTCATCTCCCTTCAAAGCTTGTTCTATGGCTACCTTCTTGACAAACTTCCCATCTTGGGACTAACTGTTCTTAAGTGTCTTACTCAAAGGTGCCAAACAACCTAATAAGAAATTTCTACCTTGGTGTTGTACTTGAATTTGCCGTCAGTTCCAATCAAATTGAACCTTATGATATTCAAGCCAAGGTAGACCTATAATGACATCATAGTGTAGAGGTGCCACTACAAACCTCATACACGCTAAATACTCTTTCCCAATCTTGAAGGTAACAAGATGTAAGGTATAGAACGCAAAACCCTTTCTACCATCTACCATCATCAATCTACCTCCAATTATTGGCTTGATATGAATATTTCATTCCTTTGCTAATTTCATGGACAAGCAAGTTTTTGAACTTCCCAAATCAACCAAAATCTTACAATCACAATCAAATATCATACCTTGCAAGTGAAGCAAACTTGCATAGGTCGAGCCTTTGATCCCATTAGAACTAACCAAGTTTCTAACAAGCGGCTTGAAATCTCCTACTAGGATTCTTTGTTTCCCTGATCATTCTACTCCATAAACTCTATTTGGGCAACTTGTCAAGGTTGCCCATTCTTGAGTGGACATTCAGCAATGCGATTGAGAAATAGGAGAATGGAAGCTCACATTAGGACACTTGAATGAGGAAAACTCTGAATGCTTAGCATGAGCTTTGGCTCTAGTATTTATAGGGATCATACAAGACTCTTTAGAAGCTTCTCAAGAACTTCCTTGAGCCATTTTCTTGGAGTACAAGCCAAGTTAACCAAAAAGCTTCTCAAGAAGCTGCCTACTTGGCTTGCAAGCTAAGCTAGCCTAGACCCAAGAAGCTTCCTAGATACTTTGGAATATTCTAGGCTAATGTGTCCTATTTGTTGCTCCATTAGCCCTAATTGACTTTGTTGCTAAACTCCATATTTTTACATGCGCATTGTTCTATCCTTCTTCTTCACAAACAAGACAAGAGCTCCATATGGTGATATGTTGGATTGGATAAACCCTTTCTATAACATATCTTCAATTTGAGCCTTACACTCCTCCATTTCTTGAAGTGATAGTTGATATGTGGCTTTACAAGGAGATGTCTTCCTAAGAAGTATCTCAATTTTATGATCTACTCTCCTTTTTGGTGGTAATTTTGAGGGTAAATCATCTGGAAAAATATCTTGAAACTCATTGACCACATCTTTCAATTTCTCAAGAATTTTTCCATTATGTTGGGCACTCTAGAATTCTCTTATTAGACACATGAAACATCTATTTGTTTTACCAATAGATGTGGTTCCTATGACATAGAGAGGCAATTCTAGCCTTTGTGATTTTTATTTAAGCCCAAAGATATTCAATTGGCTAGTTCTCACTACTTTCTTTCTCCAATGAATTGTGGAGTTATAGTGCTCCATCCACAACATGCGTAAGAGTGCATCATAACAAGCTAACTATATCACTCACCATTGAATTGCTTCTTGATATTCTCTTATAGAGAGTGTTACCTTTCTAGGTAACGACTCAATCCTCTTGTTTGACCATTAGACAACTCTACTTTGTCATTTTCATCCTTCTCTATTTTCATCTCCAACCTTATTGCAATAGAACAAGACAAGAAATTCTTTGTTGCTCTAGGATCTATCAATACTCTCACTATATTGCCTTATAGGACTCCATTTACAACAATTAATTGTGTGTTTGTCTTCCTCTACCTTTGCACACTCGTCCTCTACTCCCCCTCTTTTACTCTTCTTCATTAAGCTAGTAAGGCTCCAAAGTACATTTATTGGCAATATTTGTTTTACAATGTGATTTTAGCATCCTCCTCTTTGATTCATCTCTCCATCGGGTTCAAAGGTTATGTGTATGGAGGTCAAGGGCCTCTAGGATGACAAGCACAACAATTGATGGTTATGTGCCCAACTCAACCACAATTGTAATAATGTCATTGTTTTGCTCAAGCCTCTTTTCCTCATGGTACTCCATCTCTCATTTCTTCAATCCATCATTGATCTCCTTGGAGGGTTGTGCTCCTTGGTCTCAAAACCAAATGTTGCCCAAATTCTGTAGGAACTTGTCCACCAAAATGGTGTGTCTCAACTCAATAATTTTGCATTGTGACAATCGCTTCACCTCCTCCAAGAGCCCTTGCTATTCTTTGAGCATAAGCAATGGCTCCAAAAAGAGTGCAAGGATTTTGTACCATTACCTCTTGGTGAATCCACTCTTTAATCCCCTTTTGAAATTTTCAAAAGCTTTTGCTAGACTCATGTTGGTTATCGCAACATGTAGATCAAGAAATGCTTCCACATACTCTTGTATATTATTCTTCTGCTTCAATCCCTAAAGTCAGGTTTGGGCCATCTATACAAAATCCATAGATTGGAAATTCTTGAGTAGCCTTTCTTGAATGGCCATCCAAGTGAGCTCTCTTCTTTCTGCCAACAATGATCGTTCCCAAGCATCATACTATGCAAGGGCTCTATCAATAAAGTACACACATGCAAACACGCTTGCAAAATGATCAATGATCTCAATTGTGAATGATTAAAGGTATCAATTCATTCTTAATATCCAATTTTCCACTAGTTCCATGGAATGCTATCTCTTGTAAGGCTTGATGTTGCACATCTTCTTCATTTGTAATAACAATGTGGCTTTGTTGTTGATTGGGATTAGTGTCATCAACATGCTTGAATCTCCAAGTACTTTGATCACTAGTGTTGGGTGTTGGGATGGTTCTTCTTCTTGGATTACTTGATCATTCCTAAAGGTACATACTTTATTTTGAAATGCTTCCCTGGTCATCTTGATCTCCCAAAACTCATTCAACATCCCTTGCATTCCTTGCATCAAATCGTACAACTATGGATCCATGATTCCTACACACGGTTATGCTCAATTGCTACTTCCTACTTCAATAAAGGATTAATATGATCACCTGGGAGCAAGCACAAACTATTGGGACTACCATTGGGATCTCAAAGGCTATCACTTGTTGATAATGTTCCTCACCAAAATTGTGGACTACAAAATCCCTAAACATCACTTTTGGTCTAACCATATAATGAATTTCTACTTGCATGTTGAAAGGGAGAGGATATGGTACATTCAGATCCATAACATCATAATAGAATGTAGATTGTCAAATTCCACTCTTTGTTGTACACCACCATAGGTAGAATCATCAAATTTGGTGAACTCATCATTATGTTTATGTCCATGAACTTTGCTCCAAAATGATAAACAAGATATACTCTCACTTGCTCATGCTAGATGTACATAATCTTGATGTGGAATGGATTCAAGAATGGGAAGAGGGGTGTAGGAAATTGTCTTCTAGGAGCCTCTATCCCATCCTCTCTCTAAAACACCCTCCCAAGTCTACCAATTGCACTATGTTTCTCCCCTCAAAATTACTTAGTTTCAGTAGCTTGTGTTCTTCCAAGAGGAGCTCTCTTGGATTAAAATACCTGCTCTGATGCCATTTTAGTACTCTAAGGATAAGAGAAATCCCTAGAGAAAAAAAGAGAGAAAATACAAACTTCACACTCAAATACTCTTATGCCTCAAAAGAGAACTTTGTCTTTATTTTATAGCAAAGAGGAGCCACTCAAAGGAAACTCTACCTTTGGATGAGATACATGGATTGGTGACATGTTAGTGAGCTCCACCCTTAGATTAGTTGCCAGGATGGATGACATGTTGGTTCTTGTCCTATCTAGACCAAAGGAAATCTTTAGTGAATCTTCCTATAGAAAGCTCAAAATTGCATGGGTGAAATGCCGTTGGAAAGCTCTTGATGAGATGAGCAGCAAGGGGAGAAAGCAAGTATTTTTTCTTGAAAAAGAATAGATTCTTTCCATTTTTAGGTCTAATTCATTTGTTTAGGACCCTAAAATTGGCCTTGAAGTTTTCAAGGTGTTTTCAACTCTTGCCTTATTAGTGGAAGTGCTCTTTTGGTGACACCTCTATCTGATCTGCTCATTCTATCATATATAACATCCTTCTAGATGTTACCAAGCCAATTTCCACCTCTAGATAATATTCTAGCTATTGGTATTACAACATGTCACCTTTGTGTAACCCCTTAAGCTTGCCGCGGATTCATTTGATCCAAGATGACTCACTTGTGCTTCTTTGTTTCCAAACACCATTTTAGCTAGGTGATGATTTTTGCTTCACTTCTTGACTTCTTAACTTCATCCTTTTAAGAGAAGTGGGCATTTAAAAGAGGAGAATAGGATGAATCAACTACATCTTTCCAATGGTACCTTACCCATGTGATTTTGAGATTCCTACAAGAAGATTCCCTAAAAGATTCCCTCTAGTCAAAGCTTGTTTGACCAACCAGATAGGACCTAGACCAACATGTCACCCATCCAAGTAAGTAATCCAAGGGTGGAGCTTGTTGACATGTCACCTATCTGTGTGCCTAATCCTATGGTAGAGCTTCCTTGGAGGAGATCCTCTTTGTCTATATAATAAAGAGAAGGTGCTCCTTTGATGCATTGAATGATTGAGTGTGAAATCTATGTTTTCTCTCTTCTCTTGTCCTCGGAGTATTACAATGGTATCAGAGCGAGTGTTTTAGTCCAAGAGAGTGGATCATCCCTCTTGAAACAGCATGAACTACTGAAATTGAGTAATTTGAGGTGGAGAACATAAAGTAATTGCTAGACTTAGGAAGGACTTTAGAAAGTAGATGGGATGGATGCACCGGGAGGACAATTTTCCATACCTAGCTTTCCATTCTTGAATCCATCCCACATCAAGGTTATGTACATCCATCATGAGCAAATGAGGGTATCGTTAGTTTATCACTTTGGTGCAAAATTCATGGACATGGTGATAAACTCACCAAACCCAATGATTCTACCTGTGGTGATATATGACCAAGAGTGGGATTTGACAATCTACATTCTATTATGATAATATGGATGTGAATGTCCTAAATCCTCTCCTTTTCAACACTCAAGTAGAAATCCATTATGTAGTGAGATCAAAAGTGATGTTTGGAGATTTTGTGGTTAAGAATTTTGGTGAGGAGTATTATCAATGAGTGATAGCTTTTGAGGTCCCAATGGTAGTTCCGATAGTTTGTGTGCCTTCCAGAGTGATAATATTGACTCTTTATTGAAGTAGATATTAGCAATTGAGTGTTACAGGAACCATGGATCCGCAATGCAAGGGATGTTGAATGAATCTCAAGAGATTAAGATGACCACGGAGACATTACAAAGTCAAGTGCAGATCCTCAGGAACAATCAAGCAATGGAAGAAAAAGAGCTATCTCAAAATCCAATACCTATGATTGAAGTGCTTGGAAGGGCACCAGTGCCTACAAACCCTATCAACAATGAAGCCACATTGCTACTCCAGATGAAGAAGACCTACAACATTGAGCCTTACAAGGGGCACTGTACGATGGGAGTAGTGGAAAATTAGATCTTGAGAATGAATTGATATTTCTTATTGTTCTCAATAGAGACCACGGAGCATGCTACAGGCGTTTTTGAATGTGGGTACTTGACCAATAAAGCCCTCACATGGTATGATGCTTAGAAACGATCCATGTTGGCAGAGAGAAGTGAGGTCACATGGACAACAATGCAAGTAGGATTGTTGAAGAATTTCCAATCGGTGGATTCCGTGTAGATGGCCTGAACTTGATTATGGGGATTGAGACAGAAGAACATCATACAAGAGTATGTGGAGTTATTTCAAGATCTACAAGTTGCAATAACCAACATGAGTCCAGTAGAGACTCTCGACAATTTCAAATGAGGGTTGAAGGAGCAGATTTGCCAAGAAGTCATGGTGCAAAATCCTTGCACGGTATTTGAAGCCATTGCTTGTATGTAGAGAATAGTAGGAGCATTGGGTGGAGGTGAAGGAGTAGTTCTACCTCAACATTATTGGGCAGAAATGTCACACATGGGTAGACCAGTACCAATGGAATTGGGCAACCTTTGATTTTGAGATCAAGGAGCATGGCCGCTTCAAGGGGAGCATGAATGTGTAGAAGAAAAAAGAGATGGAGTTCCACAAGGAGAAAGAACTCAAGGAGAATAACACTGTTGGTACCATTGTGACCATATTGGGCACATTTCTACCAACTATCGCACTCATTTCTCTAGAGGCCCTTGGCCTTTGTACAAGCAATCTTTGAACAACATAGAGAGGTGCATTGAAGAAGAGGAGGTGGAAATCACTCCAGAAAACAAAGATTGCTAGTAAATGTACCTTGTGGCCTTATTGGCTCAATAAAGAAGTAGAGAAGCAAGGGAAGAAAGAAGACTAACATGCAAAGATCCCAAAAGGTAACCTCACAATTGATTGTTGTGAATGGAGTCCTAGAAGACAATCAAGTGAGAGTATTAATAGATCCAAGAGCAACAAATAATTTTTTGTCTTGCTCTGTTGCAATAAGATTGGGAATGGATCAAGAGAGATATGGGAGTAAAGAAGTAGAGTTACCTAACGGGCAAAAAGAGAGGATTGAATCATTACTTAGACGGGTAACACTTTCTGTAGGAGAATATCAGGAAGCAATTGAGTGGCAAGTAATATAATTAGCTCATTATAATGCAATCTTAGGCATACCATGGATGGAGCATTACAACTCTATGGTAGATTGGAGGAAGAAAGTAGTGAGAACCCACCAATGGTCAATCATTTGGATTGAAGAAAAATCACACAAGCAGGAACTGCCTCTATATGTCATAGGGACAACAACTGTCTGTAAGACCGATAGATGTTTCATGGGTCTAATAAGAGAAGTCCAAAGTGCACAAGTTGATGGACAAATTCTTGAGAAATTGAAGGATGTGGTGGATGAGTTTCAAGATGTCTTTCCCTATGATCTACCCTTAGGATTACCACCAAAAAAGAGAGTAGATCATAAAATTGACACTCCCGAGGAAGATACCTCCTTGTAAGGCCCCATATCGCCTATCATCTCATGAGTTGGAGGAGTGTAAGACTCAACTTGAAGAGATGTTGTAGAAAGGGTTCATCCAACCTAGCATATCACTATATGGGGTTCCTATCTTGTTTGTGAAGAAGAAGGATGGTACAATGTGCATGTGCATTGACTATTGGGGTCTCAATCAGTAAACAATGAAGAACAAATATCCCTTACCTTACATGGATGACCTATTTGATCAACTCCATGGAGCAAGATATTTCACCAAATTGGACTTGCGGAGTGGTTAGAATCAAATCCAAATTGCAGAGGAGGATGTGTACAAAACTGCCTTTCAAACCAAGTATGGCCACTTTGAGTATCTTGTGATGCCTTTTGGCCTCACCAATGCACCTACCACTTTCATGAGTCTAATGAATGACGTATTTTGTCCATACTTGGATTAGTCTATTATTGTCATCTTGGATGTCATCTTAGTATATAGTAGCATGATGATGGAACACAAACAACATCTACAAGAGGTCCTCCAGATTCTAAGATAAAATTGATTGTACTCCAAAATCTCAAAGTGCAAGTTTGGCAAGTCTAAAGTAGACTACTTGCGGCATAGAGTAGGTTCAAAGGGCATTCAAGTACTGACAGATAAAATAGAGTGCCCCAGAAGATCAGACTCAACTCAAGAGCTTCTTGGGGTTGACAAGATTCTATCGTAGATTTGTCAGGGACTTCTCCAAGGTTGCATAGCCTTTAACGACACTACTTGGCAAGAAGAAGAAGTGTACATAAGGAACCACACAAGAGTTGGCCTTTCAAGAATTGAAAGCCGCCTTGCTACATGCACCAATCTTGAAGTGGTATGACCTAAAATGTCCAATCAAGTTGGCTATAGATGCATCAAGCGTAGCAATAGGAGCAATCCTGCAACAAGAGTGGTATGACGAATGACATCCAATTACATATTTCTCTCAAAATTTATTACTGGCAAAGCGCAACTACCACACCATAGAATGAGAAGAGCTAGTTATTGTTCTGACAACCAAGTATTGGAAGCACTATCTGGGCAAGAAGGCATTTGTAGTAGAGACCTGTAGTCTACCTCGAGATGCAAAAAGATCTATCTCATTGCCAGATTTGATGGGCAAAGTGGCGACAATGCTTCAACATGATAATCACCTACATGGAAGGTAAGAAGCAACTTGCAGATGCATTCACTTGCATGCCAATGGCAAAAAACTTGGTGGTAGAGGTTAAGATTAACCTTGAATTTTGGCCAGAGATTCTGGCTGCTCCAAAAATTGATCCATAGATTGTAGAAGCACAATCATCCAAAGGTGTCACCAGCACCCAAGGACTCACCTTTTGTGATGACATATTATGGATCCCAAATGTCCCAGAATTATGCACCACCATTCTAACAGAATGTCATGATTTGGCCATTGCAGGTCATGTTGGAGTGGACAAGACCTTGGATGCAATCCAGCGTCATTACTATTGGCCCAAGATGAGCAACAATGTGATGGACTATGTACACAACTACTTACTTTGTCAACTGAAAAAAATTCTAATCAAGCTCTTGTAGGGCTCCTTCAACCTCTCTCCACTCCTACCCAACGTTGGGAATA
The DNA here is from genome assembly GCA_948567375.1 of Lunularia cruciata. Classification (NCBI taxonomy): domain Eukaryota; kingdom Viridiplantae; phylum Streptophyta; class Marchantiopsida; order Lunulariales; family Lunulariaceae; genus Lunularia; species Lunularia cruciata. The sequence goes on along the minus strand of OX419761.1, from coordinate 17,590,184 downwards.
AGTGATCTTGTCTGTGAATTACCCCAGACCACCTCAGGTTTTGACTCCATTGTGGTCTTTGTGGACCGGCTCAACAAAATGATTCATGTATGCCCTACCACCAAGGATGTGATCACTCCACAACTAGCTAAATTATACTTAGATGTAGTCTTCTCTCACCATGGCTTTTCTAGAGTACTCATCATAGATAGAAGCACTCAATTCACCAGTTTATTTTGGCAAACACTCTTTGGTTTCTTCAAAACCAAGTTGGCCATGTCCACAACTTACCACCCATAAACAGATGGACAAACAGAGTGGTCTAATCGCATGATTGAAGACATGTTATACGTCTTCACCTTAAAAGAGCAAGAGAGGTGGGACACCCTAATCCCGTTGGTGGAATTTGCTTACAACAATTCAATGAATGCATCCACCCAAGTCATTCCCTTCTTTCTCATATATGGTGAGCATCCCTTCACATCTTCTAGCTTGATGAAGATCCGTCCAATGGCTACCAAGGTTGATACAATCAACACATTTGTTTTTAGAATCTAACAAGGTGTGGAGAGCGCCAAGCACAAATTACAGATTGTGCAAAATTGACAGAAGTAGTATGCTAATGCACACCATAGGCACATGGAGTTCAATGTTGGAGATCAAGTGTGGCTATTGACAACCAACCTCACATCAGTTGGACCTCGTAAGCTCAGACCTCATTGTATTGGGCCTTTCTTGATTCTTTGTCAAGTCGGCGTTGTGGCCTATCACCTTGAGCTACCACCACACATGAAGATCCATCCAATGTTCCAATTTTCCCTACTACTCAAATATGCTCCCCGATCTGGCCAATGTCATTCCACACAAGACATTTGACCTTGTTCGACATTCATTGATGGCATAGAGGAATATGAAGTGGAGTATATTCTCCAAAAATGCATGCGTGGTACTCGCCATCTGTGGGTGGACTATCTAGTAAAGTGAAAAAGTTACCCCCTCTATGAAGCAACCTGGGAACCCACTGCCAATTTGACACATGCACCGATGTTGATGCAAGCATTTGAAGAACAACTGCACAACGAGGATGTTACGTCTTAAAAGGAGGGAGGTTTGTAATACCAAGAGCTAGCCATATGATCTAAATGCAAAATTGGGTTTGGTAACATCTAGAATAATGTTATACATGATGGTTAAAATAGATCAGATAGAAGTATCACCAAAAGAAATACTAATACTAATAAGGTAGAAACCAAAATAGACTTGAAAACCTTATAACCAATAGCTAGACATATGATTTAAAGGTGAGAATTGGTTTGGTAACATCTGGAAGGGCTGGCCTTCCCCCCCCCCCCCCCCCCCGCGGTTTATCTTGTCAAGAGCTTTCCAACGATACCGTACCTATGTGATTATGAGATTCCTACAAGAAGATTCCCTAAAAGATTCCTTCTAGTCAAAGCTTGTTTGACCAACCAGATAGGACCTAGATCAACATGTCACCCATCCAAATAAGTAATCTAAGGGTGGAGCTTGCTGACATGTCACTTATCTATGTGCCTAATCCTATGGTAGAGCTTCCTTGGAAGAGATCCTCTTTGTCTATATAATAAAGAGAAGGTGCTCGTTTGGGGCATCAAATGATTAAGTGTGAAATCTGTGTTTTCTCTCTACTCTTATCCTCAGAATATTACATCACCCTAAAGGTCAGAATGAGTTCATTGGATGAGCTCCCCATATGAAACAAATTGGCTGCCATGTCAATTCACATGAAGGATTGGTAAGTCTTCATGTGTAGAAGTGCTGATGTTGGGTTACGATTAAGTCTTTCTCTCAAAAAAATGTGATAAGATTCTTATGGAAGATTGGTTGCAAGGAAAAGGTGAGCATGTAGAACACATGAAAGATGGGAAGACCCCATCAAGCCATACAAGGGAGAGACAAAAGAGATAAAATGGGGTAAGGCCCCAATAGTTTCAATATGAGAAATCTACCCTATTGCACTTAATATATCTGAGTAATGCAAGTTGTAAGATCCACAAACTATTGGAGCATCCAAAGAAGCATCACCTAGTGTGATTCCTCTCCTATGGATTGCACCAACCAATGATCTTTGTATAGAAATGGCCACATGCTATCTAAAGTATGCTACAAAGTATGAGAGTGAGAGTGGTATCCCTTGACGTCTAATATGATAAGCTCTTGCACACTCCTTGACAAATGTGTTGAACACCATATCCATCACTCCATATAACTCCAAGGCTAGAGGAACAAAGAAGTGACCTTGCTACATAACTCTATACTTAGAGACCTTATGTGTTGTTGCTCTGCTTGCCGCCCATCTAGGAGGATGAGTAATTATTCCCTCCAAAATTGCATCACATGTAGGGTCTATAACCACAACATCCATCATTGTCACTTGATATCTCAAACTAAGTACAAGTTTGATATTATACATGTCATTTGCAAAGAATATGAATGCTCCTTCCAAGCAAGCTATCCACTCTCTTGTGCCATAGCAAACACTATATCCCTAATGGCATCATGGGTAGCTATTCTCTATCCTTCAAAAGGACACTATGTAATATGGACTGCTATTACATCTAGTGTAGAACCACACTCACAAGTGAGTAAAAAACCGAGGTGGAACCTCATTGCTATAGAGAAGGTGGTTGGTGCAAGTCAGAATACCAATAATTGACTCCAAGACAATGACCTTCTTATGACCACCCATCTTGGTAGTAAAGGGAAGCAAGAGAGCTTTAAAATGACCACACAAAAGAGATGAGACTTTCCAAGGATCCACCGCCTCCCTAAGCTCTCTGAAGATGGATCCCTAAGAGATGCTATTAAAAGCTTCTTCAACATCCACCTATAGGCAATCCAAATAGATATCTAGGAGTGCCTTGATGCCTCAAGAAATGCACCTAGAGGTAGCTTCACAACCTCCATGTAACAAATGGAGTTTAGCGACAGAGTTAGTCGGGCTTACGAAGTAGCACATAAGACAAATTAGCCTAGAATATTCCGGAAGTATCTAGGAAGCTTCTTGGGAAGCTTCCCAGCTAGCTTAGTTTGCACCTCAAGTAAGTAGCTTCTAGAAGGAAGCTTCTAGAAGCTTCCAACTAGCTTAGCTTGCACGCCAAGTAGGCGGCTTCTAGAAGGAAGCTTCTTGAGAAGCTTCCTAGTTAACTTGGCTTGCACTCTATGAAAGCGGCTTGAGGAAGCTTCTTGAGAAGCTTTTCAAGGACCTTGTATGCTACCTATAAATACCAAAGCCAAAGCTCATGCTAGACATTCAGAGTTTTCCCACATTCAAGTGTCCCAATGTGAGTTTCCATGCTCCTATTTCTCTCCTCGGTCTTGGTCTTTTACATTGGTATCAGAGCAAGAATGGGATGGATGGAATTTATGGACCATCAAATCCACTTCTGCCAAACCATTGGGTTTTTCATGTCCAAATATTACCCAAGCACCGCTTCACACAATTCATCACCTCACGCTTTGGGTAGGATTTTCTACATATGATCACCGTGTTTGGGGAACCCTTGATACTTTTGGTTGTCACTTATGGAGAAAGGTGGACATGTTGTATCTATGTGTTAATCAATTAGATAAATTGGGAGTAGTAGGATAGAGTAGTAGCTATAGTGGCAATACCGGATGTTATCCTTACGATGCAACAACAAATCAAACACGTTACTTGATTGTTGGATGAACAAGACCAACAACAATGAGAACATATAGAGAGAGTGCCAGTCCAAGATGGAGAAGATCATATTTGATTTCTAAAACCCAAGGTGTTTGAAGGCAAGAATCTTCCGAGCACAATGGAGAATTTTGTGTTCGATTGCAAATGTTACTTTGAAGCCATCAATCTTCAAGATGAACGGAAACAAATTGTCTTGGCTTTTAGCCAATTGGATGGTGTGGCAAAACTTTGGTGGCAATTCCAAGTGGAGCAAGCTAAACAATAGATTTTTGCACCAATCTTGACATGGACAAAATTGAAGGATGCAATACTTGGCTGATTTCAGACTTTAAATGCCACCCAAGCCGCACGAGATAAATTGTGATGCCACCCAAGCCGCACAAGATAAATTGGCGGAGTTGAAGCAAATTGGCTCTGTAAAGGGCTACATCACATAATTTCAGAACATAATCATGCAGATTCTAACTATACAAGAAGGAGAAGTTTTGGATGGATTTGTGCGGAGATTGAATTCACAAACCAAATTGAAGGTGACCATGCGAGAACCACAAAATATAGAAGAAGCCATGCAATTGGCTGAGCGCTTTGATTCCTTGGTTGCAACAACTTGGTCTTGACCTCAACTTACACCAAGCTTACCAGTACAATACGCACGGGTGGAAGAACCAACAACAATGGAGATTGATGTTATCCAACGGAGTCCACTTGGTGCAATAAATCGAGAAAGATTGCAACAAAATAGAGGTTGCTTTTATTGTCACCAAGTTGGACATTGCATTGTTGAATGTCCACTTAGAAATGAGCGACCTTGACAAGTTGCCCAGATGGAGTTTGTGGAACTAAATGATAAGGGAAACAAAGAATCCCAATAGGAGATTTCAAGCCGCATACTTGATTAGTTCCAATGGGATTGAAGGCTCAACCTATGCAAGTTTGCTTCACTTGCAAGGTACAATATCTAATTAGGGTTGTAGGATTTTGGTTGATTCTGAAAGTTTAGAGAATTGCATGTCTATGCAAGTAGCAAAGGAATTTGGTATTCATATCAAGCCAGTGATTGGAAGTAGTTTGATGATGGCGGATGGTAGAAAGAGTTCTGCATTCTGCACCTTGCATCCTATTACCTTCAAGATTGGGAAGGAGTATTTGGAGTGTGTGAGGTTTATAGTGGCACCTCTACACTATGATATCATTTTGGGTCTACCTTGGCTTGAACATCATAAGGTTCAATTTGATTGGACCCAACGCTAAATTCAAGTACAACACCAAGGTAGGAATTTCCGATTAGGTTGTCTGGCACCTTTGAGTAAGACACCTAAGAAATAGTCAGTCCCAAGATGGGAAGTTTCTCAAGAAGGTAGCCATTGAGCAAACCTTGAAGGGAGTGGGGCCCCAAGATGGGAAGTTTGCCAAGAAGGCAACCATGGAGCAAGCTTGGAAAAGAGATGAGTCTTTGGAAGGGAAGTTGGTTAGTAAAGTAGTCATAGAGCAAGCTTTGGAGGAAGATAAGTTTGTATTTGCGGTGTGGATCAAGTCAATTGCACAAAAACAATCGGAGGAGGGCCAAGAGCCTCATCAAGCAATGGTTGATTGGATAGTTCAAGAGTTTGCAAATGTGTTTCCGGATGATCTTCCAAAGAGATTACCCTCTGATCAAGATATGCCCTTCAAGATCGAGTTATTGCCAAGGAATACTCTAGTGAGTAGACCGATCTATTGACTCTCATCAAAGGAGTTGCGGGAGTTGCAAACAACACTTATAGAGTTGTTGGAGAAGGACTCCATACAACATAGTACCTCTCCTTGGGGAGCACCGGTACTATTTGATCCAAAGAAGGATGGAGGACTTTTTTTTTGTATTGATTACCGTGGGCTCAATAAGCAAACCGTGAAGAATGCATATCCCTTGCCTTGGATCAATGACTTGCTTGATTTACTAAGTTGAGCACACTAATTTTCCAAGTTGGATCTTCATAGTGGCTATCGGTAAATTCCTATTGATAGAAAGGATGATGTGCAAAAGACTGCCTTTGTATGGGCATTTTGAGTGAAGAGTTCTACCTTTCAGATTTACTAATGCTCCAATAATCTTCATGGATCAGATACGTCGGGTGTTGGATGAACTATTGGATCGGTTTGTGGTGGTGTTTTGGATGATATCTTAATTTATAGTAAGATAGAGGCAGAACACGTGAATCATGTGCAAGAAGTCTGACGACTTTGACAATGGAAATTTTACTGCAAGAAGTCGAAGTGTGCCTTTTTGCATAAGGAGGTTACCTTCTTGGGTCATAAGATCTCATCAGAAGGGATCAAGATGGAAGAAGAGAAAATCAAGGCCATTACTGATTTGCCTACCCAAAGGATGCTACAAAAGTACGGGTATTCAATGGATTGGCTAGTTTTTACCAACAATTCATCCATTATTATGCTCATGTGGCTACACCATTGACTGACCTCTTGGGAAAGAACTTGAGCTTCTAGTGGACCACCAAACATGAAGAAGCATTCCAAAAGTTAAAGCATATGGTGTCTTCAAGACCCATTCTTCAACCATATGATCCTCAACTACCCTGTGTGGTTGATTTTGATGCTTCTAACTTTGCAATTGGAGCCGTGCTGCAACAAGAATTCCCATATGGACTCAATCTGATTGCCTTTGTGTCTCACCGACTCAATATGGCTAAACAAAACTACTCTGCTTGAGATTGAGAACAACTTGCAATGGTAGACACCACCAAGGTATGGAGGCATTACCTCTTAGGTAAACAAGTGATCATGCGAACTGATCACAAACCATTATTGTAGACCTTACACTTGGAACACATGAAGAGTCGACATCATGGATGGGAGGAACAACTCCAATTGTATAACATCAAACTTGAGTACAAACCAGGTTGGTTCCATGTCATCCTTGATGCTTTATCACGATGACCTGATTTGAAGTCTCTTCCTCTTATCACAGTGGCAATTTCAACAATGTCAGTTGACTCCAAGGTCAAAAACGAGTTTCAGTCAGCTCTACACCAAGATCCCTTCTTTCAAATAGTACATGGTCGCCTTACGGCACGCAATAAAGAGTACAACACCTTCTCCATCAAGGAGGACCTTTTATTCCTTGAGGACCGGATCTATGTTCCAACTAAAGGTGATCTTCATTGTGTGTGCCTTCAAGAAGCCCATGATTTACCCATCACTGGTCACATGGGTTTTGACAAGACCTTAGGTACCCTCCAACGTCAATGGTGGTGGCCCAACATGACACAAGATGTTTGAGAATTTGTTCGATCGTGTAAGAGCTGCCAACGTAACAAGGCCAACAACCAAAAGTCAAGTAGGCTCCTTCAACCACTCGCCATTCCATCCACTTGCTAGGAGCCTGTGAGCTTGGATCTCATCACATCCTTGCCAAAGACAAAACAAGGACACACCACAATTGTGGTGTTTGTGGATAAGCTTAGTAAGCAAATCCACTTGACACCAACCTGTGATATAGTGGATGCTCCAACCTCAGCACAAATCTACTTCAAAAATGTCTTCAAGCATCATGGGATGCCACATGTACTCATCTCCGACTATGATCCTTGATTTACCGAGAAGTTTTGGCAAGCACTCTTCTAGATACTTGGCACCAAGCTTGCTTTGTCCACGGCGTATCATCTTCAAACTGATGGACAAACCGAACGTGCAAATTGTACATTGGAGGATATGTTGTGTGCCTTTGTCAATGTCCACCATACCAACTGGGATGAATGTCTTGTAGCTGCAAAATTTGCCTACAACAATTCCAAACAGACAAGCACCGGATTTTCTCCTTTCTTTCTCAATTTTGGCCAAGATCCGCTTGTTCCAGATTCTCTTCTTGCTTCCCCTCCATCTCAGGTTCCTGATACTTCCACATTCTTGACCACTATATCTCAATCTCTCCAACAAGCCAAGTCTCACCTCCTTGTTGCTCAGAATTGCCAAAAACAATATGCGGACCACCATTGTCGTGGTCTCACCTTTGAAGTTGGTGATAAAGTCATGCTATCCTCTAGTGACCTCCCTCTCCGACTTGATACCTAAGTTTGTAAACTTGCCCCTAATTGGATAGGACCCAAATTGATATCACCCAAATTGTCTCTCCTATTGCTTATCGACTTGCCTTGCCTTGTCACATGCGTATCCATCCTATCTTTCATGTTTCCAAGTTGAAACCCTTTGTTCCTAACCCCTCTTCCTTTTCCTCTTGAGTCCAACCTCCCCCTCTTCCTATCCCTCTCAATGATAATGAGGAGTAGGAAGTTGATTGTATCTTTGCGCGTTGCCATATTCAACAAGGCCATTGCCAACATACGGAGTACAAGGTCCTTTGGAAAGGGTATCTATAATACTCCGAGGACAAGAGAATTGTAATACTCCGAGGACAAGAGAAGAGAGAAAACACAGATTGCACACTCAAACATTCGATGCCCCAAGGGAGCACCTTCTCTTTATTATATAGACAAAGAGGATCTCCTCCAAGGAAGCTCCACCATAGGATTAGGGACACAGATAGGTGACATGTCAGCAAGCTCCACCCTTGGATTACTTACTTGGATGGGTGACTTGTCTGGTCTAGGTCCTATCTGGTTGGTCAAATGAGCTTTGACTAGAGGGAATCTTTTAGGGAATGTTCTTGTAGGAATCTCAAAATCACATGAGTAAGGTACCATTGGAAAGATCTTGATGAGACAAACCAGGGGGAGGGAAGGCCAACCTTTCCTCCGTTGGGGGATAAATCTGCACATTTTCGAGGCCTAATTCATCCGTTTAGGCCTCCGAAATTGCCTTCAAAGATTTCAGGCATATTTCGGTTCCTACTCTATTAGTAGAAGTCCCCTTTTTGTGATACCTCTTTCTGATCTATTGTCCATCATGTGTAACATCCTTCCAGATGTTACCAAACCAATTCTCACCTTTAAATCATATGTCTAGCTATTGGTTCTAAGGTTCTCAAGTCTATTTCGATTTCTGCCTTATTAGTAGAAGTACTCTTTTGGTGATACTTCTATCTGATCTATTTTGACCATCATGTATAACATCATTCTAGATGTTACCAAACCAAATTTCACATCTAGATCATATGGCTAACCCTTGGTATTACATACCTCCCTCCTTTTAAGACGCAACGTCCTCGTTGTGCAATTGTTGCTCAAATGCTTGCACCAACACCGGTGCATGTGCCAAATTGGCAGCGGGTTCCCAGGTTGCTTCATAGAGGGGGTAACCTTTCCATTGTACTAGATATTCCACCCGCGGATGGCGAGTACCACTCATGTGCTTTTGGAGAATCCGCTCCACTTCATATTCCTCTATGCCATCAATGACTGCCGGACAAGGTCGGATGTCCTGTGTGGAAGTACCTTGGCCTGATCGGGGAGCATATCTACGTAATAGGGAGACATGGAACACTGGATGGATCTTCATGTGTGGTGGTAGCTCAAGGTGATAGGCCACAACGCCGATGCGACAAAGAATCGAGAAAGGCCCAATAAAACGAGGTCTGAGCTTACGAGATCTAACTAATGTGAGGTTGGTTGTCGATAGCCACACTTGATCCCCAACATTGAACTCCATGTGCCAACGGTGTGCATCAGCATACTACTTTTGTTGATTTTGTGCAATCTGTAACCTGTGCTTGGCGCTCTCCACACCTTGTTGGATTCTAGAAACAAATGTGTTGACTGCATCAACCTTGGTAGTCACTGGACGGATCTTCATCAAGCTAGAAGGTGTGAAGGGATGCTCACCATACATGAGGAAGAACGGAGTGACCTGGGTGGAGGCATTCACTGAATTGTTGTAAGCAAATTCCACCAACGGTAGTAGGGTGTCCCACCTCTCTTGCTCTTCTAAGGTGAAGCCGCATAACATGTCTTCAATCGTGCGATTAGCCCGCTCTGTTTGGCCATCTGTTTGTGGGTGGTAAGCTGTAGACATGGCCAATTTGGTTTTGAAGAAACCAAAGAGTGTTCGCCAAAACAAACTGGTGAATTGGGTGCCTCTATCGGTGATGAGTACTCTAGACAAGCCATGGTGAGCAAAGACTACATCTAAGTATAGTTGAGCTAGTTGTGGAGCAGTCACCTCCTTGGTGGTAGGGCGTACATGAATCATTTTGCTGAGCCAGTCCACAAAGACCACAATGGAGTCAAACCCTGAGGTGGTCTTGGGTAATTCACAGACGAGATCCATACTCACTTGTTCCCAACGTTGGGTAGGAGTGGGAAGAGGTTGAAGGAGCCCTTCAGGAGCTTGATTAGAAGCTTTGTTCTGTTGACAAAGTAGGCAGCTACGCACATAGTCCATCACGTCGTTGCTCATCTTGGGCCAACAGTAATGGCGCTTGACTGCCTCCAAGGTCTTGTCCACTCCGACATGAGCTGCAATGGCCGAATCATGACATTCTGCTAGAATGGTGGTGCGTAATTCTGGGACATTTGGGATCCACAATCGGCCCTCCCGAAAGGTGAGTCCTTGGGTGCTGGTGACACCTTTGGACGATTGCGCTTCTACAATCTGTGGATCAATTTTTGTAGCAGCTAGAATCTCTTGCCAGAATTCAGGGTTAATCTTAACATCTACCGCCAAGTTGTTGGCCATTGGCATGCGGGTGAATGCATCTGCAAGTTGCTTCTTACCTTCCATGTAGGTGATTGTCATGTTGAAGCGTTGTCGTCACTCTGCTCACCGAATTTGGCGACGAGATAGATCCTTCTACGTCTCGAGGTAGACTAGAGGTTTGTGGTCTGTCTCTACTACAAATGCCTTCTCGCCCAAGTAGTGTTTCCAATGCTTGGTTGCTAGAATGATGGCAAACTCTTCTTGTTCTGTGGTGTGGTAGTTGCGCTCTGCCGGTAACAACTTTCGAAAGAAATATGCAATTGGATGCCATCCGTCATGTCACTCTTGTTGTAGGATTGCTCCTATTGCTACGCTTGATGCATCCGTAGCCAACTTGATTGGACATTTTGGGTTATACCACTTCAAGATTGGTGCATGTAGTAAGGCGGCCTTCAATTCTTGAAAGGCCAACTCTTGTGCAGTTCCCCATGTCCACTTCTTCCCCTTGCCAAGTAGTGCCGTTAAAGGCTGTGCAACCTTGGAGAAATCCTTGACAAATCTACAATAAAATCCCGTCAACCCCAAGAAGCTCTTAAGTTGAGTCTGATCTTCTAGGGCACTCCATTTTTGAATGACCTCTATTTTATCTGTCAATACTTGAATGCCCTCTGCACTTACTCTATGTCCTAAGTAGTCTACTTCAAACTTGCCAAACTCACACTTTGAGATTTTGGCGTACAACTGATTCTGTCTTAGAATCTGGAGGACCTCTTGTAGATGTTGTTTGTGTTCTGTCATTGTGCTACTATATATTAAGATATCATCCAAGAAGACGATAACAGACTTATCCAAGTATGGACGAAATATGTCATGCATTAAGCTCATGAAAGTGGCAGGCGCATTGGTGAGGCCAAAAGGCATCACAAGATACTCAAAGTGGCCATACCTGGTTTGAAAGGCAGTTTTGTACACATCCTCCTCTGCAATTCGGATTTGATTGTAACCGCTCCGCAAGTCCAGTTTGGTGAAGTATCTCGCTCCATGGAGTTGATCAAACAGGTCATCCATGCGAGGTAAGGGGTATTTGTTCTTCACTATTTGCTGATTGAGACCCCGATAGTCAATGCACATGCGCATTGTACCATCCTTCTTCTTCACAAACAAGATAGGGGCCCCATATGGTGATACGCTAGGTTGGATGAACCCTTTCTGTAGCATCTCCTCAATTTGAGTCTTACACTCCTCCAACTCATGAGGTGATAGGCGATATGGGGCCTTACAAGGAGGTGTCTTCCTCGGGAGTGTCTCTATTTTGTGATCTACTCGCCTTTTAGGTGGTAATCCTGAGGGTAGATCATCAGGAAAGACATCTTAAAACTCATCCACCACATCCTTCAATTTCTCAAGAATTTGTCCAACGAGTTGTGCACTCTGGACTTCTCTTATTAGACCCAGAAAACATCTATCGGTCTTATAGACAGTTGTCGTCCCTACAACATATAGAGGCAGTTTCTGCCTGTGTGATTTTTCTTTAACCCCAATGATTGACCATTGGTGGGTTCTCACTACTTTCTTCCTCCAATCCACCATTGGGTTGTACTGCTCCATCCATGGCATGCCTAAAATTGCATCATAACGGGCTAACTGTATCACTCGCCACTCAATTGCTTCCTAATATTCTCCTACAGAGAGGGTTACCCATCTAGGTAATGATTCAATCCTCTTTGTTTGCCCATTTGGTAACTCTACTTCTTCACTTCCATCTCTCTCTAGATCCATTCCCAAGCTTATTGCAACAGAGCGAGACAAGAAATTCTCTGTTGCTCCCGGATCTATTAATACTCACTTGATTACCTTCTAGGATTCCATTCACAACAATCAATTGTGAGGTTGCCTTTTGGGATCTTTGTGCATTATTCTTCTTCCTTCCCTCGCTTCTCTACTTCCTTATTGAGCCAGTAAGGCCGCAAGGTACATTTACTGGCGATCTTCGTTTTCCGAAGTGGTTTCCACCTCCTCCTCTTCAATGTGCCTCTCCATGTTGTTCAAAGATCACCTGTACGAAGGTCGAGGGCCTCTAGGGAAATGAGTGTGACAATTGGTAGATATGTGCCCAATACGGCCACAATTGTAACAACGGCGTTGTTCTCCTTGAGTCCCTTCTCCTCGTGGGACTCCATCTCTTTGTTCTTCTACCCGTCCACGCTCTCCTTGAAGCGGCCGTGCTCCTCGATCCCAGAATCAAAGGTTGCCCAATTCCATCGGTACTAGTCCACCCATGTGTGGCATTTCTGCCCGATAATGTTGAGGTGGAACTACTCCTTCACCTCTACCTAATGCTCCGGCTATTCTTTGCGCACAAGCAATAGCTTCAAATACCGTGCGAGGGTTTTGCACCATGACTTCTTGGCGAATCCGCTCTTTCAACCCTCGTTTGAAATTGTCAAGAGCCTCTGCTAAACTCATGTCGGTAATTGCAACTTGTAGATCCAGAAATGCCTCCACATACTCTTGTACGCTATTCTTCTGTCTCAATCCCCATAGTCGGGTTCGAGCCATCTGCACAGAATCCACCGATTGGAAATTCTTGAGCAATCCTTCTTGCATTGCTGTCCATGTGACCTCCCTTCTCTCTGCCAGCATGGATCGTTCCCAAGCATCATACCATGTGAGGGCTTTATTGGTCAAGTACCCACATGCAAACACGCCTACAGCATGCTCTGTGATCTCTGTTGAGAACAATCAAAAAAATCGATTCATTCTCGAGATCCAATTCTCCACAACTCCCATCGTACGCTGCCTCTTGTAAGGCTCGATGTTGCAGGTCTTCTTCATCCGGAGTAGCAGTGTGGCTTCATCGTTGATAGGGTTCGTAGGCACGGGTGCCTCTCCAAGTACTTCAGTCGCAAGTACTGGGTTTTGAGACGGCTCTTCTTCTTGCATGGCTTGATCATTCCTGAGGATCTGCACTTGACTTTGCAATGTCTCCATGGTCATCTTAATCTCTCGAAATTCATTCAACATCCCTTGCATTCCTTGCACCAGCTCTTGCAATTGCGGATCTATGGTTCTTGCAACACCCAATTGCTAACGTCTACTTCAATACAGAGTCAATATAATCACTCTAGAAGGCGCACAAACTATCGGAACTACCATTGGGACCTCAGAAGCTATCACTCGTTGATAATACTCCTCACCAAAATTCCTAACCACAAAATTTCTAAACATCAATTTCGGCCTCACTACATAACGGATTTCTACTTGAGTGTTGAAAGGGAGAGGATTTGGGACATTCATATCCATATTATCATAATAGAATGTAGATCGTCAAATCCCACTCTCTGTCATATATCACTACAGGTAGAATCACCGGGTTTGGTGAGTTCATCACTCTGTCCATGAATTCCGCACCAAAGTGATAAACTAGCAATACTCTCATCTGCTCACGCTGGATGTACATAACCTTGATGTGGAATGGGTTTGAGAATGGAAAGCTAGGTGTGGGAAATTGTCCTCCCGGCGCATCCATCCCATCCGCTCTCTAAAGTCCTTCCTAAGTCTAGCGATTACTCTATGTTCTCCACCTCAAATTACTCAGTTTCAGTAGTTCGTGCTATTCCAAGAGGGGTGATCCACTCTCTTGGACTAGAACACTCGCTCTGATACCATTGTAATACTCCGAGGACAAGAGAATTGTAATACTCCGAGGACAAGAGAAGAGAGAAAACACAGATTGCACACTCAAACATTCGATGCCCCAAGGGAGCACCTTCTCTTTATTATATAGACAAAGAGGATCTCCTCCAAGGAAGCTCCACCATAGGATTAGGGATACAGATAGGTGACATGTCAGCAAGCTCCACCCTTGGATTACTTACTTGGATGGGTGACTTGTCTGGTCTAGGTCCTATCTGGTTGGTCAAACGAGCTTTGACTAGAGGGAATCTTTTAAGGAATCTTCCTATAGGAATCTCAGAATCACATGAGTAAGGTACCGTTGGAAAGCTCTCAACGAGACAAACCAGGGGGGAGGGAAGGCCAACCTTTCCTCCATTGGGGGGAGAATGTACACATTTTTGAGGCCTAATTCATCCGTTTAGGCCTCCAAAATTGCCTTCAAAGATTTCAGGCATATTTCAGTTCCTACTCAATTAGTAGAAGTCCCCTTTTGGTGATACCTCTTTCTGATCTGTTTAGTCCATCATGTGTAACATCCTTCCAGATGTTACCAAACCAATTCTCACCTTTAAATCATATGTCTAGCTATTGGTTCTAAGGTTCTCAAGTCTATTTCGGTTTCTGCCTTATTAGTAGAAGTACTCTTTTGGTGATACTTCTATCTGATCTATTTTGACCATCATGTATAACATCATTCTAGATGTTACCAAACCGAATTTCACATCTAGATCATATGGCTAACCCTTGGTATTACATTATCTCCTTCATGATGCCACATGGGGACCTCTTTCTCACCTCCAGAATGCACAGACGACCATCCAGGAATTCGAAGCTTCATTGGCGACGAGGACGTCACCAACAAGCAGCGGGGGAATATGTAATAATATGGAGTTTAGCGACAAAGTTAGTATGGCTTACAAAGTAGCACATAAGACAAATTAGCCTAGAATATTCCAAAAGTATCTAGGAAGCTTCTTGGGAAGCTTCCCAACTAGCTTAGCTTGCACCTCAAGTAAGTAGCTTCTAGAAGCTTCCAACTAGCTTAGCTTGCACGCCAAGTAGGCAGCTTCTAGAAGGAAGCTTCTTGAGAAGCTTCTCAAGGACCTTGTATGCTACCTATAAATACCAAAGCCAAAGCTCATGCTGGGCATTCGGAGTTTTCCCACATTCAAGTGTCCCAATGTGAGTTTCCATTCCCCTATTTCTCTCCTCGGTTTCGGTCTTTTACACTCCAAGTGTAGCTACTCCAAACTAATGTGAATTTAGGTGCTCTTGGAAATGAGATCAATGTTGAAGGACAAAAGTGCAGGTAACTAAGTGCAAAAAGATCTATCCAATAGCAAGAGAAACATAACAAAACTTGAAAGTCTTGCAAAAAATTGGAAATGTTGGTAATCCTACTCCATTCTTAGAAACCCTTATGACACTTACTTGTTATAGACTTTGACGTCACAATGACTATAGTCCAATGTTGCATTTGCCCACCAGTAGACATCACAATTTGACCTCCTTGAAGCATATGGACAAGATCATTTTGCAGCATTCAATCAATTCTTTTGAGAGAAAGACTTACCACACCTTTCAAGCTTTGAAAGGATCTATGTTATGTTTCAAGTGACTATGGATTTCCCAAACAGGACAATCTAAAACACAAGAATGTTGGTTGCCACCATGCCATGCCATGCCAACCGTTACTCTCAAATTCCATGCTAGACCATGTAGCACTTGGGCGTTGGTTAAGTCTAACACCCAAATATGCCATTGGTTAAGTCTTTCTTTGGATTCTTTCTCCCATATAAAGGATTGGAAGACAGGTCAAGTTGTACAAGCATAAATTTAACTAGGTAAAATGGGTTAAATTCCAATTGCCTTGGACTGAGGAAATTTTCCTACTACATTGAGAATATTAGAGTTATGTAAATCAAACCATACAAGGTAAAATCTATAAGATAAAATAGAGTTAATCTTCCCACCACATCGGTCTACGTACCACAAACATATGGAGAAACATGAGGTAATGCACTAATCAAAAGTAATAGATATTCATATGGAGAAATATGAGGGACGGCACCAATCAAAAGTTATAGACATTCACTGTCTAGGTAAGTTAAAAAATAAGAAAGTAAAAATGGCATTGTTTGTTATCTAAAATTGGAAGTTCTATCTCCGAACAAATGTATCAAATGTCATATCCTTTAAAATATAAGTCAAATAGTGAACTCCGCTGCATACTTTGATAAGGGTGACCTTGGAGGAGTGTAATATCACTCTTTAAAATCATATTGCGTTTGGAATTTTGTAATCACAACTAACTATCTCAAACTATATACAAGTCTACTCTAGCTTGTAAAGTATGTAATTCATACTAATGCTCTATCTGAATGAATTATGTATTATCTTGTACCATAATAAACACTAATGTATTTATGAGATTATGGTAAATGTTCTTTATCGTAAAAAAGACAAAAGAATCGTATGAACATTCTTGCATTTAAAATAATAATACATTCACAATAATTATAGAGATGCAAATGAGATAAACCACACTTTGATAAAACTACATCGTAAAGAAAATAACACAACAAATTAGCATGTGTAAAGTTGAGATAGGATAAAAAAATCAAGAAAATACAATTTAATTACAAAAATATAACTAAAATATTATTTAAAAACCTTTTTAAATACTTAAATATAACACTTTTATGTCATAAAATTAAACCCCTAAAAACACATGGAGACACCCATCCCACCACCCTAGTTTAGACACTAATGTCAAGTGGTCGATAGCACGAAGAAAGGGCGACCGCGTAGAAAAAGCGAAGGATGGGAAGACCCCATCAAACCGTACAGTACAAGGGAGAGACGAAAAAGGTAAGTCGATAGCACCACGAAGTAAGTATATTCTCTTGTCCCTAACGGCATGTCCACGAGGTACCGGGGTAAGAAAAAATTGTACTTTGTAGTCACGTAGCCCTCCAAACCTCGGGTTCAACTAACCGGGGCTACTTAAACCACCGAGAATAGAATACCACGCTGCTTTGCGTTCCTCGAGGAAGGAGGCAGACTCCCATCCTCGAGGCTTTGCGAAGTTGATGAGCACTTACAGTACACAAGATCGGTTCAAAGTTCTGTCCATGGCCTGTAAAATTGGACTGTTGAGGATCAAAAGGTTACGTCGAGACGGAATAGGAGAAGCATGAAATTGAGTAGCCTGAAAGCTTTGCTTTTGAGTAAGTAGTAGGTGACTTTGTCGGTGTTTCCCAACCCTAATTCGATAGTGGAGCTTGGGAGCTAGCAAAGCTGTCCGCAGATGCAATGACTAGCAGATTGGTGAATGGAACTCGACCGATTATGCGAGTGCTGAAATTGAGCAAGTTACCAATTTTCCAGCAACTGCAATTAGAGGAGCGACTTCTTCGGACTAGTAATGACAATTGGTGCTTGATCAACAATGGCACCGCTCCACCGGCTATTGTGATGGGGATTTCAGGGAAGCCAGAACAGCTGCTGGAAGTGGATATGGTGGTGAAGGATGGCGTTACCGTGATTAAGCGCTTCAGTGGAGGTGGTACAGTTATTGTGGACGAGGGGACTATGTTTGTGACTCTTATTTGCTCTCGGTCAGCCATTCCGAGTCTTCAGCTTTATCCTCGGCACATTATGAGCTGGACTGAGTCGTTATATGTTCCTGTTTTTGAAAATGTTCCTGGATTTAAGCTACTTGAGCATGATTACGTCTTTAACGATCATAAATTTGGTGGTAACGCTCAGTCGATTACCAAGAATCGTTGGCTTCACCATACATCGTTCTTGTGGGATTACAAGGACTGCCGAATGGCTTACTTGAAACTTCCAGAACGAGCTCCAGTGTATCGGCAGTCACGAGATCATTCCGACTTCATTTGCAGGCTTCAGGATTTTCTCCCATCTCGAGATTATTTCATGGATGCGGTCGTTGGAGGGTTGGAGCGTCAATTTTCTTTACAAGAAGATACATTGAGTGCTGTGCAGAAGGAATTTGCTGATCTGCCGCATCTGAGTACCACACATCTGCTCTCTCAGAGCTCCCTTAGAGTCTTTGCAGCTTCCGAAAGGTCATAGTCATTCGTTGTTTCTAAATTTCAGATGCGACAGCTTCGAAGACGAGCGGACATCCTCTCGAATGGGTGTACAATTTACCACCTCGTCTTAGTTCTTATTGACGGCATCAAACTGCAGAGAACGAGGACTACCATGCGGTTGGATACTGTACAAGAGAATTCAGGCAAAGAGAAGGTAGCTCGAATTCGTTACCGTCAGCCTTTGAAGTTTCTAAAAAACATGCCTGGGACTCTTTTGAGCATGCTTGTCAGAGGTGCTCACGATTAAAGTTTTTATTGTTTCAAGCACGCCTGAGCTTTGAAGGATTTTCGGGACTAGAACGTAATCTTCGTACCCCGCTCAGGTCGAGCAAGGTAGACTCTGTCGCGAAGCACCTGGACGTCCAGGTATTTATTCTTACAGATTTGGAAATACTTTCATATCATCTTTGAAACACCATTTGAGAACACTTTGAGAAAAGCCTTGAAATGCACTATTAGCGGATTGAAACTCTTGCGCGAATGACCTGCTGGTTTCGCGTTGGGTCCGAAACATCTTAAAGAGAATGTCACACAAATCTACTTTCATCTACAGAAGCGAGTGGCACTTCTTTTTCTCACAGAAGGAGAGATGCCACTTCTTTCTGTTTGTACATTTCTTCCAAGGAACATTCTTCGACTTCATTCTGCTCATGAGATCAATCTGTTTTTCTCCCGAGCCGTATTTACATGTGCAGTCTCTATTCTTTATTACTTTCAGTCATATGGCACTCTTTCGAAAGGCAGGAATTTCTTATTTTCCTCTCGATGCAAATCCGTCGATTGACCATGTTATGCAGAAACCCATATGTGTAGCGAGGGCCATGTAGGATCGGGACAACCTTTGCTGCCGCATTCAGGGGTCGAAGACTGAATGTGGAAGATTGACCCCTATATTACGACCATGGGGCTCTACAAACCCAGATCTTGCAAGGGTTTCTGATCGATGGTATCACCCCGGATTGAGCCCTACGTAATTGGAGGGCCAGAGCCAGTACACCAGATCTGGAGATACTACTCATATTGGTCATGTCCCTCTTGTGTAAAAGTGCTGGACGCGACCGTCGGCATCTTGTCACTCGCCCGGGCATAGCTATGGTATCTTGCCTCTGATTTATTAAACCAGATCCTTGTACAAAAGTGTACAAGGATCTGTACTCCGGTCGTCCTCATTCTCAGTCGATTCACAGCTGCCAAATGTTATTGTCTTTCGTTTCTCAAGTCCTGCATCGTATCCGTCATAATGAGCTACGAGTTACTTCAGTTTATTATTATGTCCAGTAATTTATAAGTAAGAAAACTTGGTCCTAGTCCTTCGGGAATGCTTCCCAGAAAGGCGTGGCAAAAAGAAATGCAGCTTTAATCAACGCGATTGTGGGGTGTGCAGCAATGCATCCGTTGTCAGTATCGGTGACAAGTTGCGCTTGACTGCTGTGTTTCTGGATGCAGGTCACGCACACATCAAGAAACTTTGTGATCTAGTTCGTTCGAAATTAAGAAGACAGGTAGGAGCTGGTGATGCACTTGAGAGAACTTGAAAGCTTCAGTCAGAATCGAAATCCAGAATACTGATTACTCGCCCTCCGTAGACGAGAAATCCCGAGAATGGGCGGTACGAATTCAAAGATTTAATCATATCAGGGATTTACAGAAGACAAAGTCCATCCGAAGATTCAAGGTTTGCCACGTCTGTTGAGGTTTCAGAGAACGAAATATCATGCGACATATGAAGCAGAGCGGACACTTTGGTACTTGGAAGTTCCTCGGAGACATCCCTCTGCCTAAAAGAGATCCCAATCCAAGGAGAAACTGGACCACAGTTGTCTGGTAAGTGTATCTCATGGACATTGTAAGTAAGAATAGTTGACACACAATTCACTATCCGAGCTGCCAGGTACGCAGCGATCTCGGATGACAATTAACAAGTTCACAAGACGCCAAAGGCCCTGACAGAAACTGTTAACCAGGAAAAACCATTGAGAAGAAAATGGCGACCGCGTAGAAAACACGAAGGATGGGAAGACCCCGTACAAGGGTGAGACAAAATAGGTAAAATGGGGCTAAGCCCCAATATGAAAAACCATATGCCGGATAAAAAAACCAGTGCCGGATAGATATCGATCTCCTCGACCAGGATTACATTCCAGGTCGTAGACAATGATATAACTAAGTTGAGTCCCGGAACAATTTACACTTCTGTACGGCACTGCTCTACACCACGGTACTCAGATCACCTTCAACTATGATCACTACCACGACCTACGAGGCACAAGGATTCCTTCTAAGGTAGCACGGAGCTGCAATTTTTTGCACGATTGAGCGTCAGTATTCTGAAACTGGAATCACTTCTTGATGTTTGGATCCCACTGGTGATGCCATTAATGTTCTCCTCACCAGAGTCACCTGTACTGCAGATCGGTGTCAAGAGAATTACAGCATAGGTGCCGAAATAAGGATTCATTCTTCAGGTCAGGTTCAGCAGCATTCATTTCATTCTAGATCACACAGTACCGCAGAGCAGAAGTTCGTCGCTTCACCATTCACACACAACATGGTTTAGTGGGCGGGCCCCCATTCCAGTCCATCTCATGCGAGTTGCAATTTAGAGGTAATGAGCCTCCAGATAAACCACGTTGTGGGTCTGACACGTCTTAGACGAGTCGTGCGACTTTGCATACCTGTGGGGCGAGGCAGTGGGGAGATATTTTGCGTGCAAAGTTTAACGCCTTGAAGGAGTGGGGGTTATCAGATCTACAATCTACCAATATTTGAGGCACTGACCCACATCCGGGAAAGAATAGAGGGTTTCAATAATATTATTTACGGGAGAGTGAGAGAGAAACGTAATTGCGTTATGCAGGCTTGCAAGTTCACGTGGGGTAGCAAACATGGAAAGCATTGCTCTTCACCAACAAAGTTCCAGAGTCTTGCGGAAGCCAATGTTCCAAATCCCTCCTATACTGACTCCATTCCACCCCTAGTCTTAGGAATTCATTCCACCTCTTCTGTCCAATTCCATTCAACTTGACTCTCAAAAGATTTAATTCCACCTCATGCGCCAATTTTAGGATTACAGCTCATTCCACCTCTTGCGTCAGATTCCATTCCACCCTACTCTCCCGATTTAATTCCACCTCCTACATCAATTTATGGATTTCAATAACTTTGAACATAGTGTCTTCTACATCTGGCAAGTCAAAAGTGGTGGGGGGTTTTACAAAAGCAATGGAAGAGGAGAAGGAAAAGGATAGGTTTAGAATAGTAATTCACCATTATAGACAAATTTTGGACTATCTAGAGGACTCATTTTTGTCAAATCCATGGAGGAACATGTAAGAAACTTGTTCAAAAAAGTACCGGGTTCAATTACATTGTCACCTATCTTGTGAAGTTCAAGAAAGGTATTCTTGAATCTATGACCACAGACAGATTATACAAAAAAATGTGCTCACTACTACATGGCCCTTGACAAATCAGCACACAACTAGAAAGACAACTGCATGGGTGCAGGGGTCATTGAGAGGGAACTGAAACAAGGATGGAGAACAATTGAAGATAAGTTGAATCATCATTGTCCTTATTTTGCAAGAATGAATTTTCTATTTGGCAACATAGCCAATATTTTGCCCTTTGCTCTTGTGGAAAATGAATTTTTAGACATGGTCATAGATGAGGAATCTCTATATCAAGTTCCATTGGAAATACCAATTGAGGACTAGACCGAGGACACACCTAGGTTAGGAACCAACTAGTCATTGTCATTACACTCCCAAGTGTTTTTTTAATTTTGAGCACCCAAGAACCAATTTTTCAAGGACCATGAACACATAAAGGCCACATTGCCATTCAAGAGGAAGAGAGTTGATGTCCATCCTTTGAGCACTTGAGATCCCAAGAGGAGAGTCAATGTCCATCCTTTCAGCCCTCAAGATCACAAGAATGTGAATGAGTTGTGATGAAGTGTTTTGTGATTGATTTGCACATTGATGTTTGACTTGCATAGGCTGGATTTTAGTGCATTCATCACTAAACCCTCTTATACGTGTCAAGGTCAAGATGTGTAGATGGACTTGCATACATAGGGTAGAGTTTAGCACAAGATATAAGTTTGAGCAATAATTTATTCTTGCTCACACTAGATAATGAGTAGTCACTCACACCTCATAACTCATCAAGCATTGATACCTTATAAGCAAATAAGTACCTTTTTTTTTATGGAAAAACCCAAGAGGAAGTTTTGATTGCTCTCAAAACACAAAAATTTTGCTCCATTGTTGTCAAGTTTTGCTCAAATCTTGTGTAGGTCTTGCTCCAATATCATAAAGACTTCACTTTGGTATCAAGTTGACATCACCCTAACTCAAAGTTCTACTAGGATCGACCAAAATTGCATTAGGGCTTTATTGCGTGCTTGCTCCTATTTTACCACTCATGTCAAGTTCATTAGTGTCTCACAAAGGTTTTGCTATACTTTTGCTCTTGTGTCATTACAATACTCAAGTAATGTTGATTTTTTCTCGTTTCTCATCACTCACCAATATCAAGTGCGGTTGGATCTTGCCAGGATTTTGCTATATCTATTTTTACATTATCCAAGTTTCGTTGAGTTTTGCCAAGGTTTCATTATTTTCTGTTTTGCTCATGTTATGTTTTCTAGGTTCTGCTAGTCCAATGCCAAGGTATCACAAGGGTATCATGTATAAATGCTTGGTTTACGTTTGTTTGGTTTTGCTAGTGTGTTTTTCTCTATGTTTGTTTTTCTAGGAACATGTTTCTCTATTGTGATTTGTGTGTTGTGGTGTTTTTTTGGATTTTGTGGGCTTTCCAAAAAGTGTATGCAATACAAAGGACTATGCTAAAAGGGCTACAACTAACAAGTGTATGCAAAATATAAAGAAGTACAAAAAAAAATTAAGAATTTGGACCAATGAATGAATCAAAAGCAATGAAAGTGAAATCACAATGAATCAAGGAAATGAACATGAAGTCACAAGGGTGTCACAAAAGACTCATGACTGAAAGAAAATAACTCAAAGAATAAAGTGAAATATGTATGTGCAGTATAAGTGTGCTTTATGCTCAAAGATGAGTACCAAAGCTACTACTCTATATGAAGTGTACTACTAACCATGAAATATACTAAGACATGTGAGTGGACCCAATAACTTGTGGAGGTACTATGTCCATGTCCTCACCATGCATGGCTTCATCTATATTAGAGGCCTTGGGTGGAAGGTGCTCTAGTATGACATACTCCAATGCCACAATAATGTGCCTTTTGAGGGATCTTTGGATATACATTGAACTATATCTCAAAAGAAGATCCCACTCTCCCTTGTGCATGGGAGGTCCTAGAATTTGGCTGCTAAATCCTCATAAGGATCCACACTATACTCCATAAGCTGCTCAAAATTCCACTCCTTGGTAAGGAACTCAATGGCTAAACGTGAGTCAGCTCTAAATCTATCTAAGGGAGCACTCAAGGGCATGATGAGTAAGAGTGATCTAATGCACTAGAATGGAAAGGAGTAAATAGTCATGGATGGATAGCACCATGGGGATGGTTCCTACAATATGGTAAGAATGCACTATCTACTATCAAAATATCTTGCAATGGTAAACCCAATGCAATATATGCGTTATATATTTTATAGATATAACATTTATCCCAATCCTTATATCCATCCATGTCATCCGACACACCCATGAGAGGAGTAGTGGTGTGTACACCAGCAGGTAGTAAACCATGATCCCACATGTCTCTCAGAAGATGTTGGAAATCTTGTTGAGTGCTATCCATCCACAAAATAACCTCAAACCAAGACATGCAAAAGTAAATAAACCCTCAAATACTCAAGCATGTTATATATCTAAAAGTATTCCTCACTCAGTACAAGGTCCAATCAAGCCACTTTACCAAAAAGGACCATTGGCATGACAACCTACAATTATCCAACATAACATCAACCAAGCAACCAATATCCAAGACTAAAATCTTCCTTTGCCTCTCATGAGCATAAATGGAGCAAGGAGTAAATTCTCAAGTCAAGCTAATCTGCTCTTGCATCATAAAAAGTCTAGAAATCTCACCAATGACTATCATCTTCCCTCTCTTCTAACCAATCTATATGTGCGGAGGTATTTGTGAAATGGTGTGGAAGTGAAATATCATCTTAGATGCAAGGACTCCAAATAACTATGTCCATATTAGTGGTCATCACATTAGGCTCTCTCCTTGGCCCTCCATGCAACCAAGACTTAGTTTGCATCTCTACAATATGTGTCTCAATCTCACTAGCATGAGCAAACAATGTGATACTTGTTAGTCTATTGGTTTGAGTTCTCTCATGGATTATATCTAAATTCTTTGGTCTATTGGTATAAGTCTCCTCAATGATCATATCCAAACTATTAGTCAAAATAATAGAGTCATATGCATGGAATACCATAGCAATATACACAATGATAAGTTAAACACAAACTATGTAGAGATGTATTTAACAAGATAGTTGAAGTTTAAGAAAATAAGTTTAACAAGAGAAGCAAAAATGCATCAAGTCAAGTGGAAGTGACAAACAACCTTTATTAAATGAAAAAGTGCCATTACAAGTGAGAAATAGTTAAGTCCTCACTATGAAATTCAAAAGCTTCTCACTCACCCTCATCCTTGCTAGGTGTAACAATATGGAGTTACCAATGAGTTAGTCAAGGCTAACAAAGTAGCAAATAAGCCAAATTAACCTAGAATATTCTAGAAGCATCTGGAAGATACTTCTAGAATATTTTACTCCATTCTAGAAGATACTTGGTACCTTCCAAGTATGTGATAACCTGCATGACAAGTGGTGACTTCTAGGACAAAGCTTCTTCAAAAGCTTCCCAGCTAGTTTAGCTTGCACCCCAAGTAAGTAACTTCTAGAAGGAAGCTTCCAACAAGCTTAGCATGCACACCAAGTAGGCGGCTTCTAAAAGGAAACTTCTTGAGAAGCTTTCCCATTAACTTGACTTGCACTCCAAGAAAGTGGTTTAAGGAAGCTTCTTGTGAAGCTTCTCAAGAGCTTTATATGCTCCGTATGAATACCAAGCCTAAACTCATGCTAGGCATTTGGAGTATCCCTCATTCAAGAATCCCAATGTGATCTTCACTTTCCATTCTCCTATTTCTCTCCTTGGTATTTTACATTGGTATGAGAGCAAAAATAGGATGGATGGAATTTATGGACCACCAAATCTATTTTGGCCAAACCATTGGGATATTTGTGTCTTTTTGCTACTTGAACATCATTTCACCCAATTTATCAACTCACACTTTGGGCAGAATTTTTTGAATGAGATCACCTTATTCAAGAAACCCTAGGTACTTCCGGTTGTAACTTATGGAGAACTATGGATGTGTTGCATCTATGTGTTAATTTTGATTAATTAGGGGTAGTGTGATAGAATAAGTAGCCATGGCATCAATACCAAGGTTATCATTGCTATGCAGCAACAAATCAAGCACCTTACTTGATTGTTGGATGAATGAGACTATCAACAAGAAGAGCATATGGAGAGAGTTCTATTTTGAGAAGGAGAAGAGCGAATCCAATTTCCAAAACCCAAGGTGTCTGATGGTAGGAATCTCTTGGGTGCAATGGAGAATTTTGTATTTGATTGTGAATATTATTTTGGGGCTATAAATCTTCAAGATGAATAGAAATAGATTCTCTTAGCTTCAAGGCAATTGGATGGAGTGGCAAAACTATGGTGATGATTCCAAGTGAAGCAAGCTGAATGACAATTTGTTGTGTCAATCTTGACATGGGAAGAATTGAAGCAAATTGATGATGGCAGATGGTAGAAAGAGTTATGCATTTTGTACCTTGCATCTTCTTACATTTAGGATTAGGAAGGAGTATTTAGATTGTATGAGATTTGTAGTGGTATCTCTACATGATGTCATTCTAGGTCTACCTTGGCTTGAACGTCATAATGTTCAATTTGATTAGAACCGACAATAAATTCAAGTACAACACCAAGGTAGGAAATTTTGATTAGGTTTTTTGGCACCTTTGAGTAAGATACTTAGGAATATTCAATCCTAGGATGGAAATTTTGTTGGGAAGGTAGCCAAAAAGTAACCTTTTAGGAAGATAAGTCCCAAGATGGGAAATTTATCAATGAACCGACCATATAGCAAGCTTTGGAAGAAGATAATCTATTTTTACGATGAGGATCAAGCCAATTGCACATGAAAGATCTGAGGAGGATCAAAAGTCTCATCAAGCAATGGTTGATCAAATAGTCTAGGAGATTTTACATGTGTTTTTGGATAATCTACCAAAGGGATTACCTTTGATCATGGTATGCCCTTTAAGATTGAGTTATTTCCAAGAAGTACTCTAGTGAGTAGACCAATCTATTGACCCTCACCAAAGGAGTTGATGAGCTTTAAATAGCATTAATAGAGTTGTTGGAGAAGGATTGTATATATTTTTGGGGAGCACCAATACTATCTGCAAAAGACTACCTTTTGCACAAGGAATGGGCACTTTGATTGGAGAGTTCTACCTTTTGGGCTTGCTAATGCTCCAATAGTCTTCATGGATCAGATGCATCAATTGTTAGATGGTTTATTGGATCAGTATGTGGTGTTGTTCTTGGATGATATCTTAATCTATAGCAAGACAAAGGCAAAACACATAAATCATGTGCAAGAAGTCTTGAGACAACTACAATAATGGAAGTTCTATTGCAAGAAGTTAAAGTGTGCCTTTTGGCAAAAGGAAGTTACCTTCTTGGGTCACAAAATCTTGTCAAAGAGGATCAAGATGGAAGAGGAGAAAATCAAAACCATTATTGATTGATCTACTCCAAAGGATACCATAGAAGTGCAGGCATTTAATGGATTGGCAAGATTTTACCAACCTTTCATCCACTACTATGCTCATGTAGCAGCACCATTAATTGACCTCTTGGAGAAGAACTCAAGCTTTTATTGGACCTCCAAGCACAAAGAAGCTGAAATATATAGTGTGTTCAAGACCCATTCTTCAACCATATGACCCTCAACTATCTTGTGTGGTTGATTTTGATGCTTCTAACTTT
Organism: Lunularia cruciata; assembly: GCA_948567375.1. Lineage (NCBI taxonomy): Eukaryota > Viridiplantae > Streptophyta > Marchantiopsida > Lunulariales > Lunulariaceae > Lunularia > Lunularia cruciata. The sequence continues at coordinate 17,563,028 of OX419761.1, read as the reverse complement.
GCCATTGGAGCTATGTTGCAAGAAGAATTTCCAAATGTATTACATCCCATTGCCTTTATGTCTTGTTTATTAAGCATTATAGAAAGAAATTACTTTGCTTGAGATTGGAAACAACTAGTGATGGTATGTTCCACTAACGTTTGGAGACACTATCTCTTGGAGAAAAAAGTGATCATGCAAACCAATCACAAACCCTTGCTATAGACATTATATTTAGAGCACATGAAGAGTTGACATCATCAATGGGAGGAACAACTACAATTGTTTGACATCAAACTTGAGTATAAATCTGGTTAGTTCCACATCATTCTCAATGCCCCATCACAATGACCTAATTTGAAGTCTCTTCCTCTCATCATAGTGGCAATTGTGATGGTGTCAATCAACTCCAAAGCCCAAATTGAGTTCAAGACAACTTTATAACAAGATCCATTCTTTCAGATGGTACTCGGTCATCTTGCAACATGCAACAAAGAGTACAACATCTTCTCCTTCAAGGAATATCTTATATTTTATGAGAACCAGATCTATTTTCCAGCCAAGGGTGATCTCCAACTTTTGCGCCTTCAAGAAGCCCATGATTTACCTATCATTGGTCACAAGGGTATGAACAAGACCTTGGGTACCTTCCAACACCAATGGTGGTGGCTCAACATGGCACAAGATGTTCAAGAGTTTCTCCAATCTTGTGAGAACTACAACGCAATAAGGCTAGCAACCAGAAATTGAGTGGTCTCCTTCAACCACTCCCCATTCCATCTGCTTGATAGGAATACATGAGCTTTGATCTCATCACCTCCTTGCCCAAGACAACACAAGCTCATACAAAAATCATGCTATTTGTGGATAAGCTTAGTAAGCAGATCCATTTGGCACCAACCTTTGATATTGTGGATGCTCCAACATTGGCATAGATCTACTTTGATAATGTCTTCAAGCATCATGAGATGCCTTGTCAACTCATCTCCAATCGTGATTCTTGTTTCACCAAAAAATTTAGCAAGCACTCTTCCAAATACTTGGCACCAAGCTTGCTTTGTCCATAGCCTATCATCCTCAAATTGATGGACAAACCAAACATGAAAATTGCACCTTGGAAGATATGCTTTGTGCCTTCATCAAAATTCACAATACCAATTGGGATGTAAGTCTTGCAACTGTGGAGTTTGCATACAATAATTCCAAATATGAAGCACTAGATTCTTTCCTTCCTTACTCAATTTTGGCCAAAATTTTTTTTACTTAATTTCCATATTCCCTTCTTTCTCTTCCTCCATCTCCTGTCCCTTTTACTTCCACCTTCTTGACCACCATATCTCAATCCCTTGAACAAGCCAAATCTCATCTCCTTGTTGCTCAAAATCAATAGAAATAATATGGAGACCACCATCATTTTGATCTCAACTTTCAACTTGATGATTAGGTCATGCTCTCCTCTAGTAACCTACCCCTTCCACTTGATTCCCAAGTTTGTAAACTTGTTCCTAATTGGATAGGTCCATTTGATGTCACCCAAATCATTTTTGATGTTGCTTATCAACTTGCCTTACTTTCTCATATGAAATCCACCCCATCTTTCACTTTTCCAAGTTGAAACCCTTTGTTTCTAATCCATCTTCCTTTTCCTCTCATGTCCAACCCCCTCTTTCTCCCATGCCTATCAACAATCATGTGGAGTATAGAGTTGATTGTATCCTTGCATGTCACTATATTCAACAAGGAGTATGAAGTTGATCGTATCCTTGCATGTCACTATATTCGACATGGCCGCCAACAACATATTGAGTACAAGGTCCTTTGGAAAGGTTATCTCCTTCATGGTGCGACTTGGGAGCCTCTTTCTCATCTCCAAAATGCAGAAAAAAACAAGAGTTTGAAGCTTCAATGGTGACAAGGACATCATTAACTAGCGGTGGAGGAATATCTAACAATATGGAATTACCAACAAGTTAGTCAAGGCTAACAAAGTAGAAAATAAGCCAAATCAGGCTAGAATATTCTAGAAGTATCTAGGAAGCTACTTGGTACCTTCCTAAGTATTTGGGTAACGTGCATGACAAGTGGTGATTTCTAAGAAGAAGCTTCTTGGGAAGCTTTCCGGTTAGCTTAGCTTGCACCCCAAGTAGGTACCCTCTAGAAAAAAGTTTCTAGAGAGCTTACGACTAGCTTATCTTGCATGCCAAGTAGATGGCTTTTAGAAGAAAAATTCTTGAGAAGCTTCCTGGTTAACTTGACTTGCACTCCAAGAAAGCAACTTAAGGAAGCTTCTTGAGAAGCTTCTCAAGAGCCTTGTATACTCCCTATAAATACCAAAGCCTAAGCTCATAGTAGGCATTTGTAGTTTTCCTCATTCAAGAGTCACAATGTGGTCTTCACTTTCCATTCTCCTATTTCTCTTCTTAGTCCTTTACACTAAGGCTTGCCCAATAACTACATTGCTTGTGTCCTCATAATGCACCTATATTTTGTAATTAACCCACCTTCTAGGAGGACATGGGTGAGAAATTACCCCACATGTGTCACCTTAAACCTCCCTCCATCAGGCCTATGAAAGAAAGAAAGACAACTTGGCACTTACTACTTGCAATAATAGCTTTGCCCAATTTTAATCCTCACCTAACTGCTCTAGTTCTACCCTAGATCTCCCCACCTTGGTCTTCACTATCAATAAAAGATGCCCACATACTACCTTTGGTGTCCTAGCCTAGACAAGAAGAGAACCCATCATTTGGAATTCCAGTCTAAAGGCTAGGTATACACATTATTAAGCCAAGTACTATATATCAATGTGGTCTTTGATTGGGAACCAATTTTATACCCAATGGTAAGGCATAGTCATGTTCCTCCCACTCCCAACTGGCAAGGCAAATGCATCCTTTATACCTTGAAGAGTCAATGTAAAGGGTCTATCTTCAATGTGCCCATTTCAGTGTCTACATTCCAAGTGTGAAAAAATTGCATACATAGGAGCGTCTGCAAAACATGCCACCAACAAAACACAAACTAGAGTTACATGAACAGTTTGGTATCACGTTGAGCATGTAAGAAAGAGCCAAAAGCAAAAAAGCCAAAAAGCCAAACAGATCTCTCTATGGAAAAATGATAGTTATATATTAATAAACTTTTTGTATTGAGAAACAAAATGATAGTCATACATTACAACCCTCAACTCTCTCTCTCTCTTTGGATAGAAAGGTAATTATATATTCTGCAGAAAGACAGTAATATATTATTGGCAAGATTGTGGACATACAGATAGTGTAATATTATGCAAAAAGACTCTCTCTCCATGGACAAAAGGACAGTTATATATTATGCAAAATGACAATTATATATTTGGACATAGAGAAATTTATATATTATCTGGACAGAAAGACAACAATGATGGTTTTGAAGCCATGGGGATAATAAGACAGGTACATTTTGGGCAGTGGGCAGTCCATCCAACTCTTGGTAAAATGTGTTTATGTGATAAGACATGCAGAGTTTGGGCTATGGGCATTTTATACAACTCTTGATAAAATGTGTTTATGTGATAAGACATGTAGCGTTTGGGCAATGGGCAATCCATCCAACTCTTGATAAAATGTGTTTATGAACACAAATTGAAACTATTGTGATACAACTCTCTATAAAATGGGTTTTTTTCTTTGTGAACACAATAGATACTACTATGAGATTGGATACGATTGATATTATTGTTTAATTTTCTGTCTAGTATTTACCAACAACACAATAGCTTTTAAGGTCTTGCAAATGTTCCATTGTAATATTAATCATTATATTTGATTTGCTTCAAGTACTAATACTATTGTTTAAAACTATATGCTAGGTTTTGCATTGGTTTCAGCCCTAAAATCCAAGTATTATCAAGGTCCTGCTTAGGTTCCACTCCTACATGACTGATTATATGATGATTTTGGCCCTCAAACCCAGGTTCTACTCCTCTCTCACAGGTTTAGCTAGGGGTTTGGCTTTCAAACCTCAATGTCTAATTATGTCATACTATTTGTAGCACCAAAGCTAGTTTGCTTGGTAGTTGCACATGGACTACTTAATGGTGGCCAAATTTCATATTAGGGCTACTAATCACATGGTGGAACTCATTATTACTTGCACCATTTGCACCATCAAGATACCAAGATCAAGCAAAGGGGTACACTTTTGAAGTGTAGCTCAAGAGAGCTTATTTCTCTCATGTTGAGCCTTTGAGTTCTTGGCTATGGTGGATAGAGGCAAACGAGTGTCACTTGGAGTCTCTTAGCTAGAGTGTGTGTGGCTTGATTGTAATCAATGCTTGATTGTTGGCAAATTGTTGAATGGAGGATCAAATTCAAATCCAATTTGAGTGTGATTCAAGTGGAAGACTGAATTGATTATATAAAAGGAGTGAGGGTCAAGGGGAAATCAAGTGCAAGAATTAAGGCGTTGGTGATATCTCCAAGTATGGCAGATCATTGGTACATTTGATTGTGGTTTTGGATTTCCCTAAAAGTGATTGTGTGCAAAAGCCTTATTCAAGTTGAAGTAGATTTGGTAGTAAGGCAAATGGTGTGTTGAAATGTTGCCCAAATTTTTCTAAATTGAGGTCAATTTTGAATCAATCGATATCAATTTGAGTGCAAGAGAGTGAAATCAAAAGCCAAAGTGTTTCAAATTGGACCTAAAAAGTAAATTTGGAGGTAGATTTGAGAACCCGTCTACTTTAATTAGGGATTTGGAGTCCCCATCCACTCAATTGACCCTATTTGACAATTAGCCCAAATTTGGTAGTTAGTGCTTGAGTTAGTGGAGGTTAACCCAATTTGGAGAGGGTTTGACTTGGCAAGAAGAAAAATCTCATTTGGCTGAATTTTGGTATTTGAAGACTGAGGTATATGACTATGCACTAACGAGGCTACAAAGCCTAAAGAGGCCAACAATCCAACTTGCTATTGTGAGACTAGCTAGTTTAGATGAGTTTTTGGTCACCATTTGACAAAATTTGCCCACCCTTCTAGATTGTATGTAGTAGGGTTTGAATCCTAAATCTCAAGTTCCTAGACTTGTGCCCTAGCTAATTGGTCCACCCTCACTTGTTGTCTTAGTGACTGGTCGATTGACACCTATACACATGTAGCTTTGGCTAAGAAAGATAGTTTGATCCCATCCTTGGTGATCTTGGTAACTTGGGAGTAGATAGACACTCATATTATGTCAAATGCCAAATGGTGGCAAAGTCAACTTGGTGTTGCTTGATGGATGGAGGATTTTTGTTTGGATTTTGTATGATTCAACCCTTTCCATTCTCTACTTCCTATTTATGCACCATGTTTGTATGAGATACCTGGACTTTAGAGAGTTTTTGCTTAAATGTGCTCTTAGTAGGGATATTGAAGTGATGAAAAATCAAACTAACTATGTTTCTTTTTGGTGAAGTAGGAAGTAATTACTTGTAGATTGGGAAAGTGCATGTTTTGATTGCAGGTTATAGGTTGCACTTTCCCTGAGTATAATTATCATAGTTAGAGTAACATTAGTGAGTAGTGGTCAATTGGAGATATTAGTTGGTGGTGATCATTGGTGGGATACTTGTGGTGTTTATGGTTGTAGTTTGAGTTACATAATCATGATGGAATTCTTTGGGGATTCTAGAAGAGATATTGCTACAATATGCAATAGGTTTAAACAAAATGGCACTCGGTATTAGTATGTATTTGAGGTCCCAATGAGGAAGGAGATTGATTGTGGTTTGGAGTTTGGCACAAGAGTTGATTCAATTTAGATTGCACCAAGTGTGTCTACATTGTTGTTGTGGGACATGGACAAGATTTCTAATGCCCCAAGCACTACTTTGGTATAATGAGTAACATTGAGTTGGATGACCTCATTCAAAAGTTTGATAGTTAGTGTGATCTACATCAGATGCAAAACTTGACTTTGTTCACACCCTTCATGGCATAAAAGAGGTTGTTCCATCACTTGGAAGGTCCTCCAATTGATGACTATCATGAGTTTAGGAGAGTTTACTTGGAAGAGATTGAATTATAAAGATAGTATTGGTCACCAAACTACATCTCTATCACTTCAGGCTCAATTCCTAGGGGTAAATTGGCAATACCACAAATTCTACCAGTGTTGGTGTATCCAATGGAGGTGCACTAGTTGGAGATGGTGTTATTACAAGTGGGAGTACTACTACATGATGTGATGTAATATCGAGGTTTAATCCTATGGTGGAGTTCTTCTAATATTTGAGGCGATACTACCAATGGAAGGTTGGAGTGAGCTTACACAAGGCATAGACTTGCATGAGATGGTTGATTAATTTCACGCAAGAAGTTGTTGAGGCCCATGCAATCTAGTTTTGATATAGATTCCTAGACAAGGAGTTGTAACATAAAGTACATGATGTTATGTTATTATATGCTACCTCACTTACTTTGGTGATGGTCTTTAGATTGGTTGAGCGTATTGAGCTCAACATGGTGGAGGAGAGAGTGGTGACATCTGGATTTAGTAAGGAGACTTCATCCATAGCCATTGTTTCTTCTAGGGTGCAACAAAGTGCACCACACCATGTTGGCTTCCAAGGGTAGAGTGTATAGCTTATAGAGTGAATGGAGTGCCTAGTATAGCTAGACCTTTACCTTCATTTTTGGGTCAACAATAATTATTGAGTGGTGATGTTGCTTGTTAGACTTGTGGTGGACCTCACCATAAGAGAGAGTGCACTCAAGGCAATGGACATTATACCTCTGGTGCATCATAGCCAACAAAGAGATGGTGTGACCATTGCCATAGATTTGATCACACCAATAACTAAAGCTTTAACCTTCATCCAAAGTTATAAAGTGGTAGGGCTAATATGGCAAGTGGTAGAGGAGCTCTAGGTCATGGAGGATCAAGTGGTAGTAGAAGACCTACACGTGGTAGGGGCCCAATACCTACCCTTGCTTTTGATACAACCAAGGCTTCTCAAAATTGAGCAATTAGAACAAAGATTAGCTAGCATGGCCATAACTTAGAGGAGATCAGATTCAAGTGCTAAGGATTCTTACTCTTATATTGATGATAGAGATGTCTTGGACTTTATGCATGGACCAACATAGGTAGATGCATCTACCATAGTGACTAGGATGTAGTACATGAGAGGAGATCAGATTCAGGTGCTAAAGCTTTTACTCTTATATTGGTGATAGAGATGTCTTGGAATTTATGCATGGACCAATGCAAGGAGATGCATCTACCATAGTGACTAGGAGTGTAGTACATGCTCTAGAGCCTAGAGGAGCATCAATGAAGTTGAACCCACAAAGAGGAGAGGCTAGTAGATAGGTCAAACTTCCCCAATCTTTCACGCTCTTAAGCACTATAGATGATATCCATGGCTCCTAGACGTCCTAGTGTAAGTGTGACAAGTAGTGATGGAGTGCATGATGGATTAGATACTAGTTAGTTACCTATTACTACAAAAATTGATTTTAGCATGATGTTGGGAGTGGCTTAGTTGATTTTACACTTCCTTTTGTTCTCAATTAATGACATGGTTACATTGGAAGTTGATCCAACTCTAGTGTTCTAGTGTCATGTTGTGGTTTGCATAGCCCATGAAAATTACTCTAGTATGGTTTATCTCCATAAAATTGGAGAAGGTTGTATGACGGATCCAATGGTGAGCTATTGCCATGTGAGCAATCTATATGCATTTAAGTGGTTGGCCATGTAGAGTACAATCTTATCCTTTTCAAAGGCTCTAATTTAAACAAGTGATAGAGAGTTGAGAGAAAGTGTGTCTTCAATTTTAAGAGTCTCAAGTGAGAGAAGAACTTTGAGAGTGAGAGTTAGAGCAAAATTGTAAATGTTAGGGCGTTTATAACAATATAGAGCTTACCAATGAGTAAGTCAAAACTAACAAAGTAGCAAATAGGCCGAATTAACCTAGAATATCTTAGAAGCATCTAAGAAGCTTCTTGGTACCTTCCAAGTATTGAGTAATGTGCATGCCAAGTGGTAACTCATAGGAGGGAAGCTTCTTGGCTAGCTTAGCTTGCACACAAAGTAGACAGCTTCTAGAAGGAAGCTTCTTGAGAAGCTTCTTGGTTAGCTTGACTTGCACTCTAAGAAAGTGGTTTTCAAGAAGCTTCTTGAGAATTTTCTCAAGAGCCTTGTATGCTTCCCTATAAATACCAAAGCCCAAGCTCATGGTAGGCATTTGGAGTTCCACTCATTCAAGATGCCCAATGTGAACTTTCACTTTTATCTACCATTCTCCTATTTCTCTCTTTGGTCTTGATCTTTTACATTGGTTGTAGAGCAAGCATGGAATTTATGGAATTTATAGACCACCAAATCCATTTTTGCTAAACCATTGGGATTTTTGTGTCCATGGACTATCCAAGGACATTTCACTTAGTTCATCATTTCACGCTTTGGGTAAATTTTTTAATATGATCACCTTGTTTAATGAACCCTTTGTACTTCCAATTGTAACTTATGGAAAATGGTGGACGTGTTGCATCTACATGTTAACTTAGATCAACTCTAGATAGTTAGATAGAGTAGTAGTTATGGTGGCAATGCACAAGGTTATCATTGCCATGCAGTAACAAATTGAGTACCTTACTTGATTGTTTGAAGAATGAGATCATCAATGACAATAGCATGTAGAGAGAGCACAATTTTGAGAAGGGGAAGATTGCATCCAATTTTTTAAGCCCAAGGTATTTGAAGGTAAGAATATCCTGGGGTGCAATGCAGAATTTTTTGTTTGATTGCAAATGTTACTTTGAAGCTACAAATCTTCAAGTTGAACAAAAATAAATTCTATTAGCTTCCCACCAATTGGATGGATTAGCAAAGCTATGGTGGTGGTTCCGAGTAGAGCAAGCTAAATGACAATTTATTGCACCAATCTTGACATGGGAAAAATTCAAGCATGCAATAATTTTTTGATTCCAAGCTATAAATGTCACACAAGTTGCATGAGATGGGTTGGCAAAGTTGAAGCAAATTAGCTCTGCACAAAACTACATCACGTGATTCCAGAACATCATCATGTGAATTCCAAATATATTGGAAGGTGAAGCTCTAAATCAATTTGTGAGGGGCTTGAAGTCATAAACCAAAATAAAGGTGACTTTGTGAGAGCCAAAACACTTAGAGAAAGCCATGCAATTGGCTGAATGCTTTGATTCCTTGGTTGAGACAACTTGGTCTTGACCTCAATCTCCATAGAACCTATCAATACACTACATATGAGTGGAAGAGCCGGCACTAATAGAGATTGATAGAGAGGCATCAAATAGAAACCATTTGGAACTATGGATAGAAAGAGGTTGCAACAAAATGGTGGTTATTTCTATTGTCATCAAATTGGACATTGCATTGATCGATGACCACTCAACAATGAGTAAACTTAATAAACCACCCAAATGAAGTTTGTGGAGTAGAATGATCACAGAAATGAAGAATCCTAGTAAGAGATTTTGAGCTACCTATTGGTTCTAATGAGATTGGAGGCTTGGCCTATACAAGTTTGCTTCACTTGCAAGGTATGATATTTGATTATGGTTTAATGATTTTGGTGGATTTTGGAAATTTTGAGAATTGCATGTCCATGCAATTAGCAAAGGAATTAAGTATTCCTATCAAGCTAGTAATTAGAAGAGGATTGATGATAGCGAATTGTAGAAAGTATTCCAAGAAGCATTCCAAAAGTCAAAACATATGGTATCTTCAAGCTCCATTATTCAACCATGTGATCCTCAACTACACTGTGTGGTTGATTTCAATACTTCTAACTTTGAACTTGGAGCCATGTTGCAACAAGAATTACCAGATGGGTTATATCCCATTGCCTTTGTGTCACTTTGACTAAACACCAGAGAAAGGAATTACTCTACTCAGGACCAAGAACAACTAGCGATGGTTATGCCACCAAGGTATGTAGGTATTATCTTTTGGGGAAACAAGAGATCATGCAAATTAATCACAAACCCTTGTTGCAAATATTGCATTTGGAACACATCAAGAGTCAACATCATTGATGGGAGGAACAACTACAATTTTTTGACCTTAAACTTGAGTACAACCCATAAGGTTCCATGTAATCCTTTGACGCACTATCATGATGACTTGATTTGAAGTCTCTTCCTCATCACAATAGCAATTACAATAGTGTCAATCAACTCCAAGGTCCAAATTGAGTTTAGTACTACTTTACAACAAGATCCCTTCTTTCATATGGTACAAGATTGTCTAGTTGTACATGACAAGGAATACAACACCTTCTCTTTCAAATAAGGTCTTCTATTCTAGGAGAACCAGACCTATGTTTCAACCATGGATGATCTCCAGCTTGTGTGCCTTCAAGAAGCCCATGACTTACCAATCATTGGTCACATGGGTGTGGACAAGACCTTGGTAACCCTACAATGCCAATGGTTGTGGTCCAACATGGTACGAGATGGTCAAGAGTTTATCTGATCTTGTGAGAGTTGTTGGCGCAACTAGTCTAGAAACCAAAAACCGTGTGGACTCCTTCAACCACTTCCCATCCCATCTGCTTGATGTGAACATGTGAACTTAGGCCTCATTACATCCTTGCCCAAGATAAAGCAAGGTCACACAACAATCATGGTGTTTGTGAATAAACCAAGTAAGCAAATCCATTTGGCACCAACATTTGATACAATGGATGCTCCAACATTGGCCTAAATTTATTTTGATAATGTCTTCAAGCATCATGGGATACCTTGTGTACTCATCTCTAACCGTGGCCCTTGTTTCACCAAAAAATTTTGGGAAGCACTCATCTAAATATTCGGCACCAAGCTTGCTTTATCTATAGCCTCTCATCCTCAAACTGATAGACAAACCAAACATGCAAATTGCACCTTGGAAGATATGCTTTGTGCTTTCATCAACATTCGCACTTTGGAAGATATTTTTTGTACCTTCATCAATATTCACCATACCAACTGGGACAAGTGTTTTGCAACTGCTGAGTTTGATTACAATAATTCCAAAAAGGCAAGCCCTAAATTCTCTCTCTTCTTCCTAAATTTTGGCCAAGACCCACTTGTTCTAGGTTCCCTTCTTGCTTCATCTCCATCTCATGTCCTTCATACTTCCACTTTCTTGACCACTATATCCCAATCCCTACAACAAGCCAAATCTCATTTCTTTATTGCTCAAAAATTTTAGAAACAATATGTAGACCAACATTATCATGACTTCTCGCACTTGATTCACGTGTTTTACCTCTATCTTGCTATAGATTAAGATAGCATCCAAGAACACCACCACTGACCAATCCAATAGTCCATCCAACACCCGATGCATCTGATCCATGAAGACTACTGGAGCATTAGTGAGTCCAAAAGGTAAAACTCTCCACTCAAAATGCCCATATCTTGTGCGAAAGGCAGTCTTTTGCACATCTTCTCCATCAATTGGAATTTACCAATAGCCGCTGCAAAAATCCAACTTGGAAAATTAACATGCTCCACTTAGTTGATCAAGCAAGTCATCCATCTGAGGCAAGGGATATGCATTCTTCATGGTTTACTTATTGAGCCCACGATAATCAATACAGAAACATAGTCCTCAATCCTTCTTTGGAACAAATACTACCGGTGCTCCACAAGGAGAGGTACTATGTCGTATGAAGTCCTTCTCCAACAACTCTTTAAGTGTTGTTTGCAACTCCTCCAACTCCTTTGGTGAGGGCCAATAGATTGGTCTACTCACTGGAGTACTCCCTGGTAATTACTCGATCTTGAAGGGTATACCTTGATTGGAGGGTAATCCCTTTGGCATATCATCCAGAAAAACATCCGCAAACTCCTTAACTATCCAATCAACCATTACTCAATGAGGCTCTTGGTCCTCCACAGATTGGTCTTGTGTAATCGACTTGATCCACACCGCAAATACAGACTTATCTTCCTCTAAAGCTTGCTCTATGGCTACTTTACTAACAAACTTCCCATCTTGGGACTCCACTTCCTTCAAGGTTTGCTCTATGGCGACCTTCTCGACAAACTTCCCATCTTGGGACTGACTATTCTTAGGTGTCTTACTCAGAGGTGCCAGACAACTTAATTGGAAATTCCTACCTTGGTGTTGTACTTGAATTTGGCACCGGGTCCAATCAAATTGAACCTTATGACGTTCAAGCCAAGGTAGACCCAGAATGATATCATAGTGTGGAGGTGCCACTACAAACCTCATACACTACAAATACTCCTTCCCAATCTTGAAGGTAACAAGATGCGAGGTGCGGAATGCAAAACCCTTTCTACTATCCGCCATCATCAAACTACTTCCAATCATTGGCTTGATAGGAATACCCAATTCCTTTGCTACTTGCATAGACATGCAATTCTTTGAACTTCCAGAATCAACTAACATCTTACAACTCCGATTAGATATGATACCTTGCAAGTAGAGCAAACTTGCATAGGTCGAGCCTTCAATCCCATTGGAACTAATCAAGCTCCTAGTAGGCGACTCAAATTCTCCTACTGGGATTCCTCGTTTCCTTGATCATTCCGCTCCACGACCTCCACTTGGGCAACTTGTCAAGGTCGTCCATTCTTGAGTGGACATTCAACAATGCAATGCCCCAATTAGCGACAATAAAAACAACCACCATTTTGTTGTAGTTTCTCCCTATCGGCCATGCCAAGTGGTCTTCATTGAATTACATCAATCTCCATTGGTGTTGGCTCCTCCACTTGTGTGTAGTGTATTGGTAGGCTTTGTGGAGTTCAAAGTCAAGACCAAGTAGTTGACACCAAGGAATCAAAATGTTCAACCAACCACATGGCTTCCTCTAAGTGTTGTGGCTCTTGCATGGTTACCTCTAATTTGGTTCTTGCCTTCAAGCCCCTCACAAATAGATCTAGAGCTTCACCTTCCAATATATCTAGAATTTGCATGATGGTGATTTGGAACTCCGTGATGTAACTTCTTACAAAGCCAATCTATTTCAACTCTGCCAACTTATCCCGTGCAGCTCGTGTGGCATTTATAGCTTGGAACCGACTAATTATTGCACTCTTGAATTCTTCCCATGTCAAGATTGGTGTAACCATTTGTCGTTTGGCTTGCTCCACTCGGAATCTCCACTATAGCTTTGCTACTCTATCTAATTGGCTAGAAGCCAAGAGAATTTGTTTTTGCTCGTCTTGTAGATTGGTAGCTTCAAAATAACATTCACAATCAAACACAAATTCTCCATTGCACCCGGGAGATTCTTGCCTTCAAATACCTTGGGTTTAGGGAATCTGATCGAATCTTCTCCTTCTTGGATTGGTACTCTCTCTACCTGCTCTTGTCGTTGAAGATCTTGTTCATCCAATAATCGAGTAAGGTGCTCGATTTGTTGTTGCACAGCAAGGATAACATCAGGTATTGCCGCCACGGTTGCTCCTCTATCACACCACTCCCAATCTATCTAATTTATTAACACATAGAAACAACACGTCCACCGTTCTCCATAAGTTACAACCGGAAGCAGCAAGGGTTCCTTAGATATGGTGATCATATGCAAAAAATCTTGTCCAAAGTGTGAGGTGATAAATTGTGTGAAACAATGCTTGGGCAGTATTTGGACGCAAAAATCCCAATGATCTGGTGGAAGTGGATTTGGTGGTCCATAAATTCTATCCATCCTATTCCTGCTCTGATACCAATGTAAAAGACCGAATCCGAGGAGACAAATAGGAGAATGGAAACTCACATGGGGACACTCCAAATGCCTAGCATGAGCTTTGGCTTTTGTATTTATAGGTAGCATACAAGGCCCTTCAGAAGCTTCTCAAGGGCTTCCTCAAGCCGCTTTCTTAGAGTGCAAGCCAATTTAACTAGGAAGCTTCTCAAGAAGCTTCCTTCTAGAAGCCACCTACTTGGCGTGCAAGCTAAGCTAGTTGGAAGCTTCTAGAAGCTTCCTTCTAGAAGCTACTTACTTGAGGTGCAAGCTAAGCTAGCCGGGAAGCTTCCCAAGAAGCTTCCTAGATACTTCCGGAATATTATAGGCTACTTTGTCTTATGTGCTACTTCGTAAGCCCGACTAACTTTGTCACTAAACTCCATATTGTTACACCAACTTTGTAGTCTGAGCAACACCCACAACTCATTTGTTAGCAAGACCCTTTCCTTATGATGGACCTCCCTCTCGAGTCAACTTGAATGATGTAGTTTTATACCTGCAATATTTTGACAAAGGTTCCAATTCTTGGGGTTATTTTGTTTCTTGGAAGCTTGAACCTTTGCTTGGGCCATCAGAGATTTTTTGTCAAATTGGAACGGGGTTCTACATCTCTACTATGTGCATAAAGTTCCCAATTTTGGCATATTATTTATCCGCCTTGTGGTATTTAGTGATCTTCGTTGGCAAGTTGAGGTCTCTACTGAAGTAAGCATGATGATGCAAGTGTGACAAGAACTTCTCCTCCTCCTTATCTATTAATAGGTTCATAACAATGTAGAAGTTAAAAATAAAAGGGGCCATGATAGTGGTAGAACCTTTTGTCCTATCCTTCAATAGTTCAATGACTTGCTCACAAAACATCCTTGCCCAACTAACCGACCCTACTCATGTGCAAGCTTGAGAACATAGTCTGGTTTTGATTGACTTGGTTTGTTTATTTCAAATGCAACAACTGCATTATTGTTTTGGTGATAGTGCATCAAGCAAGGTCCTTCTATCTTCAATCTTATACCTGTTTATGGATTTCTCTTTGATGAATGAGTAATCAATTCTCTAGTTTAATTTTTTGTTGCGTTTGCCATGTGTGGTATCAATATGTTTCTCTAAATATGGAGCAATCTGCACCTAACACCCATTGCCAATGATCCTTAGTCCACATCATGGGACATCCTTGTAATGACTTCTCACTCAAATTCTTAGCATTATTATGAATTTCCTACAACATGGCCCCATCCATAGACCCCAATCCCACAACAAGAAATTCATCTTCTTTTTCTTGATGTGTTGATTTGATAGTATAATCCACACTTGGAAATCTCTAGAGGTTTACTCAAGATTTCCACCACATCATCCCTTTTCAGTTCAATTCTCCTTTTGGGAATTTTTCCAATCATGATTGAATATTTGATTTTGCACTACAATGGAACTCCCACTGAGTTCTACAATTCCAAGTCTCAAGCTTCCAACAATGTTGACAAAATTTGGTGGTTTTCTTTGGAAATTGCTTGTGCAAAGTCACAAGAGATAGTGGTTGGTTGCAAAGAGAGAAAAGCAAGAAATGAGAAAGAAAAGTGAAAAGTGAAAACTAAAAATTGAAAACTATAGAAAGATTTGCCTCACAAAATGGAGTTGGCCTTTCTATAGTCCTATTGGGACAGGATCTGTCCTTCTACCATCACGGCAGTTGGTGAAGGATTGTGATTCACATGTGAGACTGGGCGTGAAACAATCACCAATAGTTCTTTGGCGATTTGGGCATATTTTTGTGTATTCTTGAAATGGCAACATAATTGACAGAGTTTCATATTTTTGGAAATTCAACATGGCCTTCTTTGTCCCATAAAAACTCATGAAGTTGTGGTTTCCTCATAGTGCAGTGGCTCATTTTGTTTGGGAAGCCTCTTTGTAGGCCCTTTGGAACAAAAATGAAATGGGTTTGGTCGCTTTTTATTGGGTAGCCATGGGGTCTCTTTTGTTGTGGCACCTTGTATCTCTATATCACATGTGTGATCATGATTACAAGCAAATCAGTACTTCTTGCACAATACGTCCTATCACTTGAATTGGACTATTTACATGACAAAAGACAACAAAAAGCAATAAAAAAAATTGGGGCTCGAAACAAAGTAGGTCATCATAATACCCATAGACAAGATTTGTTCAAAACTTGAAACATCTTGTAACAAATCAGGATTTGAAAATTTTATGATAAAATCAATCTGGATAACTTTAATTTTAACATCTCTAGATTCTAGGAGATCACCCATAAAAAGCTAAGGGTCATGTTTTTTATTTCCTGTAAGATAATTTACAGCTATGGCCCATAAAAGTTTGATGTACTCTCACACGTTATCATTTTACAGTTTGCCCATAAATTTATTTGAGAATCTTACGGATCTGAAAAAACATAAGTCTGAAACATCCTATTGTTTTGTTGTTGAAGTTCTCCTTTGCCTTTGCGTTAGCTATTTGTGTTTGCGAGTACTATTCAGGAGTTTGACTGCATGCGAATGGAAACTTGAGTCTTACGATCTGATTTCTTACCTCCGTTGGTGGATTGACAACTGAACCAGGATCATTAGAGAAGGACTGAAATAATGTTGTCAATTGGGATTTCCTACTCTCATTGTGGAGAGACAATTGGGATTTCCTACTCTCATTGTGGAGAGACGTTTAAGATTTCTCAAATCAAAGATTTTTTTGGAGATTTTTTTGGATTTTTTAGGAGCTTTCCTACTTTCATTGTGGAGAGACGTTTAAGATTTCTCAAATCAGAGAAATCTTAAACGTTTAAAGTTCAAGTTCAAGTTTAAAGTTATCCAAAGTGAAAATCTTGTTTTTCTAGATTTGTACTTCACCTCTAAACAATTTGATCTTGTACAAATGTTTTACTAAGGGTGTATATCATCTCCGTTGCATCTGCAATCTTCCAATCGTATAGCAATTGATATTTCCAAGTGCAAAAGTGTTTCTAAGTCCTCACACAATGTTTGTTTGATTACAACTGTCTAGAGTAGAAGGGTAGAATCAGTGCTAGAAGAACTAGTGTTTGCATAGGGTTGTGATATGTTTGGCTTTTTATTGAGATTTTAATCAACGGAGTGGTTTCAGCATGCCCCTTGTTTTTGCATTTCTTTTCGAGCCAATGTTATTAAACAAGCAAGAAGTTTGCTCCTCTCCGGGGTTTGTTAAGGTTCTATGAAAGCCCTGACGTTGACATGAGAGCTTTGAGTTTTTATATTATATGAATCAATAGTAGTTGCTAGTAACCAAAACTGATGATGTATGTGTCTACTTCTGAAGCAACTTAACTGACATTCAGTATGCTCTGTAATAGGAGCCTACCAGAGGTTGGTCCAAGCTTATCGTGATTATGAGCAGTTGGGAGCAAGGGAAATAGAATCCGGCATTGGACAAAATAGAGCACCGGCAATGAAGCGATAACTTGAATTTAACTTGATCAAGAGTTCTCATCCAAATAGAAATAATAATAATCAAACCTAAACATTTGCGCATACCATCATTGACTATACTTTCAGCATCTAGTATGCACATTGTGCATACCTCTTTGCTAGAGAAATCAGGAAAATTCTATTACATCCATTTTGCCATATGGCAGTATAAAGGAAATATATAAATAGTTGGTTGGAGGGTACCCAAGGTCCTATCCCCACCCATGTGACCAGCTATCGGTAAATCATGGGCTTCTTGAAGGCGCACAAGTCAAAGATCACCTTTGGATGGAACATAGATCCGGTCCTCATGGAATAGAGTGCCTTCCTTGATGGAGAAGGTGTTGTACTCCTTGTCGCATATTATAACGCAACCATGTACTATTTGAAAGAAGGGATCTTGTTGTAGAGCTAATTAAAACTTGTTTTGGGCCTTGGAGTCAATTGACACCGTCGTAATTGCCACTATGATGAGAGGAAGA
Organism: Lunularia cruciata; assembly: GCA_948567375.1. Classification (NCBI taxonomy): domain Eukaryota; kingdom Viridiplantae; phylum Streptophyta; class Marchantiopsida; order Lunulariales; family Lunulariaceae; genus Lunularia; species Lunularia cruciata. Next base: position 17,545,395 of record OX419761.1, on the reverse strand, counting down.
GACATCAAATCAGGCCATCGTGATAAAGCATCAAGGATGATGTGGAACCAACCTGGTTTGTACTCAAGTTTGATGTCAAACAATTGGAGTTGTTCCTCCCATCAATGTTGTTGACTCTTCATGTGTTTGAATTGTAAGGTCTGCAACAATGGTTTGTGATCAATTTGCATGATCACTTGTTTCTCCAACAGGTAATGTCTCCATATGTTGGTTGCATATACCATTGCAAATTGTTATCGATCTCAAGCAGAGTAATTTCTTTTAGCTTTATTGAGTCGGTGAGACACAAAGGCAATGGGATGTAGTCCATATGGGAATTCATGTTGCAACATGGCTCCAATTGCAAAGTTAGAAGCATCAAAATCAACCACACAAGGTAGTTAAGGATCATACGGTTGAAAAATGGGCCTTGAAGAAACCATATCTTTCAACTTCTGGAATGCCTCTTTGTGCTTGGTGGTCCACTAGAAGCTTGAGTCCTTCTCCAAGAGGTCAGTCAATAGTGCAATCATATGAGCCTAATAATAGATGAACCGTCGGTAAAAACTGGTCAGTCCATTAAATGCCCATATTTCTATAACATCCTTTGGTGTAGGCCAATCAATAATGGCCTTGATTTTCTCCTCTTCTATCTTGAACCCCTCTGATGAGATCTTGTGCCCCAAGAAGGTAACTTCCTTTTGCCAAAAGGCATACTTCAACTTCTTGCAATAAAATTTTCTTTGTCATAGTCGTCTTAGGACTTCTCTCACTTGATTCATGTATTCTGCCCTTGTCTTGCTATAGATTAAGATATCATCCAAGAATACCACCACATACTAATCCAATATTCCATCTAACATCCAATGCATATGATCCATGAAGACTATTGGAACACTAGTGAGCCTAAAAGGTAGAACTCTCCATTCAAAATGCCCACACCTTATGCGAAAGGCCATCTTTTGCACATCCTCCCTATCAATGTAGATTTGCCAATAGCCATTGCAAAGATCTAGCTTGGAAAAGTATTGTGCTCCACTCAATTGATCAAGCAATTCATCAATCCAAGGCAAAGGATATGCATTCTTCACTATTTGCTTATTGAGCCCGTGATAATCAATACAGAAACAAAGTACTCCATCCTTCTTTGGAACAAATAGTACCGGTGCTCCCCAAGGAGAGGTACTATGTCTTATGAAGTCTTTCTCCAACAACTCTATAAGTGTTGTTTGCAACTCCTCCAACTCTTTTGGTGAGAGCGGATAGATTGGTCTACTCACTAGAGTACTCCTTGGCAAGAACTCAATCTTCATGAGCATACCACGATCAAAGGGTAATCCCTTTGGCAGATCATACGGAAACATGTCCGTAAACTCTTGAACTATCTGATCAACCATTGCTTGATGAGGCTTGAGGCTCTCCTCAAATTGTCCTTGTGCAATCGGCTTGATCCACACCACAAAAATAGACTTATCTTCCTCCAAAGCTTGCTCTATGGCTGCTTCACTAACAAACTTCCCATCTAGGGACTCACATCTCTTCAAAGCTTGTTCCATGGTTGCCTTCATGGCAAACTTCCCATCTTGGGGCTCCTCTCTCTTCAAGCATGCTCTATGGCTACCTTCTTGACAAACTTCTCATCCTAGGACCGACTATTCTTAAGTGTCTTACTCGAAGGTGCCAAACAACCTAATCGGAAATTTCTACCTTGGTGTTGTACTTGAATTTGTCATAGAGTTGAATCAAATTGAACCTTATGATGTTCAAGCCAAGGTAGTCCTAGAATGACATCATAGTGTAGAGGTGCCACTACAAACCTCATACACTCTAAATACTCTTTCCTGATCTTAAAAGTAATAGGATGTGAGGTACAAAACGCATAACCCTTTCTACCATCCGCCATCATCAATCTACTTCCAATCACTAGCTTGATAGGAATATCCAATTTCTTTGCTACTTGCATAGACATGCAATTCTCTGAACTTCCAAAATCAACCAGAATCCTACAACCCTAATTAGATATCATACCTTGCAAGTGAAGCAAAATTGCATAGGTCGAGCCTTCAATCCAATTGGAACTAATCAAGCTCCCAATAGGCATCTCAAAATCTACTACTTGGATTCTTTGTTTCCCTGATTATTCTGTTCCACAAACTCCATCTGGGCAACTTGTCAAGATCACCCATTCCTAAGTGGACATTCAGCAATGCAATGTCCAACTTGGCAACAATAAAAACAACCTCCATTTTGTTGCAATCTTTCTCTGTCCATTGTACCAAGTGGTCTCCGTTAGATAGCATCAATCTCCATTGGTGCTGGTTCTTCCACACATGCGTAGTGTACTGGTAAGCTTTGTGTAAGTCGAGGTCAAGCCCAAGTTACGCAACCAAGGAATCAAAGCGCTCAACCAATTGCATGGATTCTTCCATGTTTTGTGGTTCTTGCATGGCCACCTCTAATTTAGTTTGTGACTTCAATCCCCACACAAATTGATCCAAAACTTCCCCTTCTTGTATATCTAGAATTTGCATGATGATATTCTAAAATTGTGTGATGTAGGCAATTTGCTTCAACTCTGCCAATTTATCTCATGTAGCTCGGGTGACACTTATAGTTTGAAATCGATCAAGTATTGCATCTTTAAACTCTACCCATGTCAAAATTGGTGTAACATCTGTCATTCAGCTTGCTCCACTCAGAATTTCCACCAAAGTTTTGCCACACCATCCAATTGGATAGAAGCCAAGAGAATCTATTTCCGTTCATCTTGAAGATTGATGGCTTCAAAGTAACATTTGCAGTCAAACACAAAATTCTCCATGATGCCTAGAAGATTCTTGCCTTCAAACACCTTGGGTTTTGGAAATCAAATGTGATCTTCTCCATCTTGAACTGGCACTCTCTTTATAGGTTCTCGGTGTTGTTGGTCACGTTCATCCAACAATCAAGTAAGGTGCTCAATTTGTTATTGCATTGCAAGGATAACGTCTGATATTCCCTTCATAACTACTACTCTATCCTACTAATATCAATTTATCTAATTGATTAACACATAGATGCAGCATGTCCATCATTTTCCATAAGTTACCACCGGAAGTATCAAGGGTTCCTCAAACAAGGTGATCATATGCATAAAATCTTGCCCAAAGTGTAAGGTGATGAATTGTGTAAAACGATATTTAGGTAATATTCAAACATGAAAATCCCAATGGTTTGGCAAAAGTGGATTTGGTGGTCCATAAATTCAATCTATCCCATTCTTGCTCTAATACCAATGTAAAAGACCAAGACCAAGGAGAGAAATAGGAGAATGGAAGCTCATAATTGAGACACTAGAATGAGGGAAAACTCCAAATGCCTAGCATGAGCTTCGGCTCTTGTATTTATAAGGATCATAAAAGGCTCTTGAGAAGCTTCTCAAGAAGCTTTTTTGAGTCGCTTTCTTGGAGTGAAAGCCAAGTTAATTGGGAAGCTTCTCATGAAACTTCCTTCTAGAAGTCGTATACTTGGCATGCAAGCTAAGCTAAGCTAGTTAGAACCTTCTAGAAGCTTGCTTCTAGAAGCTTAGCTAGCCTGGAAGCTTCCCAAGAAGTTTCCTAGATATTTCTAGAATATTCTAGGCTAATTTGTCTTATTTGCTACTTCGTTAGTCCTACTAACTTTGTTGCTAAACTCCATATTATTACAGACTTCATGTATTGAGTAGCATAGGTGGATGTATTTGTCATAGTGATTAGGAGTGAAGTACGTGCTCCAAAGCCTAGAGAAGAATCAGTGGAGTTGGACACACAAAGAGAAGAGGTTGGTAGATAGGTCAAATTTCTCTAGTCTTTTACACTCTTTGAGGTAGTACAAACAACATCTATGGCTCTTAGATGTCCTAGTTTAGGTGTGATAGGTGGTGACGGGGTGGATGATGGACTATCTACTAGTCAACCACCTACTACTATAAAAATTGAGTCTAGCGTGATGTTGGGGGCGGCTCACTTGATTATGCACTTTCTATTATTCTCAAACAATGACATGTGTATAATGGGAGTGGACCTAGCCCCAATGTTTTGGTTGGCTACCATGCTTTGTGACAATAGGGATGATGTGGTTCCTATTACTAGAGTAGAGGTGGTTGATAGTGGAGCTGACTTCGTTGAAGAGCATGGGATCTGCTCAGTGACAAGTGGTTTATGGCCGGCAGTAATGGCTAGATTGGAGGAGTTATCAGCTATACTAGCCTTTGAGCAAGTGCAATTTACACTTGGGATTGTCCCATTGGATAACCAAAGGGGAATTTTTTTGTTTGGTGGGACCTTCAAGGAAGGTCTATACACCACAAAGGGTCTTACTAGACTTTGGTGCACAACCCCTTATGTTGGAGAAGGTTGTAGTTTGATTTGGAGTTGCGGAAGACCAATGTGTAGAGGTATCCATTTCAAATCTAGATATCTTTAGGGGGTGGTTCTAAAAAATACATCACATATAGAAAGCTTGTTTTTCAGATTCATCCCGGTCATCCGACTAATAACTTTGTGGTGAGAGCTCAAGCCATTGCAACAATAATTGAGTCATATGATGTGTTAGTTGAGGGAGTAGTGTTGTACCCCATGGGTTTCAATATTCACTATTGGGAGGACACAACCTCCTATAGACCAGGTTAGCAATCATGTGAAGGACAAGTATGTTGCTTACTTGTACGCTTCAATAATGGCAGTCTTGGCCCACTATAGTCTAGGACCATGGCGGCTTTAGTTTCAGCTTTTAGTGGTTTTGTTACTTGGCTTGGTGACTTATTAGAGGAAAACACCCATGCAGATGATTCTCCAATACCAAAGGAGATCACTCAGACTTGGAGTATGAGTGGGATTGTTCCATCCATCTTGGATGTTCCTTTGTGGAGTTCAGAGGAAGTATTGCGATAGCATGTGGATCAATTAGTGCAATAGGCTTGGAGTGGAGCCTTTGAACCACTAAGAGACTAGTATAAGGATGAGACTCCAAAGTCAATTACCTGGACACCTTTGGATACCACATTCATTGCTTGGTAGTATCCAATAGAAGGAGTGTGTCTATTGGAGTTATTTGATGGGATTAGCATTGGACTAGTTGCGGTAGTATAAGTGGGTATACGAGTACAAAGGTACTTATATGTGGAGATAGATGAGACTATTAAGCAAGTCTCTCTACATCATGTGGCACACTTGGCCTATTGGTATCTTGAGTTATATCCGATGTTAGCAATCAAGGGTTACCAAAAGACCCTTCCAACAGACATTTCCTTGTTGGGAGCGCAAGATTTGGAAAGACATGGTCCCAATCATTTGGTGATTTTTGGATGGCCATATTAGAGACATACACGCACTTGCCGAGGTTTGGGTCTTCAAAATCCTCTTTTTGGTATATTTTGGGAGATATTACAAATATTATGACATCTTCAAGTTCATTAATCCAATTCTATAGCTTAGATTTTAGAGAACATCCCTTTGATAGGTGATTCTCACACCCATCAAAGGGACATGTGGTGGCAAGTATACATCAAGTACATTCTTGGATGGGACCTGCCATGTTGTTAGATGCAGCTAAAGTGGGATCACCGGCTCATCATCTTTGTCTTTGGTGGACAAACCTCTTACCTAGAGAGGTTCTATAGTTTTTATGATTAGATTCAATAAGAAAATATCATTTTTGACGATATCTGGATGTTGGGTGTCAATCTCAAATGATGGTAGTGGTTGATAGGTCACCTATGCCAATTTTGAACCTAGTTAGACAACCCTGAGCCATCTTTCCCATACTTATGAGTTTCTCAAGCTCCCATGCTTTTTGAGAAGGAGGTCTTGGACTAGTTTAGGACTCACAATTACAGCTGTTGGTGGAGCCCAATGCCGTTGAGAGAGAGTGGATGATGGGTTTTCACACTAGTATTACCGCTATTCTAGTAGTGTCAAAAGCATCCAAGCGTTAAGTGTTAGGTTAGGCTAGGCTATGGACCTAAACTGTTTGACTTGGATTGTGAGCCTTGGCTTAGTAGAGCAACGTAGGATGCGCTTGATATGCATCACCATTCGGACACTTGTGAGCTCTATGCCTATCAAGACAATTTAGGCATATGTTGGGAGTAATGGACTAAGTGGAAAGAGTATTCTTGGGACATAGCCAATGACTACTAGGGAGAGTGTCTACTTGGAGTCCATCCAAGTGAGCGTGGTCTACTTGGATTACACCCTTGGTCTACTTGGGATGCAGCGAGAGGATGTATGGAGCTTGTAGCCAAATCAAAGCAAGTTTTTCACATTGAGGTTGGGACCTCTAGTGGTTGGGGGCATAATACTTCTACTCCCAAGGGCCTAGTGTAGCAATTAGTTAGTACGTCTTCCACTCTTATGACAATTACAGAGGATACTTGGAAGCCAAATCTTGGACCCAAGCTTACAAGAGAAGAAAGATAAAGAGTTTGGAGGTTCTTGAGGAGCTACATGAGTTGTTTTGCCTTTAATATGAAGGACTTGGGTGCTCTAAAAGGATCTGGTATTTGGATTGAGTTGATTATAGATACACCAATTTTTTGACGTCCCTATCAATATTGTGACATGGAGAGAGAATTAATTTAGAGCAGTAGTAGAGACCTTTTTGAGACTAGTTTGGTAGAGATTTCATATGGAGAAGATGCATTAGCTATAATGATGCCAACCAAGAAGGATATGCATGGCAACTACACAAATAGGCAGATGTGTGGAGATTACTGTCTTATCAATTGACAAATTAGAGTTGATTGGTATGTCATGCCTACATTGGAAGAGATCTTTGATGAGATTGGGCATGTAAAGGTCTTCAGTACTTTAGATCTTTGAGTAGGATATCATCTATTGCCAATCAAGCAGGAGGATAAGTCCAAGTACACTTTAGGTTATTGATCCTTACAGTAAGGATGTGTTATATATTAGTAGAGAGTCTTATCATTTTGATCAAAGAATTCTCTTGCCAAGTTCTAGAGGGTCATGGATAGGATCTTAGCTGGATTGGATTTTGCTTGGTACTATATTGATGAAATTTTGGTTTATAGCACTATTGTGGAGGAGCATGAGAGACAATTGTTAGAGGTGTTTGAGAGGTTGAGATCTCATGGACTCAAATTACATCTTAGGAAGTGTAGGTTCTTCCATGAGCAGGTTGTATTTGGGTCACACTATCTACCTTGGAGGACTTGGTGTTCAGTAGACCAAGGTGGAGGCTATTGCAGGTATTCCTTGGCCTACAGATGTGAGTAGAGTGCGAGCATTCCTTTGGTTGTCAAACTTCTATTGCCGTTATGTTAGAGGTTTTAGTGCCTTTGCCAAGGCCTTGACAAAGCTGACCAAGCTTACACAAGAGTGGTATTGGAGAGATAAGCAAGAGAGAGCTTTTGTAAAGCTCAAGGAGAGGTTGACATTTGTTCCTATTTTGAGGAGACCAATCAAGGGATGACCGTTTCAAGTTCATACTGATTGGAGTATGTTGGGGCTTGGAGCAATGTTCACACAACATGATGATGAGGGAAAAGAGTTTGTGGTGGCCTATGCTAGTCGCTCCAACAATTCAGCAAAGATGAATTATAGTTCATATGAAGGAGAATGCTTGGCAATAGCGCATTTCCAATGTTACCAATTTGGTAACCCTTTTACTCTTATCATTGATCACCAACCACTAAAGTGGTTGATGGAATCCAACAAGCTTTCAAAGAAGCTTTCATGTTTTGCTATAATTTTCAATTTCACGATTATTCACAAACTTGGAGTGGTGAACCATGATGCAGATGGGTTGAATAGAAACCCATGTCCCAATCGACAAGATTAGATCGGAGCATGTTGGCATGGTGAGACAAATGAGAAGATGGTGCTAGGTTGACATGCATCTACTTTTTTTGTATATTTTTTAAGGTTTTGGTGGTATCTCTCTTAGTGCATACATGAGGAGTTATTGAGGGCACAAATCCAAAGAGTGGAGATAGTGATACAGTTTAGTGAGATATTCATGATGATGTCTTAGTGGTGGACTATCTTTACACTAGTGTTGTGGGTGGCAGTTGTGGCCAAGGAGAGAAATCATGTACTTCAGCCAGCTAGGCAGTTTAGATTGGAGGCCAAACACCTTTTGCATATGTGAGAGGATGGTAGAGTAAGAGTAGTACCACTTCCATCTCAAAGACCACAATTGGTCCGTCATGCTCATGAAGAGCTAGGAAATTTTGGAGTAAATCATACATATAGCTTGATCTAAAGTCATTATTGGAAGCATGGGATGTAGACCATTGTATAGCAGTTTGTTGCTAGATGTGTGGTTTGTGATCAAGTTAGAGCATCATTTAATGCTCCTATGCCACAATTACACCCATTACCTATCATGGGGTCAAGTTATTGTTGGATTTTGGACTTTGTTGGACCTTTACCACTAACTATGAGACATCATTGGTATGTTTTGGTGATGGTGAGCAATTCTCCAAGTGGATTGAGTTGGTGGCACTTCCTAACAAGTCTAGTGAAGGGACGGCTTACTCGTTCTTGGATGGGGCTATTAGTCATTTTGGTGCACCAAATGAGATTTTGATTGATCAGGGTACAAATTTCTTGGGGGAGTTTTAGGTCTTGTGTGACAAGGCTTTGATTGATCATCATGCTACCTCTCAAAAATCACCCTGAGGTAGATGGCTTAGCAAAGAAAGTGGTTTAGACAATGAAGAGAGGATTGCAAAAGTATGGTTTGCAGAGAAGCCACTTTGGAGATTGGGATCTCCAATCACCTTGGTTGGCAATGGGCTATCGGTTCAGCCGGCAAGCCTCCTTGGCATCCTTCTGTCCTTACTTCCTACTCTATGGATGAGATCCAGATTTACTTGCAGCCATTTGTTGAGATGTTATTATAGTGTTGGACTTGAATGATCTAGATGTATGGATGACCACATGTTCTCAACAGACAGAGATCTTTTGGAGAGTGATGCCCATGGCCTTTGAGAACTTAGCAATTGCTTAGCATAGGGATACCTTATGCTATGCTACCATTCAAGGAAGAGATTATAGACCCTCAATCCGTTGATTTCATCCATGTGACTATGTATATCTACAATAGACAGCATTGATGACACTTGATGTTTCTATAAGCTGCATTATCTTTAGAGTGCATGAGGTTTTTCCATCTAGAGTCCTTGTGTTGGAAGGACTGATGGTGTTGTTTGGAAGGATCATATGCATAATTGTGCACCATGCAACTTCCTAAAAATTGATGGTACTATGGACCCAAGCTTGGCACTTGTACGTGCAGGCTTGCAGTGTATGGTATGCGGCTCTTGTAGTGGAGTTGCTATTATGTTAGTGTGTGATAGTTGTCTGAGAGGATGGTATATGGCATGTTTGACTCCTCCCCTCAAGGTGGTTCCTCAAGGACAATGGTTATGTCCTAGATGTACTTAACCTATAGCTAGTTCATCCTTTACATGGTATAGATTGCAGACATGCGACTAACGATGTGGCTTGATAGCACCTGCCCTCTTGATCTTTTGCCCACCATAGGGTATGCCATATACTTGGAGTAGATGGCTATTTGGAGTTAGAGGGACCTAACCGCCAGCTAGGATGGCAATTGTGGTACTTTAGAGTCCATGTATGATTTATGTGTGATGTGTGTTTTTATAGTATGTGATGTTGACTGCGATGTATGTTGTGTAGTGATGTATATATGCACAATAGCTATCATGCCATTTGTAGCATTGTACGTAGATTGCTCAGACTCTAGAGTAGTAGTGTTGGTAGTCAAGAGTATTTTGGTAGTTACTCATAGGCTACTTGTCAATGGTCAGATTTCATGTTCAAGGTATTGACTACATGGTAGGGCCCCACCATCACTTAGCACTATTTGCATCGTTGGGTGTGCTATTAGTGGGGCCGTTAGGATTTGAGACCTAGCTCGAGTCCAAGGGGTATACTTTCAAAGTGCAGCTCCAGAGAGCTCATTTCTCTGATGTTGAGCCTTTGAGTTTAGAGCTATGGTGGATAGAGACCGACGAGTGTCACTTGGATTCTCTCAGCTAGAGTGGGTGTGGTTTGATTATAATCAGTGCCCAGTTGTTGGCAGATTATTGAGTGACAGATCAAATACCGATCTGATTGAGTGTGATTTGAGTTATGTAAACAAAATGATTATTGTGGTACTTTAGAGTTCATTTATGATTTATATATGTGTGAGTTATGTTTTTATAGTTTGTGATGTTGACAACAATATATGTTGTATAGTGATGTATATACACACAACATTGGGGTATCCGTTGTTCAATTGACCGTGCATCAACTTTTGTTTCCGAGGAGTGAAGTATAACATAGATACCTTCCTTTCCCTCTCCATTGAAACTTGTGCTCCGTTTCCATTTCCCGTACGGCTTTGCAACTAGGATAGCCAAAAATAGCTCGCATGTGATCAATGCCGTTAAAATAAATTTTATTAAATTTGAAAACTATTTATCACTTAGTGCGGTGGCGCAGTTGGTTAGCACATCGGTCTCATATCGAGAAACCTAGAGGTCGTGAGTTTCGAGCCTCACTCGCCCCACTTCCTACTTTTGGCTTTGGATGTCTTTGTCAATTGGCAATCCATCAAACTTACCAAGCATATAGAGAACCGCTTCTGCAGCCATTACTCATGTACCAAGCAAATAAATCGAGCGTCCAAGGCGGTTTCAGAGGCGCCCCATCGTGGCATCCTTATCAAGTTTCTCATCCTCATTCGGTTTCTGCACGAAAGAAGCCATAAGCGAAGGACTTGAATAAATTAAGTTATTTAGAATGCAACCTACCCACCATATTTGTACTTTTACAGGATCTGTTCTGTAGGATGTACATCATTCCGCCAATGGTTAACGAAACCGTAGCGTTTTGACTGTTGCTACTAACACATCATCTTTTGCTCCAGTTGAGGGTATACCTGCTGTTTATCTTGGCCTGCATATATTAGTTGAGATCGACCTCATCATTTTAGTCAGATCCCATGACTCATTGGTCTCCCTCACTTGCTCGTTGTTATTTATTTTTGCACCTGTAAATCTGCGGGGTACCTAAGCGTTCCAACGGTTAACATCATCCTATTGTTCAGTTGAGAATTCATTGTTTCTATTTGTATAGATTTGTCGAGGTTGAACTCATCGCTTCACACAGATCTCGTGACTCATTGGCCTCCCACTTACACACTGTTAATTAGCTACGCCAGCATATATTTGTGGAGTATTGCGTTCGTTGTTGTAGTGCAACAGCCGGCACAAACTCCGTCTGGGAGAGAATTATTTTCTTATCTGAGGCCATGCGCGTTTAACTCGTGAACCTGAAGACGGTATGTACCACCTATTGCTAGGTGGTACATACCGTCGCTTTCTTCACAGTGGATTTCAGTAGACGCCGCGTTGAAGCCTTTGCTCCCTGCGCCGTCATGAGTTTAGATTGGTACTCACTGGTAAACAGATTGCACTGTAATATCTGACTAGTTTACTTAGAAAAAGTTCTGCTTCTCGAAGTTCTACTTCTCGGACGGGTGTCGCAGTAATTTAGCACCACGTTGGTCTCTTAGCTAAGCTGAGTAATCAGGAGGTTGTGAGTTGGAGCGTCACTCGCCCCACGTTTCGAGCAGAATACCGGATCCCTTCACGACCATAAGTCAATTATAGAGGTTGAGTTTGCCTTTCTCAGAGACAAAATGGCAAATGGGAAGGTTCCGCGGAACTAAGTCTTGTGGCAAAATTTCGGGTGATTTTGCTGGGGCTTTTGAGACTGGAATTGAACTGCCCTGACAACTTAGGGTGCCTTCTCTACTTGGCAAAGATTATGTGGCTTTCCAGAGTGCGAAATTGAGAATACAGTTATTACTCTCCACTGAACTGCATGCATGTCATGAGCTTTCCTGGACCACGAGCCTTCTTGTCTGTACACCAGGATGCTCCCAACTCAGACTTTCTGCAATTGGGCATTCTCTCTTGTCTGAGGTCTAGAGGATGATATTGAGCATTTCTGCAGGATTCTTACGTACAAGAACTGACTTGAATCTTGAACGCTCAATTAGTGTAGTTGTGTCCACTAGTTTTGACCTTTTCAATCAAAAGGAATAAGTGAGTTATGTTGTGCTGTGCGCGATGTTCTCCAGGAAAATTTCTTCGTTGGATGAAAGACTTGTACAAAGTCACGATCGTGGTGAACAATGAGAAATACATTTGAGAAACTGCCCCCGATTTTAGTATAAACGTTGTGCTTGCACAGTCATCATCCGGCCTATTAGCTCAGCTGGTTAGAGCGTCGTGCTAATAACGCGAAGGTCACAGGTTCGAGACCTGTATGGGCCAGTCTATGCAGTGACGTGCTTCGCCAGCTGTCTTCTGGTGGTGATCTCTTTTGTGCATCTCGAAATTTGATCAATCGTTAGCTATGCTTCAGACTTTCACCGTAAGACGTGCAAAGTGTAATCTTGTTGCGCTTTTCCTTGTCTCCTTGCAGAACCGGTCAATAATCTGGGACTCTCTGAAATTTTTAAGCAACTAGCTGAGATACCCAGTCAACACAAGGGGACACTTTGAAACGTGAGCGTACACAATACAGTAGCGGTAAAGTTAGTGAGTCTCAGCTTCTTATAATGGGCATCCTTGAGATTGTTTTGGGATTGTACTTCTCTTTCTCAAATAAATCGATATTACTGTGATGCAGAAAGTTCCGCTGTTGGCAGATAGCACAAGTCCTATGAAGGTGCAAGTAAATTTCCAAGTCGAGTGAGAGTGATCGATCTCAAAAGTTCGGTAGGAGCCACCAGCTTTGGGTCATCCTGCAACTGGTGCCGACTAAGTTGGCAAGAAACTATCTTCGTTTAGTGTCAGCATATGGAGAGAGAAGAGGTGAATATTTTGAGAACTCCGTCGTTTCTGAGTACACTTTCAGAACTCATTTTGTGATTAAATAATTTTATATAGTCTAGATAGCTGCTTTGGATCAAGTCTGTCTGGTTGGTGTAGTTGGTCATCACGCTAGTCTCACACACTAGAGGTCCCCGGTTCGAGCCCGGGATCAGACAGTCTGAGGGAAATTTTGTTTCTGTCTTTTGACATCTTGGCAGTTGACTTGATCTGAAGTGGATCTACAGAGCAGGTCTTACCTCCTCTGTTAGTTTCCGCACCAGAGTTTGCTTGTTAACAATGGGTCAAACTCTTCTTAGTATGGGGGATCTGGGTGGTTTTGAATATCATATTTTATATTGTCCTGTATTCTTCCTTGAGAGTAGCTTAATCTGCGGTTTTTGGAAACATTTTCTGCCGGCCTCTGTTACATTTACACTTAAGCCTAGTTCCTGCAATCAGTAGGATCACCATGTACAAACCCATGTTAAGAGCAGCTCTTTTCGTCTAATCTTGGGTCCATACGTTTTAATAACTGACTATCCAGATGGGGAGTTCGGCCGAAGGGGGGGACATCGTGCAGCTCCCCATTCTCAACTTGTCCACGAGCCTGTATGAGGAAGACGGTGAGATGCTTTTGCCAATCACTGGCGGAGGAGACGAAAACTGCTTCACTCGACAAACGCGGCTATGGTGCCACGCGCGCACCGCCCGTCCCTGATCCACGCTTGCTCGAAATCGATTTACGGAGCAACGTATTTGACGACCTGGCCAACCGTAAGGTGGCTGAAATCAAGAGTCAACAACAGGCTGGCATAAGCAGGCCAAATTACGGGGAAAACCTGGACGTCATCGCCGCGTTCCTTGAAAAACGAGGAGAAATTCCTGAGACAGGCGACTTACGCCCCAACAGGCGCCTTACGCCACAGTGGCAATTGAGAGAGTGTCCAGGTCTGGACGGTCGCCAATTTCATCCGTTTCTGGTACTTCTTCTGTTCAGGTGAAGCCCAGGTTTCGCCCTGACGGATCGGTCCACCCGAATGACGATACTCAAGGCCTGAGCCTCACTATGCCGACGACCGTGATTGGCACGTTGCTGCCGGTGATCGGGACAATTTGGAATTGAGGGTGCAAGCCGGGTCCATAACTAACGGACCAATTGACCCATGATATTTTGGGAGGATGGTAAATGCCACAAAACTGTTCATGGCGACGAGTCGCGGCATACGGCCGAAGAATGTCTCTCGTTATGATACAACAATCTTGCGGTCCGCCATCGCCGATGCAGCGCGATGCACGCGGCAAATATGGCGGACGACATTTAATTTGGTGAAAGCAAATGCCCTCGATGTTCTTTGATGTCCAGGCATTTGAGCGCGAACCTCCTTTCCTGAAGGTGTGGGCGAGAAACAACGTGATGAACAAGCGGTTCGGGAGAAAGGAATGGGAGGGCGTGCGAGATTACTCAAGGAAACTGTCTGTTCCTCTATGGACATGCACACGTCAACTTTGCAGTAGTGTTGGATACTGGTGGCATGAAAGGGGCGATAAGAGAAAGCTTCAAGAAGGCGTTCGACATGTTGTCACCGACGCAGAAGTCCATACAGGTAAGACTCGTGGCTGAGGGATCCAATTTGGATCATGGAAGTAGATGGCCACAGGGGAATTAGTTCGATTAAGAAAGAGGCCAAATTATGGCTCTGGTCCGTGCTTACATCGACGCGGAGTGGAATGGGATTGGTGTGCCCAATCCTTCAGGCCCGCTTGGTGTCTCCAACGATGACATCCCGCGAGAGGGACTATCTCAGTGTGAAGTCCCGCAGGTTTCGGGAATATTTGGAGAGATCACAAATAGAAGCTCTTAGAGTTATCGCGGAGCGTAGGAAGGAAGCGGGGGACCAAACAACCTGAGCACAAGGACGCTCAAGCCAGTGAGTAGTACCGCTGGGATTGTACAAAACCCGTACCAAACTGCCATGGTTCAAGACTGCCATGGCCCTGTCAGGGAGAGTTTTCAGTCTCTCTATAGCTCAAGCATCCGCCACCATCCCCCAATAACTACCCGGGAGCCTCTAGATGAATGTATTTAGATACTAAAGTTTCTACATATACGTAGTATCTGGCGAGGACATATGCTAGGCTACAATGCATAGTTCTCATTTCATTTTTTCGCGTCTCTCCTCCAATGAGATCTGACAGTTATTGGTGGAAAGCTTTTGAGCCCCATCGAGGTTTTTCGCCTGATATCTTCACTGGAGACACCACCGAAAATATTTTCACTCTTAGCTGGCATAACTTTTTACACTGGGGCCGATGTGCCTCATTCATTTCCTCATCTATGTGCCACTGTCTCTGGAAGAACTCAACTCATCTCATCTGTGTACTCAATTCTTTACTCTTACAAGTCTGAAAGAACTAACTCAAGTCAACTCAAGTGTGTACTCTTTACCATGAGACAGCTATAATTCATTCCCTTGAAACTCGTTCTGGGCTTAAGGCTTGGAATACATCTCGTGGGCCAAGAGGGAAGGTGATGTTGGTCGCCTGAAGTTTGTTTGTTGTGGGACTGCAATTTCTTTATGTCAGTGTGTTTGTGTCAATCAACGTTTACAATTCTCTGCACACTGCGTTGATCTGGTTGATGGTAGTCTTCTGCATATACCAACAAGAATACATATATTCTTCTGCATATATCTGGTTGATGGTATCCTTCTGCATGTATCAATTTGAATGCTAAATGTCTGTTCAAGTCCAGACAGGTACGAGACCTACAGTTATTATAGAATATAAGACTCATAAGATGCAAATATGCCGTTGTAGTATAGTACTAAGTATTCCCGCCTGTCACGCGTCCGATCCCCGGCAGCGATGCATGCCCTAGTCCCCACACTAGGCAATTGTCTTTTTGTCCATTCGGCATTGCAGTAAGATCTCTCTGGCGTTCCATATTTTTACAGCTCCCTGACTATATATACTGGGACTGATCTCTCTCAAGAAGTTGTAACCACATCGTTGGACTGCCGGTGTTGTTCCCTGTTTAACTTTGAGCAGACGAACTTTCACTCCAGGTCTCGATTTGCTGGCTAGGTTATACTTTCTTCTGTCTGCATGTCAATACGTTTTGGAAACCTGTCTATATCAATCGTGCCTTCGTTGGTGATCTTTACTTACCCATTTGTCTTCGACACTCTCTCTGAATTGACTTGAGAAGGGATGTAAAAGCCGAGCTTGAATTTTTGTAATCTTCAGGCTATGAAAATGGCCCACACTGGCTGGTTTATATTATGTTTTCACTCCGCTCAACGGAATGACTCTAGTCGAGGTAAATTCGGTTCCATTTTTCTTATTAAAAAACATTACAGCGGAGTGTACAAGGTGGCTGTAGTTTAGTGGTAAGAATTCCACGTTGTGGCCGTGGAGACCTGGGCTCGAATCCCAGCAGCCACATTCTTTTTCTTCAGAAGAATTGTGGAGACCGTGACGCTCCTCAACATCAGATGACAGATTTCCAACCCCACATTCACCTTCACACATGCCAGCCACATTGCCGGCTTGATGGGGTCTTTCCATCCGTGTTCTCTATGCGGTCGTCTTTTTCCTTCTAGTTTCGTTTAAGTCGAGATTGGAAGGCACCTCCGAATCAGCTGAAAGCACAATCTTCCATCTGCTGTGGGAGCTGCATTTGATTTCCCTGTTGTTTATGCCACACAGGTTGCTCATCTCATGTCTAGAGAAACAATGTCCAATCAGAAACCGTCCGGTTTTGTTAACCCCAAATTTTAATTTAGTTTTAAGCTTAGCAACAAGGCCTTAAATAATATTTTTTGAGGTAGAATAATATATATTATGATTTTAGGAGTATTTCTGTGAATTTTCAAGATCAAATAGTTCTCATAAGTTGTGTGATACTGGGGTATTTCTATGTTGGAAATTGTCAAAGTACTTATAAATTCCTTAGAAAATACTTTAAAGGAACTTTTTTTTAATTTAAAAATTTCTTGAGATGCCTAAATTCATGATAAACTTTAGTACAAAATTTCAAGCAAATCAGACTTCTAGAACTCAAGATGCTCTTTTTGGAGTAAGTTACAAATCTCAAAGTACTACAAGAATGTCTAGAGGTAACGATAGTAGAGTATATCTTTCTTAACTTCCATAAATACAAAATGACATCTTAGTGAGAAAATAATAGTTGGACATACATCAAATTATATTTCTACATATAACATGAAGTTTTGGTACATGGGTCCCAATGTCCGTCCATGGTATTAACTAGTTTTTCGTTCTTCTAAATGCTACTTAATGAGCCTTCTTTTCTGCTTTCTAACCTGCAGATAGCTCCATCTCCAGTCTGTATTGGAATTTATGATGCCTCAAAGATGGCGTAATGGTTTTAAATGTCAAGAAGATCTAGAAGGCCTATGACCTTTTATAATAGATCATACCGTAGTCTACACTTCTAGACGTGTACAGTATGGTGATAAGACGCTGTGGCCACGAGTTTAGAAGTCAATAGAACTATTGACAATAGACCAAACACAGTCCGAGGATAGGGGTGAAACCAAAATGCGATCTCCGTAAGATAGCTGCTGGCATAGCTCAGTTGGTTAGAGCGTGTGGCTGTTAACCACAAGGTCGGAGGTTCGACCCCTCCTGCTAGCGAGGCCTGACTGATCCTGCCCTTGACCGTGTGGCCCAATGGATAAGGCGCTAGCCTACGGAGCTAGAGATTCTGGGTTCGATCCCCAGCATGGTCGTTATGCTGCATCGTATAGACGTTTTGACTCTCTATGATGATAGATATATACCATAAGAACAACTGCTTCTGGTTAAGTATTCCCCATTCTTTTCCCAGAATCGGATCCTGGTTCTGTTCCTGCCAGGTCTCATTTGTCATCGATTTCTTCGAAGGAGAAAAGGGCAGTCAGGACTGTGTTGGACTGTTCAAAACCACAACAAGGGCCACGATTTCTTTGTAAACCATAAAATGTTTTCACTTTGGCACTGGTAGCTATATATCTAAGATCCTGCATGAAAAATACTTACGATTGTACCAACGTGCAGCACTCTGACTACTGTACATTCAGAAGTGTACAAACAAACTCGTCTTTAATGCTGAAGTTCCCATTTCCAAGGAACCTAACCATTGGGGCTTACCTCCACTTTAGCTCTTATGTCTTATCCGGCTTGATGAGGTCTTCCCATCTTCTTGTTATCCTATGCGGTCGCCTTTCCTCTATTTCCACGGGAAGAACGTATATACCATCTTCACACAAATTTGCAAGGTTGCCCAGGATGGAAGTAGTTCTCACGATCAATAAACACATCATTACAAGAAAATAGTGGCTTTCTCTTCATGACAAAGCATGTTATGGGTAACTAAGATATTCATATTGGTCCATTTAATTCATAACACATAATATGGACCAAAAGTCATAACATATAATATGGACCAAAAGTCATAACTTGTTAAGTCATAAGCTGCTCCCAATTTGTTATTCAATTTACTAAAAAGGGTGTTGTCAATGCAAAATAAGATCCTAGGACACTAGACATATGGGTCTACCCATGGAACAGCACACAAGAAAATACCAAGAGAATATAGAAGGGCACGCAAGTCAAGAAGTATGTAGGAAAGTAATAAAGGAAAATGCCCATAGAAAACAAGGAAGAATCGAGGATGACATCCAAGAATAAGGAAAGAAGAATCAAGATGGGGTATAGGTAGAGAACTTGGAAGGATCCAAGATGACATTAAGGAATGTAATCAAGACGAATCATAATGAGGTTGTAGATAGATAATTAGAAATAAGAGAACATTTGAGAACGAAGATGTAAGAATCTACCCATAAATAGAAAAAAGGTGACCGCGTAGGAAAAATGAATGATGGGAAGACCCCATCAAGCCGTACAAGGGAGAGACAAAAAAGGTAACATGGGGCTAAGCCCCAATAGAGTCTGTATGAGAAATCTGCCCTACCGCACCCATAAATCAAGAATGTAACTAATAAGATTCACAAAGTCCGTGTGATGATCTGTCCAAACGTACTTGTATTTTCCTTGGATAGATAACCGAGAAGAATCATGGAAGTATGTGGGAAAATATGTAAGAAGATAACCAAGAAGATTTTATGCTTATATTCAAAAACATAAAAGGTTTGGAATGCATGTGGGATACAAACAAGAAAATCTGGGTAAATATATAATGAAGAATCTATATTGACACACAAGAATATGTGAATGAAGAATCCAAGAAGTATATATGAAGACATGTAAGTTTGAAAATAGATATCTACTTACCTGAAACTAGTTAACTAGGAGAAATCCAAGAATGTAACTTGGAAGTATGTTGGAGGACGTATAAGAGAATGAGGTTAGATAATCAGCTAGAATCCAAGAATACGACTCAGAAGAATTTGAGCAATACGTTAAAAGAGATGTACGAGAATGAAAGTAAATAATCTGGAGGAATCCTAGAAGTAGAACTAAGTGGGAAAACATACCGAGCAATCTAAATAGATCTCTAGAAAAATCCAAGAAATTAATTTGGGATGTAACAAAGAAGAATTTAAGAATATGTGGGATCACATGTAGGAGAATAATAGAAAAAGAATCTATGGATAATAATCTATAAAGTATTTGGGAAAGCATGTAAGATTATATTTACACAATCAAAAAGAATTTTGAAATGCAATTGTGAAAATTTCAAGAAAGTACACATCAAAACATGGAGGAAATTCTAGGTAAATATGAAAGATAGATATGCACAAGTAAATCGATATGTGAGAGAGGAAAAAGAGCAAGGAAAAATCTTCAAAATTAAGAATAAATTGACACAAAAAATATGTGTAAGAGGTATGTGTGTTTGATGAGTCTAAGAATACCACTTTATTTTGATTGAATCTGAGTAGTCTGAATGGTCATATGCACAATTTCGTGTTTTGTAACGATGGTATTTTCTATACTTAAGAATTACTTATATTTTCTGATTTTAATGTTCTTTTCTAAATATCACTTTCTCCTTACTTGACTATTGCAATCTAAATCTAATTAGGACACTTGCACTTCTTCCACTAGATATATGAAAAGATAAGCTCCTTCAAGTTGCAATTTCTAAGAATGTTCATAACATAAATTAGTAAAATCAACTTGCATCCAAGAAATAAGGAAATCATATAGGATTCTAACCTTTGAAGAAAAATCTAATTGGATTGTATATTTGAGCCCACATGGCTAATTAAGAGATATAAGATCAACAGATAAATTAATTTTTAATTTTAATTTTAACTTTATTATCCTTTTCCTTATATCCATAAAAAAATTTCATATATAAATTTTCTTTATAAGTCTAGAATCTTCAGTTTAGATGTTTGAAGAAAACTTCCTTATTCTTTATGTGATAATTACACTCTATGAAGACCATGTTACAAAACCATTCTTCAAATATCTATATATATGCTATATTTTGATTTTCATGTTCTATATATTCACAAAACTAAAATATAAATCAGATTTTAATCATATACTTCCTACAATCTGAAAAGAACAAAATTTTTAAAGCTATAATGTAACATTTTGATTCTAAGGTAGCATGCTCCATAGTAATCAATAGTAATCAATAGTAATCATGTTACACAACTGGACAAATAATGTTTCAACGTTACTTCCTCCTTCAATTATCTTGCAAACAATACCTTCTACTTAATTAATATGCTAAATAAGTGACTTTAAAAGTAAGAAGTTTAACAAATACTCAATTGCAAAACCTTCAATCTAATCTTGCACAAAACTTCTAGTCATGTTACTTTTTGTTCTAAATTTAGTTTTTAATTACTTTATCTCCAATAAAAATAGCTTAATTCGGCTTATTCACCATGAGTGAAGTGGTCCACACATATCTCATTTCTCCACTTGATGAAAATTAGGTAAGTTTTTAAAAGAACAAGTTGTGACATGGATTTCAAGCAATAAATAAAGTAATAGCATTATCTCCTTGTAATGCATTTAGCTTCATAGATTTGAAGACATTATATAAAGACTTTGGCACAAAGGATATAGCTTGATATATTACCATTTGTACATCAAGTATCAATAAATTGTGTAAATTTACAAGTAAGATATGCACTAATAACTGTAGATTAACTCCAACCTGTCTACAAGCTGTGCAAACATATGTATTGATATTCACAACTATGACTTATTCCTACCCAAGAATATAAGAAAAATTCATTGTGCAAAGCCAAGAAGAAAAGTATGAGTTAATTGGGATGCAAGTTGATATGAGTATACATGTATTTAAGACATACACAACTAGGATATTAAATGTACTAGTTGTAATATACTAGGATGTATCATATGGCTAACTCACTTGAATTTGAGGTATAGTATGCAAAGGTAAAATACAAGGTGATCTTTTGCAATCATGTTTCTCAAGAACTATGTTCTTCAATGGTTACCTACCTATCATAACAAGTATAGAAGCACTAATTTGAGATTGACCTTGTGTAAGTTCAAAGAGAAAACTTCATCCTAAGCCCAACAATGTAATCATAGTGTAAAATTTATAAGATTAACACTTGGAGTGCTTGTACCCGAGAGTATAATGCATAGCTCAACTCTTAGCTTAAGCAAACTGATAAGAAAGGACTGTTTCAAATACCACAACTTCTATACACTTATGCCAGGTTGTTGTGGAGTCGACATGGGATAATGCCAAGTCCAAAGACTCTTAGTGAAGAAAGGTCCCAAGTTAGGTTCATAAGAAGGGTTCATTTAAGAAGGAATGAAATGGGGATGAGAGAGACCTATTGTGTCTTATGATCTAGTAGCAAATCAATCATTCCTTAACACAAAGTCTAACAAAGAGAGCAATTTCCAAAGAAAGAGGTTGCCAAGTGACTTGTAGTAATAGTGAGCTTCGTTACCTTTCTTGCAGATACACCAAGCATCGGTTAGTGCTAGGAGTCCAAACATGTTTGTAGCCAACACTTGTTGGAAGGTGATTTAAGAGCTTCTCCTAAGACTACCAAGATGAGGCTATGTTTGATATATCCAAGGACTAAGATATTTGATCCTGAACTGAATTTTGTTAGGCAAATAGGTGCTTTGCACTCATTCTAAAGCCCAAGATAATAGAGAACTAGGTTTTCCAACCATAGATTTTTATAGATCTATTTTTGTAACCTTTAAAAGTTGCAAAGCTTACCATGATTTTGACCTAGCTTTGAGTGTGAGAGTGTTTTGTAGAAAATTTGAGTTGAGATAGAAGTTCAAATTTGCAAGACAGATGAGGTCTTAATGAACAATTTTTTGGATACATTTGAGGTAAGATGAGACTTTATGTTGGTCAGCTATCATATGGTCAACTTTATCTTGAAGTTCTTGGTGGTAAGTCCTCAAGTAACTTGTTTATAAAGACATTCATAAACTCCTTAGAAATTTTTTGAATAACTCTAAAAATTGTTACTTTTATTAACACCTTATTGACATGCTTCTTCATGTTTAATATCCACTTGGGGCATCATGCAAAGAAACACACATTGTCAAAGTCTAATTTAGTTTCCCTTGGATGAAATTCATCACTCATCTTTTTTTAACCTCTCAACCAACTTGAATTTCATTAAAATACTCAACCTCAATAATCTTTCTTGTAACTCTACCTCAAATGCATCTCAAACTAGTTTGGAGTAAAGCTACTTTTGGATGCCTTTGAGGTAACTTAAGTCAATTCTGACTCAAATCTTGTAGCCTTCTCAATTTGAGTTGTCAAGATAGTAACTATATTTTAATTACAATATTGTTATAGTAATGTTGGTGTGCTTTGTCTTCTTGCAGTTTGGAAAATCACTAACCATTCTTTAGAATATGTTTTACAACTTTTCAATCTATAAGTACTAATCCTTGGTAATTTCACAATGATTTAACAAGGCTTCCAAATTATATCCAACTTTGCTATAACCTCAATATCTCAACTCTCAAGCGTCTATTGACATTTCTTAATTGCTTTCACTTTATTACCATGACTTGAATATCATCTTTGATCATTGTCATACATCCTATCTAGTAATGTGAAAATTGAAAATTTTAAGATTTGATTGGAAATTACCTCAAAGTCAACCTCCATTAATAAGCTTAATGGGCACAAATCATCAAAGGATTGGAGATTAGAATTTTCAACAAGTAAAAAATCATAATATTTGTCCTAGTAGTAAGTATTCTTGTATGCTTTACTCCAAATTGCTCATCCTCCATCTCTAACTTCCTTTAGTATCACCTTTTGTTTACTAGTTTTTACTTAATTCTCTTTTTATTTCACTATCCTCTCTTGTAGCAGAAGCTACAAGTGATAAAATCTAAATTTGGGCTGTAAAATTTAAGTTAAGAAAGGAGTTAGTTACTTCAAATGGTTTAACTTTCTACATATAACTTCTAGTCCACCATAACTCCCATTAGACTACCTACCTGAGAAGCAATTAGAACTTAAGATGATTCAACATGCAAACCAAACATACATTAAAGACATGGATGTGACTCAAACTTACATTAATGACATGAATATTCATTCATTGATACTTTGACTCCTTTTGCTTACACTTGGATAGAAGTATCTATTTCTATTTACTCTTGGAGCCAAAAATTTATCATATATTTTTATTTATTTATTATGGGAAGATAAGTGCTAGAATACTTGCTTCCTAGCCTCTGTTTTCTAATATTTCTTGAAGAACTTAAGGTTCTCTATCATAGTTTCTCTTTGTTCTTCTCTCTTTTGACAATTTTCTTGGTAAGAACTAATTCTCCAAATGGAATGCTACACTTTAAAACCAAGGATTAAACTTGAGAATAAATATGTTGATTTTGGAGAAAATCTATAATCTAGTACCTTGAATGACAACATGATGATTGATATTTATACATTGAGAGAATTGAACTCTTTTAGCTTCTCTTGAAACTTGTGATAGAGCACTTTACACAATCCCATCTACCAGTGCTAAGGTAAGCTCCAACTCTATGGTTGGCTTTTACTATTCTCAGCTGTCTAAACAGCTGAGAAAGCCAACCGTAGAGTTTGTTATTGGTATACTTATGTATACAATAACAAACTCTACGGTTGGCTTTTACTATTCTCAGCTGTCAGTTATTGGTATACTTATGTGCTAATTTGTGGTAACCTGATGGTGTTAGGGTACTACTAGCTGAATAATTTGTGGGTGCAAGCACAATCTTGTAAGATACTTGTGGGCGCTTGGTGTGCCTCCTTTAGTTGCAATTGCCACATTAGCTCTTAACATGTATTTTTTAGTTAAGTGATATTTTGTCCAACATTTGTTTGAACAAGAAATCACTTATATGATATTGTACTAAGAACAATATAATAAACATATTTTTATAGATGTCACAACACCCTATTCTTATGTATCATCAACTATCAACTCTTGAGCCTTTGCAAATGTTGCTTCTTTGATCATTGTCTATTTTTATGTTCAAATTCAAGTTCAAATTTTGGAGATATTTATTTATTTACAATTTTGTATTTTTTGTAGACTCTTTTATACATGAAAATTTTTGTAGAAAATTATAGGTTTGAAGTACTTTCACTTCCAACAAGTAGACTTTTGCTCACTAGTAGAATATTAACCTTCCTTGTTTAATTTTAGGACCACACAACAACTTGACAAGGAGCACAAACCATGCAAAACCATGCAAAGATTGTGGAACAATGCACACCAAACAATCAGGTTTGTGCACAAACCACCATCACTTGGTTTGTGTGGTTTGGGCATATGGCTATGTGGTTTGCATGGAATTTGCATGGTTTGTCAAGGAGTTTGTGTGCAATTTGGTTTGCATGGGTTTATTTCATTTGAAATTACCATCTCCATATAAACATGTTCAAATGGCAACTACTATTTATTTATCTATGGTCAATATAAAATTACTTGTGTAATAGTGTGTATGCTCACTTGTGTAATAGCATGTAATTGTTGTTTTTACTTATATACATGTGAAAAACAATAAGTGAGAACAAGTATCATGTAGATATACAAAACATCATTCTCCAAATCTCTAAATTCATTCCCCATTTTGAGGCATGGGATTTGAAGCAAATCCATTAAAATTGTGTAGTAACCCAAAGCCAACAAAATCTAAGAGCTAAAAGCAATGAATGAATTGTGGTACAAGGGTCCATATTTACTATTTTGAATTGATTTGCATCTCTTCCTTTGAGCAATAACATGCAAGGGTAGAATCTACTAGTGCAACTTCTTGAACTTATGCCTCTCTCTTATAGAGAAAAGTACAAAACTTGAGTAAAAAAGCTCTCTCTTCTTCAATATGATAACACGAGATGATAACGTAACATGGAGTGTGTCAAATAACATGAATTGAACCTTTATTATTTTTTATCAAGGGTTCAAATACCCAATAAGTCTATTAAAGGAGAGGCAATTGCTCATAACTAGTGATCTTGTTTCATCTCTGTTAAAACTTTCTCTATCTTTTGTAGATATATCTTGGGATTTATTGGATGTTTTGCATCTGCACTATGCTTGGTGTACTCTTCTTCCTCCTCCCACAAGTCTTGCATATTTATCAAATAGTGGTGCAAAATAATGCATACACTAATCCACCTTAACAAACATTTTTTTCTACTTAGATTCCGTTTTTATTGAACCTTTAATTTATGCAATGAATGCTATCTACATTTAAAAATCCTTATGCAATGTGTGTTCACAACATGACTCCAAGATACACATTTATTAAATTATATTCTATTCTATGAATGTTGCAGTTTAAAAGAAGGTATCAAATGACTCATGGGGACATAGGCTAAATCACCCAACAAGTATGGATGGTGACCAAATGATTGGTTTGCTCCTCTTGTATTCAAATCCCTCCATATCGTTGACTTTTTTTATACAAGTCATGTCATGGCAAGAGCTGGGTATCCCTATATGGATTGGATGGAAAGATGAAAGACTTGTGCTAATTATCAAGGCAACCAAGGCAAAGCAAGTGGAAATGGAAATGGATTCAGAGGCTTTTACTTTACACAAAATACACAAAACAAATAATAAATGGATCCTTATCACTCTAGAAGTGTATTATCTTCCTCATGTTGTTATAGATTAATTGTTGATTGATGGAGTAGGATCCTTTATGACTAAAATAAGTTTCTCTATTACTTTTTATTCTTTGTGCTAATGGGGAAAGGGGTTTTGTCAACCAATCACACAAACTTAGTTAATCCTTTTTCTCAAATACTCTTGAAATCCTCTCTCTTTTGTCTATATTAGGCCAACCTCTTTTGCAACCTCTTTTGCTAGGTTTCCTATAATTGAAGTGATAACGCTCTTAGTGAATTGGGTGGTGGACCTGACACTAATACACCACAATTTGGTGCCTCTAGCTCTACATAAACCATTCTTACTATGACCAAATTGGTCCAATGCAAAAGCAATTTGGATCCATATTGGGGTGCTTCCTTCTTAAGTTTTTCTCCTTAAAAACCTCATGATCTATAATTAGAGCCAACCATGTATAAAATGAATCCACATCCATCTACATTAATTTTTAAAAGAAAATATATCTAAATTTTGGAAACGCATAGTAACAAATTTTCTAGGGTAGTCGGTAATGGTTTTGTCCACCAAATAGCAAGGAGTATGTGCAAAGTCTCACCATTACATCAATATAGCATACTCTTCAATGTGAGAAATCTTTTCTTATTTGACCATATTGTCCAAATCCCAAAACCCATTCACATTGTCAAGTTCAGCCTCTTTTTGCCACTAGGACAAATGCCCTTGCATAGCTTTTTCTCTCATTTGTCAACTCTTGCCAAGTATCGAGGTGGGGCATATTGGAAATCCCTTTATGTACTATAGAACAAACACCAACACCAAGCTCAATACCCCTTATCTCTATATTCTAATAAGTGTTGTTGTTATGCGAGAGATGCACCTCTTCTCTGGGCCTCTTCTTGCGCTCTTCTCTTTTGTACACTTGCAAATATCAAAGATCAAAACAGGTCAAAGATATGAAAAGATATACCTTCCTCCCATCTCTTTCTCTTCATTTTTCTAACTCCTCCTAACAAGAGAACCCACTAGGCTAAAACAAATTTACTCAACTACTACAAGTCTTATTTCTTCTTTGTATGACTCTTATGACTCTCTCCTTCTTGATTCCCTACTAGGTGTGTGATTCCTACTAATGACAAAATCCATCATTTCATTGACCTCTACTAAGTGTGACTCCAAATAACCATAGGGCTTTATTTACATAAATCCTATTCTTATCAATCTCTACTAAGTGTGATTGCAAATAACTCTATGGGGGTTTTCCAATTTAACTCCCATTCCTATCAACCTCTACTATACGTGACTCCTACTAACCCACTAAGCTTTTCTTATATAAATTCTATTCTTATGGGCATGGATTAAACTAATGGACTAAACTACTTTGACTTTTACTAACCCACAAACCCACCGACATTCTCTCATATAACTCCTATTCTTATGGAAATGGACAAAACTACAACATGTGTGATTCCTACTAACCCACAAACCCACCAATATTTTCTTATATAACTCTTATTCTTATACACATGGATGAAACTAAACTGTGCATAACTCTTACTAACCCATGTGTTTTTCATAGTGTATTTCTCTTCAGGTCTTCTATCCTTGGAGTATTACAATGGTATCAAAGCAAGTGTTGTCATCCAAGAGAGCGAATCACCCCCCTTGGAAGAACATGGGCTACTAAGACTGAGTAATTTTGAGGAGAGACATCCTGGTGTAATTGGTAAATTAGGAGTGTGCTAGAGGGAGTATGGAATGGAGGCTCCAAGAGGACAATATCCAACACCTTGCTTTCTATTCTTGAATCCATTCCACATCAAGATTATGTACATTCAGCATGAGAAAGTGAGAATGTATCTTGTTTTTCACTTTGGAGTAGAGTTCATGGATATAGTGATGAATTCACCAAACCCGGTGATTCTACCTATAGTGATTTACAAGAGAGACTGGGATTTGACAATCTACATTTTGTTGTGATGGATTTGAATGTCCCAAATCCTTTCTCTTTCAACACTCAAGTAGAAATTCATTACGTTATGAGACGAAAGGTGATATTTAGAGATTTTGTGGTTAGGAATTTTGGTGAGGAATATTATCAACAAGTGGTATCTTTTGAGGTCCCAATGGTAGTTTCAATAGTTTTTGTGCCCTCTAGAGTGATTGTATTAACTCTCTATTGAAGTAGATAATAAAAATTTAGTGTTGCAAGAACCATGGATCTGTAATTGCAAGAGTTGGTGCAAGGAATGAAGGGGATGATGAACAAATTTTGAGAGATTAAGATGACTATGGAGGCATTACAAAGTCAAGTGAAAACTCTCAAGAATGATCAAGCAATACAAGAAGAAGAGTCATCTCAAAACCCAATACCTTCAATTGAAGTACTTGGAGAGGCACCCGTGCCTACAAACCTGGTCAACAATGAAGCCACATTGCTACTCCGGATGAAGAAGACATGCAACATCAAGCCTTACAAGGAGCAGTGTACGATGGGAGTAGTGGAGAATTGGATCTCAAGAATGAATCAATATTCCCAATAGTTCTCAATAGAGATCACCAAGCATGCTACATGCATGTTTGCATGTGGGTACTTGATTGATAAAGCCCTCACATGATATGATGCTTGGGAATGATCCATGTTTGGAGAGAGAAGGGAGGTCACATAGACAACAATGCAAGAAGGATTGCTGAAGAATTTCCAATTGGTAGTTTTTATGCAAATAGTCCAGATCCAAACAAACTATGGGGATTGAAACAAAAGAACAATGTACAAGAGTATGTGGAGGCATTTCTAGATCTACACAACTTGCAATAATCAACATAAGTCCAATAGAAACTCTCAACAATTTCAAACAAGGGTTGAAGGAGTGGATTTGCCAAGAAGTCATGGTTCAAAATCCTCACACGGTATTTGAAGCCATTGCTTGTGCGTAGAGAATAGTAGGGGCATTGGGTGGAGGTGAAGGAGTAGTTCCACCTCAATATTATTGGGCAAAAATGCCACACATGTGTGGACCAATATTGATAGAACTAGGCAACCTTTGGTTTCAAGACCAAGGAGCATGACTGCTTCAAGGAGAGCGGGGACGGGTAGAAGAACGGAGAGATGGAGTCCCAAGAGGAGAGGGAACTCAAGGAGAACAACACCATTGTTACAATTGTGGCCATATTGGGCATACATCTATCAACTATCATGCTTGTCTTCCTAGAAGCCCTTGGCCTTCATACAAGCAATCTTTGAACAACATGGAGAGACTCACTAAAGAAGAGGAAGTGGAAATCACTTCAGAAAACAAAGATCACCAGTAAATGTACCTCACGGTCTCACTAGCTCAATAAAGAAGAAAAAAAAAAGAGGGAAGGAAGAAGACAAGAGCGCAAAGGTCCCAAAAGGCAACTTCACAATTGATTATCGTGAATGGAGTCCTAAAAGGCAATCAAGTGAGAGAATTAATAAATCAAGGATTAACAAAGAATTTCGTGTCTTGCTCTATTGCAATAAGATTGAGAATGGATCTAAAGAGAGATGAGAGCATAGAAGTAGAGTTACCTAACGGGCAAACAAAGAGGATTGAATCATTACCTAAACGAGTAACACTCTTTGTAGGAGAATATTAGAAAGCAATTGAGTGGTGAGTGATACAATTTGCTTGTTATGATGCAATCTTAGGCATACCATGGATAGAGCATTACAACCCTATGGTAGATTGGAGGAAGAAAGTAGTGAGAACCACCTAATGGTCGATCATTAGGGTTAAAGAAAAATCACATAGGCGAGAATTGCCTCTCTATGTTATAGGAACAACAACTATCTATAAGACTGATAGATGTTTCATGGGTCTAATAAGAGAAGTCTAGAGTGCACAACTTGATGGACAAATTTCTTAAGAAATTGAAGGATATCGTAAATGAGTTTCAAGATGTCTTTCTCGATCATCTAATTTCAGGATTACCACCAAAAAGGAGAGTATATCATAAAATTGATATACTCTTGGGGAAGACACCTCCTTGTAAGGCCTATCTTCTCATGAGTTGGAGTAGTGTAAGAATCAAATTGAGGATATGTTGTATAAAGGGTTCATTGAAGCCAACATATCACCATATGGGGCACCTATCTTGTTTATGAAGAAGAAGGACGGTACAATATGCATGTGCATTGACTATTCGAGTCTCAATTAGCAGATAGTGAAGAACAAATACCCCTTACCTCGCATGGATGACTTGTTTGATCAACTCAATAAAGCAAGACACTTCACCAAATTGGACTTGCAGAGTGGTTACAATCAATTCCAAATTGCAGAGGAGGATGTGTACAAAACTGCCTTTCAAACTAAGAATGGCCACTTTGAGTATCTCATGATGCCTTTTAGCCTCACCAATGCACTTGCCACTTTCATGAGTCTAATAATTGACATATTTCATCCATATTTGGATAAATCTATTATTTTTTTCCTACACTACATCTGAGTATATAATAGCACAATGATGGAACAAAAACAACATCTACAAGAAGCCTTCTAGATTCTAAGACAGAATTGATTGTACACCAAACTCTCAAAGTGCAAGTTTGGCAAGTCTAAAGTAGACTTCTTAGAGCATAGAGTAAGTGCAAAGGGTATTCAAGTATTGATAGATAAAATAGAGGTCATTCAAAAATAACATGCCCCAAAAGATCAGACTCAACTCAAGAGCTTCTTGGGATTGACGGGATTCTATTGTTGATTTGTCAAGGATTTCTCCAAGGTTGCATAACTTGTAACAACATTACTTGGCAAGGAGAAGAAGAGGACATGGAGAACCATATAAGAGTTAGTCTTTCAAGAATTGAAAGCCACCTTGCTACATGTACCAATCTTGAAGTGGTATGACCCAAAACGTCCAATCAATATGGCTACAGATGCATCAAGCATAGCAATAAGAGTAGTCCTACAACAAAAGTAACATGATGGATGGCATCCAATTGCATATTTCTCTCAAAATTTATTACCAATAGGGCGCAACTATCACATCATAGAACAAGAAGAGTTGGTTATTGTCCTTACAACCAAGCATTGGAAGCACTATTTGGGCAAGAAGGCATTTGTAATAGAGACAGACCACAAAACTCTAGTCTACCTCAAGACATAGAAAGATCTATCTCATTTCCAGATTTGGTAGGCAGAGTGGCAACACCGCTTCAACATGACAATCACCTACATTGAAGGAAAGAAGCAACTTGCAGATGCATTCAACTGCATGCCGATAGAAAACAATTTGGTGGTAGAGGTTAAGATAAACCTTGAATTCTAGCCAAAGATTTTGGTTGCTAAAAAAACTGATCCACATATTCTAGGAACACAATCATCCAAAGGTGACACTAGCATCCAAGGACTCACCTCTCGTGATGGCAAATTATGGATCTCAAATGTCCCAAAATTACACACCACCATTCTAGCAAAATGTCATGATTCATCCATTGTAGGTCATGTCAGAGCAAACAAGACCTTGGATGCAATCTAGTGCCATTACTATTAGCTCAAGATAAGCAATGACGTGATGGACTATGTGCACAGTTTCCTACTCTATAACAAAACCAAGCTTCTAATCAAGCTCTTGTATGGCTCTTTCAACCTCTCCCCACTCCTACACAACATTGGGAATAGGTGAGTATGGATCTTGTCTGTGAGTTACCCAAGACCACCTTAGGGTTTGACTCCATTGTGGTCTTTGTGGACCGGCTCAACAAAATGATTCATGTATGCTCTACCACCAAGGATGTAACCGCTCCGCAACTAGCTTAATCATACTTAGATGCAATCTTCTCTCACCATGACTTCCCTCAAGTACTCATCACTAATAGAGGCACTCAATTCACTAGTTTGTTTTGGCAAACACTCTTTGGTTTCTTCAAAACCAAGTTGGCAATATCTACAGCTTACCACTCCCAAATAGATGGACAAACAGAGCGGGCTAATTTCACTATTGAAAATATGCTATGCAGCTTCACCTTAGAGGAGCAAGAGAGGTAGGACACTCTACTCCCATTGGTAGAATTTGCCTACAATAATTTGGTGAATGCATCCATGCATGTCACTTTGTTCTTCCTCATGTATAGTGAGCATCCCTTCACACCTTCTAGCTTGATGAAGATCCATTTGGTGGCTACCAAGGTTGACACAATCAACACATTTGTTTCTAGAATTCAACAAGGTGTAGAGCACGCCAAGCACAGATTGCAAAATGCACAAAATTGATAGTAGTAGTATGCCGATGCACACCGTAGGCACATGGAGTTCAATGTTGGGGACCAAGTGTGGCTAACTACAACCAAACTCACATTAGTTGGCCCTCGTAAGCTCAGACCCCATTTTATTGGGCCTTTTTCTATTCTTTGTTGAGCCGGCGCTGTGGCCTATCACCTTGAGCTACTACCACACATGAAGATCCATCATGTCTTCCATGTTTCCCTACTAGATATACTAGGATATATCAAGGAGCATATCTACTATGTAGATAGTCTCCCTGATCTGGCCATTGTCATTCCACGAAAGACATTCAACCTTGTCCAACACGGAGGAATATGAAGTGGAGCGTACCCTCCAAAAATGCATGTGTGGTACTTGCCATCCATGGGTGGTCTATCTGGTACAGTGGAAAGGTTACCTCCTCTATGAGGCAACTTGAGAGCATGCCACCAATTTGACACATGCACTACTGTTGGTGCAAGCGTTTGAGCAATAGCTGCACAATGAGGACATTGCGTCTTAGAAGAAAGGAGGTGTGTAATACCAAGAGCTAGCCGTATGATCTAGATGTGAATTTCTAGCAATTTTGGAGGCCTAAATGGATGAATTAGGCCTCAAAAATGTGTAGATTCCCCCAACATAGGAAAGGCTGGCCTTTCCTTTCCCTTGATGTGTCTCATCAAGAGCTTTCCAATGGTACCTCACCCATGTGATTCTGAAATTCCTACATGAAGATTCCTTAAAAGATTCCCTCCAGCCAAGCTTGTTTGACCAACCAGATAGGACCAAGACCAACATGTCACCCATCCAAGTAAATAATCCAAGGGTGGAGCTTGCTGACATGTCACCTATCTATGTGCCTTATCCTATGGCGGGGCTTCCTTGGAGGAGATCCTCTTTGTCTATATAATAAAGAGAAGGTGCTCCTTTGGGACATTGGAGGTTTGAGTGTGAAATTGTGTATTTCTCATGGTTTGTTTCTCTTCAGGTCTTCTATCCTTGGAGTATTATAGGAGCCCAAGGCGATACACAAGTATGCTATTCTAAATGTGACAACTAAGGTATCTAGATCCAAGGAGGATTATGATTGGGCATCACTTCTGCTTATACGAAACAAGGAAGAGTTGTGGTTTTACAAAATTAATTGAGGCATCTTGCTGGTGGGTATTACAAGTTGAGCTTTGTGGATCAATGCCTTACTTATTTATTTCTAGAGAGTGGAGTGATGTGTGGGGAAGAGGCCAACTATGACAAAACCATAGTGGAGAGTAACTATGTCCATGCCTCTCACAAGTTTTAGATGGTGAGGCTGAGGAGTACCAATAGGGCCATGAGCAAGCATCTGAGTGGAAGTGTTTGTGATAGATTTCTTGGAACTATGATATTTTTGAGATATACCACATTTCAATTGTGACTCCAAGCTCTCTATAGGTGTGAGCTAGTTCATGGTTAGATTAAACATGTATAGCATTGCCTTTATACTTAGTACCCTCGTTACAAAGTTAGTGAGCTTCCATTTATGTGGTGCACTAGGTTTTTGACCTACCTTCTTTTGTTGGTAAATGGCTCTCTCTCTCTCTCTCTTGCTTTTGCGTGTGTGATGCAAGTTTCTTCATGTGTTACCAGAGCAACATAGAGAGCCTTGGATGCATGGCAAGCAAGAGAAGTGCAGCTTGGAGAAAGAAATCCTTGCTGTGGTGCAGTAATAGGACATGATGTTGAACCTAAGTTCCATCAACCAGAAGATGGTGAAGGGAGGTGCCAATAATACACATCACCAAAACTTCCATTGCATTTTTTGAGAGCCAAGATGACTCTTTTTTACCAAAATTACATCATTGAGTCCCTTCAGAGTTTCCATGTCTAGAAGGCTTAAATTTAGTTTTCTACTAAGTTTTAGTGCAATCAAAGATTTTGATTACTGATTCTTTGAAGGCTAATATCTTCCAAATGGAACCTCCCTAGATTTCTTGTGTAAGAAATATAACTAGCAATAAGGTGGGAGACATTAGGGCATCACTTTTTTCCTTCAAGCTCTAAAATCCATGTTTTTTGGATGTTTCTTGGCATGTTTTGCCTTCAATCATTGTTGCAAAGCTCTCTTTCTATTAGTTGCACTTCAAGCAAGTGTCTTTCTTGTGTTTCCTAAAAAAATTCTTGACCTTCTTGTCTTCTTATGGATGTGCAATATCAATCAATGGATGTGCACACTCAAAGTGGTGTAGAGTTGGTAGTAGAGTTATCATTGTGCATGAAGGGTTTATGCTCAATTAGAGTAGACAGTAGAGTAGTTAACTTTCTTGTTGAGTACAAATCAACCATTACTGAATTCAATGCAAACTCCATCATAGACAAGAAGCTTGACAAGCGCAAGTATGTTGTATGCAATTACATGAACTATTTCCTTATGGGACAAGGACTATGGGAGATTTTCACATGAGACGAGATGATAAGAGCTCAAAGGTGCAAAAATGGAAGAAATGAGCCAACCAAATTTTGCATTAGCTTACAATGTCTATTTTTGCCTCTATGTGTAGCTATGTTCAAGATGCAAAGACACTAAAGGTGTATGGGAGATGATTGGGAAGGTGTTTGAGACATCTACCAAGGCCTACCAAGGCATGTAAGTTGTAGTTGAAACAAAAGCTTAATGTTGTCAAGAAGAGATCACAATTTATAAACATGGACATTCTATCCAAAAGGCCACTATGCTTGTGATTTTTGGTGTTCCCACAAGCAACAACAACAATACCATAATATTGGTCAAGCTACATTGCTCAACAAAATTTTGTAGCTTGTGATTGTGATGATTTTGATGATCTTGTGGAAGAGGGCTTGTTGACAATGAACTATTCTATGGGACTATGGTGCAACACACTAAGGAGTGGTA
Source organism: Lunularia cruciata (assembly GCA_948567375.1). Classification (NCBI taxonomy): domain Eukaryota; kingdom Viridiplantae; phylum Streptophyta; class Marchantiopsida; order Lunulariales; family Lunulariaceae; genus Lunularia; species Lunularia cruciata. Next base: position 17,510,334 of record OX419761.1, on the reverse strand, counting down.
CATTGATTTTGGAGCCAACAACCACATGACAACAGATCAAGATTGGTTTAGTCATCTTGAACCAATTCCATATCCCACTATTGTTGTTATAGGCAATGCTACCCAACATCAGATCACTCATAATCAGATCACTCATAAGGTAAAGTGCATGTTGATGCCTTGAAGTCTGAGATCTCAATATTACATGATATTCTCTTTGTACCAAACATCGCCCACAATATTGTCTCAATAGGCTACTTGGTAGACTCAAAGTTTCAGGTTTTTTGTAATCCAAATGGTTATGTGAATCAAAATACAGCTACGCATACAATGATAACTACAAGGACTAAATTTGGTAGGCTATTCAAACTAGATATCACAATGCCTTGGATTCATGCAACAATGTATGGACAAAGTGGATCACAAGTGATTGATATGCAGATTTTGCATAAGCGCCTTGGTCACATGAATGTCCAAAAGTTGAAGAATTTACCAAACACTATTGTAGTTATAAGTATACAAGTACACTAAGTGTAGTGATGGTGTAGAGATCTATCTTGCTTGTCAATTTGGAGAATATGCTAGGCAGCCCTTCAATCACCAAGTAAACTTTGTCACCAAACTACTTGAGTTGGTCCACAATGATGTATGGACAGCTTTGACATCCAATTGGAATGGTTGTTAGTACTTTTGTGTCCTTCATAGATGATTTCTCCAAATTCACTTGGGTGCATTTCTTGAAGTGGAAATCTGAGGTGTCTTCCATTTTTCAAACCTTTAAGACCTTTGTAGAGAAGCAATCTGGACACCATATCCTTCAGTTCAGGTTAGATGGAGGAAGCCCTAGCTTAAAAGAGTGGGAAGAGGTATATTAGCATGACATCCAAACCTAATATCCATTCTATGGAAATGAAGATATTTATGATTCAATTTGTAATCTATAGTTTTCAATCCATATTTTGTCTACTTTTCTATGATGCACTCTCCGGTACATTTATCTTTCCAATCTTTGGCAGACTTGTAAGACCTCATATATCTTGCCTATTTCTTGCACAATCTATCCCCTATCATAGTACTTGGAAATCCTATCCCAAACTTCACGATAAATGTTGCACTCATGTTGGAAGCAATGCTCTTTTGCAATGGCCTTTTACAAACTCCCCCATGAATCTGATTGAAGTTCTCAGGATTATCAAGATAATCTAGAATCTGTGCATAATGATGAGCCACCATCCTAAATCTATCCTTGTCTGCCTTACCTTTACAGTTACTAGCTGAAAGCGTTGTGAAGTGGTCGCCTTTTTCGTTGCGAAGGAAAGCATTGCGAAGGAAAGCATATCCGAGGAAGTCATTGACAAAGATATAGAGGAAGACACCATGCTCACCAACTCCGAGAATCCACCATTAGAAGCGGATCAAGAATTCCAGGAGCGAGAGGAGCCAGATGGAATGTCAACAAAAAGCGAAGAAGAGTACTCCATAGTTTAAGAACTTACTCTTGAATATCAGTTGTAGAGAACTGTGGGTGCTACGCGGGGAATCAAGAACACAAAGAATCTTAAATTGAACCACAAGAAAACAAGCTCCCAATCTGTAGTGGGTATGGAGGGGAGGAAAAATGGAAAGCGAGGTGCCCCACTCCTCATGGGTCTTCAAATGATGTGTCAAAATCTGCTACCTTCAAGTGCCACATGTTACATTTCACTTAGTTATCATTATTATTAGTTTTCTTTAGGCATGGGCACATTAGATTTGAACGGTCTTGTAAAACAGTCATTCCTCTTGTGAAAGTCCATTCCGGGAGCATTTAATATCGAATTCCTTTTCTTTACAAGGTCCCGGGAAACTTTTTATGGTATCCCGATGAAATCTCTTCCGGAGTCTCGCCACAACTTGTTCGGGAGAGGGTTATTCCCGTAAAGATTCCTTATAATTTAAGATTGAAACCCCGATTATCTTAAAAAAAGTCTTTTGTTACCCGGATTTTAGCTGTTCTCACTCATGACCTGACCAAGATTACATGGCCCACTGGCATCGTGTTGCCGTACTAAGAGTGATTAGGTTCAGTCGTGCTAAAATAAGACGACCATCGTATTTCCTTCATTGGGGAATGGGCGGCAATAGCGATTCCCTGTCTTTGGTCTCTCGTTTTATTAAATTGCTGTCAGTTTGTTGGTACGGGTGTGGAACTAAACTGTGACTGACATAACCGCCTTGACGGACGACCGGTAATGGTGTACCGGCGTCAATTCTCGGCGACTTCCTGCATTGTGTGGAAACCCCGGTGCAAAACTTTTAGTGTCTGGAAATTGAATGAAAGTGATCGGGAAGCTTTTTGTGAGACGGAAGACTGCTATTGGTGCACAGGGGTCAGCTCTCCGGAAGCTTCTTCCACTGCCTAGAAGAAGTTCCCGGTGCAGATTCTCGTTGTCTGAAACTAAACGAAACTGATCGGTAAGATTTCAATAACGGAATCGCTGATCTGACGTCATAATCTCATCTTTACCGGCAGATATATTTTCACCGATATATTCTTGTACCTGCCGTGAAGGACCTGCATATTTGGAAATATTTGCGCTGTGAACTCCCGCGCAGGTCAAATTGCTCTTTCCCTCATGGTATTGATTTCGGGAAGATGAATTCGTGGCTGAAACGAAACTTCCAGTAGTTAGGAATGAACGTTTACGAATTATGATGTAGGTGGGTTTCGATCGGCACCAACTCGAAAGATGAAATCGGTTGATACTCAATTTCTATCGCATGCCACTGCTTCATGATCGACGCCAAATGGTCTGCAACTGCGGAATCTGCTGAGAATACCTGTCGATTGGGAGTGTTCAGTTGAGCAATCCAAACTACGATGAGACGATCTGTGTTTCGACTGGTGTCCCTTACGTTGTCGGGTGGAAATTTCTATATCTGTGACATTGATAAAAGGGCTACGCAATGGAATTGCAGAAGAATCTATGAGTGATAGAAGGAAAGCATTAGATAGTAGGACTCCTACTTTGCTTCCAGGGCATTTCACCGGTCATGGAACGAACAGGAAATAGACAGAAAAGAAAATGCAGATTTCGTTGCAGACGCTGCTGTTGTATTGTATTGATGAAACCCACTATCCTCCTTCTTTTATCCCTCCTGCTTTTGAACATTGCCATAGGTCTGACCTTCAGTGACCCATTGCTTGTTAAGAAGATGCGACGGTGGGCCAACCAATATAAGTATTTCATCAGACCCGATCATTTCCGGCTACTTTATGAGCGGCAATGTAAAGGCTTCGTCTCTGCATTCAAGGACCCAATTAACCGAACACTCATTGATTTCGCTAAAATGGATACGGACGAACCTCGGCTGATTAGCGAGCTAGATGATTTGCTTGACGAGAAATTGAGGACAGCGATAAGCATCATGATTCATAAACCGAGGTTCAGTAAAGCTAAAGCCGGATTCACGTTGAAATTGAAAATGCTGGATAAAAACATGCGCATGAGCTATGACCCCCAAGTGATGCGGAGGCTTCTAAAAAATGTGAAGGCTCACATTGACGAGCATTATCAGCGTCTATCTAGCATGATAGTTGATCAAGAGCCCGTCATCCGGTACAAGAGCTGTGCAGTTGTTGGCAACAGCGGTGAAATCTTGAACGCAACCCGTGGTCCATTTATCGACAGTCATGACCTGGTAATCCGCGTGAATAATGCGAAATCAAGGAATATGGGTAAAAGGGCTGCCGATTTTGTTGGATCTAAAACATCTCTGATGTTTATGAACAGCCACATTTTACGCGAGTGCTCGTTTAAGTGGAGGTGCTTCTGCCACCCTTACGGATCGTATGTGCCCATTATTTTGTACCTTTGCGATTTGAAGCACTTACTGGAAGTTGCAATATGTGGGAGTGAGCACAAAGCCCCATTGTTTGTCACTGATCGACGCTTTGACTTGTTCGTGACTAGAATTAGCCGGTGGTATTCTATCAATCAATTCGTCATGTCCTCCAGCAAGCCAATGGCAAGTAAGTGGAGTACTTGGGAGCGGCTCGATGAGTGGGAAGAAATGCACAAGCACGAGTTTCATTACTCTTCTGGTATGCAAGCAGTTGTGCTGGCCCTTGGGTTGTGCGAACAGGTGGATCTCTTTGGATTTGGAAAAAATCCCAACTTCAAGCATCACTTTCACACTTACCAGATGTTTGAGCATTACGGCCATGATTTCGAAGCCGAATACCTGTTCTACGATGATCTTGAGGCTAAACGTGTCAGTGCCAACCCTTTCTTGTGTGAGGCAAACACATATATACCACCCGTTCACGTTTATCATTGAAAGGCAGATACCTCTGTACTGGTATTTCGATGAGAGATATTGACAGGCCAAGGTTCGACTTTTAGACGACATTTCTGTTCGGATGAAGGCTCCTTAACAGTTTGAGGAAGATTCCAAATCTAACTTTGGTGTACAGAACATCATGCAGCTGCATAGGAGCAGAGTTGGATCTTTCGAGGCGGTTAACAACTCAGCTATGGAGAATTTGATGCCACTCTCGCTTCGAAATTCTCGCTACGTCCATGCAGGTGTAAGACTAGATCAAGCGTATTTGCATCCTCGGCACAAAAAAGAATTCAGGCATCAGAAGCTGATCGGATTCAATTACAAAGTCCCGTCTTTCCAATGTTCCTCGGCACACTGGGGTTGCTTCTGCCATTGTCGGCAGTGATTTTACGACTGCGTTCTCATGGTAGTGTGCCCATCGCCATTAACTTCTCTCATGAGAACGCAACTGTGATGGAGAAATGAGCCACAACGAGGGTGAAAGACCATCCCAACAACTCACAGTTGGAGATGGCTCCTCTCAACAGGCAAAATAGCCTGGACAAAGGCCTCATCCAGTCTAGTGCACCACACAACGCTTACCATAGTGTAGACATGTTGTAGAAAAAGTTCATTAGATCCAGTTCTTCACTCGTATCGTGCAGGATTGTGTTACTCACCAGTGTCACACTCTGTATTATCAAGAATTGTTTGTGAAGTTTCTGGAGCATTATTGTGCATTACTTCACAAGTTGTGTTTGGTTTCAAGCACCGTGGTCATATGGTACATATTTTCAACGCAATACGTATTACAAATTTTCTTCTCGTCTTCGGAGACAAATCACTCCTTTCTTGATTCATAGACTAAAGCCTTGGCTGAAGTTCAATCACATACACCCTGTTTATTTCACTTTACCGGTGCAATCAGCAAAGCAGACTCAAAGCTTCCAACTGAAATTGAACATAGAGTAACCACAAGAAATCTGTTAAAGAGATCATAATGTAAATTTGAGGAGATGGTCTTCTACTGGATGACATGTCCACAATGAGAAAAACAATGTGTCACGTGTCACACATCGAGCAGATGACTTTCCATGGTCATCAGATATTGCTGTTGAGGGATGCCATACCATACATAGATGATGGGCATGTCCATCCAAACCTGATCTGGAAGGGGATGGACGGTAGGCACACTCATCACCCGTGTATTCTGTGCAGGTACATATCTGCTCTGTTGGTTCTTCTGATGGGGTCTTTCTTGTTATCCTATGCGTCGCCCTTCCCCATTCTCCTGATGGACGATGTCATTTATGGTCTTGATTTCTAACTGGTTCTACTAACTATTGTAGTATCGGAGGACTGTACGATTGAGAATAGCATAGTTTTTGTATGGGAGAAGTCAGCAGTAAACCTAACTCATTTCTGTGAACCGCGCAAACTGCCAAAAATGCGCAAATTGTGCAAAAATGCGTGGAAACTTATCGTCCATCACTCAGCGGCAAGTTAGTGCTTTATGAATCCATACAATTAAGTTAATGCCCAGTTCTAAATATCGGGTGTTTATGCCCAGTTTAGCCCCCCCCCCTTATGACCGAGGGGGCACCGGGAGAGTGTGGAGAGGGGAGGGAGAGACGGGAGACTATATCTATAATTTCTGAGGGCTCTGTGGAGAGGGGAGGGAGAGACGGGAGACTATATCTATAATTTCTGAGGGCTCTCTAGAATGTAACATTCAAGTGAGTAGTCTATTATCTTCATTTTTTAATTTCGATTCCATGTGTATCTAGATTGAAGACTATGGAGAATGGAATAGAACTTATGAAGATTTTTAGCTTTTTTAGGATTTAGAATGATCATTATACATCCGAGAGTGATGGGTCTAGAATTTTCATTTCCAATCTCTTGGTTTTTATAATTAAGTTCCATGAGAATTTAGTTTTAAAATTTTGGAGATGAAAATTGAAAATTATGAGAGTTTATAGATTTTAGAGTTTTAAAAAATAGTTTTCTTATGTGAGTTAGGATGTGAGGGCTTGTGGTTTTGCAGATATGGGGAGATATGGAGAGGAGCAACACGTGTTACTATCATTATTCTTGTGCTAGCCATTGCTACACCTTCCCATGTGGGGTCGTCTTGAGCGGGTCGGGATACACCATGCCCGGTATGTCATCGACGCTTTACCTCGCTAGAGGTAAAGATCCATGTGGGAAGGATGCACAAGGACTATGATTGGACCACTTGGGATGCCCACATGAGACGAGCGACCACATCGACAGTAGTGACACTTGGGATTACGCACGCTTCTTCTATACCTTCGTTGATTGTTCTAGGGATACCGATCGAGTCGTGGGAGTGGTTAGCTTCTCAGGCGGGTTGCATTTTGGGGTTATTTGAGACTAGTTTTCCATGTCCACGTCTATTCCATAGGCTACCTTGTACACTCCATGATGAGGCTAGACAGCCTTTTTGCCTACTACTGGATCGTTTGGAATGTGATCCCTTGGATGAGTTAGCATGGTTCCTATTCCTCTTACTCCCTCGATGGTGTCTTTGTTATGCTAGAGGGGGACGTGCGGGGCATAGAGAGTTGGCTGCTAGATTTCGTCAATTCCAAGCGGAGGATTGGGCAGCCCTTCAAGAGGAGTCTGTTAGGGCTACATGATTTAGGAGACAGGCATCACCATAGGATACCACGAATTCCACTCGATTATGACAAATGGAGGACATTGGGTCAAGTTGGAGTTTAGTAGAGCAGCACAAGCGCTACACCCTTTATCTATAGTGAGTCCTACTGATGAGACCATCTCTTCCTTATGCTCACTACATCCTATAGCAGTAGAGGGACTACCACTAGAGGTCTTAGATTATTAGCATGAGCAGCCTTTATGTCTTGATAGGTCGTTATTTGCACAAGCATTGTGCACTACTATAAAACACCAAATCCGAGGAGAGAAATAGGAGAATGGAAACTCACATTGGGACACTTGAATGAGTGAAAACTCCAAATGCCTAGCATGAGCTTTGGCTTTGGTATTTATAGGTAGCATACAAGGCACTTGAGAAGCTTTTCAAGAAGCTTCCTCAAGCCGCTTTCTTAGAGTGCAAGTCAAGTTAACTAGGAAACTTCTCAAGAAGCTTTCTTCTAGAAGCCGCCTACTTGGCATGCAAGCTAAGCTAGTTGGAAGCTTCTAGAAGCTACTTACTTGAGGTGCAAGCTAAGCTAGTCGGGAAGTTTCCCAAGAAGCTTCCTAGATACTTTTGGAATATTCTAGGCTAATTTTTCTTATGTGCTACTTCATAAGCCCGATTAACTTTGTCACTAAACTCCATATTGTAATATATTCTCCCGCCACTAGTTGGTAATGTCCTCGTTGCCACTGAAGCTTCAAATTCTTGGATGGCCATTTGTGCATTCTGGAGGTGAGAAAGAGGTTCCCATGTGGCATCATGAAGGGGATACTCTTTCCAAAGGACCTTGTATTCTGTATGTTGGCGACGGCTTTGTTGAATATGGCGACGCACGAGGATATGATCAACTTTGTACTCCTCATGATCATTGATAGGGACAGGAAGAGGGGGAGGTTGGACTTGAGAGGAAAAGGAAGAGGGGTTAGGAACAAAGGGTTTCAACTTGGAAACATGAAATACAGGATGGATACGCATGTGACAAGGCAAGGCAAGTTAATAAGCAACAGGAGAGACAATTTGGTGATATCAAAGAGTCCTAGCCAATTAGGAGCAAGTTTACAAACTTGGGTATCAAGTGGGAGAGGGAGGTTACTAGAGGATAGCATGACTTTATCATCGATTTCAAAGGTGAGATCACGATGATGGTGGTCCGCATATTTTTTTTGGCGGCTCTGAGCAACAAGGAGGTGAGACTTGGCTTGTTGGAGAGATTGGGATATAGTGGTCAAGAATGTGGAAGTATGAGGAACCTGAGATGGAAGAAGAGCAAGAAGAGAATCTAGAACAAGCGGATCTTGGCCAAAATTGAGAAAGATAGGAGAAAATCCGGTGCTTGCCTATTTGGAATTGTTGTAGGCAAATTTTGCAACTACAAGACATTCATCCTAATTGGTATGGTGGACATTGACAAATGCACGCATCATATCCTCCAATGTATGATTTGCATGTTCAGTTTTGTCCATCAGTTTGAGGATGATAGACCGTGGACAAAGCAAACTTGGTGCCAAGTATCCGGAGTGCTTGCCAAAACTTCTCGGTAAATTGAGGATCACGATCAGAGATGAGTACACCTGGTATCCCATGATGCTTGAAGACATTATTGAAGTAGATTTGCGCTAAGGTTGGAGCATCCACGGTATCATAGGTTGGTGCCAAGTGGATTTGCTTACTAAGCTTATCCACAAACACCATGATTGCAGTGTGTCCTTGTTTTGTCTTTGGTTAGGATGTGATGAGATCCAATCTCACATGCTCCCAACGAGCGGATGAAACAATGAGTGGTTGAAGGAGTCTACTTGGCTTTTGGTTGCTGGCCTTGTTACGTTGGCAGTTGTCACACGATCAGATAAATTCTTGAACATCTCGTGTCATGTTGGGCCACCATATGAAGAGTCGACATCATTGATGGGAGAAACAACTCCAACTATATGACATCAAACTTGAGTACAAACCAAGTCGGTTCCATGTCATCCTTGATGCTTTATCACAAGACCTGATTTGAAGTCTCTTCCTCTCATCACAACGGCAATTTCAACGGTGTTAGTTGATTCCAAGGTTTCCAAAATGAGTTTCAATCAGCTCTACACCAAGATGCCTTCTTCCAAATGGTACATGGTTGCCTTACAGCATGCGATAAGGAGTACAACACCTTCTCTATCAAGGAGGGCCTTTTATTCCATGAGGACCGGATCTATGTTCCAGCTAAAGGTGATCTTCAACTTGTGCGCCTTCAAGAAGCATGATTTACCCATCGTGGGTCACATGAGTGTGGACAAGACCTTGAGTACCCTCCAACATCAATGGTGGTGGCCCAACATTACACGAGATGTTCAAGAATTTATCCAATCGTGTGAGAACTGCCAACTTAACAAGGCCAGCAACCAAAAGCCAAGTGGACTCCTTCAACTACTCGCCATTCTATCCACTTGTTGGGAGCATGTGAGTTTGGATCTCATCACATCCTTGCCAAAGACAAAACAAGGACACATTGCAATTGTGGTGTTTGTGGATAAGCTTAGTAAGCAAATCCACTTGGCACCAACCTGTGATACCTTGGATGCTCCAACCTTAGCGCAAATCTACTTCAACAATGTCTTCAAGCATCATGGGATGCCACGTGTACTCATCTTCGACCGTGATCCTTGATTTACTAGGAAGTTCTGGCAAGCACTCTTCTGGATACTCGGCACCAAGCTTGCTTTGTCCACGACATATCATCCTCAAATTGATGGACTAACCAAACATGCAAATCATACATTGGAGGATATGTTGCATGCTTTTATCAATGTCCACCATACCAATTAGGATGAATGTCTTGTAGTTGCAAAATTTGCCTACAACAATTCCAAACAGGCAAGCACCGGATTTTCTCCTTTCTTTCTCAATTTTGGCCAAGATCCGCTTGTTCTAGATTCTCTTCTTGCTACCCCTCCATCTCAGGTTCCTCATACTTCCACATTCTTGACCATTATATCCCAATCTCTCCAACAAGCCAAGTCTCACCTCCTTGTTGCTCAGACCGCCAAAAACAATATGCGGACCACCATCATTGTGATCTCACCTTTGAAATCGGTGATAAAGTCATGCTATCCTCTAGTAACCTCTCTCTCCCAATTGATATCCAAGTTCATAAACTTGCCCCTAATTGGATAGGACCCTTTGATATCACCCAAATTATCTCTCTTGTTGCTTAACGACTTGCCTTGCCTTGTCACATGCGTATCCATCCTGTATTTCATGTTTCCAAGTTGAAACCCTTTGTTCCTAACCCCTCTTTCTTTTCCTCTTGAGTCCAACCTCCCCCTCTTCCTGTCCCTATCAATGATTATGAGGAGTACAAAGTTGATTGTATCCTTGCACGTTGCCATATTCAACGAGGCCGTCGCCAACATATAGAGTACAAGGTCCTTTGGAAAGGGTTTCCCCTTCATGATGCCACATGGGAACCTCTTTCTCACCTCCAGAATGCACAACGGACGTCACCAACTAGCGGCGGAGGAATATGTAACAATATAGAGTTTAGCAACAAAGTTAGTTGGGCTCACAAAGTAGCACATAAGCAAAATTAGCCTAGAATATTCCAAAAGTATCTAGGAATCTTCTTAAGAAGCTTCATAGCTAGCTTAGCTTATACCTCAAGTAAGTAGTTTCTAGAAGGAAGCTTCTAGAAGCTTCCAATTAGCTTAGCTTGCACGCCAAGTAGACGGCTTCTAGAAAGAAGCTTCTTGAGAAGCTTCCTAGTTAACTTGGTTTGCACTCTAAGAAAGCGGCTTGAGGAAGCTTCTTGAGAAGCTTCTCAAGGGCCTTGTATGCTACCTATAAATATCAAAGCCAAAGCTCATGCTAGGCATTCGGAGTTTTCTCTCATTTGAGTGTCCCAATGTGAATTGCCATTCTCCTATTTCTGTCCTCGGATTCAGTCTTTGACAAAGATCCTTTGGGGGGGGGGGCCTTATTTGCCATGGCTCACTTTAGAATTCTCCTATCTACTCCTTTGGCCATGCCAGGTTGTGTATTTCCCTCCTTTGCAGATGATACACACATCATAGGCACTGTAGATCAGATTAGGCAGGCCTTTGACTACTTGACTACCGAGCTACATCTAGTAGGCTTGAGAGTCAAGGTGTCAAAGTGTAAGGCATGGTCCCCTTTAGGTATCTCTCCCCACCTTGAGCTTTTAGAGGGGTGTATCACATTTATAGATGGACTTTGTGTCACGCCATTTGTAGTTCCGCGTCTAGATGCTTGGACACTGGAGTTCCAGTGATGGTAGTTAGAGTTATTCTAGCAGTATCTCAGAGACTACTTTCCGACGGTTAGATTTTGTGTTCGGGGTACAGACTTCACGGTGGGGCCCACCGTCACTTTGCACCGTTTGCACCGTCGAGTGTGCCGTCAACGGGACCGTTAGGGTTTTAGTGCTAGCTCGAGTCTAGGGAGTATAGTTTCGAAGTGAGCTCTCTGGAGCTCACTTCTCTAATGTTGAGCCTTCGAGTTCCTGGCTATGGTGGACAGAGGCCGGCGAGCGTCACTTGGATTCTCTATGCTTGAGTGGGTGTGGCTTGACTGTAATCAGTGCCCAGTTGTTGGCAGTTTATAGAGTGAGAGATCAAGTACTGATATGAGTTGAGTTGAGTTGAGAGTGTTAAGCAATCTGATTACATCAGAGAAGTGAAGTCAGGAGGAAATTGGGTGCAGGAACGTTGAGTGTTGTTGGTATCTCCAAGCTCGGTGGATCATGGTAGCTCGATTCAAGTTTTGTGTTCCCCTAGTGTGCAGAAGCTCGTTCAGTTGATGCAGATTTGGCAATTAAGCGGACGGTGTGCGGAAGCGCTGGCCAAATTTTGAGCAAAGAAGGAGCAATTTTTGAGTAGTGTTGTGATTTTGAGCTCAAGAGGTGAAGGCAGGACCAATTTACTGCGAGTTGGGCTCAGAAAGTCAAATTGAAGGTGGAGTTGGGAAGCTCTTCTCATGAAATTGTGATTTGGAAAAACCCGTTTTGTGAATTTGGCTCGAGTGGAAAGTTAGCGGGGGATTTGGCGGACAGCCATCTTTAGGGTTTATGTCAGATTCTACATCAGATTTTGGGCCAGATTTGGAGGAGTTTTCGCTATTTTGCCAAATTTGGAGGAGTTTCGCTAGTTTGGAGGAGTTTCGCTGATTTGGAAAAGTTTCGCCAATTTTGGAGGAGGTTCGAAGTGGCAACAAGAAAGGCCTCATTTGGTTGAATTTTGGCAATTAGAGGCTTCAAGGCATAGGGCTGTGGGCTATGAGAGGCTATGAAGGCCAACAAGCCAGCTTGCTGGTGTGAGGCTAGCTAGTTTAGAGTAGATCTTGGTTATTGGTTGGCAAAATCTGCCTTTCCTGCTAGATTGTGCGCAACAGGGTTTGACCCCTAGATCTCTTGTTCCTAGACTGGTGCCCTAGCCAAGTGGTTCACCCTCACTTGTTGTCCTAGTGACTGCGCCATTGTTATCTATACACATGTAGCTTTGGCTAAGAGAGGCAGTTTGATCCCATTCTTGGTGATCCTGGTAGCTTAGGACGTAGAGATGAAATGCTCTTATGCCAAATGGTGGCAGAGTCAGTCCCGTGTTGTGTTATGAGATGGAGGGTTTTCATTTAGATTTCTTGTGATTGGATCCACTCCATTCTCTGCTTCCTGTTTGTGCACCACGTTTGTGTGAGGTGCCCTGAATTTTGAGCGTTGGTGCTCTGGTGTGCTCTCGGTGGTGAGGCTGGAGTGATGACCAATCAGACTACCTTTGTTTCTCTCCTGTGAGGCAGGAAGTGATGACTTGCAGACCATGAGAGTGTGTGTTATGATGGCAGGTTACAGGTTGCCCTTCCCCTAGTGTAGTTATCTCGGTTAGAGTTACATTAGTGGGTGGTGTTTAGTTGGTGTTGGCACTTGGTGGGGCACTTGCGGTTGCGACTTGCAGTTGCAGTTGGTGGTTTGGGTTTGTTGTTGCAATTACTTTGTCACGACGGAGTTCTTTGGAGATTCCAGAGGAGTTAGCCCTACAATACGCAGTGAGTTTACTTGGAGTGGTGCTTGGTATCAGCCTGTATCTCAGGTCTTAGTGAGGGAGGAGATTGACTCTGAGTTGGAGTTTGACACAGGAGCTGATTCAGTTGAGAGTGCACTTGGTGTGTCTGCACTGTTGTTGTGGGACATGGACAAGATTTATGGGGCCTCCAAAGGCCCTAGGCATTACTCTGGTACAGTGGGTACCATTGAGTTGGATGACTTCATCCAGGAGTTTGACCGTTGGTGTGATCTGCAGCAGATGCGGAACCCGACTTTGTTCACACCCTTCATGGCATGGAAGGGGTTGTTTCAGCACTTGGAGGGTCCACTGATGGACGACTACCATGAGTTCAAGAGAGCTCATTTGGAGGAGATTGAGTTATGGAGACAGTATTGGTGTAAAAGACCGAAACCAAGGAGAGAAATAGGAGAATAGAAGCTCACATTGGGACACTTGAATGAGGGAAAACTCCAAATGCCTAGCATGAGCTTCGGCCTTGGTATTTAGAGGTAGCATACAAGTCCCTTGAAGCTTCTCAAGAAGCTTCCTTGAGCCGCTTTCTTGGAGTGCAAGCCAAGTTAACTAGGAAGCTTCTCAAGAAGCTTCCTTCTAGAAGCCGCCTACTTGGCGTGCAAGCTAAGCTAGTTAGAAGCTTCTAGAAGCTACCTGCTTAGGGCGCAAGTTAACTAGTTAGGAAGCTTCCCAAGAAGCTTCTTAGATGCTTCTAGAATATTCTAGGCTATTTTGTCTTATTATCTACTTCATAAGCTCGACTAACTTCGTCATTAAACTCCATATTGTTACATATTCCCCCGCCGCTAGTTGGTGACGTCCTCGTCGCCAGTGAAGCTTTGAATTCCTTGATGGCCGTCTGTGCATTTTGGAGGTGGGAAAGAGGTTCCCATATGGCATCATGAAGGGGATACCCTTTCCAAAGGACCTTGTACTCCATATGTTGGCGACGGCCGCGTTGAATATGGCGACGCGCAAGGATACGATCAACTTCGTACTCCTCATGATCATTGATAGGGACAGGAAGAGGGGGAGGTTGGACTCGAGAGGAAAAGGAAGAAGGGTTAGGAACAAAGGGTTTCAACTTGGAAACATGAAAGACAGGATGGATACGCATGTGACAAGGTAAGGCAAGTCGATAAGCAACAGGAGAGATAATGTAGGTGATATCAAAGGGTCCTATCCAATTAGGAGCAAGTTTACGAACTTGGGTATCAAGTGGGAGAGGGAGGTTACTAGAGGATAGCATGACTTTATCACCAACTTCAAAGGTGAGATCACGACGATGATGGTCCGCATATTGTTTTTGGCGATTCTGAGCAACAAGGAGGTGAGATTTGGCTTGTTGGAGAGATTGGGATATAGTGGTCAAGAATGTGGAAGTATGAGGAACCTGAGAGGGAAGGGGAGCAAGAAGAGAATCTAGAACAAGCGGATCTTGGCCAAAATTGAGAAAGAAGGGAGAAAATCCGGTGCTTGCCAAAACTTCCCAGTAAATTGAGGATCACGGTCGGAGATGAGTACACGTGGCATCCCATGATGCTTGAAGACATTGTCGAAGTAGATTTGCATTAAGGTTGGAGCATCCACGGTATCACAGGTTGGTGCCAAGTGGATTTGCTTACTAAGCTTATCCACAAACACCACAATTGCGGTGTGTCCTTGTTTTATCTTTGGCAAGGATGTGATGAGATCCAAGCTCACATGCTCCCAACAAGCGGATGGAATGGCGAGTGGTTGAAGGAGTCCACTCGGCTTCTGGTTGCTGGCCTTGTTCCGTTGGCAACTCTCACATGATCGGACAAAGTCTCGAATATCTCATGTCATGTTGGGCCACCACCATTGGCGTTGGAGGGTGCCCAAGGTCTTGTCCACTCCCATGTGACCAGCTATTGGTAAATCATAGGCTTCTTGAAGGCGCACAAGTCAAAGATCACCTTTGGCTGGAACATAGATCTGGTTTGCATGGAATAAAAGGCCTTCCTTGAAGGAGAAGGTGTTGTACTCCTTGTCGCATGCTGTCAGACAATCGTGTACCATTTGGAAGAAGGGATCTTGTCGTAGAGCTGATTGCAACTCATTGTGTACCTTAGGGTCAATGGACACCGTTGTAATTGCCACCGTGATGAAAGGAAGATCCTTCAAATTAGGTCATCGTGATAGAGCATCGGGAATGATATGGAACCGACCTGGTTTGTACTCAAGTTTGATGTCAAACAATTGGAGTTGCTCTTCCCATTGATGAATCCAGCTCTTCATGTGCTCCAAGTGTAAGGTCTGCAACAATGGCTTGTGATCAGTTCGCATGATCACTTGTTTCCCCAAGAGATAATGCCTCCATACCTTGGTGGCATATACCATTGCAAGTTGTTCCCGATCTCAAGCAGAGGAATTTCTTTCTGCTGTATTTAGTTGGTGAGACACAAAGGCAATCGGATGTAGTCCATCTGGAAATTCTTGTTGCAACACAGCTCCAATTGCAAAGTTAGAAGCATCAAAATCAACCACACAAGGTAGTTGAGGATCATATGGTTGAAGAATAGGTCTTGAAGACACCATATGCTTTAACTTCTAGAATGCTTCTTCATGCTTGGTGGTCCACTAGAAGCTCGAGTTCTTTCCCAAGAGGTCAGTCAATGGTGCAGCCACGTGAGCATAATAGTGGATGAACCGTCGGTAAAAACTGGCCAGTCCATTGAATGCTCGTACTTCTGTAGCATCCTTCGGGGTAGGCCAATCAGTAATGGCCTTGATCTTCTCTTCTTCCATCTTGATCCCCTCTGATGAGATCTTATGACCCAAGAAGGTAACCTCCTTCTGCCAAAAAGCACACTTTGACTTCTTGCAATAAAATTTCCACTATTGTAGTCGTCTTAGGACTTCTCGTACATGATTCACATGTTCTGCCTCTGTCCTGCTATAGATTAAGATATCATCTAAGAACACTACCACGGACCGATCCAATAGTCCCTCCAACACTCGATGCATCTGATCCATGAAGATTGTTGGAGCATTAGTGAGTCCAAAAGGTAGAACTCTCCACTCAAAATGTCCATACCTTGTGCGAAAAGTAGTCTTTTGCACGTCCTCTCCTTCAATAGGAATTTGCCAATAGCCGCTACAAAGATCCAGCTTGGAAAAGTAGCGTGCTCCACTTAGTTGATCAAGCAGGTCATCGATCCAAGGCAAGGGATATGCATTCTTCACGGTTTGCTTATTGAGCCCACGGTAATCAATACAGAAACAAAGTCCTCCATCCTTCTTTGGAACAAATAGTACCGGTGCTCCCCACGGAGAGGTACTATGTTGTATGAAATCCTTCTCCAACAACTCTGTAAGTGTTGTTCGCAACTCCTCCAACTCCTTTGATGAGAGCCGATAGATTGGTCTACTCACTGGAGTACTCCCTGGCAATAACTCGATCTTGAAGGGCATACCTCGATCGGAGGGTAATCCCTTTGGCAGATCATCCAGAAACACATCTGCAAACTCCTGAACTATCCGATCAACCATTACTTAATGCGGCACTTGGCCCTCCTCAGATTGTTCTTGTGCAATCGACTTGATCCACACCGCAAATACAGACTTATCTTCCTCCAAAGCTTGCTCTATGGCTGCTTCATTAACAAACTTCCCTTCTAGGGACTCATCTCTCTTCCAAGCTTGCTCCATGGTTGCCTTCTTGGCAAACTTCCCATCTTGGGACTCATCTCCCTTCCAGATTTGCTCTATGGCTACCTTCTCGACAAACTTCCCATCTTGGGACTGACTATTCTTAGGTGTCTTACTCAGAGGTGCCAGACAACCTAATCGGAAATTCCTACCTTGGTGTTGTACTTGAATTTGGTGTCGGGTCTAATCAAATTGAACCTTATGACATTCAAGCCAAGGTAGACCTAGAATGATATCATAGTGTAGAGGTGCCACTACAAACCTCATACACTCCAAATACTCCTTCCCAATCTTGAAGGTAACAGGATGCAAGGTGCGGAATGCAAAACCCTTTCTACCATCCACCATCATCAAACTACTTCCAATCACTGGCTTGATAGGAATACCCAATTCCTTTGCTACTTGCATAGACATGCAATTCTCTGAACTTCCAGAATCAACCAAAATTCTACAACCCCGATTAGATATCATACCTTGCAAGTGAAGCAAACTTGCATAGGTCAAGCCTTCAATCCCATTGGAACTAATCAAGCTCCCAATAGGCGGCTCGAAATCTCCTACTGGGATTCCTCGTTTCCCGGATCATTCTGCTCCACAACCTCCACTTGGGCAACTTGTCGAGGTCGTCCATTCTTGAGTGGACATTCAGCAATGCGATGCCCCAATTGGTGACAATAAAAACATCATCCATTTTGTCGTAATCTTTCTCTATCTACTGTGCCAAGTGGTCTTTGCTGGATAGCATCAATCTCCATTGGTACCGGTTCTTCCACTCGTGGTACTGGTAGGTTTTGCGTAGGTCGAGGTCGAGACCAAGTTGTTGCAACTAAGGAATCAAAACGCTCAGCCAATTGCATGGCTTCTTCTACATTTTGTGGCTCTCGCATGGTCACCTCCAATCTGGTTCGTGACTTCAATCCTTGCACAAATTGATCCAGAACTTCACCTTCTTGGATATCTGGAATTTGCATGATGATATTCTGAACTTGTGTGATGTAGCTTCTCACTGAGCCAATCTACCTCAACTCTGCCAATTTATCTCGTGCAGCTCGGGTGGCATTTATAGTCTGAAATTGACCAAGTATTGCATCCTTGAATTCTGCCCATGTCAAAATCGGTGTAACAATTTGTCGTTCAGCTCTTTCTACTCGGAATCGCCACCAAAGTTTTGCTACGCCATCCAACTAGCTAGAAGCCAAGAGAATTTGTTTCCGCTCGTCTTGAAGATTGGTGGCTTCAAAGTAACGTTCACAATCAAACACAAAATTCTCCACTACGCCTGGAAGATTCTTGCCTTCAAACACCTTGGGTTTCGGAAATCGAATGCAATCTTCTCCATCTCGAACTGACGCTCTGTCTATCTGTTCTCGTCGTTGCTGGTCTCGTTCATCCAACAATCAAGTAAGATGCTCGATTTGTTGTTGCATTGCAAGGATAACATCCGGTATTGCCGCCATCGCTACTACTCTATTCCACTACTCTCAATTTATCTAGTTGATTAACACATAGATACAACACGTCCACCGTTCTTCATAAGTTACAACTGGAAGTATCAAGGGTTCCTCTGACACGGTGATCATATGTAGAAAATCCTGCCCAAAGCGTGAGGTGATGAATTGTGTGAAATGATGCTTTGGTAATATCTGGACATGAAAGTCCCAATGGTTTGGCAGAAGTGGATTTGGTGGTCCATAAATTCCATCCATCCTATTCTTGCTCTGATACCAATGTAAAAGACTGAAACCGAGGAGAGAAATAGGAGAATGGAAGCTCACATTGGGACACTTGAATGAGGGAAAACTCCGAATGCCTAGCATGAGCTTCGGCCTTGGTATTTAGAGGTAGCATACAAGTCCCTTGAAGCTTCTCAAGAAGCTTCCTTGAGCCGCTTTCTTGGAGTGCAAGCCAAGTTAACTAGGAAGCTTCTCAAGAAGCTTCCTTCTAGAAGCCGCCTACTTGGCGTGCAAGCTAAGCTAGTTAGAAGCTTCTAGAAGCTTCCTTCTAGAAGCAACCTGCTTAGGGCGCAAGTTAACTAGTTAGGAAGCTTCCCAAGAAGCTTCTTAGATGCTTCTAGAATATTCTAGGCTATTTTGTCTTATTATCTACTTCATAAGCTCAACTAACTTCATCGCTAAACTCCATATTGTTACAATTAGTCTCCTCACTATGTCTCCATCACTTCAGGCTCGGTGGCCAAGAGTAGATCGGCTGTACCCACGAGTTCTAGCTCAAGTAGTGTTGGTGGAGCTAGTGGAGGTGCACTAGCTGGAGATAGTGCTACTACGAGTGGAAGTACCGTTGCAGGAGGTGGTGTGGTACCGGGGTTTAACCCCAAGGTGGAGTTCTTCCTATGTTTGAGGCAGAACTACCAGGGAGTGCGGACTGACAAGCTGAGGAGCTTGTAGGAGTTCCAGCGGAAGGCTGGAGAGAGCCTACGCGAGGCATACACTCGCATGAGGTGGCTGATTAGTTTCACTCAGGGAGTTACTGAGGCCCAGGCAGTCCAGTTTTGGTATGGGATATTGGATAGGGAGTTGCGACGTAGAGTTCGTGATGCTACGTTGTTGCAGGCTACTTCGCCAACTTTGGCAATAGTCTTTGGTTTGGCTGAGCGTATTGAGCTCAATATGGTGGAGGAGAGAGTGGTGACATCTGGATTTGGTAGGGAGACCTCATCCACGGCTGTGACTTCTTCTAGAGTGCAGCAGAGTGCACCACGCCCAATTGGTTTTTGAGGACAAGGTGGACAACCCAGATCCTATAGAGTGAGTGGAGTTAGACCCTTACCCTCATTTTCGGGTTAGTAGCAGCCAGTGAGTGGTGGTGTTGCTTGTTGGACTTGTGGTGGACCTCACCATAGGAGAGAGTGTACTCAGGGCAGCGGACCTGATACCTCTGGTGCATCACAGCCAGCATAGAGGCAGTGTGAGCACTACCACAGATTTGGTCACACTAGTGACCGGTGTTTTGACCTACACCCGGAGTTACGGAGTGGTAGGGCTGCTATGGCAGGTAGTAGAGGAGCTCCAGTTCATGGAGGACGAGGTGGTAGAGGTGGTGGTAGAGGATCTACACCTAGTAGGGGTGCAGTACCTGCCCTTACTTCTGACACAACTATGGCTACTTGGATTGAGCAGTTGGAGCAGAGATTGGCTAGTATGGCTATTGCTCAGAGGAGATCACATTCGGGTGCTGAGGCTTCCACCTCATATGCTGGTGATAGAGATGCTTTGGACTTCATGTGCGGAGCAACATAGGTGGATGCATCTACAGCAGTGACTAGTAGTGCAGTACGTGCTCTAGAGCCTAGAGGAGCATCAGTGGAGTTGGACCCACAGAGAGGAGAGGTTGGGAGATAGGTCAGACTTCCCCAGTCTTTCACGCTATCTAAGGCATTGCAGACGACATCCAGGGTTCCTAGACGTCCCAGTGCAAGTGTGGTAGGTGGTGATGGAGTACATGATGGACTACCTGCTAGTCAGCCACCTACTACTACACCGATTGAGTCTAGCATGATGTTGGGGGCGGCTCAGCTGATTATACGGCATCCATTGTTTTTAGCCAGTGACATGTTTACATTGGGAGTTGACTCAGCCCCAATGTTCCGGTTGGCTGCCATATTGTGTGAGAGTAGGGATGGTGCAATTCCTACTACTAGAGCAAAGGTGGTTGGTAGTGGAGCTGACTTGGTTGAGGAGCATGGGATCCGTTCTGTAACACCCATTTGTGCATGTGTGTGGTATTGTGATATTTAGCTTGGTATTACAAGTACTTAAGAGATATTATTTATATAGAGATAAAGGATGGTTCTATATTAGTCATGGTTAGCTAAAGTTATTCATAGCTAAGATAGAGGGGACCTTACTTTAGAGGAAGTAGAAAAGATGAGCACCACTATTTTGGATTTTAGTGTGTTGACTTGGTATTATTCCTAGGTGTTTGGCTTTGAGGAAAGAGTTGAGAACTCTTGGGCCCGCAAGCCTTTTTGTTTTGGATTCTTCTTTAGTCCAAGGATAGCCCATGTAAAGGAATCCTTGACTTAGTGGTTGGGTCAAGATAAGACCACATGCTTAGGAGAATATGCCCATGTGAATGGATATTCCTTTCTACTTTTTGACTTTACTTGACTTTTAGTCTAGTAACTTGAGTTACTACGGTAATTAGTAACTTTGGTACGTAACTATTTCACAAGTATATAAACAAGGGGTGAGGAGGTACTCATCATCCTTTCATTTGCAACTATCTCTCTCTCATTGAGTTCTCTAGTGAGCAATGTCTTGAGTCTTGGAGTGTTAGCCTTGGAGGAGTATGATGGAGTTGGGGTTCCTTGCCTTCTTAGTCCATGGTGCGCTACCATAATAGCCATTAGAGGTTCATCCTGAGTGAGAGACAGGCCGGCTCATAGTTCAGCGACCAATGGTTTATGGCAAGCATCAACGACTAGACTAGAGGAGTTGCCAGCTAGACCGGCCTTTGTTGCACTGTTCACACCTGGTGTTGTCCTATTGGATTACCAGAGGGGGATTTTTTGTTTGGTAGGACCTTCAGAGAAGGTCTATACACCACAGAGAGTCTTGTTAGACTTTGGTGCGTAGCCCCTTATGTTGGGGAAAGCTGCAGTTGTCGGTCTGGAGTTACGGAAGATCGATGTGGAGAGGTGTCCATTTTAGATCCAGACATCTCTAGGTGGTGGTTTGACACAGTAATCACACGTGGAGAGCTTGTTGTCCAAGTTTAGAGTGGTCATCCGACTGATAGCTCGGTGGTGAGAGCTCAGGCTATTGCGACAATAGCTGAGTCATATGATGTGCTAGTTGGGAGAGCGGTGTTATACCCCATGGGTTTCAGCATTGACTATTGGGAGGAGACAGCCTCTTATAAACCTGGTTGGCAGTCTGGTGAGGGACGAGTATGTTGCCTACCAATATGCTTCAGTAGTGGCAGTCTTGGCTCACTACAGTTCGGGACCATGGCAGCATCAGTTTTAGCTTTCAGCGGTGCAGTTACTTGGCCTGGTAACTTGTTGGAGGGGAACATAGAGAGGATACTCCAATACCTAAGGAGATCACTCGGCTTTGGAGTACGAGTGGGATTGTTCCATCCACCTTGGATGTTCCATTGTGGAGTTCAGAGGAGGCATTGCAGCAGCATGCATATCAGTTGGTGGAGCAGGCTTGGAGTGGAGCCTTCGTACCATCAGGAGATGAGTGTGAGGATGAGCCTCCAGAGGCGATTGCTTTGACACCTCTGGATACCACACTAATTGCTTGGCAGTATCTAGTAGAGGGGATATGCCTATTAGAGTTGTTTGGTGGGATCAGCACCGGACTAGTTGCGGTGTTACAGGCGGGTATCCGAGTATAGAGGTACTTGTATGTAGAGAGAGATGAGACTGCTAGGCAAGTCTCTCTACATCATGTGGCACACTTGGCCTATTAGTATCTGGAGTTATTACCAATGTCAGCAATCAGAAGTTACCAGAAGGCCCTGCCAGGAGACATTTCCTTATTGGGGACGCATGACCTAGAGAGACATGGGCCTATTCACTTGGTGATTTCTGGATGGCCATGTAAGGGACATACACGTGCTGGTAGGGGTTTGGGTCTTCAAGATCCTCGTTCTGGTGTGTTTTGGGAGATGTTACGGATACTACGACATCTCCAGGTTCATCAGTCTGTTTCTCCAACTTACCTTTTGGAGAACGTTCCCTTGATGGGTGATTCTCGCACTAGAGTGGTGGCGAGTACACATCAGGTCCATTCTTGGATGGGACCTACTGTATTGTTAGATGCAGCCAGAGTGGGATCACGGGCTCACCGTCTTTGTCTTTGGTGGACAAACCTCTTACCCAGAGAGGTTCTATAGCATAGTTATGATGGGATTCAGCGACTAGACCACATTCTTGTTGATGATATCTTGGATGTTGAGCGTTAGTCTCAGACAGTGGTAGTGGCTGATAGGTCACCTATGGCAGTGGTGAACCTAGTTGGACAGCCTAGAGCTGCATTTCCCACACTCATGAGTTTCCCAGGCTCTCATGCTTTTTGAGAGGGAGGACCTGGACTTGTTTGGGACTCACAGTTACAGTAGTTGGTGGAGCCCAATCCTGATGAGAGAGAGCGGGCGATGGGTTTTCACACTGGTATTACCGCTGTTCCAGTAGTGTCAGAGGCATCTAGGCGTCAAGTGCTAGGTCAGGCTATGGACATGAATTGTTTGACCTGGATTGTGAGCCTTGGCTTGGCAGAGCAGCGTAGGATGCACTTGATAGGCATCACCACTTGGACACTTGTGAGCCCTGTGCCTATCGAGATGATTCAGGCACATGCTGGGGGCGATGGACCGAGTGGACATGGTATTCTTGGGACACATCCAGTAGCTACTAGGGAGAGTGGTCTACTTGGAGTCCATCCAGGTGAGCGTGGGCTACTTGGATTACACCCTTGGTCCACATGGGATGCAGCCAGAGGATGTTTGGAGCTTGCAGCCAGAATGGAGGGAGTTTTTCACACAGAGGTTGGGACCTCTAGTGGTCGGAAGCATGACACTATTGCTCCCAAGGGCCCAGTGTAGTAGCCAGTCAGTATGTCTTCCACTCCTACTACAGTTACAGAGGATACTTGGGAGCCAGATCTTGGACCCAAGCTTACTGGAGAGGAAAGACGGAGGGTTTGGAGGTTCACTTGAGGAGTCACAAGAGTTGTTTTACCTTCAGTATGAAGGATTTGGGTGCTTTGAAGGGACCTGGTATACGGATTGAGCTGACTAGCAATACACTAGTTTTCCGACATCCTTATCGATATAGTGATATGGAGAGGACATTGATTCAGAGCCGGAGTAGTGACCTTTTTGAGGCTGGTTTGGTGGAGATTTCACATGGAGAGTATGCATCAGCGACACTGATGCCAGCCAAGAAGGATATGCATGGCAACTATACAAATAGGCAGATGTGTGGAGATTATCGTCCTATCAACCGACAGACCAAGGCTGATCGGTATGCCATGCTTACACCGGAGGAGATTTTTGATGCGATTGGGCATGCAAAGGTCTTCAGTACTTTGGATCTTCAAGCAGGATATCATCAGTTGCCGATCAGGGAGGAGGATAAGTCCAAGACATCATTTTGGGCTATTGATCCTCACGGCAAGGATGTGTTATATCAGTGGAGGTTCTTACCATTTGGGTTGAAGAACGCTCCTACTGAGTTCCAAAGGGTCATGGATAGGATCCTAGCTGGATTGGATTTTGCTCGGTGCTATATTGATGACATTTTGGTTTATAGCACTACTGTGGAGGAGCATGAGAGACAGTTGTTGGAGGTGTTTGAGAGGTTGAGATCTCATGGACTCAAATTACATCATGGGAAGTGTAGGTTCTTCCACGAGCAGGTTGAGTATTTGGGTCACACTATCTACCCCGGAGGACTTGGTGTTCAGTAGACCAAGGTGGAGGCTATTGCACGTATTCCTCGGCCTACGGATGTGAGCAGAGTGCGAGCATTCCTTGGGTTGGCAAACTTCTATCGCCGCTATGTTAGAGGATTTAGTGCCATTGCCAAGGCCTTGACAAAGCTGACCAAGCTTACATAGGAGTGGTATTGGGGAGATGAGCAAGAGAGAGCTTTTGTAGAGCTCAAGAAGAGGTTGACATCTGCTCCTATTTTGAGGAGACCGATCAGGGGACGACCATTTTAGGTTCACACTGATTGGAGTATGTTGGGGCTTGGAGCAATGCTCACCCAACATGATGATGAGGAGAAGGAGTTTGTGGTAGCCTATGCTAGTCGCTCCAACAATTCAACGGAGGCAAAGTATAGTTCATATGAGGGAGAGTGCTTGGCAGCAGTTTGGGCAGTAGCACATTTCCGATGTTACCTATTTGGTAACCCCTTCACTCTCATCACTGATCATCAGCCGCTGAAGTGGTTGATGGAGTCCAACAAGATTTTAGGGAAGCTTGCACAATGGGCTTTGATTTTATAGGAGTATGATTTCATGGTTGTTCACAGACCTGGAGTGGTGAACCGTGGTGCAGATGGGTTGAGTAGAAACCCATGTCCCAGCCAGTAGGATCAGACCGGAGCATGTTGGCATGGTGAGACAGATGAGGAGATGGTGCCAGGTTGGCATGCATCGTCCTTTCTATGTATATTTGCAGAGGCTTTGGTGGTATCTCTCTCAGCGCATACAGGAGGAGTTATTGAGGTCACAGATCTAGAGAGTAAAGATATTGGTACAGTTCAGCGAGACATTCATGATGATGTCTTAGTGATGGACTATCTTCGCACTGGTGTTGTGGGTGGCACAGTTGGGGCCAAGGAGAGAGACCTTGTTCTTCAGCGAGCCAGACGGTTCAGATTGGAGGGTAGACACCTTTTGCGTATATGGGAGGATGGTAGAGTGCGAGTAGTACCACTTCCATCTCAGAGACCACAATTGGTCCGTCATGCTCATGAGGAGCTAGGACATTTTGGAGTAAAGCGTACATATAGCTTACTCTAGAGTCATTATTGGTGGCGCGGTATGCAGACCGAGGTACAGCAGTTTGTTGCCAGATATGTGGTTTGTGACCGAGTTAGAGCATCATTCAATGCTCCTACGCCACAGTTACACCCATTACCTATCATGGGATTGGGTTATTGTTGGAGTTTGGACTTCGCCAGACCTTTACCGTTGACTGTGAGACATCATTGGTATGTTTTGGTGATGGTAGAGCACTTCTCCAAGTGGATTGAGTTGGTGGCACTTCCTGACAAGTCTAGTGAAGGGACATCTTACTCGTTCTTGGATCGAGTTCTTAATCATTTTGGTGCACCAGCTGAGGTTTTGACTGATCAGGGTACCGAGTTCTTGGGGGAGTTTCAGGTCTTGTGTGACAAGGCTTTGATTGATCATCGTACTAGATCCCGAGATCACCCTAAGGCAGATGGTTTAGCAGAGAGAGTGGTTCAGACGGTGAAGAGAGGATTGCAGAAGTATGGTTTGCAAAGAGGCCACTTGGGAGATTGGGATCTCCAGTTACCTTGGTTGGCCATGGGCTATCAGTTCAGCCGGCAAGCCTCCTTAGCATCCTTCTCTCCATACTTTCTACTCTATAGACGAGATCCAGATTTACCTACAGCCATTCGTCAAGATGCTAATGTAGTTTTGGACTTGGATGACCACGATGTATGGATGAGCGTATGTTCTCAGCGGGCAGAGATCTTTCAGAGAGTGATGCCGATGGCCTTTGAGAACTTGGCGATTGCTCAACATAGAGATACTTTACGCTATGCTACCATTGGAGGAGGAGGTTATAGACCTTCGATCCGTCAATTTCATCCAGGCGATTATGTATATCTACAACAGACAGCACCGACGACACTTGATGTTTCTATAGGCCGTACTATCTTGAGAGTGCATGAGGTTTTGCCATCTGGAGTCCTTGTGTTAGAAGGACGTGATGGTGTTGTTTGGAAGGATCATGTGCGCAATTGTGCGCAATGCCACCTTCCAAACATTGATGGTACTATGGACCCAAGCTCGGCACTTGTACGTGCAAGCTTGAGGTGTATGTTATGTGGCTCTTCTGGTGGAGCTGCTACTATGTTAGTGTGTGATAGCTGTTCGAGAGGATGGCATATGCCATGTATGACTCCTCCCCTCACGGTGGTTCCTCAAGGACAGTGGTTATGTCCTAGATGTACTTGACTTATAGCTAGTTCATTCTTTATATGGTATAGATTGCAGACAAGTGACTAACGATGGGGCTCCATAGCACCCGGCCTCCTAATCTTTGTCCATTAGAGGGTATACCATATACTTAGAGTAGGTGGCTATCTGGAGTTAGAGGGACCTAACTACCAGCTAGGGGGGGGGGATTGTTGCACTTTAGAGTCTATGTATGACTTATGTGTGAGTTGTGCTTCTATAGTGTATGATGTTGATAGCGATGTATGTTGTGTAGCGATGTATATACGCACGACAACTATCACGCCATTTGTAGTTCCGCGTCTAGATGCTTGGACACTGGAGTTCCAGTGATGGTAGTTAGAGTTATTCTAGTAGTTTCTCAAAGACTACTTTCCGACGGTTAGATTTCATGTTCGGGGTACTGACTTCACGGTGGGGCCCACCGTCACTTTGCGCCATTTGCACCGTCGAGTGTGCCATCAGTGAGACTGTTAGGGTTTCAGTGCTAGCTCGAGTCCAGGGGGTATAGTTTCAAAGTGAGCTCTAGAGAGCTCACTTCTCTGATGTTGAGCCTTCAAGTTCTTGGCTATGGTGGACAGAGGCCGGTGAGCGTCACCTGGATTCTCTATGCTTGAGTGGGTATGGCTTGACTGTAATCAGTGCCTAGTTGTTGGCAGTTTATAGAGTGACAGATCAAGTATTGATCTGAGTTGAGTTGAGTTGAGTTGAGAGTGTTAAGCAATCTGATTATTGTGGCACTTTAGAGTCTATGTATGACTTATGTGTGAGTTGTGCTTCTATAGTGTATGATGTTGACAGCGATGTATGTTGTGTAGCGATGTATATACGCACAACATTTGTGTTCTTGGAGTGCCAGTAGGATCAGAGGATTTTGTCACACGCTTCTTAGACGTTGTCATCCACATGTTCTCCATGTGGATGACCTTCCATTACTAGGAGATACGCAGCTGGCATTTGGTATACTCTCTTCCAATATTGCTCGTCAACCATCCTACCTCATCCGTATAGTTCCCTCTTCATCGTCCTTCCTATCACGTTAGAGAGCATTTGATAGGAGGTTTATGGGAGTCTTTGGTGATATTATTGGACTTGGGACTTTTGAGTGTGTGACAAGGGATTTGGCACGTAGACAGAAGGCTCTGCTGATCTCATGTGGTGGAGTTGGCTTGCTTTCTATGGAGGAGATGACACCTATAGCATTTTTGGGTAGTTGTGCTCTCTCGGCAACCCTACTTTCCTCTCATTTTGTGGTTGCTGATAGGCTGATTTTGGAGACTTATGTGATAGAGGTAGAAGGAGGATCCTTTTCTCTCCAGGTGTTATTGCGGCAGACGAGAGATAGTCTATCCCCATGAGCACAAGAGGATTTTCCACTGTTTGCTTCATTATCATCAGATTGGACTAGAGGTTTACAGTCTTCCTTGATGGAGCGAGAGTGTGAGCTTACGCTACATTCTCTCCTGGTCGACTCGTCCATTCCTCAAGCTACTAGAGCACATCTTTGCTCTTGCTTTGGCAAGGTGCAGGCTCTTGGATCCTAGCTCGATTGTGCATCAGGGCTTTCCAACTCGCACTAGCTACTTTCTCTACAACGATGAGGTTTTGCCTAGGTTTGGTCCACCCATTTGCATCTTCATTACTCACTTGTGAGTGTGGTTCTACACTAGATGCAACAGTGGTCCACATGACACGATGTCCTTATGGAGGACAGAGGATAGCTACCCAAGATACCATTAGAGACATAGTGTTTGCTATGGCACGAGAGAGTGGATACTTGGCTTAGAGTGAGCGTTAGTATGCTTTGTAGACGACACATGTCAGGGCAGACTTATACTTGGTCCAAGATGATCAGGTGACAATAGCGGATGTCGTGGTTACGGACCCTATGCCGGATACAATTTTGGAGGGAGTGATTACCCATCCCCTTGGATGCAGCAATAGGTCGCAAGGTCTCCAAGTATAGGGGCATGCAGCGAGGTCACCTCTTTGTTCCTCTAGCCTTGGAGTTATATGGAGCGATGGACACGGCATTTGACATATTTGTTAGGGAGTGTGCGAGAGCTTATCGTGTTAGACTTCGGGGGTACCACTCTCACTCTCATACTTTATAGCTTATTTTAAACAATGTGTGTCATTTGTTCTACAAAGTGCAGTGGTTGGTGCAATCCATAGGAGAACAATCACATTAGGTGATGTTTCTTCAGAAGCTCCAGTTGTGTGTAGATTGTACGACTTGCATAACTCGGTTATCTTAGGTGCGGTATAGCAGATTTCTTATTTAGACTCTATTGAAGCTTAGCCCCATGTTACCTTTTTTGTCTTTCCCTTGTATGGCTTTGACGGGGTCTTTCTATCCTTCGTTTGTCCCAAGCTGTTCGCCTTGTTCTAAATATATTCTTTTTTTAAAAGATCCTTGAGGATGAGTGAATCACTGTGACCTGCGACGCATTAATGGACGAGGGTCTTTCCACGGTATGTTGAACACGTGACGTTTCACAAATTTAAACCGCATGCTAGTGAAGTATGCGGCTGAAGTATGGCGGCAAAACTAGTAATTACTGCGGCATTACTCGTCTTCGAAGCTTCTTGAGAAAGAGTAGAGTCGGGTGAAAACAACCATGGAACAGTCGATTTGTTGAGGATTTAGGGAAACTAGTTTGTATCATCAGACCTTCGTTAACCCCTATTTCGGGACCATGCGCAGGTAGATTGATTGTTCAGTTCTCCAAACAGTGAAGTATCCTTGTCCTCAGTATTAGCAAGAGTTTATGGCGGTCGTCCATACAATTTGCTTTCAGATAAAAGGAAGTGACTTTACTGTGAGTGACCACAATGATGAGGATACGTCTTCGTTTCTGTGCTCGGTCCCAAAGGCTTGAGGATTACTGCACGCAGGATTCTCACAGGTCCTACTCCCGCTCATTAACTCTAACTTGACCGGCAATTTTCTGGCAAAACACGGCCACCACTGCACAGCTGCTATACTATTAAGTTCTCCTCAAGCTTGGCTCTGGTCTTTGTGTTTCTACTCGCGATGGATGTTCAATCTTTCTCGGCTGGCAACTCAGGGCTCGAATAGTTCATTCGCCATTCGTAATTGAAACTGAAGGGAGTGCACGCAATCCATGTGCAGGGTCGCGACACTGTCTCCCACTTAACTTGGTTGCAACGAAGCTTTTGGTATACAGCACGACAATCGCCAGGCAGTGGACTGACGTATCGATTCCACGAACGTGACGAGTAGCTCCGAGTAATCACAGTGGCTCTCCTATCGGTTTTGCACATCTGCTCTATTGATCGCATCGTTTCAGCTTGTCTTCTCCGGTGAGTTGTCTTTCTTTCTTTCTTGGAACAAGTAGTTTGATTTGACTTTTGCATCACATGGTTCTAGTGGAGCTGCTTTTACCTTCTCTCGTAGCCGTATTTCAGTCCATTAAATTGTTTAGAACAAAGTCGGTTGAAGGCCTGCAAGACATGTTTGCGCTCTGCACATCGTAGCACAGTCGTAATAGGAGATCATCTGTGTTAAAGCTACACTGAAATTCAACCCAAGCTTTCGTGTCTACATAAACCTTGCCGACTTCCATACCCTGCCCTCCAAGAATCTTCAGATCTCCTCTACATGCGAATCCTCTTACGAGAGTGCTGGCTCTTGCCCTCTAGTGTGACGAAGGGTCGGGTTAGCTAGGAGTCACTTGAGTCTAACAGACGCATGGCCTATTAGCTCAGCTGGTTAGAGCGTCGTGCTAATAACGCGAAGGTCACAGGTTCGAGACCTGTATGGGCCACGTACGGTTTTGCTCAACGTAAACGAGAGGTCCCTTGGATTCCCCTGGAGAGCTTGATATTATCGCGATCAATGTTTCTGAAGTGCATTCCGTGAGCACGCTTCTAAGCAAAATCTGTTTGGTTGGTGGTGGTATGCTACAGGATCTACACTCCATTTACAAATATGGAGTTAGAGTACCTGACGACTACGTCAAGAGTGCGACCGACACCTGGGAAAGAACTGCATCTTTTTTCCACAACGCCTTACCTCTGTGTTTCACCACTCTTATAGTAGTATGCGTCGACCTGCCAGAGCATTGCATAGAAATCGTTCACCAGCACCCGGGCCGTCCGATATTATCAACATAATTTACACAATTGCTGGTCATGAGGGCAAGAAAGAAACGTGAAGTACGAGACCTAGATCTGGGACATGAACGCATCGCTCTTTTCACTGCATTCGCTATTCGTTTGGTGTACAAGGTCAGTGAAATTTCTTCAAGGATTTCGGAAATCATTCTATTTTCAGAGATTCTCTTGGTAACCCTAAACCCTATTCGTTTGGTGTACAAGGTCAGTGAAATTCTTCAAGGGTTTCGGAAATCATTCTATTTTCAGAGATTCTCTTGGTAATCAAAACGGTAACGTCAACTGCAGGGTTCGAACCTGCGCGGGCAATGCCCAACAGATTTCAAGTCTGTCGCCTTAACCACTCGGCCAAATTGACTGCTGCTTGGAGCGATCAAGAAGTCTATTTAGCTATATTATCATCTTTAATTTCTCGTCTGGACATATTATTGCCTCCAAGTCGTCACAGTTGAATAACGCTTGTACCAAAGTGAAGAGGAAATGTGCTTGGGATTTGGAGGGCTCAACGCATACCAGGTGTTTCGCCGGACGGGAAAAAGTTGTGCCTAAACCAGGAACTGATGGCGGTTGCATCTAGGGCTTGCCTAGAGTCTGGAAGCACTTCTTTGTGGCTCCCGGAGGAACATGAATGCGTTATAATCTTGATGGTTAGAGTACCCGGCTTTCACCCGAGTTTCGGCAACGGAACTCGGGTTTGCCGGAATTCGGGTGAAAGCCGAGTTCCGTTGAAGTACCTCTGGAGGTTCGAGGTTCCGGCCACGGAAATGTTGCGCTCGCTGGGAAGATTATGTACCGCCTTTTAACACTCTTTGAGATAACCTGGCCTGGCCAAAGTTGTCTAGTTTTAGGATTCACTATCTCAGTGTAATTTCCGTTTTCCGCGAGGATATAGTGAACAAGCTGATATGATGTGTGCTCGTTTGGAAGTATTTGTAACTTGTTCACGAAAGGTGATCCTAAATACCGATTCTGACGGTGCAAAGAATCTAATCTTATCGACTAGTTTTCCGAAGAAAATATTGTGTCTGACAATACTTCCAAACAACACCATGTTGATTGTGGAGTTAAGAAGTACCCCACAAGTAGTTTCATGTCTTAACGGTACATTATTTCTCCTTTATGCATAAACTCCTGAGTATTTCCAATATTCAAGGGCGGATCTAGCTCTGGACCTTGACGTAAAATTCTATAACTTTTAGTTATGTTATTATGATGAGTGTTGGCATCATCCGTTGTAGTCTAGATGGTTAGGATACTCGGCTCTCACCCGAGCGACCCGGGTTCGAGTCCCGGCAACGGAAAAGTTACGCTCCCGAGGAATCAGACTACCTTTTTCTATCTCTCGGAAATGCACACTGCCCACTTTCTGTGTCTCGCCCCAGGAGAACCTCAACTTGAAAATTTCTTCATTACCCATTTCTCTTGTTTTCTCGGACATTTCCGACATTCTGTGTCTCCCGCCCCAAGAGGACCTCAAACATGAAAATTTTTTCATTACTCATTTCTCTTCTTGTTTTCTCGCACATTCCGATATGCAATTAAATATTTTTGTTCATTACCCATTGCCTGTTTGTAGCTTTCAGCTCGCGCACGGTGGTCTATGGATATGGAATAACCGACTTCCCGGTAGCACGACAACGTGTACACAACCCTGGCGGGGTTATGTACACGTTGAGTATACCGCCTCAGTATCTTCAGAGAAACCATTCGGGATGAGTATGTCCATCCCATTCGGAACTAAAACATTGAGGATGACTATGTCCATTCCTAAATCCCTTTGTAGATTTTACTCTGAGAACCTGTTCCTTTCGTCATGAGTTTCGTCATTACTGCGTGTCCCTCTAAACCAAAGACGTAATAGATGTTCAAGTTGTCTCTCCAACAGCCGAGTAGTTGCTGGGTCCCACGAACTCTCATCTGTGGCAGGTGAGGTACGGACCACTGTGGTCAACACATTTTGCCGCAAAGCAAATCAGGTTTCGTGTTCCTCAGAACAGGTTTCAGAGTACAAACTTTCTAGTTATTATAATAAGAGTTCCCATCGAGATATAGAGAAGCTACAAGTTCCCCGTAAAACCGTAAGAGTCTTTGCTACTAGAGGGTTTGGAGGCTTTTTCTTTCTTGCTTCTTTCTTACTGTTGCGACTCCTCTTCACTTCAGGAAATATAGAACAGCTGATTAGCTTCATCCCTTCAGAGTGCCCCGACTTATAAGCAGTGTTGAATTACCCAAAGGGAAACATGTGGAGACCTCGGAGGGAAGGGAACGGAACGAGTGTTGTGCCAGAGCTCAAATACAAGAGCTTGGGCTATGCAAGATATAAGAAGATGCGCAAGCCTACATCAGAAGCTGGCATAGCTCAGTTGGTTAGAGCGTGTGGCTGTTAACCACAAGGTCGGAGGTTCGACCCCTCCTGCTAGCGAGATCTTAGACCGTGTGGCCCAATGGATAAGGCGCTAGCCTACGGAGCTAGAGATTCTGGGTTCGATCCCCAGCATGGTCGGTTCTGGGTTTTCTCGTCAGTGTTAACTATTATTGTTCATGTGGGCCCAATGAATTTATCTTTCCACAAAATGCCTAGCGTTTTGTCATCTTCATTAGTGTAATGAAGAGGAGTAAACGTGCATTAGACAATTCACTTTGAGACTAAAACTTTATCGTACCGAGACTATTGGGGCTTAGCCCTATTTTACCCCTTATGGCTCATTCTTGTACAGTTTCCCATCCTTCTTGGTACTATGCACGGTCGCCTTTTTCCTTTGAGATTAATAGTGGGAATGGAAAGGGTGACCAGGTAGAAAACGCGAGGGATGGTGAAGACTCCATCAAACCGGACAAGGGTGAAACAAAATAGGTAAAAAAGGGCTAAGCCCCAATAGAGTAGATAGGAGAAATCTGCCCTATTTCATATAAGATTCCTGAGCTATGCAAGTTGTACAGTGTACAAACAAAGTGAGCATCCAAAGAAGAATCTACTAATGTGAGTGCTCTCTTATGAATTGTACCAGCCATTGCTCTATGTAGAGCCACAGACACACATGTCTAAAATATGATACAAAGTATGAGAGTGAGAATGGCACCCATGGCACCTAACTTGAAAAACTCTCGCACACTCCTTTATAAATGTGTCTGGACACCATGTCCATCACTTCATATAACTCCAAGCCTAGAGGAACCAAGATGTGACCTCGTTGCATACCCCTATACTTGGAGACCTTATGAACTGCTGTTGCACTCGTTGCCAATCCAGGGGGATGGGTACTCACTCCCTCCAAAACAAAACTGTATCATGCATAAGGTCCGTAACCACAACATACACTAAAAGGTCTGTAGGCTGGACTTGGGCGTGCA
Source organism: Lunularia cruciata (assembly GCA_948567375.1). Classification (NCBI taxonomy): domain Eukaryota; kingdom Viridiplantae; phylum Streptophyta; class Marchantiopsida; order Lunulariales; family Lunulariaceae; genus Lunularia; species Lunularia cruciata. Next base: position 17,476,465 of record OX419761.1, on the reverse strand, counting down.
TAGCTCAACAGTTATTGAGTCCAGTCATCTTAGCTCTCAGCAAAATTCACCACCACCAAATGAAGTGAAGTTGATTCTATTACTGTTTCCTAAGAAGTAATGAAAGCCATATAGTACATGGTCATGTATTTCAAAATGGAGATTTTAGCCGATTAGTTTTGATGATTGTGCACTTGAGATGATGCTGCAAGGTTCCCAAGGTGCGAGTTGTTTCAAAATGGAGTTTTTGGCCAAAAGGTTCTGATGATTGTGCACTTGAGATGATGCAGGGTTCCCAAGGTGCGAGAGAAGCAGCATTAAAAGCATCCTCTTACGATTACCGCGTGTAGCGGAGCCATGGAAGAGATGTTGCGCAATGTTCTATTACCTCAGGCCAATCTTGAAGAGTTTTAGTAAGACCGCGAAATTGCACAAGGGTCGATTACAATCACGCTCAAAGTAAATCTTGACTTCCAGGCAGCACGTTCCTCACTTGCACCAGCTGGACAAGCAGGCAGTTTATGTCTGCTTATCTAGTTAGTGGTCTGACATTGCAGTACCAGTCGTCAGCAAGAAAACCAGAATTATTGGGAGTGGTCTATATCATGGGCACTGGCCGATTTGACATAGCTCGTGGGAGCATTGCAAAATTTAGATTGTTTCAAGAGGGGTTATAGCACTTCAGGGACCGTATGCAGTCGATGTCACATGCTTCTCTTAAATACAGGCCCAGTGTCCTACCAGCACGGAACAGATACACAGTCGATGTGCTCACGGCTCCTTGGTGCGACACTTTAGTCTCTTTCAAGCAATACTTTTGGGTATTTGCATATGCGATCTCACTACTCAGCTGCAAGATTGGGTGGATACATGGACACATACATACCTCAGTCTGCTGCATTCACTGCAAGTAACTGTTTCTTCTTCTCTCAGGCTCTAGCCGAATCCGAAGTTTCAAACTCTGCCCAAAGTCATTGCTGTGTCTTCGACTCATGTAGCAGGAACTGGTTGCCACTGGTGCAAGGCCTCCGGGCTTGGATGTTCTTCAGCAGGACCACGAACTATAAGAGATAGCAGAACTCTATAAGAGTACCGCAATCATTTGTTCATGTTCTTCGGTCGACATCCATATCTTTTGAGCTGATTTCCTAAGGTAGCTGAGCTCAGGAAGGTAAAGTCTCGTTTGTGGCTGCTGAGTTTGGTAGTTTCGTTATCGAAAGTTTTTTACTTAAGCCAACATATGCTCGGGCAGTGCCGAACAGAAAGTACTGAAGTTCTTTTACTTAAGCTTGCATTGAAGATCCTACTCAGGAACTTCTACCAAGGGCGTTTTCGTGCTCAAAATGCGCTTTAATGCACAAAGTGCATAGATTCCATGTTTCTTCTTGACAACAGTGTACTTGATGCTGAAACTGACGGCTACCATCTGCGGTGAGTTGGTTGATCCATCTCATGCAGGAAGATTGCAGTCGAACATTTACTGATCAATCGAGTGGGGTGAGCCTGCAGGCTCTCAAGTTCCTCTCAGGGGCTTAGAAAGATGGCATCATGGGAGAGGGTGTGTTGGACTGCTCTTATCTGCACATGCTTTTGGTTCTCAGTTGCTGTGGAAGCTCGAAACAGCAGGGGTGAGTGTGACGCAGGAGACAGCAGTGCACTTCTGGATTTCAAAGCAGATTTTATCGACGAGGTTGGTCTAGTTGACACCTGGAAAGCAGAAACGAGCTGCTGTACTTGGCAAGGAGTGAATTGCAACTTTAAGGGTCGTGTGCGAGGTGTGCGCCTTCTGAGCCGACATCATTTAGATGGAGCAGGCATGGTTGCGCGGCCAAATATTTCAAGAGTAGCTGGTGCAGCCCTTGGGAGACTTAGCTCTTTAAACTATCTCATTACCGAAGCAGTCATCTTTAACGGCCCGTTCCCAAGCACATGGGGATCACTTCATTCTCTCACTCAAATGCGTCTGGTGGAACCCAACTTCACCGGGCCACTCCCGTCGGAGATCGGTGATATGAAGGACCTCCGAAACTTTCAAATTGCTGAAGGAAAACTGAATGGCTCCTTGCCCCCGGAAATTTGCAAGCTTGCAAACCTTACTGTTCTGGAAGTGATCGGTAATGAGCTGAACCGGGACCTTCCTCCGTGTCTAGGCACAATGAAGAGCATCCGTGAGCTCAATCTCCAGTCAAACTTCATCTCTGGTAGTCTGCCATCCTGGATTGGGGAATTCACATATCTAAAAAGCCTGATCCTGGCAGAAAACCGATTTTCTGGGCCAATTCCTCCGACAATTGGCAACTTGACTAATTTGAAACTTCTCTCGCTCTCCGACAACATGCTATCCGGTAGCATCCCTGATGAAATGGCAAAGTTGACTCTACTCACAGATTTTGCTGCCGTCAACAACTACCTGTCTGGAAGCATTCCTAGTTCGCTTAAGAACTGCACCAGCCTAGTTTCCTTGGCGTTGCATCACAACAACCTTACAGGCTTCATTCCCAAAGAGCTGGGATCGTTGCCTCGCCTATCTAGTCTACAGCTCAACAACAACCAACTCTATGGACCACTGCCAGCCGAGCTCGGCAACGTACCGGTTGAGAACAATCTGTTAATCGACGTCGAGAACAACAGCTTATCGGGCCCCATTCCCAATACGCTGTTCACAATTAGTGCATTCTATGCTGCTAACAACTACTTCACTGGGGGCTTTCCTCTTTCTTTAGCAGCTAATGCTTTCAGCGTGGATCTCAGTAACAACAGTCTCAACAGCGTTGCGCAGATCGGCAAATGTCCAGAAAATCCTCAACTCAATCAGCTCAATATTGGCTCCAACCGACTGAAAGGACATTTTCCCACCTGGTTGTCATTGTTGGTAAACCTAGGAGCTCTGGATATATCCAAGAACCAGCTCAAGGGCGTCATACCCCCTTCACTGCTCACTCTTCCCAGTCTCAATGCGCTCAACATCTCCCACAATCCCCTTTGCACGAAATTACCTACCTCGTTGAATGGTACAGGAAACGTTGGCACACTTGACTTCCAGAATACGGTCCTTACCGGGCCCCTGCCAGCAACGTTTCTCACCGGGTTCCCCAACCTCTACTACTTGGATCTATCCAAAAATGGTCTCAAGGGGTATTTGCCCGGCAGCATTGGTGATTGTGTTTCCCTGAATTACCTCGATCTGTCTAGCAACAAGCTGTGTGGAACCGTTCCTCCCAGCATAGTGAACCTTCCGCAGCTGTCCTATCTCGATCTGTCGAAGAACAACTTTAGAGGACCTGTTCCTTCCATTCCATAATTATCTAGGCTTGAAGTCCATTTGACTGCAGGAAAAACGGGTACATCGTGTCACTTGAAAGTCATTATGGTGAATGGGCTAGATTTCTGGTCAGCTCGATGCCCTGGCTACAATCCCTACAGTAGATCTTCAAAATAAGGGCAATCACGAACCAATCCATGCTGTGTAGTCAGGACCAGCTCAACCCTCCTAAGCGGTGTAAAGCGGATGTACCAAAATAACATTCTACTTCAAAATGAAGGAGACGACGTGGTGTATTTCCGAATTGATCATCTGGATGAGACTCCCATCTTGACCACTGTTTTGGAAATACCATGTTCCGTGCATGTGTGTCGTCCGCTATCTGCATGAACGAGAGACTTCCTCAACAGTTCACTATCTCAAAAGAAACCGGACCTTCAAGATTGCGAGCGAGTTTTCAAATTCAAACAGATTGCAACGTGGTACCGCTGCACTGGTTGTTGCCCCTGCAGGCACCCTGAATTTTATGAGTTACTTACTGAACAGTGATAATAGACTTTGAGATGGCGTTCCTACCAAGTTGATAAGCAGACTGTACCAATCCCTTTCTGTTCTGCTCTTTGTCTTGGAGTCACCCACATGCACAGAACCATCATCAACGTCACTCTTCACTTTTTCTGTTGTTAACCTCATCTCTCCGACCCAAACGGCGGGAAATATGATGCACCAACTCCACTACATTAGTGCTGTTCATTACAGCCTACCTGAATTGCACCCATGCTCGTGAATTTATTGTTGTACATTATAAGTCAATGATCATGCTTCACCGGTCTCATCCCATGAAGTCACCAATACACTTCCTGCTGAAGATGAGCATGAGCATGGCACCGACCTCACTCCCAGAATCAGCTCAGTTGTTTCCTTCCAGACCAACAACTTCTGTGCTACTTTCACGTAGTGCAGTAATAACGAATATGAAGATACATAGTTGTTCCTTCTTTTCATGAAGTTATCTCCAGGTAACTTCACAAACTTTTCACAGAGTTCTCTTCAGATTTTAGCTTGGTGCCTCTCTCGCAACCTTGCATTGATGCTTGTCTGTAAGAATCTAGAAACTCCAGATAAATGAGTTGAGGACGTGAATTCAAAAGGAGAGAGGCGACCGTGTGCTAACAAGAAGGATGGGAAGACCCCATCAAGCCGGACAAGGAAAGACATAGGCGGTAAATGGGGCTAAGCCCCAATAGTATCGGTAATTCAAAAAGCAATACAAGACTTGTTTCCCATGTTTTCACACTGCTTAGATGCTAAATCCGGGTTGCATGGATTGCGGGCGAAAATACCACTCGTGAGGAGATGTCATTCTACACGACAAGAGTGTCATACTTTAGTTACAATTCCCGCGCCGAGCTTTCTAATCCGCTGTACAAACCTACATTGCAGCACCTTCTTAGTTCTTCCGTCATTTCTACCGTACAACGTCGGTGAACTGATCCCGGCGCGCTGTTCCGGGAGATCTTTCTAGGGACCTGGTTGAAGCAGACTTTCATCTCTAGGTGAGTCTTATGGTAAGGAAAATTATTCGAGACTTCATGTAATAGTACTCGTGAAAACACGGAGTGAACCGATCTTGTGCATTTCAGAAACAGTTTTGGAGCACCAGTTGCTTCTTATCACCTTTGCCACATAGATGCTCCAAACGATATTGGAGTGAATTTCAGTTCATGACAGATATTTCATTGTATCACATCTTTCCAGAATGGTCTCCACTTGACAAAATCCATCCTTTTCCTGGTTGAGCGATTCTCCTGCTACCAAAAATTTTCAATTTCAAACAGATTACATTTCTTGTGACAAATCTTTGAACAGTATAAGTATGGGATTTCGACTTTTTACTAGGAAACCGCAACCTTTGGGCCAACCTGAAGGTTTAACCCCCCCTTAAGACTTGATTGGTTCATCGATGTGGATGATTTACTATAAAGAAATGTTCTCTTATCCTAGGTTTGGACTGCACGGTGTGAGCGTCATCCATCTGAAAGTTTCTCCACATTGTAAAGTTAACTTCTAGAACTATATAAAATGTCATGCAATTTGTAGTTTCGCATCTAAATTGCTCATACAGTAGAGTAGCAGTGATAGTAGTTAGAGTTATTTTGGTAATTACTTATAGATTACTTTCCATTGGTCAGATTTCATATTTTGGGGACTGACTACATGGTGGGGTCCACCATCACTTGTATCATTCGCACCGTTGGGTGTGTCATCGAGTGTGTGGTCCGTGGAACTATTGGTATGAGACCTAGATCAAAATCAAGAGTATACCCTGGGAATGCAGCTCCTGAGAGCTCATTTCTTTGTTGTTGAACTTTTGAGTTCTTGGCTAGAGTGAATAGAAAGTTGGAGAACATCACCTCAGAGTCTCTTGGGTTTAATTGTTAGCAGGGTTTAATTGTTAGCAGGGTTTAATTGTTAGCAGATCAAGTACTGATCTAAGTGAGTGTGATTTGAATTGTATAACCGAAATTGATTACTGTTGCACTTTAGAATCCATATATGACTTATGTGTGAGTTGTACTTTTATAATGTGTGATGTTGACAATAATGTATGTTATATAACGATGTGTATATACACAACACCTTGAAACCCGCATGAGATAGGCCTTTCCTTATTGGCTCGGATGTTGCTTTTCAACCCATATTGTTTTGAAGATGATGAAGAAAACCATAGCTTGATAACCGTTACTGCCTGACCTGCAGTGGACTCGTATCGTGAAGAGTTTCTTGAACCTTAGCCAACCATTTTCAAGCAATGTTTTGATTACAGGACTACGCTTGTAAACACAGTTATTATCAAGACTTTAATAATATATTTTCAAAGGATACCGTGTCGGCATCATCATCTTTGACATATCTTCTTTGACCTTGCCATAGTTTGTATAAACTGTAACCAAATTTAGAGGATTGTGGAAATAGTTATTGTGAAGATTCATGACAAAATTGAAAACTCAAGTGGACCGAAAAGCTACCATCGACCTATTAAGTTAGGTGAATAGTCCATGGCAAACAAACCAAGCTTTTTCTGTTGTAACAATATATAGAAGCTATTCACTAATGTGGACATCGTGGAAACTTGTAGGGATCAACATAGCATCCATGATCGACCTGAAAACAAGAACTTGAAGAATACTTAATAATAAGCGGACCTTAAGGAGACCGTACTTGACTAGGCCAAAGTGAAACTTGCTACTTAACGATGCCATATTTAATGGTTGGCCCTAGCACGATTGTCAAAATTGATATTTCCACATTCATTGTTTATTATTTCCACAACTCCCGCCAAGTTTCGGGAGTCTTAGATTAGCAAGAATTTAACCATAGTTGAACTCTTGCTAATTCCCTAACTTGGCTTTAGGTGTCATCTAAGACTCTTGACTTTGGCGGGTGTGGAAATATCAAAAAATGGGTGTGGAAACATCGGTTCCCTTTCTTTATTGCTGTCTGCAACCATCACTAAAACTAATTGGAATCTTGAAAGCCTAGCTCTCACTAAACAAGTTGGTGTATAGTAAAATTTCGATTTTATGCTCCAAATTAAGATATTAAACAAAAGATATTGTCCACCATAAGTTAACATTGACAATTGCAGTGTATGCTTGGTCCTGAAGAGTTACGTCATTCATAGCTTGTCATTGTTCATCGATTATCCTTACAACGCACAAGAGCGAAACATAACATTGGAAACGATTTGGTACTAAGTAGTATCTTCCGAAATCATGCCTTCTGATGAACAGGGAATATGCGTCTATAAATATACAATGTAACCTCTTCACCCATTAATATTCCATGCATTACATGCAATTACATCGCTTCCATGTTCTTTCAACCGTGCTAGTTTCTTGCGCCATGTTGGATCTAAACGCACATATTGTACACATAATTTGCCAGTCCACTCGATCACAATGGCAGTGCATCCTTCGAAACGAGACTGCCACCTCAAAACAATAAATCGAAGAATGTCAAACTTAAAACGACTCTATTGGGGCTTAGCCTCATGTTACCTTCTTTTCTCTCCCTTGTACGGCTTGATGGGGTCTTCCCATCCCTCGCTTTTCCTATGCGGTCGCCTTTTCTCAACGAGGATGCTTACTCTAAATACACTGTAATTCCTGTAATATCTTGAATACCTGAATCCGTAGAGAGCAAAAGTTTATACAGTACGATGTAATTTATAGGTTGCACAACTTCCCATGTACAGTCCTGCTGATGGATGGTCGTTGAAGCTAACAGTCATGCTCGCCACATTGAGAAACGAAGTCAGAGACCGCACGGAACTTATGAATCATAATCTGCACTGCGTGAAAGTACTTCTGTATCGGTCCCAGTCCGACATCTCTGTTCACATAGCGGAAGGCATGTGCAGTCCACTACAGAAATACAGCACGCAGAACTATCCACCAGAAAGAGTAGATATGTAAAAAACTCTCACGACGGTGTTGAATTATGAAGAGTTGTTGGGACAAAGTTGAGTAAATCATAATCCACGATATCTGTATAAATACTCATCGAGTTGTTACTCATTTACAAGCAGTTTCCAAAGGCTAAGATGGGTTTACAAGTCCACCCCACTACGATGTTATTTTCTTATCTATTTTTCTGTTTGGAAATTATAAACTCCTCTTATCTACGGTGGCTGGATCTGGGAACGTGTGAGGAACACGGTTTTAACTTTCCATCTGATAAGAGATACATTTACCAGAATTTCACGTCAATACAATATCGGCCAATTCTTTTATGGTGGTTTAATGAAGAGTAAAAAGTAATTAATAAGAAGTGAAAAGCAAAAAGTATCTGACATCATACCGTCAAATCTGTTTACCAGTACCCAGACAAGGTACACTGTACATAAACTGCCTCAAAACACAAAGCAATTTAACGCAATAAATTGTCGTGAGTAGACCCTTGCAGTTACACGTGACAGTCCTTCACAGTCGAAAACTACAAAGATTTGGAACGTGAAAAGGAGTATTTGGCAGTCAGCCATTGACACGACGTCATAATAGCTACGAACGTCGTTCACGGCTATGCTTGTCACTCTCGGCTTCTTTTCTTCGCAAGCAATGTGTTCCAGTCATCCACTGGAGTTCACCAGCTGCTCCTCAACTTTTGGAGTTTTGGTTCGACCTAGGGTAGACTACCAACAGCATCCGCGGAGTGCAGAAGTCATATGAAGAGAGCAGCTGATGACATTATCATTATCCCCTTCGAGGTCGGGTATCGAACTGGCATTGCCATCTCCGCCCGCGGGCAACTAATGATCGGAAGTAAAGGTATTGGATTGTTTGCTTCTTAGCTTCCATGGGCTCTCCTTGCGATAAGTGTAGCCTTTCAGAGCTTCTAAAATCCTTAGCTGAAGAAGTTCTTTGGGAGTGTTACTGTTAGGCCAATTCCTTGATCTGGAGGGAATGTACTGGGTTTTAGTCTGTTCTTTAATGGGCTAGGACAAATGTTTACACCCTGTTTCCTCAGACACCATGGGACAAGCGTAAGCTGACGTTTGGTGGTAGAGAAGGTGTTTATTGCGGAAAAATATCTTCAGCACAGGGTTTATATTTACCTTGTCGAGCTGAAGTTGCCTGCACTAGGACGATGTATCATGTAGTATGGACTCCGCTTTTCTCTGGCCTTAGTTTTTATCCGTAGGCTGGAACATGCGTATCAGCTTCTAAGCTACATGCGTTTCAGCTTCTAAGCTACTGGAGTAAACATCGTCATGACAGTGTCACTCGTAAGCTTCTGACTGAGGAAGGAGTTCAAGGAGGCATCCTCATGTATATTAGATGTTACCTCAACTAACACCGCAGTCGGCATTTTGTCTGCATATTCTCGTTTGCATGTTCTCCTTCTCCTTGATTTTCTGTACCCGTTGGATGAGAAAATGGTCCATATATGAAGTCTGGGTAGCGTGGGAAAGTAGCGGGTAAAAGAACTGGACGTACTCTATTCAAGGGACTAACATACGTCGTCTTGTGACATTCTGGTTGAAATAGCGTGCAGGAGTCGAGCTGGATGTTTACGGTTTAGAGCTTATTAAACCGTCGCCCGAGCTAAACACCCAGAACTGACAAATCGACGCTCCATGTTATAGCTAGTCGATGTAAGTTTCAATTCCTCTCCTGTTGATTTTGTAGCGAGCAACTAATCCAGAATGACGTTTTTCCTCTAAAGGCACAGATCTGTTCCCAAACTATGTAATCATAGCTTCTCCTACTTGTATCACAGCACAATACCTCACATGTACTCTACACTGTGCAAAATGATTTATACTCTTTGGCTCGAAGATAGTTGTTCACTGTTGTCTACAGGGATTAGAAACAATGTACTGAAGTTTAGAATACGGAACCTGGGTTATCAGATTCGTACCTTTCGCCTTGAATTTGGAGTGCGGAAAGAGAAGCAAGGCTTCCCCTGTGTTTGGTAAAAGATATCAACGATGACATATCAGCGGGGTGAAGCTTGTACACGAGCAGTTCTGTTGATCTGCTTGCTGAGCGCATCAATTCTAGGAGTTCAAAGTCAATGTGACGCTGGGGATAGCAGTGCGCTTCTGGAACTTAAAAGTAGCTTAATTGACCCGGGTTACGGGGTTTTCGATAATTGGATTAGTGGAACAGATTGTTGCAGCTGGAAGGGTGTGAACTGTACTAGCGCTGGACGAGTGCGGGGCGTCGTCGTTGATGTCCGAAGTCGAAGTAATATAGGCATCGGTCCTGATCCAGCGTATACTGGAGTTGTTGGGGCGTCCATCGGCAAGCTCACAGCTCTGGAGTACCTTTTTACAACCTCTGTCCAATTCAACGGTCCAATTCCGAAGACATGGGCGTCCCTCACCAGTCTCACTAGTTTGAGACAAAGTTCTCCCAACTACACAGGACCTATACCACAAGAAATTGGATTGCTAACTAAACTCACGGAGCTTATCATCCTTGGAGGGCAGTTGTCGGGACCCATACCTCAAGCAATCTGCAAGCTGGTGAACCTGGTTGAACTGCGACTTTCTGATCAGGACCTCACTGGAACTCTCCCAGGGTGCCTAGACACCTTGAAATCTCTTCAGAGACTCGAATTTCCATCCAATCGTTTGTATGGCGCTCTTCCTAATTGGCTGGGGAATTTTCCATCCCTGACGACCATAGATGTTGGGCAGAACAACTTTACAGGTTCCATTCCCACTTCGATCGGCAAGTTGAAGATGCTGGAGACTTTCTTCATTCAAGTCAATCAAATATCCGGCAGCATTCCTATGGAGATTGGCCAATTGACGGCAGTCAGTGCGTTTAACGCTGGATATAATCGTCTCACCGGGAGGATTCCTCCGACGATTGGAAATTGCAAGCGACTGAGTTTTTTTAGCGTTCCCAACAACCGCTTGACGGGGTACATACCAAAGGAGATTGGTTCTCTTCCTCTTCTCTCATTCGTGCAGCTCTTCGGCAACAGGCTTTATGGATCACTTCCGGCTGAGATTGGTAATATACCGGGGGCAAACGGCCTGTTTCTAGACATTGAGAACAACTTTTTGTCCGGCCCACTGCCAAATAATCTGTTCAACGTCGCTACCTTCTTTGCTAAGAACAATCGTTTTTCAGGCGGATTCCCTCTGTCCCTCGCCGCCAAAGCTTCCACAGTAGATCTCTCCAACAATTCATTAGATAGCGTCGACCCTTATGGCACAGTTCCAAGCAATCCCAACCTCAGTCAGCTCTTGCTTGGATTCAACAAGCTTTCCGGTCCATTTCCTTCATGGTTGTCCTCCTTGTCTAGCCTTGCCAATCTTGACATATCCAACAACAAGATTACTGGCCAGATCCCAGTCTCTTTCCTCGCCCTTCCCTCTCTTTTCGGCTTTAACATCTCCAGTAACCCACTCAGTGCACCGTTATCTTCAGATCCCTTTCCCTCTGCAGCCACCCTAAACTCACTTGACATGCGGAATTGCGGATTGACTGGCGGACTTCCCTCCTCTTTCCTTCAAGGCCTCTCCAACCTTGTCTACTTGGACCTTTCTAGAAACTCAATAGGTGGGCCTGTTCCAGAAGTCATTGGGAATCTCACATCCCTTACTTCTCTAGATCTCTCCAGCAACATGTTTAGCGGTACAGTGCCAGCATCCATCAACAATCTGCCGGACCTTTTCTACCTGAATCTTACGAACAATATGTTTTCGGGTCCCGTACCTTCAATTCCGTGATGACTTGATCGGTTGAATTTGCGAACCATATGATGTAAAATCTTTACAATGTACCAGAAGTCGATAGTGAAACGTCTTGCTGAGCTCGTAACGTAGTTGGTAGCGATTGATCAGGGTCACTCAATAATGGAACCTTCTGAAATCTTGAATTGGCTCAAGAATCAGGATATATAGCTGACAACTTAAGAATAAGTCGCTGTCAATGAGGTACTAGTTGGACATGTCTTCAGATGATCAGTTTGATCTGGAGACTATCCACGCTGCATTTTTGTAGGCTGTTGTCCTTCAAGTTCGACAAGGCTTATCATTATTGTAAGTTCTGGGCTTACTCCCATTCTGGTTGCGTTCAGAATTTTGCTAAAGTTGGACGACAATGTCTGATATTACCTTTTTCTCTGACTGGTCACGGAAACCAGCTTCAGATGACCGTGGACAGTAGTTCACCATCAAAGCGATGTGAAGGATGTTCTCTAGGGTGGAATTCAGGAAAAACTGAGCATCTGAAAGCTGGAGGTAGAAACAAACAAGATGGCCACAATCAGACAATCATACGGGATGACTCATTCGGGAGTAAGTAAAGTTTATACCGGGTTTCAGAAGGAGATCTCACATCAAAATAATTCAAAATAACTCTTCCTGTATGAAATCGTAATTCAGACCAGAACTGTAATCTGCCCATTGACCAGATCAGATGCTTGCTCCGGCCTAGCGATACGTATGCTTTGTTGGAAGCAGATGCAGTTGATATTCCCCCTCTGCATATCGTCCTGATATGCACTCCCATTATGCTGTTGTAACGCTTGACAGTGAAGGATAAATTGTATCCCCAGCTAAGAACACAATGTGCACAGGACAAACTGCTACATGTGCAATCTACGAGTTCCTTACACTTCAGACTACAGTTGATGTTAGGACTGTTACCTACCATCCACGAGCGGAAGAAATTCGGTCATTGATGGCTTAAGATGTGTAATTGTTTCTAGTATAATATTGATATGTTGCAAGGCTGTGATTGTCTTTCGGGCCACCTTACCTATTAATATGTCAGGAGTGCAGTTTCCACCCTTCCCTTTTGTCGGCTCCCTCGTGGTAGCGACCATAAGGTGATGGCATGGTATTCTAGTCTATAAGGAAAAGGCGACACGCATAGGATAACAAGAAGGATGGGAAGACCCCATCAAGCCGTACAAGGATAATAGGTAGAATAGGGCTAAGCCACAAATATCTAGAAATAGATTCGCTATGTTATTCCTGCTGAAAGAGGAATCTGTGGTAGTTCCTTACTTCTCTTGGTTTGGGAATCCTCGATTGGTCTCTGTTACCTGCTCCGAGACTAGTCGCATCAACTATAATCAGCTCACTCAGTTCCCTTCGAATCGTCAGAAAATATGGATATTTTCCTGTATAATCCCTGGAAGCAATAGTTTCCGACTTCCAGTTTCGTCTGGAAAGCGAGAATCCTATTTTGGCCATGCACCTACTCCTTACATAGTCACCTCATTTACCTGCATCTTGCAAGTAATCCCGTTCTCGCAGAGTGCTGCGGGTCTACAAGAAAATCTCCAACATGTGGAGTGCGTTTAAAGAACAGGGGCAGATTGGTACGGAATACTGAATGTATTGTCCATAGAACTCCCAAAGTTTGTGACAGCACTGGCTTATACGAAATCCCTTTTGACCTTGTTTTCAGTTTGCAATCTTCGTTTGGAAGTTCTCGGCGTTCACAAGTAGTACCATTTTAGTACACGATTCTAACGTGCTGGAAGGAACTTTTCAAGTCTCATGGATTGCTCTATTCTCGAACCTACTACATCTGTAGGTTGTCAACCCCTCCATGCTTCAAATCTGTGGTATTTCTCCGGCTTTGGAAGTTGGATCATGATGGGTGCTTTCTCTTTTCATTGTACGGCTTGATGGGGTCTTCCCATCCTTCTTGTTTTCACACGGTCGCCTTCGTGAGTCTTTGGTCAATAGAAAGCCTTCTATGCACGTCCTTCCAACTTACGTCATTTACGAGCCATTTATGAAAATTTGTCCGACGTTCTACAAGAACAAACCGTTCTTGCCATAACGGCCAGATTTCATTAGTTCAATTTCAAATTATACTACATGGATCTTACAGGAATTATAAATCCGAATGCTAGCGGGGTTATTAAAGAGATGACCCGAACAGCGTCTGCAAACATTAGGAACATGTCCGGGGTAAATCGGGAGACACTATGACGTCTTCAAGACTGTCTGAACCTCTCACGCATGGTGAAGGCCAGACCTCTAGTCGGCGAAGTGGTAGTATCCTCCGTGTACGCCCCAGGACCCGGATTCAGATCCCGCTGAGTAATCAGCGCCCTGACTTTAGCACCCGTTGAGAAAGATGGTCCTGAAGATTGCTGGATCACTTTGTACGAACCAGACCCCGGTGAATTGCTCCGAACATCCCCCGAATTTTTTCTAACTCTCGTCCCCATGCTGAAAGCTGGAGAACCTGACTTCACCTCAGCATTGTACGTCCCAGGGCCGGGGCCTCGCAAGAATCCCATCCCAGCCTTGTACCCAGTCGAAGAAGCGCTACCACCTTGCCTCCTGCAGAAATCGCTGTCTTGCATGGGTCCTCCTGGAGCAGCAGGGTTGCCAAAACCACAGGGTCCACACCAAGCGCGCCGTTTGAGTACGCTGGAGAAGAAGCCGTGATTGTACGATGGCCCACTGAAGAGTAATACTCTCCAGGTCCGGGTCCATCACCTTTGGTATCTCTGTCCTTCTCGAGGAAACTGTAAGCAGTTCCTTGGGTCTGCTCCCAGATCCCTATTTAAGCTCCAAGGCTTTTTCTCATCGTCTCTTGCTCGACGAAGCCGTATTCCGAGACAGAAAGAAGGTGGCGTAGATTGCTGCTGTTCGTTGTGATTATTTCCGTGAACGTGATGGTCGAACTTTTGGCCCCCAAATCTGTAAGGGGAAGTCATTGGCGAGGGAGGTTTACCTCCCCTTTCGTTCTCGTAGTAAGCTTCAGAACCCATGGTCTTCGCCATTTCGATGTTTCTGTGACGTTCAAAGATGTTATGCAACGTTGGGTGATTCTTCATCTGACTCTCCAGCACTGGAGAGTCAGATGAAGCATGATTGATGCGCAGAATTCTTAAAGTCCCAGATATTGGTATAATGTGTAGTCAATCCAGCTCACAATTGCCGACAAAAGCAACTCTCAACCCAGTATATTGACATGGAGAATTTGAATTTCTGTAACGCAGATAGTGAAGATCAAAACATGCTATGAAATTTCCTTCAGCCCAGGATTGACGATGAAGGTATCTCTCTGCCCCATGTTCAGTAAACATCGAGAATTTTGGAGGGATTTCTGGAAGCAGATTGTGGGGATTGAGAGAGAATCGAGTAATCGGGTCGGAGAGTGGTGAAGGAGAATTAGAAATGGTTATGATGAGCAGTGCAAAAGGTCAGCTAAAAGTCGAGCGTAACGACCGAAAGAGCTCTTGGTTAGCTTAACTTCCTACGAACGAAACTAGGTGGTGACAGTTGTTGTTCTTCGCAACCCTCACATCCCTGTTGAATAGAGCGACTCCGAGCTCATAACTTCAGTTTGCAGCTGTTTGCTCCTCCTAGAAGACTATAACTCAGCCAGCATACACGGCAACTTCACTTTGTTAAAGATCGGAATATCGATGAACTGTTTCATAGCCCGAATATTCACTATGAATTATTGATTGAATATTCACTATTAATTTGATTATGTAATGGATTTGTAATTGAAAATTTTTATATGAAATTCAAGAAATAAAAAACAAATCACGTAATTTAGTTTAAATCTGAGAAATGCGAAACTATTCTTTTTAACTGAAGGAATATATTGGTGGTGCATTGAAAAAAATAGTCAAAATTAATGAATAATATCAAGTATTATGTAAATATTAAAGATTTTGAATATTGAATTTTCGGGATTATAGCATATTTAAAAATTATATGTAACATTCAAATTATGATAAGTTAAATAATATATGTATCTCTAGTCTTAATTTAATCATTTGCACATGTATCTCTTAGTATCATTGCAAGTTTATATGAGGAATGTGATCTTAACATTAAAAAGTTCAATCAAGCAATAATACCTATAGTAGTATTTTCCCATTTTTATAACTCTCTACTCAAGTGGATTTCCATATTTATTTAAATTTAACGAAATTAATACTTAAATTTTGTAATTTACTGATTAGATTTTATGTATTTTTCAAAATATAACAAGAAAAAATATATATTCCATGTATATTAGTGGCTCAAAGAATAAAAAATTATTTGTGATATTTTTCCTATTATTAGATAAAGGTTATTTAGCAAAAGGCTTGTAATAAATGAAATATATCATTAAAAATATGTTGCAATGTTATAATGCTTATAATGCTTACTTATTCTATGGTAGATCTTTGAAAGAGTGCAATGGATTAGTTTACTCCAATTATAAATTAAATTACATGGAATAAGTTTTATAAGTATTACTTACTTAAAAATAATTATAATAATTCAAATTATCAAGTAATAAATTCTCTTTTAGTTATATTAAGATTAAGTTATTAATTTGAAGATAAACAAGGTTAAGGTAAGGATGAAGTTGATCATATGTCACAATTTAGATGCTCTTAGAGCAATTAATATTCTAATCTTTATCTTATCTATGTCTTTATTCGTCAAGTGAGAGTGTTTTTTTTCGCCTCGATCTAAATTTTTCTATAATGCTCCCTCATACCCATAGTTAAGCAATAATTGAGAGGTAAGCAACATTTCTATTATCATGACCATACAAAATATTATGTTAGTAAGTAATCAAATCTTCTATAATTATGGCATTTCCTATTCTCCATTCTGCATTGATACAAATTCTTCTAGCCTTGCCTATGGTGGTTTATCTTTCTTAGTTGCTCTAGCTTATTGATACTCACCTTGACGTCGCCTATTCACTCAATATAAAAGTCAAGTTTATCGTTTGCCTTGGATATTCTCATCTCCTAAGATACGGAGTCATTGTGAACTTCTTAAAAGTCCTCTTCTCCCCCCCCCCCTTTGCTTCCTCTATTGATAGAAAATACTCCCCCACTGGACAAAAAATAAAATAAAATTATATATATATTTTGTGTGTGCTCATACAATAATATCATTGATACTTCTTCTCATGAGTTTCTTTCCTTTATATTTTCGTCTTTAATCCTTTTTTGGAACTAGTGATTTCTTCTACTCCAATCCTTTCTACAATTTTAGTTGAATTTTGGAGAGGACAGAATTTTTCAAGATACTTATACATACACTCCTACTCCCAAACTTTATACAAGCAGCTTAAATTCAATCCACAATTTGAAATTATAATTACAAGTCTTACTTTACTTAACTCCAATTAATTATTGGATCTTGAGAGATTACGTCTTTAATTCTTTTTTGGAACTAGTGATTTCTTCTACTCCAATCCTTTCTACAATTTTAGTTGAATTTTGGAGAGGACAGAATTTTTCAAGATACTTATACATACACTCCTACTCCCAAACTTTATACAAGCAGCTTAAATTCAATCCACAATTTGAAATTATTATTACAAGTCTTACTTTACTTAACTCCAATTAATTATTGGATCTTGAGAGATTAACAAGATTTTATAAATAGACGTTCTTAAACAATATATCATAACCTTGGACTCATCATCAAGCATAAAAACAGAATAAGTTTTATGTCATACTAACTAAGAAGTACTTAAATAACATTGATATATTGTAATAAAACATGATCATAATTCATATAAGTCTTACTTTGCTTAACTCCAATGTATGAATGGAGCTCAAGAGATAAAAAATATTTCATAAATAGACAATCTTAAACAATATATCATAATCTTGATCCATCATCAAACATAAAAACAGAATAATTTTTATATCATACTAACTAAGAAGTACTAAAATTATATTGATGTATCTTTATGTAATGAAGCAATTATTTGATATAATTGAACTTAGAAACCTTTTATTAACTTCTATAAACTATAATTTTACATTTTTTATAATATTTTTTACATAAAATATATATAAGAGCTTTTCAAGTAGTTTTGGAAGCAAACATGATCATAATCTATATACACATTTATCTCATATAATAGTTCTAAATAAATATATATACACACTCTCTAGCACCAAAACTTATGACAGTCTCAAGCATCATAAACATAAGCTGATATGTTGGCCTCTATAACAAGTTAAGATAGTACAAGTTGACGCATCTACTATGGCCTAAAATTCAAACTTCCTCCAAATATTACAGGTTATAGACTAGAGTTTTGATATGACACAACATTTAGATGATCAATAAATAACTTACCTCATGTAATCCTATATGGGGAAAGGCATTTGAAGATCCTATAGTTCTGAAATAGCAAAGATCTCATAAATAAAAAGCAATGTAACTAACATTACAATGATCAATTATGAGATGTCACAATCCTTATATGGGATTGGTATTTACTACATCTCTACCTATTTTAGGTCCTAGATTATAGTCTGCATATATGAGATGGACAATCCTTATATATATATATATATA
Source organism: Lunularia cruciata (assembly GCA_948567375.1). NCBI lineage: Eukaryota > Viridiplantae > Streptophyta > Marchantiopsida > Lunulariales > Lunulariaceae > Lunularia > Lunularia cruciata. The sequence goes on along the minus strand of OX419761.1, from coordinate 17,458,391 downwards.
TTTATTTATTTATTTATTTATTTACTACATCTCCAACTATTTTAGGTCCTAGATTATAGTCTAGATATATAATACAGAAGTTATAGATTACAATGCTGTTATGCATGATATTTATGACATCCCCAAGTTTGTTGTCCTATGGTATTGGTATGGCCTGAAATTTTTACAAGAAATTGAAGACTTGACGTGACAAGTTTTGATACAACAAGCATCTAAACTATAATAGAAAAATTGAAATTACATTTTGATATGGCTTAACATCTAATATATTTCAACACGTTTAAGTTATAGAACTTAAGATAGATTATGAAAATTTATAAGATTTCATTTTAACACCCTAAGATGCATATTAATCAATAGATATATTTCTATTGTTTTGAGATACTTATTGTTAGATAAGGTTAATAATAACTAAGTTAAAGGTATCTTTAACTAAGTTATTATAGCTAAATAAGAAGAGAAATCCAATATTTTATTATTTTTTACTCAACTAGACTCCCTGGAAAATTTTACATAAGATTAAATTAGAATGTGATCTCTTTATAAAAAAATCTATGTTAAAGACTTCTTAAGGAACTTTATATAAGAGTCTATTGGAAACAAACATCCTCTTAGACTTTACATGATCGAATTGATTTTGCATATAAGAAGTGTTGAACTCATATAGGCTTGACCAAGTTAGGAGAGATTTGGTAGTGGAGGTAGGTCAAGTCAGGTAGATTTGACTTGACCTTTGAATATATTGTAATTTGTAATTAGTAGAAGATCATAGAGTTTTAAGGAATATACTTGGAAGCTTCAAACAAGTAGATATGTGAGACAAAAAACAAATATTATGGTACATTGACCAAGGTCCTTACCTAGAGTAAATTAGGAAAGTATGTATTTTACCGGGTTGCCAAAGTACTTACCATGATAATATTGGTGAGTATGTAAGGAGAGCCTTGAGATTGAGTAAGAAAAATGAGACGTTATGAGATTTTCTAGATTTAAAATGAGATTGTTCTATTTAGAAGTGTTATTACTATTACTATGGTGTTGATCTTGGAAGAACTTCTAACTCTAGAGGATTCTTTGTGAGTGTGAAAGAAGGATCTTCTGACATTGATAAATTATTCTTGTAGAGTCGATTTTGGAGGAGCTTTGGCATAAGAGAGGGATTGATTGAATTGAGGAAAGCATGAAGATTTGTAAGTGAATGAGTTATTATCCTTATTGAGTTATTATTCTTGATGTGCTTAATATTACTTTATCCTTCTTGTACATAATGCCTATGAAAACCGTCACTAATAGTATCACTTTGATGAGCAGCAGGTTTAGCACAATTTCTGTTGTAGAGTGGTATATGTCAAGAACATCTCTCAATTTTGTAAGTTCTAGGCTTTAATTTTAATATAGCTTGATAGATATATAGAACTCACAAAAGACTGACGTGACATGTTTTGATATTGCTTAGCAACCAAACCTTCTCTACATTTTTATTCTAGAGTTTATCTTATATCACCTTTTATATATATATAATCAATAAAAGACAAAATATATCAAATACTTGGTCTTAAACTATTTTTTCTTTTGTTAGTATGGTTGTATGCACATATCAAATCTCCTCACTTTGAGATTTTGACATGGCTTGCCATCTATATTATACGTAAAAGACCTGAAATAGTATTATCTTTGTATGGCTCAACATCCATAAAATCTTAAAATATTTAGTTTTAGACAAGTTGGATATGGAGTGATCCTTCCTCCCTTAAGTCTAATTCATCAGTTTAGGCCTCCAAAATAGGCTCTAAAGTTTTTAGGCTATTTTCATCTTTTGCCCTATTAGTAGAAGTACTCTTTTGGTGACACTTTTGTCTGATCTACCTAGCCCATTGTACACAACAGCCTTCTAGATGTTCCCAAGTCAATTTTCAACTCTAGATAACATGTCTAGTTGCTTGTATTACATACCTCCCCCCTTTTAAGATGCAACGTCCTCGTTGCAAAGTTATTGCTCAAAAGATTAAACTAACACTGGTGCGTTGGTCAAGTTGGCTATTGGCTCCCATATTGCCTTGTATAGTAGGTATCCTTTCCAATGGACCAAATATTCCACATGTAGATGGCAAGTACCATGGATGCATTTCAGGAGAATACATTCGACTCATACTCCTCCACCTCATCAACCAAGGCTAGTGTAAAAGACCGAATGTGAGGAGAGAAATAGGAGAATGGAAACTCACATTGGGACACTTGAATGAGGGAAAACTTCAAATGCCTAGCATGAGCTTTGGCTTTGGTATTTATAGGTAGCATACAAGGCCTTTGAGAAGCTTCTAAAGAAGCTTCCTCAAGCCGCTTTCTTAGAGTGCAAGCCAAGTTAACTAGGAAGCTTTTCAAGAAGCTTCCTTCTAGAAGCTGCCTACTTGGCATGCAAGCTAAGCTAGTTGGAAGCTTCCAGAAGCTACTTACTTGAGGTGCAAGCTAAGCTAGTCGGAAAGCTTCCCAAGAAGCTTCCTAGGTACTCCCAGAATATTCTAGGCTAATTTGTCTTATGTGCTACTTCGTAAGCCCGACTAACTTTGTCGCTAAACTCCATATTGCTAATTTGTCTTATGTGCTACTTTGTAAGCCCGACTAACTCTGTCACTAAACTCCATATTGCTAATTTGTCTTATGTGCTACTTCGTAAGCCCAATTAACTTTGTTACTAAACTCCATATTGTTACAGCTGGACAAGGTCAACTTTCTTGGATGGAAGAGAAGTGGGGTGGCCGGGAAGCATATTGACTAAATAAAGAAACATGAAACACCGGGTGAATCTTCATATGTGGTGGTAGCTTGAGGTGATAGGCCACGGTGCCAATGCGATGAAGGATGGAGAAAGGTCCAATAAAATGAGGTTTGAGCTTATGAGGACCAACTAACTTGAGGTTGGTGGTTGATAGCCAGACTTGATCTCCAACATTGAACTCCATGTGTTAGCAGTGTGCATCTACATAGTATGTTTGCCGATTTTGGGTGATCTGCAACTTGTGCTTGGTGTACTCCACCTCCTATTGGATTCTAGAAACAAAATTGTTGACAATGTCAACCTTGGTAGCTATCAAATGGGCCTTAATAAAGCTTGAACATGAGAAGGATGCTCTTTATACATGAGGAAGAACAATGTGACTTGTGTGGAGGCATTCACCGAATTGTTGTAAGCAAATTCTACCAATGGGAGTAAGGTATCCTAGCTCTCTTGCTCATTCAAAGTAAAGCCCTAAAACATGTCCTCAATAGTGTGATTTTCCCTCTCTATTTATCCATCAGTCTGTGGATGGTAAGATGTGGACATAGCCAATTTGATTTTGAAGAACCCAAAGAGTGTTTTCCAAAATAAACTAGTGAATTGAATGCCTCTATCTATGATGAGCACTTGAGACAAGCCATGATGGGAAAATATTGCATCTAAGTACAAGTGAGCTAGTTGCGGGGCAATCACATCCTTCGTGGTAGGATGTACATTTTGCTGAGTGGGTCGATAAAGACTACGATGTAATCAAACCCAAAGGTGGTCTTGGGCAACTCACAAACCAGATCCATGCTTACCTATTCCCAATGTTGTGTAGGAGTTGGAAGAGGTTGGAGGAGTCATGTGGGAACTTGATTAGAAGCCTTATTTTGTTGACAAAGTAGGCAGCTCCAAACATATTCCATCACATCGTTGCTCATCTTGGGCCAATAGTAATGGTGTTTGATTGCATCCAAGGTCTTGTCCATTCAAATGTGACATGCAATGGTAGAATCATGACATTTTACTAGGATGGTGATTCTTAGATCTATATCATCTGGGATCCACAACCTACCATCACGGGAAGGTGAGTCCTTGGGTGCTGGTGATGCCTTTGCATGATTGAGCACCTACAATTTGTGGATCAATTTTTGTAGAAGTAAGAATCATAGGCCAGAATTCAAGGTTCATCTTGATTTCCACCACCAAATTGTTTGCCATTGGTATTTGGATGAATGCATCTACAAGTTGCTTCTTGCCCTCCACATATCTGATGGTCATGTTGAAGTTTTGTCTCCACTATACCCACCGAATCTATTGACAAGAAAGATCTTTTTGTGTCTCAAGGTAGACTAGAGGTTTGTGGTCCATCTTTACCACCAATGCCTTCTCACTCAAATAGTGCTTCCAATGCTTGGTTGCAAGGATAATGGCCAACTCTTCTTGTTTGGTGGTATGTTAGTTACATTCTACTAGTAGCAACTTACAAGAGAAACATGAAATTGGGTGCCATCCATCCTACCATTCTTGTTGTAGATTTGCTCTTATTGCTACACCTAATGCATCTATAGCCATCTTGATTGGATGTTTTGGGTCCATACCATTTCAAGATTGATGCATGTAGTAATGCATCTTTCAACTCCTAAAAGGCCAATTATTGTGTGGTTCTCCATATCCACCTCTTCCTCTTGCCCAATATGTTGTTAAAGGTTGTGCAATCTTGGAGAAGTCCTTGACAAATTGATGATAGAACCCCGTCAACCCCAAGAAACTCTTTGATCTTTTTGAGCACTCCATTTTTTAATGACATCTATTTTATCTATTAACACTTGGATACCCTCTACACTTACTGTATTCCCTAAGTAGTCTACTTTAGATTTGCCAAACTTGCACTTTGAGATTTTGGCATATAATTGATTCTATCATAGAATTTGGAGGACTTCTCATAGATGTTGCTTGTGCTCTATCAGCATCCTATTGTAACTAAGATGTCATCAAGAAAAATGATAACTAATTTATCAAAGTACATATGAAATATTTTATTCATCAAACTCATGGAAGTAGTTGGAGCATTGGTGAGGCCAAACGGCATCACCAAGTACTCAAAGTAACCATACCTTGTTCAAAAGGTAGTTTTGTATGTCTTCTTCCGCAATCTTGATTTGGTTGTAATTGCTCCACAAATCAAGTTTGGTGAAGTCCTTTGCCCCATTCAATTGATCAAAAAAGTCATCTATGCAAGGTAATGGATATTTGTTCTTCACCATTTGTTGATTTAGTCCCTGATATTCAATGCACATGTGCATTGTTCCATCCTTCTTCTTCACAAACAATACAAGGGCCCCATATGGTGATACATTGGATTGGATAAACCCATTCTGCAACATATCCTCAATTTGAGCCCTACACTCTTCCAACTCATGAGGTGATAGTTGATATGGGGCCTTATAAGGAGTTGTCTTCCCAAGACGTGTCTCAATTTTATGATCTACTCTTTTTTTTTGTGGTAAACTTATGGGTAATTCATCAAGTGTAATACCAAGAGCTAGCCATATGATCTAGATGTGAAATTTGGTTTGGTAACATCTAGAATGATGTTATACATGATGGTCAAAATAGATCAGATAGAAGTATCACCAAAAGGGTACTTCTACTAATAGGGCAAAAAACCAAAATAGATTTGAAAACCTTAGAACCAATAGCTAGACATATGATTTGAAGGTGAGAATTCGGTTGGTAATATCTGGAAGGATGTTACACAGGATGGATTGAATAGATCAGAAAGAGATATCACCAAAATGGGACTTCTACTAGTAGAGTTGGAATCAAAATATGCTTGAAATCTTTGGAGGCCTAATTGGATGAATTAGGCCTTGAAAATGTGCACACTCTCCCCCTCCAACTGAATAAAGGCTAGCCTTTCCTCCCCCCTGCTATGTCTCGTCGAGAGCTTTCCAACAGTACCTCACCCACGTGATTCTAAGATTCCTATAGGAAGATTCTCTAAAAGATTCCTTCCGGTCAAAGCTTGTTTGACCAACTAGATAGGACCAGGACCAACATGTCACCCATCCAAGTAAGTAATCCAAGGGTGGATCTTGCTGACATGTCACTTATCTATGTACCTAATCCTATGGTGGAGCTTCATTGGAGGAGATACGCTTTGCCTATATAATAAAGAGAAGGTGCTCCTTTGGGGCATCTGAGTTTGAGTGTGAAAGTGTGTGTTTCTCATGGTGTGTTTCTCTTCAGGTCTCATATCCTCAAAGTATTACATCAAGAAAGATATCTTGGAACTCATTGACCACATCCTTCAATTTCCCAAGAATTTTTCCATTGTGTTGGGCACTGTAATACCAAGGGTTAGCCATATGATCTAGATGTGAAATTCGGTTTGGTAACTTCTAGAATGATGTTATACATGATGGTCAAAATAGATCAAATAGAAGTATCACCAAAAGAGTACTTGTACTAATAGGGCAGAAACCGAAATAGACTTGAGAACCTTAGAACCAATAGCTAGACATATGATTTAAAGGTGAGAATTGGTTTGGTAACATCAGGAAGGATGTTACACATGATGGACTAAACAGATCAGAAAGAGGTATCACCAAAAGGGGACTTCTACTAGTAGAGTAGGAACCGAAATATGCCTGAAATCTTTGAAGGCAATTTCGGAGGCCTAAACGGATGAATTAGGCCTCAAAAATGTGCAAATTCCTTCCTCCCAAGGGAGAAAAGGTCAGCCTTCCATCCCCTTGCTTTTTCTTGTCAAGAGCTTTCCAACGGTACCTTACTCACGTGATTCTGAGATTCCTACAAGAAGATTCCCTAAAAGATTCCCTCCGGTCAAAGCTTGTTTGACCAACCAGATAGGACCTAGACCAGACAGGTCACCCATCCAAGTAAGTAATCCAAGGGTGGAGCTTGCTGACATGTCACCTATCTGTGTCCCTAATCCTATGGTGGAGCTTCCTTGGAGGAGATCCTCTTTGTCTATATAATAAAGAGAAGGTGTTCCCTTGGAGCATCGAATGTTTGAGTGTGCAATCTGTGTTTTCTCTCTTCTCTTGTCCTCGGAGTATTACAATGGTATCAAAGCGAATGTTCTAGTCCAAGAGAGTGGATCACCCCTCTTGGAATAGCACGAACTACTGAAACTGAGTAATTTGAGATGGAGAATATAGAGTAATCGCTAGACTTAGGAAGGGCTTTAGAGAGCGGATGGGATGGATGCGCCGGGGGGACAATTTCCCGCACCTAGCTTTCCATTTTCAAACCCATTCCACATCAAGGTTATGTACATCCAGCGTGAGCAGATGAGGGTATCGCTAGTTTATCACTTTGGTGCGGAATTCATGGACAAAGTGATGAACTCACCAAACCTGGTGATTCTACCTGTGGTGATATATGATAGAAAGTGGGATTTGACGATCTCCATTCTATTATAATAGTATGGATATGAATGTCCCAAATCCTCTCCCTTTCAACACTCAAGTAGAAATCCGTTATGTAGTGAGGCCGAAAGTGATGTTTAGAGATTTTATGGTTAGGAATTTTGGTGAGGAGTATTATCAACGAGTGATAGCTTCTGAGGTCCCAATGGTAGTTCTGATAGTATGTGCACCTTCCAGAGTGATTATATTGACTCTGTATTGAAGTAGATGTTAGCAATTGGGTGTTGCAGGAACCATGGATCCGCAGTTGCAAGAGCTGGTGTAAGGAATGCAAGGGATGCTGAATGAATTTTGAGAGATTAAGATGACCATGGAAACATTACAAAGTCAAGTGCAGATCCTCATGAAAAATCAAGCCATGCAAGGAGAAGAGCCGTCTCAAAACCCAGTACCTGCAACTGAAGTACTTGGAGAGGCACCCGTGCCTACAAACCCTATCAATGATGAAACCCCATTGCTACTCCGGATGAAGAAGACCTGCAACATCGAGCCTTACAAGGGGCAGCGTTTGATGGGAGTAGTGGAAAATTGGATCTTGAGAATGAATCGATATTTCCGATTGTTCTCAACAGAGATCACAGAGCATGCTGTAGGCGTGTTTGCGTGTAGGTACTTGACCGATAAAGCGCTCACATGGTATGATGATTGGGAACGATCCATGCTGGCCGAGAGAAGGGAGGTCACATGGACAGCAATACAAGAAGGACTGTTGAAGAATTTCCAATCGGTGGATTCTGTGTAGATGGCTCAAACCCGACTATGGAGATTGAGACAAAAGAATAGCGTACAAGAGTATGTGGAGGCCTTTCTGGATCTACAAGTTGCAATCACCGACATGAGTCCAGCAGAGGCTCTCGATAATTTCAAACGAGGATTAAAAGAGCGGATTTGCCAAGAAGTCATGGTGCAAAACCCTCGCACGGTATTTGAAGCCATTGCTTGTGCGCAAAGAATAGCAAGAGCATTAGGTGGAGGTGAAGGAGTAGTTCCACCTCAACATTATCGGGCAGAAATGCCATACATGGGTGGACCAGTACCAATGGAATTGAGCAACCTTTGATTTCGGGATCGAGGAGCACGGCCGCTTCAAGGGGAGCGGGGACGGGTAGAAGAACGAAGAGATGGAGTCCCACGAGGAGAAAGGACTCAAGGAGAACAACGCCATTGTTACAATTGTGGCTGTATTGGGCACATATCTACCAATTGTCGCACTCGTTTCCCTAGAGGCCCTCGGCCTTTGTATAGGCGATCTTTGAACAACATGGAGAGGCACATTGAAGAGGAGGAGGTGGAAACCACTTCGGAAAACAAAGATTGCCAGTAAATGTACCTCGCAGCCTTATTGGCTCAATAAGGAAGCAAAGAAGCGAGGGAAGGAAGAAGAATAATGCGTAAAGATCCCGAAAGGCAACCTCACAATTGATTGTTATGAATGGAATCCTAGAAGGTAATCAAGTGAGAGTATTAATAGATCCGGGAGCAATAGAGAATTTCTTGTCTCACTCTGTTGCAATAAGATTGGGAATGGATCTAGAGAGAGATGGAAGTGAAGAAGTAGAGTTACCAAATGGGCAAACAGAGAGGATTGAATCATTACCTAGACGGGTAACCCTCTCTGTAGGAGAATATCAAGAAGCAATTGAGTGGCGAGTGATACAGTTAGCCCGTTATGATGCAATTTTAGGCATGCCATGGATGGAGCAGTACAACCCAATGGTGGATTGGAGGAAGAAAGTAGTGAGAACCCACCAATGGTCAATCCTTGGGGTTAAAGAAAAATCACACAGGTAGAAACTGCCTCTATATGTTGTAGGGATGACAATTGTCTGTAAGACCGATAGATGTTTTATGGGTCTAATAAGAGAAGTCCAGAGTGCACAACTTGCTAGACAAATTCCTGAGAAATTGAAGGATGTGGTGGATGAGTTTCAAGATGTCTTTCCCGATGATCTACCCTTAGGATTACCACCTAAAAGGCGAGTAGATCACAAAATAGAGACACTCCCGGGGAAGACACCTCCTTGTAAGGCCCCATATCGCCTATCCCCTCATGAGTTGGAGGAGTGTAAGACTCAAATTGAGGAGATGCTACAAAAAGGGTTCATCCAACCTAGCGTATCACCATATGGGGCCCCTATCTTGTTTGTGAAGAAGAAGGATGGTACAATGCGCATGTGCATTGACTATTGGGGTCTCAATCAACAAATAGTGAAGAACAAATACTCCTTACCTCGCATGGATGACCTATTTGATCAACTCCATGGAGCGAGATACTTCACCAAACTGGACTTGCGGAGCGGTTATAATCAAATCCAAATTGCAGAGGAGGATGTGTACAAAACTGCCTTTCGAACCAAGTATGGCCACTTTGAGTATCTTGTGATGCCTTTTGGCCTCACCAATGCGCCTGCCACTTTCATGAGCCTAATGAATGACATATTTTGTCCATACTTGGATAAGTCTGTTATCGTCTTCTTGGATGATATCTTAGTATATGCAATGATAGAACACAAACAACATCTACGAGAAGTCCTCCAGATTCTAAGACAGAATCAGTTGTACGCCAAAATCTCAAAGTGTGAGTTTGGCAAGTCTGAAGTAGACTACTTAGGGCATAGAGTAAGTGTAGAGGGCATTCAAGTATTGACAGATAAAATAGAGGTCATTCAAAAATGGAGTGCCCCAGAAGATCAGACTCAACTTAAGAGCTTCTTGGGGTTGACGGGATTCTATCGTAGATTTGTCAAGGACTTCTCCAAGGTTGCACAGCCTTTAACGGCACTACTTGGCAAGGGGAAGAAGTGGACATGGGGAACCGCACAAGAGTTGGCCTTTCAAGAATTGAAGGCCGCCTTGCTACATGCACCAATCTTAAAGTGGTATGACCCAAAACGTCCAATCAAGTTGGCTACAGATGCATCATGCGTAGCATAGGAGCAGTCCTACAACAAGAGTGGCATGACGGATGGCATCCAATTGCATATTTCTCTTCAAATTTGTTACCGGCAGAGCGCAACTACCACACCACAGAACAAGAAGAGCTGGCCATCATTCTAGCAACCAAGCATTGGAAGCACTACCTGAGCGAGAAGGCATTTGTAGTAGAGACAGACCAAAAACCTCTAGTCTACCTCGAGACACAGAAGGATCTATCTCATCACCAAATTTGGTGGGCAGAGTGGCGACAATGCTTCAACATGACAATCACCTACGTGGAAGGTAAGAAACAACTGGCAGATGCATTCACCTGTATGCCAATGGCCAACAACTTGGTAGCAGAGGTTAAGATTAACCCTGAATTCTGGCAAGAGATTCTAGCTGCTACAAAAACTGATCCACAGATTGTAGAAGTGCAATCGTCCAAAGGTGTCACCAGCACCCAAGGACTCACCTTTCGGGATGGCAGATTATGGATCCCAAATGTCCCAGACTTATGCACCACTATTCTAGCAGAATGTCATGATTCGGCCATTGCAGCTCATGTCGGAGTAGACAAGACCTTGGATGCAATAAAGAACCATTACTATTAGCCCAAGATGAGCAATGACGTGATGGACTATGTGCTTAGCTGCCTACTTTGTCAACAGAACAAAGCTTCTAATCAAGCTCCTGCAGGGCTCCTTCAACCTCTCTCCACTCCTACCCAACATTGGGAGCAAGTGAGTATGGATCTCGTCTGCGAATTACCCAAGACCACCTTAGGGTTTAACTCCATTGTGGTCTTTGTGGACCGGCTCAGCAAAATGATTTATGTACGCCTTACCACCAAGGAGGTGACCACTCCACAACTAGCTCAACTATACTTAGATGCAGTCTTTGCTCACCATGGCTTGTCTAGAGTACTCATCACCGATAGAGGCACCCAATTCACCAGTTTGTTTTGGCGAACACTCTTTGGTTTATTCAAAACCAAGTTGGCCATGTCTCCAGTTTACCACCCACAAACAAATGGCCAAACAGAGCGGGCTAATCGCACGATTGAAGACATGTTACACGGCTTCACCTTAGAAGAGCAAGAGAGGTGGGACACCCTACTACCATTGGTGGAATTTGCTTACACAATTCAGTGAATGCCTCCACCCAGGTCACTTCGTTCTTCCTCATGTATGGTGAGCATCCCTTCACACCTTCTAGCTTGATGAAGATCTGTCCAGTGACTACCAAGGTTGATGCAGTCAACACATTTGTTTCTAGAATCCAACAAGGTGTGGAGAGCGCCAAGCACAGGTTACAGATTGCGCAAAATCAACAAAAGTAGTATGTTAATGCACACCGTAGGCACATGGAGTTCAATGTTGGGGATCAAGTGTGGCTATCGACAACCAACCTCACATTAGTTGGATCTCGTAAGCTCAGACCTCGTTTTATTGGGTCTTTCTCGATTCTTCGTCGCATTGGCATTGTGGCCTATCATCTTGAGCTACCACCACACATGAAGATCCATCCAGTGTTCCATGTCTCCCTAATATGCAGATATGCTCCCCAATCATGCCAAGATCCTTCCATACAGGACATTCGACCTTGTCCGACACTCATTGATGGCACCGAGGAATATGAAGTGGAGCGGATTCTCCAAAAATGCATGTGTGGTACTCGCCATCCACGGGTGGAATATCTAGTACAATGGAAAGGTTACCCATTCTATGAAGCAACCTAGGAACCCGTTGACAATTTGGCACATGCACCGGTGTTGGTACAAGCATTTGAGCAACAATTGCGCAACGAGGACGTTGCGTCTTAAAAGGAGGGAGGTCTGTAATACCAAGGGTTAGCCATATGATCTAGATGTGAAATTTGGTTTGGTAACTTCTAGAATAATGTTATACATGATGGTCAAAATAGATCAGATAGAAGTATCACCAAAAGAGTACTTCTACTAATAGGGCAGAAACCGAAATAGACTTAGAGAACCTTAGAACCAATAGCTAGACATATGATTTAAAAGTGAGAATTGGTTTGGTAACATTTGGAAGGATGTTACACATGATGGACTAAACAGATCAGAAAGAGGTATCACCAAAAGGGGACTTCTACTAATAGAGTAGGAACCGAAATATGCCTAAAATCTTTGAAGGCAATTTTGGAGGCCTAAACGGATGAATTAGGCCTCAAAAATGTGCAAATTCCCTCCCCCCAATAGAGGAAAGGTTGGTCTTCCATCCCCCTTGATTTGTCTCGTCGAGAGCTTTCCAACGGTACCTTACGTGATTCTGAGATTCCTACAAGAAGATTCCCTAAAAGATTCCCTCCGGTCAAAGCTTGTTTGACCAACCAGATAGGACCTAGACCAGACAGGTCACCCATCCAAGTAAGTAATCCAAGGGTGGAGCTTGCTGACATGTCACCTATCTGTGTCCCTAATCCTATGGTGGAGCTTCCTTGGAGGAGATACTCTTTGTCTATATAATAAAGAGAAGGTGCTCCCTTGGGGCATCGAATGTTTGAGTGTGCAATCTGTGTTTTCTCTCTTCTCTTGTCCTTGGAGTATTACAGGCACTCTGGACTTCTCTTATTAAACCCATGAAACATCTATCTTTCTTACCAATAGATGTGGTCCTTATGACATACAGAGGCAACTCTTGCCTTTGTGATCTTCCTTTAATCCCAAAGATCTTCCATTGACTAATTTTCACTATGTTCTTTCTCCAATCTACCATGGGGTTGTAGTACTCCATCCACGACATACCTAAGATTGCATCATAATGGGCTAGTTGTATCACTCGCCACTTGATTGATTCTTGATACTCTCCTTTAGAGAGTATTACCTTTCTAGGTAACAACTCAATCTTTTTGATTTGACCATTAGGTAACTCTAATTTTTCCTTCTCATCCTTCTCTAGTTCCATCTTCAACCTTATTGCAACAAAGTGAGATAAGAAATTCTCTATTGCCCTAGGTTCTATCAACACTCTCACTTGATTGCCTTTTAGCACTCCATTTACAACTAATTACAATTAATTGTACATTTCTCGTCCTCCTTCTTTGCACACTCTTCCTCTTCCTCCTTTTACTTTTACTCTTCTTCACCAAGCCAATAAGGCCGTGAGGTACATTTATTGGTAATCTTTATTTTTTGATACGGTTTCTATATCTTCTACTTCAATTTGCCTCTCCATGTGGTTGAGAGGTCACTTGTATGGAGATCAAGGACCTCTAGATGACAAGCATGAAAATTGATGGCTATGTGCTCAATTCAACCACAATTTTAACATCATCATTGTTTAGCTTGAGCCCTTTCTCCCCGTGGAACTCCTTCTCTCCTTTCTTTGACCCATCCCTATTTTCCTTGGAGAGGTCTTGCTCCTCTATCTTGGAACCAAATGTTCCCCAATTCCATAGGAACTGGTCCACCAAAATGGTGTGTCTCGGCCCAATAGTTTTGAATTGGTGTTATCGCTTCACCTCCTCCAAGTGCCCTTGTTATTCTTTGGGCGCATACAATGGCTTCAAAAATAGTATGAGGATTTTGCACCATTACCTCTTGGCAAATCCACACTTTTAATCCTCTCTTGAAATTGTCAAGAGCTTTGGTTGGACTCATATCGATTATTGCAACCTGTAGATCCAGAAATGCCTCCACGTACTCTTATATGTTATTCTTCTGCTTCAACCTCCAAAGTCTGGTTCAAACCATCTGCACAAAATCCACAGATTGTAAATTCTTGAGTAGCTCTTCTTGCATGGCTGTCCAAGTGACCTCTCTTCCTTCTACCAGCAATGATTATTCCTAAGCGTCATACCATGTGAGGGCTTTATCAATCAAGTACTCATATGCAAACACACATGCAAAATGATTAGTGATCTACGTTGTGAACAATCGAAGGTATTGATTCATTCTTGAAATCCAATTTTCCACTACTCCCATGGAACATTGTCCCTTGTAAGGCTTGATGTTGCATGTCTTTTTCATTTGTAGTAACAATGTGGCTTGGTTGTTGATTGGAATTGGTGTACTCGACATGTATAACTCTCTAGGTACTTTGATTGTTGGTGTTGGTTGTTGAGACGGCTCCCCTTCTTGCATTACTTGATCATTCTTGATAGTACATATTGATTCTTCAATTCCTTTATGGTCATCTTGATTTCTCAAAACTTGTTCAACATCCCTTACATTCCTTGCATCAACTCCTGCAACTACAAATCCATGATTCCTCCACACGACCAATGTTCAATTGCTACTTCCTACTTCACTAAAGGGTTATAATGATCACTTGAGAGTGTGCATGAACTATGGGAACTACCATTGGGACCTCAGAGGCTATCACTTGGTGATAATATTCCTCACCAAAATTGCGGACTACAAAATCCCTAAACATCACTTTTGGTCTAATTGCATAATGGATTTCTACTTGTGTGTTGAAAGGGTGAGGATTTGGTGCATTCAGATCCATAACATCATAACAGAATGTAGATTGTCAAATCCCACTATTTGTCATATACCACCATAGGTAGAATCATTGTGTGTGGTGAATTCATCACTCTCTCCATGAGTTCTACTCCAAAGTGATAAACTAGAGACACTCTCATTTATTCATGTTGGATATACATAATCTTGATGTGGAATGGATTCAAAAAATGGGAAGCTAGGTGCAAGAAATTGTCCTCCCGATGCATCCATCCCATCCGCTCTCTAAAGCACTCCCAAGTCTAGCAATTGCATTATGTTCTCCACCTCAAATTACTCAACTTTAGTAGCTTGTGACCTTCCAAGAGGGATGATACACTCTCTTGGGTTAAAACATCCGCTTTGATACCATTGTAATACTCCAAGGATAAGAGAAAGCTCCAAGTGATAATACAAGAGAGAAAACACAAGTTTCACACTAGATTTTCCAATGCCCTAAAGGAGTACCTTCTCTTTATTATATAGCAAAGAGGATCCCCTTAAAGGTAGCTCCACCCTTGGTCAAATACATAGATTGGTGACCTGTCAGCAAGCTCCATCCTTGGATTAGTTTGGATGGGTGACATGTCAATCCTTGTCCTACCTAGTTGGTCAAGCAAGGTTAACCAAAGGGAATCTTTAGGGAATCTTCTTGTAGAGAGCTCAAAATTGCATGGTTGAGGTACCATTGGAAATATTTTCATGAGATGAATCATAGAGGAGAGAGATCAAACCTTTTCCTTCCTTTAAGGACCACAATCATCCCATATTTGAGGCCTAATTCATTTGTTTAGGCCTTCAAAATTGGCTCTAAAGTTTTAAGCTATTTTTGTCTTCTACCCTATTAGTAGAAGTACTCTTTTTTTGACACCTTTGTCTAGTCTACCTAGCCTATTGTACACAACATCCTTCTAGATGTTACCAAGCCAATTTTCATCTCTAGATAATATGTCTAGCTGCTTGTATTACAACCACTTACATGAAACATAATTAAGAGAATCATATTGATTTGGAAGGAAAATAAAATTAATGAATCTATATATATATATATATATATATATATATATATATATATATCACATTTTATTACATACAAATACTTTATTGAATATTTTATATTGCTCTAAAACACATAAATATCTAAGCTACATCTTAAGATGCACACTTAGGATATCTTACCTTGACAATGTTTGCTTGAATCTTTGTGCTCAAGTAAAGCAAAAATTTATTATTTTTGACATCATACTAATGGTTATTTATCATATCTAAAGTATTCACTTTAGACTTCAAGAAAATATTCTAATCTTATCTTAGATTGCCAATTATACCATTAATCAAGGAGCACTTTGGGAGCATCTCTTTGCTCCTAAATACTCAAATTCTTCTCCACCATGAGATATGCAGTGGATTGAAAGTCAAACTTGAGTTGAAAATTTTGGTTGCTTAAATTATTTAGAGAAGTTCCTAAAGTATCACAAACTATAATCTCAATATCCTTCTGAAAATTTAAAGCAAAGTGATGGTAATGAAAGTTATCACCTGTAGTTGCATTTGATGCAAACTATGAGAAGATCAACTAATGGATTTGAAACATATCTAAACATCATGCTTCAAGCACACCTTGTTAAAGAGCTAGCTACACCTTACTAGTTGGTACCTCATTAAAGAGCTAAATGAATCACTCCTTATCAAGCCAATTTGGTTCTTAATAAGATTAAATCTTTTGTCAATGCAAATATACTCATTATCCTTGTTCAACTTGAATAGCTCTTTTGTCTTGTAACCAATGGACATATTGGTCCCAAGAGTAATTATCTTTATTAGTTGTTTAATGGGAATCATAGATCTTGTAGGGTTACATCAAACTATTGGTAGCACAAGATTTCCCACCCACTAAATTTTGATAAAATTAAAAAGACACGTCCAACATTATAACTAGATTGTTGTGTCAAATTTTGGTTGTTACTTGCTCCAAATCTATAAATCTAGTCCAATTTGATATGCTAAACTAGATTAATAATAGCTTGGATTTGGAAAATGAGCATCATTACTAGGTATATATTACTCAATACAAATCAATTGCACAATGGATAAGATACAAAGACCACAATATAGTTAATCTAAGATTTTTATAAAAACTTTTGGAGAGAAATTGCATCATAATTAATCAATAACCTAGACATGAAGTAAACAAGGAATATTGTTGACATATTGATTATTTTCAAGGAAATTCTTGGTGTTATAATCTATGAATAAGTTGTTTGCACTATTTTGAGAAGAAAGAAAAAAGAAACTAAGAATTGTGACTTGAAAACAAAATAGATTATTAACATAATTTTGAGAAAAAATTATAAACAAAATACTCAATGTGAGATCTAGCACTGGTGCTTTGCATATACATACTAAGACCTTAGATAAAATTTATTCTAGATATGAAATGTAAAAGAACAAATATTTTCTTACTAGAATACACAAAGTCTCAATAAGGTTTTCTCCCTAAAATAGACCAAAAGTAAAGATTTTAATTCAACATAAAATCCAAAATTTTGTACAAAAAGGCACTAAAAAAGCACCATATTCACCAAATATATATTATACAATGGTCAAGGTTTTCAAAGTCTAAATAGCAACGATGGGGTTTAAGAATTATCTTAATTATTGAAAAAAAATTAATATTTGTGGGACATAGATTAGAGATTTATTGCCTAGAGTAGTACCCTAAGGAACAATTGGTATGTTATGGTAGTTAGTGATCATCTACAAATTATGTTGAGGCTAGACCATTGGAGAGATAAGAATGAATATGAAATTGGTAGATTTCCTTATGAACATATCATATTAGATTTAGTTGTCTTTTGGAGGTGGTTCCTTATCATAGAGGAAATTGGTTAGGGAGCATCACTACAAGTATACTACATAATTTCTCCATCAACCACTACATTTTGTAAGCTTTATGTTTGTAAAGCGCTTTCATCTTATGAAGATGTGCTAAAAATAGGCAGGTCATATGGATTCCTTTACTTCCCAAGACATGTGACTATGGCCAAACTTAAAAGGCTTGGTTTAGAAAATTGACCAAATGTTTTTGTAAAATTTTCACTAAAGATGAAGAATTGTATGGGGCTAAATATCATTAGGATAAGATAATTCATATTATTTTATGAGAAAACAAGACAACTATGAGAGCCATGATTGGTTATTCTATATTTCATATGGTGTATGATATATAGTTTACTTTACCATTTGGTTTGATCTTTCTACCATTGAGAGCATTATATGATATTGAAAAAGATACAAGAAGGTGATATAGAAAATTCAAGGAAAGATCAACTTGTAGAACTAGAAGAGGCAAGAATAGATTTTATGCTTAGTGTGGAACAATAAAATAAAATAAAGCAAATGGAGCAAAAGAAGAGCTATGACAAGAAGTAAGGCAATAAGAAAGTAAAGCACTTCAAAGAAGGTGATTGTGAAATGTTGTTTGATTCCAATTGATTTAATAAGGTACAAAGAAATTTTCACTTAAGTACTTTGGACCTTTTATATAAGAACTGTGTGGCAATGACACGTATAATCTCAAGGAGTTGTGATGGAAGAAACTTTGATAGAATAAGCCATGAGAGGGTAAAACTATATCATAGAAATTAAAGGGAATTTAACTTGAGGATGAAGTGAAATCTCAATCCAAGGTAGATATAACACTCATTTGTGTATCTATATTTTATTGAGTTTTCTATTATGAGTTGATGAAATATTTTTTTTTTTGTAAACTTTTATCAAGGTCAAGATAATCATAGCCAAGATATAAAGATAGTAGTATTTTTCAAGAGATTTGAAAGATTTAGCATCAATAATTTCAATTTCATATATTGATCTTATATTATTCTAAGATATTTGGCTTTCAAGAAAGAGTTAAAAATCTTAGGTCCATAAGTCTTTTTGATTTGGAATTTTCTATAATCCAAGGAAAGGATAGCCCACATGAAAGAACCCTTGACTTGGTTGTTAGTTTAAGATCAAACCATGTAATTAGGATGATTATTTCTTATGAGTTTGGATAATCTCTTGGACGTTTGCTTTTAAATGACTATTTTTTTAATAACTAGTAAGGATGGAAAGATTTTATAGGAATATAAATAAGGGGTGAGGATGTATGCATCATCTTTTCAGTCATAATTACCTTTTCCTCATCCAATTTGGTGGTATACCTCAAGTCTTGGAGGTGCTTGAGATCTTTAGCCTTAAAAGAAGCATAATGGAGTTTGGTTCCTTGCCTTCTTAATCTATGGTGTGCTTTCTTAATAGTTGTCAAACATTCATCTTGATTGAAAGATAAGGTAATTCACAAGATTGTAAATTGTCTGTGGGTAAGATTTGTATATCTTTTAAGTTAGTCCATATATATATCACATTCCATGCTCTATATCTAACAATTTGTAGACCATTTATAGATGCTATTTAAATTTCATATTTTTACAGCATTGTATGTTATCCAAATATAAAAATTTGCTTCATTTATTGGACTATACATACTATACTATATTCATAGATCCTCTATATCTATATACACTATAGATATCCTCTATCTCTTCTTCTTTGTTTGAATTATAGAATAAGTAATCTATATTCAATTATGATAGGTCCTTGTCCTTGAAACCCTCTCCTCTTCCACTACAATTTGGTGTAGATCTTCTCACTGCTAATATATTGGTTTCATTGAATTATCAACATATGCCATTAGCATACTCCTTAGTGTTTCTTATAGTAAATAGAACAATATAAATGAGTTTCCTTCCTTAACTTAGAAATTAGTTACCTTACTTATCCCCAATATAGTAAGAACTAGCTAATTCTTACTATATTGAGATTATGATGCTAGACTATTCATAACTATTCAACAGGACTGATCCTATATTGTTAAATTTAACATTGCTAATTCAATTTTCACTTTGAGTAAGATGCATCAATATGTATTTCTTCTCATCCACTATTTAATTTTTTGTTGTTGTCTTAACAAATACTTTTTACTAGAAGAGTTTACTAGAAGAGCTCATCTTGTACTTGTATGACTACTTGTTCATCACTTAGGTTCTCCAAGTATAGGTATTTAACTCTACTATTGCACACTAAACTTTGCTACTCTCTTTCTTTATTTTTCTTCTTTGCTCTAATACAAATAAAATCAAGTGAAAGAGCGAAAGATCTTCATAACTATACAGTTGATTTTCTATTTGTATGGACTATTTGGTAATTTCTAAGTGTGTATATCACACGCTATGCTCATCAATTGTGAAGGCAAGTTATATTGCTTAGTTGATGAGATAAGTAACAATTTTATTTTCTAAAATTATCTTTCTTTTTTAGATTATAGATACTTATCCAAATCTATGGTGCCTCTATCACTTTGTGTACTATAGATGCCAATTCATATCAATAGTCACATACTTCATGTTCTTGTTTTACATGGATTACTCTTCTTTGGATTGTAGATCCATATCTATAGTTCTTCTATCTCTCTATGGACTACAGATTTTAGTCTACATATGGAGATCTGCTTCATTCTCTATAAATATCAATCTATAACTGAATACCTTCTTCTTTGTTGCTTGAACTATATTCTAGCATCTTAGGAGAGACTAATCAACCAAAAATATCTTTTGTATAAACAAGACATGCTTATAGATGTAAACTGATATTTATAGTTGTTATATATTAGTCCTCTTAAAAAAACCCATATCTAAAAATTTATCTATAGTGCATAAAATTATAAGCATTTTGACACATAGGTGTGCTCTTGTGGTAAGAATGAAAATTATGATCAACATATATAAGATATGTTTAAATGCCACCATTGATGCCTTGCTTGAAGTGTTTTATTGTTTGGAGTAGCCTAGCTAGACCTTGAGTAGCTTCCTAGATATTCTTTTATTTACAATTTTGCATGAGCTATTATTGCATGGTTGTGAGAAACTAGATGGTTTACTCCATGGTTACAATATAATGACTACAAAAAAAGGTGGTTTTAACCAGTGGCTATAGATTTTACATATCTAATATGACTAAATACAGAAAGATATAAATATATAAATAGTAATAGTGGCCAAGAAGGTTAATAAGGAGATTTACGTAGCTTGTTTGATTCATAGATATGCTGATAAAATGTCAATGTTATATTTAGCAAGATTGTAGAAATGTTGCAAAAATAGACAAGTAGACACTTTGTAGCATGTTTTGCTTCAAATAAAATAATAATACCAAGCTTATCTCTCATCCAAGCGATCCACCTAATGATCATCCGTATATACACATGTGCTTAAAGGAGGAACAAGTTGATACCAAGCATTATCAATGATAAGACCTCAAATGGAAAGCTCACTCATTTTCCAAATCTCTCATTCATTCTCTTGTTCCCAAATGCCTCCAAAATTTCCTAAAAGGGAAGACTTCACAAATATTAGTATAGAAGTTACTTCTCTCACTCAAAAAAGTGTCTTTTAAAGTTAGAAAAAAACATCTAATTAATTCTCATTCTTTTTTATTGTCTTTTCTTTCATAATCTTCTTGCAAAATACTAACCAGAGTCATCATAGTAAATACCCTCATAACTTTGCAAAATCTCTACCTCACTTGAATCACTATATGTGAGGAATATTAGCTCAACAGCCTTTCACATACCTTTCTTAGAAGCTTCTAAAATTCTTCCTTAGGAATTTAGGATCTTCTCATAATAAAAAATTCTAAAATATTCCAAGGTCAAGTCAAATCTATCTAACTTTACCTACCTCTATTACCAAAGGTCACCTAACTTGGTCAAACCAATAGGATTTTGATATCTCCTATATACCAATCAATTTGATCATGCAAAGGCAAACATGGAGTTCACACTCAAATCTAATATAATAGAAAATCGTTTTAAAGGCTCAACTCTTATATAAATCCTCTTAAGAGATCCACTCTAATATAATTTAATCTACATTTGATAAGGAAATCCTATGAATTACTTCACAACTAAGTGAAAGATCTTTCTTCTTATTTTTAAATACTAGAATAATTAGAGATAGCTCTTACTTGATTACTACTAAAATTAGCTGGTAAAAAATTAACTAATATACCCAAGATAATTCTAAAGACTAATGTGTAGTCTAGGGATTACATTCACACTTGAATTAAGTTTTCATTGAGTTTGTGAACTAAAGTATCACTTCTTTTTGTTAGAAGGTTTCCATGTATCATAGTTGATTCTATCAAAGTATCCACCTCTAATTAGGTCAAAAGTACTTAGATAGGAAATTCATTGGTCCTCTTTTATAGTAAATAGAATCAAAGTGCTATTACACAATCTCCTTGCTTAAAATGTTGTCTTCTCTTCCTTCCCAATTGATTGTCATTTTTTTTCTTCTCTTGAGCTTGAGCCTCTTGAATTTGGACCAAAACTATAGCCCTAGCTTCCTCCAACTCCATGAGTTATGGTTGATGTAAGATTTTAGCCTCTTCTCATTGCTTCCCCTTCCATCCAACTTGAAAAGTCTTGAAAGTTTTGAGATCAAATTGGATTAATAATTTGGACCATAATTCATAAATTATTTTAAAGCAAGAGTATTTTATTGAGCTTTCATGATGATATAATACTCCTACAATATTGCATGTAGCCTCTTGTCTAAATTGTACTTTTCTTATTCTATATTAGCATCTTGTGCAAACATTAAATCAAATGTTTGATTTAGTTGGTCTTGTATGTAAGACTACTAGAATTTGATTTATATGATATTATAACACTAATGATTGATGAAAAAGTAGTCATGACTAATAAAGTCCTACTCCCAATAAATTAACCTCCAAAATTTTGATGTGATCTTAAAGGGGCAATTAAAGCAGATGATGATCTTGTCTTATAGAAATCTCACTTCTTGAGCTTTGTTGATGGCCCGCAAAAGTCTTGCCTCTACTCCCTTGATCAACTTATATATAACTATGACAATAAAAATAGCCTTGTGTGGAGCTTTGTTCAAAGGCCTAACAAAGTCAATGCTCCATTTTGCAAAGTGTCCTAGCACAAGTATACTAAGATATGGAGTTGAAACACTCAATTTCTTTGCAAAGGCTTGACCAACATCACAAGTCTTGCAAAAAATCAAGGTAGTATTCAAAATGATTTCTTAATAATACCCTTTTTTCAAATCTCTAAGGTTGTCACCTTTCTTGCAAAGTGATCATCTTGGACCATCATAAAACTCCTCATGAGATTCTTATTGCACACTACTTTCTAAAGCAACGGTTGGAAGCCTTCTATGATCAGATATTCTGCACAAGGGTGTAGCATTTCTGCCTTTGTATTAAGGCATTTCTCTCCTTTGTATGCATGCCTTCTAGAAATTCTCCTCTTGAGCTAGAGTACCAAACCTCCTTGTATTCCTCTAGAATCTACTCCAAGTTAACATATCCTCATCAAAGATTGTATTATTGAGAGGCTCTTCCCCTTCTTCATCATAAGCTCAAGATATCATGTTTGTAGTAGAATGTCCCTTTCTTGACCGATCATAGATTATACAATCATATGTCTTCATGTTATGAAAAGAGTGTCTATTATTTAGCAATCCTCCCTTTTACATTTAGCTTACTAAAAGTATATTGCAAAGCCTTATGATCAAAGCAAATGGTGAACTTTCCTCACACCAAATGATACCTAACTTCCACGAAGCAAAGATCATTGCATCTTTTCCCTCTATAACAAAGTAGTTCTCCTTTGTAAAAAAATCTTTTTACTAATGTAAGCAAAAGGATGATCATGCTCTTCATCATGTTTCTAACTAAGACTAAACTCAATTGTTTTATTGGATTCATTAACAAATAAATTAGTCTTAGATAAAATATAAGTAAAATTAAGAGCTTTCTTCAAATATTCAAAAGCTATAAAAGTTCCATTATCTTCAAGAAGTGCATAATCGACTCCTTTCCTCATACAAGAAGTGAAAGCATGAGCTTTTAGTGACAAATAAAAAATAAACCCATTAAAATATCCTACCATTCCTAAAAAGAATCTCAATTGTAACAAATTGATAGAAAATGGTGACTCTAATATGTTTTCACCTTCTCTAGATCAACAACTACACCCACCCCCTCCTTATACATTATATGTCCTAATCAAATGTTTTTTGTGCCTCTAGAAATTTACTTCTTTCAGTTGGATGCATTAGGTTCATCTTATCTTTGTAAAATTTTGATGAGGTGATCAAAGTACTCCTCTTCTTCGCTCTCATAAACATTAAAGTAATCCGAAATGAAATCTGAAAATGTCTCATAAACTTTTTATAAATGGTTCAAAAATCTTATCCATGAACTTTTGAAAATTTACTAGGGCGAATACAAAGACCAAAGCACATGACTCAAAAAGTAAACGTACCCTGAAGTGTAGTGAAGGTTATCAAGTGCTACTTCTTTGGACCAATGCTCATTTGGTTCATTGAACTAAACTATAACCATCTCCAAACTTGTAGCATTCATGGATTATAAGCTCTTTCAAGGTCATAACATTGAACTTCTTGAAATCAATACAGATCCTCAAGTTCCCATCTTCCTCTAGAAGGATCCATTTAAAATTCTCCATCTCATTGAAGTAGCTTATATGGGATATCTTAGGTACCGTAGGGCAGATTTCTCTATTGTAGATAAAATAGACATCATACCGTCAAATCTGACATCATACCGTCAAATCTGTTTTTATTGTAGATAAAATAGATAAGATGGAGCTGTTACTCTTTCTCTATTGTAGATAAAATAGACATCATACCGTCAAATCTGTTTACCAGTACCCAGACAAGGGACACTGTAACAGCCTCAAATTGCAAAGCAATTTAACGCAAAACATTGTCTTGAGTAGACCCTTGCATTGTTTGCACGGCACGTGACAGTCATCCACAGTAGATCTTTAAAGATTTGGAACTTGAAAGGGAGGATTTGGCTGTCAGTCATTGACACGACGTCATAATAGCTACGAACGTGGTTCACGGCAATGCTTGTCACTCTCGGCTTCTTTTCTTCGCAAGCAATGTGTTCCATTTCATCCACAGGAGTTCACTAGCTGCTGCTCAACTTTTGGAGTTTTGGTTCGACCTAGCGTAGACTACCAACAGCATCGGCGGAATGCAGAAGTCATGTGAAGAGAGCAGCTGATGCCATTATCATTATCCACTTCGAGGTCCGGTATCGAACTGGCATTACCCTCTCCGCCCCAAGGCAACTACTGATCGAAAGTACAGGTATTGGATTGTTTGCTTCTTAGCTTCCATTGCCTCTCCTTGCGATAGGTGTAGCCTTTCAGAGCTTCTAAAATCCTTAGCTGAAGAAGTTCTTTGGGAGTTTTACTGTTAAGGAAGTTCCTTGATCTGAAGGGAATGCACTGGGTTTTAGGCTGTTCTTTAATGGGCTAGGACAAATGTTTACACCATGACGCAAGCGTTAGCTGACGTTCGGTGGTAGAGAAGGTGTTTATTTCCGAAAAATGTCTTGAACACAGGGTTTATATTTACCTTGTCGAGCTAAAGTTGCCTGCAATAGGACGATGTCTCATGTATTATGTATTATGGGGACCGCTTTTCTCTGGCCTGAGTGGTTACCGTGCGTGGGCTGGAACATGCGTATCTGGACTAAACCTCGTCATGACAGTGTCACTCGTAAGCTTCTGAAACGAGGAAGGAGTTCAAGGAGGCATCCTCATGTATAGTAGATGGTTATTCCTAACACCACAGTCGGCATTTGTTCTGCATATTCTCGTTTGCATGTTCTCCTTTGTCCTCGATTTCTGTACCCTTGGGATGGGAAAATGGTCCATATGTAGAGTCCGAGTAGCGTGGGAACATAGCGGGTAAAAGAACTGGGCGTACTCTACTCAAGGAACTGACATACATCGTCTTCTGACATTCTAGTTGAATTAGCGTGCAGGAGTCAAGCTGTATGTTTACGGTTTAGGGCTTATTAAACCGTCTCCCGAGCTGAACACCCCGAAACTGACAAATCGAAGCTGTTATAGTTAGTCGATGTAAGTTTCAATTCCTATCCTGTCGATTTTGAAGCGAGTAACTCTTCCAGACTGCCATTTCTGTTCCGAAAGTGAGTATTCTCATAGTTTCTCCTAGTTGTCTCACAGCACAGTACATCACAGGTACTGTACATTTTGCACAATGATTTTACTCTTTGGCTCGAAGATAGTTGTTTACTGTTGTCTACAGGATTAGAAACAATGTACTGAAATTTAGAATATGGAACCTGGGTTACCAGATTCGTACCTTTCGCCGTGAATTTGGAGTGCTGGAAAGAGAAGAAGCAAGGGTTCCCCTTTGTTTGGTAAAAGATACCAACGATGGCATTTGAGCGGGTTGAAGCGTGTACACGAGCAGTTCTGTTGATGTGCTTGTTGAGCGCATCAATTCTAGGAGTTCAAAGTCAATGTGACGCTGGGGATAGCAGTGCGCTTCAGGAATTTAAAAGTAGCTTACTTGACCCGGGTTACGGGGTTTTCGATAATTGGATTAGTGGAACAGATTGTTGCAGCTGGAAGGGTGTGAACTGTACTATCTCTGGACGCGTGCGGGGCGTCGAGGTTAATGTCCCAACACGAGGAAGTCCCATAGGCGTCGGTCCTGATCCAGCGTATTCTGGAGTTGTTGGGGCGTCCATTGGCAAGCTCACAGCTCTGGAGTACTTTATTACATTCTCTGTCCAATTCAACGGTCCAATTCCGAAGACATGGGCGTCCCTCACCAGTCTCACTCGTTTGATGCAAGGTTCTCCCAACTACACTGGACCTATACCACAAGAGATTGGACTGCTAACTAAACTCACGGAGCTTAGCATCCTTGGAGGGCAGTTGTCCGGACCCATACCTCAAGTAATCTGCAAGCTGGTGAACCTGGTTCGACTGCGACTATCTAATCAGGACCTCACTGGAACTCTCCCAGGGTGCCTAAACACCTTGAAATCTCTTCAGAGACTCGAATTTCCATCCAATCGTTTGTATGGCGCTCTTCCTAATTGGCTGGGGAATTTTCCATCCCTGACGACCATAGATGTTGGGCAGAACAACTTTACAGGTTCCATTCCCACTTCGATCGGCAAGTTGAAGATGCTGGAGACTTTCTTCATTCAAGTCAATCAAATATCCGGCAGCATTCCTATGGAGATTGGCCAACTGACGGCAGTCAGTGCGTTTAGCGCTGGATATAATCGTCTCACCGGGAGGATTCCTCCGACGATTGGAAATTGCAAGCGACTGAGTCTTTTTAGCGTTCCCAACAACCGCTTGACGGGGTACATACCAAAGGAGATAGGTTCTCTTCCTCTGCTCTCATTCGTGCAGCTCTTCGGCAACAGGTTTTATGGATCACTTCCAGCTGAGATTGGTAATATACCGGGGGCAAACGGCCTGTTTCTAGACATTGAGAACAACTTTTTGTCCGGCCCACTGCCAAATAATCTGTTCAATGTCGCTACTTTCTTTGCTAAGAACAATCGTTTTTCAGGCGGATTCCCTCTGTCCCTCGCCGCCAAAGCTTCCACAGTAGATCTCTCCAACAATTCATTAGACAGCCTCGACCCTTATGGCACGGTTCCAAGCAATCCCAACCTCAGTCAGCTCTTGCTTGGATTCAACAAGCTTTCCGGTCCATTTCCTTCATGGTTGTCCTCCTTGTCTAGCCTTGCCAATCTTGACATATCCAACAACAAGATTACTGGCCAGATCCCAGTCTCTTTCCTCGCCCTTCCCTCTCTTTTCAGCTTTAACATCTCCAGTAACCCACTTAGTGCGCCGTTATCTTCAGATCCCTTTCCCTCTACAGCCACCCTAACCTCACTTGACATGCATAATTGCGGATTGACTGGCGCACTTCCCTCCTCTTTCCTTCAAGGCCTCTCCAACCTTGTCTACTTGGACCTTTCTAGAAACTCAATTGGTGGACCTGTTCCAGAATCCATTGGTAATCTGACATCCCTTACATATCTAGATCTCTCCAGCAACATGTTTAGCGGTACAGTGCCAGCATCCATCAGCAATCTGCCGGACCTTTTCTACCTGAATCTTACGAACAATATGTTTTCGGGTCCCGTACCTTCAATTCCGTGATGACCAGATAGGTTGAATTTGCGAAGCATATGATGTAAAATCTCTAAATGTACCAGAAGTCGATATTGAAACATTTTGCTGAGTTCGTGACGTAGTTGGCAGCGATGGATCAGGGTCACTCAATAATGGATCCTTCTCAAATCTTGAATTGGATTCAAGAATCAGGATGTATAGCTGACAACTTAATAATAAGTCGCTGTCAGTGAGGTACTAGTTGGACATGTCCTCAGATGATCAGTTTGATCTGGAGACCATCCACGATGCATTTGTGTTGGCTGTTGTCCTTTAAGTTCGAGAAGGCTTATCACTACTGAAAGTTCTGGGCTTACTCCCATTCTGGTTGCAATCACAATTTGATAAAGTTGGACGACAATGTCTGCTATGATCTGTTTCTCTGACTGGTCATGGCAACCAGCTTCAGATGACCGTGGACCGTTCAGCATCAAAGCGATATGAAGGATGTTTTCTCGGGTGGAATTCAGGAAAGACTGAGCATCTGAAAGCTGGAGGTGGAAACAACCGAAACGGCCACATGCGTACAATCATACTGGAAACAACCACACCGGATGTAAGTAAAGTAAGTTTCTACCGGGTTTCAAAGGGAGATCTCGCATCAAAACTTGTTTCCAGATAACTCTTCCTGTATGAAATCGTAACTCAGATTAGAACTAGAATCTGCCCATTGACCAGATCAGATGTTTACCCCGGCCTAGTTAATGCGTACGCTTTGTTGGAAGCAAATGCAGTTGATATTCCTCCTCTGCAGATCGTCCTGATACGCACTCCCGTTGTGCCGTGTCATTGTAACGCTCGACAGCGAAGGGTAAAGAGTATCCTCAGCTAAGAACACACTGTGCGCAGGACAAACTGCTACATGTACAATCTACGATTTCCTTACACTTAAGACTCCAGGAGTTGTCAGGACTGTTACCTACCATCCACGCGCGAAGGAGGAAATCCGGTCATGATGGCTTAAGATGTGTAATTGTTTCTACTATAACAATGCTCTGATTTTCTTTCGAGTCACTTTACCAATTAAAATTAAAAAGGAAACAAGGGCGACCGCGTAGAAAACAATTTAAGGATGGGAAGACCCCATCAAGGGAGAGAGAGAAATGAAAAAGGTAAAATGGGCTAAGCTCCTATAGAGTTTATACGATAATTCTGCCCTATTGCATCTAAGATACACTAGCTATGAAGCCCGTGTGATTTACAAACAACTGGAGTATTGAAAAAGCATCACCTAGTGTGATTACTCTCCTAAGGATTGCGATGGACCATAAAGGACCATAAAGAATGGAAGAAGGCGACTGCGCAGAAGACACTAAGGATGAAACACTTTACCATTAAATATGTCAGGAGTGCAGTTCAACAATTCCCTTTGGAACGTTTTAATTAAATGGATTTCCATATTTTTTGAATTTTATGAAATGAATACTAAATAACTAATGACGTTCTCTCTATTGTTAAATTCCGAGTCATTTCAAGAAAAATATAAGTCAAATTATACAACCTTACTTATATTAATGGCTCAGAAAATACACAATAAAATGGTACAACTCTTTTCAATACACAGTAAAATGGTACAACTCTTTTCAATTATTCAATAAAGGTTATTGAGTAAATGGCATCTAAAAAAAATCTTAATAAAACGATAATGAAAGGTACATAAGAAAACAGGTGTTAATTGTTATAAAGCTTACCTATTGTGACGGTAAATATTTCAAAGAGTGCAATGGATTCATTTACTTCAATAATAAAGTAAAATATGTGGAAGAATTTTGATAAATGTAACTTACTTAAAGAAATATCTACAATAATTAAAAAAACCAACTCTAATTCTCTTTTAGTCATATTAAGATTAAGATAATATTAAGTTAGTCATTTGAAGATAAACAAGGTTAAGGTGAAAATGAAGTTAATCATATGTCACCCTTTAGATACTCCTAGAGCAATTAATATTCTAATCTTAATCTTCTCTAAGTCTTTATTTGTGCAGGCGAGAGTATTCTTTTCCCCTCAATCCATTACCTTTCACCTGCCTCTGCATTTATGTTGAACTAACAAGGAGTTGTGCTATTTTAAATCTTGAATTATTTTCCTATCATCCAGTTTATTTTCTACATTTTTTTTATCATGCTCTGTCATATCTTCATACTCATACCCATAGTTGAGAATTAAGCAACATGGTTATTACTATTGCAAAACACAAGATTGTTGTTTTACTAAGTAACCAAATATTGCATAATTCTTCCATTTTCTAATCTACATTGTCCTTTAATGGGAGTTCTTCTGTCTCCATCTCTCTCTCTCTATATATATATATGAGTTATTTTGAACATATGTTAAATTCCCATCATGCTCCCCTTCCCCCTTATTGAAAAAAAAGAAAACTATAGGGTTACTTTAAACATCTATAAAATTTCCTCTCTTGTTGACAAAAACTATAGATCTTGTGTGTTTATACAATAGCTCATTGATAGTCTTTGGCCTTCTCATGACTTTCTTTCTTTTCTTTAATCCGTTCTTGAAACTACTGATTTCTTCAACTCCACTCATGTCTATACATTAAATCTATTTTTTGGAGATGAAAAAACTTGTTCAAGGTGCTTATAGATACAATACTCATTAATGAAGTCCTGAACTTTATATAAGAAACCTAAATTCAATCCGTATATTTGAAATTATTATTAAGTCCTCCTTTATTGGACTCCAAGAAATTAATTGAGCTTTAGAGGATCTTTCATAAAAGAAAATCTTGAACCATCCATCATAACCTTAAAGCACACAAGATCTATAGTTTAAGCATAATGATCAAATAAATTTTTTTGCTCAATAAAATTTATATCACAAAAATATTTTTTTGCTTCGTCTATCAAGCATAATGATCAGATGAAATTATTTGCATCATAACAATAAAGAAGTAATAAAATAAGATAGATGGGTGTTAATGTAATAAAATATCATTGTAATATGACATTTTTTCAGTATGATTCAACTTTATGCTATTTTATAATATTCTTAAATCATATTTTGCATTCTTTTATGAGATATTTTTTACTCTAAATATATAGAAGAGCTTTTCAAATAGTTCTACTACAAATAAATTCCAGATTTGTTCCAATGTATTGAAAAGGATTCGATTAACAATGGATTAAGATATAGATGATGGTCATTTTGATAGTCAACAAGATCATCATACATAGATGTATTTACTTCATATAATAGCTTTACATGAAAAGAAACACATATGATTTATCATCAAAACTTTTGGCATTCTTGAGCATCATAAACATAAGCTGATATTCTGGACTCTATACCAAGTTAAGACAACATGAGTTAACAAATCTGATAGGGCCCAAAAGCCTCCTCTGAATGTTATACATTCGAGACTAGAATCTTCATGAGGTCCAACATATGACAAGCATTAAATGACTTACCTCATGTGATAAAGATGGTGTGATGACTCTAAGATGGTGTATGACTCTAAGATGGTGTGACATCTAAAACTCTTGAAGCATTTTAGAAAATAGTTCTGAAATAGCCCAAACCTATGACAATGTATGTAAAATGACAAGTTCTAAGATGGCACAATTTTGAAAGTTTTAAATGACATCTTTGATTTGACAATCCTTATATGATCTGATATTTACTACATCTCCAAACCATTATAGGTACTAGATTATAGTCTTGATATAGCATGTAAAACACATCTTATAGAATTTGTAGATTACAATGAGGGTATGGCATGATATCTATAATATCTCCAAATGTCTTATACTAGACTACAATATTAATATGACCTGACCTTTATACAAGCATTAAAAGACTTGATGTGATAAGTTTTGATTTGGCCGGCATCTAAACTATCATAGAGAAATTGAAATGACATTTTGATATGGTTTAACGTCTAAAACATGTCAACATGTTATGAGCTATAGACTTTAAGATACATTATGACAAAGTCTTATATATTGCATTGTAATACCCTAGGGCATACATTTGTCATTAAAGTCATTTGGTGGTTATTATGATTATGACTTATGGTTTGCAGTGCCATAAAGGAGGTGTTGAACTGCAATTGGATTGACCAAGTTAGGTGACCTTTGGTAGTAGGAATAAGTCAAGTTAGATAGATTTAAATTAACCTTGAAATACACTATGATTTTTAATAAGGAGAAAATCATATATTCATAAGGAATATACTTAGAATCTTCATGAGAAGAGATATGTGAGGCCAATAAAAAATATGATGGACCATTGACCAAGGAATCCTTACCTAGGGTAATTTAGGAAAAGTAGGGAACTTACCAAAATGCTGAAGTACTTAATATGGTAATTTTGGTTAGTAAATAAAGAGAGGCTTTGGAAATGGAAGGAATTTATTCCTTATTGCGCTTGAAGTGTATGGGATGAGTGAGTGGAATGAGGCTTTATGAGTATCATCTATATTTTCTAAGTAAAAGATTGAGATTTTCTATTTTGAGAGTGTTATTACTATAATGTTGGACTTGGAGGAACTTCTAATTCTAGAGTATCCTTTTATGAGTGTGAAAGGATGATCTTTTGTATTAGCACTGGTGATTTTTTCCTTTAGAAGCCATTTGGAAGAGCATTGGCATAATAGAAACAAAGGGATTGACTGAATTGAACAAAGCACAAAGGATTTGAGGAATGAGAGTTATTATCCTTATACCACTTTGTTCCTTCCTTCTAGCACACAGTGCACATACAAACCATCACTAGAGCTATAAACTGGGTAAGCAACATCTCTAGCACAATTTTTGTTTGTAAAATGGCATCTATCTAGAACATATCTCAATCGTTAATATGAGGCTTTAATTTAATATAGCATTGTATTTGTACAACCAACAAAATACCTAATCTAACAAGTTTTGATATTGATTGACATCCAAAACTTCTCTACATGTTCAGTTCTAGACTTTATCTTTATATTACTTTTCATCTATATAACAACCAAAAGACAAAACATATATTAGATAATTGGTCTTAACATTTTTTGATGGTATAGATGTTTCACATATTAAATCTACTCACTTTGAGTTTATGATATGGCTTTGCATACATACTCTCCAAAGAAGACACAAAATAACATTCTTATAATGCTTTGCATTCATACTATCATACAACATTTAGAGTTTTAGACAAGTTTGACATGAGATTTTATGACATTGTATCTATATAATAAATGGAATACCTAAAGTGAGGAGTTTGATATGTGATAGCATCTATAACACAAAGATAATATCAAATATTGACATATGCTACCTTATAGATCACTTATGTGCAAATGAAGTTAGAAAATCATATAGATTTGGAAGGAATATAAATTTAATGACTCCATTTATTTATCATTGGATTGTAAGCAATTGCTTTATTGAATATCCTGTATTACTCTATAACCCATAAATGCCTAAGCTACATCTTAAGAGACACACTTAGCATATCTGACCTCAACAATGTATACTTTAGTCTTTGAGCTCAAGTAAAGCAAAAATTTATTCTTGTTATATCATACTAGTGGCTATCTATTATGTTTATAGTATTCACTTTAGACTTTAACTAAATCTCCTAATTTTGTCTTAGATCACACATCTTCCAATCATCAAGGAATAATTTAACAACATCTCATGTCTCATAGATACTTAGCTTTTTCTCCTCCAAAGTGAGATGTGTAATGGACTAATTATCAAATTTGAGTTGAGAATCTAGAGAGGATCTTAAAGTATCACAAACTATAATTTCAATATATTTCTCAAAACTTAAGGAAATTTGATGGTCATGAAAACTTATCACATATACTAGCATTTGATGCCAACCAATGGGAAAATTGACTAATATATTCCAAATAGCTCCAAATATCATGGTCCAATCATGCATTGTTCAAAAAGCTAATTACAAAATAATAGTTGGTAGTTCATTCAAGAGCTAAATTACTCACTTCTTATCAAGCCAATTCCATCTCAATAGGATTTAATATGATGTCAATGCTAATATGCATATTGTCGTTGTTTAACTTGAGTAGCTCTTTTGTCCTATAACTCATGGAACCTTTGGTCCCAGCTTGATTAGCTTCATGTTTTCTTTAATATTAATCATAGATCTTTTAAGGTGGCAAAAAGAAAAGTATTAGTAGAACAAGATTCCCACTCACCAAACTTTGACAAAACCAACAAGACCTATCTAAAATTATTACTAGATTTTGTATCAATTTTTGGTACTTATTTGCTCCAAATCACTTTATCTAGTCCAAGTTTATATGCTAAACCAAATTGAAACTAGCTTAGATTTGGAAATATAAGCATCCATCAATGGGCATAGATTACTCAATACTATTTTTTTTCAAAATAGATATGATACAAAGACCACAACATAGCTAATTTGAAAACTTTAACAGAAACCCATAGAGGGAAATGACTTAATAATTAGACATTGAGATAAGAAGAAGACACAAGAAGACAAAGAATATTGTTGACATATTTATTATTTCTAAGGATAGAGTTGGTGCTAAAACATATCAAAAAGGTATTGGCATTATTTTAGATTGAATTTTAGAAGGTAGGGCACTTTGAGAAAATTAATTATGCATTGTTGTTTGATTACATTTGATTTAAGAGGGTAAAAAATAAATTTTCACATGAGTACTTTGTACCTTTCAAATGGAAAATGTGTCAAGCAATTACACCTATAATCTCAAGGTGTTGGGGTGAAAGACACTTTGATATAATTAACCATGACAAGGTAAAATTATCCCCTAGAAGATAAAGGAACTTTCACTTGAGAATTGAATTGAAATCTCAATCTAGAGTAGATATGATGCATTGGTGTATGTATGCTTTATCAAAATATCTATTGTGAATTTTTTAAAGATATTTTCTAAAATTTTATTGAGGTAGAGATAATCATAGCCAAGATAGAGATAGTAATATTTTAGAGGAAATTAAAACATTGAACATCCTAACCCACTAATTAGTCTAGTAATTTATAGTAGATATTTGAGTTCAAGGAAAGAGTAAACAGTCTAAGTCCATAAAAAATTTTAATGTAGAGTTTTTTATAGTCCAAGGATAACACATGAAAGAATCCTTGACTTGGTTGTACATCCAAATAAGACTACAAAATTAAGAGGATTATATTACTACAAAATAATGAGTTTAGATATTTTCTTACTCTTATGACTGCATATATGAATTTTTTCCTAGTAACTTTTGTTACTCTAGTTACTAGTAAAATTTGGGTGGAAGAATTTCATAGGTATATAAAAAAGGAGTAAGTAGGTACTCATCACGTTTTCCTCATTGAGTTCTCTAGTGAGCAATACCTTGAGATTTTGAATTGCTTTGAAGTTTTAGCCTTGAATGAGCTGTCCTGAGTTTGGTTCCTTGCCTTTCTAGTTTGTGGTATGCTACCTTAATAGTCATTAAAATTTCATCAATGAGAGATATGCTAGCTAACAAGAAGGTTGTAGATGTAAGTTCATAGCAAGAATTCCTCTATCTTTTATGTTAGTCCAAATTTAATGCCACAATGCTCCATGATCTATTTCAAAAAAATTACTCTTTTGTAGCCTACAGATGCTAGTTCATATCTATAGATTTGTATTTCTATCTCTTCTTCTTTGTTTGGATTATAGAATACTTGACCTATATTCAAACATTTCTCTTTAATAAACAAAGATTTTTTACATGATATAATATGTCTCTTCAAAAATATTTGTAGAGTTCAAGTTCCTTATCCTTGAAACCTTGCTCCTCTTCCACTAAAATGTTGCATAGATCTTATCATTGAAAATGTACTGGTTTTATTTGAATTATCAAAATTTGCCATTAGCTTACTCTTGAGCTCTTCTTATAGTACTAAAATAGTAAAATCAATATTTAAAAGAGTTTCCTTCCTTACTCTCATGTGGTAAGAAATAGCTAAGATTATGATGCTAGACTATTCATAGCTAAAAGAACTCAGTCTTCATTGTTAAATCTTAAGATATTATTGTAAATTCAACTTTGCAATTAAGTAAGATGTATTATTGTGATTTCTTCTCATCCATTCTCAAAATTTTAGTTGTTGTCTCAAAAAGATCCTTTTACTAGAAAATCTCATCTCATACTTGTCATGACTACTAGTTCATCATTCATTATTGTCTCTCTAAGGAAAGGTGTATGTAACTTTGCTACACTTCTTCTTTGTTATTTTTTTTTGCTCCAAAAAAATTACAAAAATCAGGTCAAAGCGAGCAAGATCTTGGTAACTATAGAATTAATTGTTTATTGCAATAAAATATACAATTTATAGTAAAGTCTAAGTATATTGTGATAGCTCCATATCATAAGCTATGCAACTCAATTGAGGAGGTGACTAATAATGCTTAGTTGGTGAGATGATCACAATGCTCTTGTTTGAGATTTTCACTCTTCTTAATTTTATTTTTCTTTTTTTGGACTATAAATGCCAATTCATATCAAAAGTCACACACCTTATGTTTATGTTCTAAATGGATCACTCTTCTTTAGATTATATACATGCCAATCCATATTTATAGTTGTTCTATCTCTCGATATACTATAAATTCTAGTCTACATTAAAGATATGCTTCAATCTAAAGACTATAAATGCCAATCTATAAATACATACCTTCTTTTTAGTATATTTATAAACATTTGATACATAGTATATAGTTATAAACATTTGATACATAGATGTACTCTTATTGCAATAGAAAAAATCAAGATAAACACATACAAGATAGAGTTTAAACGCAACCATCGATACCTTGTTTGAAGTGTTTTATTGTATGGAGTAGCATAGGTAGACATTAAGTAGCTTCTTAGAAACTTCTTTTATTACAGCTGTGCATGAGCTATTCTTCCATGATTGTGAGGATCTACAAGGTTTACTTCATGGTTATAGCCTAGTGTAAGTGCTTAAATATGGTGAAAAATTGAAGCACTATTACAAAATACAAAACAGCGAACTTGAAGACAAAATACAACTAGCAAGCCAAAACATAGGACCAACCAAATAGTATACCATGAGAGAGCCAATAACACTTAAACTAAGAGACCTAAAAGAAACTTATTCCACCTCAACATCCCTTGTTGTATTGTGATCTTAACCTCGATAAGTGGCAAATAGGGATGGACAAGTAGAGTAAGCCAAGAAAAAGAGCATCAAAACCTAGGGATACAAAAAAGTGGTTTAACCAAGCTACTAAATATTTTATATATCTAGCATGGCAATACGGGGTCTAACAACAAATATGGTGTAACATTGGTAGCAAAGATGTTAAGGAGATCTATGTAGTTTTTTTTTATCCATAGATATGCATATGAAAATGTTGATACAATATGTAGCAAGATTGTATAAATGTTGTAGAAATTAAACATGTACATACTTATAACATTTTATAAGTATGTACAGTTGATCCAAGTGATCCACCTAATGACAATTTGTACATACACTATGGGTTTAAAGGAAGAACAAGTTGATATCAAGTATTGAAGTGACCCACCTTGGCTTCCATGGAGCAAATATTTTTTTTTTAATTAGTTAAGTAGTTTCAATATATAGCAATGAAAAAGGTTATGAATGAAACCAAACAATTGATGTGAGTTGTTAGACAAGCACTTCAAAAATTAAATAAATAAATCTCCCATATGATGACTATGACCTAGTTCAATCACACAAAGATCAGGTGTTTGTATAATGATAGGGCTTTCTTGGGGGCTTATCATTCTTACAAAGATCAACAATCAAAAAGTTTCTAAGAATGCAAAGACAACAAAGTTGTTTCATTGGAAAGCAGTTTTTGTTACAATATTTTATTGTTATGAATTGTGTCATTATGAAGTTCTATTGTCATGTTGTTGTTTCATTATGAAGATAAGTGGGATGAATTTTTGTTAATAAAAAATTTTGCTGCCAAAAAAGTGCAACTAAATGCCATGCCACAAAAATTTGTACCTCTTACATGAATGTGTTGCCAAAAAATGTACTCTTGACCATTTGGTGCCAAATGACATGCATTTGGGGCATGAATGTGACCTTTCACCAAGCATTGCAATCGATGAGGATTGATTGGTTTTGTCAAGACTATAAAATGATGATTCTACCCCATAGGCAGAACTCTTTTTCTTTTCATTCTTTTCTATGATCACACATGAATCCATCTCCACTACCAACAAGAAAATTTGTTTTCTGACACAGTGAAAAAACTTGAGAGTCTATGTAACAAGGTGTTGATGACAAGGCAGATTCTCAAATCAAAATAATTACCAATGGTGTGAAAAAATTTGAAGGAGAGAAGACAAAGACAGTATGTAGAAATTATCAACAAACCTTCAAAAAATTTCAAGTAGGGTTCATGTTGTAGATCTAATTACCTAAAGAGTCAGAATCCAGAGTTCTTGCTATGGGATTGAGGTCTATCAAATGTCTCTTTCTAGAAGAGATCCATAATAACCCCAACAAAAGTGGCAAGATGTTGAGAGGAAGTCCAGTAATATGGACAAAAGACCATTGACAATGAGTGTTAGGAGAGTAGTGCTCCTAGTGTGGCCAAATACACATTGACACTTTGCATGACTGTTCAAGTAAGGATTTTTTAGGACATTATCTATGACTCATTTGTTGGTAGGAAGTTGAAAAATAGATACAAGTTAGAAGACCTCAAGGACATTGCTTGATGAGTCATCATTAAAACAATCATGAAGTTATTTATCTCAAAATAAATGGCCTCTATGAACCTAAATTAGGCAATCTTTTTCCAACTTGTTCACAAACAACATGTAAGCTAGGCCAAGATGTTCTTAGAACAAGTCATTAAGCTATTGGATGACATGGATAAGGGCACACTCATGATTGTAGCCCCTTTTATACTACATTTTTACATAAGGATGAACCTCTTCACAAAAGAGGAGAAGGAGAAATACCCCAACCACTTCTACCATGCAACATACTTTAGTGGATACCCAGACCTTCCAACATAAATAATGAAATATTAGTAGGCAGACAAGGAGTTTGCTTGCAAAAAGAAGTTTTTGCAACACACTACAATAATACCTACAACACAATAATTGTTTGCAATGACAAGAACCAAGATTCAAGCTTTCAAAAAAAGAACACAATTTGTTCAAATGGTGAATGTATCATCTAGCAAGAGTGGAAGCAAAGAAGCCCAAAGAAACAATGGGGTAACTAAAACAATGTGTAAGGTCAGTCAATCCATCTCACAAACAAATAGGAGAGAAACCTTGTTAGATTATGTGGAAGCAAGAAGTGACAACTCTTTTAATCAGATCTTGTCACCCATGAAAAACAATGAGATGGATATAGGAGATCTTAAAAACAAAGTATAGTTGTTACCAACATGAAACAAGGATACAAACATGAGGGTATTCTTATTCAAAGGGAAGAGACCAAATGAGGATGATAAGGGAATCCTTATCTCCAAACTGAAAAGGACTCCATTAGGGATATAAGCTTTCATTAACTTTGTCTTATGAATGCATAACAAATAGGTGGGGTCATTGAGAACAACAAAAAATGATAAAATATGGCCAATAGAGCAAGAAATGGCTAAATTGTAATGTTGTCTAAGTATAGAGACACTTGCAAGTGACAACCTAGTCAAAATAATGGGAGGAGAATCCATTAGAGGACAATGGCATGCTGACCTAATAGTAGAGGAGACTCACAACAAGGCCACTACCAATGAAGAAAGAATAAAGATGATCATGATCAATCTTCAAATGCTTGGCCAAACAACAAAGAACAAATGAAGAACACAAATACAATTGAAGACTTCCTATGTTGTATGAAAGCCAGAAACAACTTGTTCTCATGATTGATGGTGGCATACACCATGAACATCATTATGCCCTTGATGGAGGCCTTGTTGGAATTCTTACCATTCTACAACAAGCTTGACCTTACTATCAACAACCTAGCAACACTAGTACCACATTTGCATAAGCTGGAACATAAGAAGAAGTCCCTTTTGTATCATGAATTGATCAAGGTCAAGGAGTTGATTGAGGAGAAAAATAGAAGTCTAGAAGTTCTTAAAGCATGAGCTACTACAAAAAGAAATAGAATGCCCTTATTCTGACATTGAAATAAAAAATCAACAACCATAATGACAAAGTCTTTCACCGATAAGAGCAACACAAAGATGATCTCTAGGCCCAAGATGACAAATTGAGTACTCTATGAGGTAATCTAGAGGAGACCCATACCAAGACAACAATGACAAAAGCATGGTACAAGAACCTAAAGAAGACAATTGATATTTGTGTCTTGGACCTCAATACCAGCCTCCAATGCTAGCAAGAGAAGGTGAATAAGCAACATACTAGACTACAAGACAAGCTGGTAAACAAACTCTAAAGTGAAAAAACAATCTAGAGAACAAATGGATGAGCTTTCTTGCAATAACTGGGCATATAGCAATGAAACTATTGAACCCATTGAAATAGATCACCAATGAGAACCACCAGCATACAAAGGTGAAGGACTTAAGAACTAAAATTGACACACTAACAAGGAGACCCATATGAAGAAACAACTCAAAGCATTGTTTGTCAAGTTGCAAGGCCATAGCAACTCCAAATTTGAGGAGACATAGACTAGCTTCATTTAAAATTTGACAATTATAGGAAAGAGCTTGTAGAGTTAATTCAAATATGAAAATGAACCATGCAGTTTGTCACAAGCACCGCTAGGTTGTATTGCAAATGAGTAACAATTAAGATGACTTCATACAGAAATGAGCAGTGGTCAGTTTTTTCAAGAATGACTAAGAACCATCT
Organism: Lunularia cruciata; assembly: GCA_948567375.1. Taxonomy (NCBI): domain Eukaryota; kingdom Viridiplantae; phylum Streptophyta; class Marchantiopsida; order Lunulariales; family Lunulariaceae; genus Lunularia; species Lunularia cruciata. The sequence continues at coordinate 17,417,848 of OX419761.1, read as the reverse complement.
TGTAGATAGAATAGGCTAGTTTTCATAGTCATAATACAAGACATTTTGTATATGTACTTTGTACCTATTAGTTAGGTTAAAATACAAAGATCTTGTGCCATGCTTGACGCTTGTTATACTCAATGTAGATGATAAGTTAAGAGGTTGAGGTGGCCATACCACATGACCCGCACTTGCTTAACATTAGTTTAGGACATGATAAGTAGATAAGAAGTGATTAGCATTGAGAGACTTGGATGTAATTAGGCAATTTAAAGCACATTGGAGCCATTGGATTCTTTACGGCTAAGTAGGAAATGTATAAAAGGCTTAAGCACAATGTTCTTTATGTCCATTCAATGCATTCTTTTTTTCAATAAACAAAGTTTATACCATCAAGACTCTTGAGTTGGTGTATGTGTATTAGTCTTCACTTGGTGCTTCTGCTCATTCATCAAGTATGAGTAGAAGCACCAACTCCCACTCAACTATTCATATCAAACTAGAGTCTGAAACTCTAGGAGCTCTAAAGAGGTTAGAAACAATACAAATATAGTTTGCCAAACATATGGAGAAATGTAAAGTAACACTAACTTGTAAGATTTAGCAACATAATCATTCAAGAATCTTATGAGATTTTGCCTTTTGTGAAAGGTAGAATGCTATATCACAATCATAGTTGAAGAAGTGATTGAACCCTTGAGATCTTCCTCCCTCTTAGTTGATGTGTTCTAGTATAATATCCTTAAGATACCTCAATACTACCAATCTTGTATGATACAAATGTCATGATGTGAGTACAGATCGTAGCTTATAAATTTTTTGATGATAGCAATCAATAATTTGATGTAAAAATGAGGAAGGTAAGTAAATCTTTAGGCAAAGTGATCTTTTCTAGGAACAAACCACCACCTTTAGGAACCTTTTGGATTAAATCTATAGTGAATGTGAGTTTTGCTTGTTTATCTTTTCATAATGTGCCAAGAGTGGTGACATTGCATTCTTTTGGGAATGTTTATTTCCAAGAGGTGAAATAAAAAATAATACATTTTCATCATAGTGACACTTTTATCTCATTTTTAGTCATATCCATCTTGTATCCTTGTGGGTCCAACCGCTCCTTACCACGATATTACAAATTTGAACAACACCAAGTTGTTACAAGTACCATTAGGGATAACAACTCAAAAGGAAATCTCATTTATTCTCTAAATCTCTCATTTCCTCCTAAATCATTCACTCTCTTATTTTGAAGCTCCTCCAAAATTGCTCATAAAATAAGAATTACAATTTACTTCTCTCACTCACAGAAGTGTGTTTTTAAATAAGAGGTTCTCCAAGATCAACAACTATAATAGTGATACTATAGAGAAGGAAATCTAAGTCTTTACTTCTCAAATCAAGGTAGTAATCTCATTCCTTGCACTCATTTTACACTACAAATTCACAAAGGATATAGATGTGTTTTCTTTCATAATCCTCTTATTATATAGTCTCCAAATTTATCACAATAATCACCTTGGTAATTTTGTGAAGTATCTACCTTACCTATATTACCTTCAGTGAGAAATACTAGCTTGATAGGCTTTCATATAAATTTTAGCTTTATATGGCTCCTTCTAGATGCTTCTAAATAGTACCTTCTTCTAATTGAAACTTATTAAAGGTCAAGGTGAACTCAAATCTATCAAGACCTTTTATGATAATCCAATATTGACCAAAAAGTGATATAATGGTAAGTAATAGGTTATTCACTCAAGGATATGGGTTGGAAATGACTAAAATTGAAGAGACTTATCACTATCTTGTTTTTTTATTGTTATGTATTTGACCTCTTGGGCAAGAGCCATCTATCATGCACTACAAAAATTTAGAAAATTAAATTAATTACTTTTACTACAAGTACATTCCAAATTAATCATGAAGATTACGATTCATTCAACCTGAACTGGCCACATCACTTCAAACACATCAACTCCAAAGGCTGCATACTATCCTCCCAAGGAGGCACAACTCCAAAAGCTTCTTTGCATTGGTAATTAGTCTTTGTCTTTTGTGGTACTTTTTACACCACAACTCATTTTTGATCCATCAGCGCATTGCTTTGCTCTTTCAGAACCTCAAGGATCACTCATTGGAATCAAGAGAAAATTTTTCTCTACACTTAAGCACCTATGTTCCTACTATGAAGTTCTTCATTCCTACTTTGACAAAGACAACCATCAATACCCGGAATTAAGGCAACAATGACAAAGAGCTTTTGGATTTTTTGTTGTATTATGATTAAGTGAATGAATAAATTATTTACACTTAGGCAAGGCCCTATATACTCTTTCTACTCTAAGCAAAATGTATCTAACAAGTGAGGAAAGCCAAAGATCTTTGTGGCTCATCCTCATTTTCCATTGCTAATCCTATCTTCTTGCATGTAGGTTAATTAATTAGGCACCTTACCTATGTCAAGGAAAGCATTAATTCTTCCCTAAAAACAACTTAAAAATTTGTGTCCTCTGGAAAAACTTACTACTCCAAATTTTCACCACTATGAAGGACTTCCATACTCCAAACATCCTACATTTACAAAGAACTTCTATTGATCAAGTGTCTTTGGCCAAAAGCACTACTACAAAGAACTACCTTCACCTTTAAAATTCCTAATAAGATTTCAGATTGTGTATGAAGTAACACATTAGATAAAAGTAGCTAGGGAACTTCATGTGCTCTTTCTTGGTAAAACTTTCAGCCCAATGTAGAAGCGGACTAGGTAAATCATACGACCACCTTCTTCAAAATCCTTGTGCAAACTACTTGCTTTAAACTAAAATATATTCACCTTCAACCTATTGTTCTTGGATCTCTTGTTTGCAAAGGATGCCTTAATGCGGTCATCTAGTACTTTGTTTGTTAGCCCAAACTTTGTGTCTAGAATCCTTGCCTTTGTTGGTCCTACATTTGCCCCTAGAATCATTGCCTCTGCTGGTCCTACATTCTCTTTGGTCCAATTATATAGATTTCCTCTCATATCCATTGTCTTTCTCTCCTTCCTTCTTTGTATCTCATTCAATTCCTAATTCCAAAGCAAGAAAGAGAGGTGCTTGCTTTGAATTACCTCACTTCCGCAAAAAATGCCCATTTGTTGATTGATAGGCTACAAAGAATGGCTTTAAGGATCTTCCTCAGTGGTTTTTTAACAAACACTATGTTTGCTATTGGATGTTATGTAAAAATTAACAACTATGAAGGAATGCAAAAAGATGCAAAGACCAAGAAGGTTTAGGATTGCTAGTTTTTCTTTGACTTCAAAATTAAGAAATGCTAGTAAGAAGTTGAAATTGCTCCCAAGTGCACTTGATTTTATAACTTGGATCTTTTTGTTGGTGGATGAGGACTCATTCTTCATACTTGCAAGCCTCTCTAAGAATGTAAAATGTCTTTGGTGGCAGTTGTTTTAACCAAGTGGTTGTGCATTTAAATTGATATATGATCTTTGGGTCCAAAGATCCTTAGTACTTGAGTTCTTTGACTCCAACCACCCTTCAATCTGGACTCCTTTGGCATTTCTCTCTTCATAGTAATTTTGGCTTTGTACTATGACATTGTACAAACACAACTCAAAAAGAAACACAACTTAGAAGTTTTCCTCCATAAAAAAGAAATTATTCAGCCATATTTTTGTGAAAAAGAGTGAAATTAATAATAATAAAATTTGAAAAGATTTGTGCATCACACCTACCTCTATAACCAAAGGTCATCTAACTTTGTCAAGCCAATAGGATTTTGGCATCTCTTATATACCAAGTCAATTTGACCATACAAAGTATTGAATTGTGTAATACCAAGAGCTAGCCATATAATCTATATGTGAAATTTGGTTTGGTAACTTCTAGAATGATGTTATATATGATGGTCAAAATTGATCAGATAGAAGTATCACCAAAAGAGTACTTCTACAAATAGAGCAAGAACCAAAATAGACTTGAGAACCTTAGAACCAATAGCTAGATATATGATTTAAAGGCGAGAATGGGTTTGGTAACATCTAGAAGGATGTTACACATGATGGACTAAACAGATCAGAAAGAGGTATCACCAAAAGAGGACTTCTACTAATAGAGTAGGAACCAAAATATACCTGAAATCTTTGAAGGCAGTTTTAAACGGATGAATTAGGCCTAAAAAATGTGCAGATCCCCACCCCCCCTCTCCACCAGAAAAGCTGGCCTTCCCTCCCCCCTGGTGTGTCTTGTCGAGAGCTTTCCAATGGTACCTTACTTGATTCTGAGACTCCTATAGGAAGATTTCCTAAAAGATTCCCTCTGGTCAACAAAGTTTGTTTGACCAACCAGATAGGACCTAGACCGACATGTCATCCATCCAAGTAAGTAATCCAAGGGTGGAGCTTGCTGATATGTCACCTATCTGTGTGCCTAATCCTATGGTGGAGCTTCCTTGGAAAAGATCCTCTTTGTCTAAATAAAGAGAAGATGCTCCTTTGGGGCTTCAAAGGTTGAGGGTGTAATTTGTGTTTCTCTCTCTTCTCCTGTCCTCAGAGCATTACAAATGGAAGTCACATCCAACCTAATATAATATAAAAATCATTTAAAAGGTTCCAATCTAATATAAAATTCTCTCAAGAGATCATATTCTATTAGGAGATCCCATGAAGTATTAAAGAATTAATTATTAGATCTTTCCACTTATTTTCCTTTGTCAACTTATTTAGAGATACCTCTAACTCAATTACTACTATGTTACCTAATTATGAATAACCCAATACAATTAAAATAATACTAAGACTAATTCATAATCTAGCGATTATATCTACCCTTTAACTCAACTTTCATTGCGTCTTTTATGCAAAGTATCACTTCATTTGGTACAAAGGTTTCAACTTATCATAGTTGACTATCAAAGTGTCTACCTCTAACCTCCATCATATCATAAGTATTATTATTACAAACTTTCTTTGTAATACAAGGATTAAATTATATAGACAATGAATTCATTGTTCCCCTCTTAGAGTAAATGGAATTAAAGAATATTACTTCCTTGAAATGTGATCTTCTTCTCCTTCTCAATTGCTTGTCTTAATTGTTATTTTTTAGCTTGAGCCTCTTGAATTTGGACCAAAGCTGTAGCTCTAGCTTCCACCAACTCCATGAGTTAGGTTGGTGTAACCTTTGAGCCTACTCTCCTTGCTTCCACTTCAACCCAGCTTGAAGAGTCTTGAAAGTTTGGAAATCAAACTAGATTGGTAGTTGGTACTCTAGTCCATAAATCATTCTAAAAAGAGAATATCTTATTGAAGCCTTTATGGTGATATGGTACTCTTATAATGGAGTACCATATCACCATATAATATTGCATGTAGCCTCTTGTCCAAATTATACTTGCCTTGTCCATATAAACATCCTTGGCTAACATCAAACATAAGATGTAGTTTGTCTTCTATATAAGCTTATTGGAATTTGATGTATATGATATTCTTGCCATGTGCTTGATATAAAAGAAGTCATATATTGTTATGGTTATACTTCTAAAACATTTACCTCCAAAATTTGGTACAATCTCAAAGGAGCAACCAAAGCGGGTGATGATCTTGTCCTATAAAAATCTCCCTACTTGAGATTTTTCAGTGGCCTTGTCAAACCTCAAGGTCTTCCATCAAACCCCTTAGTCAACTAATCTTTAGCTAGCATAATCAAGGTACTACTCTTAGTCACTCTCATAAACATTAACGTCATCAATAAAACATCTCATGAAATTTTCAATAAATGGTTGAAAAATCTTATTCATAAACCTTTCAAAAGTTATTAAGTCAATAAAAATACCAAAGCACATAGCATTTTGAAGGTTGTCCAGTATTAGTGTTTTGGTCCAATGCTCATCGGTTGAACTAGAGTATAATCATCTCCAAACTTGTAGTATACATGTACTATAATCTCCTCAATGTAGAGTAGAGAATAAAAGTATCATCGAAGGTGTGTAGAGGATAAAAGTCCTTTTTGGTCATGACATGAGCTTCTTATATTCAACATACATCCTCAAGTTCCCATCTTCTTATTCACTGTCACAATAGGAAGGAACCACTTAGAATTCACCAACTCCTTGATATAGCCTAACACTTAAGATTCTATATCTACTCCTTGGTAACAATTGCTACTGGTGGACTTATTTTCAAATACTTTTTGGTAAATGAGTTTAGAATTCTTCTTCAACTCAATATGATGATTCTCCAAGGTTACCTCTTTCAAATCCTTATATTTAAAGGTAAAGATATGGACGTATTTATAAAATTTCCTCAAACATTGCATTCTACTCCAAAGTTACTTTCTTGTTAGATTTGAGAATAGAAATACTTTGCCCAATCTCTTTTTCTATCAAGGGTTTGTTAACATTCTTGGGAACCTGAGGTTCAAGTAGTTGATCCATCACACTGTAACCTAAGATTTGAAACCTTTTGTAGTGAGCTCCTTTTTATCTCCAACTTTAAGTAGTTTTGTTTCCATTCATCAATTAATGTATTTAATGTAAATTAACACAATTTTTTTTTTAAATTGATCAATATGATGAAGAATATCCTTTGGCAAAGATTATTCCTTAAAATTGTATTCAATATGACAAGAATACCCAAGGCAAATATTTGACTCATTTAGTGAGTATTTATCAATACATAATAACATGTACTATTGTTGATATTTACATACATCAAAGTTGAAGATATTTCAGATTCTATTTGGCTATTACTTTATATGATATATATGATGAAAAAATTTTAAGGCATGATTCCTATCAATATGCTTAAATATTCTAATTATTATAGCAATAAATTATCTAAAAAATCCTAGATTTTTAGGATACCAACCATTATCTAAATGGGTTATAATCAATTGAATGCTGAGCTTAGATTATGAGTTTGTCTCAAATGCACACTAAAGTTGCAATATCGGAAACTTGATTGTTTGAACATGTATATTTTCTTTCCACAAATGGATATTTGAGTTCTCAAAATTAGATATTTAGATATTGAATGTTGGATATAGGAGAATACAATTTTAGTGAATAGATCATTTTTTCCTTTGGGAGAAATTATTCTTCTACTTGTGGTCATATTCAAGTATCCATATTTTATGCTACCAAGTTTTAGTTGCATTATCTGTGGGGTAACCTAGTGTGCATACTTATCCGCAAGCTATTGTTGCAAACTAGTATCTTGGAACACATTAAATGCTTATACCATCATTAGGAGTAGTACTTCCAATTATATGACAACAAGTTTGAATATAAATTGAAAAGCTCCATATTTTTTGATGTGCATTTTCTTTTGTCCAATAAAATTTTAGATCTTACAATTTTATCCATTATTATAGAAGAAAACAGGATTATAAGTCAGAGTATAAGTGGAAATCGTGAGTAGAACGCTCCTAATTTTTTAGTTCTATTTGTGATTAAGTGTAATGAGTGTAAGTTTGTTCTGATTGTACATAAAAAATTATTACATAAATGTAAAAATATAAATATAAATTTTTTCATGATATTACTCTTATATTGATTGGTTTCTAAAGGTATATGATGTTTCTATCTCATTGTCATCTTATGTCGTAGATATGACTACTAATTTTTTTCAACATTAATGGTGATGTCAAGCATAGCTTGATATTTTTGAGTATTTTTTCCTTGTGGAAACACTTTTTCCAAAGCAACCAAATCTTAAGAAAAAACTACTTTGAGTGAAAAGCAAGAAATTAATATGATCTTTATTTGTCATTCAAAGAAACAATAAAGCCCAAGGAACAAGAATTTGAATTTAAAACAAGTTTGTATTTTCTAATCCTTGCCAATCTACACCTTACATTGAGAGCACGTGAACTTGGATCACACACATTTCTATTGATTTTTATACATATACATTTTTCATTTAGAGAAAAATTGAATAAGCAAAATCACTTAGCTCTTGAAGAAGAAAATTGTGTTTTATTTGTGTGCCAAGCTACACTTCAAGATTGTATTTTACCATCATGGTTTCCCAAGCTTATAAATATATAATCACAATATTCACTTCATAGATAAGTTTTGCAAGTATTGCTTAAGACTTTGTGCACCATATTGCAATATTAATGCTTTATATTCCCAACTCATGGTTGAACTCAACATTGCAACCAAAACTTAAAGAATATAATGCATGTGTTTATATACATGTAGCTGATAGTGATACTCCTTCCCATCATAGAGCTTTTTTACAATAACTCTAAGCAAAGCAAGTGGTATACTCTACTTCCAACAATAGAATATGCCTAAAAATCTCTAACTTATTTTATTATATGGAATTAACCATATTAATTTAGTATATGTATATTAACAACTACTTAATTATACTTCAAAAAATTTCATAGAGGAATAATGCAAAGATACCAAAGATATTTCTTAAGATATTCTTAATTAGATGTAAAGGAACCTCCTTAATGATTGAGTATCTTGGCTAATAATTTCACCACTGACTGTTCTAATAAGTAGGAGTATACCTATGTCAAGTATGGGTAGAGGAGTAAATGAAAAGGTGATATCTCTAGCATTTTGAGTATTTTGTATTTAGTTCTTAGTTGTAATACTGAGGACAAGAGAAGAGAGAGAAAACACAGATTGCACTCTCAAACATTTGATGCCCCAAGGGAGCACATTCTCTTTATTATATAGACAAAGAGGATCTCCTCCAAGGAAGCTACACCATAGGATTAGGGACACAGATAGGTGACATGTCAGCAAGCTCCACCCTTGGATTACTTACTTGGATGGGTGACCTGTCTGGTCTAGGTCCTATCTGGTTGGTCAAACAAGCTTTGACCGGAGGGAATCTTTTAGGGAATCTTCCTGTAGGAATCTCAGAATCACGTGAGTAAGGTACCGTTGGAAAGCTCTTGACGAGACAAAGCAGGAGGGAGGGAAGGCTAACCTTTCCTCTGTTGGAGGAGGACTCTGCACATTTTCGAGGCCTAATTCATCCGTTTAGGCCTCCGAAATTGCCTTCAAAGATTTCAGGCATATTTCGGTTCCTACTCTATTAGTAGAAGTCCCCTTTTGGTGATACCTCTTTCTGATCTGTTTAGTCCATCATGTGTAACATCCTTCCAGATGTTACCAAACCAATTCTCACCTTTAAATGATATGTCTAGCTATTGGTTCTAAGGTTCTCAAGTCTATTTTGGTTTCTGCCTTATTAGTAGAAGTACTCTTTTGGTGATACTTCTATCTGATCTATTTTGACCATCATGTATAACATCATTCCAGATATTACCAAACTGAATTTCACATCTAGATCATATGGCTAACCCTTGGTATTACAGACCTCCCTCCTTTTAAGACGCAACGTCCTTGTTGTGCAATTGTTGCTCAAATGCTTGCACCAACATCGGTGCATGTGCCAAATTGGCAGCGGGTTCCCAGGTTGCTTCATAGAGGGGGTAACCTTTCCATTGTACTAGATATTCCACCCGTGGATGGCGAGTACCACGCATGCGCTTTTGGAGAATCTGCTCCACTTCATATTCCTCTGTGCCATCAGTGAGTGTCGGACATGGTCAAATGTCCTGTATGGAAGGACCTTGGCCTGATCAGGGAGCATATCTGTGTAGTAGGGAGACATGGAACATTGAATGGATCTTCATGTGTGGTGGTAGCTCAAGGTGATAGGCCACAACGCCGATGCGATGAAGAATTGAGAAAGGCCCAATGAAATGAGGTCTGAGCTTACAAGATCCAACTAATGTGAGGTTGATTGTTGATAGCCACACTTGATCCCCAACATTGAACTCCATGTGCCGACGGTGGGCATCAGCATATTGCTTTTGTCAATTTTGCGCAATCTGTAACCTGTGTTTAGCGCTCTCCACACCTTGTTGGATTCTAGAAACAAATGTGTTGACTGCATCAACCTTGGTAGTCACTGGACGGATCTTCATCAAGCTAGCAGGTGTGAAGGGATGCTCACCATACATGAGGAAGAACAAAGTGGCCTGAGTGGACGTATTCACTAAATTGTTGTAAGCAAATTCCACCAACGGTAATAGGGTGTCCCACCTCTCTTGCTCTTATAAGGTGAAGCCGCATAACATGTCTTCAATCGTGCGATTAGCCTGCTCTATTTGGCCATCTGTTTGTGGGTGGTAAGCTGTGGACATGGCCAACTTGGTTTTGAAGAAACCAAAGAGTGTTTGTCAAAACAAATTGGTGAATTGGGTGCCTCTATCGGTGATGAGTACTCTAGACAAGCCATGGTGAGCAAAGATTGCATCTAAGTATAGTTGAGCTAGTTGTGGAGCGGTCACCTCCTTGGTGGTAGGGCGTACATGAATCATTTTGCTGAGCCGGTCCACAAAGACCACAATGGAATCAAACCCTGAGGTGGTCTTGGGTAATTCACAAACGAGATCCATACTCACTTGTTCCCAATGTTGGGTAGGAGTGGGGAGAGGTTGAAGGAGCCCTGCATGAGCTTGATTCAAAGCTTTGTTTTGTTGACAAAGTAGGCAGCTACGCACATAGTCCATCACGTTGTTGCTCATCTTGGGCCAATAGTAATGGCGCTTGACTGCATCCAAGGTCTTGTCCACTCCGACATGAGCTGCAATGGCCGAATCATGACATTCTGCTAGAATGGTGGTGCGTAATTCTGGGACATTTGGGATCCATAATCTGCCATCCCGAAAGGTGAGTCCTTGGGTGCAAGTGACACCTTTGGACAATTGCGCTTCAACAATCTGTGGATCAGTTTTTGTAGCAACTAGAATCTCTTGCCAAAATTCAGGGTTAATCTTAACCTCTGCCACCAAGTTGTTGGCCATTGGCATGCGGGTGAATGCATCTACAAGTTGCTTCTTACCTTCCATGTAGGTGATTGTCATGTTGAAGCGTTGTCGCCACTCTGCCTACCAAATTTGGTGACGAGATAGATCCTTTTGCGTCTTGAGGTAGACTAGAGGTTTGTGGTCTATCTCTACTATAAATGCCTTCTCGCCCAAGTAGTGCTTTCAATGCTTGGTTGCTAGAACGATGGCCAACTCTTCTCGTTCTGTGGTGTGGTAGTTGCGCTCTGCCGGTAACAACTTTTGAGAGAAATATGCAATTGGATGCCATCCGTCATGCCACTCTTGTTGTAGGACTGCTCTTATTGCCACGCATGATGCATCTGTAACCAACTTGATTGGACATTTTGGGTCATACCACTTCAAGATTGGTGCATGTAGCAAGGCGGCCTTCAATTCTTGAAAGGCCAACTCTTGTGCAGTTCTCCATGTCCACTTCTTCCCCTTGCCAAGTAGTGCCGTTAAAGGTTGTGCAACCTTGGAGAAGTCCTTGACAAATCTACGATAGAAGCCCGTCAACCCCAAGAAGCTCTTAAGTTGAGTCTGATCTTTTGGGGCACTCCATTTTTGAATGACCTCTATTTTATCTATCAATACTTGAATGCCCTCTGCACTTACTCTATGCCCTAAGTAGTCTACTTCAGACTTGCCAAACTCACACTTTGAGATTTTGGCGTACAATTGATTCTGTCTTAGAACCTGGAGGACCTCTCGTAGATGTTGCTTGTGTTCTGTCATCGTGCTACTATATACTAAGATATCATCCAAGAAGACAATAACAAACTTGTCTAAGTATGGATGAAATATGTCATTCATTAGACTCATGAAAGTGGCAGGCGCATTGGTGAGGCCAAAAGGCATCACAAGATACTCAAAGTGGCCATACTTGGTTTGAAAGGCAATTTTGTACACATCCTCCTCTACAATTTGGATTTGATTGTAACCGCTCCGCAAGTCCAGTTTGGTGAAGTATCTCGCTCCATGGAGTTGATCAAACAGGTCATCCATGCGAGGTAAAGGGTATTTGTTCTTCACTATTTGCTGATTGAGACCCCGATAGTCAATGCACATGCGCATTGTACCATCCTTCTTCTTCACAAACAAGACATGGGCCCCATATGGTGATACGCTGAGTTAGATGAACCCTTCTATAGCATCTCCTCAATTTGAGTCTTACACTCCTCCAACTCCTGAGGTGATAGGAAATATGGGGCCTTACAAGGAGGTGTCTTCTCCGGGAGTGTCTCTATTTTGTGATCTACTCGCCTTTTAGGTGGTAATCTTGAGGGTAGATCATCGGGAAAGACATCTTGAAACTCATCCACCACATCCTTCAATTTCTCAAGAATTTGTCCAACAAGTTGTGCACTCTGGACTTCTCTTATTAGACCCATAAAACATCTATCGGTCTTACAAACAATTGTCGTTCCTACGACATATTGAGACAGTTTCTACCTGTGTGATTTTTCTTTAACCCCAATGATTGACCATTGGTGGGTTCTCACTACTTTCTTCCTCCAATCCACCATTGGGTTGTACTGCTCCATCCATGGCATGCCTAAAATTGCATCATAACGGGCTAACTGTATCACTCGCCACTCAATTGCCTCTTGATATTCTCCTACAGAGAGGGTTACTCGTCTAAGTAATGATTCAATCCTCTCTGTTTGCACATTTGGTAACTCTACTTCTTCACTTCCATCCCTCTCTAGATCCATTCCCAATCTTATTGCAATAGAGCGAGATAAGAAATTCTCTGTTGCTCCTGGATCTATTAATACTCTCACTTGATTACCTTCTAGGATTCCATTCACAACAATCAATTGTGAGGTTGCCTTTCGGGATCTTTGCGCATTATTCTTCTTCCTTCCCTTGCTTCTATGCTTCCTTATTGAGCCAGTAAGGCCACGAGGTACATTTACTGGCGATCTTCATTTTCCGAAGGGGTTTCCACCTCCTCCTCTTCAATGTGCCTCTCCATGTTGTTCAAAGATTGCTTGTATGAAGGCCGAGGGCCTCTAGGGAAACGAGTGCGACAATTGGTAGATATATGCCCAATACGGCCACAATTGTAACAACGGCGTTGTTCTCCTCGAGTCCCTTCTCCTCGTGGGACTCCATCTCTTCGTTCTTCTACCCGTCCCCGTTCTCCTTGAAGCGGTCGTGCTCCTCGATCTCGGAATTGAAGGTTGCCCAATTCCATTGGTATTGGTCCACCCATGTGTGGCATTTCTGTGCGATAATGTTGAGGTGGAACTACTCCTTCACCTCCACCTAATGCTCCTGCTATTCTCTGTGCACAAGCAATGGCTTCAAATATCGTGCGAGGGTTTTGCACCATGACTTCTTGCCGAATCCGCTCTTTCAACCCTCGTTTGAAATTGTCGAGAGCCTCTGCTGGACTCATGTCGGTAATTGCAACTTGTAGATCCAGAAATGCCTCCACATACTCTTGTATGCTATTCTTCTGTCTCAATCCCCATAGCCGAGTTTGAGCCATCTGCACAAAATCCACCGATTGGAAATTCTTCAGCAATCCTTCTTTCATTGCTGTCCATGTGACCTCCCTTCTCTCTGCCAGCATGGATTGTTCCCAAGCATCATACCATGTGAGTGCTTTATCGGTCAAGTACCCACATGCAAACACGCCTGTAGCATGCTTTGTGATCTCTATTGAGAACAATTGGAAATATCGATTCATTCTTGAGATCCAATTTTCCACTACTCCCATCATACGCTACCCCTTGTACGGCTCAATGTTGCAAGTCTTCTTCATCCGGAGTAGCAATGTGGCTTCACCAGTGATAGGGTTTGTAGGCACAAGTGCCTCTCCAAGCACTTCAGTCGCAGGTACAGGGTTTTGAGATGGCTCTTCTTCTTGCATGGCTTGATCATTCCTCAGGATCTGCACTTGACTTTGTAATGTCTCCATGGTCATCTTAATCTCTCAAAATTCATTCAACATCCCTTGCATTCCTTGTACCAGCTCTTGCAACTGCGGATCCATGGTTCCTGCAACACCCAATTGCTAACGTCTACTTCAATACAGAGTCAATATAATCACTCTGGAAGGCGCACAAACTATCGGAACTACCATTGGGACCTCAGAAGCGATCACTCATTGATAATACTCCTTACCAAAATCCCTAACCACAAAGTCTCTAAACATCACTTTCGGCTTCACTACATTATGGATTTCTACTTGAGTGTTGAAAGGGAGAGGATTTGGGACATTCATATCCATATTATCATAATAGAATGTAGATCGTCAAATCCCACTCTCTGTCATATATCACCATAGGTAGAATCACCGGATTTGGTGAGTTCATCACTTTGTCCATGAATTCCGCACCAAAGTGATAAACTAGCGTTACTCTCATCTGCTCACTCTGGATGTACATAACCTTGATGTGGAATGGGTTTGAGAATGGAAAACTAGGTGCGGGAAATTGTCCCCCCAGTGCATCCATCCCATCCGCTCTCTAAAGTCCTTCCTAAGTCTAGCGATTACTCTATGTTCTACACTTCACATTACTCAGTTTCAGTAGTTCGTGCTATTCCAAGAGGGGTGATCCACTCTCTTGGACTAGAACACTCGCTCTGATACCATTGTAATACTCCAAGGACAAGAGAAGAGAGAGAAAACACAGATTGCACTCTCAAACATTCGATGCCCCAAGGGAGCACTTTCTCTTTATTATATAGACAAAGAGGATCTCCTCCAAGGAAGCTCCACCATAGGATTAGGGACACAGATAGGTGACATGTCAGCAAGCTCCACCCTTGGATTACTTACTTGGATGGGTGACATGTCTGGTCTAGGTCCTATCTGGTTGGTCAAACAAGCTTTGACCGGAGGGAATCTTTTAGGGAATCTTCCTGTAGGAATCTCAGAATCACGTAAGGTACCATTGGAAAGCTCTTGACGAGAAAAAGCAGGAGAGAGGGAAGGCCAACCTTTCCTCCGTTGGGGGAGGAATCTGCACATTTTTGAAGCCTAATTCATCCGTTTAGGCCTCCGAAATTGCCTTCAAAGATTTGAGGCATATTTCGATTCCTACTCTATTCGTAGAAGTCCCCTTTTGATGATACCTCTTTCTGATCTGTTTAGTCCATCATGTGTAACATCCTTCCAGATGTTACCAAACCAATTCTCACCTTTAAATGATATGTCTAGCTATTGGTTCTAAGGTTCTCAAGTCTATTTTGGTTTCTGCCTTATTAGTAGAAGTACTCTTTTGGTGATACTTCTATCTGATCTATTTTGACCATCATGTATAACATCATTCCAGATGTTACCAAACCAAATTTCACATCTAGATCATATGGCTAACCCTTGGTATTACATTAGTCCATCTCTTCTCTTCTATACTCTTTATTTGTCTTCTTGGATTTTTTTTAATTTTATCATATACTTCACATACCAAAATATGGAATTGATTTAGTTTTTTAACCATATAGAAAAAACAATTAAAAATAAATTTATAAAATTTGATAAGATAAACAAAGTTTAAGAAGATATTTTCTAACTTTGAAGGCACTAGAAAGGAAGAATTTTTATAAATAAAATTTCATTGTAAAATCAAAATTTAGAATTTATTTCAAATAAAAGGTTTGAATTAACTACAGTTTTATATATGAAATTTACGAAATAAAATTTTTAGTCAAATACAAATGTTATTTTTATGGAAAACTCTTAAGTAAATCAAAAGCAACTATGATCAAATCTAAAATCAATAGCAGCTCTAATCAAATCTAAAATCAATAGCAACTCTAATCAAATCTAAAATAAATAGTCTAAGGATCATAGGATATATTAACAAAATCTATATATCGCTTAAAATATATTTTAACTAGTTGCAATGATATCAGACAAGTTAAAGAATAAATATAGTTCAAATCATAGAGGCATGCTATTCTCCTTTTTCTGGACTTTTGATGTTGGAGAAGATTTATAGACTTTTCCGGATGACTTTAATAATGAAACTTGTTTGTACATCATTTTTATCTGTATATTATGAGATATGGATCTCTAGCTTTACTCATTGATCTCACCTAAACGGAAGAGAAATCTTCTCTAAGTCATCTATCCATCAAGGAAAAACAAAGTGAGGAAATGTGGAAATGCCGTCATCCGTGTACATTACAGATGTTGCATTTCTGTCTTAAAAAATATTTTATTTTTAAACCAATGAAGGGGGTATATATGGCGTGAGGAAATTTTTTACATTTGATATTCTGACTCAGTGAAAATCTCAGAAAATTATACATATTTTATTTATTTACTAAAATGTCAATACAAATAAGTATCACACACTACATTAAATATCTTCTTTTTCTCTCCTTCCCCTAAAGCCTACCTTGGCACTCTTCTTATGTTTCAAAGTTTCCTTCATGATTAGTAATATTTATGCTTGTATATTTTAAGCAAAGGTTTTCCTTCAAAGATTTATTAGTTTATGGAATAGCAGTTTTACCTCTGCCAACTTAATAAAAAGAAGCATGAATCATATCTCAGACAGTAAGCAAAAGGCTTGGGTGATAATTACTCATGATTTAAAATATGCACTAATTATTTTTCAATCTGCAAGAGATGTTATTTCAAATTTAAAAGGACCCCCAACATAGAAATTATGTTTGTGATAAATGTAAATACTCATTGGAAAGAATATAAGCTTTTGATTCAAATAAATGATATTTTAATTTCAAATAACTGAGAAACCCAACCTTATTTTTTCAATAAATTGTTACTAGCAAACATGTTCTTGAATCAATATCTAGACATATGTAGGCATTATTCCAGGTTTTACACATAAAAATTATATAAATTATCAAAATAGGAGAGATTAAGACGTACTCAAGAGATGTCTAAAAGAACAGAGACATGAAATTTTTTGTAGCAATATAAGTAAAACCTTGAGTTTCTCTTATGAAGCAATTCATGATATACTATGGACCGGATAAAGTTGTTTCTAAATTTATAACCTTACGCTACATATTTAAGATTATTTTATATTTTGTCAGAAAACATCAAAATAATATGATTTTAAAACTTCACTTGATGTAAATATAAAATGACAAGAACTATATAAGTTCAATCACATAAATAAGATATAAAAATCGAGAAAAATCAACTAAAATTTCAGAAATATAATATGTAGAAAATATCCAGAAAATGAATATCTAAAATATTTTGAAAGGAGTATTCCATAAATAAATAATGTATGGTATTGAGCCAAAAATGTAAAGTATAATTAAGCCAGGTTGTATGGAATCAATTTGGAAATTTTTATTTTGATTTGGTAAAATAAATCATTCGGGAAAAGCTCTTTATCATGAAATTGAACAGCTAAGATTTTGCAGAATTTTTTTTTCATTTTAGTTATACAAGATATCAAATTAGATTAGATTAGATTTTATTAAATAAAATTAATAATATATGCTATGTTAAGAGAAATTGGATTTACTTGATTGAGCATGTTTCTACCTATATAAAATTATATATTTATATTTAATCCTAAATTTTCTAAAATAAAAGTTTTTAATATAATTAATTTTTTCCAAAACTATATGAATATATTGGTAAATTAAAAATATATTTTAGAATGAAATAGTTATTTTAGATCATTCTTATATTTTTACTCTGAGCAACCATTTCAAAATTTATTTTAGTAAAATTATTTTATACAAGTTATAACATTGCTCATGAAATTGCCAAACTTATTTTTAGATTTTTGATAGGCATAAAAGTTGAGATGTTCAATAATAGCAGAAATTTTCTTTAATGCAACGTGTAAAAAGTTAGCGAAACAGAGATATCAATTATATATTTACATTTAAGATATTTATTAGAAAGCGAGTTATTTTACTAAATGTAGTTTTTCATTTAATATTATACCTCTTCTTCACATTACTAACATTTAAGTGATCTTTTATAGATTAATGATCGATTGTGCTTATTTAGACATTTCCATTGAAGTAAGGTTAGTATTCATTGATGAGTATTCATGGAATGATCAATCAATATCATATGACATTAGTAATTCGTAATTAAATTGTGAGGTTACTGAGATATGTTATTAAGTTAGTAAATAATAGAGATCATAAGTAACTCAAGGTCTATTATGTAACTCAAATAAATATTTTGGTATCACAACTTGTGCTAAATTCATGTAAATTCCACACTCTCACATGAACCATACAATAATTTCTATTGATTTAAAGCAACAAGTCAATTTTCAAATGATATAAAAATTTATCTTGTAATTTATATCATCAAATAGATTATCAAATGATATAAAAAGAAACATCCTTTAGGTGATAAAAGCTTTGACATAAATATACTTGAAAAACTAACTATGCTTCTTGATATCCTCAACAACAATAAATACTTAAAACTGATAGTTGACTGTTGTTTTGTTGACTACTATTCTGTGATATATTTTACTGCGATTCGAATTAGGTAATGAGGTTTAGTGACCTTCGAAGTTGAAATTGAACATCTTGAAGTAGATGTCAACAACTAATTGACGTTCTGCCACTGGCTGAGGAAGACATTAAAGTCACAGGAGGATGATAGCGCCACTCCACTCCAAGAGTGTTATTGTAGCCGCAACTGGACGGGCAGTTCACAATAACTGGAGCATCATCTTCCTTTCGAGGTCAAAGTCATCTCATTTCTCCAAATAACAGTATTTGGTGAAAGAAGTAATCATAATACTGAAATTTCTGACAATAGAAGAATAGAGACTCTCAAGAAATTCAAATTTAAGTGATCTGGTAATAACTTGTCCTAAACTCGAATACGGTTGACAGTACCGTAACGGTAGTTTTCAAATTAATTGGATAGTCCCAGGTGATTATAATATGGTTTCACTTGATATAAGTATCAAAGATCTAGTTTCCAAGAAGATTTCTAAGAAGATAAAAAGAGATAAAGTTTTGGAGACTCGGGCAACAGTGAAAGCACGTGCTTATTGCACTCAAGCCTATAACTGTGGCTTATGGTTCCATGATGCAAATCATCGCGCTTCAAACCAGGTTGACATTCAAAGTAGATGTTAAGAGCCTCGCAGGAAATATCAACGACCACAAATACCCATTTGTTTCGAGGAATACAGGAAGAAAGTAAAGTGACAAGAGAATGAGAGTCCCAATTCCATTCCAAGAGCGTTGTTATAGTAGCCAACCACATGTGGACGAATATTTTACAATTAGTTAGTCTTCTTCATTTCAACTCCATTCCAAAGCGTTGGGATTGGTATCCACGACTGCATCTGTACTGTTGAGTTCAAATAGTCGGAAGATCTGCACATAAAGTGAAGAAGTTGAATGTGTGGACGGGTTTTGTGGAGGCATGCCGTTTCTCTTTGACAAGATTGTGACGGAGCTCACTCTTAAGACTTTCTGCGATTTCGCAGGTGTCACCCATGTGCTGTGCTGGCGCAGAAGGTGCGCAACCAGTGCGCACATCGCCGGAGATGGTACAACCAATGCTTTACTGATCTGCGCTTTTTGCAAAAGTCTGGTCGTTGGCGCTTTCTTCATGGAAACAAGATAACCCGGTGTAAGAACTTGCCTCTGCAGAACCCATTGTGCATCGAGGTAAAGGACTTTCTGAAGTTCTTTCCCCATATATTTGGGTACTTAATTGTAGGGATAGCGCAAGCTTCCACTTGACAGAGTAGATCCTACCGTACTGTGGCAGTTGTCATACGAAGAGAAGTTGTACATTGTCAACCTAAATTTCTATGATTTCAGAAGCTGACCAACACAGTAAGTTCTGTGGGAAGAAGAAGTGTAGCATATTTCTTACTATTGAACCAAAGTCTACAATCTGTTGACTTGCTACACGCGGTTCATGCAGTCATGATACGTTTGACGATTGGTCGTTTGATTTTACAGAAGCTTAAAGAATCTGTAGTCGGTGACTGTTTTCACTAAGAGAATATTTTCATATCAAAGTGAATATTTTCAGATGCTGGCAAGTACAACAGCATCAGATTGTGCAACAGGATTGCACTCACTGTACGCATGATGTAAGGCGGTGCCTCCTAGTACCACATAACACATCATTACACCGGACTCTCTAGTTGCGATTCATGATAAACGACCATCTCTGCGTTGTGTACAGATAGTGCGATTTGTCTATCTCCCCGAGCTGTCACCTAACCAATCCTCACGGCAGATCTTGATTACGGAGTCGCAAGTTATTTACTTCTAAAACCTCATCTGCTCAACTCTGTGTCTGAGTTTACTAGTTCAAAATGGCCTGTGGCGATGTTCAAGTTATACACTTCTGACAGGTTGAACGTCTAAGGCAAGATGACTTTGTCCTTCTGCTCAGAATCTTTGCGAGCACAATTCACTCACCGTAGACGGCAAGTAAGTTTGCTATATACCTATGATGCTTAAAGACTGCTCTCAATTGCCGATCCTCCAGATTGCTACATCTTAGAACAACCATACAAGGGGCACTTGCTGATCTGTAGGACCTCGTATGGCCTCCGATATCTGGCCTGAAACCTGAGCGGTCTTACGATAACTCAAATCTGGGATATTTTTCAGAAACAGCAATCTATAATTTGAGTTATCCATCTTTGCAGCTTCAAACAGTGGCAATGAGGCAATCACGGATTCTCAGGTTTCCGGAAGCATCCGACAGGTTTCTTCGATGCTCTGCAGCCATTTCGGGAGATTGGATGGCCGCTTTCCAGATTTAATTGCTAAAACGTTGGATCGCTGGAAAAACTGTAGACCTGTAGACCAAGGATAGCAACATTCACCACTCCTAATCCTCGACTTCCATAAAGTGCTTGATCACATAGGTGATCAGCATTTTGAGCATCCGGATTGCAGTTATTTCTTCTGGACAGGTGGAGAGTACAAAGGTGAGAACCGAGTCACTTATGCGACCCCACAAATTCTGCAGAAAGTGAGTGGTGGCTGTTTGTTCTAAAAGACATCCGAACGATCACGTAGTCTAGTCCGTCGCAACGTGTACGAAGTGCCCATTAATTTCCCAACTATTCATGCTCAACTAAAAGCATTCGTCTCCTCCATCTCCAGAAATGCACTTAACAGAACCCCAACATTGGCACTTCGACTTAGCGGTACCCTAAGTTGGCCAGAAGACTTGACTGTATCCTAACACTTGAAATGATTTAGTCAGTGGCACTGAAATTCTCGAACTTTTCTTTGTAACTTTAAATGAAATAAAGTGAAATAAATTCAATGTAACCCATCGCAGATTTGGATATTTACCAACTCCTTCCATCTCCTTGTTTCGGGAATCGAAGGATGGCTGCCATTCGAATGGCAATAAGTCTTTGACTCTAGGCTGTTTTATTCCTTCTGGAGAACTTTTTCTTGTTCCATTCTCTTTCGCACCCTTCGACTGTCACTGGAAATAGCAGTCATCGTTTGACTTTAGGCTGTTTCATTCCTTCTAGAGAACTTTTTCTCGTTCCATTTTCTTTTTGCAACCTTGATTGCTAATACTTCGCCCTAGCGTTCCGCGAGTTCGCACTAGCAAACATCTCACCAATGTGTATTCAGCGATCTTGGATGACTCAACTGCACATTGGTTTCCTTGTTTCTAAAGATCAATTTGACTCGACAGTAAATTTTGACAAACTCTTTCCCGTCAAGAGGAGAGCAAAGAGTGCATAAATTCGTGATCATTTAGCAAATTCAACCTGGCACTCTCAAATTCCTCATCGAAGGAAACCCCCAATCTCCTAAACGTTTAATGACTCTCCGTGCTCACCAAACTCATCCGGGGAACTTGCCTAGGGATTCGAGCGAGCTTGGAAGTTCTGGCGAAATTTTTAAGCATTTAACGAGTTTCGGAGCTCAACTTTCCGAAGAGGTCGCCCGGGAACTGCGTTCTCTCCATAGTCGCGAAATTCAATAGTTTCGTAAATTATATTTTACAAATAACTATGAGAAACAATTTACACAAACCATTTTAAGTTAATATTCTCATTGCCAACTAAGATAATTTATTGCCACGTCCGCAGTGCTGTTGAGTCGAAGTGCCAAAGTTGAGGTACTTAACGAGCTGGACATTTTTGGGTTTCCTGGTGACTGGTGTTTAAATAATCAAAGCTTTTGGATTCTTCTTTAAAGTCCTGGTAAGTACAAATTTTAGAAAGGTTAAAAAAGAGACAGGAAAGGCGACCGCGCAGGAAAGCAAAGAAGGGTGGAAGGATAAAACATAAGAGGTAAATGGGGCTAAGCTCCTATAAGAAAGACCAGAAGACAGGTCAGGGGCGGGTCGATTATTTGTCGTGAGCAAACACGTGTCAGTCGGTCCTTCTGAACGGTAGTTTAATCTGTTCTCCTCTCTACCTCTCTGTGTTCGTCCCTAGATTGCAATCAAATCATAACATTCATATCGAATACCTCACTACCATACCGCGGTGCGAATCCAATTGCTTCAGATGTAATGGCGGATTGGAGAAAGTGAAGCTCCTTAACCTGATTATCTGGTTTGGTCAAAGCAGAGGACGAGTCGAAAAGTGAATTTGAAGATGAAGCTCTAACCAAGACCTGAGCTCCCGTTAAATTGGTTTGGAGAAATTGGGAGCTCAGAGTGCCAAAAATCTTTGCACCGACTTTGACTTACTAAAGTTGATCATGCTTCCACCAAATAATTGACAGGCTGTCTTCGTTCAGCTGCGAAACGGACATTCGTACTTGGACTTCACAGCATTTCCAACCTACCCAGCTGCTCTGGTCAGATACCCGTGAAGAAGTTGCAGTGCTTTCGAAGAAGGTCCACATTTCCGCACCACATTTTGAACGAGAGCGAGGATGTGATAAATTATGTGAAGTATTTCGTTGTCACCTGTGCAGATACACCCACTCTTCACTGACCCAGCAAGCTATCTTCGCCATAAGAGTTCCAACGGACCGGAACTACCAACTCCTGGGACTATCTCATCATGGTCAGTTCTCATGTAACTGTTACATCAAGTCAGCGGTCTGGACGTCCGATTTTGTCGTCCCGGTTCCCATCGATCTCATTCTCAGCAGAACCCTGCCCTCATTGATGACAATTCTAAAGATAGACAATGTCGAAACATGCTTTCGTGGCCAAAGATTGAGGAGCCTTTCTGATCTGCTAAATATCCAATTTTGGACACAATCTTTAATTGGAATTTGATCAAATTCATCCCAACTAATGAACAACAGGTAAACCAAATGATCTCTGTTTTCTTGTGACTACTGCTCTTGGTAGTAAAGTTGGTCGACAAGTTTGTGTTGGACTCAATTATCTCCATAACAAAACAATTAGATGGATTGAATTGCCGGGAAGAACCAGGAAATCCAGATGTACTCTACTAGAAATAAAAAGAAATCAATTAACTGGAAAGTCTGATCAGACTTTCGAGTTAGTCATTATCTCATGAGTTCATTGGAACCTCGCAAACGGATCACTCGTGGCAGGGCATCGTTCCAGAACGAACGTAAAGCGCAGGATCAATAGCAAGGTCAGCGTCTAAGGGAAAAGAACCCTTAATCTCAGGCTTTACATGAACCCCCGTATCTTATTTGTGACATTTTTAATCTCGGACTGAATCGGCAAGAATCTGCTGCTGAAGCGATTTAAAGCACGAGAAATCCAGTCATCGTTAGGCTCACCATCTCCCATTAAGCTTAGGAATAGGTCAACTCTCGATCACTAACAAGTGGTAGATCTAATGGAACTCCAGAAGACATTACCTCTCAAGCTGCGTTACTGATTAAGTATCTCAAAGACTGGAGTATGTCACTGTTGCTTCTTGGACAGTGACAGCATGCGTTTGACTTCACACAATTAGGTCCGAAGCTCCCAAAATATAGATTGATTGAGACGTAGTTTAGTAGCAGCTAGATTTGTGTCCTCGATGAATGATTGTCTTTGAACCCTTCCTCTTCTGGCTCTATGTTCTTCTTCGTTTCTGGACAGGTATTATCTCATCTTCTAGCTCTCATCCTGGCGATGTAGCATATACTAGAACCTTTCTACAGCAGAGTGGGTATGTTGTTGGGACGGGTCTTTTGGCTTTGTTGTTGTACGTTGTTCCTCAAAGTATGAAACGAATCCTCGGGCTAGTTATTATGGGAAACAGGATCTGAAGTCGATTCGATTCCAGCCTCGCCTGCGTTGATTTGCCGGTCTCCCGCAAACAAGCCTAAGCTAGTTGGCCCAAGACGGCCCACGGCAGCAGCGGGTCTTGAAAGGTCGAGATTCGCTTAATAAGCTCCAGTAATCGTTGGCCATCTATTGATTCGCCCTTGATGACGTTAACCATCAGGCACAAACAGATTTCCACAGAATACACACATACTAGACAAATATACTGCCAAGAAGCTTGGGGTATCTATCAAGTGGGGAAAAACCTTGAGCCTTGAGAAGAACTACGGAATTTGAGATAGTGCTACCTAAATCGTTGCTACCACATGAGAGCTTGGTGTCCCCCGGCTGAACCGCAAGCCAGGCAGGTCGAGACCGACGTCTTTTGTGTATGAGTGTTTCTCGTAGGATCATAGGGCTCAATGATCCCCAATCGGCATGGTACGGGTCGTTCAGTGCCAAATGTTCGGTTCGGGTCAAAACTGAGTTTTGAGCTACTGGATATCACTGTGTTGGGAAACCATCCACGGTAGAGAAAGCTACCCTACAGATCACATGATTTCATAGATTAGAGCTTACTATGTACAGGACTGTTCCCCATAATCTTTATCGGTTGATCGGACTATGCTTTCTGCTTTTTGAGATACGCTGTGGTATTCGGAAG
Source organism: Lunularia cruciata (assembly GCA_948567375.1). Classification (NCBI taxonomy): domain Eukaryota; kingdom Viridiplantae; phylum Streptophyta; class Marchantiopsida; order Lunulariales; family Lunulariaceae; genus Lunularia; species Lunularia cruciata. The sequence continues at coordinate 17,393,223 of OX419761.1, read as the reverse complement.
AGCCATCTTCGTTGCCGTAAAAGTAGCAGCATGTGTGGTGGAGCACTAGTTGGCGACTTTGTGTGATCAACAAATTGGGCTTCGCATGATTAATCTGCAGATCTGGTATGAACAGATGTGCTCTTCTGCTTTCCGTCTGGTTTGTCGAGGACAGGATTAAAAATTTCTGTCGCAATAGTCTCACGTTTTGCTGTGTCAAATTTTCAATCCTCGCTTGTTTTGACGGCAGGATTGGTGGAAACCGTATAGAACTTCTGATCCAGCGATTGAGGACTCCACCTTGAACAGGTCCTGGAAGAATTTGCTTCCCTCGATTCAAGAGAGCAATCTTCGCCAGCTAGATCCGCCTTCACAAGATGGGGATGGGTCCATGCCTACCGTGTAGCTGGGTAAAGTGGAAAATAAAACTGCTGGAAAGACATTACAGAAATCTGGGATTGGAGGCGAGGCAGATAGAAATTGACAATGGATTGACCATCATGCATTGTTGGGTTCCGCGGAACAATCCCTCGGAGGAAGTAGTTGATGAGTCGTCTCAGCAAAAACCGGCCCTCTTGTTTCTTCAGGGGTTCGGAATGGATGGGGCTTGTGGCTGGGAATACCAGGTCCAGGCGTTTGTGAAGGAATTCCGAGTGTATGTACCAGATCTTCTCTTTTTCGGGAAGTCATCCACAAAAAGTTCGGAGAGATCCGAAGTCTTCCAGGGAGAGTGTGTGATGAAGATGCTGGATGCCCTCAAGGTGGATCAAGTTCACGTTGTGGGTACGAGTTATGGTGGCATGGTTGCCTATTACATGGCTGACGCTTATCCTAAACTTATAAACAAAGTCGTTGTGGCCAGTTCTGGGATTATGATGACCCATAGCACCAACAACAGGTTGCTGGAGCTCTGTAAGATCACTGACGTGAAAACAATTCTCGTTCCACAAGATTTGAAAGCTATGAGGCTGGGTATGTCGACGGCCTCAACGTGGAAAATTTGGATGATTCCATCGTTTGTGCTGCAAGACTTGTTCGAGGTTAATTATCAGCCTCGCTCTGTCGCACTTAATACAAACCATCTATAGTTATGTACTATGCATGTGACTTTTCTTTCTGAGATTGAGCTCGAAATCTGAGTTCCTAACAATTTGCACATGCGATGAAATTCCCAGAAATCTGAGATACAGTACAATATTTAGAATCATCAAATTGACGGATCTTAATTGCTGGTTATGACCAATCCAGAAATAATTTTTCCATTGTCACGCACTTCTTGTTGTCATTTAGGGGAAGTTATGGCCTCGCTATGGAATCTGATGTACAATCTTTACTCCTTTCTGGATGATTTGTCGCAGTGGTTTTATCAGGATAACTTACAAGAACGAGCGGAGCTCATTGATAGCATGATCACGGGTTCCGTTGATGCTCCAACTGCTCCTAAGATCTCACAGGTACATTCTAACAACTCGCCCGCAGACGGAACCTTTATTCTGTACTGACATATTTGAATTTTGAAATTTTAACTTAAAACTCCATTGGAGCTGCTTGAATGTTTCCATCATATGGCTGATTGGACGTGTCAATCGATTTCCCAAACAGGAGGTTTTGATTCTGTGGGGTGACAAAGATAACATTTTCCATACCTCGCTGGCGGATTCACTTAGAAAGTGAGTGCTTGTCTCAAACCCTGCTCCCTTGGGATCTCATGAATTGACGGTTCTTGCTGAAGATACGCCGTCTGCTTATTATAATTCTTATGCCTTCGTTGCCCGCAGACACCTAGGTGACCGAGCAGAGTTACATTTCATTAAGGGCACCGGTCACGTCCCTCAGATTGAAAATCCTCGAGAGTTCAATCAACATATAATCAAATTTCTTCTGCGTTGATTACAAATTTCGAACAGTTAGGATCACGGCCACCTTGTAAATCTTTCTGATGAGTACCGCAGCTTGGATTAACCCACACTCCCACCTTCAATTTATCGAGCACATCAGAGGTTATAAGTTGTCGTTAGATCACATCAACGTAGTCAGATCAGATTACAAGAAAAAGATCCTCTGCCCGGTGAGCATGCTCTTCTGTGAGATTTCAAGTGCACTAAATTGCGAAGAGTTAGGATGTAGGGCTACACCCCACGCGTTGAGTGTCATCTTGCATCTATGGCAGAGGATTGAAAGTGCGGGGGACACCAGAGACTCCTTGCATTCTTTACAAGGGAAAGGTGGTAAAGATAGTATCTGTGGGTGATGAACAGGGTAGAATTCGTTAGCTGTAAAATAATTGTCAACTGTACTTAGACTTGAAGCTCAGCTGTAGCCAAAATCTGGCTTTGGACTTTTGCCCACATCGCTAGATGGCTAGAACTTAAGACTTGGACAAAAATTTTAGGGATACACTCCTGTGAGGAGGCCTCTTCTTGGTTGTACACTTGGAATTCAAAAGGCAGTTCTTGGCCCAACCCACAATACTCAACATGGATAGGAAGGTGAAGCGCCAATAAAGTGAATGTTGTAATCTGGTGCAATTTCCTATCTATGGCTTAAACCTGTGAAAGATCTTGCTGTGCTTAAGTTTGAGTATACGACCGTGTCTTGTATTTCATGTTTTGAGACATGCAACCCTTTTCAGCATTAAACATTCTTGGGGGAATGATTGGAAAGAATATTCTACCTGAGCTAATGCCGTCTAAATCCAAAGAGTTCAAATTCGTGGCCTTCTTTGACAATCCAAACCTTGAAAGTCAAAGGGGCCACAGCTGAAAAACGGTTTTACATATCCTCGAAGACTCAGTCAAGACAGATATTTCGACGGACGCTTGTCCCCATTTCATACTTGACGCGATGATCTTGGCAACTACGACTCCATCACGTTGCCTTCTCTAGAACTCTTCCTATATCTTCGTGGTCTCAGTCGACAAAGCCTTGGGAGATAGGACCAGCAGAGCATCAGTGTGCAGGATATTATTCTCCAAATCCAAGGCTTGGTCCTTGAGTACTCCGACCTGATCAATATCGTAGTTAAGGAAAACCGACAAGCGTTAAGAAGGCAAGGCTTTATCTCTGCAGCACTGTGAAATGAGACTCACGGGTTCTCGACCCACTAAAGTCAGCCGTGCAGAGAAAGTGCTTTCGACTCTATGTTTGGTGTGGTTTGTCCTGAATGTGTGAATTTGTCTCAAAGTCATAAAAGCCAAGTTGAACGATTGCAATTGGATATGCTCAATAGTTACATTTCCAATGGATTACGGCAGAGTTTGGGAGTGAGCTCTCTTATCTTAGCAAATTTTACACGGAAATTTTTTTATTACGAAAGCAAGTGCCGATAGATAGAAGTAATATCGACAGCCCAAGAGAATCATTAATTCACAGATGATGTCATCTATTTTGGTGAAAATATCCAAAAGTCTATCATGATCATTGATCATATATCAGCAATAATTGTAAATGAAAACTGATAAATGTGTTCCCTCCATTGACCGTCATTATTTATAACCAGATATTCTTTCTTAAAGAAAAATCCAGACTCTTATAAATTTGAATATAAAATAAAAAAGTTAAAATTTTATGTGGAGATGTTGTCCTTAGAATTTGGAACAATTTGGAGGAGGAATACTCGTCTAATCAATATACATTTGAGATGCAAATTGTCGGCATTGTCTTAATGTGCGATCAAATCTTGGAAGTTTTGAAAGATTTCATCTCATATTCGATTACATTTCATGTTGGAACGAATGGATACTCAGATTATCCAACTTTCTGAAGTCCATAAAAAAGCTTACAATGATAAGACAAGCTTGTTAATGTAAAGGTATTATGATAAAAGTTTATATACATGACTCCATGATCACCCATTGAAAACACATGTGATTATACAACATTTATTCTATTTCAGATGCTAATAGGTTCTTCGGGTCAATTAACAAGGACCTTCTAAACAGAGCTAGTGTTACATCTTAGATTTGTTACTCAAGCATACACTAAAATGCACATCCTTAAGCTTGAATACCAACACCATTCTAAATACAAGTATTAGTATCCATAGAAGTGCAGAAATGTGAATACAAATATTTTAATAAGAACTGAAGAGATCATCTTTGACGGAGGTTAGCTTGGTTGTTTGACGATTTCCGTAAGTCCTTCCATTTAAAAGTTTTACTAAGATCATATTTTGGATACTGAACATATGCATACTCCGTATTGGCATATCTTCGCTGCCTTGAATAAGTCAACGTATCTTATTATACAACCAACCACGATTAATACAATTAAATAACAATGTCTCGAATACTAGGTATAAATAGTAAATAGACATTAGATCACCATTTCTCAAATACTAGGTATGAAACGGTGAATAGACACTCAAGAGACTTGTGAGGAATAAATGAAATATACTAATAAGATAATAAGAGATACTCGACTAAATTGATGAGGATGAGAACGTTTCTATAAAATTAAAGAGACCACCATACAATCTTCCTGCAAATTATAATCAATCAACCTTATTATCAATTTAAAATACCATAAATACCTATAAATTTTTATAATTCTCTATATTAGTTTCAATATAATAATTAAATTTTTGTATGATATCAATATTTTATCTTTATTTTATATCAAACTGAAGATTTTGTATTCTTCTTTTTTATAACAATTGCATATTATCATCTCTACATATTTATTACTAGGCAAAAGTTCAAGATTGTGCAAGGTTATTTTGTGTTTTTGATTGATTACTTAATATGAGTAGTGGTAGTTGACATTCTTGCATATTATTTACTTGCCTACTAACCATTTTCCACCTATACAGTCATTTTCAACATTCTTCAGACTTCGTATGACACTTTCTAGGAAAAATTTACAATAATCTTTCTCAAGCCTTGCACTCAATAGCTAATGCTTAAAATCCTTAATTGGATAACATTGCATCCTTAATGCTCCAACAAGCTAAGAAGGGTAGCCAAATCAAAGCTTGTGTACAAGGACAAAACAAGCAATTAAAAGCTTTATGGAACTCATGAATTCACTCCATGCAATCTACTTCAATTGTATATGGTTTTTATGATGCAAAGAAGTTTGCAATTGAGATTCCATGCATATGCTATGCTAGTAGGAAAGTCATACTTTCATGACTTGTTCTTCCTCTGGCTATGAAAGATCTTTTGTGCAAGCTAGCTCCATTGGGACAGTTTTGACAAGAATCTACAAACATATAAGTCTCTATTTGCCTTCCATGGATGTTAATTTGGATGATGCTATGCAAATGGACAATAATGTATGCTCATGTTTTGCACATCAATTTAACTTTTTTTCTCCAGCTCATTTATTTTTTTACTTCAATAAATAAATATCTTCTCTTTTTTGATCCATAGAGGAATATATCATAGTATTACATGTTACTTGTCCAAGAAAGAGGTGATATCTAAGTATGCAAAACTTTACATCTATGATGTTGAGAATGAAGATGACATTTGTTTCCTTATCATGCAAATGCTACATAATTGTATCATCCAACACCATCCAAAGAATTGGACAATCTCCATATTGCAAATCCATATATTGCCATTTTTTGTTCTATGTTGATTGTGGTGGCTCCATGTCACTCAAAATACTAGTAAAGTTGGTAAGAACATGTTGTTCCTCAAGGAAATGAGTCAAATATGACTAGAAATGAAAGGAAGTGTGACTTTGTTGTGGTTTGTTTATTTTTTGCTTTTTAACCTCTTAAGCATGAACTACTCTGAAAAGAAGGTAATACCATCTCCTATGACACACTATGCAAAAGGGAAAAGCTAAAGACACTTTCACTACAAATAGATTCCAAATTAATCCTAAAGGTGATGCTTCACCCCATTCCAAAGATCACTTCATACCAAAGACTTCAACTCCAAATGCTAAGTACTACTTGTCCCAAAAGGCACAACTCCAAAGGAGTCTTTGTGTTGGCTAAATGCCCTTGCCTTTTGATTCTATGGTACTCCTCATGCTCCAATCCAAGCTTGACTCCTTTGTGCATTGATTTGCTCCTTTGAATCCCTCATAAATCACACATTCTAATCAAGTGCAAATATCTCTCCCACACTTGAGCACATGTGATTCTACTACAAAATTCCTCACAATTACTCAACATAGACATTCAAAAATACCCAAAATGAAGAACTTATAGTTTGAAAAGAACTCATAGTCCTTTTCACTAAACTTCCATTTCATAAGAAAAATGAACTGATAAAGTGAACCAAAATTACATTAGGCCAAAGCCTTAAGTACATGTCATAATTTGCCTCTAAGAGATGTTGTGGTTAAGCGGATTTCTTGGTAATCTTCTATCTCTACCAACATCACTCAGGATTCTAGTCTTATCTTATCTAATAATTTACAAATTAATTAAAAGCCTTGTACATGTCAAGGGAGATGTCATGTCTTCCCTAAACTCAATTTGAATTTACAACTCCAAAGACTGATCAACTGCAAAGTCCTGTACAACTCCAAAGGCATTGCTCTTGAAATATTTTTCCAACAAAAACTACAAAGTCCTTTGGTTAACTTCCTTCTCTAAGGTTCAAATAGTACAAAAGTTCATCCTTCAATAAGGCACTTTGGCGTGGTGCCCTACTACAAAGAACTACCTTTTCACCTAAATTGCCTTAATACCACTTTTGTTTGCTCCATATATTGTGCTATCTTTGATAGATAGTTATCACAAACTTCAATGAGCTTTCTATTTGAATGTTTCATAAGCCTAATTTCTAACTAATCTATTCACTCCTCTTCATAGGTTTGTCCTTTTTAGCTTTTGGACCTGCAGCTTCAATTCTTCTATGTTTTTCTTCAATGCCTTTCTTTCCCTTTGGCTTTCTTCTTCAACATCCCATGAATAGATCTTATCTTCCTCCAATTGCTGAAGGGCCTTTGACTTCTCTTCCTCCAAATGTTGTTTCAGAATGCCTAATGCTTCACTTCTACTAGCATTCAGGGTCAGTCCATTCACTATCTTCCTTCTCCTTCTTCAAGTCTTGGGCAAGCTACTCCAATTGGAGACCAACTTCCTTATGATATTTGGCTATCTACATGTCCATGGTGAGTATCCAAACCTTTCCTTTCTCCAAATTTCTGCAAATGCTCACCCCTTTTGTCTTTGACCCATAGCTAGTCTTTGTACCCAAGTTGCATCTCCTTCTTCTCCATGAAAAGCATGCAATTCTAGTTTTAACTTCCTATGTGCTTCCTCTTGCTTCTTTTGTCCTACAATGAAGGAGGCATTCTATCTTATTACCTCAAAGATCTCTTGCATCAAGGAGTTCATCTTCTTTTCTTCCTCCTTGTACAAGTTTTGGGCTTTGGTTTATCTATTCCTTTTCTTTGTCCTCCTTTTCCATCCAAGTGTAGATCTCCTTGTGCATGTTGCACATCAAGGTGGTGCAATTTACTATCTCTTGACACTCCTTTTGGCATTGGAGAAGTATCAACTCCATGAATTGCATTTCCTTTCCTACCAAATGTATAACAAAGTGCACTTCCTTCTTCACCTACACTTAGGTTGCTTGCTCTACTTTGCCTTCTTTTGCAACTTGCACTTTTGGGGGAGGGCCTTTGCTTCCTCCTCTTTGTGAACTTTGGCTGTGATCTTAACTTCTTTCTCCAATTTTGCTTTGCGCTAAAGTTCTAGTTCTGGTCAATTTTTGGTATTCACCCACCCTTCTTCTTGGACTTTGGTCTCTTGGTTAGAGCTTGGATGGTCTTCTACTCAATGAGAGGTCTAGCCTTGGTCCTCAGCTTGGTTTTATTGATCTTCATAGTTTTAGGGATTGCTTCTCATGTCCCATGTTGTTCTCTCCTTCTTACCCCTCATCTTGTGGATGATCTTTAAGTCACTCAATTCCTAGCTCCAAAGCAAGAATTCTAAATGCTTGCTCTATATCAACTCACTCCTGTAACTCCCAGTTGATCTAGGAGCACCCACTTATTTACTATGGAACTTTGTTGGACCTTTTGGAGACCTTCCTCATGGGCTTTTTGACAAACACCATGTCTTCTCTCAAATGTTTTTAAAGTACAAAAACAAATTCTGGTTGGCTACTAAAGTAAAGAAGATTACAAATACTATGATGACTTGGGAAATTTTGGATTTGCTGAAAGTTGAAGACTACATTGCTCTTTGGTAAATGTGCACCTAGTTTTATAGGCAATTCTTGAGTTATTCTTTATTCCTTAGGTGGTTGCAGTGTTGTTGAGCATCCCCTTCTCCACAAGTGCAAACATTCCCAAATATGCACTCTCACACATGTGCAATCACCACCAAGTGCAAACAATCTTTCTTGAATGTAAACGGTCTTTAGCAGTAGTTATTTAACCAAGTGATGACAAATTCAAAGGTGTGTATGGTCTTTGGAGGCATTGATGTCTGGACCAAGTTCTTTGATACAATCATCTTCAAACCAAAGTTACTCCGTGCGAGTGCCTTTGGCTTTGTACTCATATGATCCATTCATACCTTTGTCTAAATAGACAAATCTATAAAGGATAATTCAAATAAGAAGTTTTCTTCCCTAACAAGAAACTACTTTGTCCTATCCTTATGACCACCAGTGTAATTAGTAAAAATAATTATTAGTTAATTAATAATTAATATTCAATGTGTGCACCACATTGACTATCCAATATAATATACTAAACCTCAATCTAATTATCAAAGTTGATAATGGCTTCAATTAGGGTGTCTCTAATGCTTCATTTTTTTCACAAGCTGCAACTATATAGGTTAATAGAAATGAAGAAAAGAATGATCCATATACAAGAGATATCATAGTTCCTACAAGAACACAAGGATCTTTTTGCTCACTATTTTCTAAGCAAGAACTATGATCAAATGTAATAGCCACTCTTGTCTTCTTGGTGTGCTCAACATGACTTGTATGCAAGCATAAAATGCACCGGTTCCAACCACAAAGTTTTGACAAAATATTGCTATTTGTGTCTTCTTTAAATAGAAGAAAACTCTCCATCCTTGATTTTCCATAAAAGAAGCTTATTCAAAAAATATACAGTCAACAACTATATGTAGACAAAATCTAAAAGATTCAACTATTACTACCACAACCGTATCTAGATTTGTGCCAACCTCCAAACCCTACAAACTCCTTGCAAATCTACATTGTAGGAGGTAATATTGAGAGGAGAGTCATGTTAGAGCTATATTAGTCTCTCTATTCATAAGAAGCACATGCAATATGCAACAATGATATTAAGATACCATGGTCATTATATGATATCATAATGAGCCAAATCTATTTGCTATGATGAAATGTAAGCCAAATTGGTCCAAGATCACTCAAGAGCTCCTTCTAAATTAGTTAGCTCAAGAGAACCTAATTTAAAAACATGTGTCTTCCAATCCTACCTTGCCAAGCTCAATTTTTACAAAAAAATATTTTTAGGAAGCAAGTATCTCAACTACTTTTTATTATCGAATTTCAAGAACAAGAAATTCCTTTGATTCATACCTTGATCATTATGAAAAGAGAGTACAAGCTTTGTATAATAGAAAAATACAATAAAAATATCCTCCAATCCATGTGAGAAGCAAAGATTACATAACTTGATTGTTGGTGACATGGTGCATTGACCTTGTGGGATTTTGAATCTAAAGGTGTACCTTCAACTTTTGATTTCTTGATTGTTTGATATCAAAAACATATTCACCATTTTATGCAATTGCAAAAGGATACACCATGTATGAAATAAAAAGAATGCAAGAAAGGTATCTAATGACCAACTTAAAAAAACCTTAAAAGCCATGGATTTTGACTTAATTTATCATAATTGAAACCAGTGATGTGCAAGAATATGTAAGAAGAGCCACTATGGATAATTTACATCTCATCTTATGTAATCTCTATGTTTTTTGAAAGATCAATTGCCACATCATCATCAAAGTCTACTCAAGCATAAAATTTCTATAAGTATGTCTACAAAGGCCAAAACCAAGCTGACATTGCCACGCTAAGATTACCAAGCCATTGATAATGCACACAATTAGATAGTTTATTACATTTGTACTAATAATGCATGTGTCCTCTTGACACAATCAAAAGAAAAAGCAGGCATGAGCCTCAAGAGGTTGGCTTCATTTGGCTTGTATGTATATGTGGTACTTGTGCATCACCTTGCATAGCACATAAATCTGATTCTTCTCATGGAAATTCATGAACCACAAAGGAGTACACTTAGATATAATGCTCATTAAAACACTTTGGAAATAAATTTATGGCTTATGGTTTCCATTTTGTCCTTAGTGGCTCTCAAAAAGTTAATTTTGTGAGCCACTAAGGAAAAAATGGAATCCAAAGATATTTTTTATATATGTATGTATTATGCAATTGGGTATTTAGTTCAAAAGCATGTTGAAGATCTCCAAATTTAGTTTGCATGAGATAAGGCCAATTGTCTATACCACTCATTTATACAAAGTCTAATTTTCCAATATATAGATCTTATCAATGTCCTCAACAACCAAGATCTATAAAGAATGATGCTCTTTGAATTCTTTTTGAATAATCTTATTATTGATGCTAATGCAAAATTATGTATAGTCTAAATTCTTTGAATATTACTTGGAACACAATAAAAGAACTTTGTGCACCACCAAGAGTAATGCAATGTTATCAAATGCAATATATCATCCAATTGAATAAAGTTGAAAAGTACTACCATCTATTGCTTCTACTCAACATAGATTGTCCAAAATCAGTTGAGTAGTTGAATGTTGCTTTGGACAATTACACATATTCTACTTTTAAAGAATTTGCTCAATGTTACAAACTCTTTTAAGATATCATTATGTCTAGAGTTACATTATTGAAGTGAGTTTCATGTCAAATGAAAATTCCATTATGAAGTTTTTTGATGATACTGTAATACTCCAAGGACAAGAGAAGAGAGAAAACACAGATTTCACACTCAATCATCCAATGCCCCAAAGGAGCACCTTCTCTTTATTATATAAACAAAGAGGATCTCCTCCAAGGAAGCTCCACCATAGGATTAGGCACATAGATAGGTGACATGCCAGCAAGCTCCACCCTTGGATAACTCACTTGGATGGGTGACATGTTGTTCCTGATCCTATCTGGTTGGTCAAACATGCTTTGACCAGAGGGAATCTTTTAGGGAATCTTCCTATAGGAATCTCAAAATCACATGGGTGAGGTACTGTTGGAAAGCTCTTGATGAGACAAACCAAGAAGGGGGAGAGGAAAGGCCAAATTTTTCTCCATTGGGGGGAATCTGGATATTTTCAAGGCCTATTTCATTCGTTTAGACCTCCAAAATTACCTTCAAAGATTGAGCATATTTTGATTCCTACTCTATTAGTAGAAGTCCACTTTTGGTGATACCTCTTTCTAATCTATTTAGTCCATCATGTCTAACATCCTTCTAGAGGTTACCAAACAATTCTCACCCTTAAATCATTTGTATAGCTATTGGTTCTAAGGTTTTCAAGTCTATTTTGGTTTTTGCCCTATTAGTAGAAGTACTCTTTTGGTGATACTTCTATCTAATCTATTTTGTCCATCATGTATAAAATCATTCCAAATATTACCAAATCAAATTTCACATTAAAATCATATGGCTAGCTCTTGGTATTATAGATACTATATACTTTTATTTTTTATTTTTTATTTTTTATTTTTATTTTTTATGTTTCCATATCTAGGATTATCAAGTTGAAGCTTTTCCAAGCATTGTATACACCGTGACCATTTGATTGCCAACATCAGATCATTTTTGTCTTTAGATATATATGCCACATGTTGAAGCAACACCATAGCCTATTTACCAACTACAATATCCCATGTCTAAAGGAAAATTCTAGTAAGATTGACAACTTCCTTGAGTAAATACAAGAAGAGTAAAACGTCCAAATTTTACAATACCACCTTAATCCTCAAGCTCTCCTTAACAATCAAAGACTTCTTGTTGATATAGTAATGTTTGAATCCAAGCCAAATCTATTTACATCTTTTCCTTAGAAGTTTTAGATATACATACTTCATAATGCACTTCTGGCTCACATCCAACTGCAAGCAAAGGTTGCTTTAGTCATTTTCAATTATGTTTATCAAACTTGAAATACAAACTGCCACTATCTCCATCACTTCTAACTCCATCCATAATTTCACCAAGAAGAGTTTGACTAAGATATTTTTAGATGGTCACTCTTATCCTCTTATCATATGGGATGAGGCTTCTAGAATGAAAAATCATGCCTTTAAAGCCTTCAATAGATTGTTATAAAATATCATCAACCATTTGGTAGTAAAGTGGTAATCCTTGGTGGTGAATTTTGCCAAGTCTTTTTAGTAGTTCCATGTGGTAATCATATGCAATCATCAATACTTTGCTCATTAAGAGTGCACTATCGATATTCACCTTAGTCTTTTGCTTAAGGAACAATACATGCATACAATAAGAAGAACAAGAGGCTACTATTTGATGTGGTAGTTGATGGGATTGTATGGATGACATGTCAATTTTTTAAGGTTTCTCCATGTATAATTACCATCTCCTTATTAATTTGATAATGATAAAATGGGTGAAAATCCAACCCTTCTAAGGTTAAATTCTTGGATAGAATTTCTTGTAATCCTATTCTTTCATGTATAGTGTATATTTATGCACATGTACAAAAAATTTAGAACATCTTTGATGTTTAAAAATAAGGAAAAAGAAGTAAGAAAATATACTTCTTGACATGGTCCATGCATCATTTGAACAACCACCAAATTGCACAATCTTGACTCCTCACTTGGGAGTCAAGGATCCAAGCTCAAGTAATTGAGGACAAGCCTCATTATGATTATGAGGCTTGTCCTTTAATTTGCAGAATTGTAAAAATATGAATATAAGAAGGTGTTGTTTTTTAAATTTAACAACAAAAGTACAAGCAACAATTTTACAAAAGATTCTATTTTCTAATAACTCTTTCTTGAGCAAGGTAGGAGCTGAAGACATGCAATCTATCTGGAGCCATTTTACTTGGAAGGAACTTCTTAGTGGCGTTTGGCCAATTCATCAAATTCAAATCATCACATCAACTAAAGTTGACTTCGTATATTGTATAATGATCATGGGATCCTATATCATTGTTGAATATTGTGTGGATTATACTTAACAAAGAAGTTAATATGAATCTCCTCTCAATATTAGATCCATCTATAGTATCATCTTGCACAAAGTTGAGCTTTAAAAGAGGTTGGCTGCCTGGTTGTGTTGTTGATAGTTGAGACTATTTAATTCTATTTTCACATTTTTTTTAAATTTCATATTGTTGGTAGTTGAGCCTTTTCAATGTTTTTCTTCACATCTTTTACTAATTACATATTTTTGGGATAAGAGAATATAATAGAGAAACAGGGATATAAAATTTCCTATATTTGGAGATAATATGAATAGTAATCTTTTATTTAAATGTCCAAATATGAGTATTCATCCTTTAATTAGACCTTTTGATCAAGACTGGCATCTTTCATGCTTAGGTGCTAGCCATAATCACCAAGAAGGAAAGTAGTGGGTACTACAATGGGTCGTAGTTGTCAATTAAATTTGAAATGTGCAGGAGTCCTTGTGCTCTTGAAGGAATAATGATATCTCTTATTTGTGTACCATGGTCTTCTTTAGCTCCATCAGCCCATACAACTACATACAACTACAATAATTTATGAAGTGCATGGAGCGTCTAATCAAGTCCATTATCAACTCAACTACTTAGATTGAGATTTTGTGTATTGTCATGGATAGTCAACAAGGGAAAATAGTTGGCAACACGTGAGTATGCGGTCTTGAGATACGACACTCTATCAAGTCCATTATAAACTCTACTACTTAGATTGAGATTTTGGTATTGTCATGGATAGTCAACAAGGGAAAATAGTTGGCAACACATGAGTATGCGCTCTTGAGATATGATCAATATGTCATATGGTGCATTCCCTTAGCATGTGCATTATAGGGGAAGCAACTTTGTTCTCCATATAATAGATGTAAAGTAGGCGGACTTCAATATCACTCCTTGCTTGGATAGGTAAGTTCTTATGGCGTGATTTACTCCTCCTTGGATTAAAAAGAATAAATACTTAGGTATTGTGGTAAAAATATAAATTAAGTGGGAAGAAAAATTCAAATTTAAAAAGCCAACATACCTATTAGCCTTCATCCCACTTAACACCCATGGAAGTGGAGGCAAATAGAGACTTGTATGCTGCTTATATATTCTTGTGGACATACTCCAAAAGATGTATATCTTGCACAAGAAGATCATTGAGAGCTTGAGCAAGAGTAGGTTATGCAGGGACAACTTTTCCAACAGCTAACTTTGACTCCCGTATAGTGCATGCCTAGAGTATAAATTACACATTTCTTTACACAACATAAACGATATATAATTATATAGCACATGCCAAGAGTCTCAAATGCAAATTTCTTTGCACCACATAAACCACTTATACGTGAAGTACCTGTCTAGAGTCTCTATTGCAAGTTTCTTTCCACCACCTAAACCACACATAATTGAAAGAGAGATGGTATTGCGAAAATTCAAGAATTCGATAAAAAGTTTATAGTGACTTTTGTTGTCATTGCATGACGAGCTCGGACTCGTCTGGCTTCCTCATCTTGATGCTTCAGCATATGATCTTTAACTCTGTCGTTACGATGCCGTTCGGCATGCGTGACATTTCAAGCGTCGCATCTCAAGTGGATAACACGGCGAAGCATAGAAAAGATGTTAAAATTTGTATGGGGAGAAAGTTGAAACAAGTAGAAGGAATGTTAAAATGAATGTAAGGTGGTGTGTTGGTTGCTAGCGGATGATTAATTATATGATTAATCACAACGAAACGGGGCGGGGGGGAGAGGGAGATTATCCAGATTCCGGAGAGGAATTTGGGGATGATTATTATTTTCATGAATTATATCTACAGGTTTGAACCTACTCGAGATACTTATGCATCCAGAGGATAAATATGTGTGTATTCTACTCTCGAAGAATAGTTTAATCAGAATTTTGAAAGTGTAACATCCATTGGCAACAACTTTTTGT
Source organism: Lunularia cruciata (assembly GCA_948567375.1). Taxonomy (NCBI): domain Eukaryota; kingdom Viridiplantae; phylum Streptophyta; class Marchantiopsida; order Lunulariales; family Lunulariaceae; genus Lunularia; species Lunularia cruciata. The sequence goes on along the minus strand of OX419761.1, from coordinate 17,378,147 downwards.
GTATCTGTGGGTTATCCCAAGATTCACTTTTTTTCCACTTTGATCTTTTTCATACTTCTTCTCTTGCAAAGAATAAATATTTCGAAAGAAGCGAAATAAAACTATACTCTAAGTATTATCTTGCTAGAATATGGTATAATTTTACACCGTCAGCTCTCCAAAAGTAAGTCAGTTTCCAGTATGCCATAAGATTTCCTGCAAAATCTGCCCATGACTGGCCCCGTATTCAAGTGGTTAGGACATTGGACTCTGAATCCAGTAGCCCGAATTCAAATCTCGGCGGGGCCTTCGTCTGCGAGAATTGCTCGTGTCGTTGATTACGACCCTGGATGCTGCTTAATCTTTGAACCGTGTGTTCTTCCTACGTCTTTCCCTTGAATAGACGTCTGAAATCGATCAAAACTCGCTCTATAACTCGTCTTTCCTCTCGCTGAACGGCTCATCTTTCTTTGTAGACGGTGTGATGATCCGTCTGAACCGCTTGTTTTTTCTATTGTTTTTCCTCTTGTAGACTGTCCGAAGCTCGATCAAAGCTCACTAATTTATGCTGCTTAATCTGTGAACAGTGTGTTCTTCCTACGTCTTTCCCTCGAATAGACGGTCTGAAATCGATCAAAACTCGCTCTATAGCTCGTCTTTCCTCTCGCTGAACGGCTCAACTTCAACACTGTACGTGAGGAGAGCAGCGCAGCCCTTGAACATATGTCACTTTCGGGACCCAAAGCAATCTCATAAACAGCGGAGTCCCCCGTAGCTCAGTATCGATAATGTCCACAAACGAACGCGGGAGTTCGTCCACATTGTGCAAGCGTGTGGCGTTCATCCAGAACTAGGAGCTCATAGACCAAGTCTACAATTCATTCTCAGATGGAACGCTAGTGGAAGGTATAACAGCTTGACAGAACCGACAGTACCATATCAAGTTGGCTGTCCTCGACGATAAGATGAATCTTTTGTGCAGTGGCGAGAAAATATACTAATTACCCCTACGATGTCAGAGACCCCGTCGATGCGCGTCACTGCACAGGTTCGTCTGACAGGCACTCACAAGTAATGGTTAGTTGCTTAGGTAGATTATGCTCATCGATAATCGGCGACAGAACTTGTAAGTTGGGTGACGTCTTTCCTGGTTTAGGTCAAAGTGCTTGAGTCCTGTTTTGATTATGTTGTGAGATCCAGACTGTGTTGGATCTTCCAGAAATTCGCACGCGCCGGTTAGGGCACGGGCGGGGGTTTGGAAATAGTTTTCAACCAGCAATTGACGCGTCTCGGTTTCACCTCACTAACTGCGTCATTGCCCCAAGCGCAAAGATACCTTATAACACAACGTTGGGCCGTATTGTTTGAAGATCAGGCTCGCTCCGTTCTCTCCACTTATGGGTTTCAAAATACTCTGTAAAGTGGACATATTCTTCTCTTCTGAGCTGTATGGTGGTCGTCGTTCGTGAAGACCCTACACATCATGAGCATTTCCTCTATACCTTTCCGGTCTCTCCCTTGTACGGCTTGATGGGAGTCTTCACATCCTTCGTGTTCTCTACGCGGTCGCCTTTTTCCTTTCCTCTATACAGGGGTAAAACTGACTTGTATCCAACGATACTTATACTTGTGATATTAGAGTACAAGCCATTCTTGATTCAAGTTATGGTGGACTACCTATCCTATCAAAAGGGTGTATTTGCGGGATAATATTATCACTTCTAGTAAAGATCCCAGAATATTATATGGGCAAGTATACTGGCAATAAAAATTGCACCCCTTGTTATTCTTGACATTCGCTTGCACATTAGAAAGTCTAAATTGTGTTCATCACATATATTACAACATTTTACCACGGAAATATAGTTTCTTGGTGTTTAATTCTTATTCCAGGTATTAAACTAGGGTTCTCTTTGAGTTGGTTAGTTGAAAGTGGGGCCTTATGTCCTAGTTTTACTAGTAAATGATATAATCAGCGAAGCAAAGTCATCAATCATCTTTGACTGCATGGTCAATTGTCAACAAGTGAAATAACAAATTCAGATAGACTTGTGTTATTACAGATCTTCCGAGTCTAGATTAGGGAGTTCTCTTATGTCCTTAACCGGTATGGACATCCACCATGGCCTTCCATGACAACGAAAGAACATTCATTCCACTAATCTCCATACATACTAATAAAGATAATATCTCAATGTGGCTATTGGAAACTTTTCAAGATGGTATAAATTAAATTGTTTTCCATCATTTGTTGTGTGTATATACATCATTAAATAACATACATCATAGTCAAAATCATACATATTGAAGCAAAATTCACACATAAATCATATATGAACTCTAAAGTGTCACAGTAATTGGTTCATTCTCACAATGACTCGAACCATACTCAAATCAGATCTGTACTTGATCATCCATTCAACAATCTACCAACAATTATATATTGATTCCAATCAAACTACACCCACTCTAGTTAAGAGACTCTAGGTGATGTTTGTTGGCTTTTGTCGACCATAGCCAAAAACTCAAAGACTTAACATAGAGACGTGAGCTCTCTAGAATTGCAATTCAAAAGTATACCCCTTTGCTTGTCTCAGGTTTCTAGCCCTAACGGCACTGTTGATGGCACATCAAATGATGCAAGTGATCCTAGGTCCCACCATGTGATCAATAGTCCTACTATGAAATCCAGCCACCATCAAGTAGTCCATGAGCAATTACCAAAATAACTATGATTTCCAAGACTACCACTCTAGCATCCAAGCAAACTAGCTTTGGCAATACAAATGTCGTGATAGTTGTTGAGCATATATACATCAATAAGCCCATAATTCCACTATGGCTACATCCAAAAATATGGCAAGTCCCATCTAAGAATGGACCTTATGAGTACTCACCACCACCCATGTACAAGTATCATCCATCAGAGGGACATTCTCTAAAATGTAGGTTGGAAAAATGGATTGATTAGCTTGGAAATGTTGTAGTATATGTAATATCTCCCAAAACACACCAAAATAGAGATCTTATAGACCTTAACCTTGGCCAACATGAGTATGTCCTTGACATGGCCATCCAAAAATCACCAAATAAATGGGACCATGTCTCTCCAAATCTTATGCTCCCAATAAGGAAATATCTATTGGTAGGGTCTTTTGGCAACTCTTGATTATTGATATTGGTAATAACTCAAGATACCAATATGCCAAGTGTGCTACATGATGTAGAGAAACTCATCTAGCAATCTCATCTCTCTCTACATACAAGTACCTTTGAAGCCGTATATCTATGGTAGTATTGTAGCTAGTCCAATATTAATCCCACAAAAAACTTAAATATACATGCATCTATTGGATACTACCAAGAAATGAGTGTGGTATCCAAAGGTGACAAGGTAATAGACTCCGGAAGCTCATCCTCACACTTGTCTTGTTTGGTGGTACAAAGACTACACTCCAAGCTTGATACACCAACTAATCTGCATAATGTTATAATGCCTCATTGGCACTCCACAATGGAACATCCAAGGTGGATGGAACAATCTCACTTGTACTCCAAAATCTAAGTGATCTCCTTTGGTATTGGAGTATCTTCTACATGGGCATTCCTTTCCAATAAGTCACCAGACCAAGTAATGGAACCATTCAAAGGTGAAATTGATGCCATGGTCCTTGATTGTAGTGAGCCAAGACTACCACTACTAAAGCACACCGGTAGGGAACATACCATCCCTCACCTGACTACCAACCTGGCCTCTAAGAAGTCATTTCCTCCCAATAGTCAATACTAGAAACCATGGGGTATACCACTACTCCACCAACTAGCACATCATATGACTCTACTATTGTTGAAGTGGCTTGAGCTCTCACCATAGAATTGTCAATTGGATGACCAAGCTGAATTTGGAAAATTAGCTCCTCACATGCAATGTATTGTGTAGAACCACCCCTATAGATATAGATGTATGGATCTAAAATGGACACCTCTCTACATTGGTCTTCCATAGCTCAAGATTGACTACTACAACCTTTCCCAACATAAAAGGTTGTACATTGGCATCTAATAAAACCCTTTTTGATCTATAGACCTTGCTTGAAGGTCCCACCAAATGGAAAATCTCACTCTAGTTGTCTAATATGACAACTCCATGTGTGGATTGAGCTTGCTCAAAGGTAGGTCTAGCTAGTAACTCCTTTAATCAAATTATTGTTGTTTACCAAACCAATGGTCATTGAGTGGATCCTATGCTCCTCAACCAAGTCAGCTCTATGCTCCTCAACCAAGTCAGCTCTACTATCAACCACTTTTGCTCTAGAAGTAAGACCCACATCATCCATACTCTTAAAAAGTGTGGCAACAATCTAAACACTATAGTTGGGTCAACTCCTAATGTAAACATGTCATTGATTGAGAACACAAAGGAGTGCATAATCAATTGAGCCGCTCCCACCATTGTGCTAGACTCAATTTTCTAATAGCAAGTGGTTGACTTGCATCTAGTTCATCATGCACACTATCACCACCTAGATCTGATTAGGATGTCTAAGAGCAATGGAATTTTTCTATAGTATCTTAAAGAGTGTGAAAGATGGAGGGAGTCTGAACTATCTACCAACTTCTCCTCTTTGTAGGTCCAACTCCACTGATCCTCCTCTAAGCTTTGTAGCACATACTACAATCGTAAAACTATGGCAAATGCATCTACTTGTATTGCTTTGCACATAAAATCCAAGATGTCTCTATCACCAACATAAGAGGTGGGAGCTTCAACACCAAAAATATGCCTCCTCTGAGCTATGGGCATACTAGCCCATGTTTGCTCCAATTACTCAATCCGAGTAGCCATGGTTGTATCAAAAGGAAAGGCAAGTATTGCACCCCTACTAGGTGTGTGTCCTCTACCACCACATCGTCCTCCATGACCTAAAGCTCCTCTACCACTTGCCATAGCAGCCCTACCACTCCATAACTCCAGGTGAAGGTCAAATCATCCATCACTAGTGTGACCAAATCAATGGCAATGATCACATTGTCTCTATGTTGACTATGATCCACCAAAGGTATCATGTCCACTACCTTGAGTGCACTCTCTCTTGTGGTGAGTTCCACCACAAGTCCAATGAGCAACACCACTATTCATTGGTTATTGCTGACCAATAAATGAAGATAAGGGTTTAGCTACACTAGGCCTTCCACTCACTCCATAATAGTTGGGTTGTCTACTTTACCTTCAAAAGCCAACATAATATGGTGCACTCTATTACACTCAAGAAGAAGTAACAACTATGGATGAGAGCTCCGTACCAAATCCAAATATCATCACTCTTTCTTGCACCATGTTGAGCTCAACGCGCTCAGCCAAACTAAAAACCATTGCTAAAGTAGGTGGGGTAGCTTGCAATAACATAGTATCACATACTCTATGTCACAATTCCCTTTCTAGGATCTCACACCAATATTGGATTGCTTGGGCCTCAATAACTCCCTAAGTGAAATTGATTAACCATCTAATACGAGTCTATGCATTGTGTAGGCTCTCTCTAGCCTTCCGCTAGAACTCCTACATGCTCTTTATCTTATCAATCCGTAATCCTTGGTAGTTCTACCTCAAACACTAGAAGAACTTCACCATCTGTTTAAACCCCAATATTGCACTACCTCCTATAGTGGTACTTCCACTTGTAGTAGCACCATCTCCAACTAGTGCACCTCGATTGGATACTGTAAAAGTCCAAGACCGAGGAGAGAATTAGGAGAATGGAAGCTCACATTGGGACACTTCAATGAGGGAAAAGTCCAAATGCCTAGCATGAGCTTTGGCTTTGGTATTTATAGGTAGCATACAAGGTCCTTGAGAAGCTTCTCAAGAAGCTTCCTTGAGCCGCTTTCTTAGAGTGCAAGCCAAGTTAACCAAGAAACTTCTCAAGAAGCTTCCTTTTAGAAGTCGCCTACTTGGCATGCAAGCTAAGCTAGTTAGAAGCTTCTAAAAGCTACTTACTTGAGCTGCAAGCTAAGCTACTTACTTGAACTACAAGCTAAGCTTCCTAGATACTTCCAGAATATTCTAGGCTAATTTGTCTTATTTTCTACTTTGTTAGCCTTACTAACTTTGTCGCTAAACTCCATATTGATACATATTCCCCCACCGCTAGTTGGTGACATCTTCATTTCCAGTGAAGCTTCAAACTCCTAGATGGTCATCTATGCATCTAGACGTATCAAGTGGGAGAGGGAGCTTACTAGAGGATAGCATGACTTTATCACCAATTTCAAAGGTGAGATCACGACCATGGTGGTTTGCATATTGTTTTTGATGATTCTAAGCAACAAGGAGGTGAGATTTGGCTTGTTGGAGAGATTGGGATATAGTGGTCAAGAATGTTGAAGTATGAGGAACCTGAGATGGGATGGAAGCAAGAAGAGAATTTGGAACAAGCGGCTCTTGGCCAAAATTGAGGAAGAAAGGAGAAAATCTGGTGCTTGCTTGTTTGGACTTGTTGTAGGCAAATTCTACAACTGCAAGACATTCATCCCAATTGATATGGTGGGCATTGACAAAGGCATGCAACATATCTTCCAATGTATGATTTGCATGTTCGGTTTGTCCGTCAGTTTGAGGATGATATGCCATGGACAAAGCAAGCTTGGTGTCAAGTATCTGGAAGAGTGCTTGCCAAATCTTCCCAGTAAATTGAGGATCACGGTTGGAGATGAGTACACATGGCATCCTATGATGCTTGAAGACATTGTTGAAGTAGATTTGCGCTAAGGTTGGAGCATCCACAATATCACAAGTTGGTGCCAAGTGGATTTTCTTACTAAGCTTATCCACAAACACCACAATTGCTATGTGTCCTTGCTTTGTCTTGAGCAAGGATGTGATGAGATCCAAGCTCACATGCTCCCATCGAGTGGATGGAATAGCAAGTGGTTGAAGGAGTCCACTTGACTTCTTATTGTTGGCCTTGTTATGTTGGCAGCTCTCACACAATCAGACAAATTCTCAAACATCTTGCGTCATGTTGGGCCACCACCATCGGTATTGGAGGGTACCCAAGTTCTTGGTCACATCCATGTGACCAACTATGGGTAAATCATGGGCTTCTTGAAGGCACACAAGTCAAAGATCACCTTTGGTTGGAACATAGATCCGTTCCTCATAGAATAGAAGGAACTCCTTGATGAAGAAGGTGTTGTACTCCTTGTTGCATGTTGTAAGGTGACCATGTACCATTTGGAAGAAGGGATACTATTGTAGAGCTATCTAAAACTCATTTTGGACCTTGGAGTCAATTGACACCGTTGTAATTGCCATTGTGATGAGAGGAAGAGACTTCAAATAAGGTTGTTGTGATAAAGCATCAGGGATGACGTTGAACCAACCTGGTTTGTACTCAAGTTTGATATCAAAAAATTAGAGTTGTTTCTTCCATCAATGATGTCGACTCTTGATGTGTTCTAAGTGTAAGGTTTGCAACAATGGTTTGTGATCAATTTGCATAATCACTTGTTTCCCCAAGAAGTAATGCCTCCATACCTTGGTGGTATATACCATTGCAAGTTGTTTTTGATCTCAAGCAGAGTAGTTTCTTTCAGCCGTATTGAGTCGGCAAGACACAAAGGCAATGGGATGTAGTCCATTTGGGAATTCCTATTGCAACACGGCTCCAATTGCAAAGTTAGAAGCATCAAAATCAACCACATAGGGTAGTTGAGGATCATACGGTTGAAGAATAGGCCTTGAAGACACCATATGTTTCAACTTCTAGAATGCTTCTTTTTGATTGGTGGTCCACTAGAGGCTCAAGTCCTTCTCCAAGGTCAATCAATGGTGTAGCCACATGAGCATAATAATGAATGAACCGTTAGTAAAAACTGGCCAGTCCATTAGATGCCCATACTTCTGTAGCATTCTTTGGAGTAGGCTAATCAATAATGGCCTTGATTTTCTCCTCTTCCATCTTGATCCCCTCAAATGACATCTTGTGCCCCAAGAAGGTAACTTCCTTTTGCCAAAAAGTACACTTTGACTTCTTGTAATAAAATTTCTATTGTCATAGTTGACTTAGAACTTCTCACACGTGATTCCTGTGTTCTACCTCTATCTTGCTATAGATTGAGATATCATCCAAGAACACCACCATGTATCAATCCAATAGTCCATCCAACACCCGATGATCTTGATCTATGAAGATTGGTAGAGCATTAGTGAGTCCAAAAGGTAGAACTTTCCACTCAAAATGCCCATACCTTGTGCGAAAGGCCATCTTTTGCACATCTTCCCTATCAATGGGGATTTGCCAATAGCCACTACAAAGATCCAGCTTGGAAAAGTATTGTGCTTCACTCAATTGATCAAGCAAGTCATCAATCCAAGGCAAGGGATATGCATTCTTCACTATTTGCTTATTGAGCCCACTATAATCATTACAGAAACAAAGTCCTCCATCCTTCTTTGGAATGAATAGTATCAATGCTCTACAAGGAGAGGTACTATGTTGTATGAAGTCCTTCTCTAACAACTCTATAAGTGTTGTTTGCAACTCCTCCAACTCCTTTGGTGAGAGCCAATAGATTGGTCTACTCATTGGAGTACTCCTTAGCAATAACTCAATCTTGAAGGGCATATCACAATCAGAGTGTAATTCCTTCAGAAGATCATCCAGAAACACATCCGCAAACTCCTAAACCATTTGATCAACCATTGCTTGATGAGGCTCTTGGTTCTCCTCAAATTGTCCTTGTGCAATCGGCTTGATCCACACCGCAAAAACATACTTATCTTCCTCTAAAGCTTGTTCTATGGCTATTTCACTAACAAACTTCCTATCTAGGGACTCATCTCTCTTCAAAGCTTGCTCCATGGTTGCCTTCTTGGAAAACTTCTCATCTTGGAGCTCCTCTCTTGTCAAGGCATGCTATATGGCTACCTTCTCAACAAACTTCCCATCTTGGGTCTGATTATTCTTAAGTGTCTTACTCGAAGGTGAAAGACAACCTACTTGGAGATTCCTACCTTGGTGTTGTACTTGAATTTGTCATCGGGTCCAATCAAATTGAACCTTATGATGTTCAAGCCAAGGTAGTCTTAGAATGATATCATAGTGTAAAGGTGCCACTACAAACCTCATACACCACCAAATACTTTTTCCCAATCTTAATAGTAACAAGATGTGAGGTACGGAATCCAGAACCCTTTCTACCATCCACCATCATCAATCTACTTCCAATCAATGACTTGATAGGAATACCCAATTCCTTTGCTACTTGCATAGACATGTAATTCTCTGAACTTCCAAAATCAACCAAAATCCTACAACCCCAATTAGATATCATACCTTGCAAGTGAAGCAAACTTGCATAGGTCAAGCTTTCAATCCCATTGGAACAAATCAAGCTCCCAACAGGTGGCTTGAAATCTCCTACTGGGATTCCTCATTTCCCTGATCATTTTGTTCCACAAACTCCATCTGTGTGACATGTCTAGGTTGCCTATTCCTAAGTAGACATTTAGCAATGCAATGTCCAACTTGGCAACAATAAAAGCAACCTCCATTTTGTTGCAATCTTTCTCTATCCACTGTACCAAGTGGTCTATGTTGCATAGCATCAACATCTCCATTGGTGCCGGTTCTTCCACTCGTGCGTACTGTATTGGTAAGCTTTGTGTAGGTCGAGGTTGAGACCAGGTTGTCACAACCAAGGAATCAAAGCACTCAATCAACTGCATGGCTTCTTCTACATTTTTTGTTTCTCGCATGGTCATCTCTAATTTGGTTTGTGACTTCAATCCTCGTACAAATTGATCCATAATTTCACCTTCTTGTATATCTGCAATTTGCATGATGACGTTTTGAAATTATGTGATGTAGCTCCTTATTGAGCCAATCTGCTTCAACTCTGCCAATTTATCTTGTGTGGCTTGGGTGGCATTTATAGTTTGAAATTGACCAAGTATTGCATCCTTGAATTCTACCCATGTCAAAATTGGTGCAACAATTTTTTGTTCAGCTTGCTCCATTCAAAATTACCACCAAATTTTTGCCACACCATCCAATTGGCTAGAAGCCAAGAGAATCTTTTTTGTTCATCTTGAAGATTGGTGGCTTCAAAGTAGCTTTCGCAGTCAAACATAAAAATCTCCATTGTGCTCAAAAGATCCTTGCCTTCAAACACCTTGGGTTTTGGAAATCAAATGCGATCTTCTCCATTTGAATTTGCGCTCTCTCTATATGTTCTTATCGTTGTTGGTCTCGTTCATCCAACAATCTAGTAAGGTGCTTGATTTGCTGTTGTATTGCAAGGATAACATCCAATATTACCGCCATAGCTACTACTCTATCCTACTACTCCCAATTTATCTAATTGATAACACATAGATGCAACACGCCCACTATTCTCCATAAGTTACAACCGGAAGTATCAAGGGTTCCTCAAACAAGGTGATCATATACAAAAAATCTTGCCCAATGAGCAAGGTGATGAATTGTGTGAAATGATGCTTAGGTAATATTTGGACATGAAAATCCCAATGGTTTGGCGGAAGTGGATTTGGTGGTCCATAAATTCCATAAATTCCATCCATTCCATTCTTACTCTGATACCAATATAAAAGTCCAAAACCAAGGAGAGAAATAGGAGAATGGAAGCTCACATTGGGACACTTCAATGAGTGAAAACTCCAAATGTCTAGCATGAGCTTTGGCTTTAGTATTTATAGGTAGCATACAAGGCCCTTGAGAAGCTTCTCAAGAAGCTTCCTTCTAGAAGCCGCCTACTTGGCATGCAAGCTAAGCTAGTTAGAAGCTTTTGAAAGCTACTTACTTGAGCTATAAGCTAAGCTAGCCAAGAAGCTTCCCAAGAAGTTTCTTAGATACTTTCGGAATATTCTAGGCTAATTTGATTCATTTGCTACTTTTTTAGCCCTACTAACTTTATTGCTAAACTTCATATTGTTAAGATACACCAATGTTACTAGAGCTAGAACTTGTGTGTACTCCCAATTTACCCTTAGAAATCAAACTTGAAGTGATGAAGATGTAGTTTGGAGACCAATATTGTTTGCATAGCTTGATCACCTCCAAGTGAGCTCCTTTTAACTCATGGTAGTCATCCAGTTGCAAACTCTCCAAGTGCTTGAAAAATTTCTTCCATGCCATGAAGGTGTGAACAAAGTTGAGTTCTACACTACCACATATCACACCAACTATCAAATTTCTAGATGAAATCATCCAACTCAATGGTACCCATTGTACTAAAGTAGCACCAAGACCTTTGGATGCTTCATAAATCTTGTCCACATAACACAACAATAGTGCAGACACACCAAGTGCACTCTCAACTAAATCAACTCCAATATCAACCCCAAATCAAAGTCAATCTCTTCCCTCACCGGGACTTGTGATACAAATTGATCCCAAATGCCATTTTGTGTAAACTCTCTACACATTGTAGCAATATCTCCTCTGGAATCCCCAAAGAACTCTATCATGATAACGTAACTCAAATCATAACCGTAACCATCACGAGTACACCACAAGTATCCCACCAAGAATCACCACCAACCAAGTAACCGTAATATCTCTCCTAGAATCCCCAAAGAACTCTATCGTGCTAATGTAACTCAAATCATAACCATAACCACCACGAGTACACCAGAAGTACCCCACCAAGAAACACCACTCACTAATGTAGCTCTAACTGCCTCTAACTATCCCATCAAGTCTTACAATGATAAAATATAGGAGTTAATAAATTGCTAAGCACCAATGGTATCGGTACAAGGAATCTGCCCTACTGAACCTAAGACATTTGAGTTAAGCAAATCATAAGGTCTATATATTATTGTTGGACTATATGAAGAAGTATTATCTAGTGTGATTGCTTTCCTATAAATTATATCAACCAGTGTTATCTATAGAGTAATTGTAGAGTAAAGCAAGTCATAAGGTCTCTATATATTATTGGCGTATTTGAAAAAGTATCATATAGTGTGATGATTTCCTATATATTATATCAACTAGTTGTATCCATAGAGTAATTATAGAGTAATAGACACCATGTTTAAAGTGCACTATGAAATATGAAAATAAAATATGCTCTGAAATATAAAAATGAGAATTGCAACCGTATATCTAACATAATATATTCTTGCGCACTCTCGACAAATATGTTAAATAGTATATCCATTGTTGTTTACAACAACAATGTAAAATATGAACGTTTGGACATTAAGACCTCTCTTCCACTTTCGCAGTATACACACTAATTGTTTTTTTGGCGATAGTTCACTTTCGCATGATACACACTAATTGTTTGTTTGGCACTAATTGCAGAGAGCATGAAGAAGTTGAAACTCCATCGTGGGAGCCTGATCACCTTGCGAGAACGTTCAACCAGAGATTCGAGTGCTGTGTACTGTATTTCATGTTGTGTATTTCAGATTTCATGGTTATTTCAAATGTGGAAGGGTAAAGAGCCGAGAAAACAAAAGCACGATGATGATCATTCGGGGCATCTTAGTTCTATCACTTCTCATGATCCAGTTGTTATCTCTTACAATGGAAAACTTTTCGTACTCATCCACATACTACTACTCATTTTGTCTAGTCCTGGGCGTCTACTTCATAACTATGGCGGCAGTTGTACTTGTGTTTGTTGTTTGCATGTCGAAGAATATATTACCTTACATATATTATATATTACTTTGGTTGATGCAATCCACAGGAGAACAATCAGATACTTTGTAAACCTTACGACGTCTTAGGTGCAGTAAAGCAAAGTTCTCATCCCACTACTACGAAGGCTTCGTTTCATTTTACCTCGTTTGTTCGTCTCACCCTTGTACGGCTCGATGGGGTCTTCCCGCCCTTAGTGTTTTCTGCGCAGTCGTCTCTCTCCGGTGGATATTGGCAAGTCCTTTATTGGAAGTTTAGTTTGGGTTCATGAACGTATTCCGGAGCACATCTAGTTCGCTTGAATGATAAACAAGTAGCTTTTTCTATTTGTTCAATCTAGATTACATTGGCCATAAAGAAGGGGCCAGAGACTAGAAAGTCTAGCCCAGTTCGAAAATTCGGCTTGATGTGGTCTTCCCATCCTTCATGTGTTCTACGAGGTTGACCTTTCCACCGTTCGAAAATTCATTAAAGCCGTAGAAGCGTTTGAATTTCTAAGTGTTTTATCAGCAAATAAGACTCTGTAGAATTTCTAAGTGTACATTTAGCTTCTAAAATATTTTCAGAAAATAAAAGAAATTTTTTGGACCATTACCGTTATTAATGCAGACCTGGATAAGATTATAAAGGGATCCTTGTATGAAATAAGTTTTATTCTCGATTCATTACATGTCTATTTGCATTTCTTTCCTTGGGCCCGCACTCGTTTACGTGTTTATAAGTAGCGAGCTTTGATGCCAAAACATGTCATCAATACTCAATGTAAAGCAACGTTGGAAAAAGATCTAAACATTATAGATACTGTATTGAAAGTTAACTCGTGTGCTCTGGCTAAAACCAACAGGGGAACAAATTTGCGAGTAAGATAGTGTGGCTTATACTTGTGGCAAAATGGACTTTCGGGTCATAATTATCAATGCTGTAATCAGGCGTTGCCTACGGAGCAGAAAATGCTGTAGTATAACCATATTTTAGAATTTCAAGCCAGGATTTTAGAACCTCGTGATTCATACCGGTAGTTCCTAATACTTTTATTCATCAGATTGGAAATAGAGAATTGTCCCTTCATGTTTGGGTGATGAGTCTCCGGTAACAGCAATGTCAAACGACGGTTTAGTCCGTTTACATAGTAGACAAACAAAGTGCGTGCCTGCCTTAATTAATACGAGATAAGGGAATCTTCAATAAAGAAATCGTATATCATCCTAGTCCCTCTCAAATCAACGTAACAAGCTCAAGATCTATTTAAGAACCTGTTTCGTTGGAAATATAAAAATAAATATGACAATTTTACAAGGACGATGAGAGATTTAACTGCTATAATAATTTTCCTCGTAATGTATCTACGAAATAGTTTCTAACTATGATAAATTTTGAAAAAGGTGTGAAGGATTTAACCACTCTGTTAAATCTCCTCGTACTGTATCGATCATTTAAATACTCTCGTCCACTCTACCCAATATAAGGTCGTATTTCACGATTGGGCAATCTCAAAAAACTTCATTTTAACGCTTGATCCATCTCATAAAACTCAATAGAACCACAAACTCTATTCCCTTTTACGTTTACTTGACCAATTCCAATCTCATGTCATCTTAGAACTTCGATCATTGTCAGCACTTAAAAGTTTGAACCATGGTCCTTGCCTTCATGATATTTAGCGTCTTCAACTGGAGAAATGAGCAGAGATCCATAAGCACCTTGATCTCCTTCATGCTCCAGGCACTAAAGGAAGAAACACGAAGAAAAAGAGCATTGCAAAAGATCAGGCCATGCTGAATGAGGACAAATGTCGTCTCAAAGTTTTCTAAGTTATGGTTGCCACTTACGGAAGCTTTCATACCACTTGGTTGAATGTTAATGAAGTTATAATTTCTTCGAAGTAAGTGAATTCAATGATACTCATTTTGATGTAATTTCTGCATTTTGTGTAGATAGTCAAACCTCATAAAGAAGTTTTAATTATCCGAAGGTTAATATTCTATGTTCAATTCTATATTTTTCGTCCGAAACTCTCCATAGCTCATGTTGATCGATTATTTTTGTTGGGTAATACACGAATTAAGCTTAATTAAACACGGTTAATTAGTATTTTGAACACGGTTCTTCGATAATAGGCTGATAATGTGTTTGCGGCTTTTGAATTAGACAAAGGTTATGTTTAAAGATACTCATCTATTATATGTTTATCGAGGTTTGAAATAGATAAACATTCAAATATTCATCTATTCTATTAAAATCTATTAAAATATTCATCTCTTTATTGTGATCAAGTCTAATTTGCATGATAGAACTAAGCTTATCTAAACCATAGTGGCATTCAACTCATTACACTTATGTGGCACATGATTAGAAATCAAATAAATTGTTTTTGGGACTTAGCAAGAATACTCTTAACCTATATTTGTATCCTTCGATGCATGAACCCTAATATTTTAATAATACTATAAAGTTTGGATGGAAAATTAAAACTTAATATCTGTTACCTTTAAACCTCAGTGCCCTTTCTTTTCTAAAGCAGAGACTATAGTTTTAGAGATATCTCATCTATTTAATTCTCTTTTTAATTTGCATGGTTATCCAAACTTTCATATTAAGTTTGTGATTACATGGACAGAAAATAACATTGGATTAATTTACTGATTACATATCTTGATTGTTTCTGCACAGATTTTTGTCCGTCAAATTCACATCCTTTCACTGATAAAACTAAATTTTTTTATCAAATTTTAAATTGATGCAAATTTAGCATTTAAATTTTCATTAACCTTTATACCAATCTTTAAAATGTTGGTTATTTAAATACTGCATCAAGAATAAGAATTTAGTTACTGACTCGGTTATCCAGTAGATTTGAAGTTTTGAATGCATTTATAACCAATACTAATCATCTTATTCAAATTTTAAAAAATCTAACATAAATTTCCAAAAAAGGTTGACAAAACCAAGGGCAATATGAATCTCTCAACACAACAAATCTTATCCAACCCACTATGGCACCTTCCCTAATTTGGTTAGAGGAGATCACGTACATCAACATAGAACACCTTCTTAAGTAAAACACGTCTGCTACAATCTTACAATCTGAAGTACGGAAACTTGGTCTTTCTACTTACAGTGAAGGAATCATGTTTTGGGTATGGCATCTTTCCAATGGTTAATGGTGAGGGATATGAGGACAATGCAACTATAAGATTCAGCAGCACCTTTGAACATTGAGGACCTACGGTACTGTACTCTGTCCCCGTCCCGTCAGGGGACAGGGGGAGGAGACCTTGTGAACATTGTTTGCTTAACTCTAACGAGTCCAATGGATGGATGGTCGATGCATGGCCACATCTCTATCTTCCGGCTATGGCTGCTGAACTTTGCTTGGACCTCTTCTTACTTTTCTGTGCTAGGATTCTCCCAGATTCTGGGTTTCCTGGCTCCCGGACTTTGCTGGTGACTGGTTGCCTATTCAAACACCCATCAGCTCAGCTTAGCTGAAATCAGATACTGTACATTGAATAGACTGCATATGTACTGAATCGATTTTTCTGCTCAGCTGATTTTGAGGAGTGAGCGCAAATTCTTGTCTGGAAGGGGGAAAATAGTTGCAGGTCGACTGTGCAGGATTTAGCGAAACAGCGAGCTTGAATTTGGGAGCTCGATGGCGATGGCTAGCAGCGTCCTGTCGCTGACACTGAAATGGCGCCGTCCAACTCCCGCGTTGGTGCAGAGTATGATTCTACTGTATCTCGGAAATTCTGTGCAGAATTTTTGTGGATTGGTTTTGAAATTTTAAATTGCTGGACGCTTAGTCCGTGCAATGCACTGATTTTCCCTTTCTGTTTGGTTGTTAGATGGACAAGATCTTTTCCGCCGCAAGTCGTCTTCGGGTCTAAAGCCCAGAGCAGTGTCAAATAACAGGACTGGACTGAATTCCGAGTTTTTGAAGCTCACAATTAGGCAATCTCTTTATTCATCGGTCACTAGACGATTACCACAGAGGTTGAGAGTATTTTCCACAGTAGCTGAAGGAGATAATGGGACAAAAAGCAGTGTGGGAGTATCTGGAGGAGATCACTTAATTCGGTGCATCTCCTTTGATGCCGAGGTAATGATTTCTGGTGAAGGTTATTCTAGAACCTGTTAAACCTTATGAAGTTTCTTATGGATTGACTGTTTTTGAGTCCCGAACTCGGATATATACATGTGACAAAAATGTCTCTGAAAATGTGTGGTCAATTCATTCTTCAATAGGTAATATAAGCCCAGGATTTGTTCTGCAGGTATCCATTCTCACGCTCGTGGCTACAAATGTGGTGCGAGAAGCACAACGTCGACATCAAACTTCTCCCACGGTGTGTACATACTAAAACGCATGGACTATCGCACATCTCGTCCTTAAATGTTCCCAACTTGTTGAATATCCAACTCTGACATGCTGATGGGGCACGAACTGAAGCATAACTTCACACTCACGAGAGTGTGTTTGGTAAGAAAAAGCAGAGAAGCAGTGCCTAAATCTGCAAAATCATTTGTTAACTAGGAGAGGCATCTTTTCTAAATATTGTAGCCTCGATTCTCATAACACTAAATTTTCTCTTTTCATTATGGTGTATGTACTTCTCTCCTCCACAATAGGCCACGGCAGCGTTGGGTCGAGCACTAGTGGCCACTCTCCTTGTGGGCGCTATGAAGGGAGATGATGAATCAGTTCAGGTAGAGAAACACAAGAATTTTTTTAGAAACCGATATGTTTTCAGTACTGAGAGTACTGAGATTATCAGCGCTAGTAAGTTCATTTGCTGTCGTATTGGCCGAAGACCTTGGTTCAAGAGGTGGTTTTCATGGGATTTGGTATATTTGCAGATCACCTTTTTGGGACAAGGTCCTTTGGGACAGATGACAACTGTGTACAGAGATAACATGGTGAAGGGTTTTGTCGGTAATCCTCTTTGTGAGACAGCTTTCAAGGAGAATGGGAAAGTATATATCTGTCCAAGCCTGTATTGTCGTTTGTAACTCTAGTTGTTCTTTGAGGGACTGTTCAAACTCAGTAGAGAAAGTCTTTACGGATTCTTGTGTTGTAGAATATGTTGTCCAATTCCCTTGACTCGTTATAAGATGGAATCGAAACTAAAGCTGATTGGTAACACAGATTGATGTAGGATCAGCTGTGGGAACTGGAGTCTTAACAGTCGTTAGAAACAACTCAAACTGGGCACAACCATACTCGTAAGTATCGAGAGTACGGCTCCCTGTCTTGATGTTTTTACCGTGTGTGACGTCCTTACATATGGTTCAGGATATGTCAACTTAGTAAGACGCTGACCTTGTTCACGTGAACTGCCCCGGAGCTTTATGGCATCTGACATGCTTGCTTCTTCAATCAGGGGCACTGTTCCCATATACTCAGGTGAAGTTGCTGAAGATATTGCCCATTATTTGGCGGACAGTGAACAGGTATGATAACTTAGACTACTGAGGAGGACCTGCATACATAATACGAAGCTTGATGGAGGACTACTGATGAAAGCTGACCAGTTGATCTACCACCAAGTGATTGATTCTACTTCTCATAGCTAGACTCTCCTCAAGTAAGGTTGCATGCTGAACATTTGGTGCAATTCCTGAGACATTTGTATAGATTTAAGTTCGAAATTTCTCGGTGAATGAATCAGCAATATGCTTGTGCAGATCAATGTTGCCCTTGGAGTGGGTGTTTCTCTTGACAAAGACGTTCCCGTAAGTTTTGCTGGAGGATTTTTAGTTCAGGTAAGGACCCCTCGATGATATCTTGCGAACCTATAGGAGATTAGAGTTCGCCCCCAATCCCATCCTGCTTAACTTGCCTGCGACAGTACGTGGGCACTGTGGCATGAATCACTTCAACAGAATCCCTTGTGGACCTGAGAGTAAGTAGATAGTGTGTGGCTGACACAATCTCTTCGCACTTCTGAGTGATCCACTTCTCATGTTATTGAACTTCAGTGTGATGTCTGACATTCTAATTATCGTATATGGCAGGTGCTACCCTTCTGTTCGGATGAAACATTGGCGAGACTGCAGGAGAATATTTTGAATATGGCTCCTCTTTCTGAAGCTTCAAATAATTTAACAGCTCAGAGTATTTCAGAGATTATACTCGAAGGAATTGGTGTTGGAGAATTCGACGATTTGGTCGGTGTAACTTCTTTTTGCTCTGTAATTTTGTTTCTCTGAAGTCATTACTTGACCAAGTACGAAATATCTTAGTTTTGGTGATTAGCAGTGTAACCCATGTTTTGACCATGCATGCATGTCTAATTTAAGGCTTCTCTGCAGGGATCCTGCTTAGTGAACGAAGAAGGGAAGAAAATATTGTAACCTCGTATTTGCTCTTTGTGCTGCAGCGTGTCCCAAAATTTGGACCGTGTACCGTCGAAGAATTAAAACCTCGCATGTTTCGCGCTGTAGCTTCTCTGGGTAAAGCAGATGTGGAGGACATACTGAATGAACAAGGTGAAGAACTTATTAAATGCTACTTCATATGCTCGTGTATTAATAATATTGTTGCTGTATATTATTATCTATTTTGTACTACAAATATTTTCTGTATTAGATTCTTTCATTATTGACCGTAAATCAAAATCCTTGACTGATGCAGGTCATGTGGAAGTGAAGTGCGAGTTCTGTGCCGAAGTAGTTCGCTTTGGCGAGGCCGATCTTCAGGATATTTTACAACCAACATCTCAATGAGCACATATTCGCAACATTAGCCTAACCTCTGAAATTGATGCAAGAGATAGCCGACTGGTATTTCCCAACGTTTCATACTCAAATTTCTATGTTTAACGATCCTATAACAAACGAGTTAGATCATTCCACTTTGTGTTGCTTCCAGTGCAGTAGCAAAGTTAGAGGTAGATGTCAGTTCCCAAAAGCCCTAAAGTGATCAGATCACCAATATGAGCATTCTGCCAGTTTTCAGGCGTATGGTTCTGTAAGTTTATATTGAAATTTTTTTTCTGGGTTCTCTAGTGCAAGAAGCTGATTACCTCGATGCACTATAAAATAGCATGTGGACGCAATTTGTCGTCACGCAGACTCGCAGGTTCTCAGTTTGCATCGGGTCCCTCCTCAGGGGTGTGGATTCCGGTTCCTAGCTCATTTCACATATAGATAAGCAGGTTGACATATACCGGTTCATTTACCAGGCACTCTTGTATTCACCTTGGTTCATGTGCAGAACAAGCCATTTATATGTCCAGAGGAACGAAGTTCACAAGTCAACAGCTTCTCCGATGTAAACTAATTGAGGTAGATACTCTAGGAAATAAAATAGGACTCACATTTTTCCATAGGGCCACTTAGTTTGTTGTAGCGGCAGTCAAAGTGTGTGAATATAGCTGGGACCATTATTCTTTTATTCAGACACCTTGTAACATGGATTTGAGAAGCAATGAACAGAGAGAAAATTCCTCGGATTGTGTTGTAGCTGACAAACTGCTGTGTTTAGCCACTTGGTGGAATCTGGCCTACGCATGCCACTTGGCTGCCTTTCTGAATCTTTAACCAAAAAACTATCACTGGGGAAAAGAGAGCCAGACAATCATAGCGATCGGTATTTACAAACTTCACCTAGCTCTAGCTAGCTTTGAGGTATATGATGCGTGTAAGCTCTTGAGTTAGCAACAGATGACCCATACTGGAGATTCAATAATCACAATCCTCAACCTCTGTAACTTTAGGCCTTATGTTCAAGTAACAGTAATCGTAATGAGCGCTATTATTGCATACATACTGCACGTATGAGATGCTAACCTAGCGATAAAATTATTTCTTACCGATCAAGGTAGCTGTAGTCATCCTCGTTGCCACATTTCTTACTATCCATACATCAGCAATATTCGTCCTCGTTTTCTCACAACAGTAACTCAATTCAAGGATCCATTGTTTACATATATCACGGATTGATACTTCAAATTGAATATACCATCTTTGTTTCATGGAGGACGGTTCTCTTTAACGCTCTTCATGAGACAAAGTTGCATCTGTAAAACATCCAGCCCGTTCTCGTCTGCTTCTGAATTGAAGCATGTAATGCTCCTGGTGTCTATGAAGCCAGGATACTCCTAGAGTTCATGAAACCTGAGGTACCCCGTTTGGAGGTATATTTCTAAACTTCTAACAAACACCTCCTGCCTAGCCATAATAGCATTAGCAAGTACTTGCTAGCAAATATTTCTCGCTCTCTCTCTACCTCTGTCATATAAGTGGACGCCTTCTAAACTGAAGTTAATTTTCTTCATGTGTGGGACTAAGACCCGTCTGCGTGAAACACTGCCATGAGTGCCTCGATTCTGTAATCACATGAATCTTAGCCGATGGAGATTATGCCGTATTAACAGGAGATATAGCAGATTGCAAGAGCATCCCAAAGACTTAGGCAATCACTTCACATCTCATCAAGCATTGGTAGTTCTTACTAACGGGAGAATTCTACAGACAAGATGAAGTCCATGAAGAGGTGAACGCCCGTGATCTATCTTTCGGGTCATATTCGGGGAAGTCACCCTTGAGTAGCTTGTTAGACGTTATATTCAAATATAACGTCTAAATAGCAACAGAGAGTCCTCTTTTTTCTCCATTTAAAAGTCTCAATATGATGGTTGCAATCATATGACGATTATGAATGCCTAGCTTTCCGAGTCAATCTGCATCTCTCCGAGAAATGCCAAAAATACCAAAAACAAAACGACAACATTCATCCATGCGACAGAACATTCTTGAATAAAAAAGTTTTGACGTTCAATTGCCTCACAAACCTTTCAGCAAGGAATCAACCCTTTTTATATCATGTCTCTTGCAATCTTGTTTGGTCCATGTACCGGAACCTTGATCAAAAGTTGGACTTTGTTATTAACTTGGAGTAAGATAAAACCCCAGCCAAATAAAAGAAGGGAAATTGTAAACCCACCTCACCTTTTTTGCTCATCTACCTCACCCTTCCTATTCCAACACTTTCCAGCCAATCAGATTGGCTGATTGTGTGGAATTGGTTGTTACCGCTTGCTGTTGCATGGTCATAGGATTCCTTCTACATCATGTTTTAGCATGGTAATAGGATTCCTTCTACACCTTGTTTTAGGATTATAGCCAAGCTCATAGCATAGCGAGAGTAGTTTGATTGGTTTATTTGCACCCTGTATAATCCCGTGGATGGATGAGGTGGATGAGCAGAAACGTGAGGTGGATTCACTGTTTCCCATAGAAGAAGTGAAAGAAATAAGAGGAAAAAATTGATCACAACAGCGCAATGAAGAGAAGAGAAAAAGGTTCCAAGAAAGAGAGCCAGACTCTTTAAAAAAAATTTAAAAAAACACGGAAAAGATTAGTGAAATATACTAGCTATATTAGAATGGCAAGTGTTGAGTTGTTTGATAAAATTTTCTGTGGCAATACCAAATAGAAGAGCTGAGAAGAACCTAAATGTGAAAAGAGCTTCCACTACGGCTGTGTATTTTCACTTGATATTCAACGTGAAACTTATTGTAAGACCTATGCAGCAATCATAAATGGTCGAGCTGCTAAATTCTATGACTCAGACTTACCTTTGTGCACAAATTAGTGGCAATTTAAACTCATTTAAAACTCTCCATAACACACATTTAATTTGACATTGGGATCCAAAGATAGAGTGGAGTTTACATAGAGATGGAAGGTGTCGTCTCAAGGGGAAATACAGAATACATTTGACAATCATTTTGGAGGTTTGTCCTCATCACTATATGCAATCCGAACTAGATCCAAAATGGATATTTCTCCATTTGTTAAGCATTAGTGACGTTCTCACCAGGAGGCCATGACACCTCCTGAAGAGTTATCCTCATGTCTATGTCCAATGGATGGAACGTAAAATAGAGTTGGCGTGATGGCAAATTTCTACAACATATTCAAGGATAAGAGGAATCTTATGTTGTACAAATCCTTATATTCAATCTTATATTAGCATATTCATAGATAAGGTCAAATCAAACAACATTATCCACAGAGCTCGTGACACTTACCCACTTCTAAAGATATAACCAGGCTCATAGAGTTAAAATTGATGATAATTGACGAAATCTTGTCGACATGAATATTGTACTCAAATTGTCATGGAGTAAGGCTTTATGAGGAATAAGGATGTAGGTTTGAGCGGTTGCTAAGGTAAACACTGATCTAAAATACTAAAAAATGGTGGGAGATTCGTCTTTTATGGTTTGCATAATCTTATGTGGATCATTGATCATGTCTAATACGATTTTGATATAATGTCAATTTTGTCCTACTTTACCATGTTTGACAACTTACTCATGTGAAAAGGCCTTCGGTGTCTCTCCCTAAGTTTCTGACTCAGCTAAGTGTATTCTCTATTACCTGCAAAGAATTAGTCGGATATGTATGAGAACGACAAATACAAAATCTTCTTATGGATAAATCCTCATTTCTTACGCTGAGCCACAATTTTAATTGATATATGCTCAGCTGTCGGCAGAGATCTGTGGTGTGAACCACCTTAATTAAGGATCGTTGATATTAATTTCCATAACTTTGGATGGAAATTTACTTCACTACAAACTATCTTTTGTCTAAATATAAATTCCAAAGTCAAATATCGTCTTAACAAGCAGATCAAAAGAGATTTTCTTTACAAAGACTTGAAATGTGCATAACAAAAGGGGAAGATTTCCTCTCATCATAAATAAGAAGAACCATTAGTTACCCCATAAGTTAGCTTCTCTCGTCTCCTCACTTTACAACAATCCGACTCCTGGACGATAATAATATATATAATATGGCGAAGCAAAAGTGGAGGTCTGCGGATCATCTCACACTAAATCACACCGCATGTGATTGACTGAATGCATGCATCTGAACTAGAGTATCTTCACAACTTTGTCCTCCAAGAATGGCTGGGACGACAGGGCACACACAGATTTCCTCCCATTACGCGTGGAACACTATAAATGAATTGAATCTAGCGTGTGAATGGGTGGTGATGTTGGTTACGAAAATATGGAAAAGGTGGGTATGGATGGGTGGGAGGATAAAGTGGACTGTATGGTATCGGTAAACCTGAGCTATAGCAGATTCGTGAGTTGAATGAATATAGCTCCCTCTCCCTCTGCATGGAGTTGGAAAGGAAAGGAATAAACGTCAGGAGTTGGTGAGAAACCAATTGAGTTTCGCTAATTAATAGAAAGCCAAAGCAATTCTCGGAAGAATCTCTTTCCATCGATGACTTTTGCTCTCTGACTTCCGACTCTGCTCTTCAGTCTCAGGAACTATTCAGTTCTAGTACGTACGTGTTTGACGGGTGAACTACTTTTGATGTGATAGACACTGAGAGTGAGTGGATCATGTCTTCTCTTATGAGTTCATCTGATTGGGAACGAGATACACTAAAATATGTAGTATTAAATTCCTAATTGTCTGCACAAAGTTCACGCAGTAATAGGCTGTGTATAATAGAATAGGCTGAATTGCCGTGCTGCCTCGTTAACCGTGAAACTATCAAAACAGAAGGACCTTTCGACTCTGAACTCGCAGATATGTACAAATCTGGAAACGGTGTCTTATTGATTGGACGCAAAGTGAATCGGCGATCGTCGATGTGACTCCACTGCAAATAGCTTGGGACCAGTCGATCTATGACTCAGAAAAATGAACCTGCAGATGATGCGCAGGTTGAAAAGCTGGGGTTATATTTAAGGGCTCTGATTGTGTTTTTACTGTTGGAAGTAGTCTCGAGTGCAACGAGCTGTCGTTTTCGGAGATCGGTGTTGGAGAAAAATCCTACATCAGGGCATCCAATAGTTTTCGATTTTCTCTTGAAGAAGCACTTTGTTTAGCACTTTGATTTTGGAACATGCAGTGCTTCTTTCGACCTCCATTATGATAGATGAGGAGTGGGGTTGGTTACAGCAACGTTGCTGAAGTCACTGGGGTGATTGATGGGAAAATCACTCTACCAACTTCTGAGTCGGAAAAGCGCTTGAAAACGAGATGAAATTGAGGCTATTGAGCGCTTCGGTCAGGGAATCGCAGCTTTGTAAGTGGATGAGTGGGCCCGGAGTTTTTCACCCTCCTTTGGCTTTATAGAAATTCCTCAGCTAGAGAACAGAATGTTGCCGAGTCTGACGGCAACGTGAGAGTACGTGGTATTGTGATAGAGCATGATGTATGTAACCTTGTTGTAGCCCATGATTCTTCCCCTCTTTCTACTATAATCACCACATTCAGTGCAAACCCAACCAACCACCCATGAGATGAAGTCTCTCCCTCCTTCTCGGAGAAGAGGACGGCATTATTAAGCACCTCTTATCTGAATCAAAGCTGTTAGTTTTATACTTCAGCTGAATTGCCAAGTCTCCTTTTAGAAGGGTGTCAGGATCTCATGGAGCGTCCGAGGTCCGTGAGGCCGATGAACAGTTCACCAAGTGTTGCGACATGAGGAGTTCCTCTTGTGAGATTGAGCGAGCTCATGGTGATGTTGGACAGTGAATTTTTCGCGGATCAGTTGGGGGGGGTGATTCGTTTCTGTGAGTTTCAGGCTTTCCTAAAGTTCCTGGAATTGTTCCATATGTGAGTTTACGCGCTAGAGAAGGAGTAGCAGAAGGGAAAGGACGTGGTGAAGAAGTGAGGAGGACTGGACTGAAGCTTGGCAAATGGAGGAGAGTGGTGCTGCGGTTTCACGGTAATAGTTGGAATATTAAACGAGAGAAATGGAAGCACTGTGGATATAATCAATAAGCTCAATAATGCTAATCCTCTGACTCACAGATCATACCGGACAGAACTTTTGGAAGGTTTTTACTGCACCTCCTCCTGCCAAGGATATACTGTTTGAAAAAGGAGTATGTATCTGCAGCTCGTCCTTTCTCGAGAGTGAAGTTTCCTGCCAAGGTTACCCACCCGCTGCCGGAAGAGAAAGAGACGGAGGGTGACAGTAAAGAACTCTGCTGTAACGTGTGAAGAATAACGGGGTTGGGAGTTGGGGGAAAGCAGGAAAACAGAGGTAGAAGAGATCACGAATAATGGGGGGGCACCTACCTCCTATTATGAAGAAGGGGTTTTACGTGCTGATGATAATACCCCTGATGGCTTTGGTATTCTCGCACTCTCAGTCCTGGATCTTGGAGACGGCAGACCTGGCTTGCGTCCCCGAGAACGACTCTGCTGTGAAAGTGAACATGGAGCTCCATAGATCCGACTTCCCGAAATCCTTTGTGTTCGGCTCTGCCACTGCTGCGTATCAGGTACCCACGAAAGCGAACCCGCTTCCTGAGAGAGTTGTTGGATGCTTACTTCACTCTTCCCCAATATTGTGAGGATGGGTCTCTCCCCGAGGGAAGCTCCGAGGTGTGATCAAGAACAGAATGGAATTGGCTCCAGACAAAGAATGGATGAAGGGCCTAGTGATGAATGCAGCATGATTGTCTAATTCATCTTCACTTTGCCAAACATGTTACCTTTGTTTCCTTAACTTCTGTGATGTGAATGATGTAATTGGGTCGCTCAATTGGGTCTTATTTCCGACAACTGAGAACGGAATTCGCCGCTAGTTAATAGGAAGGAAACTCGGGAGGTAATCCCATCTAGCTTTGTTACATTCTCAATTTAACAACTCACAGCCGAAATGGATTCTCTGGATCTCACAAGTCGCGCTTGGTGTCTCTGTGGTTTCAATTGAAGATTTAGTTCGAGATTGGGATCGTTTTGTTAGCTTGGAAGAAGCATCTGCAGACGGGATGTGTCTCGTAACAGCAACTGACTCTCCGAGCCAACAGTCGTTGATCCAACATCAGCTAAAAGGTTCAACCTATTGCGGAAGAGAACGCGGACGTCCGTGACAAGCTAACACAGTAAAAGCTTGGGTTACAATCGAGTCATATGTCAGATTAGCTCTAGAGAAGAAATTTGCGAAATTAACTCATTTCTACTACAACCTGGGAGATCTTTGCTCATTTCTACTACAACCTTTGTGAGTTGCCCACGTCGTTCTTCTTGGGCATTGAACATCGCATTTGTTGCCGAAATTGTCGTTCCCCGAACATATTCTTCTCTAAATTGTTCATATTGAGTAAATCGTACGAAACGTTTCTGTCCAAAGAAGTCTTCGGGGGACTCCCAAATTCCAGTCTGGACTTAATCGTTGAGATGGAATACTCAGCGGTCTTTCTGCACAACTTGGTTTCCAGGAAAGTAGCCATGAGATTATCCTGAGCACCACCAGTCAACTTTCATCATCCCCCAGGTCAAGTAAAACCAAACGTTCCCTCAAAATTTAATGTGCAGCGTATGTCGAATACGTTGAAAACTTATTGTCTGAAATGCGGTGTTCTATACTAGTAGATTACCATAGTGGCCTTGGAACTCAAGGCACTCTTCCATTCAAGGGGCCGAGGCGTTTAAGAGCAGACGTGGAAGGTTTTGCCTCCTATTTCCGTCAAGCCCGTGCTGTAATTACTCTCCGTCAACTCACGCGCTGAACTCTTGTGCCTATGAAGAAAATCTCATCGATAGCAGATGGTTGTTTGAGCAAACGCCACATGCTGTTCTATCTTTGTCACTACCACTGAGGCAGTTCACCCAGTTCACTACACTCTTCGAATCTGCGTTTCAGTTTTGGCTTTCAGTTTTGGCATCTTGTTGTCACCTAGGTACTACCTACCAGTTTCCAGCTTATTTTGTTCAACAGGAGTTCTGCCCCTCTACTTCCGAAAGGGTTGGTTCAAATTTTAGGGTAGGGAAAAGTAAAAGAGACTGGGCAAGTAGAGAACAGAAGAGGATGTGAGACTCGGAAATTGATTCAAGTAGCAAGGTTTGTCATCAGCTCTGTCTGCCCGTTTCAGTTTCATGATTCTGTTTAGAATTACGGTTTTGCAGGTTGAAGGTGCTGCAGCGGAGGGAGGCCGAGGCAAGAGCATTTGGGACACATTTACTCACACTCCTGGTAACCTTCCTTCTCAATTCATTTGAATCTGAAGTCTGTCTGGTTGAACTTCAATTGCTTCTAGTAAGCGGTGTTTTCTATCATCTCGGTTATTCAATCCGGAGGAAGGGGGATTATCTTCTGTTGAGGTGGATTTAGTTTGTACCTTGTTTTAACCTGCGTAGAGGAGAGATTACATTAGGGATATCAAGGGAAATCGAGGTTATTTGTTCTGGTCATAGAATCTCACTTCAACTTGTGGTATATGCAAAATCAGCCTTAAAAGCTTAGTACTGGTGCCGTGCTATGCAGGTAAAATTTTAGATGGTAGTAACGGTGATGTTGCAGTCGACCAGTACCATCTTTACAAGGTGATTTCCATCTTCAGGTTTACTCCTAAGTTGGGGAACTTTGAGGATGCATGGTTCTCATCATTTTTATGAGTTTTCAACCGATGCTTGTCTGGTTTGATTCTAAGCGATAATCGTTGATGCATATACAGGAAGACGCTGACCTTCTCAAGGAACTGAATATGGATGCTTATCGGTTTTCCATCTCATGGAGTCGAATAATCCCTGGTACAATTTTCCCTGCATGTCTCATACCTTGCTTCTACGTGGCAAACCATTGCAGAAGACCTCAAGGTCCTGAAAACCAAAGGCTCTTATGCAGGCGCCGTTACTACGATGGCTTCAGTTTTTTGTACAACAGTTGGCTTTTCTGTTATGGGAGGAGTTAATGCTTCTGACGGCAAGGGAAACCTAGTTGGGATATGACTGTGAAATTGTTAAGATTGATAATTAGATCAATTGGTGGGAAACAAGACGCACGTCTTCTTGTATAGAATTTTGCATGTAGTGGTTGTAGTCATTGTTTGACTCATATCTGGAGTGGCTGTTGGATGATGACAGATGGGCTTGGACACACTGTCAACAAGGAAGGTGTTGGATACTACAATCGCCTGATCGACGCTCTGATAAGTAGAGGTGAAATTTTCTACCAAATTATGGATTAAGTTTATCATCTTAAAGCAAGGAAAGTCACTATTCTTGCTGATCTCTTTCAACTTGCTGGCTTTGTAGGTATTAAACCTTATGTGACGCTTTATCATTGGGATCTACCTCAGCAGATCCAGGACGACCTCGGAGGATGGCCCAGTCGGGAGATTGTGTAAGTAACCGCTCATGGACATGTCTAGGTGTAAC
Source organism: Lunularia cruciata (assembly GCA_948567375.1). NCBI lineage: Eukaryota > Viridiplantae > Streptophyta > Marchantiopsida > Lunulariales > Lunulariaceae > Lunularia > Lunularia cruciata. Next base: position 17,349,339 of record OX419761.1, on the reverse strand, counting down.
CATCTGCATCCACTTGAGCGTATAGTGTGTGTCCTCTTTTCATCTCAAATGAGCTGCATTTGACCAGTGTTGGAGAAATATAATGCAGTAAATCTTTCTTTTTCTGGAAGGTTTTTTAAATTACGCGGTCGGTCTCTTGACTAATGGCACCTCACAGTTCTGGGAAGAAAGCAGCAGTGGAAGGTTGAAATGGAAGAAGGATTTCAGCTTTCAAAGAGTTGTTTCCCGTCCTTGTCGTTAGTTGGAGTAGAGGTGAAGGTTCTAATTCACGACTTGTGATATTACCAGGAAGCATTTCGCGCATTATGCTGAAATATGTTTCGCTTCCTTCGGAGATCGCGTGAAGCATTGGATTACTTTCAATGAGCCTCAGCAATTTACCTGGAATGGTTATGGTAACGGTGTGCACGCACCTGGTCAATCTTCTGACCGAGCAGTGTCTCCTTCTGGAGGGAACACATCAACGGACCCATACCTTGCGGCTCACAATGTGCTGCTCTCACATGCAACCGCTGTTGAAATATACAGATCAAAATATCAGGTTAGTCTGCAACTTTCGTGTACCCAATTTAGCCGTGACTTAAATATAGTGCCCTTCAACTTATGATTCTGCTTTCAATACTTCTTCTGTCTTATTTGACCGGTACCTTGCTCAATTGTGTATTGCAGCCTACCCAGGGAGGTACAATTGGTATTACAGTGGACTGTGAATGGGCTGAGCCTTTGACCGACTCTGCGGAGGATAAGCTAGCTGCTGAAAGACGTGTGGCATTTCAATTGGGATGGTATAACTTTGGACTTAGCCATTATTCTCCACATCTTTATGATACATATTAGCTCGAACCTCGTCAAGTCTGGTCCAGTCTTAAGTGGGTATTTACCCGTGTTCTAACGAACGGGTTCTATGTTCATACACACCGTACTATCCAAAACCAAGGAACCTGTACAGCAAACAGATGATTAATGATTAATCGCAGTTTATTGCCCCTTTGATACAGCAATATAAACGAACATGATTTGATATTTGAACCCAGATTTTAAGCGTTTTATGTTATGCAAGAGAAATTTTTCAGCTGAACTTTTTGTCGACTGGTTTGAGCAGGTACCTCGATCCAATCTTCTTCGGTGACTATCCCGAGTTCATGCGTAAGAATGTCGCAGATCGCTTGCCATATTTCAGTGAAGAGGAGAAGGTGCTGCTACGAGACTCGGTAGATTTTATCGGCCTGAACCACTACACTACTCGCTGGGTGACCAGTAACCCACTTCCACAAGATCCAAAGTACAGTGATTACTGGCAAGATCAAGGGATGATGACATTCTGTACGTTATTCTTTTTCAAGTTGGAAATTTCTCATTTTCAATGACATGATAGAAAGAAGAACTCCACTACTAGCATCCAAAATAGCTATCGTTTGACTAGATAACCCGAACTCTTGATATAATGTGTAGGCTTGATGTTAAACAGTAAGCTCCTCCGATCATGTTGTATGGACTGCCTTCCAATCTCATCTAGTTTCTCATACCTAGTTTCGTGGATGGTTAAAAGATGTGTTATCGTTGGTTCGTAGTTTCCCATAACCTCAATCTCTCTATGTAATTAAAATGCAAATATGTATTTTGCAGCTATGAAAGATGGGATTCCGATTGGCGATAGAGTAAGTTGGAGCGCACCATCTCGGGCTTTCGACTTTATCCTGAATTTATCATTATTTCGATTTTCATTTTGTCAGATAAACTCGAAAGACATTCAGATGAGCTAGCGTGTAAAGCATACAAAGACAACGGTGCATGCAATATAGACATACCGTGAGTTTTGGTCATCTTGAATCTTGGTGTATGTGCAGGCACAATCTTTCTGGCTATTCATCGTACCTTGGGGTCTGCAGAAGCTTATCGAGTACACATGGGATAGATATAATGCCCCAATATACATAACTGAAAATGGTAAGAACAACCAGTACAACTATGATAATTTCCTGGGGTGCTACTTTACAAAAGTGAAAATTTGTCGGCGGTCAATACATGTTCACGGGAAGCGTGGATGTTCTGGAAAGAACATGCATTCTGGATATCATTGGAGAGGGTTATTTGCACTAAAGAGAACGATGAGTTGAATACCTGCTGAAACTTCTACACTGTGAATGTGCAGGTATGGATGACTACAACAACCAAACATTGCCTATCGAAGACTTCTTGCACGATACGAAGCGAGTCAACTTTTACAAAGAGTATCTTAAATCAGTGCATGGAGCAATCAAGTACATATCCATTTCTGTAGCTCTAACAATTTTGCAGTAACGGCTTCACAGCTTAGGCTTGCAAAAGAAAGTATACATGAATTCCAATGATTCTCTGAGAAGTGGAAGTTCAGTACTAGATAGCGTTGCCTGTTGAAACTCTGTCTAGGTATCGTTGTTCTAGTGTATCTTATGTTTGCGTCCTTCTATAGAAAGTTAGGCATCACTCCTGGTAGTAAACCTACTCAAGCTCCCCTCACTCTTGCGTGGTCACTCAGGAACGGAGCAGACGTAAGGAGCTATTTTGCATGGTCGCTCTTGGACAACTTTGAGTGGGCAGTGGGATACACAAGTCGCTTCGGTTTATATTTCGTCGACTTCACAACCCAAAAGCGCTATGCGAAGGATTCAGCGAAATGGTTCAGCAAGTTTCTTGAATACAGGGCTCCCGAACCTTGTCAAATAGGTTCGTTCTACCAATCTGTGACACTATATAATCAATCATTCACTTGTTTCGACTTGGTAGTGGAGTAATGTGTATCAGCTTACGAGTATAATTGTTTAACATGTTAGACAGCTCAAAACATCTCACAGACAAACTATGCATTAGGACGTTGTTGTGACATATAACAAAAACGTTATGTCTTTTGTTTTCAGGGTAAGAAATTGCGGGAATAAGTCAATGAGGGCTTGTAACTTCCATGGTATCCGCTGATGCCTTGTTAACCTCCGCTGAAGAGCAGATTAGGTTCTCCTCCCCAGATCTTGGTGGAACTGTGCTGTGAGATGTACATGGGTGACAAGAATTGCCTGTTCTTACTCTCTCGCCGACCTGCCGCCCAGTATATTCCATCCACATCACGATCCTTTTAGGGAGCCGATTGCAAGCCATTCAAAATCTGTCGACGATCGTACTCGTTGTATAGATAGAATATTTGGCTAAGAGGATGTGTATCCTTGAAAATGTGATCTAGATGCGGAGTAAGGGGATAGTAACAGAAATGAAAAGCTACTGCATCTGGAGAGGTACCCATAGTACATGAAGCAGAGATTGCCCTCCACAAAGCTGAGATATTGTTACAACAGGCAGTCCATGTAGTTTCCTCGTTCTTATTTCTCGGTACACGGAAGATTAGTAAATTCTTTGAAGCATGCACTCTTTTTGAATACAAATGACCTTAAGACTTGATTGTCCAGGTCAGGTCGATATCAATTTTGGGACAACTATGTGTCTGTTTATTGGTCTTCAATAGAAAGAGGGAACATACGTTCATCTTCTAACTTTTCGAAGGCTCTGCTTCTCTCGCATGCCTTCGTCCGCAGTGAGTGGAGAGTTTGCTCATGTACTAGTCGGGAAATTAAGAACAGTGTGTATTCCGCTTCCAAGGTTAGCCCTTAATTCTAAAATATTTCGAACTGCAGTTTGAAGCAAGTTATCATCAAATTTAGTTTAGTAAAATATGATTCTTCTACTTACAATGTGAGTACATAGTAGGGGGTTTCAGTTATAGTTTTTCGAAGCTTTGTATATTTCCTCATAACTTATTACGAAGCGTTGACTAAAATGAGGTAGGTAAGAGGAAAAGGTCTGACTACGGTGTTCTAACCAAGTTCCTTATTATTAGTGAACTCTGTAATGGGTGGTTAGTAGAAAATAGAGGATACCTAGTTAACCATTGTCAATCCGTAATGCATCAATTATACATTAGGGTTAATATAGTGGGTAGATTAGATTAGGGTGAAAAGGGCAGCCATCGGAGGAGGTCATGAAGCCATGAAGATAGCACGAAGATAAGTGGGGTCACAACGATAGGTGATGTACAAGAGAACGAGATGAATAGCGTGAGAGACTAGAAGGAGAAAATTGAAGATAGGTGTGGTCACAACGATAGGTGATGTACGAGCGCACGAGATGAACCGCGCGAGAGGACAAGAAAGAGGAATGCAGAAAATTGATGCAGAGAAAGAGATGATGAACAGCGCAAGAGGGTGAGAAGGAGAAAATTGACCCAAAAGAGGAGAAGAATAATACTTCTTGTGAGAAGAGATAAAGGCGACCGCGTAGGAAAAATGAAGGATGGGAAGACCCCATCAAGCCGTACAAGGGAGAGACAAAAAAGGTAACATGGGGCTAAGCCCCAATAGAGTCTGTATGAGAAATCTGCCCTACTGCACCTAAGATATCCGAGCTATGCAAGTCGTACGGTTTACACACAACTGGAGCATCCGAAGAAACATCACCTAATGTGATTGCTCTCCTATGGATTGCACCAGCCACTGCCCTCTGTAGAGCAATGGACACATGCTATCTAAAGTAAGCTACAAAGTATGAGAGTGAGAGTGTTATCCCCTGACGCCTAACATGATAAGCTCTCGCACACTCCCTGACAAATGAGTCAAATGCCGTGTCCATCGCTCCATATAACTCCAAGAGAAGAGGGGAAGTGAATTTAGTTTGAAGTTTAGAGATGAATGTGTGTTGTGTGTTGTGTGAAGGTGCGAAGATTCACAATCTCATTAGGAATGTAAATCTCTCGAAATGGAATTCTTATCTCCCGAGTTTGAAGATTCTCAATTTCATTACTTACAAACTAGTTCGGAATGTAATTCTTATATGGCAGACCTTGTTCATTGGGTTGTGTGAAGGTGCGAAGATTCCCAATCTCATTAGGAATGTAAATCTCTCAAAATGTAATTCTTATCTCCCAAGTTTGAAATGTAATTCTTATCTCCTGAGTTTGAAATGTATTTCTTATCTCCTCATTTTGAAAATTTTCAATTTCAGTATTTTAAAACTAGTTCAGAATGTAATTCTCATATGGCAGACCTTGTTCATTGTGCACGTACCATCTTTGAAGTGAGAAGAGTAGAGCATGCGCAATCAAGTTTTATTTTTGGTGATAAAAGAATCAAGGAGGGTAGAGTTATTTTTGGTGATAAAACAATAGAGGAAGATAAAGTCTGGTAGAACATGCCGAGAGTGAGCACTCGTGGAGAATTAACTCGAAACATAATGAAATGTATACAATGGTGTATACAATTAGATTTGGAGATCTTGATGCAAAGACGAGAAGACAAAGATGAAGATGGAGAACTTGATTAAGATATGCTAGAATTTTTTATTAGTGGATGGGAGTATGTACATAAGCATGGATACATGGAACCTCGAGTAACTTATCCTTGTAGTCCAGACTTTGTGATAAAGTATATTAGAAATCTAGATCCGAAGGCTTTTGATAGCTTAGTAGAATGGATGTTAATTCTTGTTCAACCTTGGTAATTTTGATTAGAACACACCCTATTTTTGAGAAGACCTACCAACGGGAACAAACACTAGTGTGGCTCCAAGTAGCTCTAGCTCTCGATAGATTTGGCCATCAAGGTAATGGAGCATGTAATGCAAGGGAGTTAAATATTTGGAGCATTAGTGCAGGTTCAACTATTGCCTTTATTGACCGAGTTATGACTGCCATATTAGATTTGATGAGGAGTCAAGTTGTATGGCCTGAGCACGAGGAGAGGAGAAGGATATCCACTTTCTTTCCACAAAAAGGTTTCTCTAGTTGTGTTGGTGTGGTAGATGGAACATTATTTCCTCTTGCAATTCAACCCACGATGGATGGAGAAACGGTCAAGTGATTTGCAACAATAAAAGAAGAATTCTACATTTTATGGCAAGTAAATGTTCTATATTTTTTTTGTTTCTATGTTGTGTTTATTAGCAATGGAATTGTTTATTAGCATTGGTTCTCTTCTTGTACATTCGCATGATTGTATTATTGCATGATAGTATTAAAGGTTGGTGGTTGGTTTGTTTATATGAAGGAATGCATGGATCATGTCACAACATGACTTGTTTGAAGAAATCATGACTCTAGAATGATTTGAACCAAAGAGGGGTGTGTCGTAGTTTTGAGGCTAAAGAGTCTCTTTTAGGTGATTCTGGTTATGTACCCATGCATCACCTTGTCCTTGCATTCAAGCAGGCCCAAACAGAGGACAAGCAAGACTTCAAAAAATATTTTGCGAAGGCAAGGGTGATAAATGAGCATTGTATAGGAGTATTGAAAGCTAGATGGCATTCTCTTTGTGAGCTTAGAGTGCAACTTAAAGATAATAGTAGAAATGCATATTTTTTTAAGTGGGTTTCAGTTTGTATTATTTTACAAAACTATTTAATCAACAGGTGTGACGTTTGGTCAAAGGACAATGGTGGATTTAGAGGAAACTCAAATAGATTCAGATATGACTTTTAATAGAATAGAGCTTGGTAGAGAAGAAAGTAGTTCTTGGGTGATGCAACAATGCCTCTCTCATCATGTGAATCATATATTGGAATGAAATGAGATCATGGTTCAATACAATAAAAATATTATTCTTTGTTTTTGCATATTTTGTAATGAGCAATGAGCGGTATATTTCTTCTATAATTTAAAAAACATCTTTTTATTTTTTCATGTGTTGTATTTCTTCTATAGTTTTAAAAACATTTTCATATGATGCTGCCTTGACAAACTCCAAGATTTCAAATTTTATTTACTTTTGGATCTAAAATAAGAGTGCAAAGAATTTTGATACATGAAGCCCAGCCTTGGGTACACTCTAAGTTGTTGGGTAACCGTCAATGACGCCCAAAACATTGGAAGTTGTCGGATGGCACTGGCTGATGCCCAAAGAGTCATAAGATGGTGGTGGGAATGTTGGTGTATTTTGGCATGGTGGTTGGTATGGAGGTGGGGGCGCCGGTTGACACTCTCCCATAGACATTGGGAGGCAACGGGTACAAGTGTATTTAGGCGGCTGATCCCATTGGCACTTGAAGGCGCTGCCCATTGCTGCAAGCTGTTGGTGCGCCGGTTGAGTGATCAGGTGCATCGGTTCATAATGTGGCGTAATGCATGTTGCCGCTCATGCTTTGTATATTTTCTTATCGAACTCTTGTGCTTCTTCATGAGATACTAATTTAGTGAGACTAGTTTATATGAATAATTTGTGAGGTGGAGGACTATATAAACCCTACTCCTTGTAGGTAAATTTCACATTTGAGCATTTTTGGAAGTTTGGGAGCAATTCAGCTTAGTGAATTTTGAAAAGTTTACGAATTTGAAAGATTTGAGTGCACTCTTTTAGGGTCTCAAGTAGTAGTGATCCCAAAAAAACGAGGTTCAAGAGTGTGGTGTTTGAGAGTGTGGTGGGGTCAGTTTAGACAGTCCATTTTGAGACCAATTTTGAGATTGTGCCTTTTGGACCTGGATTCAAGGCTGAATTGAAGGGTTCAAGAGAGGTTCTGAAGCCAATATTCCATTTCATTTCAGTCTTGTATTTCCAATCATAGAAGTCTTGGGATATGAGACAATTGTTGATGGTGAAGACATGAGGAATACTCAGGAAGGAGATTGGCTTATAGGTTTCCACACCATTCAACACCCTATGAATTTTATCAAATGGTGTTGGATGGACAAACATCAAATTTGAACAGCGGTGGCCGGAATCAAGGAGGTTGATCTTGATGTAATTGGCCTCAAATCACACTTGGACTACATTACCCACGTCCAGAGGTATTTATCTTTCATTCCTCTTTTTTTTTCTACATGTCTGCTTCAATTTTCAAAAGTTATTAAATGTTTTTTTGACAATGTAGCCTCAATGTTTAGTGCCTATAGGTGCCACCCAATAGCTCCCAACGTAAAACCCTAAACCTTTGCCATGTCCTTGAGTGCCAACCGGTGCCACTTGGCACCGCCTCTTGATTTTTTCTGTCCCATAATGCTCCCCAGCACCTCCTAACAACTCCCCACGCCTCCTTGTTTTTTTCTTATCTTGGAGTACCCCCCATCGCTCCTCACAATCCTGCACCTCTCTTTTTTCCTATCCCAAAGTGCCCCTCCAACGCCCCCTGCCTCTCGGACCCCTACACCTATCTCTATTTTCCTATCCTGGAGTGCCTCACAATAGCTCCCCGTGCCTCTTGTCCCCCTTGGCTCCCGCACCTCCTTGTTTTTTCTGTCCCAAAGCACCCCTCGGTGCTCCCCCGCTTCTCCCATGCCCCATTATCCTTTGCTTTTTTCCTGTCCCAGAGCGCCCCTAACGCCTCTCAGCGCCAGTAGTGAGGTCTCCATCTTTATCCCTTGAGAAAGTTCTATCCCCCTCTTCTTGTCCTTCTTCCCTCTCTCCATATGTGGAGGGGACACCTCACCCCACTTCTATCATAGTACCTTCACCATCTTCTTGTTCTATTGACATCTCTTGTGTTCTAGATGATTGTGTTCGAGACTCTAAGGAGGGAGAGAGACTTTTGGTTGAGCATGAGCGTAGATTAGAGAGAGTAGAGGAGCAAAAGAGATTACTACTTGAGCGTGAGAGGCGATTGGAGAGTGTAGAGGAGCGCAAGAGATTAGTGTTTGAGCACAAGAGGCGAGTGGAGAGTATAGAGGAACAAGAGAGATTAGTGCTTGAGCACAAGAGGAGATTGGAGACCATAGAGGAGCACGGTAGATTGTTAGTAGAGATGGAGAGAGAGCAAAGATTAACTGACTTGGACTTGGATATCTTAGGTGCCACTGCCATGGTTGAGGGTTATAGTGTCCAATTACAAAATCAGGCACGAGAGTTAGCATTTTCTATGGAGAGGTATGAGAATGCATGTAACAATATGGAGTTTAGCAACGAAGTTAGTCGGGCTTACAAAGTAGCACATAAGACAAAGTAGCCTAGAATATTCCGGAAGTATCTAGGAAGCTTCTTGGGAAGCTTCCCGGCTAGCTTAGCTTGCACCTCAAGTAAGTAGCTTCTAGAAGGAAGCTTCTAGAAGCTTCCAACTAGCTTAGCTTGCATGCCAAGTAGGCGGCTTCTAGAACTTGGCTTGCTCAAGAAGCTTCCTAGTTAACTTGGCTTGCACTCTAAGAAAGCGGCTTGAGGAAGCTTCTTGAGAAGCTTCTCAAGGGCCTTTATGCTACCTATAAATACCAAAGCCAAAGCTCATGCTAAGCATTTGGAGTTTCCCTCATTCAAGTATCCCAATGTGAGTTTCCATTCTCCTATTTCTCTCCTCGAATTCAGACTTTTACAATGCACATGTTCAGGTAGATGAGAGTGAGAGTAGTCTAGCTCAAGTGAGTGCTCGTGTGGCTTATCTTGGACCTAGACTACGTATTATTGCTCACTAGACCCATACCCGCCATGAGATGCATACTCAAACTAATGCCACCCATATGTTACCACGCACTCTTGTGACTCAAGGGACCAGACTTCTGCATCATCGGGTAGTGTGGAGACTCAAGGGACTAAGATTGAGTTAAAGAGAGGCTTTGTCTATCAAGAGAGTATATTCTATGTATTCTCTTCTCTAGCTTCATGCAAAAGAAGATTATTGTTATGGATGTTACTTGTTTGGCATCATATTGAGTTTGTGGAAGCTTCATTTTCCATGCATGGGAGATTGTAACTACTATGTATGGTTAGTGCACTCACACACAATCAAGGTATGTACGGTGGGTTGCATGCCCTGGGGTTTTCCTTTTCATTCAATTTTGTTTGCTACACTTTGAGGTTATCTTATAGATAGATCTTACTCTCGAATGGAGTGCAGTGGTTACTTTGGAGCATGTAGCAATGGTCAAAACTCCCAAAGGGAGTTCACAATAGGTCTTGCCTCATGGCATTTTTTTGTTCTATAGATGTCCAACAAGATGATGAGTTTAGAGGACTTAGAGTTATATCATATGAGCATCTCACTTCATTAGGTTTACCACTTCATGATCTTCTTATCCTAGACTTTTTTGCACTCTCTATTATAGGAACCATCCACATGGTGCTACCCATCCTACCCACTTCCGTCCATATAGGGTAGAGAGAACTTCATACACTTTCTCATTCAGCCCTTGGATGAGTGCTTTAGATAGATTTGTCCATGATAGACCTACTATTATTTGGGTAGAAGAGGAGTGGACATCAAGTAGACTGAGTTCTTATAGTAGTGACCTATATTCACTTCTTGCTATTGATATCAAGCACCAATCCTTGGATGAGTGAGAGTGGCCTCTTTGGTGGTCATTGAGTCCATTTCGGATTCAACATCAAGTATACCGACGTAGACTTGAGGATGCATTAGCATGACTTCTACACCATGGGGTTCACCTCCCTCTTCTTCTTCACCTCCTTCTCCTCTAGCATAGTTACATGTGGCTCTCAATTTATACACATCTTATGTACATTTATACATATCTTATGTATCATATTCTCTTGCACACCTTTTATCACATTTTCTCTAAATCTCCTTGTCAAACTCTTGTGTATCATTATTGTGTTATATGTGACATCTTTTATGTTTGATTGGGCGTCAACTAGTGTGTACAAGCACCACCCCCACTGTTCAAAAGCCATCGGGCACCTTTGAGCGCCATCCCAACAACAGGCGCCACTCATGGGGCGGCATCCTATGGCACTGGGTGCCTTTGAGTTTTTTGATACTCATATCGAGCAAGAACATGTGCCATTGGACGGGAATGAGTGGCAAAAAACGGCATTGAGCAGCATTGGGCCTTTAGACCAAGCTTTGACGAGCACCCATGAGCGGCAACGGGCTCCAACGAGCATTGTTTTTTCAAAAAAACTCATGTTTCATTCTCAAAAATATGGTTTACATTTTGAACCATAACACTTTTTGAGAAAAGTCATCTTTATTACTCACTTAGTAGGGTTACATTGTGATATGCTATTGGCTATCACTAGAGTATGATGAATTTGGAGTAGTGTTTTTTCCATCCAACGTACATGGATGATCGTCATGCGGCATTTGAGTTAGCATTATCAAATACATGTTGATTTGCCCAAGAATTTCCCTACTCAAAGGAGATTCATTTTGATTTCATGAGTGCACTTTGACTCTAAACTCTTCTCCATGGATTGGTGTTTGTATGCTCTAGCTTTCCTTTTGTCTACACTCAATTCCTTCTCAATTTCAACTTTCAACTTCTCTATCTCTAATCTAACACGTTCAGCTTCCACTTTCAAAAGTGTTTTCTCTCTTTTCCTCATGTTGGTGGATTCTAGTTCAACTAATTGTAACCTCTCCCGTGATTCTATAGTATATGCTTTCAACAAGGTGATTTTTGCTAAATCATGAGACAATGACATACTATGAGACATCCTCAATACCTTACTTGCTGAAATTCCACCTTTTCTCCTCTTGGAGTACCGTTCTCCTTCTTGATCCAAGAAAGTGCATTCAGATCCATCCTTCGTTGAAGAAGTTAGAGGAGGTGGTGTAACAAAAGGTGAGTCCTCTTCAGGCACCACAAATAATGACTCTTCCTCGGGTGATCGGATCTCATTATCCATATAAACACTAGGTATAATTTTCACCCCTTGGATGTTTGGGACAAACTGTGGCCATGACTCAAGGAGCAACACCTCCGGGGGAGATGGGAATTGAGACCCCTCCTCTGCATCTTCATGGACCTCCTCCGAGCAAACCTCTCTCAGATTGGGATTTAAATTTCCCAAATTTACCATAGTGGGTGGACTAATGTTTGTTCTATTCCGGAAAATGGCTTCCAAATTTACCATAGTGGGTGGACTAATGTTTGTTCTATTCCGGAAAATGGCTTCCATTCTAGCGATATGCATGCACATTCTATTCAATTTATCTCTATAATCCTCCTTTGGCGTATTCCTTCTCGGTGAGACCTTCTCTCGTAGCCTTCTTCTTCACCTCCTTAGTTTCTTTATATTGTTTCATGTACCACAACCATTTCTTGTAAAGTCGGTCATATATCGTAGAACTAGAAAATCTTTGCACTTCTCGTATCAGAAGTATAACCATGAAACTAAAAGTAGTGAATTTTTAATAAGCTTTTTGCAATTCCTATCATGAATCTGTGCAAAATACTCAAGGTCCTCCAAATAATCTAGTATTTGGCTATAAAGGTGCATCGCCATACAGAACCTCTCATCCTCTTTAGCTTTGAAAGGCATGAAAGAAAACATTTTCAACAATTTTCCAAATTTCACTAATGATGGTTCAAATTGCGAATCCAAACTTGAGTCTATAAATCTTGGATTTGCATCCAAAAGTGAACCTCCTCCACTATAACAAGGTATCTCATCTCACATTGTTATATTATCATCACCTTTTTGGAGTAAAATCTCTCTACCCCCAATCAATTTCTTGGTTGCCACAGAAATGCACCGATTTGCATCGCCCGATTTGCATTTTCCATTTTCCATTTTCCATTCCATTTTCCATTTTCCATTGCTCCGAGCTATCCAATGCCATACTAATCTATGGAAATGGACAGCCACACCAATGCTAGCTACAAAACTATCATTTAGTCGAAAGAGCATTTGCACTCTCAAGATGTCGAATTTGAGTTAGGATTTAGAATAGTTGAGAGCGGTATTTTGGATTCACAAACAAATTTAAAATATCTCACTCCAAAACACACCCAACCAACCACATGGCTATCCTCTTATTAAACCACGTCAGCTCTATGTACAATCATTTATCATTTCCGGGCATTCCTAAACATCCTTACACCTGAATTTTATAAATGAATGCACATTGGCATGCGCGCACCACAAATTCCGGTGCGTTGATTTATTAACATTTAGTTCATTTGTTAACATATCGTGGTGTTACATAGTTCACTACAACTAGTTCCGAAGTTTATAATTTATATGGAGGTGCGTTCATTTATTAACATATCGTGGTGTTACATAGTTCACTACAACTAGTTACGAAGTTTGTATTTATCTGGAGATATCAATCAAAGCTATAACGAAACCCCCTACTGTTAGCATGATTGGTGGATTCCGTCGTGGTTATAGATTTTCACTCCTATAACGAGGGCTTCACCTTTTACCTCAGTGGTCTTGCGAAATTCGAGTGAATGGACGAATTGAAGGCTCGCTACTGCTGTCAGACAAACCGTGTACTGTCCTTCCATTGGTCATCCTTGGTCGTTCTATGTCTCCTTTCTCCTTCCACTCCTGCCATGTACTCCTTTCATGACACTGACAGTTCGAAGTGAGCTGTTGCACACTTGGGATAAACTTAACGTGTCAGATTCTGGATAGACAGGCAGTGATAGGTCATGCAGTTCATGCTTCCAATCGAGGCAGAATACATCCACGCATATATCCGATGGGAAACGATTTCCTCGTGACTCTGTATTTTTCACTTCCTTTCACGTTTTAGAATTATCTGAATGTACGTACCTGTTACCTGTGACGCAGATCCAAAAAACTCCAACAATACGATTTTGCCAGGACTTGGCCTGCAACTGTATGTTTTTAAAACAAGTTCTAGAGCAAGTTAATCTCCACAAAAAGATCATCTCACCAGCATTCTTTCATTTTCTCCGATGGTATGTTCGGAAGAAGCTCAATCGAAACTGGCTATAATTACCAGTGCACAGATAAAATCCCGGGATTTTAGAAATCCACCTCCTTAGAGTGAGAGAATCTTACTCAGCACAAGCAGTTAACAATCTTCGTCCAGGATCATCATCATGATTCCATTGGACAATGAAGTAATATGCACAGTTGAAAACTCTATTGAACATTGTAATTAACATGTATCGCTTTCCACCTACAAAATTTGGCTTGCATTGTTCAGTGCTATCCTCCGCTGAGCTACCTGAACTGTACTTTTGGAAGGAAGCCTTGGTTAGCGACTCATAGCAACGCAGAGGAGTTATCGGCAAACGAAGATAAATCTCTGAATCCATAAGCGCATTATAGAACACGGATGGAGCTCTACAAGTTTCAGACTCCCTCATTAATATAAAACTGAATAATTCATTTCCAATTCCTCGCAATTTAGAATCTTCCTCGGCCCCTAAAGCCACCGCCTCCTCCGCGGAAACCACCGCCACGAGCACCACCTCTGCCTCCGCCTCCAAACCTTCCTCCAGGAGCACCTCTGCCCCCACCTCCAAACCTACCCCCACCTCCTCTACCTCCTCGAAACCCTGCAAAGAATAATCGATGTCCGGATTGAGGCCAAGAGTCAAGACACTTTTAACAAACCTAACTAGAAAATGATAAACGGAAGCAGACATGGGAGGTAGCTACTGCATGGACATGGTTTAAGAGTCTGCCTTAGCAAATTCGAGAATGAAAGAACCAAAATTAGAGCCACGATTTGAGGTCAGGAGGAAATGCACCACCGATCACCTACAGAAATCTGTGTTCTAGTGCATTTCCTACAGCTCTTGAGTGCTCTGCATTGTACTTAGCGATAGGGGGTTTGGAGAAGCAGCTCTAAAGTGAGCGGACCCTAGATCTAATTACAATCTCTATATACTACACACAAGATTCATGGACAGTGTAGGAGTTACCTCCGGCACCGCGTCCACCACGGCCTCCTCCACGTCCACCGGCACCAGGAGCACCTCTGCAGTTAATGTACCATGAGGAAAGTAAGAAAACACACCGACTGGAATGTGGAACTGTGGACAACTTCATTAAGACATGAACGTGCTTACTCCTGACAGATGCAAATGGGGATAAGATATGGAGGTTGGCAGTGGGACAATGTGAAGAACAGGACATACTTAGGTTGAGGAAGAAAACGCTGCAAAGGAAGCAATTTGTTGGGGTCGATATAAAACTTATCGCCAGCCTTGTAAGAAGTGGCTATAATACCCTCTTGCATCTTCACGGAGAAATACTGCAAACCAGCCGGGGGAAATAAATGAAGACAAGAGCCAAAGCAATCAACTACGAAGAAAAACCTCCGATCCAAACACGTGGTGCATTCACAGCGCCAATGACGAGTAACACAGCAGTCCCGGTATACTCACAGCTTCATTGATTGGCCCAAAAATCTCCTCGACTTTTCCAATTTGAGTTTTGTTCTCAAGAAAAATTGGAGCGTTGAAGTAGGGAATTTTCTCGTGAGTCAGCTTGGTCACTGCCTCTCCTTCGCAGGCATGAGAGAAAACAGCTACCTCTGCACAATTTACTTGCACAATAAGCACATTTTATCCCCTGTACAATCGAGCACACAACTTTCCTCCATCGAACTTTTCAGTAAAATATTAAACATTATGCAGAAGACGCTTCCTGTAAATGAACCTAGTCTGCCTGATAAAAGACCCATGAGATTGTCCCTCGTACCAATAACTTCTTCAGGAGGGCCTTCATCGCGGTAACCACCGCCTCGGCCTCCAAAGCCACCTCTTCCTCCACCACCTCCTCGGCCACCCCCGCCTCTGAAACCACCGCCTCCTCCTCTAGCACCCCCGCCCCTGAAGGGCGCCCTCATTGCAAAGTACTTGGAATCCTCTTCAAAACGCACTATTTCCCCTCTACCACGACTTCCGACTCAATCCAACTCGTTGAACGCAACGACCATTTTCGTCGTTGAATCTTGCAATTGTTCCCCTCCCGCAGCTTCGTGCATGAACTCCACAAGTGCCAGAAATCAGATTGAGCTGATTTCTGATTGTGAATTCTGTAGAGGAGGAAGAAGGGAAACGCATAACCTAGCCAAGCCCAGCCCAGCCACCTGGGTTTAGGGTTTAGGGGTACCGGTAGCACTGGTATTCCACGAACGGACTGGAGGACCGTCCTCCGATCTCCAAGTAACTTGGAGCCCGGAATCTCCCGGGGAAGAAGAGATTCCCCACTCGGGAACCTGTTTTCGTTGCCGGGAAGAATCTCTGGGCACCGGTTCAATCGCAAGTCGAGGACGATTGCGGGGAAGCTCTCGCGAAGCTAGAGTTGCTTCTGACCGGACTGGTACCTTCTCAATACCGGGAATGTCCAATATCTGCCGGTTCGGAGAGGTTGACATTGCTTGCCGGTTTTCTTAGACAGTTGAAAAGACACAAACCAACCACGGCCAAATGATGGGAGATCCTCCTACCAAAGTACAGTAAGAGGAAAGATTTATAGTAATGGCATGTTTTGGTGATATCTGTCTCGTTCAAGTGTTCTAATATTATTTCAAACTATCATGGCACAATAGTGGTGGGGTTTGAGTGATCTTTAAATGGTAATACTGATCAATTTTGCAAGTGCAACGGTGTCGGATACTACTAACTAGCATCACAGGGGTTAGTTGTATATTCCTCTTGCAAATATGGAATGAAAATAGATGGACATTGTTTGAGTGAGTATTATGCGTTGTGAACTTAGCTCGTAGAGAACAATACTAGAGTTAAATTTTCCTCACTGCCATTACGATCTCACAGTGGGAGACTATATAGGCCCCAAGCTAAGTGCGTCTTCCATTCCTTAGTCCGAAGGCCATGGTGGATTCATGAAGTTTAAACATTAAGAGACATAATATTAGTGGAAAGTATTCTTTCAAGCTTTTCCACGAACCTCTCAAGAACGCTGGGGCTTACCTTACTTCATGCGTTACTTATGTGGGACTTATCTCGTATAATATTATAGTTTTCCTACATCCGTATGCAACATTCCCTAATATTTAAACATTATTGTTTGTCCCTCTTTATATAGAGTAAATAGCTTCGGTTTCAGTAGACTATTGCCATGAATTGTCATAGTAATGATAGACATTTTGAAAGACAAAGACCTATTCAAATGGATCGATTCCTCCAGTCGATGGCTTGCATGTTGTGCTCAGGATACATATCTTGTAGAAAGATCATCCTAGTTTTACGGCGTCGGCCGATGAACAACCTCCAAGAAACGCAAGCGCCATTTAATATAAAACGTGCACTGTGCCAACTCCAGTAAATGGAAGTCAAATTGCTGCTGTGTTCAACTGTGCAGGCTAAACTCTATTTCTAGTACAATAGAAGGTACACTGGGATGCTTATTTCCAAAGCTACATATGTCTTCCAGAAGACTTTCAGATTCACTATGCTGCCCGAAACTTGATGTACAGTACATGAGATTTGGAAACCGGTGTAGGCTCGAAGTCAATTCTTGATCCTAGATTTGTGAATGTGCACCACAAGAGGATCACTGAAGACTGGTTCAAATGAGAAAAGTCTAGTAATTTACAAGGCAAACATTTCCTACAATTCAGCGCAAAAGAAAATTCACCAGGATGTCTGCAGGTGGAAAGTTCACGTTTGTCACAAAATACTGGACTAAGATATTTGTATTCTGAATAGGATGAGCTAACAAATTTTAGGATCTAAGCTCACTGAATATTAACTCTTCTTTAATCTTTCCACGTTCCTAACGTGCGTCCTGTGATATGTTTTCTTTTCTCCTGTACAGTTTCATTCTTCAGATCTCGTATCGTTTCGTCGTATGTGCTGCTAAACATGTAGGAACACACCTGAAAGGAGTGCTAAACCACACCACGAGGGTCCTCCAACTAGCTAGTGCAACAAAACGAACTGCAAAGTACAGATGAGAAACTCCAACGTGGGGATGAGTTCTTCTGCTCGCTTTAGCCTTGAACAAACAACTCAATGCGCCCCCATAAAGTGATAGATATAACGGTCTTGTCAGCTCGTAAGATTGACCCTCAACCAAGTTTGCTTTGGCATACAGTGATGAAGATCACTTCACTCACGGATAGCCTACTCGGTAAGCAGACTTGAAGAAAATGGTCTGAAGTTGATATAACAATATATACGTCACTACAAAACTGAGGGATATACAGATTAACTGGATTCAAAATGCACTTCATGATGCACTCTCCAATTTATTAGGAGACGGCCCCTCGGAAAAGAATCACTCAACAACTACGGCGCTACAGTTTCACAATGCTCTACCTAATAAGGTGGAGATTTATAAAGATCTCTTAACTACAGTTTCTAATCAACCTACTACGACTTTGTACCTAAGGACTACGTTGGTTACCTTGCCTAGATGAGATTTCTAAGACGATCTGATAATCAGAAGGTCGAAATATCAGTTTAAAACAGCGAAAAATAAAATCAGGTAAAAGTGCTGCAACAACAACAAGCACTTGTAGGAGCCAGTAAGTCGGTGAAGGGCCAAGAGCTTCCACTAGTTCTTTATATGCTAACGTCGCATAGAGAGGTGGCAAAGCACCGTATACTAACAGAAACAAATACCAGATGGCTATACTACCCCATATAGCCAAATGATGAATCCATGTGAAATGTTGGATGGCTGTGGTTAGTTGAATATTGGGGACAAGAACTAAACAAGTGAAAAGTGCAGCGCCAAATTCTTGCATGGATCCAACTTGGCCATCTGATCTGAAAGGAGCCAACCAATATAATGCCAGCGGAAAGAAAAAGATGACCAGTGACGCATACACAGAATTCAACAGCCACAGCATTATCTCTTTCCTGTTGAATAGCTCTTTCCGGTGGCCTGCTCTGTACAGTTGAGGATACCTCAGACATTCCGCTGCAGACACATCTTGGTCGATCGTCCCCACCACGCAGATGGGCAAAGATGTAAAGACTGTGTTGTAAAATGATGCATACCAATCGTTGTACAGAGGTTGCCCTGAGAAAAATGCAAAGATATTGCAGTAGAAAGCGATCCATCCCATGATACTTACTTTGTAGAAAAAGTAAAGTATCTGCACAGATAAACATCCAGTAAGTTAGAACATAATGACTGCCGTGAGCTGAATCTTCGCTGGAGGAATTCTGAAGTAAAAGTACAGCAATTCTTTCTTTATCCAGCAAACACGGACAGGTTGCTTGCTGAGACATCAAAGAATGACATTCACTAAATTGATCCCCTGGCACCCTCCATTACTTACAAACCCTCACACTTTTGACACTTTTCTGTTTGAATACATCTTGGTGACTCGCAAGCACGTTAGAGATTAATAAAGATTCAATAGGCAGGTGGTGTTTAGATGAAGAAACGGACCATCAAGGAAATTCGCCGGTAGCACCAATGACCATGAACCAAAAGCAACCGCTCGAGGAATCGAAATTGACCTATGGCATAGTCCGCAGCCATGGCCGCCTGCAGCAGAAAAATGACAGTTATAATCTTATCCGTCACTAAGATGGTATGAACTATGATATATATATATATATATATATATATATATATATATATATATATATATATATATATGTTAAGAGAGGGTAGGTCCGGGTTCCCGCTAGTATATCCTAGCTCGAAAATTTTGATTGAGAGCCACAACCAGGAAGGTCCAAGTCTAGGTACACGACTAAGTCTTCATGAAGCAATTATCTCAAAGTTGAGGTCAAATCATAAACGAACTCATATCCGCGGAGTATACGCACAACGTTGGGCAGCTTGGGCCATTTTATGTTTTATAAGTCCATGTAGATTGAAACTTACCTGTGCTCCTTCAACACCAGTAATTCCAATTCCCACGTTGGCAGCTTGAATCATGCCAACGTCGTTGGCACCATCCCCGATGGCAAGACACAACCTGTTCTCACCCATGCCCTTCCTCACTAGCTTGGTCACCTGTGCTTTTTGCTTAGGTGATACCCTACAGCAGAGCACTGATGCGCATTCTTTGCACACCTGGATGAACTGCTCCTGGAGCTTCTCCTCTGCTAAAACAAGAGCCAGCGACTGCCCATCGATAACAAGAGCAAATACAGTTTCTTCTTCCGTATCTGAAGGTAGATCGGATCTTGCTTGTTCTCGACTTTCTGCCCCACCTTTGTACCTATCAGTGTCTTCTGGCAAGAGAGAGAGCTCTTTGTTCTCATGCTTATGACTATAACTTCCACCATTATGGTACTCCTGTAATTCATGATCCCCGAAGCTACGCCTTCCACTACGACTCCCATTGCGTCCATCTACGCTGCCACTTAAGTTACTGAAAACTCTCTGAGAAAGGCTTCGAGAAGGAGTACGGGAGTGTGCTGGAGTGCCTTTCTGCGTGGATGAGTGTTGAGAATGTGCCCCATCTGGTATATTCCTCAATCTCGTCATTTCGTCCGAACCCTTAGAAAGTTGTGAATCTACGATGCTTGTAAACACCTACATTTGTCAAAGTACAATAGGTTGCTTATAACATGTGAAGAACTTCGATCAAGATCACAATACAACAACTTGCTCTCGCTTTCCGTTTATAATCATCGATTATGCACTCATGGAAATCGCTAGGACATTACTCAAGAGAAGTCATCGAATCCCAGAGAAGTTGCTATAGAAAAACATATATCAAGCAGGAGATGAACTAAGAAACTCTCAGCACTCCTCGTTACGCCAGCAGGATATTCATCATAGGAGGACAGTGCCTAACCGAGCCCCCGTTCATCTTAACCAGTTGATGAGGATAAACATACCTTCTTCGCTTCCTCGCGAGAAAGAGATCCATTCTCAATCCTCTCGTCCACAACCTGAGCCTCAGAACCTTCCAAGCTGACAATAATCTTCTGCATGCCCTTGCGCAAAAGACTGAAGGACAGAATCCAAAGTCCAATACGTACAAAATAAATTAGTAGAATCTTGGAGCACCTTCCGTGTTTATTTATGTCCTACCTCCCTAAGCTTGCATAAGCTTGCAAAAGGCAACAATAACAAATGAGACACTTGATCAAATCACAGTATCAAAAAGCTTTTTGACAGAGTATTGATTCCAGATTCAGCCAACTATTCAGTTCTTTCACCATCTCAGGGGGGAAGAACTTTAGACACCGGTACAAAATCAAATAAAGAGAATCACCTGCAGGCATAACCAATGTTGATGGCCGTCTCCACCTTGTCTCCAGTCAACACCCATATGTTGATCCCAGCGCGGGCCAGACGATCGATAGTCTCAGGAACTCCCTCTTGCAATTTATCCTCGACGCCTGTTCCTCCAAGGATTACGAGCTTCCTTTCAATCTCATCTGCAACTTCCTCAAGTTGTACTTCTCTTTCCCGCCCAACAATGCTGCGAGCTTCTACATACTTCACCTGCCACTGCTCGTACTCTTGTTCGCCTAGCTCACGATAAGCCACAACAAGAGTCCTCAAACCCACTTCTCCATACTGATTCAAATGTCCAACGGTGGCATTTGCAAATTCTTTGTTTCCAGACTCTAGGCGAGCTAGCATCACTGAATCAGCTCCTTTAGATAAGAGTATTAGACGTCCATCAGGGAACCGAAGAATGACTGACATCCGTTTCCTCGCGCTACTAAACTCCAACACGTTCAGAAGTTTGTACGTACTGTCGACGAACTGCCCCTGTCCACAATCTTCTCTCACATGTAAAGTGGACGGTGTCCTCTTGAAGAAGCAGAAACCAAACTTCTTTGCAGCCACAACAAGCGCTGCTTCATCCGGCGATTCAGCTCTGTACTGCATGGTCTTGAGGTCATCAACCTTTCCTTCAGGAATCGCTGTATGGCAGAGAGCGAGAGCTTGAAAGAATATTTTGATCGTCTCCTTGTTCGACTCCTGAGTCCAGTTACCTCCAAGTAGTCGAGAATCGAAAAAATTGAAACCTTTCTCCTGGTACACGCTGTTCCCATCGGCATCTTTCCCATCATCAGATTCTTCGGAATCCACTTGACCAGTGGTGGCCACTCCAAGACGTCTTGTGGCCCTCTCAACTTCTGTTGTTCCTCTCCCATAAGAAACACCAGCAATCGTACAACGGAAAAAATCCATCTGATTGCAAGTCAGGGTTCCGGTCTTATCGGATAAGATGGTGTCCACCTGCCCCAACTCTTCGTTCAAGCCTGAAGATTTGACTTTAGCTGTCTTATCGATGCTGGGATCATACATATTCAAATCCTCCATCATGAAGAGTGCTTGGATAACACGTACAATCTCCAGGGAGACATACAAGGCAATCGGAATAAGATATCCATATAGGACTAACCCAGTTACAGCAGCAACAATGCCCGCAACTACAGCTTTACTTGGATTGTAATATGGATTACTTTCGTATGGTAATAGGTACCACATGTCAGGTCCATCATGAAGGGTTCGGTAACCAAGAACCAGTCCAGTGACGAAACTCAAGAAGAAAAGAGTAGCGAACATTGCCCATATTATTTTATCTAAGGTGCGATCGATTCGGCTGCGCTTGGAAGGAGGAGCTGTGGCATTCTGCATGACCTTCGTGTCGTGCCCTGTGTAGATCACTACACCCCATATCTTCCCCGTGTTTTCTAAGCTAGAATCCCGGAGAAGTAACTGAGGAGGTCCCAAGGGAAAGACGTCTCCATTTGGAAATGTGATGCGCCCAGTGTAGGTGTAGAGTGATGCGTTTGGACCTTCACACTGCACATCTGCTCGAAATTCCTTCAGGGCGGCTTCGTCGCTAAAATGCCAGGTACATTCCAGAGCTTGTCGTACCTGCCTATCATTGCACGATAATTAAAAATGTATCCTTTCCTTTCACCCTAGAAATGTTGAAGCTCTACGGCTGGTCAAGAGGGTATACTGGATCCTTCATTTGAACAAACTTTCAAGTCCACATAATTGGGACGGGCTACAACAGTTTTGATCATACGACTCGTACAATCCCTTCTTGCATTCTCAATTACTAATTGCAGATGACTTGAAGAAAACATGTCGTCCATTCCTTCTTGAGTGAATTATTCTCATCAGATTCGCACACTCTACTTGCAATTGATGGTCGATTCCTCTATCCTTGACATTTGATTATCCTTTGACTCCTGTTGTCAAAGATACTACTAAGTCGGGAGGACAGCCTACACCTGACAATAAAATCTTAAATAATCAAAAGTTATTTAGAAACAGAAACCTGCGCGAAAAAGGATGATTCCAAAATTATGATGGAACTTAAACTGCGCCTCACCTTCAAGTTTGTCTCCCCGTCAAGATTCTTGGTTTCGACATAACATATACCGTCCGAACCACTCGAAGAAAGCAGAAGCAAATCTGCAGGAAAGTACTCTCCGTCTTTGACTGCAACCACATCACCAACTTGGAGATCCCTCCACTGCAACTGCTCCTTTCTTCCATCTGCATAAACCTCTGCTGGCCTGGTATTGACTATTTTATCTCCCTGGGAACGGCGAAAATCCTCCCAGAACTCCCGCCCAACACCGAGCGCAAGAACGAATACGAGTGGTAGAACGACACTGACAGCGCCGTAAGGGCTGAAAGGGGTTAGGGAGAGAGCTGCCATCGCTGTGAAGTACCAATATGCAGCTCTCCGGTATTGCACGAAGAGCGATAATGGAAGAAAATTGTACCATGTGTACTTAGTTGTTGAAGTTTTATTATTTACATATCTGCAAATCACAGATGTCATCAAGAAAAGTTAAGAGTACGATCACTGACACTCTAAGTTACAGATGGAGACATGATACACAGATTAGGAAGGAACGTAATATATACAGACAACTGATTAATCCTGAAGATCAAGTGCAGGAAAATCGTCTGTATTCTAGGTTGGTGAGTGTTTCTCTCACTAGAACATCACTGTGTAACAGTATAACGCTCCCCGCTAGAATGGGTTAAAAAGTAGAGAAAGACCAGCCCAATCCGCAAAAAAATTATTATCTAGGAAACCAGACAGACACAAGACATCGACAAAATCCAAACGGCAGAACGGGTTCTTGATAAGTCACAAACATCGGTCGACGGGTATGCAAAAATACATGCGTTACTGCCAATTTCAAGTAGCATATGGAACGCATAAGACGACAAGACTCTCCAAAGGCCTCTGAACCTTTCTAAAGTTTAACATTAAGGATATAGCCACACCTGTAAGCAGCATTGGCAGAACGTTGGTTGCAATGTATCGTGCGGTCGTTGCTTACATGACCAGAGACATCGTCCCTCACAGCTTCTCCACGACCAAAGAACTTAACTGCTCGCTCTTTGAACGAGCGCATCATCATATGTCACTAAATTATTATTCTCCACAAGAGTTGCTCCTAGACTACTGTTTGTTATATTGGTTCAATAACTTCTTTGTCGACAAGCTTGGCGACAATCTTCTGCTTGGGGAATTCTTCTTCTATCGTTCACTGTCTAAAGTGGCCCCCGTCCCTGCTCGAAAAATCAGCACCGAGCACACAAGGTACGAATAACTTATCCAGCTTCAACCAAAAGGTCTCGCCACCCCTCACCATCATTCTGCTTTCGCGTCAGAAACATCACCCGAGATCAATCTTAACTATAAGTATGTACATCGATTAATCCCTCTTCCACTTGGTTGTGAAATTCCGGAAAATTCAAAGACATTAGTCAGACTTCCACACCCTCCTCCCGGGACTGAAGCTTCTTCCTCTTAGCTGCAGCTGCTGCTACTATTAATAAGGTTTCAATTCAGCTCTATGACCTCCAAGGAATGTCAAACGTTCTTCGATCAAGTGTCCGTTCCAACCCCCCCGCAAGCTAATTTTCAAGCAAATCCAGCTCCTACACGAGAGTACCCAACTATCAAAACTGTCGATTCCTCAAAGAACGGAATGCGATGATTCCAATGAGTGGTTAAAAAGAGGCAAAATGGTGATCGCACTGAAAAAAGACCGCAAATCCGAACCAGCTTGACCACGTGCTGCTGCTGCTCTCCTCCGGTCGGTCAACTGGCAAAAAGACGTTTCTAATTGACTG
Source organism: Lunularia cruciata (assembly GCA_948567375.1). Classification (NCBI taxonomy): domain Eukaryota; kingdom Viridiplantae; phylum Streptophyta; class Marchantiopsida; order Lunulariales; family Lunulariaceae; genus Lunularia; species Lunularia cruciata. The sequence continues at coordinate 17,324,659 of OX419761.1, read as the reverse complement.
CAAAACTGCCCGATCTTGCCCAGATACGAACCACAACCTCCTTTAAACCACCACAGATTTCCCCGGTTTCGATGATCTGCAAACTCCACTTCAAATTAGAGCCTCTTAATCATCATCTCCGTTCTTCACCTGCATGAGCTAACAACTGAACCACAGTGAAAAGCTCGACTCCTCTCTCCTCCGCACTCTTCCCATGACCAAATCCATCTATCACTCTACTCTCTCTCCCACGAGAACCGAACTCCTTGCTTCAAAAGTCCACAACCCCGGAATGCACTCGTCCACGACACCTCCACAACTCCTCCCTCCTCACTAGTCACTGCTACTCTTCTTCACACAGACAACCTCAACTAATTCTGCCGGTCTCAAGCCGTAATTTAGTCCCCAAATTACATGCCCTAGCTCACGTGGACCAACAACACCCTCCACGCATCGATCGATTCATGATCTCATCTCCGCGATCAAACAGGTAGGATCCCTCTTTCTCTCTCACTGAAGAACCAGAAGCAGCGAGAAGCGAACCACGAGGTAACCAAGACGTCACCAACGAAGCCCTGGACTGGATACTTACTCCTTTCTTTCCTGCCCGCCCATCCGTCCGTCCGTTGGTCCTTCCGTCCGCTTCATACCATACCGTAGCCTCAAACTCCCCTCCACGGCCAACGCGACGTCGCGCACGTAGGTTCGTTGGCCCCACACATTTTAATCACATATCTGTCCTCGTGGTCAACTCTGTTAAAGTTAAAGTTGCCGCTACTGCTGTGGTGGGGAGCAATTCTCCGCGCGGAAACTCCTATCTATATTTATCGTCATCTCAACGGAATTCTCCTGCTTCTACTGCGCTAAATTTACCGTTTGTTGCTGGCTATTTCTTCCAGCTCCCTTGGGGATGACTTGAATGGTTGATCAGCTCAGCTCATGGCTGAAAATAGTGTTTCATAATGCTTTGACTTGAGTAGGCCAAAGTGGCATAGGCCGGCTGTGTTGATGGGATTAGCTTTTGGCATATGTGCATCTCTTTTTATAGCAATGGACATAACATTTGACCTATTTGCCAAAGAGAACTTATCATGTTAGCTTCAGGGTACTATTCTCATTTTCTTACTTTTTAATATAGGGTATCATTTTCACCTTCATACTTTGTAGTATATTTTAAATAATATATATTTATTATTTTATAAAATATAATGATGAGTATAATTTTTAGAAAAAATAATCACATTAGATAATATTTCTTAGCATGTTCCAATTATGTGTAAATTATAGTTGTGTATACATTGTATAGCTTGTATATCTAAAATGTAACAAGGTAATTTTCTCATATAGACTCTATTGGAGCTTAGTCTCATATTACCTTTTGTGTCTCTCTCCCATGTGGCTTGATGGGTCTTCCATCCTTCATTTTTCCTACACAGTCACCTTTGATGGTCTTTTACAGCCATTAAGAGCCTATCCATTGAGTAAAAATGTCGCCCTTGAAGGGGCAGAAACATGACTGACAAATTCCGGACGCAGAATTCGTCCTTTTTCCATGAAGGCCCTCTTGGGCTCCAAAGCTGATGAGGAATATATTTAACACATTTTGGTGTTTAAACCTAGGAAAGATATCATGTACTTATCCGAGAGTCTTGGTTTCCAAGGTGTTCTATGACGTTTCTCTGTCACGATATGGCCCTCTTGTGAAGCAAAGCCGCAGTATCAGACACCAACCGCACTCACATGTTTAAGATATTCGAGTTGGTGTGATGGAGACTTTGCTGAAAAATTCCAAGGGGACAAGACGAAAAGAAGTGGTACCAAACTGTGTTGTGATTAACCACCAAAAATATCTAAGCGAATATCATAAACCCCGAGTAGTTGAGGCGGCAAATCGTGAATATCATAAGTGCAAAAATGAAACTGAGAAATTCACCAGCCTCAAGTTGTGGGGATGCTATACAAGGCTCCATTCTGTAGTCCCATTTGAAAAAAAAGGATTAGAAATTGAGAATAAAGTCTATCTCACGCCAACACCTGCTTACGGTAGAAGCAATACAACTCTGCTTTCTGGAAGGGTCTTGTGCTTCCTACCAGGTGACAACGAACGAGATCGTGAATTGTGCATAGTTTTACAGCATAGTAATACACTACTGCAAGTCCTCTAGATAGAATCGCTGGGTTCATTCATGCCGCATTATCTGCGTTCTAGAAGCCGACCGCCAGTTCCATCGGTCCTTCTTGTTATCCTGTGCGTGTCGCTTTCTTGTTCCATCGATGCGGATTTGCAGAGTTATGCTGGGTCACTAAACTTACAATCCACGGTAATAACTTACGGGTCAAGGTAATGATGTGTATCGACCTTCCGTGAGGACAATGGGCAGTGAAAAGCCGAAGAATGATGTCGCAACCGGAAGGTCTGAGAAGAACAAATCAAGATTTGAATAGGCAGAGGATCTGGACAATATACTGGAATTAGATCCGGTTTCTATGATTGTCCCCAACCCAACTACTGTATTCGTGACAAGAAATCCTAGTTAACAAACAGTTGAAACTTAGGTGGTGGATCCCTCCGCCACTTTAGGAGAGGCGAGAAGGAACCCACTTCTTATCCCCTGCAATTAATATTTGTCTCATCTCTTTCTTCGTCTATTTTGCATTCAATTGTCCGAATCCACCCACCAGGTGAGTTTCCTAGGCCCGGTTCCATGGAGGCTTGCCTATCACCCCTAACCCGTGAACGACTGTGGGTGGGAGGTGGAGCAGAAAGTTTTTACAGAACATCTCCGTGGCAAAGTCACCAATGTGGACAGCAATCTAAAGATATTCTGAAGATACACGTCATTTAGATGCAAGAGACGATCAAGAGCAAAGATCCGTCAAGTATTAAAATTAGGGTGAGAGGTAAGGCTGGTGATGATGTCGTTCTCGCCTCCCTTCTCCTCAACCAATAGCATTTGTCAAATCGGGTTGCATCATATAAATAAATACCAAGGTGGGGGCCGTTTCTGCTCTCATGGAAAACGAACCTAATTGAATGGATGTTTTCCGCTCTCTTTGAAAAGGAAAAACAAATTCTTCAGTCTTTAAATGATGTTTTGAAACACCCTGTATCCAAGATACGAACAACGTCGTCATGCGGAATTTTACCTCTCTTAGTATGAATACATAAGCTTCTCTACTCATGGTCACGAAATAATGTCGAGATTCAACAGGCAATCGGACTCAGGAACGGAAATCAACGCGGAAACAACATAGCCTGACGACACTAGGAAGAGCTGTGACTTTTGCAACAGAGATAACGTCAGTAGAGTGATTCCCCACAATGTTTCAATGATGTCCTAATCATATCCTGTCTAGAAAAGATAAGAAACATTTGGTGAAAAAATTGAATTATCGGTATCTACATAAACGGACGGGTCAGAACAGCTAACTTATGTGAGTTTCTCTATCACCTCGATTGCACGGAATGGATTATCTATGTTGCCGTGTCTCTCCAAGTCTCTGTTTGCATGTACATGTCTATGAACCTTTTTAGAGATTCGAACCTATAAGAGGGAGTTTGACCTGAGTATGGACACATTCTTAGGACCACGAAAATATTTCTAATATCTTCCCAGATCTATGGGACTACACCCTTCTGCTGCAACCCGTCATCTTGCCCATGTTGGTCTTACAATGACCGAACATGAACAAAATATAATATTTACCGGGACAATTGAGATCTCACTAAAGGACAGAGAGAAAGGCGACCACGTAGAACACATCAAGGATGGGAAGAGACCGTACAAGGGAGAGACCCCAACAGAGGAGGACTATGTACAGTGTTCTAGTGGAACTTGAATGGGTAGCTATCCACGTGCCTCAAGGTCGACCCGTATGTGAAGTCACAGAGGCCGATCGTAGAGTCAGAATTGTTGCTTGAGCAATCCAATCTCTTCGTCCCGGGTTAAATGACATTCTGTGTGAGGATTCTTTGAGTATTGAGATTTCCTTTCACACGTGTGAGTGCATTAATTAGATTGAGAGTTGAAGGTGATTAAGTTGCTGTTCCGTTGGTTTGAATTTAACCTGAGATGTAGAATATTATAATGCTGAAGTAAATAAGTCTGGTGAAAAACTAAGGCACATGTTTGGATATACAGGTACGGTATATGGAGGTAGGGTATACATCTTTTGAATCCGCTTTCAAACTACTTTGGGGTGGTGCATTTCTATCAACAAATGTTGTTCAGTTATGGTGTACGATTGCCTTGCTTTGGAGCTAAGTTCAGGTTATTATGTATAATGTGCATGGATGAAACGATACAAGGTTCTAACCGACTATGAGGAACAGGAAGAACTGGAGTGAACAGGATAAAACATAATTATCTGATTGTCTCTCAATTGCATAATGATTTTGAAATCATACCATATGGATTCAGTGGATATAGAGAAATGAGGACAGAAACCGATGAATGGGAGATCCAAAACTCATTTCATGCAAATGAGATACAAGATAGGTAATGTATACAAGATAACGGACATATGATCAAATGAAAGGATAACCAAACATAACCCGGAAATCATATATACAAGTAGCATGCTTAAAACAACGAAAATAAAACAACGAAAATAAAACAACGACGCATGTAGAGAAAAAAAATCAACGGGACAAATGATGATTAATGAGTCATACTAAAAACATTAAGATAAATAGAAATCGAGAGTCACGTAGAAACCTGGAAATCGAAAGTCATGGAAGAGTTACGAGTCAATAGACAGAGTATGAAATTGCTAAGAGGACGAGACAAGTAGAGCAAAGTGTTAGAGGGCTGGATAGAGTATATCTTACGATGTGCGATTAACACATAAGTCCTCAGACACTGAAACAAATGAAGGAAGCGGCAGACGGTCATAGTAAGTCTCCTCCGAGACTCATGTAAAAACCTGGAAATCGAAAGTCATGGAAGATCTATGAGTCAATAGACAGAGAGTATAAAATCGCTCGGAGTACGGGGGAAATAGAGCAAAGGAGAAGCCTGGAAATCGAAAGTCATAGAATCTCTATGAGTCAGTAGAAAAAGAGTATGAAATCGCTCAAAAACGAGGGAAATAGAGCAAAGCGTTGGAAATCGGAAGTCATAGAAGATCTATGAGTCAGTAGATAAAGAGTATGAAATCGCTCAAAAACGAGGGAAATAGAGCAAAGCGTTAGAGAACTGGATAGAGTTTGTTCATGGCGCATGCCATGAACAAATAAGTCCTCAGACAACTGAAACAACTGAAAGACGCAGAAGACGAAGACGATCATAGTGAGCCTCCTCGATAGCATATAAGACCTTTTCATCCGTGCGAGGAAAGCATGTAGCACTTCATCGGTGCTAAACAGACTGCCGAAATAGTTGAGCGAATGTCAATACTCCTCAAACCGACTTTCTGTTCGAAAGTCGGTTCGAGGAGACTTTCCGTTCGAAAGCTCATGAGTATCATATGGATTTTACGAATAGCTTATTGATATTCCTAGTAAATTATAAAGCACTAGTTGAATCAGAATCACAAATTCGTTCCATTTTTAGACTGGAATAATAGGTAAAATGTATGCCTAGACGCAATCTGATATATTCTGGAACTTATTCATTTCTCTTCAACTCGTCAAACGAAGAGAAAAGAACCACTTCCAAAAAGGTCAGTGATATGTTAGCCAGTTTCGAATAAGTCGATACTAAAAGGGAAGACAAATCGGCCATAGACTTCTTCATCTTTTATTTTGTCGTGGAAGAAACGAAGAGGAGCTTAGAACACGGGAAAGGACCAATGATTGTGATGTTTGGAAAAAGGTACCCTACCACATTCGACATGAGTCAACCACATTGGACTCAAGGAGGGAACACGAGAGACGTCTTCCTAAGAATTTGGGTGAGCGAAACTTGAAAGGAGCTGACCGATCGTGATAAACCCGATAAAAAGGGCTTTAGGAAGCATCCGAAGAAATTACCTCCACCTGCTATGCGAGTCTACAAATCGTGGAGATAGCCAACATTTGAGCAGAAAGGAACGGAGATATGGAAGCATTTGACAAGGTAATTGAATACAAAAGTCGGTGAGGTTTCTTGTCTCGGTATGGGGTTTCAATTGTGCCCTGGCGGAGTTCCGTAGTCATCCCTAATAAGGTTTTATGAATAGTTAGTAAAACTGATTTAGGAGGAGACGATAGGGGTTTATATGGGTAATGGTATACAGATACCCGGATGCAGGGTTTGGTTCACAAATGAATGACCTCGTTACAAATTAGGGTTTGAAAATTTTACATTTAAATTAAGTCAGATAAATGTCATTTTGATAAATTTTAGTTTGATATAAGTGGATTTTACCAGATCACCAGAACCTGTAAAAAGCTACGGGTCATGTTTTCAAATGTCCATCAAAATATTTCCGACTGTAATAGGGGCTTTAAAAAATACAGTGGTGAAGCTCTGTTTATTTTCTTCACTATATTTACAAAGTCTACCAAACATTCTACCAAACATTGGTACGAGGTTTGTGTGAGAGGAAAAAAAATACACACTGCAAACTTCCGTCCAAGTTATTTATTATTAGCAAATTCCATAATAGGTGGTTCATAAGCAATTGGTGGTTCATAAGCAATAAAGGAAAATGAAGATCGGCACATTGTAAAATATTAATTACAATTTAGAGTTCAATGGAGTGCTTGATTGATTTGAATATAGGTGCTAGCCAGTGAGTGCTAGATGGTTCGAGAGAAATTGCGAGAGCACTAGATAATTTGAGAGGAATTGATCAAGAGAGAGAAGGATCGAGAGGGAATCCATTGCAAAGCTATCCAATTTACTGGCTTGAGTGGTCTCTATATAGAGAATATAAATTGATAATCATACTTTTTCCTTGATTTCTTGGGCTTGAGCAGTCTCTCTTCGAATAGTGATGGGAATCCATAGTGGTGCTCCATTTTCCTTCAATTTCTTGGCACTTGTTCTCCAAAAAGAATTTCCAAAGTAGATTAGGTGGAAATCCACTTTTTTATGGCAAGTGGGCTTTTTTGGCGGGTGGAATTCCTATGTGTTTGATTTGATCTTGATCTCTTATCAATTTCTTAGCTTGAATTCTTCATTTTCTTTGCTCTCTTCAAAATTAGGAGTGCTAGCTTTTCTTGGATGTCTAATTTTTTCTTGATCCAAGGTTGGGGAGAGTTTAGAACAACACAAAAAGGGATTTGATTATTGATTTGACCATTTCTAAGGTATACTAGAATTGACAATAATAAAGTAGAGCATGCATAGAGGTAGCACGCATTGAGAACTCACCATAAACATTAGGAAATATATACAATTGATTATCAAATTAAATTTGGAGATAATGTGAAGATGAACGTGAAGATGAAGAGTGAGATTTAGATATGCTAGAACTATTGCTTAGTAGATGGGAGTATGCACATTTGCATAGGTACTTAGAACCAAGAATTAAATTTCCTTGTAGTAGTGAATTTTTGATTAAATCTTCTAGAAGTTAGATGTGAAGGCATTTTTCCAATTGACTAGAATGGACATTGATCCTTTTTCAACATTAGTAGATATTATAAAGGATCATAGGGTATTTAAGAAGAATTAGAAGTGGGAGCAAACACCTTTGTGTATCTAAGTAGCTCTTGCTCTCGATAGATTTGTGCATCACAATAATGGAGCTTGTGTTGCAAGAGGGTTAAACATTTGGTGAATTTGCATTGGTTCAACCATTGTATTTACAAATTGAGTCATGACAACCATATGAAACAATATGAGGAGTCATTTGTAATACCATTAGCTAGACATATTATCTAGAGGTGAAATTTGGCTTGGTAACATATGGAAAGATGTTATATATGATGGACTAACTAGATATAGAGGTGTCACCAAAGACTACTTCCACTAATAGTGCAAGAGCCAAAAACACCCTAAAAACTATAGAGCTAATTTTGGAGGCCTAAACAAAGGAATTAGGCCTCAAAAATGAAAAGATTCCTCTCCACACAAGTGAAATAGGCTTGCCTTCTCCCTCAAGCCTTCATACCCTACTGTTTATCTTGTCAAGAGATTTCCAATGGTACCTCATCCATGTGATTCTAAGCTCCCTACAAGAAGATTCTCTAAAAATTCCCTCTAGTCAAACTTTTTTGAGCAACCAAATAGGACAAGAACTAACATATCACCAATCCATACAACTAATCTAAAGGTAGAGCTTGCTAACATGTTACCAATCCATGTATATGATCTAAGGATGTAGCTTCTTTTGAGTAAATCCTCTTTGCTATATGATAAAGACAAGGTGCTCCTTTAGAACATCAAAGTATTGAGTGTGAAGCTTTGTGTTTCTTCTCTTGTATTTCTCTTGAAGGTTCTCCTATCCTTAGAATATTAGAATGGTATCAGAGCTTGGGTTTCAATCCAAGGGGGTGGATCACTCCTCTTGGAGAACATGTGTTATTGAGACTAAGTAATTTAGAGGAGAGGAGAAACCATAGTGCAATTGATAGATTAGGAGTGTTTTAGAGAGAAGATGGGACAGAGGCTCCTTGAGGATATTTTTCACCCTAATTTTTTTTCTTAAATTTTTTTCTATATCAAGATTATGTATATATAGTGTGAGCAAGTGAGAATATATCTTGTTTACCATTTTGGAGCAAAGTTCATGGATATAGTGATAAATTCACCAAACTTGGTGATTCTACCCGTGGTGATATATGATAGAGAGTGTGATTTGAAAATTTACATCCTCTTAAGATGCAATGAATCTAAGTGTACCTAATCTTCTCCTTTTCAACACTGAAGTAGAAATCCATTATGTGGTTAAACCCAAAGTGATGTTTAGGGATTTCATAGCATGCAATTTTGCTGAGGAATATTATCAATAGGTGATAGCTTTTGAAGTCCCAATAGTCTATGTCTCCTCCCAAGTGATCATATCAACTCTCTATTGAAGCTGAAAGGACTTTCTATTGAAGTAAGAAGTAGCAATTGAGCATTTGTCATGTGTAAGAATCAACAAGTGTTGCAATTGCAAGATTTGATGCAAGGAATGCAAGGAATGTTGAACAAGTTTTGGGAGATCAAGATGCCCATGGAAGCATTTCAAAGTCAAGTACATATGTTCAGGAATGATCAAGAAATGCATCCTAAACCTTAACACCAATGGCCGCAGTACTTGGAGAGTCACTCATGCCAATGACAGTGACCTAGATTAACAATGAAGCCACATTGTTACTACGGATGAAGAAGACATGCAAAATCAAGCCTTAAAAAGAACAATATTCTATGGGAGTAGTAGAAAACTAGATTTCAAGAATGAATCAATACTTTGATTATTCAAAACTAAGATCACCAATCATTACGCAAGTGTGTTTGCATGTGTGTACTTGACCAATAAATCCCTCACATAGTATGATGCTTGGGAATGATCAATATTAGCAAAAGGAAGGAAGATAACTTGGATGGCAATGCAAGAAGGGCTGCTAAAGAATTTTCAATATGTGTATTACGTGTAGATGGTTCAAATCCAACAATGGAGGTTGAAGTGAAAGAACAAAGTACAAGAGTACATGGAGGCAGTTCTTGATCTATAGGTCATGATAAATTATATGAGGTTAGCAAAAACTCTAGACAATTTCAAACAAGGGTTAAGAGAGTGAATTTTTCCAAGAAGTAATAGTAAAAAACCCTTTTATTGTTTTGAAGCCATTGCTTGTGCTCAAAGAATAACATGGGCACTTGGAAGAGGTGAAAGGGTAGTCTCAACTCAACATTATTGGGCTAAAACACCACACTTTGGTAGAATTATTCCTATGGAATTGTGCAACATTGGGTTTTGAGATCAAGGAGCACAACCTATCCAAGGAGAATGGGGACAGGTCAAAGAAAGGAGAGATAGAGTCCCACAAAGAGAAGAGACTCAAAAAAACAACATCATTGCTACAACTACGGCTGCATTGGGCACATAGCCATCAATTGTTATGTTGAATTCCTAGAGGTCCTAGTCTCCATATAGGCAATCTTTGAACAACATGGAGAGACAAATTAAAGAAGAGGATGTGAAAATCACATCTAAAGACAAAGATTGCTAGTATATGTACCTTATAGCCTTACTAGTTCAATAGAGAAGAGAAAAGGAGGGAGGGAGGAAGAGGCAAGTGCCCAAAGGTTGAAGTAGATAAAATCATAATTGATTGTCGTGAATGGAGTCCTAGAAGGCAATAAGGTGAGAGTATTGATAGACCCTAGAGTCATAAAAAATTTCTTGTCTTTTTCTGTTGCAATATGGTTGAGATGGATCTAGAGAAGGATGAGAATGAAGAAGTAGAGTTACCTATTGGTAAAACAAAGAGGATTGAGTCATTACCTAGAAAGGTAGTACTCTTTATAGGAGAGTATCAAGAAAAGATTGAGTAGCAAGTGATATGGTTAGCTCATTATAATGCAATCTTAAGCATACAATGAATAGAACACTACAAACCCATAGTCAATTGGCAAAAGAAGGTAGTGAGAACTTGCCAATGGAATATATTGGGGTATATCACATAGACAAGAATTTTGTCTCTATATTATAGAGATATTAGCTATTTATAAGATAGATAGATATTTCACGGGCCTAATAAGAGAAGTCTAGAGTGCACAACTCAATGGAAAAATTCTTGAGAAATTGAAAGATGTGGTCAATGAGTTTCAAGATGTTTTCTTTGATGACCTACCCTTAGGATTACCACCAAAAAAAGAGTAGATCAAAAAATCAAGATACATCTTAGGAAGACACCTCCTTATAAGGCCACATATCAACTATCACCTCATGAGTTGAACAAATGTAAGGCTCAAACCAATGATATGCTACAAAAAGGTTTTATCCAACCCAAAGTATCACCATATGGGGCTCTGATCTTGTTTTTGAAGAAGAAGGATGGTATAATGCGCATGTGCATTGACTACCAATGCCTAAATCAACAAACAATGAAGAATAAATATCCCTTACCTCGCATGGATGACCTATTCAATCAACTCAATAGGGCAAAAAACTTCATCAACTTGATTTGCAAAGTGGTTACAACCAAATCAACATTGTAGAAGAAGATATATACAAAACAACCTTTCAAACAAGGTATGGTCACTTTGAGTGCATGGTAATGCAATTTGGCCTCACCAATCACTTTTATAAGTTTGATGAATGATATATTTTGTCCATACTTGGATAAATATGTTATCATTTTCCTAGATGAAATCTTAGTCTATAGCATGACAATGATGGAGCACAAGCAACATTTGTGAGAAGTCTTCCAACTTCTATGATAGAATCAATTGTATGCTAAAATCTCAAAGTGCTAGTTTGGCATGTTTGAGATAGACTACTTGGGACATAGAGTAAATGTAGAAGGTATCTAAGTGTTAACAAAGAAAATAAAGATCATTAAAAAATGGGGTGCTCCAAAAGATCAAACTCAACTCAAATGTTTCTTGGGATTGATTGGGTTCTATCATTGATTTTTCAAGGACTTCTCCAAGGTTGCATAACCTCTAACAACACTACTTGGCATGGAAGAAGAAGTGGATATTGGGAACCACACAAGAATTGGCTTTTAGTAATTGAAAGGTGCATTACTACATGAACCAATCTTGAAAGGTATGACCTAAAATGTCCAATCAAGTTGGCTACACATGCATCAAGCGTAGCAATGGGAACAATCAAACAACAAGAGTGGCAGGACAAATGGCATCCAATTGCATATTTCTCTCAAAAGATATTATAAGAAAAATACAATTATAACACTACCAAATGAGAAGGGTTGGCCATTGTCATTGCAATTAAGTATTGGAAGCACTATCTTGGTAAGAAGGCATTTGTAGTGGAGATAGACCACAAACCTCTAATCAACCTCAACACACAAATAAGATCTATCTTGTTGATAGATTCGATAAGTAGAGTGTAGACAATGGTTCAACATGACAATCACATATGTGGAAAAAAAGAAGCAACTTGTAGATTCATTCACTCAAATGGCTATAGCAAACAATCTAGTGATAGAGGTCAAGATGAACCTATAATTTTGGCCAAGGATTCTTGCTACTACAAAAGCTGACCCACAATTTGTAGGAGCTTGTTCATCCAAAAGTGTCACCAATGCCTAAGGACTCACCTTTTGTAATTGCAAGTTATGGATCTTGGAGACCACAAACATAAGAAGTACCATTCTAGCAAAATTTTATGATTCTGCCATTGCAAATCCTGTTGGAGTGGACAAGACCTTTGATGCAATCAAAAGCCAGTTCTATTGGCCCAAGATGAGCAACAATGTGATGGAATATATTTGAGGTTGCCTACTCTATCAACAAAATAAACCTTCTAATTAACCTTCCATAGGACTCCTTCACCCTTCCCAACTCCTTGTAATACCAAGAGCTAGCCATATGATCTAGGTGTGAAATTCGGTTTGGTAATATTTGGAATGATGTTATACATGATGGTCAAAATATATTAGATAGAAGTATCACCAAAAGGGTACTTCTAAAAATAGGGCAGAAAACCAAAATAGATTTGAAAACCTTAGAACCAATAGCTAGACATATGATTTGAAGGTGAGAATTGGGTTTGTAACATCTGGAAGGATGTTACATAGGATGGACTGAATAGATCAAAAGGAGGTATCACCAAAAGGAGACTTCTACTAATAGAGTTAGAACCAAAATATGCCTAAAATCTTTGAAGGCAATTTTGGAGGCCTAAACAGATGAATTAGGCCAAGAAAATGTGCACATTTTGCCCCCCCCCCCAACTAAAGAAAAGTTGGCCTCCCTCTCCCTACTTTGTCTTGTTGAGAGCTTTCCAATTGTACCTCACCCATGTGATTTTGAGATTCCTATAGGAAGATTCCCTAAAAGATTCCCTCCAGTCAAAGCTTGTTTGACCAACCACATAGGACCAGGACCGACATGTCACCCATCCAAGTAAGTAATCCAAGGTTGGGGCTTGCTAACATATCACCTATCTATGTACCTAATCCTATGGTGGAGCTTCATTGGAGGAGATCCGCTTTGCCTATATAATAAAGAGATGGTGCTCCTTTGGGGCATCAAAGTTTGAGTATGAAAGTGTGTGTTTCTCATGGTGTGTTTCTCTTCAGGTCTCCTATCCTCGGAGTATTACACTCCTACACAATGTTGGGAACAAGTAAGCATGGATATGGTTTGTGAATTGCCCAAGACCACTTCAAGGTTTGACTCCATTGTAGTCTTTGTTGACTGACTTAGCAAAATGAGTCATATGAATTCTATCACCTAGGAATTTGCTACTCCATAATTAGCTCAATTGTATTTAGATGCCATCTTTTCTCACCATGGCGTGTCTCAAGTGCTCATCATTGATAGAGGCACTCAATTCACTAGTTTGTTTTGGAGAACACTCTTTGGTATCTTCAAAACCAAATTGGTATGTCTCTACTTACCACCACATATCAATAGACAAATAGAATGGACTAATTGCACTATTGAGGACATGCTTTGGAGATCCACCTTGGATGAGCAAGAGAGGTGTGACACCTTACTTCCAGTGGTGGAATTTGCATACAACAATTTAGTGAATGCATCCACACATGTCACACCATTATTCCTCATGTATAGAGGGTATCTTTCAAAACCTTTGAGCTTGATGAAGATCCACCTGGTGGCTACCAACATTTAAAGCTATCAACACTTTTGTCTTTAGAATCCAACAAGGTGTGGAGAATGCCAAGCATAGGTTGTAGATTGCCCAAAATTGACAAAAATAATATGCATCACCGACACATGGAGTTAAATTTTGGAGATAAAGTATGGTTTTCTACAACCAACCTCACTTTAGTTGGCCCTTATAAGCTTAGACCTCATTTTATTGAGCCTTTTCCCATCCTTTGGTGAACCGGCACAATGAGCTATCACATCAAGCTTCCATCATACATGAAGATCCATCTAGTGTTCCATGTTTCCTTACTACATAAATGTGCACCCGACCACCCTACTTTCCTTCCACACAAGAACTTTGACCTTGTCCAACACTCATTGATGGCACGGAGGAATATGAAGTTGGCACATTCTCCAAAAATGCATTTATGGACCCGCCATCTGTGTGTGAATACCTTATACATTAGAAAGAGTACCCACTATATGAGGTAGCATGGGAGCCAACAACCAACTTGATCTCTCTACCAATGTTAGTGCAATCTTTTGGCAACACCTTTGCAATGAGGATGTTGTGTCTGAAAAGGGGAGAAGTTTGTAATACCATTAGCTAGACATTATTTAGAGGTGAAATTTGGCTTGGTAACATCTCAAAGGATATTATATGTGATAGACTAAGTAGATCAGATAGAGGTGTCACCAAAAGAGTACTTCCACTAATAGAGCATGAGACAAAAACACCTTGAAAACTTTAGAGCTAATTTTGGAGGCCTAAATCAATGAATTAGGCCTTGAAATGAAACTATTCTCACTCCATTATGGGTACAATGCTTACCTTCTCTCTCAAGCTTTCTCTTCCAGTTTTTTATCTCATTGGGAGCTTTCCAATAGTATCTCATCCACATAATTATGAGCTCCTTACAAGAAGATTCCCTAAAGATTCTTTCCAATCAAACTTGTTTGACCAACTAGATAGTACAAGCATTGACATGTCACAAATCCATGCAACTAATCTAAGCATGGAGCTTGCTTGCATGTCATTGATCCATGTATCCAATCCAAGGGTGGAGTTTCTTCTACAAGAATCCTCTTTGCTATATAATAAAGACAAGGTGCTCCTTTAGAGCATCAAAGTATTGAGTATGAAGATTTGTGTGTCTTCTCTTCTGCTTCTCTTGAAGGTTCTCATATCCTTAAAATATTACATCAAGTAGCATGGCTTGAGCATGATGAGAGAAGGAGAATATTTACCATTTTGCACAAAAAGGTTTCTCTAGTTGTGTAAGTTTGGCATATGGAACATTGTTTCTTCTCATAGCTCAACCCACAATGGATGGAGAAATATATTTCAACAGGAAGTGCTCTTATTCCATAAACAGTCAAGTGATTTATGATGATAAAGGAAAAATTATACATCTTATAAGAGGTAAGTGTTTCCATTGTTTGATATGTAATTCTTTGTTTTAATTGGAGTGTTTGCAATTGATTAGTTTTTGTGCAACTTCAAGTTTTGATTTATTCTTTAATTCAAGTTATTTGCAATTGATTAGATTTTTTGTAGCTCCAAGCTTTGATTTTTTTATTTGCATGAATTTTGGGTTCATGCCACAACATGGCATGTCTAAAAATTCATCACAATAGAGTGATTCAAACTAGAGAGTAGAATGTTGTAGTTTTGATGCCAAAGAGTGTCTTTTAGTTATGTTATGTATGATGTGCTAGGTAGATCACATATGAGGTATCACCAAAATAGTACTTCTACTAATAGTGCAAGAGCCAAAAATAACTCAAAAACTTTAGAGCCAATTTTGGAGACCTAAATAAATGAATTATGCCTTGAAAATGTGAAAATATTATTCCAAATGGGAAATAGGTCAGCCTTCCTTCCCCCTTTGTATGTCTCATTAAGAGCTTTCCAAAAATACCTCACCCACGTAATTTTGAGATTCTTACAAGAAGATTCCCTAAAGATTCCCTTTAGCCAAAGATTTTTTGACCAACTAGATAGGATCGGAACCAACATATCACCCATGCATACGATTAATCTAAGGGTAGAGCCCGCTAACATGTAACCTATCCATGTATCTGATCCAAGGGTGGAGCTTCCTTTGAGGGGAACCTCTTTACTATATAGTAAAGTCAAGGTGCTCCTTTGGAGCATCAGAGTATTGAGTGAAGCTTTGTGTTTTTTTCATGTGTTTCTCTTAAGGTCTTCTATCCTGAAAAGATTCCATTTGAGCACCCATTGATGCTCAATTGGATGTTGAAAGTGCTAGTTGAGATTTGGCTTGTTGGAGAGACTTGGCTTGTTGGAGAGATTTTGATATGGTGGTCAAGAAGGTTGAAGTATGAGGGACCTAAGACAGGGGAGGAGTAAAAAGAGAATCTAGGACAAATGGATCTTGGCCAAAATTGAGAAAGAAAGGAGAGAATCCGGTGCTCGCCTATTTAAAATTGTTGTATGCAAACTCTGCAACTGCAAGACATTCATCCTTATTGGTATGGTGAATGTTGACAAATGCACAAAGTATATCTTCCAAGGTGCAATTTGCACGTTCAATTTGTCCATCAGTTTGAGGATGATAGGTTGTGGACAAAGCAAGTTTGGTGCCAAGTATTTGAAAGAGTGCTTGCCAAAACTTTTCAGTGAAGCAAGGATCATGGTCAAAGATGAGTACACATAGCATCCCATGATGCTTGAATACATTATTGAATTAGAGTTACGACAAGGTTGCAATATCCACAGTATCAACCGTTGGTGCCAAATGGATTTGCTTACTAAGCTTATCCACAAACACCACAATTTTTGTGTGACCTTGTTATGTCTTGGGCAAGGAGGTGATGAGATCTAAGCTCACATGTTCCCAACGAGTAGTTGGAATAGGAAGTGGTTGAAGAAGTCCACTCGGCTTCTGGTTATTGGCCTTGTTACGTTGACAACTCTCACACAATAAAAAAAACTCGTGAACATCTTGTGTCATGTTGGGCCACCACCATTGGCATTAGAGGGTACTCAAGGTCTTGTCTACTTCCATGTGACCAGCTATTGGTAGATCATGGGCTTCCTAAAGGCACACAAGTCAGAGATCACCTTTGGCTAGAACATAGATCCGATCTGCATGGAATAGAAGACCTTCCTTGAAGGAGAAGGTGTTGTACTTCTTGTTGCATGTTGTCAAATGAACATGTATCATTTGGAAGAAAGGATCTTGTTGTAGAGTTGACCAAAAATTGCTATGGACCTTGGGATCAATTAACACCATTGTAGTTGCCACCGTGATGAGAGGAAGGGACTTCAAATCAGGTTGTTGTGATAAAGCATCAGGGATGACATAGAACCAACCTGGTTTGTACTCAAGTTTGATGTCAAAAAATTGGAGTTGCTCTTCCCATTGATGATGTTGTCTTCATGTGTTCCAAGTGTAAGGTCTGCAACAATGGCTTGTGATCACTTTACATGATCACTTGTTTCCCCAAGAGATAATGCCTCCATACCTTGGTGGCATATACCATTGCAAGTTGTTCTCGATCCCAAGCAGAGTAATTTCTTGCTGCTCTATTGAGTCGGCGAGACACAAAGGCAATGGGATGTAATCCATCTGGGAATTCTTATTGCAACATAGCTCCAATTGTAAAGTTAGAATCATCAAAATCAACCACACAAGGTAGTTGAGGGTCATATGGTTGAAGAATGGGTCTTGAAGACACCATATGCTTTAACTTCTAGAATGCTTCTTCATGCTTGGTGGTCCACTGGAAGCTCAAGTTCTTTCTCAAGATGTTAGTCAATGGTGCAGCTACATGAGCATAATAGTGGATGAATCGTTGGTAAAAATTGGCCAATCCATTGAATGCTCATACTTTTGTAGCATTCTTTGGGGTAGGCCAATCAGTAATAGCCTTGATTTTCTCTTTTTCCATCTTGATCCTCTTTGATGAGATCTTACAACCCAAGAAGGTAACCTCTTTATGCCAAAAGGCACACTTTGACTTCTTGTAGTAAAATTTCCATTGTCATAGTAGTCTTAGGACTTCAAGCACATTATTCATATGTTTTGCCTCTGTCTTACTATAGATTAAGATATCATCCAAGAACACCACCACGGACCAATAAATAGCCCATCTAACACCTAATGCATATGATTTATGAAGACCGCTAGAGCATTAGTGAGTCCAAAAGGTAGAACTCTCCACTCAAAATGCCCATATCTTGTGCAAAAGGCCATCTTTTGCACATCTTCTTTATCAATAGGAATTTACCAATAGCCACTATGAAGATCCAATTTGGAAAAGTAGCATGCTCCACTTAATTGATCAAGCAAGTCATCAATCCGAGGCAAGGGATATGCATTCTTCATGGTTTGCTTATTGAGCTCACGGTAATCAATACAAAAACAAAGTCCTCGATCCTTCTTTGGAACAAATAATACCTGTGCTCCCCAAGGAGAGGTAGTATGTTGTATGAAGTCCTTCTCCAACAACTCTATAAGTGTTGTTTGTAACTCCTCAAACTCCTTTGGTGAAAACCAATAGATCAATCTACTCACTAGAGTACTCCTTAGCAATAACTTGATCTTGAAGGGCATACCTCAATTAGAGGGTAATCCCTTTGGCGGATCATCCAAAAACACATCCGCAAACTCTTGAACTATTCAATCAACCATTGCTTGATGAGGCTCTTGACCCTCCTTAGATTGTTCTTGTGCAATTGGCTTGATCCACACCGCAAATACAGACTTATCTTCATCCAAAGCTTGCTCTATGGCTGCTTTACTAACCAACTTCCCTTCCATGGACTCATCTCTCTTCCAAGCTTGCTCCATGGTTGCCTTCCTAGCAATGTTCCCATCTTGGGACTCATCTCCCTTCAAGGTTTGCTCTATGGCTACCTTCTTGACAAACTTCCTATCTTGGGACTAACTATTCTTAGGTGTCTTACTCAAAGGTGCCAGATAACCTTTTTGGAAATTTCTATCTTGGTGTTGTACTTGAATTTGTTGTTGGGTCCAATTGAATTGAACATTAAGACGTTCAAGCCAACCTAGAATGATATCATAGTGTAGAGTGGCCACTACAAACCTCATACACTCCAAATACTCCTTCTCAATCTTGAAGGTAACAGGATGTGAGGTACGGAATGCAGAACCCTATCTACCATTTGCCATCATCAATCTACTTCCAATCATTGGCTTGATAGGAATTCCCAATTCCTTTGCTACTTGCATAGACATGCAATTCTCCAAACTTTTAGAATCAACCAAAATCCTATGGTAGACCTAGACTGATATCATAGTGTAGAGGTGCCACTACAAACCTCATACACTCCAAATACTCCTTCTCAATCTTGAAGGTAACAAGATGTGAGGTACGGAATGCAAAACCCTATCTACCATTTGCTATCATCAATCTCTTCCAATCATTGGCTTGATAAGAATTCCCAATTCCTTTGCTACTTGCATAGACATGCAATTCTCCAAACTTCTAGAATCAACCAAAATCCTATAACCCCGATTAGATATTGTACATTGCAAGTGAAGCAAACTTGCATAGGTCAAGCCTTCAATCCCTTGAGAACTAATCAAGTTCCCAATAGGCGGCTCAAAATCTCCTACTAGGATTCTTCCTTTCCTTGATCATTCTATTCTACAAAGTCCATCTGGGCAACTTGTCGAGGTCGCCATTCTTAAGTGGACATTCAACAATGCAATGTCTAACTTGGTGACAATGAAAGCAACCTCCATTTTGTTGCAATATTTCTCTATCCGCTATACCAAGTGATCTTTGTTGATAACATCAATCTCCATTGGTACAGGTTCTTCTACCCGTGCGTAATGTACTTGTAGGCTTTGTGTAGGTCAAGGTTGAGACCAAGTTGTCGTAACCAAGGAATCAAAATGCTCAACAAATTGCATGGCTTCTTCTATGTTTTGTAACTCCCACATGGTCACCTCCAATTTGGTTTGTGACTTCAATCCTTGCACAAATCAATCCAGAACTTCACCTTCTTGGATATCTAGAATTTGCATGATGATGTTCTGAACTTGTGTGATATAGCTCCTTATTGAGCCAATATGCTTCAACTCCGCCAATTTATCTCGGTTGGCTCAAGTGGCATTTATAGTTTGAAATCGACCAAGTATTGCATCCTTGAATCCCATGTCAAAATCAGTGTAACAATTTGTCCTTTAGCTCGCTCCACTTGGAATCGCCACCAAAGTTTTGCCACTCCATCCAATTGGCTAGAAGCCAAGAGAATTTGTTTCTGCTCGTCTTGAAGTTTGGTGGCTTCAAAGTAACATTTACAATCAAACATAAAATTCTCCACTGTGCCTGAAAGATTTTTGCCTTCAAATACCTTGGGTTTTGGAAATCAAATGCAATCTTCACCATCTCAAATAGGCACTCTCTCTATATGTTCTCCTTGTTGCTGGTCTCATTTATCCAACAATCGAGTAAGATGCTCAATTTGTTGTTGCATTGCAAGGATAATGTCCGGTATTGCCGCCATAGCTATTACTCTATTCCACTACCCTCAATTTATCTAATTGATTAACACATAGATATAGCACATCCACCGTTCTCCATAAGTTACAACCGGAAGTATCAAGGGTTCCTCAAACACGGTGATCATATGCAAAAAATCTTGCCCAAAGCACAAGATGATGAATTGTGTGAAACAATACTTGGGTAATATCTGGATATGAAAATCCCAATGGTTTGGCAAAAGTGGATTTGGTGGTCCACAAATTCCATCTATCCCATTCTTGCTCTGATACCAATGTAAGAGACCAAGACCTAGGAGAGAAATAGGAGGATGGAAACTCATATTGGGACACTTGAATGAGGGAAAACTCCAAATGCCTTGCATGAGCTTTGGCCTTGGTATTTATAGGTAGCATACAAGACCCTTGAAGCTTCTCAAGAAGCTTCATTGAGCCACTTTCTTGGAGTGCAAGCCAAGTTAACTAGGAAGCTTATCAAGAAGCTTACTTTTAGAAGCCACCTACTTGGCATGCTGTAATACTCCAAGGACAAGAGAAGAAAGAAAACACAGATTACACACTCAACATTTGGTGCCCCAAAGGAGCACCTTCTATTTATTATATAGATAAAGAGGATCTCATCCAAGGAAACTCCACCATAGGATTAGGCACACATATAGGTGACATGTCAACAAGCTCCACCCTTGGATTACTTACTTGGATGGGTAACATGTTGGTCTAGGTCCTATCTGGTTGGTCAAACAAGCTTTGACCGGAGTGTATCTTTTAGGGAATCTTCATGTCGGAGTCTCAAAATCACGTGAGTAAGGTACCATTGGGAAGCTCTCGACGAGACAAACCAAGGGAGATGGAAGGCCAACCTTTCCTCTATTGGGAGCAAATGTGCATATTTTTGGGGCCTAATTCATTTGTTTAGGCCTCCAAAATTGCCTTCAAAGATTTCAAGCATATTTTGGTTCTTACTCTATTAGTAGAAGTTGCATTTTTGGTGATAGCTCTTTCTGATCTGTTTAGTCCATCATGTGTAACATCCTTCCAAAGTTACCAAACCAATTCTCACCTTTAAATCATATGTCCATAGTGTCTCATCTAGTTGATTAACACATAGATACAACACGTCCACCGTTCTCCATAAGTTACAACTGGAAGTATCAAGGGTTCCTCTGACACGGTGATCATATGGAGAAAATCCTGCCCAAAGCGCAAGGTGATGAATTGTGTGAAATGATGCTTTGGTAATATCTAGACATGAAAGTCCCAATGGTTTGGTGGTCCATAAATTCCATCCATCCCATTCCTGCCCTAATACCAATATAAAAGACCAAATCCGAGGAGAGAAATAGGAGAATGGAAACTCATATTGGGACACTTGAATGAGGGAAAACTCGGAATACCTAGCATAAGCTTTGGCTTTGGTATTTATAGGTAGCACACAAGACCCTTGAAGCTTCTCAAGAAGCTTCCTTGAGCCGCTTTCTTGGAGTGCAAGCCAAGTTAACTAGGAAGCTTCTCAAGAAGCTTCCTTCTAAAAGCCGCCTACTTGGCATGCAAGCTAAGCTAGTTAGAAGCTTCCAGAAGCTTCCTTCTATAAGCTACATGCTTAGGGCGCAATTTAACTAGTTGGGAAGCTTCCCAAGAAGCTTCTTAGATGCTTCTAGAATATTCTAGGCTATTTTGTCTTATTCTCTACTTCATAAGCCCAACTAACTTCATTGCTAAACTCCATATTGTTACATACGCCATGGTGAGAGAAGACTGCATCTAAGTATAATTAAGCTAGTTGTGGAGTGGTCACATCCTTGGTGGTAGGGCGTACATGAATCATTTTGCTGAGCCGGTCCACAAAGACCATGATGGAGTCAAACCTTGAGGTGGTCTTGGGTAATTCACATACAAGATCCACACTCACTTGTTCCCAACGTTGGGTAGGTGTGGGGAGAGGTTGAAGGAGCCCTACAAGAGCTTGATTAGAGGCTTTGTTCTATTGACAAAGTAGGCAGTTACGCATGTAGTCCATTATGTTGTTGCTCATCTTGGGCCAATAGTAATGGTGTTGGACTGCATCCAAGGTCTTGTCTACTCCAACATGACCTCCAATGGCCAAATCATGACATTCCACTAGAATTGTGGTGCGTAATTCTGGGACATTTGGGATCCATAATCTGCCATCACAAAAGGTGAGTCCTTAGGTGTTAGTGACACCTTTGGATGATTGCACTTCTACAATCTGTGGATTAGATTTTGTAGTAGCCAAAATCTCTGGCCAAAATTCAGGGTTAATCTTAACCTTTGCCACTGGCATGCGGGTAAATGCAAGTTGCTTCTTACCGTCCACGTAGGTGATTGACATATTGAAGCATTGTTGCCACTCTGGCCACCAAATCTAGCAACAAGATAGATCCTTTTGCGTCTTGAGGTAAACTAGAGTTTGTGGTCTATCTCTACTACAAATGCCTTCTTGCCCAGATAGTGCTTCCCATGCTTGGTTGCCAAAACAATAGCCAACTCTTCTTGTTCAGTGGTGTGGTAGTTGCACTCTACCGGTAACAACTTTTGAGGGAATATGCAATTGGATGCCATCCGTCATGCCACTCTTGTTGTAGGACTGCTCCTATTGCTATGCCTTATGCATATATAGCCAACTTGATTGGTCATTTTAGGCCATACCACTTCAAGATTGGTGCATGTAGCAAGGCGGTTTTCAATTCTTGAAAGGCCAACTCTTGTGCAGTTCTCCATGTCCACTTCTTCCCCTTGCCAAGTAGTGCCGTTAAAGGCTGTACAACCTTGGAGAAGTCCTTGACAAATCTACGATAGAATCTCGTCAATCTCAAGAAGCTCTTGAGTTGAGTCTAATCTTCTGGGGCATGCCATTTTTTAATGACCTTTATTTTATCTACCAATACTTGAATGCACTCTGCACTTACTCTATGCCCCAAGTAGTCTACTTCAGACTTGCCAAACTTGCACTTTGAGATTTTGGCATACAATCAATTCTGTCTTAAAATCTAAAGGACTTCTCATAGATGTTGTTTGTGTTTTGTCATCATGCTAATGTATACAAAGATATCATCCAAGAAGACAATAACAAACTTATCTAAGTATGGATGAAATATATCATTCATTAGACTCATGAAAGTGGCAGGTGCATTGGTGAGGCCAAAAGGCATCACAAGATACTCAAAGTGGCCATACCTTGTTTGAAAGGTAATTTTGTACACATCCTCCTCTGCAATTTGGATTTGATTGTAATTGATCCGTAAGTCCAATTTGGTGAAGTATCTCACTCTATGGAGTTGATCAAACAGGTCATCTATGCAAGGTAAGGGGTATTTGTTCTTCATTGTTTGTTGATTGAGACCTTGATAGTCAATGCACATGCGCATTGTACCATCCTTCTTCTTCACAAACAAGATAGGAGCCCCATATGGTGATACGCTATGTTGGATGAACTCCTTTTGCAGCATCTCCTCAATTTGAGTCTTACATTCCTCTAACTCATGAGGTGATAGGCGATATGGGGACTTACAAGGAGGTCTCTTCCCCAAGAGTGTCTCAATTTTATGATCTACTCTCCTTTTTTGTGGTAATCCTGAGGGTAGATCATCTAGAAAGACATCTTGATATTCATCCACCACAGCCTTCAGTTTCTCAGGAACTTGTCCATCAAGCTGTGCACTCTGGACTTCTCTTATTAGACCCATGAAACATCTATTGGTCTTATAGACAGTTGCCATCCCTATGAAATATAGAGGTAGATCCTGCTTGGGTGATTTTTCTTTAACCCCAATGATTGACCATTTGTGGGTTCTCACTACTTTCTTCCTCCAATCTACCATAGAGTTATAATGCTCTATCCATGGTATGCCTAAGACTACATCATAACGAGCTAATTGTATCACTCGCCACTCAATTACTTCATGATATTCTCCTACAGAGAGTGTTACCCGTCTAGGTAATGATTCAATCTTCTCTATTTGCCCGTTAGGCAACTCTACTTCTTTACTCTTATCCCTCTCTAGATCCATTTCCAATTTTATTGCAATAGAGCAAGATAAGAAATTCTTTATTGCTCCCGAATCGATTAATACTCTCACTTGATTGCCTTATAGGACTCCATTCACGACAATCAATTGTGAGGTTGCCTTTCGGGATCTTTGCGCATTAGTCTTCTTCCTTCCCTTGCTTCTCTTCTTCCTTATTGAGCTAGTAAGGCCGCGAGGTACATTTACTAGCAATTTTCATCTTTTGAAGTGATTTCCACCTCCTCCTCTTCAATGTGCCTCTCCATGTTGTTCAAAGATTCCCTATACGAAGGCCGAGGGCCTCTAGGGAAATGAGTGCAACAATTGGTAGATATGTGCCCAATACGGCCACAATTGTAACAATGGTGTTGTTCTCCTTGAGTTCCTTCTCATTCTGGGACTCCATCTCTTCATTCTTCTACCCATCCATGCTCTCCGTGAAGCGGTCATGCTCCTCGATCTTGAAATTGAAGGTTGCCCAATTCCATTGGTACTGGTCCACCCATGTGTGCCCAATAATATTGAGGTGGAACAACTCCTTCACCTCCACCCAATGCTCTTGCTATTCTTTGTGCACAAGCAATGGCTTCAAATACCATGCAAGGATTTTGCACCATGACTTCTTGGCAAATCCGCTCCTTTAACCCTCGTTTGAAATTGTCGAGAGCCTCTACTGGACTCATGTCATTTATTGTGACTTGTAGATCCAAAAATGCTTCATATATTCTTGTATGCTATTTTTCTATCTCAATCCACATAGTTGGGTTTGAGCTATCTGCACAAAATCCACCGATTGGAAATTCTTCAGCAATCCTTCTTGCATTGTTGTCCATGTGACCTCCCTTCTCTCTACCAACATGGATTGTTCTAGACATCATACCATGTGAGGGCTTTATCGGTCAAGTATCCACATGCAAACATGCCTACAACATGCTTCATGATCTCTGTTGAGAACAATCAGAAATATCAATTCATTCTCGAGATCCAATTTTCCATTACTCCCATCATAAGTTGCCCCTTGTAAGGCTCGATGTAGATCCAAAAATGCTTCATATACTCTTGTATGCTATTTTTCTATCTCAATCCACATAGTTGGGTTTGAGCTATTTGCACAAAATCCACCGATTGGAAATTCTTCAGCAATCCTTCTTGCATTGTTGTCCATGTGACCTCCCTTCTCTCTACCAACATGGATGTTCTAGAAATCATACCATGTGAGGGCTTTATCGGTCAAGTACCCACATGCAAACATGCCTACAGCATGCTTCGTGATCTCTGTTGAGAACAATCAGAAATATCAATTCATTCTCAAGATCCAATTTTCCATTACTCCCATCATAAGTTACCCCTTGTAAGGCTCGATGTTGCAGGTCTTCTTCATCTGGAGCAATGTGGCTTCATCGTTGATAGGGTTTGTAGGCACAAGTGCCTCTCTAAGTACTTTCATTGCAAGTATTGGGTTTTGAGATGGCTCTTCTTCTTGCATGGCATGATCATTCTTGAGGATTTGCACTTGACTTTGTAACGTCTCCATAGTCATCTTAATCTCTCAAAATTCATTCAACATCCCTTGCATTCCTTGCACCAGCTCTTGCAATTGCGGATCCATGGTTCCTGCAACACTCAATTGTTAATGTCTACTTCAATACGGAGTCAATATGATCACTCTAGAAGGCGCACAAACTATCTAGAAGGCGCACAAACTATCAAAACTACCA
Organism: Lunularia cruciata; assembly: GCA_948567375.1. Classification (NCBI taxonomy): domain Eukaryota; kingdom Viridiplantae; phylum Streptophyta; class Marchantiopsida; order Lunulariales; family Lunulariaceae; genus Lunularia; species Lunularia cruciata. Next base: position 17,298,770 of record OX419761.1, on the reverse strand, counting down.
TTGGGACCTCAGAAGCTATTACTTGTTGATAATACTCCTTGCCAAAATTCCTAACCACAAATCTCTAAATATCAATTTTGGTCTCACTACATAACGGATTTCTACTTGAGTGTTGAAAGGAAGAGGATTTGGGACATTCACATCCATATTATCATAATAGAATGTACATTGTCAAATTCCACTTTCTGTTATATATCACCATAGGTATAATCACCGGGTTCGGTGAGTTCATCACCCTATCCATTCTGTGCCAAAGTGATAAACTAGTGATACTCTCATTTTCTCACACTAGATGTACATAACCATGATGTGGAATGGATTTAGGAATGAAAAGCTAGGTGTGGGAAATTATCCTCCCGGTGCATCCATCCCGTCTACTCTCTAAAGTCCTTCCTAAGTCTAACAATTACTCTATGTTCTCCACCTCAAATTATTCAATTTCAGTAGTTCATGCTCTTCCAAGAGGGTTGATCCACTCTCTTGGACTAAGACACAAGCTCTGATACCATTGTAATACTCCGAGGACAAGAGAAGAAAGAAAACACAGATTACACACTCAACATTCGGTGCCCCAAAGGAGCACCTTCTCTTTATTATATAGACAAAGAGTATCTCCTCCAAGGAAGCTCCACCATAGGATTAGGCACACATATAGGTGACATGATAACAAGCTCCACCCTTGGATTACTTACTTGGATGGGTGACATGTAGGTCTAGGTCCTATCTGGTTGGTCAAACAAGCTTTGACCGGAGGGAATCTTTTAGGGAATCTTCCTATAGGAGTCTCAAAATCACATGAGTGAGGTACCATTGGAAAGCTCTCGACAAGAAAAACCAAGGGGGAAGGGAAGGCCAAACTTTCCTCCATTAGGAGGATTCTCGCATTTTCAAAGCCTAATTCATCCGTTTAGGCCTCCAAAATTGCCTTCAAAGATTTCAGGCATATTTTGGTTCTTACTCTATTAGTAGAAGTCCCCTTTTGGTGATACCTCTTTCTGATCTATTTATTACATCATGTGTAACATCCTTCCAGATGTTACTAAACCAATTCTCACCTTTAAATCATATGTTTAGCTATTGGTTCTAAGGTTCTCAAGTGTATTTTTGTTTTTGCTCTATTTGTAGAAATACAATTTTGGTGATACTTCTATCTGATCTATTTTGACCATCATTTATAACATCATTCTAGATATTACCAAACCGAATTTCACATTTGGATTATATGGCTAGCTCGTGGTATTACACGTGCAAGCTAAACTAGTTAGAAGCTTCTTTCTAGAAGCTACCTGCTTGGTGTGCAAGTTGACTAGTTGGGAAGCTTCCTAGATGCTTCTAGAATATTCTAGGCTAATTTGGCTTATTATCTACTTTGTTACCCTTACTAACTATGTTGCTAAACTCCATATTGTTACACCGAGTGACCTTCATAATGGATGGATAAACACCAAGTTTGAAATGCCATTGTTGGAATAAAGGAGGTTGATCTAGATGTCTTGGCTTGAAAATAACCCTTGGGTTACACTACCCTTTCCCAAAAGTATGCTCCAATACATTGTCCTACAACATTGGTGAGTGTTGTCATCTCTTGTTCTTAAACCTAAACCTAACACCCTTCCCTATCTCATAACGTCTTTGGGTGTCACCAAGCATTGATCTATTTTCCCTAAACCTTGTCCTACAACATCAATGTGCACCACCTGGTTTTATCAAGTGTCATTGTACTATTTCACAACATTAATGGCTAACATCCTACATTGGCTATTTTTTATTTGTTTATTTTCTTGTCCAAAGGTATCATTGAGCCACAAGCAACGGCTTCCATTAGTACTTGATTGCTTACACTTGTTTTTGTTACACTTGTTTGTTTTCTAGGTACTTGCATCTATAGAGTTTGTGCAACCTTGGGACAAGAATGCTTTCACATGGATTATTAAATAAAGGCCGTTTTAAATGACAATAGATGTAATTTGAGATGCACTTGCAATGCCAAGAAGGAGGACACCAAGGAGGAGGACAATTCCTTACACAACTGTTTTATGATTATTTTCCATAGAGAGATAGTGTTGCAAAGAAGAATTTGACAAGGCAATGTACATATCCTACACTCAATCTTCTTTCCTAGATAGGTGCACTTGTGGGAACAACAATTCAGCCCAAGATTGTACATGGGAACTTGGTTCTAAGCACCAAAACAAAGTTGAGGAGATTTAGTGCAGAGGATTACAATTGGGGGAGTTTTCATTTTGTGCCACTAATATGAAGGTGGGTAGTTTATAGAGCCAATTGAGGCAACCTATTGGATGCATTTTCAAAGTCACCTTCCTTGGGTAGATTCTTACTCACCTCTTAGTGGAGAGAGGTTACATTCTTGAGGAGGAAGTGTCCAACTTGAGTGGGAGAGAGGAGGAGATTATACGTGATGGAGAGGGTGGAAAGGATGAGGATAGAGAGTACAAGGACAAGAGTGCTGATGATGGAGAGCATGAGAATTGTGAGTGACAAATTAGTGATATTTTGGTTTATTGAGTTTTGACATATTTTGTATGTTTTCTTTGTCAAAAAATATACAAAGTATTTATTGTATACACCATTACCAAATTTAATAAATGAGTTAATTAAATTTAAATTAATTAATGAACTTGTGTATTTACATGATGGATAGTGAGTTTTACTTGATGGATGACTATATATTATCTATTGTGAACAAGTGTTCAAAAATTTCATGTTTAGACACATGCCTTACTAGTAGCAAGGTTAGGGAGTGATAGTTATCTTGAGAGAGTTCCTTGTATATATTCATCCTTTGAGATAGCTCCTTCTTTTTCTTCTTCTCCCCCTCCATCCCTAGAGAGTGCACCTTCCTCCTTGCATTTGAGAGCCCCTTCACCCTCTTGTTATGTTGATAAAGAGCATGCATTAGATGATTATGTCCGAGTGGCTGAGGAGTGAGGGAAACTTGTTGTTGAATGGAGGAGTAGACTATAGACTTTAGAGGATAGAGAGATTAGTGTTTCAACATTGGAGAGTTTAGATGAGAGAGAGATTAGTGCTTGAGTGTGAGAGTAGATTGGAGAGTGTAGAGGAGTGAGAGAGATTAGTGCTTGAGCTTGAGAGTAGATTGGAGAGCTTAGAGAAGCAAGATAGACAGTTTTTGGAGAGAGAGAGACTCCTTTGTGAGCAAGAAGATGTTCTTGTTGCAAAGGAAGAGATGCAACTGACCTTTACTAGTTATGAGATGGAGAGAGAGCAGAGGTTGGCTCACTTGGACTTGGATATGCTAGGTGATGTTGCCATGGTTGAGGGTTATAGGGTTAAGTTACAAAATCATGCACAAGAGTTAGCATTTGCTATGGAGAAGTATGAGAGTGTACATATTCAAGTCAAGGAGAGTGAGAGTAGTCTAGCTCAGGTGAGGGCTTGTGTGGCTTATCTTGGAACAAGTTTCCCTATGATTGCTTGCCTACTTTGCATTCAGCCCTCACAAGAGGAGATAGAGACCCAAACAAATGCCACCTATGTGTTACCCCATAGTGTTGTCACTCAAGAGATCCAAACTTTTGCCTCCCATTCCTTACCTCATAGTATGGACACTCAAAAGACTCAAACTGAGTTTAGAAAGTGACTAAGTCTTTTAGAAGAATATCTTCCATATATTCTCTTTGTAATACTCCGAGGAGAAGAGAAGAGAGAAAACACAAATTACACACTCAAACATTCAATGCCCCAAAGGAGCACTTCTCATTATATATAGACAAAGAGGATCTCCTCCAAGGAAGCTCCACCATAGGATTAGGCACACAAATTGGTGACATGTCAACAAGCTCCACCCTTGGATTACTTACTTGGATGGGTGACATGTCAGTCTAGGTCCTATCTGGTTGGTCAAACAAGCTTTGACTAGAAGGAATCTTTTAGGGAATCTTCCTATATGAATCTCAAAATCATGTGGGTAAGGTACCATTGGAAAGCTCTCAACAAGACAAACCAAGGGGGAGGGAAAGGCAACCTTTATTGCATTGGGGGGGATTTTCACATTTTTAAGGCCTAATTCATCCGTTTAGGCCTCCAAAATTGCCTTCAGAGATTTTAGATATATTTGGTTCCTACTCTATTGGTAGAATTCCCCTTTTGGTGATACCTCTTTCTGATCTATTTAGTCCATCATGTATAACATCCTTCCATATGTTACCAAACCAATTGTCACCTTTAAATCATATATCTAACTTTTGGTTCTAAAGTTCTCAAGTCTATTTTGGTTTTTGCTCTATTTGTAGAAGTATTCTTTTTGTGATACTTCTATCTGATATATTTTGACCATTATGTATAACATCATTCTAGATGTTACCAAACCAAATTTCACATCTAGATCTTGTGGCTAGCTCTTGGTATTAAACTCTTCACATGATTCCTACAAAAGAAGATTATTGTTGTAGGTTTTACTTGTTTGGCATGATTATGGCATCAAGGTAGCATTAGTTATAGTGTGTGTGATAGCTTGACCATTAGTCATGGCTGGTGCCCTCACACTTAGTTGGGCCCATAGGGTGGATAATACATCTTGGTGTTAGCCATTTCATTTAGTTTTGTTTGTTGCATTTTGAGGTTATCTTGTAGATAGGCCTTTTGCCTAATGGATTTGAATCATTGCTATAGAGCATATGGTAGTGGTTGGAGCATACAAAGGAATTTTATATTGGCTCATGGCCTATTTGTGTTTTGCAGATGTCCAACAAGATGAATTTATAGGACTTAGAGCTAGATCCTATGAGCATCTTACTTCATTAGGTTTACCTCTTTGTGATCTTTTGATCCTAGATAATTATGCACTCTCTTACTATAGGAACCATCTATATGGTGCAATCCCTCTTCCTTAATTCCATCCTTACATGGCAAAGAGATCATCATACACTTGGTCATTTGACCTCTTGATGATAGCTTTGGATAGATTTGTCCATGATGATTGGCTTGTTGTTAGTTGGGCAGAAGAGGAGTAGATGTCTCATAGACTAAGTTCTTATATTAATGATCCATATGACCTTCTAGCTAGCGGTATCAAGCACTCATCCTTGGATAAGAATGAGTGGCAACTTTGGTGGTCATTGAGTCTATTTAGGATTCAACATGATGTATACCGACACAAACTTGAAGATGCAATTGCACATTAGACTCCATATTGCATCTCCTTGTCTTCTTTGCCTCCTTCTCCTCCAATTTAATGAATAGCCTTAGGACTACACATTTCTACACATCATATGTATCATATTTATGATTCACTTGCCTCACTCTCATGCCTCATATCATGTGATATACATCATATTTTTTATTCTATATTTATTTTGATTTTCACTTTGCCTCATGCTCATACCTCATATCACGCAAATGAGAATCTATTTAACACTATGGAAATTTATTCATTATGCTTGGGTACAACTTGGTACCCTTGAGCTCCTATCGCACACAGTGGGTACCATCATGCACCTTCCATATCCATTGGTGTCATTGGGTGCCTTCATGCACCTTTCACATTCTTTGAGGGGTGTTAACAAGCATCACTTGATGAGTGAGCAACTACGAGTACCAACATGTATCATTTTAGGGATTGGTTGGGGAATTTGGGTTTAGTTGGCACCTTATGGACTTTTTTGCACCAATAGGCATCTCCATACAATTTTTTTTTTAGCTTTGAGCATTAAAATCCTTCTAGAGTGGCTTTTTGGACTTTTCAAAGTTTGATAAGGTCTTTTTTCTAGCAATCTTCAGTACTTATACAAAAATCTCAAATCTCATGCACTTAAGCACAATACACTTATCAACAATCATCACAAATTGGATCACAAAGTAGTCAAACATCATTTTTAATTATAAACATACTTTGGTTACATGGAAGTGCATGGTGGTATCATATATGTTATCACTAGAGTATGAATTTGGAATATGATGTTTTGGCTTGGGACTATAACATGTAGCAAAAGGCTTGATTTCTTGATGAACTTTGAAATATTGACTTATTTCCTTAGGAGATTTTCCTCCTCGCAAGAGACTCATTTTGTTTTCATGAGTGTGCTTTGATTTTAGACTCATCTCCTTGAATTTATGTCTATCTATCCTAGCTTTCCTTGTATCAATATTCTGTTTCTTCTTAATCTCAACTTTCATCTTCTCGGTCTCTAATCTAACACGATCACCTTCCATTTTCATCAATGTTTCTCTCTATTCCTCATGTTAGTGTCTTTTAGTATAGCTAGTCATATCCTCTCCCCAGATTCTATAGTGTATATATTCACATGGTGATTTTTGCTAGATCTTGAGATGATGACATACTTGGTGATATTTTGGATACCTTACTTGTGGATGTTCTACATTTTCTCCTCTTTGGATCAAATTCTCCTTCTTTGTAAAGGAAAGCACTCCCAAACCCATCTTCTATGATAACTAGTGGAGGTGGTGTAACCAAAAGTGACTCCTTGATTGGTGTAATAAATCGTGACTCCTTGGATATGCCGGCTTAGATTCCATTCTCCAAGCCATTAGCTAAACTTTCCACCCGTTGGGTGCTTGGGGCAAAATCAAGGCATGAGTTGTGGAGCAACACCTCTAAAGGGGATGGGAACTGAGAGCATATCAAGATGGTTTCTTCACATTCAAGAACCTCCTTGGCACCAACCTTGCATGAATTGGGATTTAAACCTCCCAAAATTACCATAGCAAGTGGAATAATGTTTGCTCTATTCCCAATCATGGATTCCATTTTAGCAAAATGTGTGCACATTCCATTGAATTTGTTGTCTATGGTTCTCTACCCTTTGCTATATTCCTTTCTGTGAGTCCTTCTCCAATAGACTTGTTTTTCAATTCCCAAGCTTCTTTGTACAATTTCATATACCTCAACTATTCCTTGTATGTTCTTTCATCTGTCATAGAAGTATGAAATCCTTCCCTCCTAAACCAAAGATTTGGCCATGAAACTAAAAACAATGGATTTTTGCATAGACTTTTTGCAATTCCCACCATGAATCTGTGCAAAATGATTGTGGTCTTCCAAATAATCCAAATTTTGGCCACAATGGTGGGTTATCATGCTGAAGTATTTGTCCTCTTTTGTTTTGCTTGGCATTGAAGGCACCATCCTCAACAATTCTCCAAACTTCCCTAATGATGGTATTGGTTGCAAATCCAAATGTGAGTCTAAAGATCTTGGTTTTGAATCCAAATGTGAGCTTGCAATGCAATCAAGTACTTGATCTACCATTGCATAAGTTGTGATGCACTTTTGGAGTAAAATTTCTAGACACTCAATCAATTTGTTGGTTGTTGTTGAGCAGCGAGGATAGTTTTCCATGACTCTTGATCTCCCTTGCCACAGTAATCTATTGAAAAGAACCCCCACAATCTGAAACTAGTAAACCCACTGCTTAGTTTACTAACATGTCACAAGAGTATTAGCACACACCAATGAAATCTACACCAATAGTAGATTCTAGTTCAAATAGTTTGAAGAGTGCGGCATGTTTGGAGTAGGTAGGTATTTGCCAAAAATTCTCATGAATCATCCTCCAAAAAACATGACAATCTGATCAGTAAGCTACATTACCTCTTTTTACTACCATTTATTTTGATATGGCACACCTAAACATCCATAACGTCTTGCCTGATTTTTATAAGTGAATGCGTCCTGCAATAAATATCCATAACACCATCTAGGAGGTTCAATTATTAGCACTTCATCCCACTACGTAGTTCACTAAAAATAGTTATGAAGTTTGTTATTTATCCCATATACATCCGTCAAATCAAATGTTGAATATAAATCCCCTTACAAACATTTCCCCATAAAACCTTTTTGTACTCTTACATGTTACCCATACAATTTTTACAATCTACCCTTAATTAGTTTATGGATTCATAGGAGTGCTCCAAAAACCTAAATTTGAAACCCCTAATATATTTAAATTTAGTGGAGTCTATCTCTATTATTGGAGATCAAATCACTTCTTTTTTTTGTTAGGTCTAATGCTCTTGGATATTTGATATTGGATATATCATTGCCACTTTCATGGGTGATCACGTCTATATCGTAATTATTCCACATCATGAATTATGGGCAACATGCGTGAGTAACAAAAGAAAATGGGTTTTTACTGGAAAACATACCAAAACTCATGGATAATCTAAAATATGCCTGTGTTTTTATCGAGTTATGAGATCATCCTAACATTTGTTTACTATAAATTAAAAATTTACCCAAAATTCTCTAAAATTTAATTTTTACCAGACGATTTCTTCCTTGGTAAATTTTTCTATGGATATCCACAATATATTTTATAGATATTACTAAATGTCCGTAAATTCTATCGACCCCAGATGTGCAACCCCGTAATGTGCTGGAGTTGTTTTAGTTGCGGCAGAGGCGAATTGAACGTGGGGTTTGATTGATTTGACCAAAACGTAACCGGACTTTGTACCATTGTAATATCAATTACTCCAGATGCGGAAATTACAGGAGCGCCAAGTGAGACAGATCTTCAAGTTAAATAGGTCTCTAAGTACAATAGGTATAAGGAGAAGACTGAAAGAAAAGAGATAAAGTGGCAGAAAAGGATTGAAAGAGAGAAGCATTTTGGCGTCAAAACAAACAGAAGTAAGTCTTCCAAACAATCTAACAAAATTAGAGGGAAATTTAGTAAAACATTGTCACATGGAAACAAAAAAATTCCAATTCCAATTTATGTTCACTCGTCTAAGTTTTAAACCCATGTTTTAAAGACGTGGATCTTTCTTTGATGTTCCAAGTTTATAAAACTCTTGCACACTGATAAATAAATATATCGTCAAAGGGTAGAAGGCTGAAGTACTAAGAAGCTATGCATAGTACATCTGTATCCAGTATAAGTCAAATTGTTTTTTCTACTTTCATTCGATCAAAGCTTAGATAATTCATTATCTGAAATATTGCATGCATAGAACATGGAGTTTTGAATAGTGTTTTAAACTCATAATATAGATCCGTAAGCACATGTAAGTATAGACATATGTTGTAGACGCAGAGTAGGACCAAGAGACATTTGAGCATCTCTAAGATACTACTTTCAGGTCTACTATTATAATCGTAATATTCCTCTCCAGTGTTCCCCAGCGAGAGCTTGACTCTCCTAACAACTTTTGTCTATAGTCCATCATCCAGAACGAGGACATCCGCATTGGGCGATAAAATAATCAAGTAAGGAAATCCATTCGAACCGCCGAGAGATATGTATGTAAGGTCCTATACGAGCGCCCTAGGAGACATGACCTACACGTTTTGCGTGTTGAATCTTCTATACTTCTTGAGCTCAGCATCATCTTTTGTCTCTGGATAACTATGATAATGTAGTCGGAAACCCAAAAGATGAAAGTCGGTCTTAAGCGTGTTCGTTCTCAGCTGAAATTTTATCTGGTTTTCCTCTCCTGCCTCCTCATCGAGAGTGTCTAGAAACAACTAACGGTCCAAACATGGACATCTTCGTCACTAGGCTAGTTTCTTTCTCTAATCTCCTACATGTAGCGTCAGAAGATGTCACTACATCTTCAACATCAATCCCTTTTGGCTCTACGGTGGAAGGACATGGTACACAAGGCGTGCAACCTATATGTTGTCCCAGCTATGGGAGGATACGTCACGAAAGATACCAAACACCTGTTAAGAGAAGGGCATTGCTAATGCCACCCTACTTTTAAGAATGGACAAATAGCAGCGCACAGGGTGTGTGTGGAGGGCGTCCATGTCATGGGTGGCAGTAGCAAAAGTCAAGGTGGCAATAGCTATCCCCTAAGAATATGACAGATTACGTTAATTGTTTTGCTCACTTTACCCTGAACGGGTAGCATCTTTCAGGTTGGTAGAAAGACTGCAAGGAGGTGTTACCATAAAGTCTCGACACATCGAGTTTGTGGGAAGTGATCGACAGAAAGCTTGATGGAGTAGAATTTTTAAAGTGTGGGTACTCGAGCTGGTGGAATTCGCACGCACGCAGTTCACGTGACAAATATCCCAAGGGCTACACTAGGGTAAAGAGATGGAGAAGAGAAATTGGATATTAGGTAGCATCTGTTACTTACCCTTCTTTGCTCGATATTTTTGTGTGTAAAAGTTCACGCATATTACTGCCGATATCCACAATTGAAATTATTCCTATACAAGAAATTGAGAATATTTGGATGCTATAATTAATTAACTGATGCAAAGTCAACAGAGCATGATGTTTCAATATTTTTATGAGATGTATCTACGAAAAGACAGCATAAGATAACACTTGAATTTCAGAATTATTAATTGACTAATTACACAAAAAAATTCAGAAATTTGTAGAAATTTATCATAACTTTTGAACGAGAAACTTTCATGCAACTCCTCTAAATTATACATCGACCATGAAACATGAGCTCTGAAACATGGTATGGAAATATGGCTAGGGGCCCTTCAAAGAAACCCCCTGCTGTAAGTAAAACAAATTGTTTGAAAAGTGTTGGGTGGCTCTTCTGGAGCTCTAATGTGTTTCAGTGAAACGTGACAATAACATACTGAAATCTGATGTCTAGCCGTCATATATTTCCTATTACATTCTCTTGCAGGTTTTAAGCATTATACTAATACACCACCATAATTTATCCCACCACACCACCCCATCGGCTCTTTATCTCAATTGTCGCTATTTGCCGTACTCCTGCTTTGATTTTCTCGTCTTGACCCCAGATAATCCGTACTATTTGATAAAAGTCTTCTAATTCCTTTCCGATACAGGCGCCCTGCCCAGAACAAAAGCAGAATCGAATCCCAAGACTTTTCACCTTCGTCATTTTTGAAAGAACGGAGCGTTTCTGTTCGTTCTTCTACAGTCAAGCAAAGTACGGTTGTTCTAGGGTCAGATCGGACTCCACTTGTCACTGGCCGCCGGCCGCGAACGAGGTTCAGGGGACGGAATCTGACAGGCAGGATCAGTTAGTGGTGCAATAATCGAAGCAATCGAAATGGTTGCTTCCGGTTTCGGGAGGGAATTACTTCCCGCCTTCCAGAGGGTGCAAAGGAGATTTAGCTGTACGTCGATCGATCGTCGGGAGAATCTTGCATACAATTGATGAAGCGATGGAGTCGCTCCAAAAATCCATACCGGATGATCTGAAAATGATGATAATGTCTACAGCGACTTCCGATGTGGCCGGCTCTTGTGCCGCGCTTCACGATCACTTCTCTGCGTCGTTGCTGTTCAGACAGGTGCGCATCGCTCACGCCTTAAACCCTGACATTAGCGACGAGACTTGCAATGTTGGTGCATTTGGACATCAAAATGTCTTGAGGACAGACTGGCTGTTTATTTAGGTGCAATAGTTTTGAGAAGTTTCTCCTTCATGCATATTTGCCAATTCGATTCCTGGCTTAAATTTTGATTATAATGCTGGATCTTGCGAATTTATTAATGGTTTCTGGCCAGAGGGGAAGCACGCACGCACCTTGAATGAGTTCTTAAACGTAACCTTGAATGAGTTCTTAATGCTGGGAGAATGCGGGTCTAGAACTTGGCTGGTCGATAATTTGAGTACAGAGAGGTCGTAATTGGATTCTAAAAGTAATTGGATTCTAAGAAGTCGATGACTGACTAACTAGTACGTGCATATCTGCAATTCAGCTTCTAGAACAGCTGGTGAATCCAGTCGGAGCAAGCTGCGCTAAAGATTCTTCTGTGGCTCTTGATTCTAAGCTGGATGGCAATAATGCCTTAACAGAGTTGAAGTACGAAAAAGCTTTGTCGTCCTACACCAAGGTGATGTTCTGACTTCCTTGCTCTCGTCTTCTATTAAGGTCGCGCGCTTAGCAGATCGTCTACTGCTCTACCTTTCGAATGCCAAGCTACTCCAAAAGTTTGATATAGTATTCACAACCTTAAGGAGAGACTTATTGCTGTTCTTAACCGCAGGCACTCCGATATGCCCGGTTTACGAAGGAGGAGGACAGAGCTTTCCTGGCGACTGTGTTTGTCAATAGGGCTGCTACTTCTCATGTACGTTCTATCTGACGAAAAAACTTAAGCTGTTCATACGTGCACTAGAGAGACGTTTCCATTGTGCATCATCCATTTCAGATTTATCCAGCTTGATGGATTTTAGGATTCAATTTAATGAGATCTTCGGAAACACTTTACGTGAGACAGTGTCACATATCTGACTGGCAAAATCTGCAGAAACTTATACGTTTGGAGTCGGCCCTCAGAGATTGTGGCCGTGCTATCGACCTGTTTCCGCCCTACTCCAAGGTAGTCAGAAAACTGCTCTATTCTCCCAAATTCCACTGGTGGAAGTCAGATTGTTCTAAAGTTAGACGGACAAATTCCAAAACTTTTCGTGCTTCTAGACAGCTTGTTTAGGGATCGGAAGTGCGGCTTTAGTGCCTTCGTAACTTTTTTTAGAGACATGTTGGATCCCGCAGGCGTGGTATAGAAGGAGTCGGGTAAAATCTGACATGCTCGACCTCGAAGGCGCTGTTGCCGACATGAAGGAGGCCCTTGCTCGAGAAAAGACTGGCGGTGGCAGGAGGCAGATAGAGAATGAGCTGGCTCTGATGATACTGAAACTGAAATCTCGTGAATCATCTTCTAATGCCACACACAAAGCACCTACAGGTAAATATTAAAATCCTTGCTGAAGTGCCAACAACGGACAAATAAAGCAGGGAATGAGTGAAGAGCTAATGCACGAAGAGAAGTTTATACATAATGACGATGATACCTACTATGTCTCAGAAACCATGAGTATGCAGCGAGAAGATTTACTGGAGGCGGTTTCTTTAAAAATGGACTGGAGTGACGAAAGAGGATGGGACTTGCGAACCAACGAGGAGCTGCCTATTGGCTCTTTGGTACTTGAGGAGGAAGCATATGCTGCCGTACGTAGCTTCCACGTCTAGTGACTGGAGCTCATAATAATGCGTTAGAGATTATAACTGCCAACACTGCTTTTGCGTAGCATTCTCTCAGTTTCAATCTCTGTCTGTCTCGACTTTTGCTTACGTGATTTGGTTGGAGGAGAAGATTGAGATTCATCAACTTATGAGATAGTGTGTCATAGAATGTGAGAGCTAATTCAGTGACCTCAAATGGATCGATGCATGACATACATAATCTACTTCGCAACTTGTACTCTCAACATTTTTTCCGGAAGATGAAGTGTATATCTGCATTTTGGACATAAAACATCCTCATTTAGACCTTACCCTTTACAATGTACCGTTCTGTTTTCTCTTGATTGCAGATTGTACTGAAGACCCACCGAGATACGCATTGTCACTTCTGCTTCGAGCTGCTGCCACCTGATGCTGTTCCTTGCCGTGCATGTGCCATCCCTTTGTATTGCTCAGACCTCTGTATGTATTGTGCAACAGCTGGAAATGATCCACTTGCACAAACATTAAGTTCTTGCCACAATAGAGATGTTAGTAAATCGATACTTCCCTCCAGTGAGCGGCATGGGGAACACACACATGAATGTGGGGGTTGCACATGGTCAGCTGTACTCCCTATTGAAGTTGTCTTGGCTGCCCGTGTACTCCTCCGTAGCGTCTATGAAGACAATCATCGGGCTAAGGAAAGTAAAGGTTCCACTAAAGGAAGAGGAAATATTACATGCCTTCCCACAAGGATGCGCCCGGTAAGTTAAAAATCCAACCCGTGAGCTTTGTTGTTGGCGAGCTACCGCAAATCACGTTATGAGTTGATATTGGGTTTGCTTCTGATACTGCTTGAGATGGATGTTGCTCTTCTATCTGATTATATCCAAGAATGATGAACATAGTATTGTGTCGCAGGTGGAAACCCTTTGCGCGCATTATGACAATCTAACTCATCAAGATAAATTGGATTTACATGTGCTTGGAGTAGTAGTTGCTCACTGCGTGCAACTATCATCCACTCCTTACTGGAAGTGTGGAAGTTTGGCAGCATCTGAGGTTGCTTCCAAGGTTTGCACTTGCTCCTATCTTAACCTATGACTCTTGCTTCAGAACGGCATTGAAGTGGAAGCAATGTCAGTGTTTCTCCATTCGTAGTTTACAAAACCACATACATTTGGTCCCATCCATCCATCTTCGTTACACCAAAGATCATGCCTGTTTCCTTGGTGCGAATAATTCAATCAGTACATTTTCGATGTTGAAACTTGCAGCTTGTACTTCTCATGGCCCAAACAAGAGTCAACGCCATGGCAATATATTGCATGTCTTCTCCAGATTCAACCGTTAATAAGGCAATCAGTAGACGGGATTCACCGATGACCAGTATCGCTTTCAGCACTGTTGAGCAAGTATGTCTCGGAGTTGAATTTTCTCTGATTTGCCTTTCCTGACATCAGCACCTCCACGATTATCATTCTGCTGCCGCATTCACTGACTGTTGTGAATCTTCAGTTTCCGGTTGGCCGAAGTTTTAATACCTCTTAACAAACAGGAAATAGCTTGTTCACCATACGATCCAATAGTTGGAAAGTGGAAAGGTTCATTATTTTGGAAGGTTTCTTATAGAAGTAGTCTACTGTGTCTGAATTGTCCTTTTCGCTAAATTCCCATATCCTCGGTGATTCATCTCTAACCTTCAGGAACTTGCTTTAGTCCAGACAGTCTGTGTATCAGTTCGTAAGTAGCGTTAGGTCGATATGAACTCGCTTTCCATAGTTTTACTCTGTGGTTTCCAGGTCAAAATAGCTCGAGGAATTTTCTTGCTTGGGAGCACTTTGAACCACTCCTGTGTTCCGAACGTTCACGCCTCGTTCAAGAAACGGCGACTCTCTGTACATTCAGTAACGAATATATCTGCCGATTGTTCTCTGGACCTCTGCTATGGTCCACAGGTTAGCAACTTGTATTTATGCGAATGGATCCTTTCATTAGATGTGGATACTTAACCAGATCATGCCGTTGGATTGACTGGTGACAGCTCTGCCCTGCTGAAAGAATACAGTCCAAAAGATATGGGGAAACTAAGGATTCTGGTGTCTCTTTACACGTTTAATTTCTGATTCCTACTAGTAACTCTCAGAGATCTCCTGAAGGAAATGATGTTTTAGCAGAATGCAAGTGATTACTGGCAACCGAGATGACCTGACCTCTCGGATCCGAGTGGGAGCTAACGCTGAATCAACTGGTGCTGTTTTCCTCTCCAGGTGGGACATATGAACCAGCAGGAGAGGAGGATGTTTCTGCGGGAGCGCTACTATTTTACGTGCAATTGTCCTGCCTGCGCGATGCTTACCTCATCGGATCTCTTTCTCAGGTCCTTCAAATGTACCAAACAAGGGTGCACGGGAGCCGTTTTAGGACCAGATGTGTTTCTTCATTTCCCTGTTTCAGAGGATTTGTTTCAGACCCCTGCCCTGAAGATTTTAGGCGAGGAGAAAGCACGGGTTGGAGATAGTAGTTCCCAAAACTCTGACAAATTAGGCTCTCTTGGAAAGAGTGGTGGAGAAGCAGATGCTTTGCAGAATAACATTCAAACAGTAAGCAGATACAATTCTTTATGTAAAAGTATTCTTCCAGATATCAGCTCCTTAACAGTCAAGGAGAAACAGAAGCTGGTATGTAAAGGAAAGGTTGGATCCTGCTTACATTGTGGAACGGCTGTGGACGTCGAGGGTACTCAGGAAATTGCAAACATGGCTGTTTCTCATCTTGAGGGGTAACAAGACTTCTGATCCACCGAACTTCAAGCAATTCATTTTGAGCTATACGATCAGTCCAAGTATTTCCATGCATGTATTTCCATGGTGGATAATTATCCACCATGAATGCTTATGAGAGTCGGGTGAGGTATCATATGCATCTCTCAGACTAATTTCTCGCAACATACAGGATTGAATCCATGCTCGTTTCACAAGCGCCAGTAATCGATTTGATACGTGCACTGAGAGGTGCCGTTGAAGCTCTCGAGACATTGAGGGCTATTGTTCACGCCTATAATGAACGGTTAGCTAAGGTAATTTTCTTCTGGCTGTCAAAGGTACGAGGAAGAAGCCAGTATGAATGTTCTTGTCCAGAGGTACAGAAACGCATTTCTTTTCGTCCACGGCCTTCTGTATGTGGACTTTCCGGTTGTTCCTTAAGTTCTGGGGTAAAAAAGAACTGGGCCACTAATGTTTTTAATCTGTAGGGAGAGGATATCGTTGCACGGCTACTTTGTGCATTAGATAAACCTTCGGATGGCCTAAGGCATTGTGAAAATGCAATTCATGTAAGTCTTTTTCCGTCCAAAGCTTTTTCATGGTTGGTGAATGATTAGGAAATCGGTTTGTTCTCACCGTCTCAAATATCTTAAAGAACAATAGTTTGTTAAGAGAGGCAAAAGTCTTACAGAGTTTCTACATTTAGGCCTATATTCTGTATCAAAATTGCAGCTAACCCATATGGATGGATTGAGCTTGTTAGCTGACGGGATCCTCTTTCCTAGCTTTTCTTTGTTGGACAAGATCTAAGTTTGGCGAGAAATTGAAACAGGAATTTCTTTTAGCTTTTCTGAAGTATCAGTTCACTCCGTATTTTTGTCTGACAGATCCTCGAGCAGTTGTACAACAAGCATCACATTGTTTTGGGGAATGAGTATCTCAAACTCGCATCCATTGCTCTGGCAGTACCTGATGTGAAGTATGCGAGGAGAACTCTTGATGAAGTTGACTTTATTTTCCGGATACATTATGGCACTGATTATTGTGTAAGACTGCCTTACATTGCAGAACTTCTCCAATTGGTTCAGCAGTAGGCATGCAGAACGTTTGAACGATGAGGACTGAACAGGTGTGTTTGTCTAACCTTTGAAGTAACCAGAGGACTGCATAAACGTGTCAGGTTAGGAAATTGCTTTGGTCATAAGGAATTATACCTTTCCGCAAAGGAAAAGCAATGTTCATGAGCTATCTGTTTGTTCTCCACCTCTCCTCGTGGTTCCCTGTTGTCTGTAACTGAATTAATACATCTGTACACTTAGCAACAGGTCTTGTCCAACGGAACGGTTCCTAAGAGTTCCAACTTCAGTGGTACTAGGTCAATCATCCAACAAGTTAGTTACGTGTTGTCCAGGTCAGGAGGAACGACAACAGAAGCAGGCCAACTGTAAGATTTTCAAACTCAATCGTGGGTAGCCGTTCCAACCAAGCAACGACTTGTTGGCATATTTGATGTTGAGGTTTTGACCGAGCTCATCTGCCCGACTATATCCTTTTCCGGATGCTTCTGTAGTTGATTGGATGCCCCCACTTGTTTGTGTGTGAAGCTGCTTTTGGCTCGTGGTGACAAAGAGCAGTTGCTGCTACTTTGATGACCAGCAAATCGGACCACGTGACATTTAGCCGTTGATGATTGCGGGCCCGCGACGACTGAGAGGGCTCCCATTAGTGGCATTTTTGTAACTTTAGTGTATTCCAGTGAAGCGGGTCCTGGGTTCCTGGAAAACTGTAGAAAACACCAGGGAGCCACCTGTAAGGGACATACGTACCGAGCGAAGAATACACTTGCATTCTATCAGGTTCTGACTTTGGGGGCCAGGGCTTCAAAAGTCACGCTTTACGACCTGCTCGAGATCTACAGTTTCTCTCAAGTAATTCCGCCTCGACTCATACTACCTCGGTGATTGAACAATTCTTCGTTCAGAGTGGCGGAGTGGGTTGTGATTTCCGTATAGATGACTGTGCGCGTGCGCTGTCATTGCAGTGTCGTACATAACAATCATATGCGAGAGATTCTGCTTTACAGGATGGTTGTACAGTAGCATGTAAACATAGTGCTAAACAATCCATTTTCTTGTTGGACTGTGCAGGTCCGCGTTCTCCATCACGATTTCCTCATTCACGCCGAATTTGATGGTCTTTCACCAAAGAAGATAAATTGCTCTGACCTTCCTTTTCTAATGTGATGCCATGTGATACCGTCGGTGAGATTTCTAACTGGACTTTCGCTTTTCAAAATGCTGGTAAATTCAACGCCCGAAGCCATTATATTCCGTTTTCAAGTCTGCCCATAGAGTGGACCAAACATTCCAAGAACTGTTGTGTCTTCTCTCTATCCAATTCCCAGACACTCGCATCTAGACTTACTAGAGCTGTACCAGCACTCGAATACTGGCTCACAGCTTGTTTGCAGTCGCCCCGTATTGCGCAGCGGATAATTAACTGGGCCCAGGAGGTCCACAGAGTCAAGACTTTGAATTCTGGTTTGCAGTGCAAGTAATTGTTGACATAAGTTAAAGACCATTCGAAGAGAGCCCTTGACTGGACTTTACTCTTGCATCCAGCCAAGCTAGCATGCAAGTAAGCGGACCGGATACAAAATAAACCTGACTAGTTAGAGTTGATGAGCCCGTCTTGATGAGAATTACCCTAAGCCATGATGTCCTCATGACGTAGGCATCCTCTGAAGTCCTTGTAGGGAAGACAACCGCATGTAATAGCAAGAAGGATGGGAAGACCCCATCAAGCCGTACGAGGAAAAGACATAGCGGGGTAAAATGGGGTTGGGCCTCAATAGTAAGAAGAATCTGCCCTACAACACCTTCTTGTTATCCCAGGTGGTCGCCTTTTTCTCTTCAATACCGGAAATGGGAGCAGAGCTGGACTTGCCCACCTTTGAAGAGTGGAAACACAGGCAAGAAACCATGAATGCTTTGCGTCATTCCATGTCTCTATAGAGGAGAGCCTCAGAGTAAACAACGCAGATGAGCGGAAATCATCTGTATCTCAAAAAGTTCTCAACCGGGCTCGTCATCTGCTCACGTGGCCAGCTCCTAACGACAATCCCTGATGTTCCCAACCTACTCGGTTATTTTGATCAGAACGTCAAACTTATCAGGAAAGAGACAACCAACTCAAGATGAAATAAATAATTGATTTCCTTCATGCAGTATGTGATTTGTTTTGCGTATTCTTCATTGATTCGATTCAAATCATTATTGTTCCATTGGTATCCGATTTGCTGCTCAATCCGTCGTTCTACTCATGTTATGTTTCTTTTGTTCAATGCAATTTGCTAATGTACCGTTGTTGGGTTTGAGTATGTTCTGTTCTAATTTGTTTTTCTCTTACTGTTTGATGTGTTTGATATGCTGCTAATGGGTTCTTTGATAATTTGTGGGGATGTGTTATTCATTTATTGCAACCCCGAACGTGGAGTTTTGGATAGCTATTGAATTACCATTGGGAGTTGAGAACCAGGTACTTTTAAATTATAAGATAAATGCACTGATTAACAGCGACTCCAGCATCATATATAGTTGTCTGTTTATTGACATTACTCATGGGTCTTGCTGCGTGATAGCAATGGAATAGTAAATTAAATTTACTTATTTATTGTTGGTGATAATCGAACGGCAAGTTCATCAATGTAGCAAACTGTACAATTATAGGACAAAAGTAGATACAAATACATCAAATAAAAAAGGTGACGGGTGACGAATTAGTAATATGCCGAGAATTAGTGGAAATAGGATTTACTATGAATTGAATATGAATCAAGTCATCTTAATTGAGATTGAATAAAGATAAGTGAGTTATCTTGTAATAACATAACATCATGCACTCTATATCACAATTCCTTGTCCAAGATCTTATATCAAAATTGGATTGTTTGGGTCTTAGAAACTCCTTGAGTAAAATATATCAATTTTCTCATGCAAGTGTATATCTTGCATAAGCTTTCTCTAACTTTTTATTAGAACTCTTACAAGCTCTTCACCTTGTCAATCCACATTCTTTGGTAGTTCTACCTCAAACATTAAAATAATTTCACTATGGGGTTAAACCCTAGTATTACACCACCTCTTATAGTCGTATCTCCATTTATAATAACACTATCTTTAACTAAGGCATCTTCATTAAATACATCTATGCTACTTGAGCTAAAACTCATCTCACTAAAACTCTTAGTACTACCAATCCACCCCTAGAAACCAAGCTTGAAATGATGGCATTGTAGTGTAGAGAGTAATATCGTCTCCATAGCTCAATCTCTTCCAAGTGAGTTCTCATGAACTCATGATAGTCATCCATTGGTGGACTTCCAATTGTTAGAACAATCTTTTCCATGCCATAAAAAGTGTGAACAAAGTTGAGTTATGCATCTACTACAAACCATACAAACTATCAAACTCTTGGATAAAGTCATCCAACTCAATGGTACTCACTATATTACAGTAGTGTTTGGGGCCCTATAACTCTCATTTATATCTCACAACAATGATGTAGATATCCCACGTGCACTCTTAATTGAATCAACTCTTGTATCAAACTCCAAATCAAAGTTAATCTCTTCTCTCATTAGGACTTGATATATAGGTTGGTATTAAGTGCCACTTTGTGTAAACCCATTGTGTACTAAAATGATATCTCCTCTAGAATTCCTAAAGAACTCCAATGTGATAATGTAACTCAAACCACAACCGTAACCACCACAAGTATCCCACCAAGGATCACCACCAAGTGCCACTACCAATTGAACACCAATAACTGTTGTAGCTCTAATTGTGACAACTACACTAGAAGAAAGTGCAACTTGTAACTTGCCATCATAATATGCACTCTCGCAATCTATAGGTCAGCAGTTCATACCTCACTAGAAAGAAAAAGAAGTAGTATGACTGGTCATCACTCTAGCCTCACTACCAAGAGCACAACAAAGCCCCAACACTCTAAGGTCAAGGCACCTCACAAAAATATGGTGCACAAATATGAAGTAAAGAATGAAGGCAATCTAATTATAATAAATCTAAAAAAAAACCTTCCATCTCATAAATCAACATTGGACTAACTTTGCTACCATTGGTATTTGATATAATAAGAGTGTTCATCTACTCCTAAGCTACCAAGATCACCAAGGATGAGATCAAATTGCCTCTCCTAGCCAAAGCTACATGTGTATAGGTATCAATTGACCAATAACTAAGATAACAAGTGAGGGTAGACTAGTTGGCTAGGGCACTAGTCTAAGAATTAGATATCCAAGATTCAAACTCTACTATGCACAATCTAGGAGGATGAGCAGATTTTGCCAAATAATGACTAAAAACTACCAAAAACTCATCTAAATTGGTTACCCTCATGCCAACAAGTTGGCTTGCTACCACTTTTGGCCCTTGTAGGCTTTGTACACTCTCTAGCCCATAGCTCTACCAAAAAGTCATCTAAATTAGGTAACCTCATACCAACAAGTTGGCTTGCTAGCCCTTGTAGCCTCTCTAGCCTATAGCCCTATTGTAACAATATGGAGTTTAGCGATAAAGTTACTCGGGCTTACGAAATAGCACATAAGACAAAGTAGCCTAGAATATTCCGGAAGTATCTAGTAAGCTTCTTGGGAAGCTTCTTGGCTAGCTTAGCTTGCACCTCAAGTAAGTAGCTTCTAGAAGCTTTTAACTAGATTAGCTTGCACGCCAAGTAGGAGATTTCTAGAAGGAAGCTTCCTAGTTAACTTGGCTTGCACTCTAAGAAAGTGGCTTGAGGAAGCTTCTTGAGAAGCTTCTCAAGGCCTTGTATGCTACCTATAAATACCAAAGCCAAAGTTCATGCTAGGCATTCAGAGTTTTCCCTCATTCAAATGTCCCAATGTGAGTTTCCATTTTCCTATTTCTCTCCTCGGATTTGGTTTTTTACATTGGTATCAGAGCAGGGATGGGATGGATGGAATTTATGGACCACCAAATCCATTTCCACCAAACCATTGGAATTTTTGCATCCAAATACTACCCAAGCATCATTTTACACAGTTCATCACCTCGCACTTTGGACAAAATTTCCTACTTATGATCACCATATCTGAAGAACCCTTGGTGCTTCCGGTTGTAACTTATGGAGAACGATGGACGTGCTATTTCTATGTGTTAATACATTAGATAGATTGGGAGTGGTGTGATAGAGGAGCAACCATAGCGACAATACCTGATGTTATCCTTGCTATGCAACAATAAATTGAGCACCTTACTCAATTGTTGGATGAACGAGATCTTTGACGACTAGAGTAGGTGGGAAGAGTACCAATTTGAGAAGGAGAAGATTGGATCAGATTCCCTAAACCCAAGGTATTTGAAGGCAAGAATCTCCCGGATATAGTGGGAATTTTGTGTTTGATTGTGAATGTTATTTTGAAGCTACCAATCTACAAGACGAGCAAAAATAGATTTTTTTGGCTTCTAGCCAATTGGATGGAGTAGCAAAGCTATGGTGGAGATTCCGAGTGGAGCGAGCCGAACGACAAATAGTTATACCAATCTTGACATAGGTAGAATTCAAGAGTGCAATAATTAGTCGGTTCTATGCTATAAATGCCACACAAGCTACATGGGATAAGTTGGCAGAGTTGAACAGATTGGCTCTGTAAGAAGTTACATCACGCTGTTCCAAAACACCATCATGCAAATTCCAACTATATTGGAAGGTGAAGCTCTAGATTGATTAGTGAGGGGCTTGAAGGCGAGAACTAAATTAGAGGTAATTATGCGAAAGCCACAACACTTGGAGGAAGCCATGCGGTTGGCCAAACATTTTGATTCCTTGGTGGCAACAACTTGGTCTTGACCTTGACCTCCACAAAGCCTACCAATACACTACATACAAGTGGTGGAGCCAGCACCAATGGAGATTGATGCAATTCAACAAAGACCACTTGGCACGGCAGATAGGGAGAAACTGTGACAAAATGGTGGTTGTTTTTATTATTGCCAGTTGGAGCATCGCATTGTTGAATGTCCACTCAAAAATGTACAATCTCGACAAGTTGCCCAAGTGGAAGTTGTGGAGCGGAATGATCAAGGAAATGAGGAATCCCAATAGGAGAATTCAAGCCACCTTGATTAGTTCCAATGGGATTGAAGGCTCAACCTATGCAAGTTTGCTTCACTTGCAAGGTATGATATCTAATCGGGGTTGTAGGATTTTGGTTGATTCTGGAAGTTCAGAGAATTGCATGTCTATGCAAGTAGCAAAAGAATTGGGTATTCGTATCAAGCCAGTGATTAAAAGTAGTTTGATGATGACGGATGGTAGAAAGGGTTCTGCATTCCACACCTCGCATCTTGTTACCTTCAAGATTGGGAAGGAATATTTGGAGTGTATGAGATTTGTAGTGGCACCTCTACACTATGATATCATTTTGGGTCCACCTTGGCTTGAATATCATAAGGTTCAATTTGATTGGACCCGACGCCAAATTTAAGTACAACACCAAGGTAGGAATTTCTGATTAGATTGTTTGGCACCTCTGAGTAAGACACCTAAGAATAGTCAGTCCCAAGATGGGAAGTTTGTTGAGAAGTTAGCCATAGAGCAAACCTTGAAGGAAGTGGAGCCCAAGATGGGAATTTTGCCAAGAAAGCAACCATGGAGCAAACTTGGAAGAGAGGTGAGTCCCTAGAAGGGAATTTTGTTAGTAAAGTAGCCACAGAGCAAGCTTTAGAGGAAGATAAGTCTGTATTTGCGGTGTGGATCAAGCCGATTGCACAAGACCAATCTGTGAAGGACCGAGAGCCTCATCAAGTAATGGTTGATCGGATAGTTAAGGAATTTGTAGACATGTTTCCGGATGACCTACCAAAGGGATTACCCTCCGATCAAAGTATGCCCTTCAAGATCGAGTTATTGCCAAGGAGTACTCCAATGAGTAGACCGACCTATTGGCTCTCACCAAAGGAGTTGGAGGAGTTGCAAACAACACTTACAGAGTTGTTGGAGAAGGACTTCATACGACATAGTACCTCTCCTTGGGGAGCACCGGTAATATTTGTTCCAAAGAAGGATGGAGGACTTCATTTCTATATTGATTACCGTGGGCTCAATAAGCAAACCGTGAAGAATGCATATCCCTTGCCTCGGATTGATGACTTGCTTGATCAACTAAGTGGAGCACATTACTTTTCCAAGTTGGATCTTTGTAGTGACTATTGGCAAATTTTGATTGATAGAGAGGATGTGCAAAAGATTGCCTTTCGCACAAGGTATGGGCATTTAGAGTGGAGAGTTTTACCTTTCGGACTCACTAATGCTCTAGCAGTCTTCTTGGATCAGATGCATCGGGTGTTGGATGGACTATTGGATTGGTCAGTGGTGGTGTTCTTGGATGATATCTTAATCTATAGCAAGACAGAGGCAGAACACGTGAATCATATGCGAGACGTCCTAAGACGACTATGACAATGGAAATTTTATTGCAAGAAGTCAAAGTGTACCTTTTGGCAAAAGGAGGTTACCTTCTTGGGTCATAAGATCTCCTCAGAGGGGATCAAGATGGAAGAAGAGAAGATCAAGGCCATTACTTATTGGCCTAACCCAAAGGATGTTATAGAAGTACGGGCATTCAATGGATTGGCCAATTTTTTCCGGCGGTTCATCCACTATTATGCTCATGTGGCTGCACCATTGACTGACCTCTTGGGAAAGAACTTGAGCTTCTAGTGGAACACCAAGCATGAAGAAGCATTCCCGAAGTTGAAACATATGGTGTCTTCAAGACCCATTCTTCAACCATATGATCCTCAACTACCTTGTGTGGTTGATTTTGATACTTCTAACTTTGCAATTGGAGTTGTGTTGCAACAAGAATTCCCAGATGGACTACATCCCATTGCCTTTGTGTCTTGCCAACTAAATACAGCTGAAAGAAATTACTCTGCTCAAGATCGGGAACAACTTGCAATGGTATATGCCACCAAGGTATGGAGGCATTGTCTCTTGGGGAAACAAGTGATCATGCAAACTAATCACAAGCCATTGTTGCAGACCTTACACCTAGAGCACATGAAGAGTCTACATCATTGATGGGAAGAGTAACTCCAATTTTTTAACATCAAACTTGAGTACAAACCAGGTTGGTTCCATGTCATCCCTGATGCTCTATCACGACAACCTGATTTGAAGTCTCTTCCTCTCATTGCGGTAGCAATTACGATGGTGTCAATTGACCCCAAGATCCATAACAAGTTTTGGTTAGCTCTACAACAAAATCCCTTCTTCCAAATGGTACATGGTCGTCTAACAACAAGTGACAAGGAGTACAACACCTTCTCCTTCAAGGAGGCCTTCTATTCCATACTGACCGGATCTATGTTCTAGCCAAAGGTGATCTTTGACTTGTGCGCCTTCAAGAAGCCCATGATTTACCCATCGCTGGTCACATGGGTGTAGACAAGACCTTGGGTACCCTTCAACGTCAATGGTGGTGGCCCAACATGACACAAGATGTTCAAGAATTTATCTGATTGTGTGAGGGCTGCCAACGTAACAAGGCCAGCAACCAAAAGCCAAGTGTACTCCTTCAACAACTTGCCATTCCATCAGCTTGCTGGGAGCATGTGAGCTTGGATCTCATCACATCCTTGCAAAAGACAAAACAAGGACACACCACCATCGTGGTGTTTGTGGATAAGCTTAGTAAGAAAATCCACTTGGCACCAACCTGTGATACCGTGGATGCTCCAACCTTAGTGCAAATCTACTTCGACAATGTCTTCAAGCATCATGGGATGCCACGTGTACTCATCTCCGACCTTGATCCTCAATTTACTAGGAAGTTTTGGCAAGCACTCTTTCAGATACTTGGCACCAAGCTTGCTTTGTCCACAACCTATCATCCTCAAACTGATGGACAAACCAAACGTGCAAATTGTACATTGGAAGATATGTTGCGTGTCTTTGTCAATGTACACCATACCAATTGGGATGAATGTCTTGTCGCTGTAGAATTGACCTACAACAATTCCAAACAAGCAAGCACCAAATTCTCTCCTTTCTTTCTCAATTTTGGCCAAGATCCGCTTGTTCTAGATTCTCTTCTTGCTCCTCCTCCATCTCAAGTTTCTCATACTTCCACATTCTTGACCACTATATCCCAATCTCTCCAACAAGCCAAGTCTCACTTCCTTGTTGCTCAGAATTGCCAAAAATAATATGCAAACCACCATTGTCATGATCTCACCTTTGAAGTTGGTGATAAAGTCATGCTATCCTCCAGTAACCTCCATCTCTCACTTGATACCCAAGTTTGTAAACTTGCCCCTAATTGGATAGGACACTTTGATATCACCCAAATTGTCTCTCTTGTTGCTTATCGACTTGCCTTGCCTTGTCACATGCGTATCCATCCTGTCTTTCATGTTTCCAAGTTGAATAATTTGTTCCTAACTCCTCTTCCTTTTCCTCTCAAGTCCAACCTCCCCCTCTTCTTGTCCCTATCAATGATCATCAGGAGTACAAAGTTGATCTTATCCTTGCACGTCGCCATATTCAATGAGGCCGTCGCCAACATACGGAGTACAAGGTCCTTTGGAAAGGGTATCCCCTTCATCATGTCACATGAGAACCTCTTTCTCACCTCCAAAATGCACAGACGACCATCCAAGAATTTGAAGCTTCATTGGCGACGAGGACGTCACCAACTAGCGGCAGGAGAATATGTAACAATATGGAGTTTAGCAACGAAGTTACGCGGGCTTACAAAGTAGCACATAAGACAAAGTAGCCTAGAATATTCCGGAAGTATCTAGGAAGCTTCTTGGGAAGCTTCACGGCTAGCTTAGCTTGCACCTCAAGTAAGTAGCTTCTAGAAGCTTCCAACTAGCTTAGTTTGCACGCCAAGTAGGTGACTTCTAAAAGGAAGCTTCTTGAGAAGCTTCCTTCTAGAAGTTGCCTACTTGGCGCCTAACTAGGAAGTTTCTTGAGAAGCTTCTTAGTTAACTTGGCTTGCACTCTAAGAAAGCGGCTTGAGGAAGCTTCTTGAGAAGCTTCTCAAGGGCCTTGTATGCTACCTATAAATACCAAAGCCAAAGCTCATGCTAGGTATTCAGAGTTTTTTCTCATTCAAGTGTCCCAATGTGAGTTTCCATTCTCCTATTTCTCTCCTCGGATTTGGTCTTTTACACCTACTAAAAACTTATCTAAACTGGCTAGCCTCATGCTAACAAGCTAGCTTGCTAGCCCTTTTATCCCTTGTAGGCCTTTGTAGGTTCTCTATCCCACAACCTTATACCTCAAAGCCTCTAAATGCCCAAATGAGACATTTCTTCTTGCCAATTTGAACCCCTTCCAAATTGGGTTAACCTCTACCAAATCAAGGACTAGCTAGTGCAAATTCTGCTAAATTTGACCCAACTCAAGCAACCTCTAACTTTGAATGATCTCTGCAAACTTAACTTTAAATTAGATAACCTTTGCCAATATGTTGCACCTCCTATACAATTGGTTGACGACCAAATCCTTCGTTGATTATCAACTTGAGCCAAATTGAGAAGATATGGATCTCCAAACACTAATTTGAAGAGATAGGTTCACAAATCCACCACCAATTATGCTTCTCAAGTCCAATTTGCAACACCAAGACCTTTGATTTCACTATCTTCCCCTCAAACTGATATCCACTTACTTGAAATTGATCTCAATTTTGAGAAATTTGGAAGATCAATTTTGAGAAATTTGGACAACACTTTGACACACCACTACCCCATTGCTAAATTGGCATTAACTCAAACAAGGCTTTTGTACACGATCAGTCTCAATAAAATCTAAGACCATGATCAAATGTATCAACGATCTGCCAACCTTGGAGATACCACTAATGCCCTTAGTTCTTGCACACAATTTCTCCCTAAACTCTCACCTCTTTGATGTAATCAATTCAACTCTTCCACTCAAATCATACTCAAAA
Source organism: Lunularia cruciata (assembly GCA_948567375.1). Classification (NCBI taxonomy): domain Eukaryota; kingdom Viridiplantae; phylum Streptophyta; class Marchantiopsida; order Lunulariales; family Lunulariaceae; genus Lunularia; species Lunularia cruciata. The sequence continues at coordinate 17,271,088 of OX419761.1, read as the reverse complement.
TAAGATCTATACTCAATCCTCCACTCAAATCATACTCAAAATAAGATCTATACTCAATACTCTACTCAACAATCTACCAAAAATCAAGCACTAATTACAATCAAGCTCTTCTCACTTTAGCTAAGTGACTCGAGGTGACACTTGCTAGCCTTTGTCCACCATAGCCAAGAACTTGAAGTCTCAATATCAAAGAAGTGAGCTCTTTGGAGCTACACTTTGAAAGTATACTCTTGTGCTTGACTTAGGTCTCCAACCTTAACAATGCCACTTATGGTACATTTGATGATGCAAATGGTGCAAATGATGGTGTGTTCCACCATGTGATCAATAGCACTTACATGAAGTGTGGTCACCATCAAGAAGTCCATGAGCAAATATCAAAAAACTATGACTACCAACACTACCACTCCAATGTCTAAGCAAACTAGCTTTGGCTCTACAATGACATGACATTCTTAATCAAGATTTATTAGTGGATCCTACAAGCACACATTTTAGTTCTAAGGTTATCATTACAAATTTTTATCTTATCTTCTATATAGATAAATATCTACTAAAATTGATTTATTAACCAAAATATTATATATATGTAGTGGTCTATAAGAGATTATGAGATATAATCATGGAATGATGTGTGAGATTGGATTTTGTATTCCTACTTATATATCTATGGGAAGCAAGAAACATGTATCAATTTTACTAAACATTATGAGGTAATTTATTGTAATTTTTTAAGAAAGTTATCCATACATCATCTTAGCTTAGAATCAAAAACCAAGAAAGAAAAAACTTTGTATAAATCAAGAACATTTGGAATAACTTGATGCAATTTTAGATATCTTTAAGATGATATTTAAAGCATTATAAATGATCAAGGAATACCTTTGGAAGAAACATAACATTAATATATTAGTATTATATAGAGAGGCAAACATCGTTACTATTTATGTGTAGAATGTATGTTAATCTTAGGAAATGATAATGATACTCCTTACACCTTCTTCTTAGCCATTTCTTAAGCATTATTTCATTTGTGGATTTTGTGATTGAGATCTTACTTGTTACATTTATAGATGTTGTAACATAGGCATTTTTTATTTTGACCACACCAAAGATTTTACTTCATTTGAGGAATTATTATTGTAGGTTGCATCTTGCTTCTTAATTCAAAGTTATTATAAAACTACATAGACTTCTTATCTTAGCCATGCTATATGAATTTTTGAGCAAATTAGCCAAAGGAGAAACTCCTCAACTTGAGTTCAATATGATCAAAAGAATCTTTTCAAGATGCTTTTAGAGAAAACAAGATTTTTGTAAGTGCATAAATATGGAGGGAGTTATGTTAGCTAGTTCACAATATGCCTTGATGTCTCCGAATTGGAACTTGAGTCCATATAACCCAAAAGTGAGAGATCATATGTTTCAGACCATAATTAGAGAACCTTGCCATAAATTTACTTTTATTGGTATCATGAGAAATCCCTTGTAAAGATCTTTCTAACAAGACCAATTTTATGTGTGCAAGACACTAAAACTTAGGTATTACTATTTTGGTTGTGCTATAGTTTTGGAAGACCAAAAGAAAAGGAGATCCCAAGTGGTCCAAAACTATACAGAGCGAGATGGCCTCCAAGGTTAGCTTTGGACCTAAACTCAACCTCTGTGACTTTCAAAATTGATCCAAGTAAATAATATGGAATTTAGTGCTAGTGTTTGTAATTGCCTACTAACCTAAGGTATAGTGAGGGTCTCAAAATAATACCTATTGTCTCTAAACCTAGTGTTAAGTTGTGGCACCATTATGACTTACATGTGATCCATTGCCAAATAACCATGAGTCATTATAAAACATAGGTTGGACCCATTGTAAGAGAGTTGCTACATAAATGAATATAATACAAGGACTTTGAACTACAAATAAAGTTTTCCTCAAGTCTTAAATTGATTGTTCATGTTAAGCCATTAGATAGGTGAGCATTGTACAATGATTGTAAACTAGAAAGAAAGTCTGCCTCAAGTGTATGAGACTTTATGTATGAGAGAATTTTGACTTGTGTATGAGAGCAAAATATATACCCAATCCAAAAAAAACATAGAAAATATTGTGCTTGAAATGAAAATTAGACACAAACCAAGTGAAGTTAGTAAAAGACTTACTAATTATAGGTTTTTGATGCAACATACTACTAAATACAAGCTTGTGCTTGTAAGTAATGTTGAGCTTGAAGTGAAACTTGTGCCCAAACAATACAAAGTTGGTAATAGACTTACTTCTGTTAGGTTTGTTTCATACACTACTAAGGTCATGGCACATGGAATACAAACTTCCATTACACATAAATAGACCATTGTTCAAGTGGATAGGTGCACTATAATATGTGCTTGAGCTTTTTAGCATATGATAGTTCAAGTTTGCTTAGTATTGTTCTTAAACTCAAAATAAGTGTTTTAGTCATCCTTGTCTTAGTCCACCAAATGATATGGCTAATGATAAGCTTATAAATGTGCAATTTTGATTGGGATCCAAACTTTCAATAATGCATAGACTCATATAGGTAATGCTCGTTTCATTTTATGGATATCTATATAGCTATCGCATTCATAAAATGCTATTATTTGTGAAGAGTAAAATTTCCATCATTTCTTGTTCTCCCATCACTATCAACAAAGTAAGATTGCAAAAGTCTTATAAAATTCCAATCTTTTTATTTGGACCAATTTAGATACCTGGTCAAACATATACAGCAATGATGTGAGGTGGAAAAAAGGAAATATCAATATTATGATGCCTCAAACCTAGTAAAGATTGATCAAGTATATGAAGAAAATTCATCTATCACCCATGTTTTATACCCTGAAGCATCTAATTGAATCTACGAATGAAATAGAAGATATTTTCTAGGTACAAAGAAAGACTCATTGGTATCCTTCACTTCCAACTCTCCTTAATTAGTAGATATTTGGGATTCAATCTTATGGAATTTATATTTTAGATCGTACCTTGAAATAGCACCCAGTTCATGTAATGACCGAATAAGCTAGAAATCTCCTTTCCAGTTAAAAACGCCATTTATGTGCGAGTATTCGCCGATTAGCTACGTCCGGGTTGTTGTACCTCTCCTCAAGAAATCTATTCAATGCCTAAGGATTGGTCTTGACGTTGTGCGGAGAGAAGAAGAAAAGAACGAAAACCATTGACTGATGCAATAAGGTGCACTGGTTGTCGGTAGAGATGCAATACAGTATACTCCCAGTCAAAAGGCGAGAATCAAAGTATTGAAGATCAAACAAGTAGTAGAAGATCATTGTAGATTTAAAGCTTTTTTAAATATATATTCTTCTCAAGTTCAAACGATTTAGATGAAAATAAACGAGAGTAGACTTGTCCATATCAATAGGTACATCACTTATTGGTGCGATTGTCCCACTGCACATCAAATACGTTTTTCTCCAACTTGGACCAAGGGATCAACGAACTTCTCCTTCTCCCATTATGAATGGAGACTCTTTTTTGTCGTCTCTTTATTGAAAGCAAAAAACCTACTAAGTTTCTTAAAATTGATGTAAGGAATGATGGATACGTAACAACTTATCTAAAACTTATCTCTATTCATAAAAATGTAACAATTTCAACATTTAGGGAATTTAGAAAGATAAATCTGTTTATGCTTTAAAACAACTCTTATTTGTTAAAGCATATTGGAATGCCTAAGAACATATTATACAATCCTACAAACGCACCAATCTGTAATCTTAGATCTTAGATCAAGTTGAGGAAAATTTCAAGTTAAGCTAACACGGCTTGAAACAAAAAGTGAAAAATAAAAATATCTTAACAGATCCAATTTTCCAATTTTATATTGAAGTTTATTTGACCATAGAACTCGTAGTCGTGAAACTGTGAAGGAGATGCCTTCGGAAACCAAAGAAAACCAATTCAATCATTACGTATGTATATTCAGTAAGTTTGGCATTTCTTTCCATTCGATTTTGGAATTAGCTCATTCATGAGTCGGTACCTTCTCTTCATCTATGTCCAGAAGGGAAATGAGCTCATGACCAGCACCAGAGCATGTGTCCAAGTATGGCGTGAAGCAATAGCGCTTTCCCCCACCTGACTTAATCTACCTTTCAGAGCGAACAGCTACGCCTTCCAGATCTCTTCCAAGCTACCACAGTTAGTTTAGTCTCAAGAGAGATGGATAGATCACAAGCGTGTCTGTGCATCCTTAGTGTTTGGTCGCCAATAGAGAAGCGATGCGGGATCTTTACCTCCAAGGTTTCCACAATGCTGGGTACAGTTTGTGAGCGATCCTACCAAAGAAACTGCGAAGCATGCCTAGATTCGAAATTCATACGGTTAACTCCATTTTGGTTGTACAGTCAATGCTCCTAGTGCTCTATTGTCATTCCATGATCTAAACTATCCGCACGAGGTTTCTCTCGTCATCCCCAAGGGAATCGTCTGTCATCCTGCGGGGTTTACACATGGCCACCTACAAAAGTCTTCTCTGAGTTTTCAAGCAGAGCCGTAAAAACGGACATCCAGTTTTGCTTTTCGAAATGGTTGAAATGTCTTCTTTACCCAGAAATATCAAGAGATCGTTCCACGATTGCGAAGTTTGTTCAAAAGGTTTGAAAGGTTTATTCAACACAAGTACCGGTGGAGTAGAGCAAACGTGAGGACTCTCAGAACATGGGCCAACGTAGTCCGAGCCCGTCGCACCAAGCACTAGCCTCAGGGACGAAGCGGAACAGAAGAAGAGAAAGCTGAACTCATACCCAAGTCACTTCAGGAGTGTGGGGAAAAACAATCCTGGCTTTTGCGTATAGCTTGTCCGCATCATTGCTTCCGGACTTTGCCCGAGCGATAAGAAAAAGAGTTGGACCGTAGCACAGATCGATGCTGCCAGTAATACGCGAGCAAGTCCACGACACTCGCTAAGTCGTGATGGTAAGTAGCTCCAATTCACTGGATGAGCACAGCTCATGGCAAAGATACCAAAGTACTGTAGCTACGCTTGAAGTGAACTCAAGCTTGTGTATGCTTTGTTTATAATGCAGGACAAAGAACAAGCACGACCAAGTACATAGATGGGGCTCAACAAGAATCCTGTTTGAGCCATTCAATTCAGATCAACGGGGATCCTAGCTTTGATGGAGTAAGAGTAACTTTATAGAGGTCAAAATTAAGATCGACTTCTCCAACTGTTAGTCGATGAATATTAAGAATGGATTATACTAATTCTCAGCGAAAACGTCCTGCTACAATGAGATCTTTTAGCAAATGGCACACTTGCAAATGGTATCCATTAGCCTTCTCAAGACAATTTCTAAAGCCTGCTGCTGTACCAGCTTACCTTAAGTGGAAGCTTAACAAGGTCAACTGGCAGCGGTGGTCCAACTATGCTCAGGAAATAAAGTGGCCAACGTAATTCACCACGCTTGTTCTGTGACAAGGTTCGTCTTGTCACAAAGATCCTATCAGTTTGGTAACATGTTCCCCACATCCTTCGGGTGCCATCGCGATCATCATTGGGGTAATGGACCATGCACCTCAACTCTGTGACCAAACTGTATGTGCATTCTGCTCCTTCCGTGGTGGCAACAATCTCAGTTTGTGGACTCAGACCAAACCTGCGAAGCTTAAACGAGATCAGGCGAATGATCACCTGCCTATTGTGAAAAGAAATAGGACTGAGGTTCCATATTAGGTCGATAACTCGACAAATGGCATAGAGCCCGAGACGAAAGATGTTCCGTGGCAAAAGTTGGACGCCAGTACATACTTGAGAGCGATTAGTCACACAAACGTGGCTCCCCCTGAACGGGCATAAATTCGAGTGAGGAATCGGGAGGTTATCTCAGGATCGAGTGGTCGCACTGCCGCTTTTACTCCTTCAGGAATCTCTGCAGACATGGTACTACTTTTTATATTTATGGGCTCACTAAGCCCATTCCGCCCAGTTCCACCAAGGGACTCATAAGTAGGCACTCCTTCCGCGGCAAGGCCAGCTCTTTTGATCTGATCATATGCATTGGTTACCTGCACAATTAAGCGGTTGACGCCATGTGATGAGATCCAAGGGTGACCTGATACAGATTGTCAGAATAAAGTCCTTTTCATCCCACCGGTACTGCCAAAGAAGTGATAGCCTACTATCACTGCACTATCGTGGAAGACAAAAAAGACAGCTATAAGCTGTTAAGAGGAATAAGGTTTACCCGCTTGAACTCTTCTTCAGCAACGGCAGCGTCTTTTCCAGTATGCTTGTCTGGGTGGTTCTTTGCAGCTAAGGTTCTATAAGCAGTACGAACCTGTACAAAGTCGAACCATGTGGCGGTTTACCCACATTTTCTTAATTCGGATCGATTAGAGAAATAGAATAGCGTCCAACAGCTAAGAGACACAAGTACTGCCCAGCTAAATTATCTATCTCTTGTCATTGATTTATGATACAAAGTCTAAAGATGCATGCTTAACGTGAATCTAAAATCATTTCCTGATTGACTTACCTCACTGGCTGGGGATCCCTTGGCCAGCCCAAGGACAGAATAGGGACACTCGGTGCTTGACAGCTGCATTTTGGCTCCCGACATGACATGGTCATAGAACGCTTCTGCCGGTTCGTACGCGTACTCCAGACTGCCAGTAAGCACCAACATCGTAATTTAATATACAAAACCGGCTACAAGTAACCTGGCGTGAGTCAACAAAACCTCACACTCGTGCAACAGGAATATTCTCGTAGAAGAAGGCTTGAAGTACAGCTACGAGGTTGAGTCTGAGCTATTCTTTCTTTCTGAAACTACCTATTAGGTCATACATTGTCTACTTCCCAACACATGGGGATATAAATTAGTTTACAAACACTGGTAAAACGGTGATTCTTCATTTGATGGGGCCGAAACACGCAGGAAATGTAACTAACTGTCAACTGAGAAACCATGTGCAGCTAGGCTAAACCCAAAAGGAATAAACATAGGGAACTTTGGTTGCTAAAAGACATGGCACCAGCTTCGCGAGATAGCACGCAGAGCTACCGCTCCTTTGGCCGCACATTCTGCCACCTCCCTGTTGACATACATGCACTGTCAGGACTCGACCACATGAACAAGGATCCAAAGTAAAGTAGAATGTTCTGAAGTGGTTGTACTAATATAACTTTCCAGATTGATATCGGGTCAATTCTGCCATTGATTAAATCGGCATTTTGCCAATCTTCTCCGCAATATACATCACAAATTTACCTGCAGAGAGTAGGAAGCACTTGAGGCAAAGCCACAGAAGCATCTACTTCAGAAACAAGCGCAAGCTCTGCAACTGGAAGCCAATCATCTAGCACAGGCTTGCTGTTCTTCTCAGCCTTTTGCCGCACACATATTATGAATTCACGAACTTCTCCTTCCGAAGCGTGCTCCAGAATCAGCTTATGATATAATTGTTCCGACCTCCTCAATAAAATTCCACCATCCCACGCTACATTCATAAAATTAAAATATAAAAATAACAAAACCTCAGACTCCCAGGAATTCACACAAACTAAACCTCCCGCCACTTCAAACAACAACTCATGCCAACGTTTAGCTCCAAATTGACAATTCATCCAACAAAATATTCCTCAAGCAACGGCTTTCGAAAATTCAGACAACTCACTTGCTTTAGGAGCGGACTTAGCGCCGAAACCACCAGTGGCATTTCCAGGGCTCTTCTTGGTTGCAGTGGTGCTCCCTTTCTTCGCACATGTAACGACTAACTTCCTTTGACAATGCTGCACCAATTTGAGGTTGAATTTCCCGGAGCAACTGAAAACCGCAATGTCAGGCCTGAGCAACGACGATGGCGAGAAAACTTGGCGTTGCAGAATAGCGTCCATGGACCTCATCGCTCGTCTGTTCAGGTCTGGACTGTCAACAAAGTCAATTAGGTTTCAATTGGCCAGAGTGAATGAGAGTTCTGAGAATTCGGATTCGTAATTCTCGAGAACCTCTCGAGAGAACACGACGCAGTTCGTAAGGGGAAACTATAGAGAGAAGGAGAGAGGCCTCTGCGTCCACGTAAAGCACTCTTTCGGGATAGGATTCTGAGGACGTTCCATTCTTTGGGACGTCCCCTTTGGGATTGTAGGACCAGCATCGTTGCACAACTGTAGTTCAAACCCAACTAAAAATAAACTTGTTGGGCAGGTAAAAGAAACAAGGCCGTTCTTAGATTGGCTCGTAAATTCTAGTGGGATAGAATATTCTCTGTCTGTCTGAACAAGCGAAAGTCCTGAACTCGAGGGAAAAGAAAGATACTTTCGCTCTAATCAAGATGCATTATTTGTTTAATGAGATAGAAAGGGGAAAGGGTGCCCGCTCAAGAAACACGAAGGATGGAAGACCCCATCAATCAAGCAAGACAAGGGTGACACAAAATAGATAAAATGAAGCTAAGCCTCAATAGAGTCATATGAGAAATCTGCACAACACCACCTAAGATATGCGAGCTATGCAAGTTGTATAGTCTATAAACACAAGGAGCATCCAAATAAGAATCACTAGTGTGTGATTGCTCTCCTTTGGATTGCATCAACCATTGTATTTTGTAGAGCAATGGACATTTATTGTCTAAAATGTGCTACAAAGTCTTAAAAGTGAGAATGGTACCCCTTGGCGCTTAACAAGAGAAGCTCTTGCGCACTCCCTAACAAATGTGTCAAACATTGTGTCCATTGCTCCATATAACTCTAAAGCTAGAGGAACAAAGAGGTGATCTCGTTGCATACCCCTATACTTGGAGACCTTGCAAGCTAATATTGCACTTGCCGGCCATCCAAGGGGATGGGTAATCACACCCTCCAAAATTGTATCACTCGTAGGATTCATAACCACGACATCCGCTATTGTCACCTGATCATTTTGGACCAAGTATACGTATGCCCTGAAACGTGCCGTCTGCAAAGCAAACAAACATTCCCTCCAAACCAAGTAATTTTCCACTATCTAGTGCCATGGCAAACACTATGTCCCTAATAGCATCATGGATAGCTATACTATGTCCTCCAAAAGGATACCATGTCATGTGGACCGCTATTGCATCTAGTGTAGAACCACATTCACAAGTGAGTAATGAAGATGCAGATGTGTGGACCAAACCTAAGCAAAATCTCATAGCTATAAAGAAAGTACTTGGTGCGAGTTGTCACACCATTTGTAGCATCGTACCTAAATTGCTCGGGCGCTAGAGTAGTAGTGTTGGTAGTTAGAGGTATTTTGGCAATTACTCATAGACTACTTGTTGATGGTCAGATTTTGTGTTGGCAGTATTGACTACATGGTAAGGCCCACCGTTGCTTGCACCATCAGGGTTGGAGATCCATGTCAAAATCAGAGGTATAACTTGGAAGTGCAGCCCCAAAGAGGTCACTTCTTTGATGTTGATCCTTTGAGTTCTTAGCTATGGTGGACAAAAAGTTAACAAGCATCATCTAAAGTCTTTTAGCTAGAGTGGGTATGGTTAGGTTGTAATCAATGCCTATTTGTCGGCAAATTGTTGAGTGAAAGATCAAGTATTGATCTGATTTGAGTTGATGAATAATTGATTACATCAAAGAAGTGAGAGTCAAGGGGAAATTGGGTGCAAGAACCGAAGGTATTGTTGGTATCTCCAAGCTTGGTTGATTGTTAGTACCTAGATCTAGATTCAGATTTCCCTTAGAGTGATTTTGTGTGGCGCATCGGCCAAACTCCCTTAAGAATAAAGTCAAGTAGGTGTTTTTGTTTTGAGCTCAAGAGGTGAAAGTAGGACCAATTCGGTGCAAATTGAGCTCAAAGGGTAAAATTGAATGTGGAGTTGGGAATTCATTTCCACAAATTAGAGATTTGAAGATCTCCATCCTTTTGATTTGGCTCGAGTAGAGATTTAACAAAGGATTTGGTGGTCAAAAAATTCTAGGGATTTATGTCAGATTTTATGTTAGATTTTACATCAAGTATGAGCGGCCTTGTTAGCAGCCTTTGCTTTATCTAACTCAACTTTGAGGATCTTGGGGAGGATTTACATCAAATTTTGGCTAGAGAAAGTTTGTCTAGATAGTTTGTAGAGAGGCCACTTGGGAGATTAGGATCTCCAATTACCTTGGTTGGCCATGGGCTATTGGTTTAGCTGGAAAGCCTCCTTAGCATCCTTCTCTCCTTAATTTGTACTCTATGGACAAGATCCAAAATTACCTACGGCCATTTGTTGAGATGATATTGTAGTTTTGGACTTGGATAATCCAGATGTATGGACGAGCGCATGTTCTCAACGGGTAGAGATCTTTTGAAGAGTGATATTGATGGCTTTCAAGAACTTGGCAATTGCTTAGCATAAGGATACCTTATGCTATGATACCATTCAAGGAGGAGGTTATAGACCCTTGATTTCTTGATTTCATCCAAGTGACTATGTATATCTACAATAGACAACATTGATGACACTTAATGTTACCACGGGCTACACTAACTTGAGAGTGCATGAGGTTTTGCCTTCTAGTGTAATACAAGCAACTAGACATATTATATAGAGCTGAAATTGGCTTGGTAAAATCTAGAAAGATGTTGTGTACACTAGGCTAGGTAGATTAGACAAAGGTGTCACCAAAAGAGTACTTCTACTAATAGGTCAAAAGTCAAAAATAACTTAAAACTTAGAGCCAATTTTGGAGGCCTAAACGGATGAATTAGGCCTCAAAAATGGAACAATTCCTCCCTGTTCTAGCCAAAGACTTGTCTTCTCCTCCTATGATTTGTCTCATCAAGAGCTTTCTAATGGTACCTCACCCATGCGATTCTGAGCTCCCTATAGGAAGATTCTCTAAAGCTTACCTTCAGTCCAACTAGATAGGACAAGGACTAACATGTCACCCATCCAAACAACTAATCCAACGATGGAGCTCATTGAAAGGTCACCAATTCCATGTATCTGATCCAAGGGTGGAGCTTCCTTTGAGTGGATCCTCTTTGCTATATAATAAAGAGAAGGTGCTCCTTTGGGGCATTGGAGGATTGAGTGTGAAACTTGTGTTTTCTCTCTTGTATCTCTCTTGGAGAGTTCTCTTGCCCTTGGAGTATTACATTTGGCATCCTTGTGTTGGAAGGACATGATGGTGTTTTTTAGAAGGATCATGTGCGCTATTGTGCATCATATCACATCCCAAATATTGATGGGACTATGGACCCAAGCTTTGCACTTTGTACATGCAAGCTTAAGGTGTATGTTATACGGCTCTTCTTATGGAACTGCTACTATGTTAGTGTGTGATAGCTGATCAAGAGGATGGTATATGGTATATTTGACTCCTCCCCTCATGGTGGTTTGTTTGAGACAATGGTTATGTCCTAAATGTACTTGACTTATAGCTAGTTCACTTTTTATATGGTATAGATTGCAAATAGGTGACTAATAATAAGACTCAATAGCACCTGGCCTCTTGATCTTTGCCCACCATAGTGTATACTATATATTTGGAGTAGATTGCTATTTGGAGTTAGAGGGACCTAACCGCCAACTAGGGGAGCGATTGTGTGGCACTTTGAGTTCATGTGTGACTTATGTGTGAGTTGTGCTTTTATAGTGAATGATATTGATAGTAATGTATGTTGTGTAGCAATATATATACACATGATAGCTATCATGCCCTTTGTAGCATTGACCTAGATTGCTCAAATGCTAGAGTAGTAGTGTTGGTAGTTAGAGTTATTTTGACAGTTACTCATAAACTACTTGTTGACAGTCAGATTTTGTGTTTGAGGTATTGACTACATGGTAAGGTCCACCGTCATTTGCACCATTTGCACCGTTGGATATGCCATCAATGGGACCATTAGGATTGGAGATCTAGGTCAAAATCAAAGGTATACGCTGGAAGTGTAGCTCCAAAGAGCTCACTTCTTTGATGTTGAGCCCTCAAGTTCTTGGCTATGGTGGACAGAAAGCCGGTGAACATCACCTAGAGTCTCTTAGCTAGAGTGGGTGTGGCATGATTGTAATTAGTGTCTAGTTGTTGGTAGATTGTTGAGTGAAAGATCAAGTACTGATTTGATTTGAGTTGATTTGAGTTAGTGAATAACTTATTATTGTGGTAGTTTAGAGTTCATGTATGATTTATGTGTGAGTTGTGCTTCTATAGTGTATGATGTTGACAATAATGTATGTTGTGTAGCAATGTTTATATGCACAATAGAGTCAAAATTCCCTAATGCATGGTCAAGCTAGGATCAAAGAGCTTGCATCCTTGCCAGAGCAAGAGCAAAGATGTGCTCTAGTAGCCTAAGGAATGGACAAGTCAATTAAGAGAGAATGTAGTGTATGTTGAAATTGTTGCTCCATCAAGGAAGGCTATAAACTTCTAGTCCAATTTGAAAATAATGAAGCAAAAGACAGAAAGTCCTTGTATACCCATGGAGATAAACTATCTCTTGTTTTCCATAGTAACATTTAGGGAGAAAAGGATCCTTCCTCCACATCTATCACATAATTCTTCAAAACCAGCCTATCAACAACCATAAAATGAGAAGAAAGTAGGGGTAACAAGAGAGCACAATTACCCAAAAATGTAGGTGGTATCTCCTCTATAGATAGCAAACCAATTCCTCTACATGAGATTGGTAGAGATTTTGTCTACATGCCAAATTCTCTATCATACACTCAAATGTCCTTGGTCCAATAATGTCACCAAATACTCCCACAATCCTCCTATCAAAGGCTCGTAGACATGATAGGAAGGTCAAGGAGGAGGGAACTATGTGGAGGAGGTATGTTAGTTGACAAGTAATACTAGAGAATAGTATACCAAATGTCACCTTTAGATTTCCTAGTAAAGGAAGGTCATCTACATGGAGAATATCCTCTACAAGGGCAATGGGTGTCTGATAAAATCCTTAGATCCTACTAGCGCTCCAAGAACACGTAGTCTATCTATAGATGTGATACACCCCTTTAGAAGCTCAAGGTGGGGAGGGATACCTAAAGGAGACCATGCCCTATACTTTGACACCTTGACTCTCAAGACTACTAGATGAAGCTCAATAGTCAAGTGGTCAAAAGGCCTACCTAATATGATCTACAAGGCCCACAATGTATGTATCATCTGCCAAGGAGGGAAATACACAATCTAACATGGCCAAAGTAGTAGATAAGAGAACTCTAAAGTGAGCCATGGAAAATAAGGATCCTCCCTAAAGGATCTTTCTAATGTGTACCAATAATTGACTCCAAGACAATGATTCCCTCATGTGAACAACCATGAAGAGAAGCAAGAGAGCCATAAAAAGACTACACAAAAGGAATAAGACTTGCCAAGGATCCACCAGCCTCCTTAAGCTCTCTAAAGATGGATGCTTATGAGATGCTATTAAAAGTGTTCTCAACATCCACTTGGAGGATGACCCACTCTATATGGATATCTAGGGGTGCCCTAATGCCTAAAGATATAGCCTCACATCCTCTAGGTGTAGTTACTCCAAACTAATGTGGACCAAGGTGTTGTCGGAAGTAAAAATGATCCCAAATGAAATGGTGCAGTTGACCAAATGCAAAAAGATCTTTCCAATATCAATTGGTCTAATGCCTCTTGTGTCCTTCTCCATCACAAGAAGTTGACTAGCACCTAACACTTGGCTAATAGACATAAGAATGTCTCCTCTTATTATTGCTCAACCACTTGAAACAAATTGATAAAACCATTAGAAGGATCATCTACTTGAAAGCAATCTCTAAGATGCTCATATACCATCCTTGACAAGCCTTCTAAAGAAAGGCAAGGATTAGTATACAATGCTTGTGCAAAAAGCAACCTATCAAGACATAAAGGTTGCTCAGACTAATAATCTAAAACCTCTAGTGGTAATTCCTCTCTTGCCATAGGATGTAGTGATTATAGGAAAAAGATAATCTCATTAATAAGACTAGCCATATACAAAGGATATGTCCTTGTGTTGCTCTACTAAACTCTCCCGCTTGACCCAATGTCCTACACTGCCATAATCAAGTGGATTCTATGGTATCATGTGGAAAAACTTGTCTCCTAAAACGTGCAGCCCTAGCAAACTTCTCATGTAGAGATGCCTAATCCTCCGCTTGGAATTGACAAAATCTAACAACCATGTCTCTATATCCCGCATGTCCTCCTCTAGCATAACAAAGACACCATCAAAGGAGTAAGAGGAATAGGAACCATGCTAACTTGTCTAAGAGATCACTTGCCAAACAATCAAGTGGCAGGCAAAAAGCTTATCTAGCCTCATCATGGGGTGTATAGAGTAGCCTAAGGAATAGACATGGACATGGAAAACTAGTCTCAAATAACTCCAAAATACAACCCACCTGAGAAGCTAACCACTCCCATGACTCAATCGGTATCCTCGGAATGATCAACGAAGGGATAGAGGAAGCATGCATAATCCTTGAGTGTCACTACTATTGATATGATTGTTTGCCACGTGAGCATCCCAAGTGGTCCAATCATAGTCCTTGTGCATCCTTCCCAGATGGGTATATACCTCTTGCAAGATAAAGTGTTGATGACACACCGGGCATGGTGTGTCCCAAGCCACTCTAGGCGGCTCCACATAGGAAAGTGTAGCCATGGCTAACACAAGAATAATGATAATAAAACATGATGTTCCTCCTCATCAGTTCCTACACCTACAAAACCACAACCCCTCATATCCCAATTCACATGAGTTAATATTATCTCTCCAAACCCTAAAAACTACAAACTCTTGTAATTTTCAATTTCCATTTCTAAAATTTCAAACTAATTCTCATGTAGCTATAACATGAATACCTAGACTGAAATTGAGAACTCCCGCACCATCACTTCAATGTGTAATAATCACTCTAAACACGAAAAAGTTTCTACTCAATTCTCCATAGTCATCAGTCTAGGTACCAATAGAACCAATGAACAGAATCTACTATTCACTCAAGTGCTATATGTTAAAGAGCACTCAGAAATGTATAGCTTTCCTCTCACATCTCTCCCTCTTCTCTCCAGTCTCCACACTCTCACAAACTCCCCGTAAAGTTTTAATGAGATACGGGGTTTTAACTCTCATTTCAATGAATAGTCGCCCAAAAAATGAATGGGAGTACATCAAACACTTCAATAAAAATAGATACGCAGAGTATGCATTTGCATTCAGATATGAATGGTCCATAAAATTTTTTGTTCTAACTCCCGAATATGAGTGTAATAATTAAAATAAATAGACAATTCTATAATTTCAGATTAACCCATTGAAAATTATGTGACACTTCTTGATGCGGTTCATACAATGATTTTAGAAACCACTTGCAAATGTTTTATGTATGCTTATGGAACCATAAAGACTGAGTTGAAATCCGGTATTGGATTGTTTACACTTTGGATGATAAACATGTATATTTAAAAATAACAAAAAAATCATGTGCTTTGCTTTTCAGGAAACAATGTAGTGAACATGTGAAAACATATATTCAAAGGTCAATTGGACACCTGTTCCAATAGCTCGAAATGTGCCACTATAAATTAGAAAGCTGCAACTACATGTTAGATTCAAATACAGAAAATAAAAAGTGTAGGGTTAGTTTAGACTTAGTTTTGAAACTTAAATTGTTAATTTGGAGTATGTGAGAGGTCAAAGAATTACTTTAAGATTACCTTATGACTTCCGCGGATAAGGAGACCAAATCCATTGATAATCCCTATAAAGTAAAGTAATTAAGATTAAACTAAGTTTGGGGTCCCAATGCCTTTGGACAGGGATTCTACAGGCATTGAGACCTTAAAACTAAATATGGAATTTATACCAAAACATAAATGAAACGATGTTTGTTGTCTTGATATTGATATTGATTATACATTTGTTAAGGATGAGGATTCTGCACGAAATGAGAAAAGAATGATCATAAGGAAGTAAACACTAGAATGAGGATAAAGTAAGTGGCAAGATATAAACTATAAAGAAATAATTGCAACTTAACTCGGTAAGTGAAGGATAATAAGGAGTATTGAAATTAGGAAAACCAATTTGGTAATGTGGAGGACGCGTATCAGATTTGTAGAGGCGTAAGTTCAATAATTTAAGGAGATAAAATATAAGCTTATGTCCATGGTATATTTTGGAGTTTGATTTTGGCCACACTAGCTTGGAGTTTACTATTAAGAGTCTTTTCTATACTGAAGTCAAACCTAGTACTTTAAATCCGTAAATATTTCTTCAAAATTTATAAGCCATCTTTACATGTGCAAACTTAGGTTGATGCTAATAATTCATAATTCATTTAGGTATTTTTCTAATACTCATAATTATATCATACTGAAATATTGTACCAGGTATAGGATATACAATATATTTATATACCAAATTTTTGGTATAAAAATATACCAAAATATGTTATATTCTTATTCAATATTTTACTCACCTCAAATGTAGATCAAGTTTCTACCACTACTACCATATGTTTTTAATGGTAAGTGGAAGCTAATGAAAATTGCATAGTTTTTAATAACTTAGAATATTTTCTTTTCTTTTTACTAAGTTGTTTTTATATCTATCTTGGATATATATACCATACATGCATATGCCATTAGATCTCATATGCCATTCATGGTTTTATTATTTCTGTATATTTATATTTCTATTTATTCCTTAAATTTCTCATCTTTGAGTTTTTATTAGCTCTCACCCAACCTCCAACTTCTGAATTTCTTCTCTTCAATGTTGATCCATAAAATGGTTTGATTTTCAACATTAATTTCTTGTCCATGAATAACTTTCTCTTGTGACTTTGTTTGAGCTCTTCTTATTGTCAAACTAATATGTTGGTTCTCCAATTTTTTTGAATACTAGTATTTTATATGTTTGAAATTTAAAAGGACTTATTATTCTGAAATTCTATAGTTTAATTCCAGTCTCCTATAATTTTAACTCTCAAATCTCTTGTTCTTGATTCCAATCTCCTATTGTTTCTTAGTTTATTTGCTTGTTAATGACAATTATTACTTCCATGCAAAAATAAAGTGATGAAAGTTTAAACCAAATGGGATCCTCATCTTTTACTTATTCCTTTTGGGTTATAAAAATTCTGGAAAATTATGGCATTTACAGCTAATAAATTGATTCGAAATTTATTAATTATATCAAGGAATGAATTGAAGAATTTACCTTTTGACTAATAAATTATGGACAAGGTAAAAAAATGAAGCGGTAGTGATAGGATTAAAATAAATGGATCAAAATTAAAACATTCCTTAATTATATCAAGGAATGTTTTAATTTTGATCCATTTATTTTAATCCTATCACTACCGCTTCCTTTTTTTACCTTGTCCATAATTTATTAGTTAAAAGGTAAATTCTTCAAAAACCCTCAAGGAGATGTTCAACAAGAAGTTTATGCTAAGATGCGTTAATGTGGTGATACCCAAAATAGGACTACTTAAATCGTTGATTCTCGTAAGTGAATCAAGTTAAAAGGAAAAACAATACGAAGACTAAGAAGTCTAAACTCAAGCACAAGTGATGACTGCTGTAATCTAAATGCCGTAAGGAGTTTATATAAAAATTCAATATTGTTGTCGTGATTTCCAGAATCGTCCTACTTAAATCATTCATTCTCATAAGTAAGTCTATTCAAATACTAAGAAGATTAAAATCAATCTCAAGTGTTTCCTGCTGCAATCTAAACGCCATAAGGAACTAATCTTGTACAACCTCACAATTTTCCTTTTCCATACTGAAACAGGAAAGCTTGGTCCCCCTACAATTCCATGACAGACGAAATTACATCCTTAGGGTTCAAAGCGTGCATGAAAAGCAAACGATATGGAGAACGATTTAAAGAGAGTTTTAAGTAAAGCATGGCTTAAGTTGGATAGAGTAAACAAAGCGAGTTTTGAAAGTTGACAATCGAACAAACCTCCATGCATCGAAGCTCGAAGTGTGAAGCCCACCAAATGTGCGTAGAATGACTATCCGAATGTAAAAGAGATGAGAAACGAAATAGAGGAAAGAAGAGGGGAAAAGAGAACAATGGGGGGAGGAATGAATGCCAATAAGAATGACTGATATCTATGGGCAGAAAAGTAACACCCGTAACAAATTTACATGTACTCAGCTCATAAAAGGGAAATTTGTCCAGAACTGAATCGTCCTGGAAACCGATATATACGGGCAGAAAAGCATGAAGTTTAGGTGTTGGATTGACAAACCTATATCAAAAATTTGGTTGAGGGAATTTGGGAACTGGATCTTGATGTGAGGGGGTGTTTGAAGATTTGTATCAGAATGGAATACCCAAAACCAGAGGCAAGTGATTGTCTCAAGAGACAATCACTTACCTCTGGTTTTCTTTTTTCTTTCCAATTTTCTTGCAAGTGTTTTGGATTTGTTTTCCCAGAACTTGTTAAACTTTTGAGAAATCTACACTCTATGCAGTACACACGAATGCATGCCTACTTAAACCCCAAATTCCCAACACACACACAAGCGCATATTGGCTTAACCCTAAATCATGAGTGCATACTAATGCACACCATCCTAAACCTTGAATTTAGACCGCACATCAATTCTCAATATTTCTAACAAGCATACTTGAGCATACACGCAAGCACACACTTGACTCAAGTAATGATGCAAGCATACACATCAATGCATACTTAACTTTATCTCTTATTTTGAGTTGGTATTTCCTCATAACAGACTTTGCTTTTATAACAGTCCGAAGACAAAAGCACACATGGTTGGAATTCCCAAAAATATTGATGCACCAAAGAAGCAATTTATCTTTATTATATAAAAAAGAGGATACACTCTAATCAAGCTATACCCTTAGATTAGATACATGGATTGTTGACATATCAACCCTAGTTCCATTTGGTTGGTCAAACAAGTTTGACTTTTTGGAATCTTTTTGGAATCTTTTTGGAATCTTTTTGGTAGGAAGCTCAGAATTGCATGGAAGACATCATTGGAAAAATCTTGATGAGACAAACTAAGGAGAAGGAAAGAGAAAACATTTTTATCTCCCAAGGGAATTAAAATTTTATTTTCTGAGGCCTAATTCTTTTGTTTAGACCTCCAAAATTAGCTTTGAAGTTTTTGATGTGTTTTTGGCCTCTACCCTATTAATGGAAGTCCTCTTTTGGTTTCTCCTTTATCTTGATCTACTTAGACCATCATGTATAACATCTTTAAAGATACTTCCCACCAAATTTTTAATTCTCCCCACCGACCTTGCCATTTATAATTCTTCCTACCTTATTGGATTCTAAACACAAAACCATTGATAGCATCAACTTTTGTAGCTCAAAGTTATGAAAGGGTGTTCTCTATACATGAAAAGAATAGTATGATCTTTGTAGATGCATTCATTGAATTGTTGTAGGCAAATTCCACCAAGGAAAGTAGTGTGTCCCACCTTTCTTGCTCCCCCAGAGTGAAGCCTTATGTCCTTGATAGTGTGATTGGCTTGCTTTGTTTGTCCATTAATTTGTAGATGGTATGCCATAGACATTGTAAGTTTGGTTTTGAATAATCCAAAGAGTGTTCTCTAAAACAAACTAGTGAATTGAGTGCCGCACCTATGATGAATACTCAAGACAATCTATGTTGAGAAAAGACCATAGTCAAGTACAAATAAGCCAATTATGGCATAGTCATATTATTTGTTGTAGGACACAAATGAATCATTTGCTTAGTTGGTACACAAAGACTACAATGAATTCAAAACCTAAGGTGGTCTTGTGCAATTCATAAACTAGATCCATGCTAACCTACTCCCAATGTTGTGTAAGGGTAGGAAGGGGTCAAAGAAGACATGTGGGAGCTTAATTAGGGACTTTATTTTGAAGATAAGGTAGGAAATGTCAAACATACTCCATCATATCTCTCCTCATCTTGGGCAAATAATAATGGCATTTGATTGCATCTAAGGTTTTGTCCATCCTAGCATGAATTGCAACGGTAGAATCATGACATTCAGCAAGGAAAATGGTTTGTAAGTCTAGAGCATCAAGGATCTATATTTGCCATCCAAGAAGGTAAGTCCTTGGGTACTAGTTACCCTTTTGGATGATTGAGTGCCTACAATATGCAGGTCAATCTTTATAACATCAAGAATCCTTGGATAGAAATCTAGGTTCATCTTGACCTCTAATGATTAATTAGAGGTTGTTAGAATGTTCCATGTAGACCTCCATGTAAATGCATACACAAGTTGCTTCTTGCACTCCACATGTGTAATATTCATATTAAACTATTGTCTCCACTCTACACAACAAATATGTCTATGAGATAGATCTTTTTGTGTCTTTAGGTAGACTAGTGGTTTGTGATCTATCTCAACTACAAATAACTTCTTGCTAAGATAATTCTTCTAATGCTTGGTAGCAAAGACAATTTCAAACTCTTCTCATTTAGTAGTGAGATATTTTTTCTCCACCAATAATAGTTTTTGAGAGAAATATGCAATTGGATGCCATTTTTCCTCCTATTCTTGTTCTAGAATTGCTCTTATTGTGATGATTGATACATTTGTAGCCAACTTGATTGGATTTTTGGGATCATACCATTTCAAGATTGGTGCATGCTGTAGTAATGCATCTTTCAATGCTTGAAATGCAAGTTCATGTGCAGTTCTCTACATCTATTTCTTTCCCTGCCAAGAAATGAAATTAGGGGTTGTGCAACCTTGGAGAGTCCTTGATAAATCAACAACAGAGTTAATCCCCAAAAACTCAGATTGATTGATCCTTTGGAGCATCCCAATTCTAAATGCCTTCTATTTTATTTGAATACCTTTTGCACTTGTTCTATGACCCAAGTATCTACTTCAAATGTGTCAAAGTAGCACTTTGAGATTTTGACATACAACTAAATCCTTTATAAAACATAGAAGACTTTTTGTAGATGTTGATTATGTTCTTTCATTGTAGTACTATAGACTAAGATATCATAACAAAATGATAACATACTTAGTCAAGTATAGACAAAATATGTCATTCATCAAACTCATGAGAGTGGTCGGTGTATAGGTGAGGCCAAACGACATCACTAGGTATTCAAAATGACCATACCATATTCAAAAGGTAGTTTTATGCACATTTTCCTTTACAATCTTGATTTGGTTATAATTACTATGTAGATCAAGTTTGGTGAAGTGTTTTGCTCTATTGAGTTGATCAAATAGGTCATCCATGTCAGGTTATGGATATTTAATCTTCATCATTTATTGCTTTAGGGCCTTATAGTCAATGCACATCCATAGCATACCATCCTTCTTCACAAACAAGACAAGAGCTCCATATGGTTATATGTTAGGTTGGATGAACTCTTTTTACAACTTTCTTTTGATTTGGATCTTGCACTCCTCCAACTCATGAGGTGATAGTGGGTATAGGGATTTACAAGGAAATGTCTTCCCAAAAAGTATCTCAATTTTATGATCTACTCTCCTTTTTGATGTTTATCTTGAGAGTAAATAATCAAGAAATGTATTCTTAAATTTATCTTTCACATCTTTCAAATTTTTAGGAATTTTTCCATTGAGTTGTGCACTCTAGATTTCTCTTATTAGACCCAAGAAACACTTTTTGTCTTATAGATAGTTGTTGTCTTGATGACCTATAAAGGTAATTTTTCCCTATGAGATCTTATCCTATATTCAAATATCTTTAATTGGCTAGTTTTCACTATTTTCCTTTACCATTCTACATTGAATTGTAATGTTCTATCCACAACATACTCTAGATCATATCATAGTGAGCTAATTGTATCACTCAGCACTCAATTTCTTCCTTATACTTTTCTACAAAGAATTGTATCTTTTTAGATAATAAATTAACTTTCTCTGTATGACCATTAGGTAACTCTATATCTTCACTTTCATCCTTCTTTAGTTTCATTCTCAGTCTTATTGCAATAAAATGAGATATTTTTGAGATCTAATTCTTTTTATTTAGGTCTCCAAAATTAGCTATGAAGTTTTTAGTTTATTTTTTACCTTTGCACTAAAAGCAAAAGTCCTCTTTAGATGAATCTTTTGTCTTATCTACTTAGACCATCATGTATAATATATCTTAAAATACACATTGGTGCAGGCCTTATGGCCTTGCTTGATGCATATGATGGGTATTGTGACTCTTGGAGAGATTTCACCCATAGACCATATAGTCCATTTAATGCCTTAGGTCTATCACTATGAGATCTATTTGTCATTGATAGTGCATTTCTTCCCTATTGTAGGAACCATCCTCATGGTGCTATCTTCACTCTTGTCTTTACTCCTTTTTATACTAGAGCTGATTTACACACTTTCCTTTGGGATCTTTTGATCATTTATTGAGATTGATTTAGATGAGACATGCTCTGTGCTATTAAGTTACTTCCTAAAGAGTGTACTTCAAGTCATCTTAGAGATTATAGTACAAATCTTTATGAGGGTTTGGCATCCACTTTCAGGATCTATGCATGAGAGAGGGTGGGAATTCATGTAGAGATATAATCCAACAATGATTGGTAAACCTATCATTTGGTGCAACGATGCAACACTAGAGTGCATTAAAGTAGAGTGGCTCCAATTAGATATGGATTCAGAGGATACCATTCACCCACTACAAAACTACTACATGAAATCCCATGAATGAGGATACAATTTGGTCCACTATTAAGGCGTGCAATAACATTAGAGTAAACTAAAGATAACACTCCATTGAACATATATTTACATTTTTTACTAGCAATAGCTCTCCATGTATATTTGAGTTTTTTAAATAGCCCATCTTTTTGAGATATCTCTCCATTTTATATGTATATACATTTTTTTATTGATATCATTCATTCTAGTTCTTTTAATCCTCATCTTGTTCTTTTTTTTTCATTGCCTTACTACTAACCCTCATCATTTAATTATTTTCACTCCCATGAATTTGTAGTATCATTGAGAGCCCATGCCCAGATGCACATGGCACTACACTCCAAAATGTTACCATAGATCCTTACACATGAGTGCACACCAATTCATACAAGCCCATCCAAGTGCACACAAGCAAACACCATGGCCTATAACTAAATGCAGTCCATTGCACACTAGAAGTCACATCCAAATCCTAACAGCTAAAGAATTTCATGGTGCATGCTACTATGCATACCAATGCACACTACAAAAATCTCTAGTGCACACTATTGCATTTCAGCACACACAAATGTATTCCAGGCTACATTTACTATCCAACTTGCATCTAAAGAATTTACAAGTACATCTTGTGGTGTAGGCCAACATACATTATAAGGGTTTCTATTGCACACCTTTGCATATGAGTGATGTTGTATGTATATACATAACTACACAACATACATCATTATCAATACCATACACTATAGAAGCACAACTCACACATAAGTCATACATGAACTCTAAAGTGCCACAATTATCAATTCATTTTTCCACTCAAATCAAATATGTACTAGATCCTTCACTCAACAATTTTCCAATAATTGGGCATTGATTATAATCAAACCATATCTACTCTAGCTAAGAGAGTCTAAGTGATGCTAATTGGCATTTATCCACCATATTTAAGAACTTGAAAGCTCAACATTAGAGAAGTGAGCTCTTCGCAGCTACAAAGTATACCCGTTTGCTGAACCTAGGTCTCCATCCTTAATAGTGCCATTGATGGCATATTTGACAGTGGGTCCTACCATGTGATTAGTAGCCCTAACATGAAATCTGACCACCAACAAGTAGTCTTTGAGTAACTACTAAAATACTATGATTGTACACTACCACTCCCACGTTTGAGCAAACTAGCTTAGGTGCTACAAATGTCATGGCAGTTATCATATATATACATCACTACACAACATACATCATTGTCAACATCATACACTATAGAGGCAAAACTCACATATAAATCATACATAAACTCTAAAGTGCCACAATTGCCTCCCTAGTTGGTAGTTAGGTTCCTCTAACCCTAGATAGACATCTACTCTAAGTATGTGATATGCCCTATAGTGTGCAAAGATCATGAGGCCGGGTGCTATCAAGCTCCATTGTTAATTGCTTGTTTGCAATCTATACCACCTAAAGGATGAAGTAGTCATAGGTCAAGTACATCTAGGACATAACAACTATCCTTGAGGAACCACATTAGGAGAGGAGGCAAACATACCATATGCCATCCTCTCAAACAACTATTGCACACTAACATAATAGTAGCTCCAGCAGAGAGCCACAAAACATACACCGCAAGCTTGCACATACAAGTGCCATCAATGTTTGGGAGGTGGCATGGCATACAATTGTGCACATGATCCTTCCAAACAAGTCCATCATGTCTTTCCAACAAGAAGACTCCAAAAAAACCCATGTATTCTCAAGATAATGCAACTTATAGTAATATCAAGTGTCATTGGTGCCATTTGTTGTAGATATACATAGTCACTTGGATGAAATCAACTAATTGAGGGTCTATAAGCTCCTCCTTGAATAGTGGCATAATGTAAGGTACCCCATGGTGAGCAATTGTTAAGTTCTCCATGGCCATCAACATCTCTCTCCAAAGTATCTTTGCCCGTTAAGTACATGCACTCAACCATACATCTGGATCACCTAAGTCCAAAACTATAATAGTATCATAATGAAAGGCTGCATGTAAGTCTAGATTTCATCCATGGAGTATAAATTAAGAATATAAGGATGCTAAGAAGGCTTGCCAATTGAATTGATAGCCCATAGCCAACCAAGGTAATTGGTGTCACCACATTTGTAGCACCAAGGCTAGTTTGCTCGGATATTGGAGTGGTAACATAACATATACCACAATTGTGCACCATGCCACCTCCCAAAAATTGATGGTACTATGGACCTAAGCTTGGCACTTGTACAAAAAGGCTTGTTGTGTAAGTTAAGCGGCTCTTCTGGTAGAATTGCTACTATGTTAGTGTGTGATAGTTGTTTGATAGGATGGTATATGGCACATTTGATAGGATGGTATATGGCCCTCATGATGGTTCTTTAAGGACAATGGCTATGTCCTCAACATACTTGACATGTAGCTATTTCACCCATTATATGGTATAGATTTTAGATAGTCAACTAACAATGGGGCTTGATAGCACCCAACCTCTTCATCTTTGCCCACCATGGTGTCTACCACATACTTGGAGTTGGTGGCTATCTAGAGTTAGAGTGACTTAACTGTTAGCTAGGAAGGGCAATTATGGCACTTTAGAGTTCATGTATGACTTATGTGTGAGTTGTGCTTCTATAGTGTATGATGTTGAAAATGATGTATGTTGTGTAGCAATGTATATATGCACAACAATTGTCACCATATTTGTAATGCCGAGGTTAGTTTGCTTGGATGTTGGAGTGGTATGTGTTGGTAATCATAGGTATTTTGGTACTCATAGACTACTTGTTGATGGTCCAATTTCATGTTAGGACTATTTATCACATGGTGGGATCCACTATCATGTGCACCATTTGCACAATTAGTGACATTGTTAGGGATAGAGATCTAGGGTATTAGAGTATACCTTCAAAGTGTAGCTCCAAAGAGCTCACTTCTCTAATGTTGAGCCTTGGAGTTCTTGGCTATGATGGACAAAGGCCAACAAGCATCACTTGGAGTCTCTTAGCTAGAGCGGATATGGTTTGACTATATCAATACTTGATTGTTGGCAAAGTGTTGAGTGAACGATCAAGTACTAATCTGTTTGAGTGTGATTTGAACTGAAGAAGAACTGATTATTGTGGCACTTTAGAGTTCATGTATGACTTATGTGTGAGTTGTGCTTTTGTAGTCTATGATGTTGACAATAATATATGTTGTGTAGTGATGTATATACACATGACATTGGAGATCCCAATCTCCCAAGCGGCTTCTTTGCAAACTATACTATGTAATCCTCTTTTTCACCATCTAAACCACTCTCTCTACTAAGCCATCTACCTCAAGGTGATCTTGGAAGATAGTATGATGTTCAATCAAGGCTTTGTCAAACAAGACCTAAAACTCCCCCAAGAACTCTATACTCTAATCAGTCAAAACCTTAGCTAGTGTACCAAAATGACTAATAACCCAATCCAAGGATGAGTAAACCATCCCTTCATTGGATTTGTCAAGAAGTGCCACCAACTCAATCCACTTTGAAAAGTGCTCCACCATAACCAAAACATACTAATAATGCCTCACAGTCAACTATAAAGGTCCAATAAAGTCCAAACTTTAATGATAACCATGATAGGTAATGGGTGTGACTAAGGCATATGAGCATTAAATGATGCTCTAACTCAATCATAAACCACATATCTTGCAATAAACTTTTGTACATTAGTTTACATACCACATCATCAATAATGACTCTATGGTAAGCTATATGTATGCTTTACTCCAAAATTTCCTAGCTATTTGTGAGCATGAGATACCAATTGTAGTCTCTTAGATGGAAGTGGTACTACTTGCACTCTACCATCCTCTCATACACAAAGAAGGTGTTTGCCCTTGAATCTAAACCGCTTGGCTTGCTAAAGATCATGGTCTCTCTCCTTGGCACCAATTGTGCCACCCACAACACTAGTGCAAAGATAATCCATCACCATGAATGTCTTGCTATTCTATACCAATATCTCCACCCTCTATATCTATGACTTCAACAATTCCTCTTGTATGTGCTAGAGTTATACCACTAAGACCTCAAAAAATATACATAGAAAGGTAGATGCATGCCAATTCTCCTCATTTGTCTCATTATGCCAACATGCTCCAATTTGATCCTACTAGCTAGGACATAAGCTTCTACTCAACCTATCTACATCACGGTTCACCACTCACGGTCTATGAATAACCATGAAATTATACTCTTATAAAATCAGAGCCCATCATGCAAGCTTCCTTGAAAGCTTTTTGGATTCCATCAACCAATTCAATGGTTGATGATCAATGATAAGAGTGAAGGGATTACTAAATAGGTAACATTGGAAATGTGTTATTGTTAATATTGCTGCCAAGCACTCTCCTTGGGTGCAAGTATTCATTGGGTTGGAAAACTTCTATCATTGAAGAGTAAGCTTCTAAGCTTTCAAGGATTGAAACTCCACCGTAAGATTAGGTACATGGATAGGTGACTTGCCAGCAAGCTCCACCCTTGTATTACTTGCTTGGATGGGTGACATGTCGGTCATGGTCCTATCTGGTTGGTCAAATAGGCTCTGACTAGAGGGAATCTTTTAATGAGTCTTCCTGTAGGAATCTCAAAATCACATGGGTGAAGTACCATTGGAAAGCTCTTGGTGAAACAAAATAGGAAAAGGCCAACCATTTGACAGGGGGGGGGGAGTGATCTGTACATTTTCTAGGCCTAATTCATCCCTTTAGGCCTCTGAAATTGCCTCTAAAGTTTTTAGGCCTATTTTGGTTTTTGCCTTATTAGTAGAAGTTCTCTTTTGGTGATACCTCTATCTGATCTACTTAGTCCATCATGTATAACATCCTCCCAAATGTTACCAAACCAAATTTCATCTGTAGATCATATGTCTAACTATTGGTATGCATCCCTCCTTTTAGGACGCAACGTCCTCATTGCAAAGCTGCTGCTCACAAGATTTTACTAACATTGGTGTGTGTGTCAAGTTGGCTGTTGGCTGTTGGCTCCCATGTTGCTTCATACAATGGGTAACCTTTCCATTGTATGAGGTATTCCACACGTGGATGACAAGTCCCACAGATGCATTTTTGGAGAATACGTTCAAATTTGTATTCCTCCATGCCATCAATGAGTGTTGAGCAAGGTCAAATGTCTTGTATGGAGGGACAATGGTCTGATTGGTGTGCATATCTGCATAGGAGGGAGACATGGAACATTGGATGGATTTTCATGTGTAGTGATAGTTGGAGATGATAGGCCACAACACCGGTTCGATGAAGAATGGGAAAAGGCCCAATAAAGTGAGGTCTAAGCTAGCAAGGCCCAACTAATGTGAGGTTGGTTGTTGATAGCCAAACCTTATCTCCCACTTGGAACTCCATGTGCCTATGATATGCATTGGCATATTGCTTCTATCAATTTTTGGTAATATGCAACCTATTTTTTTCATTCTCTACGCCTTGTTGGATTCTCAAAACAAAAGACTTGATAGCATCAACCTTGGTAGTCATAGGATGGATCTTAGGATGGATCTTCATCAAGCTCAAAGGTGTGAAAGGATGCTTGCCATACATGAGGAAGAATGGTGTGACTTGGGTGGAAGTATTTATTAAATTGTTGTAGTCGAATTCTACCAATGGAAGTAAAGTGTCCCACCTCTCTTGCTCATCTAAGGTGAATGTCTCATGCTCACCAAAGCATATCTTCAAAAGTGCAATTAGCCCACTTTGTTTGGCCATTGGTCTATGGATGGTAAGCCATGGACATGGCCAATTTGGTTTTGAAGACACCAAAGAGTGTTCTCCAAAACAGACTATTGAGTGCCTCTATTGGTGATGAGCACTCAAGACAAGCCTTGGTGAGAGAAGACTACATTTAAGTGCAACTAAGCTAGTTATAGAGTCATCATCTCCTTGGTGGTCAGGCGTACATGAATCATTTTATTGAGTTGGTCAACAAATACTACAATGGAGTCAAACCCTAAGGTGGTCTTGGGCAATTCATAGACTAGATCTATACTCACCTGTTTCCAAAATTGCGTAGGAGTAGGGAGTGGTTGCAAGAGTCATGCAAGAGCTTGATTAGAGGCTTTGTTATGTTGAAAAAGTAGGCAACTTCGAACATATTCCATCACATTGTTGCTCATCTTGGGCCAATAGTAATGGCATTGGACTGCATCCAAGGTCTTGTCCACTTTGACATGATCTACAATGGCAGAATCATGACATTTTGCCAAGATGATGGTGCGTAATTCTGGGGCATTCAGGATCCATAATTTACCATCACAAAAAGAGAGTCATTGGTTGTTGGTAATGCCTTTGGATGATTAAGCTCCTACAATTTGGGGATCTGTTTTTGTAGCAAGTAGAATCTTTGGCCAAAATTCAAGGTTCATCTTGACCTTTGCCACCAAATTGTTTACCATTGGCATTTTGGTGAATGCATCTACAAGTTCCTTCTTGCTTTCCATGTAGATGATTGTCATGTTGAATTGTTGTTGCCACTCTACCTACCAAATCTGGCAACAAGATAGATCTTTTTTTGTCTCAAGGTAGACAAGAGGTTTATGGTTTGTCTCCACTACAAATGCCTTCTTGCCAAGATAGTGCCTCCAATGCTTGGTTGCAAGGACAATGACCAACTCTTTTTGTTGTAGGGTGTGATAATTACGATTTGCTAGTAATAGTTTTTGAGAGAAGTATACAATTGGATGCCACCCATCATGACACTCTTGTTGTAAGATTTCCCATATTGCTATGCTTGATGCATTGATAGCCAATTTGATTGGACATTTTGGGTCATATTATTTCAAGATTGGTGCATGTAGCAAGGCGTTTTTTTATTCTTGAAAGGCGTATTCTTGTGTGGTTTCCCAGGTCCACTTCTTCCCCTTGCTAAGTAGTGTTGTTAAAGGTTGTGGTACCTTGGAGAAGTCCTTGACAAACTAATGATAGAACCTCGTCAACCCCAAGAAGCTCTTGTTGAGTTTGATCTTCTAGAGAGCTCCATTTTTGAATGACCTCTATTTTATTTTTTAATACTTAGATACCCTCTTGTACTTACTCTATGCCCTAACTAGTCTACTTCAGACTTGCCAAACTCACACTTTGAGATTTTGGCATACACGTGATTCTATTTTAGAATCTGGAGGACTTCTCTTAGATGCTATTTGTGTCCTACTATATACTAAGATATCATCTAGGAAAATGATAATAGACTTATCCAAATATGGCCAAAATATGTCATTCATCAAACTCATGAAAGTGATAGGTGCATTGGTGAGGCTAAATGGCATCACAAGGTACTCAAAGTGGCCATACTTGGTTTGAAAGGCAGTTTTGTATACATCATCCTCTATAATCTAGATTTGATTGTAACCACTCCACAAGTCTAGTTTGGTGAAGTGTCTTGCTCCATTGAGTTGATCAAATAGGTTGTCTATGCAGGGTAAAGAATATTTATTCTTCATAGTTTGCTCAATGAGGCCCTGATAGTCAATGCACATGTGCATTGTAATGTCCTGCTTCTTCACAAATAAGATAGGAGCCCGGTGTGGTGATATGTTGGGTTGGAAAACCCCCTTTTGTAGCATATCCACAATTTGAGCCTTACACTCCTCTAACTCTTGAGGTGATACACAATATGGGGCCTTACAAGGAGGTGCCTTCCCCGGAAGTATCTCAATTTTATGATCTACTCTCCTTTTTGGTCATAATCCTAAGTGTAGATCATCTAGGAAGACATCTTCAAACTCATTTACCACATCCTTCAATTTCTCAAGAATTTGTCCATTGAGTTTTACACTCTAGACTTCTCTTATTAAACCCATGAAACATCTATTTTTCTTATAGATAATTGTTGTTCTTGTGACATAGAGAGGCAATTTTTGCTTATGTGCTTTTTCTCTAACCCCAATGATCATCTATTGGTGTATGCTCGCTATTTTCTTCCTCCAATCTACCATAGGGTTATATTGCTCCATCCAAGGTATGCCCAAGATTGCATCATAACAAGCAAATTATATCACATGCCACTCAATTGCTTCTTGATATTCTCCTACAACAAGTGTTATCCTTTTGGATAACAGCTCAACCTTCTCTATTTGCCTATTAGGTAACTCTACTTCTTTGCTCTCAACCTTCTCTAGATCCATCCCCAATTTTATTGTAACAGACCAAGATAAGAAATTCTTTGTTGCTCCAAGATCTATCAATACTCTCACTTGATTGCCTTCTAGGACTCCATTCACAACAATCAATTGTGAGTTTTCCTTTCTAGATCTTTGTGCACTCATCTTCTTCCTCTCCTCACTTGTCCACTTCCCTATTGAGCCAGTAAGGCCGCAAGGTACCTTTATTGGCAATCTTCATTTTCCAAGGTGATTTCTACCTCTTCTTCCTCAATGCGTTGCTCCATGTTATTCATAGATTATCCGTATGGAGACCAAGGGCCCCTAGGAAGACGAGCATGACAGTTGATGGAGATGTGCCGAATACGGCCACAATTGTAACAACGGTGATGTTCTCCTTGAATTCCTTCTCCTCATAGGACTCCATCTCTTTGTTTTTCCACTTGCTTCCGCTCTTCTTGAAACGGTTGTGCTCCTCTATCTTGAAACCATAGGTTGCCCAATTCCATAGGTGTGGGTCCACCCATGTGTGGCATTTTTGCCCAATAGTGTTGAGATAGAACTACTCCTTCACCTCCTCCACGTGCCCTTGCTATTCTCTGACCACAAGCAATGGCTTCAAATACAATGCAAGGATTTTGTACCATGACTTCTTGGCAAATCCGGTCCTTCAACCCTCGTTTGAAATTGTCTAGAGCCTTTGCTAGACTCATGTTGGTTATTGCAACTTGTAGATCCAGAAATGCTTCCACGTACTCTTGTATGCTGATCTTTTGTTTCAATCGCCAAAGTCAAATTTGGGCCATTTGCACTTAATCTACAGATTGGAAATTCTTCAAAAGTCCTTCTTGCATTGCTATCCACATGACCTCCCTTCTTACTACCAACATTGATAGTTCCCAAGCATCATACCATGTGAGGGATTTATCAGTTAGGTACCCACATGCAAACACACCTATGGCATACTCAGTGATCTCCATCAAAAAACAATCAGAAGTATCAATTCATTCTCAAGATCTAATTCTCCACTACTCCTATAGCACGCTGCTCCTTGTGAGGCTTGATATTGCAGGTCTTCTTCATTTGTAATAACAATGTGGCTTCATCATTGGTCAGGTTCAATGTCACAGGCACGGGTGGCTTTCCAAGTACGTCAATTGTAGGTAGTGGGCTTTGAGATGGTTCCCCTTCCTGCATTTTTTAATCATTCCTAAGGGTTTGTACTTGATTTGGTAATGCTTCCATGGTCATCTTGATTTCTTGAAACTCGTTCAACATCCCTTGCATTCCTTGCATCAACTCTTACAATTGCAGATCCATGATTTCTACACACAATTGATTGCTACTTCCTACTTCAATAAAAGGTTAGAATGATCACTCAAGAGGGTTCACAAACTATGGGGACTACCATTGGGACCTTAGAGGCCATCACTTGTTGATAATATTCCTCACCAAAATTGTGGACTACAAATCCCTAAACATTACTTTTGGTCTAGCAACATAACGGATTTCTACTTGCTTGTTGAAAGGTGTGAGGATTCGGTATATTCAGATCCATAACATCATAATAGAATGTAGATTTTAAAATCCCCCTATGTCATATACTACCACAAGTAGAATCACCGGGTTTGGTGAATTCATCACTCTATCCATGGATTCTGCTCCAAAGTGACAAACTATCAATACTCTCATTTGCTCACGTTGGATGGACATAATCTTGATGTGGAATGGATTCAAGAATGGGAAGCTAAGTGTGGGAAATTTTCCTCTTGGTGCATCCATCCTATCTGCTCTCTAAAGCCTTTCCTAAGTCTAGCAATTGCACTATGTTCTCCACCTCAAATTACTCAATTTCAGTAGCTCGTGCTCTTCCAAGAAGGGTGATCCACTCTCTTGGATTAAAACACTTGCTCTAGTACCACTGTAATACTCTAAGTACAAGAGAAATCTAATACTTTGAGGACAAGAGAACTCTTCCATAGAGAAAACACAGATTTCACACTCAATCCTCCAATGCCCCAAAGGAGCACCTTCTCTTTATTATGTAGCCAAGGAAGATCTCCTCCAAGGAAGCTCCACCATAGGATTAGGTACATAGATAAGTGATATGTCAGCAAGCTCCACCCTTAGATTACTTGCTTAGATGGGTGACATGTTGGTCTTGGTCCTATCTGGTTGGTCAAATAAGCTTTGACCCAAGGGAATCTTTTAAGGAATCTTTTTGTAGGAATCTCAAAATCATGTGGGTGAGGTACCATTGGAAAGCTCTCCGCAAGAAAAACCACAAGGGAAGGAAAGCCAGCCATTCCTTTGTTGGGGAGGATGTGCACATTTTTGAGGCCTAACTCATCCATTTAAGTATCCTAAATTGCTTTTGAAGTTTTCATGCCTATTTTGGTTTCTATCCTATTAGTAGAAGTTCTCTTTCAATGATACCTCTGTCTGATCTAATTATTCCATCATGTATAACATCCTCCTAGATGTTACCAAATCAAATTTCATCTCTAGATCATGTGTCTAGCTATGGTATTACACAAGATCAAGGAGCACAACCGCTCCAAGGAGAACAAGGATGGATCAAAGAAAGGAGAGATGGAGTTCCACAAAGGGAATGTGCTCAAGTAGATCAACAATGTTGTTAAAATTGTAGCAAAGTTAGGTACATAGCCATCAAGTGTCATGCTTGTCTTCCTAAAGGCCCTTTATCTCTATACAAGCAACCTTTGAACAACATAGAGAGACAAATTGAAGAGGAAGATGCTTAAATCACATCAAAAAATGAAGATCACCAATAAATGTACCTTATGGCCTTATTGGCTCAATGGATAAGAGAAGAAGAGGACAATTTTGCAAAGGTTGAGGAAGAAAAACACAACTAAATGTTGTAAATGGAGTCCTAAAAGGCAATCAATTGAAAGTATTGATAGACCTTGGAGCAACAAAGAATTTCTTGTTTCACTCTATTGCAATAAGGTTAGAGATGGAACTAGAGACGGATGAGAATAAAGAAGTAGAGTTACCTAATGGTCATACATATAGGATTGAGTCATTACCTAGAAAGATAACACTCTCTATAGGAGAGTATCAAGAAGAAATTGAGTGGCAAGTGATATGGTTAGCTCATTATGATGTGATCTTAGGTATGCCATGGATGAAGCACTACAACCCCATGGTTGATTGGAGAAAGAAAGTAGTGAGAAATAACCAATGGAAGATCATTGGGATTCAAGAAAAATCATGAAGGCAAGAATTACCTGTCTATATCATAAGAACAACAACTATTGATAAGACAAATAGATGTTTCATGGATCTAATAAGAGAAGTCTAGAGTGCACAACTTTATGGATAAATTCTTGAGAATTTGAAAGGTGTGGTCAATTGGTTTTAAGATGTCTTTTCAGATGATTTACCCTTAGGATTACTACCAAAAAGGAGAATAGATGATAAAATCAAGATACTTTTTGTGAAGATGTCTCCTTGTAAGACCCCATATTGACTATCATCTCATGAGTTAGAAGAGTGTAAAATTCAAATTAAGGACATGCTAAAAAAAGAGTTTATCCAACCCAATATATCATCATATGGAGTTCCTATCTTATTTTTGAAGAAGAAGGACAATATAGTGTGTATGTACGTTGACTACTAAGGCCTAACTCAACAAACGATGAAGAAAAAATACCCAGTATCTTGCATGGATGACATGTTTGATCAACTCAATGAGGCAAAACACTTCATCAAACTTGATCTATAGAGCGGTTCTAACCAAATTAGGATTGTGAAAGAAGACATATACAAAACTGAATTTTGAACAAGGTATGGTCACTTTGAGTACTAATGATGCCATTTGGCCTCACCAACACACAAACCACTTTCATGAGTTTGATGAAAGACATATTTCATCCATACTTGGATAAATTTGTTTCCATTTTCTTTGATGACATCTTAGTTTACAATAAGATGATGATAGAGCACAAGCAACATCTATGAGAAGTCCTCCAGATTTTATGATAGAATTAGTTGTATACCAAAATCTCAAAGTGTGAGTTTGGCAAGTCTAAAGTAAACTACTTGGGGCATAGAGTAAGTGAAAAAGGTATCTAAGTGTTAACAGATAAAGATAAAGGTCATTTAGAAATGAGATGCTCCAAAAGATCAAACTCAACTCAAGAGTTTCTTGGCATTGATGGGGTTCTATCATTGATTTTTCAAGGACTTCTCCAAGGTTACACAACCTCTAATGGCACTACTTGGCAAGTGGAAGAAGTGAGTGTGAAGAACAATACAAGAATTTTTCTTTCAAGTATTGAAAGATGCATTATTACATGCACTAATCTTGAAATGGTATAACCCAAAATGTCCAATCAAGCTGGCCATAGATGCATTAAACATTGCAATAGAAGAAGTCTTACAACAAGAATGGAATGATGGATGACACCCAATTGCATATTTCTCTTGAAAGTTATTACTAATAGAGCACAACTATCATACCACCAAATGAGAAGATTTGGACATTGTTCTTGTAACCAAACATTGGAAGTACTATCTTGGCAAGAACGCATTTGTAGTGGAGATAGACCACAAACCTCTAGTCTACCTCAAGACACAAAAAGATCTATCTCATAAGCAGATTTGGTGGGCAGAGTGGAGATGATAGTTCAACATGAGATCATATATGTTGAAAATAAGAAGCAACTTGCAAAAGCATTCACTTGAATGTTTATGGAGAAAAATCTAGTGGTAGAGGTCAAGATGAACTTAAAATTTTGGCCTAGGATTCTTACTACTACAAAGACTGACCCATAGATTGTAGGAGCTCAATCATCAAAAGGCATAACTAGTACTCAAGGATCACTTTTTATGATGGTAAGTTATGGATCCCGGATGCCCTAGACCTAAGAAACACCATCCTAGAAAAACCTCATGTATGGAGTGGACAAGACCTTAGATGCAATTGAATACCATTACTATTGGCCCAAGATGAGCAATGATGTGATGGAGTATGTTCAAAGTTGCCTACTCTATCAACAAAATAAAGCCTGTAATTAGGCTCACACAATACTCTTTCAACCCCTCCCTACTCCTACACAATGTTGGGAATAGGTCAACATGGATCTAGTTTGTGAATTACCCAAGATCACCTCAAGGTTTGACTCCATTGTAATCTTTGTAAACTGACTTAGCAAAATCATTCATGTGTGTCCTATGACCAATGATGTGACTATTTCACAATTAGCTAAATTGTACTTAGCTATAGTCTTTTCTCGCCATAGCTTGTCTTGAATGCTCATCATTGAACAAGATACTCAATTCACTAGTTTCTTTTGGAGAACATTCTTTGGCATCTTCAAACCCAAACTAGCCATGTCTATGGCATACCATCCATAACCAAGGGACAAAC
The DNA here is from genome assembly GCA_948567375.1 of Lunularia cruciata. Lineage (NCBI taxonomy): Eukaryota > Viridiplantae > Streptophyta > Marchantiopsida > Lunulariales > Lunulariaceae > Lunularia > Lunularia cruciata. The sequence goes on along the minus strand of OX419761.1, from coordinate 17,234,898 downwards.
AAAGTGGGTTGATCACACTATTGAGGACATGCTCCGAGGCTTCACCTTAGAGGAGCAAGAAAGGTGGGACACCTTACTTCAACTGTTGGAATTTACCTACAACAATTCAATGAATGCATCTATACATATCACACCATCCTTCCTCATGTATAGAGAGCACCTTTGACACCTTCAATCTTGATAAAGATCCACCCAATGGCTATAAAGGTTGATTTTTTAAACACTTTGTTTCTAGAATCCAACAAGGTGTAGAGAACACCAAGCACAAGTTGCAAATCACCCAAAATTGACAAAAACAATATATAGATGCACATTCCAAGTACATGGAGTTCAATGTTTGCAATCAAGTTTGGTTGTCCACAACCAACCTCATATTAGTTGGTCCTTGTAAGCTCATACCTTGTTTCATTGGACCTTTTCCCATCTTCCATTGAATTGGCACAATGGCCTATTGCCTTGAGCTACTACCACACATGAAGATCCATCTAGTGTTCCATGTTTCCTTACTACAAAAATATGCACTCTGACCGCCACACTTTCCTTCCATACAAGAAGTAAGACCTTGTACAACACTCATTGATGGCATGGAGGAATATGAAGTCAATTGCATTCTCCAAAAATGCATCTGTGGTACTTGCTATCCACATAGGGAATATCTCTTACATTGGAAAGGGTACCCATTGTATGAGGCAACATGAGAGCAAATAGCTAACTTGACCCATGCACCAATGTTAGTGCAATCTTTTGAGCAACAACATTGCAATAAGTACATTGCATCTTAAAAGGGAGAAGGTTTGTAATACTATTAGCTAGACATACTAATCTAAAGGTGAAAATTAGCTTGGTAATATTTGGAAGGATGTTATATATGAAGGTCTAAGTAGATCAATAGAGTTGTCACCAAAAGAGTACTTCCTCTAATAGAGTAGAGGTCAAAAACACCTTGAAAACTTAAGACCCAACTTTGGAGGTCCAAACGGATGAGTTAGACCTCAAAAATTGAAGGATTCTCCCCTTTGGAATAAAAGATGTTGCCTACTCCTCCCCATGTGCGTTTCATCAAGAGCTTTGCAATGGTACCTCACCCATGATATTTTGAGCTTCATATAAAAGGATTCCCTAAATATTAGTTCCAATCAAACTTGTTTGACCAACTATATAGGATAAGGATTGACATATTACCCATCCATGAAACTAATCTAAAGGTAGAGCTTGCTAACATGTCACCAATCCATATATTTGATCCAAATGTGGAGCTCCCTTTGAGGGGATCTTCTTTGCTATATAATAAAGGCAAGGTGCTCCTTTGAGGCATTGGAGTATTGAAGGCTGAAGCCTTTTGATTCTTCTCTTGTGTTTCTCTTTGGAGTTCTCTTATCCTTGGAACATTACACTTGGGAGAAATACTATCATGCTCCCAACTACTAGAGTCCCTAATCTTAGTGCAGAAAACTACTCTCTCTACTTTGGCTGCAAGCTCTAGATGTCTTCTAACTACATACTGGGTAGACCAAGGATGTAACCCAATTAGACCATGTTCACTTGGATGGACTCCAAGTAGATTACTCTCACCACTATCACTAGTAGCCACTAGTTGTGTTCTAAGAATACCTTGCCCACTTGGTCCATTGCCCCAACATGTGCTTGAATTGTCTTGATAGGTATAGATTTCACAAGTGTCCAAGTGGTGATGCCTATCCAGCGCATCTAACACTACTTTGCTAAGCCAAGTCTCACAATCCAAGTCAAAAAATTTAGGTCCACAACTTGACCTAACACCTAACGCTTGACCTAATGCCTAACCCAACACTTGGCCTAATACTTGTTTTCATACCAATATTATTGGTATGAAAACCCATTGTACACTCCTTCTTATTGACATTGGGCTCCACTAACTATTGTTATTGTGAGTCCCAAATAAGTCCAAGACCTCACTTTTGAAAAGCATGGGAGCTTGGGAAATTCATAAGTGTGGGCAAACCGACTCTAGGCTATCCAACAAGGTTCATCATTGTGATAGGTGACCTATTAGCCACTACCACCGTCTATAATTGGTGCCCAACATTCAAAATATTATCAATAGTAAGGTGGTCTAGTCATTGAATCCAATCATAAGCACATTGTAGAACCTCTTTAGATTAGAGGTTTGTCCACCAAAAACAAAGATGATGAGCTTGTGATCCCACTTTGGCTCCATTCAACAACACAACAAGTCCCATCCAAGAATACACTTGATGTGTAGTCGTCGCCATCCATGTACAAAAATCACCCATCAAAGGGATATTCTTTGAAATGTAGGTCGAGAAACTAAAAAAAACTAATAAACTAACCAAAATAGGGATTATATAGACCTTGACCTTGGTCAACATGGAAATGTCCCTCACATGGCCATCCAAAAATCATCAAATAAATTGGACCTTATCTCTCCAAATACTTCACTCCCAATAAGGAAATTTCTACTGGTAGGGTCTTCCAATAACCCCTAATTAGTAACATCAATAATAACTCAAGATACCAAGAGGTCAATTGTACCACATGATGTAGAGAGATTTGCCCAACAATCTTATCTTGCTCCACATACAAGTACATTTGTACTTGTATCCCTATCTATAGTACCGTATCTAGTCCAATGCTAATCTCACCATACAACTCCAATAAACATACTCCATCTAATAGAGATTGCCAAGCAATGAGTGTGGTATCCAAAGGTGATAAGGTAATAGAATTTGGAAGCTCATCCTTGCACTTGTCTCCTAGTGGTACAAAGGCTCTACTCCAAGCCTATTGCACCAATTGATCCACATGCTACTGCAATGCTTCCTCAAAACTCCATAATGGAACAACCAAGGTAGATGGAACATTCTCACTTGTACTCCAAATCCAAGTGATCTCCTTTGGTATTGGAGTATCCTCCACATGTGCATTCTCTTCCAATAATTCACCAAGCCAAATAATAGAACCAATGAAAGTTGAAATTGATGCCATGGTCCTTGACTATAGTAAGCCAAGACTGCCAATACTAAAGCATACTAGTAGGTAACATACCCATCCCTCACTTGACTACCAACTTGGTCTATAAGAGGCTATCTCCTCCTAATAGTCAATATGGAACCCATGGAGTATAACATTACTCCACCAACTAGCACATCATATGACTCTATTACTATTATCAATAGCTTGAGCTCTCACCACATAGCTATCAATTGAATATCCAAGCTGAATTTGGACAATGACTCTCTACATGTGATATATTGTGTAGAACCACCCCCTAGAGATATCTACATTTAAATGGATATCTCTCTACATCAGTCTTCCATAGCTCAAGATCAATAACTATAGCCTTCCCCAACATAAAGGGCTACACACAAGAGTCTAATAAGAGACTTTGTGGTCTATGGACCTTCCTTAAAGGTCCCACCAAATAGAAAATCCATCTCATGTTATCCAATAGGACAACTATAAATATGCATTGTGAGATGGCCTGTCTCTCACTCAAGATGAACCTCTGATGGCTATTGCGGTAGCTCACCATGGACTAAGAATGCAAGGAACCCCAACTCCATCATACACCTCCAAGGCTAACACTCCAAGACTCAAGACATTGCTCACTAGAGAACTCAATGAGAGAGATAGTTGCAAATGAAAGGATGATGAGTACCTTCTCACCCCTAGTTTATATACTTGTGAAATAATTATGTACCAAGTTACTATTTACCATAGTAACTCAAGTAACTAGGCTAAAAGTCAAGTAAAGTCAAAAAATATAAGGAATATCCATCCAAATAGGCATATTCCACTAAGCATGTGGTCTTATCTTGACCCAACTACTAAGTCAACGATTCCTTCACATGGACCATCCTTGGATTAGAGAAGAATTCAAAACAAAAAGGCTTGTGGGCCCAAGAGTTCTCAACTCTTTCCTCAAAGCCAAACACCTAGGAATAATACCAAGTCAACACACTAGAATCCAAAATAGTGGTGTTCATCTTTTCCACTTCCTCTAAAGTAAGGTCCTCTCTATCTTAGCTATGACTAACTTTAGCTAATCATGACCAATGTAGAACCATCTTTTATCTCTATATAAATAATATCTCTCAAGTATTTATAATACTAAGCTACATATCATAATACTACACACATGCACAAATGGGTGTTACAAAACCATGCATGCTCAAAGGTAAGTCTAGTTGGTAACTCCTCTAACCTAACTATTGATGTTTTTAATAAACCATTGGTCGCTGAGTGGATCCCATACTCCTCAACCAAGTTAGCTCCATTATCAACCACCTCTACTCTAGAAGTAGGAACCACATCATCCTTACTCTTACAAAGTGTGGTAGCCAACCAAAACAATAGAGTTAGGTCAACTTCCAAGTAAACATGTCATTGGCTGAAAAAAAAAGGGAGTGCATAATCAACTGAGTTGTCACTAACATCATGCTAGAAGTAATTTGTGTAGCAATAGTTGGTTAACTAGCATCTAGTCTATCATGCATTCCATCACCACCTACCACACTTGCACTATGACATCTAGAAGCCTTGGATGTCATCTTTAGTGTCTCAAAGAATGTGAAAGACGAGGGAAGTCTAACTTGTCTATCAATCTCTCTTCTTTGTAGGTCCAACTCTACTTATGCTTCTCTAGGCTCTAGAGTATGTTTTACACTCCTATTCATTGCAAAATATGCATCTACATGTGTGGTAAAGTCCAAGATGTCTCTATCACCAACATAAGAAGTGGAAGCCTTAGCACCCAAATCTAATCTACTCTAAGTTATGGCCATGATAGCTAGTCTCTACTCCAACTACTCAATTTAAGTAGCAATGGTTGTATCATAAGCAAGGGTAAGTATTTCATCCCTACCATGTGTGGTTCCTCTACCACCTTGTCTTCCATGATTTGGAGCTCCTTTACCACCTACCACAGCAACCCAACCACTCCGTAATTCCGATTGAAGGTCAAAGCATTTGTCTCTAGTGTGACCAAATCTATGGCAATGGTCACATTGTCTTTATGTTGGTTATGATGCACAAAAGGTATCATTTCCACTACCTTGAGTGCATTCTCTCTTGTGATGAGATCCACCGTAAGTCCAACGAGCAACACCACTACTTATTGGTTGTTGTTGACCCAAAAATGAAGGTAAGGATCTAGCTGCACTAGGCTTTCCACTTGCTACATAAATGTGGGTTGTCTACTCTGCCTTGGGAAGCCAACATAGTGTGGTGCACTCTATTGCACTTTAGAATAAGTAACAATTGTAGATGAGGTCTCCTTACCAAATCCAAATTTCACCACTCTCTCCTCTACCATATTGAGCTCCATATGCTCAGCCAAACTAAAGACTAGTGCCAAAGTAGGTGAGGTAGTCTATAACAACATAGCATCATGTACTCTATGTTGCAACTCCTTTTCCAAGATCCCATACCAAAACTGGACTACTTGGGCCTCAAGAACTCCTTGAGTGAAATTGATTAGCCATCTCATGCAAGCATATGCCTTGTGTAGGCTCTCTCTAGCCTTTTGTTAGAACTCTTGCAAGCTCCTTAGCTTCTTAGTCCTATGAGCCGGCCTGTCTCTCACTTAGGATGAACCTCTAATGGCTATATGGTAGTGCACCATGGAGTAAGAATGCAAAGAACCCCAACTCCATCATACTCCTCCAAGGCTAACACTGCAAGACTCAAGAAATTGCTCACTAGAGAACTCAATTAGAGAGAGATAATTGTAAATGAAAGGATGATGAGTACCTCCTCACCCTTAGTTTCTATATACTTGTGAAATAGTTATGCATCAAAGTTACTAATTACTGGAGTAACTCAAGTTACTAAGCTAAAAGTCAAAAAGCTTAGAGAATATTCTCCTAAGCATGTGGTCTTATCTTGAATCAACTACTAAGTCAAGGATTCCTTCACATGGGCTATCCTTGGACTAGAGAAGAATCCAAAACAAAAAGGCTTGTGGCCCCAAGAGTTCTCAATTCTTTCCTCAAAGCCAAACACCTAGGAATAATACTAAGTCAACACACTAGAATTCAAAATAGTGGTGCTCATCTTTTCCACTTCCTCTAAAGTAGGGCTCCCTCTATTTTAGCTATGAATAAATTTAGCTAATCATGACTAATCTAGAACTATCCTTTATCTCTATATAAATAATATATCTCAAGTACTTATAATACCAAACTAAATATCACAATAGCAATATTGTGATATTTAGTTTACAATAGTTTAGCACATGCATGCATAAATAAATGTTACAATCCGTACTCCTTGGTAGTTCTACCTCAAGTGTTGGAAGAAATCCACCATGGAGTTAAACCTTGGTACTACACCACCTCTTGTAGTAGTACTCCCACTTGTAATAATACTATCTCCAATTAGTGCACCTCCACTAGATACACCAATGCTACTAGAGCTAGAACTTGTAAGTATTGCCGATCTACCCCTAGCAACCAAGCATGAAGTGATGGAGATATAGTTTGGAGACCAATACTATCTCTATAGCTTGATCTCATCCAAGTGAGCTCTCTTGAACTCTTGATGGTCAACCATTGGCAAACCCTCTAACTGCTAGAAAAACCTCTTTTATGCCATGTTGGGTATGAACAAAGTCAAGTTCTGCATCTATTGTAGATCACATCAATTACCAAAATTTTGGATGAAGTCATCCAACTCAATAGTACCCATTATACTAGAGTAGCACTTAGGACCTTTGGAGACCCCATAAATCTTGTCCATATCGCACGACAACGGTGCACACACCCCACGTGCACTCTCAACTCCTATATCAAACTCCAAATCTTAGTCAATCTCCTCCGTCAATGGGACCTAAGATAAAAGCAAGATACAAAGTGTCACTTTGTATAAACCCATTGCATACTATATTGATATATCCTCAAGAATCCCCAAAGAACTCCATTGTGATATTGTAACTCAAACTGCAATCATAACCACCATAAGTATCCCACCAAGTGCCACCACCAACTAAACATTATTCACTAATGTAGCTCTAATTGTGACAACTATACTAGGAGAAAGGACAACCTATAACTTGCCATCACAACATGCACTCTCAAGGTCTACAACTCATCACTTCTTGCCTCACCAAAGAGAAACATAGGCAGTTTGATTTGTCAACACTCTAGCTCCACTATCAAGAGCACACTAAAGCACCAACACTCTAAGGTAAGGGCAACTCACACAAACTTGATGAACAAAAAAGAAGTAGAGAATGGAAGGGATCTAATCACAAGAAGTATAAAAACAAAAACCCTTTGTCTCATAAATGAACACCGGACTAACTTTGTAACCATTTGGCATTTGATAAAAGAAGTGTTTATTTACTTCTAAGCTACTAGGATCACCAAGGATGGGATCAAATTGCCTCTCCTAGCCAAATCTACATGTGTACATATATCAGTCAATCATTCACCAAGACACAAGTGAGGATTGACAAATTGGCTAAAGCACCAATCTAGGAACCAAAGATCTAAGGTTTAAACCCTACCGCACACAATCTAGAAGGATGGATAGATTTTGCCAAATAATGATCAAAAGCTCATCTAAACTAGCCAGCCTCATGTTGACAAGTTGGCACTTTTATGCCTTTGAAGAATCCCTCAAAGCCTCTGAATGCCAAAATTCATCCAAATGAGGTCTTTCTTCTTGCCAATTTGAAATGCAGCCAAATGAAGCCTTTTGTCTTGCCAATTTGAACCCTCTCCAAATCTGGTCAAGCTTCATCCACTTGAGCATTAGTTAGGGCAATTTGAGCAACCTCTAACTCTAGACAACCTTTACCAACTTGACCTCTAAATTTGGACAACCTTTTCAAATCTGATGCACCTCCTCCACAATTGGCTAATTGCCAGATCCTTTGCTAATTATCAACTCATGCCAAATTGAGAGGATAGGATCTCCATATTCCTAATCTGAGGAGATGGGTTCTCAAATCCACCTCCAATTTTGCACTCATGCTTAGTTCATACCAAATTGACCTTGATTTCACCTCTTGTACCCAAATCAAACATCCATTGTTTCAAATTGACTCAATTCTCAAAAAATTGGCCAGTACTTCCACACATCATCTGCCCCACTAGCAAATCTCTATCAACTCAAACAAGGCTTCCGTACATAATCACGCTCAAGGAAATCTAGGACCACAATTGAATGCACCAATGATCAACTAGGCTTGGAGATACAATCAATGCTCTCAATTCTTGCACCCAATTTCTATTTGACTTTCACTTCTTTGATATAATTAGTTCTTTTTTCCACTCTAATCACACTAAGATCACATCCATACTTGTTCCTTCACTCAACAATTTACCAATAATCAAGCACTAATTACAATCAAGCCACACCCACTCTAACTAAGAGACTCTATGTGATGCTTGTTAGTATTTTTCCACCATAATTAAGAACTCAAAGGATTAGCATCAAAGTAGTGAGTTCTCTAGAGGTACACTTTGAAATTATACCCTTATGCTTGACCTAGGTCTATCCCTAATGGTGCCATTGATAGCACATCTGTTGGTGCAAACTTTTCAAGTAACAATGGGTCTCCTCATGTGATTAGTAAGCCTAATATGAAATCTAGCCGCCAACAAGTAGTCCATGAGCAACTACCAAAATAACTATGATTGCCAACACTACTACTCCAACATATGAGCAAACTAGCTTTGGCACTACAAATATCATGACAATCTTCCAAGTAATCTATAATCTATGCATAATAGTGAGCTATCATTTGGAATTGGTCCTCATCAAGCTTCACGAGAGTGGTGGAAGATACTAATAAAACCATATTCAAAAGCTCCTAAAATCTACCAATTGGAGAAGGAATAGGATTGATACTCCATGTCTCTCTTAGAATTGGAAATTGTATAAGGACTCAAGACTCAAATGTTTTTTCATAGTTTCAACTACTTCTATTGCTCAACAATCTATTGATTTCTTGCATTTGGGTGGTGTTACTCTCAATTTTCCTATTATTTCTTTGTCTTGATATTGCCATGCAAACATCTCCTATACCATTTTGGAATTGTGAACAACGAGAAGGATTGAAAAAACATAAATTTTGTTTATATATATATGCAATATCATTGTTGAAAACATCATACACTATAGAAGCACAACTCATATAGAAAGTCATACATGAATTCTAAAGTACCATAATAATCAATTCATCATAAACTCAATTTGGATCAGAAACTCAACATTCAACTCAATATATTACCAACAATAGGTTCTAATTACATTATCAAGCTACACCCACTCTATCTAAGAGACTCCAAGTGATACTTGTTGGCCTCTATCCACCATAACAAAGAGCTCAAAAGCTCAACATCAATAAATGAACTCTTTGGAGCTGCACTTTTCAAGGTATACGACCAAAATAACTTGGAAGTCCAACCCTAATAATACCTCTAGCTCATCTGATGGTCCACTTGACCATGCAAAAATAGCTCAAATGATATGATCAATAGCCCTAACATAAAATCTAATTGCCACTAAGTAATCTTTGAGCAACAATTGGTATAGTTATGATTGCCAAGACTAACACTCAAGCATTTGAGCAAACTAATTTTGGCTCTACAAATGTTATGACAAGTTCTCAATTCTTCTCAAGATTTCAAATTGATTCAATAATCAACACAATAGGAACCTATCTTGGAATAATTCAATAGCATATTGGGTTTAGAAATCTTAAACCATTTTGGAGTTGCTTGAGAAACTTCCATGTGGCATGTTCTCCATCCTCCATGTCCTTTCCACTCTTTTGTATAATTAACATAACTTTGTAAAAGTACTCACTTAATACATATGTAATATATTCTTTTACTTTTATAACATAACCATCATATCTGAGTCATGTGTTCAAAGATACTATGATAATTAATAAGCCAATCCCCTTTGTTGTAACTCTCTATGTTTCCTCATTTGTCACTCTTTCATATAAAGAATCACTCACTTTGGAACCTCTACCATGGTTTACTCCAAAATGTCTCTTTTTAAATAGTACTAAAACCTCTTTCTCCATAACATCCCTTTCCTTCATCTCTTGTTTCCTCTTGGTGACTCTCTTCTTTCCTTTGTACTTGCAATTTTATCTACAAAAGTTCTTCTCCAAATTGCACTCCCAAAGTGGCATTCCTTTACTCTCTTCCTTATCTCTAATCTCTTTGCTACCCTTTCAATTTACCCTCAAAATTTCTCCTTTGAAAAATCTCTAAAATACCTCTTCTTTGAGTCTTTTCTCTCTCTTCCTTGTTTTTCTTCTCTCAATTGCACTCATGATTCACCGTCAAAATCTCTCACAAACTCTCCCAAACTATCTCCTATACATATCATGCAAGAAAACTTGATGACATTTGAGACAAACATAAAGTGAAATTTTTTTTTCCTTCATGGATTTAAAAGTCCGCCAATTTGTAAACTTAAAGCAAGATAGTAACACAATATTCTATTTCTAATTTCTTTGCCTTGTTCAAGCCCAAGTGAAGGACCAAGGTCTATTCCTTCTATATCTATCTCCTCCATAAAGTCACCATCTTGCTCTAACCATATATCAGACCTATTGATTGAAATATTATGTAAAAGTATGCATATAGAGATTCACTACAATAAATAACAATTTGTATTTAGATTTGTATTTGAATTCTTTAACTAGACTCTCAATTCTCTTAACTAATGTCACTTTCTTTAAGCGCTCCTATATAATGCTCATTTAATACACAATTTTGTGCCACATATTTGATAAAGAGGTGGTTTCTCCTATATTTGGGCTTGCTTTAAAGACAACACTAGATGATTCATTGAGATATAACCCAAATCCCAAGAGATATTATTTTCATTCAAAAAGAGTTATAACTTCCTCTACAATTCAAATCACTCCACAATGGAGATTTCTTTAAGCAGGTCATGTCATTATATGACCTGGCATTCCTACTAACACAAAATAAAATATGAGTACCAAAGATTAATCATGATTGCTCTAAACAACAACAAATGAGACAAAAAGCACATAACAAGAACCAAACCAAAACTCATAATCCCTTACCTCCCATAAAATTTATTATCTTCTTTTATCATAACAAATGACTTGCATGTTAATTGAATAGGAGTTGTTATGGCTAGGATAAAATTCTCTATCAATTGTTGATCAAAATACTAATAGGAATAATGTTTCATCTACCAATACCATGCAATCAAGAATCTTTTTTGCAAATATTGCAAATTTTCTTCTTCTTTCCTCTTGATCTGGCCACCTCACCTCCCTTCCCAAAATGGATAGGATAGCAATCACCACTTTGTCTATGAATTCAATTGTAGATCTGGCACAAGTTCCCCATATATTTAATATTTTTGTAACACATGTACCATGTCCATGGTGACCAAACTTGGATAAAGCAATGGCTAATTGGTCCCACACAAAGGAAGAAGGCGACCGCGTAGGAAAAACAAAGGATGGGAAGACCCCATCAAGCCGTACAAGGGAGAGACAAAAAAGGTAACATGGGGCTAAGCCCCAATAGATTCTATATGAGAAATCTGCCCTATCACACCTAAGATATCTGAGCTATGCAAGTCGTACGGTCTACACACAATTGGAGCATCCAAAGAAACATCATCTAATGGTGATTGCTCTCGTAGGGATTGCACTAGCCATTGCACTTTGTAGAGCAATTGACACAAGCTGTCTAAAATATGTTACAAAGTATGAGAGTCCCACACAAGGGTTTTACTTTCCTATAAATGCTTGATGATTATATACATGAAGATCTTGTATTAGATCCACAAGAATATAGAAAGAAGTTGCATCCATTCAAGCGAATTGCCTAGAACTTTTCAAATCAAGATCATTGAAAGATTTTGTGATAAATTGAGAAGTTAGAGAAAAAGAAACTCATGGTTCTGGATATCATAGACAATACAATACTCCCACCACCTTAGCAAAAGCTCCATGGTGTCATTTTCATCTTCACTATCATCCAAACTTATACCCAACCCGTTTGTCCAGTTAAACCAAATCCAAATTGCAATCTTCTGTTTCTACTTTCTACTTCAGTTGTTATACTCTATTAGACAGACTTTGCAATTTTCTTCTTGAGTTGTCTAAAGTACTATACCACAACATATTTCACTGCTCTCGTATACTAGATTTTCTCGGAAGTGAAGGGAACTCGTCATTTCTCGGTCTAGATTATCTATCAATATCAAATAATCCATTCTAGATTAAACTGCATTACATTAATGCAGTTTTATGGACTTTCTGAGTAAACTGGTCGTTATCAAGGGATCACAGCTTGAAACACGATAGCACATCATCACTCATCATACATTCTGGACATTTCACATCACTGAAACGCAGAGGAATGGATAAAGTATCAAGCCTGTGACTGACCAGTGGGACCAGGAAGATAGTCAACCAGACAACGGAGTTCGTCTTTGCCTGCTAGTCAGCAACTGAATTTTGAAGGACCTCCATCTTTTCGTAGGGGATTTCGAGCATCTGAAGGGTGCCACAGTACCATACACCTGGACGTTTCTAATTCCACTTTGAACTGAAATGCTCCTACTTTTGAAATTTTTCGTAGTAACGTCCCTCACGTGAAGTCGTTCTGAGACGTGACGATCCGATCTTTGTAGGCGAGTCTCATCTCTTCGTGATACTCGCCTGTAGTGACGGGCGACATTTCGTTTGGATTGGATTCCGTGTCGCAGTTTGTAGCAGCAGCGTTGCATGTGGGTTGTTTTCAGGAGCTCATTGCTACTCAGCAATTCAAATTGTTTACTCCTCTCTTCTGAGAGTTGTTTCGATTTCCGCACTCAATGTCCCTGTCATACAACTTTATGTTAGCGACGTGCCCCAATTTTGACATCTAGGGGAGAGCGTACAAGGCTGTGCTTCAAATTTTCTTCAGTGGATAGGAACATGGTGGGTACTTGACTATTCTGGGCGTCAAGAGTAGTGGAGCTGTGGAAGAAGACATGTGCAAGTGAAAAGTTTTGGAGACGAGTTAGAAGATGTCAAGAGAAGCGAGAAGGTTAGAGACCTGGTATAAGGCGGGGGAGGATTATCAGCCTCCAGTTCAAGGTTGCAGTGTCTGTTGCACAGTCTGTTGTTGGCAGGGATCTTATGATTCAACCGGCTGCCCCCTCGCCTCACCAGATGAAGTCTTCGAAATTCTTGTCCATTCCATACGGGTAAGATTTTCTGCAATTTATCGTTTGTGAATGAATGCTGATGAATTGTTCCACATGGGAGGCATGTATTTTATTCTCCTTTCATTTTCAGGTTCTCGGAGCATATGCCAGAGACCTTGATGAGCTTGAAGAGCTCATACGGGAGCACGAGCCGAAGTTTGACAAAAGAACTGTAGTGAAATTTGATCGACCTTCTGCTGAAGATGGTCATTGCCCACCCTACTTCATTTGTGTTGATGATGAAAGACGGGAGGTGGCCATGTATTTACGAGGACTAAATCTTCTCCACAAGAGTGACTACATTTCCTTGATGAATAATCACAAAGGTGAAGAGGTGTGTGTGCATTACTTCCTGTTCAAGAATCCCAGATAATATGGACAAATTCTTTGAATTGCTCATTAGTTTTCTTGATCATGCTACGCACGCGACATCTTGAGTAAAATATGATACTTCGCATATTTTTCTGGCAATGTCTTGGCCTGCCACCTTTGCAGCAGAATTTAGAATGGTAGATATTGAAAACTGCCCCGCTGATACAGCACTTCGCTAATGTGCATAGTTTGCTCTTTGTGTTACTGTGTAGCACTTTAAAGGCGGATACCTTCACCAGGGCATGTTCAGGTCTGCTAATTGGTGTATAGAAAATGTGGCTCGAGTTCTTAAAGAGGAACTTCTTAAGCACGAAGGGTAGGCACGACTCAACAAGTCAGATCTAGTGTCATACTCGTGCTTGCAATAACCCGCTCCTTGGCACCGTTGCACGCTTGTGAAGCGCCTCTTCTGCACTTTTGCTGGTGGTCCCGTTCTTAGAAGGCAACTTGTTATGAGAATATTTAAACTAGGTGAAGTAAGTTTTGGTTGTTCAGTTACTCGTACAGCTACGCACGCATTGAGATGATTACATCTGTTTTCGGCAACTTGATTGTATATGTTGAACTTAGAAACTATGTCTAGCAAGGGCGACAATCATGAATATCGTTAATCTCAACGACTCCCATTGAGGTGAAGATAAGTTTTGTGTAGGTGCGGTCGAAATCCCTAAAGAGTTACTTATTTGTGCATCTTTGTTAATAAAGACTCTTTAAGGTGATAGGAATATAAGTTTTGACTCAAGGTGCTGGAAATGCAGGTATAGACTCTCCATTGTAGGCCATTCCTTAGGCGCTGGAGTTGCTTCTATTTTCACAGCTCTTCTTTTGGAAGATCCCGGTGCGATTGGTGGAATTCTGCCCGAACTTATTCGTGCCTACCCTATTGCTCCTCCGAGAGTCATGTCGCTCGATTTGGCCATCAAGTATGCACCGAATATACATAGTGTGATTTATCAGGCAGGTGCACTTCCTCTTTTGTCACAAGGATTCTGCTACACAATCCTTAGATACATTTTGGTCCAAATTGTAACTACCTGCGACCACTAGCTTTGAACAGGGCATGGATTGCACAGAAGAGTCTCAGTTGGTAAAAATAGCTTGGTGCTGTGGTATGACTCGACATCCTACTTAAATTCCTGTATGTTCAATTACTAAAGTCAGTAATGCAGGATCATGATCTCCAGAAGTAGAGTGCATCTCAGCTCTTGTCCAGGACTCTGTAGTGATTGAAGGTTCAATTTCCCTCATGTTCTTAACCCTGTCGATCAGCACTGATGCCGTACCTGCTGGTCTTTGGTCAATGCAGGATGATTTTCTTCCAAGAATCTCCACGTCTTCTGTTAAGAACGCATTTATGGCCACAGTAGCACTGTAAGTAGGACTTCCTCCACCTTCTTTGTCTGCAATAGGCAATCTTCGCCAGGAATATGTATCTAACCTTTGTCTGGTCTGAACAGGACAACGGTTGTACTTTTCTTTTACTGGTTAAAACAGAGCTGGAAGCAGAAGTCCCCTGACGACGTATACCGCTTGTATCCACCGGGACAAATTAATCATGTAGTTTACAAACAACCTGGTGTTCACCATTACTTGCCGATCCAAGTGCGTGTGGTGGAATCCGCCAAGCGTCGGTTTGAAAACATCATTTTCTCATCTTCAGGCACAGCTACTGATCATTCTGTGCTAAAGATGGCGAAACATTTAAAGGTAGCAGCACTGTTGCCGATATGCACATCTTGAGTTCCTTGCATGACCTTTCACTGATCACTGATTAGTTCGTGAACTCGCAGACATACGACTGGCCGAAGGAGTTGCAGGAGAGGGTTGATAGTATGACTGGCCAAAGGAGTAGTGAAAAAACGTAAATATATGTAAGAAACTCCTGCTAAAGTTTTCAGAACACAGATCCTTGGTTCCTTCTGCATCTGTACTTGATTTATTCCTTTTCTGACACAGGAACGAAACAACAGAAGACCAGAGGATAGGCACTACTCGAGCAATTAGTTCAGTTTTAGGGGAAAATTTAGGGAAAACATATTTTCTACCAAGATATTTCCTGATGATACTCAATCTAGTTGAGGGCTTGCTTATTTTTGGGGTAGTACTCCACTGGAATAATCCAATGAACATCTTTGCTTATGGCTTGGTTCACAGCAATAAAGTGCGGGTACGATTTCATGCCTGCAAAATCTCCGAGTTTGACTATTTTGAGTATCATGAAACTCCACATTCTATTTGATGGATCCTGTATTTGGAAATCTGCTACAGAGAATGTCTTCAACTAATCATCTGATACCCTACCAAGATCCTGGTGGTTTGGATCAGAGAATCGGCTGAGAATCCAAGACATCTCAGGTTGATTTTCTGTAAGATTCATCCAACCTGAATCTCATAACTTCAACATAGTCCCGCTGTTTGAGATTCACCATACCTTATTCAAGATCCACATAGATTAGAAACCAAACAGAGTCGTGTACCGAAACATAGTACAAAGAATGGAACGAGAAAAACAAAGCATGTGAGGAGCAGAGGAACTGCCAAAGAAAGTGGGAGCACTAACTGTGGACGTATTTACGCTCCGCTTTGCAAGTATAGATCTGACACTTCAAAAAATGACCTGAACTATTCTCGTTCTGTGAAGTTATCGAATCATCAAACCGCAACATTTACAGTAGTGTTGGTCCCGCATACAGATCAGAACTCACCTATTTCCACTTATGCTACAGTTCAAATGCAAGCTTTGTCTGAGAGGATTTAGGCAAGGCCACCTCTGCCTTTGAAAGACAGCCTGAAAGAAGGGCTGGAAGAAGGAAAGAAGGACCTGAGCCACAGGCCATGGTGAAGGGTCTCAATTGGTCCAGCTTACTTCTGGCTCGATACTGCAGAACGAGCTTATCTCAGTCTCTCACCGCCGACAGTTACTCACAACTTCCAGCCACCATAGCCGGCAAGTATCTCGTGTAAGCAAAACTGATCTAGTATACAGCAGTGCCCATCTTGGCCCTGTTTCTCTTCGCTCCTTGTGGTCCCCGTTCCAGTAGTCCAGTACTACCCAATCAAGCAACGAGTTGTGTGATTGGGACGTACTGCTTCTTCTAACAGTGAAGATTCTCCTCAGTCTTTTCAATTTCACTTATCCGTTCTGGTTGTCATACTTTAGATCACTTCCAGATTTTCTTGATACTGGGGCCCGTCAAGTTTTCATGGGATTATGACCTCGGGGTTGTGACCTTTAAAGTATACTGTAAGACTTGGGTCGGTTCCGCATTACTTTCACCCACAAGCCCAGTGGACCGACAAGTGAACTTTGCCAATAATGAAATATTCCATGGATGGGTTTCATCTATAGGGCCCAAGTTACTGCTTCTGTTTCGGACAAACCACATGAATTTGCTCAGTAGAAAATGGGTTCTTAGGAAGTCTTCGCTGCCTGGATTCGAATTTGGATTGACTGCACCCCAAAGACCCACCGAACAGAAATAGAATAATTAAAATTAATTTGGATTAATATGATTTCTTTATTCACTCTTGCTTGAGGTATGAAACTTCTCTTTCCAAACATTCTATTTTTTTATTTAACAATTTAAATAATGTGAGCTATAAATTGATCGGAGTAACCACAATAAAGGCTACACACCTACATCTAGAATAAAAGCCATCATATAGATTCTTCACTCAATATGCCTACCACGGTTTGCTCGTTTGATGAGACGACAATTTTGACCCTTGGACGGGAAAGTCCAAATGCGAAATAAAGCTGTAAATGATTGAGACATCTCACTCTGATCATTTTCTACTTTCACCTCCAGAGGATAGAAACTGACAGTCCTGAGAGGATTCCCTAGGAATATTTCAAGAATTATCAAGACTTTTTATGTATCTACAGTTGATATGTGTTATACATAACGAAATGAAAGAAAATGTGAATTGGTGAGTAATTGCAATACGAATAAAGCATCAAAAAATCAATACTCGATTCCAGGTTTTTAATATACAAGATCTTCGATCAATCTCCTGAATTGGATTGCTTGAGTCATTTGAGGAAATATATCCTTTCTGCTTGTCGTCATAAAGAGAGTAATTTTTTTCATTTGTGAAATATGATGAGAAAGATCTGCAATAATCTTATCAACGAATTGAAATACGCCTTAGTATACGCCACACAAACCAATTCGAGATAGCAAAGTGGACAACCAGAGTCATAATTTAATACTATATATCGGGAATTCTCTGGCTATCCAGTGTTCTAAATGATGACATCAAGGAATTTCCAAATCCATTGACATGTTGTGCATCTTAAATCTTAAGTTCATGACGGGCAAGCATCCGATTGAACTCTCTCTAGTAATTTTAATATCTTGTTGTTATATCAATGCTAGTTGGCGGCCTTTCCATTGAACTAAGAACATTATCATAGAAGAGCATCTTTCATATCATGATTTTGTACTATATATGGTGTGGTGTGTATTCATAAAAATATGCTGACTAACTATGCTAAGCAGATGCACAATCATGCATTAATATACACTAAATAAACGTCTACTTTGTAAGCAAATCCAAATTTACTTTCCAATTTAGATTATCACCACGTAAAAAATAATTTAAGATGTGATTAAAGACAACGCTTGTGACTCATTTAGATTATGAATATATGACAAAAGCCAAAAAATTTCAAACCCACATAGATAGAACTTGGAACATACCTTCAAGAAGAACAGATAATGCAATTTAGATATTTATGGAGGAAAGGAGTTCATAACGTAAAGATGGACAAGTTAAAGTAAAAGTATGAATGACCTTGTTAATTTATAATAGATGCTGCAAAATGGTGTAGTTGCAATTTCTTCGGTGAGAGTCATGGAAAACGATAGATGTTCTTGTAAAACATTCTTTGATATTTCACATAACATAGAATAATATACGCGTGGGGTTTGAAGCGTCTTGAGTTAGACTACTTCTTCGCAAAAAAGTGCCCTAGATGTGCACATACTTTAGAACCAGTTTTCAGCTTTTTCCTCTTGCTTCTGAATGGAAAACGTGTACAAAAATGGTAGGAAAGATTTGGGCCAGAAAAGTTTATTTTGGCAATCAACTTCCGTTCATCATATCTCAAAACTGACTGTTCTTCTTCCTTTGCTTTCCTTAGCTTAGCTTAGGTCTTTCTGGGTGAGCAAAATCTAGACCCATTTCCTTTGAACATAAGCTCCAAGACGTTTCCAACTTCCCGAATGCTTAGTACTTTTACACACCGTTCCCATCCGATGACCACATAGATCCCTAGAGCTCAAATCCTTAAGATACTTCACACATAGCAAGAGTAGCACAGCCATAGGCATCAGTTCTCTTTCCAGCTTGTTCCCAAATATCTAGGCCACTAGCATCAGAATAATGTGCAAGTTGGAACGTCAAATTGACGTTCCAAATTGCACTTATTGGAAAACTCCTAGTTAATGTGTCACCCAAAAGTCCAAATATCTGATGGAACTCTTTGAATTGTCATAGGGACCCCATGGACCTCGATAAGAGTAGTAGCTGGACAATTGTCAACATGTCCCCCTGCACCTGACTCTGAATGTCTGGATAACACAAAGTAATCTTAAAGCCCAAATTTACTCATTTATAGTAATCTAAAGTAACAGTCAGAAGAGGGCAAATGATCCTACTACAACCACATTTTTTTCCCCCTTATGTATACCATTGCTCTCCTTTTATTTTTAGAGGTTGCCCATGCTCGTTTGTTTCTTCAATGCTCCTTCATATCCCCAACATATTTTACTATTATTTCCATCTACACTATCATTTTGCACTCCCTCGATTTCCTACATTATCTCGTCCGCTGTCTTTCTCGGTTTGTTTCTTCTCTTGCGCCCGTCTGTTTGTGTTTTTCTTTTCTTTTCTTTTCTTTTCTTTTTCCGTACCAGCAGCAGCTCTATCTTCACTCTCGGTATAAAGAACCTGTTTCTCTTTACAGTAAGAAACCACGTCTCCCCGCTTCGGCTTCACGCTCACACTTCCATCGTTTTCCACCTGGAAAGCTGCCAGTACAAGGTAGGGACGGGCTGCGACCGGTGAAGACCACCGGTGATTGCCGAAAGGGGAGCTTTTGAGAATATAAAAAGGTAAAGGATGGAATCCCAGAAAGGAACATCTTTCGGTTCTTTTTCGGTGCGGAAATTTCAGGGGCACCACCGCAGCCTTCACAGGTGTCGGAATACGGAGTACACAAGGAGCTATCGAGGTCGCGGGCAGCGTGGGACCGGCTACCACACCAATCCAAATGTGCGCTGGACCTGCACTGTCTGCAGCGTGAAGGAAAAAGCACACCGCGGGGAAAAAGGTAACGCTGAGCAGGGCAGCAGATCAGAGGTTTGGGACCAACTTTTCTTGGGGCTCACTTTTGACACAAGGAAACGCATTCTATAACCGACTGAGAGCCCTTTTCCACGTCGAAGGTCACCAGCTTCTCCGGTTCCCGCCGAATACGTAGTTAACAGGTGGGCGGGAGTTTGTACTTCGTAAATGCGGGCCCCCAGTACCCGACGGGTTAGGTCAGGGTCAATCAAACCCTGGTGGTTTCAATGCCTCGTAACAAAAACCCTCTGTAGGCTATTTTAGGTGGAAAAGGGCTAGGCAAGTTCTATTTCGAAGGGTACCGTATGGGACCTCCCCAGGAAAGCTCCTAGGCAATGGACATGGACGCCGGGCCAGCGTTGCGGTTATGGAGAGTGACGGACGGACATGAAAGGGACGAAATGCACCAATGACGGAGGGAAGGATCAGCTTGGGAAAAAACACGTGTCAATCAAACACGACGTGCCAAGTGGGACACCCACGATGTTCCCATCTTAACACCTGACTGGAGGTCCCCAGTTGGTCCGTTTCTCTCATCCACCATCCACTGGGTCGGAGTATCTGTACCTTGAAACCTTGGTTTCTTTTCTTCACCAGCTGGAAAGCCTGGCTGGACCCCGATGGGGAGGACGCGTGTTTAGAAAGGAGTTGGCATCTTTTCTTAACTTGGACTGTTAACTGTTCAGGCTGGACAAACACTTGTCGAATACGCATTCGTGTTGCAGAGCATCGAAATGAGAGTACATCGCAGCCCCACGACCGTAAACACGCGTCCCAAGCAGGAAGCTCGGGGCCTAATCCAGGTCCAACCCTATGGCATATTGACACGTGCTTAAGGACAGCTTCCCATCAGTACTTGTCGAATCAGTGATGGGCACTTTTTGTACGGTATGGCCCAGACGCTCCTACTGACTAGCAGATGATCGTCGGTAGATTTATGTTCCCGACAGCCGCCGGCGACGTCTAAACCAATGCGGGAGTTTCGTCATCCATTTACCCCAGGTCCACCTGGAGAATGGAACTGCCAACGGTGCAACATTCAAACGTAGCTAATCTTGTCCCCCTCATCCCCTTCCGCTTGAACGAAACCGAAAGAACTTCACACAACAGAGTGAAGACCAAAACCAACCTCCGTCTGAATCTAACTCTAAAATTTTCTCGTGATAGTGTCCACCGACCGATCTTGATTGCTGTCTCGCTAAAATAGCCGTGAATGGTCACGAGATTAGCGAGATTACTCGAAGATTCCTGTGAACCCACCAGATACTT
Source organism: Lunularia cruciata (assembly GCA_948567375.1). Taxonomy (NCBI): domain Eukaryota; kingdom Viridiplantae; phylum Streptophyta; class Marchantiopsida; order Lunulariales; family Lunulariaceae; genus Lunularia; species Lunularia cruciata. The sequence continues at coordinate 17,213,697 of OX419761.1, read as the reverse complement.
CGAGTCAGCAACTCTCCTTTGCAGGAACGAGTCACGCTCCTTGTCGGAGTTTTCCGAGCAGTGACTGTACCAGTACTGGCTTTTAACCTCGCTCTCTCCGGAACGCAATCTTAAGACGAAATGACCTGGCAATTCGCGCACTCTGGTCTGCTATGCTGCTTTCGCGATTCGCTCATATGAAGTACAGTATGGCGCTCACGTAAGCTCTGACTTTCTAAACTTCGAGTTATGGTCTTAGACTACACTCGTTTTAGTTTAATCCCTTAGTTGTTTCTCGTTGGATTGTCTTTTGTCTTTGGGCATCTTCAGGCCCTATTTGGGTGTGTTTTTTCTTGGCCGGGTGGTTCTTTTGGGCCTTGCGCTCAATGTTCCATTTGCACCGGTTTGTGTCTTGTACTCTTTTCCCCTCACCGGTTTGTGTCTTGTACTCTTTTCCCCTCACCATCTGGGGACTTGTGAGGGTGGTTCTACACCACTAGATGCGGCAATGGTTCACATGAAACGGTGTCTATTTGGAGGACAGAGGATAGCTACCCATGATGCTATTAGGGACATAATGTTTGCTATAGCACAAGAGAGTGGATACTTGGTTTGGCCAGAGCGTTCGTATGTAGATGACATGTGTCAGGGCAGACTTATACTTGGTCCGATATGATCAAGTGATAGTAGCATATGTCGTGATTATGGACCTTATACGGGATACAGTTTCGGAGGGAGTGATTACCCATCTCCTTGGATGGGTGGCGAGTGCAACAGTAGGTCGCAAGGTCTCCAAGTATAGGGGCATGCAGCGAGGTCACCTCTTTGTTCCTCTAGCCTTGGAGTTATATGGAGCAATGGACACGACGTTAGACACATTGATCAGGGAGTGCGCAAGACTTATCATGATAGGCGATAGGGTATCACTCTCATTCTCATACTTTGTAGTATATTTTAGACCGTGTGTGTCCATTGCTCTACAGAGTGCATTGATTGGTGCAATCCATAGGCGAGCAATCACATTAGGTGATATTTCTTCGGATACTCCAATTGTGTGTAGACTGTACGACTTGCATAATTCGGATATCTTAGGTGCAGTAGAGCAGATTTCTCATATAGACTCTATTGGGGTTTAGCCCCGTTTTACCTGGTTTTCTCTCCCTTGTACAGCTTGATGGGGCCTTCCCCTCCTTCGTTTTTTCTACGCGATCACCTTTACTAACTCCAGGTACTATTTTACATACCAAGATCCCCCGTCTTAACCAAAAATGTCCAAAGTAAACAACCCAAGGTTGAAGTAGGCAACTCAAATTAAGGAAAAGTAGGCAGGAACGTGATATGTACTTGGTCGCTAGAATTTCAGATTTTGTTTAGCGTTAATTTATGTTTCGGGATAGATTGGCTCGAAAAATTCAAACGGAAAATCACATTACGGAGAAACATAATTCTGAATGGTTTTTCACATGAAGTCCAAATAATTAAAATAAATAATTTAACATAATAAAATTTTCAATCTTCGTTTTTTATTACACATCTACATGTGATAATATTGCGTTAAAATATCCATCTTTTATATCCATTGGGTATGATTCTCCATAAGGACAGCTTATTCCTGATTCTAAATCTGAACGGCCACTTCTTTTGGTATGATTGATAACTTCCTAATAAGCTCGGCGCGAATTTTGCAAAAGGAAGCAACCGGACTCCTAATTTTCTCCGTGATATATTTTTGTTGTGTAATATAAGGAAAATGTACCTGGGTACAATAGATTTCAATAGCTTTGTTCGTAGCACACTATGACAACCAAGGGTAATTGTTCCATGTAACCTTTGAGAGTTGCATAAATCATCATGATTTTTTCCATAAAACTGTAAAGGAAAATCTTTTCGAAAACATTTCTTGTAGATTATTATTATCCATGAAAAACGTTCATATATTATTTAAAACTACATAGATATTCTTCCCATTCAAATGGTGGATTATGATTGTTTAACTCTCTTTTTCAAGTTTAGCTTGAGATCTCATTGGCGTTTAGAATATCTTAAAAAAATTTACACCACAATATAACCACCCACATAAGTTTAAGAGAATAATAGTGACATGAGATTAGAATCTTTCTATTGCAGCCAAATAGCAATCACATTTGTGTCTATGATTAATGATTTTTCATCTAGGTGTATGCATTCTTGTCTCAAGAAAGCAAAGCGACGACAATTCATACCTCATCATGCAGTCGGAGAATTCAGCGAATGAGGGTACTGAAAATATTGATAAATCTATTAGGCTTGACAAACACTAAATTTTATGGATTTTCCAATTTATTTATATAAACCACCAACGATGATTGTGTCTTTATCGTGAATCCTCTTCAACTGCATCTTTTGTTTTTCTTTCCACGTTCTGGTAGAACATAGAGACAAATATGTAGAAAGACAAATAAATCTTCATATGATCCAAACACCACCATTTCATCCTTTTCCCCTCTCTAAGGAACTACGGGATGCGCCAAGGGAGATGGGAAGACCTAATCAAGATATACATCCAGAGGTCCAAGAGGTTGGATTTTGCCTAAGCAAAAATGTCCTTGTGGGAGCAAGAGCGAATATCTAAGTTGTGAAACGAGGATTGACTACCAACAACGAAAAGTCTACCGAGCTCGTTCCTTGGAAAGTGAGAGTAAAACGAAGAGTGTATAAATCCATCAAAACAAAGTTACTTCGTTATCGATGACGGTGATCCTTAATAATCTTAATCGTTAAAGAAGTGATGATTTGAAACTCCTCCTGTCAAGAACGTCGCCTTCTTTTTCCTGTAAAGGAGAGAATAATTGATCTCTGATCTGATGTAGTAGCACCGGAGAGAAAGAAAATCATTCTTTATTTTACTGACAAACAACCTTAATTTCAAGAACAAGTCTCCATTCAACGAAAATTCTATACATCGCAGAAATACCTAAGTTAGAAAACAGAACTGCCAACCATTCTGTCAACTCCGAGAATCTCCTCCATATTCGGTCGAAGCGCGACTTCCAAGGGTACTCTACAGTTTATGGAAAAGATTTCATGTAAAACAGAGTTCTATCAATACTAACGACAACAAAACCAAGAATAGCGAGTTCCATGTGAACTATAAACTACAATATCTTCTACTTACTTGTGTCTAACAATTCTCGAAACGTCTACCTCTCAGAATCTACCGGCGACAACGTATATGGAAGCTTGAAAATGTGTTTACCATTGAGTTCTGGGTTTCATTATGACTACCTTCTACTGGACCTCTTCTTCATCTCTCTCTCTCACCTTGACAAAAGGAGCAGATAAGACAGAGCTCGAAATTTGCTCGTCAGATCATCTCACTCGTCTGCCCGTCTTTGCTAGAACATCTGGACCGAACTGTCAAGTCCAAGTCAACCGGTTTCTCAGTGGTTAAGAAGCACATGCACCGTCTAATCAGGCTGTACTTACAATCGACCAGTTGGGCCCCACTCAGCCCGTTTAGCCAAGTGGGTTCACAAACTGGAATCTAATTGTCACCCAGAGATCCGACGGTGCTCCTGGCGCCTGCTCTGCATCTCCCCGGGGGGATGATCTATGATGATGAACGTCTAGATATACTGATAGGTTCTCAAGTGCGGGCGAAATGGGGAAAGGTGCCTACGATGTTCTCTTCGATTAGAAGATACAGCAGCTTGGTTGTTGTTTCCTGTGCTTGGCTATGGCGATGTGCTTCGTAATTTCACTAGTGCTCGCTCAAGGCCCACAGCATGGGCCCGTCAACGGCACGTACCATTGCTTTCGGTTGCGTATCATCGCGAAGTCATCGTCGGGGAGATAGGCAAGAGATCAAGAGGAGAAAAAGGAAAAAGGCGTAGGTGGGTAGGGTCGCTGATGGTATGATCTATAAAAGCGATCACAACGATCACCTAATCCTCTCAGGGATTGGAGAAGAACACGTCGTTCACAATTGGAGGGACTTTTTCATTCTGGAACATTGATCGGTGCAACGAAGAAGTGTTCTATTCAGGGACTCTTGATTACGATAATCTCAAAGTTTTTGATTCACTGAAGAGAAAACAGCGACAGCGCAGAAGCACGAAGGATGGGAAGACCCCATCAAGGTGGGACAAAAGAAGGAAAATTGGGCTAAAGCTCAACGAGACATCTGCCCCACGACGCTTAAAATATCCGAACTATACAAACTGTAAAGTATACAAACTACTGGAACTTCGGAAAACGCATCAGCTAATGTGATCGCTCTCCTACGGATTCACTGAAGCACTTGTATACATTTGAGAAAGGATTCATAATTTAAAGTCCAGGCGTAACCTCCCACCCACACTAGACATCACAGTCGTCGTACATTCACGAATAGCTAAACTAGATGTTTGAGCATTTCCACAATGCATAGCATTAGCATAGTTCGGATGCAGTAGGGAAAATCTTAGATGCAGTAGGGAAAATTTCTCATATAGACTCTACCGGGGCTTAGCTCCATTATACCTTTTTTATCTCTCCCTTTAACGGCTTGATGGGGTCTTTCCATTCTTCATATTTTCTACGCGGTCGTCCTTCTTATCCATAATGCAGTGCTAGGTGAACTTGTTCTCTCATAAAGGATGACGAGCATTTAGCATTTAGAAAAAAGCTACTCCCATAATTGTCGTTGGTCATATAATTGGGATAACTAAGTTCTAAATAACATGTATATGCAGAAAAGAGAATCATCTCAGATTGTCATTAAATCTGAAACACTGTATCAATAAAGCAAGATTCTTAAATTTTAAGATGAGACAGTTTCAACGATATGATTTGCAGCATGTAAGATCCTTTACTAGATGACAAGGATATTTATGTTACGTATATCTAGTACATGTATTTAACCATCTCTTTAACTTTTGCATGTTCTAATACAAGTGAAAAATGTAAATCATGTAAAGCTCGAGATGTTGGTAAGTAATTTGATAGTTTGTTTCCTATTTTTCCAAAATATTTTTCTTGTCATTACGAAGAACTGATCCAATGAATGTTCCAAATAATCTGTCACCAAACCAAAACCTCAGTCAATCAAAATATAAGCCTAAAGCTTAAGCTAAACCTTATTCTGAGTGAGAAGAAATTTTTTTGAAAATCTTACCGTTGATTATATAAGGTATACACAGAAGCAAATGAGATCTAAAGTCTTATCCATATCTTTGGTATCCACCTATGCATCCATAAATGGATACATACATCTTTTATGTAGATTCGTTGGATCATAAAGCGTTGAGGAAGAAACAAATCATTTCAGTCACTCTTTTTCTGGTAAAGACTATCTAGTGAATATCTAAAGGTCACTCCATATTGGCCTGAAACTAAGATGTGAAATATGATCATTACTTGGAGCCTCCCAGACTGAAATCTTACAAGCCGTGTCGTACAGCTTACGAAATATTATACGGAATTCACGTATTTGCATGGATAAAGACATTATTTAACGCTTTTCATGTCTATATCGTAGTTGTTAGGATGAAAATAGCGCCTTTATCTGCATGATTGACCTACGATCCACACTTCAGAAGTTTTATTGTGATTTCATTTTTTATTGTGATTTCTTTTTTTCTTTTTTTTTTCTGAACTTTAGCTATTGAGATCGTACGAATAATTATCAACATAGATTCCATGTCCATTAGGGAGACTGACGAAAGAACAAACAACTCATTTTCAATCAGGATATTATCCAGAATCGTATTTTGTGGTTTATTTCTTTTTTACTTGTTCAACAAAACTTACAATTTTGGACGAGAGCGTAAATGATAGAAAGTTAAGTTCAGGTAAAACTTGACGAATGTGCAAAACCGTAATATATATATATATATATATATTATTATTTTTATTTTTATTTTTTTCATGCATCGTGTTACCATCGTGCTCTTTTCAAGGGACAAAAATTTTCTCATCGATATCATTGTATAGGATTTCAAGCTTTCCACTATATATAGTACCTCAAAAGGAAAGGGAGAGGAGTATAAGTAACAAACAAACAAGTGCTAAAGGAGAAAAGACGTGAAAAGAGCTCAAGACCCAAAAGTCCAAAACAACCAGGATAGAAATAGAAAAAAGGCCCGAAGTCTGGCACACCTGGAGACATGTCTCTTCTATAAAATTTGATTCGATTTCAGATCCCCCAAGTAAAAAAGCGGAGGCGACCGCGTAGAAAACACGAAGGATGGGAAGACCCCATCGAGCCGTACGTATATAAAATGGGCACCCAAGTTACGCTTTAATAATCATTACATTAATAGTCTACTCTGTCTCACCTCCCATGCCTTGACTTAACTCCTCTTCGCATGAAATATTATATGAAATGGGAGAAAAAGGCGACCGTGTAGGAAAAATGAAGGATGGGAAGACCCCATCAAGCCGTACAAGGGGGAGAAAATTAAATTAAATTAAATAACATGGGGCTAAACCCCAAATTATATGAAATAGTTTCTTATATTGATCGTCTTACTCCATAGCATACCATACATATCTAAGCTAACCGCTTGGTCAAAAGTGTCGGCTCCCCATCGGCTCAAAAGATATATATTAGGACGTTTCGGATTACGGAACGAACGGATTCTATGGACTTTGAGTGACATCCACAAATATTTTATGGGTATCCATAGACAGGATTTGATTAGAAAGGACAATTTTCCATTAAAAATTTTAAGTAAATTTAGAAAAAATTTAATATAAATAATAGAAATTTATGGATAATTTCTTAACAATCCCGGGTCACACTTTAGGTTACCTATAAAAATCTAGTGTATTCCCACACGCCATCCATAAAATTAGTACAGACAACCTATAAATATATTTACGAATTCATATGGGTATGGAAAGGGCTAAATTTCTAACCCCCTATTGTTACTAGAGTTTTTTTCTTAGTGGCCAATTCATTTCGTAAAGAGAAGTAAATATCTTGGAACCATAAGTATTGGATATTGAAGCGGTTACAGTAACCTTAGACTGCAGAATAGGTTATCTATTTTACTAGATTTGAAGTGTCCTGCGTAGTAAGAGATAGCAGCAAAGCTTGTCTTATCTACGAAGTCAATTTAGTCTTGATGAGTGGTATATTTTCTAAATAAATATATGAAATCTGTCTATCTAATTCTATATTTGGGGTCTAAAGTAGCATAAGATTTATGTTTAATGGTTCATGTTCCTAAATACATTCGTTTTGTACTTAACACATGTTTTTTATGATGCTGTTAGATAATGTGCAATTAAAAACTTAAGGTCAGCTATTTTCGTTCTAGCAATTAAAAAATCACTCTTATTATAACGTATTGTGGTTTTTTTGTTCCATTCTAAAAGTGTAAAAAAATCTAACCGAAGAATTAAAATTTCATATAGAATTCGAGTTGATAGGCTTTCTATCTGCAAGGATGGATTATAAAATCTTCAAAGTCTAACATACTGAATGAATCAGACTATTATGTTCCTTTAATTTCAACTAAAGTACTAGGTTTCTCAAGATTTATGAAATAATGATTATTTTATTTTATTTTATTTTATTTACACCATTTTAGATTCTAGCTCTAGATTGTTGAATACGTTTGTGTCTCTTTAATTTTATATAATATTATACTTATATATCGGTTTTATCATTCAAACATAGAACATCAATATATAAATTTTAATTTTAAAATATAATCTATGATATTTTAATTTAATAATATAATAAAATATGATAAGAAATGAGATGCCATTGAGATAAAAGATAAAAGACAGCTGTATTAAAATGCGGCTTTTGATCACATCAAGTCATAAATCAATGTATGAAGTTCTTCTATCTGAAGCAATAACTGAAGCAATTTTTTTTTTTTTTTTATCTAATAATATCAAACAGGAGAGAAAGGGAGAGACACCACAGTCTATACAAATCAAGTGTCGTGCACATATGTTTTATACACATTGTAAGAAAGAAAAAAACAGAAATAATATATAATGGATTTTGTGTGAAAAATAAAATTTTCATTAGGGTTAAAAAAACCAAATCTTTGATTAGTAGATAATTTAAATAACATTCATGTCATGAGAATACTTTATTTTGATACACAAGATCTACAGTTATCATATTTTACACTTTGTACACAACTTGATGATCCATGTATAGAAACAATTTCTCAAGTTGCAATTCTTTTATCATTAGAGTAATTAAAGCAACTTCATCTAATGAGATTGGTTTACTTTGATACATAAATTCTAAACTTATCATATTGATTAGATCGTCCATATATACAAAATATCAAATAAAATTCAGAGTCCATCTAGTTGTAGGAGGACCGAATAGGCCAAAGATATGGGGATTGTTATATCTGACCATAAAGCCCTCATTTCTATAGTTTCTACACCATTTAATAATCCATTTAGACAAAATATTGATTGAATTTCATGATAAAAAATATTTGTATCACTAGAGCATTTAAAGCAACCTCATCTAATGGGATTGGTCTATTTTGGTACATAAGTTCTTTATAAAGCTATGGATACACATCTTTTAGAAGAAAGATATATCTATTGAGATTGTTAATATTGCAAAAACACAGATTGGTTCAAAATATATGATAATTTTCAAAGGATAATTAATTACCATTCGTGATAGTTTCATTAGGTTTCATATATAACCTTATAGAAATGATGGTCTTGTTTCTTGTCTTTTAAATATACAAGGAAGTATGCTATCTCTCTAAATCTTATCCACGTATTGATAACATCAAACTAATTTGTTATGAATTCATTACTATGAAAATAATGGCTGCTTATAAAATTTTTATTTGATTTAGGTACATTTAGGGTGTGAAATAGAAAATCACCGGCATGGGCGTTTTAAGTTTTTATTTCAAATTTCAAATACTCTTGGATGTAAAGAGGATAATCAATTAATAATAATATCATACAAATTTGGAGAAAGTATGCAAGACTATTATCATCTTTTACTTTGCTTAATCAATCAATGTGAAGTAAAATTTCGTTAAAATATTGAGTTTAAATTAAATTTATTTTGAAAGTTTTTAGTTTCATAAGCCTTCTTTCAGTGAAAGGATATCTTTCAAAAACATTAAAAAGATTGATTGACCTGTCGAAAATGTAGGAAATCCACGTCTCGTCATGTCAGTAAACGAAGCTATGTACAAGAAGATTATGCATGGACTACTTTACTCTGTGATTCATTGTACAACTATTCACCATGCATGCAGGTGAGAACAAAGAATGAAATTTACACCACATTCTGACTCCATGACTCTAGAAACTGTTGTTTAAACTATTCTGATGCCTCAACAGGCGGGGTATGATATCACGTAATGAAAGTGCATGATCAGATCTGCCCAGTTGGCTGTCTTAATATTCTGTGGGGAGAAACGGTCTGATATTTTGTTGCTCACTGCCTTTTCGTGTCACGTTTTGCTGTTCAACAAAACTTTGGAAAGAATTTCCTTTTCCATCTTATTTCCATCCCTAATTTCTATAGTGAATCTGTCATGGGCCCTAATCCAGACTCCACCTCCACCGTAGAGTCACAGTCATATATATATATAAGAATAGGAAAACCCAAGACGACCCAGGCTCAAAGACTTCTAGAAAATTATCTATTATATCTATTTCGTCTCTCCCTTGTACGGCTTGATGGGGTGTTCCCATCCTTCGTGTTCTCTACGCGGTCGCCTTTTCTTCTCTATTATTTATATGATAGCTAAGCCAAGAAAACTGTATAAAGCATGTCCCAGGTTGTTCACTGATATGGATAGTGAATTTTAAGTACATGAGACATTACGTTACAAAACCCAATGTCTGAAATATGCGGTACAAGTTCTAATAACTCTATACGTAGATTCTAGCAGTGTCAGAAAATTCGTTTCATGTGGTACCGTGTGGATGGGGTTGCTCGTACATCACTACAACTGAGAGAAGGTATATTCTACGTCTATATTTTAGAAGTTCATATATGTATGTCAAAGGAATAGTGTATACAATATCCTGAGTTGGACTTTGTGATGAACCAAAGTGGAAAGGTGACGAAAAGTGGCTAAAACATGGAGGTTTTTGATTATAAACATTGGACTCATGTGCAAGAGCATAGAACCTCGTCGTCGAGTGAAGAAATGCAGCCTTCCATTCCTTCCATTACAGCTCTTACAGTATTGAACGAATTGGAGGCTTCCCTAGAGAAGCCGATTAGAGTCCCGTAGCCTGCCTCTAGACGTTGTCGAGCTCGTCGTTGGTTCCTTCCATATGGATGTGGTGTAAATCAGGACATGACGGGTATATCCTGGCCTGGCCTGACCTGACCTGACCTGACCAAGCCTGGCTTATGAAGAGCGGTGACGAAAACACTTGTAAACTCTTGATGTGGTGGGCGTGGATATGCTAAGCAACAACAGGCGTCCAACTTAATCGATCTTCACTAGTTTACTGCAGAAGCTCAACGAGCACAACCGAAAGCAGGAGCTGTTGTCGCAGCTTACTGCTGATGCAATCAGGTCCGAGCTAGTAAGTTACTTCAGTGTAGTAGGCGACCTACAAGTAATTGCCCCATCTTGGTTGCTCACATGGTCCTGCATGTGCTGTTGTGTGATAAAGCAACGCGGATCGCCCTGTTTAGCTCCGATCATTCTCTCCTGAGGCAGCGAAGCGATCATTCTCTGAGGTGGTAGAGATAATGATAGCTCTAAGGAAAGTAATGAGAAGTCTAACTCGAAAGTCCTTTTGGATTAGACTGGTCACATGTTTGAAATTTCCATGAGGTGTACATAGTTTACTTGTTGGGCATCCAGCCAGGCTCTTTTCAGATGTACAACAGGCTACGAAGAAGCCTATAGGAACCAATCTTTATCTTGCCTTTTATTTGTACCCTAGGGTAGAATTGTGTCACACGATAGGTCTCTCTTGGGACTTCGTGCAGATGCTATTATTACTACTGTGTCCTCCTTCTCGGAGTTTGTATTAGAAGCATCGGCTGATTTACCAAATCTAAATGTTCAGGGACATTGATTGTAGTCACTAATGAATATACGGTATCTCTTAATCTATTCGTCTACTCTGCTGTACTTTCTTATTCGAAATGATTGATTTGGGTGGCTTAGGTGCACACAGGCTGACTGTAGCTACAAACGAAGACTTCGTAGGAGCCGAAAGACTTCTACAGTTCGGTTAAGTGAAAATTCACCATCGACCGAAGTATAACAGCACTTCAATTCCAAATCTGAACTGGATTCACAAGTTCCGATTCGGTGACACGAAGACAAGAGGATGCTTTGTATTTCGGTTTCATACACTCAGAAACGAGCAAAGTAGCATACTCGGAAGGGAAAGAAAAAAGAATGCATAGCACCAAGAAGTGCAAAATGGGAGCGAGCACGAGGCCCAATGAAAAAGAGTTAAAACTCTATGCAGAATTGCGGCCCCAAAACAGATGGGACTAGTCGCCCTAATGGCACCTGGTAGACCAAGTCTTCGAACCCAAGGAAAGAACTTTGAACTCCATAATGTAGAACAACAGCTTAGTAATATCCAGATCAACAACAAATGATGAACGGTGCCCAGAACTTGGTGAGATGGAGCTGGTGGCGGTGATGGTCATATGGTGATGCGGCACAGTACGTTAAGACACCAAGGACAATGGCATGAAACGGACAAAGTAATATACAAATTTAGATAAGGAGAGGAGATGGCGAGTTTAATAACCATTTAATGTGTTTCGTAATCTCTAGCGTTGGGGTTATATAGAACAAGGATATATTATTTTAGACGGAAGAAGTATAATTCTTATTTTTATATTTCATAATATTTTCTAGACAACATGTGTTCATTGGCATAGGGCATTGACTTGTGCAATTTTAGGAGAACAATCACCTTAGGGCATTGACTGGTGCAATTTTTAGGAGAACAATCACTTTAGATCATGTTGCCTTGTATGGTTCTTCACATGTTCTCGTTATTTGTGGACCTTACAACTTGCATAGTTCATGGATCAAATTCTTCTTGCGGATACTGGTACTATTGGAGATTAGCCCCATTTTACCTATTATGTTTTTTCCTTGCACGGCTTGATGCGGGTTTCCATCCTTCTTGTTATCACGCGAGGTCGTTCGCCCTCTCACTTCATAATCCACATTGATGTCGCAAGATGAGTTTCTAACGCAGGGTATTCAGGAGCAGGACACTGGAGTCTGGTCGATACTAATCTTTTGATGACCAGCATGATTAGAGAACAACTACAGTGTACCCTGCGCACGAGTACACTAGTGTAAATGTTGTAAACGGATTTGAAGTGTAGACTTAGATACTTCCTTGGAAAACAATTCTTGCCTTCATTGAAATTCCCTCTTGAATGTCGTACCATCTTGTCTATGAAACATACATATGTGAGGAATGGGAGCAGAAGCCATTAACGTGGGATCCAGACCCACTTTGGACCGAACCGAAGGCAACTAGATGCATACACGAATGGATTATATTATCCTATTATGGGAGAAATATATCAAGGATACCATCGATTTGAACAACACGTTGTACCATTAGTTAATACAGTGTTGGACTTGGTCTATTGTATGTGAATCTTACTCCCTAATTACTGTTCACCACTTTAAAAGGAGTATGAACACAAAAGTCGTATGGTACAAGATATTTTCGTTAAAGTATTCCTATCTGACTTGACTTGTCGACTCAATGTTTTTTAATGTTGTCGATACATCACCCAGCTGACATTTATTTGTATTAGATTAACAAATTTGTGTTCTTCTAAATCTTTGAGTTCATATTTTCTTGGCACCAATCGCTGTAGAGAAAGAAACGCTATATATCGATGGTTCTTTCGGAAAATTTCACGATTCTTATGATCCCGAATTGGGTATATCACAGCTGATGAATTTACAGTGTCATATCGATTCCGCAGATCATTTTCTTCAAATTTCCATATATGTGTTCATATAGTAAAGAATTAATATGTCCTCCCACACTTGACAGTGTTAAAGAAAAAATTGTGTATAGTCCACCCTAGATACGAGCAATGCCTCCATTCCGGCCCGAGATTGCTGTTTATGGAGGTTTTGCAGTCATCCAAATATTTCAGATGGTCCAACTTCATAAAGCATTGCAGTTATCCTAATTTTAGGGTTTAAATATCCAAAGTAAGGGTTTGGATAAATTCAGTTCTCAGTCACGTTGCACTTACGAGAACAAAGATACTTTAAACCTAAAATTACTTTAAACATTCTTCTTTTGTGAACTTTTAGATAATTCCACTTGCAAAGAAATTGCAGACACAAAGTTATCTGTAGTAGGAGTGTTCTCGGATTCCACTGCATTAGGAAGAGTGCCATCTATACCGTCTACGCAGCTATTCTTTTCTATTTTCATCAAAAGCTCATTGCATTTATCCCCCTTACATTCATCGAGAGTGGACTTTATATCGATTGTCACTACCAGCATCTCAAGATTATTATAATTTCTTAACGAGGGACCACTTAAGTTGACTTTTAAGGAATTATCACTTTTGCGAGTCATTCTCTTCATTTAGGAACGAAGTCATTTGCATTTAGTACGGATCAAGTGGAAGACTCAAAATCTCCGTGAGATTTTACACGTGTTGCTCGACCAAGCAGGTCTAACTCAAACGAAAAGGAAAAGACCAGCTGAAGCTGGGAAACGTTCCATGTAATGACCAGGCATTTCTGTGTGATTGGAGACTCAAGAAGCAAGAACGGCACCGTACATCTCGCTGGATTGATGTTCGGTGAAGGCTAGAAACACCAATCCACATCTTCTTGGGAATTTCGTTTCTGCGCGGGCAGGAAGTCGGCCTCAGCTCCTCTGGTGTCATAGGACGAGAAGAAGGAGAACTAGGGGGGGGGGAACTACTGTAACCATTTTGGACAACTAGATTACAAGAAAGGGAGAGGAGAGAGAGGGAAAACCTCAGGAGGAGAAGATGAGGAGATCAAAAGCAGCAGCAGCAGGAGCGAAAGTCTGCGTGGTAATTCTACCCCAAGAATTTTCACGCAGACTACGCCTCCCCACTACAGTACTGTGCTCCCAGAACTGCTCACCTCATCTCTATCCACTGCAAAACGTGTGTGGATCTGCGCTTCTGGAAATTGTTTCTCTTGCTCGAAAGAAACGACACCCCTACAAACAAAGACGCTAGCAGCAATTATGTGGACATGGACATACTCCACTACGACGGTGCTGCTTCAGTTCGACCCGCACTTCGTGCTGGATAATCCTTACAAGCTGGTATCTATCTATTAAAGACACGACAATTTCAGTACGCCCAACATACAAAACAGTGTGCCACACCGCAAACAAAGGATACTGGAGGGAAAAACCGTCTCCTGTCGATCAGGCCACTGTCTCTGTTGCAGACTTGTTGGCGAAGTCAAGAGAAAAGTGAGCGTCGGCCATATCTTAAGGCTGACGTCTGACGTTGATAGGTTTTTCTCGTCCAGTTCAAGCATTCGAGAAAAGTATGTGCAGATGATGCGAGGAAAAAAGAACGACTATATTTTTCATTAGTGACTAATAGTGTTCTTCAGGACCTTTTCAGTAAAGAGCTTGATCCAGATTATATCATGATTGCAATGATCATCGGGATGCGAACTCGAGTTGCGATCAGTTTCTAAAGTTGCCTGATTCCAAAGCAAAAATAAATGTTTGCTACCGATCTTCATACGTTACTTTTTGTGATTTCAATTCCTAACTAAAAATACATCGACGGGCAAACAAAACTTTAACGAGATGGAGGGACCACCTGATTTCTGTGTTTAGATTCGACTACCTCAAGAAGCGTCTTCAGTCATTGGCAACTTTTAATTTCCAACAAAGTTATATCTTTTTCCCCACTATCATCTTATGTCATCCTATTCCTACTATGGTATCCTTGTGTTATTTTGTTACTTCGTGCTACGATCTTTGGCGTCTGAGTTTACTAGGCTGCATCCACATTTGACACCACCACCACCATCGTCGACGGGCATTCGCTTTTCCATGGGGTTAGCCTCATGCTAATATGAATGAAACTGGACGCTAGTCCTCGCTTGGCTCGGCCTCCTTGTGCGCATGAAGTTCATGGATCAGAGATAACGGTCAATAAGAGCCTAGATAATGAACTCATCAGTTCGTTAAAACGAGTGAATGCACACACCCATGAAGGCGGCGTGTTGTACTTGAGCTTTTTCTCATGCAATGCGTTCTCCAGCCCCCCAGGACCATTCGGTGGAGTCAGGTTAGAGTCGGTCGGGTTAGTGGAACAGTAACTCGCGGCGGTTCCACTGCAGGGGAAGAGAACTGATACTTGGAGTTGGAGTTCGGCCCACTGAGAACACACCGTTCTCGCGACCTTTTGGGAGGTAGAAATATTTCGCGACTGCCCGTCTGTTTCAGGGCTGACTACAGAGAGGTATCATGGCCGAACTGAAAGTCGGCCCAATGGAAGAGGAGCAATCTGAGCAACTTTTAGGAGGGGAAAAATTCGCCACTGCCCGCCTGCCCGGCAAGGCGATGATGCAGAAAGGGTCAGCTGAAATCGGTGGAGGAGGACGTAGAGAGTTCCGGAGGCCGCCAGATGGATCTATCGAGCACCGCCGAAAAGTCGGTAATTTAAACGGCTTAGTAGATTAAGTTGCAGGGTCGGAATATTTTATGTTAAAGTACACGAGGTGGAACCAGCCGGGGTTGGCAACAAGCTTGGTCACGGTCAACTGTCAACGTCGCCAGGCCGAGAGACGACGCGATGGTTCCGACATGATGTAGGTCATTCGCTTCCAAAGAGGCTACCGGAAGCGGGCAGTGCCGGGCAGGGCAGAGTAAGGGAGGAGACGAGCTACTGGAAAGTTGCCAACCAGTGCAACCTAACGCCGTTATTCTTCAGTTGTTGATGTTGA
The DNA here is from genome assembly GCA_948567375.1 of Lunularia cruciata. NCBI lineage: Eukaryota > Viridiplantae > Streptophyta > Marchantiopsida > Lunulariales > Lunulariaceae > Lunularia > Lunularia cruciata. The sequence goes on along the minus strand of OX419761.1, from coordinate 17,197,810 downwards.
CGCCACGTGAGATCCGAGAAATGCAGTCGGATCGCCCATCAGTTCACTGCCAAGTGGACCAGAGCCTAGATTGCAAACGGCGAGGAGTTTCTTTTCTCTTGTCGTGATTCGCTTTTCGGGCTTTTATCCCAGCGAGCTATCGGCCGTCGGATGTGCCATCTTACACCTTCCCTTCTGAGGGTTTGGCTCGATCTCCACATCGCTGTTTGTGGTTCTTTCACTTTCTCGGGAGTACGTATTGTTGTTTCCTCGGGGCTGTGTCGTTCGTCCCCTCAGAGTTGCCGTTCTGGCTCCCGTTCTCGTTCTCAGCGCGCTTGGGAACTCGATCCTTTGGTGGTGGTAGGAGAAGAGGAATGTCGATGGTGCAGCAACTGGGGCGGGGTGGAGGGCTAAGTATGCAATTGTAGATGCTCAAAGCGGGAGAGCCTCGTGAGCGAAAGACTAAGGTGGTGGAAACGGGTCCTGCAGGTTCTCGATGTCATGAGGTATGCAAGCTGATAAGCTTTAAGCTCTGCTCTCGACAACGCCGAAGAGGAGGGCAGGGTGCAGTGTGAAAGGAAACGTGACTTCAGAGAGGAAAATCTTCGGTTACTGCGACTTGATAGATGTGGAATCTAGGACGAGGTGCAGCAGAGAGAGTTCTGACTGGTTAGGTTTGTGGTGTGGTGTGGTGTGGTGTAGTGTGCAGTGTGAAGGTTGGGAGTAAAGGAGGAGGAGAGGACGAGGTTGCAGGGTGGTGAAATGGAGAGCCAGACCTCGAGGGAGCGTATGCAGGGGCGCGGAGGGTTGAACTCATCTCCGTGGTGCAGCAGCTATCAGAGGGCGAGGGGTAGCAGCGCGGGGAGGCCTTCGCTGCACTTGGAGGCGAGGGGAGTGAAGAGGGAGATGACAGAGGCGTTTCCGTATGTTGTTGTGGGCCAGCCGGGGTGGGGGGTGGATGATTACAAGGAGAGGCATCGCATATCTCCAGAGGTGGAAGCGGGAGGATGGCTGAGAGACGAGCCGGTCGATGGACAAAGCGGTATGGGGAGTGTAATACAGCGGTCTGGATCAACTTCTACCTTTTCACGAGATTCCAGTGCCGGTCCTGGGAATCAAGGGAACTTGGGGGTCTTGCCACTTGAAGGGGGAAGTATTTTCGCACCCACGAAGAACTCCGCCTTTACGAATGGTCCTTCAATTTCCCGTTCCTCGGCTCCTGACTCTTTGCCGTCCGGTTCCCCCGGGCGTCTGCCGGATCTGACAGAGGATGCAGCGGGACGCTCGAAGCAATCGTCTAGCCCATCGGTAGCTCAGGCAGAGCAGCGTGCTAATCTTTTCGCTCAACTGAGACGCATCCGCATCAAGGAAAGTGTCATTTGCAGTGCCATAGAGAGGCTTGGCGGTGGACAGAAAGGTCTACGAGAGCTGGTGAAACACATCATGGTCTGGCTTAGGATGAAGCAACAGGCAAGCCCACCTCATATTGGCGAACAATTGAACGCCCAGGAACTCTTGGCTCCCATATCTCCGGAAGAAATTGAGAAGGCATACAATCAGGTCCCTTTGTTTGAGAATTCTTTCGGTACTAGTCAGAGCGCGCAGAATGGGGCCGCTCGCTCTGTGAGCACGGATGTTCACACCCTGATAATGAACTCAGCTTATTTAGAAGGTGGAGCAGGTGCAGGTGATGGAGAGTACGGAGAGGGGAGGAATTACGAGAAACAGTTACTGGCGCTGAATGAACAAGGAGCCTTGGGTGGGATGCTAGATGTCTTGGGTATGCAGGAACTGGGAGTACAGGGTTCAGGGGCGATAGTTGATGTCTCTCCACCGACAGTTGGTTGCTGGAGTGGGAGCTTCATCACTGATGAACGCCAACATCGGGTTGGGATCCGCAGACTTTCCCCATCTCCCGAGCGGGTCAGCCTGCCTTCAGACTTGGGGTACGACGACCCTCAAACCCATCGAAATAAGATGCGGCATCTTTCGCCTCCGGCCAATTCCTCGTCAAGTTCGTGTGACGTGCCACCTTATTCGAACGTTTCACAGGCCATGCCGGACGTTATTTTCTCTCCCAGTCCCTTCCATACGTTTAGCATGAGCCCTTCAAGCCCGAGTTTGGACCCCCATGCTTTGGATATGGGATCCTTCAGTTCGTTCAACATGCAAGGAACTAGTTTGATTGATGATGCTAGTCTTGGAGGTACGGCTGGAATATATTCAGTAGACTGTACCGTGGATCAGTCCGGCACTCGTTTGGGCCTTCTGGGGAAGAGTAAGCCTACTCCCGCGGCCCATACCAGACTAGCACGAAAGAACAGGATGGACCGGAACAGGAGGTCTGCGTCACTTCATACAACACGCTCTACACAGAGCGGGGTTCCTTCCGGAGGAGCTACGGGGGCTGTCTGGTCGCCGTCGGCCTCCGGAGCTATACGCCGCACGCCCCCGTCACAATCTGTACCTGGCGGCGATGGAGAGGTGACTTGCCGCCATTCAAAGTGTCAAGTTGTGTCAGTTGTGATGTATCGAGTGATAATTGAATATTTTGATGATTATGTTGGTTTTTCTCTAACTCCTTGAAGTCTCCGACAGGAACATGCTTGGTTCAATTCAGGCTTTAACTGGATCCTGTGGCGGTCTTTGACCTCGTAGTTACGTCAAACCTTCGATATCATTATACTTGTTCCGAGCTAGATAAAGTTGCAGACTTCATCGGACAGTAATGCGCTTGTCTTGTCTGTGTTGCCTCTCACCGTGATATTATGTACCGTGAGAATAAGCCCTGTGACGTACAAATATTTTTCGTTGTGGCATTTGTTCTTGATCTTTGGGTGTTTAAGTGCAGACCACAAGTGGTGTTCTTGTCTGTGCATCCCAGCTCCAGGGATAGAAGAATAAATAGAAGAAGAATGAACACATGCAAGTCCTAGAGTGTCTGGATTGATTACGATTGTGTATCAAAACTGGTCAGAGATTATACACCCAAACTTAAGGTCTCGGTAGAAGCTACATTGGCATAGCGAGGGGCCAGCACTTTCATACCCAAATTCCTTTCACATCCTGGAATACCATGTTGAGTGAGCCGCTCACAACCCCAAAGCATCACCCAGGTCAAGAGCCTACATCCTTGCCACACTCGAGATAAATCTTCTGATCTGGGTGGAATTCCCCTCTCCCCTCTACGAGAAGTACAATCGTTAGCAGATCCGTCTCTACTCAGCCAGTTCAACTTACTGACCACAATTTGCAGCGATGTGGATGTAGCTAGTCAATTTTACCTCTCAATAGGGAAGTCCTTCCCGATTATTTGACTATCTTGCTTCATCCTAGAATTCATAGTTTCGGCTTTTGCTTTGTGCCCGGGTCTGTAGTGAGAAGGGGAGGACTTCGCTGCATTTTCCACTATCAGTTTTGTAGCCAGATACTGGATCCATACCGTTATCTATTTTCTTGTTCCATTCATGTGCGAGGCATTTGTGATAACTCGCTCGTTTCACTTTTCGCAGCAGACCACCGGTAAAGAGAAACGGGATATGGACCATGTACAATATTTGCTACAAAAGGCGCTGAAGCCAAGTGATGTTGGCAATCTCGGCCGAATTGTCCTCCCAAAGGTTTGTTTAGTCTCCCCCCCTTGGTGATACTTTTCCCCGTGGCCAGTTAATGGTATTCCAATATCTGGGTTCCTGTACGCGGGCATAACGACCTGGTTCTTGCTCAATGCAGAAAGATGCAGAAAGCCATTTGCCATGGCTGGCGGCAAGGGAGGGAATTGCATTCCCGTGTGAGGATTTCGACACGGGGGAAAAGATGAATCTCCGATACAGGTAGGGTTCGATTTCCTTTATATTTTTTTTCAGTCTTAGTCATCCTCCTTAAGATTACTCGATGATTATCTCCCAGTATTGACTTCCAGCCTTTACTAATCTACTGGCCTCTTATTCTTCAGGTTCTGGCCCAATAACAAGAGCCGCATGTATCTACTCGAGAATACCGGTATGTAACCAGATATACTTGACTTCTCCCGAGGGCCGAGAGCGTACAATTGAAGCTCTGGCACTTGGCCGTAGAGTGGACAGGCGTTTGACATCCGAAATTCAGGTGCTCTGGTTTCTAAATGAGATCTGAGAACGTTGATCACGGCTGATTGTGCTTCATCTGGCGATTACTTGCAGGCGAATTTGTCAAGAAGCACAAGCTCGAAGAAGGAGATCGTCTGATGATCTACAAGAATATCCAGGATAACACCTTCGTAAGTTCAACTTGCCCCATTTTCTCGTTCTCGAACGGAGATGATGTAAAATTTTCACGTCTGTAGCACACACCTGCGCTACGAGTTTTCTTTCTCAGTCAGGACCAACCGAGAAAGGACGTCTTGCCCGTTTTAAGCATTAGCGTGGGTGGGTCCTGAAGACATTCATACTCTCGAGGTGCCTGGGTTTACCTCATCTGTGGGACATTAAACTGCGTGTCATCATAGAAGTGGTTACAGATTCCCTGACATTCGGTGTTTGTGTCCATGTCCTGTTCCGTAAAATTTGCCGGGACCTAAAATTATAGAGGCTTACTCGTGTCCCCCGCTTCAAGTACATGGCCACATAGTCTTGGTCGTTGAATATCTTATCTTCCAACATCTAAACATTTCATGTATACGTTGGCAGATCATTCGAGGTCGCAAGGCACAGGACTGCGTGGATCTTCCGTCCAACCAGATCCAAGCGGATGACTCCGATGGTAGAGGCAAGGAGATACCCTCACAAGGTTCCCCTGTGTCCGCTAGCAGCAGTGGCATCTCGTCGAATGACTTGGAGGTTGCTGCAGAAGCTCCCCTGGAGCGTGCCATTTCTGGACACGAGGGTTCATCGACATCATCTGTCACTGCGGGTGCAATTATTACGTCGCAAGATGATCTGCTGAACTTCGCTGACCTGCCCGATGCCCCAATGGGTGACGGTACCGAGCCCTTGGTGCGATTTCCCAGCCTTGAAGCTTTTGATGAGTTACTGGAAATGGTTCCTGCCGCGCTGAGTCAGCAGCAGCAAGAGCATATATGAAGGGAGGGTGGTTGTTGCTTACAGAGACAAGTCTTGGCGGAGGAGAACTTCTCTGCTGGTTGACTGAAGGACTTGGACACGGAAGCCTTCTCTTAGTTGTACCTGGTATTCTGGACCATGGGACATGAGTCTGAAATACTTCATCTCGGTGCCTCTGGATGATCTCGAACTATGGGCTATATGATAAAGCCAGTGAAAATTTGGGAGGAGGGTGCATTTAACTTCAGTTCTCCTCCAATCGATTTTATGTTTGGAACTCGTTTTCAAATGGAACACGAGTATCCTCCTGAATTTAGATAAGTAGTTAAACCTTGTTTCATAGATAGAGGAGCCAATGCTTTGAACATTTGGCTTGACGTGTGGAACGATACTTGGCCGTATACTCCCCCTTTGGTCGGCCACTTTTGCAGCAGTGTCCATTTTTATGGTCAATGGTTCCTCCGACTCCTTTTCACCATCACGAGTCGAGCGGAAGCTACTCCTTTCTTCCACTAGAATCTCCCCTGGAGGTTCTGCTTGCACTCTGCTGCATAGACAGCTTTGTCAGCTCCGATCTGCCTCCTGCCTCTCAACTGTGTGCAGCCTCAGATGGTTTACTATTCACTGTGGAGCGTGGGCGAAATGCTGCGAAAACCATCATGCTTGAATGCAGCCATTTCTCTTTGGAGATGGAGGATGTTTACTAGCTAAGGTATTCATCTTGGCTAAGATAGTCCTCTTTCTCCTGGGATCTCTACTGCTCTGATATACTGCTGTAATATGTCGCTGTCGATCTAAAAGTCGAGAATCCCCTCTACTGTTACGGCTCAGAGCAGATAGTCTTCGGGGTTTAGCTGCTCCAGTTCTCGACAATCAGTAGTTGCAGAGAATACACGGAGATTCAGTCTTTCTGCCACTGATCACTTTGCTGGTGCCGATATACTCTGAAGAATTTGTTTCCACAGCTGCTGACTACCAGACCGTTTCACACAAACGTCGGGAGTAGCCGCAGCTATGACAGCCAGTCGTGAAATAAGCTGGTTCTGAAACACAACTTCAGCAGCATCCAGCTTCACCACAGCTACTAACATGCGACTGGATCGGTTGAGCTCGACCAATTCTCTGAGTGGGTGAAGAGCAAGAGCGAAGTTTGATGTTGTTGCGTACGGACGCTCGAGCGAGTGCCACCCATCTCAATCATCGGTCGAGCACTAAATGCGTCACCGACGGCCCATTAGTCGTTCGTTTTGTAATGTTCAATCCCAGGAGTCCCGCCCCACAGAAAGTTGTAGAACTCAGTGTTCACGCGCGATGTTTCATGCACACAGCTTGGCACGGAGGCGGTCGTCTAGGAATTGAAAACATATAGAAAGAGGGGAATTGTAAGCTCATGAGAAATGAGCTGGGTGTCCTTCCCTCTTCTTGTACACAGATACAGATGCTGGCTGGTTGGTTGGTTGGTTCCCTGTACAAATTACCTCTCTTTTCAGGAATATGCGCAGCCTTTTCTCCTTTTCTAGCGAAACATGTGTGTTCTAGCATGCATCATCATGCGCAGCTTCGTATTTAGAACTTTGCTTGAGATGAACTACATACATAATATTCTTCATCTACACCGTTTGAAGGGTTTGTGAGAATGGAAAGGTGAGGATATGTATATGCATGCCTTGTAATTCTGTTTTATCACGCCCTCACGCCCAGGGAAGAAGAAGCTGGAACTACGATGAGGCCTATGATTGGGTTTTGGCGAAGAAATCACCTCTGCTGGTCCTCGTTTTCTGTTGTACTGTATTTCAGACGACTATAAAGTCCTTGTATGCGCCACGGAGAAACGTAATGACCTTACTCGTCTACTGCATGCATGTATGCAGTAATTAACAAGTGGACATCCAACACAATATTCAAGAGCTTATCAATTGACAACTGCAGTGTCCTGGGCTCTTCAGGGTGTATCTAGCCAGTGCATCCTACTCTTCAGACACTGCTCGTATTCAAGATTTTAAATGACGATAGGAAAAGGAATAGAAAGCGACACTTACATATAGATTTTAGAATACGAGATAAGGAGACAAAGGAAGCGACATTCCTGGTATAACAAGAATTGCATCCTCTGTAGCCACTGCTCGTATTGAAGATCTTCAAAGTAGGTATGAAACGGAAAAGAAAAACATGCATTGTTTGTTATGGGATATGGGAAAATTTAGACTTTCCCAGAACGACCCAAACAGGTAGAATATACTTGGATGTCTGAAAGCGTATCTTTAAGAAGGCCTTTATTCTTACACGTTGGGAAAGTGATGCTTGGAAGAAAAGCATTAACTGATCCGAAGGGAGAGACTCTTAGTTCGACTGAAAACCGAACAAAAGGATTGCGTGGTTGTCGGCTGTGTGGAGGAACATTTCCCACATAATCTTCATGATCGCTTGGCTTTGGGCAGAACAGCCAAAGAAGTTTCGACATCAAACAGAAGAGAAGTATTGATCAAGCTCATCTTTTCAAGATTGGCGCTGGATATGTAAGCTTTTGTGCAAAAGTGTTCCAAAAAAGCTATAATTTCATATTTTGTTTGACCAGTGGCTTTGCTTGTTATAGCCGACCGAGCTATTATGTGGGTTATCATATTCACGAGACACTGTTGAAGTCTCTACCATGTCGATTTCGATGACAAAGGAAAAGTTCGCAATTGTTAAATTCAAAATTAAAATTTTGCTCTTTCAAATTGCTTGAGACTCTCAAACGGCAATAAGAACAATCTTCAAAGTGAAAAGCAATGGCTTGTATTAGACTGGTACAAATACTTGTATTGTGTTGATAGATTCTGTGACATATTAAGACAACGCCTTATCTAACATTTAGTCTTTGAGAGCTGATTAACGCCAAACCCAGTTCTTTCAATAATGTACTGCGCTTTAAATAAGCCAAGTACATAATAGTCCGAAAGTTGGTGCTTTTAGACATCCAAGGAGTGAACAGAAACACTATTTTTAACTTGAGACTCTGCAGAACATTTTGCAATAATATATTTCGTGGTATATAACTAAGTGTACAGGTGCACATTCTTGGTAAGATTATGCCATAGCTCATCAACGTCGTTCAATGACTGAAAGTTTACGAGTCCTGAGGACTCGTAAACTACCAAAGATTCCCGTCAATGAGCAGATATAGTTGGAATTGGTTCAGGAATTGGTTTACAGTTACCCGTAAATTGCCATAAATTGAGGGCACTCAAAGATAGCGTTGTGGGTACTCAACAATTTTACGGGCTGAGGCCGTAGCTGTAAAAATCTTACGGTGACTTGAAAACGTTACCCGTGATTTGATATGGGATTTGCTTTGCTTAGGGGCGGGTATGAATCTTAATTAGGAATATTAATGGAGGTGTAACTTTCATTTTAACAATAGGTGACATGCGTTACCGCCCTTGCTCTTGCTATGTGGTGGGCGGGATATGAGAAACGTTATGATATTTTTGGCATTTTCATGAGAAGTGTGTAAAATTGCTAATTAGAACAACGAGAGGTTGAACAAGAGGTTTGAGCATCCATCGAGCATGCTTATTTGCTAATCAGAACGAGGGTTTCAAGCAACAATTGAGCAAGCTTAATCAGAACGAGAGATATACGCAACCATCTAGCAAAGAGATTCAAGTCACCATTCATTGAGCCAAGAGATTCAAGCAACCATCAAGTAAAGAGATTGAGCAAGTTCATTTGCTAATGAAGAAGAAGACCAAGTAGAACACATGAAAGGTGGGAAGACCCCGTCAAGACCCCGTACAAGGGAAAGATAAAAGAGGTAAAATGTGGCTAAACCCTAATAGTATCCATATGAGAAATCTGCCCTACCACACTTAAGGTATCTGAGCTATGCAAGTCATAAGGTCTATACACAACTTGGAGCATCCAAAGAAGCATCATCTAGTGTTATTGCTCTCCTATGGATTGTTTAGAAGTTTATTAGCTAATCAGAACAAGAGAGTGAAGGAGATATTTAAGTAACCATAGAGTAAGTTCATTCACTAATCAGAAGAAATTAGGAAGAGATTTGAGCTACCATTGAGCAAGCTTATTTGCAAGATTAGAGAGATGCAACACTTTAGTTCTTGGAAATTATCACAAAGGAAATGAGAGATATATGCATGAGACTACTCTGATTTTAGAGGTCAAAAGTAACATTCATAAATAGTGTTTTGATCCAGATTGATTCATGCAATTAAGATAATCAACAAAGGTAAGAAAAACATGAGAGAAATTTGTTTAAGGTGGTAGGAGTTTGAATACCGTGATAGATATATGCAATAAAGAATTTTAATCCCTTATATTACTAAAATTTTAGCAAAAAATTCATGATTCATTTTATGATTTAGTGTATATAATTAAAGAACATCTAGTTTTCAAAAAGGACATTTTCATACGTATATACGTTGCTATATAAAATACATAGCTGTCAATATCACACACTATAGAAGCACAACTCATACATAAGTCATACATGGACAATCAAGTGTCACAATGATGTAATCAATTTGTTCACAACTCAAATCACACTCAATTTAGTATTTGATCTATCACTCAACAATCTACCAACAACTAGGAATTGATTATAGTCAAGCTACACCCACTCTAGCTATGAGAATCAAGGTGACACTCGCCAACCTCTGTCCACCATAGCCAAGAACTTGAAGGCTCAACATTAGAGAATTGAGCTCTTTGGAGCTGCACTTTGAAAATATACCCCTTGATCTTGACCTAGTTCTCCAACCCTAATGGTCTCGCTGATAGCACACTTGAAAGTGAAAATGGTGCAAGTGATGGTGGGCCCTACCATGTACTCAATACCTCAAACATAAAATTTGACCATCAACAAGTAGTCTATGAGTAATTGCTAAAATACTTTTGACTACCAATACTACTACTCTAGAGTCCGAGCAATCTAGGTGTGATGCTACAAATGACATGACAATTGTCATGTGTATATATATCATTACACAACATACATTGTTATCAACAACACACACTATAGAAGCACAACTCACACATAAGTCATACATGGACTCTCAAGTGCCACAATCGCAACTCTAGCTGGAGGTTAAGTCCCTCTAACTCCAAATAAACCATCTACTCCAAGTATATGGTACACCCTATGGTGGGCAAAAGATCAAGAGGCCGGGGGCTATTGAGCCCCATTGTTAATGGCTTGTATGCCATCTATACCATATAAAGGATGAACTAGCTATAGGTCAAGTACATTTAGGACATAACCATTGTCCCTAAGGAACCACCATGAGGGGAGGAATCAAACATACCATATGCCATCCTCTTGAACAACTATCACACACTAACATAGTAGCAACTACACAAGAAGAGTTGCATAACATACACCACAAGCTTGTACAAGTGCCAAGCTTGGGTCCATAATACCATCAATGTTTGGGAGATGGCATGGCGCACAATTGTGCACATAATCCTTTCAAACAACACCATCACATACTTCCAACATAAGGACTCCAAATGGCAAAACCTCACACACTCTCAAGATAGTGTGGCTTGTGAAACATCAAGTGTTGTAGTTGTTATTTGTTGTAGATATACATAGTCACATGGATGAAATTGACGGATTGAGGGTCTATAATAACCTCCTTCTCAAATGGTAGCATACCATAAGATATCCCTATGATGAGCAATCACCAAGTTTTCAAAGGCCATTGGTATCACTCTATTAAAGATCTCTGAACATTGAGAACATATGCTCATCCATACATTTGGATCATCCAAGTCCAAAATTATAGTAGCATCTTGACAAATGGCTGCAAGTAAATTTGGATCTCATCCATAGAGTAGAAAGTAAGTAGAGAAGGATTTTAAGGAGGCTTGCATGCTGAACCAATAGCCCATGGCCAACCAAGGTAATTGGAGATCCCAATCTCCCAAGTGGCTTCTCTGCAACCCATACTTTTGCAATCCTCTCTTCATCGTGTGAACCACTCTCTCTACTAAGCCATGTGCCTCAAGGAGGTAGTATGATGATCAATCAAAGCCTTGTCACACAAGACTTGAAACTCTTCCAAGAACTATGTACCTTGATCAGTCAAAACCTCAGCTGGTGCACCAAAATGACTAAGGACCCAATCCAAGAACAAGTAAACCGTCCCTTTGCTAGACTTATCAAGAAGTGCCATCAACTCAATCCACTTGGAGAAATGATCTATTATAACCAAAATGTACCGATGATGTCTCATTTTCAAGTATAAAGGTCCAACAAAGTCTAAACTCCAATGGTAATTCAACCCCATGATAGGTAGTGGGTGTAATTGAGGCATAAGAGCATTAAATGATGCTCTAACTTGGTCACAAACCATACATTTGGCAACAAATTGATGTACATTGGTTTGCATACCGCACCACCAGTAATGACTTTGGAGTAAGCTATATGTACGCTTTACCCCAAAATGTCTTTGCTCCTCATGAGCATGACAAACCAATTGTGGTCTCTAAGATATAAGTGGTACTATTTGCACTCTACCATCCTCCTATACACAAAGAAGGTGTATGCCCTCTAATTTGAACCGCCTAGCTTGCTAAAGGACACGATCTTTCTCCTTGGCTCTAGTTGTGCCACCCACAACACCAATGCACAAATTGTCCATCACTAAGATATCATCATAAATATCTCACTGAATTGTACAATCATCTCCACTCTCTCGATCTATGACCTCAATAATTCCTCCTATATGCATTGAGAGAGATACTACCAAAGCCTCAAAAAATATACAAAGAAAGGTAGATGCATGCCAACTTAGCACTATCTCCTCATATATCTCACCATGACAACGTGCTCCAATTTGATCTTGCTCGTCGGGACATTGGTTTCTACTCAACCCATTTGCATCACGGTTCACCACTCCAAATTTATGAATAATCATGAAATCATACTCCTATAAAATCAGAGCTCATAATGCAAGCTTCCTTGAAAGCTTGTCAGACTCCATCAACCACTTCAATGACTGGTGATTAATGATGAGAGTAAAGGGGTTACCAAATAGGTAACATTAGAAATGTGCCAAGCACTCTCCTCATATGAACTATACTTTGCCTCCGTTGAATTGTTGGATAACTAGCATAGGCCACCACAAACTCCTTCCCCTCATCATCATGCTGGATGAGCATGGTCCAAGCACCAACATATTCCAATCAATATGAACCTAAAATGGTCATCCTTTGATTGGTCTCCTCAAAATAGGGGTAGATGTCAACCTCTTCTTGAGCTCTATAAAAGCTCTCTCTTGCTCATCTCTCCAACACCACTCTTGTGTAAGCTTGATCAACTTTGTCAAGGCCTTGGTAATGGCATTGAATCCTCTAACATAACAGCAATAGAAGTTTACCAACCCAAGAAATGCTCACATTGTGCTCATATTTGTAGGCCAAGTAATACATGTAATAGCCTCCACATTGGTTTGCTGAACACCAAGTCCTCTACAATAGATTGTGTGACCTAAATACTCAACCTAATCATGGAAGAATCTACACTTCCTAGGATGTAATTTGAGTCCATGAGATCTCAAACACCTCCAACAAGTGTCTCTCATTGTACTCCACAATAGTGTTCTAGACCAAAATGTCATCAATATCGCATTGAGCAAAATCAAGTCCAATTAGGATGGTGTCCATGACCCTTTGGAACTTGGCAAGAGCATTCTTTAACCCAAATGGCAAGAATGCTCTTTAATCCGAATGGGAACTTCCAATGATAGAACACATCCTAAGGATAGTGATTATCGTGAGGATGAATAGCCCAAAATGCTATCTTGGACTTATCTTCCTCCTTGATTGGCAACTAATGATATCTTGCTCAAAGATCCAAAGTACTGAACACCTTTGCATGCTCAATTTCATTAAAGATCTCCTTTGGTGTAGGCACAACATACCAATTAGCCTTAGTCTATTAGTTGATAGGACGGTAATCACCACATCTGTCTATTTGTCTAGTTACCATGCATATCCTTCTTGGTTGGCATCACTATTGCTGATGCATACTCTCCATGTGAAATCTCTACCAAACTAACCTCAAAAAGGTCTCTACCCTGACTCTAAATCAATGCTCTTTCCATGTCACTATATTAATAGGATGACAAAAAATTGGTGTGTTGTTAGTCAGCTCAATCCAAATACCAGGTCCTTTCAAAGCACCCAAATCCTTCATACTAAAGGAAAAACAATTTATGGAGCTCTTCAAGAACCTCCAAACTCACCATCTTCCCCCTCCTATAAGCTTGGGTCCGAGATCTAGCTCCCAAGTATCCTCTGTAACTGATGTAGGAGTAAGAGACTGACTGACTGGCTGCTACACTAGGCCCTTAGGAGCAATAGTGTCATGCTTCCACCTACTAGAGATCCCAACCTTGGTGTGAAAAAATCCCTTTGATTTGGCTACAAGCTCAATATATCCTCTAGCTGCATCCCAAGTAGACCAGTGGTGTAATTCAAGTAGACCATGCTCACCTAGATAGACTCCAAGTAGACCACTCTCCCTATTAACCATTTGGATGTGTCCCAAGAATACCCTATCCACTTGACCTATTGCTCCCAACATGTGCTTGAATTGTTTTGATAGGCACGGAGTTCACAAGTGTCAGAGTGGTGATGCCTATCAAAGGCATCCTATGTTGCTCTACCAAGCCAAGGCTCACAATCCAAGTCAAACAATTCAGGTCTATAGCTTGACCTAACAGTTATGCCTGGATGCCTCTGACATTGTTGGAGTAGTGGTAATATTGGTATGAAAATCCATCACCCGCTTTCTCTCATCCGTGTTGGGCTCCACCAATTGCTATAAATTTTGAGTCTCAAACAAGTCAAGGACCTCCCTCTCAAAAGCATAGGAGCGTAGAAAACTTAAGTGTGGCTCAAAGCTGTCCAACTAGGTTCATCATTGCCATAGGTGACCTATCAACCACTACCACCATCTGAGACTAATGCCCAACATCCAAGATGTCGTCAATAGTGAGGTGGTTTAGTTGTTGAATTCCATCATAAGCATGTTGTAGAACCTCTTTGGGTAAGAGGTTCATCCACCAAAGATAAAGATAATGAGCCCATGATCACTTTGGCTACATCCAACAACACCCTAGGTCCCATCCAAGAATGGACTTGATGTGTACTCACCACCACTTGGATGCAATAATCACCCATCAAAGTGATGTTCTCCAAAATGTAAGCTAGAGAAATGGATTGATGAACTTGGAGATGTTGTAGTATACATAACATCTCCCAAAACACACTAGAATAGAGATCTTGAAGACCCAAACCTCAACCAACATGTGTATGTCCCTGATATGGCCATCTAGAAATCACCAAATGAATGGAACCATATCTCTCTAGATCTTGCACCTCCCAACAAGGAAATGTTTATGGGTAGGATCTTTTGGTAACCCTTGACTGCTAATATCAATAATAACTTAGGATACTAATAGGCCAAGTGTGCTACATAATGCAGAGAGACTTGCCTAGCAATCTCACCTCTCTCCACATAAAAATACCTCTATACTTGTATACTTGCTTGTAGTACCATAGCTAGTCTAGTGCTAATCCCACCAAAAAACTTCAATAGACATACTCCCTCTATTGGGTACTACTAAGCAATAAGTGTGGTGTCCAAAGGGATCAACGTAATCAATTTTGGAGGCTCATCCTCACATTGGTCTCCTAATTCTACAAAGACTCTACTTCAAGTCTGTTGCATTGACTTATGTTGCTGCAATGCCTCCTCTAAACTCCACAATGGAACATCCAAGGTGGATAGAACAATCCTACTTGTACTCCCAATCCAAGTGATCTCCTATGATATTAGAGTACCTTCTGCATGGGCATTCTCCTCCAATAAGTCACCAAGCCAAGTACAAAAACCATTGAAAGTTGACATTGATGCCGCCATAGTCTCAGACTATAGTCAACCAAGATTGCCACTATTGAAGTGTATTGGGTAGGCAATATGCCCGTCCCTCACATGACTACCAACTTGGTCCATAAAAGGTTATCTCCTCCCAATAATCAATATTTAAACCCATGGATTATTATACTACTCCACCAACTAGCACATCATATGACTCAATTACGGTCACAATGGCATTACTTCTTACCATAGAGCTATCAATCGGATGACTAGGCTGAATCTAAAAAGAAAACTCTCCACATGTGATATACTATGTAGAACCTTTCCTAGAGATATCTAGATCTAAACTAGACACATCTACACATTGGTCTTTTGTAATTCTAGACCGACAACTACATCCTTCCTCAACATAACATAAAGAGCTACGCACTAGAGTCTAGTAGGACCCTTTGTGGTGTATAGACCTTCCCTAAAGGTCCTACCAACAAAAAATCCCCCTCTAATTATCCAATATGACAAGTTTAGGAGTAAACCGCACTTGCCTAAAGGCCGGTCTAGTCGGTAACTCCTCCAATATGCTTCCCATAAACCATTGGTCATTGAGAAGATTCCATGATCCTCAGCTTAGTTAGCTCCACTATCAACCACTTTTGCTCTAGAAGTAGGAACTATATCATCTCTATTGTCACAAAGTGTGGCAACTAACCGGAACACTAAGGTTGGGTCAACTCCCAATGTAAATATGTCATTGGTTGAGAATAATAGAAAGCGCATAATCAATTGAGCCTCTCCCAACATCAAGCGAGACTCAATTGGTGTAGTAGCAAGTGTCTACCTAATAGGTAGTCTATCATACACCCCATCACCACCTACCACACCTGCACTAGGACGTCTAAGAGCCATAGACTTCATTTGTAGTACCTCAAAGAATGTAAAAGATTGGGGAGTTTTACTAGCCTCTCCTCTCTGTGGGTCCAACTCCATTGATGCTCCTCTAGGCTCTAGAGCACATATTGCACTCCTAGTCATTGTGGCAAATGCATCTACCTAAGCTTCATGTGTGGATAAAAGAGCTTATCCGCACATGAAGGCCAAGATGTCTCTATCACCAGCATATGAGGTGGAAGCCTTAGCACCTGAATATGATCTCCTCTAAGGTATGGCCATGCTAGCCAATCTTTGCTGCAATTGCTCAATTTGAGTAGCCATGGTTATATCTAAAGTAAGGGCAGGTATTGCACCCCTAACATGTGTGGATCCTCTACCAACACCTCTACCACCTTGTCCTCCATGACTTGGAGCCCCTCTTCCACTTGCCATAGTAGCCCTACCACTTTGTAACTCTGGGTGTAGGTCAAAGAATCGGTCACTAGTGTGACCAAATTTGTGGCAATGCTCACACTATCTCTATGCTAGTTATGATGCACAAAAGGTATCAAGTCCACTGCCATGAGTGCATTCTCTCTTGTGGTGAGTTCCACCACAAGTTCAACAAGCAACACCACTATTCACTGGTTGCTATTGACCCAAAAATGAAGGTAAAGGTCTAGCAACACTAGGCCCTTCACTTGCTCTATAAGATCTAGGTTGTCCACCTTGTCCTTGGAAATGGACATGGCATAGTGCACTTTGTTGCACTTTGGAAAAATTAATAGGTATGGATGAGATCTCCATACCAAATCTAGATGTTACCACTCTCTCCTCCACCATGTTGAGCTCAATATACTCAACCAAACCAAAGACCATTGCCAAAGTAGGCAAAGTAGCTTGTGAAAATATAGCATCATGGACTCTACGTTGCAACTCTTGTCTAGTATCCCATACCAAAATTGGACTGAGTGGGCCTCAATAACTCCCTAAGTAAAATGAATCAGCCATCTCATGCAAGTGTATGCCTAACATAGGCTCTCTCAACCTTTTGCTAGAACTCTTGCAAGCTCCTCAACTTGTCAGTCCTCACTCCCTTGTAGTTCTAACTCAAACACTACAAGAACTCCACCATGGAGTTAAACCCCATTACTACACCACCTCCTATAGTGGGACCTCCACTTGTAGTAGCACCATCTCCAAGAGATCCACAATATAACTAAAGTTAGAATTGGTGGGTACTACTAATCTACTCCTAGAAACCAAACCTAAAGTGATGGAGAAATAGTTTGATGATCAATACTAGCTCCATAGCTCAATCTCCTCCAAGTGAGCTCTCCTGAACTTATGATAGTCATCTATCAAAGGACATTCCAAGTGCTGAAACAACCTCTTCCATGCCATGTAAGGTGTGAACAAAAGTCAAGTTTTGCATGTGTTGCAGATTGCACCAACTACCAAACACTTGGATGAAATTATCCAACTCAATGGTACCCACCATACCAAAGTAATGCCTAGGGCTTTTGGAGGCTCCATAATTCTCATCCATATCCCACAACAATAGTGCGGATATACTAAGCACACTCTCAATTGGATGAGCTCTTGTATCAAACTCCAACTAAGAGTCAATCTCCTTCCTCATTTGGACCTAAGGTACATGTTGATATTGAACACCACTTTGGATAAACCTATTTCATATTGCAGTGCTATCTCTTCAAGAATCTCCAAAGAACTTCATTATGACAAGGTAACTAGAAATTACAAACTGCAATCACCGCAAGTACCCCACCAGGAATCATCACCAAGTGCCAAAACCACCAACCAAACATCACCCGCTAATGTAGCTCTAACTACAATAATTACACTAGGGGAAAGGGTAAACTTGTAACCTACCATCACAACATGCACTATCACAGTTTGCAAGTCATCACTTCTTGCTTCATCAGAGAGAAACACAAGTAGTATGATTGGTCATCATTCTAGTCTCACTACCAAGAGCACACTAGAACACCAATGCTCTAAAGTCAAGGCACCTCACACAAACATGGTGCACAAACATAGTGCGCAAACAAGAAGTAGAGACTGGAGGGGGTCCAATCATAAGAAACATAAAAAAAACCATCAATCTCATAAATCAACACCAGTTTGACATAGGCATTTGACATAATATGAGTTGTCTACTTCCTAAGCTACCAAGATCACCAAGAATGGGATCAAATTTGTCTCTCTTAGCCAAAGCTACAAGTGTATAGATATCAATGGAATAGTCATTAAGACAACAAGTGAGGGTGGACCAGTTGGCTAGGGTACCAATCTAAGAACCAAAGATCTAGGGTTCAAACTCTATTGTGCACAATCTAGCAAGGTGTGCAGATCTTGCTAAACAATGACCAAAAACTACTCTAAACTAGCTAGCCTCAAGGGAACAAGCTAGCTTGTTGGCCCTTTGTAATAACAAAGCTAGCCACATGATCTACATGTGAAATTTGGCTTGGTAACATATGGAATGATGTTATACATGATGGTCAAAATAGATTAGATAGAAGTATCACCAAAAGAGTACTTCTACTTATAAGGCAAAAACTGAAATAGACTTGAAAACCTTAGAACCAATAGCTAGACATATGATTTAAAGGTGAGAATTGGTTTGGTAAAATCTAGAAGGATGTTACACATCCTTCTAGATGGAATAAATAGATCAGAAAGAGATATCACCAATAGTGGACTTCTACTAATAGAGTAGGAACCAAAATAAGCCTAAAATCTTTGAAGGTAATTTTGGAGGCCTAAGAAGATGAATTAGGCCTAAAAAATGTGCAAATTCCCCCTCCTTACAATGGAGGAAAGGCTGGCCTTCCCTCACCCTGGTTTTTCTTGTCAAGGTCTTTCCAATGGTACCTCACCAACATGATTCCGAGATTCCTATAGGAATATTCTATAAAAGATTCCCTCTGGTCAAACAAGCTTTGACCAACCAAATAGGACCAAGACCAACATATCAACCATCCAAGTAAATAATCCAAGGGTGGATCTTGCTGACATGTCACCTATCTATGTGCCTAATCCTATGGTGGAGCTTCCTTGGAGGAGATACTCTTTGTATATATAATAAAGAGAAGGTGCTATTTTGGGGCATCGGATGATTGAGTGTGAATCTATGTTTTCTCTCTTCTCTTGTCCTCAGAGTATTACAACTTTCTTGGCATTTGTAGCCTCTCATAGGCCTATACCTTTAAGTAAAATTTGACATAAATCTCTAGAGTTGGTTGACCACCAAATCCTTTGCTAAATCTCCACTTGAGCCAAAATGGAAGGACAAGGTTCTCCAAATCACAAATTTGAGGGAATGGGTTCCCAATTCCACCTTCAATTTTCTAGCTCAATTTGCACCAAATTGGGCATACTTTCACCTCTTGAGGTGAAAGAGGTGAAAGTAGGACCAAACACCATTGCTTGAAATTGACTCTCTTCTTAGAGAAATTTGGCTAGCACTTCTGCACATTGTCTACCTTACTACCAAATTTGCATCAAATAAAATGAGCTTTTGCACACAATCACTCTTAGGGAAAATTTGAACAATGATTGAGCTACCAACAATCAGCAAGGCTTGGAGATACCACCAACACCCTTAGTTCATGTACCCAATTTCTCCATGAGTTCACTTCTCTGATGTTATCAGTTTGTTCACAACTCAAATCACATTCAATCATATGAATACTTGATCTATCACTCAAAATTCTGCCAACAATTGGGAATTAATTCCAGTCAAGCCACATCTACTCTAGCTAAGATACTCCAAGTGACATTTGTTTGTCTCTATCCACCATAGCTAGGAACTTGAAGGCTCAACATCAAAGAAATGAGCTCTCTAGAGCTACACTTCAAAAGTATACCCCATAATTTTGACCTAGGTCTCCAACCCTAATGGTCCCATTAACAACACACCTGATAGTGCAAAAAATGCTAGTGATGATGGACCCCACCATGTAGTTAGTATCTTGAACACAAGATCTGACCATCAATGACTAGTCTATGAGTAATTGCCAAAATATTTCTGATTACCAACACTACTACTCCAAAGTCCAAGCAATCTAGGTGTGATGCTACAAATGACATGACAACATAGGAAGATTTCAAACTCTAGATTGGAATCAAGTTGCAATAGATTGATTTAGACATAATGGAAATGGAGCAAGCGTGATGCGGAAGTTGAATATATGGAGTATGAGTATAGGATCTACCACTAACTTTACAAACAAAGTCATGCAAGTAATATTATCCATTATCAAGAAAGAAGTGTAATAACCAAACAAAGAGGAAAGAGCTAAGATTTATTTAGTGTTTGCTCAAAAGGGATTTCAAGAGAGCATAGGATTAGTTAAGGAATTCTTTTCCTTGTAGCAAAAGACCAAAAAATGAAAAGGAAAATTTATTATTTTAGCTTGGTTCATATTCTATCAATGGTCAAGTGATTTACAACAATAAGAGAAGAATCATTCATTTTGTTGGAGGTAAGTGTATTCAAATTAGATCTTGGAATTTTTGTGATTTTGTCAATTTTAATTCTCTCTCTTGTGGCTTTTGTGTATATTTTCATTGCGACCTAAGTTATTTTGGCTTTTGTGCATATATACTTAATAACTTGATTGAGTTTTAGTTCTCATTCAATTGCTAATTGCTAATTATTTGAGGTGTTTGCATTCTTCAAGGATGTTGAGACATAATGTGTTTGAAAAGATCACCACTTTGGAGTGAGTTGAATCATAGAAGACCATACCACTCTTTCTAGAGTACTCAATATTTACTTGGAGATTCCACCTTTGCTCCAATGACAAACACCAATTAAACAAATGTGTAGTAAGAACCTGAGTAATTAATGAATACATTCATTAACTACTATATAAAAAATTAACTATTCATTAACTACTATATAAAAAAAATTAATGTAAGATTGCACTCATTATAAGAGTTAAGGTCTTAATTTAGTAATCATAAAAGAAGCTCTTATGTACTAGAATGGATTAGTGTATGCATTGTCTTACACAACTTTCTAATTAACCAACATGATATGTTGGAAGAGGAAGATAAGGAATTTTTAGAGGAATTATATACAGATCATGAAACAACCTACCCCTTAGGGAAAGAGAATAATAGAGATTACTTAATAGGGATTGTTGTAGAGAGATATCTTGCATTCCTTCAAGACATTGGTGGTTTCTTGTATGAAAGTTAATAAAAAAGTTTTTTTTGTGGAAATGTGCACCAAATTTTGTCTAGGTTTGCTTCTATTTCTTGGTATGCACATGGGCTTGCTAGAGTACATTTGGTAAGAATGAGGTGTACACATGGGTCTAGGTGTGCATTAAATAAGAGTAGTCTATGCGTACAGGTTTGTTGGTATGCATTGGGTGATATTGAGGTATGTTGGGTGAGAGTGTCATTTTTAGTGGTGGGTGTCACTTTTAGTGGTGAGTGTTATTTTTAGTAGTGGTTGTGAAACTTGTGTTGCTTTTAGTTTAAGTTGGTGTTTGACATCCTAAATCTCAATGGATGGGTGTTTCTAGTGGGTAGACATTTTTTATTCCAAATTTCAATAGGTAGGTGTTTGCTCCCTCTAAATAAGTGGTAAAGTGCTTTCATTGGTGGGTGTTCAATGTCCAAAAACATTTAATTATTGAATTTTTTATCCATATTTGTACTAGTAGATGGAATATGAATTGTTATTGTCAATATATAGAGAATGAAGGTTTGCTTTCAAAAGGTGTTATATTTTTACAAAATATGCCCGAACCTTCACTATAAATTCTAGTCATAGAGAAGGAGAATTATTTGACTTTGTGTGAAGAGAATTAGGAGAAAGGGTTTGTAAATATAGAGAGAAAGTGGAAGCTACTTGGGAAAGAGAGAGTTTTCACAAAGAGAGACACAAGTTTTTGAGTTTGTGTAGAGAAGAGAGATTTTTTGCAAGGAAAAGAGAGAGTTTTGCAAGGAGAGATGAGTTTTTACAAGGAAAGAGAGATTTAATAGGGAAAATAATTGTTTTTGCAAGGAGAGAGAACTTATGTAGAGATCATTTTTGTAGAGAGAGAGAGAGAAAGAGAGGTGGAGGAAGAGAGAAGAAAGGGAAAATGAATTTTGCAAGAAATGAAAGAAAGAGGAAGAGATAATTTTTTGTGGATGTGGAGTTTTCAAAAGAAGGAGTCGAATTCAAAAAGAAGAGGAGAATTCAGAATTGGTAAAGAGGAAGTTGTAGAAGGATTGTGAGAAATCTGATTTTTGGGAGAGTAATCTCTTAATTCTAAGGGAGATAGCAAATATTGTAGATTACAAGAAGGTGATGGACCACCCTAACATAGAAGACTGCATGAATACCATCACTAATTCAATTCTACACAATACATGACCATATGATGTGGTGCCCACATTTTTGTAAAATTATCATTTTTACCTTGTTTTTTCTTTTTTTTAAATTTAAGAAAAGGTATTTCCATGTTTGGAGGAAGAAACCTCTTGTTTGGGCATTCTTTGAACCCATCTTTGAACATGATAAGGTGCAAAGATCTAAGTTTTAAAAATTCACAAGGTACAAAGAAGGAAGTATGAGGAACTTAAGTACAAAGAATGCATGGAGCTGAAGAAGCAAGGTGGGAGATTTCAAAACCAAAGACCATATGATGATTTGAATGCCACCACCACCTATTCAAATAACTTTTGCCAAAGACCATTGGTGCTTACCAAAGAGTTTTCACATGAGAATAGTGATCACACACCCATTGAAGACCATTGGCCAAAGAGCTTTTACTATAAAATTGAGTGTTTGTCAGTTTCACTTTTTGCAGGAACTTTTTGAGAGTAATCCAAAGAGAAACAAGTGAACTTAGGAACTTAAGATTTATGCATTCTTTGGGTAGGTATGTTTTTGTAGTAATAAGATGGTGAGAGCATGAAGAGTGATTATAAAGATCCCAAAAATTATCCTTTTCTACCCAATGATGGATAAATGAGATATGCATGTGAGGAGTGAGCCAATCCAAAGTAAGCATCTGATTTTCTCACTTTAGAATGGAGATCTTAGCTCTCCAAAGATTGTTCCAATAGATCAGGAGTAAGTAGCACAAGGAACCAAGGAATCATTAGGGCAATTTGAAGACATGGACTAAAGTACACTTAAACATGGTACTTAGCCTTGATACAAGAGTCTCAAAGGCATGACATTTAACACAAAATTTGGCAATTTTGAAGAGGAAATAACCAAGAAGATTGTAGAGTCCTTCAACAAAGAAATATTAATAAGTAATGGTTGGAGGGTGACAAGCTACAAGATCATTCAAGTAGAGCAATTATGGCCTCTTTGATGTGGTTGTTTTGGCTCAAATGAAGCACATATTTAAAAACTAATTAAGCAATTTTCTTTGAGTATGTTTACTAGGAAACCACCATCAATTAGAGCAACATTTTCTATTGACAAACTCTAGCAATAGTCAAGGAGCTTGAAGATGATATGGGAGCTACCTAACTTACTCCATTTTTCTATACATGTCTACATGGGGCTAAAATTTTTAACAAGTGAAGAATGGAAGTGGGCTTTGAGCCACTTCCATTCTAAAGAATACTTTGCTGCTTAATTGGAGGTAAGGACTATCAAAAAGGCAATTTGGGACGTAGATGTAAAATTTACCAAGACCAAGAAATATGTGAAGATAAATAAAGACAAGAACTCCATAGATTGAAAGAGGTCTATACAAGACAAAGTCACCTAAAAACAAAGAAGCCAAGAAGAAATCCACAAGTGTTGTATTTGTCCTCCAAAGAATACAAAGCTAAAGATGATGAAGAAGATGAGAACAAAGTGGAAGAGCTCAATCTACAAGATATTGAAATAGAGTTGAAAGGAGAACATGACTACAAATATGTGGAGTTTATGCTCCCATAAGATGAAGATCAAGCAGAAGAGAACTACATCACCAAAGACTGAGAAGATCTTTGGGCCAAATATTTGACAACTCCAATACAACCAGGTTCACCCTCAGAAATAAGAGTGCATGGTGCAAAACAAGAAAGTGCTAAAGAAGATGTGAAGATCAAAAGACTCCACCACAAAGACAAAGGTGTTGTTACAATAAAAAGGCTATTGAATATGTTAGATGGAGCAGTCTTTGTATTAAACTCTATTTATTCAATGCTTAAGTGCATTTAAATGATCATGCCATTTTACAAAGAAGGTTGGCCTAAAGTTGGAAATTATGTCTCCTTGGCAAAGGTGATACATTTAAATAAGTATGCACATAAGGTAAAGAATAATGACACATTGAAAGACAAGGTGGAGTAGAACCAAAATTTGTATGAGGAATGCATAAAAGGAGATGACTTGTTGCAAGCAATTGAATAATTGAATAGATAAAAGTCCTTGCTAACTATGAGAAGAAGAGCTATGAAGATGATGTGCGCAAAACTCAAGAAAACATGAGCACTCTTTGGGTGGCAAATAATCAAAAGAAAAATTGGCTTGAGAGTGAATTATAGAACTAATGTGCCTTAATGCTTTGGCTGGAGAAAAATCTAAAGACCAAGCAAGAACAAAAAATTACTTGGAAGACCATCATAGAGGAATACAAGAAGGAGACATGTCTTTGATTGGAAATCCTACAAGAAAAGTTGTAGAATTGAGTGAATAGTAGATTGACATAGGATGTTGGAAGAAGTTACTATGGAGGTTCATGACTTGTTCAACACTCAAGCCCAAGCAAAGACAAGACAAAGATGATGAAGACATTGGAGGATCTTCAAGCCCAGCTTTTTAGCTTTGCCAAAGAGGCAATGGAAGTGAGAATGACCAAGATGAAATTGTAGATACAAGCCCTAAGTAGGAAGACACTTGAAGACAAGGTAATGAGCATTTTGAGTGGAGAGTTCTACCTTTCGGACTCACTAATGCTCCAGTAGTCTTCATGGATCAGATGCATTGGATGTTGGATGGACTATTGGATCAGTCTGTGGTGGTGTTCTTGGATGATATCTTAATCTATAGCAAGACAAAGGTGGAACACGTGAATCATGTGCGAGAAGTCCTAAGACAACTACAACAATGGAAATTTTACTACAAGAAGTCAAAGTGTGCCTTTTGGTAGAAGGAGGTTACCTTCTTGGGTCATAAGATCTCATCAGAGGAGATCAAGATGGAAGCAGAGAAAATCAAGGCCATTACTAATTGGCCTACCCTAAAGGATGCTACAAAAGTATGGGCATTCAATGGATTGGCCAGTTTTCACCGACATTTCATCCATTATTATGCTCATGTGGCTGCACCATTGATTGACCTCTTAGGAAAGAACTTGAGCTTCCAATGGACCACCAAGCATTAAGAAGCATTCTAGAAGTTAAAGCATATGGTGTCTTCAAGACCCATTCTTCAACCATATGATCCTCAACTACCTTGTGTGGTTGATTTTGATGCTTCTAACTTTGCAATTAGAGCCGTGCTACAACAAGAATTCCCAAATAGACTCCATCCCATTGCCTTTGTGTCTCGCTGGCTCAATACAACTGAATGAAACTACTCTGCTTGAGATCAAGAACAACTTGCAATGGTATACGCCACCAAGGTATGGAGGCATTACCTCTTGGGGAAACAAGTGATCATGCAAACTGATCATAAACCATTTTTGCAGACCTTACCCTTGGAACACATGAAGAGTGGACATCATCAATGGGAGGAACAAATCCAATTATATGACATCAAACTTGAGTACAAAGCAGGTCGGTTCCATGTCATCCCTGATACTTTATCACGACAACTTAATTTGAAGTCTCTTCTTCTCGTCACAACGGCAATTTCAACGGTGTCAATTGACTCCAAGGTCCAAAACGAGTTTCAGCCAGCTCTACACCAAGATCCCTTCTTCCAAATGGTACATGGTCACCTTACGGCATGCAATAAGGAGTACAACACTTTCTCCATCAAGGAGTGCCTTTTATTCCATGAGGACCAAATCTATGTTCCAGCTAAAGGTGATCTTTGACTTGTGTGCCTTCAAGAAGCCCATGATTTACCCATCGCTGGTCACATGGGTGTGGAAAAGACCTTGGATACCCTCCAACGTCAATGGTGGTGGCCCAACATGACAAGATATTCAAGAACTTGTCCAATCATGTGAGAGCTGCCAACGTAACAAGGCCAGCAACCAGAAGCCGAGTGGACTCCTTTAACCATTTGCCATTCTATTCGCTTGCTGGGAGCATGTGAGCTTGGATCTTATAACATCCTTACCAAAGACAAAATAAGGACATATCGCAATTGTAGTGTTTGTGGATAAGCTTAGTAAGAAGATCCACTTGGCACCAACTTGTGATACTATAGATGCTCCAACCTTAGTGCAAATGTACTTCAACAATGTCTTCAAGCATCATGGGATGCCACATGTACTCATCTCTGACCGTGATCCTTGATTTACCGAGAAGTTTTGGCAAGCACTCTTCTAAATACTTGGCACCAAGCTTGCTTTGTCCACAACCTATCATCCTCAAACTGATGGACAAACCAAATGTGCAAATTGTACATTGGAAGATATGTTGTATGCCTTTGTCAATGTCCACCATACCAATTGGGATGAATGTCTTGCAATTCCAAAATTTGCCTACAATAATTCCAAATAGGTAAGCACCATATTTTCTCCTTTCTTCCCAAATTTTGGCCAAGATCCGCTTGTTCTAGATTCTCTTCTTGCTCCCCCTCCATCTCAGATTCCTCATACTTCCACATTCTTGACCACTATATCCCAATCTCTCCAAAAAGCCAAGTCTCACCTCCTTGTTGCTCAAAATTGCCAAAAAAAATATACGTACCACCATCGTTGTGATCTCACCTTTGAAGTCGGTGATAAATTCATGCTATCCTCTAGTAACCTCCCTCTCCCAATTAATACCCAAGTTTGTAAACTTGCCCCTAATTGGATAGGACTCTTTGATATCACACAAATTGTGTCTCTTGTTGCTTATCGACTTGCCTTGCCTTGTCACATGCGTATCCAGCCTATCTTTGTTTCCAAGTTGAAACCCTTTATTCCTAACCCCTCTTCCTTTTCCTCTTGAGTCCAACCTCCCCCTCTTTCTATCACTATCAATGATCATGAGGAGTACGAAGTTGATTGTATCCTTGTGCATTGCCATATTCAACATTCAATGAGGCCGTTGCCAACATACGGAGTACAAGGTCCTTTGGAAAGGGTATCCCCTTCATGATGCTACATGGGAACCTCTTTCTCACCTCCAGAATGCACAAAGGCCATCTAGGAATTTGAAGCTTCACTGGCAACAAGGATGTCACCAACTAGCAGCGGGGGAATATGTAACAATATAGAGTTTAGCAACAAAGTTAGTCAGGCTTACAAAGTAACACATAAGACAAAATTAGCCTAGAATATTCCAAAAGTACCTAGGAAGCTTCTTGGGAAGCTTCCCGGCTAGCTTAGCTTGCACCTCAAGTAAGTAGCTTCTAGAAGGAAGCTTCTTGAGGCTTCCAACTAGCTTAGCTTGCACGCCAAGTACACGACTTCTAGAAAGAAGCTTCTTGAGAAGCTTCCTAGTTAACTTGGCTTGCACTCTAAGAAAGCGACTTGAGGAAGCTTCTAAGAAGCTTCTCAAAGGCCTTGTATACTACCTATAAATACCAAAGCCAAAGCTCATGCTAGGCATTCATAGTTTTCACTCATTCAAGTATCCCATTGTGAGTTCCATTCTCCTATTTCTCTCTTTGGATTTGGTCATTTACACTTATCCAAATGACTCTTTTGATCTCATTAATAAGGTACTTCATTGTATTCATGCAAGACATCTTGAGGGTGCACTATGAATCAATACTCACTGAGAAGGTCACAAAGGTATTGGTATTATCACAAAGGTGAAGATAAGCCACAAGAATGATGAAAGTGAGAAAGACTATCACAAAGATGAGACCATGAGAATGAAAGTAAACTTTCACAACATTGTCACAAAGACTATCACTCAAGTGAGAAACCAAGAATGTCACAAAGGAATGGGACTATCACCAAGAAGTGATCATGAGAATCAAAAAGTGAGATGGAGATTGTCACAAATGTAAGATAATGAGAATGCAAGTGAATTTTTTGGAAGAGATTTTTATGTGCTACAAAATCACTCACCAATAATCCTTGTTGATACTTGTTTGCAAAATACCAATGTGCAACAACAAGTGTGTGCATGCTCAAATGTAACATATGTGTTATGTGTTTGGGGAGCTATGTATGATGTTTTGAATCATGTTTACGTTATTGTATTTAGTTAATGAATGAAATTTCATATAATTAATGTGTATGAGATACTCATAATGGCAAAAAATTTACAAGTAACAAAATCATGATCCGTAGAATTTTATGTCCATAAAAGATCATTATCTTCCTCAACTCTACCTGCAAATATCCTATAAGTTTCCCATAAAATTACGGTAAAAATTTACAAGTAATAAAAATTGTGACCCATAGGAAACTTTATGCAGATAAAAGATCCTTACCTCCTCAATTCCACTTGGTAGTTATCCATAAGTTTCCCATAAATATTATTATGGATGTTTATTAGAAATCAAAACCCTTATTGGAAGAAGTCAAATGCAAACTCTTCCTTCACCATCCACAAAGTGTGGAAAGTTATCTAAGAAAGCACTTTTTTGACAAGGAAGTGTCGTGAGTTCCTAAGAGTTCACAGTGTGAATTTTGTGAATAAATTCACACCCGTCATTCCAAAGATAGTCTTGAGTAAACATATTTTTTTCTCTTGAGCTTTATCAAATCATAAATGCTTGAGTAAAATGTATCATACTTATTTATTCTTGAGTAAAATCTATCATACTTATCTATTCAAAAATTATGTTAATTCACATATTCTTTCTATTATGTTTGTTGAATAAATCTAGTTAAGAATTTCAAATTCATTTCAAAAAGAAGCTTAAAAATAAAATTTGAAGAACAAAGAGAAAAAGTAGTTTCAAAGATAATTCAAATAAAAATGAAAACAACAAGGATGGGAATAAATAGGCTTAGAGATAAAAAAGAAGAAGAATTGCTATTCCTACCTTGCTCTTTACTATTTCCACCACCACTAATCTAAAACAAAGCTAGTTTAGTAATGTCCTTTTGTTAATACCACAAATTTTATGATAAAATTGTCCCGTAACCACCACCAAGTGTATGAGACACTTCATGGTAGTTTATCCCATGATGAAGTCATTGTTTGGCCAGAGAATTTGTTCTAGAAATAATTGTGACAAAGTCCCCAAGGTGAAGAGAAAAACAACAAGGTTTATCACATGTCTTGTCATCCAACACTTCATTTCAATGCAATAGTACAAGGCTCCTCATGTCTTGTCACCAACATTTCATTCCAGTGTAATACTATTGATACCTAATCAATTTGCACAAAAATAATGATAAATTGAAGCTTGATCCCAATTGGGTTTTAACACAAATCCAAAAAGTTAATGAATAATCTCAATGGGGCACGTCTTAGAGTTTTTCACAATTGTTGATCTCAAATCCTTGATAAGTTTGAGTCCTTTACCTAACGTAGACAACCAACAGAGATAACATTGAGAAACAACTTTTATGAACTAGATCCAAGTGATTGCTATACAACCTAAATAGACCAACTTGAATTACAATGCAATCCAAAACTAATAGTCCTTATTGTAACTCAAAAGGAACTACAAAGTGCAAGGTCAAATTGCAAAGTTGTAGAGAACCAATCAACCATACATATTTGAGAGTGTATCCTTATTATGCATGTTTGGATAAAAAACATATGCTCTAGCTACAAGTGGCCAAGGTAGTATTGATCAAGCTAGATCTTGATCACTAACATCCCTTGGCTTTCTAGATGAAACCTGCATGTGCTCTAGAAATCACCTGACCCAGCTTGCAATTCATATACTAAAATTATGCAATGAGTCAAAATAAGCTTGGAAGGAAGTGTTGTATCTTATCTAGAAAACTCCATTTAGTTGAAGACATTGACAATGTTAGCACAAGTATGCTTGCTCATTGTCAATCTCAAGCATACATGCTACATATAATACTAAGTTACTAAAATTTGAAGCTCTATAAAAAATTATCATCCTAGAAAATTGTCAAATCAACTCTAAATACTCCAATTGCCTTGAAATCTCATATCAACTAGAACTCCATATTTTGCTTTAGTTGAATACCTCCACAATTATGCACTATATGCACCTTAAGCACAACAATACACAATCAGCTCAAAATTTGAGGGATCTCGTGCAATGGGACTCTTGGCCTTATTTTTAGCTCCATTGAGCCATCCTTTCAACTTTATCTTTGGTGGATTTGTGATAACCAATATCTTGCCTATGGTAAGGCTTGCCAATTGAGCTCAAGCCACCATTTGGTAGATGGGATACCACACAATCGTATGGTGTTCCAATAATCACAAAGCTGAGTAAAATTTCTCCAAGTGACTAATAAGGCACTCATTTCCCTTTGGCACTACAACCATGCATGCATGATCCAAGTGACAATGTTGATGAATTGTTGCTAGAGGGATTGGTGTACCCTTTGGCAATTTTTCAAGGTAATTTGTGCATAGTATGCTCATTGAAGCTCTAAATTTGGCCTTGCATTCTTTTCCATCTGTCATTTGGGAAGTAATTTCTTGTTGTTCCAACAATTTCAAAGTATGTATAATAACTTGGCTGACCAAATTTGCAAAAAATTGACTTTGCATTTGATGTGGAACCTTTAGTTTCTTGCTTGACATAGCCAAGCAGAATTTTGCTACTTGATATTTGATTACATGGGCTTGTTGCTCTTAAAGAACATAGAGATCTCTAGTGGACATTTGGAAGTATCTTTTGAGCACTACGTGTCCTCCTTTGACACATGATGTTGAGGTGTTCCCAAAAGGCAAACAATAGCCAATCCATGCAATGAAAATTTTTGTTTTGCATGGTAGCCAAGTGCTTTCCATGTACTTTTTGATGGACAGCATGTCACTAATGGTTGCACAAAGTTCATCTCACTTTGCATTGAAGTCTATGGTTGTGGCGGGTTGGCAAATACTTGACCAAGTTGTCATTTATTTCCTTCACTCAATTGTTTATCTTCAAAATTTTCTTCCAATTTGCAAGGATGTTCTTATGGATGTACCAAAAGCAAATTATATGTTGAGCCTCAAGAAAGATACAACCAATTGTATTTATCAAAGCATTATCCACATCAATCACGATCACCATTGGAATAATGTCACCAAATATAATACAAAATTTTGCTAAAGCACATTGATACTTGGAGATGTCCTCTCTATTGAGGAAGATGAAATGTAATGTGAATGATGTATTGAGTCATGTGCACCCAATTACATTTAGAAGAGGCATCTTGAAGCAATTTGTTTTGTAGGTACAATCTATCAAGATGCCTGTGGAATACTGCTTGGTAAGGCAAATAGAATCTGGGTGTGCAAAGAAAAGGTGTTTGATATTTTCCATTCTCATCAAACTCGAGAGCATAGTGAAATCCAAGCTCTTTTAACTCATCCAAGAATGCTTGTATAGCAAAATGACCGTCAAAGATTATGTGTCAACGCTTGGCTTTAGCATTGTTCATAGTCTTGGCAATCATGAGTGCATTTGAAGTCTCCTCATGTAGCTTCATTAAAAATTAGCACATGGGTGTAATACTCTAAGGAGGTACTCAAAGTATTGAGTGTGAAGCTTTGTGTTTTCTCTCTTGTGTTTCTCTTTGGGGTTCTCTTGTCTCCCAAGAGAAATACAAGAGAGAAAACACAAAGCTTCACACTCAATACTCTAATGCTCCCAAGGAGCACTTTGTCTTTATTATATAGCAAAGAGGATCTCCTAAAAGGAAACTCCACCCTTGGATCAGATACATGGATTAGTGATATGTTAGCAAACTCCACCTTTAGATTACTTGCATGGATGGATGACATGTTGATCTTGTCCTATTTGGTTGGTTTGACCGGAGGGAATCTTTCAGGAGTCTTCTTATAAGAAGCTTAGAATTGCATGGATGAGTTACCATTGGAAAGATGTCAATGAGACAAACTACAAGATTAGAAGACAAGCCTTTTCCTCAAAAGGAGGGGGGAGAGAATCTTTCTAGTTTCAAGGCCTAATTCATTGGTTTAGGCCTTCAATGTTTTCATGGTGTTCTCAACTCCTACTCTATTAGTAGTAATACTCTTTTCTATTAGTAGTAATACTCTTTTGGTGACACCTCTATCTAATCTATTTATTCCATCATATATAACATCCTTCTAGATATTACCAAGCCAATTTCAATCTCTTGATAATATCTCTAGCTATTGATATTACAATGAAGATACCCGCCGCTGCCAATTCATTGATCTATTTCTTAGCCACTTCAATTAACCTTATTGCACTCTGATGGCCTGACATTTCATTATACATTTCATGATTATGGTTATCATCATCAATGGTGAAACAACATCTATTTTTATTATTCATATGAGCAATAACTTTCCACATGTAGTCAATTTTTCACACCGTAGATAAACACCATGGCTTGTTTGGTTCTTTGCTATTGCATTTCTTGTATGTGTTGCTATTGTCATAACATATATTGACACAATCAAACACAAGGTCTTAACATTGGATAGTCATAACAAAACAAGAGTTAGTGAGCATGGCTACGGACATATACTACTATACTATCACAATCCAAAACATTCATATTGGTGTAAGCATCTTATATTTTGAATGCAACAACAATAAAATAAAAGGACATCATGACTTGGCAGGTCTTGGTGCATAGTGGAAGCAAAGAGAAATAGGTAGTAAGAGCAAAGGATAGAGTGCAAAGTGAAAACAGAAGAAAGAAATGATACATTGTCATTGTCAATGATAGATCGAGAATGTGCAGGTCTCACACTCTTGCTATATGCTTAAAATTGGAATAGCAGTATTACTAAACTAACTTGTCTCCAATTAGGCATGGTGAAAATAGTAAACAATGTGGTGCAAATAGCAAGTCTTTAATAAAAAGTAAAATTTTTCACATATAATATAACTTCTTTGGAAACAAAACTAAACCTAAAGATAAAAAAAAGAAATATAAAATTATTAAATCTTCCATTATTTCTCATTAAGGTTTATGAGCTAATATATAATTTTTATAAATTTTACAATTTATTTAAAATTTTACAGTTACTAATTTTGAAAGTATCACTAAATCGCAATTTATTATCCTAATCTTTCCTAAATTTAAATAAATTTGAACTAAATATAATTAGCATATAGGATGTCCTGAAAGGTATTAAGTAAAGAAAAGTTGATTATTTTGTCAAGTCTAATTTATTTAAAATTCTGAATTAGAAAATTAATTTATAACAGAAAACTATATAGTGGCATCCACATATTATTCGCCCAACTTCTTGGAGATTTCAACTTATTAACCTCAATCCATTAATACAACTTAAACAAACAAAGCTGACGAGAAAAACCAATATAAATATGTAATTACAGCAAAGCAAAAGGAAGTTGGGTTCACTCTGGTGTGGCAACAGGTGGAGCTTGATCTCGCAGTTTCAGAAATTGCTGGTACGGATGAGAGGCATGTAATGTAAGCAATGAATGTTGTTGACAAGTCCCCAGCGATGCAATTGAGTTGATAGACAAGTGTAACGAAGCCACCACCACTTAACCACGACCTTTCTTCGCAGGCGTGCAATGTTGCACAACATTGCACGTTGTGGTAACTCGATACTGCAGATTAAGTTCCTCCGCTGCGGACTTGGTAAACGGAATATCTTCCTCTCGCATTCTCTTTGCAGGATTAGCGCCAGACGGGATTCGGGCATTTTGCCAAGAGCTTCTGGTGCTGCTGCTGTTGTTGTTCCCGCTAGCCTTCGATCTTCTTCGACTTGGTTTGAGTATTCGAGAAGATTTGTTACTGCGAGTGCCAAGGCAGACATGGGAGGCGGGGATGGTTCTGGTGATGGAAGTGCCACATCTCACAAGTTCACCAATCGGCTTAGTAAAGAACATAGCCCTTACCTTCTCCAGCATGCGCACAATCCGGTATGTTCCAGTTTCCACTCAGTCTGCTTTCCACCTTTGATCTACAGGTAATGCTAGCATTATCGTAGCCGCCTTGATGGTTTTAGATTTTAATTTCTTATGTCTTAACGTTTTGCCATAGGCATCGGGAAACAAGACTTTTAATTATTACAGAGTAGTTTTAGAGAATAGGATAAAGGGAGCAACTGAAGATTGATTCATGTCAAACTTGTTATTAGATTCGTATATAAGGTGCAAAGTTAATTTTCAGTGGGTGCATCAACGTCGTGTCCATCTCTTAGGTTCTAGGTCCGAGAGCACATGCAGTTGTAGAACAATACATGCGCCTGAGATAGCCAAGTTTAATTGGTTTCTCTTCATTATATGATCGCTTGAGAGCTTGTATATTTTGTCCTAGGTGTCGAACAGGGTGACCTGGTAATTTTGGACAAGGTTTCAGTATTCCCTCTATCAGGAATTGAATGACAGCGAATGACATTGTATACAAGAGTCATCAGCTGTTACTTTTACCGTTTTCCTGCAACGAGTATTTTAGAAGTTCATAACAGCAAAGTGAGTGGCTGTGACGTGTGTAGTTGGGTTAGGTTGTCTGTCAGGATAGGTTGAGGGTAATAGGGTTTCATCATATTGCTTCGTAGTACAGGCTAGAAACCATCATATGATTATGTTAGATTCAGCTTACGATATTCTGGTGACGTGATCGACCTTGAAACTCTCTTAACGTTTCCGTGATGAAATGCCATCGTTGCCGTGTAGTCCATTTTCGTTGCTACAATCACGCAAATAAATAAATAAAGAAGAGCGCCATATTGAACATAAAGCAGTCCTGACATTGATGACATAGTGCAATCTACTTACCTTGTGCATGCAATAGCCACCAACATAAAAGACCTGACGACGTTCTTTGTACTCGAAGGTGGATTGGTACCCTTGGGGCCAAGAGGCTTTTGTGAAGGCACAGGCAGAAGATAAGCCGATCTTCTTGTCAGGTATTGAAACACTCAGCAGGTTAATTTTATATTATTGCTCTCTTATTTCTAGTGAGAAAACGGGGCTTGAACTTTGTGAGGGGCCTAAATCAACGCCAAGTACTGCTCGCAGCTAATATTTGAAACTAGTGCCTCTGCTGATTTTGTGTCTTTGCTGTCATACCTTGCGGTCGAGCCGATTGCAGTTGGTTACAGCACCTGCCATTGGTATGTACATGACGTCCTCTGCCTACCCGAGCTACATGAAGTACAGTATATCAGTAGTTTACACATATGCCGGATCAATGGATAGAACGTAGCATCTAATCCAGGAAATCGCACGTGTTTGTGAGACGGAGTTCTCGTAACGGGTTTTGCATAGCACTACACAAATATTACGCATTCCAGACTTTGACAATGGCGAGGATTCTCGAGCCAGTGTATACTTTTTTTCTCCGTTGAGAGTAACCTTCTAATAAGGGCCAAAAGTTAGATAAAAAATGATAAAACAAATGAGAACTATTCGAGTAAGCTGGGTCTGATGTAGACAGTGATCTGCAACATGAATCATGGTTTACGGACAGCTTCGAAGGAGCTTCTGTTTCTCATAGTGCATTTCCGGAACAGGTGCCATGTCATGGAGGTCGAGTCATTTGAAAGTGAACAGGTTGCGAAGCTCATGAACGACTGGTTTGTAAATATCAAGGTAACGCCCGAATGTTTTCTTTTTAGTTTTACGATGTTCATGAGTTTGCAAATCAATAGCTATGTATTAAATATGCTAACAAAGATTCGAAGATTTTGTATACGTAGTCTCTATTTACGGAGTACGCGACACTCCCAAGACATCTAATAATGTGTGTCCATTGTCCAGGTTGATAGAGAAGAGCGACCAGATGTTGACAAGGTATCGTTTATAACTGCCTGTTTATCCACCTTCTCTGGGAGGACTCTTTCTGAATTTGAGCTTCTGATGTTTTAACTAAAGGGGTATGCATCTCGGATTGCTCTAGTATTTGTCATCTTCATACTTCATGTGCCAAGTGACAGGTGTATATGACCTACGTTCAAGCTACTCAAGGTGGAGGCGGGTGGCCTATGAGTGTGTTTCTTACGCCAGAGCTGAAGCCCATTGTGGGAGGCACGTATTTCTCTCCGGAAGACAAATATGGCAGACCTGGGTTCAAGACAGTATTGAAGTAGGCTCTTAAACTCTTTCGAACATGTAGGCTCAAAGTTTTACAGTTCGATTTTTCAGTTGAGTCTGGAAACATCTG
Organism: Lunularia cruciata; assembly: GCA_948567375.1. NCBI lineage: Eukaryota > Viridiplantae > Streptophyta > Marchantiopsida > Lunulariales > Lunulariaceae > Lunularia > Lunularia cruciata. The sequence goes on along the minus strand of OX419761.1, from coordinate 17,161,709 downwards.
AAGGCAGCATGCTTGAACAACCTTTTTGGGCGTTAGAAGTGTGGTTGGAGCATCTTGTAGATAAATGTTGACAGTACCGGTTTCTAAGTGACCTTCATATCTGTGATACCAAATCGTGTCTAGAATCTGTTTCTCAGCTGGAATGTCTCTTTGCGAATAACTCAGTCCCTGGTCACTAGATTCAGGAAGTTTGTGTATCTAAGCGGTCTACAAAGACATGAAATATGTAGGAAGCGGTTCGAACTTTAAGGATGCTAGTCTTTTAACATTGTTGTGGTGTTTTCCGCCAGACGCGTGAAGGAAGTGTGGGACACAAAAAAGGAAGTTCTTCGTGAGGCAGCAGATCAAGTTGTTCTTCAGCTTGCGGAAGCCACGTCTGCTTCTTCAACTACTCAGGATCTCCCGGAGAGCATCACACAACAGGCTGTTCAGCTTTGTGCGAATCAGGTTATATTCGTCCTACCTCTTATTTCGTCTAATAGTTTTCTGCTTGCTGCTGTTGACGATTGTTATGCGAACTTCGCTGAGCTCAAAGGTAATTAGTGGTCTTAAAGTCGTGTGTTATTTGCTTGCAGCTTACTAAAGGCTTTGATGCAAAGCTTGGGGGTTTTGGTGGACCACCAAAATTCCCACGGCCAGTGGAGATTGCGGTTATGTTTCAACGGTACAAGCGTCTAGAACAGAGTGGAAAGGAAACTGCTGCGAACAAAGCGTTAGATATGGCACTTTCTACCTTACGCTGCATGTGCCGAGGCGGGATGCATGATCATGTCGGCGGTGGTTTTCACCGCTACAGTGTAGATGAGTACTGGCATGGTTCGTGCTTCTTGTCTCCTCGGTGCCTTTGATTTTTCTACAAATTCGTGATGTTAGAGTCACTGAAACAACCGTTGGATTATCTTGTAAGCATAGGAGTATGGCTCTAGGTGTAGTGTACTCTGAAACCAAATTTGTAAGGTTGAGCCGACTCGGTTGTTGTCAATGTGCAGTTCCACACTTTGAGAAGATGCTCTATGATCAAGGACAGCTTGTAAATGTGTATCTGGACGCTTTTGTAATCTGTAAAGATACGCAGTATTCTTTGGTGGCACGGGACACATTGGACTACCTACGACGAAAGATGACTCATCCAGATGGTGGTATTTTTTCCGCTGAAGATGCGGACAGTGCAGAGTTTGAAGGTGCTCCAAGAAAGAAAGAGGGTGCTTTTTATGTGTGGACGATTGAAGAAGTAAGCTGTATATTTGTTGAACGGGAAGTCGAGGATAACGTTGTACATGTAGTAATTGCTGCTTTGGGTGCCGAATAAGCAGCAGCGTGGTTGATGTGGACGCGGCCAAAGTAACTGGATTGTTGAATGATTTTTGTCTACTAGGCCATCGTTATCCGTCGCTGCTTTAAGAGTTTTCTTGATAGATAGTATCCTAGGGTGATGAGAGTCATTTACAGTCTTCTTGCACTCCGGGAAGCTATGCTCTGAGTTCTCTTTAAGCAATTGTAGTTGCTCGGTTGAAACTAACAGAGAAGTATTGCCGTGGCCATGTGGTCTTCCACCGTGGGCGGATAGATTGAGGAAATTCTTGGCGGGGAGCGAGGAGCAGTTTTTGAGCAGCATTACTACGTCAAAACTGGTGGAAATTGTGATCTTTCACGAATGAGTGATCCCCACAATGAGTTTGTAGGGAAGAATGTCCTAATCGAACGGAAAACTTTAGCCGAGACGGCAGCAAAAGTTGACGAACCTGTAGAGGATCTTGCTGCAATGCTTGGACAATGTCGGGAAGAGTTGTACTATTTCAGAGAAAAGAGACCTCAACCGCATCTGGATGATAAGGTACATATCGAATATGAAAATATAATTCTGCCCATAGAACCTACGTGTACTTTGTCGGTGATTTTAAGCTACCCTATATGATGATTTTATGTTTGAGCTCTAAGATACATAGGTAAAAGATCTCAATGGGCAAGGCATTTGCGATCTAGAAATGCCACATCACTGGGCTATAGTTGACATTGAACAAGGGGCCATATTGTTGTCGCTAGCCAACCTCCTTGTTAAGAGCATTTTCTTTAGGACACGGAATCTTTTTATGTTTTTTAGGAGAAGCATACTGATCACGTATGACAGTGGTGATGGCAAAAATCTGAGGTCACTTCTTTAGATTTTTAACAACTCTTCGCATCAGATGGAGCGGATCCAAAAAGTTTATGTACCTTTTCTTACGTTTGTTGCAGATAATTATTGCCTGGAATGGTTTGGCAATATCAGCATTCGCTCGCGCCTCGAGAATCTTGGCAATCGAACCATCGAGCTTATCGTACTATTTTCCCGCCACTGGATGTCAGGTTTGTTTGACATCCCAAGCACCAGCAAAAGTATCTCTGTCTGAAGTTTCTGAACGCTATAGGAATACAATTACCACCAGTGGTCTTTTGGATCTGACAGACTATATTCAGTTCTATATGCCTCGGAGGCTGTCTCATGGGCTCTACCAGTGATCATAATGTTGAGATACTTCGTACTTGTTGTTTTCGATCTGCAGCCAAAGGAGTACCTTGTTGCTGCTGAACGAGCGAGTTCGTTCATAAGAACAAACATCTACGACGAGGAAACAAAACGCCTTCGCCGGAGTTACCGTCAAGGACCTTCTGCCGCCCCTGGGTTCTTGGATGATTATGCATTCTTAATTGCCGGGCTTCTGGATATCTATGAAGCCAGTGGTAAGACAAAGTGGCTTGCATGGGCTCTCGAGCTCCAAAATGCGCAGGTACGTTCATACAATTTACGTTCTAGTCTTTGTTAATAGATCTCGATAAGTTTGCACGTTCACGTCTTGCTAGCCATAATATCACAAGTCCGTTCACTTCTATTTTCAGTCTTACATTAAGAAGCCATGGTTACTTGAAAGTTTAGTCTCCAGAAGAGCCAATGTTTCATGATCTGGAATGCCTGGACAATATGCAGGATGATCAGTTCCTGGATAAAGTTGGAGGGGGGTATTTCAGTACACCTGAGGGAGACTCTTCCATTCTCTTTCGGGCAAAGGAAGATTATGATGGTGCAGAACCGTCAGGAAACTCTGTTACTGCTATCAACCTTTTACGGCTGTCGTCTCTTCTCAGTGGCGACAAGTCGGAACTATATCATCGTAATGCCGAGCACCTCATGGTAGACGTCCTTTACCTTTCTTCAAGGAGAAACGCTTTTGATAGAGACGATTTGTCCTTGCGTTTCTCCGATCCAATCGCGCTTCAGCTTGTTTATTATAGAGTTCACTGCAGGAATTGCCTGTTTATATTATTTCATTTCAAAGAGCTGCTATAACCAGCTTCTTTACGAACTCTTCCATCACTGCTTTACTCGCTTTCCCCACTCCGTGTGAGTACCAATGTTTCCGGGGTTGTAGTTGTCCCCGGACACTGTGTAGCATTCAGCTCCTTTCTTCTAAAGTTGTGGTGGCTGACTTGCGGCTCAGTTCAAACCAATAACCTTTCATGATGTTAAAATGAACTTTCTGGGTGCAGGCTGTGTTCGAGGTGAAAGTCAGAGAAGTGGCGATGGCTGTACCTTTGATGTGCTGTGCGTTCGATTTATTTGCTGCTCCATGCAAAAGGCAAATTGTGATTGCGGGTGTAAAAGATGCCCCAGATACAGACGCTTTAGTACATGCTGCACACTCCATATATGATCCTGACAGAATTGTAAGACCTTGCAACCCTTGTGCTTATGAAGTGCTCATTCTTGACTGCCTAGCTCTGGACTTCCAGCATCTAGAATGCATTTTTCTTCATTTTTAGTTGTTTATGTACCGAATGAAATCGTAGGTGATGTTCGTTATCAGAGGTTATCTGACGCTTGTATTTGACTTGCAGATCCTGCAAATAGATGAGACCGATGCGTTTGATCGTGAGTTTTGGGAAGCCAACAATCCGAATGCCCTAACAATGGCCAGGCGAGGTCGTGACGGGAAGGCTTTAGCATATGTTTGTCAAAATTTTACGTGTCTCGCCCCTGTGCGTGACCCCCACGGCTTAGAGCAGCTTTTGAAGCAAGCCCCACCTACAGCAAAAATTTCAACTTTCAAGCTTGGAGCCACACCCAAGTGATGAACTGCAACTTTGAAAGGTTTTGAGTTAGGCAAGAGCCATTCCGAGTAGAATGTTTCAATTTCATTCTCGGGGCTAAAGTTCAACTGGAAAGAGCTTCTCGCAGCATCGGCATGCGGTGTATATTGGTCAACTCTGTAAATTAAGTTCATAGTTGTATAAGAGAATGTCTTCCATACAGTTAACGATGGTGGACGCGTACACGGCACCTGATTATCTGTAAAGCTTGATATATATGTTTTTCCGGGTGGTTCTCAACTCAGAATGAAGGTTCGCAGGGTATTGCAAGTTGGAAATCAGATGAGTCTTATCTAAGTTGAGATCATTCTTCTGAGCAAGATTCTTCATACTGACCACATACCAGAATTTGAGAACAGACGATTAGAATAAATACAAGACACTAAACCAATTTTCTGCAGCCTCGAGATGACACCTAGTGTATTTCACGGTCTATGGGTCTCGACCTGTCACAAGACATTGCCGCTTACTTATCACACAAGACAGGATTAGTATTTTCTAAGTGTCGCATTGAGCGGTTGTGTGTATCTCTGTCTGCAGGACACTCCAAGAAAGAATTTCACACTAACAAGATGCCAAATGGTATAGCATCGCCAACTCATCTGTCGTATGGACAGCGTATACCTCTTCTTTCTTAAACGCCTGGAGGTCTGTCACAACTCGAATCACCAGACTTAATAGTCTAAACTACGGTGTATACATGGATGTAAAGCTTAATTCTTACCACTTTTAAGTGAAGTTGGCCGTACCACACCACAGCCAGTCAGTCTATCTGAGAAGCTTCAAAGGGTCAAGGGCAAGGTCCATGTCACAGAGTACGTAGTAGTTTCGCTAGAGGAGCTGAACCCGGAGAATCCAGTACCCTCCTGGTTCGGCTGGTCTGGCGCCTGCGGTTGAAATTCTGAGCTCCCCGGCAACCTCCGACCTGTCTCCCAGAGAAATCCAATCCAATCCAACTTCGAACAACATTAAAAGCTTCAGCAGATTTATCCTCACACCAAACTACTCCGGTCACCTCTGAACCAGATCCTGCCGTCGTACGTAATCTAGGTTGAGATCTGGGAGCTTGTAAAGCAATTACAAGCCTGTAGCATGTAGCAACTGCCTGATCATGTCGAATGCTGCTGGATCCCCGGGGGATACAACAGAGGGAGGCATAGTCTCCATGCGGGAATGACTTCTCGCGTGACTTCCTTCCCCCGGCCGTGAGCAAAACAGGCCACTTCCAGGTGTATGTGGTCTCGATTTTGAAGGCGGCTCCTTACCCAAAAGGCCATCAGAATATACAGCACGGGGTTTCAATTGAGCCCTTACAGATCCCTAGATATTCCGTTAATGTTTGACGCGTCGTTCCGTCAAATATTCCGGGGGTGTGTCCGGATGTAACTCATGAAGATTCACGGGTTCAGTCCACTTCGGTAAATTAGGGATCGAATATTCAGGTTTATAGATTCGTAGAATTTCGTAAATGAATCCATGGATAAATTTTATAGAACTTATGAGTAATGCGGGGGAGCATAAAATTTTATATAAAATGTTTGTGTTTCTATGAGCTGTGGATGATCTCATAAAATCCGAAAGTGTAAATTCTTTTTGTAATAGTTAAAATTTATAATACATTTTTGAATTTTAATTAATTAAATTTTAATCTTTAAAACTCTCCCTATGGATATCCAAAATTTTTTATGACTTTACTAAAAGCCCGCCTAAACTGTTCGATCTTGAATTTGAAACCCCCTATTGTCACGTTCTTTTGTTAACTATTTCCCGATTTCTAGACATTGGCGACGAAGAGTGCCGTATGTTGCTGCTCGGGATTTGGGTTCTTTTGGTTGAAAAAATGCAATTTTGCCTCCAAAGTGTACATTTTAGGTTGTTTTGTATTGAATTTTTTTTGACAGCTTGGGTTATATAAACCTTGTTCTTTTCCATTCTTGTCATTCGAGTGGGTGTGGATGTCTTAGAAAGTCTTATTCTCGAGTGTGTGGGGTGTTGGAAGCAGAATTTCGCGAGTGAGTAGTTCGAAAGAGAAAGGGAGATTTTGAGGGTCATTTCACGAGGAAGAGGGTGTGTGGGTGAGCCATTTCGAGACTGGGGAAGGAAAGAGGCAAACTGGCTGGCTGAAGCACAACTCGAGAAGCAACAAGGAGTGATTGAGAAGAGAGAAAAGAGAGCATTCAAGAGACAGAGCACATTCATTTTCAACCATGGCAGAAATTTGGGGATACGAAAAGCTAGTTGACGGGCCCAACATGAGAAATACTCAGGAATGAGATTGGCTCATAGCATTCCATACCATTCAACACCCAACCAATTTCATCAAGTGGTGCTGGCTGGACAAACATCAAGTTCGAACTGCTGTTTCGGGAATTTGGGAGATCGATCTAGATGTAATGGGGCTGAAAATAACTCTTGGATTTCACTATCCACGACCAGAGGTACTTTTCAAACATTCCTCATTGTTTTCTTTTCATTCCATCTTGATAGGTTCATTTTATTTCTCAAAATTGCTTTCAAATTATCAGCGCTTCCCAACCTGTCCCGCAGCGCCACCCAGCACCTTCCCAACGCCATCCAGCGCTATCCCAAACCCTAAATCCCTACGCACAAGCACCTTCCTCGCGCGCCACCCAGTAACCCCCCGTGGTACCCAACATCCCCGTGCGGCACCCAGTGCTTCCGCGGGGCTGCACAGACCTCCTCACAGCTCTCCTTGTCCCAAAGCACCTACTAGCGTCATCGTGCATTGTCAAGCGTCGTCCAATGGCATCCCCAACCCCTTAACCCCTTGCACGAGCGTCTTCCTGTGACCCCGCGTGGCACCTAGCGCCTCCGCGGTGTTCCCAGCTAAACCCCTCACTGTCTTGCAGTGCCATCCAACGCAGCTGCGCCTACGTGCAGCATCCACGAGCACCCCCCCCCCCCCCCCAACGGCCTCAAGCGCCCTGCGGGTGCCATTGGGGGTCTGGAGCACCCCCTGTGTTGTCGTGTGTCTCCCAATTGCGGCTCCCAGCGGTGACGTGCGGCAACGAGCGGCACCCCGCAACTCTTTAGAGTGTTAAAAGTGTCCGCGAGCGCCTTCAAGCGGCACCCCCTGAGCTTGAGTCCTTGGGACAAAAGTTTGAGGTGAAATTTTTGGTGGGTTTTGCAGGTCATTCCATGTACATAGTTTGTGAGTTCATGGGACAAGGTCTCTTGCATATGTTTGGTAAGAGGTAGGCAGTTTTAATTGACTGTAGATATAGTTAGAGATGCACTCACCATGCCACTGGAGAGAACACCAAGACGGAGGATAGTTCCTTACACAATTGTCTCAGATTGGTTTCCACAAAGGGACAAGTTTGCAAAAAGATATCTTGCAAAGCAATGTGTATATCCTACATTTAGAGCTTTCTTCCAATTGATGGGTGCACTAGTTGCACCCACTATTAGGCCCAAGATTGTACATGGGCATTTGGTACTCAACACCAAGATCAAATTGAGGAGATTTGGTGTGGAGGATTATGATTGGGGAGAGTTAGCTTTTATAGCTATCATTGCGGAGGTAGGTAGTTTGCAAAGCCAAGTGACAAGCCCTAAGGGGCGTAAGTTCAGAGTCACCTTCCTTAGATAGATACTCACGCATCTCTTTATAAAGAGAGGTTTCATTCTAGAGGAGGACGTGATGTACCTAAGTGATGGAGATGAGGAGATTATACACAAGGGAGAGCATGGTGATGATCATGAGGATGCAGATAGCTCGGATGAGGATGATGATTGATTGATTAGGTTTGAGTTTTGTCATATATATATATATATATTCTCATATATTTGTATGTTGGAAAACATACAAAGTTCTTTTGTATATACCATTATCGGATTTAATAAATGAGTTCATTTAAGAAGCTTGAATTAATGAACTTGTGAACTTGCATATTTGTATATTCAAATATGAATTTGTACTTGATGGATAACTAAATGTACCACTTGTGAACAGGTGTTCAACAGATTTGTGTTGAGACATAGCCCTTACTCTTTGTTGAGATAGCTCCTTTTTACTCTTCTTCCCCTTCACCACTTCCTCTATCTGTGGAGGGAGTTGGTGACCCCATGCATTTCAGAGTACCTTCACCTCCTTCTTGTTCAATTGACATCACTCATATTTTAGATGATTGTGTTCGAGTGGCTGAGTGTAGAGAGAGAAATCTCCTTGAGCGTGAGAGTAGACTGGAGAGTGTAGAGGAGAGAGAGAGATTAGTGCTTGAGCGTGAGAGTAGATTGTAGAGTGTAGAGGAGAGAGAAAGATTAGTGCTAGAGCGAGAGAGACTCCTTTGTGAGCAAGAGGATTTACTTACTGCAAAGGAGGAGAGGCATCTGACCTTGCTTACTTCTGAGATGGAGAGAGAGCAGAGATTAGGTGACTTGGACATGGACATACTAGGTGCCGCTGCCATGGCGGAGGGTTACAAGCTCCAGTTACATAATCAAGCACAAGAGTTAGCATATGCTATAGAGAGGTGTGAGAGTGCACATGTTTAGGTAGAGGAGAGCGAGAGTAGTCTAGCTCAGATGAGAGCTCATGTAGAGGAGAGTGAGATTAGTCTAGCTCATTTGAGGGCTCGTGTGGCTTATCTTGGACCCAGACTACGTACTATTGCTCGCGAGACCCATACCCATCATGAGATGCAGACCCAGACTGATGTGTTACCTCATAGTGTGGAGACTTAGGGCACTCAGACTGAGTTTAGAGAGAGGATTCGTCTATCAGGAGAGTATATTCCACGTATCTTCTTCCTCGGCTTCCTACGGAAGAAGATTATTATTGTGGATATTACTTGTATGTGTTCATTATGGATTCATGGTGCTATCTATTTCCATGCATGGGAGAGCGGGATGACTACACATGGTTGGTGCCCTCACACACAGTCCAGGCCTGTAGGGTGGGTAGTCCGTCTTGGTGTTAGCCATTTCATCCAGTTCTGTTTGCTATGCTTTGAGGTTATCTTGTGGATAGATCTTACTCCGGATGGAGTGGAGTGGTTGTTACGGAGCATGTGGCAGTGGTCTGAACTCTCGGAGGGAGTTCACACTGGGTCTCGCCTCATGGCATGTTTGTGTTCTAGAGATATACAACAAGATTCGGAGTTCAGAGGACTTAGAGTTAGATCATATGAGCATCTGACTTCATTAGGTTTCCCTCTTCGTGATCTTTTGATCATAGATAGTTATGCACTCTCTTATTATAGGAACCATCCACATAGTGCTATCCACACTACCCACTTCCGTCCTTATAGGGTACATAGAGCATCATACACTTGGTCATTTGACCCTTTGATGAGTGCTTTGGACAGATTTGTCCATGACGATAGGCCTGCTATTAGTTGGGCAGAAGAGGAGTGGACATCAGGTAGATTGAGTTCTTATAGTTGTGACCCATATCCTCTTCTTGCTAGTGGTATCAAGCATCAAGACTTGGAGGAGAGCGAGTGGCCCCTATGGTGGTCATTGAGTCCATTTAGGATTCAACATCATGTATACCGTCATAGACTTGAGGATGCAGTAGTAGCACTTAGACACCATAGTGCATCTCCCTCTTCTTCTTCCCCTCCTTGACCTCCATAGTCATAGGGTTAGGTTCTATTGGCTCTCCATTTATATACATATTATGTTCATTTCTCCCCATGTATACATTTATGTTTTAGTTTACACTTGTGAACTCTCATATTGTGGTCTAACTCTTGTATTTTCATATGCTATATACTCAATTGTGCCTTTTGTATCCAATGTGTAATCACCTTACAAATATGGGCGCCATTTCCATCTAAACACTAAACCCTAAACACATCACGAGCGGCCCTCATCGTCTACGTGCGCCAGTGAGCGCCTACAAGCCATGAATCTATGTCTGTCGAGTGCCGACAAGCGCCTACTGACTTCATGAGTTTTTCCCAGCGTCTTTGAGCGCCACCTAGTGGCCACAAGCATCAACTAGCGCCTACCCAGTGGCCATGAGCGCATACCCAGCACCCACAAGTGTCTACTAGCGCCCATTAGCTTCTACGAGCGCCTACTAGCGCCCATTAGCTTCTACAAGTGTCTAATAGTGCCCATTACCTTCTACGAGCACCTACGAGTGCCCACGAGCACCAACGACCACTTGCTTGCCTTTATTCTTTTTCTGTGTTGCATTGCATTGAGCGGCGACTAGCGGCAAGAAAGACTTTTGGGCGGCTATGAGCGTCAACTTGTGGCATCTTGGGCTTATTGTGCAAGAAAGACATGAGAGGAACAGAGTGGTAATGACAACATCAAAAACTTGTGAGGAACTAAGTGGTAACAAGCTGCATCAGGCGGATACTAGAAGCATTTATCAAGTTTCCATAACTCATCTTTATTATAATCATAATAAAGGTTACATGGTGCTATACTATTCACTATCAGTAGAGTATGATGGACGTTGAACCTGAGTGAGCACTTTAAAACAATTACTTATTTCCCGAGGAGTTTTCCTTGCTTGTATGAGACTCATTTTGATTTCATGAGTGCATTTTGATTCTAAATTCTTCTCCTTAAATTTGTGTTTGTCTGCCCTACCTTTCCTTTTATCTGTGCTCAATTTTTTCTCAATTTCAATTTTCATCTTCTCTATCTCTAATCTAATGCACTCTGCTTCCATTCTCATCATTGTTTTCTCTCTCTTCCTCATGTTGGTGGCTTCTAGTTTAGCTAGTCGTAACCTCTCTTTGGATTCTATACTATCTGCCTTTAACATGGTAATTTTTGCTAAATCATGAGACAATGACATACTAGATGACAACTTGGGTACCTTACTTGCAGATATTCCACCTTTCCTCCTCTTTGGGTCACGTTCCCCTTCTTGGTCTGCACAATTGGATCCATCTCTTGTAGAAATTAAAGGCGGTGGTGGTGTAATGAAAAGCGAGTCCTCGATCGGTGGAACAACAAATGGAGACTCATCCTCTGGTGATAAGATTCCATTCTCCATGCCACTTGCTAAACTTTCCACCCCTTGGGTGTTTGCGACCAACTCAGTGCCCGAGTCAAGGAGCACCACCTCTGGAGGAGATGAGAATTGGGAGCACTCATGCGCACCTTCATGGACCTCCTCCTCGCCAACCTCACAAATCTCGCTCGAATTAGGATTACAATCTCCTAAACTTACCATTGCCGGTGGACTTATGTTCGCTCTGGTCCCAAACATGGCTTCCATTCTTGCAAAATGCGGGCACATTCCATTCAATTTATCTTCTATAGTTCTATACTCTTTGCCATATTCCTTCTCGGTGAGACCTTCTCCCGGAGCCTTGTTCTTAAGCTCCCGAGTTTCTTTGTACTGTTTCATGTACCGCAACCATTTCTTGTAAAGTCTGTCACCTGTCATAGAAGTAGGAAATCCGATACCCTCTCTAATCAAAAAGGTTGCCATGAAACTAAATGCGGTCGATCTCTGAATGTGCTTTTTGCAATTCCCACCATGAATTTGTGCAAAATGCTCAGGGTCCTCCAAATAATCCAGTATTTGGCTATAATGGTTTGTTGCCATGTGAAATCGTTCATCCTCCTTGGTTTTGCAAGGCACAGAAGAAGCCATCCTCAACAAGTCTCCAAATTTCCCTAATGGTTGTTGAGGTTGCGAATCCAAAGATGACTCTATAGGTCCCGGATCAGCGTTGATAAGGGAGTCTCCTACACTAAAACAAGATACTTGATCTCCCATTGCAAAAAGTTTGTTGCACTCCTAGCGTGAGAATCATCGCACTCTAATCAATTTCTTGGTTGCAGCACGGTGACGCTGATCATTTCCCACACCAATGCGAAACTACAAAACCGACCACTGTTACTTGCTTGACAACTCGTACATTTGCTCCAGAGGGTGGTGAATTTGAGTTTACGAATTTGAATTGTTGGGCCGGGCCATTTTGGATCTTGAATACGGAAACGAGATCATCAATACGTGACTAAATAATTACATGGCCACCCTCTTGAGGAAACACGTCACTCTTTCTGATAGTCATTATTTGGCATTCCAAAATATCAGTAACATATGATTTGAGATTTATAAATGAATGCAATTTGCAAAATATATCCCTTAATTGAAATTACATAGCGTTCAGTCATTACAATCTCGTATAGTTACAGAGTTCACTAAAAATTATCACTAAAAATTATTACAAAGTTTGTTATTTATCCCATAGACACCCGTCAAACCTATTTCTGAAACCGTCTATTGTCTGAAATCAACTTTACGGCATCGTTTAGTTTTAGTGGGTTGTGATGTTTACGGGGTGTCCCGCAAATGACTTCACTGCGGTGGCTAACTCCGGAAATATGCAATTGATAGCCGTAGCGCAACCTGTCTCATTGTCAGTTCTTAGCAGTCAAGTTGTGATAATACAAAGATCTGACACTAACATTCAAGCACCTTGCTGGTTCGTATTCAGGGGTTAAAAATAACTTCACTAATATAGGAATTGCTATTGTCACCTAGCTTTTTACTGTTGCCACTCATAACATGGCCAAAATGAAGTGGCCCTTCCCGTGCGCTCGGCCCCACACGGCCTGCTGTTACGCTTTTGCCATTTGTCCACCACTCTCCCGTCAAGTTCCTTCCCCCCTTTGCTTTTCCTAGATGACTTCTATAGCTCTATGGCCTCCAGGACTCCTCACTGAAGGTAGAGGGAGGGGGTACATTCCGTTTTGCCGCTTTCAGCTTTCCCTGGCCCCACATCGAAGAATCACTTCCACGTCGTACGGAGTTACTGTAGTATATTGTGTCGCACCACAGTACACAGATCCTTTAACGTGTTTGTCGGGAGGAACTCCAGCCTTCCAGAATCGCGGCGTCAATTTCTGGAGTGACGTCGCGGTTTGGAGTATGCGCCTTGACGGTTCAGAAAGTTTCGGCTCGAATAACAAGCGTGGGAGGACTGATGGTGAAGTCCGTGTACGCTAGTCACATGCTTAAAGTTGGCGAGCAATTTGCTAATCTAAGCTAATCATATGTTTAAGTTGGCGGTCGGGAGGACCTCCCGCCTTCGAGAATCGCGACGCCCATTCCTGGAGTAGACGTCGCAGTTTGCAGTACGCGACGTGACGGTTCAGAAAGTCCCGGCTCGAATCGAAGACGTGGGACGAGGGCAGGCGATGGGACCCATCAGGACGGTGAACTCGTTGTAGTTAACCACATGTTTAAATTTGCGAAGAATTTGCTAACTCTAAGCTAGACACGATTGTTTAAGTGGGTACAAACACGTGAACTAATCAAGATCTCTTGCGAAATTCGTCTTACATTCACTATTCATTGTTTGGTCAATTTGTCGTGCAAATCCTATGCTCTGCACCGACATATATAGTTAATATAGTTTCATCTTAAGCCCCCCAGTCGTGCAAAGTGTGATTCTACTGTAGCAGGAGACGACCCTAACTTTCTTGTGGCAGACAAGGGAATAACCAATAAAACACTTATTTAATAATGATTTTCATACATGAAATTGCTGAGTAGCTATAGATATGCATGGATGTTTGATCTACTCTGAATGCTATACAAACCATCGTTATCTAATACAATGAAATGATGGCAATGTTTCGTTCACTGGAAATTAAAGGAACTCTTTATTGAGAGATTATGCCGGCCATTCTCATATATTGCCTTGCTTGCATATGCTTGACATGTTTGCCTTTGTATAATTCCAATGTAAAAGATAACTACTTTGGGCGGCTAGATCTACATCTTATTTGGCCGACTGTCTAAGTTCTTACCGAATGATTATGCACTAGTTTTCACACCTGACCTTGAAGGGGGGATATTTAGGGGAGTAGGCATGAAGTTCATGGTTAATCGAGAACTAGTGGACAATCATGCGGTAACAAACCTAGACAAGAAGGGAAAATTTATGGAAGTATCCTGAAGTAAAAAGTAAATTTTCAAACAGGACAAATTTACTTTTACTTCTCAATGCCTGTATTTTATTAAATGAAAATGAAATGAAAACACAAAGCATCGCAAGACCCAATTCAGACTGTCTAAGATTGCCTGAACATAATAAGCATGGATGTTCCATGACATCTTGGACTCTTGCTTAAGGCCAATCAGTAAAATATTACGCTGGATTATTATCTTCTCATCGTGATAGGATGCAAATTTATGAAAATTTTAAGATAATGTGGACAACATTTCTCATGTTTTATCTTCCTCCGGTTCCTTTTTATGTACGACTACAATTTGTTTTAGTGGAAATTCATTCGAATCTGAGATTATAAAGGGCCTTGGGCCTTACTTGGAAAACAAAGCAGCATAGTGAAAATGGTAGAAAACTTAACAAAAAATTACGTTCGTTTTACAATTGCTTTTAGCATAGATTCTCCTTGTTAAAATATATATGGAACGGAGGTTCTTTTGTACAGAAAATAGATTGAGTACTTTGCATGAGTTGAAATAATATATCGATGAAGAGACCAAAAGAATAAAGAATTTACTTCGTTGGCTAAGACATTATGGAGATGTCTTGGTGTCTCTTTACTATGTTACTGTAGTAACAAAGTAAAGAGGTTGAATATTCCCTGCCACGATTGTCAGGGACACGAAAGTACCCGACACGAATTCGCATAACCATAGGGGAATCCGTGCGTCAGTTTGAGTAAGGAGCGGGGAGGAAGTTAAGTAAGTAAAGGTAGACCAAACCAGGTGCTTTCGACGGGCTTCCTATTTCCGTAACTGAAAGCTGCGCTGAGAATTGCGCTTGAAGCGGAAAACCATCGCCGCAGACGTGCACAGGAACGAGATTCGCCGGTGAAAATAGGACTGCGGACTCAAGTTTCATTTTGGTATCCTAGAAGTCTAAAACTAGTTTGAAGGAGAAGGACAGATACTACTGGGGCTTGGCCCCATCGTAGCCACTTGGACTTCAAAAACAAAACGGATGGGGTCTTCCCATCCGTTTTGTTGTCTTACGTACGTGGACTTTGGATTCGGAGAAGGTCCAGGCGGGTCGAATGAATGATAACAAGTTGACCGGTAGACCGTTCCACTTGCACCGACCGGCATGTGATTTACCGATCCCGGCAGTTTCTGGATGAGTAACTTCGTGTTGATCACCATGTGAAACTGGCTCCAGAAAGTTCCCGGCAGCGAGGCGATTAGCGTCGCGCAGGTCAAAATTGCAAATTCAGTCGAAGGTGCGGAGGATTGGAGAATGGCGAGGTTTTCGTCATCGAATGCGAGAATGATAAGGTCGAAGAATGGTGGGTAACAAAAGATGAATCTGCAGTCCCGCAAGTACCGATTGGCCAGGTTCACAGTAGTAAGAATGAAGAAGCGAAATTTAGGAGGGGATCTGACAAAGAGCCTTAAGTTGCAAGAAACAACGATTGGTGTGACAAGACGGGAACAGCAGATTGAATTGTAGACAGGCAGGGCAGCCCAGCCAGCCAGCGGCTGTTTGCTCTCTGCTGCGCTTACACCGTAGTGTGACTGTTTTTAACTAGTGTTGGAGTTTACCATAAGGCGAGACGAGATGTAGTGCTTCTTATATGAGGATCTATAATTACATGATCTATCTGATAGAGGAAGGAAGTTCGAACAACAAAGGAAAGATGGCCCGCCACCCACATAGGAGGAATGGAAAGCAGCAGAAGGGGAGCAGCTTAACCACTGGAAGTGCCTGACTCAGGAGCCAGATAAAGCGCAGAAATCTGCTCGTTTTCAGTTTCGGGTGCGTGATGTCACCGGTACTGAGTTGACTGATGGTTAGGCAGTACAGTCAAGTTGCTGGTCGTGTTAATGTAGGACAGTTGTACTACGAATCATGTTTTCTGCCGCCAATTGCGTGAAAGGAAGATGAAAGAGAGCACGTCGCTGGTACCGGCATGGCAGAATGCAATGCAGTTGTCTCAAGCAAAAGCAAGGAAGTCCAGCATCATCTCGTGTAGTGTGAGAGGTTCTGGTGCTTCTTGTCAACAGGCAGACCAGATTTGTAGAGGTTCTGTCTACCAACACCACGGGAAATTTCACACTCTATCTTCTTTAGATCATGATTTTTAGTTTTATCTTCTCAGCTCGTTCTTCTGTGAGTCCAACATGTTGAGTCTGGTCCAGAAGGCAAGTGGATCATATGGATGTCATTTGCTTTCAAGCTTCATCATCCATATCTGCTGCATAGTGCTCCCAAAACCATCACGAAACCCTTTTGTTTGATAATTTTCAATGGCAAATGACAACTGATCATTAGTTCAAGCGCGTTCAGTGCTAAATATAGCTTTGGTTCCATCTCAAATGGTGCTCACCGGAAGCGCTCCTGCTGCGTTGATCCCCCACAGGGTGTTGAAGGGATCCATCTCCATGTTGTTATTAGGATAATGCTCTTCTTTCCAATTACTTTCAAGTTCGGTCCGTTTTACATCTCGTTACTCCATCATCCGAGCAATTCAGGACCACGAGTTCGAGCAGACATGTTTGAAGCAGTTGCAGTTACATCAATTCTTTTAGGACTTCCTACGTATATGAGAATTTGGTTGCATTCTTTAGGTGGAGACTTAAAGATCAATTATATTTAGAATTGTACCCTGAATACTACCGCCAATTTTCCTCTCAAGTAACGAACTGAGTCTTGCAAGATTAGATCTGGATCCGTACTATGTCATAACGTAAGGCTTCTGAGGGGTGAATATGAAACTGAGTGGCAAACACAATTGATCCCTTCTCTGAATCTTCCGCACTCTAACCCACGAGGATATTGCTCTGCCTCAGGCTATTTCAGCATATATTCCTCTTGCTGTGAGCACTGTAATATACATGAAGGATTTTCGGCCGATATATCTGCATTGCACTTTCTCCGTTCCACATCTGTATGAAGTCAGTATCACTTCTAGCTAGGTCAGAAGCTTTGATGAAATGAGTATCTGAGCTATACATATTCTCTTTTTATGAAGGTATTGACTCGCCAGTTTGACTGGATGTTGCAGAGCGTTGACACCACCAGCACAGGTAGCGAGGTCTGACAGAAATGCCATTCAGCCCAAAATGTCCTAGATACGGTAACCAATTCTGCCCATCAAATCAACCTCTCAATGCATCCGAAATATTAGCTGCGGGTCGAGCCTTCGAATTGCGAGTGTCATTCGAATCCCAACATATTTCAATGAAAACCAGCAAGCGGAGGAGGAGAAGAAGAAACTGTTGCTCTTAGTTTGGCCTGTCTGGATGCTGTCACCCGCTGGGAGCGACGAGAATGGCAGGTGCGTTTACGCTTTAACACCATTACCTTCCTCTAGCGCTGACAATAAGTTTGACAGATATAAGTTCAAAGGCCGAAAAAAAGGAGAAGTCGCATTCAAGACCGGGTAATTGAAGAGATTTGAAGTCTGCGGATTGAACACAGTGCAAAGCGAATATCAGGCCATACACAAAGAGCAGACGGACTTCCGATGTAGTCTTTTCTAACCTTGTCGCTCTGACAGAAGATGTTGCTGATAACATCTCCCCTTGTCCCAAGAAGCAGGTACTGCTCCATCACCTGGACTGAATGCCTCCTCTCAAGTGGCAGAATCTGCTGCCGAATTGTGTGCACTGATTGGCGGGGCTTGGGATTGCTGGGGTACACAAACACCAACTGGCTATCTTCTTGAGCTTTATAACTTCTCACAGGACAACACAACGCGCAACAGAGAAAGTTGTGCTAGTTACCTTCTTCTTCCAGGAGAAAATGTCTGGAGATATCAACTTCGTGCGGTTCTTTATGGCCTTGGTCTTATTTACTGTTTTATTGGGTTGGCGACCATCACCGCTTTATACATGAGGGCAATGGAGAACATTGTGAAGCAGACGAGGAAGGTTAGCAGGATGAATACGGCGACAGGAACTTTAGAAGTTCAGCAGGAAAGAATATGGAACTCAACGGTTGCAGACATTACTCTGCTTGCCTTAGGCACCAGCTCTCCACAAATCTCCCTCGCAATCATTGACTCTATACAACATTTAGGTGACCTGTATATTGAAGGTAAGGACATCAATATTCGTGCCAAAATATCGTGTAAACTTCCCAAGTCTTCGTATCCAAAGAAGTTGGACAGTTTCTGAAGATTTTAAGTCAGCCTCGCTGCTGTTGTTGAGTGCTATAAAGAGGTCAAAGGTAGACATAGTATTGTGGTCTCTTTATTGTTCCTAACACCTTTCAGCTAATGGACTATGAGTTTTAGGTCTACGCTCAGAACCTAGAAGCGCGCAGAGTCTATTAGGTGTGGTAATATCTGGGAGTGGATTTGCAGGGCTTGGGCCAGGCACCCTTGTAGGGTCAGCTGCTTTCAATCTTCTGCCTACTTTGGCTATCTGCGTCCTCATCCCCAAGGGCGGTATTGTAAAGCGCGTTGAGAAAACTCGCGTGTTCATAGTGGAGCTTTCTTGGGCTATATGGGCGTATATTTGGCTGTATATAATGCTGAAGGTGCGGGTCATCTCGACTGTTGGTGGATAAATCAAAACTGTAGTCAATCAGTAGAGTAGAGGTTCTGCATTAATGATGAGCACGACGGCCAGGACAGCATCCTGTTTCAGGTCTTCTCTATAAGTTCTTGTGTAATTGGGATGAGGACGTGCTAGTGCGTATTAAAATTGATTTTCTCATCACTTCCTAGTTGTACGCAGTGGCGCGTACGTACTGCTCGTGATATTGAGACTAGATCAACAAAAGACATATATATTCAGCCTTCAAAAAGCCGCAGTTTTCACACAGTTTAGATGGTTGTTGTCTCTATACGCAGTGCAGCATACATTCGTGTTTGAAGACCATCATGCTGGAGCCTATTTCTTGGACTGCGTATTCTGATGCCATTTGTCTTGCTAATATACCAACGAGCAGGTATCATCGCCAAACGAAGTTTCTTTGTGGGAGGCAATCTTGACTGTTTTGCAGTTCCCTTTGCTGATACTACACGCTTACGCAGAGGATAAGAGCTGGTCCTACGTTTCGATAGCCTTCTGGACTCAAAGGGGTCTGACCTGGCTACAAAAATCTGAGCCGAATGACCTGAAAGAGGACCAGCAAAATTTATCTGGCGATAAGTCTTACACTTCTGGGTTAGTTTACATGACTTGAAACACTTCATGGACCTGCTCTAAAGTTTGTTGCATCATTTACGGAGGACATAATTAGGATGTGTTTATGCGCAATGTCCACTTGGAGAGATGTCAAACAAGTGCACAGCAATAGTTGAGATCCTTCGTTTGGAGGATTCATCTGTCAGAGGGGATGTGAAGGCAATTTAACCCAACATGTGTCGTCCGAGAAGCTCCTAACTTACTCATACAATCACTCCTGAGCTCTATTCCCTGTTTCGTGTCGATGGGTTATAGGTGGGAGGACCAGTTCAAGAGATTGTTTGGGTGGCTTCAGTACAGGAACGTTGCAACCTCCAAGCATACCGCTGGAAATGATCTCCACATGAATGAACTTGGAGATTTGTCTTATGAGACGTCGTTATCTTTCAACTCACGAGCAGATGAACGAATTGAATCTCCAAGTCAAAACCAGCTCCTATCCATGGGTGAGTGCGGATTGTTCCGTTCTCTGTTCCAAGTTATTTCTTTCTTTCTAGTACTGCTACTACAGAACTGGTCCTACTGGAGTTTTTGTCCGGATCTCGAGTGTTATTCCAAGGGGTACTCTGTTGGCCAATCCAGAATATGTTCCTCTCGTACTATCTTAGTTTATATGTTTTCACGTTCTCAGGTGGTGATGTACAGTCAAATTCATCAGCTATTGTGTTTTTGCACGAAACCTATCCACTGGAGGCGGAGGAAGCATATGAGGGTTCTTGGAATCACAAGTGGAGATTACAGCTGCATGAGGCAATGACTGTAAGAATCCATTCTGCATTCTTTAATATATTTCTCACTGGAATTTGATGGTGTTGATTGAGAGAGTACTTTGAGTTTGTTCCACCAACGTCTGGAATGTTTACGTCAACTTTGCACTGTAAATTTAGAGCATACTGTACCAGGCCAGTGGCACAAATTTCCTGTCTTTTGTAGTATGGTGTTTACTAAACGTTCTAAACAAGTTGTTCTGGTATGAAAATGGTGCGCTGTATATGGAGCTTACCTGCTTAATTGACGATGGCATCCTCTCGCAGGTCAAAGTTTACCGAGACGAGAACGGGAAAGAGATTCTACCTTCTTTATCCCACTTACTTTGGCATATGTTTACATTCTTTTGGAGGGTGCTATTCGGTTTCATCCCACCAACATCACTTGGCCACGGCTGGCCTGCATTTTTTTGTGCATTATTATGCATTGCAGGCATATCAACAGTTTCAATACAACTAGCCAACCTTTTTGGATGCGTCTCTGGTGAGGCAAACCTCCGGAGTGTGGTTGTTTTCTTGTCCATACAAAAAAAAGCTAGAGTAGTTTTATGATAAATGAATTTTTTCGGTTAAGACTAGTACCGTACTCATATAGTACCCGTGCCGTACCCATACCGTACTCATACTTTCTACTTGCTTTTGTCGTCAGGCATCAACAGATACGCCATAGCATTACTATTTCTAGCGAGTGGCAGTTCATTTCCGGATCTTATTGCCAGCAAAATAGCCGTTGAGCGAGGAAATACAGCTGACTCGGGGATCGCTAACATCAATACAAGGTACTAAATCTTTTCATGTATCAGTCTCTCTAGGTTTTGTTCAATTAGTTGTATCTAACAGAAGCTCGAGCGACTGTGTTTGGAGGAAAAGCACTGGCAACACAGTTCTCAGCCAGAATTTGACAAAGCTTGTATATCGATGACGAGTTTGATCATGTACGCCGATTTCACTACATCCAATTTCGTCTTGTAATGATATACAATCCATATTCTGCTTATGCCTTGATATTAATTATAACCACCTCGTCGTTCGTCCGACCACGATTAATATACCCTATTCCTGTGCAGCAACTGCATCAATGTCTTTGTGGGCATTGGAGTACCTTGGTTACTACAAATATCTTACAATCGAGTCGAGTTGGGGAAGGAGCTCAGCCTGGAGACAGCGGGCCTTAGTTTTTCAATCACGGTCTACTTTTTGGTATTCACCCTCTGTTGGCTATGTGTATTTGTTAGAAGATTCCAATTTGGGGGTGAGCTAGGTGGACCCCGGAATTGGGCTCGAGCATCCTCTGCTTACTTCCTCTTCCTGTGGATACTATTTGTTCTACTTTCCTGCCTCCGACTCTATGAAATAATATAGAGGGCGTGTATCTTTCATAGAAAACCCACATGTCAAGATCTCGGGGAAAAAGTAGCCATCATTCTTTGTAACCATTTTTGTCCACTTGCGACACATAAAACCAGGAAAGTACCTTGCCGTCATCGTTCATGGGCCAGGTTATATTGCCCCGTTTACTTTTAGCTCATCCTTGCGTAAACATCGGCTGAAATTGGAATTGTGTAATATACTGAGTCCATGCCTATAAGTACTTTTCTTCCTTGTGATATTGTGTTATCAATGTGAGTCCACTATATATCGTTTGCATGAACCGGTTAATATAATTTAGTGTTAATTCTGTTTTTGAGGAGACGAAGACAACAACTGCATCCTCTTCTCAGTGGACGTACTTCTTATTTCCCACAGAAAACGACTTGTAGAGGGCTTGGCCCTAGACTGCTTGTTCTCTTCAGACAGAACAGTTGACAGGCAATGGGGAGAATATGAGCGTTTTCTCGTCTTTGCATCTACTATTCCTCCTTCTAGGACACCCAACACTATCTCATTTGATATGACGGTACTTACGTCCATCTTACGATCAGCAGTGACATGTGATGCCTATTGGTGCAGTATCTTGGATCGACTCACTGGATCCAAGATTTTCATGTAGCTCTGTCGCTTGATTGGACGTCCGCACGAAATATTGCATTATCTCCCATGTTTCAGTTGCAGGATCTTTTGTTTTCTTGAACTTTTACAAACTTTCGTGTAGGGTAGAAATCATCGTGTGCCTCGGTTTAAACGCGACCTGTTATTCGAGGCCATCTTGTCGTCGCATTACAGATCATACATTGGGCTTCGTTAAGTCAATTTGATCTCTGAAGGCACAAGGGCACATTTGCCGTCTTTTGGTTCTTTTGATAAATCTCGCCCCCCATGGGTTCTTGTTCCCTCCCTCCCTTTCTTGTTCCAGATCCGATCAGTTGAGTAGCGCCCTCTCCCCCGTTTCTCGTCTTCTCCTTCTTCTCTGTCTGTGTCTCTCTGTATGTATCTCGTCTGCGTTTATCTGAACGCGTGGCCCGGCGACCCGGAGAAACTTAGACTCAGAAGCGGCAAAAGCTATATACGCTCTTTGGTTACTGAAGATTTGAAGGTATAGCAGTGGACATTGCACTTGGGAATCTAATTAAACTTCTCGGGAATCTAATTAAACTTCTCGAAGGTACAACTTTCTGTCCATTACCTACGGAGTGGTGATATATAGAAGCAATGAAACCCCTCTCAGAACGGAGGATCCGAACCGAACCGACAAATAACCAACCAAAGTGCATCAGCTGGCAACCTCCGTCATACGGTATGTGTGTGCTAGCGAAGTTATCTTGCTAAGGCTTTGGCTTTAGAGCTTATTTTCCAATTTGCTACTGCGAAAGATTGTTCATCTCAAGCTCCAACAGTTTCGCGAGATAATTTGAATTCTAGCAGTGGAATTGGAGTCTAGTCAGGATTCTGATTTGCGATCATTATCTGACGGCTAGTGGAATATGGTAGACATAAAGATATAGTCTACCATAAGCCGTCTCACAAGCATTTATGTCAATATGACAAAAACTCCTCTCTTCTCGTACAGTACTGCTCATTAACTTCGTTGTTCATCGAAGTCTTGCTCTTGTGTGAGCCTGTTTTGATGACTTATCTGTTTATATTATATGTCTGGTTTGGATGCTGGCACCTCCAAGTTTCGCTGACGGAACTAAAATATGTTTAGACCTCTATAAGCTTATTTTACTTCTCATTTTCTCAAGAAAATAAACGTACTTCTCGAAACTCATTTCGTTGGATGTTACCACATCGATTGTACGACAGTTTGTGATGGATACTAGGTCTTATGAGTACCAAACGTCCTGTAGATTTATACATCATGAAGGTCTTTGACGGTCCTGGAGATGGGAAGAAAAAGGTTCCCCTGCTTGCGCATGTTGCCGAGTCTAGCGAGACGTATGTCAGCAAATCTGAGGTTCACTTATCACTTCCCTTTGGCTGGTTTCGCTGGAGCCTTTCGACCTTTTTGTCCCTTACCAGGTTCCTCGGGTGGTGGCGGCGGCTTACCATAGTCCTGGTTCAGAACATTACAGCATTCTCAACTTACTCGATCATCTCGATTCAACTACTTGCATGCAGGAAAGCTTCCCCATCGTCTCAAAACAGATTAAGAGAAGAATCTCGTACTAAGAATCTATCATATTGATGATGTGAGCTTACCCTGACCCTTGTGTGAGTTTCGATGTCCCAAGCCTTTATCTTATAACAGTGATCCAGTACCTCCTGGGGTCTTAGTGGCACCCTCTTGATCTGCACCCAGAATTAACATCGCATTTTTGTAGAAGGTCCTTTGCATGAACAGATGACAGGCAGTAGTAAGGTATTGCAATCCTTGAAATTTACTCAAGTTTCTGAAGATGCCCCAATAGGCTGTAAGCATTCCCAGCAACTGTCTATGTAAACACAGTTTGATTAGGTAAAAATATCGAGATTAAGATTTCATCTCAAGAACATAATAGTAGATGGATCACGTGGTTCTACGTACACAGCGAACGCGCTTATCCGTGCAGGCCCATTTGACAACTTGTTCTATGGAGCTTATGCTGAAGTCTTTTGAGTAGGTTGCCAAAATCGACAAATCAAATCCGTACGGTAAAATTGCTCCATATCTCTCTAGAAGCGTTTTCCAAATCATAAGCCTGCTTGCATAGTCCGGATATGGGCAGTAAATGCGTTTTGTGAAGAAATTACAGAAAGTTTCCGTAAGCTTGTTCGGACCCTTTTTGCCGCCACAGTCCTGGCAGCAATTTTCAAGGCTTAGAGGAAAACGACGAACTTGTTCTGACCCATCCAAGATGACTTGACAGCGTTATAGGAAGAAGCTAGTGCCGCCAGACAACGAAGAATATTGAAGACGTTCTTCAAAATCGTAAGCTAGACAATTGTTTTGACAAGCTTCACAGTGGCTCAAGTGCCCAGCAAATTCAAAGGTCCAATCCTGAGCTAGATACGAGAAAGAGGAACTGATTGTAGTCAAGCAAGTGGAATAGTGGAGGTGAGTCCACACCTGGGCCTTGTTAGTGCAGCCGATGACAAGAACACGATCTCCGGGCCAAAGAGCTTTGATTTCCTTATTTAATGCCTTTTTGATCCTGTTGGGTTTGTCTTTCAAACCCCAGGTCTTAATTTTCCTTTTGGCGTTTATAAATATCTGGACCATCAAAGCCAAGGTCGAGTTCAGAACTTCTAGTGACACTCAAGCAGCAAAACTGAGTAACGATCCTCCAGTCAAACTATCTGATCCCAGTTCCCAAATCACAAGCACAAGTCTGGCAGCACAAGTAAAAAGACTTGTGTATTGTCTACACTTGTGAAATTACCAATGACAAACTTCACATGAGTTCGGGGTTGTCAATCGTGTTAACCCACGCACCTTTTCAACTTCATCTATGTAGATAATGCTCGGTGCCATGATCTTCGCCATCTTGAACGTCATCTGAACCATCTGCGCTACTTTCTTACCTCCCTGGAACTTCCCTTCAGTATTTCGTGGTGACAAGTTCAAGAATGTGCAACCTGCTGCACGGCAAGTTGCATGTACCTGCATATCGAGGTAAACGGTAATGCGGCTATGTGTAGTAATTGTAACTGTAAACTGTCCAAAACGCTACCGGTGGAGAATCGTCAAAAGGAAGTAAGAAAGAGTACCAGCAGTGTCTTCCCAACACCTTCACCACCATAAAGAAGTACAGATGGAACCAGAGGTGCTTTTGAGTTGACCATCTCCGTGGCTAATGGAAGTATGCAATACTGAATTACTTGCCTTTTAACCTGCGGTAGTGGTCCTTTAGATAGAGATCAAACCACATGAAAGGATCGCTCAGCAAGAAGTAACTCTCGGGAATCCGTGATGATCTCGTTGTGATGATGAAGGAAATACTGGAATAATTATAAGTGGAGTGTTAGAGAACCTGTGCCATAGAGGGATCGGCCCTAGGAGCCCATCCCGGTTTTGGAGGAACTGCATTGTAGGTCTCGGCTCCCACATACTCAGAGAAGGAGCGCTTGGGACACAATTGCATGATCTCGTTCTTCACAAGCTCACTGAAAATAGCTTCCAAACTTCTGTTCATGGTGGTGTCCTTTTTCCTCTTCGGCTTCTTAGCCGGTGGAGGAGCTGCAGTATCACCCGCTTCCTCTTTGGCTTCCTTCTTTGCTTTTGCTCTCGCGATTCTATCCTTTTTCTCTTGAGCTTTCTCAGCCTTCAGCCTGGCTTTGAACTCTTTCTCTTTTCCTTCCTTTTTGGCCTGCTTCAGCAACAACTTTATTCTGGCCTTCTTTTCGATTCTCATTTTCTTCTTCAGATTGATTATCAGTTGTTTGGTGTTGTCATCCGTAGCCAGCCTCATCTGAGACCAACGATTGTACGTATTCAGTTAGAACTTCAAGCTTGAATTCCTAGATTATTAAACAAAGAAATAAGGACGTTAGAATGCACGATCCCTCTCAAGTACTGGAAGTTGCAACCCATACACTGAACATGGAGCACACCTCTCACCAGGTGCTGTAATAAGCTCATAAACGAACCTGTTCGAAAACTATGGGCCTTAAGGACGACTTTAACATATCCGGCACAAAAGTCTGCTCGTAGTTATCATAGTCGTCTTTATCGAACCAGTGCTTCTTATACAGTTCATGGGACTCCTTGACAAATCGTCTGAAGTAATCAGGGCACTTAGGTGGTGCATCTTCTTCGTCCTCAGGGAACTTCGGTGGTGGCACTTGACCACCTTTTGTCTTCTTCTTTTTTGCCTCCTTGTCGTCCCCTGCTCCCTTCTTTTTGTCCTTGTCTGATACTGGTCTCTCGATTGTTGGAAGAGGATCGACGATCAGAGTACTCCCACCGTCTTTCTTCTTCGGTATTGGCTGATACATTCCTGTTTCCTCTTCTCGATTTTCATTCAAGTAAACGTTTATTTTCTCTTGGATTATCTCGCACATTTCCTGCCCTTCCAAGTCCTTAATTTTCTGTAGGGTGGTGCATGTGGCATTTTGCATCTCCAGTTCATTCTCCAGTTGTGCCTGTTTTCGTCTGTCATTTATTTCTACCAACTTGTTTCTTGGATCTTCTGGATCTTTTGTCTGGAAGTTGTTCATCCCTGAGCACAAAAACCCCAGCTTGTGTTCCAATAATTAACGGACCTAGAACTGAATGAGAGTCATGGTCTCGTTATGAAGAGTGTAGGCAGAGACCGACTTCTTCACAGTGACGATACCATTGTCTTCTCATCTGCAGAATCTTAAAGCCAAACTAAACTCCCCGCCTGCAAGTTTAAATCTTCCTTGGGATCACCTAGGTGGTTTGCTAGAAGTGAGAATCAACCGGTACTAATTCATTTGTAGTTCCTAAGTGTGCAGCATCTTATTTTCCTAGTATGCAACTCTATACATGTCTTGGCACTTGTCATGAACAGGTTCTTACACCTTGATTCTAGTTGAAAGGTCTCAAGTTGTTGACGAGTGTCTAGAAAAATTCGAAATTGGAAACCAGACTAGCACACAGGAAACCAAGTGATATAGGCCGTCCACGAACTGAATATATTGTACCCTGAGCTTATGAACATAAGTTGAAACACTCTACTTTTATCTTCACCAGATTTACCGATAAATGTGAGCTCTTGAAGGGAAGCCTTCCTTGTACGCACTCTCCCAAGAAATCCTCGAATCCTAGACGAGATCTTGTCAAGGAGATCAACAGGGGCTATATTTACAGGGTCAGCTTTCCCAAGACTACTGAATATCTCAATCTGTGAGATCAATCCTTTTGAGTCCAGCCCTTCCAATCGAAGTAAAATATTACGCTGCTCCGTTTACACTGCCAAGTTTAGCACTCCGCACCTTCCAAGTTTCAATCTTTGAGAGACAAAAGGAAGCCATCAGGTCCTAGGGCTGATATCCATTGCTTGACAACAAGCACACCAATGACATAGACTGCAGGTCGTCTGCAAATTCTGTCCTTTGGATGTGCCCATATGCCCGTTCGTTAACGGAATTAGCCAGACAAATCACTCCAACTAAGAACGGCAATGCACCACCACCCATAGAATCAAGAAAGAGCTCTCAATCTGTCAATCATTACTATTTCTGGACCTGGTAAGTTTCCCCGTGTTGAGTCAAATTAAGCCACAGGCTCCACTCCTGGTGGCAAGGCTGAAACTTAAAGGAATTGACAGAAGGACTCCACTCCTGGTGGTGCCCTTCCGTGAATTATTTTAAGTTTCAGCATTCCGACCATACTCCCTCCGGAACCCAAAAACTTTGATTAGCCTTTCATGGAGCCTTCAAATGGAAGTTCAGGTAGATTTATAAACTGGTTTATTAGCTGCAAATTAAATGGATCATGAGGATGGATACACACGCTGAATCACCAAGCAAGCACTTTCACGAGTGTGAGACTCTACTCCAGCTTTTTGGCGTGCCAGCTCTACCTCTTGCATTCCCCTGTTGTCCTTTGCAACTCCCCAATACCAATTTTTAGGTTTGCCTCACAAGAAGGAATCAAGAAATACAGAGGCTTTGACACCTACCATCTCTTGATTACCCAAAAGCATACTGCCATCCTACAAAACAGCTGAAAGAATCCGGTACATCTACACACAAATACACGTACTGTAGATCTTCTGTTGAATTCGACGCGTATTTATCAGAAACTTGCCAACATGAGAGCTATGAACGTCAACGAAATCCATCAGATACGCGCATTCAGTACCGAATTTTTATTATCTCGTTGATCCTTTGTCTTGCTTGACGGCCTCTTTCCTCTGCCTGCAAGATTTTGGCAGGTTTTAGGCCAGGGGAAAAACGCGATATCGTCGTGATGGAATCGTCTTTGATGTGGTGTCCAGGTGGCCAACCCGTATGAGCATGATCCAAACTCGTCCTAGTGCGAGGAAACAGTCCAGAGAACAAATGTAGTGGAATTGAACCTGGATCAGTATAGCAGCTTCATCCTCAGTCATTCCTGAAGGTGGCTTAGGTGGCTTGGGAACATTCAACAACCCAGCAGCTTCTAAAGCAGCGATCTATTCCACCAGGTAAACGAACCAGTTCAGAGGTTTGGAATTGAAAAGGAATCTTCAGACTTAAACAAGAACATCTCGCGGCAGGCACCATCAAAATCCACTAGTCTCTGGAGATGTTCAAGGTTAATGAAACTCCATAATAGGCTACAGCAGGTTTTCCTGTCAGATGTAAAATTAGAATATGCTCCGACAATAACATATCTCTAACAGCTCAAGTCTCAGAAGAAGATTAATTAGAAAAGAAACCTACATGTAAGCATAAGAAATAATACAACCATGGATACAGTATTCGGTATGAGTAACGCACCAGAAACTTCGCTCGAGATTCCAGGAGAGCTTTATTATCATCCGTGAGGAAACGAGGGGGGAGAATATTCAGAACTTCAAAACTCTGTCTTCTGTTCAGCTGCGTGGGCGCAATCATGAATCATTAAGAAGGAATCTGTCTAGATATTAACTATCATGTATCGACTTCTTCGAGTAGGAGAAGGTGAAAAGACAAAGATCCTTATATTTCTAGAAAATCCTAATGCAAGAACGTAGCATTGTTAGCCTGCACACAACCGGGCAAAGCATGTGAAGTTCAAAACTCACCAAAATCGGAGAAAAATCGTAGTACTCCCCGCCTTCATTTAAGATCACGATAAACTGCCATGACAATGACAAGTCATCCTTACTGCAAACAGTACCATTTGATGCTACAGTCTTACGACTTTGTGAAGATTTGTTTTGCGGTGAAGTACGTGGGACGTACCCCTTTCCCTAAAGTTACGGGGTTACTTTACCAAGTTTTCTTAAACAGAGGAGCCTTTAGGTTCTGAACGTTCTTTTCATTCTAACAGCTCTTCACCACCGGATATTTCATCTATATCGTGATCATATTCATATGTAAGATAGTGATGCATCTTTTTTGATGATTCAGAACTTATAGCAATCGTACAAAGTAGTCAATGGTGATCATACAGATTTTATCTCCAATATACGACCGATGCAGGCCTCCAATGCTTTCTTCGCATCTCTGCGCTTTTGAGGGTGGACAATCTACAACACGTATCAACTAGACTCAGTGGTATACTCTGAAGCATGAGCAAAACATATACATTTCCCCTTAAACCGATATGGATCGTCTCATGCAGTAATACTCACTCCAATCATAGTAAGAGCTGTGAACCAATGTCAAGTTGACTTGATTTCTCCTTAGGTTTTACATTGAGAAAACTGTGTTTTCTAAGTACTAAACTTGCAATTGACCCCAAATGAGAAGTATCTAGAAGACCATGCACACCTGATCATAGCAGTCTTCCAGTTTGGTGTACACTTGAAGATAATTAACGTACAAGGTAGACCACTCGAGTAGGCCGTTCTGCATAAAAAGGACAAACACAACGTCACTATATGAACTCAGAACCAGGTACTGAATCACAACATTTGAGGTTCAAAAGACTTGCCGATGGGGGTGTCTTGTCTTTCTTCCCCCGCGTGCGTTCTTCCTCTTTGGGCTTCGTCAGGAGTGTTTCTTCATCAAACAATGCCAGCATTTCCTTCATTCCTTCCCCCCATTGCTCGTCCAGAAGCCTGCTCTTATCACCAAATGCAACATTTTCCGTCAAGTTGCTTACTGTGAGCCAAAACTGGACGACGCACTTTCAAGTTTGCAACATTTCAAACCCCAAACGACCAACTTCTCCTTGGAGTTTCGAGCACATGACTAGTGCACACATTTCTAGATTACCGCATGTTCCAGATTCTGCTTCATTTTCTTCATCACGTCACGCGCTGATTGTTAGTATGAGACGTTATCCACCATGCCATCGGCATTCAGCTCTATGAATTTAAAACCGGTGCGCCTTTAGATTTTCACAGCTCAACATAGTTACAAGAGTGAGGCCTCTTCCCGTCAAGGTTCAGTGACCGTTCTAAAGTCCAACGAGAGCCACTCGAAAGGACAACAGGACAGAAGCAGCAGTTAATTGGAAGGAATTTTCTGAGAATTACGGATGTTGCTATATCCGTGATAACTCCTGTACTTTTGCCAGGAGTTCGTGGGAAGTCTTAAATTATTCTACTAAGAAACGAGTGCGTAGCGCAGACCGCAGGGGCTCATGGTTTCGCCGTAACGTTTCAGCTCAATTGTGCTCATGATTATGGAGAATCTTGAATCTCTTGACTTTTAGGTTAGTTACTCAGGCGATCAATCTGATGAGAACCATTAACTTGAACCCGGGTGCCAGTTTAGTCTCTCTCATCTATATTAGCAGATAATAAACGTCTGGAATGTGGGGACATTGTTTACCAAAACATGACCGGGCTTCCAGAGTTGTGGAACAACCTTGCTCCATTGTGAGTTCAAGACCGAGTCGTCAATCCGATGGAAGCAAGTCTGAAGGATGTGCAGAAATGGCCATAATTCCTCAAAGTGTGAATTACCCATTTGTGGGAAGTGAGCGTCTTACACATGGGAAGCCATTTTTCACAACGTGTGCTCCAAATCTTCTTGCCTTCTGTTGGCCAACTTCGCTACAAAGGCACCTATATGCCCTTACGCCGTGTTCAGATGAACATGGTGAGCAGTCTCAGCTCATCAGACCCTCAATCTCCTTCCCTCCGGCATCATGATCAAATCGCATACATGCCCTGCAATTTGTACATATCTACAACTAAATAATTTTGATAGGCAATCGACCGGTAAAACGAACGCTGTAGAGGAAGAGGATGAATTTGAAACAGAGATTATGTGAAAAGTTGTGAGAGAACGTTCAACCGGATCTAGCGTACAATCAAGAGCCATTCGGTCACGAGACAGAACTGCAGTGCTCATTAACCAATTCTGACAGAAAGCCTGTCCGCCAATTCGTGTCCAAGGATGGGCAACGAGAGCATGAAGCTTACGAAGGTCTTCAGCCTGAAGGTGTGGGCCGGTGTTCAATGTGTCCCAAAATACGATCTTCTGTACGAACGTGATTCTGAGAAGTTCCATCATTTCCTGTTCGCATCAAAGTTCACACGGTGCTGTGAGAGAGCGGATTTTAGCGCCGTGAGAACTGATGTTCAAAAGTCACCTGAGCTTTGTGCAAAGGGGAAAGGTGACCGCTTGGAAAAAACGGAGGATGGGCCTTCCCATCCTTCGAAAATCCAAGCCGTACAAGAGTGAGATAAAAGAGGTAAAATGGGACTAAGCCCCAATAGGATTAAAATGAAAAAGTTACACTACGGACCCGGTACTATAAACTATGCAAGTAATAGGGTCTACAAAGTTTAGGTGCATTCCGACAAGCACCATCTAGTGTGAGTGCTCTCCCATGGATTGTACAAGGCAATGCTCTCTCTATATCTTAGTTGACTCGTCCATTCCTCAGGCTACTAGAGCACGTCTACGCTTTTGCTCCGGCAAGGGTGCAGGCTCGTGGATCCTAGTTCGACCATGCATTAGGGCTTTCCGACTCGCACCTGCTACTTTCTCTACAGCGATGAGGTTTTGCCTAGGTTTGGTCCACCCATCTGCATCTTCACTACTCACTTGTGAGTGTGGTTCCACACTAGATGCAGCGGCGGTCCACATGACACGGTGTCCTTTTGGAGGACAGAGGATAGCTACACATGATGCCATTAGAGACATAGTGTTTGCTATGGCACGAGAGAGTGGATACTTAGCTTGGAGGGAGCGTTCGTATGCGTTGCAGACGACACATGTCAGGGCAGACTTATACTTGGTTCGAGATGATCAGGTGACAGTAGCAGATGTCGTGGTGACGGACCCTACACGGGATACAGTTTCGGCAGGAGTGATTACCCATCCCCCTGGATGGGCGGCGAGTGCAGCAGCAGGTCGCAAGGTCTCCAAGTATAGGAGCATGCAGCGAGGTCACCTCTTTGTTCCTCTAGCCTTGGAGTTATATGGAGCGATGGACACGGCATTTGACACATTTGTCAAGGAGTGTGCGAGAGCTTATCATGTTAGGCGTCAGGGGGTACCACTCTCACTCTCATACTTTGTAGCTTACTTTAGACAGCGTGTGTCCATTGCTCTACAGAGGGCAGTGGCTGGTGCAATCCATAGGAGAGCAATCACATTAGGTGATGTTTCTTCGGATGCTCCAGTTGTGTGTAGACCGTACGACTTGCATAGCTCGGATATCTTAGGTGCGGTAGGGCAGATTTCTCATACAGACTCTATTGGGGCTTAGCCCCATGTTACCTTTTTTGTCTCTCCCTTGTACGGCTTGATGGGGTCTTCCCATCCTTCATTTTTCCTACGCGGTCGCCTTTTTCCCCTCTATATCTTATTACATACCTCTATACTTGGAGATCTTGTGTGTTGATAGCTATGTTCACCACTCATCCAGGAAATAAATAATCATTATGTCCAAAATGGCATAACCAGGAAGAGGGTTCCTAACCACCACATTTATTATTGCCCCTTGATCATTTTAGACCAAGTATAAATCTATCTTGATATATGTCATTTGCAAAGCATATGAACTCTCTTTCCTAGCAAGGTGTACACTCTCTCATGCCATAACAAACACTATATTCTTGATGTCATCATGGGTAACTATCCTCTATCTTCCAAAAGGACAACATGTCATTTGGACCACTACTACATTTGATGTAGAACCACACTCACAAGTGAATAATGAAAATGCAGATTGTGTACCAAACCTCAACAAAACCTGATCACTGTAGAGAAAGTAATTGGTGCGAGTTGGAATGTCTTATTGCATGGTGGAGCTAGGATCCAAAAGCTTGCACCCTTGTTGGAGCAAGAGCGAAGATGTGCTCTAGTAGCTTGAGGAATGGATGGGTGAGCTATGAGAGAATATAGCATATGTTTGCACTATTGCTCCATCAAGGAAGATGGCAAGCCTCTAGTCCATCACTAGGTAAGGAAGCAAAGGAGGGATTAGAAGCTTTTGCACGAGATTAGGAAAGATGTCGGTCTACATGTCAAATCCCTTATCAGACACTCAAATGACCCTCATCAATGATATCACCAAAGGCTTGCATAATCCTCCTGTCAAAAGGTTGCATATGTGATTCAAAGGAAGGGAGAACCATGCAAAGGTCAAGGAAGCGAGAACCATGCAAAGAAGGTAAGTAAGTTGATGGGCAATACTAGAAAAGAGTACACTAAATGCCACGAATACATAGTCCATCTGTAAATGTGATACACTCCTCTAGAGCCAAGGTGGGGAAGGATACCTAAAGGAGATCATGCACTACACTTTGACACCTTGACTCTCAAGCCCACAAAATGTAGCTTGGTAGTCGAGTGGTCAAAGGCTTGCCTAATCTAATCTACGGGGCTCACAATGTGTATATCATCTACCAAGGAGGAAATACACAACATGGAATTGCCAAACTAATAAATAAGAGAGCTCTAAAGTGAGCCAAGGCAAATAAAGGTCCCACTAAAGGATCTCCTTATCATATACCGACAATTTTCTCCAAGATGGAGACTCCAAGATAGGAAGTCCCTCATGTGAACAACCATGTTGGTAGTAAAGGGAAGCAAGAGAGCCATTGAAAGACTGCACAAAAGGAAAAAGACTTGCCAAGGATCCATCGACCTCCCTAAGCTCTCTAAAGATGGATGCCCATGAGATGCTATTAAAAATGTTCTCAGCATCCACATGTAGGACAATACACTTTAGATGGAGATCTAAGAATGCCTAGAGATATAGCCTCACAACCTCCAAGTGTAGCTACTCCAAACTGGTGTGGATTGAGGTGTTACTGAAAGTGAGAATGATGTTAAAGGACAATGGTGCAACCAAGTGCAAAAAGATCTCTCCAATAGCAATTGGTCTAATACCCCTTGTGTCCTTCTCCATCACGAGAAGATGACTAGCACATAGTAACTGACTAAATAATATAAGCATATCTCTCCTCTTTATTATTATAGCCACTTGAAATAGCTTGATAAAACCATTAGAAGGATCATCTACCTAAAAATAATCTTTAAGATGCTGATAGACAATCCTTGACAAGCCTCCTAACGAGAAGTGAGGTGCAAAGCACAATGCCTATGCAAAAAGTGACCTATTAAGTCATAAAAGTTGCTCAAGTTGATAATCTAAGACCTCTAATAGTATTCTCTCTCTTGCCATATGATGTGGCATTTATGCTACTCTACTAAACTCTCCTACTTGACCCAATATCCTACACCATCATAATTGAGTGGAGTTTGTGGTAGAACATGTCTCTTGGAATGTGCAGCCCTAATAAACTCCTCTTGTAGGGTAGCCCAATCCCTCATTAAGAATTGAAAAAATCTAGCAACCACCTCTCTAAGCCCCGTATATCATCCTCTAGTATAATGAAGACATCATCAAGGGAGTAAGAGGAATAAGAACCACGTTAAGTTGTCCAAGGAATCACTTGCCAAACAAACAAGTGGTAGGTGAATAGCATGTTGGGATAGCTCATGGAATAGACATGGATCTAAAAATTAGTCTTAAAGAACCTCAAAATACAATCTGCCTGAGATGCTAACCACTCCCATAACTTGATCTATATCCTTGGAATGGTAAACAAAGGAATAGAGGAAGCATGCATAATCTTGAGTGTCATTGTTGTCAATATGGTCACTCACCACTTGTCTCATGTGAGCATCCCAAGTGGTCCAATCATAGTTCTTGTGCATCCTTCCCATATGAGTCTTTACCTCTTCCAAGGTAAAGCGTTGGTAACACATAGAGCATGATGTATCTTGAGTACCTTTGAGTGGCCTCATATGGGAAAGTTTAGCCATGTCTAGCACAATAATAATGATAATAACACATGATGCTCCAACACACATAAGTAAATATTATCTCTCCAACCTTAGAGACTATAAATTCTCATAATTTCAATTCTCATCTCAAAAGATTTCAAGCTAAGTTCTCATGGAACTAGAGCATGAATACCAAGAGATTAGAATTGAAAATTCCAGACCCACAAGAATAATGATTATAACACATGATGCTCCAAATCACAGGAGTAAATATTATCTCTCCAACCTTAAAGACCATAAATTCTTATAATTTCAATTCTCATCTCAAAAGAATTCAAACTAAGTTCTCATGGAACTAGAGCAAGAATACCAAGAGATTAGAATTGAAAATTCCAGACTCTCAATGTGAAATAATCACTCTAAACCCTAAAAAACCTAAAAGTCTTTGTAACTTTCTAGTAAAATCTCCATAGCCTTCAATCTAGGTATTAGTGTGTAATACCAATAGCTAAACATATTATCTAGAGATAAAATTTGGCTTTGTAACATATGGAAGGATATTATATATGATGAACTAAGTAGATTAGATAAGAATATCACCAAAGGAGTACTTCTACTAATAGGATAGAAGTAAAAAATAGCCTGAAATTTCAAAGTCAATTTCAAAGACCTAAACATATGAATCAAACCTCAAAAATGTGCAAAATTCCCCCCTCTCCTATCCATAAGAGAGAAAAGGTTGGCCCCACTCCTCCCAAAAAAATCCTTTGGCAAGTTACCAAGACATGAGAATCTTGTCTAAATTAGACAAGACGTTCACCTAAGAAATGAAAGACGGATTCACATCATCATTTGCAGCTTAACCAACCGGTTAGCCTTCTTTTTAACTTTGCATATCTAAAGGGAAGAATCCCATTATGCATTGCAATGTGTGCAATAGTTGATAATTTATGTGAGATCATGTGGTGACTTGAGTTCCCTCGATTACCTTCAAATGCCAAAATTAGAAAACCTCTTTCTCACATGGATAAAAATTTCTAGCGAGCAAGTGCACCAAGTTTAGTAATGACACCAAATTGGTTATTGGGAGGTTATCTATGAAATTCAACTTGCTAACTTGATAATTATGAAAATCTGATAAACATAATAACATAAGTGAATCTAGAAATTTTTAACACTAAATTTTAAATTAAATAATTATTTTCTAGGGTAATTTTTCTTTCTAATTAATTTGAACTTGAATTTTTTTACATATTATTATCTATTTTTTGCCTAATTAATTAATTGTAGTACCTTATTTTACACTATTTAATTTTTATACATTAAAATTTTAAGAAGTATTTTTATTAATAAAATATCTTATAAAAAGCTTTGAACTAGACTTTTGGCTATTTTATTATTTTAATACTGAAAATATTTGTAGTGACCATCTAATATTGTACATATGTTAAGTGAAGGTCATATGTATACTATTTGTTTGAAGAATAATAATCTAAGGGGCAGCTAGATTGACACCCCCACCACAATGTACAAACCTGATTGGAAGAAAATGTCTTTGTTTTGCGTTTTTTTTTGTAATTTTTTGGTTCCATTTCTAGGTCCAATTTTCCATCTCTGTTTCTGTTTCTTTCTCACATAGTGAGAAATGACCTCCTTGCAGTATATGGTCGTGTGTGCAGTTTAGGGCTCATTGTGGGTCTGATTTGCTGATGAAAAATAACAAGTAACAATGAACATGGTCCTAAAAGAGGCAAAATTGGAAGTATGTGCAACAAAAATTTACCTAGCATATCTAGGCAATGCCTAAAACACATATTGATTACTATACCAATGCCAATGGACACAATACTAGAAATGAAGGAGGTAAAATCAAAAGAAGAATATATAGAACAGTTGGAAGCGGAAAAAAACAACAAT
This sequence comes from Lunularia cruciata, assembly GCA_948567375.1. Taxonomy (NCBI): domain Eukaryota; kingdom Viridiplantae; phylum Streptophyta; class Marchantiopsida; order Lunulariales; family Lunulariaceae; genus Lunularia; species Lunularia cruciata. The sequence continues at coordinate 17,124,656 of OX419761.1, read as the reverse complement.
AAGGGAGTGCAAGAGAAGGAGAGAAATCACTCATGAGAGGTAGTTTGAGGGAGAATGCAAGTAATGAGTGGGCTATGTGCAAGAAATAAGAATGTTTGTATTGTATTGAGCACAATAGAAGAAGTACCCAATGGTGTACTAAGTGACGTGTAATTGCATTGTGTGAGTGATATGCTCCATTTCCGAATGCTAGAAAAAATGGGTAGAAAATAGAAAGATAGCGTTAGCCATTAGATACATTTGGTTAAGTCCCCAAAGCAGCAGGCTCAGCTTAAAAACCCAATCCTAGTTTAAACAAGACCAAATATCTTGCTTTCTAGAGCAATTGTTTTAAGTTTGAGTATACTTCTAATTTTATCTCCAAGATCTTGAAGGTGGTATCACAAAAGGAGAACTGATCCTTGGATTGAAGTTGATCCATATGGTTCTACGGCATCCAATCATCATCATCGTGGAGATGAGTGCTTTGGTACAACACTATATTTTCTTCTTGACTCAATTTACAAGCAAGAGCTCCTTCAAACAATCCTAGAAGAGTTTGGTAGAAAAGATATCATTATAAGTGTAGTCAAGAAGATCCAATATGTGTAGCTTCAACTTGGTATTATCCATGATATAATTTTGTGCCACACATGGCACAAATTTTGCATATCTGTTTTTCTGAAACACAATTCAAAATGAACATTTCTATTGCTATATGATCATGCAATATGTCTCTTGCAAAGTTTGCAACTTAAAACCCACTCTTGGAACCTTATACTCAAGAAAGACTTTTGATGATCAAATAACTACAAGCATTCAATACCTCATGAGTAACAATCTTTGGTGTGATAGCTTCACTTAACAAGCTTCCAACTAACCAAAGAGACAATATTGTTCACGGCTTGGCGATGATGATGTTTGTTGTACAAGAGTAATAACACTTGAGTTAGAAAATACCTTGTTTGTTTCCAAGCTGAGTTAAAAACCTCCAACGTTAGCCTCAACATCCAAGATTGAGAGAGAAGTTGGATTTGTGAAAGAAAATGTTGTTTAGGTTGGGTTATAAAAGTAAATTGTATGAGTTGTAAGATTCCCTTTGTGGTAGAGGCTCTCATGAGGGTGCTATCTAGTTACTTAGAGCTTGTTAAGATCAAGTCTGAAGACTTATCTTGCTCTAGCTTGTATCTTGTCATGCAATATCTCATTAGAGAAAGTGAAATTTGAGTTAGCATATCCAAATTATTCTACATTCAAACAATGCTAACGTTTTTGTCCAAGGTGGTGAACTAATTAAATCATTATTTGACCCCAAGAAAAGCATTAGGCAACTACAAACTTTCTTTACTTCGATACAATCATCAACAATCTGTTACATAGCACACTACTTGAATACCAAAAGGCAAGCCATCAAGAAAAGCCAGATGTTTGAATGTAGAATAATTTGGATATGCTAACTCAAATTTCACTTTCTCTAATGAGATATTGCATGACAAGATACAAGCTGGAGCAAGATAAGTCTTCAGACTTGATCTTAACAAGCTCTAAGTAACTAGATAGCACCCTCATGAGAGCCTCTACCACAAAGGGAATCTTACAACTCATACAATTTACTTTCATAACCCAACCTAAACAACATTTTCTTTCACAAATCCAACTTCTCTCTCAATCTTGGATGTTGAGGCTATCATTGCTCATTTGTTCTCAAGAGTGAAAGTTTGTTCTATTTTTCTATTTTAATTAGGGAAAAAGAAACATATGACTATCTAGGAAAGAAATCACTCAATGTGGTATTGTTGAGCTTTATCCTTGTATACACCAAGGTACAAAGGAGGTGGCCCTAAAGATCATTGTTCCTATCAACCTTCAATTTGGAAGAGTTGTCTTTGAGGAGGAATTTTGTTGCATGCACTTTGGGGATTACATCTTTAAGGTTACTTGTTCAAATAGAGCAATCTTATCTCATTAGAAGCGGCTTCACAATGTAAATTGAAATTGATACCAAAACACACTATTAACACCAAAATCATAGCATTTGGAGTCCTATAGTAACAGTCACAACTAAATGAAGTATCAACTATCTGGATGTTGAGCCCACACCTCATTACCTTGTACTCATTTCTTGTATGTAACCTCATACTCATTTCTCATTCGTCCCCTCGTACTCATCTTGTACTAAGACCTCATACTATTCATATTGTTCTTAGATCTCATATTGTTTAGATCAAACCTGATTATTCATCTTGTACCTAGAACTTGTACTCATCTTAGACTCACACCTTGTACCTCATCACCTCGTAACTTGTACTTCTTGTACTTGTGCTTGTGCTTGTCTCAAACCTCATACTCATGTTATTCTTATCTTGTACCTCATACATGGACATAATCTCATGTATCTTACCTCATACTCAAACCTCATACTATTCATCTTGTACCTCAACACCTCATACTCATCTTGTTTCTCAAACTATCTATTTTGTGTACATCATACCCCATACTTTGTATATCATATCTTGTACCAAATTGTCTTGTATACGATTAACATCATTAACAGCTTCATACAAAATGAGTAGCATCCAAGTTTGTAAAGGATGATTAAGAGCCATTTCATAGATACAATAGGTACTTTTCATAGTTTTCATATATAATACCATTAGCTACACATATTATCTAGAGGTGAAAATTAGCTTTTTAATATTTGGAAGGATATTTTATATGATAGTTCAAATAGATTAGATGATAGTGTCACCAAAAGAGTATTTCTACTAATAAGATAAAGGTCAAAACACCTTGAAAATTTCAAAGCTACTTTTGGAGGCCTAAACGTATGAATTAGGCCGCAAAAAATGAAAAGTCCTTCCTTTTGGGAATAGAAGGCATTGCATTCTCCTTCTCTATTTGTCTCATCAAGAGCTTTCCAATTGTACCTCATCTATGATGTTTTGAGCTTCTTATATGAAGATTCCCTAAAGTCAAACTTGTTTGACCAACCAGATATGACAAGGATTGACATATCACCAATCCATGCAACTAATCTAAGTGTGTAGCTTACTGATATTACATCAATTCATGTATTTGATCTAAGGGTGGAGCTTACTGATATAACAGCAATTCATGTATATGATCTAAGGGTGGAGCTCCTTTTGAGTGGATCCTCTTTGCTATATAATAAAGACAAGGTGATCCTTTGGGGAATCAAAGTATTCATGATGAAGTCTTGTGTTTCTCTTGGGGGGTTCTCATATTCTTGGAATATTACATCATACAAGACATTTTGTATTTATGCATATTTTATATTTTTTATATAGTAGTTAGGTTACAATATAAACATCTTGTATTATGCTTGTCACCTTACATAATAGTAGTAAATGACAAGAGGTAAAGGTGATCATTCTACATGAACCATGCCTATTGAAGATAAGTTTTAGGGTTAGAGATAAGATATGATTAGCATTGAGTGGCTTAGATGTAATTAGATTTCTAGTACATTGTAGCCACTAGATTTCTTGGTCAGCTAAGTAGGATTGTATATAAGGCTTAGACTCATAAGGCTGATAGGGTTCATTTGGTGCATCTTTTCATTATATTAAATGAATTTTATACCATGAAGAGTGTCAAGTTGGTATATGTGTACTAGTCTTCACTTTGTATGAGTGATTGCAGGTTGGATTGAGTGGGAGTGAGGAATCTTGATGCATGGCCAAAAGCACTCAAATGAGGGAAGTCATTCATGTGGAACTAGAGTCTGCACCTCTATGGGCTCTATAGAGGTCAAGAATGATACAAAGATAAGTTGTCACACATCTAGAGTATCATAAATTAACACCAACATATAAGATTAAACAACATAGTCATTCAAGATTCTTGTGATGTCATGCCTTCTATGAAAGGTGGAATGCTATGTCACAGTTGTAGTTGTTAGAGTGATTGGATCCTTGGGAGATCTTACTCTCTCTTGGTTTGCAAGTTCTTAGACACTATTTGCGAGACACCTTAATATTATTGATTTTGTATGACCTAAAATTCATGATGAGTGCAAATTGCAGTACTTATGATTGTGTCAATGATAGTTGTTAGGAATTTGGTGGGGCAACATGGAAGGTATAGAAATTTTGAGGTGAATTGAAGTTCATTACATATGAACCATAACAATCAGGAATTCTCTAGATTAAATCTGTTGTGAATGTGATTACTGATGATTATTTGTTTTCATAATGCACCAAAGATTATGATTGTACACTCTTCTAGGAGTGATTTCTACCCATGAGGTTAAATAAGCAAGAATAGACAACTTGTGATATTGTGACACTTTATCTTCATTTCTAGTCATTTCCAACCCATTTATCAGGAGAATTACCTATTCTTACCAGTTAGACTATAGTAAGTAAACATAGAGTCACCACATAGGCATAGTCCTGGAAAACATGGCTTAACTCAAGAACTGCATTTTTGTGATTTACATTGGTGACACTTCTATGGTAAAACCACTTAGACTACTTACTATGCAGTAAAACCTCCTAGAATAGTTATTATAGGGCAGGAAAACAACCAACTATTAGTGATGTTGAGACTTTCAAAACTTTCTATCCTGATATTGATCCCATTCATAAATGCTGTAGGCAATAATTATACATATCTCTATAGAAACTATCTAGATCTCTCAAAATTGCACTATCACATTCTATATGTCAACCAAATTCAACTCTCAAGAATTAAGTGATGTACAAGTTCTACATGTGTGCCCTAGCAATTGGCAAATACTACATCTCCTATGTTATCAATTTTGCTCAACATACTCAAAAGCAGCGGGGTTTCTTCTTGTGCTATTGCTTCTTGCTATAGCACCTATAGTATGATCACGTGCACACATCATTCAGGTTTTGAACAATAGATAGTTGTTGAGAAATCAGTCTAATTTTTTGTTTCAATAAATGTTATTGATGCAACAAAAATTCATGGTATCTTGCTGTGAGTTGTTCCAATGTTGCACTAAATGGTACTCACTCATGATTTTCTTGCTTGTGGTTGGGATCTTGTTAGCCACCAATGTGGATGAAAGTGGTTCATAGATAGCGGAGTGCTCACATCCAAAAGCACTTTCAAGAGATAAGCACATGGTGTTCTCATTGTCCTCTAATAATTAAGCATGCACTCCATGATGTTGTTCAAATGTTGTGCTTCACATAACTTGTTATATGTCTTATTGAGCGCAAAGTGCAAGATCTTGCAAAGGAGATTGCTCCATATAGAGTAAGTATGGCTCAATTAAAGTATATATTCTTGATGTACAAAATTACATGACCATTTCTATGCTCATTAAACTTCAATTACATATTATGCCAACTCTCTACAAATGATGTTTTATCAAGACTTGCAACCAATGCATTCCAATCTTCCATGAATTCTATCCACTTTGTGTGCATGGCAAAGTAGTTTTTCAAGTTTGCAATGATGTTTTTGGAGATATGCCTTGAACAAATAAGATTTGTGGCTAAAGGAAAAAGTCTTGCAATTGCTAACATGATGGCTAGCTCATCGTCTATGATAATGACATGTGCAAGTATTTGAGGCAAGAATATAATCTTAATGTTTTCTAAAGCCTACATGTAATTTTCTTTGGTTTCTCTATTCATGAAACAAAATGCCAATGAAAATGTAGATTTGGTCAATGTCATACCTACAATTTGCAAAAGAAGCATTCTAAATTTTTTGTCTTATAAGTTGAGTCCATAAGAAGAACATCTAGAAACTCTTTGGCTAGTGTTAGTGTTATGGGTGGTGCAAAAATGAGACTAATAAGTCACCCATTCATCTCACATGCATGACTATGACAAATTCTATCTTCTTGGAGCATATTCAATAAGGCTTCAATTGGTGTTCTCCTTGCTAATTGCATGTTCTATTCTATGGCCTTTGCGTCGTATGTTTCCTTGGCTATCAAGCAAATAGTGAGTTGTTGTTGATGAAGAGTTGTCAGCACTACTTTTAGAGATGCTCTTGCACTTGACATCTCGTTAATTGTGGCAAGGCTTGCTTTTGATAAAAATGCAAGCTCAAGGATATGCTACAATATCTTCAATAGCATTGTGGTTGTGAAAGCCATTCTTGACTCAAAAAAACCATTCTTGGCCACTTTTTTCTCATTGAATGACAACATCCCATGGATAGTTAAGAGCTTATGTGCTTGATTTTTGCTTCCATTTTTTTGTGAGGTACATGCAGTTGTTCTTGTTGTAAAAGACTTAGGAGAGCAATAGAAGAATGGAAGATCGAAGTAAAAGATTACATTGGGACTCTTGAATTGTAGGAAACTCCAAATGCCTAGCATGAGCTTGGGATTTGGTATTTATAAAGAACATACAAGGCACTTGAGAAGCTTCTTAGGAAGCCTCCTAAAATTTTCCTTCTTAGAGTCCAATCCAAGCTAACTAGGAAGCTTATCAAGAAGCTTCTTGAGAAGCTATTTTCTAGAAGTCATCTACTTGGCATGCAAGCTAAGCTAGCCAAGAAGTTTCCTTCTAGAAGTCACCACTTGGCATGCATATTACAAGATATTAGAAAGGTATCAAGTAGCTTCCTAGATGCTTTCAGAATATTCTTATAACTCTTGGCTAATTTAGCCTATTTGCTACTTTGTTAGTCTTGACAAACTCATTTATGAACTCCATATTGTTATATATTCTACTATCATTAGTTGCTGACGTCCTTGTCACCATGGAAATTCAAACTCCTAGATAGCCATTTGTGCATTCTAGAGACAAGAAAAAGGCTGCCAAGTGGCATCATGAAGTGGATACTTGTAAAAGACCAAATCCGAGAAGAGAAATAGGAGAATGGAAACTCACATTGAGATACTTGAATGAGGGAAAACTCCAAATGCCTAGCATGAGCTTGGGCATTGGTATTTATAGGTAGCATACAAGGTCCTTGAGAAGCTTCTCAAGCCACTTTCTTATAGTGCAAGCCAAGTTAACTATGAAGCTTCTCAAGAAGCTTCCTGCTAGAAACCGTCTACTTGGCGTGCAAGCTGAGCTAGTTGGAAGCTTCTAGAAGCTTCCTTCTAGAAGCTACTTACTTAAGGTGCAAGCTAAGCTAACCAAGAAGCTTCCCAAGAAGCTTCCTAGATACTTCCAGAATATTCTAGGCTAATTTGTCCTATGTGCTACTTCATGAGCCCGACTAACTTTGTTGCTAAACTCCATATTGTTACATATTCCCCCGCCGCTAGTTGGTGACGTCCTCATCGCCAATGAAGCTTTGAATTCATGGATGGTCATCTGGGCATTTTGGAGGTGAGAATGAGGTTCCCAGGTGGCATCATGAAGGGGATACCCTTTCCAAAGGACCTTGTACTCCGTATGTTGGTGATGGCCTCGTTGAATATGGCAACGCGCAAGGATACAATCAACTTTGTACTCCTCATGATCATTGATAGGGACAGGAAGAGGGAGAGGTTGGACTCGAGAGGAAAAGGAAGAGAGGTTAGGAACAAAGGGTTTCAACTTGGAAACATGAAAGACAGGATGGATATGCATGTGACAAGGTAAGGCAAGACAATAAGCAACTGGAGAGACAATTTGGGTGATATCAAAGGGTCCTATCCAATTAGAGGCAAGGTGACAAACTTGGGTATCAAGTGGGAGAGGGAGGTTACTAGAAGCTAGCATGACTTTATCACCGACTTCAAAGGTGAGATCACGACAATGATGGTCCGCATATTGTTTTTGGCAATTCTGAGCAACAAGGAGGTGAGACTTGGCTTGTTGGAGAGATTGGAATATAGTGGTCAAGAATGTGGAAGTATGAGGAACCTGAGATGGAAGGGGAGCAAGAAGAGAATCTGGAATAAGCGGATCTTGGCCAAAATTGAGAAAGAAAGGAGAGAATCCGATGCTTGCTTGTTTGGAATTGTTGTAGGCAAATTCAGCAGTGGCAAGACATTCATCCCAATTGGTATGGTGGACATTGACAAAGGCACGCAACATATCCTCCAATGTACGATTTGCAAGTTTGGTTTGTCCATCAGTTTGAGGATGATAGGCCGTGGACAAAGCAAGCTTGGTGCCAAGTATCTGAAAGAGTGCTTGCCAAAACTTCCCGGTAAAGCAAGGATCACGGTCGGAGATGAGTACGCATGGCATTCCATGATGCTTGAAGACACTGTCGAAGTAGATTTGTGCTAAGGTTGGAGCATCCACGATATCACAGGTTGGTGCCAAGTGGATTTGCTTACTAAGCTTATCCACAAACACCATGATGGTTGTGTGTCCTTGTTTTGTTGTTGGTAAGGATGTGATGAGATCCAAGCTCACATGCTCCCAACGAGCTGATGGAACGGCAAGCGGTTGAAGGAGTCCACCCGGCTTCTGGTTGTTGGCCTTGTTACGTTGGTAGCTCTCACACGATTGGAAAAATTCTTGAACATCTTGTGTCATGTTGGGCCACCACCATTAACGTTGGAGGGTACCCAAGATCTTGTCCACACCCATGTGACCAGCGATGGGTAAATCATGGGCTTCTTGAAGGCGCACAAGTCGAAGATCACCTTTGACTAGAACATAGATCTGGTCCGCATGGAATAGAAGGCCTTCCTTGAAGGAGAAGGTGTTGTACTCCTTGTCACTTTTTGTTAGCCAACCATGTACCATTTGGAAGAAGGGATCTTGCTGTAGAGCTAACCAAAACTTGTTATGGATCTTGGGATCAATTGACACCATCGTATTTGCTGTCGTGATGAGAGGAAGAGACTTCAAATCAGGTTGTTGTGATAAAGCATCAAGGATGACAGGGAACCGACCTGGTTTATACTCAAGTTTGATGTCAAAAAATTGGAGTTGCTCTTTCCGTCAATGATGTTGACTCTTCATGTGCTCCAGGTGTAAGGTCTGCAACAATGGCTTGTGATCAGTTTGCATGATCACTTGTTTCCCCAAGAGATAATGCCTCCATACCTTGGTGGCATATACCATTGCAAGTTGTTCTTGATCTCAAGCAGAGTAATTTCTTTCAGCTGTATTTAGTCGGCAAGACACAAAGGCAATAGGATGTAGTCCATCCGGAAATTCTTGTTGCAACACAACTCCAATTGCAAAGTTAGAAGCATCAAAATCAACCACACAAGGTAGTTGAGGATCATATGGTTGAAGAATGGGTCTTGAAGACACCATATGCTTTAACTTCTGGAATGCTTCTTCATGCTTTGTGGTCCACTGGAAGCTTGAGTTCTTTCCCAAGAGGTCAGTCAATGGTGCAGCCACGTGAGCATAATAGTGGATGAACCGTCGGTAAAAACTGGCCAATCCATTGAATGCTCGTACTTTGGTAGCATCCTTTGGGGTAGGCCAATTAGTAATGGCCTTGATCTTCTCTTCTTCCATCTTGATCCCCTCTGATGAGATCTTATGACCCAAGAAGGTAACCTCCTTTTGCCAAAAAGCACACTTTGACTTCTTGCAGTAAAATTGCCACTATCGTAGTCGTCTTAGGACTTCTCGCACATGATTCATGTGTTTTGCCTCCGTCATGCTATAGATCAAGATATCATCTAACTACCACGGACCAATCCAATAGTCCCTCTAACACCCGATGCATCTGATCCATGAAGATTGCTAGAGCATTAGTGAGTCCAAAAGGTAAAACTCTCCACTCGAAATGTCCATACCTTGTGCAAAAGGCAGTCTTTTGCACATCCTCTCCTTCAATAGGAATTTGCTAATAGCCGCTACGGAGATCCAGCTTGGAAAAGTAGCATGCTCCACTTAATTGATCAAGCAAGTCATCGATCCAAGGCAAGGGATATGCATTCTTCACAGTTTGCTTATTGAGCACACGGTAATCAATACAGAAACAAAGTCCTCCATCCTTCTTTGGAACAAATAGTACCGGTGCTCCCCAAGGAGAGGTACTTTGTCGTATGAAATCCTTCTCCAACTCCTCCAACTCCTCCAACTCCTTTGGTGAGAGCCGATAGATTGGTCTACTCACTAGAGTACTCCTTGGCAATAACTTGATATTGAAAAGCATACCTCAATCGGAGGGTAATCCCTTTGGCAGATTATTTGGAAACACATCTGCAAACTCCTGAACTATCTGATCAACCATTGCTTGATGCGGCACTTGGCCCTCCTCACCTCCTCCTCCTCATTGTTCTTGTGCAATCGGCTTGATCTACACCGTGAATACATACTTATCTTCCTCCAAAGCTTGCTCTATGGCTGCTTCATTAACAAACTTCCCTTCTAGGGACTCATCTCTCTTCCAAGCTTGCTCCATGGTTGCCTTCCTGGCAAAATTCCCATCTTGGGACTCATCTCCCTTCCAAATTTGCTCTATGGCTACCTTCTTGACAAACTTCCCATCTTGGGACTGACTATTCTTAGGTGTCTTACTCAAAGGTGCCAGACAACCTAATCGGAAATTCCTACCTTGGTGTTGTACTTGAATTTGGCATCGGGTCCAATCAAATTGAACCTTATGACCTTCAAGCCAAGGTAGACCCAGAATGATATCATAGTGTAGAGGTGCCACTACAAACCTCATACATTCCAAATACTCCTTCCCAATCTTGAAGGTAACATGATACGAGGTGCGGAATGTAGAACCCTTTCTACCATCCGCCATCATCAAACTACTTCCAATCACTGGCTTGATAGGAATACCCAATTCCTTTGCTACTTGCATAGACATGCAATTCTTTGAACTTTTAGAATCAACCAAAATCCTACAACCCTGATTAGATATCATACCTTGCAAGTGAAGCAGACTTGCATAGGTCGAGCCTTCAATCCCATTGGAACTAATCAAGCTCCCAGTAGGCGGCTCAAAATCTCCTATTGGGATTCTTTGTTTCCCTGATCATTCCGCTCCACAACCTCCACTTGGGCAACTTGTTGTGGTCGTCCATTCTTGAGTGGACATTCAGCAATGCAATGCCCCAACTGGTGACAATAAAAACAACCACCATTTTGTCACAGTTTCTCCTTGTCAGCCATACCCAGTGGTCTTTGTTGAATTCCATCAATTGCCAACATCAAGTGGAGGAGCCAGCACCATTGGTGCTGGCTCCTCACTTGTGTGTAGTGTATTGGAAGGCTTTGTGGGGGTCGAGGTCAAGACCAAGTTGTTGCCACCAAGGAATCAAAACATTCGGCCAACCGCATAGCTTCCTCCAAGTGTTGTGGCTCTCGCATGGTTACCTCTAATTTGGTTTGTGCCTTCAAGCCCCTCACAAATTGATCCAAAGCTTCACCTTCCAAAATATCTGGAATTTGCATGATGATGTTTTGGAACTGCGTGATGTAACTTCTTACAGAGCCAATCTGTTTCAACTCTGCCAACTTATCTCGTGCAGCTCATGTGGCATTTATAGCTTAGAACCGACTGATTATTGCACTCTTGAATTCTGCCCATGTCAAGATTGGTGCAACCATTTGTCATTCGGCTCGCTCTACTTGGAATCTCCACCATAGCTTTGCTACTCCATCTAATTGGCTAGAAGCCAAGAGAATCTGTTTTCGCTCATCTTGTAGATTGGTAGCTTCAAAATAATGTTCACAATCAAACACAAAATTCTCCACTGCACTCAGGAGATTCTTGCCTTCAAATACCTTGGGTTTAGGGAATCTGATCCAATCTTCTCCTTCTTGAATTGGTACTCTCTCCACCTGCTCTTGTCTTCGAAGATCTCGTTCATCCAACAATCAAGTAAGGTGCTCGATTTGTTGTTGCATAGCAAGGATAACATCAAGTATTGCCGCCATGGTTGCTCCTCTATCACACCACTCCAAATCTATCTAATTTATTAGCACATAGAAATAACACATCCACTGTTCTCCATAAGTTACAACCGGAAGCACCAAGGGTTCCTCAGATATGGTGATCATATGCAGAAAATCTTGTCCAAAGTGCAAGATGATGAACTGTGTGAAATGATGCTTGGGTAGTATTTGGACGCAAAAATCCCAATGGTTTGGTAGAAGTGGATTTGGTGGTCCATAAGTTCCATCCATCCCATTCCTACTTTGATACCAATGTAAAAGACCGAATCCGAGAAGAGAAATAGGAGAATGAAAACTCACATTGGAACACTTGAATGAGGGAAAACTCCAAATGCCTAGCATGAGCTTTGGCTTTGATATTTATAGGTAGCATACAAGGCCCTTGAGAAGCTTCTCAAGAAGCTTCCTCAAGCCACTTTCTTAGAGTGCAAGCCAAGTTAACTATGAAGCTTCTCAAGAAGCTTCCTTCTAGAAGCCGCTTACTTGGCGTGCAAGCTAAGCTAGTTGGAAGCTTCTAGAAGCTACTTACTTAAGGTGCAAGCTAAGCTAACCGGGAAGCTTCCCAAGAAGCTTCCTAGATACTTTTGGAATATTCTAGGCTTATTTGTCTTATGTGCTACTTCGTGAGCCTGACTAACTTTGTCGCTAAACTCCATATTGTTACAATACCTCTCCAAAGGACTTTGTACTCAATATTTGTGGTGATGTGCAAGGATATGATCAATTTCATACTCCTCATGATTGTTGCTAAGGATAGGAGGAGGAAGGAGTTGGATCCAAAAGAAAAAGGAAGATGGATTAAAACAAAGGGTTTCAACTTGGAAACATGAAAGATAGGGTGGATACACATATGAAAAGGCAAGGCAATGTAAGTCTATAAGCAACAAGAGAAATGATTTAGGTGATATTAAATGGACCTATCCAATTAGGAATAAGTTTACAAACTTGGGTATCAAGTGAAATTGTAGGTTACTAGAAGAAATCATAACCTTATCATCAAGTTGAAAGGTGAGATCATGACAAGGTTGGTCCAATATTGTTTTTTACAATTTTAAGTAACAAAAATATGAGATTTTGCTTATTGTAGGGATTGGGATATTATAGTCAAGAATGTAGAAGTATGAGGGACATGAGATGGAGGAGAAGTAAGAAGGGAATTTGGACCAAGTAGGTCTTGGCCAAAATTAAGGAAGAAGAGAGAGAATCCAATGCTCACCTATTTGGACTTCTTGTAGGCAAGCTCAACAATTGCAAGACATTCATCATAGTTGATTAGGTAAACATTGACAAAGGTACAAAGCATAACCTCCAAGGTGTGATTTTCACATTCAATGTGTCCATCAGTTTGAGCATGATAGGCCATGGACAAAGTAAGCTTGGTATTGAATAGTTGGAAGAGTGCTTGCCAAATGTTTTTGGTGAATCAAGGATCATGGTAAAAAATGAGTACATGAGGTATCCCATGATGCTTGAATATATAGTTGAAGTAGATCTAGGCCAATGTTGGAGCATCCACTATATCACAAGTTGGTACCAAATGGATTTTCTTACTAAGCTTATCAACAAACACCACAATTGATGTGTGATCTTGCTTTGTCTTGGATAAGGATGTGATAAGATCTAAGCTCATGTGTTCCCATTGAGCATATGAGATGGGAAATGGTTGAAGGAGTCCATTTGGTTTTTGGTTTTTGGCCTTGTTGCATTGGCAGTTCTCACAAGATTGGACAAACTCTTAAACAATATTTGTCATGTTGGGTGTAATACTCCGAGGACAAGAGAAGAGAAAAAACACAGATTGCACACTCAAACATCCGATGCCCCAAGGGAGCACCTTCTCTTTATTATATAGGCAAAGAGGATCTCCTCCAAGGAAGCTCCACCATAGGATTAGGGACACAGATAGGTGACATGTCAGCAAGCTCCACCCTTGGATTACTTACTTGGATGGGTGACCTGTCTGGTCTAGGTCCTATCTGGTTGGTCAAACGAGCTTTGACCAAAGGGAATCTTCCTGTAGGAATCTCAAAATCACATGAGTAAGGTACCGTTGGAAAGCTCTTGACGAGACAAACCAGGTGGGAGGGAAGGCCAGCCTTTCCTATGTTGGGGGGAAATCAACACATTTTCAAGGCCTAATTCATCCGTTTAGGCCTCCGAAATTGCCTTCAAAGATTTCAGGCATATTTCGGTTCCTACTCTATTAGTAGAAGTCCCCTTTTGGTGATACCTCTTTCTGATCTGTTTAGTCCATCATGTGTAATATCCTTCAAGATGTTACCAAACCAATTCTCACCTTTAAATCATATGTTTAGCTATTGCTTCTAAGGTTCTCAAGTCTATTTTGGTTCCTGCCCTATTAGTAGAAGTACTCTTTTGGTGATACTTCTATTTGATCTATTTTGACCATCATGTATAACATCATTCTAGATGTTACCAAACCAAATTTCACATCTAGATCATATGGCTAACCCTTGGTATTACATTGGGCCACCTATCATACTATTTGTAGTGTCGCATCTAGATTGCTTGGACATTGGAGTTGAAGTGATAATAGTTAGAGTTATTTTAGCAGTTTCTCAAAGATTACTTTCAGACAGTCAGATTTTGTGTTTGGGGTATTGACTTCATGGTGGGGCCCACCATCACTTTGCATCATTGAGTGTGCCGTTAGCAGGACCGTTAGAGTTTCAGACCTAGCTCAAGTCTAGAGGTATACTTTCAAACTGCAACTCCAGAGAGCTCACTTCTCTGATGTTGAGCCTTCCAGTTCCTGGCAATGGTGGACAGAGGCCGGCGAGCGTCACTTGGATTCTCTTAGCTAAAGTGGGTGTGGCTTGACTGTAATTAGTGCACACTTGTTGGTAGTTTAGAGAGTGACAGATCAAGTAGACTTAGACACAAAATTCTCTTATGTCAAATGCCAAATGGTGGCATAGTCAATCCTGTGTTGTTTTATGAGATGGAAGGTTTTTGTTTAGATTTCTTGTGATTGGACCCTCTCCATTCTTTGTTTCTTGTTTGTGCAACATGCTTGTGTGAGGTGCCCTAACTTTTGAGCATTGGTGCTTTGGTGTGCTCTTGATAGTGAGGTTGGAGTGATGACCAGTCAAACTACCTTTGTTTCTCTTTGGTGAGGTAGTGATGACTTGCAGATTGTGAGAGTGCGTGTTGTGATGGCAGGTTATAGGTTGCCCTTTCCCCTAGTGTATTTATCTTTGGTAGAGTTACATTAGTGGGTGGTGTTCCATAGGTATTGGCACTTGGTGGTGCTTAGTTGGTGTTAGCTCTTGGTGGTGTTTGCACTTGGTGGGGTACTTGTGCTTGCGACTTGTGGTTGCATTTGGTGGTTCTAGTTTATGGTTGTAATTTTGCTTACTTTTTCACAACAGAGTTTGTTGGGGATTTCATAGGAGTTAGCCTTGTAGTATTATAACACCCATTTGTGCATGTGTGTGGTATTGTGATATTTAGCTTGGTATTATAAGTACTTGAGAGATATTACTAACATAAAGGTAAAGGATGGTTCTACATATGACATGATTAGCTAAAGTTAGTCATAGTCAAGATAGAGGGGACCTTACTTTAGAGGAAGTGGAAAAGATGAGCACCAATCTTTTGGATTCTAGTGTGTTGACTTGGTATTATTCCTAGGTTTTTGGCTTTGAGGAAAGAGTTGAGAACTCTTGGGCCAGTAAGCCTTTTTGTTTTGGATTCTTCTATAGTCCAAGGATAGTCCATGTGAAGGAATCCTTGACTTAGTGGTTGGGTCAAGATAAGATCACATGCTTAGTAGAATATGCCCATGTGAATGGATATTCCTTTCTACTTTTTGACTTTACTTGACTTGTAGTCTAATAACTTGAGTTACTACGGTAATTAGTAACTTTGGTTTGTAACTATTTCACAAGTATATAAACAAGGGGTGAGGAGGTACTCATCATCCTTTCATTTGCAACTATCTCTCTCTCATTGAGTTCTCTATTGAGCAATGTCTTGAGTCTTGGAGTGTTAGCTTGGAGGAGTATGATAGAGTTAGGGTTCCTTGCCTTCTTAGTCCATGGTGCGCTACCATAATAGCCATCAGAGGTTCATCCTAAGTAAGAGACAAGCCGGCTCACAATATGCAGTGGGTTTACTTGGAGTGGCACTCGGTATCAACCTTTATCTTAGGTCCCAGTGAGGGAGGAGATTGAATTTGAGTTGGAGTTTGACACAAGAGCTGATTTAGTTGAGAGTGCACTTGGTGTGTCTGCACTGTTGTTGTGGGACATGGATAAGATTTATGGAACCTCCAAAGGCCCTAGGCATTACTTTGATACAGTGAGTACCATTGAGTTGGATGACTTCACCCAAGAGTTTAATAGTTGGTGTGATCTGCAGTAGATGCGGAACCCGACTTTGTTTACACCCTTCATGGCATGGAAGAGGTTGTTTCAGCATTTGAAGGGTCCGCTGATAGATGACTACCATGAGTTCAAGAGAGATTATTTGGAGGAGATTGAGTTATGGAGACAATAGTGGTCTCCAAACTATGTCTCTATCACTTCAAGCTCAGTGGCCAAGAGTAGATTGGTTGTACCTACAAGTTCTAGCTTGAGTAGTGTTGGTGGAGCTAGTGGAGGTTCACTAGTTGGAGATAGTGCTACTACGAGTGGAGGTACCACTGCAGGAGGTGGTGTGGTACCGGGATTTAACCTCATGGTGGAGTTCTTCTAGTGTTTGAGGTAGAACTACCAAGGAGTGCGGACTGACATGTTGAGGAGCTTGTAGGAGTTCCAATAGAAGTCTAGAGAGAGCCCACGCAAGGCATACACTTGCATGAGGCGGGGGATCAATTTCACTTAGGGAGTTATTGGGGCCCAAGTTGTCTAGTTTTGGTATAGAATACTAGATAGGGAGTTGCTACGTAGAGTTCATGACGCTACATTGTTATAGGCTACTTCGCCTACTTTGGCAGTGGTCTTTGGGTTGTCTGAGTGTATTGAGCTCAACATGGTGGAGGAGAGGGTGGTGACATCTAGATTTGGTAGGGAGACCTCATCCACAACTATTACTTCTGTTAGAGTGTAGTAGAGTGCACCATGCCCAGTTGGTTTTCAAGGACAAGGTGGACAGCCCAGATTCTATGGAGCAAGTGGAGGGCCTAGTGGAGTTAGACCCTTACCTTCATTTTTGGGTTAGCAGTAGCCATTGAGTAGTGATGTTGCTTGTTGGACTTGTGGTGGACCTCACCATCAAGGAGAGTGTACTTAGGGCAATGGACCCCCAAGTGCATCACAACCAACACAAAGTTAGTGTGAGCATTGCCACAGATTAGGTCACTCTAGTGACCGATGCTTTGACCTACACCCGGAGTTACAGAGTGGTAGGGCTGCTATGGTAGGTAGTAGAGGAGCTCTAATTCATGAAGGACGAGGTAGTAGAGATGGTGGTAGAGGATCTACACCTAGTAGAGGTGCAGTACATGCTCTTACTTCTAATACAATTATGGCTACTTGGATTGAGCAAGTTGGAGCAGAGATTGGCTAGTATGGCCATTGCTTAGAGGAGATCAAATTTGGATGCTGAGGCTTCCACCTCATATGCTGGTGATAGAGATGCTTTGGACTTCATGTGTGGAGCAGCTCAAGTAGATGCATCTGTAGTAGTGACTAGCAGTGTAATACGTGCTCTAGAGCCTAGAGGAGCATCCATGGAGTTGGACCCATAGAGAGAAGAGGTTGGGAGACAAATCAACTTCCCTAGTCTTTCACACTATCTAAGGCATTGCAAATGACATCCATGGCTCCTAGACGTCCCAATGCAGGTGTGATAGGTGGTGATGGAGTGCATGATGGACAACCTACTAGTCAGCCACCTGCTACTTCACAGACTGAGTCTAGTATGATGTTGGAGGCGGCTCAGCTGATTATGTTGTGCCCTTTGTTTTCAGCCAATGACATGTTTACATTGGGAGTTGACTTAGCCCTAGTGTTCTAGTTAGTTGCCATGCTTTGTGAGAATAGGGATGATGTGATTCCTACTACTAGAGCAAAGGTGGTTGGTAGTGGAGCTGACTTGGTTGAGGAGCATGGGATTTGTTTAGCAACCAATGGTTTATGGCAAGCAGCAACGGCTAGACTAGAGGAGTTGCCAGCTAGACTAGCCTTTGAGAGAGTACGGTTCACACTTGGTGTTGTCTTATTGGATAACCAAAAGGTGAATTCCTGCTTGGTGGGACCTTCAAAGAAGGGCTATACACCATAGAGAGTCTTGTTAGACTCTGGTGCACAACCCTTTATGTTGGAGAAGGTTGTAGTAGTCGGTCTGGAGTTACAAAAGACCAATGTGGAGAGGTGTCCATTTTAGATCCAAACATCTCTAAGTGGTGATTTGACTTAATACATTGTACGTGGCTTGTTCTCTAAGTTCAGCCTGGTCATCCAGCTGATAGCTTGGTGGTGAGACCTCAAGCTATTGCGACAATACCTAAGTCATATGATGTGCTAGTTGGAGGAGCAGTGTTATACCCCATGGGTTTTAACATTGACTATTGGGAAGAGACATCTTCTTATAGACCAAGTTGGCAGTCTGGTGAGGGACATGTATGTTGCCTACCAATACGCTTTAGTAGTGGCAGTCTTGGCTCACTCCAATCCTAAACCATGGCAGCATTAGGTTTAGCTTCTAGTGGTGCAATTATTTGGCCTGGTGACTTGTTGGAGTGGAATGCCTATGCAGAGAATACTCTAGTACC
This sequence comes from Lunularia cruciata, assembly GCA_948567375.1. Taxonomy (NCBI): domain Eukaryota; kingdom Viridiplantae; phylum Streptophyta; class Marchantiopsida; order Lunulariales; family Lunulariaceae; genus Lunularia; species Lunularia cruciata. The sequence continues at coordinate 17,106,161 of OX419761.1, read as the reverse complement.
AGAGGAGATCACTTGGATTTGGAGTACAAGTGGGATTGTTCCATCCACCTTGGATGTTCCATCCTGGAGTTCAGATGAGGCATTGCAATAGCATGCAGATCAGTTGGTGCAACAGGCTTGGAGTGGAGCCTTTGTACCATCAAGAGATGAGTGTGAAGATGAGCTCTAGAGTCGATTACTTTGACATCTCTGGATACCATACTCATTGCTTGGCAGTATCCAATAGAGGAGATATGTCTATTAGAGTTGTTTGGTGGGATAAGCCCCGGACTAGTTGTGGTATTACAAGTGGGTATACAAGTATAGAGGTACTTGTATGTGGAGAGAGATGAGACTGCTAGGCAAGTCTCTCTACATCATGTGGCACACTTGGCCTATTGGTATCCAGAGTTATTACCAATGTTAGCAATCACAGGTTACCAAAAGGCCCTACCAGCAAACATTTCCTTATTGGGGGGTGCATGATCTCGAGAAACATGGGCCTATTCACTTGGTGATTTTTGGATGGCCATGTCAGAGACATACACATGTTGGACAAGGTTTGGGTCTTCAGGATCCTTGTTCTGGTGTGTTTTGGGAAATGTTACGGATACTATGACATCTCTAGGTTCATCAATCCATTTCTCCAACTTACCTTTTGGAGAACATTCCTTTGATGGGTGATTCTTGCACCAGAGTGGTGGTGCATCCCTAAAGTATACATCAAGTCCATTCTTAGATGGGACCTGCTGTATTTTTAGATGTAGCCAGAGTGGGATCACGAGCTCATTGTCTTCGTCTTTGGTGGACAAACCTCTTACCTAGAGAGGTTTTATAGTGTGCTTATGATGGGATTCAGCGACTTCACCACATCTTTGTTGATGATATCTTGGATGTTGGGCGTCAATCTCATATAGTGGTAGTGGCTAATAGGTCACCTATGGCAATGGTGAACCTAGTTGGATAGCCTAGAGCCGCATTTCCCACACTCATGAGTTTCCCAAGCTCTCATGCTTTTTGAGAGGGAGGACTTGGACTTGTTTGGGACTCACAATTATAGCAGTTGGTGGAGCCCAACACTGATGAGAGAGCGCAAGCAATGGGTTTGCACATCGGTATTACTGCTGTTCTAGTAGTGTCAAAGGCATCTAGGCATTAGGTGTTAGGTCAAGCTATGGACTTGAATGGTGTGACATGGATTATGAGCCTTGGCTTGGCAAAGCAATGTAGGATGTGCTTGATAAGCATCACCACTTGGACACTTGTGAGCACTATGCCTGTCGAGATGATTCTGGCACATGTTGGGGGCAATGGACCGAGTAAACATGGTATTCTTGGGACACATCTAGTAACTACTAGGGAGAGTGGTCTCCTTGGAGTCCATCCAGGTGAGTGTGAGCTACTTAGATTACACCCTTGGTCCACTTGGGATGCAGCTAGAAGATGTGTGGAGCTTGCAACCAGAGTGGTTTCACACAAAGGTTGGGACCTCTAGTGGTCAAGGGCATGACACTATTGCTCCCAAGGGCCCAGTGTAGCAGCCAATGATACATTGTCCACTCCTATGACAATTATAGAGGATACTTGGGAGCTAGAGCTTGGACCCAAGCTTATTGGAGAGGATAGGCAGAGGGTTTGGAGGTTCTCCAGGAGCCACACGAGTTGTTTTGCCTTTAGTATGAAGGATTTGAGTGCTCTAAAGGGACCTGGTATATGGATTGAGCTGACTAGCAATACATCAGTTTTCCGACATCCTTATCAATATAGTGATATAGAGAGGACATTGATTTAGAGCTAGAGTAGTGACCTTTTTGAGGCTGGTTTGGTGGAGATCTCACATGGAGAGTAGGCATCAGCAACAATGATGCCAGCCAAGAAAGATATGCATGGAAACTACATGAATAGGTGGATGTGTGTAGATTATCATCCTATCAACCGACAGACCAAGGCTAATCAGTATGCCATGCCTACACCGGAGGAGATTTTTGATGCAATTGGGCATGCAAAGGTCTTCAATACTTTGGATCTTGGAGCAGGATATCATCAATTGCCAATCAAGGAGGAGGATAAGTCCAAGACAACATTTTGGGCAATTGATCCTCATGGCAAAGATGTGTTATATCAATGGAGGTTCTTTTCGTTTGGGTTAAAGAATGCTCTTGCTGAGTTCTAGAGGGTCATAGATAGGATCCTAGCTGGATTGGATTTTTCTCGGTGCTATATTGATGACATTATGGTCTATAGCACTACTATGGAGGAGCATGAGAGATAGTTGTTGAAGGTATTTGAGAGGTTGAGATCTCATGGATTCAAATAACATCTTGGGAAGTGTAAGTTCTTCCACAAGCAAGTTGGGTCACACTATCTTCCCTGGAGGACTTGGTGTTCAGCAGACCAAGATGGAGGCTATTGCATGTATTCCTTAGCCTACAGATGTAAGTAGAGTGTGAGCATTTCTTAGGTTGGCAAACTTCTATTGCTGCTATGTTGGAGGATTTGGTGCTATTGCCAAGGCCTTGACAAAGCTGACCAAGTTTACACAAGTGGTGTTGGGGAGATGAGCAAGAGAGAGCTTTTGTAGAGCTCAAGGAGAGGTTGACATATGCTCTTATTTTGAAGAGACCAATTAGAGGATGACCATTTCAGGTTCATATTGATTGGAGTATGTTGGGGCTTGGAGCAGTGCTCACCCTACATAATGATGAGGGGAAGGAGTTTATGGTGGCCTATGCTAGTTGCTCTAACAATTCAGTGGAGGCAAAGTATAGTTCATATGAGGAGAGTGTTTGGCAACCGTTTGGGTAGTAGCACATTTCTGATATTACCTATTTGGTAACCCCTTCACTCTCATCATTGATCATCAACCGCTGAAGTGGTTGATGGAGTCCATCAAGCTTTCAAGAAAGCTTGCATAATGGGCTCTAACTTTATAGGAGTATGATTTCATGTTTGTTCAGAGACTTGGAATGGTGAACAATGATGCAAATAGGTTGACTAAAAACCCATGTCCCAGCCAGCAGATCGGACCGGAGCACGTTGGCATGGTGAGACAAATGAGGAGATGGTGCCATGTTGGCATGCATCTACCTTTCTCTATATATTTTTTGAGGCTTTGGTGGTATCTCTCTGAGCGCATATAGGAGGATTTATTGAGGTCATAGATCTAGAGAGTGAATATTGGTTAAGTTCAACAAGACATTCATGATGATGTCTTAGTGATGGACTATCTTTGCATTGGTGTTGTGGGTAGCACAGTTGGGGCCAAGGAGAGAGATCATGTTCTTCAACAAGCTAGACGGTTTAGATTGGAGGGTAGACACCTTTTGCGTGTATGAGAGGATGGTAGAGTGCAAGTAGTACCACTTCCATCTCAGAGACCACAGTTGGCCCGTTATGCTCATGAGGAGCTAGGACATTTTGGAGTAAATCATAGATATAGCTTACTCCAAAGTCATTATTGGTGGCATGGTATGCAGACCAAGGTACAACATTTTGTTACCAGATGTGTGGTTTGTGACCAAGTTAGAGCATCATTCAATGCTCCTATGCCACAATTACACCCATTACCTATCATGGGATTGGGTTACCATTGGAGTTTGGACTTTGCTAGACCTTTATTGTTGACTATGAGACATTATCGGTATGTTTTGGTGATGGTGGAGCATTTCTCCAAGTGGATTGAGTTAGTGGCACTTCCTGACAAGTCTAGTGAAGGGACAACTTACTCATTCCTAGATTGATTTCTTAGTCATTTTGGCACACCAGTTGAGGTTTTGACTAATTAGGGTATAGAGTTCTTGGGGGAGTTTTAGGTCTTGTGTGACAAGGCTTTGATTGATCATCATACTACCTCCCAAGATCACCTTGGGGTAGATGGCTTAGCAGAGAGAGTGGTTTAAACAATGAAGAGAGGATTGCAAAAGTATGGTTTGCAGAGAGGCCACTTGGGAGATTGGGATCTCCAATTACCTTGGTTGGCCATGGGCTATCGGTTGGCCATGGGCTATTGGTTCAGCCGGCAAGCCTCCTTAGCATCCTTCTCTCCATACTTTCTATTCTATGAACAAGATCCAAATTTACCTGTAGCCATTCGTCAAGATGCTAATATAGTCTTGGACTTGGATGATCTAGATGTATGGATGAGCGCATGTTCTCAACGGGTAGAGATCTTTTGGAGAGTGATGCCAATGGCCTTTGAGAACTTGGCTATTGCTCACATAGAGATACTTCACGCTATGCTACCATTTGAGGAGGAGGTTATAGACTCTTGATTTGTTGATTTCATCCAGGTGACTATGTATATCTACAACAGATAGCATCAACGACACTTGATGTTTCAACAGGCCGCACTATCTTGAGAGTGTGTGAGGTTTCACCATCTAGAGTCCTTGTGTTGGAAGGATCATGTGTGCAATTATGCACCATGCCACCTCCTATACATTGATGGTACTATGGACCTAAGCTTGGCACTTGTACATGCAAGCTTGAGGTATATGTTATATGGCTCTTCTAGTGGAGCTGCTACTATGTTGGTGTGTGATAGCTATTTGAGAGGATGGCATATGGCATGTATGACTCCTCCCCTCATGGTGGTTCCTCAAGGACAATGGTTATATCCTAGATTTACTTGACCTATAGTTCATTCTTTATATGGTATAGATTGTAGACAGACAACTAACGATGGGGCTCCATAGCACCCGGCCTTCTGATCTTTGCCCATCATAAGGTATACCATATACTTGGAGTAGATGGCTATCTAGAGTTAGAGGGACCTAACCGCCAGCTAGGAGAGCAATTATGGCACTTTAGAGTCTATGTATGACTTATGTGTGGGTTGTGCTTCTATAGTGTATAATGTTGACAACGATGTATGTTGTGTAGCAATGTATATATGCATGACAATTGTCACATGACAATACTAGATGTGACACTATTTATAGTGTCACATCTAGATTGCTCAGACATTGGAATTGCAATGATAGTAGTTAGAGTTATTTCAGCAGTTTCTCAAAGACTACTTTTTAACAGTCAGATTTTGTGTTTGGGGTACTTACTTCATAGTGGATCCCACCATCACTTTGCACAATTTGCACCATGAGTGTGCCATCAGCGGGACTGTTAGGGTTTCAGACCTAGCTCAAGTCCAAGGGTATACTTTTGAAGTGCAGCTCTAGAGAGTTCACTTCTTTGATGTTGAGCCTTTGAGTTCTTGGCTATGGTGGATAGAAGCTGGCAAGCGTCACCTGAATTCTCTTAGCTAGAGTGGGTGTGGCTTGACTATAATAAGCACCCAGTTGTTGGAAGTTTATAGAGTGATAGATCAAGTACTGATCTTAGTTGAGTGGATTTGAGAGTTGTAAACAATCTGATTATTATGGAACTTTAGAGTCTATATATGACTTATGTGTGAATTGTGCTTCTATAGTGTATGATATTGAAAGCGATGTATGTTGTGTAGCAATGTATATATGCACAACACACCACCATTGGTATTGTAGGGTACCCAAGGTCTTGTCCACACCCATATGACCGATGATTAGCAAATCATGGGCTTCTTGAAGGCACACAAGTTGTAGATCATTGTTGGTTGGAATATAGATATAGTTCTCATATAATAGGTCTTCCTTGAAAGAGAAGTGTTGTATTCCTTGTCATATACTACAAGTCAACCTTGTATCATTTGAAAGAAGAGGTCTTGTTGTAAGGTGGTCCTAAATTCAATTTGGAATTTTGAGTCAATTGATACTATCATAATTGCCATTGTGATGAGAGGAAAAGAGTTCAAATCAAGTTGTCATGATAGTGCATTGAGGATGACATAAAACCTAGTGGGTTCTATGTAATCTAAGTTTGAGTTTGTACTCAAGTTTAAGGTCAAAAAACTATAGTTGTTGCTCCCATCAATCATATTGACTCTTCATGTGCTCTAAATGTAATGTTTACAACAAGGGTTTGTTGTAAACATTACATTTAGATCACTTGTTTCCCCAAGAGATAATGCCTTTATACCTTGGTGGCATATACCATTGCTAGTTGTTCTTGATCTCAAGTAGAGTAATTTCTTTCTATGATTTTTAGTTGGTGAGACACAAAGGCAATATGATGTAACCTATCTAGAAATTCTTGTTGCAACATAGTTCTAATCGTAAAGTTAGAAGCATCAAATTCAACCACGCAAGGTAGTTGAGGATCATATGGTTGAAGAATGGGTCTTGAAAAAACCATATGTTTCAACTTTTGGAATGCTTCTTTGTATTTGGTGATCCACTAAAAGCTTGAGATCTTCCCTAGATATCAGTCAATAGTGCAACCTCATGATCATAGAAGTGGATGAACTATAGGTAAAAATTTGCCAATCCATTAAATGCTTGCACTTCTATGGTATCCTTTGAAGTAAGCCAATCAATTAATGGCCTTGATTTTCTCCTCTTCCATCTTTATCCCCTCTAATGAGATCTTATGATCCAAGAAGATAACTTCCTTTTGCCAAAAGGTATATTTTGACTTTTTGTAGTAAAACTTTCATTGTCATAGTCAATTTAAGATTTCTTGCATGTGATTTGTGTGTACTACTTTTGTCTTACTATAAATTAAAATATCATCCAAAAACACCACCATGTACCAATCCAATAGCCCATCCAACACTTGATGCATCTGATCCATGAGGATAACCAGAGTATTAGTGAGTCCAAAAGGTAGAACTATCCATTCAAAATGCCCATACCTTGTGCAAAAGGTAGAAGTCTTTTGCATATCCTCTCTATCAATATGCATCTACCAACTTGAAGTAGTATCATGCTTCACTCAATTGATCTAGAAAGTCATCAATTTGAGACAAGTGATATATATCTTTCATTGTTTATTTATTATTTATTTATATTTACTAAGGTAATCAATATAGAAGTAAATTCCACCATCCTTCTTTTTGATGAATAGTATTGGTACTCCCCAAGGAGATGTACTATGTTGTATGAAATCCTTCTCAAACAACTTTTTTAGTGTTGTTTGAAGCTCATCCAACTCCTTTGGTGAGAGTTGATAGATTGGTGTACTCACTAGAGTACTTCTTGGCAATAACTCAATCTTGAAAAACATACCCTGATTGGAGGGTAATCCTTTGGCAAGCCATCCAAAAACACATCTAAAAACTCCTAAACTGTTCAATCAACCATTGCTTGATTAGGCTTTTGGCACTCCTCGGATTCTCTATGCATAATTAGCTTGATCCATATTGCAAAAATAGGAATATCTTCCTCCAAAGCTTGCTTTACCAACAGAATTCCCATCTTGAGACTAATTATTCTTAGATATCTTACTCAAAGGTGCCAAACAACCTAATTGGTAGTTCTTACCTTGGAGTTGTACTTAAATTTGTCATCTAGTCCAATCAAATATACTTAAATTTATCATCTGGTCCAATCAAATTGAACCTTATGACGTTCAACCTAAGGCAAACCTAGAATGATATTAAAGTATAGAGGTGCCACTACAAATCTCATTTACTCCAAATACTCTTTCCCAATCTTGAATGTAACAAGATTTGAAGTATAGAATGTAGAACACTTTCTATCATACACCATCATCAATCTACTTCCAATTATTGACTTGATAGGAATATTTAATTCCTTTGCTAATTGCATGGACATAGGTCAAGCCTTCAATCCATTGGAATTGATCAAGTTCCCAATACGGGACTCAAATTCTCCAGTTAGGAATTCTTTTTTCTTTAGTCATCATGCTCCATGAACTCCATTTTGGTTATTTGTTGGGATTGTCTATTCTTGAGTGGATATTTAGCAATGTGATGCTCAATTTGGCAACAATAGAAACAACCACAATTTCATCACAATTTTTCCCTACTTGTAGTGCCAAGAGGTTTTCATTGGATGGCATTGATCTTCATTGGTGCAAGCTCCTCCACCCATATGTAGTGTGTGGGCAGTTTTTGAGAAGGTCAAGGTCAAGGCCAAGGTCAAGATCAAGTTATTGCAACCAAGGAATCAAAGTGCTCGACCAAGTACATGGCTTCCTCCAAGTTTTTGGGTTCTCACATGGTCACTTCCAATTTGGTGTATGACTTTAAACCCTCACAAATTGATCCAGAGCTTCACCTTCTAATATATATGGAATTTTCATAATGGTATTTTGGAATTGAGTGATGTAGCTTCTTATAAAACCAATCTACTTCAATTCTGCCAATCTATCTCATGCAACTTGTGTGGCATTTAAAGCTTAGATTTGCCCAATTATTATGCTCTTGAATTATTCCTATATCAACATTGGCACAACAAACTACAATTCAGCTTGTTCCACTCAGAATTGCCACCATAGTTTTGCCACTCCATCCGATTGGCTTGAAGCCAAGAGAATTTGTCTCCATTCATCTTGGAGATTTGTAGTTTTAAAATAATATTCACAATCAAACACAAAATTCTCCATTATGCTTGGGAGATTCTTGCCATCAAATACCTTAGGTTTTGGAATGGTGTTCAAAATGGTGTTCTCTCTACACACTCTTGTTGTTGATGGTCTTGTTCTTCCAACAATCATGTACAATGCTTAATTTTTTGCTACATAGCAATGATAACTTTGGCATTACTACCATGGCTACTACTTTGTCAAACTACCTAGAATTACCTAAGTTAACACATAGATAAAAACACATCCATTGTTCTTCATAAGTTACAATTGAAAGTACCAAGGGTTCATCAACAAAGATGATAACATTTTTTCATGATGAACTGCATGAAATGATGCTTGGGTGATACATGGATACAAAAAATCCAATGGTTTGGTAGAAATTGATTTGGTAATCCATAAATTCAATCCATCTCATTCTTGCTCTGGTATCAATGTAAAAGACTGAGGAGAGAAATAGGAGAATGGAACATAAAAGTGAAGATTCATATTGGGACTCTTGAATTGTGTGAACTCCAAATGCCTACCATGAGCTTGGGCTTTGGTATTTATAAAGAACATACAAGGCCCTTGAGAAGCTTCCCAAAAACTTCTTTCTTAGAGTGCAAGCCAAGCTAACACGGAAGCTTATCAAAATGCTTCCATCTAGAACCGCTTATTTGGCATGCAAGCTAAGCTAGTTAATAAGCTTATCAAGAAGCTTCCTTCTAGAAGCTACCTATTTAGTGTGCAAGCTAAGCTAGCCAAGAAGTTTCCCAAGGAGTTTCCTTCCAGAAGCTACCACTTGGTATGCACATTACTTGACACTTAGAAGGTACCAAGTAGCTTCCTAGGTGTTTCTAAATATTCTTATAATTCTTTGCTAATTTGGCCTATTTGCTACTTTCTCAATCTTGACTAACTTGTTTGTAAACTCCATTTTGTTACACTTGTACTCTTGTCTATACATGCAATACAACCATACTTTTTGCATATCCACCATCTTTGATACTTTGATACTTAAATAACATATTGTATATCCATGAGCTATACCATGGTTCTCAACAACAACTTGTGCTTCTACAAGTAAACTATATACTTGCTCTTTTGAAGGTTGCAAATTGTTTGAATTTGATGCTCTTATAGCTTGCACAGGTATGACATCAGTGGAAGTTGAGATTGTTATAAATTATACAGGTTGCAAGACTATTTGAAGTTGAAGTTGATTTGGTTCTATCAAAGACATTTGGTTTTGTTTTCACAATCAAGTTTCAACTAAGTGACACTATTAGAGACACTATATTGATATTTTCTTGACATTCAAGATCATGAAATATATATAGACTATTATTTATTTTGTTATAGATACTTCATTATTTATGCAAACAATCAAGTGTGCCCAAATCTGAGCATGCCCAAATGAGTCAACTATAAGTACTAAAAGACATACAAAAGGAACATTTTATAAAGCATTGATAAGTAAGCTACACAATGCATACATTTGATCCTATACACTAGAGTATGTGTAATGTATCTTACTATTCTTTCCTTTTAGCTTCTGCAAAGATGAAATTGGAAATGAGGAAGAGACATAGAGAAATCATGATTAATAGCTTATCATTTCTCTACTTTCTTGCTCATGATGCCTATTTGTGGAGTTAACAAGTTCAACTTTAAACATCATTACTGAAAAGCTGAAGTTAGAGTAAACACATTGGGTTGCAAGAGTTGCTACTAAACTGTTCATATGAGCATTAGAAGCAATGCACATTTACCCTTGATTTAACCCTGGCCAGTCAATGACATAAACATGCACTCATTCTACTCTTTAAAGACAATAAGGTGCCAAGCACTAAGAGGAGAGACATCCTGAGTTCCAATAGTCCATCCACCAAATTAATCCTTAGTGAGTTTCTTGACCACTTGACACAAAGTCACCACAAATTCCAAGAACTCCATTATCTAGTCTACAAATATCAATCGATGTACTAAGTCAACCCAACAACACTCATTTTACAGATTGTATGCACTTGGATTAACTATTAAGGCAAAGAACAATGAAAAATTCATTTGAGGGAGATTGATCCTTAGTTTGCACTTGAGACAATACATATTCTACACTTTCTAATACAAACTTCTTGAGCACAAAATTTACAAATCAAGATCTAAAGTAATATTAAAGATGTAGAGACATGATCAGAAATTTTGGTCATGAAAGCTTTTGGTTGCAAGTTTTAGCCTATTTGGATCTTGACCTAACTTCCAATTCTACTATCAAGTGCTTTTTGAGAAGTTCTTCCCCAAAAACTAAGACAACATATGATTCATACCATTCACTCCATGCGTTCTTTGTTGAGCATGGAACTAAATTTGGGAAGCACAAACTATTCAGCATAACCATGAAGGTAAAGCAAAGCAAGCTTGCTTTGATGAGCATGGTGACCTTTCTAGGAAACAACAACTAATCAACATAACGATGAAAGTAAACAAAAGCAAGCATGGAGTGAATGGTATGAATCATATTTTGTATGCGCATCTTGCAATACCTCCTATGGATTGTGGACGTATGAGTTCAACTTATCTTGTGGCATCAATTGTTCTTGCACATCTATGGAACACAATGAAGATTAGACCTAAGAGCAACACAAGGAATTTGTGGTCAAGCACTGGCACAACCAAAGTTGCATTCAAGATTCAAGCCACAACCACAGGTTGGCACCTCCTCCCAAGAAGGCCTGCCAAATTTGACACTCACAAGTATCAACAAAAAAATTGGTGCACAAAGAAAATATTGTGCAAGCAAGATCATATGTTGTTTTTTCTATCATTTTTGGAACAACAAAAACAGAAATAGAAATGCAAAATGGGGATTTTTTTTCTTCCAATCAGCTTTGTCCACTATGGCAAGGGTGTCAACCTAGCAACTCACATAATCTATCCATAAAATATTATTGAGTATATCATAAAGAATTCATATTTGTGATAGATTTGGAGGTTTCAACCTAGCCATCCTAGAAGCTATTCATAAAAGAGTATTGAGTATATCAAATAGAATTTGTATGTGTGATAGCTTTAGATTCCAACATGGTCCTTAGCAGCACTAGAATATTGACCTTAATGGCAATCAGATTTTGGTATTATGGCAAATAGAGCAACAAGCATGTAGCAATGGAGATAAAGCAAGTGTTTTGCAATGGAGAGACCTTATGATTGATAGTAGTGTTTGTTCTCCTTAGTGGTTGATGGAATCCAATTTCATGGAGATTTGTTTTTAAGAGAGGGAGTAGATTGGCATTCAATATTAATGCAGTGCTATTTTATGCTTGATAATATCTGCTTAAGCGCAAGCTTGAGCTCAATATTTTAAACTCATTGTGTTTGGAAGACACATAATAAACTAGTTATAATATAAGTTTAAAGATTCAATAACTCTTACTTTAAAATAAATATTAAATTTAAATATTATTTAAGACAAATCTTGTTAAAAATTACTTTAAAATTAGTAAGTTACTAAATTCACTAATTTCTAAGTTTCCAGCTTCATAATATATCTTAGTTATGCAAGTTGTATGCATAATAACTATTGGAGCATTTGAAAAAGCATCACCTAGTGTGATTGCTCTCCTATAGATTGCACTAACAAGTCCTTTCTAAAGAGCAATATATACACAATAGGAGCTTTCAGATTGAGCTTTTACGGGTTCCATAAATATCAAAAAAAAGTTTACATACAATTGGTAAAAATTTATAGGTCATGTACAAGAGTACATGGGGTTTTTAAAGGTATAATTCTATAATCATATAAAATTTTATGGGTGATCTAAAACATGATCCATGCCCATAAAAAATTTTGTTGTAAATTTGAAAATCTAAAAGCCTAAATTTACCCAAAATTCTATAAACCATAAAGTATTACATGATGATTTCATTACTTGTCTATTCTTCCCTATGGGTACTCCTATAAATTTTTATGGATGTCCCTAAAAGTACACTAAGTATTAGTCTACTTCAGATTTGAAATCCTCTAATGTCTAAAATATGCTAAAGAGTATTAGAGGGAGATTGGTATTTGGCTATACAATGTCTAAAATATGCTACAAAGCATGAGAATGAGAGTGATACTATCTTACACTACGTCTAGATATGCTACAAAATATGAGAGTGAGAGTGGTATTCCCTAACGCCTAAGATGATATACTCTTGTGCACTCTTTGACAAATGTGTCAAGTATGGTATCCATCATTCCATATAGCTCCAAGAATAGAGAAATAAAGAGGTGATATGATTACTTAGAGATCTTGCCTATTGTTACTCCGCTCATTGCCTATCCAAAAGATGAGTAATCACTCTATATGAAATTGCATGATGTGTAGGGTATTCTACCACAACATCCACTATTGTCATTTGATCATCTAAAACCAAGTAAAAATTTACCTTTACCTATGTCATATGCAAAGCATATGAAAACAAGGTATGCACTCTTGGGCCATGGTAAACATTATATAAACATCAACATGAAGAGATTTAAAAGCATGTTGTGAAAGCTTTCAATTCTAGTTTCTTATGCTTCAAAAGGCTAGTTGAAGATCTATCTTATAGTGTGAATGGTGCAAGTGATAGTGGGTCCCACTATCACTTGATACTCCTAACGTGAAATCTAGCCACTACCAAATAGTCCTTAAAAAACTAGTAATATAACTACGGTTATCAACACTATCCAACACTCCAACATCCAAGAAAAATAGCTTCCACACTACAAATGTTATGATAACTATTGTGTGTATATATATCATTATATAACATAAATTTTTGTTAATATCATACACTATAGAAGCACAATTCACACATAAGTCATACATGAACTTTAAAGTGTCATAATCACCTTCCTAGTTGGCGGTTAGTTCCCTCTAACTCTAGATAGCCATTTATTCCAAGTATGTAATATGCCCTAGGCAGGCAAAGATCAAGAGGCAAGGTGCTATCAAGCCCCATCATTAGTCACATGTTTGTAATCTATACCACATAAAGGGTGAACTAACTATAGGTCAAGTACACCATTATCCTTGAAGAACCATCATGAAGAGAGGAGTGAAACATGCCATATGTTACCCTCTCAAACTATCACTCACCAACATAGTAACAGCTCCACCAAAAGAGCCACATGACATACACCATAAGCTTGCATGTACAAGTGCCAAGCTTGGGTCCATAGTACCATCAATTTTTGGGAGATGGCATGGTGCACAATTGTACACATGATCCTTCCAAACAACACTATCATGTCCTTCCAACATGAAGAGTCAGAAGGAAAAACCTCATGCACTCTCAAGATAGTGAGGCTTATAGTAACATCAAGTGTTGTTGATGTAATCTATTGTAGATATATAGTCACTTGGATGAAATTGATGGATTGATGATCTATAACCTCCTCCTTGAATAGTAGCTTATACTTAGTATCTCTATGTTGAACAAGCATTAATTTATAAGTTCTCAAAGGCTATTGGCATCACTCTCCAAAAGATCTCTACCCGTTGAGAACATGTGCTACTTGTACGTTTGGATCATTCAAGTCCAAAACTACAATAACATCATGAAAAATGGCAATAGGTAAATCTAGATCTTGTCAATAGAGTAGAAAGTAAGGAGAGAAGGATACTAAGGAAGCTTGCCAGCTGAATGGATAGCCCATGGCCAACCAAGGTAATTGGAGATCACAATCTCTCAAGTGGCCTCTATGCAAACAACGCTTATGCAATCTTCTCTTCACCATTTGAACTACTATCTCTACTAAGCCATCTACCTTAGGGTGATCTCAAGAGGTAATATGATGATAAATCAAGGCCTTAAACTCTCCAAATAACTCTATACCTTGATCAATCAAAATTTTAGCTAATGCACCAAAATGACTAAAAGCCAATCCAAGAACAAGTAAGTTCTTCCTTCGATGAACTTGTCAAGAAGTGCAAAAAACTCAATCTACTTAGAGAAGTGCTACACTATAACCAAAACATATCAATGATGCCTCATAGTCAATGGTAAGGGTCCAACAAAGTCCAAACTCTAGCAATAACCTTAGCCCATGATAGGTAATGGGTGTAATTGTGGTATGGGAGCATTAAATGATGTTGTAACTCTATCACAAATCACATATTTGGCAACCAATTTTTGTACATTGGTCTATATAGTATGCCACCAATAATGAATTTACAATAAGCTATATGTATGCTTTACTCCAAAATATAGTAGCTCCTCATGAGCATGACATACTAGTTGTCATCTTTGAGATGGAAGTGGTACTACTTGCACTATAACATCCTTCAAACACAAAAAAGATGTTTGAATTTTGATCTAAACTAATTGGTTTGCTAAAGAATACAGTCTCTCTCCTTAACACCAATTGTGCCAACCACAACACCAGTGTAATGATAATCAATCAATAAGACATCATCATGAATTTCTCATTGACCTATACTAATATCTCCACCCTTTGGATTGATGATCTCACAACTCCTCTTGTATTTGTTACAAGATACCATCAAAGCCTCAAAAATTATTTATATAAAGGTAGATGCATGCCAACTTGGGACCATCTCCTCATCTATCTCATCATGACAATGTGCACCAATCTGGTCATGCTAGCTAGGACGTGGGTTTCTACTCAACCCATCTACATCACAGTTCACCACTCCATATCTATGAAGAACCATGAAATCATACTCTTGTAAAACCAAAGCCCATCATACAATTTTTGAAATCAATCAATTGATTCAATTGATGATTAGTGATGAGAGAGAAGGGGTTACCAAATAGGTCACATCAAAAGTGTGCTATTGCCCACACTATTGCCAAGCAATCTCTCTCGTATGAACTATACTTTACCTCCACTAAATTGTTAAAGCAACTAGCATAGGTTACTACAAACTCCTTCTCCTCATCAGCCTATTAGATGAGCTCCAAGCCCCAACATACTCCAATCAGTATGAACTTGGAATGGTTGTTCTATTACATTCATTTGTGCATGTTTGTGGTATTGTGATATTTAGCTTGGTATTATAAGTACTTGAGAGATATTATTTATATAGAGATAAAGGATGGTTCTACATTAGGCATGATTAGCTAAAGTTAGTCATAGCTAAGATAGAGGGGACCTTACTTTAGAGGAAGTAGAAAAGATGAGCACCACTCTTTTGGATTCTAGTGTGTTAACTTGGTATTATTCCTAAGTGTTTGGCTTTGAGGAAAGAATTGAGAACTCTTGGGCCCGCAACCTTTTTGTTTTGGATTCTTCTATAGTCCAAGGATAGCCCATGTGAAGGAATCCTTGACTGAGTGGTTAGGTCAAGATAAGATCATATGCTAGTGAAATATGCCCATGTGAATGGATATTCCTTTCTAATTTTTTACTTTACTTGACTTTTAGTCTAGTAACTTGAGTTACTACGGTAATTAGTAACTTTGGTGTGTAACTATTCACAAGTATATAAACAAGGGGTGAGGAGGTACTCATCATCCTTTCATTTGCAACTATCTTTCTCATTTGAGTTCTCTAGTGAGCAATGTCTTGAGTCTTGGAGTGTTAGCTTTGGAGAAGTATGATGGAGTTGGGGTTCCTTGCCTTCTTAGTCCATGGTGTGCTACCATAATAGTCATCAGAGGTTCAACTTGAGTGAGAGATAGGCCGGCTCACAGTTCTCTGATTGGTCTCTTGAGAATAGATGTAGATGTCAACCTCTCCTTGAGCTCTATAAAAGCTATCTCTACTCATCTTCCCAACACCACTCTTGTGTAAGCTTGGTCAACTTCATCAAGGCCTTGGCATGACACTAAATCCTCTAACATATTGACAATAAAATTTTACCAACCCAAGGAATACTCACACTCTACTCACATCTATAGGCTAAGGAATATGTGCACTAGTCTACACCTTGGTTTGCTGAACACCAAGTCCACCATGGTAGATAGTGTGTGTAATATTCCAAGGATAGAGAAACAAAAAAGAGAAAACACAAACTCCACACTCAAACTCTGATGCCCCAAAGGAGCACCTTCTCTTTATTATATAGCCAAAGAGGATCTTCTCCAATGAAGCTCCACCATAGGATTAGGTACATGGATAGGTGACATGTCAACAAGTTCCACCTTAGATTACTTGCTTGGATGGGCAACATGTTGGTCTTGGTCCGATCTAGTTGGTCAAATAGGCTCTGACCTAAGGGAATCTTTTAGGGAATCTTCTTGTAGGAATAATTCAATATCACGTGGGTGAGGTACCATTGGAAAAATCTTGGTGAGACAAACCAAAGGGGAGAGAAGGCAAACCTTTCCTTTGTTAGGGGGGAGTCATATTTTGGAGGCCTAATTCATCCATTTATGCATCCAAAATTGCCTTCATTTTGGCCTATTTTGGCTTTTTCCCTATTAGCAGAAGTGCTCTTTTGGTGAAACCTCTATCTGATCTACTTTCTCCATCATGTGCAACATCCTTCCAAATGTCACCATCTCAGGTTTCACCTCTAGATCATATGCCTAGCGATTGATTTTAAAGTTTCCAAGCATGTTTTTGTTTTTGGTCTATTAGTAGAAGTAATTTTTTGGTGATACCTCTATCTGATCTACTTAGTCTATCATGTATAACATTCTTCCAAATGTTACCAGACCAAATTTCATCTCTAGATCATCTGTCTAACTATTTATATTACAGTGTGACCCAAATACTCAACCTACTCATGGAACAATTTGTACTTCCCAAAATGTAATTTGAGTCCATGAGATCTCAACCTCTCAAACATCTCCAACAAATGACTCTCATGCTTCTCCACAATAATAATATAGACCAAAATATCATCAATATAGCACAAAGTAAAATCCAATCATGCTAGGATCCTATCCACTGTCCTTTGGAACTTGGCAAGAGCATTCTTTAACCCAAATGGTAAGAACCTCTATGATACATTCTTGCCATAAGGCTCAATAACTCAAATGGTTTCTTTGACTTGTCTTCCTCCTTGATTGGAAAATAATGATATCATACTCAAAGATTTAAAATACTGAAGATGTTTGCATGCCCAATCACATCAAAGATCTACTCCAATGTAGGCACAACATATCGATCAACCCTAGTCTATCAATTGATATGATGGTAATCTCTACATATATGCTTATCTATGTAATTGCCATGCATATCCTTCTTGGTTGGCATCATTGTAGCTTAAGCATACTCTCCGTGTGAAATCTCCACCAAACTAGCCTCAAATAGACCTCTACACGGGCTCTAAATCAATACTCTCTCTATGTTATTATATCTATAGAGACGTCAAAAAATTATTGTATCACTAGTCAGCTCAATCTAAAATACTAGGTCATATTAGAGCACCCAAATCCTTCATATTGAACACAAAACAACTCATGTAGCTCCTCAAGAACCTCCAAACTCTCCATCTTTTTGCTCCTATAAGCTTGGGTCCAATGTTTGGTTCCCAAGTATACCATGTCCAATTGGTCCATCACCCCCAATATATGCTTGAATCATCTCAATAAGTGCACAAAGTTCATTAGTGTTTGAGTGTTGATGCATGTTAAGTGCATCCCATGCTACTCTACCAATCCAAGTCAAATAGTTCAGGTTCATTGCTCAACCTAACACTTGATGCCTAGATGCCTCTAACAATACTAAAATGGTAGCAATACCAATATGGAAACCCATTGCCTACTCTTTCTTTCTCTCTCTCATTAGCATTGAGCTCCATCAATTGCTATATTTATGAGTCCCAAACAAGTTTAAGATCTCTCTCTCAAAAATCATGTGAGCCTAGGAAACTCATGAGTGTGGGTAAAGTTTCTCTAAGCTACCCAACAAGGTTCACTATTACCATAGTTGACCTATCAGCCACTACCATTGTTTGAGATTGGCACCTAACTATCGTGAATAGTAAGGTGGGCTAGTTGTTGAACCCCATCAAAAGCATGTTATAAAACCTCTCTAGGTAAGACTAGCAAAGATGAAGAAATGGGCATGTGATCCAACTCTAGTTGCATCTAACAACATGGTAGGTCCCATCTAAGAATAGACCTAATATGTACTTGCTACCACCCATGTGCAAGACTCACCCATGAAAGGGACATTCTCCAAAATGTAGGCTAGAAAAATAGACTAATTAACTTAGAGATATTGTAGTATATGTGACATCTCCCAAAACATACCAAAATGGAGATCTTATAGACCTTGACCTTGGCTAGCATGGATATGTCCCTAACATGGCCATCCAAAAATCACCAAATGAATGGGACCATATCTCCTTAAATCCTACACCCCTAGCAAGCAAATCTTTGCTAGTAGGGTCTTTTGGTAACCCTTGACTATTGACATTGATAATAACTCAAGATAATAATAGGCCAAGCGTGCCTCGTGATGTAGAGAGACTTGCCTAGCATTCTCATTTCTTTCCACATACAAGTACCTCTGAACCCGTATACTTACATGTGGTGCCACATCTAGTCCAATATTAATCTCACCAAACAACTCCAATAAACATACTCCCTTTGTTGGATACTACCAAGCAGTAGTGTGGTATACAAAGGTGAAAAGGTAATAAACTCTAGAAGCTCATCCTCACATTGGTCTCCAAGTGGTACAAGGCTTCCACTCCAAGCCTATTGCACCAACTAATCTGCAAGCTATTGCAATACCTCCTCAAAACTCCACAATGGAACATCCAAGGTGGATGGAACAATCCTACTTGTACTCCAAATTTGAGTGATATCCTCTAGTATTGGGGTATCCTCTTCATGGGCATTCTTCTCCAATTAGTTCTCAAGCCAAGTAACAAAACCATTGAAAGTTGAAATTGATGCCATGGTCCTTGATTGTAGTGAGCCAAGATTGCTACTAATAAGGTGCACATATAGACAACATACTCATCCCTCACTTGACCACCAACCTAGCCTATAGGAAGTTGAATTCTCCCAATAGTCAATATTGAAACCCATGGGGTATAACACTACTCTACCAATGTAATACAAGCAGCTAGACATATTATTCAGAGGTGAAAATTGGCTTGGTAACATCTAGAAGTAAATTTTGTACAATAAGCTAGGTAGATCAAACAAAGGTGTCACCAAAAGAGTACTTCTACTGATAGAGCAAAAGCATAAAATAGCCTGAAAACTTTAGAGTCAATTTTGGAGGCCTAAATGGATGAATTAGACCTCAAATATGAAAATGGTCTATCCTCTCAAGGGAAAAAGGCTTCCCCTCTCCCCCTATGATTTGTCTCATTGAGAGCTTTCCAATGGTACCTCATTCATGTGCTTTTGAGCTTTCCAATGGTACTTCTTCAATGATTCCCTATAGGAAGATTCCCAAAGGATTCCCTTTGGTAAAACACATTTGACCAACTAGATAGGATAAGGATTGATATGTCACCCATCCAAACAACTAATCCAAGGATGGAGCTTGCTAACAAGTCACCAATACATATTTCTAATCCAAGGGTGGGGCTTCCTTTGAGGAGATCTTCTTTTCTATATAATAAAGGGAAGGTGCTCCTTTGGGGCATTGGAGGATTGAGTGTGTAACTTGTGTTTTCTCTCTTGTATCTCTCTTGGAGGGTTCTATTGTCCTTAGAGTATTACAATGGTATCAAAGCGGGTTCTTAACCCCAAGAGAGTGGATCATACCTCTTGGAAGAACACGAGCTATTGAAACCAAGTAATTTGAGGTGGAGAACATAGTGCAATTGCTAGACTTAGGAAGTGCTTTAAAGAGCGGACGTGATAGATGCACTAGGAGGACAATTTCCTACACCTAGCTTCCTATTCTTGAATCCATTCCACATCAAGATTATGTACATCCAACGAGCAAATGAGAGTATCTTTTGTTTATCACTTTGGAGTAGAATTCATAGATAGAGTGATGAATTCACCAAACCTAGTGATTCTACTTGTGGTGGTATACGACAAAGAGTAGGATTTGAAAATCTACATTCTACTATGATGTTATGGATCTGAATATACCAAATCCTCATCCTTTCAACACACAAGTAGAAATCTGTTATGTGGTTAGACCAAAAGTGATGTTTAAGGATTTTGTAATCCGCAATTTGGTAAGAAATATTATCAACGTGTGATAGCCTTTGAGGTCCTAAGGGTAATCCTCATAGTTTGTGCATCCTCTCAAGTGATCATTCTAACCCTTTATGAAGTAGGAAGTAGCAATTGAACATTGATTGCATGTAAGAATCATAAATTTGTAATTGTGGGAGTTGATGTAAGGAATGCAAGGGATGTTGAACAAGTTTTGAGAAATCAAGATGACCATGGAGAAATTGCAAAATCAAATAAATACTACCAATAATGATCAAGTAATGCAAGAAGGAGAGTCGTCTTAACAACCAGCACAACAATCAAAGTACCTGGAGAGTTATACATGCCAATGACACCAATTCCAATCAACAACAAAGCCGTATTGTTATTACAAATGAAAAAGACATGCAACATTGAGCCTTACAAGGGACAACATGCCATGGGAGTAGTGGAAAATTGGATTTCAAGAATGAATTGATACCTTCAATTGTTTACAATGGAAATCACTAATCATTTTGCATGTGTGTTTGCATGTGGGTACTTGACTGATAAAGCCCTCACATGATATGATGCTTGGGAATGATCATTCTTGGTAGAAGGAAGAGAGATCACTTGGACAGCCATGCAAGAAGGGCTCCTCAAGAATTTCCAATCTATGGATTCTATGCAAATGGCCTAAACTAGACTCTAGGGGTTGAAGCAGAAGAATAGCATACAAGAGTATGTTGTGGCATTTTTGGATCTACATGTTTCAATAACCGATGAGTCTAGCCAAAGCTCTTGACAATTTCAAGAGAGGATTAAAAGAGAAAATTTGCCAAGAGAAAATAGTGCAAAATCCTTGTACTATTTTTGAAGCCATTGCTTGCACCTAAAGAATATACGTTGCTTGGAGGAGGTGAAGCAATAACATTGATGCAAAACTATTGGGCCAAGACACACCATTTTGGTGGACTAGTTCCTACAGAAATGGGCAACATTTGCTTTTGAGATAGAGGAGCAAGACCTCTTTAAGGTGAACGGAGATGGGTCAAAGAAAGGAGAGAAGGAATCCCACGGGGCAAAGAGGCCCATTGTAGAACAACAACAATGTTACAATTATGGCTGAATTGGGCACATAGCCATCAATTGTCATGCTTGTCATCTTAGAGGCACTTGGCCTCCATACAAGCAACTTCTCAACCACATGGAAAGTAAAATTGAAGAGGAAGATATGGAAACCACATTGGAAAACAAAGATTGCTAGTAAATGTACCTCACGGCCTTACTGGCTTGGTGGAGAAGAGTAAAAGCCGGGGGAGGAAGATGACAAGTGTGCAAAAAAGGAGGAAGATAAACCCACAATTAATTGTTGTAAATGGAGTGCTAGAAGGTAATCTTGTGAGAGTGTTGATAGGCTCTGGGGCAATGGAGAATTTCTTGTTGCACTCTGTTGCAATAAGTTTAGAGATGGAACTAGAGAAGGACGAGAAAGACAAAGTAGAGTTACCTAATGGTTAGAGAGAGGATTGAGTCATTACCTAGAAAGGTAATACTCTTTGTAGGAGGATATCAAGAAGCAATCAAGTGGTGAGTGATACAACTAGCTCATTATGATATGATTTTAAGTATGCCATGGATGGAGCACTACAACCCCGTGGTGGATTGGAGAAAGAAAGTAATGAAAACTAGTCAATGGAAGATCTTTGGGATTAAAGGAAGATCACAAAGGAAGAGTTGCCTCTATATGTCATTAGAATCACATCTATTGGTAAGACAAATAAATGTTTCACGGGTATAATAATAGAAGTCTGGAGTGCCCAACACAATGGACAAATTCTTGAGAAATTGAAAGATGTGGTCAATGAGTTCCAAGATTTCTTTCTAGATGAATTATCTATAGGATTACCACCAAAAAGGAGAGTAGATCATAAAATTGAGATACTTCCTAGGAAGTGTAATACTCCAAGGACAAAAGAAGAGAGAAAACACAGATTGCACACTCAAACAATTGATGTCCCAAGGGAGCACCTTCTCTTTATTATATAGCCAAAGAGGATCTCCTCCAAGGAAGTTCCACCATAGGATTAGAGATACAGATAGGTGACATGTCAGCAAGCTTCACCCTTGGATTCCTTATTTGGATGGGTGACATGTCTGGTCTAGGTCCTATCCGGTTGGTCAAACAAGCTTTGACCGGAAGGAATCCTTTAGGGAATTTTCTTGTATGAATCTCAAAATCATGTGAGTAAGGTACCATTGGAAAGCTCTTGACAAGACAAAGCAGGGAGGAGGGAAGGCCAACCTTTCCTCTGTTAGGGGGGAATTTGCACATTTTTGAGGCCTAATTCATCCATTTAGGCCTCCAAAATTGCCTTCAAAGATTTCAAGCATATTTCGTTTCCTACTCTATTAGTAGAGATCCCCTTTTGGTGATACCTCTTTCTGATTTGTTTAGTCCATCATGTGTAACATCCTTCCAGATGTTACCAAACCAATTCTCACCTTTAAATCATATGTCTAGCTATTGGTTCTAAGGTTCTCAAGTCTATTTCGGTTTCTGCCCTATTAGTAGAAGTACTCTTTTGGTGATACTTCTATCTTATCTATTTTGACCATCATGTATAACATCATTCTAGATGTTACCAAACTAAATTTCACATCTAGATCATATGGCTAGCTCTTGGTATTACAAGAAGATACATCCTTGTAAGGCCTCATATCAACTATCACCTCATGAGTTGGAGGAGTGCAAGGCTCAAATTGAGGATATGTTGCAAATGGGGTTTATCCAACCCAACGTATTATGATCCATATGGGGCTCTTGTATTGTTTGTGAAGAAGAAGGAAGGATTAATATGCATATGCATTGACTACTGGGGATTGAATCAACAAAAGGTGAAGAACAAATATCCATTACCTCACATGGATGACTTATTTGATCAACTCAATGGGGCAAGGCACTTCACCAAACTTGATTTGCGGAGCGTTGCAACCAAATCAAGATTGTGGAAGAAGACATAAAAAGAATGGCCTTTCAAACAAGGTATGGTCACTTTGAGTACTTGGTGATGCCATTTGGCCTGACCAACACTCTAGCCACTTTCATGATTTTGATGAATGACATATTTTGTCTGTACTTGGATAAATCTATTATCATTTTTCTTGATGATATCTTAGTCTACAATAGGATGCTGATAGAGCACAAGTAACATCTATGAGAAGTCCTCCAAATTTTGTGATAGAATCAATTGTATGCCAAAATCTCCAATTGCAAGTTTGGCAAATGTGAAGTAGACTACCTAGGGCATAGAGTAAGTGCAAAGGATATCAAAGTGTTAATACATAAAATAGAGGTCATTCAATAATAGAGTGCTCTAGAGGATCAGACTCAACTCAAGAGTTTCTTGGGATTGATGGGGTTTTATTTCTCAAGGACTTCTCCAAGATTGCACAACCTCTAACATGACTATTGTGCAAGGAGAAGAGGTGGATATGAGGAATTGCACAAGAATTGGCTTTAAAGGAGTTGAAAGATGCATTACTACATGCACCATCTTGAAATGATATGACTCAAAATGTCCAATCAAGATGGCTATAGATGCATTGGGTGTAAAAATAGGAGCAGTCCTACAACAAGAATGGCAAGATGGATGGCACCCACTTGCGTATTTCTCTTGTAAGTTGCTATTGGCAAAATGCAACTATCACACCACCAAACAAGAAGAGTTAGCCATTGTCCTTGCAACCAAGAATTGGAAGCACTATTTGTGTGAGAAGGCATTTGTAGTAGAGATTGACCACAAACCTCTAGTCTACCTTGAGACACAAAAAGATCTTTCTTGTTGATAGATTTGGTGGGTAGAGTGGAGACAACAATTCAACATGACAATAAGATATGAGGAAGGCACAGAAGAAGCAAGAAGAAGCAATTTGCAAATGCATTCACCCAAATGCTTATTGCAAACAATTTGGTGGTGGAAATCAAGATGAACCTTGAATTTTGACCTAAGATTCTAGCTGTTACAAAAACTGATACACAAATTGTAGGTGCTCAATCATTTAAAGGCATCACCAACATCCAAGGATTCACTTGTTGTGATGGCAGGTTGTGGATCCCATTGATATGGATCTAAGAACTACCATCCTAGCAGAACGTCATGATTCTACCATTGCAGGTCATGTTGTCATCAGGAAAAAGGTTCACGACTATCATTGGTGCCATTTTGGTAAGAGCTAGAGTTTCCTTCTATGAGACCTTGGCTTGAGAGCCTCTTTGTGTTACTCAACACTTGGAGCTTAATTTTTTGATACACCAAACCATGGCTTTGTTTATGGCACTAGAATCTTGAGAATATGCTTTGAGTGTCATTTGAACTTATAAGGCATGTGAGAGTATTTTAGTTAGGAAATTTTCTTTTGTCTTGAGCCAAAAATTCTTAGAAGTTTTATTTGGTGCTTTTGATCAAATAAGCTTGTGGGAAAACTTATATTGAGTAATGAGAAAAGAAGAAGAAAAGGGTTGAGAGTGCCGTTTAATGAAAGGATATAGGGAAGAGCTTAAGAAATTCTCTCAAAGGGCTTGCTTGCTGGAGAGGAAAAAGGAAAGACTCAGGGAAAATTCTCTCAAAGGGCTTGCTTGCTGGAGAGGACAGAGGAAAGACTTAGGGAGGATTTTGAAGGGCTTGCTTGTTGGACAAGGTAGAGAAAGAGACTTAGGGAGGATTTTGAAGGGCTTGCTTGCTGGACAGGATAGAGAAAAGGATGTGGGGAAAATTCTCTTGAAGGGCTTGCTTGCTGAACATGATAGAGGGAAGACTTAGGGAGGATTTCAAAGGGCTTGTTTGCTGGACAGGACAGAGAAAAAGACTTACGGAGGATTTTGAAGGGCTTACTTGTTAGACTGGACACGGAAAATGACTTAGGGAGAATCTCTAGAGGGACTTGGGGGGGAGGAAGTGACTATAGGGAGGGTTTTTTTGGGAAGGAGAGAAGGAGGGCTGGAAGGTGAAGGACAGGGGTGAGAGTTTTTTTCAAAGGATTGGTAGTGATGGCCTGAGGTCTAGACAAGAGGACAGGGAGTGAAGAGTAGGAGAGTGAGATCAAGAGGGTTTGCCTTGAACTGGACTAGGAAGATGTATGAGAGTGAGAGAAATTTTGTTTGCTGGCCTGGTCTGGACAGGAGTATAGGGAGTGAAGAAAGAATGAGATTTTTGAGGGTTGGAGCTGGACTATGAAGGTGTGTGAGAAGAGAGAAACTTTGTTTGCTGGCTGGTCTGGACAGAGGATAGGGAGTGAAGACAGGGAGTGAAGAAAGAATGAGATTTTTGAGGGTTGGAGCTGGACTGTGAAGGTGTGTGAGAAGAGAGAAACTTTGTTTGCTGGTTGGTCTGTGACAGGAGGACAAAGGAAAAGGGAAGGGGTTTTGAAAGATTTATCCTGGAGAAGAGGGACTATGTGAGTGGAGAGAAATTTCATTTTCTGGCTGTCTATGACATGAGAAGAGAGGGAGATTTTTTTGAAGGCATGGAGTGTGCAGGAGTGAGGAGTGTGGGGAGGAGAATTTTTGCAAGGGAAGCAAGAGTAAGAGAGGAGGAGGCAATGGAGAAATTTGGTAGGGAAGCTAAGGCTTTGAGAGTGCACGATAAGAGAGGATTTTTGCAAGTATGCAAGGGATTGCATGACATAGGAAAGTGAGAAGGATTTTCACAAGATGTAGGGCTTGCTGAAGGGTGGACAAGGCAAGAAAATCTCATGAAGGATAGAGGAGAGGAGAAAGAAAAAAAGGATTTTGAGGGTTGGCTATGACAAGAGCAAGAGAGTGAAATTGGGAGGGTTTGCTTTGAACTGGACTAGAGGAAGTGAGTGGGAAGAAATTTGCAAAGGGCTGGTCATGGTTGTGATAGGACATGGAGATGTGAAGAACTTTCAAAGGGTTTGTTGGGCTTGAACTACGGCAAGAGAGAAGGAGAAATTCTAGAGTGTTTGTTTCAGCTTGCTGAGTGACAAGAAGAGAGAAAGAATTTTGAGTTGGGTTTTGCTTTGGCTTGGACAGGAGTGCAAGAGAGAAGGAGAAATTTTGGAGGGTTTGCTTCAGCCTGTTGAGTGATAGGAGGAGAGAAAGAATTTCAAGTTGGGATTTTGCTTGGGTTGCTTTGGATAGGAAGACAGGAAAGAGGAGAAGGAGTTCTCAAGAGATTGGCCTGGACAGCAGGACATTGACTAAGAGAGTATTTTCAAAGTTTTGCTTGGGCCTTGGACTGTGACATGAAGAGTGAAGAGCTGAAAGCATATTTGAAAGTTTGCTTGGCTTTGTTTGTGATAGGAAATAGAGGAAAGGACTTAGGGCTTTGGGAGTTTTGCCCTGGACAAGTGTGACTAATTGAGGAGAGAAATTTTGGAGGGTTTGCTTTAGCTTGCTGAGTGACAAGAGGAGAGAAAGAATTTTGAGTTGGGATTTTGCTTGGGTTGCTCTAGACAAGAAGACAGGAAAGAGGAGAAGGAGTTCTCAAGAGATTGGCTTGGACAGCAAGACATTTACTAAGAGAGTATTCTTTGAAGTTTTGCTTGGGCCTTGGACTGTGACATGAAGAGTGAAGAGCTGAGAGCATTTTTGAAAGTTTGCTTGGGCTTGGTTTGTGATAGGAAACAGAAGAAAGAAGTAAGGACTTTGGGAGTTTTCCCTAGACAGGTGTGACCAATTGAGGAGAGAAATTTTTGGAGTTTTTCTTGGCCTTGGTATGTGACAAGAGGTCAGAAGGAAGAGTAAAGGCTTTGAGATATTTGCCCTAGACAGGAGGACTGTGAAGAGTGGAGAGAATTTTTGAAGGCTTGGTCATGGGCTGTGACAAGACAGGAAGAAAGAAATAAATTTTGAGAAAATCTGCTGGCTGAGCATGGGAAGAGAGGGAGAATTTTGAGAGTTCTTCTGTTCAGCCTTGGCAAAGTGACAGTGAGAAGAGAGGGAAGAATTCAAATTAGGTTTTGGCTTGGTCCAACACAGAGGCTGGAGAAGGAGTTCAAGAGGTGGAGCTTGGCCTTGGACAGGAGTTGAAACTTCAAGCATATGCTGTGAGTGTTGGCAGAAGTGAAGTTCTTATGAATTTTTCCAGAGGTGAAGTGCAGGAGTAGAGTGAATTTTTGAATATAGAAGAGAACTCTTGTGGGTGCTGTCAAAAGTGAAGTTCTTATGAAGTTTTCAGAGGTGGAGTGCAGGAGTAGAGTGAATGTAGAAAAGAATTGTTGTGAGTGTTAGCAGAAGTGAAGTTCTTATGAAGTTTTCAAGAGGTGGAGTGCAGGAGTAGGGTGAAATTTTGAATGTAGAAAGGACTATTGTGAGTGTTGGCAGAAGTGAAATTCCTATGAGTGATAAATTTGGAAGCGGATATGTGTTATGAATTAGGATTAAATTTGAAGGAAGCTCCATTCTAGGAGCCCAGAGTCCGGTCTATCTGAGTGGAGTAATACAACAGTTTGGGTGTTGGGTTCAAGTTTGGTTAGAACATTCATTGTTTCTATAGAGACCACCTTAACTAATTTTCCAAACCTAAACCTCAGATTCATAGCCAAGCTTGATAGGGGAATAGATCATGATACCAACATAGGTAAGAACCTTAAAATCATATAGTTGTGACAAGCCCGGTGCTGAGAAAGCCAAGAACAAACACAAAACCTTTGGAAATAGTTGACCTTAGGGGAAGTTACAGCAACAAGTTCATATAGAGACAAATTCCCAACAATCCAAGAGTAGGGAAGGAATGTCAGTCTACGGGAAAAATCCAAAAGAAAGACATTAAGGAAAAACTGAGCACAAGCAGCCATGTGCCCGGTGCACTCTCAAAACTGAACATTCCCGGCAACAATGTTGGAATGGACAAGACCTTGGATGCAGTCAAACCCCATTACTATTGGCCCAAGATGAGCAACAATGTGATGAAATATGTTTGGAGCTACCTACTTTGTCAACCAAATAAGGCTTCTAATCAAGCTCCCATAGGAATCCTCCAACCTCTCCCCACTCCTACGTAGTGTTGGTAACAAGTAAGCATGGATCTGGTTTGTGAATTGCCCAAGACCACCTTTGGATTTGATTCTATTGTAGTATTTGTCAACTAACTTAGCAAAATGATTCATGCACATCCTACCACCAAGGATGTGACTGCCCCTCAACTAGCTCAATTGTAGTTAGATGTAATCTTTTCCCATCATGGCTTGTCTCAAGTGCTCATCACAGATAGAGGCACTCATTTCACTAGTTTGTTTTGGAGAACACTCTTTGGGTCCTTCAAAACCAAATTGGGTATGTCCATTGCTTACCATCCACAAATTGATGGAAAAACAAAGAGGGAAAATTGCACTATTGAGGACATGCTTTGGGGCTTTACTTTGGATCAGCAAGAGATTTGGGACACCTTACTCCCATTGGTGGAATTTGCTTACAACAATTTGGTGAATGCCTCTAAGACACAAGTCACACCGTTCTTCCTCATGTATGGAGAGCATCTTGTCACACCTTCAAGCTTGATGAAGGTCCATCCGGTGGCTACCAAGGTTGACGTTATCAACACTTTTTTTCTAGGATCCAATAGGGGGTAGAGCACACCAAGCAAAGGTTGCAAATTGCCCAAAATTAGTAGAAGCAGTATGTAGATGCACACTACCAACATGGAGTTCAATGTGGGAGATCAAGTCTGGCTATGAACCACCAACCTCAAGTTAGTTGGTCCTTATAAACTCAGACCTTGTTTTATAGGACCTTTCTCCATCCTTCATTGCATTGGCGCCATGGCCTATCATCTCAACTACCGCCACATATGAAGATCCACTCGGTGTTCCATGTTTCCTTATTATGTTGATATGCTCCCTAGCTGCCTCACTTCTCTTTCATCCAAGAATGACAACCTTGTCCAACCTTAGTTGATGAGGTGGAGGAGTATGATGTCAAATGCATTCTCCAAAAACGCATCCGTGGTACTCTCCATCCATGTGTAGACTATCTGGTCTATTAGAAAGGGAACCCATTGTACGAGGCAACATGGGAGCTAGCAGCCAACTTGACTAATGCACCAATGTTAGTTCAATATTTTGAGCAACAACTTTGCAACAAGGACATTGCGTCTTAAAAGGAGTGAGGTCTGTAATACAAGCAGCTAGATATATTATCTAGGGGTGAAAATTGGCTTGGTAACATCTAGAAGGATGTTGTACAATGGGCTAGGTAGATTAGACAAAAGTGTCACCAAAATAGTACTTCTACTAATAGAGTAGAAGCCAAAAATAGCCTAAAAACTTTCAGAGGCCTAAATGGATGAAGTAGACCTTGAAAATGAAAGGTCTAATTCAATCCCTCAAGGCAAATAAGCTTGCCTTCTCTCCCCATGATTCATTTCATCAAGAGCTTTCAAATGGTACCTCATCCATGCAATTTTGAGCTCCCTATAGGAAGATTTGCTAAAGATTCCCTTTGGTCAAACCCATTTGACCAACAAGATAGGACAAGGACTAACATGTCACCCATCCAAACAACTAATCCAAGGATGGAGCTTGCTAACAGGTCACTTATCCATGTTTTTTATCCAAGGGTGGAGCTTCCTTTGAGGGAATCCTCTTTGCTATGTAATAAAGAGAAGGTGCTCCTTTGGGGCATTGGAGGATTGAGTGTGAAACTTATGTTTTCTCTCTTGTATCTCTCTTAGAGAGTTCTCTTGTCCTTGGAGTATTACAACCAACTAGCACATCATATGACTCTATTATTGTCACAATGGCTTGAGCTTTCACCAAAAAACAATCAATTGAATGACCAAGCTAAATCTAGACAATGAGCTCTCCGCATGTGATGTATTATGTAGAACCGCCTCTTAGAGATGTCTAGATCTGAAATGGACATCTTTCCAAATCAATCTTATGTAACTCAAGACCAACAACTACAACCTTCCCCCAATGTAAGAGGCTATGCACCAGAGTTTGATATGATCCTCTATGGTGTATCTACCTTCCTTGAAGGTCTCACCAAATGGGAAATCCTACTTTGGTTGTCCAACAAAACAACTCCAAATGTGAACTGAGCTCACTTGAAAGCAAGTCTAGTTGGTAACTCCTCCAACCTAGTTGTTGTTGCTTGCCATAAACCATTAATTGTTGAGTGGATCTTATGCTCCTCAACCTAGTCGGCCCATTATCAACCACCTCTGCTCTAGAAGTAGAAACCACATCATCCTTACTCTCACAAAGTGTAGTAGCTAATCGGAACACAAGAGCTAGGTTAACTCTTAGTATAAACATATCATTGGTTGAGAACAAAGGAAAGTGCATAATCATTGAGCTACTCCCAACATCATGCTAGACTTAATTTATGTAGTCATCAAGTGGCTAAATAGTATCTAGTCCATCATGCACTCCATCACCACCTACCATACTTGCACTAGGATGTTTAGGAGCCATAGATATAATTTTTAGTGCCTTAAAGAATGTGAAAGATTGGGGAAGTCTGACTTGTCTATTAGCCTCTCCTATTTATGAGTCCAACTCCATTGCTACTTATTTAGACTTTGGAACATATATTTCACTCCTAGTTACTATAGCAAATGCATCTACTTGTGTTGCTTTGCACATAAAGTCCAAGACATCTCTATCACCAACATAAGAGGTAGAAGCTTCAATGCTTGAATCTGATCTCCTTTGAACTATGGCCATGCTAGCCTATCTCTACTCCAATTGCTCAATCCAAGTAGTTATGGTTGTATTAAAAGCAAGGGCAAGTACTTTGCCAAGTGTAGGTCCTTTGACATCACCTCGTCCTTTATGACCTAAAGCTCTTCTACCACGTACCATAGCAACCCTATCACTACATAACTTTGGGTGAAAGTCAAAGCATTGATCATTAGTGTGACCAAATTTCTGGCAATGGTCACATTGTCTTTATGTTGGCTATGATGTACCAGAGGTATCATGTCCATTTCCTTGAGTGCACTCTCTTTTGGGGTGAATTCTACCACAAGTCCAACAAGCAACACCACCATCCACAAGCTATTTTTGACCCAAAATGAAGGTAAAGATCTAGTTGCACTAGGCCTTCCACTCACTCCATAAGATCTGGGCTGTCCACTCTACCCTTGTAAGTAAACATGGTGTGGTGTACTCTTTTGCACTCTAAAAGAAGTAATAGTTGTGGGTGGATGAGATCTCCTTACCAAATCCAATTGTCACTACTCTCTCCTCCACCATGTTGAGCTCAATGCGCTTAGCCAAACTAAAGACCACTGCCAAAGTAGATGAGGTGGCTTATAACAACATAAAATCATGTACTCTAGATTGCAACTCCTTGTCTAAGTTCTTATACCAAAATTAATTTGCTTGGGCGTTAATAACTCCCTTAGTGAAACTGATCAACCATCTCATGCAAGTTTATGCCTTGCATAAGCTCTCTCTCTCTCTCTCTCTCTCCTCAAACTCTTGCTTAACTTGTTAGTCTGCACTCCTTGGTAGTTCTACCTCAAACACTAGAAAAACTCCACCATGGTTAAACCTTGATACTACACCACCTCCACTTGTAGTAGCACCATCTCCAACTAGTGCACCTCCATTGGATACACCAGTGCTACTAGAGTTAGAGCTAGTGAGTACTACCAATCTACTACTAGAAACTAAGTTATACATACATTGATGGATCCTTCAAGTGCTAGAACAACTCCTTCCATGCCATGAAAAGTGTGAATAAAGTTGGGTTCTGCATTTGCTATAGATCATACCAACTATCAAACTCCTAAGTAAATTCATCCAACTCAATGGTACCCATTGTACTAGGGTAGCATTTAGGCCTTTGGAGACCCCATAAATCTTGTCCATGTCCCACAATAATGGTGTGGACACATCAAGTGCACTCTCAATTGAATCAACTCTTGTGTCTAACTCCAAACCAGAGTCAATCTACTCCCTCACTAGGACCAGAGATACAAGCTAATATCAAGTGCCACTCCATGTAAACCCACTATGTACTATAGAAAAATCTCTTGTCAAATCCTCTAAGAACTTTGTTGTAACAATGTAATCCAAATTGTAATCATAACCACCACAAGTACCCCACCAAGAACCACCACCAATTGAACACCACTCACTAATGTAGCCCTAATTGTGACAAGTACACTTTAGGAAAGTGCAACCTATAACTTGCCATTACAACATGCACTCTCATGGTCTACATGTCATCACTTGTTGTCTCACCAAAAAGAAAAATAGGTGTTTGACTAGTCATCATTCCAACCTAATTATCAAGAGCACACTAGAGCACCAATGCTCTAAGTCAAGGCATCTCACACAAACATGGTGCACAAATGAGAAGCAAAGAATTGTAGGGTGGAGAGGAAGGAGTTCCAATCACAAGAAGTGTAAACAAAAACCCCCTCAATTTTATAAATCACACCAAATTGACTCTATCACCTTTTGGCATTTGACATAATATGAGTGTATATCTACTCCTAAGCTAGTAATATCACCAAGGATATGATCAAACTACCTCTCCTAGCCAAAGCCACGTGCACATATGTATCATGGCATCATTCCTTTGGACAACAAGAGAAGGTGGACCAATTGGCTAGAACACAAATCTAGGAACCAGAGGTTTGGGATTCAAACCCTATTGCTCACAATCTAGGAGGGTGTGTAGGTTTTGCCAAAAACCTACCAAAACCTATCTAAATTGGCTAGCCTCATGCCTACAAGTTGGCTCCTTGGCCTTCATAGCCTCTCTAGCTCACAATCATATGCGTCAAAGCCTCTAAATGCCAAAATGAGGCCTTTCTTCTTGCCAAATCAAACACTCTCCAAACCAAGTTAACCTCCACCAACTTAAGCACTAGCTAATTAACCAACATATTTGACCCAACTTGAGCAACCTCCAACTTTAGACGGATTTTGCTAACTCAACCTCTGAATCTAGACACCTTTTCCAACTTTAAATGCCCAACTGGGGCCTTTCTTCTTGCCAAACCAACCCCTCTCCAAACCAAGTTAACCTCCACCAACTCTAGTACTAAGTGGTTAACCACCAAATTTGACCCAACTCAAGCAACCTCCAACTCTAGATGGCCTCTACTAACTCAACCTCCAAATCTAAGTAGATATGCCAATCTATCATGCCTCTAATATAGTTGGCTGACGTCCAAATTTGTCATTAATTATCAAATTAGGCCAAATTGAGTAGATAGGGATCTCTAAATCCTTAATTCAAAAAGATGGGTTCTCAAATCTATCTCCAAATTTGCTTCTTAGGTCCAATTTGCAATACCAAGGTCTTCAATTCCACTCCCTTGCTCTCAAATTGACATCCATTAACTCAAAAATTGACTTCAATTTTGAGAAATTTGGGTAATGTTTTTGCACACCATCTACCTCATTGCCAATACACACAATCACTCTTGGGAAATCCAAGACCACAATCAAATATACCAACAATCTGCCATGCCCTCAATGGAGATACCACCAATATTCTCAATTCTTGTATCTTATTTCCCCCTAAGTCTCACTTCTCTAATATAATCAATTCATACTAAACTCGAATCACACTCAAATCAGATCTGAACTTGATCCTCCATTCAACAATCTATCAACAATTGAGCACTAATTACAATCAAGTCACGCCCCCTCTAGCTAAGAGACTCAAAGTGACGCTCATTGGCCTCTATCCACCATAGTCAAGAATTTGAAGGCTTAATATCATAAAAGTGAGTTCTTTGGAGTTGCACTTTGAAAGTATACCTCTCTGCTCGACCTACATCCCTAACCAATTGCATTGCTTATGGTGCTAGTGATGATAGGTCACACCATGTGGTCAATAACCCTAACATAAAATCTAGCCATCACCAAGTAGTCCTTGAGCAACTATTGTATAACTATTACATCAAGCATTGCAACTCCAACATTTGAGCAAACTAGCTTTGACGTTACATATGTCATGATACTTCTCCAAGATAAACAAATCAGTTTCACTTTATTTTGATATATATGTCCACACAAAAGACAAACGTCCTTTATGTATTGTAAGCCCAAGAGATAAATTTAATCCTCAGAAGGAAATCACCTCCTTTGATTTGTTTACAATATTAATAATTTGCACTTCAAATTTTCAAACACAGTTTTTTAGCACTTTCAACAATATTAAACATTTAATCTTGACATTGTGTAATTTTTGTACATGTTTACCACTCATATTTGGTGCTGGAAAGCACTACCAATTTATTTTAATTATCACTACCCTATATTTTTGCCCTTTAACCTATATGAACCATTGTTAAACAAGTACTTTCCCCTTTATTTTGAGAGTTTCTTTCCACTTTTTAACGCATTTCAATTTGAATTTGGCAAAACACTAATGATGTGAAAATCAAATAAATCAAAGTTGAAACCTTTTTAAGTCTTGTTTTCCACTTCCGTTAGATACGGTTCTCGAATGTTGACTTATCTAAAGTGCATAAATGGCAGATAGTACGCCACAAGACCACAAACTTAACATCGAAAAAGAAGGAAACATAAGGGCCAAGTTAATAACGATTCACGCCAGAAAATCACTTCAAGAGTAGATGGTAAAAATGACCATAATGGTAATGTCCATGATTATGATATTGATATATAATAGTACATTTATCCTTGGGATTTTAGATAAACGGTTACTTATTAAGAATTCTCTTGCGCTCTATACAGATGAGAGCTAGTAAATCTGACTCTCTAGGTTCACTGTGTTCAAGCACTTCACTCTCATTATATCCTTGGCTTCCATGAAGGTGACAGGCGACCGCGAAGGATAACAGGAAGGACGGGAAGACCCCATCAAGACCCCACCCTCGTCCCTTGATGGGACTAAGGATAAATAGTAAGAGGTAACATGGGGCTAAGCACCACTCATATCAAGTTGGGAAATTTATCCTCTTACACCTAAAATATCTGAACTACATGCCACTGGAGCATCCAGAAAATAATATCACCAGATATGATGTTCTCTTCTATGGTGTTTCAGATTTAGTTTTCATGGGTTCCATAAATATGTCAAAATTTTGTAAACTCTGAACGGTAAGGGACGATTCGTTTACTTATCGATTAGTCTCTATGGGTACCTGTTTACAAAATTTATGGATGTCATTATATCCCGTAAGTATCAGTCGACTTTAAATCTAAAACCCCTATTGTACCGGCCAATGCTCTCTCTGGAGCAAGGTACGAAGGCTCCTAAAAAGTACACTTGGAGATTAACAACGACAGTATTAAACCTTCCTAATGTTGGTATCGAAAAGTAAATGACCGATCACATAGGATGACAAGAAGGATGGGAGCAAGATAAAACTTCATGGATAGAATGAGATCAAACTCAATATCGTCGGAATGAAAAATATGTCCCATTATGTTTAAAACGGTATATCTATATGCGTTAAACGATTTATATACTACTGGAACATCAGAATTTGAAGAAGTATCAAGAATCCGGAGAAGTGTTCGAAAAGGGAACATCCAGAATTAACGTTTCGTTTACTGTCATTCAAACTCTCGAAGAGGCTCTTCACCTCCAACGCTCTGAGATTATGAAAAACGGAATATAAGTAGAATAACGAGAAGGATATAAAGACTCATCAAACCAAACAAAAATCAAAGACATCACTTTCGCTTTACCAACGAAACGAAGAAAGAGAAGAACTCCAATTTCCCAAAGAGAAGAGCTCGATAGGCCAAATGCGAGCAATAACGATTAATTACTCTTCATCCAAAGCCGTCGAAGAAACCGAGCAAATCAGAATTAGCAAAAGCAAATCGAAACTCTTTGTAAGCTTCTCAAATTCGCATCGAAAGCTGCGATTGAACGCCGAAACGAGCTGCGACCGGGAGATCTACGGCCAATCTTGTTCCGAACCGCCAAGCGTCGGTTGCTCTGGTAGAATGCTGACCGGCTAGTTGACTTGGTGGAGGGAGTGATTCTCGGGGTATCAAGACTGAGTCAGATGCAAATTGTGGGAGTGGAATTGGAACCCGAAATACTGCACTAGGACAGGTCCTGAAATGATCGAGAAAGACTTTGCGCGACAGTGGCTTCCGGTAGCGTGGAGTAGTGGCCACGAACTGGATCGAGGAAGGGCCGCATCTAGCATAGTGGACTACAAGCTCGCTTTTGTGCGTGGTGATTGGCAGCGATTGGGAACAATTGGGGCTGCCTAAAAGAACTAAATCCGTAAGGGACGGATTTGATCCAACACGACCTTTTGCAGCGTTTGGTGCTCGCAATTACACCTTATAGAGTGGGTCCGTGGGAAGAAGTCGGAGTCCGTCTTCTTTCTCCTCACGAGATCGCGATGTCCGAGTACGTGGGAGTGTAGGTACAGCACAGATCCGAGTCTCTTGACTTCGAGAGAAGTGATAAAACGAATTGAAAACTTGTAATATAGAGCCGGTGAAGTGTTTATAGAGTTCCGTGGTGCTGGTTCGTTTTAGCTCCCAGTCTCTATTTACATTGGAAAAATTTGTCGGTTTTCCAAGTCGTCGAGATCTAAGCAAGTGCAGCTTTGATTGCAAGTAGTAGAGTCATTGGGGACAACATGGCTGTGGCGAAAGACCAATTAGTGTTCAAGCTGAATACAGGCAAGTCGATGCCCGCTGTGGCGTTCGGAACTGCTCCTCTGGGGGTAAAGCCGTTCACCCCTGCAGACGTCGTCACAGCTCTCAAGGTATGTATAAACGGGAGCCTATAATAACTCCTAGATTTGCACTGTTTAGTTAAACTCTGATCGTCAGGGGGAGACTTTGGACTTCTAAGCGTTGATTATAACGATTGTGGAGCAGGAACTTGCATACAGAGGAGAGGAGAGGAAGGAATATTCAGAATAGGGCTCCGCCTACTGTCTCTTGAAAGGTCGTATCCAAAAGTCTTTTTCTTCTGTTTGGTGTTTGGACTCTTAACAGTTAAGAGCGTTTGACTTGTACAAACAGCATGGATACAGGCATTTGGATTGCGCTTCGGCTTATGGAAACGAGAATGTAGTAGGAGCAGGTCTTCAAGAAGCATTCAAAGCCGGTTTGGTAAAACGTGAGGAAGTATTTGTGACAACGAAGCTATCGGTATATGAAATGAATCCGCCGGACGTTCTACCTTCATTGCGAAAGTCTCTTAGGTACGAATCTATCGACGAAATTGTTGGCTATTCCACTGCAGTCCTCCAATGCTTACATGGTACCGAATTTAAGTATAGCCAGAAAATGGAACTTGACAACTGTACGATATCTAGTAAGACATAAAACCAATCCTTTTTGCGGTTTTACAAGCAAACTGCGCCTTACGAGTTTGTTTGAACATAGATTATCCAGTTTTGTTTTCGTAGCTGAGATAGTGATCCTGCCCAAGCTCTTTCTTAGCCCATATCGACCACTGTTTACAGTTTTAAATTAAGGATGTTGTTGATGCAATATTTCTATTTGAAAATAGTAATCTTTATCTAGAATTATCGTCTGACTTCATATCCAGTCATCTATGGATACCTATCAAACTCTCTTTTCTATTAGCCGCCTGAGCTTGTGCTCAGCATTTCCACCTCTGCATATTTCAGTCCATCAGGATTTCTTTTCTTATGTACGGAATGAAAGAAACTTGATTTTATTTATTTTACAGTGCGTTGCAGCTAGAGTATGTGGATTTGTACTTGATCCACTGGCCCGTAAGGATCCGCCCGGGTTCATTGTGGTTTGCCTTGAAGGAAGACGACTTTTTGCCACTCGACCTTCATGGTTCCTGGAAGGCGATGGAAGAGTGTGTACAAGCGGGATTGACTAGAGCCATCGGAGTGTCCAACTTCAGCCTGAAGACTTTGAAACAATTGCTGTCAAAACCCACCACAGTACCAGCAGTTAATCAGGTACAGTGGCATCTTCTCGTAGATTTGAGCTTCTCTCCAGTATGTCTTTCAATCCGCTGCTATCCTGCAGGGGATTCACTTGTCAAAAAGTTCATTGAAAATAGAAATTGAGAGTCGCGTTTGCCCTTTTGCGTTTGTCGTGCCTTGAGCAGATAGAGCGCCATCCTGGATGGGAGCAAACATCAATTGTCGAGTATTGCAAAAAGATGGGAATTCACGTCGTAGGTTGGTCAGCACTGGGAGGTCCTGGATATCACGACCTTCCTCTTGGGTCGTACGGATCAACTGCAGTAATCGACAGCCCTATCGTAATCAAGATTGCCGAGAAGTATGGCAAAACGCCAGCACAGGTACCGACTTTTCTACCTATCCTGCAGTAGTATTTACTCTCTGAACTCAGGAGCAGGTTCTCATCATACAAATCGGAGTTTCGTTGACGCAGGTCGCTCTAAGATGGAACTTGGACGGGGGATGTGGTCTGGTAACAAAGAGTACCAACCCAGAGAGAATTGCTCAAAATCTAGACATTTTCGACTTTAGTCTTACAGAAGAAGATCACCAAGCGATCAAGGCTGTGCCACTCAATAGAATTCTGGCAGAATCGTTTTACTGTGTAACCGGAAGTCCTTACACTGTTGAGAATTACTGGGACGAAGGATGACGAGCATTCCTCAACAGCATATAGGTGAAGTATACGTTGAGATCCCGCGTTCTTCGATCGGCTTCTGCTCTCATGTCCTAATATACGTACACTTGAGAGCAATCTGAATGATTGCCTGTAAAGGGGGCTAAAGGCATTCAGAGGACCTTCAAAGACTTTATTAAATGTATATAGCCAGAACATTGCATCTGTCTGTGAACAAAAAGCATGCCTTACTGCTCCGATGGATGCAAATTGATCCAATATGTCTCTCCTGTGATTTCACAATAAAGAACTCCAACAATCCCAGGTAGTGTTATCGAACTGTAGAGCGGTTCACCTGACACTGAGACATCTTATCTGTCGAGGCTCTTTAAATGGGACTGGATGGCCCTAGCTACCTGCCTTGGATCTGGAAGGATGTGAAATCAGATTATATGCAGAAAGTCCAAACGGCACTTTTCTGCATCCACTTCTATGGTATTTTTCATGGATGAGTCAGGCATATCACAGTTAAGAAGATAATCTAGCAGATGTCGCACCGCATCCCACCTACTTATTACTGTGTTGTATCATGCGGTTGTGACCCTCGAGTATTGGTAATTAATCTTTTGCCTCGAAATTGGTCTATTATAAACCTCTATCCATTAGAATGCGTTCCAAACAGATGGTAGATACTTTAGATATAGACTGGAGGATCCAGTATGGCTAGCCTTATCACCAACCACAGCAGTGTAGGAGGAACATGTCTCGATGACGTTCAGACCAATTCATAAGTGGAACATTGTTCACTAGAAGTACTCTTTTGGTCTCACGGTCTCAAAGTCCCAGAGTTTCAAGGTCTAACGCTCTCATCATTGGATATCACAGCGCAAGGGCCGTAGGCCCCGAAGTGTCCGAAGGAGGCTTCTTTGGCTTGTAAAGGCCGAAGGGCGTCACCCGTTGGTCTCGGGTAAAGCCCGGAATCGTAAATTTCTGGAACGTCCGCCCTTTTCCTGTCTGACAGTGCCCCGACTTGTCGGGCAGTCCCACGCCCTCCGGGCCCTTCCCTTCTCTTTGAGTTTGGTTTGAGTTTTGAGTTTGGTTTCCGGCGGATTGTCCATTTCAGTAGATTTTAGATCTACGTCATACTTAGGAGCAATATGCTCAGGACGGAACTCATTCTCATTGCCTTGTTCCCCTAGTAGCTCGGTTGAACGCTTCATGACTGCCAGCGATTCAACATCTGGCTGTGCTGGGAAACATCTGCTAGCGATGGATATTATTAACTGATCACTTTCACACATCATCCTGTGCTCGCAATTTGCGTTGTATATAGTTTGCTGAAAGAGAAGAAGGCTTCTTATTTCTCATATCGCGTGCAATCTGATTGTGATGTTCGA
The DNA here is from genome assembly GCA_948567375.1 of Lunularia cruciata. NCBI lineage: Eukaryota > Viridiplantae > Streptophyta > Marchantiopsida > Lunulariales > Lunulariaceae > Lunularia > Lunularia cruciata. The sequence continues at coordinate 17,065,821 of OX419761.1, read as the reverse complement.
GTACTTGGACCTACACCAAGCATTTCGGGAAATCTTGAGTTTAACAAGGGCCGCAGAAGCTTACGATTTGGAGTAAAGTGGTCCTTGTGAAGTGCATTCTCGGCTACTTTGCGGCTGGTCCTTTAGCTTTTCCTCGTAAGTTACTTAGCGTAGGTTTCTCAAATCGTGAAGTGTTCAAATGCAATCCGTGACATTGGTGACACCATGGCTGTCATAAAAGACCAACTGCGACTTAAGTTAAATACAGGCGCGTTGATGCCTGCTGTGGCTTTCGGAACTGCTACTATGGGGAAGGAAGTCACCGCTGAACTCATCGTTGAAGCTCTCGAGGTATAAACCAGAGCCATTGATAACTCTACGATGTGCACTGATCCGATAGTCTTGGGAGAGCCAGGGAAAAAAATTTACACTTCAATCTGGTTAGTCGAAATTTGTGACCTTGCACTTGATTGTATCTTCTGAATGCTCTTTTCTACTGGTTGGTGCGTTTGGACTCTAATTTTAGCGTTTCACTTCTCACAACAGCATGGGTACAGACATCTGGATACTGCAGCTCATTATGCCAATGAGCATATAGTAGGAGCAGGTCTTCAAGAAGCTTTCAAATCCGGCTTTGTTAAACGAGAGGAAGTATTTGTTACAGCGAAACTATCGACAGCAGAGCTGAATCCGCCGGACGTTCTCGCTGCATTGCAGAAGACTCTCAGGTTACACACCCAAAAGTGGCCGTTGATCAGTACTAACTCGTTATATGACACAATCTAGGACTAAAATACAAGGGTACAGTGAAGATGAAAACTTTGGATCTGTAAAGTTGTGAGCTTAGTTTAGGGTTTAGCAAGCAAAATGTGCCCAGATAAAACTGTGTCTTCATAGCTGAGACAGGTCAGGATCACTGCACAAGTTCTTTCTAGGCCTAATTGACAGCTGTTTACTGCTACAGATTGAGCTTCTCGTTGACGTAATAAATATGAATGCAATTATTATCACTATTTCATTGTTTGACTTCCATTTAGACGTTCTTTGTGATCAGTCACCTGAGCTTGGTGCTTAGCATTCCAACGTCTGCATATGTCAGTCCATCATAATTTCAACAGCTATGTGAAGGGGAAATATGGAGTGGAAGAAACCTGATCCCATTTGCATTTAAAAGTTTGTTGCAGCTAGAGTATGTGGATATGTACTTGATCCACTGGCCGGTAAGAGTCAGCCGAGGTGCAGTTAGGTATTGCTTGAAGGAAAACGAGTTTTTGCCATTGGACCTTCATGGATCCTGGAAAGCGATGGAAGACTGTGTCCAAGCGGGATTGACTAGAGCCATTGGAGTGTCCAACTTCAGCGTGAAGAACTTGAAATTAATTCTATCCAGCTCCACCACAGTTCCAGCAGTTGATCAGGTAGAGTGGCATATTCTTGTGAACGTGAGGCTCTTTCTATCCGCTGCTATTCCGATGGGAAATTGGACTCCTTAAAGTGACTGTAGTGTAGTACCTGAATTTCTCGTTGAATTGTGCTTTGATCAGATAGAACGTCATCCGGGATGGGAGCAAACATTGCTTGTGGAGTATTGCAGAAAGATGGGGACAGTAGTAGTAGGTTGGGGACCACTCGGAGGTCCTGGACCTAGCGGTCTACCTCCTGCGATGGGGACATACGGAACAAATGAAGTAATTGAGAACCCAACTATCACAAAGATTGCTGAGAAGTACGACAAAACACCAGCACAGGTGCAAACTCATCCACCCTATCCTACATCAGTATGGCATGGAATTCTTTCTCTCTGGACCCCTCATCAGGTTCGCATAATACAAACTGGAGTTTTGTGACGCAGATCGCGTTAAGATGGGGCTTGGACGGCAAATGTGGTGTGGTTACTAAGACTACCAACCCTGAGAGAATGGCTCAAGCTCTGGATATTTTCGACTTTGCGCTCATAGAAGAAGATCACCAAGCCATCAAAGCTCTTCCCATCATCAGACTTTGGGGAGAGAAGTTCTTCACTGTACCCGGAAGTCCTTACACTCTCGATAACTTCTGGGATGAGGAATGATGAGCACTAGTACCTCAATCTCGTAAGTACACTTTGAGGACAAGATGAACTATGTGCTCTGATCAAAATAGAGAATTAAACTCATTCGTGGAAGATTCTCCAGAAGTAACGGCCAGGACGTTCCTTTCTGACTCTGGACAGATCCGATGAATGCAGTTGGATCCAATATGTCTCTCCTGTGTTGTCATGGTCAAGATATTCAACGATCTCAGATGGCGAAATCCAATAAGGCAGTTCATACCATCTACATCTCAGTGCTTTATGGTGGTACTGGGAATAGGGGTATTAATCCAGATCCTAAGAAGTTTGAACGTTCCGCCAGCCTTCGAGCTAGTCATTCACACATTAGACATACGCGTTTCCGTCTAGTCTCTCGCAGCTGGGATCCAATCATCGTGGTGGGAGTCTTCCATTTTCCGAAAGAGAACTAATTCATATGTCAGTTTGTTCAAGCGGGTGCCAAACCGATGAATATCCGATATTTAGAGGAAAGTTGTAAGGGTTTCGCTTGCCTTGTGACAAACTCCCATGAGGGACATATCTCGAGAAAGTCCACGACAACCTGTGAGTGGAACACCATAAAAGCACCCAGCGGTCTCCGATACATGAAAGGGTGGACGGTTTGAAGAATTGAGTCTCACAACAGGATGCTAACCAATGGAGTTGAAGACGTGAAAAATGAGAAGCTAGTTCTCCGATACATATAAGGGTGGAGGTGTTGACGAGTTGAGTCTCACACAAGATGCTAACCAATGAAGTTGTAGACGTGAAAAATTAATAGCTAGTCCCGATTCCTTACACCTGTTGACAAAGACTAAGAGTTTCGAGATCCTCGAGTTTGTGCCTCAATTCGAGTGAAGCAGAGAGAATAAGAAACTGATTAAGTTAATTGTCGCTGAATAAACTATGCACGACTAAGCCCTTTTAACTCACACAGATACAGAGAGTGTTGAATGTTGATTACTTGATCACTTGATCAAGTCACATGCTGTTCAGTACGTAAACATTTTGTGACGGGGTGCGTAGAACATCCGGCGATGGCCGGCTTGTTTAACTCCACACCTAACTCAACCAGTAAGTTCTGTCCCACATACTTCTACAAGGCAGTGTGCGTGCGCATCATCTTCATGCGTTGAGACGCAAAACCAACAACGAACATGTTCAGTGAAGCCTGTCAGTACAATGCCGGACTTGTAGGTGGAGATTCCGAGTCAATAGCGTCTTTGCATATAATTACTTATAAGGATGGGGAATGACATGTGATGCTTATCGGATTCATTGGCTCAACTTCTCGTGTCAAACAAACGTTTGTGTTATGTTCAGAAAACAACTGAAGCAGAACAACACCAGATAAACCTCCATCTGCGTGGGAAGTGTTATGCCTCTTAAAGACGGACGTTAGTATTCTCGGTTGCATTTGTCGGCTAAAAGCGAAATAATAGTCTTGATGTTTGCCTCGAAGAATGAACTGAGATGTGGCTGGAACGTGAATTAAGCAAACAGACTACGTGTATAGAGTAGACGTAGAAGGGACAAATAATTCTCATAAATAACTTGAACTGGATATATACGCCTCGTTACATTTTGGCTTTAAACTTGACGAGGTTGACTTATCCAAATTCAGTGTTTCCATCCACATAGCCCTGAAGCCTCAGGTTTCAATCTTTCTGCGTTCGCATTCATTCTTTACTTGGACAAAAATGTGGACGATGTTACTAGCCTGGCCGTTGCATGAAGAAGTTACTGCAGACCCATGATCAGAGCTGGGTGGCACAAAGAAATAGCTCACTGGGAAAGAGGAAAAGATTGGTCAAATGGAAGCATGGATATGGGCACCCTATCGGATATCCGCGCAAGAGGTGTGCAAGCGAGTCTTTGAATCAGTCTGAATTGACACTCTCGCTTTATGTTGGACGTCGAATCCACAATTAGTGCTTCAAGGTCGCCATGTTCCAGGCTCGAAGTTGTCTCCTTGTCCCTGTGGTTCTGAAGGTCTGCCAGCAGAAACCGATACGTAAGAATGAGAATCTGGTCCTTCACACTTCAAGAAGTGAGGAAAAAAAAATCAACAGCGAACAGAAACTACAAAGAATTCATATCTTGATCATGGCTCATTACTTTGTGGCGGATGACTCCTGGAATGCAGTGGGCTTCTCTGGGGACTCATTTGAAGTCCTGCTCGGCACACACTTCCAAATATGTGAGCTTTATCACACTTCGCATATGTTTCTATTTCGTATTATAGTGTCCTGCTATAACAGATTTTACTGTCTTTGGCTACTAGAGCGGTTCTGCTCCGTTGGCTATCCTGTCCGTTGGTGAGTTGAAACAGAAACTTAAACCATTATGCTATACCACGTTACCTGTTGCGATTGGGCTGCCAGGCAGAGGGCTCGGTCGAGTCCTTGTTAGCACGAAGCTTCGTGTATTTATTTTGCGATAGATCCCCTCCTGCAGTTGCACCCATCAGGTGCATATAAGTATCTGAGTAAGATTTACCTTACAAAAAAGGTGTCGCATGATGTCCGAGAACTCTTATTATAAGCAAGTTCTACACACCTTGGCCAGAGACATTTCCACTAATTTGCCGCATCATAACCTCCATGTCATTAAGGCTCAGATCATCTGTCAAGAAGACAAATCAGTATACCACAGCATCTTGAGAACTGGGTATACCACGGTCCTGTAATACAGAAATAAAAGCACCTGGAGCGACTGATCAGAGAGGTTGAGATCGCTAATGTCAAATGACTGAGGCTCTTTGCACACCATTTCGAAGCTTTATGTTTACCACTAGATTCAGTAATTTTGCCCGCAGTTCCAGATTCCGGCAACTAGGTTTGAAGCAATACAATTCTTTAGAACCTATGAGTCTTATCTGACCTGCTTTGACTCCTTCTTGTGACAATTTAGCTCTTAAGCTCTTCACGGCTTCCTCCTTTTCATAAACTGCACTAAATCATCTGTTAGATAAGATCACCTTGAAACACTCTATAGACGAGTCATCCCAGACTCATCTCTTTTACATCATAATTCTGCTGCCTGTCTGTACTTTTGAGTTTATACAACCGTGCAAGTAACGCACATTCAGCCATGGAATCAACTCTTGAGGCCAGAAGGTATGTATCATTACTTGCTGCAAGTGCTTTCACATTTTGCCGGTGAGCTTCCAAATTCGCAATTTCCTGCATGTAGTGAAAGCACTTCCAGGTCACTGCCGTCCAGATGTTCAGACGAATTACCTTGTTACTTAAGTTGGTCATGTCCTTACTTGAATTAGAGTGGTCTCCTACAAAGTTTAACAACGAAATCGGATAATTTTCGGAAAGTCTAGCTAAAAACATCAATGTGAAGGCACGATCCTGAAGGATTGCTTCCTGGTCTACAGAAGGGCAACATTCAGGGACTTGGGTGGGAAATAGGGTACTGCTACAGGGTCCTTAAGATACCTTTTCGCTTCATGGTTCAATTCTTACTCCGGAAATTACTACATGAAGAGCTTCCCACAAAATAAGACAGGGGATATGAGCAAATGACACTTCAAACAGTATGAAAAGACCATGATTATGCAGATTATCGCTTTAGAATGCGTGCTACATAAGAATTGTGCAGGTGTGCTTTCAAGGGCTCAGAAGCGTAACTTTGCCATTTTAACACTGAAACATGTAGTAAGGCAAAACAAAATCAGGATGAAAGCATGAGCAACATATTATTTCTTCTAATGAAACGTGGGGATCAGAGCCTCCTGGAACATTTATACCTTTGCAGTTGGTGCTTCTTTTCTTGTACCGGATAACCAGCTGGTCCACTCAACTGCAACATCGCCTCATTTCAGGCCAACATTCAGAATTTGTATTGGAGGTCATAGATGGACCGAAGCCTGCAAGGTTCATGAACACTTTACCAAGGTGCAGCCCAGCTAAAGACAAGCATTCTTAATTGAACTCGGAGTAGTTATCTCTAATGCAGAAAACGGCACGTTTTGAACTCCTGCTTAAGAATGAATTGAGGCCAAAAAAAGAATTTCGTCATAATCCAGTCATCTCAAGTTCACTTAGATGTAGAAACCTCACCTGGGACAATATTAGGATCAGGCTCAGATTTAAATTCCACCCATCTCTTCTCCACCACTAAAGCAAAAGAACAACTCCGCTCAGTACTTCAAACTCTGATTATAAAAAGGGTGAACAGAGGCGATATCGCTGCAGCTAAGCACCCCCTCAGCCATTCTCATTTTGGGTGAACACAAGCAAAGTTCTAGAAAGATCAACCTTAAGGAGTCTGTATCAGATGAGGTCAGACTCCATGTAATTTGCTTTCGAGAAATACAATCCGCTTGTGGATTCTGTAAGACGCTGCACCCGTCTCCCATGTTGACAATGCTTTAAAATTCGGTCCAGTTCTTTTTCTCGAGCAAATTACACCTTACTTGCAGCAGACTTATCCGATCAGACAGAATGAATTATTCATTAAGGGACTGGAATGCTTACAGCTGCGAATAAACGCCCCACACAGGGCCGTACAGCCGTTACTACCCAAGACCCCAAGAAATCAAAGAACAAGGGAAGATTCAGGGTCCTACGTAAGCTGCCCTACGTAAGTTTGATATCTAATTCCCAGACACAAAAGAAGAATGTAAAGAACCGGGACATACAAGCGCCTTCGACTTTCTCTGGCCTTCGATAGTAGGTGTTGCCATACTTGTCTACGCCCACTTTGACTCGTCCATTGTATGACCGCAGCAAATTTGCAAACCTCCGAAACATTTTCCAATTAGAATTCTCTAATGAAGAACGAAACTCGACAGCTGGTTTCTTCCCACTGCCAATCCACGAGATAACAATAAACGCGTACTGGAAAGCTTCAATAGCTTATTAATTAACAATTTCTGGAGAGAAATACGGAAATTTCGGCCTTGAACCCTTTATAATTCTTAGGAGTAGAATATCTGCGCGCCACGAGGAGGAATCTCGCCCTGCAAATTTTCTTCAAGTTCACTAAGGGAGCACCGAAGAATCATCCCCTGCTGCAGAAGCAAACTTCCACTCGACAGATCGATGAATACATGGAACAATCAGTAACTGGGTAGCTCTAACAATGCCTTCGGGTATACGGGGCAAGATCCCTGAGGCTGCAATTGGGTTGCTAATCCTGTAGCTGCAAGATCTTCCCTTCAAATTCAGCTTCAAACCCAGTTTGCAAATGGCTGCTACAATGTGTCCCAAGATCACCACTGATTATCGACACTTACTTCCCCTCAAAACATGTGCGATTCCTACACCAAACGCAGAACGTCGGAGATGGAGGCATCACCGTTTGTTCTTCACCGGTCTCCAGCGACCTGTAGTTAGGCTGTAGTTAATCAGACTTTCATGAGAAAGCAGAAAGATGAAGGTTTGAAGTTTCTTGTGCCTACGCGGTTGAGGACCTGTAGGGTAACTACGTAATATTCGTCCTCCCCTTCCACTTGTCACAAGTCATCTACTTTACATATTGATCCTTGTATTGCAAGTCAAATCAAACAGTAGGAGAAGGCGACCACATAGAACACAAGAATAGAGCACAAGAAGGAGGACAAGCCCGTACAAGGGAGAGACCAAAGAGGTAGAAAGGGGCTAAGACCCAGACATATGCAGGGAGCTTTTTTGTTTCATATGATTATGTTGCTTATCTACATAGTGGCAACCTTTTTGCTCATGGTTTGATTTAGTATGGCTCTTGAAATTGAAAAAAATTTCTAATGTTATTGTTGGAAGAGGTACTTAGAGCTCTACTACTAACTTACTATTACATTCCTTGCTTATAAGGTGCTGAATCCAAATATATTTATATACAAAAGTAAGCCATTCTCTCGTTAGACATCACCTTTCAATTCAGATTTATAGTGTGAAATTAATCAGTTTAGAAAGAACGTGTGAATTAGTATGAGTGGAAATCACACAACAAGCAAGTTGGATTAAGTAGTAATTTAATAACCTTTAACAATTATGAATCTTTTATTCTTAATTCAGAAGGTGATAATGCAATAATATTCTGGACATTAAAGAAGCAGAACGGAATTTCTAACTGTCCATTAGACTGATTTTTTATGATTTAAATTTTTTAAATATTAAGAGATATAAAATATATTATTTTTATTTAGGCATTATATTCAAATTACTTGTTAGGATCTAAAAATATCTTTATGTAGCTATTATATTTATAAGCTATATAGATTTAAAATCTTTGGAAGTCTTATTTGTTTGTTTTTATTTCTAATTAGTGATGAGGAAGATTTCTTAGGCTTATAAGGTTTGTAGATCTGAAAAGATTTGTAAATTTTCAAAAGTATAGTTAATAAAAATGGTGTAATTTTGGAAAGAACCAAAAAAAAGTTTAACTATCTTTTAGAAGAAAGATTTGTTTTAAACTTAGGGTAATAAAATCAATTACATAATTTCTATTTTCTGGCAAGTCTTATTAATTTGTTAATGTTGAAGATGAAAGTAAAGCTCCTTAGGTATCTCAACTACACTATCTATCGTGAGGGATCAAACTAGATTACTTTAGCTATTTTCAATTATACTAGTTGAGTTAGAGATCAAACTATATTCCCTTAGCAATTATCAGTTATACTAGTTTAGATTGAATGTAACTTGATGTCTAATGACTTGAATTACACATAAAACTAATATATTGAAGATAGACAGAACTGATTTGATGAAGCTGTTATTTCTATCCTAATTTTGATGAAGCGGTTATTTCTAACCTAATTTCTTCATTAGAATTGGATTTGAATTGACTTGAATTGAATTATAGATTATAAAAGTTTGTTTATGATATATACATAAATACTCTATATTCATAGTTTTTAAACTTTTTGACAAGTAATTTGGTTGGTAAACTAGATGGTACAAGACTTAGTAAAAAAGACCTGGCTATCGTATTCAAGGGAGATGTAATGATAATTTCTTAATATAGTAGTTACGTTTATATTACATCTTTCATATTCAATCCAAAATGATAAATATAAAACATTGATTATGTATTTTTTTAAAGTAAAAGTAATTATTAAAAGCATCTTTCCTTTAGAACTCATTGCATATCCAAGTTAGTTGTGTTAGGGTCTCAAATCAGTGTATATATATACTGATTTGAGACCCTAACAAAGCTAACTTGGATAACGTTGATTTAATTAGAATGAGTGTAATCTATATTTATACCTAAATATACTCATCCAAAAAAAAAATTTGTATTATTATGGTTATAATTGGTAGATTCTTATCTCTTTACTCCACTATTGCTAATATGAAATACTTTTTTGGAGAAATTTATAAGAAGGAATTTAATCTACTTTAATTCTCAATTTGTTAGAATAGATTTAGTATCAAATGCTATCTATATTATTCTACATATGACTCATAATTAGAATAAGATTTCTCATGCACAATTCAAGAATATATATATATATATATATATATATATATATATATATATGAACTAAGAAATTTATAATCTAATGGTAGAAAATTATCATACTTATGAAACCATGAATGTTAATTAATTATAATTTTTATATTATATGTGGAAAAATTACCAATTCATTCTAGTTGAAGATTAATTTAATCAATATATAAATTAATAATCTATAATTTAATTATGTCACTCAACAAACACCAATATCAGTTTATATGCTTTTATCATCTAATAATCAATTCCAAGTATAATTATAGGAATTTCATAACTTAAATCAAAATTTACTAATGTTAGAATGGATTTACACTTGTGTAATATAAAAGTTGTTAGACATGTATAAACATCTAGTTAATGTATAATTTTTATGTCATCTATTCTCATCAATTTAGATATCAACAAGCAATTTTTAATCAATTTTAGAAATAAAATATGGAATCAAATATTAAATATTAAACATTTATTTATTTATTTATTTAATTAAAATATATTCCTCTTTTATTGAATAAAAATCAAAATAAAAAAGTATTACAACACACATTTCTTAGTTGCTTTATATTCTAAAATTAAATAAATTATATTCATTGTTAAGTTCATTGCTGCAAAATTGTAAATAAGTATATAAGATATACAAATAATCACTATATCAATTTTAATATTATATTTGTATTAAAATTAGGAGTATTAACCCATACACATTAAGTTATATAGTTTAGGTGATATATAGATAGTTTAAATGAAACAATTTTACATTAATCTTACTATATATTCAAATGAAAGATATAGTAGCAAGTGGAGAATACGATGCAACAAAATAATTACAAAAAAATTATGACTCTATTTTATTAATGTGAGATTTTGTGACAATATAATTTATAAGAAAATGACTTATAATAATAATGAAAAATATAACATCATTATAAAGCCTTAAGGATATCAATATATCTTATTTTTCTTACTTAGAAGAATAAAAGAGAGAGTTTAAATAAGCATACTATTGAAATGAATCATTAAGATTAAGATACTCTTATAGCTAAATTAAAAACCAATCAAGTACCATTAAAAATACATGGCATACACAGACTTAGAGTTTAAATAAGAAACATTTCTAAGAGAATGAAATTCCATTAGTATTATTATAGAATTTTATAAAGAGGAGTGATATTTGTAATAGGAGTGAATTTCCCTTAATTACTTGATATTAAAGACTTTGATAATGGAATACTAGTATTTTATATGAAACTTTTACCAATATTCTTTCCACCTTGGAATTTGTAAAGGAAAGTCATGATCACTCACCATCATTTTTAGAAGAAGAAAATTTTACTATAACATATATGGAACTTAAGAAGTACAAATGGAAATTTTGGTCTTGGTTCCAATTAAAACATTTATATTATGAGATATATATAATAAATAATATCCTTATGAGCATACAAGTTTAATGTTAGTAAACATTTCAAGAACTTAAAATAATCCACATAGCTTATAACTTCAAGCTAATCATACAATTTTTGGTACTCCTGACCAGATTTTTCTTAAGTGGTTGTTAGCTTCTATATCTTAACCCCACACTAATAAAATAATTATAGTAATAAACTGATGTAATTGTACATGAGATGACATAATATTATTTGGCTTATATAGATCATAAGGATTTAGCTCAAAATTAATATTTCCCAATTTTGAAGCTCTGTAAACAACTAAAGGAATAGTCAGAATTTAAAAATTAATCTAGATTTAGGATAATACTTAGTTAGTTCTCATATTTTATGATCAGTGCACGAAGATCCAATAGCAAGTTCAACATACATATACTCTCTAAACTAATTCTCTTATTCATTTTGGATACAAAAAATATTTATTAAATTATTTTGTGTATTCCTTGATTTTAATTTTGTAAGTCGCTTCACTCTTTATCCATATTTAAAAATTACATAATACTATTTATAGTGATGTGCTTCCATAGTAAAATGTCTATAAGGTTGACAAAACATCCATAGTTATCTAGGTTAGCTAAGCAAACTAGAGATTTGCCAACTATTCAAATTAAGCAAATAATTTCACGTTAAGTTATTGCATGTTCCAACTAATTAATGTTTAGAGAATATAATAGTGACAATACTCTATAGTAATAATTCAAAAAAACAAATCAAGCCACTTACTAGAAACCTCCAAAAGTTACTTTAAAAAGTATTTAATAGGTTCATAAAAAATATTTACACTGTAAAGGTTCACAAACATTCTCAGAAATTGATAGGGCTAATAATATACATAAAAACTTTCTTGGAGATTAATTAGTTTTGCCAATAAATTAAGTTAACGGCTAGCTTCACCAATAACTCATACCTAAATCGAACATAAAAGGTATGGCCCTCAGTTATTCATTCTTTATCCATCTCTTTTATATATTTGTTTTACTTGTTTTGACAGGAAAGAGAATTGATATTTCTACACTCACTTTTTGATATTTCCACATCTCCTACCAAATTCAAAAGTCTTTAGATTACATTTCCCCAAGTTTGGGAATCCTAAATTAGTAGATGTTCAACTATGTGTTTCATACTTCCCAACCTGTCCCAAATTTGGCGATGGATTTCAATTAAACGCGAATCAGGTCCTCTAGATTGCGTGGGTTAAGGGTAAAAGCCGGAGTATGAGCTATAGCTGGATTTATGTGTGGAAATATCAAAAATCATAAATGAACTCCTACTAATCTAAGACTCCCGGAACTTGGGGGAGGTGTGGAAATAAAAGAAGAGAGGATGTGGAAATATTAGTTCCCAGTAAATAAACTCATAGATAAATAAATAATAAATAAATATTACATAAATAGTACTTCTAAAAATCATTTTACAGGGTATAGATCTTTTAATATACATAGATTTGTCTTCAGAAATTCTTACGGTAAAGATATTCTTATAGATTCTGTATGACTACTAGTAGAATATATCATATGTAAGTGAATGATTATTTTTTGATCTTTTACTCATTTGGGTGATTCTAATAAGCAATCACCTGGATTAAAAATGAACTAAATCAGATTGTCAAGGAAATTCTTATTGCAACATTTTAGCTTAACTTGTATATAGACTAATTAATTATTGTTAATTGATATATCTATAACCTTTTCAACATGATTTATTAAAAATCAAAACCTCTTTTAATGAAAATGCTCTAAAATTATGTAAATTTCTCTTATCTATCTGATCAAACGATCAGAAATGTCTACTTGCATAGACTATATAATCGTTATATAATTATATAAGCGGAGGAAAATATGTGAAACATTTTATTTCAATAAAGTAAAAGGCGAGCGCGTAGAAAACAGGTAGGATGGGATGACTATCCAAGAGGTCCAAGGGTAAAAGACAAAACAGATAAAATGTGGCTAATCTCCAATAATATCAAGTATGAAAATTCTGCACTTGTGTACTTAAGAAATCCTAGCTATAAAAAATAGTAAGATCTACAAACTCTAATTCAAAACTACAAAATTCTATTTCAATAAACAGAAATTATGAAATCAAGATAAAAAGTTATACATGTAATTCTCTTTAGAGAAAATATTTTATTTTAGATTTTAAAATAATTTCTATAAATTAAGAAACCAAAATAAATTAGATCATTATTATTTCAATTCATTGGAGTAATTAATTAAATTATTTAATGAAAAAACATAAAAATACATTGAACTTAACTTAAGTAGGACCACCCACGTAGAAAAAATGAAGAAGGGAAAGACCCATCAAGTCGTACAAAATAAAGATAAAAAAAGTTAAATAAAAAAGGAAATGACCGCATAGAAAAAACAAAGGATGGGAAGATCCCATCAAGCCATACAAGGGAGAGACAGAAAAGTAACATGGGGTTAAGTACAATAGAATCTATTTGAGAAAAACTTAAATTTATACAGTAAGTAGGCAACCACGTAGGAAAACCGAAGGATGGGAAGACCTCATCAAGCCATACAAGGGAGAGACAAAAAAGGTAACATGGGGCTAAGCCCCAATAGAGTCTATATGAGAAATCTGCCCTACCGCACCTAAGATATCCGAGCTATGCAAGTTGTATGGTCTACACACAACTGGAGCATGCGAAGAAACATCACCTAATGTGATTGCTCTCCTATGGATTGCACTAGCCATTACCCTCTATAGAGCAATGGAGACACACTGTCTAAAATATGCTACAAAGTATGAGAGTGAGAGTGGTACCCCCTGACGCCTAACATGATAAGCTCTCGCGCATTCTTTGACAAATGTGTCAAATGCCATGTCCATCGCTCCATATAACTCTAAGGCTAGAGGAACAAAGAGGTGACCTCGCTGCATGCCCCTATACTTGGAGACCTTGCAACCTGCTGCTACGCTCGCCGCCCATCCAGGGGGATGGGTAATCACTCCCCCCAAAATTGTATCTTGTGTCGGGTCCGTAACCACAACATCCGCTAATGTCACTTGATCATCTCGGACCAAGTATAAGTCCACCTTGACACGTGATGTCTACAATGCATACGAACGCTCCCTCCAAGCCAAGTATCCACTCTCTCGTGCCATAGCAAACACTATGTCCCTAATGGCATCATGGATAGCTATCCTCTGTCCTCCAAAAGGGCACCGTGTCATGTGGACCGCTGCTGCATCTAGTGTAGAACCACACTCACAAGTGAGTAATGAAGATGTAGATGGGTGGACCAAACCTAGGCAAAACCTCATTGTTGTAGTAAAAGTAGTTGGTGCGAGTTGGAATGCCCAAATGCACGGTCGAGCTAGGATCCAAGAGCCTGCACCCTTTCCGGAGCAAGAGCAAAGATGTGCTCTAGTAGCCTAAGGAATGGACGAGTCGACTAAGAAAGAATGTAGCGTATGCTCACATTGTCACTCCATCAAAAAAGATTGTAAACCTCTAGTCCAATCTGAAGATAGTGAAGCAAAAGGTGGAAAATCCTCTTGTGCTCGTAAGGATAGACTATCTCTCATCTGCCGCAATAACACCTGGAGAGAAAATGATCCTCCTTCCACCTCTGTCACATAAGTCTCCAAAACCGGCCTATCAACAACCACAAAACAAGAGGAAAGTAGGGGTGCCAAGAGAGCCCAACTACCCAAAAATGCTATAGGTACCATCTCCTCCATAAATAGCAAGCCAATCCCACCATATGAGATTGTTAGAGCCGTTTGTCTATGTGCAAAATCCCCTATCACACACTCAAAAGTCCCCGGTCCAATAATATCACCAAAGACTCCCATAATCCTCCTATCAAATGCTTTCAGACGTGATAGGAAGGACGATGAGGAAGGAACTATATGAATGAGGTAGGATGGTCAACGAGCAATACTGGAAGAGAGTATACTAAATGCCACATGCGGATCTCCTAGTAATAGAAGGTCATCCACATGGAGAACATCCTCTGCAAGGGCAACATCTAAGAAGCGTGTGACAAAATCCTCCGATCCTATTGGCACTCCAAGAACACAAAGTCCATATGTGGATGTGATACACTCCTTTGGAAGCTCAAGGTGGGGAGAGATACCTAAAGGGGACCATGCCCTACACTTTGACACCTTGATCTCAAGCCTACTAGATGTAGCTCGGTAGTCAAGTAGTCAAAGGCCTACCTAATCTGATCTATAGGGCCTACAATGTGTGTATCATCTACCAAGGAGGGAAATACACAACCTAGCATGGCCAAAGTAGTAGATAGTAGCTCTAAAGTGAGCCATGGAAAATAAGGGCCCTCCCAAAGGATCTCCCTAATGTGTACCAACAGCTGACTCCAAAACGATGACTCCCTCTTGTGAACCCCCATGTTGGTAGTAAAGGGAAGCAAGAGAGCCATAAAAAGACTGCATAAAAAGAATGAGACTCACCAAAGGTCCACCAACCTCCCTAAGCTCTCTAAAGATGGATTCCCGTGAGACGCTATTAAAATCATTCTCAACATCCACCTGTAGGACGACCCACTCCTGATGGACATCTAGGAGTGCTTTAATGCCTAGAGATATAGCCTCACATCCTCCAGGTGTAACTACTCCAAATTGATGTGGACTGAGGTGCTATCGAAAGTGAGAATGACACTGAAGGACAATGGTATGATTGACCAAACACAAAAAGATCTCTCCAATAGTGATTGGTCTAATGCTCACCGTGTCCTTCTCCATCGCGAGAAGTAGACTAACACCTAACACCCGACTAATAGACAGAGGAATGTCTCCTCTTGCTATTGTTGCAGCCACCTGAAACAACTTGATAAAACCACTAGAAGGATCATCTACTTGGAAGCAATCTCTAAGGTGCTCATAAACCATCCCTAACAAGCCTCTTGAGGAAAAGCGAGGGGCAGTGCACAATGCTTGTGCAAATAGCAACCTATCAAGACATAAAGGCTGCTCTGGCTGACAATCTAAGATCTCTAGTGGTAGTCCCTCTACTGCTATAGGATGTAGTGAGCGTAGGGAAGAGATGGTCTCATCAATAGGACTCGCTATAGATAAAGGGTGTAGCGCTCGTGCTGCTCTACTAAACTCTCCCGCCTGACCCAATGTCCTACACCGTCGTAATCGAGTGGACTCGGTGGTATCTTGTGGCGATGTTTGTCTCCTAAATCGTGTAGCCCCAACATACTCCTCCTGAAGGGCCACACAATCCCCCGCTTGGAATCGATGAAATCTTGTAGCCACCTCTTTATGCCCCGCACGTCCCCCTCTAGCGTAACGAAGACACCATCAAGGGAGTAAGAGGAATAGGAACCATGCTAACTCGTCCAAGGGATCACGTGCCAACCGATCAAGTGGTTTGCAAAAAGCCTATCTAGCCTCATCGTGGAGTGTGCGGGGTAGCCTATGGAATAGACGTGGACATGGAAAACTAGTCTCAAATAACCCCAAAATGTAACTCGCCTGAGAAGCTTACCACTCCCATGACTCGATCGGTATCCTCAAAACGATCAACAAGAAGCATGCATAATCTCGAGTGTCATTACAATCGATGTGGTCGTTCGTCTCACGTGAGCATCCCAAGTGGTCAAATCATAGTCCTTGTACATCTTTCCCATGTGTGTCTTTACCCCTTACGAGGTAAAGCGTTGGTGACACACCGGCCATGGTATCCCAAACCGCCCTAGGCGACTCCACTTGGGAAAATGTAGCTAAGAATAATGATAATAACACATGTTACTTTTCTCCATATGTCTCTATATCTGCAGAACCACAACTCCTCAAATCACAATTCATTTAATAAAATAATCTCTTCAAACCCTAAAATCTATAAATTTTCATAATTTTCAATTTACATCTCCAAAATTTTAAAACTAAAACTTATTGAACCGAACTTTATTGAACTTGAATCGAGGACACTTATGGAATTGGACAGGATGACGCGTGTACCTAATGAGCGCTTTGGTCGCTACGGTAGGAACTGGACATGAATCATTAGGGTTAGCGGGACGAGTGACGGAAGGGGTTTAGGGCGGAGTTTGGACGGAAGGAAGCTTGTTCACGTTCCGTGAGGCGGAGATGATGGTGTCAATGGGGTCGTGAGACCTCATCTGTTGTTGGAGCAAACCGGACAAACTATCGCCACCCGGTTTTACAAGAAATTGATCTCGTGTTACAAGTGTCTCGTACGCCTTGGTCCGGAGCGCATGTCCGCCAGGAGCCTTGGGGTGAGTACAACTCACGCGGCATCAGATTGTCGACTTAGGCGGTGGACTTTCGTTGTGAGGAAGTTTTGTGAGACAGGATTTGTGCGGATTTTAGTCTCACGCTTCTACCGTGTATAGTTTTAATACAACAGGTGTTGTTGAGATCACTTGATTAACTGAATTTGAATTGGCACAATTGGCAGAGTCAAGTATTGATATTCGTCTGAAGGAGAACACCTTGAGGTATTGATTCGTGGCGGATTTTAGTTTGAAGGATAGAGTCTCTGCTCTCTTTACCAGGCGATTGCTTTGGACGGCCGGAGGAGGCGTGCTTCAACTAGGTGAGTTTCAATAGCAAGCTCATGTCGCAACCAATCTGGAAAAAAGGACTGCTATCCAATCGAGTTCATGGTGTCTAACTTTTTTTAGAGTAACTTCAGTTGATGTATAGCATGTGTAGAGCGGGGGACTAACAGTTTTGTTCTGGTGGTGCGCCACTAGAAGTTGCTTGTTTGTCGATTCAGTCGAATTTGATACCTACAGCTACCCTTAAAATTGAGTCTGAAATTAGGGTTTGGTAGCACCAAGCTCAAGTTCTGCCCATTTGGCTTGTAGGTGTCATCGCTTCCTTAAAGTCGTCTACGATCACAAGGGTTTGAAGCTCGACCGTGCAAAGGGAGGCACTATGCCGACAGTCAGTGTTAAATGGCAGAAGCAGACATTTTCCGCTGTTGAGATAGATACCGATCAACCGCCGTACGTGTTCAAATGCCAGCTCTATGACCTGACTGGTGTTCCCCCGGAGAGGCAAAAAATCATGCTCAAGGGTGAGCTTCTCAAGGACGATGGAGACTGGGGCAGGTTGGGTGTAAAAGATGGGCAAAAGTTGATGATGATGGGGACTGCAGACGCCATTCCCGATGCACCAAAGGAGAAGACTGTTTTTCTGGAAGATCTTCCTGAAGATCAGCAAGGGAGTCATGCTACGGGCTACACTGCAGGTCTCGTAAATCTTGGGAACACTTGCTACTTGAACTCCACATTACAGTGTCTTCACACCGTCCCGGAGTTGAAAGGAGCTCTTCAAGAGTATTCCGCGGTCATGGGCACTGGAAACGACTTGCCATCTCACAATCTTACCTTAGCAACTCGGGATCTTTTCAAGGAGTTGGATCGCAGTTCAAATCCCGTATCACCTCTCCGATTTTTGACAGTTTTGCGGAGCTTGTTTCCCCAGTTTTCCCAGCAGGACAATTCTGGTATGTACATGCAGCAGGATGCCGAAGAGTGCTGGACACAATTGGTCTATACTCTCTCGAAGGGGCTGCGAGTTCCTCTTGATGAGAACAAGTCTTCCATGGCTACAATCAAGCATTTATTTGGAATTGAATTCACCAACGTTGTGAAATGCGACGAAACAGGGGAAGAGAGCGTCGATCGTGAAACTGTTTTCACTCTAAAATGTCATATTGAAGTTGGCGTGAATCATCTTGTTGAGGGTTTGAAAAAAGGTCTGGTTACAGACATTGAGAAAACTTCTCCTGCGATCGGTCGCAGTGCCTTGTACCGCAAGCAGTCTCTTCTAAGCAAATTACCACAATATTTAACTGTGCAGTTCGTTCGATTCTTTTGGAAAAGAGACTCTGGAAAGGCTAAGATTCTGAGGAAGGTTGACTACCCTCTGACTTTGGATGTACTTGAATTTTGCACCGAGGAGCTGAAAGAGAGGCTGAAGACACCGAGGAAGTTGCTACAAGCACAGGAAGATGTCAAAGCTGGATTGGCGAAAGCAAACAAAGGGAAGGAAAGACAGGACGGTGTGGATGAGGAGATGACTGAGGCACCGTCATCTTCGGGAAATGTCAATCTTGTCAAGGAAGAGCTCACAGGAATTTATGACTTGGTTGCAGTGTTGACACACAAGGGACGTAGTGCTGATTCTGGTCATTACGTGGCTTGGGTCAAACAGGAGAGTGGCAAATGGGTAGAGTTTGATGACGAGAACCCTATTCCTCAACGTGAAGAAGATATTACTAAGCTCTCAGGCGGTGGCGATTGGCACATGGCATATATTTGCTTGTATAAAGCTCGCGTTTACCGGAACGATACAGAAGTCCAAGGAGCACCAACATTGTAATTCTACGTGATCCTCAGTCTGACGTGTACCACAGTTCATGTCGTCACGGTGCCTATTGTTTATCACAGCAGTCTCCTCACAGTTGGAGACCAAGAACAGTTTTGGCTGCACACTTGTTCAGTAAGTTCAGTTCTCTGCTTGTGTGGTTGTCTGAGATGTTTTATGTGGAAAGGACTTCATTCTTACATTTCTCACCCACTCGAGAGCATGAGAATTGTTGTACCTTAGAATAAACTCCATAGTAGACCATTGGTATTAGATACCCGAGCTCCATTACCCTGGAGTTTTCAAAGCATAGTAAATGTCAAGGCACTGGCGCCTGCAATTCAGATGATCTTGCGTTTCGACGACCTTGTTTCGGGAATCTCTTGACGGATTGACGAAGCCTTATCTGTCACTTGAAAAGCCTTTAGACACTCAGTTCTTTAGGCGTGGATCTGTCCGGTCCTCTCTGTATCTTCTGCCTAGTTTAAGAGCTTCGAGCCATGCAGCCATCACGTGTATATTGAAGGTCAAGAGGCCAGTTCCATTGTCTTCAGAGATCCGTCTTTGGAATTGTACTTTATACTCACAATTTGCGAATGGAGGATTCGCTAGGATCTCCTGTGACGTTCACCCTCTTCAGTTGCAGCTTTGCCACAATGGTGCTACTGACCTTGAGATGAACATGTGCCGCTGTCCCCCTGTGAATCTTTATACCACGCCATCTGCTTAGATAACAGTGTACATTTAGATGGTCAAGCATGCTTAGGGGTTTGAAAGTCACATAAACTAGCAGAAGCTTCCGGTTGTCGCTCGTGCATTCTCTTTTCTCACATGCTTGAACAGCGATGATGTTCCTTAGG
Organism: Lunularia cruciata; assembly: GCA_948567375.1. NCBI lineage: Eukaryota > Viridiplantae > Streptophyta > Marchantiopsida > Lunulariales > Lunulariaceae > Lunularia > Lunularia cruciata. The sequence continues at coordinate 17,045,692 of OX419761.1, read as the reverse complement.
GTTTGTTTCTGGACCAATACGCCTGGATACCGAATGTATCTATGGTCTGGTTTTTGTCTTTAAGGACAAAAGCCGATGCTTCGATTATCGACCACCGCTAGATTTGGTTTTGTCACCCACCAGCTTACATACGCCTCTAGATTGTCGGCAGCGACTCCTTTGTTAGCTTATGTAGAATCCCATGGACATAAAGCCTTCAGATGTTGTATCTAGCAGGAAGAAGTTGCGCACACTACAGCACAACAAAAGAACCGCCTTCGCATCAGACCTGCCGATGCAAATTGACGCCCGACAACTGGGTGTATCTTTTGAACAATACGAAGTGATGATGTTGTCACTTGAGAGTAGCAAATTTGTGTCTTCAATTTAGAATCACACGGTTGATGCGACTAGAAGAATTGCAGGAAATTTTCCAACACTGTAGCAACAGGCGGATAAACTTGACAGGGTAAGGCAGCGATGAGTGTCATGGACGACAAGAATCCCGAGGAAGCGAGGATACAGGAACTGCGGTGATGAAGTGATCAAAAGAACAAGTTCGAAGGGTAGGGGAGAAGAGGGAGAACATCTTCAGCCCTCCTTGGACAATACTAATCTGCTACCACCAGGAAGTAAATCAGACAAACTACAATCGAGATCGGATGACAAAGATAAGCCCATCCGTCCTCTTCCTTCGGAGACAAACTTGGTAACAACTGGAAAATAAGCCGGTTTAAAATGGAAGATAAGTATGACCAGGCAATAAACTTAAAGCCATAGCCAGACATAACCAGGTAGATAAATCCGCAACTCAAAAATAAAGAACACGAATTAACAGACTTAACAAATGACTATTGACTGAACTTGCGATTCACAAAAGATAACAAGACATAGTACTCTGATTAGAAGTTAAGAACTGATCACGATTACTAACATGGGTTATTGGCAGACAGGAGAGATTGTACAAGGGAGACGAAGCATCGTTTTTATCTGTAGGTTTCCATTTACAGTACAAAGTACTTGTTATCAATTAAAATAAGAAATGGATGACTATGGAAACATAACTGTTCGCGGATGGTACGCATTCAAAGATTAATCAATGTTAGAAGTTCGATGATTATAACATGGAGACCAAGTATTAAACAAAATCAAGGTAGCTAGTGGCAACAGAAGAGAAATATTAACAACAAAAGAGAAGGAAATCAACATAGCTCAAATTCATTCTTCGTCATAATTCTCAACATGCGAAAATAAAAGAAGATTCAGATCCAAGCTAGGTAATAGATAAATCAATATTTTTTTTTCAGAAATTGATGCTCAAATCTCAAGAGAGATAGAAGGAAAATAATTATCTCTATTACACTCCTTTTCCAAAATAAAGTTGGTAGGAGAAAGAAAACCAAGAGAACCAAAATTGGATGAAATGTTTATTTTCATTTCCCCTTGTCCATATGTTGAGAATAGGTTGAGATCATGATCAAACCTATATTTTTCTTCTTATAGAAACTAGAAAATAGAAGATTTGAGGAAGAGGAAGAAGCGTATAACAGAAGTGTGTAAAGATAGAGAGAAGTAGAAAAGTGACAAGCTTTTATCGGGGAAGAGATGTCATTCATTCTCTTCAGCCATGATAGCTTGTAGAATGATCATCTCTCTACCTAAGAGGGGGATTTGGAACCAAGAAATTTCAAACCAGGAAAAACAATGCAACAAATATATGATTTCAAAATCTCAAGTTCACATCTATCTAAATGAATCTATAGGGATGATGATGATTTGGAACATTCTAAACATTAAGGTTAAAGCAAAGAGAGTAAAAAAAGGCAATTAAGAGATAGAATTTAGGAGTATGAATGTGTAAAATGAAGTTGAGCAGAGAGAGTACAAAAACTATCTTTTACTTCATCACTTCATAACAGTCAAAATGCTTAAATATAAATTAGAATGATCTTATTAAAGTGATCTTCCATTGTATTACAAGCATGTGTTACTTCATCCCTTCATAAAAGGCAAAGATATGTAAGTCTTATAGTCTTAGATATAAATAATAATGGTCTGAATCTCTTATTCACGTTATTTTTCATTCTACCAACACAAATAATTCATTAACTAAATAATATTGATATATTTAAGAAAGATTACATTAGTTATTAGTTATTGTAGAGAATGCAAGAATAAAAATAGAGTTTAAAACTCAGACATTTGATGAGTATTTGAATGAGAAGGGATTACATGCTTTACATTATGTCTTGAATATTAACAAGGATAAGCTACCTATAGCGATGTAATGTGATGTGAAAGGAGGAAAAAGGAGTGCAAAATATTCCTTATTTTCACAAATAAGAGAACTTGAAATAGCACAACGAGATGTATCTAAACTAATTTTTTTTTTCATGATAATGCACTTGAGATATAGAAAACAATGTAAGATATACAAGACTGAATTCTCAATTTCCATAGTAAATAAAATTTGACTGAGAAAAACATGGAGAAACAATTGGATGACAGAGTTTCTATTTTTTTATGCAAAAGTAAAATGAGATACATGTGAAAAATGACAAAATAAATTATTGGGAGGATATCAAGAGTATAAGTTATCCTAGTATGAAGTTATTAAGAGAAATTTAGATTAAATTATTCAAAACATATGTAACTACTCAAATTATGCAAGGGAGGTTTCAGACGACAATATTTCAAAGATATCCAAAGACCTTATTGTCTGTACTATCCAAGGATATTCATAAAGGATTGGAACATAAGGTGTTGAGCAACCCTCCTAAATATTGAATAACTTTGCTTAGAAATTAACTTGACATCTCATTGAAATTGCTAACTTTTCCCCAAAGTATGCTTACATCTATCCTATGGTTAAATATTGAAGACTTGGTATCATATTTTGAGTATGTGCAAGTCAATTGATTTTCTTCTCTTCTCTTTTTATCTTCCTTACTTATTTTTTGGATTTTTGTCTTCTTGAAAGAGCACTTATGTTTGTGTTGAATGTACTTTATGATGCATATGGACAAGAGAAAAAAATAGATGTTTATAGTTCTAAATATAAATATAAATATCCCTATATATATAGAGAAATAAATAAATAGATCACAAGATAATTCCCAGAAAGAGAAAATGTGAGAAAATGTGAAAGTGTGTCACTTCATGTGAAATGTGGAGAAAATGTGTCACTTCAATTAAATTATTATACTATCTCAATAAAGCAATAAACCAGTCTACTTTAATAAATTTATGAAATCTTAGCTTGAATTAAAACCTAGCTAAAATAAATAAAGGTTACATTCATTGGTTCTTGACTTATTTAACTTTTCATTTTTTTGGTGTATCTAGTCTCCAACTTGAATTGCTCACATTTAGGAAAATTAATTAGACAAAGCTCAATTATAAACATAAGATCTTGATCTTGAGGTGTTAGTTTAGCCAAACCAAGTAGACTTATCATTGGTTGGTGCTTGACGTGTTATAATTTAGTATGTTTAATGGGATGTAATATTAAAATTGTTAACTTGAATTAATTTTGATTTTTATTAAATTGAGTAATATACATATTCTCTGATGAAATATAATATATTGAGATTATGGTATATTGGATGTAAGTTTATTCTATAAACACATACTATATACATAGCTTCTTGTATATTCACATAGGAGGTAGAAGTTGTAATAAGATGGATATGAGGGATGATGAATTATAAACAAGTGGGACCATTTACGAGTGGCTTGGAACCAAAAACTGAACCTTGGAACTCAAGGAGTTAATCTAGGAATGTGAATTGGATCTTAGAGATAGCTATGATGGCTACCTACCAACCTAAGACATAATAAAGATCTAAAAGATCTTACCTCAAACCATGATGTTAATAATGATTAATAACCTCTAACCAAGACATAGCAAGGGTCTAAAGGATATTGGCCTTAGACCATGACCTAAGTCCTAAACCTAATGTTGAACTATGGCATTTTGAAGATTTACTTCAAATTTATAAGTCATAACATATGCTAAACCCAATAAGACATTATGGATACGGAGAAATGGGAGATCCAGAACTCATTATATACAAATGAAATGCATGACAAGTAATGTATAATGTATGAAAAAGAAGTACAAAATGAGATGCATGATATATAATGTATAAAAGAAAATGCAAAACGAATTATTGTAAAATCGGAAAAGGAGATGAAATGGAAACAACTGATCGAATGGAAGTACAAGTAAACGCCATTTAGAAACAATTAAAGGGTAACACATGTATACCAATAGCATGCATCAAATAAACAATAACAGATAAACATCGCATATAGAGAAAAAAAGCTCAATTTAGAAACGAGGACATAATGAGCCAGACGGGAAACTTAACATGAACTAAACTTAAGCTAACATGAACTAAACATGTTAGCCAAACTTAAGTTAATCTGAAGTCGGGAATAGCGTAGAAGCCATGAAATTGACATTCGAGTCAGGCAAACCGAGAGTATGAAATCATTTTCTAAGAGTATGAAATCGCTAAGAGAAGGGGAAAATAGAGAAGGAGGAAGTAGAGCGAAGCGTTAGAGGATTGGATGGAGTATACCGCATGATGTGTTATGAACACATGAGTTTTAAAACACTAAAGAGGCTGAAAGAAGCATAAGATTGGTATAGTAAACCTCCTCAAAAAGCTCGTACGATCTCGTTCTTCGCACCAAACATAGGGCCTAATTAGCTGAGCGAATGTCAATACCTTTCAAATAGAGTTTTTGTTCAAAGGCTTATGAGTGCCAAGGTAAACTCGGTTGCTCCCAAAAGTGTCGTTTAAAGTAATAACAATGCAAAGTAAAAGAACTACCAAAATTTAAATTCCACCTAAAGAGCAAGAATAAACATGAGCGGAAGACATCAGACTGCAATGCAAAATAGTGAGCAGGAGAACCACCGCAAGGACTCAAGACATACCTTGTTAAAACTTGAGAAGAAAACATCAATGGACTCTATGGATACTTGACTCTTTAGTTGGAAAACTATAATATTAGGAGTCTTACTTGAATTGGTCAAGAAGCAAGTATTCAGGCAAAGCAAAAGTGCAAACATAGGCATTGCTGAGTGCACAAGTAAATTTAGCATGTTGATTGATAATTGGTTTGGAATTACTCTTGTTGAGTTTTTGCATTAATGAACTTCAATAGTTTTGCTTCATATAAACCTGGCCTCTTAAGAAGTAGGGGTTCCTCGAGAAGGCTCGAAAAAGGTTAATCATTGTTTTAATATTTTGCAACTATATATACTATTTTCATTAATGAGTATGATTGGTTACTCCTTTGATTTGGAATATTGAGGATGTTAGTAAATAAGTTTAATATTGAAAACTTCCTCTAAATCTTATACGATCTTCTATATCTCCCCAAACTATTTTTCATTGGTTTTGTATAAGAGGCGAGTACTGCAAATTATAAAGTTAATGATGTAATCTCTAAATTTTCAAATCCTTTGATTAAGTCTTTAATTGTAATTGAGATTATGTGGACAGAGTTTAAAGGATAAGATGCAAAGAATTACCTTAAAGCTCACTCTAATGTCAATGTTCATCGTGAATATTCTATTGATGTGAACCTTTGATCCAACATTCTTCATTAGAGCTTAAATTTTCTTGATGATATTTTTTATGAATCCTAAATTTTTGAGGATATTCAGAAGAAAAATATGCTAAATCTACTATATGCTTAAAAAAATTGGAGCTTTGAAACAAAATCATTGTCTTTAACTTTATCTAGCAACTCCAAACTTGATCAAGTAATAACGACGCTATTCAAAATACTACATATATGAGCAATAGGTTTGTTCAGGATCATCCATATAACTTAAACTTAAATTTGAGTTAATGACCTTAAAGTTGACTTGGCAATTTATAGCATATGGTATAAGAGAAATGAGGCCCAAGTTTCTTTTTATTAGTAACTTTCCATCTATCCAAAATTTAAGTCATCTTTTTTGAAGATGATTAAAGGCTAATGTAGATCCAAAATTGACAAAAAGAACAGGATTGAGTCTTATTGTTCTTTAAGGTAATCTTTTTGCATGATCTTCTTTTAATCTAGGCACAAAAGCTACGTAGAACCAAAACAAGCAAAGAACATAAACCCATTTCTTAAGAATATGGTACACTGGAGTTGAATAACCTTGTTAGTACCTAAGTTTGACCCAGTAGACATTTCTTTTTATCCTTTAATCCACTAACTTTCAAATTATTATTTTTAATGTATTTTTGTCTATCCCAAGTAATCTACTAAGTGCAAACTTTTAACTAGCAAATATGAAGTTTGTCTTTTCTTTGTACTCTATATACCTTTTCATCCCAATCAAAGAGTTGCCATAAAATGTATGAATCTAAAAAAATATGTATATTATGTACTCTATGGGTGGCTATTTTTATCATTAAGAAAACAGAGTGATCTTTAAATCTATTTTGCTTCAGCTTGTTAATGAAAGCATATTCCTGGAGCTTTCTAATGCTAACCAGAAACAAAGTAATACTATCAATGTCTAATATGTCTTTCTTCACTAAAAAGTCTTTCCTTGTCCTCTTGGTGAGTAGAAAAAAAACAGGTAAATATATTATCTAAGTCTAGCTAGCTTCTAAGTTTTGAGATGGATGTGTATGTGTTTGTTTCTTCCTTTTCTACTATATTGCAATGTTTGCTACATAGTTAATCAATTATATCTCGAAAGAGCTTGATAGTTTACCATCCTATCTCCTGATACACCATACAGGTCCTAAATATTTGTCCACAGCAATTGTGTGAAAGCAAAAATATTTAAAGAAAACATAATCTCTTTACCTGTATTATGAAAGAATCAGTTGTTCTCTTCTTGAGGTTTTTTGAGGTTTTAACTGTTAACCCATAATTATGCAGTAATGCTTTAATTACTTCTATATTTATTATATTTGATCATCCAAAAATAGTGACATTAGGTGCTAGACTAGATGGAATATACTAGGAAAATACCTTTTGGAACTAGGAAAGGGTAAAAAGCAAACGAGGATAAAATCCAAATTTTATAATGTAGTCAATTTTTTTGGAAGTATTACTTGTTTATTCAAAAGGTAAGAGTTTTCTCAAGTAAATTAATTAAGTTTAAGAAGTTAAGTTTTTGGAGTTTTTGGAGTCCAAATCCATAAATCCTAGGATCAATGCAAAACATTATATATATTTTGGTTATTATTTCATATTTTATTTATTTTAATGGGTTATGGTCATATTGGAAATATATTTAAAATTATGGAAATATATTTAAATTTTACCTCCACTAAGAAAAAAAGTGATTTATAATAGATCCTTGATGAAAAAGTTATGGAGAAATGAAAACTGTTCAAATATTATCACTTGGAGGTACAAAATTGTTGAATAAGGTATTCAACAATTTTGTAGTCCACAATTACAAGACTCAAGGTGTAAAGAGCTCCTAATAAATAATTTTGGAGTCCAATATATAGTTAGATCATGTAAAATATTGATTTTTGGAGTTTTAGTTACTTCTCAAAATATTTTTTTATTTCAAGTAGTTAGTTCTTGAATTTATTTTAGTGAGATAAAACTCATAGAAAACATGTCCAAAATATACAATTTATGAGGAGATGAAAGAGGATTAATTTTTCCTTAGGTAACTCATTTGATATTTTGGGAACCAAAACCATAGAGCTCAAGGATCAAATGCTACTCAATTACAATTTTTCCTTTTATAACAGTTTAGGAGAATAAATCTGTAAATGGTAGTACAATGTAAAATTGCCTTTACATAGTTTAGTAGTTGATCCACCTAGTGTTTATTTCAGGTGGGTGTTTTGGAAATAGAAACCTCTTATTTTGCATCCAAGAGAATCAAACTCATAGAAAGAATAATATAAATATAAATATAGGTAATAAAATATTTAATTTCTTTTCTCTTGGATACTTAAATTGAAATTTTGAAGTCTTGAACCAAAACACTCAAGGATCATAGCTCCATAACCTCCATTATAGCTATTGTTACTTTACCTTGATATAATTCATCCATTTTTGTATTCTTTGGGGTATCCAAATAGAGGACACTAAAAGTTGTTTAACCACACTCTCTTTCTTTCAAATTTCAACTTAAACTTCTTAGTCCATATACCATATTCCTAATTTGATACTTATGAATGTAGTATTTTACCACTACTTGCTGGTTCATACACCATCAAGATCTTCTTGGTTCCTAATACTTGATTTTTGCTACTTACCTTTGCCCAAGTAGTATAGCCAGATCTCCATAGTCATGAGAAGAGATGATCATTTACCAACAACAATATTACTTATTTTCCATCATAGTAAGATTAAGTATTTATTTTAGCTATGTGTAGAGACCACCTTTTTGCAAAAAACTTGTTTTGGCTAGTTTTGTATTCTTTTCTTGAGCTTATACTAAGTTATAGGCTTGTCGCGGCTAGAAAGTGGTTTTATACCACTTTCATTTGGAGCATAAGGCAATTGCATGGGTAAGGAAAATGAGTACAAAGGAGGAAGTGCACGTGGAGGGAATGAACTCAAAGAAGGTAAGTTGGAAGAGGGTCCATGCCAAAGAAATGCAAGACCAAAGACCTTGGCTGTCGCCAACCTTTGGCCCAAAAACCTTTGCCTTGAAAGGTCTTCAGCCCCACAAGAAGTACAATGGTTTGAATGCACCACCACATAGAGAGGTAATTGTCATTGAGAACCATTATCATGTACCAAAGTATTTGCATGTGCAGATTGAGATTGCCCAACTACAATTTGGTCACTAAATGTAAGTAATGAGCAAGCTAAGGCTATGAAATCAAGGCCAAAGTTAGCAATCCTTTACTTTTTGTAGAGCAAAGCAAGTTACAAGCCCAAAGTGATAGATAGTTTCTCCCACTTTTAGTGTCAAGTTTTTATGAGCCTTTGTAGTAGAAACTCCCCTTCATTCAAAACTTCATTCAAAAGAGAAAAATATGGTGAGAGGATGTAATATAGTGAGTGCACCGAGACAATACAAGGCGTGTGCTTGAGATAATCCTCAGACCACCAAAAGTGAATAAGTGCGCCTTACATTAAAGAGTAACGATTATCCATAGCAAAAAATTGTGCTTCTTGCTACAAAATTGTGAATTGATTCATTTGAGGATGTTTCAAGAAATTAGGGAGAATAAGGACCTAAGTAATTTGAGAGGAAATCTGTTTGCCTAGATTGAGGAGCATTGGAGAGATATCCTTAGCCTAGAGAATTCTCCACCAAGACTGATGACCTTGGAGACTTAGTAGCATCGACCAAATGAGGGCTTGGGCTTGGAAAATGTCTTGAAGTCCTCCTTTGACAAACCAAAGACTAATGATAGGTGGAGGGTAGCCAATTACAAGGACCTAGTTCAAAGGGCTATCATCAAGGCAGTCAGGAAGTTATTTAAGCCAAAACAAACAAACTACCTCAACAATAGCCAAATGATCTTTTTTTAGTTCATGTACCAAGGGAACTTGGTAAATTGTGCATACATGTTCTACACTTGGAGCATGTACGAAGATATGAACAAGGATGGTGAGGTGACACATCTGTCACCATTTGCACTGTAGGAATATAGGAATGAACCTTCTTACCAAGGAAGAGAGAAAGAAGATCTAAAGTCACTTCCATCCAAAGTGGTATTTCATATCACAATCAAAGGGGAGAACAATGCACAAGACGTACCAAGCAATAGATGCAAAATATGAAAGCTCATGTAAAATTGTGCTTATAGAATAAGCAAGGGATACCCTCAACTTCAACAAGAAGCAAAAGTGAGCAATGTTGGCCAGGCTAAAGGTGAAGGCAAAGAAGGCAAGGAAGAAGTTATAGATGGTTAATGACTCTTTGGAAGACAACGTGAAAGATATTGCAAGTGAAGGAGAAGAAGAAATAGAGAACTCGCTCATACTTGTGGGATATCTCTAGAAGAGGAGGAAGATAATAAACAATATGAAGATGCACAATGGGCCCCATTGGAAGAAGTGCACATGACAAAGAAGGAGAAGTTGGTCAAAAGAGAAGAGGATCAAGAAGATCCCCACCCTGAAGAAGCAGTACACCTTGAAGGTACCTACAATCAGGAAATGGGACCTTTGTGTTCAAGGGCAATGAAGAAGGAGTAGGCAAAGGTGAGGGCCAAGTGCTCAAGGCCAGAAGACCTTAATAGGCCAAAGAGAAGATCAAGACCAAAGGAGGTGAGGAGGAAAAAAACTAGGAGCTAAAGCAACCAAAAGGATAGGAAGAAGACAAGGTTGAAATTGGAAGTGAAGAGGACAAGCCTTCAAGGGTGGAACTAGTAGCATTGAAGATGCGGTTCTTCCAAATCCAAGAGCAACTAATAATAGAAGGATTGAATTTTGTAATGCATTTGGCATGGCTGGTCTTGGAGTTGATGCAGTAGATTTTGCCAATCTATCAAGATTCCTACCTTAACGTCACTGATTAAAGTTCAATTGTGCAAAGGCTACACAAGAACTCTTATGAAAGATGGATTGAGCAGGCCAAGGCAAAAAAGGTGATAGAGAAGGTGTGCAACCTATACAAGGGGGAACCAAAGAAGTCAAATGAGCTAGTATAGGAGAATTTTGAGGCAAAGAGGCAAAACGTCATACATCTTGTAAAACAAACCAAGCATGAGGAAGAATTCAGAAGTTGCAAGGAGAATTGAGAGCCCTTTGGCTCAATGCCAAAGGTAAGCATCAAGTGTACAAGGAAAGCTAAGAGTAAGGGACAAAGAAGTGTAGAGTATCCAATTGGGGTTAAATAAACCAATGTTTGCTTGGACAATGTAGATATATAATTTAGCAAGTACCGTAACAAAATGGCTGTCCAATTAGAGGAGATACCAAGGAAGTTGAAGAAGGAGAATGAGAAGGAAGAAAATTGCCTTTATAAAAGGAAGGAGTTGATGTCCAAAGCCCAAGTAATTTGCATTGCCCTAGAAGAAGAGCAAATGAAGATACTCTAGCAGATGGAGAGACAAAAGACCAACTATTAAGCTTTGTAGAGAAGGTAGTAAAATTAAGGCCACATTACAAAAAACTCCACAAGTTGAAGCTACAAATCTAGACTCTAGAGGCAAAGTTTTTCTTGAGCAAACAACTTGATCAATTTGCAATTTGAAGAAGCATATTGATCAAAAGTTTATGGAGTCCATATATATACTACTTCTCCAATTTTCAGATTACAAGTAGAAGATATACATGTCAATTAGGATTTATAGAGGCAAAGGTAGTTCTTTGTCATTGCATAACTAAAGATTTTGTAGTTAAAGACCTTTGTGCTATAAGACACATGTAGCCAAAGGCTTAGATAGAAAAAAATATTCTGAGTGTAAAACACCTTTGGCGCAAAACACACCTTTGTAGATGAAGATCTTTGGATAGAAACACTATATGGTGGTAGGAATATTTTTAGCTAAAACTCTTTGGAACCAAAGTCTAAAGGTGGATAATTTTACCAAGGAAGATTTGAAACTTAGCTAAAACTCTTTGGAACCAAAGTCTAAAGGTGGATAATTTTACCAAGGAAGATTTGACACATGGAAAAGCTTAATCAAACCTCATTAGATAAGATAAGATAAGATAAGATAAGATAAGATAAGATAAGTAGATAAGATTAGTGATAGATGATACAGATGGACAAAGGAAATTTCCAATATTGTAGATGCACATTATAGATTTCCAATATTTCATTTAGCTACCAAATCTCTTTGGTGAGAAAATGTGTATAAGGCTTCAGTTCAACGTGATTTGAGTTCACTTTTTGGTAATTAAGGAACTTAACAAAGAGATCTCCAAACTCTCTATTGCTATTTGTATGCATATTGAGTATTGATTGAATGATTTTGTTGAGTAGTGGTGAGGAAACTCAAAGTAGGAACACATACACTTGAGTGTAGGAAGACATTCACACTTGTATGAGTTGTTTAATCCTTGAGGTTCAAAGGAGATGGGACAATGTATGGAATGGTTAAGAGTAACCTTGGTGCATTGGAAGTACCACAAAACAATAAAAAATCAAGTGATCAATACAAGATTCCTATGGAGTTGTGCACTTTGGGAAGGATAGGATGCAATCTTTGAAGTGCCATTTGGTACAAAGTGAGCCATCACCTTTGAGGATTAATTTAGAATCTACTTATAGTGAAAGTAATCTTTACTTTTTTTTTCTCCTTTTCCATTGTATGCCAAAAAGGATGACCCTACACTCTTTTTGGAGTGGTTTTTTCCTGAGAGGTTAAAGAGTAAATAATAAAAGAAATGCAATATAGTGACACTTATCTTCAATTCTAGTCATTTCCAACCCATATCTCTTATGAGACTATTCTTACCACCTTTTATAGTATTTGGGTGACACTAAGTCATCACACTATGCATTTTCATAAATCATATATGAATAGGCAGTAGAGAAGTCAACATTTAGCTTTCTATTGATTGTAAGTGTAACTTGAAAAATTATTTGAGAAGTTATCATTGAGCTTTGAAATGATTGTAAGTAGTAATTGAAGAAGTATTAAAGAAGTTACTATGTAGATTTTTTTCTATTTTCATTTAGAATCCTTCCAATTTAAGTTTCATATCAGAGGTTTAAAAATTAGAAATAATAAATACTAGAAATAATAAGTAAAAATTAGAAACAAAAGCATGAATAACTAGACCAACTACCTTCATTGACATGGTAAAAACTTCTATACTACTAACCTTTATCTTGTGAGTTTTCAATAGTAAAATGGTGGGTTTTCATAATTTTTATGGAGTAGTCAAGCAGGTTAAATTCCTGGAGTATCCAAGTGATATGCCTAGTTGGCTGTGAAGTAGGTTCAATTCCTATTCATTATTATTGTACTCTTCTTACGCAAGCCATTTCTATGATCACTTTTGGTTGTTGGAACAATCTTTGATATTCCCATCATCATTGAATTTATGTTACCTTGAAATTTGCTTCTTGAATACACTTCAAGTGTGCTACATCTAAGTTTCTTTTTATTCCTATTTACAAGCCAATACTTTTAGAATATAACCATCATTATTTCTAGAAATTTGGCTTATCTCGTTTTATTTGTTTGCTAGGCTAGGTTACTTAGAGAAATTTGGAGGAGGAATAGCATGAGAGCTCAAGATTGGTGGAAATCATGAGTGCTTTGAGTATAAGTTACAACCCTCTTGTTCAAGACCTCTTGTTCAAGCTGACCTATACATTTACATGTTTCTATTTCTATGCAATTGAAAATCAATTTTCAGTATTAAGACCTTCATAGTTCATTGCTTTATATGTCATGTTTTGATATGAAGCTTCTCCTGACTTTTCTATTGTTATGGATGTTCTTGAATGATTAAGCTTCTCCTGAATTTGATCCTCCATACTTTTATCTCTTTTAGGAAGTTTTAAAAACAAACCTTTGAGAATCCAATTCTTAGCTAATTTTTGTGAAGAGAAAGCACTGATAATATGTCCACACATCCTAAATTATATAACCATTTCTCATAATAATGTCTTCAGTAAGTTCCTTGGATCTACTAGAGACTGAACACTTCCTCACACTAACTCTATATCTTAGCTTACATACGAGTTGTACATGAGAAGTTCAAAATTCCTTCTACATTTTTATAAACACCTAAGTTTTATATTTCAAAACTATGATATCAATATTTTAGCGTGTTACATGTGCTAATATTATGATGCATACTCTAGATATACTAATATCAAGGCATGTATGAGGAGTAATACCATATATTTCTCCCAAATTTTAGTATTCTTAGAATAATAAGGTGGTGAGATAAAATTATTCATAATAAAAAAACAAAAATATAGAAGATCTAATAGAGAGAGTAAAGGGTTGAGAATAAACTGAGATGCTTATATATAACAAAGTTAATGTTGAAGTATCAATTTATGGAAATATTTAATCCGTATAGAATTAGACCATCTACATGTTTTGTTTATACTACATATTATAATGCAAGATAGGTCAGCTTGAACTACAATCTTTACAGTAAGTAGTGTTAAAACTTAGTTAATGTATGTACTTCATCAGTGTGAACCGTATTAAAAGACAAGTGAAGAAAATATTAGAGCATAAACACTAATTAGGGTATACTTTGTTCAAGAGATATTCTAAAATACTGGATTCTTCTATATAATATACCAGGAATATTGGAACATTGTAGAATTATATTTAAAATATCGGACCATCTTAAAAGTTTGATCTGTACTACGTTCAAGAGCGAAATTATATCTGATAGTCTAAGGAATGTTTATCACCAGAATCTGTCTTTACAAAACAGATTATAAACTTTGTGCTCAAACTCAAGTAATCAATTGAGTAAGAAAACAATAAAACCCAAATTTGAATTGCAAAGCCCGCATGACCATAAAAAACCTAGTTTCTTGTATATATTTCTATCGTGCTCTCTCCACTAATAATTTTTATCTCAAAACAGTCCATATTCACACTAATTATTTCCATCTCTTATCGCTGTGAATTCTTAATTAATGTGGTCACAACTAAATTAAAGGAATGACCAAAAGTCAGTAAACGTAAATAATGTGATCCACTAATTCCTGAAAACAGTGTAGATAGGTGACAATAAAATTACCATTTCAAACCGAGAAAAGACTATTTTCTACCTAAATCCATGTTCTCTTTTTCTTCAAGTTACCTGGCGAGTAAGGTATTGAGAAGACCTATATCTGATTATTTGTGCGTATATGATATGATTTGATTTGATTATGACTCCAAGTCATAACCATCTATCTCAAAGTTAAACGTCTTACATCAAAATTCTATAAATCTAACCTGCTATACTAAGTTGTTCAACAAAAAGCCTTATATACTATGGTGGTAGAATTATATTGAATCGAACATGGTATACTTGTATTGCTGTACAGCCCAACAATCCAATGATGTAAACAAAAGAACTCCTTGGAAAGACTCTGAGAAGTAAAAACAAACATCAGATAATAAAATTCTCTAGTGCTTAGAGAAAGCATTTCAAGTTATCATCACGATCACACCAATCTACCAGAGTTCCAACGTGGAACCATACATAAAGGCTTATTTGATTGGCTTAAATGACCCGACGGCTCTAAACTACACGAACCAAAGTCATAGAGAGCGTGGTTCACCACTACCACTCACTCAGTTCCTACGTTTTGGGCATGAACACGTTCATGGAGGTGTGGTTAGCAAAGCTCCAAAGTCCGTGTCGCCCATACGGTGTCAAGAATCTCGGAGTCAGCTCGTCGAGAGATATTTCTCTTTGTGTCCTGCTTCTACGCTGACAGATTGACTGCAGCCACTTTTTACAGTCTTTCGTTAGCACGCTTGTGGTTGTACACACCTGCGGTCACTGGCCGTTGCGTATGGGCTTCTTACTGAAGTAGCCAACTTATTGGAGATTTAGCACAAGGTGCAATCCAGATCTGGTGTGTGACATGTTGGCTTGTGTTCTGTGCAGAGAATTAGGTAGTGTTGTTACTGATGGAGGTCATTTCACCGACAATCTTTTCGTTACGGAGAGTGACTTTTCGTACATCCTAAACTGCTTCATGAAGGTGGGTCAGAGAATAACAATGTTGTGTTTCACTAATCCCCTTATATGTTGACCATACACTTATTTTTATAAGTGACGAGTATATCTTTTTGGCTACTTTCCTTCGAATATCTTTCCTGCAAGTATGTGTCTAAGTAAAATTGATTTCACTTACTTTGAGTTGAAGTTCGAAAGCGATATGTTCTTCTACGAGGTTAGTTTTTGCACTTACCATTCACTCAACGAAGTTAAATTTCGTTAAGTACTCGCTAAGACATGAACTATGTACGAACGAAATCGGAACTTACCGTGATACACGAGAATCTTAATGCTCGAATTGAGTCGACAATATGAAACAACATGTGCTCTTTAGTTACTTAGAATCTATGTATCTACTTTCATGAAAAAGATGGTTTGGACGCTCGGATTGAGGAAATGCTTGTTCCTCACAATATAAATTGTGAAGCACAATGTTAGAAACGCCAAACGAAGATCTAAGTTGATATGATTAGTAGTTCCTATGACGAAACACGGCGAGATAGAATACGTAGATTCCAAAGAAACTTAGTTAAACAGAGAGTACAGTAGAGTTTATGATCCACGTATTTTAGCCAAAAGCAAGATGCATCTATTTACTCTGAACTTTCTGGACGACATAGACAATCCGCTAGAATGATTAGAGCTTAGAGAAGTCATACATGGACACCGTAGTAAAGGTGGTGTTACATCGAGAAGGGTAAGGCCCAAACATCTCAATAAAGGTTTCAATCTATAAATGCTCCTAGAGATTTTATGGAGGGTACATAGACTCGCACAAATTGAAACTCAATTCTTTTTGAAAGAAAAAATAGGATGTAAAACTCTACTAGTTGTTGAAATTATTTTATCGGTAATTTTCAATCGCCCGACCTTGTTGATCTATATATTTCCAATAAAAAAATTTATATAAATCTTTAATCTTATGCTTGAGCGTAAATTCCTACAGCAGTTCACCATTTACTACCACGCTACTGATTCTGCAAATCGTGCATTGAGAATTAGACTGGACCTTTGATTGATGACCTTCGAACTAGCTTCGATTGATGACGTCGAGGACATTTAGTTCATTCTTCCATTTATAAGTTTTCTCAATGACATCTATAACACTAACATAAATACATATTTGGATAAGTTAATTACTCACATGAATCATGAATATAGAGTTTTCTTATTGTTATTTATCTATTTATATATGTCCACCGTATTTTGGACGTATACGCTCGTTCCTGAATCGGTACATACGGAACGATGTTATGGGCCCACATATGAGCTTTTGGCCCTTTGGCCTTAACAACAAGGTGTGCACTGTGCTTGATTGTGACTGAGAGGGACGGCACATGGGGTCCTACAAATTCTGGATGCAGGGATTCCGAGGATTAGGGATTGAGGCAACTACTCCACATTGCAAACGAATCGGAGAATTTGGTCAAAATCAAATCTGGTGCTTGAGATCACAACTTCTCTTCAACTTCTTTTCATGCCAAGTGGTTAATCTGGCGGTGGGGAGGATTGCCCTAGATCCTAAAGACAGCACAACTCTCGCCGCAGACGAGGACGAGGAGTATTTGTGCCAGGCGATGACTGGACCCAGCTATATTCTCCTTTCAACCACGTGTACCTAACCAAGAACAGGTTCAATTCACTGCTTAGTTAGCAGCAACAGACATGAAGATTCGCTGCTTTGAGCCAGGAACCGATGGTTCCTAGACTTGTACATGAGAAACCACCTAATGGTGTCATAGTGCACAGCTCTTTTTTGGAGTCCGATTTGAGGTGTCCGCATAAAGAGGTACTTATCTGGTGCTTAAATTTCGCAGAATTGGAAGGGGTGATTTGATCTAATGAACTTAAGTACTACTATCACAATACTCGCAACCTCCCCCAAGCTACTTCCGTGAATATTCTATCATTCTAATGCCACTACGCTGAAAATTCAGCCTGAACTTCCAGCAGATTTCAGCTGTTTTACGGATGATAAGCTTAAGATGGGTCAATCGCAAACAGCGATTTCGAAACCAGGTCCCTAGCTACCGAAGATTTAGAGTCGTGAAGGATTCACTCTATACGACGGCTTCTTATTCTCAGGGTGATAGACAAGACGACCGCAGCAGAAATTCGAGAGAAGAATGGCGGTGATTGCTATGACAGTGGTGATACTGCTATTAAAGGAGATAATGTGAAGCGCACTGGATCTATTGACAATGTCCCTGTCGGATTCCTGCACCCTTGTTTATCAGCACGCTAGTCAAAGTAAGAAAAACCACCACAAATAAACAAAGGAGGACATGCATAGTTGCTTTTGCTTATGTTGAGAGAACTTCATCTTTCAGAGGCTCGGTCTTCCGATTGAAAAAGCCAGCAGCATGGTATCTATGACTCAGTTCGGAAAGAGGATGTGGGAAAACATTCCGAAAGGACCAGGTGCGGATTTTTGGACAAGTTGTCACTCACCCTTAGACACGATGGAAAGAATTGTAGACATCAATGCAAGTGACACAGTATGAACCGTTGTGGGCGACAAAGCAAAACTCGCTTGAGTGGACTAAAGAAGAGAGGAATGAATCGAGACAGACCACGCCCCAGGGTTCTGGGCCAGATGGAACATCCATGATTGGGTCCAAAGACGGCGGCCAGTCAGCCGCAAGTTCTCTGCATACGTGACGCAGCAAAGGAACTAGATACAGAAGTGCCGTGACGCAGCGAGGACCTATATACAGATCTAGGAATTGCCGTGGCTGAGATTGAACTGCAACTCAGATAAAGTGGGGAGCGCATCAAATAGACCCATTTGGTGGCAGCCAAGTGCCTTTGAGACCCCACGATTTGATGTGCGCCGATTGGCAGAGCGGATGCAAAAAATCCATTTGCACACACATGAATTTCACATGAGATTCACTTGAATCACTTGAATTATTCAACAGATCAGATACCGTAACTCACATTAGCTTTAAGTATCATATGCTGATTCATACAACCTTCCCTAGAAAATCATCTCAACTACTTCACTCACTTTACGTAACGGTATGCGATCCAGACGAGTGAAAATAGAAAAAGGCTTTAACAAGATGGCTGAATGGCACCCAGTACTCCTACGGTGGGGAGGTCACGTGTTATTTGGGAGGATCTCATTAACCTTGTCGTTTGACCGATAATGACCCTTGATAGTCAAGATCAAGCCCCATTTGCTGGGTAGCTCAACTCAGAATTATCTTACACAACACTGTCCTGCTTATTTATTTACACCTTTGACTATGACAGGTATCATTTCCCTGCATTTGCAAAACTCATGTTCATGCGGAAAGAGCGGTTACTCTTTGACCGGTGAATCAATACGAAAATTGACGAGCAACGGATTCAAGTCCCTAAATTGTCCACCTGCCGGGCTTTCTCCACCATAGAGCGCTTTCTCTTGAACCACCCCTAAATCAATACGAGAATTACGAACAATCGATTCAAGTCCCTAAATTGTCCACCCCAGAGTCTTTCTCCGACATACATTAATCTGCGTACAGAAGACGCAGATCGCATTTTCGCACCATTCATCCACTTCAGTCCGCAGTATTCAATTGTGACCACCAGAACAGCAGGCCTGATGTGGAAAGGACGATGTGCACTGGGTGTACACATCGATACTTACAAGCATGAGGAACTTCCATCAGTCAGGAGCTACAAGAGGTACACGAATAAGAGTGTCCATCCTCATTAACCATGAGGATGAACAACGTTGATTTATTTTCTCGGAAGACATTTGCAACATACTAGCGAACAGAATATTTGGGTCTATCGGAATTGAGCGTTCCGCCCGAAGATCTCCTTAAGTCAGATCTCAAGGGACCTCCTCATATTCCATTCCCGGCTCTTTCTGGTCAAGATCCGAAGCTCTAACACCGGTCCATGCACAACAGAAGCTTTTCCTCCAACAAATACAACATTCAGTACTACTTATAATCATGATCAAGATGTAATGCCCTCGGTTGCTCAAGAAGAAGACTTCATTCTAGTCCTTGAGCAAAGAAGGAACAGCTTCGCTTTTCCTCTTTTTCAATTCGTTCAACATTTACAGATACACTTGGTAGAGAAGCAGCTGCGCTTTTCCTCTCCTATCCGACCTTTTGTCATTTACAACTACAAGCGACGGTATCATCCTGATCAGGATTGGACTAACCGGCTGCACAAAACATCAGTATCATACCAGTGCTTGCACAAAACATCAGTATCATACCAGTGCTTGCACAAAACAGGACAGCTTGGCTATCCCCTATTTCCCATGGAAGGGAAACTGTAACTACTCCTTCCCTTTCCAAGTCATCGAGAGGTTACACCTACGTGCGATGGCAGCCAACCATGCCAAATTTTCCGGCGTTGGGTCTGGAATCATCGATCTCTCCATTCTCTCAG
The DNA here is from genome assembly GCA_948567375.1 of Lunularia cruciata. Classification (NCBI taxonomy): domain Eukaryota; kingdom Viridiplantae; phylum Streptophyta; class Marchantiopsida; order Lunulariales; family Lunulariaceae; genus Lunularia; species Lunularia cruciata. Next base: position 17,025,715 of record OX419761.1, on the reverse strand, counting down.
ACAATATGCTCATGTCCTGCGCAGAAGTGCTCATCGATCAATTCCTAGAAAAGATATGATCCTCCTATTGATTGCTCAGCCGGTCACCGATACACTATTAGTGGGTGCTGTGGCGCAAATCCGTTGAAGCAATGTCCAAAGTTGATGAAGTGGAATCGAAGGAAGTCTCCGTACCGCGTATGAAACTACAGTATGTACAGGAACCTATCTTCGTCGCGTACTCGGACGGGCTTGCTCGATCTTCTAAACGGAACTGACAGCTGAAATTCAATTGTTCGCTCCAGGCTGTGAGGCCACTACCTTCTGCTCCTCGATCCAATGGTACACGTGCTCGAGGAACGTGCGGTTTTGAGGGCGATGGATCCTCCGAGTGTATGTTGCAGCCTCCTTCTCTGTGTACGCTTCCAAATGTGGCGCATGGGACAACCCGGGTGTGTAATGGGAGGCTGCGAAGTAGGCCTGCGCCCTTACTTCTCCTGGGTGCACGATTGAGTCCATTAACGCGTAACCTTGATTGGCTGAGAAACCATTGAGACCGTTTTTCAGCGAAAACTTAAAAGATGGATCTAACTCCATCCCCGTGAGAGTTACAGAACATCTTTCGTAATGACCTTTGGTCACTCCCTCGAGCTCATCCAAAAGCTCCATACAATGACTGTCAACTTGATACAACTCTCCTCGCACATGCTCACCCTCTCCGGGGATCTTCAGCAAGAATGGGACCTGGAAAGGACCGCAAACAAGTGGGAACTTCAATTTCGTCTGCGCGGTCCCGACTAAGCGAGCGTGCTTCTTGCTCATCTGCTCCTCCATGAGCCAATGGTTTCCAAAACCCCGTTTCAACGTACCATATACAAATGCGAGAGTAGTCGACGCAGCGGCTGTTTTCTGAGATGCGTCTAATGGAGATTCCTTCGTGTTAGTATCCACCAAAGACACCTTGCTGGTAGGCATCGTCGACTCTTTCTTCCTGGTACTGACAACACTCGGGGCAGAGCACCTCACCTTGTTCAGGTAGCATGAACCGGGGGCAATCATGATACTCATCCTGAGAAAGAGGTCTCACAATCTCAGAACTTTAACGACTTCAATGTCGTGAAATACGCGGACTTAGTCGGGGGGCAAACCGGGCACTTTTGGACGACTTCTACAGGTGCATCAAACGGCAGCAGGAGCAGCGCAACGCAACGCAATTCTCACGTACTCTCAGACTCCCAAATATCTCCTCGGGAACTCCGACCTCAAGCTTGACTAACTCCTATCTCCGAAAGCTCCGCCAAATCTCACTTCAAGAGCAGATAAATTGCGCAATGACGACTGTTGCAGTATGACGATGGCAGTCGGGACAAATCTACCTAAAAATGCAGCAGAGTACACAGCTGCGATTTGTTCGTAGTGTCAGTTGACACGGCGAACAAACCGCAGAGGTCTAGATCGAGGAAAGGCGTGCAACGACACCAATGCACAACACGCTTCCAGAGGTTGGGAGGGGACGAGAGAAAGAGAAAGATGATCCACTGAAGACGGTCCCGAGAAGCTTTACACTTGATCGGAATCGTCAAGGTAGCATCGACCTCGAACGACGGGCACCGTAGATCACATCTCATCACCTACCGATCGCACAAACTTTACCCTCGCTCGTAGTTATACTGGGCCCCTTTTGTGCTTGAGGTTCTTGTTTTGCTCGTAACGTAGAATCTGTAAGCATTCCGTATCCATGTGCTTTGCAGTTCCGTCCTGGATTCACAGACGGATGAGTACGGAGAAAACTGGTTACTACAGGTTGTCGCTGCTACTTGTCGATTCCGAACCGGGGGGATCGGGCTTCGTTACTCGCGAAGAACCTGCGTAATTCTGCGCAAATGATACTATTGGCATTTCCATGACTTCCACATTGATTTTACTATGAACCACTCGAGTAATATTGCTCGAGTCTCATCGAGCTCACCCAATCATCCAACTAAATATACCAAGTTTCAAAGCTGCATATTCTACCACAACAGAACGGAACCATCAGAGCGTCTGCCAACCGTAAGAGATCACAATTATTAATTTTGTTTATTAATTAATATAAATAAGTAAATGAAAAAGTATTGGATAAAATGAGGACTACATAATCCAAAATGACGAAGTCAAGACGCTGTCGCCGTTTTCACAAACGGGTCGCTCCCAGTAACAGAGAAGTTTCAGTCAAGGGCGAAGATTGGCGTAACGGAGAGAAAAGCGCCATGGAAAGCGCCTAGTTTAGCGACTCACAGTCAAGCGCTAAAAGGAGCCCTGTGCTTATCTTCACGGTCTTCGGTTTGTTCAGTGGTCCGGTCTATATTCTTCGGTCCAAGGAAATCTCTTCAGGACAGAAACAGCGCAGTTACCAGGTGACCCTTTCAAACAGCGGCCCCTTCGTTTTCAACCATCAGATCAACAACATTGCGGTATAGTGGGAGTTCTGCTAAAATACAAAAAGTTGGTTAGCATTTTGTCTACCTATCAGCAAAAGCCTAACTGTTTGGTTCCCCGTTATCCTCATAAGCAATGGGATACCTAAAGTGGTGTTAACATGTGGAAATCCTATATATTCCATATTTGTTGGTTGTTCCTAACAAACAATATCAAGCATCAAGTTAGCGTCAGGACTTGTTTTTATTTGGTAGTAACCGAAGTGGAACACTAACTGGAGAATATCAGCACGTGAAGTCTAAGGTTGCACTATGTCCAATATATCTAAAGATTAAAGTACTGTACTTTTAGTTTGAATATAAATAGATCTTTTGTCACACATCATATGTCTTACACATGTGATATCTTACATATCTTATACTTCTTTACAGAAGAAGTAATGTAGCTGTCTTGTAAAATTTAATACTGTTTTCCTTTTCTTAATTTCTGTTAGTTACAATACTGCATATGAATTCTTCATTTTCGGAATGCCGTCACTGCATATTGGAGTAATGGGAGCAGAAGCCGTTCATAGATCCGGGGATCCAGAACTCTGTAAGGACTGAACCACACACTAAAGTAAGTAAGCGTCAGTGTTTGGAAAGGAATGAAATTTGCAGCTGATATTATGGGGAAGTTACATCCTTTCCCTCCCTGATTACATTTACGAGTATCAAAGAAACAATTTCCCAAAAGAGATTCCAAAAAGAGATGGTTACCATGGAACATGCTACAAAAGTGTATATGTATATCCGGACATTAAAGAGTGGCAGAAGTATAACAAAAATTCTTGAGAGTAGTGAGACGCTTTTATCCACTAACTAGTTTTATACTAGAAAGACAACTTTATCCTTCTAGTGTTATCATTATATAAGTGTAGATTCATCTATTGAAGGAGGTTTCGAGCGTCGTTATGCTTGTCAGTATGTGAAAGATAGTTCATTACATGTGGTAGGCCCGGAAATCTGTGTGCCAGCAGGGCATAAAAACAAAGTCCTCATGGGGAACCGAACAGAAGCACTGTTGTCCAGCAGTCCAACATAAGTACCGTCGCCATCCCCATGACCATCCACCAGACACACAGTATAGAACCGGTATACAGTATGGAGAAGGTTCCACAATGCCCGGTAAACAGGACTGTTCGCCGCTTCTAGCTACTACAGTGAAAAGAACAACTAGCAAGAAGCTTCATGAAAGGAAGCACGGGCCAACAAAGAGCACGTGGCGTCTCGCCGTGTGCTCCTAGCATCATCAAAACAGGTACAAAACGTCCACATCAGCTCGCACACGGAAAGCGAAGCCGACATTTGAGTGGACAGAGCAACTTCCATACTACAACCTATAGTCCATACTACAATCTGCCAGATCAACTGTTCGTACACCACAGAATCTGTCATCTCGCCACATCCTCCGCTTTGACGGCACCTACAGTCGCACTAGCTTTGTTCCCAGCACTACACGAGGGCCCGCTCAGTGGCGAGCGAAGAGACCACGCATTCCGCAACAGGAATGAACCATTCAAGCTGGGGGCGTCTGGAACACGAGCAAATTGGTGGTGATAGTGAGTCGTTCAATTGGTGTCCATTCAGTTTTAACCCTGTCAGTGAAGACCCTGAGAGCTAGAAATACTGGTGTTCAAAAGGAATGAATGGACTTCAGTGACATGAAGACTACAGTGCAGTAGCCCTTACAAATTGCGGTTGATGACTCGGTTTTCTTGAGAGAATCTCCGGAACTGATTTCGCTGGGATGAAGTCCAAGTTCACATCGGGTAGAAGTTACCTCCTAGCTTGACAAATAGGTTTTCTGTGACTTTGATGATAGTTATCAATTTCCACTCCTCGACTTCATGTGTTGCGAACAGCCGCACAAAGGATCGCGTAATATTATCCTATTCAGCAAAGATGTTGGGGCGATTTCATTTTGCAATGATATCAGGATGCTGCGGCTTATTCTATCCGATTGGACAGATATTGGATTGTGCGTGATCGTCTGAAGAGTTAACTGATTTTCTCTGGCTAATACTAATATTATAGCCATATAGACGTGTAGAATGTATCCTATAATCTTAATTGGAGACTTTGGTGAACATTTTCTATTCGTTGATATCTTTGTGTATATGACGACATTAGGCGAATAAAATATTTTCAGACAAAATTATATCCTTTTCTCCATTAGAATCTCTACGTGACTTGAGTAATTGTGGTAGTTATGCACTTTAATTACTTCTTTCATAATTCAGTGTATCTGTCCTCGATGAACTGTGTGTAAATATATTAAGTTGATATATTATGTATATATACATTTTTTAATACTTTCATCTCTCTATCTCTTTTCTTATGAGTGTGAAAGTTGATCAGAAATTATTATTTTTTAATAATAATTATATATATATAATTATATATATATATATATATATATATTGTATCCCTATGATTATAACACATGTATACATATATCTGAAATTTTTTAATATATTCCACTTATTTTGACCATATAACTGTTACTTGAATCTAATTACTCAATATGGATAAATCATTCATTAAATCATTCCTTGTTAGAAAATGCAAATGATCATAGTAGCAAAACCTTTAAAAGACTTACTTTTAGATCCTCTTCTTCCAATAAACCACACTCTAGATAACTAGCTCCAAAAGTTCAAAATTGCTCTTAATTTAGAATAAACTCCCCAATAAATATCCCATGGGTAAAATCATATACTCTATTAGGTGGACATTAATTAGGAAATTCTAAGCTCTGCCATCTTGTTCTACCATTATCCACCAAAAAAGAAAAGAATAAGATATCAAGTGTAAGTCTTGTATCATATTTTTGTATTAAATGTCCTTCTCATTTAGTGTAGATTAGCACAAGAAGGAGTATAGCCTTGAAAGGTGAGAAGAATCTACTAAGTATTTGATGATATTGTCATAAAAGAAAAATTGTCCCTATATTTAGCTTATTCGCATCCCCCTTATGAAATTATAGCAACTTAGCTAACACATGGTGTATATATAATTTGAGAGTTAAAAGTGGAGTAGCTTTCTATTCTTACTCTTTTAGAGCTCTCTTCTACTATGAGTAGAAACTATGTCTTTGCCAAGATACCATATAGTAATAATGATGCTATGCAGAGTTGAACTTGACATAAAGGTTGAGAGTAATATTTACCATGCTTTCTAGAGTGCAAGTTATGAAAACTCAACATGCTTAGATAATTGGCTTTCTTCCATTTTTGCATGAGTAGACACAATGTATATACACTTCACACATATCTCTTTTAGTATGAAAGTACAATAAATTGGGCTTTCTTTTTTAATTGAAAAGATCTAAACCTACAATATACTTCAAGTTTTATCCTTGTTTCACTTCATGGGTTCTTGTTATCCTATCTTTATTTTCAGGTTAATAAATATGAAGCATTGAGGAACCATTAGGAGAAAATAAGCAAAATATGAAGAAATAGAATTCACTATGAGTTCCTCTAGATGAGAAAAATGTATCTTAAGAATTCTCTAATTGTAAGTATTGTGAGAACTGTCTTTATCAATTTGCTAGCTTTTGAAACATCTTCTAGTTTAGCTCGCATTGTAAGTATAAATAAATAAATTAAAAAAGTTAATAGATATCAATATAAAATTATAAGTAATATATCGGGCATTTTTTAAATGACCTGCTATTCTACTAATTTGATCCACTATGTGCTTCGTAAGAGAGTCATAAGTCTATTATAGGGTATCATAGGGTAATTAAAGGGAATCATAATAGTACCATGATAGTGCATCGTGACCTACTCAAGGTCACAATGACAATTCCTGTGTGAACTGAACTTGCAACCTATGGGAGTGGGAGTTATTTCCATCTAAAATTAGAATACAAGGGAGTGGAAATGATTGGTTTTGCATGAACTCAAGTATAGTCTTGCCTGAATGCATGGTGGCCCATGGAGGCCATGGAATGCAGTAGTATTTGATACTCATCACAACTTTGCAGAATGTTCTTGACATACTGTTAGCAATGGCAGATTAGTGCATCTTCAAGCATCTTATTAAAATCAAGATGCTTTCTGAACCTCAAAGGAAAATTTCACATATTATTTTTAGAGATTTGTTGTTATTGTCAATAACTGGTCACACTTTTATGCAAGGTTTTTCTTATCTTTGACCATGGTAACCCTTCAAACCAAGCCAACTGTTCCAAATGTGCAGCTTCTTACAACTCTTTTTTTTCCTTGCATGAACGTGTGATGGGCCAATGATTATCAAAATTTATCCAACAAAATGTCTACCAAAATGACATTGGGTTGAAAAGAACTTGATTTTGGTGTTGTTGTATTAATCAATTCAATGCTAAGTCTTATTTCCTCTTTACTATTTGTTTACAAAGACTATGATAGTAAGTCTAGGATTTACATGTGACTTGTGTCCTTCTTCTACCGTAACTTCTTCTCATGTAGTTTTTTCATGTAAGAAATGATTCGGTATGGAGCAACAATGATTGAGAGATTCAAACATCTCATTGAAGATTATATTAGAAGATTCCATTCCTTACCAAACCATGAGATTGGGGACATCCCTCAAACAAATATTGAACATATACACCGACTAACATCAAGAATATACCATATATGTACACAGCTAGCTCCGCTTGTTGTGTATGGTGCAACATAACACACCGGTTGAATACATTTGGATAAAGAAAATTATGAAGTCTGAAACAAACATCTAAGCAAGTAGCCTCTTGTCGCTTAGATATATCATCTTCATCTTCAACCACAAGGTCTGAATTGGATTTGGAGTAGAAGTGAGAAGACAAAATCTAGAAAACACTAACAATACTAACAGATTTACCAAACTTGTTTCTTCCCCCACAAGGAAAATAGCTATGCTCATTGAGTTTGCAAGTAAAGTCCCATTGTGTAAGACAATGGCCATACCATTGGCCATTTGCCTTTAGTTCACAATCTTTAAAATTTTAAATCCTCTAGTATATCCGGCTCTACTTACATCACATGATGCAACAAACCATGGCACAATAAAAGGGAAATTTATGGAGATGATGCTGGGACAAAAGCACCACTTTTTCAAATATACACATTCCTTTCAAAGTTTCAAGCACAATCAAGACAAGAGAGCTCAAAAGTGTAATTGAAAAATTATACACTAGATTGATATGGCTTTTTGACACCTAGGAGTTGGAAGGTATAGAGTGGTGCTCTTGTTATCTCATCTCCCTATTTAATAACTTAATCCTTATATATTAAGAAATGTGAACATATAACCATGTTATAAATGCATATGAAGCACATATTAAAATTAATCATGAGTGTAAAAGGTAAGAAGCATTGAAAAGAAGATGAAGTAAATAGAGCAAAAAAATTATTGAAACAAAAGTATAATGGTGGTAGATGGAGAGCCATGTAAGTGAAGAGCTAGTGAGCAGTGAAGAAATGCATCCAAATAACTCAAAAGCTCTATCATATTCTCTAATATCTCTATCTTATTTCAAACTCTTCCTACATTTATAAATATGATGCTTATAATGAAAATGTAATTTTTTGAGGATAAGTTTATGCATTATGTCTATTAAGCTTATAGATTCCACAATATCTAGGTCCTCCATGTGAACTTGATGCTTCCACCAGCTCATATTGTGAGGCCTCTCTTTGCATAAAGGATTGAGCTCTGGTGATACTTTTGTTGATGATTCCCTCAAGAGCCTTGAGGATGTCCACAAGTGTGATGGCTCACAAAGTACCAAGTTGCAATAATATGTAAGTAAAAATTTGTTCCCACCAAGATATGTGTCAAGAATGGTTGAATATAAAATAAAAAAACATTATAGTTCATTTAATCATGTCTTTAACCACTTGGGTAGAAACAACACCAAGAAGAGGACAACAAACATCAACAAGATGTCTTGTAGTAGTTGAAATGTCACTTGAAATCACTATTCCACTTAGACTCAATAGTGATGATTTGGTTGATACAAAGAGGTTCATCATGTTCATCACAAAATCAATCCCTCTAGAAATTGCATTCCACCCTTCCACAAGGTACAAATTCTGAATAGGAGTAACCTTGCATTAACATAAGGTTCTTGTCTACAAAGTCTGAGTATTGACAACACTACCATTCCAAAGGATCTATCACAACATTGCTTCACAAAATTTTCACTTAAGATCAAACATACATAAGGAAATTCAGGCTTAAGAATCCAACATCTAACTATAGCTTCACTTGTATCCAAATTTTCTCAAACATTCATGGAGAAAAACATTTATCTGATCCAGATTATTAAAATAAAAGCAACAAGTTCTGCAATAGCACTTCAATTTATTCACCTTTTGCTGATATTGAACACAAAACATTTTGAATGGGTGCACTAAAGAGTCAGACCACTCAAAAATTACACAACTACCAAAACAACTTAATTGTCACAACTACTTCCACCAATGTTGTAGATACAAAGCACCTCTAGTCACAAAACCGCTACTTTGGGTTTGAAATTGTTACTTACTCATATTGGATTTGACTGGTCCTACTTTACTCACTAATACTTTGGCTTCTACACCTAAAGTAACTATAGTTGCATGCACTTTGGGTTCTACTACCTCTACTATCATCACATCATCAATCTATATTGCCACCAAGATTTTATCCATCTGCACTAGATCTCACTCTCTCTCCTTCATCTCTTAGGCACCTTGGATAACTTTGCTAAATCCACTTGCACTTTGGTATCTACTACCTCATATCAGGTTCCCATTGGATTAACTAATAAGGCAACAACATAATATTCTTCATGTTTTATGATCTTCTTCATGTTTTAAGATCTCTAACTAAATACAAAGATTATTTTACAATCTCCTACTTTCCTCTCCACATGCTCCCTAAGACTAATCAACAATCAATTCATGTCTACATTCTGTGTTGTCTCTTATGAGTCCCTTACATGTCCAACTTCAACTCATGCAAATACAACTCTTGTAGCTTTGACTTGGTTTCCATGCTCAACATCACCTTTAACCACGAGTTCATTGAGTTTGATCCTTCTTCTACAAACCTTGATTTGCATTGGGTTTGGTCCTTAACCCCAAGCTTTTTTGCTTCTAGTTGTTTCTACAAAACACTAACTTCTTCACAATGCTTTTCTTTCAAGGCCTTGATGTACTCATTCCATTTCTCCAACTTGGAATTGGCTTGCTAGATTAGACTGTGGAGCCACTATTCTCTTGCACTTGCCTTCCAACATCCAACATCCATTTTTTGATCTTTATAATCCATAATTTCTCTCAATTTGGCAAGTTTGATAGCCTATTGCTCAAGTCATATTTCCTATTGAGTTAACTCCTTGTTCATATGTCCAAGCTCATCCTCCATCTTTTCCAACTCTTACTTCTTCTCATGAAGTTTGTTTGTCTATTGGTCTAAGTATTTTCCACATTGGTTGTAGCTCCATTGCAAGTCTTCTAACAATTCTTTTGCACAATTGCATTGACTGGAAGTACTTTGGCTTTTTTTTTACCAATGCCAAATTTGATTGCAACTCCTCTCTCTCTACCTACAATGTCTTTACCAATTGCAGCTCCATCTTTACATTGAAATGCTCCACCTTGAATTCTTGTAATTGCAAGTAAACTAGCAAAGGACACTACATCCAATAGGTAATTGACTCCTTAAAATGTGGTATCTTCATTCTCTTCTTCTTCATGTGACTCAATCATCAACAACTTCAGCCTGGTTCTTTGTCTCCTTACTCCAAGCCGAGATTCCTCCATACTTATTGACTCATGCTCACCCGAGTTACTTTGGATCATCCTTTATGCACATTGTGATCATTGTGCTTGATGAATAAAAACTTGGGCCTCCTTTTATTCCTCCTCTACTAGTTCCTCATCATTGAGTAAGTCCATACATGGAGTGTCTACACCCGCCATTCAAGCAATCTCCTTGGAAAACTCCCAATCCTATTGTGCTTCTACCTCCTCCAATGCCTCTTGTTGTATCTTGGGTTCTCCTTTGCTCTTAGTGTATGAATCCTAAGTCATCAACATCAACTTTTCTTGTTTTTAGGAACCTAAGTTTGACTCGGCTTCCTCCTCAAAAGACAAATCCACCACAATAGTGGCTCAAGGAGGTTACCCAATGTTTTGTCCTTCTCTTTGATGGTAATACTACATCCTTGGGTCAGGATCTCTTCCTTGTCTTTGGCACCATGGTTGTCATTACTTTCTCATGCCCTGTCTTCAAGAAGTGCTGATTGTTCTCACATTTTTTTTTCAATATACTTCACTTTGATAGAATCAAAACCCTTATGCAAATTGTGATAGAAGTGGAACACCAAACGTTGTCATTCCTTGACTATCATCAAATTCAACCCAAAGTACAGGTAAGTCACAAAAGGAACAAAGTAATGGGGTGGCAAATCCATTTGCCATTGCATAATCATGTGCCTTGTCCTTTGATAAAAGTAGGCCACCCAATTTACACTAGCATCATTGAGCATCATGTGGAAAAACACCACTTGCTACTTGGATACATACATTGTGCACTCTGGCTTCATCATTGCAATCAAAGCCCCAACAATGCTTTGGGTCAACATCCATTTCTACTTTGTAGTTGTTCTTCTTCCACGGTTGACTAAATGATATCTTCACCCTTTTTGTCTCTTCCAAGGCATCACTTTTCCAATTAAAGATAATCCACATTGATTTTCTTGCATCCAATCCCAACATGAGTCTCCAATCATCCTTAGTCCAACAAGTGGGATTCCTTCTCTTCCCTAGGGCACTCCTCACAATTGATAGCTATGATATTTGTCATTAACCCCAAGAAACTAAGGTTCCAATTATATGCTAGGAAGGTAAATTGCAATTTAGCCAAGACCTCAAATTGTGCTATAATTTCTAACCCTACAAGTTGCTAAGTTCCTAACCAAAATGGTTAGCATCTACTTTTGATTCTTTATCTACATCTTGTCATTCTCATTTTCATAAGCTTTTTTGAGGTAGTCTGGCTATTCAATCTTGGACATGTCTGCTATGTTTTGCACTTCCCAAATTACCCTAGCTAAGTATTGTAAAATAAACATTGCACATTCCTACATTTATAGTTGTCTAATCTCCAATCATTCTCTAGTCAAGAATTCATGCCAAACTCATATTTCTGACCAATCCTTTTTGAATATGGTCTTGCATGAATTATCTTTCCACTAATGACACCTAGCTTCATGTTGAATGGCTTGAGGTAGCCCTTTAGTTGTAGAAACTTGGATTGGCTCACATCAACCGACCCAAGGCTAGGTTTCTTACTACTCTAACTGACCTATGTCTTCCAATCCAACGTCCAAATGACTTTGGATTGGACTCTTCCTTTCTACCTTAACCCAAAGTCTTTGATCCCTCCAAGGCAAAGTGATTTTCTTTGCATTGGATTAAAACTTCCAATTCAGATCTAAATCTCTCATACTCTAAAGAAACTGCTTTCTTTTTTATTGCTCTTGACTGCTTTCACTCCTAAAATTGTAAAACTAAAAATTGTGGGTACCACAATGAGTATGATGCATTGGTGGATTTTCTAGAGCCAATGTTCTAAATGCAATATTTAAGAGTTACCATATATTTTCTTGTTGATGAGATGGTACTATATGATAAATCTGTTGAATTACTCTAAAAATGAAGTCTAGGCTAAATAGGATAATAAGCTGGAAAATTCAATTGGTCTTCGTGTGATAGTCTCACAAATTATTTTGATGTTTACCAAATGCCACATAAGATGTAAATGATCCATTGAAAGAAAATCTTTCCCATTCAACATTTTCAAAACATTTTTTGATGCTTACATGGCAATCTCATTAAATTCTTGAAGCCATTTGAATAAGTTTGGAATTCTTTACTTCCTTTCTCTTATGCCATCAACAATTTTTTGTGGAATTTCTTCATAGCATAAATAATACTTGTTGGATCATGTTCCAATAAAATGCTTGATTGTGATCATGCAAAATTCAAATGTGTGCAATGCCTTGCTTTGCTTTCAGTTTCTCTGATATATTTTCAAAGGCATGAGATAGTCAAACTTGAACACCTTGCAGATCTTTGGTGTAGACTTTCAAGTGTTTTTTTTTATCATAGAGTGTTGACACTAAGCTTGAGAAGATTTTACCTTGCCAACATGAGTCTACTGATTTTTCCATGTTGCTATAATACATTCTTTGTTCACACCCATTTTTTTCTTAGATAGTTGATCATCTTTGGAATTGAGGCATAAGTTTTACATAAAGCACTCCATAATCTAGTAACAAGTTTTGGAGTCTTTGATTGCACCACATTTTTTCATTCACTCATGAATTTATTCCACTAATCTTTAGTACTGAAGTACTTCTTACTTGTTACTTCTACCAAAGTACTTCTTATTGGCTGTAACATTCTTTTGAATATGACAATGGAAAGAAGATGTGCTCAAGTAAGGAACATGGATGGAAGAACATTCATCAAAGCAAGCTCACAATCTATCATAGTTGTAAGCCATTTGAAAGATGATATAAAGCTTCAATGGAATCCAAAGCACATTGGTAGTATGGTTGTGTTAGTTGTTGTAAGAACACAATTTCAATTGTAAATGATTTGTTGAAACTTGTGACTCCAACATGCAGCATTGGCATTTGAAAATGATTTGTTTTATAGGTATAATCCATCACCAAAGAGTATGGATATGCTTGAACCAAACAAATTGGATTGGGATATGCAAAGGAAAAAATTAGTACCTTCATTTTTATCATTGCATAATAGTCATTCCAGTAGTTTGTATCTCAAAGATATCTAAAAGAGCAAGAATTGGTGGTTCATTGGGATTTTCTATTTATCAAGGTTATGCCTTCTCATTTTATATTGTTCTTGCTATTGTATGAGTGTCAAGAGTAGCTTGTTGCAAAGTTGTAAGAATAGCTTTGGAGCAATGCTAACAAGTACCATTTGAGATATCATTTTACATTGCTCTAGTTGAAGATGAGAAACAACAAAATGGCCACTAACATAAGCTAAAGGATCATGATTGTATTGTATATTACAAACCTTAAGATGCCAATGTTTATCAAATTTTTGCAACCATCCTTAGAGCATGAATGTGCAATCAATCAAATAAGTTTTATGGTTTTATACAATAGTGGTTAGAGCTTTTAAGGAAATATATGTACGCCCTTGGTAGCATTTGATAGATGTTTGATTGACATTTAACTATGGCATATCCTTGAGAATGCAAAGAAGTAATAATAGTTTTTAGCATTTCATCAAGGTAGCTATAAAAAGTTTAGGAAGAGGTAGCATGATGGAAGTCAAGAAGTTGGTAATGTGAACTCCTATGGTAGAGAGACCATAAAGACTAGTAAACCACAAAAACTAGTTATCAAATCCAATCCAATCCAATCCAATCCAAACCAAAGAAAAAAGAGAGACTTATAATCCAAACCAGAGGGTGAAACAAGAAAGAGAAGATGGTTAAACCTCTCTTATGTCAATTGTTTGAAAAGTTATTGTCTTTCATAGGATCTCACACATAGGAGGTTTTCAATCTGCCAAAAGTCATAGGACAAAGTCTGAATGCCCACCTTGATATTTTGTAGACTATGGTAGACATTTTACCATAATTTTCATTGTTGACAAGAAAACAAACCCCAAAGGGTTCATCATCATGCAAGGACAAGAATTTTGATGGCTAAAATACCACAACAAGAACCTACCAACCCTCTCTACTCTCAAAACATATGAGTATATCATAAGTAAAGTTCACCTCTACCAAGTCCTTGACATGCTTTGATACATTTTCTTGTCAACCTCCTTCAAGATTTATATTGAACAGACTAAATAACAATGAAGATAGCAAGGTTAAGATTCCAATCTATGTGTCAAAATCTAATAACCTTATACAATGAGTGCTCATATATCAAAACCAAGAAATGCTCCAAAACAAACTTGAAGAGATGAAAGTAAGTGAGGAATGAAAAATTTATGGAGTTACAAGTTCACGCCTTTGAAGCAAGAGAGAAGAAACATTGGTGAGGACTATAGAATTTAGGCAATGGAGATATGCATTGAGCATTCTCAATTGAAAGAAGTATGCAACTCCGAGAGGATGGATTGTGGAGACATTTTATTCTTGATTGCTGATTGTGAGTGCATCACATGATTAAGGTAGAAGAATTAAGGAGAGAAGGAAGAGGAACTTCCAAATTTTTTGCATTTTGGTGTGAAAATCTTGCTCAATTGGTCCCCAGCTTTTGGAATACAATCAAAGAGGAAATGCATGCTTGAAATAGGAAGTTCAAATCAAAGAGGAGCAATTGCTTGAAATAGGAGAAGCAAAAAAGGAGGAAATGAAAACGTCAAGCTATGGATACAACTATTGATAGAGCACTCAGCCACACTTGTTGTCATAAGAGGAAGAGCAAAAGAACAAAGACAAAGTTCTTTGATGCAAGATTTCTAAGTTAACACAATTCCATTCCACCTACAATGAGATTATCTTTACAGGTGGGCAATATACTTTTTGCCAAAGATTAGGATAAATTTTCTATGCTGATCTTGGAATAATTGGCCAGAACTGAAGTTTAGAGTGCTACCAAAGCTCCACTTGCTCATTAAGGACACAAATAAACACTTCTAATAAGTTTCTTTGCATTTCATATATAGCCATGCAATTCTGATTGAGGACTTTTTGATCTTAAATTCATGAACAGATGTGTGGTGACTCAATATTGACATACTTGTGTTACAATTGGTAAGAACTGGTCAGTCTTTCAAGGATCCTAGTTGGAAAGGACTAAAAAAAAGATGATAATCTATTTTTTTTGTTTAACTTCTTTGGGTAGTATCATCTCCAAAAGAGTGTAATGTCACCAAAAGAAGTGACACTACTAAATTCTTAGAAATCTATTGTCTCATGTACTAAAAGGTCAAATCTGGGGGATTACTAAGAAGGGATGGATTCATTGGTAACAAAGGTCACTTTGTTTTGGAAACTCTTCATGCACCTATCATCTATTTGAGCTTCAAACTACCAAAGTGTGGTTTGTAGGAGCTATGATTTGTATGGTACTCTTGCCACAAAAGACATAAAAAATGAAATTTACCACCACCTTGCAAAAATAGGGTCTAACAAATTTTGGAAAATAAACTAGAGTAAGAGGTTTCAGAATTTCACTCAATTTGAAGATTGCAATAGTAACACCATGTTTTATTCTTCCCAAAAAGCACAAGGTTATGGGAGTCTAAAATGATTTGCAATAATCAATCATACATAGAGGTGTTGCTTGATAAGACACCAAACCTGCACATGCTTGTTACCATATCATTCTTGACTCTAGCCCAACTCCTAGGGAGATGCACTTTAGTTCCATAAAAATGCATCACCACACTCTAGTGCTTTGGTTTGGACCTCAAGATTTTTCACTCTTAGATTTTCCAAGCATACAACCATTTATTAAGAGTGCAGACTAATACACACACCACCTCATGAGTCTTGATGGTATAAAACATATGTACTTGCAAAAGAAGACTGCACCAAGTGGACCTGGTGAACATCAAGCGTAAGCCTTTTATACATTTCTTATGAGGCCACACAAAGATCCAGTGGCTACAATAGATAGAAATCTCCTTAGTACATCTAAACCACTCAATCTTGATGTAAAAGACTGAATCTAAGGAGAGAAATAAGAGAATGGAAACTCACATTGGGACACTCAAATGAGAGAAAACCCCAAATGTCTAGCATGAGCTTTGGCTTTGGTATTTATAGGTAGCATACAAGGCCCTTGAGAAGCTTCTCAAGAAGCTTTCTCAAGCCGTTTTCTTAGAGTGCAAGTCAAGTTAAGAAGGAAACTTCTCAAGAAGCTTCCTTCTCCTAGCCACCTACTTGGCGTGCAAGCTAAGCTAGTTGGAAGCTTCTAGAAGCTTCCTTCTAGAAGCTATTTACTTGAGGTGCAAGCTAAGCTAGCCAGGAAGCTTCCCAAGAATCTTCTTAGATACTTTTGGAATATTCTAGGCTAATTTGTCTTATGTGCTATTTCATGAGCCCGACTAACTTTGTTGCTAAACTCCATATTGTTACATAGTCCCCCGCCGCTAGTTGGTGACGTCCTTGTCGCCAATGAAGCTTCAAATTCTTGGATGGCCATTTGTTCATTCTCAAGGTGAGAAAGAGGTTCCCATATGGCATCATGAAGGAGATACCCTTTCTAAAAGATCTTGTACTTTGTATGTTCGTGACGGCCTCATTGAATATGGTGACATGCAAGGATATGATCAACTTTGTTCTCGTTATGATCATTGATAGGGACAAGAAGAGGATGAGGTTGGACTCGAGAGGGAAAGGAAGAGGGGTTAGGAACAAAGGCTTTCAACTTGGAAATATGAAAGACAGGATGGATACGCATGTGACAAGGCAAGGTAAGTTGATAAGCAATAGGAAAGACAATTTGGGTGATATCAAAGGGTCCTATCCAATTAGGGGTAAGTTTACAGAGTGAGGTTACTAGAGGATAGCATGACTTTATCACCGATTTCAAAGGTGAGATCACAACGATGGTGGTCCACATATTGTTTTTGGCGGTTCTGAGCAACAAGGAGGTGAGACTTGGCTTGTTGAAGAGATTGGGATAAAGTGGTCAAGAATGTAGAATTATGAGGAACCTGAGATGGAGAGAGATCAAGAAGAGAATCTGGAACAAGTGGATCTTGGCCAAAATTGAGAAAGAAAGGAGAAAATCTGGTGCTTGCCTCTTTGGAATTGTTGTAGGCAAATTTTGCAACTACACAACATTCATCCCAATTGGTATGGTGGACATTGACAAAAAGCACATAACATATCCTCCAATGTACAATTTGCACGTTCGGTTTGTCTGTTAGTTTGAGGATGATAGGCCGTGGACAAAGCAAACTTGGTGCCGAGTATTTGGAAGAGTGCTTGCCAAAACTTCTAGGTAAATTGAAGATCACGGATGGAGATAAGTACACATGGCATCCCATGACGCTTGAAGATATTATTGAAGTAGATTTGCGCTAAGGTTGGAGCATCCACGGTATCACAGGTGGTGCCAAGTGGATTTGCTTACTAAGCGTATCCACAAACACCATGATTGCGGTGTGTCCTTGTTTTGTCTTTGGTAAGGATGTGATGAGATCCAAGCTTACATGCTCCCAGCAAGCGGTTGGAATAGCGAGTGGATGAAGGAATCCACTCGGCTTTTGGTTGCTGGCCTTGTTACGTTGGCAGCTCTCACACGATCGAATAAATTCTTGAACATCTCGTATCATGTTGGGCCACCACCATTGACGTTGGAGGGTACTCAAGGTCTTGTCTTGTAACACCCATTTGTGCATGTGTGTGGTATTGTGATATTTAGCTTGGTATTACAAGTACTTAAGAGATATTATTTATATAGAGATAAAGGATGGTTCTATATTAGTCATGGTTAGCTAAATTTAGTCATAGCTAAGATAGAGAGGACTTTACTTTAGAGGAAGTAGAAAAGATGAGCACCACTATTTTGGATTTTAGTGTGTTGACTTGGTATTATTCCTAGGTGTTTGGCTTTGAGGAAAGAGTTGAGAACTCTTGGGCCCGCAAGCCTTTTTGTTTTGGATTCTTCTGTAGTCCAAGGATAGCCCATGTGAAGAAATCCTTGACTTAGTGGTTGGGTCAAGATAAGACTATATGCTTAGGGGAATATGCCCATGTGAATGGATATTCCCTTTTACTTTTTGACTTTACTTGACTTTTAGTATAGTTACTTGAGTTACTACAGTAATTAGTAACTTTGGTATGTAACTATTTCACAAGTATATAAACAAGGGGTGAGGAGGTACTCACCATCCTTTCATTTGCAACTATCTCTCTCTCATTGAGTTCTCTAGTGAGCAATGTCTTGAGTCTTGGAGTGTTAGCCTTGGAGGAGTATGATGGGGTTGGGGTTCCTTGCCTTCTTAGTTCATGATGCGCTATCATAATAGCCATCAGAGGTTCATCCTGAGTGAGAGACAAGCCGGCTCATAGTCCACACCCATGTGACCCGCAATGGGTAAATCATGGGCTTCTTGAAGGCGCACAAGTTGAAGATCACCTTTAGTAGGAACATAAATCCGGTCCTCATGGAATAAAAGGCCCTCCTTGATGGAGAAGGTGTTGTACTCCGTATCACATGCCGTAAGGTGACTATGTACCATTTGGAAGAAGGGATCTTGGTGTAGAGCTGACTGAAACTTGTTTTGGATCTTGGAGTCAATTTACACCGTTGAAATTGCCGCTGTGATGAGAGGAAGAGACTTCAAATCAGGTCGTCGTGATAAAGCATCAAGGATGACATGGAACCAACCTCGTTTGTACTCAAGTTTGATGTCATATAGTTGGAGTTGTTCCTCCAATCGATGATGTTGACTCTTTATGTGTTCCAAGTGTAAGGTCTGCAACAATGGTTTGTGATCAATTCGCATGATCACTTGTTGCCCCAAGAGGTAATGCCTCCATACCTTGGTGGCGTATACCATTGCAAGTTATTCTTGATCTTGAGTAGAGTAGTTTTGTTCAGCCTTATTGAGTTGGCAAGACACAAAGGCAATGGGATGGAGTTTATTTGGGAATTCTTGTTGCAGCACGGCTCTAATTGCAAAGTTAGAAGCATCAAAATCAACCACACAAGGTAGTTGAGGATCATATGGTTGAAGAATGGGTCTTGAAGACACCATATGCTTTAATTTTTGGAATGCTTCTCCATGCTTGGTGGTCCATTGGAAGCTCAAGAGGTCAGTCAATGGTGCAGCCACATGAACATAATAATGGATGAACCGTTAGTAAAAACTGGCCAATCCATTGAATGCCCGTACTTTTATAGCATCCTTTGAGGTAGACCAATCAGTTATGGCCTTGATCTTCTATACTTCCATCTTGATCTCCTCTAATGAGATCTTATGACCCAAGAAGGTAACCTCCTTCTGCCAAAAGGCATACTTTGACTTCTTGTAGTAAAATTCCCATTGTCGTAGTCATCTTAGGACTTCTCACATATGATTCATGTGTTCTGCCCTTGTCTTACTATAAATTAAGATATCATCCAAGAACATCACCATGGACCAATCCAATAGTCCATCCAACACCCGATGCATCTAATCTATGAAGACTGCATGAGTAGTGGTGAGTCTGAAAGGTAGAACTCTCCACTCAAAATGCCCATACCTTGTACAAAAGGCAGTCTTTTGCACATCCTCTCTCTCAATGGGAACTTGCTAATACCCGCTGCAAAGATCCAACTTGGAAAAGTTGTGTGCTCCACTTAGTTGATCAAGCAAGTCATTGATCCGAGGCAAGGAATATGCATTCTTCACGGTTCGCTTATTGAGCCCATGATAATCAATACAAAAACGAAGTCCTCCATTTTTCATTGGAACAAATAGTATTGGTGCTCCCCAAGGAAAGGTACTATGTCATATGAAGTCCTTCTCCAACAACTCTGTAAGTGTTGTTCGAAACTCCTCCAACGGTGAGAGTCGGTAGATTGATCTACTCACTGGAGTACTCCCTAGCAATAACTCAATCTTGAAGAGCATACCTCGATCGGAGGACAATCCCTTTGGAAGATCATCCGGAAACATGTCCGCAAACTCCTTAACTATCCGATCAACCATTGCTTGATGAGGCTCTTGGTCCTCCACAAATTGTTCTTGTGTAATCGGCTTGATCCACATTGTGAATACAGACTTATCTTCCTCCAAAGCTTGCTCTATGGCTGTTTACTAACAAACCTCCCTTCTAGGGACTCATCTCTCTTCCAAGCTTACTCCATGGTTGCCTTCTTGGCAAACTTCCCATCTTGGGACTCCACTTCCTTCAAGGTTTTCTCTATGGCTACCTTCTCAACAAACTTCCCATTTTGGGACTGACTATTCTTAGGTGTCTTACTCAAAGGTGCCAGATAACCTAATATGAAATTCCTACCTTGGTGTTGTACTTGAATTTGGCATCGGGTCCAATTGAATTGAACCTTATGACGTTCAAGCCAAGGTAGACCCAGAATGATATCATAGTGTAGAGATGCCACTACAAACCTCATAGACTCCAAATACTCCTTCTCAATCTTGAAGGTAACAAGATGCGAGGTGCAAAATGCAGAACCCTTTCTACCATCCGCCATCATCAAACTACTTCCAATCACTGGCTTGATAGGAATACCCAATTCCTTTGCTACTTGCATAGACATGCAATTCTCTGAACTTCCTGAATCAACCAAAATCCTGCAACCGCAATTAGAAATCATACCTTGCAAGTGAAAGCAAACTTGCATAGGTCGAGCCTTCAATCCTATTGGAACTAATCAAGCTCCCAGTAGGCGGCTCAAAATCTCCTATTCGGATTCCTCGTTTCCCTAATCATTCCATTCCACGACCTCCACTTGGGCAACTTGTTGAGGTCATCCATTCTTGAGTGGACATTCAACAATGCAATGCCCCCATTGGTGACAATAAAAACAACCACCATTTTGTTGTAGTTTCTCTCTATCTACTATGCCAAGTGGTCTTTGTTGAATAGCATCAATCTCCATGGATGCTGGCTCCTCCACTTGTGTGTAGTGTATTAGAAGGCTCTATGGAGGTCAAGGTCAAGACCAAGTTGTTGCCACCAAGGAATCAAAATGTTTGGCCAACCGCATGGCTTCCTCCAAGTGTTGTGGCTCTTGCATGGTCACCTCTAATTTTGTTCTTGCCTTCAAGCCCCTCACAAATTGATCCAAAGCTTCACCTTCCAATATATTTGGAATTTGCATGATGGTGTTCTAAAACTGCGTGATGTAACTTCTTACATAACCAATTTGTTTCAACTTTGCCAACTTATCCCGTGTACCTTGTGTGGCATTTATAGCTTGGAACCAACTAATTATCGTGCTCTTGAATTTTGCCCATATCAAGATTGGTGCAACAATTTGTTGTTCCGCTCGCTCCACTTGGAATCTCCACCATAGCTTTGCTACTCCATCCAATTGGCTAGAAGCCAAGAGAATCTATTTTCACTCATCTTGTAGATTGGTAGCTTGAAAATAATGTTCACAATCAAACAAAAAATTCTCCACTACACCCAAAAGATTCTTGCTTTCAAATACCTTGGGTTTAGGGAATCTGATCCAATCTTCTCCTTCTCAAATTGGTACTCTCTCCACCTGCTCTTGTCGTCAAAGATCTCATTGATCTAACAATTGAGTAAGGCGCTCAATTTGTTGCTGCATAGCAAGGATTACATCGAGTATTTCCACCATGGTTGCTACTCTATCTCACCACTCCCAATCTATCTAATTTCTTAACACATAGAAATAGCACGTCCACTGTTCTCCATAAGTTACAGCTAGAAGCACCAAGGGTTCCTCAGATATGGTGATCATATGCAGAAAATCTTGTCTAAAGTGCAAGGTGATGAATTGCATGAAATGATGCTTGGGTAGTATTTCGACGCAAAAATCCTAATGGTTTGGTGGAAGTGGATTTGGTGGTCCATAAATTCCATCCATCCCATTCCTGCTTAGATACCAATATAAAGGACAGAATCCAAGGAGAGAAATAGGAGAATGGAAACTTACATTGGGACACTCAAATGAGAGAAAACTCCGAATGCCTAACATGAGCTTTGGCTTTGGTATTTATAGGTAGCATAAAGGCACTTGATAAGCTTCTCAAGAAGCTTCCTCAGGCCACTTTCTTAGAGTGCAAGTCAAGTTAACTAGGAAGCTTCTCAAGAAGCTTCCTTCTAGGAGCCATGTGCAAGCTAAGCTAATTGGAAGCTTCTAGAAGCTACTTACTTGAGGTGCAAGCTAAGCTAGCCAGGAAGCTTCCCAAGAAGCTTCCTAGATACTTTTAAAATATTCTAGGCTAATTTGTCTTATGTGCTACTTTGTGAGCCCAACTAACTTTGTCGCTAAACTCCATATTGTTACACTTGATGATATCTCACCCTAAACCTAAAGGTAGGTAGACACAATTGTAATCAACTCAATTGGGAGTTGTCTATCTCCAACAGACTAACACTAGTTCTTGTATTAGCTTAGGTACATATTTACAATGTATGTACATCCACAAACTTTCTAAGTCTATGATAACAAAAACACTAAAAATTATGTATAAAGCAATGTCCCATTGGAAAACTAAAATGACAATGGCTATTTTTGTAACACTAAGCTCCATTTTTTATTCCTCATTGGGAGCGGCAGGTGGTACTTGAGATGAACTTTGAGCCTTCTTGCAGATGTGAACTATGTCGGCAAGCTCTTTAAGTAGCCATCTATAATTTTTTCAAAGACAGTTTGAGTCTCTTTGAACTTGGTGTTTATGTGGCTCTAGAGTTTTATAGATGATGCCTTGAGTTGCTTGCTTGTGTATGTCTTCCTTTCAAGCATGTCAATTTGAGTATGTAGATCCTTTGCCATTGAGAGGTTTCATTGGCCATGTGATCCAATTTGCTTGCGTAGTTGAGTGGTCATATGCCCAATAGTTGTGAGCAATCCCACTTGTTTGGTCTCCAAATTGGCACATTTGGTGCTAATTTTGTTTGTCATCTCCTCATGAATCCACTTTTCTTGCACCAACACCTTCTCTTGTTGTCATTTGAGGTTGGTGGACAGTTTTGAGATGCAATGGTCAATTAGCTATTTCAGATTGTTGTATCTGATGTCCACTACCTTCATATCAGCTTGGGCTATTTCTAGCTTGCTTTGTAGTGTTGTGAGTTTGCCTTCCTAATTTTGGATCTCCTTTTTTTTGAGTTTAATGGTGGAAGACTTGCAAGCTATAATTGTCAACCAACTTCTTCAACCCTTGGATGAGATTTTGTACTCCGCTTACACATTTTAGTTCCTCTCTCTGAAACTTCTCTAGGTGCTCATCACTTTCATTGTCCTTCTTGTGTGTTTTGGATTGGACAAGAGCATGTAAGTGGTGTATGAGGACCGCAAGCTCTTTCATATTTGGATCCAATTTTTGGTACAATTGCAAAATCTCTTCCAATGCTTCCATCGCCAAGGTTACAATATGAATGATTTAGGTTGCCATTAGCCAAGGCAAAGAATCACAATCCTTTCACAATTGTCTTCATAAGGCCTTCTTTGTTTTGGGCATTTTATCGCTTGGAACATTGTTCTCCTTTGCTTTGTGAGCCCAAGTTGCTTCCTCAACCATGCCTGCCTTATTGTTAGTTGATTGATGTTTTGCATTGGCAACATTGCTGTTTTCATTTGTCTGCTCTTCATGTACTCAAGGTAGGGGAGTTGTGTTGCCAATTTTGTTGGACTTTGGCATGATGTCCTTGCCCCTATGTTGTTAGTTCCTTTGACAAAATCTGCCACCGGGTGAGTCCATTTTAATCTCCACATCATCTTGTAATGCAAGGTCTCTCCTTGGTTAGGAGTCAATTGTGCCGTAGAGCTATAGTTAGGATGATGGATGCCACAATTGGCATCTTCCACTTGTTTGTTGGGCATACTTTATCATTGACAAGTGGAGGTGATGAGTGGGCTTCATTTTTTGGTCCTTCTTCCTTGTCATTTACCACAAGCAACAAAATTTATGTGAAGCACTCCTTGCTCCTTAACTTTGTGCTCTAAGCAACTACGACAACTCTTTTGTTAGGCACTTCTTGTTCTTATAGTGGACCTTCCTCACAAGCCAACTTGTGTGTCTCAATCTTACTCCTCTTGTCCTTTGACAAAGATTCCACATCTTATAGTTGTTTTTGTTTCTTGGAGGCTTGTACTTTGGCATGGGCAACAAGAGTCTTTCTATAAACTTTAAACATTTTGTATGTTTTTACAACTTATACAAACTTCCTCATTTGGGCATACTCTTCATCCATATCACAATATTTGGTTATCTCCTTAGGCAAGTTTAGGTCTCCTCTGAAGTAAGTTGGGTGATGTAGGTGGGATGAGAACTTCTCCTTCTCTTTTTTGTCAAAAGGTTCATGCCAATGTAGAATGAGTAATGAAGGGAGCCACAGTGGTGGCCTAATCTTTTGTCATATCTTCTAGTGGCTCAATGACCCGCTCACAAAACATCTTGGGCTAACTCACCTACTTTTGGAAGAACTTTGCATAGTTCTAGTTAAGATAATTTGTTTGATTCAAACAAAATAACCATATTATTGTTCTCGTGATTTTTTGATAAGCAAGGTTCTTCATATCTTCTATCTTGTACCTATTTGTGGATTTCTTGCCAACAAACAAGTCATCAATTCTCCCCTTCAACATTTTTTGGGACCTCCATGCAAGGTTTGTATGCAAGCAATCTGCATCCAACATCCATTACCAATGATCCACTATCCATATTGTGAGACATCATTGTTATGATTTCCCACTCAAGTTCTCAACCTTTGCTTGAATTTCTTGTAACATGGCTAAATCCTCAACACCCAATCTGTTAAAGACCAAAACCAAGGAGAGAAATAGGAGAATGGAAACTCACATTGGGACACTTGAATGAGAGAAAACTCCAAATGCCTACCATGAGCTTCGGCTTTGGTATTTATAGGTAGCATACAAGACCCTTGAAGCTTCTCAAGAAGTTTCCTTGAGCCGCTTTCTTGGAGTGCAAGCCAAGTTAACCAAGAAGCTTCTCAAGAAGCTTCCTTCTAGAAGCCACCTACTTGGCGTGCAAGCTAAGCTAGTTAGAAGCTTCTAGAAGCTTCCTTCTAGAAGCTACATGCTTAGGGTGCAAGTTAACTAGTTGGGAAGCTTCCCAAGAAGCTTCTAAGATGCTTCTAGAATATTCTAGTCTATTTTGTCTTATTGTCTACTTTGTAAGCCCGACTAACTTTGTCGCTAAACTCCATATTGTTACATATTCCCCCGCTGCTAGTTGGTGATGTCCTCGTCGCCAGTGAAGCTTTGAATTCCTTGATGGCCGTCTGTGCATTTTGGAGGTGGGAAAGAGGTTCCCATGTGGCATCATTAAGGAGATACCCTTTCCAAAGGACCTTGTACTCTGTATGTTGGTGATGGCCTTGTTGAATATGGCGATGCATAAGGATACGATCAACTTTGTACTCCTCATGATCATTGATAGGGATAGGAAGAGGGGGAGGTTGGACTCAAGAGGAAAAGGAAGAGGGGTTAGGAACAAAGGGTTTCAACTTGGAAACATGAAAGACATGATGGATATGCATGTGACAAGGCAAGGCAAGGCAAGTTGATAAGCAACAAGAGAGACAATGTGGGTAATATCAAAGGGTCCTATCCAATTAGGGGCAAGTTTACGGACTTGGGTATCAAGTGGGAGAGGGAGGTTAATACACGAGAGCATGACTTTATCACCAACTTCAAAGGTGAGATCACAACGATGGTGGTCCGCATATTGTTTTTGGCGATTCTGAGTAACAAGGAGGTGAGACTTGGCTTGTTGGAGAGATTGGGATATAGTGGTCAAGAATGTGGAAGTATGAAGAACCTGAGAGGGAGGTGGAGCAAGAAGAGAATCTGGAATAAGTGGATCTTGGCCAAAATTGAGAAAGAATAGAGAAAATCCGGTGCTTGCCTATTTAGAATTGTTGTAGGCAAATTCTGCAGCTGCAAGACATTCATCTCAATTGGTATGGTGGACATTGACAAAGGCCCGTAACATATCCTCCAATGTATGATTTGCGCATTCGGTTTGTCCATTAGTTTGAGGATGATAGGCTGTGGACAAAGCAAGCTTGGTCTTGAGTATCTAGAAGAGTGCTTGCCAAAACTTCCTGGTAAATTGAGGATCACGGTCGGAGATGAGTACACATGGCATCCCATGATGCTTGAAGACATTGTTGAAGTAGATTTGCGCTAAGGTTGGAGTATCCACGGTATCACATGTTGTGTAACAATATGGAGTTTAGCGACGAAGTTAGTCGGGCTTACAAAGTAGAGAATAAGACAAAATAGCCTAGAATATTCTAGAAGCATCTAAGAAGCTTGGGAAGCCTCCCAACTAGTTAACTTGCACCCTAAGCAGGTAGCTTCTAGAAGCTTCTAACTAGCTTAGCTTGCACGCCAAGTAGGTGGCTAGGAGAAGGAAGCTCTTGAGAAGTTTCCTTCTAAACTTGACTTGCACTCTAAGAAAACAGCTTGAGGAAGCTTCTTGAGAAGCTTCTCAAGGGCCTTGTATGCTACCTATAAATACCAACAATGGTTTGTGATCAATTCGCATGATCACTTGTTTCCCCAAGAGATAATGCCTCCATACCTTGGTGGCATACACCATTGTAAGTTGTTCCCGATCTCGAGCAGAGTAATTTCTTTCAGCTGTATTTAGTCGGCAAGACACAAAGGCAATAGGATGTAGTCCATTTAGAAATTTGCAACATAGCTCCAATTGCAAAGTTAGAAGCATCAAAATCAACCACACAAGGTAGTTGAGGATCATATGGTTGAAGAATGGGTCTTGAAGACACCATATGTTTTAACTTTTGCAATGCTTCTTCATGCTTGGTGGTCCATTGGAAGTTCGAGTTCTTTCCCAAGAGGTCAGTTAATGGTGCAGCCACGTGAGCATAATAGTGGATGAACCATCGGTAAAAACTGGCCAATCCATTGAATGCTTGTACTTTTGTAGCATCCTTCGGAGTAGGCCAATCAGTAATGGCCTTGATCTTCTCTTCTTCCATCTTGATCCCCTCTGATGAGATCTTATGAACCAAGAAGGTAACCTCCTTTTGCCAAAAAGCACACTTTGACTTCTTGCAGTAAAAGGCACACTGTAGTAGTTGTCTTAGGACTTCTTGCACATGATTCACGTGTTCTACCTCTGTCCTACTAAAAATTAGGATATCATCTAAGAACACCACCATAGACCAATCCAATAGTCCCTCCAACACCCAATGCATCTGATCTATGAAGACTACTGGAGCATTAGTGAGTCCGAAAGGTAGAACTCTCCACTTGAAATGTCCATACCTTGTGCGAAAGGCAATCCTTTGCATGTCCTCTCCTTCAATAGGAATTTTCCAATAGCCGCTACAACAATCCAGCTTGGAAAAGTAGCGTGCTCCACTTAGTTGATCAAGCAGGTCATCAATCCGAGGCAAGGGATATGCATTCTTCACGGTTTGCTTATTGAGTCCACAATAATCAATACAAAAACAAAGTCCTCCATCCTTCTTTGGAACAAATAGTACCGGTGCTCCCCAAGGAGAGGTACTATGTCATATGAAATCCTTCTCCAACAACTCTGTAAGTGTTGTTCACAACTCCTCCAACTCCTTTGGTGAGAGCCAATAGATTGGTCTACTCATTGTAGTTCTCCCTAGGAATAGCTTGATCTTGAAGGCCATACCTTGATTGGAGGGTAATCCCTTTGGCAGATCATCCGGAAACACATATGCAAACTCTTGAACTATTGGATAAACCATTGCTTGATGAGGCTCTTGGCCCTCCTCAGATTGGTCTTGTGCAATTGGCTTGATCCACACCGCAAATACAGACTTATCTTCCTCCAAAGCTTGCTCTATAACCGCTTCATTAATAAACTTCCCTTCCAAGGACTCATCTCTCTTCCAAGCTTGCTCCATGGGTTGCCTTCTTGGCAAACTTCCCATCTTGGGACTCATCTCCCTTCCAGATTTTCTCTATGGCTACCTTCTCGAAAAACTTCCCATCTTGGGACTGACTATTCTTAGGCGTCTTACTCAGAGGTGCTTGACAACCTAATCAGAAATTTCTACCTTGGTGTTGTACTTGAATTTTTCATCGGGTCCAATCGAATTGAACCTTATGACATTCAAGCCAAGGTAGACCTAGAATGATATCATAGTGTAGAGGTGCCACTACAAACCCCATACACTCCAAATACTCCTTCCCAATCTTGAAGGTAACAAGATGCAAGGTGCGGAATGCAGAACCCTTTCTACCATCCGCCATCATCAAACTACTTCCAAACTACTGGCTTGATAGGAATATCCAATTCGTTTGCTACTTGCATAGACATGCAATTCTCTGAACTTCCAGAACCAACCAAAATCCTACAACCCCGATTAGATATCATACCTTGCAAGTGAAGCAAACTTGCATAGATTGAGCCTTCAATCCCATTGGAACTAATCAAGCTCCCAATAGATGGCTCAAAATCTCCTACTTGGATTCTTTGTTTCCTTGATCATTCTGTTCCACAAACTCCATCTGGGCAACTTGTTGAGGTCGCCCATTCATAAGTGGACATTTAGCAATGCGATGTCCAACTTGGCAACAATAAAAGCAACCTCCATTTTGTCATAATCTTTCTCTATCTATTGTGCCAAGTGGGCTTTGTTGGATAGCATCAATCTCCATTGGTACCGGTTCTTCCACTCGTGCGTAGTGTACTGGTAGGCTTTGTGTAGGTCGAGGTCAAGACCAAGTTGTCGCAACCAAGGAATCAAAACGCTTAGCCAATTGCATGGCTTCTTCTATGTTTTGTGGCTCCCGCATGGTCACCTCCAATTTGGTTCGTGACTTCAATCCTCGCACAAATTGATCCAGAACTTCACCTTCTTGGATATCTAGAATTTGCATGATGATGTTTTGAAATTGTGGGATGTAGCTTCTCACTAAGCCAAAATCTGCCTCAACTCCGCCAATTTATCTCGTGCGGCTTGGGTGGCATTTATAGTTTGAAATTGACCAAGTATTACATCTTTGAATTCTGCCCATGTCAAAATTAGTGTAACAATTTGTCGTTCAACTCTTTCTACCTGGAATTGCCAGTAAAGTTTTGCCACGCCATCCAATTGGCTAGAAGCCAAGAGAATTTGTTTCCGCTCGTCTTGAAGATTGGTGGCTTCAAAGTAACGTTTGCAGTCAAACAAAAAATTCTCCACTGTGCTTGAAAGATTCTTGCCTTCAAACACCTTGGGTTTTGGAAATCAAATGCAATCTTCTCCATCTCAAATTGATGCTTTGTCTATCTGTTCTCGTCGTTGCTGGTTTCGTTCATCCAACAATCGAGTAAGATGCTCAATTTGTTGTTGCATTGTAAGGATAACATCCGGTATTATCATCATTGCTACTACTCTATTCCACTACCCTCAATTTATCTAGTTGATTAACACATAGATATAACACGTCCATCGTTCTCCATAAGTTACAACTAGAAGTATCAAGGGTTCCTCTGACACAATGATCATATGTAGAAAATCCTACCCAAAGCACAAGGTGATGAATTGTGTGAAATGATGCTTTGGTAATATCTAGACATGAAAGTCCCAATGGTTTGGCGGAAGTGGGTTTGGTGGTCCATAAATTCCATCCATCTCATTCCTGCTCTGATACCAATGTAAAAGACCAAAATTGAGGAGAGAAATAAGAGAATGGAAACTCACATTAGGACACTTGAATGAGAGAAAACTCCAAATGCCTACCATGAGCTTTGGCTTTGGTATTTATAGGTAGCATACAAGACCCTTGAAGCTTCTCAAGAAGCTTCCTTGAGCCTCTTTCTTGGAGTGCAAGCCAAGTTAACCAAGAAGCTTCTCAAGAAGCTTCCTTCTACAAGCCGCCTACTTGGCGTGCAAGCTAAGCTAGTTAAAAGCTTCTAGAGGCTTCTTTCTAGAAGCTACCTGCTTAGGGCGCAAGTTAACTAGTTGTGAAGCTTCCCAAGATGCTTCTTAGATGCTTCTAGAATATTCTATGCTATTTTGTCTTATTGTCTACTTTGTAAGCCCGACTAAATTTGTTGCTTAACTCCATATTGTTACACAATCCCACAACAAGAAGTCCATTTTCCTCTTCTTGATGTAGTTGGTTTGATAATACAATCACCATTTAGAAATCTTGAGAGGTTTGTTCAAGATTTCTATTGCTTTGCCTTGCCTCAACTCAATTCCCCGCTTGGGAATGCATCCTCTCATGATTGAATATTTGAATTCTCTAGATAATAGAGCTCATTTATGTGCTCCCATAATTCTACATCCTTAGTTTGTGACAATCTCAGAAAATTTCTGCAATCAGAGCTAGAAATTCCTCATGCAACATCGTAGGAGATGTTAGTTGCAAATAAATGAAATGTGAGAATTGAAAAAATGAAAAGTGAAAAGTGAAAATGCAAAAAGATTTAACCAATGGGATAGTTTGGGTCTTCTTATAGTCTTTATGGAGTGAGATCTATCCTTTGTCCATTGTGGCGGTTGGTGAATGATTGCAATTGTCCATCACATGAGTGAGCCGAAGCACAAAATGGTTGCCAATGGTTCTTTGGCGACATGTGAATCTTTTTTCCTGATCTTCAAATTGCAATGGAAATAAGTAGAGTTCTTATTGTTGGAAGTTTTTGGGTCTCTCATCATTCTACAAAATCTTGTGAAATCATGGAGTAATTCATTTTGTTTGGTGGTCATATTTGTAGGCTCCATGGTACAAAAATAGAA
This sequence comes from Lunularia cruciata, assembly GCA_948567375.1. NCBI lineage: Eukaryota > Viridiplantae > Streptophyta > Marchantiopsida > Lunulariales > Lunulariaceae > Lunularia > Lunularia cruciata. The sequence continues at coordinate 16,994,894 of OX419761.1, read as the reverse complement.
TGGGTTTGGCTACATAATAGGTATGGTGTTATTCTCATCATGTGATCTTGTAACCCATTTCATTGAGGCACCATACCCCTCCATATTGTGGAGGTACTACTACCTCAAAACATTAGTCTTTGCAAATGATGCTTCTTGATACCTTAATTTTACTATTTACAAAAAAACACCAAAAGCAAAGAAAATCAAGGCTCATGAGGAAATGTGTCATGATGGATGCATAAAATATTTGAGGGCATAATAAATCTAGCAGAATTTTTTAAACAAGTAAGTAGCGATTTGTAGGCCTTCCATCTACATTCAGCAATGTATTTGGAAAAGAGATGGTTTTGGGTTTCACAAACCTACTTTGAGAAGAAGAAGTGGTAGAAGAAGAGCATCAATCACATGTATGTCTCAGACTTACTACTGTAGTCTTTGCAAATAACACCAAAAATGAAGTAAAACTTAGCATTGAATCAATCTTGATTACAACAATACCAAAATCAAGTTCTTCTCAACCCAATGTCATATTGGTAGATATTTCACTCAATGTTTTTGATAATCAAGGGACCATTGTGCATTCAGGCAAGACTATAGTTGAGTTCATGCAAAGCAAACCATTTCTACTCTTGTGGGTTGCAATTTAGATTGGAACAATTCCCACTAAAGTAGGTTGTTAGTTTAGTTCACATGAGAATTATCATCATGACCTTGAGTAGGTTATGGTGTCATATGGTGATTATAATTCCCTATTGATTAATCCACAATGCTATTATGATTCCCATTCATTAATCCACAATACCCTCTAATAGACCTATGACTCACTTGCAATTGTAAAATTAGGTCAAAGTAGTAAAAGTATGGTTAATTTTAACAATACCTTTACATATATAAACTTATAATAGCTAAGAAGATGAATCTGGATAATTCAGTCCACCCTACTACACAAAGAATGTAACAATATTCTTTCTTTACCAAGAGAAAGATATAGATATATATACTTCATTTCAATTTTGAAGAATTTTTCACTAACTTTCATAGTGTGTACTTGAATTTTCATTAAAAACCTATCACTTCAAGCACTAAGATCAACCTAAAATACATATTATGTTTGATATAGAGATTATGCCATGAATATATAAACTAAATTAAATTCTTATACATTTTGAAAACTTCAAGGTTTTCCTTTATCATTTTATGATAAGAAATCAAAATATTTAAAATTAGATTATAGACATATAATGTTTGAAGTAAAGATAATCAAATTATATAATTGACTAGTAATAAAAATAGTTAGAAAAAATAGAGGTAGCAATTATGAAATGATACACATTTGTTTAGTTGGGTGTAGTTGTTCACACATACTTTTAGAATTTATTGAATTGAAACTATAATAACTATGTACATTGATAAAAAATTAGTCTCAAATAACTTTAATTATTATCATATCCTAGATTTATATTAAAGAAATTTTGGTTTTTATGTTTCCTTAACTATGTCATTTATAAGTTATAGGGTTGAATACTCATATAATTAGATATGGAATTCAAAATGTCTTATTATGATTGATCTTTATATAGTTTTAACCTCAATCTCAAGCATACTTAATAAATCAAGAGCATTATGATTAAAAAATATTAAGGTTAAACATTCTTTTGAAAACTATTAATACTGTAACAAACCAAAGAGAGAAATAGGAGAATGGAAGATTAAACTAAAAACTCTCAATTGACAGAAGTCCAAACACCTAGTCTAAGTCCAAGATTTGGTATTTATAGGTAAACTTAGTACAAGATTGCTATGGAAGTTTTCTTCTAGATTATCCAAGAAGACTACTTTCTTGGAGTATAAACTAAGTTAACTATTCACCTTATTTTACAAGCTACTAAATTCCTTGGACATTTCTAATATTTAAACAATAAACATTTTTAGAATTTTTAAATGTATACTAGTTATAACTTCCTTTTAGCTATATTGAATGTCCACTAATTCAATATTATTACATATGTTCCCATTGCTAGTTCATGATATCCATGGAATCATTAAACTCTTGTATGGCCGCTTGAGCATTTTGGAGATATGAAATAACCTTTTATGTGGCATGACAAAGGAGATACTCTTCCTAGAGGATCTTATATTTGATTTGACATTGATGGCCATCTTGGATATCTCTTCATGGAAGAATAGGCTTCCCTTTTGTCACACCATTTGTAGTTCCGCATCTAGTTGCTCGGACACTAGAGTTCCAGTGATAGTAGTTAGAGTTATTCTAGTAGTTTCTCAGAGACTATTTTCCGACAGTCTGATTTGGTGTTTGGGGTACTAACTTCACGGTGGGGCCCACCGTCACTTTGCACCGTTTGCACCGTAGAGTGTGCCATCAGCGGGACCGTTAGGGTTCCAATGCTAGCTCGAGTCTAGGGGGTATAGTTTCAAAGTGAGCTCCAGAGAGCTCACTTCTCTGACATTGAGCCTTTGAGTTCCTGGCTATGGTGGACAGAGGCCGGCAAGCGTCACCTGGATTCTCTATGCTTGAGTGGGTGTGGCTTGACTGTAATCAATGCCCAGTTGTTGGCAGTTTATAGAGTGACAGATCAAGTATTGATCTGAGTTGAGTTGAGTTGAAAGTGTTAAGCAATCTGATTATTGTGGCACTTTAGAGTCTATGTATGACTTATGTGTGAGTTGTGCTTCTATAGTGTATGATGTTGACAGCGATGTATGTTGTGTAGCGATGTATATACGCACAACACTTTGTATTCTTCATGGTCATTATCAACGATTGGAGAAAGAGGAAGAGTTTGTATGTGAGCAGAAAAAGAAGATGGATTAGAAACAAAAAGATATGGACTTCAAGCTATGGAAAATAATTTTAAATTCAACTTCAAGTTATGGAAGAGAAAATAGATTTTTATATGACTAGGAAAGGTAAGTTTGTAGGCAACAAAAGAAACAATCTAATGATAGTAAATGGACCTTTTCAATTTGGAGCAAGTTTAGAAACCTAGATATCAAGAGGTAAAGTTTATTAGATAAAAATATGACCTTATCACCTACTCAAAAGTTGACATTGTGACAATGTTCATAAACATATTGCTTTTACCAATTTGAGCAACAAGATGAGATTGAGTTTGGTGTAAGATGCATATAACATGGACAAGAAAGATAAGGAATAAGATGAAAGTATGAGGAATATGAGATGACAAAAGAGTATAAAGAGAAATTTGGAACAAGGTATTTTACCCATAATTAAGAAAGAAAGGAGAGAATCTTGTATTTGTTTGCTTGGAATCATTGTAGGTAAATTTGGCACTCAAAAGACAAGTATCTCAATTTATGTCTTGAATGTTAATAAGAGCACATAAGGTGCAATTGGCTTGTTCCATTTGCCCATCAATTTGAGTATGATAGACCATGATGAGTTCAATTTTTTTTTATCAAAATATCCTGTGTCTTCAACTATTGCCTTTAACCATTCATCCATATCCGTGCATTTATTATCTTTATTCCAACTCACCGCACAAAGTACTTATAAAATCCTTTTAGGGGGCATTAATGACTATTGATAAAACTTGTCCTATTTTCACAATAAACAATGCATTCTTGGTGCAAACTATATAAAAAATCATTGACCTATATTTACGTATGAATCAAGGATCACAATCAAAGATGAAAACTTGGGGTATCCATGGTGTTTGAATTCAATATCAAAGTAAATTTATGCCAATATTAGAGCATCCACTATATATATAAAGGGTGCCATGTGAATCTAATTGTTGAGCTTATCAACAAATAATACAATTGCTATATATGTTTGGCAAGAATGTGAAGAGGTCTGAATTCACATATTCCTATCAAGTAGATAGAATTGTTAGCAATTGTAGTAGTTCACCTTATTGCTTCTCTTGTTATGTTGATAGCTCTCATAAGACCATGGAACTCTTGAACCTGTTATGCTGGGGCACTACCATTGACCTTGTAGGTATCAATGTCTTGTTCAAACCCATGTGACCAACAATTGGTAAGTCATGCATCTCTTGAAGTCAAACAAATTATAGGTGTTTCATAATTGGAATGTAGATTTGGTTCTTCTAAAATAGAAGGCCAACCATGAAAGGAAAGGTGTTGTACTCCTTATCATGTATTGCTTGGTAGCTTTACACAAGTTGAAAGAATGAATCTTATTATGAAGTAGTCTTGAACTTTGTTTAGACCTTCAAGTCAATTGATATCATGATATTGTTGTCGGTATGAGAGATTTAGGAATAATCTTGAAATTAGTTCATCATGACAAGGCATCAATGATGATATAGAACTTTACTAGTTTGTTATCATGTTTAATATTATACAACTATAATTGCTCTTCATGTGCTGCAAATCAAAAGGTCTATAATAAGATATTGTGATTGATACAAATAATCACTTGTTTCTTTAAGAAATAATGTCTCTATAATTTTTTTACACATATCATTTTAACTTTTTCTTGAACTCAAGTAAAATAGTTACTTTTTGTTGAGTTTATTTGCTGAGATGCAAAGATAAAGAGATGCAACTCATCTAGGAATTCTTGTTGTAGTACAACTACAATTGCAAAGTTAGAAGTTTCAAAATCAACCATACAAGATGGGTGAAGATCATATAATTAGAGGATGGATCATGAGTTAGGATGCATTAGTTTCTTGCATGCTTCTTCTTGCTTTTTGGTATATTCAAGGTTATTATCTTCCCCTAAAGATCCATTAATGGTGTAGCCATATGAGTATAATAGTATATGAAGCTCACCAATCTATTCAATCCTTGAACTTCTAGAGTATCATTAAAAGTAGGTCAACTTGTAATAACCTTGATTTTCTTATCTTCCATCTTGATTCTCTCCCTTGAAACCTTATGACCTAAGAAGGTAACTTCATTCTTCCAAAAGTTACATTTTGATTTCTTGCAATAGAATTTCAATGGATGTAATTGACTCAAGACCTTGCATACACAGTTCTTGTGTTTTCCTTGATCTTATTATAAATAAACATTTCATCCAAGAACATTACCACATATTGATTTACTAATCCTTCTACTTAATGTATTTGATCTATTAAATATTGAAGCATTAGTGAGCCCAAAAGGTAAATCTCTCCATTCAAAATGCACATACTTTCTATGAAGGTAATCCTTTGCATATCCACACACTTGTCAGATTCTCCTTGTAGTATAAGTTTGATCTTCATGAAAAAAAATAAGAATACAACCTTGCAAAGCTTGTTCTATAGCCACTTCACTTACAAACTTTGAATCTTGGAATAGATGAGTTTTAGATATTTTCTTGAGAGGTAGACAACCTAACCAATAATTCTTACCTTGATATTATACTTGTATCTATTGTGGGGCCTAATCAAATTAAATTACATGATATTCAAGCAAAGGAAGAACTAGAGTGATATCATAATATACTTGAATGAGCAACTCTGAAACTATTATGAAGGGTATTTCAAGGAGGTCCCATTCACTTGTTAGTTCTCTTGCGTCGGGATACCCAAGTACTTTAGAAACAAAATCTTGGGATGTCAATGAGGCAGACTAGGAGAGCTCAAACTCACATGAATTCATAGACAAGCCCTCCCATGTGTACAATAAAAGTATTCCTACCAAGGTTGGCAAGGAAGCAATTGATTCTAGATTGGAAGTAAGTGATGTTCAAGAGCCAGACCAAGAAAGAAGAAGTGGTTTTCTCTCTGTCAAAGATTCACTAGACAGGTCGAAACCAGCCGCTTCTAGAGAAGATGCCAATTGCAAGTACTCCTATTACAAAAACCTCTGCAATTGAGTTGACTAAAGGAAATGTCCAAGACGTGAAATCTGAAGTAGTCATGAAAAAATAGAAGTGTGAACCTCTTAACTAGAACAAGAACAACCAAAAAACATCACAACAATTTGGAAATAGGACCACATCAGGAAAGACTTGGAGACTATATCATTGTGCTATGCTACATGACAATGGTAGTTGCTGTAGATGTGGATACATGGTCCACACTCCACTTGGAAGCTCTTGAAGACCGTCCTATCCATCCTTGCTGTTGTGCAATCAGGTCTAGGAATTTTTGACAAAGAGGAGTAGAAGAATTGATGGATATATGTTATGTTTTTGATAAGAATTTCACCTTAGATTTTGAAAGCTACTATTGTCCTTTGGAGGAAAGTGAGAAAGGAAAGGAAGAAACTCTCAATAAAGTGAGAAATGGACGGACAGAAAAACTGCTACTGCTGCTCCTATATTGTAGGAGAGAGTATGTTGGGTGTGTAAGGAGGAGGAGGAGGGGCGGATCATCAGATTGAGGGAAGTCAAGATCAGGACCAGAAATTGATTGAGACTTCTTGGAGACAGGGAGGTAGAAGGAGCTGAGTAGGAATGAGTGTGACAACCAAGAATTCCCAGTTTGCATAGCAAATGGAGAATAAGAAAGTTTTATACGCATTTATAAGACTAGACAGACTCTATCTCCCCGTTTCTCTTGTTCTTGACTCCTCCCTGCCAACTTGCACTAGCTGCAATGTTCATTTGTTAGTTCTAATGCCTACCACAATCCCAGAAGCTCATAGCTTGCTTCCTTTCAGAAAATACAGAGTGGGGGAATGGACAATCGACTAAGGTTCCCAAATTGAAGTTCAGCCTTTAGTACAGACTGCTTCATGCATCAGCTCCATTGAGCCACCACTTGTCTCAATTTCCCACGGCCTCCATCCTCAACATCAACTTGCTCTGATACCATTTGTTTGATAAATCTAACAAAAGACACAACAACATATAGATTGCAAGTGAGTGTATGCATTAGATAAGAGTACATGGTTCACCTCAATGTGAGGCTATATCACGGGAAGCTTCAAAAGGAAAAATTTACTCACTCAGCCTTGTGTCATGTGCAAGTCTAGTACAACCACCTTCTTATAGTCCACTCTCACTATCACCCCTGCAAGTGAGCCAAAATCCCAAATATAGATTAACCTTAAGGCATAAGAGTAACCTAACAATCCTATCAACATATAGACTAGGGCTGATTGGTATGCTATACTTACATGACAAGACATCTCTGATGTGATTCAGCATACAAAGGTCTTTACTACTTTAGATCTTTGAGTAGGATATCATTTACTACCAATCAAGGAGGAAGACAAGTCCAAGATATTATTTTGTGCTATTTATCCTCACAGTAAGGGTGTATTGTACTAGTGTTAGTTCTTACCATTTGGTTAAAAAAAAACCATTCCAAGTTCCAAAGAGTCATTGACAAAGATCCTAGCAAGATTGGATTTGTTTTGGTGCTAGATTGATGACATTTTGGTCTATCTCACAATTGTGGAGGAGCATGGGAGGCATTTGTCGAAGGTGTTTGAGAGATTGAGATCTCATGGACTCAAATTAAATCTTGGGAAGTGTATATGCTTCCAAAAGCAAGTTGAGTATTTGGTTTACACTATCTAACTTGGTGGACTAAGTGTTCTATAAACCAAGGTGGAGGTCATTGCATGTATTCCTTGCATTGACAAACTTCTATTTCCAATGTTAAGGATTTAATGCAATTGCCAAGGCCTTGTCAAAGCTGACTAAACTTACATAGGAGTAATATTGGGAAGATAAGCAAGAGAGAGATTTTAGAGAGCTCAAGGAGAAGTTGATATCTGCTCCTATTCTTAAGAGACCAATCAGAAGATGCCAATTCTAGGTCCATATTGATTGGAGTATGTTGGGGCTTGGAGTAGTGTTCACCTAACATGATGATGAGGGTAGAGTTTGTGGTGGCCAATGCTAGTTGCTCTAACAATTCAATGGAGGTGAAGTATAGTTCATATGATGGAGAGTGCTTAGCAACATAGTGTTCATCCAACACAATGATGAGGGGTAGGATTTTGTGGCGGCCAATGCTAGTTGCTCTTATAATTCAATAGAGGTGAAGTATAGTTCATATGAGGGAGAATGCTTAGCAACAATATGAGCAATAACTCATTTCATATGTAACATATTTGAATACCCCTTCACTTTCATCATTGATCATCAACCACTGAAGTGGTTGATAGAGAACAACAAGCTTTGAAGGAAATTTGCATGATGAGGTCTAACATTTAGGAGTATGATTTCATGGTTATTCATAGGCCTAGAGTGGTGAACCATGATGTAGATGGGTTGAATAGAAAACCATGTAACAACCAAAAGGATAAGATTGGTGCACATTAGTATGGTGTGAGAGATGAGGATGGTGCCAGGTTGGCATGCATCTACCTCTTTTGTATATTGATTGAAATTCTGGTGGTATCTCTCTCATTACAAACAAGAGTAGGAGTTGAGGTCTCAAATCCAAAGGATGGACATTGATCCAAAGCAAGACACTGATGATGTCTTAGTGATGGACTTTTTGCATTGGTGTTGTTGGTGGCACTATTGGTACCAAGAAAAGAGACCACGTCCTCCAACAAGCTAGGCAGTTTGGATTGGAGGGCAGATATCTTCTTTGGGCATGAGAGGATGGTAGAATGCAAGTTTTACTTGTTCCATCTCAAAGAACACCATTAGTATATCATGCTCATAAGGGGCTAAGACATTTTGGAGTAAAGTAGACATATAGTTATTTTTGAGTCATTATTGGTGGCATGGTATGTAGACCAATGTAGAATAATTTTTGCCCAATGTGTGCTTTATGACCAAGTTAGAGCATCATTCAATGCTCCTACACGACAATTATATCCACTACGTATTACAAGGTTGAGTTACCATTGGAGTTTGGACTTTTTTGGACCTTACTATTGGCTATGATATATCATCAATGTGTTTAGTTATGGTGGATCACTTCTCCAAGTGGATTGAGTTGGTGGTATTTCCTAGCAAGTCTAGTGAAGGGATAACTTACTTGTTCCTAGATTTAGTACTTAGTTATTTTGGTACACCAGCCAAGATCTTGCATGATAAAGGTCTAGAATCCTTACGAGTGTCTAAGTCTTGTGTAACAAGGCCTTGATTGATCACCATACTACCTCTCAAGATCACCCTAAGGTAGATGGTTTAGCAAAGAGAGTGGTTTAAACGATGAAGAGAGGATTACATAAGTATAGCTTGTAAAGAGAACACTTGGGAGATTGGGATCTCTAGTTACCTTGGTTGGCCATGGGCTATTGTTTCAGCTGGCAAGCCTTCCTATCATCCTTCTCTCCTTAGTTTTTATTCTATGAACTAGATCTATATTTACCTATAGCTATTTATCATGATGTTGTTGTAGTTTTGGCCTTGGATGATCCACATATGTGGATGAGTGCATGTTCTCAATATGTAAAGACCTTTTGGAGAGTGATGTAGATAGCCTTTGAGAACTTAGGATAACTTATACTATGCCACTATTTGAGAAGGAGGTTATAGACCCTCAATCTCTCAATTTCATCTATGTGATGATATATATCTACAACAAACTACATAGACAATACTTGATGGGACTACAAGCCACCTAATCTTTAGAATGCACAAGGTTTTGCCTCTAAGAGTCCTCATTTTAGAAGCACATGATGGTGTTGTTTGGAAGGATCATGTGCGGCATATTTCCTTCTAAACATTGATAGCACTATGGATCCAAGCTTGCAAATTGTACATGTAAGCTTGCAATGTATGTTACATGGCTTGTTTGGTGGAGTTACTACTATGTTGGTGTATGATAATTGTTTGAGATGATGGCATATGGCATGTTTGACTTCTTCCTTCACAATGGTTCCTCAAGGATAATGGCTATGTCCTTGATGTCCTTGACTTAAAAGATAGTTTCTCCCTATGTGGTATAGATTGTAGACAAGCAACTAATGATGGGGCTTGATAGTTTGTGATTTCATGATCTTTGCACACCATAAGGCAAATCATATACTTAGAGTAGATAACTATCTAGGGAAGAGTTAGAGGGACCCAATTGCAAGCTAAGAAGGCAATTGTGGCACTTTAGAGTTCACTTCAGAGCACTTTAGGGTGACTTTCTATATGAATTGTGCTTCAATAGTGTATTTTGTTAATAATAGTGATGTATGTTTGCTAGCAATGTATATGTGCACAATAGTTGTCATGACAATTGTAGGGCTAAAGCTAGTTTGCTTAGATATTGGAGTGTAAGTCTTGGTAGTCATAGCTATACCAATAGTTGCTTAGAGACTACTTAATGGTGGTTTTTTGTTATGACTACTGATCACACTATTAGAGCTATTATTAATTACACCATTTGTGCTATCAATTGGGTCATCAAATGCACCATTAGAGCTGGATTCTTGGCCGCTCTAAAGGGGTATATCTGCGACTCTAGAGAGCTCACTTTTTGATGTTGAACATTTGAGCTCCTAATTATGGTGGACAAAGGCTAGCAAGTGTTACTTGGAATCTCTTAGCTAGAATGGGCATGGCTTGATAGTGTAATCATAGCCCATTGGTGACATTATATTGAGTTGAGAGTTGAGATTATGATTGATCAATTATTGTGGTATTTTAGAGTTCATGTGTGGCTTTCTATATGAGTTCTGCTTCTATAGTGTAGAATGTTGATAGCAATGTATATACTTGCAATGTTAATCTACTCAAACATTAATGGTCCAATTTCTCCTCCTACACATTCTAGTTATTTTTATTTTATTTTATTCTCTTCATCAACAATTTTTCACAATATTATTTCCTTTACCTCATGCAAAACAAGTACAAGGCTTCCACCCATTTTACTCAATATTCTACTAGCATTAAAACACATCATTTTCTAAAAAAGAATTAAAATGCTAAGATGTGACAACGCTTGAGAATATAAAAGTATTGCTTAACAAAGATTAGAATGCTTAGATATGATAATGATGGAGAATAAAAAGCAATTGCCTTCAACAACTATTGTTCTTCTAGGGGTATCAAGCAACAATTTTCAATACCTTATACTCCATAAAATGGAGTGTTGGAATGCAAGAATTGCACATTGATAAATGTTGTTCTATACATGCTTTATGAATCAAATCTCTCAAAGACCTATTGGGAAGAACTTATAATCATTGCCAATTATTTATAGAATTAGAGCCCTAGAAAGCATTATCTTCCAATAATACTCCTTGTGAATTGGTTCAGCCATAAGCGTAATTTAAAATGCTTAAGAGTGTTTGGGAGCCCTAATTTTCCTCTTCTTCATGACAATCTGCATTCTAAGCTTGATTTTGGAATAACATCATATATTTTCTTGGGGAAAGGCTACCAATTGGAATGGAAAAGTGATCATAAGAAAATCATTTCACAAGATGTAGTGATTCCAAATTGGAATTGGTCTTATACAGTCATCTGATCATTCCCATGAAGATGATCTCACCTTCTGATCTTATCCTCAATTTTTCAAAGTATCTCCTAAATTTTTTGTTTATTTATCCTCTCCTCCAAATTTACCTTGTTTAGTGAGAGTTCTCCTAAATATTTCACATTTGGTGGGAATTCCACCAATGTCTCTAAATCCTCAACCAACTCCTCAACTCTCTACTAATCCGCTCTTGCCTATGGTATTAAAATATTACTTTTTCTCCCTCTTCCTTCCTATGAAAGATTGTACTTCTCTTTATTATCTAATACATCCTAGATCTCCCTCTATTCCTTTTCTTGATCCCCTTGCTCCCCCTCATGTGTTGAGATGCAATCCTCATATTTTTAAGGAAATCGAGAAATATGACCAAGTGTTGGAGGCTTAGAAGAATAAACATAAAAGGAATGGTCTTTTCAATCTACCTTTCATTCTTTTAAGGAGCCTTCAACATAAACAAAAGCTATCTTAGGAATTGATGTGGAGTACTTGAAAGATTTTCAATGTTGAACTACAAAATATGGCCACAATGCAAGCAAGGATACTTGTCCTATTACCTAGTAATCATACTCATATTGTATCATAATTTTTCATAGGGTATTCAAAATCAAATAAGTTATGACTTAAATCCAAAAATATAAAGCTTGTCTTGTGGCAAAGGGATTTAGGCCAATTTGTAGAATTGACTATACTAAAACATTCTCTTTGATGGTTAAACTTCAATCCTTGATGGTTTGACAATATCTAATCCTACTCTTGTTTACCTTCTTAACCAATCTATTTATGGTCTAAAGCAATCAACAAGAATGTGGAATGAATGATTTCATTATGCTTTGTTAGACATTGGATTTATCAACTCTACAATTGATATCTTTATTCTAAACAAAAGCTATACAATGCTAGTTCTAACATTATATGTTGTTGATCTTTATCTTGACCACCTCAAGTCTTGCATTTCTCTAGACTATTAAAGATTAATCAATCAAGAGCTTAAGATGATAGACTTAGGTGAAGCCTATCATGTTCTTGGTACACATCTCCAATGAGATAGAAAGAAATTTGGGTTCATATCAATCAGACTAGTTACATTTGAAATAAGCTTGAAAAATTTATCTTGTTGATTTTTAAACCTATTTCTACTCTTGCTACTCATCATTTGTCTTTAAACATTGACTCTCTATTTGGGTTGAAATCAACTAAATGACAACAAACCAGTGTCAGAGTGCTACTAGTAGTTTAACATGTGCAATGATGTATTCCTAACCTGATATTGCTTATTCAGTTAGTATTGTTGCTCAATACATGTCCAATCCTATACCTACACATTGAATGCTTGTTAAACAAATCTTTCGCTATCTACAAGTGACTTTACATTTTCCCCTCAAGTATTCTCATTCAATTTCACCATTACATCTGCAAGGGTTTTCTAATTCTGCTTATGGTGACAATAGGGGGTTTCAAAAATAGTTTTACAAAGCTTTGTATATTTTCATATGATTATTACAAAGCGTTGACTAAATTGGTATGAGGTGCATGGGGGAAGAAGAAAGAGTCCCACTACAAAGTTCCGACTAAGTTCCTTATTATAAGCAAACTCCATAAGAGATGGTTCATAGAAAATAAGAGATATGGAGTTTCTTGTTGTCACACCGTAATGCATTAATTACATATTAGGGTTAATAAAGTGCTTGGTTTAGGGTGAATGTGGTTTGTGTTAGTTATCACCCGATGTAATGTGTTCGTTAAGTAATATGTTAATTTAAGATTAAACTGGATTTTGCCCATCATTGCTTGTTGCTGCTCATTGTTGCTCGTCGCTATTCATTATTGTTGGTCGTTGCTTGTTGTTGCTGGTCACTGCTTGTTTGTGCTCGTCACTGTTTGTTGTTGCTCAATGCTACTCATTATTGCTCCATGCTGCTTGTTGTTGCTTGTAGCCACCCATAGCTGCTAGTTGGTGCCCAAAGCCGCTCGATGCCATTGTTACTCTGCTCGTCGTTACTCGTAGCCACTCGTAGCTGCTCGTTGCCATTGTTAGTCTGCTTGTTGCCACTGGTAGCTGCTCAATAGAGCCCATTGATTTTACATCCAAATGTGAGCCTGCATTGCAATTAGGTTCTTGATTTCATTTTGCTAAATTTTTGTTGCTTTTTTGGAGTAAAATTCCTTGAACTTCAATTAATTCCTTGGTTATCGCAAGACTATGCAAATCATTTTTCACAACTTGTGCTATCTCTCTTGCCACACTAATCTATGGAAATGAACCTTCACACCAATGAAAAACTACAAAACACACTGGTTTAGTTTACTAACATGAGCACTTTTACACACAACATTTGCAGAGGGTGAATTTGAATTCAAATAGTTGAGAACTGCACTTTGGATCTGCCAAAAAATATCATAAATCACACTCTAAGAATCACACACCAAAAAAATGTTGCAACCCTCTCACTCTCAAGAAGACACATCATCTATTTTGACAATCATTTATTTCACTACGACAATCTTAAACATATGGAATACAGTGCCTGATATATATATATATAAATGAATGCAAATTGCATGTGATATACCATAAAACAGTTTACCAAGTGTTTATTTATTAGCACCTCACCTCCTTCACTAAAACTAAAACTAAAACTAAAACTAACTAAGTTAAGAGTTCTAAAACTAAGTTCACTAAAACTAGTTAAAAAGTTGATTATTTATCCCGTAGACATCCGTCAAAAATATTTCTGAAACCCCCTAATGTGGATTCCCGCAAGTGTACTGGTGGACTTTGCTTCCTCCTTGTAGGAAGAGCAAGTTGGGTGAGTAAGAAGCAGACATCAGTTGCATAATAATCCTGTACTGAAGCTGAGTACATGGCTTTAACCAAATCCAGCACTAAAGTAATTTAGATAAGACATCTACTTTAAGACATTGGTTATTCTGAAAAGATCACATGGATCTTCTGCAATAATAAGAATGGAATTGTTATTGCTTCTACAAGCAAGAATCATGACAAGACTAAACATTTTATCAAACATCAATTACTCAGTGGATAAATCAGTATTAACTATTTACCTTCGGGCAAATATTAGTGCTGATGTTTTGACAAAGGTCAAAAATTCGATTTCGAAAACATATCACTACATTAGGATTAGGAATAGGATTATGCAAAATTCCCAGTTAATGGGAGTGTTAGATTATAACAAGTGGTTATCTTGTGGTCAGAATGAGATCATTAAATCTGCGATTAGGATTAGTCCCAGTCAGTGATGTCCGCCCATGTTCATATTGAACTGGCGTCCTGTAAGTAATGACTGTTAGCTTGAGCGAGATCTACCGTTACGATCATTGTTATTCCTATACACAAGCTAATTGATCCATTACGTGATAAAAAGAAGTATTAATATGAGACCTCTCTCTCTCTCTAATTTCTCACAAAGAGTGACTCGACCTACTTGTGTATCTTCTTCCCTACCTATATATATATTCGAGCAGGAATTGTGTCCCGCATATCATTCTTTGGTGAACTTTTGTATCTCTTTTCTTATTTTTCACTCGTAATAGACTTGAAGTATTGAGAGCATGAGCCGAGGCATAAGCCCAAGTTCCTGCCCTAATGGGTCTGAGTGTGGCGCCTTCTGTTGCATTTTGTTAGTATTGTATTATAACCCAGGTACTCTGTTGTGAATTGGAGCTTTGGCATTTTTTTAAGCACCTGTGTCTTTGAAGCAAACGATAAGATGCTCGATTAGACTCACATCTACTAGTGAACAGTGAAGTGAGTGAGAATCAAGTCTGGACGCCTCACTCTTCACGGGGTAGATGTGACTCTGCAGATAAGAAACTGTCGCGTAAGGTGGGGGACGCGACCAATTGTGAAACCAATTGGTAACACCTATGAAACACGGTTACCGACACAACGTTACAAGCATTATACATATAGCATCATAATTATATTCGAAGAGCTGGAGGTTCACGTAACATTGACATCCCGGACCAGGAATAAATCATGTCCGCAGCCTTTAGAGAAAAAACTGTTTGTGCTTGAAGAGTGGGAAAATAATTAACCATCAACGCCATAGTCACTGACAAAGATATGAGAGGGGAACATCGATAATTTACAGGAAGTATGAAAAGATCGTTCAATCCGTTACATTCTGTGTCCATATGAATAGATTACATACCAAATAGCCCATTTGAGATATCCACAAATGGGCAGGCAATCAGTTCAGTATTATATTGTTGAAGCTTGATAGCTGATGTTTTCCCATATATTTCTAGCCAACTAGACCTGAACTGGACTTGATTCCCATCCTGTAGCCCTCTCAAAGCCATTTGTTCCAAATTGGTAGTCCCTGATGGTCTGCATGATCTCCTCTCTAGTGTTCATAACAAATGGACCGTGCTGAACTACTGGCTCGTTCAAAGGCTGACCAGCAATCAAAACAAAGCGAGTCACTGCAACTGTTTTGTTCCAAACACTTAGCCCATCTCCCGGTCCAAGCTGAACTGTGTGGAAAGTATCTATAGGTGAAGCCTCTTCGGAACTAAGAGTAGGTTGGCCTTCAAGGATATAAACGAAGGAATTCCAACCCTCAGGAACAGCTTGGTGGAGGCTAGCACCTGGCTGCATTGTAAAATCCAGATACATGGTTGGTGTTCTAGTGTAGACTGGAGATTTCACACCAAGAGACTCCCCTGCAATCACTGATACTTTTACACCATCTTTTTCCACCTTGGGAATATCTTTATCCGCAAGTTCCTGATATTTGGGATCCACCCTGAGAACAAAGACATGAACAGACAAATCGTAAGCCGATGCCTACCTCGCAACGTGTCAGTCTACCAAAAGGTCAACTTCATCCACAACTCGTCCAAGCAAGTTTGGACACCAATGTAACTGCGTAGATGGAAATCCAAAAAGAGAAAAACTGCAATCATCAGGACTGAAATGCTACCTGCAACAGCAGATAACGACGGTCACACAGTCAAAAGACAGAGCGAGGTAAGATTGTACTCACATCTTGTCTTTTGCAGCAAGATTCACCCAGAGCTGCAATCCTGTCTGCGTACCCTTTGCTGCTGGCATTTCACAGTGAACAATTCCTCGTCCAGCGGTCATCCACTGCGTTTCAACTTAATGCGTGAAAACTACCGAATAGCCAGATCCAAATTAAACACTGCTAGCATTAAAGACATAAAGCGGTCCATGGTTCATGGGGTTGAGAGAGAAAGAGCAAGAATCTACTAACTAAACTGCGTGCTTTTCCATTGACAGCAAACCCTACATAGCATACTCAGCTGTGAGAACAACACATCTCAGACGAGTACGCTGAAGCGTTTTGCAGGAAGTTGATATACCTGTAAATCACCAGGTCCAATAGTTCCTTTGTGTCCGGCAAAGTCTTGATGTGTAAAGCTTCCCTACAACCCACAGACAGATAAACAAACGCATACCAAGTAACTTAACTTGGATTTCTGGGTCATAAACAGATAATCACACATTACAAACTCTTCCTCTTCACTTTCACATCATTTGTGTGCTCCCGGTAGAAGAAACAAAACATGCCACCGCTAAGGCAAGTGAATTACCTCAAGCATATATGTTACGGTCTCAAACCCTCGATGTGGATGATCTGGAAATCCAGCAGGGGGAGAAACTGCAGTTTGCAGTATAAAGGCAAATATCAATGTACAGTCATTCACCCACAATAGAGGAGACCAATGGTAATGTATGATCGTTTAACAACTTCTTACCCCAAAATTGTTAATCGATCCATTCGTCTATTTGGTATAGATGGCAAACATGACGAATATATCGTCTCAAGTCCAAGTGTAGTTGCAAATAAGTGAGGATCATCTTCTAAGCGACAAATCTGCAGCTGACAATGTAAACAGTGCAATTTACACGCAACGAGAAACGTCTGTGTTTGCCATGAAAAGACGAAGTTGAGTAACCAGGACTGCCATCTTTAAAGATGGCTGCCAGACTGCCATCTTTATAGATTACATGTCGTACACACGACACCGAAGGAATCCCGACAATTGCAAACACATCTTAGAACACCACAGCTAACCTGAAAAGTGATCGAGAAGGAGAAACGGATCCAATTGCTTCATTTCAGGCCTGCAGAAACGGCAGAATATAAGACCTCTACAATCACCGCAAGATGTCGGTAACCAAATTGTAGGAAAATTGAGAACGAAAATCAACCCTTCACCAGGCGTGACAGACACAAGCAAGGCCCTCACCTGCCGATGCTTCGTCTCACAGTAGCACCATCGCCTTCAGGTTGCTGCTTCGACAGCAAGGTTTTTACCACTTTCCGTGGTTTCAGAAATGCCGGTGCTTCTGTGCTTGATTCCGTAGCCATCGCTCTCACAATTCCGGTCCAATTCGCAGCCACGAGTTTATATCGAGGACCCCGAGTTATAGAGTTTGCAAAGATGTCGCCGGACCTGAACCCACTTCCACTAACAGATTGATCGGATGAATTCTGTTCTGCTATTGTCTGAATTGCTGAGGAGATTGAAATGCCAGTGACAGATCGCGGTATATGTCTAGGAACCCGGCAGAAAACAGGCGTCAAATGTCGCATCGAGTTGCCGTGAAATTTCCCAGACACCTGGTAAGATGAACTTCATATAAAATGTCGTCTTGGGTGAGCAACTAGTTATTCACCCTAGTGGAGGAGACTCTTGACCAAAGATTCCATTTAGTTGGGAACCTTACCACAGTTGTGCTGCGATGGAGGTTTCCTTCAGAATATTCGGTCAGGAAGACCAACGTTGACCGCAAATACATCGTAATATCGTATGCGCGTGCCAAGATCAACTCCACTTCCCTGCGCTGTTCACTCAGTCTTCCAGGTGATGGAAATTGCTTTGGTTGCTTCGTTGCATGATTCGTGGACCGGACTGGGTTCTTGTGACCATTACCACTTGAAGCCTGAATAAGTGACGAGCTATACCAAACAAGTTTTGTCATCATTTAAATCATGGAAATCTCCAGGGATTAAATAGGGGCAGGAGCTTCTATTCCATCCTTGCTTCCCGCCGTCTGGCGAAAAGGTATTCGGGTCCATTGATAAGGATAATTTCGTCTCTCGAAACTTCTCTGTCTCATCTCTTTCTGCAGATATTCTTGCAGTCTTTTGAAACTGCAATGCCTGACGTCTCCTCCTGACCACATTGCCTCTCCTAATAACCCGGGTCAAGGTGGATGCACCGTCAGAGAGCCACGGTGTACGTGAGTAGGGGTTGACTGTGTCAGTGTGTGGCCCCCTTTAGTCTCTCTTACATTGCTCCATGACAAGACCAACTACTGGAATTGAGTTGAGATTTGTAATATTATCCATGATCTGATTTTGTCCAATACGGTACCTACCGTTTTTCCGACTCCCACTGCTCGGCTTACCCTAAGGGTTTTCACATGACCAACAAACATTCCGATAGCCAAGATGAGAAAGGAAACACCCCTCGAACAACGGGCTTGTCTTCGCATGGCTTTTTCCGCTGCTTGCTGTACATGAGGTTGACGCAGAATTTGGACACGGACATGCAAAGTAACTACCGTGCTCAGATAACGCTCGCACCATTACTTCGAACACACTGGCGTAGATTGCCTGGCCCGGCTCTAACCAGCACCAGGCTTGCGAATACGTTATTATGGACATCTTTTTTATCAGTCCGATGATACTTTAAGCAAGGAACTAATGATTAAACGCTCAGTAGGGAAAGCCCGTTGGCAGAGAACGCCCTTGCAAACTACGTGTGGCTTTGTTCAATACGGTACATCCAACACCTGCGTTCATCAGGATGAAAGCAGGAGAAGCGAAATGCGATTCATCGTCACAAACTCGAAGCAACCTTGACAGCATTCCCAAGCTTTGGAGGTTTTTGGTCATAATTTTACTTCATACGGTGAGTCTGTACTTCAGACAAGATGAACTAAGCGAGGGGTGTACGGAATGCACTCAAACTCGGTGCTTGTGCCTGCAGAAACTCACTTATTCTGGAAAATGATGTGGTCAAATGACAGCAACCAAAAGATCCATCACCTATACATGATGTGCAAGAATTGACAGTCTCCTCTATCACCACTGAATTCCACAAGAATAAAATATCGGTGAAGTTCAGTTGACTCCTACGAATGAACTAGAAGAGGTGCATTTAAGCATAAATGTGTTAAGAAGGACAAGTTTGTCTACAGTGTTTTAGAAAACATATGAGCTCAGTAAAACTCACAACCTTGTTGAATACACTTCAGAAACTTTGCCATGACTCGGGTAGATGAATCTTTCCTAGAGCTTTGGCCATCTAAAAGTCCGCATTTACGTTCACTTTTAGTTACCTTCCCCGGTGCATGAATCATACTTGTCAGGCGGATTCAGACACAACAGCAATGGTGACAGTGTGTACAGAATTCTCAAGGAATTCCTAAGTGGTTCCGGAATGACACATCCTGAAACCTCTTGACAACCTCGTGCCGGAGCACGAGATTGACTTTGCTATGTCCAGCGCTCCGGCACGAGATACGTGGCTGATTGGTAAATGGGGAAGATTTTTGGAGACGAGTGGTGTTCAGCTACACACGAATCGCCACTATTTGAAGTCGATAATCTTTTAACCCTTTTCTGGTCAGGTCGGGTAGTTGGGAGGAAATCCAGATCGTTATCCAGAGATGTGCACAAACTTTGGACAGTTGTGGGATATCTTTCTCCAGTCTACAACTTAAAGCGAAAAAGCACTAAAGGTTGGTCAAGGAATTTCGATCAAAGAGCAAAGCCACTGTAGATAGAGTGTTTTGTACAAACTGTGCGCATAATAGGAAGACTATAAACCCATCATACTCCGGCTACAGGCTCTCTACTCCAATTCCTAGCAGTGAACACTCGATTTTCACCTATTATAATTAAAGGATCAAGTCGAGCGAAAGAGATGAAAAGCAACCCAGGAATTTATTTATCATTGTTCTGGATGGGAGCAACTCATTCCGTCAGGATCCGATGGGAACACTGAGAAGCTTGCTGTGAACAGTACCCGTAGTCCTCCTGGACAGAACGGGACCCAGCTAGCACTCACTAGATTCAGATATAATTGTCTCACTCCCTAAGACTGAAGAATTTCTATCGGACTTAACACAGGAGGAACCTGTGTTAAGAGATACAAGCATTCTGCACCGACCTGATTGTAATTTTCATAGTGGGCTGTTGGATCTACAATCATAGGTTGATGATTGATTGATGTACTTCCTTTACAAGTAGGGAGGTTCATCAAGTTATCTCTATAGTTTGTATTAGGGGTGTCAACATTGACAAAAGATGTTTGACGAAGAAATGCTGGTATGTTGGCAAAGTGAGTCTTAAGGTTTAGTCCTATTAGCACCGGAAACGCTTCCATTGGCTGCATGGGACCTGTTCCTGGAAGTAAAGTTTCGTTAACTCTCACGACTGGAGTCGATGAAATGTGTTGAAGGGGCAATAACTATTTGGCTCGATGTTTCTAATTAGCAGTGATTCGCCACATTAATGATGGCTTTTTTCTCCTGCAATCTGTGTTGAGTAAAGAGCATTCATGGCCCCAATAGAGATGTCAAAGGTGATGATGATGATAATGCTCCGCAATTTGAAGTTCACAGACCCAGCAGGACGAGCTGAAAAGAAACTAGATCAAAATGCGAATTCAATACCAATATGAGATGCACGAACTACTTCAAATACAAACTGCAGTATCTGAAGAACTCGATAAGAAAAAACTAATACTAATTGAACCGAAGATCCAAACGTTCTCCATGAAGTGCATGACTCTTCTACAAGATAGTGGCAAAGGCTGACACTCATAACTATGGGTGTCTCTCCCAAGTGCTTTGTAGTGAAGGGCACCTTTTACTTCATTTTTACCTCGTCATCTACACCAAACACATCATCCAGTGCTTGGAGACATCCAGCAAACGCCTAATACGTTCGGGGAGATTTTGCGTATTCTTCGAGTCAAGTGATCTTTTGCTGGATATTAAAAAGCTGTGTTTGCTAGAACCGTCCTCAAAGCAACGAGAGATTCTCGAAAGCAACAGGGAAAGTCATTTGATACCCATTGGCTTCAATTCTCGACTGGACCCTCGGGAACTGAAGCCGAGGCCCGAGCACAATTCTTACTTTTACTGATTACTGAGAACCGGCAGCTGTTCGCATTCCACTCATCACTTGGGAGCTCTCAGATCACGTCCAGCTAGAAAACAGAATATATCATAAGATAATGATTACAGTTATAGACTGAACAGTACCCCAAGGGTTTTGGCGTGAGCCAAGTGAGTCAGTTGGCGCTGAACAAGTAAACATTATTCTTGTAAGTGCTGATTACAAGGTGAAATTTTCGAACAGATAAATATCGTCCTTGTAAGGGTTGATTGTAAGGTGGAGACGGAAATTAACGAAGAAGTTCATAGTTCGTCTTTGAATATTGTGATTTACGCGAAAGTACAAAGAATCCAGTAATGTATAGAATATTTATTCAGCTGTCATGCACCTTTCAACATTCAAATTGTGTTGGGTGTGGTGGTAATTAGGGCTCTAATTAAACATGAAATTTAGGAAGAACAAATTGATGGAATGTCAAGAGTACAAGTTTTGAACTAGACCTCAACAACATATGGTTATGGGAGAAAGAAGTGGATTTATCCGAAGACCGTGAGCAAAGTATTGTATCACCGTGAAAGGAGTTAGACTTTTGCAAGAGGTGCCCTGTGCAAAGGTGGTGAAATATGCAATGCTTCTATGCTTAAGTGCTATTCTCAAAAGCTTCAGTGAATTAAATATCTGTTCGACCGTCAATCTATTTTGAACTTGTGTTCTAGTTTTTTTGTTGAAGACAACAAGCATTTGCCGAGTTCAAATTTTTCGGTTGAGCAAGAGCACATACAAGTAAAGAGTTATAGATGAGGAGCGGCCCAAGGAGAAACCTGGCAAAGAGAGCTATGAGCCAAACCAAGCTAGACATCGCTCATTTTGTGATATTTATCAAAGCTTAGGTACTCCTTGCTGTGGAACTAATCTAGATCGCTCTCACTTAAACATTCAACCTATAGAGCAATGTCTACATAGAGGGCACAACGGAGCAACTCCATTATAACTGCATACGGTGAATATGCATGTCTTGTGGTGGTTGCAAACACATCTACAAAAGCATTGGCCAAGAAGAAAGACAAGAAAGGAGAATGTAATGATTGTCCATTTTATGTAGCAAAAAATTAGTGAGAACTCTAGATTACAAGATAATACACTGAATTTGTTACATACATATCCTATTTGACATCACAAATTGAAAGAGTAACTACCAAAGTTTTGTGGTTTGCACAAATGCCAATGGATCAAGCGTTAGTCAACATTAGTATTGTTATTAGAAATTAAAAGCTTACTTTTTTGTACCATGTTGCACATAATCAGAATACAAGCTAATTTTGAGAGTGAGTGAAATTTCTAGGGATTGGATTAATCAAGATGCAAAAAAATTCTTCTTACATAACTCTAGTACTACTCTATGACAAAATTGAGATTGTGGATCTGAGATATACTGAAGATTGAAAAACTTATCCTAATTCCTAAATTCTTCATCCAATATGTATTCATATGTCCTTCTACACGTAAAGGTTTAGTGAAGATTGTAGACACACAATTGCATGCATGTTGTGCTAAGAATAAGAGATACCCATGTTAGATATGCATGACTTGTATTTTAGATGGTAATTGTTGATCATTTATTCTAGAATATGACAGGTCAACAACAGAAAACCTTTGCGACTTTATATCGCTTACAAGCTTTTAATACATCATATTAATAGCTTGAAATGCTTTATGGTTGTAGATAGGCAAAAGGAGCTACCTATTTTAGCAGAAGAGATATTGCAAACCATTAAGCATGCTCATTACATACAAATTCAACAAAATATGAAATTCGACAAAACATCAAGATAGGACTTGAAAAGGGAGCAAAAGTATATTTCAAGGCTTTGTTGCATTCTAGAATTGAAGAAAGGTCCTTACGTATATTATTCATTATAGTTTTTCTTTATGTTGAGATACACTATCCTGAACTATAAATGTTTTTTTCCATAAGTGTACTTTCTTTTAACAATATAGAAAGTAAATTGAGTGTGTTTGCTTGTTGAAGAAATTCTGAGAGTTATGCTTTATGTTGCAACCCACACTTGCAAAATCAATCTAAAATCTCATGCTTGGGTATAGAGTACTCAAATACATTGATCACACTCAGATTTGGTTCCCAATTTTGGGCCTTGAAGTTCAAGGTTGCTTCACAACTACCCTTTGGCTAGGTTTTTGTAATTTCACACCCTCCAGCCATGGTTGGTGGACTTCTTCTCTGCAAAGGAATCCATGATTCAGGTGTTTATTTCCTTGTCTTCATGCCTGAATTTAGTGTCAAGAGTCATTCCTCCAAGTTGAGATGCATATAATCCAAGAACATTCTTCCAATTCTCCATATCTACGCAAAGTGGTTTCTTCTAAGGTCCCTTTTCACTCTCTCCTTCCTTCTCTTCATCTCATGGATGATCCCAAAATCACTATGCTCCCAATTCCATAGCAAGAAGGAGATATGCTTGCTTTGGACCAACTCACTCTTATAGTAAATTGTCCAATTTTTTTTATTGTTGGGGCATGGAGAATTACCTCAAAGGTGTTTTGCATTGGCTTCTGAACAAATACCATGTTTCCTATCAAGTGTGAAGGACTAATTTACACAACTACAAAGGTCTAGGATTGATGCTCACTCTTTGGTTCAAGATTGAAATTTGCTAGTAGAAAGTGAAATTATTCCAGGTTCACTTGATTTTAGAGCCAGTGTTTTTTCAGTCAGAAGGCAAGCAATGATTCTCCACACATGCAAGCTCTTTGTAGAATAATAACGGTCTTTGGTGGTATTTCTTTATCTAGGTGGAAGCATGCATGGTCCTTGGTTCCAAGGTTGTACTTGAGTTCTTTGCCTCTAACCACTCTTTAGACTTGACATCTTCAAGATTCTTCCTTCGGAGTGCATTCTACTTTGTAGTTGTTCCCTTCATATCCTTCCATGTATAGACACAACTCCAAAGAAAACTCAACTAAGAGTTTCCTTTCTTGAACAAGCAATTATTCTACCATATCCTTGTGGAAAATAGAGAAAAAAATTAAAGAATTTGGAAAATGTAGGCACCATAGTATCCATATAACTTATATTTGACTTCAAATTTTAAAGGTAAGTTTTATAGATTTAAAGAAGAACTAATTATAATGATTGTATGCTAATTTGGATTGGCTTATTCATCAAATTTTAGCTCTATTCTAGTCCTACATGTAAAATGCATATGCTAATCCATGAATGAAAAGAAGTAGAATAATATGCCAACCTTCTCTAGACATAAAAGTGCCTTCAAACTAGACCAAGAGGCTAGGTATAGCAACCTGTTGCCAATTTCTTACAAAGAAGGAGTGCTTTTACTATGTCTTCAAACAAGACCAAGTAGCTAGGTGTAGCAACACGCTCCCAATTGCTTATGAAGCTTGATTGTCTCAAAAGTACCTCCTTGAAGCATTTCCAAATTTAGATTTATTAACCTAAACTAACTATTATTGAGTGAACTTCAAACCACACAATACACAAACTCGTAGCCAAGTGTTTATGGAGTTGGATATACCTCAAGAAAACACTACCATGTGCTTCTAGAGCCAATTTCTCTGCACATATCAACTAGCATTGAAATAACTTCAAAGTATGGAGTGTAACCATATGTATATATATATCCCAAAGTCTAGGCTCTTGAATTCTGAGTCCAATGCCAAAGTCTTAGCACTTGGAAGTCCAAGTTCCTAGTGACTATCTAACGACCATCCAAATACTTTAGAGCTTAGAGGAAAAATGCAAAGATAGGCCAAAAATGCTTAGAATCAAACTAAATAATTAAGTATAAGCACCAACAATTGTATGAAGGATAAAGCTAACAAAGAAACCATAAATTACACCAATTTCAAAGGGCATGATGTAGATACAAACTTGTGTGATCTTGATCAAGTTTGAAGTCCACTTATCTTTTACTTCTTTGGAAGACTTAATAAGGCTTTTTTATCCTTGGCTATCAAAACTATTATTGGATCTTGTAGCCAACATTCAAATACATTTTGATATATCTTATTTCCTTAAAGCATGAGTTACACACTCTATTCATACAAGTTATTGTAGCTTAGTCTAAAGTGCATGAAGACTTTGTCATAGACTTTCATCCTCTTGAGTCTTAGATCCATATTGAATCCAAATAATAAAATAATAGAATGTAAATTTTATATCCTTGTGATTAAAAATTTTGGGGATCTTGACTTAGAGATTCCAAAAAGGAAAAATTATACATCAAGCTTGCAATCTTCATCTATGAAGTATCATCATCCATATCTTTGCTACATTTTCTCTAGATGCCATTTGTAACTACTTGCAACAAGGAGTTGAAGCCATGAAAGGAGCTAAGCTCAGTGCCAAAGAAGCCAAAGTGTGCAACATTGGTTTGAAACAAGTTGGTTTTGTAAACTCCTGAACCAAATGGAAAATGCATCAACCAAAAACATAATCATTGAAAAGCTTAAGAGTTGCACTTTGATACCACAAGAAACTTGCAAAATTATGCAAATCAAATGTATATTATAGTGGAATGACTACCAACCACTACAATCTACATCCATATTTATAAGAGGGTGAAGTAATTGAGCCTTCAAGTTGAGAGAGATAATTGGATTACTAACACTGCCACAAGAGCTTATCCAAACACTATAGAGGCCAAAGACCCATAATGAGCTCTAATATGTCCTTGGAGTAATTAGCAATATCTCTAAGACCTCCCTAATTAGATAATAGCAGAATAGGTTAGATACCTTATAGAAAATGTGTTAGATTTTAATCCAATCCTCTAGAAGAAATGCCTCATTATTCTAGTAAGTCAATTCTTGCAAGATAAGAAACTCCTTATATTTTCTCTTGCCCCTTAGAGTAACATATATGTTCTTGAAATATTTAATGTTATAATTGACATTAGTGACCAACCAAGGAAGGAGAAGCACTCTAAAAAAATTGACTCTAGATTTATTTGGTAGGTATGCTTAGGTTTTTCTTGTTGAAAAAAATACAATGAAGGTGTACAACATGCATACAAGTCCTAGAAAAATACACATGGGATGGAAGAAATAGATTTGGCAAATCAAGCACAATATACCATCCAAAAACTGCATTAGGATCCTAGTAGTCTCTCCTTCCTCTACTGTTCTAGAACCTAGTCTAAATAAACTCTATTCAAAAGCCTCAATCCCCCGCTTGACAAGGATACCTCTTGTCAACACCTCTTGTCAACACCCTTTTATCTTTTGTTAAAGACCTTGTGGCATTGTACTTCAAAAACTTGCACCATATGCAAATATCCTTGCTCATTCTATATCTTCATGCTCAACTCAACTCAACTCAATTGTGAGCCTTTTGCATATTGCTCTTTGCATCTTCTACGGTTTCTGGAGGTTGAGTAGCCAATGCTTTGAATGTGTTAGTGTCCTCATTTGCCACAAATAAATCCGAGTCATTTGATGCTATCTCATTCGTGGACTCTTCTAGTTGCATTTGTAGTAGTTCAACGTCAAAGCTCAACTCTCTTATTCTTCAATAGAATATCTTCCACATCTCTGGTTTGAGTGTCCGCATCACCATGGGTATCAGTCAAACATATGGCAATAAAAATGAAAGTTTTTATGCATGGCAGTAGCATAACTGCTAGGTAGTGTTGATAGACCACTTTAACTCACTAAACATGGAAACAACAAAAGCACTTAATGTTGTGAAGGCATAAGAAGCACTTGATATTATGAAGACATGAGAATCCCTACCAATCCCTCTGTAGGACTCCTTGTCTGTAGTATTGACGGATGAGTCCCAACTCCACCACTCCCGTGGCTCCACTTGGACGCTTTTTCGCACGCTATGACTAAAACTGATCTTCTTCCGCACATACAAATTTTCAGGTTATCTAAAGATATATGACAATTTGGAAGGTGGAATTTTTCATAGTAACTTGTAAAAGACTTTGATGAAGTCCTAGGCCTCTCTTTGATCCCAAAGGTCAACCACTTGGCTCCCACTTTTAGATAACACTGGTCAAGATATGCAACCAATTGCAAGGGATCAATGTGATCCACTAGTACTCTCATGCAGCTCTTGTTTAGAAGGTACACTTAAGTGTACAATCCCATGCCCAAACTTTGGTGAAGTCCTTCCTCTATCCAGGCCTCAAGGGTTGAGCCCTTGGCTCCCATTAACATTAGGAAACAAAGCCAATTGCAGGTTCTAGATGTAATCCAGTTTCTAGTACTCATACATGTCCCTTGCTTAACATCTCCTTGAAGCCAGCTGCTGTTGCAGGAAACTTGGCTATTTGGTGCCAAGTTAGAATCCTACACACACTCTCTTATGTTTTTTTTGTTGGTACAAAATCCGGAGACCAATTCCAAGTCATCCTCCATATCCAAACCCCGTATGAAGTTCAAAGTTCAAGGCAGCAGAAAATATAGCAAGGAAAGGGATGTCAAATCCTAAAACCTGGTGACGCCAAACGGAACCACGAAAGTGCTTTGGATTCAAGCAAACAAGTAAATAGAACATAACCAAGCATGCCTCAGGACCAAGACACGGCTGAGCACGTAGAAGAAACTGAAATCCTTAGCAAAAAATGTAAGTTAATGTAAATTAATGTAAAATGAAAATTAATGTAATCCCAAATCTCTGCAACGGGACATAGCCGACAATGTAGAAGAAAATGAAATCCTAAGCAAAAGAAGTAATTAAGCTGAAATCCAAACTTTAAAAGGCCGATTTGAACAACAGAGTACATGTAGTTCGGGACAAAACCGATCATGAATGTGGCATTAAACCAAGTAAGAAAGCCAACAAGTAAATTAAACTGAAAATATAAACTCAGAAAGGCAAATCCGAGCAACAGAGTTACAGATCCGGACATAACCGAGCACGAGTGTGTATCATGGTAAGTTAGAAAGAAAGCAAGTCAGCGAGTAAATTAAATTGAGAATCTCGAAAAAGCAAATTCGAGCAATAGAGTGTAGATCGGGAAATAACCAAGCAGGCATATGAAATCGAAGTGCCGTGGACTTTACCAAGTGAAAGAAATTGAAGAAAAACCGACAATACCATGCACATTTGACTGAAGGATTAATCTAACCCATGATGCATGAAATCGTAACCATTATATTTTATATAAAGCACAAATAATAGAAGTAACCATGAAACCATATACTCGGGATGTTTATTCGGTTCAAACCAGGACCCTTAATTTGGGTTTGACTTGAGATGCACTCATGTGTAGGGTATGCCCACACATGTAGTGAGTGAGCTGATCGGTTGGTACAACACGCGTACATTCCTGGCGTTTTCTCTACTATGCCTATTATTTCAGACTGTCGAACAAATGAGCGCTATCAAAACTGAATTGAAATCAAATCTAATGATGTCGGCCTCTTGGTAGTGTATTGTGATTCTTGAGTAGGAGCAAGGCCAGAGCAGAATATACAACGTGAAAGTCGACAACGCTTAGTTTCGGAAGTTCTTCGTCCATATACTTGACGTATTAAGCTTTATATCCTGAATGCACAGGAGTACCTTTCCGGTTTTGCATCACTTCTAGGAGACAGAAGTAGGCGACCGCGTATGAAAACCGAAGGATGGGAAGACCCCATCAAGCCATACAAGGAAGAGACAAAAAAGGTAACATGGAGCTAAGCCCCAATAGAGTCTATATGAGAAATCTGCCCTACCGCACCTAAGATATCCGAGCTATGCAAGTTGTATGGTCTATACACAACTGGAGCATCCAAAGAAACATCACCTAATGTGATTGCTCTACTATGGATTGCACCAGCCATTGCACTCTGTAGAGCAATAGACACACGCTGTCTAAAATATGCTACAAAGTATGAGAGTGAGAGTGGTACCCCCTGACGCCTAACATGATAAGCTCTCGTGCACTCCCGGACAAATGTGTCAAATGCCGTGTCCATCGCTCCATATAACTCCAAGGCTAGAGGAACAAAGAGGTGACCTCGCTGCATGCCCC
The DNA here is from genome assembly GCA_948567375.1 of Lunularia cruciata. NCBI lineage: Eukaryota > Viridiplantae > Streptophyta > Marchantiopsida > Lunulariales > Lunulariaceae > Lunularia > Lunularia cruciata. The sequence continues at coordinate 16,965,455 of OX419761.1, read as the reverse complement.
TATACTTGGAGACCTTGCGACCTGCTGCTGCACTCGCCGCCCATCCAAGGGGATGGGTAATCACTCACTCCAAAACTGTATCTCACGTTGGGTCTGTAACCACGACATCCGCTACTGTCACCTGATCATCTCGGACCAAGTATAAGTCCGCCTTGACACGGGACATCTGCAACGCATACAAACACTCCTTCCAAGCCAAGTATCCACTCTCTTGTGCCATAGCAAACACTATGTCCCTAATGGCATCATGGGTAGCTATCTTCTGTCCTCCAAAAGGACACCGTGTCATGTGGACCATTGCTGCATCTAGTGTAGAACCACAGTCACAAGTGAGTAATGAAGATGCAGATGGGTGGACCAAACCTAGGCAAAACCTCATCGCTGTAGAGAAAGTAGCTGGTGCGAGTCAGAATGCCCTAATGCACGGTCGAGCTAGGATCCAAGAGCATGCATCCTTGCCGGAGCAAGAGCGAAAACGTGCTCTAATAGCCTAACAAATGGACGAGTTGACTAAGAGAGAATGTAGCGTATGCTCACATTGTCGCTCCATCAAGGAAGACTGTAAACCTCTAGTCCAATCTGACGGTAGTGAAGCAAAAGGTGGAAAATCCTCTTGTGCTCGTGAGAATAGATTATCTCTTGTTTGCCGCAATAACACATGGAGAGAAAAGGATCCTCCCTCCACCTCTATCACATAAGTCTCCAAAATTGGCCTATCAACAACTACAAAACAAGAGGAAAGTAGGGATGCCAAGAGAGCCCAACTACCCAAAAATGCTATAGGTGTCATCTCCTCCATAAATAGCAAGCCAACCCCACCATATGAGATCGGCAGAGCCGTCTATCTACGTGCCAAATCCACTATCACACACTCAAAAGTCCCCGATCCAAATCACCAAAGACTCCCATAATCCTCCTATCAAATGCTCTCAAACATGATTGGAAGGACGATGAGAAGGGAACTATATGGATGAGGTAGGATGGTTGACGAGCAATACTAGAAGAGAGTATGCCAAATGCCACTTGCAGATCTCCTAGTAATGGAAGGTCATCCACATGGAGAACATCCTCGGCAAGGGCAGCGTCTAAGAAGCATGTGAAAAAATCCTTCGATCCTGTTGGCACTCAAAGAACAAAAAGACCAAGAACACAAAGTCCATCTGTGGATGTGATACATCCCTCTGGAAGCTCAAGGTGGAGAGGGATACCTAAAGGGTACCATGCCCTACACTTTGACACCTTGACTCTCAAGCCTACTAGATGTAGCTTGGTAGTCAAGTAGACAAATGCCTGCCCAATCTGATCTACAGGGCCTACGATGTGTGTATCATCTTCAAAGGAGAGAAATACACAACCTGGCATGGCCAAAGGAGTAGATAGGAGAGCTCTAAAGTGAGCTATGGCAAATAAGGGTCCTCCCAAAGGATCTCCTTGACGTGTACCAACAGCTGACTCCAAGACGGTGACTCCCTCTAGTGAACCACCATGTTGGTAGTAAAGGCAAGCAGGAGAGCCATAAAAAGACCACACAAAAGGAATGAGACTAGCCAAAGATCCACTAGCCTCCCTAAGCTCTCTAAAGATAGATGCCTGTGAGATGCTATTAAAAGTGTTCTCAACATCCACCTGTAAGACGACCTACTTTGGATGAATATCTAGGAGTGCTCTAATGCCTAGAGATATAACATCACAACATCACATCCTCCAGGTGTAGCTACTCCAAATTGATGTGGATGGAGATGCTGTTGAAAGTGAGAACAATGCTAAAGGACAATGGTATGATTGTCTAAACGCAAAAAGATCTCTCCAATAGCAATCGGTCTAATGCCTCCCGTGTCCTTCTCCATCACGAGAAGTAGACTAGCATCTAACACTCGACTAATAAACATAGGAATGTCACCTCTCGCTATTGCTGCAGCCACCTGAAACAACTCGGTAAAATCACTAGAAGGATCATCTGCTTGGAAGCAATCTCTAAGGTGCTCATAAACCATATCTAACAAGCCTCTTGAGGAAAGGCAAGGGGCAATGCACAATGCTTGTGCAAATAGTGACCTATCAAGACATAAAGGGTGCTCAGGCTGATAATCTAAGACCTCTAGTGGTAGTCCCTCTACTGCTATAGGATGTAGTGAGCGTAGGGAAGAGATAGTCTCATCAATAGGACTCGCTATAGACAAAGGGTGTAGCGCTCGTGCTGCTCTCCTAAACTCTCCTACCTGACCCAATGTCTTACACCATCGTAATCAAATGGACTCTGTGGTATCCTGTGGCGATGCCTATCTCCTAAATTGTGTAACCCTAACAGACTCTTCCTATAAGGCCGCCCAATCCCTCGCTCTGAATCTACAAAATCCAGCAGCCACCTCTCTATGCCCGCACGTCCCCCTCTAGCATAAGGAAGACACCATTGAGGGAGTAAGAGAAATAGGAACCATGCTAACTCATCCAAGGGATCATGTGCAGGTGAAGAGCATTTCAATATCATAAACGAGATTCAAGGTTTACTTTCTTTACTAACCTACCAAAATTCATCATTCAAATTAAATGTACATCAATCGTCCGTTTAAAATGCTAGTTTATCCTAGAGCACTAACGATGTCATTTGACAACTTAAGCTACAGCAGTACATAGAGTGCTTATAATATGATAGGAAGTGCCAATTCCTACCGTGTCTTTCGAGTCACGATGCAGATCTGTACTGCCAATTTAAGATCCTACATGTGATGCCGTGTAGAAACTGTTGAGCATAAATGTTACACCCGCACACTACACCACTCGAACAGGTTTCTATTAAGGTAATCACGTCAACACATGCATACAAGATCGACTCTTGTGTGCATGTAAATTCATTGTCCGTTTCCCTGCTACTTGAACAAGTAGGTTTATTACTGCCTGTGCATGTATACTGTTTCCTTTGATGATTCTTAGTAGGACATCTAGCTGAAACGACTTTACATATGCAAGTACGTTGGATCAGAAGTAGATTGAAAAGATTGGAAGGCCTCCAAAGAATTTTAATATACCATCTTCACTATTTCACTGTAATTGGATGCATACGATGATACACTTATCTTGCACATCTCACCACACCAAAGCTCGGAGATTAGCGTGCTTGGAGAGAGTTTCCAAATGGCTGTGGGGGAATGGGAATCTCAACAAGCTCCTTATGTTAAGATACTCTGTCTGGAAAAGAATGTCGAAAGCATCTTTAGTACCGGAGGATCGTTTTGCTTGGACAGAGCTTCTAAGATTTTTGAGGGAATATGTGTCTGGAAGAGCTGCTAGCTGGTACTATGATAATTTCGTTTGAGAAAGAGTTTCAAGATTATTCAGAGAACTGCAAGTGTTTGAGCATCACAAGCACTACATGCATAAAAACCACTTAATATTATGAAGGCATAAGAAGCCCTTTCAATTCCACCCAGTATCCTCCTTCCTGATATTGATGGATGAGCCCCAATTGCACCACATCCATGGGAATGGTGAAGCTCAGGCTCGTTCCCATAGACTTGGATTCTTGGTTTTTCCTCGTGGCAGATCTTCTTCAAACATTAGCATTGTAGATTTATCGAAAGACATGCCATAACTTGGAAGGTGTACTTTTGCATATAATGACTTGAAGATTCTTTGGTGGAGTCCTTTTTCTTTCAGGGCCTCAAAGATTATGTCTTTGACTTCCACTCCGCATAACACTAGAGAAATATAGCCAAATCTCCGAGGATCGATTTCATCCGCTAACCCAAACCTATAAAAGCTAAGACGAACGACAACAAAGTATAGTCGGGACATAATCGAGAATGCACTTTATAAATACATATAAAGTGCTGTAGACTTTACCAAGTGCACAAGCACTGAGATACCTATGGTAGAGAGAATAGAGTAGCTCGCCTATGCATTGCACCCGATGATACTCAGCACACCAACCAGATTCTATACTGTAAGTTTCACAGACAAGAACACTTGAACTATTTTGTTGTCTTAGGGTTTCAGACTTGGCATCCAGTTATTCTCCAAGCAATGTCTCTCTAGTTAGCAAAGCAAAATATCTGCTCTTGCCTAGACTCTGAACTCTAACCAATGTTTCATGTGTACAACCATCAAAGTCCAAATTTGGATTTTGATGATAGAGAGAATGGAGTAGTTGAGTTATGCACCGCACCATAAACAACGCTTTGATCACTTTGGATTGTTGTATTTGATATCAAACACTACTACACCTGAACTAGATTTGGTTTCGTGGGAAAGTATAAAGTTGACACTGTATAATGCTGACCAAGCACCTTAACTCTTGATTGCAATTGCTTTTGACAGCATTATCGAAGTAACCGCTCAACATGCTAGACTAAGGTCTAGCAATGAAGCACCGGCACAAGTACTAGAATCCTGGAATTCAAAAGAATGTGACCAGCTTTGCACTTTTGTAATAAGCAAGAGTACTTTATGTTAATTTTACCTAAGAGTATCTGGATAACGTTAATTCTTTATCTATTTGCAATAAATTAATATTTCATCTCAAACGTGAGAAGACTGAAGTCAATACCACCACCGATCTCCGACAAATATTCCGCTTAGTCATGCAATTCAAAGTTATATCCAAGCATATTTGATCTAATTACGTAGCTCAAAATAACACATTGCAAGTCTTACCTGTCAAATTAGGTGCCCACTACAACAGGCAACGGCCACTTGGGCCCATGTCATGCGTGGGATGATGTTAAGTCTTTCAGCCAACTTGGGGTGCCCGTTTACTAACTGCCCACCTATTGTTAAGTATATATATGTCATGATTACTTATTTCTAGTGTTGATTTAGAACCTTTGGGTAGCGTGAGAATTGATACTTGTGTGTTTAACTTCGGACCTGCCATGGTGTGTAACCAAATGGAAAAGTGTCAAGCTTTTCCCGAACTTCACGACAGTCCACTAGACAAAGATGAATCGGAGCTCATTCATTCTTTCATCCATCGCAGCGTTATCTTCAAGATCTTTAGCATGTTTATCTCTACTTTCTAGGCGAATACAGGAGAAGTCCGTCCGGTCTCTTTACCTGACGAGGAAGAAGATCAAAGTTTCTTGGATACACTGCGGAAAGGGGAGCTCAACCATGAGCTTCCACGTCTATGTCATCCCATAACTTAAGAGTCCAGCGTTTGAAGTTTGTGTCGCCGTGTTGGACGAGACCAAGAGCGTATAAGTGTCACCGCCTCACTAGTGTTGATAAGCTTCTTAATCTAACACCATCGTTAAGCATTGTAAATCTTGTGGACTCAAATGTTGAAACAAACCAAACGAAACATTTAGATCTTTACTTTCGTAACCAGTTGGACACATCAGGACACACACAGTTGGACTCCCTCTTTCTTTCGGGTATACTATTTGGCCTTCTGGCCTCTCTACACATGATTCAATCCTGGATACTTCAAGAAAAGGATACACATAAGGACTAGTCAGGAATTCCTCTAGACGATCAGATTGAACCACTGGAAATTCAGGAAATTTTTTCCAGAAGATAGTCCTATCTACGAAGAAAATCTAGTACAAATGTATAAACAAACAATTAGATTCTGACTTAACAGTGACTCGCATGATAATAAGACCCAGACATCTTGCCGTATGGGTCCGGATAAATCCAAACTTTGTCAACTGTACCTTGTGTCTTTTGCGGCATTCGCTTCACGTTTCTCTGAGACTCGGCCACATACCTCTCACTTTAGTGGATATTTTTCTTCACTGACTCAGCGTTTTCTCTTCAATCATACTTCTGGACCTGCTGATGGTTTAAAAAAGAGATAAAATCCCAAGATATTCACCTAGTATTTCACATATTTATGAACTTGTGGAAATATGAACATCCAGCTGGTGTTACTCATGATCACATGTCCACTTCTTTATAGGAAAGAATATTATGTTGCAACTACGTAGTATGGAACTTGGTAAACAACGACGCTGACGTAGTTTCAAGTGCATGGCCAACCTCATAATTTGTCCTACAAGGTGCCTTTCTCGCGTCTGGAGGCTGAAGAGCTCTTCAGTCTCAGGATTATATTCCCATTCCTAAGAGAGGTCATCATCTTTGGCTCCAAAACTAAAGTATAGTTGTGAACGTAGAGTATTCTGTAGTCGGGATTGAAGGCCAATATGTTGTTTTCTGTGGTGTTGGTAAAGGTGTTACACCTCCACTATCCAAACGCAAATGAGTATGAGTACCTAGGCGATGATATTAGACACACACATAGGTACCATGAAGATAAAGTAGCTATTAACCCACACGTACACTGATTGGTAATTTCAAAAGGTTGCAGCATACCCGGCTTGACATCATGATTTTGATAGGATTCAACATAGTCTGCCAAGTAGCCTTTTCCCTCCGTAGTTTATTACGTGAACACTTCAAGAAATATCAAGACAAAGTCGTATGAGCATTATATTCTCTTGTTGGCCATAAAGTTGAAAAAGAATGTCGTCCCAAAGTCTTGTATTACTATCATTCGTGCAGAACTAATGGATGAAGATACCCCGGGCTCCAAATTTATATTATAATATTCATAACTATTCTCTTTTCATTATTTTTCACATCGGTTAAACAACTGACTTTTGTAATAGATGTAATGCTACTTTTCTTGGGCTCAAAGAGTCTCTGAATTGTTGCTGAGGAGGACAAAGAGCAAGTACCAACAAAGATAAAATAAAAACAGTGAACTAAGATTTTAAGTTTTGGTGAGTATGAAACGCTAATGACTCAAGAACAGGATTCAGACGAATCAGTATCTTATCTCTCTATGTATAAAACCTGAATTCTATGAAAATATGAATTCCCCAACAGATATATCTGAATATTGGCCCCAGTAAGAAAAAAGAATTTTAAAAAGAAAAATTTAAACGAATATGTAGAAACTGACACTTATATACGCCTTCATGACGAACATAACAAAACTTACAAGTTTAACCTCGTTATCTACTAGGTGTAATTTCCAATCGAAATTCATAAGAGAAGAGTTTGCATTCAAGAATATAAGGGCTTTGGAAATGATAGTTACCACTACTAAACGATATGTTTACATTTTACAGGGAAATTTTCAATCTGCCTAAAGCGTTGCCTCACATTATAATAACAATAATGAGCATAGACTCCTTTCCTTCATTGTAACAAAGTGATGAAATTTGTATGCTGTAACTAGAATGAAAAGTGGAGCAGGGCAGCTGAATGCAATACGTTAAACGGAGACTACTATTTCACAATAATGATATTGGAATATTACCAGAAGATTGAAGTCCCATCGTTTCTTGAGTTCTTACTTCTCTAAGAACTATAGAAGGGACAAAATCTTTAGGACAATGAAAAACTTTTAGACTTATTACGATCTATCAATGGTCTTGGCTATACACCACCTTTGTCACCATGCCTAAATCAAATATTCAAGGAATCTGGTCGGTAGTCGGGATCAAAGAAGGCCAGTGAGCTTCTGAACACCTAGATTGTGGTATTACTGTAAAACAAACTAAATTGGAAATAATGTAATTCCAAACATCCATCAGCGATTAGTAAGATAAATCCATCTTCCCATGGAAAGAATGTATGTACGTTCCAGTCTTCGTGTAGACTGCAGAAAAGTTCATGAACACGGTACAAAGTCCCTGCAAGATTTGCGGGCATTCTGAGATCATCAATTTGAAGCAAATCCAGTTACCCCAAGACGAGAAAAGGTAAAATTGCCGGCTGTGGTTCTCTGCGTCACATCGTGATACCACAAACGGGTCCACCATTGCACAAACTGAGTACTTCCACACTTTCCACCCTTTAAAGCAACACCCTGAGTGAAGGACTCTGCCTTGATGCCTCAAGGTAGCTCACCACTTACTCAAAATCAGGATGTGAAGGATCAATCACAACAGAACATGACCATGTACAAGTTCTTTCCTGTTCGAAGCAAAGTCTAAATTTGCAAATTGCTTAAGTCTCACAACGTGAGCTTCACTTCAAATTGGAGGAGAAACTTCTTTACTTCCTGAGATCGTTCAACTGCCCGACTTTTCAATCGGTTCAAAGACTGAATATGGGGCCAATTCCCGAAGAAACTCTATTTCAAGCAACGGCTCATGCGTACTTGCTTTCGTATCTTGGGGCACAAAGCCGCATAGTAGCCGAGACTTTGAGCCTACATAGCCAAATAACGTTGGTTAGTTGCTTAACCAGCTTATTAGACATCCGACACACCTTGGTATCTAAGAATTTTCTTGCGAATACCTCATAGTAGTAGAGCTGATGGGTATAGACCCCGCCGGCGGAGCCATTCTTGTGCTCTCTCAGTCGTTCCATGGTTTATTGCAGCGCCTCCTGCTTGATTTGCTCTGAGATGAACATGGTTAATGGGGCTCGTGGGGATATCACCACAAACTTCTGTCATCGCGTGCGAAAGTAAAGTGGGACCGAATGGTCAAGCGCAATCGTTCTGAAGGGGCGGAAGGAAAACTGGGGCTCGATCGCCTCATCAAGAATGACAACATAGTCGGGGACCCCGCAACTTGAATCTTCCAGTCTACGGCAGCGCGCGGACTAACGTAATTGAACTTCTTAAACGGCCATTCAGGTCGCATGTCACACAGTCTTCGTTCTTTTAAAATTATTTGCGATATTCAATTTGGAACCCTCTCGTCTTCGTTCACTTGAAATATATGATTGATATTCATTATGGAAGTCCGTGAAAAAGTTTCATTTGATATAACTTATGTCACATCCGAAACCGGTTAGAACCAGGTATTTCCTGACACAAGTGCATCATGGATGGATGCTCAACGTCAGTTTCCGTCTTTGAATTAAGGCGTCCGACTCGATAAAGTCAAGGTGGAAATGCATTGAAACTATACAATTATGACAGCATTCGAAAAGTAGCTCTTATCTGCGTCAAAAGAGAAAAAAGGCGACCGCGTAGGGGGAGAAAGAGAAGAGAACCAAGGACAGCAACAAAAGATCATGGCATCTAATGAGTTTTATGCAGTTCCTACGATATATATTCAATCATAGTGTTTTTGGTGCTTTTTTTCTCTTACTCTTCCTCTTCCTCAGCCGTCAGTCTTACGACCCATATTGATCACGATTTATATAATGTCTTGCGTGAGCATTACAAATTTACATTGATGCACTTTACAATTCCACTGAAGTTTCGATTAGATTTAAACGCTTTTTCTGAAATATCTGAGTATCCATTGACGTTTGTAAAGGACAACAGGACAGAACTGTTCTATCCTTATCTGAATTCTCGAACTTCAATGTCAATGAGAGTGAAGGGGTGCTAACGAGGTCACGATTTTCAAGCAGCGACCCCGACGCCGAGAGGCGCGGGCACCCTCTGCATGAGGGAACTGCCACATGGCAGTGGTCGTCACAGGAATTGTTGAGTTCCTTCGTACACAGTCCAGACTGCAAGGCGAGGTCGACAGGCGCGCTGCTTTGCCCCTCTGTTGGAGAGCCACGCAGCTTCGATCCTTCACGCCACGCGTTACCCACTTGATGGCTAGTCTCCGCTCCTCATGACTCTTCCTTGCGACCACCGCGGCACCAAAGTTACGTCAGGCTCGAATCACGGGCCGATGGTAAAAGTCATTTGTTGTGTTGTAGTGGCAACATCCTTGTTTGGCTCCATCTCGGCCGTCGAACTCTGGATTCACGGTGACGATATACGATCCATCGAGACTTTTGCGGTTGGTAAGTCCACATCTCATTCCTCAGAATCTACAGAGGAGCGATGCGAGACTACACACCTACTAATATCTAATGCTTTTACGAGTCTACAGTACACATGAAAAGAAGTTACGGACAAGGACCCGTACGTTTCTAAAGATGCTATCGAACGGGAAACTTATAAGAAGGCTGAAGAAGCTTCAATGGAAGCAGGGAGTGAGAATACAACAATTGAATGAGAGAAAGGACAAGAGTGAGTCGTGACTTGTGGAACTGTAGTCGTCAGAGGAGAGGCTAGCGAACTGTAGTCGTCGACGAGAGGAAGGCTATTGAAACATTTGATTCACATTCATAGGGGCGATTATCAGCCAACGTCGCGGATTGTAGAGGCTAGTGAAGAATAAGAACAGGTGGAGTTGAACAATAGCCCCCCAGCCTGCTTTACCCTGCTTTGGACGGGAAAATTACGATTCACCACCTTTCCAGATTAGATCACATTGAGTTGACTGGACGACCGGATTGATACGAAACAGGTTCTGATACGAGCGTTAAACATAATCTACGCCTGAGGAACTACAGTTGGAATATCTTCGTATAGCCACTTGGGGGCTACAAAAGCCGGAGAGAAGGGAGATCAGAGTAACAGGCGGCAAGCTTAAGCAGAGTGGAGAAGGGGGAGAAGAGTTGCAGAGTGATTTCGTGTTTCGGGTATTGGAGCAAGAGAGATTGTTCTAGCATACGGACTTCCTACTGAACACCCGCACTTGTGTGAGGACTTTGCGGTCCCTTTGAGCCGATCTGTTGCGGAGTCTGTCTGTAATACATTGAAGGTAAAGCGGGTTGATTGAACTGACACAATCTTTTGATTGTATGGCATTTACAAGTGTTTGTCAACTGAGGGGAGTTGCTATCACGGAGTCTGATTTCTTCTAACTACCTGACAAATCCTGTCGCGAGAAGCCCTTCGGCTTCTTTAGCACTTTCCTCCAGCTTCTTTGTGCTCCTGCAATGAACAGTGATTGTTGAGCTCCTCTTTATATATTTCTTCTGCACACTAGGGTCTATGGTGTGCAGTTTGACTGTGAGTTTACATAAGGTTGTCGACACGCTCCTCTAGTGAAATGATCCTGCCAGTATCGATAATTTACTAGACGCTTCGTCTTGCAACTTCAGTTGTGACAGAGTGTACTGGAACAGTTAGCAGGTGTTTATCTAAATCTATTCGGCTGGTCTTGAGATTGCGGCTGTTGTGGACTACAACCGAACTTTTTGGTTGAAGTGGACATTACTGGTTGTCTGGAACGGTGATCTTTATTCAGTAGAGCGTTTCTTCGCCCGCGTCTATGTTTGAGTCGTCGCTGGCATGCAAACAAGGGAGGGTATTGCCATTTTTCAGAGCCCCAATGAATTTCCAGCACTAAGGGTCATGACGAAATAGTGGACTTCAGCTTTTCATTCGGTCTACCTTGGTACCGTGAGCCAGAACGCCCCTGTGTCTTACATTTCCTGCTCCAAGTGGATAAGCGAGGACGGATATCTCCAGGATCGCAACGATAGCATTTGTTGAAGCTCTGAGCCTGTCCGGGCCCTTTGTGGTAGAGTCGTTCTGCAGAACAGATTTAGGTTAGGAAACTGGAAATTATTTCCACGTATCTACACGAGCGGGGTGCCTTCATTTCAAGATCGTTCGCGGTGCCTGTCATTTCCTTCGCCTGGATGTCATCTGCGATGGCGGACCTACAGTTTCAGTACTCTGAAAATATAATACGTGTGTGCAGGTCGGTCGCTTTTCAACAGTCATGGCTGCAGATCATGGAAACGTTCATGTTATTGATTCGAAGGACAATTGGAGCGCGAAATTGGAGGAGGGTTCGAAGCAGGGTAAAATGGTGAGGGTCAATTGTACTCGGATACCAATGAATAATACTCTGTTAAATTACAGAGATGTAGTTTGGTTACTGAATCTAATTCTCCATGGGACATGAGTCAAGTCTGTCTAATCCACTCGTGATCATCAACGTTCAAGTTACTGACACCGTTTTCCTCGTTCGATAGATTGTGGTGGACTTCACAGCGTCATGGTGCGGACCATGCCGCGTAATGGCTCCTGTCTTCACAGATCTGTCTAAGAAGTACGAAAACGTAATATTTCTGAAGATTGATGTCGATGAATTTCAGGTGATCAACCATACCTACCACGAAGGGTCGTGAGATTCACATCTTACACGTTAAATTGTCGTTGCGCTTGCTAGTCTGATATATCAAGGAGGAAGCTATTGGACCTATCGTTCTAATAAGGATCTCGAATTCAACATTTGTTCACGTGCAGGATATTGCTTCCGAATTTGACGTTCGTGCCATGCCCACATTTTTGTTTATCAAAGACGGAAAGGTGGCGGAGAGGATCGTCGGGGCGAACAAGGACGAGTTGGAGAAAAAGGTGGAAGGAGCCGCGCAAGAGGGAAGTAATGCCACTGAACACGGAGAGCATGCTCAACAAGAACACAGTCATCATGTGAATATAGAGAATGTTCAGAAATGAAGATGGTCCTCAAGCTGACTTTATCTGTCAAAGTGCTGTAACGTTCAATACAATTTAGAGGGTCAATCGTTAGAAATTTGGGACCGACTTACCCGGCAAATCGAGTGTATGATCTGAGGATTGTCTCTGTTCTCTGCAAATAGTCAGATGAGCCGCAGAAACTCCCTTCAAATTTTCACTTTCTCTGTACATTTTCTTCACTCTAAGCTTTCCTTCTACGTCAGACTTGGTCAATCTGGTGGTACACCTTTCCAGAACATTGACACCAATATCACTAGGGAAATGTAGTGTATGCGGCATCCCGTCTACCCGACATCTGTATCTATTCCCTTCGGTGTACGGTACACGCTTCAAGGAGCAGAACAGGAGACTGCCCTGGGCGATAAATGTTTTCCATATTTGTTGGAAGTTTCCAATCTGCACTCCCTCATCACGTTGTGTGATCAGTCAAGATCTGTGGCGCATGATAAAGTTTTACGTTCTTCATGAGTATCTATGTTATACTCGGATTGATTTGTAAAGTTTGAATGTTCCACTAGTGTGACAGGAGAGTATGTCATTACCATAGAATTTGCCATATGTACAACGTTGACATGCTGAAAAATACATTTGTTTTATCAGCTGTTTAATAGTCAATTTGGTTTACTCGCTTTGAAGTTAAGGATGTACTGTAAATTTGATGTTGAAGGAAAATCGACTTCGTTCGAAGTTTGAAACCGCTGGAACCTTCTACCCGAGTTCTAGGAGTAAAATGGAAAACTTGCAGCAGGCAACAGCTTTGGAGATTGATATTATCTTCACCATCCGCTGGGCAGGTAGACCAATTAAAGCTTGATGTTGAAGGAAAGCGACTTCGTTCGAAGTTTTAGAACTGCTGGAATTTGCCCGAGTCTTAGGAGTAAAATGAAAAACTTGCAGCAGGCAACAACTTTGGAGATTGTTACTAGCTTCACCATCCTCTGGGCAGGTAGTCCAATTAAAATTCCCTCGTCCAAAAAGTTAGTTCTTCAATTGCACTACTATAAAGCCGAATTTGCTTCCCGAACCTACTCTAACTTTGTGCAAATGTACCAATTCTAGCACATTCTAGTGTTAGATGAAAAGTTCTAGCCATTCTGCTGCAGCTAACACTAGCTGCTACCGTGGGCGCATAAAAGTCTAATGCTAGATGTGCCCCATTGCGTTGTTTGTCCACACTCATCAAGGCTCACGACGACCGAGTGACAAGAAGTATATACACAATGTTGGTAATATATTGATTTGTCAATGCCCAATCTCGCCACGATCTTTCGTCCACCACATTGTACTTACTCTATTCGTAGGCCATGGACATGATCTGTGTAAAGATTTGTACACACTTCGCTGGAATAAACCAACGCTTACATATTACAGCCCCTACTGGGAGAAAGGTGGTTACGAGATTCTTGATGTGCAGTGGACCACATTCTCGGAGGTAGGTGGATAAATGAGCAGACGTTAACGGATGTAACGCAAGCAGGTGGTCAGTGGATACTGCTCCACATTATGGGTTTTGGGTAACACCCCAACACCCGTTCCAGAGCCTTGATTGGCAGACGAAACATGACTTAAAACACATCTAACTTTCTGCGTATTGAAAAAGGTGAAAAATCGAACACGAGTAAAACTTGACGTTGTGGATAATTGAGCATCTGAAGGTCTTAACGGCTTCAAAGTTACCACAGTTGGAGGTGGTCTTTCAATATGCGTACCGTTACCAGATGTGCGGAAGACCTTCAAGTCGCAAAAGAAGAAACTGTGAATGTTGTACATGAATCTGACATGCACGTCAATACAGTTTGAATTTAAACGAATATGCAAAATACTGCAAGATGATTACTAATTAGTGACCCAATTCCTTAACTTAATCATATTGAAATGCGGACTTTCCTTCCAAGATTGGGACTTTTCGCCCCGTTTGCACCAACTGGGCTCTGCTGCAAGCCAGAGCAATGTCATCAAATTTGAAACTTGTAGTCTACGTTTGATTGATCGATCATGTTCTATACAACAAGCCTTCGATGGTCACTCCGGTACAATGGATACTAGAAACTATTCTTCTCCATAAAGCCTAAAATTTAGCATTCAGCCATACCAGATACTTATTCTGCACTCAACGTGTTTTGCAAATAGACATGTTAATTCGGATTTAAACTGTAGGAGATCAGGAGCCTGTCATGCGTACTATAAATGACCGTCACCCTTCATTCAAGGTCCGAGTTTTAAACAATGGTTGTACATAAATGTGATCGCAGTACACTAGCTGGAAGTACCTAGAGATTTGAAGGGCCCGGCAATGGCTAATGCGTCCTTGAAGCTCATATGTCATGTCCAAAAACCTCCCATCTGGAGTAGCACCTCCCTACTGGCAGCACTGTACCAAGAAAAGATCGCAACTAGTGACCGAGTCCTTCCCCGATCACTACCTGAACATTTGGCTATCCGAGAACTCTTTGATAGTTCTCAGTTACCCGGCCAATGTCCCTTCCCATCAGAAATTACGGTCCTCGGACATTAGGGGTTTCAAATCCTATTTTCATGGAATCGGTCGGGCACTGGTGATTGAGCATCACCAAGTTAAACTTAATGATGTTTAACTTGATGATGCTCAATGTTATTTGGTCCTTTAAATAGCACTACTCTTACATTATACTATAGCAAACCTTAATTAATTAAATAGGTTTGGATTTTTAGATGAATTCTATAAGAAAGATGTTAATTTCCTCAAATACTCTCAACACAAAGCTATATACCCTAGCTATATATACAAAGCTATATATATATATATATATATATGTATGGTCAGTAGTGAAAATTCAGACCAATAAGATGCAAGAACACTAAAGTTACATGATGTGAAATAAAGAGAACTGATATTTCCAAACCCTGTTTTTGATCTTTCCACACCCTCACATGTATGCTAGCCATGATGTTGGGCCTCACAAACGAACGACGAAAATAGGTGGGCTCCCATCCAGTGACGAATGGAGATCGATGGCAAGTGAAGGTGTGGAAATATAAAATAGAATGTGGAAATATCAATTCCCAAAATAAATATAGATCTTTATGTATAACTAATCATGTTGTTTAGATGTTTCATTCTTTTCTAACCTTTCTAATTGGCTAGAGATACAAACAACACTTGCTTCATATATTTATCAGGTTGATTGATGAATAACAAAGTTATAAACCTACCTAAGATTCATATATATAAAACACGGTGTTCCACAAAAGATAGATATCTTATGGTTCTATATAGTTCTTGGTGAAATCATGCAATATCCATAGTATTACCCTTTAAGATAAGCATAAATATATTTTTGTGCATATATACATCGTGACACATCATACACTATAGAAGCACAACTTATGCAAAGGTCATACAAAAACTCTAAAGTGTCATAATAATCAGTTTGATTCACACTCAACTAAGTCAACCACTTAACTGAAGAAACTATCAACAACATGCACTAATTACACTGTCAAGCCACACTCCACATTGTCTACCATGCACTTTTCATAAACTGAATGTTTTTCAGCTACTCAAAAGAATATCATATGAAATAGTAAGAACTGAAAATTATATTTGTTTGTTAAAAATGTGAACTATAGGCGTGTCTTTCAGAAAAGATAATTTTGATTAGAGAAGTGAACCATAAGCATGTACGAAGTGCACTGGTCGTACTTTGTGGAGGGTAGATAATCAGTTTGGTTCACACTCAACTTAGATCAGAAATCAATCACTCAACTAAACTACCAAAAATGAGCACTAATTACACTATCAAGCCACACCCACTCTAGTTGAAAGATTCTAGCCGCTGTCGACCATAGCCAAGAACTCAAATTGGAACATAGAACATCATAGAAGTGTGCTCCTTGGAGCTACACTTTGAAGGTATACCCCATGGACTTGACCTAACACTCCAACCTTAACAGCGCCATTGATAGCACATACAATGCAAACTGTGTGACTGATGGTAGCTCCAATGATGTGATCAATAGCATTAACATAAAATTTTCAGCCATTAAGTAGTCTTTGAGCAACAAATGATATAATTATGATTGCCAAGACCAACACTCCAACTACCAAGCAAACTAGCTTTGGTGTTGCAAATGACATGACATATTTCTTTCCAGCTAGGGACTCCTTGAAATGTTATCCATTTTATGCAAACTAGATTTATTTTAACTTTTAATATTAAAGATTTCTTTAAAATGCTGCAAATAAATCCTCATAAGATGTTAGGAGAAAATCTATATTTTTCCATATTGATGTCATTAGAAAGGACAAGATCAAGAGATGATCAACATCACATCAGGTGTGTTGGGTACTAAAAGCAATAAGTGAATTTTTTTTTATCTTGGACTACATTAAAACTTGTAATGTACTTTTTAGCAACACAATGATCATTCTCACTAGAGATAAAGCTCCATCACTTTATAGAGTGGAAACACATGTTATAACAAAAACTTTTACAAAGTTTTTTATATGTTAATACTATAGTTTGATCTTGCTTTGTATTGTGAGCAGGCCTGTCTCTCACTCATGATGAACCTTTGATGGCTATTATAGTAGCGCACCATGGACTAAGAAGACAAGGAACCCCAATTCCATCATACTCCTCCAAGGCTAACACTCCAAGGCTCAAGACATTGCTCACTAGAGAACTCAATGAGAGAGAGATAGTTGCAAATGAAAGATGATGAGTACCTCATCACCCCTTATTTATATACTTGTGAAATAGTTACGCACTAAAGTTACTAATTACCGTAGTAACTCAAGTTACTAAACTAAAAGTCATATAAAGTCAAAAAGTAGAAAGGAATATCCATTCACATGGGTATATTCCCCTAAGCATGTGGTCTTATCTTGACCCAACCACTAAGTCAAGGATTCCTTCACATGGGCTATCCTTGGACTATAGAAGAATCCAAAACAAAAAGGCTTGCGGGCCCAAGAGTTCTCAACTCTTTCCTCAAAGCCAAGCACCTAGGAATAATACCAAGTCAACACACTAGAATCCAAAATAGTGATGCTCATCTTTTCTACTTCCTCTAAAGTAAGGTCCTCTATATATTAGCTATGACTAACTTTAGCTAATCATGACTAATGTAGAACCATCCTTTATCTCTATATAAATAATATCTCTCAAGTACTTGTAATACCAAACTAAATATCACAATACCACACACATGCACAAATGGGTGTTACAATACAAATCCAAAAAAGAAGATGCTTTGAAACACTTCTAATAACTTTGATCTCAACTGATAGCTTAAACAAGAAAGAAAACATTTTAGTCTGGTCTACTTCCTTCTCCCTACTCATATCTCATCCATGGTCATGGAGCAAATAACTTTAACTTCTTTACAAAAACATCACACCTCTTTCTCCTTCAATGTATCATCAAAAATTATGGAGTAATTACAAGGACAAGGATACCAACTTATATATAAAATATCTCAAACAAAATATTGATACTCTAAACTTTCTTTTACCACCTTATTGCAAGAGGACAAACCTATCTTCACACAGATGTCCTCTAATAAGAGATTGGTGTTTTTTTCCTAATGTTTTGCTTAACTTGCATTACGATTCATACATGCTCCAATGGTTGTATCTTACATAACAAGGCTCTTGAGTAATTTTGAAATGTTAATGTAGATATTTCTATAACAAGCCTCTACAACAAGCTTGAAATATTAGCCTTGTTATGACATGCGCATAAAGTGTTCTACTTACATGCTCCAATGGTTGTATCTTACCAACAAGGGTCTTGAGTAATTTTGAAATATTGATGTAGTTATTTGTATAATAAGCCTCTACAACAAGCTTGAAAAATTAGTCTTGTTATGATATGCACTTAAGGTGCTCCAAATAGAACAGTGAAAAATTAAAATGACAATGCTACACAAGTATTTGATGTTGAGGAATATTTGATAATGATTGATAAATAATTGTACTTGATTTTGAGTGAACTACATGATCATAATTATCCTCTAAGATAAAGACATCTTAATCAATGTTAGCTATAATTATGATTTTATGGATAACCTTTGTTTATTATTTACAATCACAAACAAGAAGTCACCTTGCAAGTATCTAGCACTTTCTCACTTTCTCATTCACAACATGCATCAAGTAAAATCTTTATATACTAATACAAATAATCATTTTTATTACAATCAACTCCTCTTAGGTTTCTCAATTGAGGTTGAGAAAGGTCTCAAATGAAAGATACAAAGTGATATATGTGCAATATGGTTTTTTATTTTTGATCTAATAACTCTAACTTATGCTAAACACTAAACTCTAGGTTATATTTAAGTTTAGTTATAGTCAAGTTACAATAATATACATCTTACCCTAAACTTAAAAGAACTTTCTTGGCACATTCATTCATAAGAGCTATTCAAGCCGTCTAGTGAAGCCACAAGCATTTGCATCAATTAGTTATAACCTCCCTAACATAAGATACACAAAAAATTTGATTTAATAGACATAGATTCATTAGAACATTTTGAATTATTTATTTGGATCTCAATTTTATTAAATTATAGATTATTTCTATTCAGAATATAATTTACCTAGGAAGGAAGCCTCAAAAATTTGATAAGATAATGCTATTTATAAGAATTTTTAACTACTATTTTAAAGAAAGATATCAACTTAAAAGGAATAAAAAATAAGAGTAAATTAGAAAACATGTCTACTTTAAGGATCTAAAATATTAGCAATTAGTAATGGTCATATAATTAAGAGTAAGTGAAAGCATAGTTGAGAAAATAAATAGTAATTTATATTTGATTAAAAATATGGCTTATTATATGAAGATCATGTATTAATTTATAGGGAAAATCTGAAAAATACCCTTGTATTTTCACTATTTTGAAATGTACCCATACAAGTTTGTATAATTGGAAATATACACCTCATCATTATAAATGCTATCCTCTCCATTCTCCTTGTATGATGCACCCCACACCCTCCATTCTTTTATGTGCTAACAAGACTATGGATATTGTTATCCTTCAGTTGTATTTATGATGGAAAAGCATTGAAATTAACTCATTCAAAATTGTGGTAATTACCCATTCAACCCCTTGGTGTTGGTTGTCAGCATTGGCAAGCTTGGCAAATACATTTATTATTGTTTACACACTTCTTTTGAAATTGGAGTGGGGTCATTGTCAAGGAGTCTTTAAGCACCTCAATACTTCTAAAAAGACTTAAGTTGATATCTAAAAGCCAACTCTTTCCACTCAAAGTTGTGTTTAAACTAAACTATAATCAAACAATCTTGAACTTAAACTATAAGTAATCTTGAATCTAATACAATGATTAAGCTATAGTAAATTAATCTTATTCATTGACAAGCAACTAAAAATAAAGGAAAAAAAACACACTATCATTGGAGCATTTGAGTGAGTTTTGTTTGGTAAACAAAGGGAGATAAGGAATAGTGAGCCGATTTGGTGAACAAAGGGAGAAAAGGAACCGTAAAACAAACATTCCGTGCAAATGCAAACAATGATAATGGAGCTGGTTCACAACTATCTCAAGCGGTTTCACAATAGTCCTTAATCAATATAGGAACTTAGAGGTACATCTCATACATTTTACCAAAAAAATTGAGTGTATATTTACTATTATATTAACTTTCATGGGAATATTTTAAAATAGCACAAAATGTAGGGGCATTTATCAAATTTTCTCTAATTTATACAAGGTACTTATTGCTAAAAGCCACAAATATATATCATTGTTATCATGATGCATCAAGGTAAATTCACAATGCTCATCTACTTAATATCCCTATCTAATTGGGATTCTTCATTTTGCCCTTGAAAGCCAACATGGTGTGGTGCACTCTAGAAAAAGTAAAAGTTATGGATGAGGTCTCCCTACCATATCTAGATATCACCTCACTCTCCTCTACCATGTTGAGCTCAATATGCTCAACTAAACCAAAGACCACTACCAAAGTCAATGAGGTAGCATGCAACAATTGTAACATCACATACTCTACATTGTAGCTCCTTATTCAATATCCTATACCAAAATTGGGCTGCTTGGGCTCCAATCATTCCCTAATTGAAACTAATAAGCCATCTCATATGAGTGTATGCCTCATGTAGGCCATCTCCAGCTTCTTGCTAGAACTCCTACAAGCTCTTCAACATGCTAGTCCGTACTCCTTGGTAGTTCTCCCTCAAGCACTAGAAGAACTCTACCATGGGATTAAACCTTGGTACTACACCACCTCCTGTAGTAGTGCCTTCGGTTGTAGTAGCACTATCTCCAACTAGTGCACCTCCACTTGATAAACCAAAGCTACTAGAGTTAGAACTCATAGGTATTGCCAATCTACCTCTAAAAATTGAGCTTGAAATGATGGAGACATAATTGGGAGATCAATATTGTCTCCATAGCTCAATCTCCTCCAAGTGAGCTCTCTTGAACTCATGGTAGTCATCTATTGGCAGACCCTCTAGGTGCTAGAACAACCCCTTCCATGCCATGAAGGATGTGAACAAAGTAAAGTTCCACATCTACTATAGATATTACCAATTATCAAAATCTTGGATGAAATCCTCCAACTCTATAAAAGACCAAGATTGAGGAGAGAAATAGGAGAATGGAAGCTCACATTGGGACACTTGAATGAGAGAAAACTCTGAATGCCTAGCATGAGCTTTGGCTTTGGTATTTATAGGTAGCATACAAGGCCCTTGAGAAGCTTCTCAAGAAGCTTCCTTGAGCCACTTTCTTAGAGTGCAAGCCAAGTTAACCAAGAAACTTCTCAAGAAGCTTCCTTCTAGAAGCTGCCTACTTGGCATGCAAGCTAAGGTAGTTGGAAGCTTCTAGAAGCTACTTACTTGAGATGCAAGCTAAGCTAGCCGAGAAGCTTCCCAAGAAGCTTCCTAGATACTTCCAAAATATTCTAGGCTATTTTTTCTTATTTGCTACTTTGTTAGCCCTACTAACTTTATCGCTAAACTCCATATTGTTACATATTCCCCCACCGCTAGTTGGTGACGTCCTCGTCGCCAATGAAGCTTTGAACTCCTAGATGTCCATCTATGCATTCTGGAGGTGAGAAAGAGGTTCTCATGTGGCATCATGAAGGGGATACCCTTTCCAAAGGACCTTGTACTCCATATGTTGTCGACGGCCTTGTTGAATATGGCGACTTGCAAGAATACGATCAACTTTGTACTCCTCTTGATCATTGATAGGGAAAAGAGGAGGGTGAGGTTGGATTCAAGAGGAAAATGAAGAGGGGTGTAATACTTCAAGGACAAGAGAAGAGAGAAAATACAAATTACACACTCAAACATTTGGTGCCCCAAAGGAGCACCTTTTCTTTATTATATAGACAAAGAGGATCTCCTCCAAGGAAGCTCCACCATAGGATTAGGCACACAGATAGGTGACATGTCAGCAAGTTCCACCCTTGGATTACTTACTTGGATGGGTGACATGTCGGTCTAGGTCCTATCTGGTTGGTCAAACAAGCTTTGACCAGAGGGAATCTTTTAGGGAATCTTCTTGTAGGAGTCTCAAAATCACGGAAGGTACCATTGGAAAGCTCTCGATGAGACAAACCAAGGGGGAGGAAAGGCTAGCCTTTTCTGTATTGGAGGGGGGAATTGGCACATTTTTGAGGCCTAATTCATCCATGTAGGCCTCCAAAATTGCCTTCAAAGATTTCAAGCATATTTCGATTCCTACACTATTAGTAGAAGTCCCCTTTTGGTGATACTTCTTTCTGATCTGTTTAGTCCATCTGTGTAACATCCTTCCAAATGTTACCGAACTAATTCTCACCTTTGAATCATATGTCTAGCTATTGGTTCCAAGGTTCTCAAGTCTATTTTGGTTTTTGCCCTATTTGTAGAAGTACTCTTTTGGTGATACTTCTATCTGATCTATTTTGAACATCATGTATAACATCATTCTAGATGTTACAAAACCAAATTTCACATCTAGATCACATGGCTAGCTCTGGGTATTATAGACATCCCAGCTTTTAAGATGCAACGTCCTCCAACGTCGTTGTGCAATTGTTGCTCAAATGCTTGCACCAACATCGGTGCATGTGTCAAATTGGCAGCAGGCTCCCAGGTTGCTTCATAGAGGGGGTAACCTTTCCACTATAATAGATAGTCCACCTGTGGATGGCGAGTACCACACATGTGTTTTTGGAGAATACGCTCCACTTCATATTCCTCTATGCCATCAATGAGTGTCGGACAAGGTCAAATGTCTTGTGTGGAATGACCTTGGCATGATTGGGAAGCATATCTGCATAGTAGGGGAACATGGAACACTTGATGGATCTTCATGTATGGTGGTAGCTCAAGGTGATAGGCCATAGTGCCGATGCAACGAAGAATCAAGAAAGGCCCAATAAAATGAAGTTTGAGCTTACAAGGTCCAACTAATGTGAGGGTGGTTGTCGATAACCACACTTGATCCCCAACATTGAACTCCATGTGCCTACGGTGTGCATCAACATACTGCTTCTTTCGATTTTGCACAATCTATGATGTGTGCTTGGCGCTCTCCACACCTTGTTGGATTCTAGAAACAAATGTGTTGATTGTATCAACCTTGGTAGCCATTGGACGGATCTTCATCAAGCTAGAAGGTGTGAAGGGATGCTCACCATACATGAGGAAGAACAGAGTGACCTGGGTGGATGCATTCACTAAATTGTTGTAAGAAAATTCCACCACGGTGTCGTCGGGAAAATAGCCAACGTGTACCCTTGAGGCTTTTGGTGTGATGCATTTCTTTTCTCTTTTAGTTGTTGTAAGGAACATGGATTTATGATAATATGTCTTGGGTGTGGTTTTGCTACCTTGCCGTGGGAGATATTTCCTATATTATTGTGAAGCCGGAAAAAGTTAGGGTGTTATTAGCTCAAGGAGTATTTTAATGTGGCTTGAGCCAAGAAATAAGGTGGGGTTACACTAGCTCAGGTTTGGTTTACGTTATGGGGAATGAAAGAGGAATTCTTGAGAAGAGAAGTGGAGAGAAATTTTTGAGAAAGTGAGGAGAGTAGGGTTTTTGGAAAGTGAGAAAGGGTTTTCGAGAGATGAAGGGCTGATGGTTTTCAGAAAATGCCAGAGGATTTTGAGGAGAGAAGTTTGCAGAGGATTTTCAAGAGAAGTTGCAGGAATTTTCGGGAGAAGAAAGGAGTAGGGTTTTCGGAAAGTGAGGAAGGATTTTCGAGAGATGAAGAGCTGACAGTTTCAGGAAATTTCAGAGGATTTTTGAGAGAGAAGCTGCCAGAGGATTTTCAAGAGAGACAAGGATTTTTGGGAAATGAGGAGAGGAGTTTTTGAGAGGGAAGTTGACAAGGTTGGACAGGAAGTTTTCGGGAAATGACAAGAGAGGTTTTCAGGAGAAGAGTGGACAGGAGTTCTTGACAAGGAGAATAATCGAAAGTGAGGAAGTGCTGATGGTTTTTAGAAAATGCCAGAGGATTTTGAGAGAGAAGTTTGCAGAGGATTTTTGAGAAAAGTTGCAGGAATTTTTGAGAGAAGACAATAGGGTTTTCAGAAAGTGATGGAGGATTTTTGAGAGTGAGAAGGGTTGACAGTTTCAGCAATTGCCAAAGGATTTCGAGAGAGAAGTTGGTAGAGGATTTCAAGAGAGAAGTTGCAGGAATTCTTGAGAAGAAAAGACATTAGAGTTTTTGGGAAGGTGCTAGAGGAATTCTCGAGAAGAGAAGACAGAGGGTTTCGGAAAGTGATGGAGGATTTTTGAGAGATGAATGGCTGACAGTTTCAGGAATTGCCAGAGGATTTCGAGAGAGAAGTTGGCAGAGGATTTCAAGAGAGAAGTTGCAAGAATTCTCGAGAAGAAAAGACAGTAGAGTTTTCAGAAAGTGCCAGAGGATTTTCGAGAGGGAAGTTGACAAGGTTGGGCAGGAAGTCTTCGGGAAATGACAAGGGAGGTTTTCAGGACAAGAGTGGGCAAGAGTTCTTGACAAGGAGAAAACTTGAAAGTGATGAAGTGCTGACAGTGTTTGGGAAATGCTAGAGGATTTTGATAGAGAAGTTGGCAGAGATTTCAAGAGAGTTTGAGTTCTTCACAGTGAGAATTATCAAAAGTGAGAAGGGTTGTCAGTTCGGGAAATGCCAGAGGATTTTGAGAGGGAAGTTGGCAAGGTTGGGCAAGAGTTTGAGTTCTTCACACGGAGAATTATTGAAAGTGAGAAGGGCTGTCAGTTCAGGAAATGCCAGAGGATTTTGAGAGGGAAGTTGGCAAGGTTGGGCAGGAGTTGAGTTCTTCCCAGTGAGAAGGACTGACAGTTTTGGGAAATGCCAGAGGAGTTTCAAGAGAGAAGTTTGCAAGAACTTTCAAGAGAGACAGAGGATTTTTGGGAAAGGACAGTAGAGAGCTTTTGAGAAAATACCAGATGAGCTTTGCAAGGAGTGGTTGCAGGATTTTGAGAAGGAGAGTGCTGAACAGGGGTTTTTTCAGTGGATCTTTGTGAGGGTTTTCAGAGGAGAAAGCATTGATGGGAGTGCTGCTGGGAGGTGAAGGAAGAAGTCCGGAGGGTGAGTTGTCTTTACTATTATCGGACAGAGTGCGTGTGAAAGCGCCAGCTGAAATGATTTTCTATCATAATTTAGTGCAGACACTGTATGAATTGGAGTTGGTTGGCTTTTCCAAAATTGTGAACCTTGCAGCTGAAATTTTATGAATGACAAATCCTGAGACAACGGTGTGTTTGATCTGTGACTAGCATCGAGGAAGTTCCATTTTAGGAGCTCTCAGTCCATCTATATGAATGGTTTGATTCAGTAGTCTGGGTGCCGGGTTGAGCCGAATAGAATACTATTTGTTGTTTGTGAAATTCCCAGCCATTCCTAGGGACCGTCGGGTCCGAAACCGTAGCAGAACCCGTGTGAACTAGCCAGTTCTGCGAAGACCAAAGACAAACACAAACCCTCAAGAAACCCAACATCAGGAAACAAAGAAAAGCCCAAAATTTTACAGAGCTATGATTTCCAACACACTAGGAATAAGAAGAGAATATCAGTCTACAAGAAACTCTAACTCAACTACAATAACGGCAAACTAAGCACAAGCAGCCAGGTGCTCGATGCACTCTTGAGGCCAAACAAATTCCCTAACAACGGGATTAGGGTGTCCCACCTCTCTTGCTCTTCTAAGGTGAAGCCGTGTAACATGTCTTCAATCGTGCAATTAGCCCGCTCTGTTTGGCCATTTGTTTGTGGGTGGTAAGTTGTGGACATGGCCAACTTGGTTTTGAAGAAACCAAAGAGTGTTTGCCAAAACAAACTGGATGTGAGAGAAGACTACATCTAAGTATAATTGAGCTAGTTGTGGAGCGGTCACATCCTTGGTGGTATGGCATACATGAATCATTTTGTTGAGCCGGTCCACAAAGACCACGATGGAGCCAAACCCTGAAGTGGTCTTGGGTAATTCACAGATGAGATCTATACTCACTTGTTCCCACTTTGAGTAGGAGTGGGGAGAGGTTGAAGGAGCCTTGCAGAAGCTTGATTAGAAGCTTTGTTCTGTTGACAAAGTAGGCAGCTGCGCATGTAGTCCATCATGTTGTTGCTCATCTTGGGCCAATAGTAATGGTGTTGGACTGCATCCAAGGTCTTGTCCACTCCGACATGACCTGCAATGGCCAAATCATGATATTCTACTAGAATGGTGGTGCATAATTCTAGGACATTTGAGATCCATAATCTACCATCACAATAGGTGAATCCTTGGGTGCTGGTGACGCCTTTGGATGATTGCGCTTCTACAATCTGTGGATCATTTTTTGTAGCAGCTAGAATCTTTAGCCAGAATTCAAGGTTAATCTTAACCTCTACCACCAAGTTGTTTGCCATTGGCATGCGGGTGAATGCATCTGCAAGTTGCTTCTTACCTTCCACGTAGGTGATTGTCATTTTGAAGCTTTGTCGCCACTCCGCCCATCGAATCTAGCAACAAGATAGATCCTTCTACATCTCAAGGTAGACTAGAGGTTTGTGGTCTATCTCTACTACAAATGCCTTCTCGCCCAGATAGTGTTTCCAATGTTTGGTTGCCAGAACAATGGCCAACTCTTCTTGTTTTGTGGTGTGGTAGTTGTGCTTTGCCGGTAACAACTTTTGAGAGAAATATGCAATTGGATGCCATCTGTCATGCCACTCTTGTTGTAGTACTGCTCCTATTGCTACGCGTGATGCATCTCTAGCCAACTTGATTGGATTTTTTGGGTCATACCACTTCAAGATTGGTGCATGTAGCAAGGTGGCTTTCAATTCTTGAAAGGCCAACTCTTGAGCGGTTCTCCATGTCCACTTCTTCCCCTTGCCAAGTAGTGCCATTAAAGGCTGTGGAACTTTAGAGAAGTTCTTGAAAAATCTACGATAGAATCCCGTCAACCCCAAGAAGCTCTTGAGTTGAGTCTGATCTTCTAGGACACTTCATTTTTGAATAACCTCTATTTTATACATCAATACTTGAATGCCATCTGCACTTACTCTATGCTCCAAGTAGTCTACTTCAGACTTGCCAAACTTGCACTTTGAGATTTTGGCGTATAATCAATTCTGTCTTAGAATATGGAGGACCTCTTGTAGATGTTGTTTGTGTTTGGTCATCGTGCTACTATATACTAAGATATCATCCAAGAAGACGATAACAGACTTATCCAAGTATGGATGAAATATATCATTCATGAATATAGACTCATGAAAGTTGCAGGTGCATTAGTAAGGCCAAAAGGCATCACAAGATACTCAAAGTGGCCATACCTAGTTTGAAAGGCAGTTTTGTACACATACTCCTCTGCAATTTGGATTTGATTGTAACCGCTCCGCAAGTCCAATTTGGTGAAGTATCTCGCTCCATGGAGTTGATCAAACAAGTCATCCATGCAAGGTAAGGGGTATTTTTCTTCACTATTTGTTGGTTGAGACCTTGATAGTCAATGCACATGCGCATTGTACCATCCTTCTTCTTCACAAACAAGACAAGAGCCCCATATGGTGATATGCTAGGTTGGATGAACCCCTTCTGTAGCATCTCCTCAATTTGAGTCTTACACTTCTCCAACTCATGAGGTGATAGGCAATATGTGGCCTTATAAGGAGGTGTCTTCCTTGGGAGTGTCTCAATTTTATGATCTACTCTCTTTTTTGGTGGTAATCCTAAGGGTAGATCATTGGGAAAGACATCTTGAAATTCATCCACCATAGCCCTCAATTTCTCAAGAATTTGTCCATAGAGTTGTACACTCTAGAATTCTCTTATTAGATCCTTGAAACATCTATCAATCTTATAGACAATTGCCATCCCTATGACATATAGAGGTAGTTCCTGCCTGTGTGAATTTTCTTTAACCCCAATGATTGACCATTGGTGTGTTCTCACTACTTTCTTCCTCCAATCTATCTAACATAGAGTTGTAATGCTCTATCCATGGCATGCCTAAGATTGCATCATAATGAGCTAATTGTATCACTCGCCACTCAATTGCTTCTTGATATTCTCCTACAGAGAGTGTTACTTGTCTAGGTAATGATTCAATCCTCTTTGTTTGCCCGTTAGGCAACTCTACTTCTTCACTCCTATCTCTCTCTAGATCCATTCCCAATCTTATTGCAACAGAGCAAGATAAGAAATTCTCTATTGCTCTTGGATCAATTAATACTCTCACTTGATTGCCTTCTAGGACTCCATTCACAACAATCAATTGTGAGGTTGCCTTTTGGGATCTTTGCGCATTTGTCTTCTTCCTTCCCTCACTTCTCTACTTCCTTATTGAGCCAGTAAGACCGCAAGGTACATAAACTGGTGATCTTTTTTTTAAAGTGATTTCTACCTCCTCCTCTTCAATGTGCCTCTCCATATTGTTCAAAGATTGCTTGTACAAAGGCCAAGGGCCTCTAGGGAAACGAGTGCAACAATTGGTAGATATGTGCCCAATACGGCCACAATTGTAACAATGGTGTTATTCTCCTCGAGTTCCTTCTCCTTGTGGGACTACATCTCTTTGTTCTTCTACCTGTCCACGCTCCCCTTGAAGCAGTCATGCTCCTTGATCTTGAAATCAAAGGTTGCCCAATTCCATTGGTATTGGTCCACCCATGTGTGGCATTTCTGCCCAATAATGTTGAGGTGGAACTACTCCTTCACCTCCACCTAATGCTCCTGCTATTCTTTGCGCACAAGCAATGACTTCAAATACCATGCAAGGATTTTGCACCATGACTTCTTGGCAAATCCGCTCCTTTAATCCTTGTTTGAAATTATCAAGAGCCTCTATTAGACTCATGTTGGTAATTGTGACTTGTAGATCCAGAATGCCTCCACATACTCTTGTACTCTATTCTTTTGTCTCAATCCTCATAGTCGGGTTTGGGCCATCTGCATAGAATCCATTGATTGGAAGTTCTTCAGCAATCCTTCTTGTATTGTTGTCCACGTGACCTCTTTCTCTTTGCCAACATGGATCATTCCCAAGCATCATAACATGTGAGTGCTTTATTGGTCAAGTACCCACATGCAAACACACCTGTAGTATGCTCTATGATATATATTAAGAACAATCAAAAATATCGATTCATTCTTGAGATCCAATTTTCCACTACTCCCATCATACGCTGCTCCTTGTAAGGCTTAATGTTGCAGGTCTTCTTCATCCGGAGTAGCAATGTGGCTTCATCGTTGATAGGGTTCATAGGCATAGGTGCCTCTCCAAGTACTTCAGTTGCAGGTACTGGGTTTAGAGATGGCTCTTCTTCTTGCATGGCTTGATTGTTCCTGAGGATCTGCACTTGACTTTGTAATGTCTCCATGGTCATCTTAATCTCTTGAAATCCATTCAACATCCCTTGCATTCCTTGCACCAGCTCTTGCAATTGCGGATCCATGGTTCCTGCAACACTCAATTGCTAATGTTTATTTCAATATAGAGTCAATATGATCACTCTAGACGGTGCACAAACTATTGGAACTACCATTAGGACCTCAAAAGCTAACACTCATTGATAATACTCCTTGCCAAAATTCCTAACCACAAAATCTCTAAACATCACTTTTGGTCTCACTATATAACGGATTTCTACTTGAGTGTTGAAAGGGAAAAAATTTGGGACATTCACATCCATATCATCATAATAGAATGTAGATTGTCAAATCCCACTCTCTGTCATATATCATCACAGGTAGAATCACCGGGTTTGGTGAGTTCATCACCCTATCCATGAATTCTGCACCAAAGTGATAAACTAGCAATACCTTCATTTGCTTGCGTTGGATGTACATAACCTTGATGTGGAATAGATTCAGGAATGAAAAGCTAGGTGCATGAAATTGTCCTCCCGGTGCATCCATCCCATCCACTCTCTAAAGTCCTTCCTAAGTCTAGCAATTACTCTATGTTCTCCACCTCAAATTACTCAGTTTCAATAGTTCGTGCTCTTCCACAAGGAATGATCCACTCTCTTGGACTAAGACACTCACTCTAATACCATTGTAATACTCCGAGGACAAGAGAAGAGAGAAAACACAGATTACACACTCAAACATTTGGTGCTCCAAAGGAGCACCTTCTCTTTATTATATAGACAAAGAGGATCTCCTCCAAGGAAGCTCCACCATAGGATTAGGCACACAAATAGGTGACATGTTAGCAAGCTCTACCCTTGGATTACTTACTTGGATGGGTGAAATGTTGGTCTAGGTCCTATCTGGTTGGTCAAACAACCTTTGACCAGAGGGAATCTTTTAGGGAATCTTCCTTTAGGAGTCTCATAATCACGAGTAAGGTACCATTAGAAAGCTCTCGATGAGATAAACCAAGGGGGAGGGAAGGACAACCTTCCTACATTGAAAGGGAGGGGGAATTTGCACATTTTTGAGGCCTAATTCATCCATGTAGGCCTCTGAAATTGCCTTCAAAGATTTCAGGCATATTTTAATTCCTACTCTATTAGTAGAAGTCCCCTTTTGGTGATACCTATTTCTGATCTGTTTAATCCATCATGTGTAACATCCTTCTAGATGTTACCAAACCAATTTTCACCTTTAAATCATATGTCAAGCTATTGGTTCTAAGGTTCTCAAGTATATTTCGGTTTTTGCCCTATTAGTAGAAGTACTCTTTTGGTGATACTTCTATCTGATCTATTTTGACCATCATGTATAACATCATTCCAGATGTTACCAAACCAAATTTCACATCTAGATCATATGGTTAGCTCTTGGTATTACAAGGGGTTAGGAACAAAGGGTTTCAACTTGGAAACATGAAAGACAAGATGGATACGCAAATGACAAGGCAAGGCAAGTCGATAAGCAACAAGAGAGACTATTTGAGTGACATCAAAGGGTCCTATCCAATATTAGGGGCAATTTTTTGAACTTGAGTATCAAGTGGGAGAGGGAGGTTACTAGAGGATAACATGACTTTATCATCGACTTCAAAGGTGAGATCACAACGATGGTGGTCCGCATATTTTTTTGACAATTTTGAGCAACAAGGAGATGAGATTTGGCTTGTTGGAGAGATCAGGATATAATGGTCAAGAATATTGAAGTATGAGGAACCTGAGGTGGAGGAGGAGCAAGAAGAGAATCTAGAACAAGCATATCTTGGCCAAAATTGAGAAAGAAAGGAGAAAATACGGTGCTTGCCTGTTTGGAATTGTTTTAGGCAAATTTTGCAACTACAAGACATTCATCCCAATTGGTATGGTAGACATTGACGAAGGCATGCAACATATCCTCCAATTTATGATTTGCACATTTGGTTTGTCCATCAGTTTGAGGATGATAGGCCGTGGACAAAGCAAGCTTGGTGCCGAGTCTCTGGAAAAGTGCTTGCCAAAACTCTCAGTAAATCAAGGATTGTGGTTGAAGATGAGTACACATGGCATCCCATGATGTTTGAAAACATTGTCAAAGTAGATTTGCGCTAAGGTTGGAGCATCTACGGTATCATAGGTTGGTGCCAAGTAGATTTGCTTACTAAGCTTATCCACAAATACCACAATTGTTGTGTGTCCTTGCTTTGTCTTGGGCAAGGATGTGATGAGATCCAAGCTCACATGCTCCCATCAAGTGGATGGAATGGTGAGTGGTTGAAGGAGTCCACTCTGCTTCTGGTTGTTGGCCTTGTTACGTTGACAACTCTCACACGATCAAACAAATTCTTGAGCATCTTACGTCATGTTGGGCCGCCACCATCGGCATTGGAGGGTACCCAAGGTCTTATCTACACCCATGTGACCAACTATGGGTAAATCATGGGCTTCTTGAAGGGGCACAAGTCAAAGATCACCTTTGGCTGGAACATAAATCCGGTCCTCATGGAATAGAAGGCACTCCTTGATGGAGAAGGTGTTGTACTCCTTGTTGCATGTTGTAAGGCAACCATGTACCATTTGGAAGAAGGGATCTTGTTGTAGGGCTAATTGAAACTCATTTTGGACCTTGGAGTCAATTGACACCATTGTAATTGCCATTGTGATGAGAGAAAGAGACTTCAAATCAGGTAGTCATGAAAAAGCATCAGGGCTGATATGGAACCGACCTGGTTTGTACTCAAGTTTGATGTCAAACAATTGGACTTGTTCCTCTCATTGATGATGTCTACTCTTCATGTGTTCCAAGTGTAAGGTATGCAACAATGGTTTGTGATCAATTTGCATAATCACTTGTTTCCTTAAGAGGTAATGCTTCCATACCTTGTTAGCATATACCATTGCAAGTTGTTCTTGATCTCAAGTAGATTAGTTATTTTCAGCTATATTGAGTCAGCGAGGCACAAAGGCAATGGGATGTAGTCCATCTAGGAATTCTTGTTGCAACACAACTCCAATTGCAAAGTTAGAAGTATCAAAATCAACCACACAGAATAGTTGAGGATAATACGATTGAAGAATGGGCCTTGAAGACACCATATGTTTCAACTTCTGGAATGCTTCTTCATGCTTGGTGGTCCACTAGAAGCTTGAGTCCTTCCCCAAGAGGTCAATCAATGGTGCAACCACATGAGCATAATAATAGATGAACCATTGGTAAAAATTGGCCAGTCCATTAAATGCCCATACTTTTGTAGCATCCTTTGGAGTAGGCCAATCAATAATGGCCTTCATTTTCTCCTCTTCCATTTTGATCCCCTCCGATGAGATCTTGTGCCCCAAGAAGGTAACTTCCTTTTGCCAAATGGCACACTTTGACTTCTTGCAATAAAATTTCCATTGTTGTAGTCATATTAGGACTTCTTGCACATGATTCACGTGTTCTACCTTTGTCTTGCTATAGATTAAGATATCATCCAAGAATACCACCACGTACCGATCCAATAATCCATCCAACACCCAATGCATCTAATCCATGCAGACTACTAGAGCATTAGTGAGCTTGAAAGATAGAACTCTCAACTCAAAATGCCCATACCTTGTGCAAAAGGCCATCTTTTGCACATCCTCCCTATCAATGTAGATTTGCCAATAGCCACTACAAAGATCCAGCTTGGAAAAGTATCATGCTCCACTCAATTGATCAAGCAAGTCATCAATCTGAGGCAAGGGATATGCATTCTTTAGTGTTTGCTTATTGATCCCACGATAATCAATACAAAAACAAAGTCCTCCATCCTTCTTTGGAACAAATAGTACCGGTGTTTGCCAAGGAGAGGTACTATGTTGTATGAAGTCCTTCTCCAACAACTCCATAAGTGTTGTTTGCAATTCCTCCAACTCCTTTGGTGAGAGCCGATAGATTGGTCTACTCATTGGAGTACTCCTTAGCAATAACTCAATCTTGAAGGGTATACCATGATCAAAGAGTAATCCCGAGAAACACATCCGCAAACTCCTAAACTATCTGACCAACCATTCCTTGATGAGGCTCTTGGCTCTCCTCAAATTGTCCTTGTGTAATTGGCTTGATCCACACCGTAAAAATAAACTTATCTTCCTTTGAAGCTTGCTCTATGGCTGCTTCACTAACAAACTTCCCATCTAGGGACTCATCTCTCTTCAAAGCTTGCTCCATGGTTGCCTTCTTGGTAAACTTCCCATCTTCGGGCTCCTTTCTCTTCAAAGCATGCTCTATGGCTACCTTCTTGACAAACTTCCCATCTTGGGACTGACTATTCTTAGGTATCTTACTCAAAGGTGCCAGACAACCTAATCGGAAATTCCTACCTTGGTGTTGTACTTGAATTTGTCGTTGGGTCCAACCTAATTGAACCTTATGATGTTCAAGCCAAGGTACTCCTAGAATGACATCATAGTGTAGAGGTGCCACTACAAACCTCATACACTCCAAATTCTCTTTCCCAATCTTAAAAGTAACAGGATGTGAGGTACAAAATGTAGAACCCTTTCTACCATTTGCCATCATCAATCTACTTCCAATCACTAGCTTGATAGGAATACCCAATTGCTTTGCTATTTGCATAGACATGCAATTCTTTGAACTTCAAAATCAACCAAAATCTTATAACCCCAATTAGATATCGTACCTTGCAAGTGAAGCAAACTTGCGTAGGTCAAGCCTTCAATCCCATTGGAACTAATCAAGCTCCCAATAGCTAGCTCAAAATCTCCTTCTTGGATTCCTCATTTCCTTGATCATTCCATTTGGGCAACTTGTTAAGGTCGCCCATTCCTGAATGAACATTCAGAAATGTGATGTCTAACTTGGCAACAATAAAAGCAACCTCCATTTTGTCACAATCTTTCTCTATCCGTTGTACCAAGTGGTCTTTGTTGGATAGCATCAATCTCTATTGGTGCCAGTTCTTCCACCCGTGCGTAGTGTATTGGTAGACTTTGTGTAGGTCAAGGTCAAGACCAAGTTGTCGCAACCAAGAAATCAAAATGCTTAGCCAATTGCATGGCTTCTTCTACATTTTGTAGTTCCTGCATAGTCACCTCCAATTTGGTTCGTGACTTTAGTCCCCACACAAATTGATCTAGAACTTCACCTTCTTGTAGATCTAGAATTTGCATGATGATGTTCTAAAATTGTGTGATATAGCTCTTTACTGAGCCAACTTGCTTCAACTCTGCCAATTTATCTCATGCGGCTTGGGTGGCAAGTATTGCATCCTTGAATTCTGCCCATGTCAAAATTGGTGCAACAATTTGTCATTCAGCTCGCTCCACTCGGAATTGCCACCAAAGTTTTGCCACACCATCCAATTGGCTAGAAGCCAAGAGAATCTGATTCCGTTCATCTTGAAGATTGGTGGCTTCAAAGTAACATTTGCAGTCAAACACAAAATTCTCCATTGTGCCCGGAAGACTCTTGCCTTCAAACACCTTGGGTTTTGGAAATCATATGCAATCTTCTCTATCTTGAACTGGCGCTCTCTCTATATATTCTCGTCGTTGCTGGTCTTGTTCATCCAATAATTGAGTACGGTGCTCAATTTGTTATTGCATTGCAAGGATAACGTCCGGTATTGCCACCATAGCTACTACTCTATCCCACTACTCATAATTTATCTAATTGATTAATACATAGATGCAACACGTCCACCGTTCTCCATAAGTTACAACCGGAAGTATCATGGGTTTCTCAAACA
Organism: Lunularia cruciata; assembly: GCA_948567375.1. Classification (NCBI taxonomy): domain Eukaryota; kingdom Viridiplantae; phylum Streptophyta; class Marchantiopsida; order Lunulariales; family Lunulariaceae; genus Lunularia; species Lunularia cruciata. Next base: position 16,930,613 of record OX419761.1, on the reverse strand, counting down.
AGGTGATCATATGCAGAAAATTCTACCCAAAGCGCGAGCTGACAAATTGTGTGAACAATGATTGGGTAATACTTGGATATGAAAATCCCAATGGTTTGGTGGAAGTGGATTTGGTGGTCCATAAATTCCATCCATTCCATTTTTACTTTGATACCAATGTAAAAGATCAAGATCAAGGAGAGAAATAGGAGAATGGAAGCTCACATTAGGACACTTGAATGAGAGAAAACTCCTAATGCCTAGCATGAGCTTTGACTTTGGTATTTATAAGTAGCATACAAGGCCCTTGATAAGCTTCCTTGAGCTGCTTTCTTAGAGTGCAAGCCAAGTTAACCACAAAGCTTCTCAAGAAACTTCCTTCTAGAAACCGTCTACTTGGCATGCAAGCTAAGGTAGTTGGAAGCTTCCAGAAGCTTCCTTCTAGAAGCTACTTACTTGAGATGCAAGCTAAGCTAGCCGGGAAGCTTCCTAAAAAGCTTCCTAGATACTTCCAAAATATTCTAGGCTAATTTGTCTTATTTGTTAGTTTGTTAGCCCTACTAACTTTGTTGCTAAACTCCATATTGTTACAAACTCTATGGTACTCACCATACCACAATAGCACTTGGGGCATATGGAGGCACCATCAATCTTGTCCATGACCTACAACAATGGTGTGGACACACAATGTACACTCTCAATTGAATAAGCTCCTATGTCAAACTCCAAACCAAAATCAATCTCCTTCCTCACTAGAACTTGAGATACGATCTGAAATCAAGCATCTCTCTTTGTAAATCCATTGTAAATCCATTGCATATTGTAGCAAAATCTCCTCTAGAATACTTGGAGAACTATGCCATGATATTGTTCTTCAAATTGCAATCATAACCACCAAGTGCCACTAACCACCAAACACCACCCACTAATGTAACTCTAATTGTGACAAATACACTAGGAGAAAGGCAAACCTACAACCCGCCATCACAACATGCACTCTCATTTTTTATAGATCATCAATTCTTACCTCACTAGAGAGAAATATAGATAGTTTGATTATCATCACTCCAAAGTCACTATCAAGAATACACCAAATCACCAATGCTCTAAATATCAAGGCACTTCACACAAACAAGAAATAGAGAATCAAGGAGTTCCAATCACAAGAAATTAATGCTCATAAGAAATCAACCTCTATCTCACAAATCAAAATTGGATTAACTTTATCACCATTTGGCATTTGATATAATTGGAGTGTCTCTCTATTCATACACTACCAAGATCACTAAGAATTCAATCCAAAGTCCTTTCCAAACTAAAGCTACATAAGTATAGATATAAGTCCACCAATCTCTAAGATAACAAGTAAGGATGGACCAATTGGTTAGGGCACTAGTCTAGGAATTAAAGATTTGAGGTTCAAATCTTGTTGCACACAATCCTAAAGGATGGGTTGATTTTGCCAAATGACTATCAAAAACTCATCTAAACTAGCTAGCCTCATGCTAACAAGTTGGTTGGTAGTCTTTCTAGCCTATTGCTCTATACCTTTAAATGTTAAAATTCAGCCAAATGAGTCAAACTTAGAAGATGAGAACCTCCAAATTTGATCTTAATTTGCTTTTCAAGTCAAATTCACAACACCAAGGTTTCTAATTACACTCTCAAATTGAACACCATGATCTCAAATTGGCCTCAATTCCAAGAAATTTGGACAGTGCTTCCACACACCATATGCCCAATTATCAAAATTTGCAACAAATTGAGTAGTTGGGTAATGTGTTTTTGCACACTTACTCAACTAAACAACCATATGCATTGAAACCTCTAAATGCAAAAATTTAGCCAAATGAGTCAAATTGAGGAGATGGGGACTTCCAAATCCCTAATTGAAGGAGATAGTTGCCAAATCTAACTCTAATTATGCTTTTCATATCTAATTTGCAACATCAAGGCCTCCAAGTTCACTCTCGCACCCTCAAATTGAACACTTCTAGTCTCAAATTGACCTCAATTTTTAGAAATTTGGGTAACATCTATGCACATCATCTGCCCAATTGTCAAAGTTTGCAACAAATTGAATAGAAATTTTGCATATACTCACTCAACTAAAATTGAACAATCATCAAGTAACAATGATTAAAGGTACCATTGATTCATCAAACTTAGAGATACCACTAACGCTCATAATTATTGCATCCAGTTTCCCCCTTATTGACTTTTTTGATATAATCAATACAATTCACACATACTCAACGTTAAATCAAAAACTCATGTATCAACTCAAGAAATTGCCATCAAATGGCTCTAATTACACAATCAAGTCACACCTACTCTACCTAAGAGATTCCAAGTAATATTTGTTGGCCTTTATACACCATAGCCAAGAGCTCAAAGGCTCAACATCAAAGAAGTGAGCTCTTTGTAGCTTCACTTTAAAGGTATACTCCTCTAGACTTGATCTAGCACTCCAACCCTAATGGTTCTATTGAAGGTCCATCTGATGGTCCACCTAACGGTGCAAACAAAAGCTCAAGATGGTATGATCAATAGTCTTAATACAAAATCTAATGGCCATTGATTAGTCTTTGAGCAACTATTAATATAAATATGACTGCCAAAACTAACATTCCAATGTTTGAGCAAACTAGCTTAGATACTGCAAATATTGTGATAACTTTAAAACTTGTACTTTCTAAATGATCTCATCTTCCACTTATGTTAATGTGATAGATATCCAAACCTTTTTATATAGAGGTATTTGCAAGATGATTTCTACAAAGAGACAACTTTATGTAGTTATAATAAATTGTAAGTAGTAAATATAAAATATATATAATGGAATAAATATTAATGAATCAATTTTTTTTCCAAATAAATAAGAAAAAATAGCAAAGTAGATTAGCAAGATAATTCCTAAAATAGTATTATTAATTTTATCTTTACCATATATGTGACTATATTCATTGTAAAGTCTTATATTTTGAGAAGCATCAAATTATCTTTCATGATGTTGAAATATAAAATTAGCAAAAACTCTAAATATAATCCTATTGAACATAAAAACATGTATAACTTTCATGTTTTTATGTTCCAAATGTAAATTCCTCCTCTCTAAGTCCAAGTTTAGTGTCCTCAAATATATTTATTATTTTCTCAAGAGACACTTCTAAAAAACATTTATAATATAGTAGTTGTAGTCAATATGGAATTGAGTTGTTTTTCTTTTCTACTAATTAACTAAGGTATTTTCCTCCAACAAAGAGATAAAGCTATATGATCATGTTGAATTTGTACTCCAAATTTCACAAGTATAAAATCTCATTTTTTGTATAATAGTCAATAGTGGATACATGACCAAAAATGGAAAAATAATCCAAATCATCATGAATTATATATTTTTTTGTTATAAATAGTTATAAAGTGATGGATCTTAAAGCACCTTTCTTTTCTAAATTTTTAAGCACTCTCATTTTATTTAGAAATTTTCTGTTTTTCATCAATAAATAGTAAGTAATTGATGAGCATATTCATCACTTAACCCTTTTTAGAACTATTCTAAAATAAGAAGATATCTTGAAAATTATGTGAGAATAAGTAAGCAAGTAATTTTCTTTTTGCTTTCTTTGGATTTACCATTTCTAGGACCAAAAATATATATGTTGCTTCATTAAGTACTTCTTGATTGTCTTTTAATATAAGATTATGAGTATATGAATGAATGAAATTAATCATAGAATCTTGCATGAACTCTGTAAGATCTTTTTAACATCTTCTTCTCATAGCACTATACTATTACAACCTTCCCTATATTAAGAATAAACTATCCACAATTTCCAAAGAAGTTTCAAAGATGGAACTATGTGAAAATTATCTAGAATATTAAAAGAAGAGTGCATGCTCCAATGTATAGTGTGCTCCATAGTCTTCCTCATCATTAAAGACTCCTTTTTTAATGGTATTAAAGTTACCAGAACACATTTTTCTCTTCTTGTGATTGAAGATGTATCCTTTTTACTTGTTCTCTAAATTCACCCTATATTGAAAAAGTCATGTTTGGTATTGTTTGTCAATTATAAAGAACATTAAGTTTCCATGATTTGTGAAAAGGAAGAATTACAAAATTTGTGGCAAGACGGGTATTGATTCTTAAATAATCTATATTTTCTACATCTAAGAATCACTTAAAAGATTATCCAACTCTGAGCAATCTAGATTTTTTTTAGTTGGTTGGTCTTGTATAGTTATCCAATTACTTACAAGTACCTTCTTAGCTATGCCTTATGCACCTCACGTGGATTTGACTTCTTAAGCATAAAGCACATCATGAGAGATGTGAAAGGAGGCTAGTTTCTTAGTTATGCATGCTATGGAGCCAATATGGCTTTTCATTGTGGTTTATCTTCATTATGTTGTGCATTTTTAAGCAAATTGATAAGGCAAACAATGACCAACTATCCCAAACTTGAGCAATCATAAAAAGGTAAAAAAAACTAATAATTATTTGCAAGGCAAAAAGTATATGTTTCTCTTCTTAGTCCATTTTTTTAATTTTGATCAATCAAAGTTTTAAAATTAATTTAATATCTTTGGCAGAGTTTCCATGGATATTCCTTTTGAGACTTACGTTCATGCACATAGGAATATAATGATTATTATGAAGATATATGGGAAGTGAGAGAAGAATCTGTTCTTCAAATGGGGGATCTAGAACCCACTAAGTGCATATGTAGTGCATATGAATGATAAATATGAATGTTCGTAAATTGCAATGAATATCAACATAGGAAATGGAAATAAATAAAATGAACAAGATGAAGGCAAGCCAAAGTGGAAAGCAAAAAGATTACAAAGCACCAAGGAGTGCTGAAGTGTAACCAAGCTAGGAGCACAAAGGAACCCAAGGGACACAAACCAAAACACAACCTAGCAAACCTGGTCTTGGTACGTCAACCACCACTCAATTTGTACCTAGGACCATGTAGACTGGAGGAATTGAGCCATTATATCCCAAATGGCATCATGAACATTAGTGTGCTTTCCCCCTATAACACATTGTTAAAGATGTATGCCTTGTGTGTCATATGTGGAACCATATGTACACCGGTCTGGAAGCTATAGTAGGGCCGGATAAGGAAGACCTAAAAATAGGCAACATGTAGTGGAGAACTCTTCAAATATGAAATAAAAATCCTTTTTCAAAGGAGAAGCATGGAGCCAGGCTTTGGAGCCTTTCCCTTGACAAGAAAGAATCCTAACTTTGTCAAATAGTGATGTACCAATGAGGGTGTTGGTGTGCACATGCTCATTGGTGTATGCTTGAATCTTCATGGAGTCTAGTGAAACAAAGTTGGTAAATGTAGGGAGTGTTGTGCATGCAAGGTTGGATAGAATGTCATAAGCAAATCGTGGATATATTTGAAAGTCATGTGTACTTGAATCCATTGTCATAATATGTTTCAATAGAAATGGACAACCAATTCAGAATGGGTGTCTTCAATTGTGATTGTGAAGAAAAAGAATGGCAAGCTTTGGGTATGTGTGGATTACAAGAAGCTCAACGTTGTTACCAAGAAGGACTACTACCCATTACCATTCATTGATGAGATCTTGGAGGAGGTTGCAAGTCATGAGAGGTAGAGTTTTGGAGATGGTTATAATGGATATAACCAAATCAAGATTGCACCAAAGCATCAACAACTCACCACATTCACCACACCTTGGGAAAATTAAGCTTTCAAGGTCATGCCTTTTGGGCTTTGCAATGCTCTAGCCACATTCCAATGAACAAGGTATTTCAACCTTTCATTGCAAAATTTGTGAGAGACTTCACTGATGACTTTTGTGTCTATGGGAGCAAGGACAAGCACTTTGAGCACCTAATCAAGGTCTTGCAATGCTTGGATGAGGCAAATGCATCACTCAACCTAGAGAAGTACATTTTTGGTTGTGAAGAAGGTCTAATTTTGGGGCACATCATCTCCAAGTGGCAGTGGACCCTCACAAGGTGAGGAAAATATCAGACCTTCCATTCCCTTCAAGCTTGACAAAGTTAGGCCAACTCTTGGGGATGTTTGGATATTATAGGAGGTTCATCTTCTCATTTTCCAACAAGGCTTATGCATTGACCATCTACATGAAGAAGAGTGTAGAATATATGGTGATTTAAGAGGACAAGGAGGCTCTCAAAGCTTTTGAGAAGCTCAAGCAATCCCTTGTTGTAGCTCCAATTCTTGCTAAACCTAATTGGAGTAAGCCTTTCATCCTCTACATGTATGCTTCCAATGTAGTTATATGATGCACTCTTAGTCAATTAGACCAAGATGGGCATGATTATCCAATAGCTTATGCTAGTAAGCAAATGGTTTTAGTATAAAATAACTACTTTGTCATGAAGAGAGAAGGATTGCCAATGATCTTTGGTCTCAAGAAGTTTAGACACTTCTTGATTGGATGGAAAGCCACAATTGTCATGGATCACAAGGCTTTGAAGTACATCTTCAAAAAGCCTAATATGGAAGAGAGGCTAACAAGGTGGATGATACTCTTGTCTGAGTATTATTACACCATTGAAGATAGGCCAAGAACAAAACATGCAAATGCTGATTTGTTATCTAGGGCCTATGATCATGATGGAGATGAGCTAGTGGATGATTCCTTCTTGGATGAGGAGCTCATGATAATCTTAATTATTCAAGAGGTTCCAATGGAGTACAAGGAGATTGAGGATTTTTTTACAAGAAGTAACTATCCAGAAGGGATGCATGCTAGGGAGAGGAAGGCCCTTGCAGCAAGATCTAGACCTTACACAATGATGGAAGATATTCTTTTTCACCGAGAAGCAAATGGTCTACTTCAAAGAGCAATAGGTAGGGAAGAGTCTATCCTACTCATAAAGGAGTTTCATGAAGGTTTAGTGCATGGAGGACACTTTGCAAGAAAGGTGATTACTTTTAAGATTCTAGATGCAGGTTACCATTGGAGAGGGATTTTCAGGATTGTCTTGATTATTGCAAAACTTGTCATATTTGTCAAGCTTTTGCTAGAAAGTCTACTTCCACTCCACCACTTAGATCAATTCCATTGCTGGAACCTTTTGAGAAGTGGGGAATTGATTTTGTAGGTCCTCTTAATAGAACCCCAAGGAACAATCAATACATTGTGGTAGTTACTAATTACCTTACCAAGTGGGTAAGGTAATTAGTAAATAGACCATTGAGGGACAAGAATGAAGATGAAATAGGTATATATCTTTATGAATGCATTATCACTAGGTTTGGATGCCCTTTGGAGTTGGTTTTTGATAGAGGAGGAGAGTTGACATGGAGCATCACTACAGCCATTCTACAACATTTCTCTATCACACATAGAGTAACTACATCTTATAAGCCAAATTCCAATGGCTTGGCAGAGAGAACCAATCAGACCTTGTGCATAATGTTGGCCAAAGATGAAAAAATGGAGGGGGCTAAAAATCATTGGGACAAGAGGATTCATGCAATTTTGTGGAAGTATAGGACAACCATGAAGACTTCCACCGGATATTCTCCATTTCAATTGGTATATGGTATTGAGTCTACCTTACCTATTCACTTTGATCTTCCTACCTTCCAAAGCATTAATAAGAGATTGAAGAAAGCACAAGGAGGTGATGCAAAGAAGTCAAGGACAGATCAACTTATGGAGTTGGAAGAGGCAAGAGCAATTACTATGGTTTGAGTGGAGCAAGCCCAAAGGAAACAAAAGGAGAGCTATGACAAGAGGCAAGGCAAGAAGAAGGTGGAGCTTTTCAAAGAAGGTGATTGGGTAAGGTTTTTTGATTCCATTTGATTCAAGAGAGTGCAAAAGAAGTTTTTGCCTAAGTACTTTGGACTTTTCATAGTAGAGAAGGTGTTGGACAATTACACCTATGATCTCAAGGAGTTAGGAGGAACACACCTTGATAGGATTAACCATGATAAGTTAAAGATGTATCATAGAAGGCAGAGAGACCTTCACTTTGAGGACAAAGTGAAAAGTTAGTCCGTGGGTAAATGTACACCCATTTGTGCATGTGTGTGGTATTGTGATATTTAGCTTGGTATTATAAATACTTGAGAGATATCATTTAAATAGAGATAAAGGATGGTTCTACATTAATCATGATTAGCTAAATTTAGTCATAGCTAACATAATGGGGATCTTACTTTAGAGGAAGTGGAAAAGATGAACATCACTATTTTTGATTCTAGTGTGTTGACTTGGTATTATTCCTAAATGTTTAGCTTTGAGAGCAAAGTTGAGAACTCTTGGGCCCACAAGCCTTTTTGTTTTGGATTCTTCTATAGTCCAAGGATAACCCATGTGAAGGAATCCTTGACGTAGTGGTTGGGTCAAGATAAGATCACATACTTAGTAGAATATGCCCATGCGGATGGATATTCCTTTATACTTTTTGACATTACTTGAATTTTAGCCTAGTAACTTGATTTATTGTGGTAAATAGTAACTTTAGTGCATAACTATTTTACAAGTATATAAACAAGGGTTGAGGAGGTACTCATCATCTTTTCATTTGCAACTATCTCTCTCTCATTGAGTTCCCTAGTGAGCAATATCTTGAGTCTTGGAGTGTTAGCCTTGGAAAAGTATGATGGAGTTGGAGTTCCTTGCCTTCTTAGTCCATGGTGCACTACCATAATAGCCATTAGAGGTTCATCTTGAGTGAGAGATGGGCCTGTAACACCCATTTGTGCATGTGTGTGGTTGGTAATGTGATATTTAGCTTGGTATTACAAGTACTTGAGAGATATTATTTATATAGAGATAAAGGATGGTTCTACATTAGTCATGATTAGCTAAGGTTAGTCATAGCTAAGATAGGTGTGACCTTACTTTAGAGGAAGTGGAAAAGATGAGCACTATTATTTTGGATTCTAGTGTGTTGACTTGGTATTATTCTTAGGTGTTTGGCTTTGAGGAAAGAGTTGAGAACTCATGGGCCCTCAAGCCTTTTTGTTTTGGACTCTTCTATAGTCCACGGGTAGCTCATGTGAAGGAATCCTTGACTTAGTGGTTGGGTCATGATAAGATCACATGCTTAGGGGAATATGCCCATGTGAATGGATATTCCTTTCTACTTTTTGACTCTACTTGATTTTTAGTCTAGTAACTTGAGTTACTACAATAATTAGTAACTTTATTGTGTAACTATTTCACAAGAATATAAACAAGGGGTGAGGAGGTACTCATCATCCTTTGATTTGCAACTATCTCTCTCTCATTGAGTTCTCTAGTAAGTAATGTCTTGAGTCTTGGAGTGTTAGCCTTGGACTAGTATGATAGAGTTGGGGTTCCTTGCCTTCTTAGTCCATGGTGCGCTACCATAATAGCCATCAGAGGTTCATCTTGAGTGAGAGATAGACTGGCTCACAAGCCGGTCCATAGGTCCCATTCATTTGGTGATTTTTGGATGGTCATGTCAGAGATATATGCATGTTGGCCAAGGTCAAGGTCTCCAATATCTCATTTGGTGTATTTTGGGAGATGTTATATATACTATGACATCTTTAAGTTCATTAGTCCATTTCTCCAACCTAGATTTTGGAGAATGTTCCTTTGATGGGTGATTCTTGTACCCATGTAGTGGCAAGTACACATTAGGTCTATTCTTGGATGGGACCTACCATGTTGATAGATGCAGCCAGACTAGGATTACAAGCTCATCATCTTTGTCTTTGGTTGATGAACCTCTTACCTAGAGAGGTTCTATAGTGTGCTTATGACGGGGTTCAGTGACTAGACCACCTTACTATTGATGACATTTTGGATGTTAAGCACCTATATCAGATGGTGATAGTGGCTGATAGGTCACCTATGGTAGTGGTGAACCTTGTTGGATAGCCCAAAGCCACTTTGCCCACACTTATGAGTTTCCTAGCTCCCATGCTTTTTGAGAGGGAGATCCTTGACTTGTTTGGGACTCATAGTTACCACAATTAATGGAGCCCAATGCTAATGAGAAGGAGTGGGCAATGGGTTTTTGTACCAATATTACCACTATTATAGTAATGTTAGAGGCATCTAGGCGTTAGGTGTTAGGTGTTAGGTTAGGCTATGGACCTGAATTTTTTGACCTAGATTATGAGCCTTGGCTTGGTAGAGTAATGTAGGATATGCTTGATAGGCATCACAACTTGGACACTTGTGAGCTTTATGTCTATCAAGACAATTCAAGCATATGCTTGGGGCTATGGACTGAGTGGGCAGTGTATTATAGAGATATAATTAATGGTTATTAGTGAGAGTGGTCTAACTTGGGATCCATCCAAGTGAGCATGGTCTACTTGAGTTATACTCTTGGTCTACTTGGGATGCAGCTAGAGGAGATATGGAGCTTGCAACCAGATCAGAGTGAGTTTTCCAGATTGAGGTTGGGAACTCTAGTGGTTGAGTGCATGACATTACTACTCCCAGTGGCCTAATGTAACAACCAATCATTACGTCTTCCACCCCTAAATTAGTTACAAAAGATAATTGGGAGCTAGACACTTGTAAGCTTAGGTCCAAACCCAAGCTTACAAGAGGGAAAAGACTAAGAGTTGAGAAGTTCTTGAGGACTTGCATTTACATTTAGTATGAAGGATTTGGGTGCTTTAACAGGACCTAGTATTTAGATTGAGCTTACTATTGATATACCAGTTTTTTTACATCCTTGTAGATATAATGAAATGGAGAGAACATTGATTTAGAGCTGTAGTAGAGACATTTTTGAGATTGGTTTGGTGAAGATTCACATGGAGAGTATGCTTTAGCTACAATGATGCTCAACAAGAAGGATATCCATGGCAACTACATATATAGATGGATGTGTGGAGATTACCATCCTATCAATCAATAGACTAGGGTGCAATATATTGTGCATATATATATATATATATATATATATATATATATATATATATATATATATATATATATATATCATTACACAACATACATTGTTTTCAACATCATACACTATAGAAGCACAACTCACACTTAAGTCATATATGAACTTTAAAGTGCTATAATAATCAATTTTTCATCAACTTGAATCAACTCAAATCATATCAATACTTGATCTTTCACTCAAGAATCTACCAACACCTGGGCATTGATTATAGTCAAGCCACACCTACTCTAGCTAAGAGACTCTAGGTGATGCTTGTCAACTTTTTATCCACCATAGTGAGGAACGCAAAGACTCAACATCAAAGAAGTGAGCTCTTTGGGGCTGCATTTCCATAATATAGCTCTAGTTTTGACCTAGATCTCCAACCCTTATGGTCTTATTGACATCACACTTGATGGTGCAAATAGTGCAAGTGATGGAGGCCCCACCATGTAGTCAATTACCCAAACATGAAATCTGACCATCAACAAGTAGTCTATGAGTAACTACCAAAATAACTCTAACTACCAATACTATCACTCCAATGTTTGAGCAATCTAGGTGGAATGCTACAAATGGTAGGATAATTGTCATGCATATATACATCGCTACATAACATTCATCACTATCAACATCATACACTAAGCACAACTCACACAAGTCATACATGAACTCTAAAGTGCCACAATTGCCCCATGGTTGGAGAACATACAAAAGAACATACATTCATCCATACATCTAGATATCAAAGAAGGATTACGGAAGTATGGTTTGTAGAGAGGCCACTTGGGAGATGGGATCTCCAATTACCTTGGTTGGCCATGGGCTATCAATTCAGCCGGCAAGCTTCCTTAGCATCCTTCTCTCCTTAATTTCTACTCTAATGACAAGATCCAGAATTACCTTTAGCAATTTATCAAGATGTTATTAGAGTTTTGGACTTGGATGATCCAAATGTATGGATGAGTGTATGTTCTCAATGGGAATAACAAGATATTTTGGAGACAAGAGAACAAATCTGGATCTTGTCCATAAAGTAGAAAGTAAGGAAAGAAGGATGCTAAGAAGGCTTGTTGGATGAATTGATAGCCCATGGCCAACCAAGGTAATTGGAGATCCCATCTCCCAAGTGGCCCCTTTACAAACCATACTTTTGCAATCCTCTCTTTACCATCTGAACTACTCCCTTTGCTAAGCTATCTACCTCAGAGTGATCTTAGGAGGTAGTACAATGATCAATCAAAGCCTTGTCACACAAGACCTGAAACTTCCCCAAGAACTCTATACCTTGATCAGTCAAAACCTATGGTGCACCAAAATGACTAAGAACCCAATCTAGGAAAGAGTAAATTGTCCCTTCATTTGACTTGTCAGGAAGTGCCACAAACTCAATCCACTTGGAGAAGTACTCCATCATAACCAAAACATATTATGATGCTTCATAGTCAATGGTAAAGGTCCAACAAAGTCCAAACTCCAAAGGTAACCCAATCTCATGATAGGTAATGGGTGCAATTGTGGAATAGGAGCATTAAATGATGCTCTAACTTGGTCACACATTTGGCAACAAATTGTTATACATTGGTTTCCATCCTTGCCACCAATAATGACTCTGGAGTAAACTATATATATGCTTTACTCCAAAATGTCTTAGCTCTTCATGAGAATGACAGATCAACTATATTCTTTAGGATAGAAGTGGTACTACTTGCACTCTACCATCCTCCCATACACAAAGAAGGTATCTGCACTCCAATCTGAACCACTTGGCTCATTGAAGAACACAGTCTCTCTCCTTGGCCCCAATTGAGCCACCCACAACACCAATGCAAAGATAATCCATCACTTAGACATCATCATGAATGTCTTACTAAAATATACCAATATCTCCACCCTTTGGATCTATGACCTCAATAACTTCTCTTGTATGCATTGAGAGAGATACCACCAGTGCTTCAAAAATTATACAAAGAAAGGTAGATGCATGCCAACCTGGCACTATCTCCTCATCTATCTCACCATGCCAACATGCTCCGGTTTGATCTTGCTGGTTGGGACATAGATTTCTACTAAACCTATTTGCATCATGGTTCACCACTCCATGTTTATGAATAATAGTGAAATCATACTCTTGTAAAATCAGAGCCCATCATGCAGCTTGCTTGAAAGCTTGTAGGACTCCATCAACTATTCCCATGGTTGATGATTAGTGATGAGAGTAAAGGTTACCAAGTAGGTAATATCAAAAATGTGTTATTGCCCATACTACTACCAAGCATCTCTCTCATATGAGCTATACTTTGCCTCCACTGAATTGTTGGAGTGACTAACGTAGACCACCACAAACTCCTTCCCTTCATCATCATGCTAGGTGAGCATTGCTCTAAGCTCCAACATACTCCAATTAGTGTGAACATGGAATGGTCATCCTTTGATTGATCTCCTAAGAATAGGATTGTGGTCTATTCCCACTACAAGTTAGGGCTAAGGCCATGTGATAGTCTATTAACCTTTGCTGATCCAAATGCACTCTACCAAGGTGCACACTATTATAGCCTCCTATGAGAGTTTGGGCCATGTCTCGATCCCAATGTGGCGGATTGTCCTAACAGATCCATTAAGCATCTGGGATACAACTCTATGAACCATACATTGGAGGATCTTTGCTTTGAAAGATGTCATCCCAACACAAGGGCTAAAAGCCACCGTGACTCATTGATGTTGAGAAAAAATTTGCAAAACATAAACAACCCACCCACAAAACACAAGGTCCAGTTCTAGATATAACCTTTCTGATTTCCTTTCCTACTTGGAGCTTTAGCCCATATTTAAAAAGATCTATAGAAGTCACCTATATTCTAGTTGAATGGGATGCCAAAATATCAAAGTCATGAGATAAGGCCACCCGGTATGCTTACAAAAAGGCAAGGATTCTTACAATAAGGCCGGTAAGGGCTACATCACTCTCCATGTTTTAACTATGGCTGTTGTGGAATCTGCTGGTCCGTATTCACCTAAATGCTTATTATCTACTAGGGGGCAAAGCCCAAAGTGTTATAGAGGTGCACAGGCCAGATGGTTCTATGGGTCAGCCGCTTCATTGGAACGTGCCTACAAGGCCACTAGAGAAAAAATTGATCTTGCCCTTGCACTCACGTATTTGGCTTTTTTTCTCACACCCCACGTATGTGCAAATGCCAACCTCTCCTTGAGCTCAAGAGAAGCTCTCTCCTGCTCATATTCCCAACACCACTCTTGTGTAAGCTTAGTCAGCTTCATCAAGGCCTTGGCAATGGCACTAAATCCTCTAACATATTGGCAATAGAAGTTCACCAACCCAAGGGATGCTTGCACTCTATTCACATCCATAGACCAAGGAATACATGCAATAACCTCTACCTTGGTTTGTTGAACACCAAGTCTTCAAGGGTAGATAGTGTGACCCAAATACTCAACCTACTTGTGGAAGAATCTACACTTCCCAAGATGTAATTTGAGTCCATGAGATCTCAATGTCTCAAACACTTCCAACAAATGCCTCTTATGCTCCTCCACAGCAATGTTATAGACCAAAATGTCATCAATATAGCACCAAGAAAAATCCAATCCTACTAGGATCCTATCTATGACCCTCTAGAACTCATTAGGAGTATTCTTTAACCCAAATGGTAAGAACCTCCACTAATATAATATATCCTTACCGTGAGGATCAATAGCCCAAAATGTTATCTTGGACTTATCTTCCTCTCTGATCAGCAATTTATGATATCTTGCTTGAAAATCCAAAGTATTGAAGACCTTGCATGCCTAATTGCATCAAGATCTCCTCCGGTGTAGGCATAGCATACCAATCAGCCCTAATCTATTAATTGATAGGACAATAATCTCCACACATTTGTCTATCGTGTAGTTTCCATGCATATCCTTCTTGGTTGGCATCACTATAGTTGACACATACTCTCTATGTGAAATCTTCACAAACCATCCTCAAAAAGGTCTCTACTTTGGCTCTGAATCAATGCTCTATCCACTATATTGATATGGACATCAAAAAATTGGTGTATTGCTAGTTAGCTCAATCCAAATACCAGATCCTTTTAGAACACCCAAGTCCTTCATATTGAAGGTAAAACAACTCATGTAGCTCCTCAAGAACCTCAAAACTCTTTGTCTTTCCTCTCTTGTAAGTCTGGCTCTCAAGTATCCTCTATAACTTATGTTGGAGTGGAAGAAGTATTGACTAATTGTTACAATGGGCCCTTGGGAGCAATAGTGTCATGCTCCCTAGCACTAGAGGTCCCAACCTTAGTGTGGAAAACTCCCTTTGATCTAGCTGCAAGCTCTATAATTCCTCTAGCTACATCCCAAGTAGACCACTTTCACTAGTAGCAATTGGCTATGTCCCAAGAATACCCTGCCCACTCAATCCATTGTCCCCAGCATGTGCTTGAATTGTCTAAATAGGCACAGAGCTCACACATGTCTGAGTGGTGATGCTTGTCAAGTGCATCCTATGCTGCTCTACCAAGCCAAGGCTTACAATCCAGGTCAAAAAATTTAGGTCCATAGCTTGACCTAACACTTGACGCCTAGATGCATCCAACATTACTGTAATAGCAATAATACCGGTGCAAAAACCCATCACCCGCTCCCTCTCATTCGTGTTGGGCTCCACCAACTACTATAACTATAAGTCCCAAACAAGTATAGGTCTTCCTTCTCAAAAATCATGAGAGCTTGGGAAACTCATAAGTGTGGGTAAAGCAACTCTAGGCTGTCCAACAAGGTTCACCATTGCCAGAGGTGATCTATCAACCACTACCACCATCTACAATTGGTGACCAACATCCAAATCTCATCATTATAAGGTGATCTAGTTGTTGAATCCTATCATAAGCATGATGTAGAACCTCTTTGGGTAAGAAGTTTGTTCACCAAAGATGAAGATAATGAGCCGTGATCCCACTCTAGTTGCATCCAACAACATGGCATGTCCCATCCAAGAATGGACTTGATGAGTACTCACCACCACCACAGTGCAAGAATCACCCATCAAAGGTATGTTCTCCAAATGTAAGTTGGAGAAATGGATTGATGAATCTAGGGATATCATACTATATGTAACATCTCCCAAAACACACCAAAACCAAGATCTTGGAGACCTTGATCTTGGCCAACACATGTATGTCCTTGACATGGCCATCCAAAAATCACCATATAAATGCAACCATGTCTCTTTAAATCTTGTGCCCTTAGCAAGGAAATGTGTATTAAGAGGGTCTTTTGGTAACCCTTGACTATTGACATCGATAATAACTGAAGATATTGATAGACCAAGTGTGCCACGTGATGTAGAAAGACTCACATATTAGTCTCATCTCTTTCCACTCACAAGGACTTATGTACTTGTATACCCACCTATAATACCACAACTAGTCTAATGCTAATCCCACCGAACAACTCCAATAGTCATACTCTATCTACTAGATATTACCAAGCAATAAGTGTGGTATCTAAAGGTGACAACATGATAGATTCTGGAGGCTCATCCTCACACTAGTCTCTTGGTGGTATAAAGCCTCCACTCCAAGCCTATTACACTAATTGATCTACATGTTGTTATAATGCCTCCTCTAAACTCCACAAAGGAACATCCAAGATGGATGGAATGATCCCACTTGTACTCCAAATCTGAGTGATATCCTTTGGTATTGGGGTATCTTTTGCATGGGTGTTCCCCTCCAATAAGTCACCATGCCAAGTAACTACACCATTGAAAGTTGAAACTGATACCGCCATGGTCCCTAACTATAGTGAGCCAAGACCACTACTGAAGTAGTGGTCAACTATTACCTAATGACTAGTAGGCAAAATACCCATCCCTCACCTAACTGCCAACTGGTCTATAGGAGGTTGTCTCCTCCCAATAGTCAATACTAAATCCCATAGGATATAATACTACTCCACCAACTAGCACATCATAGACTTAGCTATTGTCATAATAGCCTGAGCTCCCACCATACAACTATCAATCAGATGCTCATGCTGAATTTAGACAACAAGCACTCCACATGTGATGTATTGTGTAGAACCACCCCCTAGAGATATCTAGATCTGAAATGGATACCTCTCCACATTGGTCTTCCATAGCTCTAGATTGACAATTGTAGCCTTCCCCAACATAAGGAGTTGCACACCAAAGTCTAACAAGACCCTCTATGGTATATAGACCTTCCTTGAAAGTCCTACCAAATTGAAAATCCCCCTCTGGTTATCCAATAGGACAACACCATGTGTAAATTGCACTTGCTCAAAGGCAAGTCTAGTTGGTAATTCTTCCAATGTAGCTACTACTACCAACTAGCTATAAACCATTGGTCATTGAGTAGATCACATGTTCCTCAACCAAGTCAACTCTAATATCAACCACCTCTGCTTTAGAAGTAGAAACTATATCATCCTTACTCTCACAAAGTGTGGTAGCCAATCAGAACATTGGAGCTGGATCAACTTCCAATGTAAACATGTCATTGTTGAGAACCAAGGATAATGCATAATCAATTGACCCACCCCCAACATCAACCTAGACTCACTCTATGTAGTGGTAGGTAGTTGACTAGCAAGTATTCTATCATGTACCCCATCACTACCTACCACACCTGCACTAGGACATCTAGGAGCCATGGATGTCATCTATAGTGCCTTAAAGAGTGTAAAAGACTAAGGGAGTCTGACTTGTCTACCAGCCTCTCCTCTTTGTGGGTCCAACTCCATTGGTGCTCCTCTAGGCTCTAGAGCATGTACTGCACTCCTAGTCACTCCAATAGATGCATCTACTTGTGTTGCTTTGCACATGAAATTCAAGATGTCTCTATCACCAACATAAGAGGTGGAAGTTGCACACAAATCTGATCTCTTCTAAGTGATGGCCATATGCTCAATCTGAGTAGCCATGGCTATATCAAAAGTAAGGGCAGGTACTGCACCCCTACCACATGTGGATCCTCCACCACCCCTCTACCACCTTGTCCTCCATGACCTAGAGCTCCTCTATCACCTGCCATAGTAACCCTACCACTCCGTAACTCCAAGTGAAGGTCAAAATATTGGTCATTAGTGTGACCAAATCTATGGCAATAGTCACATTGCCTCTATATTGGCTATGATACATCAAAGGTATCATGTCTATTGCCTTGTGAGCCTACATGCCTCTCACTCAAGATGAACCTCTAATGGCTATTATGGTAGCACACCATGGACTAAGAAGGCAAGGAATCCCAATTCCATCATACTCCTCCA
This sequence comes from Lunularia cruciata, assembly GCA_948567375.1. NCBI lineage: Eukaryota > Viridiplantae > Streptophyta > Marchantiopsida > Lunulariales > Lunulariaceae > Lunularia > Lunularia cruciata. The sequence goes on along the minus strand of OX419761.1, from coordinate 16,912,423 downwards.
AGGCTAACACTCCAAGAATCAAGACATTGCTCACTAGAGAACTCAATGAGAGAGAGATAGTTGCAAATGAAAGGATGATGAATACCTCCTCCCTAGTTTATATACTTGTGAAATAATTATGTACCAAATTTACTAATTACTAGAGTAACTCAAGTTACCAATCTAAAAGTCAAATAAAGTCAAAAAGCTAAAGGAATATCCATACTCATGGGAATATTCTTGTAAGCATGTGGTCTTATCTTGATCCAACCACTAAGTCAAGGGTTCCTTCACATGGGCTATCCTTGGACTATAGAAGAATCTAAAACAAAAAGGCTTGTGGTTCCAAGAGTTCTCAACTCTTTCCTCAAAGCTAAACAACTAAGAATAATACCAAGTCAACACACTAGAATCCAAAATAGTGGTGCTCATCTTTTCTACTTTCTCTAAAGTAAGGTCCTCTAGAAAAGACCAAGACCGAGGAGAGAAATAGGAGAATGGAAACTCACATTGGGACACTAGAATGAGGGAAAACTCTAAATGCCTAGCATGAGCTTTGGCTTTGGTATTTATAGGTAGTATACAAGGCCCTTGAGAAGCTTCTCAAGAAGCTTCCTTGAGCTACTCTCTTAGAGTGCAAGCCAAATTAACCAAGAAGCTTCTCAAAAAGCTTCCTTCTAGAAGTCGCCTACTTGGCGTGCAAGCTAAGCTAATTATAAGCTTCTAGAAGCTACCTGCTTGGAGTGCAAGTTAACTAGTTGGGAAGCTTCACAAGAAGCTTCCTAGATGCTTCTAGAATATTCTAGGTTAATTTGGCTTAGTCTCTACTTCATTAGCCTTACTAGCTATGTTGCTAAACTCCATATTGTTACATATTCCCCCACCGCTAGTTGGTGACGTCCTCATCGTCATTGAAGCTTCAAACTCCTGGATGGCTGTCTGTGCATTCTGGAGGTGAGAAAGAGGTTCCCATGTGGCATCATGAAGGGTACCCTTTCCAAAGGACCTTGTACTCCGTATGTTGTCAACATCCTTGTTGGATGTGGCAATGTGCAATGATACGATCAACTTCATACTCCTTATGATCATTGATAGGGATAGGAGAGGAGGAGGTTGGACTTGAGAGGAAAAAGAAGAGGGATTAGGAACAAAGGGTTTCAACTTGGAAACATGAAAGATAGGATGGATGCGCAGATGACAAGGCAAGGCAAGTCAATAAGCAACAAGAGAGATAATTTGGGTGACATCAAAAGGTCTGATCCAATTAGGCCAAGTTTACAAACTTGGGTATCAAGTGGGAGAGGTAGATTATTAGAGGATAGCATAACTTTATCACCAACTTCAAAGGTGAGATCACGACGATGGTGATCCACATATTGTTTTTGATGATTCTGAGCAACATGTTGGAGAGATTTGGATATGGTGGTCAAGAAGGTTGAAGTATGAGGGACCTGAGACAGAGGAAGAGCAAGAAGAAAATTTGGGACAAGCAAATCTTGGCCAAAATTGAGAAAGAAAGGAGAGAATCCGGTGCTTGCCTGTTTAGAGTTATTGTATGCAAACTCCGTAGCTGTAAGACATTCATCCCAATTGGTATGGTGAATGTTGACAAAGGCATGAAGCATATCTCCCAAGGTGCAATTTTCACATTCAGTTTGGCCATCAGTTTGAGGATGATAGGCTATGGACAAAGCAAGCTTGGTGCCAAGTATCTGGAAGAGGGCTTGCCAAAACTTTTTAGTGAAGCAAGGATCATGGTTGGAAATGAGTACACATGGCATCCCATGATGTTTGAATACGTGTTATCAAAGTTATACGTTGTGCCAAGGTTGGAGTATCTATAGTATCAACCGTTGGTGCCAAATGGATTTGCTTACTAAGCTTATCCACAAACACTACAATTGTTGTGTGATCTTGTTGTGTCTTGGGCAAGGAGGTGATGAGATCTAAGCTCACATGTTCCCAATGAGTAGTTGGAATGGGAAGTGGCTAAAGGAGTCCACTCGGCTTCTGGTTATTGGCCTTGTTGCATTGCCAACTCTCACACGATTGAACAAACTCCCAAACATCTCGTATCATGTTGGGCCACCACCATTGGCGTTGGAGGGTACCCAACATCTTGTCCACCCCCATGTGACCAGCTATTGGTAAATCATGGGCTTCCTGAAGGCGCATAAGTTGGAGATCACCTTTGACTGGAACATAGATCCAGTCCGCATGGAATAGAAGGCCTTCCTTGAAGGAGAAGGTGTTGTACTCCTTGTCGCTTGTTGTTAGACGACCATGTACCATTTGGAAGAAAGGATCTTGTTGTAGAGCTAACCAAAACTTGTTATGGACCTTGGGGTCAATTGACATTGTTGTAATTGCCGTCGTGATGAGAAGAAGAGACTTCAAATCAGGTCATTGTGATAGAGCATCAAGGATGACATAGAACCAACTTGGTTTGTGCTCAAGTTTGATGTCAAACAATTGGAGTTGCTCTTCCCATCGATGATGTTGACTCTTCATGTATTCCAAGTGTAAGGTCTGCAACAATGGCTTGTGATCAGTTTGCATGACCCCTTGTTTCCCAAGAGGTAGTGCGTCCATACCTTGGTGGCATATACCATTGCAAGTTGTTCCTGATCTCAAGCAGAGTAATTTCTTTCAGTTGTATTTAGTCGGCAAGACACAAAGGCAATGGGATGTAGTCCATTTGGGAATTCTTGTTGCAACACAGCTTCAATTGCAAAGTTAGAAGCATCAAAATCAACCACACAAGGTAGTTGAGGATCATATGGTTGAAGAATGGGTCTTGAAGACACCATATGCTTTAACTTTTGGAATGCTTCTTCATGCTTGGTGGTCCATTAGAAGCTTGAGTTCTTTCCCAAGAGGTTAGTCAATGGTGCAACCAAACCATTGGTAAAAATTGGCCAATCCATTGAATGCCCATAATTTTGTAGCATCCTTTGGGGTAGGCCAATCAGTAATGGCCTTGATCTTCTCTTCTTCCATCTTGATCCCCTCTGATGAGATCTTATGACCCAAGAAGGTAACCTCCTTCTGCCAAAAGGCACACTTCAACTTCTTGCAGTAAAATTTCCATTGTTGTAGTTGTCTTAGGACTTCTCGCACATGATTCACGTGTTCTACCTCTGTCTTGCTATAGATTAAGATATCATCCAAGAACACCACCACGGACCGATCCAATAGTCCCTCCAACACCCAATGCATCTGATCCATGAAGACCATTGGAGCATTAGTGAGTCTGAAAGGTAGAACTCTCCACTCAAAATGCCCATACCTTGTGCAAAAGGCAATCTTTTGCACATCCTCTCTTTCAATAGGAATTTGCCAATAGCCACTACAAAGATCCAGCTTGGAAAAGTAGCATGCTCCACTTAGTTGATCAAGCAAGTCATCAATCCGAGGCAAGGGATATGCATTCTTCACGGTTTGCTTATTGAGCTCACGGTAATCAATACAAAAACAAAGTCCTCCATCCTTCTTTGGAACAAATAGTACCGGTGCTCCCCAAGGAAAGGTACTATGTCGTATGAAATCCTTCTCCAACAACTCTGTAAGTGTTGTTTGCAACTCCTCCAACTCCTTTGGTGAGAGCCGATAGATCAGTCTACTCTCTAGAGTACTCCTTGGCAATAACTTGATCTTGAAGGGCATACCTCAATCGGAGGGTAATCCCTTTGGCAAATCATCCAGAAACATATCCGCAAACTCTTGAACTATCCAATCAACCATTGATGAGGCTCTTGGCCTTCCTCAAATTGTTCTTGTGCAATCGATTTAAAGCTTGCTCTATGGTTGCTCCAAAGCTTGCTCTATGGATGCTTTACTAACAAACTTCCCTTCCAAGGACTCATCTCTCTTCCAAGCTTGCTCCATGGTTGCCTTCTTGGAAAAATTCCCATCTTGGGACTGACTATTCTTAGGTGTCTTACTCAAAAGTGCCAGACAACCTAATTGGAAATTCCTACCTTGGTGTTGTACTTGAACTTGTTGTCGGGTCCAATCAAATTGAACCTTATGACGTTCAAGCCAAGGTAGACCCATAATGATATCATAGTGTAGAGTTGCCACTACAAACCTCATACACTCCAAATATTCCTTCCTAATTTTAAAGGTAATAGGATGCGAGGTGCAAAATGAAAAACCCTTTCTACCATCCACCATCATCAAACTACTTCCAAACGATGGCTTGATAGGAATACCCAATTCCTTTGCTACTTGCATAGACATGCAATTCTCTAAACTTCTAGAATCAACCAAAATTGCACAACCCCAATTAGGTATCATACCTTGCAAGTGAAGCAAACTTGCATAAGTTGAGCCTTCAATCCCATTGGAACTAGTCAAGCTCCCAATATGTGGCTCAAAATCTCCTATTGGGATTCCTCATTTCCCTGATCATTTTGTTCCACAATCTCCATCTAGGCAACTTGTTGAGGTCACCCATTCCTAATAGGGCATTCAATAATGCAATATCCAACTTGGCAACAATAAAAACAATCTCTATTTTATCATAATCTTTCTCTATCTACTGTGGTCTCCATTGGATAGCATCAATCTCCATTGGTGCCGGTTCTTCCACCTATGCATAATGTACTGCTAGGCCTTGTGCAGGTCAAAGTCCAGACCAAGTTGTTGCAACCAAGGAATCAAAGCGCTTAGCCAATTGCATGGTTTCTTCTACGTTTTGTGGTTCTTGCATGATCACCTCCAATGTGGTTTGTGATTTCAATCTCCACACAAATTGATCCAGAACTTCACCTTCTTGTATATCTAAAATATGTATGATGATGTTCTGAAATTGTATGATGTAGCTCCTTATTGAGCCAACTTGCTTCAACTCCGCAAATTTCTCTTGTGCGGCTCGGGTGGCATTTATAGTTTGAAACCGACCCAATATTGCATCCTTGAACTTTGTCCATGTCAAAATTGGTGCAACAATCTGTTGTTCAGCTCGCTCCACTCAAAATCACCACCAAAGTTTTGCCACACCATCTAATTGGCTAGAGGCCAAGGGAATCTATTTCCATTCATCTTGAAGATTGTTGGCTTCAAAGTAATGTTCACAATCAAACACAAAATTCTCCATTGTGCCCGGAAGATTCTTACCTTCAAACACCTTGGGTTTTGGAAATTGAATGCAATCTTCTCCATCTCGAATTGGCGCTCTCTCTATATATTCTTATCATTGCTAATCTTGTTCATCCAACATCGAGTAAGGTGCTCAATTTGTTGTTGCATTGCAAGGATAACATCCGGTATTGCCGCCATAGCTACTACTCTATCCCACTAATCCCACTTTATCTAATTGATTATCACATAGATGTTGCACATCCACCGTTCTCTATAAGTTACAACCGGAAGTATCAAGGGTTCCTTAGACACAGTGATCATATGTAGAAAATCTTGCCCAAAGCACAAGGTGATGAATTGTGTGAAATGATGCTTGGGTAGTATTTGGACATGAAAATCCCAATGGTTTGGAGAAAGTAGATTTGGTGGTCCATAAACTCCATCCATCCCATTCCTACTCTAATACCAATGTAAAAGACCAAGACCAAGGAGAGAAATAGGAAAATAGAAACTCACATTGGGACATTGGAATGAGGGAAAACTCCAAATACCTAGCATGAGCTTTGGCTTGGGTATTTATAGGTAGCATAAGAAGCCCTTGAAAAGCTTCTCAAGAAGCTTCCTTGAGCCGCTTTCTTAGAGTGTGAGCCAAGTTAACTAGGAAGCTTCTCAAGAAGCTTCTTTCTAGAAATCGTCTACTTGGCGTGCAAGCTAAGCTAGTTAGAAGCTTCTAGAAGCTACCTACTTGGGGCACAAGTTAACTAGTTGGGAAGCTTCCCAAGATGCTTCCTAGATGCTTCTAGAAGATTCTAGGCTAATTTGGCTTATTCTCTACTTCATTAGCCTTACTAGCTACGTCGCTAAACTCTATATAGTTACATCTTCTCTATCTTAGCTATGATTAACTTTAGCTAATCTTGACTAATATAGGACCATCCTTTATGTCTATATAGATAATATCTATCAAGTACTTATAATACCAAAGTGAATAGGTAAGGTAGACTCAATACCATATACCAATTGAAATAGAGAATAACCGGTGGAAGTCTTCATGGTTGTCCTATACTCCCACAAAATTGCATGAACCTTGTCCCAATGATGTTTAGCCCCTTCCATTTTTGCATCTTTGTCCAACATCATGCACACGGTCTGATTGGTTTTCTCTGCCAAGCCATTGGAATTTGGCTTATAGGATGTAGTTATTTTATGTATGATAGAGAACTCCCAACTTCATCTTCATTCTTGTCCCTCAATGATCTAGCTTCAACCCACTTGGTAAGATTATCAATAACTACCACAATTTACCAATTGTTCCTTGGGGTCCTATTGAGAGGACCTACAAGATCAATTCTACACTTCTCAAAAGGTCATAGCAATAGAATTGATCCAAGTGGTAGAGTGGAAGTAAAATTTCTAACAAAAACTTGACAAACATGACAAGTTTTGCAATAACAAGACAATCCTTGAAAATCCTCCTCCAATGGTAACCTGCATCTAGAATCTTGAAAGCAGTCACCTTTCCTACAAAGTGTCTTCCACACACTAAACCTTCATGAAATCCTTTATGAGTAAGATAGACTCTTCCCTACCCATTGCTCTTCGAAGTAGACCATCTACTCCTTGGTGAAAAAGGATATCCTCTGCCATTGTATAAGGTCTAGATCTTGCTGCAAGGGCCTTCCTTTCCCTAGCATTGTGGTACCCACATTTTTTGTTTTTTTTGCAATTTGGAAGAAGAAGTGTATAGAGAAGTCAAATTGAGCATGTATGGCCAAAGAAGGCAAAGAAAAGTATGCTTGGGATGAAACCTGAGGTGACGTGACTTTGGGTCATAAGGCGAGGTACTCAGAATTGCCTTGTTAGCAACCCAAGTAAGGAGTCTTCATATCGGGAGTGCTCAACCAGAGGCGAGGACAGTGTAACAACTTTTCATTGGGGTGAGACATTCAAGAAGGGACCATTCAAAAATGGCAGTCATGCTCAAAGGACACTTGACAGTGACAGGAGCATGCAGGAGGTGTGATTTCTTGATAGAAACTCAAATTGAAGAAAGACAAAGAAGGCGCAACTCTATAAAAATTGGGCTAAAGACAAAGCGATGACAAGCAATTTTCCATCGCCGTTAAGAAGTTGTCTTGCATGAGATCGTGGGAAGGGAAGTAGAATCAAGGACGCATTGGTGTGTCAAGAGGAAATCGAGAGAGTTAATCCGAGAAACAGTAAGAAGAATAGTTCCCAACCCAAAGAGGAAGAGAGAAAGATGGGAGGTGGGAAGAAGAACTACAAATTTGCAATGGGAAATCATGCAATTTGGAGGTTAGATGTGATCACAAGAATTGAGGTCTTGAGCTTTAGATCACATTCTTGACATAGAACTGGAATGTTAGCTTTCTAGAGTTCATGATTGAGATCATCAAGAGTAAGTGTCTTGATGGTCTTGAGGAAGAAGGGAAGAGAGGAAATCCGGCTCAATGGATTGAGTTGGATTGGAGGTTAGTACTCGGGAGAGAAGCAAGCACGGAGCATGGTGCCACGTTCTTGGGGAAGGGGGAAGTAGCCAAAGAAACCCAAGAAGTGAGAGATGCCTTCTCTTCGAAGCGCACAAAGAATGGTAACAAAGTAGAGAGCTACAAGGATCCTGTCAAGAGAGAGATCGTGAGTGCTCTAATGGCAATCTTGAAGCCAGAGAGAACAACTTATATGATGAAGCATACAATATAATTATGGAATATATTTTGTCACACTATTTGTAATGTCGCATCTAGATTGCTCGGACATTGGAGTTGCAATGATAGTAGTTAGAGTTATTTAGCAATTTCTCATAGACTACTTTCCGACGGTCAGATTTTGTATTTGGGGTATTGACTTTGCAGTGGGGCCCACCGTCACTTTACACCGTTTGCACCGTTGAGTGTGCCGTCAGTGGGACCGTTAGGGTTCAGACCTAGCTCAAGTCCAGGGGGTACACTTTCAAAATGCAGCTCCAGAGAGCTCACTTCTTTGATGTTGAGCCTTCGAGTTCCTGGCTATGGTGGACAGAGGCCGGCAAGCATCACCTAGATTCTCTATGCTTGAGTGGGTGTGGCTTGACTATAATCAGTGCCTAGTTGTTGGCAGTTTATAGAGTGACAGATCAAGTACTGATCTGAGTTGAGTTGAGTTGAGTTGAGAGTGGTAAACAATCTGATTACATCAGAGAAGTGAAGTCAGGGGGAAATCGGGTGCAAGAACTTTGAGTGTTGGTGGTATCTCCAAGCTTGGTGGATCATTGGTAGCTCAATTCAAGTTCAACTTTTCCCTAGTGTGTAGAAGCTCATTCAATTGATGCAGATTTGGCAGTAAGGCAGATAGTGTGCAAAAGCGGTGGGCAATTTTTGAGCACAAAAAGAGAAAATTTTGAGCAATGGTTATGATTTTTAGCTCAAGAGGTGAAGGCAAGACCAATTTGCTGCACGTTGGACTTAGAAAGTCAAATTGAAGGTGGAGTTGGGAAGTTATTCTCATGAATTTGTGATTTGGAGAAACCCATGTTGTCAATTTGGCTCGAGTGGAAAGTTAGCGGGAGATTTGGCAGACAGCCAACTTTAGGGTTTAGGTCAGATTTTATGTCAGATTTTGTTTGGATTTTACGTCAGATTTTGGCCAGATTTGGAGGAGTTTTGCTAGTTTGGAGGACTTTTGCAAGTTTGGAGAAGTTTCACCAATTTTGGAGGAGGTTCAAAGTGGCAAGAAGAAAGGCCTCATTTGGCTGAATTTAGAGGCTTCAAGGCATAAAGCTGTGGGCTATGAGAGGCTACGAAGGCCTAGAAGGGCCAGCAAGCTAGCTTTGGCATGAGGCTAGCTAGTTAAGAGTAGTCTTGGTCATTGGTTGGCAAAATTTGCCTTTCCTACTAGATTGTGCACAACAAGGTTTGACCCCTAGATCTCTTGTTCCTAGACTGTGTGCCCTAGCCAACTGGTCCACCCTCACTTGTTGTCCTAGTGATTGTGCCATAATTATCAATACACATGTAGCTTTGGCTAGGAGAGGCAGTTTGATCCCATTCTTGGTGATCCTGGTAGCTTAGGGCTTAGATACAAAATTCTCTTATGTTAAATGCCAAATGGTGGTAGAGTCAGTCCCGTGTTGTGTTATGAGATGGAGGGTTTTTGTTTAGATTTATTGTGATTGGACTCCCTCCATTCTTTACTTCCTATTTGTGCACCACGTTTGTGTGAGGTGCCTTGACTTTTGAGCATTGGTGCTCTGGTGTGCTCTCAATAGTGAGGCTAGAGTGATGACCAATCAGACTACTTTTGTTTCTCTCCGGTGAGGCAAGAAGTGATGACCTGCAGACCGTGAGAGTGCATGTTATGATGGCAAGTTACAGGTTGCATTTTCCCCTAGTGTAGTTATCTTGGTTAGAGTTACATTAGTGGGTGGTGCTTAGTTGGTGTTGGCACTTGGTGGTATGCCCTTGATGAGGGCATTCAGCTTCGTATCTGCCTTATGTACACTCTTGGCTGGAGGAGTCACTGGTTTCTTGCCTCCACATCTTTTGACTCGTCTTGGCTTGGATTCTTCTTCGGATTCCGAAGAAGAGCTCGAAGTCGTGGAGGATTCATCCGAAGAAGGGAAGGTACTGCACGAAGCTCTTCTTCTGGGCTTCTTGCCTTTCTTCTCCTGATTTCTCCGGTTACTGGCAGAGTGAGAGTGGGCCGCTTCATAACGAGCAACATGTTTGAGTACTTTGTCCAGGGAAGTCACATTCCTCTCCCTGGCAAAGATTCATATCTCCGGTGAAAGGCCCCCGAGGAACCAGGTAATGGCTTGGGCATCGGAGTAACCCACCACCCCCGATTGCTTGGGAACTCGGTTCAATAGTGCCATGAACCGCTCAGAGTAGTCTCTAAACTTCTCCTTCTTGCCACGGTCCAAACCGTTGAGTGCCGCAAAGACACTCGTATTGTAGTCAACTTCCCGGAATTGTTCCAAGAAGTTGTTTCTCAAGTCTGCCCAGTCTGCTGGTACAAACCCCTTTTGGGTCACATGGGTGTACCAGCTCCAAGCTTTCTTGCGGAGCAAACTTGGGAAAATTCTCAGTCGATCCGCCGAGTCATGCTCCTTGTTAGCGAAGGAGATGACTTTGAATTCTTTGATGAATTCATTGGGGTCTTCGTCTTGTTCTGTCCCCTTGTACTTCTGATAGGCGTGTCGGGTGACAGGAAGTGAAGTCATCGTTTGATGCACTGGGATTGGCTGAGGTAATGTGGAACTTGATGGAACTGAAGGATTGGCTGAATTGATGCCGTGTTGTCAGCCCAGGGATTCCAATTTGTCAAGTTCAAGATGGGGTCTTCTTTGACAATTTCTGCTATGAGGGTGTTGACTTCAACCCGAGTGGAAGATTCAGGGTCAACACCTTCGATTGGTTCTTCAAAATTCCTTCGGGACAACCGAGGAATCGTTCGTAGAAGATGTTGACACTCGTCTTCAGTAAGTGTTCTTGCTGTCTTTTCTCGAACAAAGGTCTTCAAGGAAACAACTTCCTTTACAGCTCTAGGGGAAGTTGGTGTACTAGGCCGCAATGCATATGTTTGCCCACTCGATTCTTTCTTCTTCTTGGAAGAAGAAGGAGATGCGAAGTAGCCTTGCCAACCACCTTCGCATTTCTTGTGGTCAAGTTCTCGCATGGCTTCTTGCACTTCGTGAAGGAGTTGAAACTCCGACGCCTCTCGTTCAGTTTCATCAACGATGGATGGGACGTTCAGACGTTCATCTTCTTCACGTTGAAGTGCTTGTCTTTGAGCTCTCTCTTCCCGTTGTAGACAATGCAGACATTCATATTGCGTTGCTACCCAATTTCCAATTTGGCTTCGTATTCTTCCACTTCCAAGATTTGTATCCCCGGCAGCGGCGCCAAAAATCATGTGACAACCCGGCAAATATCACTTTTGCGGTAATTGGTTAAGTAAAGTTCGTTCCCGTAGAGATACGAGTCAAAAATGTCCAAATACAAAGTCAAACAGTAACATGTAGTTCTTCTTGAGTTCTTCTTTAGTCTCTCAGGTAGAAACCACACCCAGAAGAGAGTAACAAGCATTGACTCGCAGTCTTGTCACGAATTCACACTTCTTAATCACAAATCCTTCAATTCTTTCCAAACAATCTTGATTGTGATGATTCAGGCTCTCCCAAAAATGGCACTTCACTGCAAAATGACTTTGTCTCAGAATTGTGTTCCACCCCTCCACTGAAGGCACAACTTCCTCGATTGAAATTGCTTCACATTAACTTCGCACTGCACTCACAAATGCCAAATACTACCAACACTACAATTCCTCTCAGATCTATCAAGGCATTGCTCCGATTGCACTTCACTCAAGATCAAACACACAGAATGAAGATCATGGCTGTGGAATCCAACATCCAACAAACACACTAACTTGCACTTCAAATTTCTCCAAACACTCACAAACACAATTGCAAAGTTGATACTTGGAATCAAGCTCAAGCAACGAGCATCGCTTCACAGCACTTTGCTTTATCTATTCTCAGAAATAATGAGCACTGAACAACATTTGACTGCAAATGCCACTCTTAAGTAGTGAATCAATCGACAGTTCTAACAACTATACCGTTTCTACAACAACTGTTCTAACCTGTAGATCCGAAATGACAATGCACCTCTTTATATCTGCCTCTTCAAATCTCAAATCTATTACTAATCCGATCCGATGTCTACTTCTTCATCGGCTTTCAAACCCGAACCCAAAGTAATCGTACTTCCTATCACTTTTTCCTTGGGTTTCAGATCTTCTACTTCCTCTACCAGATCCAGCAATTCTCTTTCCTGATCTGAAATTCCAAGAGTGGGTAATCTATCTAACCCCTTATCTCCCGACCCACTCTTCTCTAATGTCTCTGGTGGTAACTCCAAAGACATTTGGACTCCTATGTTATCTACTTTGGGTTTTGCTTTAACATCTTTCCGAAGTTTTTCTAGCTCTACTTTCACTAAGTCTAATCTAATGGAAATGTTACCCTCTACCTCCAATACCTTTCTATCTACACGAGTTCTTAATTTTATTAACAAGGCATTCATCTCTGTGTCCTTCGCTTCTCTTCGCCTCGTCTCCTGCACCAACAACTTCAACTCGTGCAGACGCGCTTCTTCAATTTGAACGCTGGCTTCTGTATTTAACATCGCATTCACCCTGAGGACTATCTCCTTCAATGGCTCCAATCTTGTCTTCCTTTCTTGTTCCCGATCTGCAAGCCATTCCACTCTATACATTGCCAACTCTTCCTTGAACTCGGCTTTCACCGCTTCCTTCTCTTTCTCCTTCTGTTCAACCTTCTCTTCTTGATTACGAAGTAACTCTCGTAATCTCTCTTCTTCTTTATATCTCACAGCCAACTCTCGTTGCCAGAGTTGCTTCTTCTCCTCCATACTCTCCATCACTCTATTGAGCTCTTGATCCTTTGATGCTATCCTTGCCATAGCATGGATAAGCTCTACTCTTGAATCAGCAAACTGCTGCTTCAAAATCTCGTACTCTGCTACTTGTCTTTCCCTTGCTATGTCACTCTTCTTAACAAGATCTTCTTGATAACTCACTTCTCTCTTTAGGTCTTCAATTACCTGAGTCCTCACTACTGCCTCTGCTTGCAATACTTCCCTTGCCTCCTCACCTCGGGTTATACTCTTCTTCAACCCCGAGTTCTCTTCTTCTAATCTTGATAACACCTGCAATACAATCTTTACCTCTGGACAAGTCGACTGCATCTCCTTCTTCTTTTGCTCCAACTTCACCAACAGCGGGCACACTACCTCTCGCAGGTACTCCACTCCATCACTGGCAACTTCTTCCTCCCACGGAGTGGTCTCTCTTCTCTCCTCGTGTTCTCCTAAAACTCGCCTTCTTCTTTGGAGTCTTTGTATCGAGATTGATGCCTCACTGCCCGAGCTTTCTTCTACTTCTGCCTTCACTTGACTTGGCCCCGCCTCACACTTTGCCTTACGGCGCAAGCAAACTCCTTGCTGCACTGCAATCTTCTTCTCCTCTGGCACCGGTACTTCGTCTTCCAGCGCTGTATTGTCTTCGGCTTCTACCTCGGCTTGCACTTCTTCTTCGTATTCTTCAGCCACCGGCACCGAGGTCATCTCTCCACCATACTCACTATCACTGCTCGTATCTCCGCTCTGCAGTGTCAGCTCAGGTTCCTCCTCATGCTCTGAGTCCTCCGTCTTGAGCTCGGCCTCGCCTTCTGAGTCTTCATCTTCTGACTCAATTACCACCATTCCTCTCCTCGGGTTACTTCTCTACATCTTCCGAGGTTTCTTGTTTTCTTTGGCTTCTGCTTGCCGAGTCCTCTTCTTCATTGGGGTACTTACTACGACCTCCATGTTTTTCCCTGTCTTTGTGTAGTAATCGTCCATGCTTCGGATTTGCAAAATGTATTGTTGCTCCTCGACATCGACCTCCTTTTGCACATCCGTATGGAAGTGCGACACCATCCAATTCCGCTCCACCAAGTTCAGCAAATTGAGCCTGAGGTAGAAATGCGCTGCAAACGGCACAATGTAATGTGGAGGCGACTTATCCCCCAGATTCCACACCATCTGCCTTGTTCTCCCGTGAAAACACCTTGCTCAATTAATTGGTTCTCCTACAAACAATGTGTGAAAGAACACCGCTTGGTGTTTCATCACATATGTCGTTCTTTCCAGCTTCAAGATTGCCATCAAAGCACTCACAATTCCTCTCTTGACAGGGTCTTTGTAACTTTCTACCTTGTACCCATTCTTCGTTCTCTTCGACGAGAAGGCATCTCTCACCTCCTGAGTTTCTTGGGCTATCTCTCCTTTCCCCAAGAACATGGCTCCCTGCTCCAAGCCTGCCTTCTTCCCGAGTACCAATCTCCAATCCGACTCTGTCCAGCGAGCCGGATTTCCTCTCTTCCCTTCTTCCTCGGGTCCATCAAGACACTTACTCTCGATGATTTCTGTCATGAATCCTGGAAAACTTACGTTCCAATTCCATGCCAAAAATGTGATCCAAAGTTGGCTCAAGACTTTGATCCTCGCTACTACATCTAATCTCCGAATTGCATGATTTCTCACTACAAATTTGGAGTTCCTCTTCCCTCCTCCCATCTCTTTTGCTTTCTCACGTTCTCTCAATTTCACTCTCATGACTTCTTCCTTACACACTAACACAAGCCCAACTCTATTTTCCTTTCCCCGATCACCTGCAAGACGACTCCTCAACGGCGAAGGAAAATTGCTTGACATTTTGTTGTTGCAGTTTCGATTTTTATAGAGTTGCACTTCTTCGTCTTCCGTCACTTTGAGTTTCTTCCAAGAAATCACACCTCAGCATGCACCTGTCATTGTCAATCAACCTTCGTGCGTATGAGCCGCCAATTTTGAAATGGCCCCTTCTTGAATTTCTCGCCCCGACGAAAGGTTGTTAGACTATCTTCACCTCGGGTTGAGCTCCCCCCGATCCGAAGACAATTTACTTCGTATTGTATGCTGACAAGGCATTTCCAAGTACTTTGCCTTATGACCCAAAGTCACTTTACTTCGGGTTTCATCCCAAAGACTCTTTTCTTTGCCTTCTTCGGCCATACAGGTGCAATCCGACTTCTCTATACACTTCTTCTCCTTTATTTTGAAAAAAAACAAAAATGTGGGCACCACAAAGAGCCTACGCGAGGCATACACTCGCATGAGGCGGCTGATCAGTTTCACTCAGGGAATTATTGAGGCCCAGGCAGTCCAATTTTGGTATGGGATACTGGACAAGGAGTTACAACGTAGAGTTCGTGATGCTACGTTGTTGCAGGCTACTTCGCCCACTTTGGCAGTAGTCTTTGGTTTGGCTGAGCATATTAAGCTCAACATGGTGGAGGAGAGAGCGGTGCCATCTAGATTTGGTAAGGAGACCTCATCCGTGGCTGTGACTTCTTCTAGAGTGCAGCAGAGTGCACCACGCCCAGTTGTTTTTGAGGACAGGGTGGACAGCCCAAATCCTATGGAGCGAGTAGAGGGCCTAGTGGAGTTAGACCCTTACCTTCATTTTTGGGTCAGCAGCAGCCAATGAGTGGTGGTGTTGCTTGTTGGACTTGTGGTGGACCTTACCATAGGAGAGAGTGTGCTTTGGGCAGCGGACCTGATACCTCTGGTGCATCACAGCCACCACAGAGGCAGTGTGAGCATTGCCACAGATTTGGTCACACTAGTGACCGGTGCTTTGACCTACACCCGGAGTTACGGAATGGTAGGGCTGCTATGGCAAGTAGTAGAGGAGCCCCAATTCATGGAGGACGAGGTGGTGGTAGAGGATCTACACCTAGTAGGGATGCAGTACCTATCCTTATTTCTGATACAGCTATGGCTACTCGGATTGAGCAGTTGGAATAGAGATTGGCTAGTATGGCTATTACTCAGAGGAGATCAGATTCGGGTGCTGATGCTTCGACCTCATATGCTGGTGACAGAGATGCTTTGGACTTCATGTGCGGAGCAGCACAAGTGGATGCATCTGCAGCAATGACTAGGAGTGCAGTACGTGCTCTAGAGCCTAGAGGAGCATCAGTGGAGTTGGACCCACAAAGAGGAGAGGTTGGGAGACAGGTCAGACTTCCCCAGTCTTTCACACTATTTGAGGCATTGTAGATGACATCCATGGTTCCTAGACGTCCCAATGCATGTGTGGTAGGTGGTGATGGAGTACATGATGGACTACCTATAGTTAGCCACCTACTACTACACAGACTAAGTCTAGCATGATGTTGGGGGCGGCTCAACTGATTATGCGGCATCTTTTGTTTTTGGCCAATGACATGTTTACATTGGAAGTTGACCCAACTCCAGTGTTCCGGTTGGCTGCCACACTTTGTGAGAGTAAGGATGATGTAGCTCCTACTACTAGAGCAAAGGTGGTTGGTAGTAGAGCTGACTTGGTTGAGGAGCATGGGATCCGTTCAATGACCAATGGTTTGTGGCAGGCAGCAGCGGCTAGACTGGAGGAGTTGCCAACTAGACCGGCCTTTGAGAGAGCGTGGTTTACACTTGGTGTTGTCCTATTGGATAACCAGAGGGGGTGTTTCCATTCCGTGTTGGTGTTTGATTTTCCGTTTGCACCACAGAGAGTCTTGTTAGACTCTAGTGTGCAACTCCTTATGTTGGGGAAGGCTGTAGTTGTCAGTCTAGAGTTACAAAAGATTGATGTGGAAAGGTGTCCATTTCAGATCTAGACATCTCTAGGTGGTGGTTTGACACACTACATCACACATAGGGAGATTGTTGTCCAAGTTCAGCCTGGTCATCCGACTGATAGCTCGGTAGTGAGAGCTCAGGCTATTGCAACGATAGTTGAGTTATATGATGTGCTAGTTGGTGGAGCAGTGTTATACCCCATGGGTTTCAACATTGATTATTGGGAGGAGACAGCCTCTTATAGACCTGGTTGGCAGTCTAGTGAGGGACAGGTATGTTGCCTACCAGTACGCTTTAGTAGTGGCAGTCTTGGCTCACTACAGTCTGGGACCATGGCAGCATCAATTTTAGCTTTCAGTGGTGTAGTTACTTGGCTTGGTGACTTGTTGGAGGGGAACGCCCATGCAAAGGATACTCCAGTACTAGAGGAGATCACTCGGCTTTGGATTACGAGTAGGATTGTTCCATCCACCTTGGATGTTCCATTGTGGAGTTCAAAGGAGGCATTGTAGCAGCATGCAGATCAGTTGGTGCAGTAGGCTTGGAGTGGAGCCTTTGTACCATCAGGAGATGAGTGTGAGGATGAGCCTCCAGAGGCAATTGCTTTGACACCTCTGGATACCACACTAATTGCTTGGCAATATCCAATAGATGATATATGCCTATTGGAGTTGTTTGGTGGGATCGGCACCGGACTAGTTGCGGTATTACAGGCAGGTATACGAGTATGGAGGTACTTGTATGTAGAGAAAGATGAGACTGCTAGACGAGTCTCTCTACATCATGTGGCACACTTGGCCTATTGATATTCGGAGTTATTACCAATGTCAACAGTTAGAGGTTACCAAAAGGCCCTACCAGCAAACATTTCCTTATTGGGGGCGCATGACCTAGAGAGACATGGGCCTATTCACTTGGTGATTTTTGGATGGCCATGTCAGGGACATACACGTGCTGGTAGAGGATTAGGTCTTTAGGATCCTTGTTCAAGTGTGTTTTGGGAGATGTTACAGATACTACAACATCTTCAGGTTCATCAGTCTGTTTCTCTAGCTTACCTTTTGGAGAACGTTCCTTTGATGGGTGATTCTTGCACCAAAGTGGTGGCGAGTACACATCAGGTCCATTCTTGGATGGGACCTGCTATATTGTTAGATGCAGCCAGAGTGGGATCACGGGCTCATTTTCTTGCTCTTTGATGGACAAACCTCTTACCCAGAGAGGTTCTACAGCGCGTTTATGATGGGATTCAACGATTTGACCACATCCTTGTTGATGATATCTTGGATGTTGGGCGTCAGTCTCAGATAGTGGTAGTGGCTGATAGGTCACCTATGGCAGTGGTGAACCTAGTTGGACAGCCTAGACCTGCATTTCCCACACTCATGAGTTTCCCAGGCTCTCATGCTTTTCGAGAGGGAGGACCTAGACTTGTTTGGGACTCACAATTACAGCAATTGGTGGAGCCCAACGCTGATGAGAGAGAGCGGGCAATGGGTTTTTGCACCGGTATTACTGCTGTTCTAGCAATGTTAGAGGGATCCAGGTGTCACGTGTTAGGTCAGGCTATGGACCTGAACTGTTTGACCTGGATTGTGAGCCTTGGCTTGTCAGAGCAACGTAGGATGCGCTTGATAGGCATCACCACTCGGACACTTGTGAGCCCTGTGCCTATCGAGATGATTCAGGCACATGTTGTGGGCGATGGACCGAGTGGACATGGTATTCTTGGGACACATCCAATAGCTCCTAGGGATAGTGGTCTACTTGGAGTCCATCCAGGTGAGCGTGGGCTACTTGGATTACACCCTTGGTCCACATGGGATGTAGCTAGAGGACGTGTGGAGCTTACAGCCAGAGTGGAGGGAGTTTTTCACACAAAGGTTGGGACCTCTAGTGGGCAGGGGCATGACACTATTGCTCCCAAGGGCCCAGTGTAGCAGCCAGTCAATACGTCTTCCACTCCTACTACAGTTACAGAGGATACTTGGGAGCCAAATCTTGGACCCAAGCTTACTAGAGAGGAAAGATGGAAGGTTTGGAGGTTCTTGAGGAGCCACACGAGTTGTCTTGCCTTCAATATGAAGGATTTGGGTGCTCTGAAAGGACTTGGTATACGGATTGAGCTAACTAGCGATACACCAGTTTTCCGACATCTTTATCGATATAGTGAGATGGAAAAGACATTGATTCAGAGTTAGAGTAGTGACCTTTTTGAGGCTGGTTTGGTGGAGATTTCACATGGAGAGTATGCATCAGCAACAGTGATTCCAGCCAAGAAAGATATGCATGGCAACTATATAGATAGGCAGATGTGTGGAGATTACCATCCTATCAACCGATAGACCAGGGCTAATCGGTATGCCATGCCTACACCGGAGGAGATTTTTGATACAATTGGGCATGCAAAGGTCTTTAGTACTTTGGATCTTTGAGCAGGATATCATTAGTTGCTAATTAGAGAGGAGGATAAGTCCAAGATAGCATTCTAGGTTATTGCTCCTCACGGCAAGGATGTGCTATATCAATGGAGGTTCTTACCATTTGGGTTAAAGAACGCTCCTGCTAAGTTCCAAAAGATCATGGATAGGATCTTAGCTAGATTGGATTTTGCTCGGTGCTATATTGATGACATTTTGGTCTACAGCACTACTATGGAGGAGCATGAGAGACAATTGTTGGAGGTGTTTGAGAGGTTGAGATCTCATGGACTCAAATTATATCCTGGGAAGTGTAAGTTCTTCTACGAGCAGGTTGAGTATTTGGGTCACACTATCTACCCCGAAGGACTTGGTGTTTGGCAAACCAAGGTGGAGGCTATTGCACAAATTCCTTGGCCTATGGATGTGAGCAGAGTGAGAGCATTCCTTGGGTTGGTGAACTTCTATCACTGCTATGTTAGAGGATTTAGTGCCATTGCCAAGGCCTTGATGAAGTTGACCAAGCTTACACAAGAGTAGTGTTGGGGAGATGAGCAGGAGAGAGCTTTTGTAGAGCTCAAGGAGAGGTTGACATCTGCTCCTATTTTGAGGAGACCGATCAGAGGACAACCATTTCAGGTTCATACGGATTGGAGTATGGTGGGGCTTGGAGTGGTGCTCACCCAGCATGATGATGAGGAGGAGTTTGTGGTGGCCTATGCTAGTTGCTCCAACAATTCAGCGGAGGCAAAGTATAGTTCATATGAGGGAGAGTGCTTGGCAGCAGTTTGGACTGTAGCACATTTCAAATGTTACCTATTTGGTAGCCCCTTCACTCTCATCATTGATCATCAGCCACTAAAGTGGTTGATGGAGTCCGACAAGCTTTCAAGGAAGCTTGCACAATAGGCTCTGATTTTACAAGAGTATGATTTCACGGTTGTTCATAGACCTAGAGTGGTGAACCGTGATGCAGATGGGTTGAGTAGAAACCCATGTCCCAGCCAGCAGGATCAGACCGGAGCATGTTGGCATGGTGAGACATATGAGGAGATGGTGCCAGCTTGGCATGCATCTACCTTTCTATGTATATTTTTTGAGGCTTTGGTGGTATCTCTCTCAGCCCATACACAAGGAGTTATTGAGGTTATAGATCCAGAGAGTGAAGATATTGGTATAGTTCAGCGAGAAATTCATGATGATGTCTTAGTGATGGACTATCTTTGCACTGGTGTTGTGGGTGGCACAGTTGGGGCCAAGGAGAGAGACCAAGTTCTTCAGCGAGCCAGATGGTTCAAATTGGAGGGTAGACACCTTTTGCGTGTATGGAGGATGGTAGAGTACAAGTAGTACCACTTCCATCTCAGAGACCACAGTTGGTCCGTCATGCTCATGAGGAGCTAGGACATTTTGGAATAAAGTGTATGTATAGCTTACTCCAAAGTCATTATTGGTGGCATGGTATGCAGACCAAGGTATAGCAGTTTGTTGCCAAATGTGTGATTTGTGACCAAGGTAGAGCATCATTCAATGCTCCTACACCACAGTTACACCCATTAACTATCATGGGATTGGGTTACCATTAGAGTTTGGACTTTGTTGGACCTTTACCGCTGATGGTGAGACATCATCGGTATGTTTTGGTGATGGTGGAGCACTTCTCCAAGTGGATTGAGTTGGTGGCACATCCTGATAAGTCTAGTGAAGGGACAGCTTACACATTCTTGGATCAAGTTCTTAGTCATTTTGGTGCACCAACTGAGGTTTTGACTGATTAGGGTACAAAGTTCTTGAGGGAGTTTCAGGTCTTGTGTGACAAGGCTTTGATTGATCATCACACTACATCCCGAGATTACCCTAATTCAGATGGCTTGGCAGAGAGAGTGGTTCAGATGGTGAAGAGAGGATTGTGAAAGTATGGTTTGTAGAGAGGCCACTTGGGAGATTGGGATCTCCAGTTACCTAGGTTAGCCATGGACTATTGGTTCAGCTGGCAAGCCTCCTTAGCATCCTTCTCTCCATACTTTCTACTTTATGGACGAGATCTAGATTTACTTGCAGCCATTTGTCAAGATGCTACTGTAGTTTTGGATGTGGATGACCCAGATGTATGGATGAGCACATGTTCTCAACGGGCAGAGATCTTTCATAGAGTGATGCCAATGGCCTTTGAGAACTTGGCAATTGCTCAACATAAAGACACTTTACGCTATGCTACCATTCAAGGAGGAGGTTATAGACCCTCAATCCGTCGATTTCATCTGAGCAACTATGTATATCTATAGCAGACAGCACCAACAACACTTGATGTTTCAACAGGCCGCACTATCTTGAGAGTGCATGAGGTTTGCCATCTGGATTCCTTGTGTTAGAAGGACATGATGGTGTTGTTTAGAAGGATCATGTGCGCAATTGTCCGCCATGCCACCCCCCAAATATTGATGGTACTTTGGACCCAAGCTTGGCACTTGTACATGCAGGCTTGAGGTGTATGGTATGTGGCTCTTTTGGTGGAGCTACTACTATGTTAGTGTGTGATAGTTGTTTGAGAGGATGGCATATGGCATGTATGACTCCTCCCCTCGCGATGGTTCCTCAAGGATAGCGGTTATGTCCTAGATGTATTTGACCTATAGCTAGTTCATTCTTTGTATGGTATAGATTGCACATAGGCGACTAACGATGGGGCTCCATAGCACCCGGCCTCCTGATCTTTGCCCATTATAGGGTATACCATATACTTAGAGTAGATGGCTATCTGGAGTTAGAGGGACCTAACCGCCAGCTAGGGGGGCAATTGTAGCACTTTAGAGTCTATGTATGACTTATATGTGAGTTGTGCTTCTATAGTGTATGATGTTGACAGCAATGTATGTTGTGTAACGATTATATACGCATGACAGTTGTCATGCCATTTGTAATGTCACATCTAGATTGCTTGGACACTGGAGTTGCAATGATAGTAGTTAGAGTTATTTTAGTAGTTTCTCATAGACTACTTTCTGATGCTCAGATTTTGTGTTTGGAGTATTGACTTTGCAATGGGGCCCATGGTCACTTTGCACTGTTTGCACCGTCAAGTGTGCCATCAGCGGGACCGTTAGGGTTCAGACCTAGCTCAAGTCCAGGGGGTATACTTTCAAAGTGCAGCTCCAGAGAGCTCACTTCTCTGATGTTGAGCCTTCGAGTTCCTGGCTATGGTGGACAGAGGCCGGTGAGCATCACCTGGATTCTCTATGCTTGAGTGGGTGTGGCTTGACTATAATCAATGCCCAGTTGTTGGCAGTTTATAGAGTGACATATCAAGTATTGATCTGAGTTGAGTTGAGTTGAGTTGAGAGTGGTAAACAATCTGATTAATTGTGGCACTTTAGAGTCTATGTATGACTTATGTGTGAGTTGTGCTTCTATAGTGTATGATGTTGACAGCAATGTATGTTGTGTAGCGATGTATATACGCATGACAATTTTGACATGTCAATTATAATATGTGATGTATGTGTGGAGGAGCAGCAGTACATTCTTCATATCAAAAGCAATGATGAGTACACGTGCAGACGGAGCAAAGTGTGCAGTTGGAAGTGAGTACTCCAAAGTCAAAGAAGAGGAGTCGACAAGGAGAAGAAGAAGTAGAGGAAGCGAGACCTCAGAAGGCTAGAAGGGTAAACCCAAGGAAAAAATTGGTGGTAGTCGCGTCATTGGACAAAGAATCAGAAGGCAAAGCCGAGTGCAAGTCCAAAGATTTGGAAAGGGAGGAAGAACCCGCATTCACACTGCAGAGTGGAGACACAAGTAGTGATAGCAACGATGGAGTGGAGATGACATTGGTACCCAAAGAAGAGGAAGCCAAGATAGAGACAAAGGAGAAAAGTAACTCAAAACTAGAAGATGAAGTTCCAGAGCAAGAGGAGAAGAGAGTTACCATTCAAAGAGGAGTTCATTTCGGACAAAAGGCAAAGTGTGGAGTGGAGCTGAGTAAGGTAAGAGAAGAGGAGGATGGAAGTTTGGGGAGCAAAGAATCCATTCCTATAAGGCAACTGCGGCTTAGAAGGCGAGTGTCAAGTGAGGAAGAGGCGAAGAAGAAGATAAGTCCATGAGTCAAGGTAACCCCGAGTGAAGGAGTAGTGTATCTGTGGGAGGTTGTGTGCTCGTTGTTAGTAAAGTTAGAGCATAGGAAGAAGGAGATGTAGTTGAAGTGTCCGGAGGTGAAGACTGTGTTGCAGGTGTTAGCTCGATTAGAAGAAGAGAACTTGGAATTAAAGAAGAGTATAATCCGAGGTGAGGAGGAAAAGGAAGTACTATGAGTAGATGCAATAGTACAGAATCAAGTGATTGAGAATTTGAAGAGAGAAAGCAAGTGATAGGGAGGAACAAATAAAGCAAAATGTCATAGCAAGGGAAAGACAAGTAGTTGAGTATGAAATCTTGAAGCAGCAATTTGCTGATTTGAGATTAGAAATTATCCATGTTATGGCAAGAGTAGCAGAAAAAGAGCAAGAGCTCAATAGGGTGATGGAGAGTGTAGAGGAGAAGAAGCAATTGTGGCAACAAGAGTTGACAGTGAGATATAAAGAGGAAGAAAGGTTGAGAGAGTTACTTTGCAATCAGGAGGAGAAGATTGTGCAGAAGGAGAAGGAGAAGGAAACTGTGAAAGCAGAGTTTGAAGTGGAATTGGCAATGTACAGAGAAGATTGGCTTGCAAATCAAGAATGGGAGAGGAAGATAAGATTGGAGCCATTGAAGGAAATCATGATCAAGATGAACACAATGCTAAGTACAGAGGCCAACTTGCACATTGAAGAAATGAGATTGCATAAGTTGAAGTTGTTGGTGCAGGAGACCAGGAGGAAAAATGCAAAGGATAAGGATTTGAATGCCTTACTCATCAGTCTCAAAACTTGTGTAGATAGAAAGATATTGGAAGTAAAAGACAATATCACAATTAGATTAGATTTAGTTAAGTTAGAGATAGATAAACTTCAGAAGGTTGTCAGAGCAAAACCCAAAGTAGATAACATAGGAGTGCAGATGTCTTTGGAATTACCATCGGAGACATTAGAGAAGAGTGGGCCAAGAGATAAGGAGTTAGAAGGATTACCCACTAGTGGAATTGCAGATCAGGAAAGAGAACTATTAGAATTGGTAGAGGAATTAGGAGTTATGAAACCCAAGGACAAAGTAGTAGTAAGTGAAATTACTTCGGGATTGGGATTGAAAGCCGAGGAAGAAGAAGACATCGGATTGGAGTAGTAACAGTTTTGAGATCTGAAGAGGCAGATATGAAGAGGTGCGTTGTCAATTTGGATCTGTAGGTAGGAAGAGTTGTTAGGAAACGGTATAGTTGTTAGAACTGTTGTTTGCTTCACTATTTAAAGGTGGCATTTCAGTATTATGTTGTTTAGTGCTCATAATTTTTGAGAATAGATAAAACAAAGTGCTATGAAGCAGTGCTCGTCGCTTGAGCTTGATTCCGAGTATCAATGTGTGATTGTGTTTGTGATGTTGGGAGAAATTCAGAATGCAAGTTAGTGTGCTTGTTGGATGTTGGATTCTGTAGCCTTGATCTTCATTTTGTGTGTTTGATCCTAAGTGAAATGCAATCGGAGCAATGCCTTGACAGATCTGAGAGGAATTGTAGTGTTGGTAGTATTCTGCATTTATGAGTGCAACGCAAAGTTGATGTGAAGCAACATCAATCAAAGAATTGTGCTTTCAATGGAGGGGTGGAACACAATTTTGAGGCAAAGTTGTTTTGCAGTGAAGTGCTGTTTTTGGGAGAACCTAAATCATCACAATCAAGATTGTTTGGAAAGATTTGATGGAGTTGTGATTAAGAAGTGTTAATTTGTGACAAGAACACATATTAGTGCTTGTTACTCTCTTCTAGGTGTGGTTTCTACCTGAGAGATTAAAGATGAAATCAAGAAGAACTAATTTGTTACTTTGCTTTATATTTGGAAATATCTGACTCGTATCTCTGCAGGAACAAACTTTACTTACCTGATTACCGCAAAAGTGATATTTTCCGGGTTGTCACAAGCATACATCCCTTTTGGATAGTTACCTCTTATAACAAAGTCCACAATTTCCTTGTACTCCATTGGAACCTCTTGAGTGATTGAGATTGTCATGAGCTCCTCATCCAAGAAGGAATCATCCACTAGCTCATCTCCATCATGATCATAGGCCCTAGATAACAAATCAGTATTTGCATGTTTCTTCCTTGGCCTATCCTCAATGGTGTAGTCATACTTAGAAAAGAGTATCATCCACCTTGCTAGCCTCACTTCCACATAGGCTTGTTGAAGATGTACCTCAAAGCCTTGTGATCTATGACAATGGTGGCTTTCCCTCCAATCAAGTAGTGTTTAAACTTCTTGAGACCAAATATTATTGCCAACCCTTCTCTCTCTATGATAGAGTAGTTCTTTTATGTTGAAACCATCTGCTTACTAGCATAAGCTATTGGATGATCATGCCCATCTTGGTCTAATTGACTAAGAGTACATTCTATATCTACATTGGAAACATCAGTATAGAGGATGAAAGGCCTACTCCAATTAGGTTTAGCAAGAATTGGAGCTACAACAAGGAATTACTTGATCTCTTCAAAAGCTTTCAGAGCCTCCTTGTCCTCCAAAATCACCATGTATTCTACACCCTTCTTCATGTAGATGGTCAATGCATAAGCTTTGTTGGAAAATAAGAAGATGAATCTCCTATAGTACCTAACCATCCCCAGGAATTGGTTTAACTTTGTCAAGCTTGAAGGGAATGGAAGGTATGAGAGTTTCCTCACAGTCTCAAGGTCAACTTCTAGTCCATCCTTGGAGATCATGTGCTCTAAAAGTAGACTTTCTTCACAACCAAAAATGCACTTCTATGGGTTTAGTGATGCATTTGCTTCATTCAAGCATTGCAAGATCTTAATCAGGTGCTCAATGTGCTCCTCCTTGCTGTCACATAGACACAAAAGTCATTAATGAAGTCTCTCACAAATTTCCCAAAGAAATTTTTAAACACCTTGTTCATGAACCGTTGGAATGTAGCTGGAGCATTGCAAAGCCCAAAAGGCATGAACTTGAAAGTGTAATTCCTCTAAGGTGTGGTGAATGTGGTGAGTTGTTGATGCTCAAAAGGAATCTTGATTTGGTTATACCCACTATAACCATTTCCAAAATTGTACCTTTCATGACTTGCAACTTCCTCCAAGATCTCATCAATGAATGGTAAAGGATAATAGTCCTTATTAGTAATAGTATTGAACTTCTTGTAATCCACACATACCCAAAACTTACCATTTGTTTTCTTCACAATCACAATTGGAGACATCTATTTTGAATTCTCTACCTCAAAGATAAATCCGGCCTCCTTGAGCTTATCAATCTCCTCCTTCACAACCAAAGATATTGGTGGACTAATGCAATGTTTGCTTTTGGCGGATTGGTCTTGCATGTGACTCCACCTCAATCTTGTCCTCCTCCAAGGTGACTTCCTTTAGATCCTTGTAACTAAAAGCAAATACATAGATGAACTTGCAAAATATCTTCTCAAATCTTACCTTCTCCTCCTTGGTAGCATTTGGACTTGAGGATAGATAACTTCCTCTCTATCTCCTCAAGTATCAATGGTGATTTATCTGGTGATCTTTCAAAACCTCTGGCTTAGGTCCAAAATCCATAGCAAACAAGGGATACACATTTGGATTAGATTCATATTCATCCTCCTCCATGGAAGTCTCTTCTTCCATGCTTTTGTCCACACATGAAGCTCCTACTTCTGAATTTGATTCCCATTAATCAAAAGATGGTATATCTAAATGTGAATTGTTGGTGGTGTTAGTCATAGGAACTATGACTCTATGGTTTGATGGCCCAAGCATCAAGTACTCTTTGTGCCATTGATGAATTTTGCATGTTGCTCTCAACCATGGCCTCCCAAGAAGCAAATCATAACTCAAATCTTTCAAGACTTGGAAAGTCATGAGATTTTGAACTCCCATAATTGAAACTATCACCTTATACATCACCCCTATAGGTTGAACTTGTTGTTTGTTTACCATGCTTACCACAAATGTTGAAGGTGTGGAGGCCATCATATCCAACTTCTTCATCAATCTTTCTAACATAGCATTCACTGTTGATCCTCCATCAACAAGTGCATCCTTGATGTTATGACCATTCACTCTCACATCAATCTTGGAGGCATATTCACAAGCGTCCCATGGTGTTGGCTTGGCATCCACCACCCCCATTGATATTGGAGCTTTTGCCTTCTTCTTCTTCTTCCTCTTGCTCCTTGAAGAACCTAAAACACCTCTAAGCTCCTTTCTCAAGGTAGGATTCAAAGCAATCAATTAGCCCACTGTGATGTTAGCCTTGTGACTACCAACATCTTCCAACACTTTGTAGTTCCATTGTTGCTTTAAGATCAAGAAGTCCTTTATCCCCACCTTCTTCATTGGAGACTTTTTTGTTGATGGTGTTGAGCTGCAAGTGCTCCTAATAGACATAGGAGTATCCTTTCTAAGAGTAAATCCTTGAGAAGAGTGTACATCCTTTGCAAAACAAGCTCTCTTCTTCTCTTGTGCCAAAACATCCAAATTAAGACCTTTGGAGTTTAAGCACTCCCCCTCTCACAATTGCTTTCCACCACATCTATGGATGCTATCCCCTTACCTTTATTTGGATTAGGAGCCACTTGGATTTCACTTCCCCTCTCTTTCTCTCTATTGGCTCCCTCATAACCCTTCCTCCATGGTAAGTGGAATTTGGGCAATTCCTTTGGAAATGACTTCTTCCTCCACAAACCAAAACAATTTCTATCAGTGAAATTATTGGTTGGTTGACCTTCTCTATATGAATAGCTTCAATAACTCCTAGGCCCCCTCCCTACATTTTGATCCACATCTCCCTTCTCCCATAGTTGCACTACATTGATCTTGAGATCTCCAAGTTGTTCTATGATGGTTTGAAGTGGATCTTTTGGTGGAGGTACAAGATCTAGAGAAACAATTACTTGTGGTGCAAACCTTGCCACCAAAGTATCAGGATTTCTACCATACTTTTAGCTTTGAGGAGGATGCACAACCTTCTTCACCACCAAATCACTCTCATCCTCTTCTAAACTCTCCTCCATACAAATTGCAATCTTAATGGCTTCAACATTGGAAGAAGATTTCTTATATCTCTCCTTGCTTTGAATCTATGGTCTCAACTCACCCACAAAATTCTTGGTAAGCATGGCTCCTATGTTAATCATAGTGGTCTCCACATCATCTTCACCATACCTCAACATTATGCAAAATTTGGACTTTAATTTTTTCTACTCTCTCTACAATAGACTCTCACTTTCTCTTCATCTCCTTGTTTGAAAAAGGTAACTTCATTCATCAATCTCTAGTAACTCTCATCAGAAAGAAAGTCCTCAATGAGTGTTGAAGTGAAACTCTCCCAAGACTCTTCTTGTCCATCTCTCCTCTCTCTCTTTTGGTATTCTGATTCACACCATGTAAGTGCTACATCCTCAAAGAAATCTAGTAATAATGAGGCCCACTCATTCTTCCTCCTCTAAATTGTTTCTTATGCAAGCTCTCTTGAAGCCTCTCACAAAGGCCTGCACATATTCTCCATCCTTGCCAAAGAAAACTGGAAGTTTCTCCATCTTAGCCCCTCACTATCTTTCTCTTTTCTCTCAGTTTTTTTTCTTTTCTCACTCTATAACTAACCGACTATATACATGACTAACACCATTTTAGAGTAGTCTACTCTAGGGAATATAAAAGATCCAAGTTACTCCAAGATTTCTATAGCAACATCAAATCCTAACATGTATATTAATCAAACCGTCATGTATAGCTTATCCATAAGTTGAAAGATTATCTCCCTCACAAATCTTGAGAACTGGCTGATGAAGGTGATAGTATTTCTATAGTTGTACTATGACTCTCTCCAAGAGCCTTACCCAAAGTCTCCAAAATTGTTGTTACTCCACTACACTCATATCATTTTGGAAGTCATTCCACTCCACAAACCTCACACAACTCCTTGGTCTTAGATCTTCTCTCTCCTAATCTTGGTGAAGAAGGTTCAACATAAAAACCCAAGTCATGTAAGCCTCTCCTTTCCCTCAATCTCTTGCTCTCAAAGGTCAATAAACATGAACTTGCCTGATGTCGCTTCTCTTCACATAGAAAGCACTTGGACTCTCTCTTTCCTCAAATGATGTATGTTTTTGGATCCTCTCAACACTCTCTTCAAATTCTATTCTAAATTTCTTTTCCTCAAATTCACCCCTACAATCACAACAAACCCTTGGGAAACCTTTCATAGCCTCAATTTCCACTCTTGGTGACCCTCCATGTTCCCAAAATGAGTCTAAACACTCAAACATGCTTTTTATTGCTCTCACATTCCTCGTGCATGAGATCTCAACTCTGCAAAATCTCAACTCTTCACAATGTCACTAAATTCTCTCAACTGGTATGTCATAGTCTTTTGAAATTCTATACACTTGATAAAAACCCCAGGTCATCCTCCCTTGAAAAATTTCAGATCTTTTCATTTAGCCATTTGGCCTAAGCATCTTTCTATTCAACACATATATTTGAGATTTGGTTTAAAAACCACCTCCCTCACTTTAAAACACAAAACTTTTTGCATTGGAATGATCTCTCTCTAATTCTTGGGCCAAAAGGTAATACTATACACTAACTTTTTTTGGAATGTTTCAAAACAATCCATTGAAAATTGAAGCAATGGAAGACTCTATACAATTCTCCAGAGAGTATGCAATTTTAAGAGCAATTTACCTTATCAACTTTCAAAAATTCTTGCTCAAGGCATGTACTAGATCTCACAATAATTTCAAGTGTAATAATTGGAGAATAATCTAGCAATCATGTGTAGAAATTTCAAGTCCAGATCTCAAATTTGAGATTTTGCCCAAAATCACCGTTATCTCCAAAATTTGCAATCCACCTCATACAATCTCTCCAAATCCTCTCATGTGTACAAGATGTACAATATCATCTCAAAAATATCATAATGAATAGGGTATATAAATAGGTCTTGGTTCTCTAACATAAGTTAAGCTCTCTACTCCCCTAATGTTCTCTCTAAATGAGCTCTCATAGCCTCCTTTTGTCTAATATAAAATTGCATGCAGAATATTATCTTGCATCCTAGAGAGATCTTGGTAATTAACCACAAAATGTGAGTCAGATTGCCTTTCACTCAAGATAAACCCCTAATGGCTATAATAGTAACACACCATGGACTAAGAAGGCAAGGAACTCCAATCCATCATACTCTTCCAAGGCTAACACTCCAAGAATCAAGACATTGCTCACTAGAGAACTCGATGAAAAATAGATAGTTGCAAATGAAAGGATGATGAGCACCTCCTCACCCCTAGTTTATTTACTTGTGAAATAGTTACACACCAAAGTTACTAATTATTAGAGTAACTCAAGTTACTAGGCTAAAAGTCAAATAAAATCAAAAAGTTAAAGGAATATCCATACTCATGAGAATATTCTCCTAAGCATGTGGTCTTATCTTGATCCAACCACTTAGTCAGGGATTCCTTCACATGGGCTATCCTTGGACTATAGAAGAATTTGAAACAAAAAGGCTTGTGGGTCCAAGAGTTCTCTACTCTTTTCTCAAAGCTAAACACCTAGGAATAATACCAAGTCAACACACTAGAATCCAAAATAGTGGTGCTCATCTTTTCTAGTTCCTCTAAAGTAAGGTCCTTTCTATCTTAGCTATGACTAAATTTAGCTAATTATGACTAATATAGAACCATCCTTTATGTATATATAGATTATATCTCTCAAATACTTATAATACCAAACTAAATATCACAATAGCACATATATGCACAAATGGATGTTACATCCTTTAGTACATCTCTCTTGTGGTGAAGTCTACCACAAGTCCAACAAGCAACACCACCACCTCTGGCTATTGTTGACCTAAAAATGAAGGTAAGGGTCTAACTACACTAGGCCCTCTACTTGCTCCATAGGATCTGGGCTATCCACTCTACCCTGGGAAGTCAACATGGCATGGTGCACTCTGTTGCACTCTAGAAGAAGTAAATATTATGGATGAGATCTCCCTACCAGATCTAGATGTCACTACTCTCTCCTCCACTTGTAGTATCACTATCTCAAGCTAATGCACCTCCACTAGCTCCACCAATGCTACTCAAGCTAGAACTTGTGGGTGTTTCCAATCTACCTTGGCAACCGAGCTTGAAATGATAGAGATGTAGTTTGGAGACCATTACTATCTCCATAGCTTGATCTCTTCCAAGTGAGCTCTCTTGAACTCATGATTTTCATCCATTGATAGACTCCCCAAGTGCTGAAACAACCCCTTCCATGCCATGAAGGGTGTGAACAAAGTTGAGTTCAACATCTAATGCAAATCACACCAACTACCAAACTCTTAGATGAAGTCATCCAACTCAATGGTACCATTGTACAATAGTAATGCTTGAGGCCTTTGGAGACCCCATAAATCTCATCCATGTCCCACAACAACAGTGCATACACACCAAGTGCACTCTCAACTAAATCAACTCATGTGTCAAACTCCAACTCAGAGTCAATCTCCTCCCTCATTAGGACTTGAGATACAAGTTGATATCAAGCATCACTTCAAGTAAACTCATTGTGTCTTGTAGCTCTATCTCCTCTAGAATCCCCAAAGAATTCAATCATGACAAAGTAACCATAAATTGCAAACCGCAACCGTAACCACCGCAAGTACCCCACCAAGAATCACCACCAATTGCCAACACCAACTACCACCACCAACTTGTGGTACCACATTTTTTGTTTTTTTAAGTTATTGTTTTATTTGGAAGAAGAAATGTACCCACAAAGTTGTCTTGAACCCAAATGGCATTGAAAGGTGAATAATTATACCTTTGGTTTGTAACCCAAAGTAAAGTGACTTTGTGTCAGACATTGTCATTGAGAAAATAGCCCACACATGCCTTTGATATCTTTGGTGTGATAAACTTTCTTTTTTCTCTTTTTCTTGTTGTAAGGAACTCAGATTTATGTTAATACGTCTCGGGTGTTGTTTTATGTTGCCTTGTCACGGGAGATATTTGCTATATTATTGTGAAGCCGGAAATAGTTTGTGGTGTTATAAGCTCAAGGATTCTTTTAATGTGGCTTGAGCCGAGAAATAATGTCGGGTTACACAAGCTCAGGTTTTTTTTTGTTATTGGAGTGAAGAGTATTTTCCTTAGTGGAGGAGCAAAAAGAGTCTTTTTGAGTTTGGAAATACTTTGGGAGGTTTAGAGGTTTTTTGACAATGATGAGAGAGAGGAGAAGGACAGAACTGGAGAAGGGTTTTTGCAGGTCAGTAGGGTTTGCTGCATGAGTTGCCAAAAATGAGAATCTCATGAAGGTGAGGACAGGAGAGTGAAGAAGGATTTTCTGGGAAAAATGTTGAGTGAGTGATGAGAGACAAAATTGGAGAGGGAACTTTTGCAAGTCAGTAGAGTTTGCTATAAGAGTTGCCAAAAATGAGATCCCACGAAGGTGAGGACAAGAGAGTGAAAAGGATTTTCTAGGAAAAATGTTGCAAGAGTGATGAGAGATAGAATTGGAGAGGGATTTTTGCAGGTCAGTAGAGTTTGTTGCAAGAGTTGCCAAGGAGAGAATCTCACGTAGGTGAGGATAGGAGAGTGAAGAAGGATTTTTTGGGAAAAATGTTAAGAGAGTGATGAGAGACAAAAATGGAGAGGGAATTTTTGCAGGTGTATTATGGTTTGCTGCAAGAGTTGCCAAAAATGAGAATCTCACAAAGGTGAGGATAGGAGAGTGAAGAAGGATTTTCTGGGAAAATTGTTGAGAGAGTGATGAGAGACAGAATTGGAGAGGGATTTTTGCAGGTCAGTAGGGTTTGCTGCAGGAGTTGCCAAGGGAAGAATCTCACAAAGTGAGGACAGGAAAGGGAAAGAGAAAAACCTTCAAGTGAAGGGCCTGGGGACTGAGAAAAGCAGGGAAATAGGACTTTGAAGGTGAATGGAGAGGAAAGGCTTGAGAGAAAGGTTGAAAGCTGGACAGAGAGAGTGCATTTTGCAGGTATGCCTTGAGAGTGTGAAGGCCAGAAGTGGAGAAGAGACATTTTCAAATGTAAGGGCTTGAGAGGAGGTTGAAGGCTGGACAGAGAAGCATTTTTAAATGTAAGGGCTTGAATGACAGTGGAAGGCTGGATAGAGAAGGGCATTTTTGAATGTAAGGGCTTGAGAGGAGGTTGAAGGCTGGACAAAAGAGACATTTTCAAATGTAAGGGCTTGATTGACAGTGGAAAGCTGGACAGAGAAGCATTTTTGAATGTAAGGGCTTGAGTGACAGTGGAAGGCTGGACAGAGAAGGGCATTTTTGAATATAAGGGCTTGAGAGAAAGGTTGAAAGCTGGACAGAAAGAGTGCATTTCGTAGGTATGCCTTGAGAGTGTGAAGGCCAGAAGTGGAGAAGAGACATTTTTTAATGTAAGGGCTTGAGAGAACGGTTGAAAGCTGGATAGAAAGAGTGCATTTTGCAGGTATGCCTTAGAGTGTGAAGGCCAGAAGTGGAGAAGAGACATTTTAGAATTTAAGGGCTTGAGAGAAAGGTTGAAAGCTGGACAGAGAATGCATTTTGTTGGTATGCCTTGAGAGTGTGAAGGCCAAAAGTGGAGAAAATTTTGCAAGACTAGGGTTGCTCACAAAGGAGCAAGAGAGGAGATGTTTTTTCATGAAGGAGAAGTATGGACAGAAGAAACGTTTGCAAGACCAAGGTTTGCTGAGAGTGTTGTAAGGAGAGAAAGTGTTGTCAGGAGAGGAGAGGATTTTTGTAGGAAGTGTTGCCTTGAGAGTGCAAGAGAGGAGAGGTTTTTTTTTATAAAGGAGAAGTCTGAACAAGAGCAGGCCAGAGAGGAATTTTTGCAAGTATGCCTTGAGAGTGTGAAGGCCAAAAGGGAGAGAAAGACAAGGCAAATGTGAAGGAGATGGGGCTTTGAAGAAAGAGAATTTTTGTAGGAAGTGTTGTTTTGATTGTGTGAAGACTGGACATGAGAAACTTTTGTAGGACTAGGGTTTGCTAAAATTATTGGAAGGAGAAAATGTGTTGCCATGAGAGGAGAGGATTTTTGCAAGAAGTGTTGCCTTGAGAGTGCAGGAGAGGAGACATTTTTTTTATAAAGGAGAAGTTTGGACAGGAGCAGGCCAGAGAGGAATTTTTGCAAGTATGCCTTGAGAGTGTGAAGGCCAGAAGGGAGAGAGAGACAAGGAAAATGTGTAGGAGTTGGGGCTTGGACAAAAAGAGAATTTATGCAGGAAGTGTGCCTTGAGAGTGTGAAGGCCAGAGGGGAGAAATTATTTGCAAGAAGCATGTCTTGAGAGTGCAGGACAGGAGAGGCCTTTTCCACAAAGGAGAAGTCTGGACTGAGAAGGGGAGATAGGGGCTGGACAGAGACTTTTTTTTTAATGTTGGAAGGAGAGTGTGAAGTTTGGATAGAAAATTTTGAAGTGGCCTGATTTTTGTCAAATAGAGGAAGAGAAGAAGTTTGGTGTGTTTCTAAGTTTGGATAGAAAATTTTGAAGTGGCCTGATTTGTGTCAAACAGAGGGAGAGAAGAAGTTTGGTGTGTTTCTAAGACAGAAGGGAGAAACCTTGAGGGAGAATCTGCTGAGTAGTGAAGACTTGGAGGGGATGTCAAGTGGAGACACTGCAGACAAGGAGATGAAGAGTTGTAAAAGATAGGAATCAGAACCAGATTGATTCCTTTCTTTCCGTTATATGCTTGGTTAGTCAGAGTGCTTTGATGTGAACACTATTTAGTCAGGAGCTATTTGACCTTTCTCAAAGGAGTTATAAATTGGGAAGACTTGGTATGGTGATGGAAATGAAATTCCTCGTGAATGAATGCATGTGTATTTGATAAGTGAACAGTGATAAGGAAAGAACATAATTTTTGGAATACTCAGTCCAGCCTACTTAGGTGAATCAGATCATTGAACAAGTTGCCAAGGGTTGAGTTGGTTGCATAACCTATGGACTAATCCACAAACCCTACCAGATTTGTGTCTATCAGACCAGACGAGACCAGTACAGCAAAAACCCCACCAAACCTAAGAATGACAAACCAAGAACAAAGTCAGGAATGATAGACCGAGAACAGTAGTTGAGGAAACGAGAAGGGCAAAAATACTCTAAAGACTTATGCAAATATCTATTGAGGAGGGTCAGCACCCGGAATAATGGCAGACAAGTTGCCATGAAAGAGCTGATGTCACCAAACCAGAGAACAGCACCAATGTCAAACTACGGAGAAACTACCAAGTCTCTGACAAACAAGACAGCCTAAGCACAGGCAGCCAGGTGCCTGAAGCACTCTCAAGACCTTACAATCCCTGAGACAACATGAAGTACTTGGATCAGATCTGTTAGAGTTCAACCTGAAATAAGGAGACTTCGCCTTGCGGTGATCAACCCAATGCAAAGACAGAGTAACAAATTTCCTTTGGATTGGAAATTCAAGAATTGTACCGCACACAAAAATGGCTAAGGCACAAGCGAGAGAAATTGACAATGACAAGAGAAGTACATGTAGAAGGTGTGATTTCTTGGTAGACAAGCATTTGAAGAATGACTAAGAAATGTCGTACTATAAAGTTAGGTTCCAAATCAAGAAGGATACAAATGAAAAGTGAATTTCCTTTGCCTTTGTGGAGTCATCCTGAGGGAGACCAAGGAAGAGGAGTGGTAGTGAGTGGTAGTGAGTGGGGAAGAATTCAGAGGGATTGAGAGTTGCAAGTCCAGGGGATGGGAAAATTGTTTGTAGAAGCACATCACAAAGGAGAGTAGAATGAAGGGAATTAGGAAGTGCCCTACACTAGCATCAAGAAACCCAGTGATTAAGAGGTCAGACAGATGGGTCACATCAAATTCCTTAGTAGACTTTGCATTAATTTCCTTGCATGGAATTGGAACCTAAGTTTTCCTAATTTCATGGTAGAGATCATGGCCAATAAGTGTGTAGATGGGTCAGTAACAATCGAGAAGAGAGGCAATCCAGCTTGATGGATAGAGACGGATTGGAGATTGGTGTTAGGAAGAGAGAGTGGGGAAGAGCATGGGGCCACGTTCTTGGGGAAGATAGAAGTCACAAAAGAAACCCAAGAGATTAGAAATTTGTTCACCTTGAAGCGCACAAAGAATGGGTACAAAGAGGAGACTTTCAAGACCCAATGCAAAGAAGTATTGTAGGAGCAATGATGGCATTGTTCAAATCTAAGTGCACTTCTTACGTTACAAAGCAGCAGGTGGTGTTCTTCCACAAGATGTTTGTAGGAGAGCCAATCAATTGAGCAAAGTGTTTTTATCAATGGATGAGGCAGATGGTGCTGAATTGGAGGACTTTGACACCACCCCATTACTTTGTTCCTTTTGAAATGCATTTCTACCTCAGGTTGAATTTGCTGAGTAGCAATGAGAAGAAGAAGATCATGTCTTGCTTTCATCCCAATCTGTATCAAGAAGCCAATAACAAGGAGCAACAATACATTCGGCATTTGAGAAGTAATGATGATCATTGTGCGAGAATGGGACAAGATCAAAAGATGGTTGTGCCCCTACCAAGCAAGAAGAAGACAAGTCAACCTGAGATGGAGAGCTAGTCAAGCTCACTAGTGTAGCCCCAAAAATTAAGAAGGACTGGGCAGAGTGAAAGAAAGCAAATCTAGAGGATTGCACCTGAAGAGGAGGTCAAACCGAAAGACAAAGTAGAGTCTACGTCAAAGGGATTGGAGGAAGAAGAGGTGGAATTAACCCTATGGAGTGAAGAGTCCAATGAGGAGAACGAGGGTGAAGCCAAAGTGCAGCAAGGTCAAGAGAAGGAGTTTTCTCTATAAGAAAAAATTGAGCAGCAGGATGCAGAAGAAGAGATTATGGCAGAGTTAGCAATTGAAGGAGAAGAAGGATTGGTGGCCGAGCTGAGGCAATACACGCCAGAAGGAGAAGGTTCAAAGGTGGTCCAACACATCATCCATCTTGATGATGAAGAAAGTTTGGAAGATGACGTATCACTAATAATACAAAGATCCCAACTTCATAGTAAAGCATCAGACTCGGAAGGGAAGAACAAGATTGATGAAGTCCTTGAAGAGAAGGTAGAAGAAGAAGCAGTGTGTGAGTGAGTAGAGTGGGGTGTGTTTAGACACACCACCTTTCAAGATGTGGTGTGTCCGTTGTTGTTGCAGATAGAGAAGACAAAGAGGGAGATGCAAAGTAGATATCCCGATGTGCAAACTGTGTTGCAAGTGCTAGAGAGATTAGAATCTGAGAATCAGAAGTTGCAAGAGAGTATGAGCAGAGGAGAAGAAGAAAGAGAAATACTATGAGTAGATGCAGCATTGCAGAAGAAGATCAAAATGAATCTGCAAGAGAAGTTTGAGAAGAAAGGGAGAGAGTTGGCAATGAAAGTGAAGGAAGTTATGCAAGAAAGACTTCGGGTGGAGAAGTTACAAGTCAAAGTAAAGCTGGAGCAAGAAAATAGCAAGGAATTGGTGGAAGCTAAGGAAGAAGAGCTCAATGCATTTTGATAGAAGGTAGAAGAGAAGACAGCAGCCTGGCAACGGGAATTGACTAAGCACCATCAGGAAGAAGGGAGGCTGAGAATCTTGTGAAGACATTATAGGTGAAGGTTGATCAGTACGTGAAGGAGTTGGAGGATTGCACAAGGGAGTATGAGGAGGAGTTGAAGATCAATAAAGTTGAGATGGTGAAGGAGAGACAAAAGAAGCAACAGAAGGAATTGGTTGAAGAAACAATTGTGGAACTAAATGTGAGGTTAACCACAGAAGCCAAAGTGAGAATAGAGGAATTAGTTTACACAAATTGCAATTGCTTATGCAAGAGATGAGGAGTAAGAATGCAAAGAACCAGGACTTGAATGCCTTGTTAATCAATCTTAGGACTTGGATTGAT
This sequence comes from Lunularia cruciata, assembly GCA_948567375.1. Classification (NCBI taxonomy): domain Eukaryota; kingdom Viridiplantae; phylum Streptophyta; class Marchantiopsida; order Lunulariales; family Lunulariaceae; genus Lunularia; species Lunularia cruciata. Next base: position 16,874,730 of record OX419761.1, on the reverse strand, counting down.
AGGAAGATGTTAGATGTAGAGAATAACATTTCTATCAGACTCGGTTTGATTAAGTTAGAGTTAAAAAGTCTTTGGAATACTATACATATCAGACCCAAAGCAACAAAGATGGGAGTGCAAGTGTCTTTGGATTTGACACTTGATACTTTAGAGAAGAGTGGGTTGCAAGATAAGGAGGTAGAAAGATTACTTGTGAGGTTAATTGTAGATCAAAGTGAAGACATGTTAGAATTTGTAGAAGAGTTGGAAGTTGTAGAAAAAGAAGTATAGGAGGTGAAGGGACTTTCCTCGAGTTTGGAAGCCAAAGTAGAATTAGACATCAAATTGGATTAGGACTAATTTTGAGATAAGAAGAGGTAGATATGATGAGGTGCATTGTTATTTTGGATCTGCAGGTTGGAAAGGTTGTTATAGAACAGTATTTTAGTCAGATAATTGTTGAAGAGCTTTTACTATTTAAAGGAGACCTTTGCAATAAAATGTTGTTCAATATTCATTTTCTTGAGAATAGATAAAGCAAAGTGCTATGAAGCAATGCTCGTCACTTGAGCTTAAATTCTGAGTATCAATTTTGTGTTCTTGTGTTTGTGAGTGTGTGGAGAAATTTGAAGTGCAAGTTAGTGTGTTTGTTGGATGTTGGATTTAACAACCTTAATCTTCATTCTGTGTTTTTGATCTTAAGTGAAGTGCAATCAAAGCAATGCCTTGATAGATCTGAGAGGAATTGTAGTGTTGGTAGTATTCTGCATTTGTGAGTGCAGCGTGGTGTTGATGTGAAGCAATTTTGATCAAGGAAGTTGTGCCTTCAGTGGAGGGGTGCAACACAATTTTGAGGTGAAGTTGTTTTGCAGTGAAGTAGCCATTTTTAGGAGAGATTGAACCATCACAATTAAGATTTATTTGGACAGAATTGAATGAGTTGTGATTAGTGAGTGTTAATTTGTGACAAGATTGCAAGTCATTGCTTATTACTCTCTTCTAGGTGTAGTTTCTACCTGAGGGATTAAAGATGCAACCAAGAAGAACTACTTGCTACACTTTGACTTTGTATTTGACCAATTCTGACTTGTATCTCTATGAGAACAAACTTTACTTACTTGATTATCGCAAAAGTGATATTTGCCAAGTTGTCACACAACCAAACACCACCTATTAATGTAACCCTATCTATGACAACTACACTAGGAGAAAGGGTGACCTATAATCTACTATCATAACATACACTCTCACAATTTTCAGGTCATCACTTCCTACCTCATCAAAGACAAACACCGGTAGTTTGGCTGGTTATCACTCTAGCCTCACTATTGAGAGCACATCAAAGCATCAATGCTCTAAAATCAAGGCACTTCACACAAACATGGTGCAAAAACAAGAAGTAAAGAATGGAGAGAGTCCGATCACAAGAAAGCTAAACAAAACCTTTCATCTTATAAATCAACACCGGATTGACTTTGCCACCATTTGGCATTTGACATAATTAGAGTACTTATCTACTTCCTAAAGCAATGAGAATAACTAAGAATAGAACAAAATCTGACATAAATCCCTAGAGTTGGTTGACCGCCCAATCCTCCCCTAAATCTCCATTTGAACAAAATTGAAAGGATGGGGATTTCCAAATCTCTAATTTGTGGGAATGGTTCCCAACTCCACCTTCAATTTTGTATTTCAAGCTCAACTTGCACCAAATTGGCCATGCTTTCACCTCTTAAGCTCAAAGTGAACACTACCGCTTGAAATTGACTCTATTCTTAGGGCAATTTGGCTAGCATTTCCGCATACAATCACCCTCAAGGAATGTGAACTACAATCAAGGTACCAACGATTAACAAGACTTGGAGATACCACCAACACCCTTAGTTCTTGCACTTGATTGCACCTTGACTCTCACTTCTTTAATGTAATTAGTTCTTCATCAACTCAAATCAACTCAATCATATCTACATTTGATCTTTCACTCAACAATATCTTAACAATTGGGCACTAATTAAAGTCAAGCCACACCCATTCTAGCTAAGAGACTCCATGGATGCTCACCGGCTTTCTGTCCATCATAGCCAAGAACTTGAAGGCTCAACATCAAAGAAGTTAGCTCTTTAAGGCTATATTTCCAAGGTATACCTTTGATTTTGACTTAAACTTCCAACCTTAATGGCACACTTGACGGTGCAAATGGTGCAAGTGATAGTGGGTCCCACCATGTAGTTAGTACCCCAAACATGAAATTTGACCATCAATAAGTAGTCTATGAGTAACTACCAAAATATCTTTGACTACCAATACTACTATTCCAATGTTTGAGTAATCTAGGTGTGACTCTACAAATGGTGTGACAAGTATGCCATGCCTACACCAAAGGAGATCTTTGATGCAATTAGGCATGTAAAGGTCTTCAGTACTTTGGATCTTTGAGCAAGGTATCATTAGTTACCGAATCAAGGAAGAAGATAACTCCAAGATAGCATTTTGGGCTATTGATCCTTATGGTAAGGATGTATTATATTACTGGAGGTTCTTACTATTTGGGTTAAAGAATGCTCCTATTGAGTTCCAAAGGGTCATGGATAGGACCTTAGTATGATTGGATTTTGCTTGAGGCTTTATCAATGATTTTTGGTCTATAGCACTATTGTGGAGGAGCATGAGAGACATTTTTTTGAGGTGTTTGAGAGGCATTGGGAAGATAAGCAAGAGAGAGATTTTTAAAGCTCAAGGAGAGGTTGAAATTTTCCCTTATTCTTAGGAGACCGATCAAAGGATGACCATTCCATGTTCACATTGATTGGAGTATGTTAGGGCTAGGAGTAGTGCTCACCAAACATGATGATGAGGAGAAAGAGTTTGTGGTGGCCTATGATAGTCACTCCAACAATTCAACAATGGCCAAGTATAGTTCATATTAGAGGGAGTGCTTATAGCCATATGTCGGACTCCATCAACCACTTCAGTGGTTGATGGAGTCCGACAAGCTTTCAAGGAAGCTTGCATGATGTGCTTTGATTTTATAGGAGTAGAACTTCACAATTATTCATAGACCTTGAGTGGTGAACCATGATATGGATGGGTTGAGTAGAAATCCTTATGCCAGCTAGCAAGATCAGACTAGAGCATGTTGGCATGGTGAGACAGATGAGGAGATGATGCTAGGTTAGCATGCATCTACCTTTCTATGTATATTTTATGAGGCTTTGGTGGTATCCCTCTCAACACATACAAGAGGAGTTATTGAGGTCATAGACTAGAAGGTAGAGATATTATTATAGTTTAGCAAGACATTCATGATGATGTCTTAGTGATAGATCATCTTTGCATTGGTGTTGTAGGTGGGCACAATTGGTGCCAAGGAGAGAGACCATGTTCTTTAGCAAGCCAAGTAGTTTAGATTGGAGGGCGGATAAGTTTTTCATGTATGAGAGGATGGTAGAGTGTGAGTAGTACTACTTCCATCTCAAAGACCATAGTTGGTCCGTCATGCTCATGAGAAGTTAGGACATTTTGAAGTAAAGTATACATATAGCTTACTCTAGAGTCATTATTGATGGTGCGGTATGTAGACCAATGTACAATAGCTTTTTGCTAGATGTGTGGTTTGTGACCAAGTAAGAGCATTATTTAATGCTCCTATGCCATAATTACACCCATTACCTATCATGGGATTGGGTTACTATTGGAATTTGGACTTTGTTGGACCTTTACCATTGACTATGAGACATCATCGGTATGTTTTGGTTATGATAGAGTATTTCTCCAAGTAGATTGAGTTGGTGGTACTTCTTGACAAGTCCAATGAAGGGACGGCTTACTTGTTCTTGGATTGGGTTCTTAATCATTTTGGTGCACTAGTTGAGGTTTTAACTAATTATGGTACATAGTTCTTGGGAAAGTTTCAAGTCTTGTGAGACAAGACCTTCATTGATCATCATATTACCTCTTGAGATCACCCTAAGGTAGATGGCTTAGTAGAGAGAGTGGTTCAGATGGTGAGGAGAGGATTGCATAAGTATAGTTTGAAGAGAGGCCAACTGAGAGATTGAGATCTCCAATTATCTTGGTTGGCCATGGGCTATCAATTTAGCCAAGAAGCCTCCTTATCATCCTTCTCTTCTTACTTTCTACTCTATAGACAAGATCAAGGTTTATCTATAGCCATTTGTCAAGATGCTTCTATAATTTTGGACTTGGATGATCCAAATGTATGGATGAGCGCATGTTCTCAATGAATGGAGATCTTTTGGAGAGTGATGTTGATGACCTTTGAGAACTTAGTGATTGCTTAGCATAGCAATACCTTATGTTATGCTAGTATTTGAGGAGGAGGTTATAGACCTTGATCCGTCAATTTCATCCAAGTGATTATGTATATCCACAACAAACTATACCAATGACATTTGATGTTATTATAGGCCGTACTATCTAAAGAGTGTGTGAGGTTTTCCTTCTAGAGTCCTCATGTTGGAAGGAGGTGATGGTGTTGTTTGGAAGGATTATGTGTGCAATTGTGTGTCATACCATCCTCCAAACAATGATTGGCACTATGGACCCAAGCTTGTACGTGCAAGCTTACAATGTATGTTATGTGGTTCTTCTAGTGGAGCTACTACAATGTTGGTGTGTGATAGTTGTTTGAGAGGATGGCATATAGTATGTTTGACTCCTCTCCTCATGATGGTTCCTCAAGGACAATAATTATGTCCTAGATGTACTTGACATATAGTTAGTTCACCCTTTATGTTGTATAGATTGCAGACATGTGACTAACAATACGGCTTTGTAGCACTCGACCTCCTGATCTTTGCCCACCATAAGATATACCACATACTTGGAGTAGATGGCTATTTGAAGTTAGAGGGACCTAACCGCCAGCTAGGGGTGCAATTGTGGCACTTTAGAATTCATGTATGACTTATGTGTGAGTTGTGCTTCTATACTATATGATGTTGATAGCAACATATGTTGTGTAGTGATGTATATATATTAAAAAACTATCATGAAATTTGTAGTGCTGAAGCTAGGTGCTCAAATGCTAGAGTGGTAGTGTTGGTAGTCATAGGTATTTTGGTAGTTTTGCATGAACTACTTATTGGCGGTCTGATTATATGTTAGGGCTGTTGATCACATAGTGAGATCTACTATCACTTGCACCATTCACACCATCGGATGTGCTATCAGCTGCAGCATTAGGGCTAGAGACCTAGGTCAAGCAGAGGGGTATACCTTTGAAGTGCAGCTCTAGAGAGCTCACTTCTTTGATGTTGAGCCTTTGAGTTCTTGGCTATAGTAGATAGAGGTGAACAAACATCACCTAGAGTCTCTTAGGTAGAGTGGGCATAGCTTGATTGTAATCAGTGCCCAATGGTTGGCAGATTTCTGAGCAGATTTCTGATTTCTGAGTATCAATATAGATCTGATTTGAGTGTGATTCAAATGGAAGAATGAATTGATTGTATCATTGTGGAACTTTAGAGTTCATATATTACTTATATGTGAGTTGTGCTTCTATAGTGGATAATGTTGACAATGATGTATACTATGTAAAGGACTTGTGCACAAAGGTAGATTTGTTATCATATCTAATGAAATCATACACCGCCATAGATACCTAACCCACACACCATCATAGATAACAAAGAACAAGATGCAAAACATAAATAAGAAAACCTCATGAAATGGAGTAAGTGGACATGAATGAAAGATGGAGTGAGTAGATGGAACCATATTCTATCTAGGGCAGTGATGTGCGGCTACTAGCATAGGAGCATATCTAGTGTGAAGTTGAATATTTCAAAATAATAGAGTTATATGCATAGAATACCATAGCAATATATGTAATGACAAGTTAAACATACTTTATGTAGATATGCATTTAACAAGATAGATGAAGTTTAACAAGATGAGCAAAGTGTTGCAAGTCAAGTGGAAATGAAAAACAACCTTTATTAAATGAATAAGGACCATTACAAGTGAGTAAAAATTAAGTTCTCACTATGAAATTCAAAAGCTCCTCACTCACCTCATCCATGCTAGGGCTTGGGCTTGCAGCATAAACCACATTGCTCGTGTCCTCATAATGCACCTCATCCTCTAGAATTAACCCACCTTCTGCCCTACATATGTTGCCTTAAAACTCCTCCCATCAAGCCAATGAAATTGATTATGCAAGAAAGAAAACATGGCACTTACTATTTTTAGCATCAACTTGGCCCCATTGTAATGCTCACATGAGTCTAACTCTACCCTAGATCTCTCCACCTTGGTCTTGACTATCAATGCAAGATTTCCATGTATTGTCTATGGTCTCCTAGCTGGGACAAGAAGAGTGTCCATCATTCGGAAGAATGGTCTAAAATCCAAGTATACACACTTCCAAGCCAAGTACCATCTAGTAGTGCAGTCTTTGACTAGGAACCAATCTTGTACCCCATGGTAAGGTATAGTCCTCTTCCTCCCACTCCCAATTGGCAAGGCAAACACATCTCTTATAACTTGAAGAGTCAAGCTGAAGGGTCTACCTTCAATCATGCCCATTTGAGTGTTTGTGTTCTAGGTGTGAGAAAATTGTGCACATAGGCACTTTTGCAAAACATGCCACAAACACAACACAAACCAGAGTTACATGTACAGTTTGGTGTCAAGTTGAGCATGTCAAAAAGAGCTAAAAGCCAAACAACCAAACTACTTTGTTTCTCTTTGTGGACAAAAAGATAGTTATATATGAAGGTCCTTGACTCTCTCTTTCTCTGGATAGAAAGACAATTATATATTATTGGTAAGAGTGTGGAAATTAAGATAGTGTAATATTATGCAGAAAGACTCTCTCTTTGGACAGAAAAGACAGTTATATATTACATGGATAGAAAGATAGCTATAAAAAAGGAGTTCTATATGGATAGCTATACAAAAAGGCTATCATAAAGAAAGACAGTTATAAAGCCACCATGATAATAAGATAGGCAGATTTTGGCCTGTGGGCAGTCCATCCAACTCTTGATAACATATGTTTGTGTGTTTGTGAACACCAATTGAAATTACTATGATACAACTCTCTATAAAAAGGGTTTATTTGTTTGTGAACACAAATGGATACTACTATAAGATCAATACAACTGATATTACTATCAAATTTTTTTTCTAGTTTATGTTGCTCTTTGTGCTCTTGAAAGCTTGTATTTGCCAACAATGCAATAGCTTCTAAGATCTTGCATGTTGTCGGATCCTTTGAAATCTTCCACCATAGTATAAATCATTATCATAGATCGGCTCAAAGTACTGACACTACTGTTTACAAATGTATGAAAGTTATGTTGTGGTTTTGGCCCTGAAAACCAAGTATAATCAAGGCTTCACGGAGGTTCTGCTCCTATCTAATGAATTCCACTATGATTTTAGCCCTCAAACTCGGTTTTTGCTCCTCCCTCACAGGTTCCGCTAGGACAGACATACAACAATGGTTACATTGCAGTTTCACCTCCCATATGGGCCCATCAAGGCTACATTAGGGTGACATCTTTCAAGAAAGGATACCATCAAGGTTCCATTGCATGGACAAATCAATGTCATTGGGGTTCCGTGTTGCATAAAACTACTTGTCTAGGGACAGGTGTTCTTGGATTTCACATAGATTCTGCTCTAAATAAAAATAAAAATTTGCAATGAAACAAGGAATTGTGAATAAATCTTACATGAAGAAATGGGTAGTGTAAGCCTATAGCAATCTTCAACCCCAATCTGTCAAGGTCTGCTTCTCAAATGCCCTCCACTACATTTTGCACTAGATCTTTGACCATCCACGCCTAGGTAAAGAAAGTTATGCTGTTATGTGTAGTGTGGTGTCCAATTTACCACTCCCCTTCTCTAAACTCTTCCATGTTTTGCATGTCAAAAACCTTTTGGTAAGTAGAAATATTAGCCATGGCTCTCAATGTTGATAGATAAGCATCAGCTAACAAGGCATGGTCATGGTCAAATGGAAATGGAGATTGGGAAACTAGAAGATCTAGAATTTCTCAAGCCCTAACTTATAAACTGCTCCTTTAGTCCCCTTGCTCTCTAAACTCTTGCAAAAGAACACTTCCTCTTTGCAGCAACCTTCAACCATTTGGACACTCAATTATTCAAAAACTCAACATCCTACTATTTCAACACACTACTCTAAACCCACAGGCTTAGGCTTCTTCGCTTAGTCACTTCTCCTTTACTCTCCTTTGCTCTCAAAATAACCCCTTCCTCTCTACAACAAGAGCCCTGATTTTTAGTAACAGACTCTGGCTCCTTCACTTCTCCTTTACTCTCCCTTTGCTATCAAAATAAACCCTTCCACTTTGCAATAAGTGCTCTGATTTGTAATAACATATGGGCACAAGAATTGGGCACACTACACTGAAATATGAATTGCATGTCTCTACTTTCTAAACCGTTTTCCCCTTCCTTTGTAAGAGGGCAACTGGTTCAAGCTCCTTTTTTGCTTTTGTCCTAAACATTGAACCCTTCTTACATTTCCTTGGCCATGTATATTCATTCAACTCCCAATACTTATTGCTTAATATATACTACTATAAGATATGCTCTATATACTACCAAGAGAGAGAGAAAAAAAAATTATATATATATATATATATATAAGTGGGCATTGATTATGTCATTTGGTGTTTGATCATAGTCCTAAGATGACTCTCTATATGATAGCAACCTCTCCACCAATCAATGGAACATTGTTTATTAGAGAGATTGAGTCTTCATACAGCAACACCACACCCTAAACCCCCACATAAACAATGATCACCTCAAGTTTATTAACAGATATGGTCGATATGGTATTTTTCCATGTAAGCAAGGGCATATGTTTATTGTCTCTCTAATAAACTTATTATCCTCTTTCCATATAAGATATAAGGTGTATAAATATAAATATTCAAATAGTTAACACTAATATTTTCCTCCATCTCCATAAAACTACCCTTAAATATTTAAACATCATTTCAGAATACATTCTTCTATTTCCAATAACTTGTTGTCTTGGATTCTAAACAATAAAAATGTCTTGACAATATATAACAAAGCATCACTCACAATGCATATGCTTATTCAATACATAATAAAACTTTTGGATTCTAGATACTAGAATACTCCCAAGGCATTGTCTTATTCATAAGGTTCAAACAGAATGCTCATCCATAAGATTGATGCTTGGCTAGTTTGAAAATGACCATATTCTATAAAAGCAAACATGGGCTTATTCATACCAAAACTTACATACATGCTTATTCTAAAGCAAATTGTATTTTGTAGCAAATGCATAAGTATTCAAAACTTTTGCTACTATTTCTACACATCAACTTGAGGTCCTTTTCTCTTCAATCTATCTCTAAGGGTTCAAAAACCCAGATTGTTTATTAAATGAAACACAAATATCACATTGGTTTCCTCCCAGCCATGGGAGTGACATTCTACCCTTGGTATATTTGGTAGCTCAACTTCTTCATTGGCATTCTCCTCTCCATGCTCCTCCTCTTCCCATGTATTGGCACTATTGATCTAAAATTATGCAAGATGACATAAACATTGATCCATCTCAAATATACCAATTTCTACTCCTATCACCCTTCAAGTGAACCCTTGATTCCCTCAAGAAATGCCATCTACTTTTAAAATTCCTATGCAATGCTCATTGACTACTCATGTCTAGGCCGCACATTATTAAAATCTATTGCATCCAGAATGTGTGGCACTTCAAAAAATGGAACTAAATAGCTCATGGAACAAATCCAAAATCTCCTAGTAGATATTGGTAGTGTTTAAATGCATTGTTGACACCTTGCTCATTCAAATTATGCCACAAAGCTGACTTCTTCAAACATGTCATGTCATGTCATGTCATGGCAAAAACCAAGCATCCTTGTGCACAATAGTAGAATATGCATAGTAGTACAAGACAAGTGAGGTGAGCATTAGTAATAAAAGAGAAGAATAATGAGCATTACAACACTCAATTGCCCTAGCACTCACTAAAACACTAGAAGAGCAAATATCACAGCATCTGCAATGCCAAAGCTAGTTTGCTCAGAGGTTGGAGTGATGGTTTTGGTGATCAAAGTTATATTAGTAGTTGCTCAAAGACTACTTAGCATTGGCTAGATTTTTTGTTAGGGCTATTGATCACACCATTGGACCCACTATCACTTGCACCATCAAATGTGCCATCAATGGCATTATTAAAGCTAGAGATTCAGGTCAAGCAAAGTGATATACCTTCAAAGTGCAGCTCCAAGGAACTCACTTCTCTTATGTTAAGCTTTCAAGCTCTGACTATGGTGGGAAAAGGCCGGTGTGCATCCTAGGATCTCTTAGCTAGAGTAGGCATGGCTAGATTGTAATCAAGGCCCATTGTTGGCAAACCATTGAGTTGAAGATTGATTTTTTATCCAAGTTGAGTGTGAACTGATTACATCAAAGGAGTGATTGTTAGGGGGGAATTTGGTGCAAAAACCATGTGTGTTGGTGGTATCTCCAAGTGTGGTGGGATTTTCTGTATCTACAATCACTGTTACTTAAAATTCTCCATTAGTGATGTGGATCATGGGCGGAAGCCTTGCTTGAGTCACTACAGATTTGACAATGAGGCAGACTGTGTGTAGAAGTACTAACCAATTTTTTTTAAATGAGTCAATTTGAGACAATGGGTATTTGATTGGAGCCCATAGATGTGAAATCAAGGTCAATTTGGTGCAAATTGAGTCCAAGGTGCAAATTGACGGTGGATTTGAGAATCCATCTCCTCAAATCAAGGATTTGGAGATCCCCATCCTCTCAATTTGGCCTAAGTTGATAGTTAGTGGAGGATTTGCAATCAGGCAACTATATAAAGGTGTATTAGATTGGCAAAGGTTATCCAGATTTGAAGGTCAAGTCAAAAATGGTTGTTCAGAGTTGGAGGTTGCTTGAATTGCCCTAGTTATTGCTTGAGTTGGTAAAGGTTTGCTAGATTTGGAGTGGGTTTGAATTGGCAAGAAGAAATCTCAATTTGGCCCAAGTTGATAGTTAGCGGAGGATTTGGCAATGAGTCATCTATAGTAGAGGTGTGTCAAATTAGCAAAGGTTATCCAAATTTGGAGGTTGAGTTGGCAAAGGTTGCCTAAATTGCCCTAACTAATACTTGAGTTGGTGAAGGTTAGCCAGATTTGGAGAGGGTTTGAATTGGCAAGAAGAAAGACCTCATTTGGCTAAATTTTGGCTTCAAGGCATAGGGTTGTGGGCTAGAGAGGCTACAAAGGCCAGCTTGTTGGCATTAGGCTAGCCAATTTAGTTGAGTTTTTGGTAGTTTATGGTCATTTTGTGGCTAAATCTACTCACCCTTTAGGATTGTATACAATAAGGTTTGAACGCTAGATCTTTGGTTCCTAGATTGGTGCCCTAGCCAATTGGTCCACCTTTACTTGTTGTCCCAAGGATTGATAGCCTGATACATATACTCATGTAGCTTTGGCTAGGAGAGGTAGTTTAATCTCATCCTTGGTGATCTTAGTAGCATAAGAGTAGATAGACACTCCCATTATGTCAAATGCCAAATAATGATAGAGTCAATTAAATTTTGATTTGTGAGATGCATAGTTATCATTTTGATTTATGTGATTGGATCCACTCTATTCTTTACTTCTTGTTTGTGCACCACGTTTGTGTGAGATGCTTTGATATTGAGAGTGTGTGTGCTCTAGTGTGCTCTTGGTAGTGAGCCTAGAGTGATAACCAATCAAAATACTTATGTTTCTCTCTAATGATGTAAGAAGTGATGGCTTATAGACCATAAGATTGCATGTTATGATGGTAGGTTACAAGTTGCCATTCTCCTTAGTGTAGTTGTCATAGTTAAAGTTACATTAGTGGGTGGTACTTGGTGATTACAGTTGCAGTTTGGTGTACATCATCACAATAGAGTTCTTTGGGGATTTTAGAGGAGATTTTGCTACAATACACAATGGTTTTACATAAAGTGGCACATGATATCAACCCATATTTCATGTCCTAATGAGAGAGGAGATTGATTTCAATTTGGAGTTTGACATAGGAGCTAATTTAGTTGAGAGTGCACCTAAAGTGTTTGCACCATTGTTGTAGGACATGGACAAGATTCATAGGGCCTACAAAGGCCCCAAGCACTACTATAGTACAATGGAGATCATTGAGTTGGATGATTTCATCAAGAGTTTGATAGTTGGTTTGATATGCAATAGATGCAAAATCTGACTTTGTGCACATCTTTCATGGCATGCAAGAGGTTGTTCCAAAACTTGGAGTATTCATTGATGGATGACTATCATGAGTTTAGAAGAGCTTACTTGGAGGAGATTGAGCTATGGAGATAGTATTGGTCTCCAAACTACATCTCCATCACTCCAAGCTTAGTTTCTAGGAATAGTACCTATGAATTCTAATTCTATTAGTGTTGGTGTATCCGGTGGAGGTGCACTAGTTGGAGATGGTGCTACAACAAGTGGAAATATATTGCAAGAGGTGGTGCAATATTGAGGTTTAACCTCATGGTGGAGTTCTCCCAATGTTTGAGACAAAACTACCAAGGAGTGCGCATTGACAAGCTGAAGAGCTTGCAAGAGTTCCAATGGAAGGTTGGAGAGAGCTTACACAAGGCATACACTTGCATAAGATGGCTAATCAATTTCACTTAGGGAGTTATTGAGGCCCAAGTAGTCTAGTTTTGGTATGGGATCTTGGACATGAAGATGCAATGCTGAGTACATGATGCTACAATGTTGTAGGCTACCTCACCTTCTTTGGCGGTGATCTTTAGTTTGGCTAAGTGCATTGAGTTTAACATGGTGGAGGAGATAGCGATGACATCTAAATTTTTTAAGGAGACCTCGTCCATAGTTATTACTTTTTCTAAAGTGTAAAAGAGTGTACCACATAGTGTTGGTTTCCAAGGGTAGAGTGGATAGGCCAGATCTTATGGAGCGAGTGGAAGGCCTAATGCAACTAGCCCCTTACCTTCATTTTTGAGTTAGCAATAACCAATGAGTGGTGGCGTTGCTTGTTGGACTTATGGTGGACCTCACCACAAGATAGAATGCACCCCAAGGTAGTAGACATGATACCTTTGGTGCATCACAACAAGCACAAAGACAATGTGACCATTTCCATAGATTTGGTCATACCAATGACCAATGTTTTGACCTCCACTTGGGGTTATGGAGTGGTAGGGCTACTATGGCAAGTGGTAGAGGAGCTCTAGGTCATGGAGAACAAGATGATGGTAGAGGATCTACACTTGGTAAGGACCCAATACCTACCCTTACTTTTGATACAACCATGGCTACTTGGATTGAGCAGTTGGAGTAGAGATTGGCTAGGATGGCCATAGCTGAAAGGAGATCAAATTCAAATGTTGAGGTTTCCACCTTTTATGTTGGTGATAGAGATATCTTGGACTTTATGTGTAGAGCAAAAAAAGTAGATACATCTACCATAATGACTAGGAGTGCATTATGTGTTCTAAAGCCTAGAGGAGCATTAGCGGAGTTGGGCCTATAGACGGGAGAAGTTGGTAGATAGGTTAGACTTCTCTAGTCTTTCACACTTTCTGAGGCACTACAAATGACATCCATAGCTCCTACATGTCCTAGTACAAGTGTAGTAGGTGGTGATGGAATGCATGATGGACTAGATAGTAGTCAATGAATCAACCACTTGTTACTATACATATTGAGTCTAGCACAATGTTAAGGGCAACTCAATTGACTATGCACGTCTCTTTGTTCTCAACTAATGATTTTTTTCCATTGAGAGTTGACCAACTCTAACATTCCAATTGGCTATCACACTTTGTAAGAGTAGGGATGATGTGATTTCTACTTCTAGAGTAGAGGTAATTGATGGTGGAGCTAACTTGGTTGAGAATTATTGCATCCATTCAACTACTAGTGGTTTATGGCAAGCAATAGCAACTAGGTTAGAGGAGTTACCAACTAGACTTACCTTTGAGCAAGCTCAATTCACACCTAGATTTGTCTTATTGGACAAGCAAAGTGGGATTTTCCATTTGACAAGACCTTCAAGGAAGGCCTATATACCACAAAAGTTCTTATTAGACTCTAGTGCATAGCTCCTTATGGTAAGGAAGGTTGCAATTGTCGGTCTTGGGCTATGGAAGATGAATGTAGAGAGGTTTCTATTTCATATCCAAACATCTCTAAGGGGTGATTCTACACAATACATCACATGTGGGGAGCTCATTGTTCAAACTCAGCCTGGTCATCTGACTAATAGCTCTATGGTGAGAGCTCATGCCATTGCGACAATAGTAGAGGCATATGATTTGCTAGTTGGTGGAGCAATGTTATACTCCATGGGTTTCAATATTGACTATTGGGAGGATATAGCTTCTTATAGGCCAGGTCAGGTGAGTTGATGGGTATGCGGTGAGGGACGGGTATATGGCCTACTGGTATGCTTAAGTAAAGGTAATTTTGGCTCATTATAGTTAGGAACCATGGCATCAATTTCAGCTTTCAATGGTTTTGTTACTTGGCCTAGTGACTCAGTTCATTATAGTCAAGTGAGGGATGGGTATGTGGCCTACCGGTGTGCTTTAGTAAAGGTAATTTTGGCTCATTATAGTTAGTGACCATAGCATCAATTTTAGCTTTCAATGGTTTTATTACTTGGTCTAATGACTTGGAAAGGAATGCCCATGTAGAGGATACCATATACTTAAGGAGAGCACTCAAATTTGGAGTACAAGTGGGATTTTTCTATCCACCTTGGCTATTCCATTGTGGAGTTCTGAGGAAGCATTGTGGCAATATGCAGTTCAATTGGTGTAGTAGGCTTAGAGTGGAGCCTTTGTACCACCAAGGACCAATGTGAGGATGAGACTAAAGAGTCTATTACCTTGTCAACTTTGGATACCACACTTATTGCTTGGCAATATCTAATAGAGGGTGTATGCTTATTAGAGTAGTTGGTGGATTAGCATTAGAGTAGTTACGGTACTACAAGTAGGTATATAGGTTTAGAGGTACTTGTTTTTGTAGAGAGATAAGATTGTTAGGCAATTCTCTCTACATTATGCAGTACAATTTGCCTATCAATATTTTCAATTATTATCAATGTCAACAGCCAAAGGTTACTAGAAGATCCTACCAATAGCAATTTCCTTGCTAGAGATGTAGGATTTGGAGAGACAAGGTTCCATTCATTTGGTGATTTTTGAATGGCAATGTAAAAAACATACGCATGTTGGCTAAGGTCACAATCTACAAAATCTCTATTTTAGTGTGTTCTGGGAGATATTATGTATACTATGGCATCTCTAGGTTCATCAATCTATTTCTCCAACTTGCATTTTGGAGAATGTCCCTTTGATGGGTGATTCTTGCACAAACCTAGTGGCAAGTACACATCAAGTCCATCTTGGATGGGACTTGCCATGTTGTGGATGCAACTAAAGTTGGCTCACATACCCATTGTATTTGTCTTTGGTGGCAAACCTCTTACCTAGAGAGGTTTTACAATGTGCCTATGATGGGGTTTAGCGGCTTTCCTACCTTATTGTTGATGATATTCTAGATGTTAGTTGCTAATCTTAACTTGTGGTGGGGATTGAAAGGTCACCTAATGCAATGGTGAAGCTTGTTGGGCAGCCTATAGCCACTTTATCCACAATTATGAGTTTCCTAGGCTCACATGATTTTTGCAAGAGAGATCTTGGATTTGTTTGGGACTCATAGTTACAATAGTTGGTGAAGCACAATGTTGATGAGAGAGAGTGAAGGTTAGATTTCCATACTAGAATTATTGCCATTTCAACAATATCAAAGGTATCTAAGCATCAAGTGTTAGGTCATGTTATGGACCTAAACTATTTGACTTGGATTGTGAGCCTTGGCTTGGTGGAGTAATATAGGATGTATTTGATAGGCATTACCACTTGGACACTTATGAGCTCTATGCCTATCAAGATGATTCAGGCACATGTTGGGGGTAATGGTCAGAGTGGACATGGTATTCTTGGGACACAACCAATGGCTACTAATGAGTGTGGTCTACTTGGGGTTCATCTATGTGAGCATGATCTACTTGGTTTACTTGGGATGTGATTAGAGGACGTGTGGAGCTTGTAGCTAAAGTAGAGGGAGTTTTTCACTCTAAGGTTGGAGACTCTAGCGCTTGGAGGCAAGACATTATTGCTTCCAAAAGGGCATGGTGTAGCAGCTAGTTAGTTTCTTCCACTCTTATGTCAATTATAGAGGATACTTGGAAGCCAAACATTGAATCCAAGCTTACAAGAGAGTAAAAACAAAGAGTTAGGATGTTCTTGAGGAGCTACACTAGTTGTTTTGCCCTCGATATGACGGATTTGGGTGCTCTAAAAGGACCTAGTATTTAGATTAAGCTTACTAGTGATACACTATTTTATCTTTGTCCCTACAAATATAGTGGCATGGAGAGAGTTTTAGAGCCAAAAGAGAGACCTTTTTGATATTGATTTGGTGGAGATTTCACATAGAGAGTATGCTTCAACTACTATGATGCTAGCCAATAAGTATCTATATGGTAACTATACAAATTGATAGATATGTGGAGATTATTGTCTTATCAACCAACAAACTAGGGCTAATCGGTATGCCTACATTGGAGGAGATCTTTGATGCAATTGGGCATGCAAAGGTCTTCAATACTTTGGATCTTTGAGCAAGATATTATCAGTTACCAATCAAGGAGGAGTACAAGTCCAAGATAGCATTTTGGGCTATTGATCCTAAAGGTAAGAATGTATTTTATTAGTGGAGGTTCTTACCATTTGGCTTAAAGAATACTCCTACTCAATTTTAGAGGGTCATGGACAAGATCCTAGCAAGAGTAGATTTTTCTCAATGTTATATTGATGATATTTTGGTCTATAACACTATTGTGGAGGAACATGAGAGACAATTGTTGGAGGTGTTTGAGAGATTGAGATCTTATGGACTCAAGTTAAATCCTAAGAAGTGTAGATTATTCCATGAGTATGTTGAGTATTTGGGTCATATTATCTACCTTGGTGGACTTGGTGTTCAAGAGACCAAGGTGGAGACTATTGCACATATTCCTCAATTGATGGATGTGAGCAAAGTGTGATCATTTCTTGGGTTGGTAAACTTCTATTGCTGATATGTTAGTGTCATTACTAAGGCCTTGATAAATCTGACCAAGCTTACACAATCATGGTATTGGGGAGATGAGCAAGAGAGAGCTTTTATAGAGCTCTAGGAGAGGTTGATATTTGCTCCTAATCTAGGAGACCGATCAATGGACAACCATTCTAGGTTCATACTCATTGGAATATGTTGGAGCTTGGAGAAATACTCACATAGCAAGATGATGAGGGAAAGGAGTTTATGGTGGCCTATGCTAGTCACTCCAACAATTTAGCAAAGGCAAAGTATAGCTCATATGGGAGAGAGTGCTTGGCAATAGTGTGGGCAATAGCACATTTTCAATGTTACCTATTTGGTAACCCTCTTCATTCTCATCATTGATCATCAACCATTGAAGTGGTTGATAGAGTCTGACAATCTTTCAAGGAAGCTTGCACAATGGGTTCTGATTTTACTAGAGTATGTTGTCATGATTATTCATAGACCTAGAGTGGTGAACTATAATGCAGATAGGTTGAGTAGAAACCCATGTCCTAACCAGCAAGATCAGATTGAAGCATGTTAGCATGGTGAGATAGATAAGGAGATGGTGCCAAGTTGGCATGCATCTATATTTCTATATATTTTTTTGAGGCTTTGATGGTATCTCTCTCACCACATACAAGAGGAGTTGTTGAGATCATAGATCCAAAGGGTGGAAATATTGGTACAAGTCAGCACAAGATATTCATGATGATGTCTTTGTGATGGATTATCTTTGCATTGGTGTTATGGGTGGCATAGTTGGTACCAAGGAGAGAGACCATGTCCTTCAGCAAGCTAAGTGATTAGATTGGAGTGCAAACATCTTCTTTTTGTATGGAAGTATGGTAGAGTGCAAGTAGTACCACTTCCATCTTAGAGACCATAGTTGGTATATCATGTTGATGAGGAGCAAGGACATTTTGGAGTAAAGCATACATATATCTCACTCTAGAGTCATTATTGGCGGCATGGTATATAGACTGATGTACAATAGTTTGTTGCTGGTTGTGTGATTTGTGACCAAGTTAGAGCATCATTTAATGCTCTCATGGCACAATTACACCCATTATCTATCATAAAGCAAGGTTACCATTGAAGTATGGACTTTACTAGACCCTTACCATTAACTATGAGATATCATTGGTATGTTTTGGTTATGGTGGAGCACTTTTCAAAGTGGATGGAGTTGGTGGCACTTCCTGACAAGTCCAATAAAGGGACAACTTACTTGTTCTTGGATTGGGTTCTTAATCATTTTGGTGCACTAGTTAAGGTTTTGGTTGGACAAGGTACAGAGTTCTTGGGAGAGTTTCAGGTCTTGTGTGACAAGGCCTTGATTGATCATTTTACTACCTCTTCAGATCACCTTGAGATAGATGGCTTAGCAGAGAGAGTAGTTCAAACAATGAAGAGAAGATTGCATAAGTGTGGTTTGCAAAGAGACCACTTGGGAGATTTGGATATCCAGTTATCTTAGTTGGCCATGGGCTATCAGTTTAGCCGGCAATCCTCTCTACTTTCTATTTTATCAACAAGATCCAGATTTACCAATAGCCATTTGTCATGATGTTATTGTAGTTTTGGACTTGGATGATCTAGATGTATGGGCAAGTGCATGTTCTCAACCAATAGAGACCTTTCAAAGAGTGATGTTGATGGTCTTTGAGAACTTAGCAATTGCTCAACATAAGGACATCATGCTATGCTATTATTTGAGGCGGAGGTTATAGATCCTTGATCCATTGATTTCATCTAGGTTACTATGTATATCTATAACAAACTACACCGACAACACTTGATGTTACTACAGGCTATACTATCTTGAGAGTGCACAAAATGTTACCTTTTGAGTCCTCATGTTAGAAGGATATGATGGTGTTGTTTGGAATGATCATATGCGCAATTGTGGGTTATGCCACCTCCCAAACATTGATGGTACTATGGACCCAAGCTTCACACTTGTACGTGAAAACTTGTGGTGTATATTATGTGGCTCTTTTGGTAGAATTGCTACTATGTTGGTTGTGATAGTTGTTTGAGAGGATGGCATATGGCATGGTTGATCCCTCCTCTTATGGTGGTTCCTCAAGGATAATATTTATGTCCTAGATGTACTTGACTTATAGTTAGTTCACCCTTTATGTGATAGATTGTAAATAGATGATTAATAATGGGGCTTGATAGCACCTAATCTCTTGATCTTGGGCCACTATAGGGTATATCATATACTTGGAGTAAATGACTATTTGGAGTTAGAAGGACCTAACCACCAACTAGG
Source organism: Lunularia cruciata (assembly GCA_948567375.1). NCBI lineage: Eukaryota > Viridiplantae > Streptophyta > Marchantiopsida > Lunulariales > Lunulariaceae > Lunularia > Lunularia cruciata. Next base: position 16,855,278 of record OX419761.1, on the reverse strand, counting down.
GGGCAATTATGGCACTTTAAATTTCATGTATAACTTATGTGTAAGTTGTGCTTCTATAGTGTATGATGTTGACAATGATATATGTTGTCTAGCAATGTATATATGCATGACAACTATCATAACATTTGCAACACGAAAGCTAGTTTGCTTGGACATTGGAGTGGTAGTACTGGTAATCATAGTTATTTTGATAGTTGCTCGTGGACTACTTGATGGAGGCCAGATTTCATGTTAAGGCTATTGATCATTGGTAGGACCCACCATCATTTGCACCATCAATGATGCCATTAGGGCTAGAGATCTAGGTCAAGCAAGGGGTATATTTTTGAAGTGCAACTCCAAAAAGCTCACTTCTCTGATGTTAAGCCTTCAAGTTCTTGGCTATGGTGAATAGAGGCTGATGAGCATCACTTGGAGTTTCTTAGATAAACTAGATGTGGCTTGATAATAGATTATTGAGTGGATAATTGAGTTCAAATCCAATTTGAGTGTGATTCAAGTGGAAGAGTAAACTAATTGTGGCACTTTAGAGTGCATGCATGACTTATATGTGAATTGTGATTCTATAGTGTATGATGTTGATAGCAATGTATGTGGTGTAGCAATATATGTATGCATTATAGCCTATTTAACATATTAGCTATACTACACCAACAAAAAGTCCATAACCAAAACCTTTGGTGCCTTGAACTTACACTTTGGTGCCTAAAACTTACCCTTACCTGTACACTTACTCTTGAATTTCTTCTATGCTATTGCTTCTAGATACAACACCCATAAGATAACACATTATTACTAAGGCTTTACACCGCTTTGTTGTTCCCTATCTACTTCCAAGAATCAATGTGAACTTCAAAAGAATTGCAATTTATACAATCTATAACAATGTCAATTTCAAAAAATCTATAGCCTCCACAAGAACAAGTATATAGCTCACTTGCTGAAGTGCAAGCTGCAATTGAGAACCATGCCATAGCTGATAGTTACATAGTAAGTTGCTTATGTAGAAAAGTGTCAAAGATGGGATATATCCAAAAAATAAGTATGGTTGTATTGCACGCATGGGCAAGAGTACAAGAACCATCACATGTACCTCAGAAACAAGAATATGAAGCACCAATCAAGCACATGAGCCCCTAATTATGTATGGGATGTTGTCATTCAATGAGAAACAAGTAGCCAACAATGTTCCATTTGACTCAAGAATGGCTTGCATAACCACAAGGCCATTGAATATAGTCTAGCATATCCCTAAGCTTGCATTGTATCAAAAGAAAGCCTTGCAAAAATTAAGGAGATGTCAAGCAGCGGAGCATCTCCAAAGGCAATGTTGACAACTATTTGTCAACAAGAAATCAATATTTTCTTGATAGCCAAAGATATATACAATGCAAAGGGAATGGAACATGCAATTGGCAAGAAGAATGCCAATTGAACCCTTACTGGATATGCTTCAATAGGATGGCATTTTTCATAATTATTCACATGCCATGAATGGGCAAGTCACTAGCTTCATTTTTGCACCACTCACAATAATTGCATTTGCTAGGGAGTTTCCAAATGTTCTTCTTATAGACTCAACTTATAAGACCAAAAAATTTTGGAATGCCTCTTCTACATGTTGTAGGCATGACATCAACCAACACTAAATTTTTGCTTGCATTTTTTTTCATGAGTGGAAAAACTGAAATAGATTAAGAGCTTTAGACAACATCAAGACCATTGTCTTGCCCTAATTGCTTCCACAAGTCATTGTCATTGATTGTGAGCTAGCCACTCATGTCAATAATTGCAAGACTTTTTCCTTCTACCACAAATCTTCTTTTGCATGGCATATCTCTAAAAACATTATTGAAAATTTGAAGAAAAAATTTGCCACATAGGAACAATGGATAGAATTCATTGAAGATTGAGTGCATTAGTTGCAAGTTTTTACAAAATATCTTGTACAAAGAGTTGGCATAGTATGTAATTGAAGTTTGGGTAGCATGGAAATGGTCATGTAATTTCATACATTAAGAATACATGGATTGTCTACAAAGAGCATTTTATCCAAAGGTTGGACAAAGTCTATCTTGCATCTTGGGTACCTTGTTACCTTGTGCATGGAAGGAAAACATTCTTCTCTCAAAAATTGGATTGGTATTTCCTCTAGAGATCTTAAAGATGTGGTAGCAAAGCTCATGCTTTCTATTGACCATCAAGAGCATAATATTTGCCAAAAATAGCATTTGATATCGGGCATACATTGTTGAACCATATTCACACCATATGGAGGAATATCCACTATAAGATCTCTCACTTTGCTCTTAGAAAGGCGTATGATAAGCTATATGAAGCACAACATTTATACATCATCATGGAATGCACACATACTTATGAAAGGACAATGGGAATACCTTGTACTCATGCCTTGAAAGTTCTTTTGGATATAGCTACAATGTTGTCTATGGACCTTTAATACACATTGGTGGTTAACTAGATCCTAGCCATATGAGCAAGAAAATCATGAGCCAATACTATTCAATGCAATGTTATAACAGCTCATGATAAGATAACGTGAACTTATATTGCATCAATAACATTTATTGCAAATGCAAATTGGACAAATTTCTTGGGAGCAACTATGTATTGTTCACAACCCTTAAATGGTGCATGCACATGGTTGTCCTATAGGTACTATAGTTGGAAGAAATAATACAAGAAGAAACCCTTTTGCTGAGTATGTTGAGCATAATCAGCAACATAGGAGATGTACTATTTGCCTATTGTTAAGGCACACACATAGAACTTTTATATCAATCAATTCTCATGAGTTGAACTTGACTAAAATATAGAGTTGGTAACATAGTAACCTAGCAAACTAATCTTGTTATATATTTATTGTTCATGAAGGTCTAATAGAGCAAAAACTTGTGAGTCTAATGATGTTTTAATTTTGCTCATGTTCTTTGTCAATTCCTACTTGTGTAGCCTTGCATGTATTTACTTGCTTACGAGTTTACGTCTGGCAAAATCACCTCTTATGCAATTTAGAGTAGCCGCCGGTGCAAGAGTAGGGCTAGCCAATCTTGCAGCTTGTGACACTATGTTTCTTGTCCAGGCCATTGATGAATTTCCTTCAAGTGGATGTAGAGGAAAGTGCTTATTTGATTAGTAAAGAGAGAACAAATCTAAAAGAGGAAGGCGGAGTGAATTGTTTTAGTTATAAAAACCTTTTTTGTGCTATAAAATTCTTCATTCATAGATATATATTTGACTAGCTTGCTTTCTTCCTTGGTCCCATCAGTAATTGGCCTATTCTGATATAGCAACCTCAGGGACTCTAGGATATGAGAATAATCTTCTTGTTCAACTGATGGATATATTCGTCTCACTAAAAACGCACATTCTTTCAAAGTATAATCTATCATGTAAGAGACTCAACTATTATTCTTGGCCGCAATCATAGTAAAGAGCTTCAGCCTGATTCTGGAACCAAGTCCCACCTGTCATTTGCTTGGAATCAAGGTAAAATATTTATTGTCTAGACACGAAATGATTATATGGTTTCGACCGCTCACGAGGATCTGGATCCTTGGTGTTACTAAGAAGAGCGAAGCAAAGGAAGTGAGCGTGACAGGCCGGGACTCTAGGACATGCCAAAACAGCTACTATAATTTTGACATCATGAGTGACCTCTGCATGCCAAAACCAAGTGAAAACTTAAACTACTCTCCCACTAATAGGTGGAAACTCATGCCAACTAGTTCATGGAATTAAAGTTCCCGGTTGGATGAAGGAGGCTAAGGGATTAAAGAAGAAGCTTGAATGAGCAAATTCTCTATCCCAGATATTCTTTAATATATATTTCCGATCCCGTTTTGCGTTTCCAACTGCACTGTGTTTCTTCTTACACCATTGTGTGCGTAGTTGAGGTACGGCGCACACAATGGCACAAGAGGAAGTATAGTGCAATCAGAAATGCAAAACGGGACCGGAAAATGTCAATGCGAAATGAAACTTCGCTCTAGGGAACATAAATGGAAATTGCCAAGTAAACTCAATCAATAAACCAATCAAGATCATGTTATGTGGAAGGGTTGTCACCCTAGCGAAAAGGAGGCCCTTTTCGCTAGAGTGACCATCGACATAGACTGGCACCCTAGACCTTTTCGCGAGGGTGACACCCCTTCCACATACACGATCTTGATTGGTTTACTTTATCTTTATCATGATTAATACTTTTAGTACTTGATCTTCATTATAATGTACCTCTATAAATAAGATAAAAGAAAAGTAGATGGGAGATCAGAGATGAAAGGCTTCCGGCACGAGAATGGACAAAAGAATTCAATTTGCATATAATGTGTAACTAAACATATTAGGACAGAAGTTCTCATATACTTGTTCCATTCAATTGGGCTCAACATGGATGTAAGTTTGGACATTTTAGTTTAGATAGTAGTTTCTCTAAACTAGAGGGAAGTTTGGTGGAAATTTGTTCCTTATGTTCATTAACGGCGTTTGCCTCTGATGATAACTCGTTTAAACTAACTCTTTTCCAAGCTTTTGTCCTGTGTGCATACATCTTTGTGTTACCTAATAATCCTCTTTTGATTTGATCCTTCAGCAACGGCAGTTTAGTGACGACCTTTTCACTTTTGTAATAATAACCACTTCTGCGAATTGGACCCATAATAATGTTAACTCATTAGACACCGTCAACTATCACTCTAGTTGTCAATGAGCAGACGGATATTACCCAGAGACTCGCTCTTAGCAAGAACTTTATTTTTAGCCTTCAGGCTAAATGAGTCCTTGAGTCCCGGGTGTTAGTGGTGAGTGTGCCAATTCAACATGAATTTCCAAAATTGAGGCGAAGACTTGGCTGTATGTAGCAGGATAAATTGGCTACCACAGTAGAGGTGGAACTGGAGCTATAATATTATACCTCCAGTTCCATCTCTACTGTGATAGCCAATTTCTCCTGCTACATGCAGCAGTGAAGAAGTTGTCCAAGATTGAAGTTTCTCCGAGGAAAATCACTGGATACGGTCATGGTGTATTAAGCTGCTCATACTTGCAATGATCTCACAGGTTGGAGATAGGAAAGTCGACTCGGACCGTGAAAGGGAATCAAAGCAGCATACGAAGGATTTACTTTCAGTTGCAAACTACAGGCCGACTTCATTAAAAGGAGCTGTCTGAGCTCACACATAACATCTAACATGATCAGTTACAACGTTGACAGTGGAAAACTCACATCTTACTATAGATCATCCGCAAAAATCCATCACTGCCAAACCTACTCGAGAGCCTGCCGACTCCTAATAAGCGGAGCAGGAGGCAAAACTGCACTTGAGTAGCTTGTGGGTGCTGCCCGTCAACTCGGTCACGCTGTATGGGTCATTGTGACAGGCAGTTGTCACAGACCTTAAGAATAGAGCCTCTACAAGCAATCAAATTATTCATTTCTTGCCTCCCCCGGAGACATTGAATTTGAAGAAGATAATATCCCCGTCTTGCACAACGTACAACTTGCCTTCTTGCTTGTACTTCCCTGCAGCCTGTAACGTGAAAGAGAAGACAAAATTGAGATTAGAACTTGCAAAAGCGGCCTTCAGAAACGATAATACAAACTTCTATTCTAGTTCGGCACTCTAAACCGGAACAAGGTTTGTAAACAAGGAGGGGTATTCACCTTAACGGCTGACTCACTTCCGAGCTCCTTTAAGTCCTCAAATTTCATGACCTGATGGAGACACATAGAGACATGAACTGATCAGTTTCACAAGAACAAGACTGAAAACATGTCTGCGTCAAATAGAGTAGAGTCAAATATGAATGAGAAGGTAGAAAACTTCGATTTAAATTAATTCATACCTCAGCACATATGAAACCCTTCTCGAAATCAGTATGAATAGTACCAGCCGCTTGGGGTGCCTTGGACTGTTTCCGTATTTGCCAGCATTTTACCTGCGATTCAGGATCGGCATTTGATGAGCAGTAAAACTCAAGGTAGTTTCCAAAGGTTTAACGAGAGAAGTTCCTCATGGGACCTCTTCGTCAATGCAGGCTGCTGTTTGTCCGTTTGTTGACGTCATCGCCAATAGAACTAATCTTAGTGTGCGTCCAGATAAACGATATTTTGAAACACACAACTCTAAGCCGTCGATTTAGCATCCTGGAAAAGGCTAGAAAAACTGTCAAACCTCGTCTGGACCAGCGGTGAAGAAGTAGATGAGATTGATAGCAGCGAAACCAGTCTTGATTATTTTCGGTAGTGCGCTGTAACATCAGTACACAGAACAATGTACTTGTAATGGCCATTGCATGAGGTTCAACTCCAGATATTGTATCAGCTGAGTCCGAGTAATTGAGTTTAATGTAAACTGTCAAAGGGGATCAAGTTAGAGTAGCCTGACTTGATTGTCGCATTAACCTCTGTTGATTCTATGCGGTTAAAATGCAGCACTCCAATTGCAGTGACTATGACAGACAAGTGAGCTGCCCGCAAAAGAACATTTGCCTACATACCTTTGAATCTCGTTTTCTTTGCAGTAGACTCCTGCCTCGTCTTGGGGCATGTCGGTAAGCTTCTGTTCAAACGCGGCACTGAAAGGAATGATAGTTTCCCCTCCATGTTCTTGAACCCTGCATATATCGGAAGAACTTGGGTTAGCATATCCATTGCAAGAGTAGGACTCTCCCCAAACGTGACGAATGTACGATATTAGAGAGTTTTGAACTCCCGACTATCTTGCTTGACTTCAGAACGATACAGCAGTCAATATCCTCAAAGGACAAAAAGGGACCTTCTATCGAAACGCCTTGGACCAGGAATCCACAGGACCATTCAGCTGGAGCAAAATGCTTCAATGATTCTAATATCCAAATACCGAGCAAAACTTTTAGGCACACAGTGTCGGTGCATACCAAGCGTGAATCTTTGCAAGCCATTTGTTCTTCTTCCTTTGATAGTCCTTCTCTGTAAGATTAACCTGCGAATTTCCGACAAAGCTATTCTCATTAACATGCCAAAACAAAAGCAGCTTATACTACTTCAGCAAATATGCCACATAAACTTCTTTAACAATCGACAGGAGCATAGACCTCCCTTCAAGTCAGATCAAAAGAATATACTGATTGGTCTCTGCAGCGCACGTTTAACAAATAGACTAATCAACCGATGAGCCTGTGGCTCTGTTTGCAAATATGGTTATAATTCATTTTGCTAGAGCTCAGGACGTATTCTAAACCTGTACAAACTTGTAGCATGAAGACAGTTTCTGTCCAGACGGGATGCATGTTAACTTTCACTCCCGCTGGGACAGCATACAATTCAACGTTGCAGAACGATACACTACCGTCAGATGTAGTCCATCGCTTTCCAGTGTCAGATCGGGGAAATATCAACTGGATCAATGATACTTCACTGACTGCAGGTAACACATTCCTCAACACTTTGATCGAGGACTGTAAGGCCAACGTTTAAACTTACAAGGTAGACAACAGATTTAGCTGATAGTAGTTGGAAAGTGTTCAAAATCTCCACTTCCGCGGCCTTCCAATCACCCATTCTGACATCTTTCCCCTCGTTCAGCCAGTTTTGCACCTATCAACACAAAGAATTTGCATGAGCATATGTCTAGCAAAGTACGATCAGAAGAAGAAAACTCTATACAGATTATCTGGCTTGGTCGACCGGCTTCATTCTAACCCGCCCTGTGCATACTATCACCACTACCGCAGCTCAGTTACTGATTTCACCTGACAAAGGAACCAAGGCAGCCGATCCTAAACACTATGACTGCGACCCTAACCTGCTGTAAATTCAAGAGTAGAACAGCTCAGCCAACATGTCTATCCAGAAGAACCTGCAATGGGCAAGGCATGAACGAAGGGAAGGAAACATCATAAAACATGATATATCATTTTCAACAAGAGATTTTGAGGAGCAATTAAACAATAATTGTTCATTTAGTTCAGACACATTAAGGTATGAGGGCAGCACTGCATCGAGTTGTCAGCTGACAGTAGAAACTGAAGATTGTAAAAGATGGGAACTAGACCGAAGTAATTCACAGACTCATCTTCACATCACAAACTGGAGTAAGAACTTCACGTCTGCCAAATTTAGTAACAAGAGTACTTGTCATGAGATAGGAGAGAAACTAGTGGACACACTAGATAGTATACTAGAAGGATGACATCAAGTGTAGGACAGATGTCGAGGTAATGTTTTTAAAGGTATGAGCTACAATCGCTACTCGAGTTACTCATACCTCCTGATTTGTCTTGATGGAAAACAGTACACAGCCCCACGTAAGACATTCGTGGCACCAATGTTGGGAAAACTCAAAAGGAAATGGATGACAGAAAAGAAGACATACTGATGAGAATTGTTGTTTCCTCTGAGTGTAATTGAAGGTCTATCCTCAGTCAGTTTGATCTTTGATGTATCAGACATCTTCGCACTCAGTTTTCCTGGTCTCACCAGAGTAGACACTCCTGATTGCTCACAGCAAAACTCAACTCACACACACACACACACACACACTCTCTCTCTCTCTCTCTCTCTCTCTCTCTCTCTCTCTCTCTCTCTCTCTCTCTCTCTCTCTCTCTCTGTGAGCTTTCAGAGATAGTACACATCAGTTCATCACGCAGCATGATAAACACCCCAAGATAAGCTGCACAAAGAACACCTGACACCATGTACAAGGTGCTAGGAATGACTCTTGCAAGAGAACTAACTATACCAAGCTCAGAGGACACAGTTATATACACAAACAAAACCTAAGAGTCTGCTTTGCCTAACCCTAATTATGGCTTCGATTATGGTCGCACCCCACGTTATCCCAAAGATATAGTTGAACCCTAGAGGTACTTAAACTAGAGTTACAAAAATAAAGATTTCACTAAACTAGAGATCAACTAAAACTAACACTCATTTAATGAGAGTTAAGACAATTCCCATGTCTACTACACATTTTACGAGTTTATCTTTAGGTAGTGCTCTTGTAAACACATTTGCTGTCATTTCCTGTGTAGGGTAGTAAACTAACTCCACTACACTTCCTCTTTCTCTTCTACAAACATTCTTCTAATCTTTATATATAGGTATACGAGAACAGAAGCCGTTCTGGGAACTGGGTTATCCAGAACTCATGAAGTGTAAATGATCGGTAAGCAAGATGTACATGATTCACAATGCTAGAATAGTGAGAAATCCACAATGTAGAATGCATCGAATGTAACTTGAAGCAAATGCATAATTGAAACAAATTGACAATAACATATGGCTAACAGACTAGTAAACCACCGTGAAATCGAGAACTCTATGCGAACGACTGCAAGAAATAGATAACACTATGTAAAAGACTGCCAGTAAGCAGTGCGTGAACAATAAAAATAAAAAACGTGGGCTGGAGTCTGGTAGGAACACTGTATACACCAGAGGTCCTATGAATCAGGCAAAGAGCGAAGGATAAATAATAGGGAGGGAATTAGCTGGGGAATGGAGGAGTGGAACAATGCGAGAGCTATAGGATGGTGTGGCTGCAGAAACCTGTCAAAGTGTAACAAGGTAACGAGGGCGAAGCGAAAAAAGACAGGATATAAAGTATATCGCAACAAGCACTATGGACGCTTGAGTCCTGAGACGCTAAACAGCAAAGGGAAGCAGAAGATGGCCATAGTAAACCCTCATGGCAACACCTGCGACTTCATCAGTGCCTCATGCAGTGCCGAAGTAGCTGAGCAATTGTCAGTACCCCTCATACCGAGTTTCTGCTTGAAAACTCATGAGTGCCAAGGCAAACTCGGTTGCTCCCCTAAAGTGCTGCTCAAAAGGAGTGGGAATGTCAAAAAGAACAGAAGTGGAAGTGTGGAAAGCAAGGGCTAGCAAAAGTGCAGGCACATACGTCAGTGCTGGAGTCTTAGCTGCATAGTGAGGATCAGTCCAGAAAGAAAAGAATCCACATGAGTAAGATGAGGGAAGAAATCGAGACATACCTGATGGATCCCTGAAATCACAAACATTCATTAGTAGAGAGAAAGTCCAGGACACAACAATGAGAAAGAGTCAAGCAGAGGTTCGTTAGTTATATGAGAGTGGAGCAAGAAAACTTCAGCGCTGCACGGGAAGGGGACGAGTCAATGGGAAAAGCAGAGGTGAAGTGAATTAAGGTGAAGGTGAAGGTGAAGTATACAGTATATATATGAATTCAGAAGTCAAGTAGGACTCCCAAACAACAGTATGGTATACAGGCCTCTGGGAAAATCTTTATCTTTATCTTTAATCTTTATATATAGGTATATGAGAGCAGAAGCCGTTCTGGGAATGGCTTCTAATCTGTGTATACTTAGTCCTTGGATGATGTACAGGATTTTTACTACACGCTATACTTCCTGTATTGTCACAATACAATACTGTGGGATTTGTCTGTTCAAATCCCAACTCCTTCAAGAAGTCTCCTGTTCCAGATGACTTCCTCAGTAGCATTTGAGGCTGCCATGAACTCTGTCTCAGTAGTAGACAATGCAACAGATGTTTGTTATTTACTACGTCAACTGATTGCTCCACCATTGAGCATGATCACATATCCACTAGTTGATCTGTTGTTATCAGTATCATCTCCCCAACTAGCATCTGTACATGCTATTAGAGTAGAAGATATATTCTCCTGCTTCTTGTACTCCAAAAAAGCACCTTGCCTTTCAAGTATCTGAACACTCTCTTCACACCCTTCCAATGTGTTTGTGTAGGCTGACTAGTGTATCTAACAAGTGCTCCCACTGCCCAACAGATAACTAGTCTTGTCCGGTCCATGATAAACATCAGGGAACCAAGTGCACTCTGATAAAGAAATTGAAAAGTTCTGTCTTGTTCTGTTACCTCTTCTTCCATGCTTCCACTCTGCTTCCATTCTAGATCAAAATGGGTCGAGACAGGTTTTGCGTCAGTCATGCATTACTTAGCAAGTATAGATTTCACAAACGGAGGTTGGACTGATTCAAATCCAACCTGCTTTTCTGTCTCTAGTCACCTTAATCCCCAAAAGAAGTTTGGCTGGACCAAGGATGGTCATCTCAAAGTTTGACATGGAGTACAACAGAGTGAAGAGCGTGAAGCACTCTACAACTAGGAGATTTCTCTTGCGTGCTGTGCAGGGGCAAATCAAAGACATGGTAGATAGTTACTCTTGGGGTTGGGAATTTGGGGGAAACTCAAGAGTTTATCTACTGTTGAGAGACTGGAGAGGTCTAATCGGGATTGGGTAGCCCTGCTGTCCATACAAATGCAAGAGGTTGATGAGTTCAACACTTGTCAAAAGTGCAGAAAAGCTTCAAGATGCTCCGTGATGATGGGTTACAATTTAAAGAAAAATATGAGATTAATCATCTCTTATATAGGTATATGAGAGCAGAAGCGCAGAAGCAGTTCTGGGAACGGGTTATCCAGAACTCAGGAAGTGCAAATGATCGTTAAGCAAGATGTACATGATTCACAATACTAGAATGGTGAGAAATCCATATGGTAGAAAGCATTGAATGTAACTTGAAGCAAAGGCATCATTGAAACAAATGGAGAATAACATATGGCTAACAGACTAGTAAACAAACATGAAATCGAGAACATCTATGCAAACGACTGCAAGAAATAGCAAACGTGATGTAATAGACCGCCAGTGTGTGAACGATAAAAATAAAAAACGTGGGCTGGAGTCGGGTAGGAACACTGTAGATGCAAGAGGCCGAACCAGGAATCAGGCAAAGAGCGAATGGAGAATAATAGGGAGGGAATTAGCTGGGGAATGGAGGAGTGGATAACAATAAAAAACGTGGGCTGGAGTCGGGTAGGAACACTGTAGATGCGAGAGGTCGAACCAGGATTCAGGCAAAGCGCGAATGAAGAATAATAGGGAGAGAATTAGCTGGGGAATGGAGGAGTGGAACAATGCGAGAGCTACTGGATGGTGTGGTTGCAGAAACCAGTCAAAGTGTAACAGGGTAACAAGAGCGATGCGAAATAGGACAGGATATAAATGATATCGCAACAAGCGCTATGGATGCTTGAGTCCTGAGATGCTAAACAGCAAAGGGAAGCAGAAGGCGGCCATAGTAAACCTCCTAAACACCTGCGACTTCATCAGTGCCTCGAGCAGTGCCGAAGTAGCTGAGCAATGGTCATTACCCCTTGTTCCAAAAGTTTCTGCTCGGAAACTCATGAGTGCCAAGGCACTTATCATCATTAATCATCTCTTATATATTCTTCCTCCAAGCTATGAATCCATTCTCATATCTATAAAGGCTCATCCTGTTGAGATAGTCGCATGGGAATATATGGCAAACAAACTGATAGAGTTCAACAGAGACCGAAAGGTCAAAGAGAAGAAACAAGGTACAAATGAGCTGTTGGATACTGCTCTATTCAGTACTTATTCGCAATCAAGGAGAGGACCAGGTAGAAGATCGAACATACCTGGAAAAGAGGTTGACATCAACAGCAAGACTTGTTTTTCTGCCATGAAAGAGGTCACATTGCACCTCTATGTCCTAAGAAAAGAGAGAGGAGAGGACAAGAGATGAAAAAGGGAGGAAGGAGGTCACATCCGGCAGAGGGACACGAACTTGCAAGCTCAGCATACAATGCAGAGGACTACAATGAAATTCTGAGTGATGAGGAAGGATACTCAGTTGAAGAGTTGGATTGGGGACTGTTTTCAGAAACACAAAAGTGCTCAAATGGTTCAGGATGGTTCCTGGATTCTGGAGCTACCTCTCACATCTCCTACCAGAAGGAGTTGTTCTCAGCTCTTCAGCCTCTGAAGACACCCAAGAGTGTTTGTTGTGGACCTGGGCTTCTGAATCCAATGTTAGGAATTGGCAAAGTTCTTATTGTCTTCATAGGAGGATCTAACACAAGTTCTTGTGAGAGCTATTTGGAGAACGTTCTCTATGTTCTTGAATATACCAAGAACTTAATGTCTGTACTCAGTTTGCTTGAACATGGAGTGGATGTTCTGTTCCAAAGTAACAGAAAGCAATGTACTCTAAAGAAAGGAGGGTTGGTTCTTGGGTATGGAACTGCAGAAGGTAAGCTGTTCAAGTTGATGGAAGCTGATGCTCAGATTCTGCATTGGTTGTAGAAAATCGCAATGATATCCATCTTTGGCATCTAAGGTTAAGCCATCTATCAGAGCCGAATATCTATGCTCTAGAAAAAATTGTTGCAGGATTGAAACTAGATCCCAAAGGGAAACTCGAATTCTGCAATGGGTGTGCAAAAGGAAAGGCACACAAGGCTCCAATACCCAAGAAGTCATCAACCAGAGTTTCTGGCCTCCTAGATATCATACATTCAGATGTATGGAGATACATGACTATAAAGTCACTAAGTGGAGCAGCATACTCCGTCTCGTTTGTAGATGACTACTGTCTGAAAAAGTTTTGTCTATCTCATGAAGAGCAAGCAAGAAGTACTGCGAAAATTCCAGAAGTTTATAGCTATGGCTGAGTTGCAAACTGGGAGGAGAGTCAAACGACTGAGAACAGATGGAGGCAGAGAGTATAGGAATGAGGAATTTCTGTCTTTCTTATCAGGAAAAGGAATTCTTCTTGATTGTACAGCTAGAGATAGTCCAGCACAGAATGGAGTTGCAGAAGGGTTGAACCATACATTGGTGAATAAAGTTTTAGCAATGTTTCAACATGGAAAGCTGGAGAGGAAATTTTGGGTGCAGCTATCAGTACTGCAAATTTCTTGAGAAATCTCAGTGGTACCACTGCTCTACAAGGGAAAACTCCCGAAGAGTGTTGGAGTGGGAAGAAACCTGATGTTTCTACACAGTTCTTGGCTGTCTTGCCTATGCTCATATTCCTAAAGGGCAAAAGAGAAAATTCACAAAGAAAGCTGAAAGGATGATCTTAGTAGGATATGAAGAGGGTTTGAAAGGATATCTCCTCTTCAATCCTAAAAGACTGGACAGGTTATCAGAAGTAGGGATGTCCTATTTGATGAATTGAGAACTTGGGGAGAAAACAGCGATGTGCAGAATCAAGCTGATCAGGTTGATCAATTTGTCTTTCCAAGCTATAGGGTTGATTCTTCAGAAGAACATCCCTAACTGAACCTGAAGATTAATCTGCAGAGATTTTAAAGGTGTACAGAAGGCGTCCAAAGCAAGTGGTGGTTTCTGATCCTGATACCACAGAAGGAGAAGACTCCCAAAAGGGAACCTCAGATGTAGTCATTGGATGAGATTCCAAAAGGGTCAAGAGATGACATAGAACATCTGAGTGAGGGTCCAAGAAGATCAGAGAGGGTGAGAAAGCCTATTGACAGACTTGGCTTTCCTTCTGAGCAACAATCTCATTTGATAGAAGAGATGTCAAATACATCTTACATGTGCAATGAGATAGATAATAATCCTAGACACTAGAGCAAGCAATGCTTAGACCAGATTCGACTCAGTGGGAGTGAGCTGTAGCAGAAGAGAAGAAATCTCTTCAGACCAATGGTACATGGGTTCTTGCTGATTTACCACCAGGTAGAAAAGCAATTGACTCTAAATGGGTTTTTAGAGTCAAACGTGGAATTGAGAACAAGATTTTGAAGTACAAAGCAAGATTGGTTGCAAAGGGCTTCAACCAGAAAGCAGCAACTGGTTACACTGAAACCTTTGCACCAGTGGCCAGGTATGGATTTATGAGGATGCTTCTAGCACTAGCTGCAGACAGAGATTGGGAAGTGGAGCAGTTAGATGTGAAGACAGCCTATCTCAATGGAGATCTGAAAGAGACCATCTACATGGACGTTCCAAATGGGTATATTGAAGGCAAAGGGAAGGTATGTTTGCTTAAGAGAGCCTTGTAGAGTCTTAAGCAAGCTCCTAGAGCCTGGTACCAAACCCAGCGCCAACTGTGGGCCCATAACCTGATGAGAATTGTTGATTCTTCCTAATGCAGTTGAAGGTCTATCCTCAGTTATTATGACTTCTGATGTATCCTCAGTTATTCTGACTTCTGATGTATCATACATCTTCGCACTCAGCTTTCCCAATCTCACCAGAGTAGACACTCTTGATTGCTCACAGCAATACTCAATTCACACTCTCTCTCTGAGCCTTCAGAGATAGTACACAACAGTTTGCTCACGTTGCATGATAAAACACCCCAAGATAAATTGCACAAAAAACACCTGAAACCAGTAAAAGGTGCTAGGAATGACTCTTGCAAGAGAACTAACAATATCAAGCTTAGAGAACACAGTTATATACACAGAAGCAAAACTAAGAGTCTACTTTCCCTAACCCTAATTATAATTGCGCCCCACTTTATCCAAAAGAGATAGCTGAACCTTAAAGGTACTTAAACTAGAGTCACAAAAATAAGGATTGCACTAAACTAGAGATTAACTAAAACTAACACAAACAACTATTCATGCAATTAACCTTTTGTAGTGATTTCTAATTATACCTTCACACAGCACTCCATCTCCACTTTAAGCGCTTTCTCGTTGCTGCGCTTCATAGCTTTCTCCAAATCGTCCACTTTCCTTCCCATAAATTCCAAATCCTGCCCAACTTAAAAAAGTTTAACGATTTATTCATCTAATGCCCGATGAGTGGCCAATCGAAGTATGGACAGCTCAGTCTAATACTCATCAACTCTGAGACAAGTCCGTACCTTAAGCCGTAGCTCCTGTGTAATAACCTCGAGATCACGGATTGGATCCACTGTGTCTTCAACGTGAATAACATCAGGATCATCGAACGCTCCTACAAGACCACAGTTACAACATTATGAATCTGTTCGGGCACTTCACTGCACTCAAAGAACAATTGTCCCATGGCCCATCAGAACTAAAATTGCAGCCTAAGTGTCTTCTTTGACTTGCTTCCTTACGCACGGGCTTCACGTGACAGGTGCTAGACTGCTAAGAAATTCTAATACAGTTGCGTCTATCTAGAGATGATCAAATTAGTGACGTCAAAGGTGTTATGGCTCAAAGTTTCAAGTGCGTTAAACTCCAACATATCCAACTGCTCCGATAACAGTCCAGATTAATTCTGCAGCTGACAACCCATACATCTGATGCAAAGAAATGTGCATGTATGCAAATGTGAACGAAGGTTAAACGATAAGTACTTTGGAACTCAGTTTCTGAATTACAAACAATTGGATAGACTCCAGGAGGAGAGTTTGAAAGAGAATTTTCAAAACCGCAGCAAATTCAAAACAACAATAATTACATGTAGGACTGAAAAGAATTGATTGAGATCGTATGGCTCCGCTTTGATAACGTGTGCTTTGGTGTTGTGATGATGAGGGAAACTTTTCTCCAACATGGTGTGAGTGGAAAAAGAAGGAGGATGAAACTTTACACGTACTTATGACGTGGAAAATTCCGTCTACGGCACGAATATGTGACAAAAAATTGTTACCCAGGCCTTCACCCTCATTTGCTCCACGGATCAATCCGGCAATATCATGGATTTCGAGAAAAGCTGAAACCTGCCATACGCGTACTCACAAGATCGTCAACAACCATCAAGTTCAGTGGCGTCTTTAACCTTACGAGTTCAGTGGCGTCGTTAACCGTACGAGTTCAGTGGCGTTGCCCGGAGAGATCATGTTTGACAAACCACATGCCGGTTTCAGCATAAGAAGAACCCAAGTTCGAAGTCATAAATTTAGACCAACAAATTGAGAAGCACAGGTTCGTACCTCACTCTTGGGTTTGAATAACTGACACAGCCAATCAAACCTTTCGTCTGGAATGTTGACTCGCGCTTCATTTGGCTCAATAGTACAGAAAGGAAAATTCTCAGCTGGAATGGACAATTTGGTGAGAGTGTTGAAGAGAGTAGACTTCCCAACGTTTGGAAGCCCGACCTGTACCAATTGAAATTCTCATTTAAGAAACTAGATTCTCTGATCCACTGAGAAACGACACGCTAATTGAGAACTTTTAACACAGGATTAAGAAGCGCATTATCTCACACTACACCTTGTCAAATCATGCCATCACATAACTATAAGCCGCGACAGTCTCCGAATCCACACCTCTCTTAAAAAGAAGTAGCTCAATCGGCTTCAATCCAAGAAAACAATACCAGTAGAGACTGAACATCCGATTACAAAAGCTCGCAAGCACTAGAGGAATTAATGATTTCAAATAACTCGTACACGGAAAAGCTTACTTACAATACCAATCTTCAAATGCGAAGAGAAACGCCCTAGAATGGGGCGATCAGCGACAGTCGTCTTGCCCTTGGCAGCAGCAGCCTTGGGAGGCATGACTGCAGAAACTTCTTACAGAGCAGCCTCAATTTCGTGCTATCAAGCACTTTGGAGTTAAGATCTACCAAACTGCCAGAGCTCAAATGTGAGGGCGGATCAGACAGAAGCTCTCAAGCTTTCACTCTCTACTGCTGCAAGCAATTCCAGCTCTGTTTGCAAACCCTTCTCGATCCAGTCAGGGGACCGTAGATTCCCGAGAATACAGCACTCTGCCCTAAGTACCTGATTTCATCGGCATTCATTCGCAATATCCTTAAGTTTCCTGATGAAGACTCCTACACAAATCAGATTGCTTTTGATGGAAAGCGAACTGGTTAACTGATGCGATTCAACTTTCCTAACACCTGTAGCATATTTTTATGCAGGTCTACATAACAAGCACTAAGTTATTTTGGTAAATATATGCAAGCAATTAGAAGTTAAGAAAACCTAAGATGCATGGAAATTTACTGAAAAATTTCAATTCGTATACACATGAGGGTGTCACTAAGTATAAGTAGAGATTTTTTTTTAGTATGAACTTAATTTATAAGTCCCATAGAACTGGAAGATCATATTTGATAAATTTTACCTACAGAATCGTATGTTCCTCCGTTAAAAATACCTATAAACAAGGTCTTATATTACAGGAGTTTTATGTAGGAGAATTGGAGGCGTTAGTTTCCTCATACTGGCGTCGAGCTATTTCCCTTGGGCTTCACCTGACGTCTGTAATTAATTAAGAATGATTGCAATTATCTTTAATTAAGAAAAAACAACCTCGATCTCTCCTTTTCTACGGGGAAGTATTTTCAACAATGTCGTTTCCTAGCACTACTTCCTCCGCCAAGGTAAGTGTGTGTGATACATAAGTAAGAGAGGAGAACGAGAGCTAGTAAATGACCATACTCACTGTTGGAGTTGAGTGGATGAAAATAAAATAAATAAGGTGAGTCGACGGTACGGGTACCAAGTTTTGGAATCTAGACATGTTCAAAAGTGATGAGCGTATTTGAAAGTTGAAACAGTTAGTGAGAGTAAATATCTTATTCTTCATTTTGTTCTTCCTTCCATTCATATATGTATATAGATGACGATGCCAATTTTTATTTTTTTCATTAGTAAAGTAAGACGCTTGGATGCTCTTTCTTTTTTAGCCGTTTCATAAATCAATTTGGTATGATTGTCTTTTGCTTCTCGGAATAACTGAGTTTGGAACGCTTGAGATTATGTATTTCCTTCCCACCCTCACGGTATTGGAAAGAATGACATTGATTTATCCTCTTTGTGAATTCTTAGCAATCGTCCTTTTCCTAATGAATATATTAGGGGCTTTCAGATTCGAAATTTACCGGAGAAGGCACCTCGCGTAAGTTTAAGTTGACCGTAAGCAATTCCTATAATTAATAAACAAGTTTTAGTCATTTATAAACAAGGCCATAATTATTTAGAGTTTAGTTTATTTTATGGTTGGATGTAAATTTCGGATGGCCTATTCGGGGTTTATGGACTATGGATCTCACGTAGCTTATGGGTTTTGAAAATCGTGATCCGTTAACCTTTAGAGGGTTACGGGAAATGCTCTTGTAAAATTTACAGACTTTCTACTGGAATATCCCATAGATATCCCGGAAAATATTTTATGATCGCGAAAATGAGCTAACTAAAACCCCTTCCATATCTTATCAAACACAAACTCGATTCGAAAAGTAGTGAAGTTTGGTCATTTACTTTGGCCTTGATGAAATCGGATGTGCAATCCACCCATCTGCTTCTTCTTGTGAAGGTGATTCTACACTAGATGTAGCCGCAATACACATGACATGGTGTCCTTTTGGAGAACAGAGGATAGCTACCCATGATGTCATTAGTAACATAGTGTTTGCTATGGCATGAGAGAGTGGATACTTGGCTTGGAGGGAGCATTCATATGTTTTACAAATGACATGTGTCAAGGCAGACTTATTCGAGATGATCATGTGACAGTAGCGGATGTCGTGGTTATGGACCCCACGCAGAATATAGTTTTGGATGGAGTGATTACCCATCCCTCGGGATGGGCGGCGAGTGTAGAGTTAGTTGTAAGGTCTCCAAGTATAGGGGTATGCAACGAGGTCACCTCTTTGTTCCTCTAGCCTTGGAGTTATATGGAGCGATGGACACAACATTTGACATATTTGTCAGGGAGTGCACGAGGGTTTATCATGTTAGGCGTTCAAGGAGTACCACTCTGTAATACCAAGAGCTAGCCATATGATCTAGATCTGAAATTTGGTTTGGTAACATCTAGAATGATGTTATACATGATGGTCAAAATAGATCAGATAGAAGTATCACCAAAAGAGTACTTCTACTAATAGGGCAGAAACCGAAATAGACTTGAGAACCTTAGAACCAATAGCTACACATATGATTTAAAGGTGAGAATTGGTTTGATAACATCTGGAAGGATGTTACACATGATGAACTAAATAGATTAGAAAGAGGTATTACCAAAAGTGGACTTCTACCAATAGAGTAGGAACCGAAATATGCCTAAAATCTTTGAAGGCAATTTCGGAGGCCTAAATGGATGACTTAGGCCTTGAAAATGTGCACATTTTCCACACTTGAGTGGAGAAATGGTTGGCCTTTCCTCTCCCTTGGTTTGTCTTGTCGAGAGCTTTCCAATGGTACCTTACATGATTCTGAGATTCCTACAAGATTCCCTAAAAGATTCCCTCCGGTCAAAGCTTGTTTGACCAACCAGATAGGACCTAGATCGACATGTCACCCATCCAAATAAGTAATCCAAGGGTGGAGCTTGCTGACATGTCACATATCTATGTGCCTAATCCTATGGTGGAGCTTCCTTGGAGGAGATCCTTTGTCTATATAATAAAGAGAAGGTGCTCCTTTGGGGCACCGAATGTTTGAGTGTGTAATCTGTGTTTTCTCTCTTCTCTTGTCCTCGAGGTATTACACACTCTCACTCTCATACTTTATAGCATATTTTAGATAGTGTGTGTCCATGGCTCTATAGAGGGCAGTGGTTGGTGCAATCCATAGGAGAGCAATCACATTAGGTGATGTTTCTTCATATGTTCCAATTGTGTGTAGACTGTACGACTTACATAGCTCAGATATCTTAAGTATGGTAGGGCATATTTCTCATAAGACTCTATTGGGACTTAGCCCCATGTTACCCTTTTTGTCTCTCCCTTGTATGGCTTGATGGGGTCTTCCTATCCTTCGTTTTCCGTATACGGTTGCCTTATTTGGATGTGCAATGAGGCCTACTAAGTATTGCCTTCTACTTCTTTTGACCATTTCATCTTTTCGTTGCTTATGCATCCATAGCTCATGAATATGAAGCAATATAGTTTATCAATACCTCTAACCTTTTGCTTTACTTCCCTCTCTCTCTAAAGACTGAAAATCTGAAGTGGAAATCATTCTCTATTCAATTTCCACTTTTCTTTTTCATACCTAGAACCAAGAATCTTTCTACTCTATTTTTCCTATTCAATTAATTCTTAAACATCAAACCTTACTCTCCTTGACTTCTTGTTTTCATTACTTGAGTTTGATTCATAAACTACATATCAAGTCAATGTTTGGCTAATCGGACTCCAATTACAAGTGTTTTAGTACTTCTTGATATTTTTTCTTTATGTTTAGGTTTTTATGGCATTTACATTACAGCAATAATCTTGGATTTTAATCTATATTCGATTCACTAAATTTATTTTCCAAAACAAATTGAATGACTCAAGTGCAAATTAAATCCTAATAGCAGATTATTTTAAATAACAAAAAAACCTAAACATAGGGTTGATAAAACATGCTTTTTATAAATTAAATTTCATCTCCTATTCATATATTCTATTGTGAATTTTGCTTTTGTTTCATCTGCATTTTATATGTATTTAATGAGTTTTAGATCTCATTCTTCAAATGGCTTTTGTCTTCATATTTCCAATATCATATCCTATCTTTAAAATATAAATAAATATAAATATTAGTATAAATTTTTTCTTTCAATCAATTGTATCACATGCTTTTGAGTGAATAATAATGAAGGTTCAATCCTTTTGTACAGAAGAAAGATTTAGAGTTCTATCTTTGAGAAGTGACATATAGTAATACATAAGCTTGACATTACTATTGCAAAGAAGTCACTAATAGCAGGATTTGTGCATAGCCTTTATGTGATTGTGTGCAAGTAAGAAATAAGTATCTCTACCTTGGGTTATGGATCCTTAATATGTACTCTTTATTTTACCAATGAATGTGCCTAATCTGATATAATGGAACACATGTGATTGGATCTAGAAACAAAACTTGCTATTTTGCAATTTTTGGATCAGTTAGCCAATACACAAGAGAAAACCACCAAGAAGTTTGATGTTGCTTATCCAATACTAACCAATATTGCAAAGGAAAGGCAAATAAACTTGGATGCATCATTGTTGCCAAATACTAACATATCTAGGAAGAAATAGCACAATGACTCCTAGTGTGTTTATACTGATTGAAATGGTGAATCAATGGCACATGCAAGTAGAGATTGACACTTTAGACCTCAATGTCACCAGTGAATTTTTGGAAAACAAAGCACTTACCTTTTGAGAGACAAGATTATGGAGGTCTACATTGATGTTCTTACATCTACTAACATCATTGCATTGAAAGCATGCATTGCCTCAAATGAGTGGCTCAAGAAATATTCAAAGTGAGTTGGCATGTCAAGTAGAAGACGGTGCGACAAACATAGCTTTGTAAATCCAACAAAGATCAAAAGGTGGTTGTATGAGATTTGAGAAATTTTGAAAGATGTCTTGAGAACATCTTGAACATCAATGAATTTGCTTTGTAAAAAACAACATTGTTGCAAACATATTGCATTGCAAATAGTCATGGTTTTGGGATCCAATGCTCAAGAATGCATAACAATGATTTCAATTGTGAGCACAATAGAGAAGAATTTATAATTCAAATCATTGGTAAAAGTGTTTGACCTCATGCCCTAAGGAATGTGGCATACATCAATCAAACATATAGTTTTAAAATATGATTTTTAGTCAAAGGCATTGCAAGGTACATCTTCTTACCTACGCCTTTTGCATAAAATCAATCACATTGGTCATGTACATATTACCTTCTAGAGGACTATTGTTTATCAACAATGATTCTAGATTCTAGATCCTTGTGGTTTAGTAGATTCAATCTTCAAGTTTGAGAATATTGTTCTTGTTTTCTTTCTATTGAATGAGCAATTGTCAACCGCTTGACTAATGTATAATTCATTTGTTTAAGGTTACATTTTATCATTGTCAACTCAATCATTTCCATATCAAATATAAGAGCTGGCAATATAACAATCTATTACCAAGTGTAAAATTTTCAATTAACAATCATACTCATATGCACAACATGCTTTTTTAGGTGAAAACTGCTTAAGTGACAATTGACACCAATCTCATTTGTTGCTATGTTGTCAAGGCCAACAATTTTCCAAGCATGTCCAATGTCACCTTCAATCAAGACATAGATCAAAGATTTTGTGAATTGGATGATGTTGCGAACAAATTGGTGTCAATTCTTGCTAACTTACAAATGCATAATAATTTGTCCATGTCATTTGGAGTTGATGGTAATGTACCCAATCAGATTGTTGATAAACTTTTAAAAGTGTACTAAAACAATCCTATTGGTGATGATGACATCAATGATGATGATATCAATGATAATGATATTGTTTGCAACGTTCTCATCATCAACAATATGATACGATTCATAAGGAGACGACATGGACAATGAAATGTCAATTGGGAGGTTCATATTTTGCATGAAAATGTGTCAATTATGACTTTGTTGGATTTTCTCCCATGTGATTCAACAATGACGGGTAAGCTTCATAATTAGGCAAAACCTATCCTTAATTGCATCCAAAAACCATAGCTTTCAAAAGAGAGAAATGATCAAATTGAGAATATTCGACAATCTACAATTAAAGATTTTTTTGCTCCATTATGGATGAAATAGAAGTGCTAAAAACCTTTTCTAAGGCAAAACCTTTATTCAAGACCCTTGTAATGTTAATGTTGTTTATTAATGACATTTATCACTACTGAATAAAATTTATTATTGCAAAGTAAATGGTTTTGCAACTTTTTGTCATAGTAAACAAGATGTTACTCATTAGAGGGATTTCAAAATTTCTCAAAATTTCTAGAATTATAGAAGCCTTAATACTAATATTAAAGATATTGGGAAGGTAGAACTCAAAATTTCTAGAATTCTAGAAGCCTTAATACTAATATCAAAGATGTTGGGAATTTCATCCTACACACAAATGACTCATAGAAAAATGTCTAATTATGGGAAATATTAATTCATACAACTTTTTAGATGCAAAAAACTCGGTTAACTTGGAAAAAAACAAGAAGAACTTCTACTTCAAAGAATAAAATACTTTTTTCAATCAAAGCATAGTGCATACATGCAAAAACCTCTTTGTTCACAAAAGAAATCTACCCAAGAGACTAGGAAACATTCAAAAGTAGAAGTAACTAGTCTTTAAAAAGAAAATGTTACTTTGCAGCAAAAAGTCAATATGAGCTTTCAACAATGTTGTTGGTTGTGCTATGTAACAATAACATACAAACTAGGTCAACACATCAATTTGCTGGAGAGCTAGGAAGTACACTATGTATACCTCTTGCATATATAAATGAAAATAAATAAATAAATATCTAAAAATGCCGTGTAAGGACAAAAAGCAAAATCATTCTTTGTCCCAACCCGGCAGATGATTATCAATCTCCCACATAACAACAACTAAACCACAGAATAATTCAGGAAATGATAAATTAAATGGATTTATCATTAAACTGAAACCTTTTTTCCCATTCAGATA
Source organism: Lunularia cruciata (assembly GCA_948567375.1). Classification (NCBI taxonomy): domain Eukaryota; kingdom Viridiplantae; phylum Streptophyta; class Marchantiopsida; order Lunulariales; family Lunulariaceae; genus Lunularia; species Lunularia cruciata. The sequence goes on along the minus strand of OX419761.1, from coordinate 16,831,109 downwards.
AATAAAGCTGGAAGCATGATGACATCATATTAATACACCGAATGCTTTCCACCCAAATATAATCACAAGTGCTCACTTAGAAAGCAGTGACTTTACAAATTTTCACTTGGTGATTCAACCCTTATTGTTATTTTCGTTGTAAGGTCTTTGGCCTAGTAACTGCAATATCTTCTTGTACCTTCTACATTTACGCAATAAAAATGAGAGGAATCCTATCCTCTCATTCAAAAGTTTCAATTTTTTACTCGCTAAATTTTGAGTGAACACTGACGACTCGGAGTCCTAAAATTCCTTTCTATTTCGAATCGCTGTCGTGACGTATCTGCTCCTGGCGATTCTATTAGTGAAGAGAAAGTCTACCCCGTTCTTCCGGTGGAAGAACAGGTCGTAAGAGCAGGGAACTGGAGGAACCGGTGGCCGAATTCTGTGGCTGTTTTGTTCGTGAGAAACCCGAGTCAAACCCTAAGCCTCAAGTCAGATTCGTTTTGGAGTCGAAATTTCGCTCGAGCTCCAAGCAGCGAAGCTCGCGAACGAAGGGTAGGAGAGGGTCATCGAACTAGCAGCCATGGCGACCACCAAAGTGCAGCGGATTATGACCCAGCCCATCGTAAGTTTCGAGTCTCAATTTTATGTTGTTGAATTTAAGTGAGTCTAGAGGCTGTAATTTTTTTCCCGCTCTTTTGCAACTTTACGTCGAAGACGTGCTCGGTGTTGGATCAGGTTCATCTCTCTACCACCTGCTTCATATTTCTACAACCGTAGATAAAGGACGGTCGTCAAGTAAAGTTTGTTTTCTCCTTTTATTCTTTGGACTGATGGAAGCATTAGAGAGGAATCCCTTCTGCTCTTCTGAGTTTGACGAATGTTTGAATCGTACAAAAAGGTGTCCTGCTCTAGAAGTTGCAGGTTACTAACGGACGTCGGTTGTGGTTTGGTGTGATATGACGTTATCCGGGCCCGATTGTGAACTTGGCGTTTCTACTCTTAATCTCCTGTGGTGCAGAATTTGATTTTTCGATTTTTGCAAAGTGTAAGCTACTTACCCTTTCGCTTTTCTTGGTGTTGAATTGTAAGATTATAGTCTCCATCACATCTTTATCACATCTGGTATTGGATTTTCGCTGAGGTTATGAAACTTTCGTAGAGGTACGAGTACTTTCTCGTAAACTTAACATGAAGCTGCGGCGTCATAACTTAAATCTGTGTTCGTCCTGCTTTGTCAAACAGAAATCCAGAATTCAGATCTGGTTGTTCGAGCAGAAGGACCTCAGGATCGAAGGTCGTATCATTGTGAGTATCTGGTTTCCCATGTCATTTTTCTGGGAACAATAGAAAATCGTTACAGGTCTTTTTGACGCTAGCCTTTGCTTATTTTTCTGAGTACCTAATGCTTACGGGGGGTGCTTGAATATGTGTAGGGATTTGACGAATACATGAATCTTGTCCTTGAGGATGCTGAGGAGATATCCCTGAAGAAGAAGACCCGTAAACCTCTTGGTAAGATTCCAATATGTCATATTTTTAGTATTGAATATTAGCAGTCTATTACTATGAAGTGGCGTTACGCTTGCTATGTTTTCTAAGTAGGCGAGTAGATATTTGATTCTTTAGCCAGCCCTCAATCACTATAAGTGCACTGGGTGGGATTAAACTTGACTTCCAAGGTTTTGCCGAAAATCTCAATCAGACCATTCAATTTATGAATGAAGCAGATAGCAAACACACTTTATCTCGAATAAGGTCTTCGAGTCACGTTGGCAACGGAGTAGATAATCTAATAGTAATTAGTAATTAGTAATTTACAACTCAATCTGGGAGTCTAGTTGCTTCTTGAGTCTGTTGCTGAATTGGCAGTATCCACTGTGCCTGGCAGGGAGAATTTTGTTAAAGGGTGACAACATCACATTGATGATGAACACGTGAGTTCCCTAACATTCACCCTCCGCTTCCCGTTGTTTTTTCATAATTGTTGGTTCCTTGAGGGGACTTTGATTATAACTCTGACTTCTCTTTACTGCGTTGGTCGGACCATAGTGAAGTTCGCATTATTCTGTTCTAAGATATTCGAGCGTTCTATGCACAGGGGGAAATGACATAATCATGTTTACTCCATCGGCGAGTACTCAAGTTTGCAACATTGTCGTTTTCATGAACGGTGCATCACTGTGTAGTTTAGTATAGTGCATGTGCCAGAGTATAAACACCGCCAGGATACGAGGACCTGCCCTCACAGCAGATCAACGATAATCTCGATGTTGTTACTAGGGGCTCATGACTCTTTAAGTACCTAGACAAAACGGAACGAAGAGTGGCAGATTCTTGACATGCTGGCTCGTACTCACTGGGAGTTTTGCTGTAGCAAAGCTGAACTCTATGGCTGGCGTTTGGTTAGCTACCCTGTGAGTTGTACATTTTTTAGCTTAGGTTTTCTACCGGCCAACAGCAAGAGAGATGATTCTATTCACGAGTAAGAAATACCTGCTCACACTGGCAAGCCAATGACGGAACAAAATGGTCTTCATCCAGTGCTTTTGGCTCCGATTTCCTACATGTTATACGATCACATGCTTGTTAAAGTCACTTCGAATACCTGACCATGCCACCTGCTCGGCTGTGAGAGAAGGGAGACATGATGCATCTGGTAAGTTGGTTCCGTAAGCTGTGCTGACCAGCTGGTAAATTTGATCACAGATTCTGGGCCATACCAGAACGGTTATGGGAAGGGCTTGACTGGCTCGGAGTGCCGTTGTTGAGATCCGAGGCAATCAGCTTCTCAGGAAACACACTCAACGGCTCAAGACGGCCAGAGCAAGACCAAGGAGGATAATAGTAGATCATCTAAATGGTGCAAGTCTTCGGAAATGACGCATCCATCAACAACGAGGAACACTAAGTTCTAAAAAATGTGAAATTGTCGTTAATTCACATCAATCCAGTGTATATCGCATGGCCTCTCCCATTTCTCAAAAATCACACTCAATCGCAGATCTGGACCGGACAGTTCATCATATCTGAGATAGCCGGTTCACTAACAAACAGTCTAGCATACCTTGAACATCAATGGTTGATTGTCACAGCTCGACAAACAAGCTATGCGACGAAGACCTGGATTGCTGGCGAAAGCATTCCACACCGCATCTCAGGAAAGTACTCACTGAAGGGGGTAAGAACTGGAGGACTTTTACCAAGCGTAATCTGAATCCGTGTTATGTGTTGCGGATTGATACATCTCTTTTAGGTTGGTTAGTCCAATAGTGTTTTCACGACCATCTTGTACATTCGACACAAAGCTTATGACAAAATATGCTACAGAAACGTGCTTACAAAGTAATGTCAGTATTGGATGTAGGAGTCAATGCTTGATTTTCGCAGTAACAACTCATCTTGTACATCTGACTACAAAGCTTACGGCAGAATAAGCTACAGAAACGTACTTATCGAGTATGTCAGTATCGGATATAGTCAGAGCTTGATCATCTGCTGGGTCCGCGTCAGTATTAAGCCATCTTTTCCTATCTACTAAATCTAAAAGTATATACGTAATGCAGGACACCAGCGCAACCTGGAAAATCCTACTTATTCATACGAGAAGTTCATCAGAAAATATCCACAGAAATATGGTGAAAGATGGGATGCAAATAAAATTTTCCCATACACAGTTTTCTGTCCGCGCTTTATTCTTTGACTTGAATAGTCGGATTGAATCTCTGAAGACTAGACACGTACGAATAATAGTCGATTACGGCCAATTAAATATGCTTGCATGTAGGGCTCTATCTAATGACTCAGAATCACTCTCTTGTGGAAATTATCGGTAATTTAGAGTTCTGTAGCTTTCGTGTCAGTTCGTCTTCTCTTGTATAGGAGCTATTATTTTCCTTGTTTGATGTCCTGTGTGGTATCTCCTGCATAGAAGGAAGGGAAAGATCCACCACTTTGGAGATGCTTCCTTACGACACTGATTCTCCAAACCGTTTTGCAACTTCTTATACGGCTGGACGTGATTACTGATTGTAACAATCAGCAATTTATGAGCTCATACTCCATTGTAGGTTCAGTTATAGAGATACCCCTAACATTGCCCCACTTCTTCCGAGCTTACTGTGGGTTATACTGTATTCAGGCGGCTTTCAAGCAACAAGAACCGGTACTCCGTGCAGGGTATGAATAGAATGAAAACCTGTGAACTCCAAAGGAACATTATACTAAAACATTATGAAAAGAAAGACCAAACTAACCATACACGTGGCGAAGGGTGTCCTTCTGCAGTTGTCCAAGGTTGGAAAGTTAGTCCTATATAATCATGCCGAGGATACATGTCCGTTACACACAACTCTTTGTTGGACTTGTTGCAGTGCTTAACTGCTTAAGCACTGCAACAAGTCCACATCAGTGTCACAACTCATAGGGTTCTGGCCAGCGATTTACTCCTGTACACATGCTTCTAGCTTTAGCTCTGCATAAACTTGACAAGAAGCTTGCTACTGGAACACTCCAGATTACATGCAAGGTTGTGATAAACTGTACTGGTAAAGCGTGCACCAAGATTGTCGAAGCAAGAAGCTTATCTGTAAGGCCTCAACATATTGTATAATACAATACAGAGCCCGTTGAAAACATCTTGTATTTATCATGTACATATATGGGAGAAAGCTGCGCCCCACTCAGGCCTCCAAAATCCTTACTTGACTCATCCGACACAGAAAGAGAAGCACGGAAAAGTCCAGTAACTCCAACGGGAGTGCACTCTAACGGGATTTCATTGCCGGATCAGCAGGTAAAGACCTCTCAAACTGCAAAATTTTTTCACCTGTCCATTTTCAAACGGGTGCAAGTGGATGAGGAACCTTTTTGTAAGCCTCTATGAAGTGGCTATCTACTCTTAGATCGAAGAAGAGAGCCACAGAGCCAGCTTAAGTGATACCCAGATTCATCCTTTGTCCTTTTTGATTTGAGTTATGGGAACAACCGTCCCCACAATCCTGATTCTGAACATCATGATAGCTTGTGCTATTGTAGCCCCATTGTCTCCTCTCCTGAAGGCTCAACTCATCTAAATAAACAGGAGTCAGAGAAGTGGACCCTTGACTGGTACTCTCGTGGTCATGGTGGTCGTGGCATCCTTCATCTTGGCAAGTGTTCATACTGTAACTTTGTCCGTGGGGCTCCTGCATCAAGCTGGAGGAGTCCTGAGGTCTAGGAAATAGTAGCTTGAGGCGATATGCATCAACACCGTTCAAATAGTACCTGTGAAGACGCTTTGCACGCACAAACCCTAAATTGCCGTACAAAGCCAAAGCTCCTTTGTTCGTCACCTCTGCTTCCAGAGTAACCTGTGGGCAGAAGATCAAGGAAACAAGCAAGATGTGTAAATTTCCCTGCAGGAAAACTTCCCTGTGTCTCAATTCAAAATACCCAGTCGCTTCTAGAGTACGATCTTACTGTCAAACATCGACAGTTTGGCTAGGATCGGCTCAACTACCGACTGTCTGCCAGTACTTGTACCAACAAAGAGTAAGATCTTCTTGCCATCAAATATCTAAATCTAGCATTGCCTTCAAATCTGAGGAGGTGTATATTCTGATTCAGTGAGATCTTTGAACCCGAACAGGTGACGATGTTCGATCTTTTGGAAACCGAAAATTAAGTACAATTACCAACAGATTCAAAGCAGAATGGACATGCAAACATCCAGTAGATGATGGGCAAGCTTGAATGGGAGGAGCAATAGTGTCGCCAGAGGTTAGGCAAACAGGTTATACCTCATCACACCCCGACTCGCGCATTACTTGTAGGCACCTTGTTACCAGTTCTGTGGCTGCAATAGCAACAAGTGAAAGGCGAGGTTCTTGAGCAAGCCAGGTCATTTATGCATGCATGTCATCAAAATAAAATAAAATAAAATTTAGGCCTTGAAGGTCAACGAATCTGAATCTTGACAGATATCTTCTATCCATGGGCTTCTTCTTTTACGGTGAAGAAAGTAGCAACTAAAAAATCCCATGATTGCCAGGATACAGGCAGCATTTGACAAACTGTGAGCGTGACAATGACGCACATACGGTCCATTTGTTCTCTAGGACGTACACTGACAGCCCTTATTCATTACTCCCACGTTGCTTAACACCTGAGGCACAGTTCCCACCTTCCATTATGCAAACGGTAGCAGCAGCTGACTCTATGGGTAAACCAGTGATGGACCTCAAACCCTCCGTATATTCACTATATTCACTCTGGGGAATGTATAGGGACGGTAGATGTTATAGCCACATACAGACGCCTCTAGTGCAGAACATGATCAAACCGGAACTTCGACAATCTAAGTCGCTTCCATAAACTCCAAAATTGTATCCTCAAAAAAGTCCAGTAGATAAGCCTAGTTCGACTTCGAGATAAAAGTGTTCCATACTGAAAAGCATATTTAAGGGTATGGTAGGGTAGCAACAGAGGATCTTCAAAACGTTTCGTAGGAAGTGGAAGAAATGTGGTTAACTGATTAACCTAGGGAAAGGTATTAACGCCAAGGCAAGAGCAATTAAATCGAAAAGAAATAATCGCAATTATTCCAGAAAGCCACAGATAGAGAAATCAAATTATCCGCACATATGTAGCGAAGCTTCCAAACTGGTAAAGTGATGATTGTAGAGCCAGAAAGCATAACAACACATTCTATTTTCGATTTTGTCCCTGGGATGACTCTTACCGATGCCCTTCCCTCTGTAGGGTTTGATCACCACGAGCATAGCTATATAGCCACGGAAGGTGCTTCTGTGTTGGCCCATTTTGCACACAATTGTCCCGACGCACTCACCTTCATGGAATGCCTACATCAACAACCATTCTAAGCTTCTCGTCCCACTCATAAACCGACTGAAGCTGCAGTGCACTTCCCGGACGAGAGTTCAAATCCATAAGCTCAAGAACGCGTCAAAGGTTCAAAGACTTATATCAACTGACAATTCCACTAAATGGAGACCTAAATGCCAAATTTTATAAATCCCTCAAGTGTAGAAAACCTAGCCACTGTCACTAGACTTCCTGCACCAATTGACAGAGTTTTGCGTTGCAACAGATGCAGAATACCAAAACTAAAGTCGCCTTTCGAACCCAGAAAGCTAATCTCCACCCACTGGACTGTAATAACTACAATCATTCATTCGTTGATGAAGATTGACCCGCATAACAGCAATTGCACCGCTGTACGAGAACATACCATAAAGCAAAGATGAGGCCAAAGAGTGATGAAGTATCTGTACGTGAAGATGGAATAAGGTTCAGAGAGCTCTTTGTCAATCAGCGCCATGATAGGAGCCAACTGAGTCTCATCCCTGTATGAAGTGTACGTTATTCCATTCGAGTTCTCCTCATTTTCCACAACAGGGGGCACTTCCTCGTTCATTTCAACGACCCACAATTCTAAAGTGGGTCTGTGAGAGTTCTTGCAGACAGTCAGAGTTCACCCAGTCAGATTCCAACGAGAATTTGAAGAACCTCTCGATTTCCCCACACTCCTTTCTCTGGGGAAGAGAGCAGAGAGGTGACAATATTCCTTCCTTCGTCACCTCGAAGAAGCTACTAGGCGGAAGGCGTCATCTCATGACATGTCACTTCCACTGCAAAAAGTGCTCATTCTCCATTCTAACCGAAGAAAACGCAGTGCTTGCAGTAAGGGAAAGGGGTATCCAGTGACGACAGATGGTAGCTTTCCCGTAGCTAATAGGTGTCGAGGACATCATTCGAATCTCTTTTCAGGAATCGTTCATTTCATTTAGAGCCACTATTTTCCCTCGTCCTTGGAAAAGGAACAAAGGCTTTGATTTAGATGCATAGTACCGTAAAATATAGTTGATATTATGTTGTATACTGAATGCGTAATCTTTATGTTGTTAAATTGGATCTAGAGATGCAGGTATTGTGTGACACCCATAGGTCAGTTAAACATTAAACATTATTTTTGATAAGTTTGAAGTCATATTAATAGACTCGTCTTAATTTGTATTGCTATAATTTTGCCAGCATGATAATTATAACTCAAAATTCAAAAGGAGGTGTTGAAGAAATATAATGTTGTTAATCGGAACGGAAACGGGAAGGAAAAGATAATACGAAAAGTTTTGTAGTGAGAATCAATTGGAGACAACCATATTATAAGGGTTGGAGTGTTAGGAAATTAAATAATCGTAAAATACGTGAATGTATTTAAAAATACATTCACGTATTTTAGGATTATTTAATTTAAGGCTGCTTTAGCTTGAATTATCTCTTTAGGAAGATTAGTTATCAACTCGGAATAGTATTACTTTCTAACTAATCTAAAACCTGTTTTTAATTTATATCAACATATTATAAGCATTCCTTATACAAACATTTTATATCATAACAAAAGACAACTCTCTAGATTCTAAAAGTGACTTTCAGGTTGAAGTTTTTGTCAAGAAAATAAACCTGTATCATATGGATCTATTAATCAAAATAAGTAATTGCATCTAAATATTTTATTGTTATTACTATTAAGTGAAAAAAATCATCTCCAAGAAGTGGGTACCGTTATTAAAAGCAAAAACTCACTTTCATACAATTTTCAGTAAAGTGGCACGAAACAGATTTTTATGGAAGACTAAGCATCTAAAGATAAAGAAACACTACTTTTACAATCATATGAAAATAACACTTGAGTTTAGGAACCAATTTTTGGGTGGAGAGTGCACATCAGTTTCTCGTAATTTCCCATGAGAATTAAGCAAATGTCTTAATCATGGAACTCTTATCTTGAACACTCGGTTGCACATCCCATTACCCTCTCCCACTAGAGATCTCTTTCACTATAATCTTGTTTCTTGATCCTGGAAAGCGAATCTTGGATGTTCACAGAGTTTTTTTTTTTTTTCTGACTTACAATATGCTATTCTTCAAACTGGAAGAATAACATAACTTGTGGTTTTCCAGCTGGGAGGATACAATATTCAAGGCTTCGATTAGTGAACGTTAACGTAGATAATTACTGCTATTTAAAACATACTTAGGGGTATAATTTGTGGTTTAAGGTTGGTTCTGGAGAATATGACGAGCGTCTCTCAATCCCCAAATCTCCATTGGGACTCTATCGAGTAACGGGTTTAAGAAAGCCTAGTTAGGGGAAAACCACTTACTGCGCATAATATAATTACTCTTAAGTTAAACCATCTAGTGACAAGAGTACTTATAGTACTTACCCTCTTGATTTCAGGATAATCGTTTTCATAGTTTGGTGTGCTTAAGTGAAAACACAAGTCCTGTCAAGTCAAGTCTACTGGGCGACCCAGTCCTCAAGGAGTCTTGTCTTCTGGAACGATTGATTATAATCAATAATGGGTTTAAGAAACCCTAGTTAGGCCAAACCACTTACTGTGCATAATAGAATTACTCTTAAGTTGAACCATGTCTTGACAAGTGTACTTCTAGCTTGTCCTCTTGATCCCAGAATAACCGTTTTTATAGTTTGGTGTCCTTAAGTGACAACATCTGACCTGTCAAGTCTATAGGGCGACCGCAAACCTCTGAGGGTGTCCTGCCTTTTGGAAGAATTGATTATGAATCCTTGGTTTTGATCTCAACACTTCGATGTACAAAGTAAGAAAAGATTTGTCCAATGTCCTGCTAGTGCATTACAATTCACTGGTTACGACAGTAAGAATTCTGAGCTCTAATGATTGAGGAATCAAGCACGAGGGCTGATTCTATGGGCATATTATGAACTCAACGTGAGGCGAAGTAGCCACAGAGTTCTATTATTACAACGAAAATACGTCTAGATAAAGGTTTAGAACTGGGCTGACAATATATAGATGCTTTCTTATGCCAAATAGTTACGAGCTTGAGTTTCTCCCCGTGTTTCATGTGTGATCTACTGCTTTGTCCATAAGAACGTCTTTTGATCCACATAAATGTGCGACTTCTATTCTCAGATTTTACGGGAAATCTCCTTTCAAATTGCTGTTCTTACAAAATAATTGCTCAGGGAATGCGCACGTTCTGTCCAGTCCTTATGTCATGTCCAATTGTGGAACTATCTCTTTGGCCATTGACCCCTTGAGGTCCTGGTACCGTGATTCATTCCTCGGATTACATCCATCACCGCATCCTAAGAGAGAAAGTCTCAATTGAACGTTGGAATCCGCGGACCGTGGTCAAATGAGAAGAAGGCGACCGCGTGTGATTGATAACAAGAAGGACGGGAAGACCCCATCGAGCAGCCGTACAAGGAAAAGACATAGGGGGTAAAATGGAGCTAAGCCCCAATAGTACCGTGCTCAAATTGGAGTTCGCGATAATTGCAGTGACTCTCCATCTCGACAGTGGATCTCATCTGACTGTCTGCTTTGAACTCTGGACCATCATCAGCCGTAGAGGTTCAGACATTATTCGCTGAAGCGTTTCTGAAAGGTCCACGATTTACGCCGTTGTAAATCTGAGACCGAGAGTGTATGTTCACAGAATCTACAGTGTGGCACTTCGAAGGACAGAAACTACAGTGTAACGCTTTGAGGTCCAAAGGCTTCGAACACGCCCATCTTGTTCTCCTCCTCCTTCTCATAATTAGTCGGTTACCGGTTCCAATGAACCAGCTTGGCACTACATTCGAAAAGGAAAGAAGTTGGTTTCGAGCAGTGTCGGTGTCCGAATGGAAGTTCCGTGACATTTTGAAATGGATTTAAAAGATAGTGTGTCAAGAGAAATATCTATAAGTTGGTAACTATCTCTTCTTAGATTATGATAACTATACCTTTCTTTAAAGCATATATTTGGGTATTGATTGCACCAGCAAAATTTGTTTTCACTTTTCAAACTTATACAGCAATGCATGCAAGTGAAATACTTGTTTGACCTTTATTTTGAAGATAATCATCGTCATAACTTTAAAGATAATCATGACATATTATCCACGATAAATGATTTGAAGAAAATTCTTAATAGGATGTTTTGTTGATATACATTAAGAATACTTCATTGTATAATAGACAAGCGCTCGTGAATAATATGCATAATTTATTAAGTACAAATAAAATGTAGAATTTGTAACTTACCATTATTATTAGTAGAGTAGAAAAAGCAATTATAATTAAAATTTTGTATTAAAAAATACTAATTGAGAACAGGATGTATGCTATGAGAATAGCAATGTCACTCTTTTTACCATAATTTCATCAACCTAATTTCATGGATAGATTTAATTAATTTATTCTGTTTTCTCTTCTTTTATACAAATTTTCAAGATATTCAAACTAGTTTTCCGTCTCTTTTTCTTTCTCTCATCGAGCAATCCTCAATCAGATTTCTTCATGCTACCGCTGAACCTTCTGTGGCCTTTCGTCCCTTAAGCATTGTATTTCAAAGGATGAATTGTCGGTATATTTTTCTTACATCAAATTTAAATACAATCCCCCTAAAATCTAAATTAAATCTATTTCATAATTAAACCTTTGATCGAAGTCCAGCTCTAAACATGTGATCTGACGACGACAACCATTGCTTGTATTGTTGTCACATAGATAGGTTGCTAATAGACAGACTTGTTGACTTGGAAATTGAAACACTTAGGCACAGGGTTGGCTGTACATAGAAGTTAACTAAGCATATCATGCATACTTGTTGACTGGGAAATTGAAGTACCTAGGCACAGGGTTGGCTGGACATAGAAGTGATCTCAGTATATTATCATGTGGAGATTCAGTATTTATTCATTGGAGTAAGTTCCTCGGTTGTGCAGAAGACTTGATGGCAGTGCAGCAGGTGTTGGTAGTCTGCATGGTTCGCCATGAGTTTGACAGGTTTGCACTAAGAACAGCAGTTAAAATTACATGAGGGATCTTCACGAGTGCACGATCCATGGAGCGGGAATAAAGCTAAGGATTCTGTTCTCACGTCAGTGTTGAGAGTCTGTTTGTATATATGACATGTCGTTGTCCAAGACACGAATCTGTGAGCAAAGAGAAAGCAAGTTACTGTGTCGTACTGACTACCGTATTACGAGATCAACACTTTATTCTACAAGTATCAGTGGAATTGGATCGTGGATCTTGTAAATTTGCTCTGCCTCCACGGAAGACGCCAATGCGGATCCTCGTTGAGGCTGCAGACATTCCAAACACAAGCGTCTCGATCAAAGTCAAGAGGTGCTTCTTCTGCCTCATCCAGCAAGTGCGTGGTTGCTGGTGAGGTTGGTGGTTTCGGGAGGATGGATCTGATAGCACTTCTGTGCACATGTGCAGTAGTGCTAGCAGCTGCTTTGATCGCCTTTGCCAATGAGTTCCAGCTGCCGTTCAATAAGAAGGGGTTGCCACCAGGCTCCTTGGGATGGCCTCTATTTGGAGAGTCGTTCGCTCTGATCAAAGCTATGAACAGCAACCGCCCTGACACCTTCGAAAGAGTACGTGGAAACCGGTAACTCACTCAATTCTTTGTGAGATTCAACATTCTCAGGTCCGGCTTTTCCACAACCATAACAGTGCTTGAATTGAAAGACTAAACTGCCCGGAGAGTTGTTAATCCAGTCAAATGCGATGTCACTGTGATACGGTGTCCCTAGGAAATCATCGTATGATGATTTTCGGCAGAGCAAAAATGACGGTACAAATGGCATTTTGAGTTGTAGTTGATTGTCTTGCTATTCGTCTAGAGTTGAAATTACATATAAATGGCGGGGGCGGTGTTAATGTCAAGCCTAGAGCTGTTACCTAGAATGGATGATTGATTTCAATCTGGTGAGACAAGAGCTCATTTTCTCATGAATATCTATACAAAAACTTCAAGCACTTCGACAGGTTATGATAGGCATTTGAAATATCATAGTTTTGTACAGATTAAGTTCGAAGGGCCAATGACCAGAATACACACAACACTGAATTTCACAGGAGAACATGTAAAATGTATTTCTTTTAGTCAAGAGGGTGTGTAGATGGTCTCTGTATTAGATGCTGAACTAGATGTTTTTGGTCGGTGTGCACAGGTATGGGCGCATCTTTCTTTCCCATCTATTCGGTCACCCAACAGTGGTTATGACTACTGCAGAGTCAATCAAGCACGTACTGGGGAGGGATGATCTGTTCAAAGCAAGTTATCCTTATTCCATCAAAAAATTGATCGGGCTTGAATCAGTCATCATGGTTCATGGAGAGAAGCACGAGAGATTGCGCAGGCTAATGTCTCCCTTCTTTCTGCCGGAGAGTCTTTCGCACCTTATTCCTGCCATAGAGGCACAAACCCTGAAGGTGCTTAAGGCCTGGGAAGGTCAAGTGAAGGAAGTTCCTCTGATGGTCCGCACGGTGAGGCACTGCTCGAGATCACATTTATTATTGGATGTAGCTTTTTTATGTTCCTCATGCATCTTATAGACTAATCTCACTTGACTGTAGAATGCAATCAAACTGCACAATCATGGATGTTCCTTCTATGCAGACGAGTGGTGCAAATGAAGGTAACTGGCTTCTAGGCTCAGCAGGTGGACATAACTCATCAGATGATGCTCTCTATGTTGCAGTTATCTCTTGGAGTAATAAGTAAAGTATTTCTGGGACCACTTTCTGACGAGGAGCTTGAGCCCATATTACGAGATTTTGACACTGTGAGAGATGGATTGATGACTACTCCGTTGAACTTGCCCGGAACAACATTCAGAAGAGCACTTCAGGTAACTTGGTTAGAAATCCACATGAACATAGAACATGGATGAAAACCTTTTTGTTATGTTATTGTCCTCCTACATCATGAACATAATATATGAAAATTCTAAAAAGGAGCAAAAGGTTACATGTATGCTTGGTTTAGCAACAATTCTGCATTTCTTACCTTGAATACTGACAGTTTGTGGGGAACAGGCCAGAGAGAGGATTTGTGCACATATCCTCAAAATCATCAATACAAAGAGGAAAGAGGCAGTTGAAGGTGGATCACCACAAGAGTTTCTTACCACCCTGCAATCTGCTCCTGACCTTGACGGTGGTGCCCCTTTCACAGACGACCAAATGGTTGACAACTTCTTCAACCTAGTGATAGCTGGTCTCGATACCACAGCCAACAACCTAATATGCGTCTTGTGGTCCTTGCAACAGAACTTAGATATTCAGCAGAAGCTAAGAGTGAGTTAACTACATCAACTGTAGCCCGGCAGTCAGATCCAGGGTCAATATGTTTTCAGTGTTTCAGACTGGTTCCTCTTGTATCAGATCGACACTAAATTCTTTTCCGGATTCTAAGAATGTAAGGGATTCACGCCTTGGAGATTGTATTCCTGACAGGAAGAGCAGATGATAATAAGAGAGAGACTTGGACCGGATACTGCGCTCTCCTGGAGGGATGTGAAGGACATGGATATAGCTCAAAAGGTCCTGAAGAAACCGTTGCGCCTTACAACCTTGTCGGGGTCATTGTGATTACTCATTGATCTACTTTTTAAGGAAGCAGTCAGAGCCACCAGGTGCTGATAAGAAAGACAATGTTACTGTTTTCAGGTAATTACCGAGGGATTAAGAATGACGCTGAGTCCATTCTGTATCTATCGAGAAGCAACCCAGAACATAACTTATAACGGTGAGCATTAGTAACATGGACCCTCATACGTGAATATTTCTCTTTGATTATTTTAATTCCTATATCTCCGTGTGACCATAATAGGTGAATAGTGAGTATCTTACCAAGCTCGATGTTGTACTTTTCAGGTTATAAGATTCCTAAGGGTATGAAAGTGAGTGCATCTGTCCAAGCATTACATCTCGACCCAGAGATATACCCTAATCCGTATGAATTTGATATCTCGAGGTGGAAGGTAATTGAACGAAGACTGAAACGTATTGTTTTTTATCTGAAGTGCTGAATTTGTCGAACATTTTCAATCTGAGTGCGAAATCATTCACATGAAACTAGTTTTCCTGTAAATAAAAGCAACATGGATGATTTTGGAGTTCAGTATCCCAAAAGCTATAACAAATGGCATTGTCTACGTCTTACAGGAGAGGGCTAGGCCATCCGGTCCAACATTTACTCCCTTTGGCTATGGAGTGAAGTCGTGCGTGGGATCAGAGTTAGGAAAGCTGGAAATAGCAATATTTTTACATCACATCACAACCAAATACAGGTAAAGCTAATTCTATTTATATATTTGTAGATAACTGGTGCATCGACAATGTCAAGCTTTCTTGTGTGAGGCTCTTTCCTGTCTGCATTCAGTCTTTGATCATATGCAAAAGGGACACAGAAGAGACCGTGTGGCAATCGAAATATCAACAACAGCGTATTCCAGGACTTGAATGAGTTGTGTAAACATGCCCTGCCCGTTCATGCCGTTGAGAACTCTGTCGTGTTTCTTGCAGATGGGAAGCACAGGTTCCTCTAGAAGTGCAGTATTTCCCTATGATTCATTTTAAACAGGGCTTTCCTGCTCTGCTCACACCTTTGTCAATCATAGAAGATAGGTGAGGTGAAATAACGTCCACAGGTGCCACCACATGCCCACAGTTGGGTAGATGAGAATAGAACTGGCCGATGTGCAGCAAGCTATTGTGAAGATTTGCAGTACTCCAGGTTGTTGGCAACTCAAAAAATAAACCAGAGAAGTTAGGTATGAACGGGAAGACCCTCTCAGCAGAGGAAATTGAGCCATAAGGGCAACCATAGATAAACCAGGGCAAGGCTTAGCATAGATCAGATGAACTGGAGTTTCCACTTGTCTTACTTTTTCCTTTTCATATACCTGGTAGAAGCTGGGTATGTGCGACACTTTTTAGGACAGAATTTTGTTTGTTTTTTGTTAAGTCAAGGAGAGGAAGCATGGATCAGATTATACGGTATCTTCTTTCATGTAGGCACAGGGGTGCGGAACTCTTCACAAACTCGTTACAGAAATTCATACTTGAGGAAATCATAAGCGGACGAATCACTGATACTCCGTTCTTCTGGAGAATCTTAGGAGTGCTATTTCGAAGTGTACGGGGAGCTTCTTGGCTTAAATCGTGTTTTGCAATTCTCTATGGTTTGTTTATGTGACCAAGTTATCTGTTTTCCAAGGATATTCAGAGGACGAGCTTGAGCCAAAAATAAAACCATAAGTTGTTAGGGTATTTATACTTTCGCTATACGATCTAGAACCTGTATAACCTGGCGACCCAAGTGCAAACCTCCGTCTTCCGTTAGAGCACACCACTCATCATTGCCTTCTTTAGTTCTTCAGAAGCAGGGAGGAACGGTATGTGGCCCTAAACAGGGGACATTATGATAGCACTGAAACGCAAATGAGTCTAATCTTTTGCTGGTTCCCATAACTAACAAAGTAATATAAGGACTTTGGAATGTCGATCCACCTAAATGCTGTAGGAGAGATTATACATTTAGGATGCGGGAGAGATTCGCAAAGTAATTTCATTTGTGATCGGCAGTTCCCCACATGGCAAAATGATACGCTGGTTGATAACATGCATGCTCAGGTATAATTCTCTGGTGATAGACAATCTTGTAGGAGCAACAGTGTAGCATAAAAGAAACACAATGAATAGAGCGTAAAATTAAGGTTGCATATTAGACCCAAGTCTATGGTAACATAGCCCTGTAAGAGCAAAACTTCAATCTCAATGGAGCATGCTGAATGGAATATAGAATCAAACAATTTAATTGGTGAATTCAGATATTTAACTCACCAAGAAAACAACAGATATCTCAGATGATAAGAAAGGAGAACAACCAGAGGAGAGAAACACAGCCCAAAATACCAATACGACGGGTAATCTGGTGTGTGTGCTGTTCTGTCCGCCAGAATTTGAAACAAAACAATTACGAAGGGAATTAGACCTTCGGGTGTGAAAATAAATTGAGAGTTCAACATGTATGTAATAAAAGCATGTTTGAGCTTGCGTCCATCTTATATCAATCAGAGCCATACAATGGAAGGTTCAGTTCTCTAAGATTCACAATCGGTAGTGATATGTTGAGGTTTGCTCTAGATCTAGAATAGAAGTTTCGGTTTGAAGGGAACCAATTGACCAGAAATCTACCGTGGTGATCATGGAGGTAAATCATGCGTATCGAAGAATTCCACGTTCTGTATAGTTCTACATAATTGAGTAACCGCAGCAGTAAACGTCCTATTCAAAAGTAAGCAGCCTGTAATAAGTATTTCACTAGACTTGGTCAGGGATTGGTAGTCTTGGTCAATGAAAACGCTGAAAATTCAGGACCGGGTAGAAAGCCACCCAGTAACCAGGATGCACAGAGTACGTACTGTGGCAGGTTGCACACATTCCGCAGGTTATCAACCAATGTGAACGCAGTTCAATACGATTGCTATCTCCAGTACTAGAGTTGGACTGTAATGAGATTCTGTTCCTTCTCACTATAGTTGTTACCTCTTTTGTGGTTCCTGCAGTTCTGTTCCCTTGTTGTTACAGATCTGCATTATTTTGTTCTGTTTGTGAGCAATGCACACAGGAACTACAACCAGGAGGAGCTTGATGGGGAACAGCCAACAAAGGGGGTACCTGACATAGGACTAGAATCTTCTTACTTTCCTGTGTTCTCCGGACTCAGACCGTTTTTTGCTTTCTTGTTTAACTTTTGTAACAAGCCTGAGGAGTGGTCTCGGCGATCGGGCACATTCTCAAACAATTTAGTCTCGCAGAGGACCCCACTGCCAAAATGATTACGAAGAAGTCCAGGAAAGGGGGGATGCTGGGTCTAGCAGTGGGGTCCTCTGCGAGGCTAAACTGTTTAAGAATGTGCCGATCGCCGAGACCACTCCCCAGGCTTGTTACAGAAACCGTAATCATTTCTGGTACTACGCAACGTGATACCAAGTTCGCTAGTTTGTATGACATGTCGCAGCAATGAGTGCAGCATTCCTCTCTCGTTTGCCAGTCGATTAAACTCTTTCACCCCGGGATGAGCACGAACCTCACCTTTCTTTCAATTAGTAGTAGGGTCTACTCAAGAAAGACTCCCTGCTTATAAATTATGTAGTATGTAAAATTATCCAGTATAATGATTATTCTTGCATTCTCAAGCGCGCTCGACGTCTTATGTCTGCACTCGGAGGAAGTCTACTTGATTCCTCTAGTTGACCTCTCTCTAGCTCTTGTGAACTTGTGCGGATCATGTTTTACATCCATGACCTCTGAACAGGCTAGGTCCGTTCAGGATGTTGAATCAGGGCGGTTGCGACAGATACTACTCATGGCATCCTGTTTTAGATGGCGTGTAGTCATCTTTTCCTTGGCACTGCTCGTCCTTGTAAATCCTGGTCCTGGAGGGAAAGTTGTAGCAGATTACCCATATCGCGATGAGCTGATAATGAGAGAAATACGAGATTAATTCCGTAGACATCCAACAAACAAGCATTATCCGGACAATTTCCACGACGGGAAGAAATGTCTACAAGAATAGGAGGGTTTAAAACGTGGACCAGGTTCAAGCATCAGAGCAATGTCTACTGACTTTACTCTGTAAGGTCGTGTACCGCTATTCTTGGATCTCTGCCCAGAAACTCAAAAAGCTTACCAGCAGAGATCTCCAATTCTAGCCAACTAGAGCTCGTGGATCTGAGCAACAATCATCTTACTGGTCCAATCCGGAGCACTATTGGACCAGTAAGAAAGATGATTGTTGCTCAGATCCACGAGCTCTAGTTGGAGCACTATTGGCAGTCTTCGCGAGCTGTCTCTTTTAGACATTTCAACGAACAAGTTAAATGGTGCATTAAAGCCATTAAGTAGTCTTGGATCTGCAGGCCCCATTTACTCAAAGTTGCCTTGAACGGGAAATTGAACGCCCTCAGAAATTTGACATCTTTGGTAGTGTGGGATATAAGCTCGAATAAACTCTTTGGGACATTGGCTCCGCTTCAAACTCTCAAGAAATTGTAAGTACTGTCCCTAGATCATAAATGATTGTCTGATTCTCTGGAAAGCCTGAAGGAGCTACAGACCTGTGAGGAAAATGAAAATCTACAGCTATACTTCCTGACTTTGTCGTGCAACAAACTAACTGAGGAAGTTCCTAACTTCCTCTTAGATTCTAAATCTAAATTTTTTTTATTAAGCTTGTTATTAAGCTTATTAAGACAATAATCTTCAGCAAGCCTCACGATAGGGGCAAGAGCAGCCGTGTCGCTGGCGAATGCCTTCGAGATGACGTCGAAGAAGATTCACAGCATGAGACAATAGAAGTTGACCGCAACAAGTTCAAAATGGTTCTTTCCTCCTACAGGTGATGACTCACTCCCTGTTTGCTGCTTTGAATCTAAGTCGTTATGAAATCGATGGAAGCTTGAACTACCTTAAGCCGGGATGGATCTGCTGAAGTTAGATCTGGCATGGAATAATATTTCTGGGCCTATTTCCTATGACTTTTTCAACAACAACTTCCAACAACTTGCAGAACGTTGATTTCTCGCACAATCGATCTAGTGGCTTAATGCAAGAAATTCTTTTTCGAGAGGAAGGATAATTTTTTATTTCAGTGACAACCTTCTAGGAATTTGCTAGGAAGATTTTAATACTTCAATCTCAATCTCAATCTCAGCTCATGCCCTTCACCAAGATCATTTACCCCGGCACCCACGAATTTACCATCACTGCCAGGTACACGTCAGACTTCTTTTCTCGATCGGAGCTGAGATCAGTGGCAAAGGCTTTCTTTCATATGATTGGTTCCTCAATCCAGTAAAGAACTACAAGCACGGATTGCAGTTCACCTCTTACTTGCCTTGCTTGTTGATAAGGAAGTCCATTTGGGGCACGATTGCACTGTTACATCGACATGTTCTTTGTTCAGCTTTTTCCAGTACATGTGCTAAAAGATGAGCTACATCAATTCTTGAGGATTGACATCGAGTTTGCTTGTAGACCTGCGAATCAGCCTGGTGGTGGGGAAGGAGCATGCACAGTGCATTCTAATCATCGACGGTGTTCTGAGCTCCGCTCCACAGCCAAGCGGGAGAAAAGGAGCAGTGGAAAACAAGGTGCAAGTTCTCCATTGATTTCAGAAGTTGAGGACGGTAGGAAGTTCATTCGGACAGGTGTTTGAAGGAAGTGTGCAAGGCAACGGACAATGTTATCAGAAGAGAATACGGCATGGGGGGATTCGGCAGAGTCTATCATGGAGTTCTGGACGATGAGCGCGTGGCGTTCAAGAAGAGTGATCGTCTTCATTCAGAGGTGTCCAGGAAGCAGAATATTAACGAGGTCAAGGTTTTCTCGCAGGTCCATCGTCGCCTCTTGGTCCGTCTCGTGCTGCTTCCTTCCTGAGGTATCTATCTTGGTCTTGGAGTACGTTCCTCAAGGTAGCTTGTCGCAGCATCTGTTTCGAGGGGATTCAGCGGTATTCGGACTGAATTGGGTAGAACGTATGAGCATCGCTTTACGGACTGTGGAAGCATTGAATTATGTGCACACTGCGGCATATCGTCCAAAAATCACCAAGATGTCAACAGTGTCATCATTGTACTAGACGATGCTTTCAACGCCAAGGTTGCTGATTTTGGGTCTATCTAAATTCGTTCTAGACAACGCAAGGCATATCACGGCAACGGGGATTCAGGGTACATGGATCCCAACGTCCAGTTCACAAGTCATCTGACCGCAAAGGGTGATGTTTCCTGCGTCGGAGTGGTTATGTTGGAGCAAATCACGGATTCCAACATTCCAGTTCACAAGTCATCTGACAGCAAAGGATGATGTGTACAGCTTCGGAGTGGTCATGTTGGAGCTAATCACGGGTTGGAAACATTCTTGGTGAATTCGAGATGGATATGCGGGATATCCATTAGCGGAAATAGCTACTCATTAGCTAGATCCAGACGTTCTAAAGAGGATTGTAGTTCCCATCTTGAGAAAAGAATTCGAAGAACTTATTTCATTCGAGAACTTTATCAATTCTGTGCTGGTACCGGTTAAGCTTGATGTCAATGCGTCCAACGCTTGCCTGGTGACTGCCCAACCATAGAGAACTTCTAGACGTTTTAGTCCTCCTGAATACCTGCAAGGCCAGTTCTGGCTATCATCTGACTGTCAATATTCGATTTGCACTCCATCCGGTGAATGCTGTTGTAGATGCCCAACATACTCCTGCTCCCAATCTACATGGGACATCCAAATCTAGTGATGCTATCATGTCTGCATGTGCTCCTACCCCATTCTTTTCATGTTCTGGACAAATTTCTGAAAGCAATCACTTCACATCTTCCAGTGAACTTGCACTGCACTCTTCAAAGTTCAGATCGTTTCATGTTGCCCAATACTTATCTACAAATCATTGCAGTTACTGAGATTGAGATTCAGAAAGACGGAAGATGAGATTCTCTGATGTTTACAAAGCCTGTTGGTATTGTAGCGAATAATGTGTAGGTTTGAAAGGTGGTGATCGTCAAATCATGGAGAAGCACATTATTAAAATTTCCAGCTTCACAATCCCATGCGAAAATAATTTACAGCTTAAAGCTGTCATGTGCGCTACAGAGTTCATTTTCTTGTATATTTGAGATTGGCCGAAGGTAAGGTAATGCTTACCTGATATCCAGGCCCATTCTTTTGTAAACCTTGATAGCCAGCTTTTGAGTTGCCATCCACATTGGAATGAGTGTGCAAGAACCTCGCCCTCCAAGGATGTTTACAGCTTCCATCAATAACGACCAGGAAGATGGTCGTGTGTCACATTGCTTGGCATGAGATGATCACGGATGGACTTGACTGCGTGGAGCTCGAGGAATTTGATCACAGAATCTTTTAGTATGATCAGTCAGATATATACTTGTAATATCAAGAGCCTGTAGCGACAAAGTCCAAGATCATGGACGCATCTATGATGAACTGTAAAACTGACTAATAGAGAAAATTATTGAGGTACTTGATGTGACTTTTGACTGAAGCTTAACCTATCTTCGGAAGGGATGCGAAGAAATTTTCGTTTCGTCCACGAATCAACGGTCTGGCTTGCAGCAAACATCAAGAAGAAGATGAGATCACTTGTAGCAACACCAGAATATAAATTTTCTGGTTGATTAGTTGAGCGGCAACCCAGTGAGCTGCGGCCCCCGTATGCTCCATGCTTAGGCTACATTGACATTTGAGATCTTTATCTCCACTACTAAGAGTGCTTAAAGATCTCTTTGAGAGTCAGCCTTCACTGAATCTAACCTGTCTTATGAAGATATTACGGAAACTTTTCTTGGCGACCATGCCTTGAGGCATGTAGAAAGGCCATTGAAGGAGTGTACAAAGCAGGCTCACATTGAGTAACAGACCCCCAAGGCAACTCTCAACCATTGACTTAGTAAGCAGGTGCTCGAAGAGACTTGACCATAATAATTAGCTTTCTGTATGAACATCGTGACGTAACACAAGAAGTCTTTTACTTCAATCATATCAGTGCAAGCAGTGCTGAAGAAGTCAAAAATAGTGGAGAAGTCTCCTGTGCAGACGGACACAGTCAGCTGGAGATATCTTGTAGACAAAAGGTGAATCTCGTATAATAACGGAGAAGGATGGGAAGACCCGATCAAGCAGTACACGGATGAGACATAAGATGTAAAATGGGGCTAAACCCCAATCTGTTAGGTAGACTCTGCAAACGCATCTGGCTTGAGAAGTCCAAGCTCCATACAGGATTACAGGGCTGTAGAGAGATGTCAATATTGCGTTGCTGGTAGAACCGTACGCAGTATCTCGGTTTGGTAGCTCCTGAAGTTTGTGACTCTTTAAGTTTAACGCATAATAGACTGCATTTTGAGGCTAGTTATAATCGTATGAGCAAAAAACAGCCATTTTTTTTAGAAACTGGCAGAGTTTCGAGTAACTTCTGCTCTGCAAGTACCAGTAGTGCTATGTTATATAATCCTGTGTAGCGATGTCAATATGTGCTTCAACATTCCTGCTAGAACCGTGTTAAGCATCTTGTTGGCTGTAAGATTATATATAGCATTAGCAGGCTATTCACTCACCGGCAAAGGGTTAGGTATTGGTTCCACATATATAGAATTATAGGTTCATGTCAAGGGCCAATGGTGGAATGAAAATAAAAGATACCAACATACTCATCGTGACCAGTATTTTGGCGCTATAATGGGCGCTATATCGTGTATATTAGCCCGGAGTTGGGTATTTGCATACAGAAGCGTGAAAGCGTTGTAAAATATTGACTGCTGAAGCCTGAACACGGTTCTAAACAGATCTATTACACCTTCCTAATAAAAGAGATCCACTGTAAAGAAAATGATAAAATAGTTGCAGTGCTATTCTGCGTTCCCGACTTCCGACACTACATATAACATCAAGATGACCATATACAGTGGCTCGAAACAACCAGTAACTAATCAACTTACTAATACTTCATGGGGTTTTTGTGCGGTGCAAATTCTCAGAACATACATTTCTAGAAATAGCAAGAAGTAATAACGCCAACATTAGCATGCAACTGTAGAAATTCCGTGATTTGTGTAAAAAAAATCAACACTTTTGGAGAAAAGAATAATAACTTTTCCGGACTGCCCAAACATACATTCTGGAAATCTTGTTTTAAAACTATTTTGCCTAATTTTGAATCTAATAGTCTATATTGTTTTGAAGAGTGTCACTCAAAATCCATCTTTTTGCCCGCTCGTCCGAAATACGCACATCCTCTAAAGAGCTCAAATTTTAATCTGAGGCCACATGCCGAAGCGTGCGTGCTATAGGACATCCTTCCCCAAAACTGGTCACAGATATTAAGACATATAATAAGACTGTATGTGCAAATTTTCTTTAAGCATCATCTAAACTACTTTTGACAATGCTTTTGGGAGTCTCTTACTACCTCTTATGGAGCTGCATCCTCTAAATTATTATTATTATTATTATTGCTACCATCATCTAAATTGCACTCGTGTAAGAATATCTACCTAAAAGATTTGAGTTTCTGTTCTTTTCTTTTAAATAAATATGTTGGTCAAGGTAGAAATCCAGTGATTATATCTTAATATCTGTAAAATCTATCTGAATGATGTGTAATGTTGTTTGCATCCTTTTGTCACTTGCCCTTTTTGTTTTCAAGAAAGTAGTTTCAACTAAATGCATTTTCTATTGATAAGAAACTTCTGGATTTTGGCTCTCTCTGGTTCTCTTTCTTCGTTTGGGATGATACTTTTAGAACTTGACAAATCCAAAATAGTCGTAATGTTGGATCATTGGCTTCAAAGATAACCAATGTTGCTATACTTGAAGCCAATGTTCTATCAAGTTCCTTAAGATCACGTATCCTATGTAACAGGTCAAAAGATTTAGTATTTGGCCTTGATTGCTGTATACATGCATACATAAGTTAATATTTGCCAAAGAAATAAGCTCTCAGGTCTTTTACAAAAATCACAACTTTGTATATGGTTGATTTCCTGAACTTCAAAATGGAGTTGATTCGGTCCACGGTCTCCCAATCACGCTATGCTAAACTAGAAAGCAAACCAAGCATTTCACCATGCAATCTTGGTTTCAAATAAGAATGTAAAACTCAATGTAGTAATCCTCTTTTTGATACATTTAAAAGCTGTATCGGAATCAATGGATGTGGCAAGTGTTCCTGTAGAAAACACTTTCTTCACTTGCCTTTCTTCGCAACAGTTTTAATGGTAATTGTTAAGAACTCAAAGATCTCCCTCGTACCCATTGGTAATACAATTGAGAGCCAGATATAATCTATAGGTTATAAAGAGAATTCACAAAAACCATTTGCTCCACACTTTATGCAATGACTAGCTTGTCATAAAAAATGTATTGGTCTTGGGTGTACATCAAGAAAGCTTTTGAAATCTCAAATTTCCTTTAGCTACTCACTCGAATGTCTCGGTATTGTAGTTAAGAGTGCCAAACTACACGAATAATGTGTACTATGCGTAACAAGAGCCACATCCGTCACTTGGGTGGTATTGTGGAGTTTGTAAGCCAACTTGGGTATGGTATAATCCAAAATGTAAGAGCTTATTTGAACATCAAGGTTAATAAGCTTCCCGGGAATTGGAGGAGCATCGTCGGAACCTTATTCACCACTATATTTGGCAGAATTGTAGATTTTAAAGTTACTCTACAACCTTTGAGCGCCTTACATTTGATTTTCCACCTTACAACCTTACGTACAGCGTAAGATGTTGATGGCAGGTGTTGATGTAAGAGTAAGCGTTGATATCCAAGTAAGCTGGAACTCAAAACGTCACGGCAACAGATATATACCTTGACCTAGAAAGATGTCTGCATAAGGTGGCTAATGTTCAGCAGTAAGGAACGAAGTGGTCGGCGAGTGCTGAGGAATACATTTGCAAATTCTCAAAATAGCATATCATAGTCAAGATTTCTGTGAATTTTCAAACGTATGATTTAGACAACAATTAAGTGTATTAAATGAGTGCGTTGGTTGTCGACGCTATACGGCTTAATGAGGTCTTCCCATCGTTTTTGTTTTTTATTCGAGTCGCCGTCATCGGGGATTCAGTGAGTGCAAGATTAAGGTACGACAAGGCATCGTTATGCTTCCTCTGGCTAGATTAAGAATATAGAATTTGGTCCCGATCGATACTTCTGAAAAAAAAAGGCAAACCGCGTAGGAAAAACGAAATTAGGCCTAAAAGCCTTACGAGGGAGAGAAATATTTTTGGCTAAGTACCAATAGAGTCTATTTGAGAAATCTGCCCTACCGCACCTAAAATTATTCTATCCATTTTGGTGATGGAGGTCACGCAGAGCAAGATCAACGCTAATGCTTGACATGTTCCGACCAACGGACGGTCAGCTCGGTGTATTTGATCAGACGACCAGTGCTGTCTTTTCTCTTATGGAGATTGATGGTACAACTCCCTCGAACAACTCTAGAACGCGAAAGATATGATAGTTCCCAATCATTTCACCAATCAGATGTACCGTGCGTACGAGGAGGGATGATATCACTACATTTATCTGAGGCAACGCATTATTGAACATCATTCTATTTCTTTATGGGCAGGCAGGATTGCGCACCAATATGCAAAAAATCAAGGGTGAAGGAACCTCGACATTATACCGTTCTATCCTGAATTGGATATGGCACCATAACGTTGTCAAACCTTCTGACCAGAACTACATTACTCGAAATTCGGACGACGATTTTAGGCTTTCTAGTTTCTAGCTTTCTAATAAGGTTTGAGGATGTGAACTTTCGTACATAAGCTACATATAAACTTTAAATGTCAAAGAGGTATCTAAAGTCCTATTATCGCGTTCACCTTCTTATTTAAAGTCCTATGGTACGACAACTTGCAGCAATAATTGTTCGCGAAATCAAACGGGACTATCAGACAGAGACATTCTACATACACGAACGGGGATTGCTCACAGGTCAACGCACAAGCTTTGCAGAGATCATACTAGATGTTATATTTGAGCTGTGTTTGTTAGCTCACAAGGCGATTTGAGCAGTCTTTGCCAAAAGTGTTGACGAGATTCTCCTGGTTTGTGAAAAACACCTCGAGATCCGGAGCCGAAGATGAAGTTCTGTCCCTTCTAAAGTCAGACACTATTATGAGTAAGACAAAGGAACCAAATTAAATTATAGAAAAGCTATAGAACTGTGCATTTATTTATGCACTATTATTTACTTATGAGTAGAATGTGAAGAGCACAAGCTACGCTCATGATCTTTTGAAGGCACACTCATGACAACTTTGAAGGCCAAACACGGCGGACTTTCACATGAAGCTCCGATAATCTTCTAACTAGTGTTTGAGCGATCCGTAACATGACAATTTTATATCTGCAAGCAATGCTTCTCCGGACAATTACAATCTTCTTCTAACCTAAGCTACAAAACGATCATATCCTACTTCAAGGTGGGAAAATACATGCTTTATTTGAGAACAAAATGAATTTTACCAAGAGAGCCTAAAATGACGGAAGATCTTTATCCTCATACAGAATAGCTTGATCTTCTAGCTTTCTGTGGTAGCTTCTCTCCATCTTCCAGCTAGCAACAATCTCAGCCTCAAGAAAGTGTGCTTTCCAGAATTTTGCTGAAGCTCGTGAAGAGTGCAAGCTTTTCGAACAAGCGAAAAGAACTGATTCTCGGAACTATGAATTTCTCCACCACCATAAAATGAGAATACTGCACGTTTGAGCTTGGTGTAATAAGTACAGCAAACATGCATACGCTTTTACAATTTCTGTTTATTCACAATTGTTCCATGGGAAAGAAACTGCATGCATGCAGTTCATGCAGTACCTTTACCATCGAAAAGGAAATTGCTCTCAAGTTCGTGCGATTTTCCTGCACGGTAAATCGCAAGTCTTGTGGACTGGAACATGTGCATGACTAGAAGTTGCGGCTCTGATTACGAGGTAGGATGAAGCCGTCTTCCCATGAAATATGGCACAACGGTAGGGTGAGCGCAAAGAAGGTTGTGAGAAACCTACGATCTCTGTCATCTTCAGCCTAACTTCCACGGGAAAATTATTTAACTTTACCAGATTCTACGTGAAGCAGAACCGCACTGACTTTGGTGGGTATTATTGGGCTCGATATCGAAGCGAAAGTGCAACGTTCTCCCATCGTGTTAGCCTATTTTGACTTTTGATTGTAAGGTGCGTTGCTAATGTTAAAAGCAACCCGCGACGAAAACAAGAATGCTCACAGAACGATTCCCAAATACATAGCCACCACGGAGTCAGAGTAACTCTCCTCGCGAACGCGGCTTTCAGCCGACTGGGTACAAACGAGGAACACACCGAATTCGCCATCCAGATCAGTGGAGGTCAACATTTGATAGGGGAACACAGAAGTCGAGACATCCTGATCCAGCTAATCGCCGTAATCTGCAACGTAAGGGGACGGCAATATACTGTATAGAAACTTCGGTTCAATTAGGACCAAGAATACTTGCCTGTCTTTAACCTGTAAGGGTGGATGCGCTTGATACATAGCTTTCACCTTTGATTTTAAATCCGACTTACCCTTAAAACTGAACCATTGTTGAAGTGATCTAAACAAATGCAAGGAAAGTCCAATGGGGAAGGGAAATTATGTAAATCTTGTACACAGCTTTATTTCTTACCTTGATAAGTAAAAGACTAAAATTTGTTTGTGACGCATTTCTTATTTACATTGGGTAAAGATCTTATTTAAATACTCCTATGAAACCTAGAAAATGGAAAGTGATCAATACTGTGTAACGCACGCCATATATTTGTTGATAAATTTTATAGATACTGAGCTTAGAGGAATAATCAACAAAAATTTATCCACCATCCAATGAAAACTTTGCGACTATCTACATATGAAAGAGACTAGGTTCTATGTCGACGTTAGAGGGACATTGGATGGCATTGCATACTAGAGGACATCAATATCATGTATCAAACAAAGTATGTTAAGTGGAGCTTGATGTTTTGCTAATCGTTGTGTTTATTGATGTGTCTATCTCAACCACCAATTGGAGGAAACCTACTCGAACGACAGATATATACAAGGTTTGCTATTGGTGCTGCGTCAATTGTATCTCGAACGATGAATTTGACGGAAGATACTGTTATTTGATGTGATAGCGGATACAGTCAGGTGATGGGATTTTGGAGTCAGGATTAATACTTATATCCAGAAGAATTTTGATGAACGTAATCATTCGAGCTATCTGTTTATCGTCTTACCAGTAGTTGTACTGACAGCACTGGCAAGATTCAAACACTGTATGTGCTATATTCCATTTGCGCAGAAAGTGCTTTTGGCTGAGTAGTTGCGCGCCATCCTTTCCTTCTCAAGGTTCAGTTTACGCAATGTCGTAGAAACAAAACCATATGAAACAAACTGTCAAGTTATATGAGTGGTCACACTGTACGCTGTCGCCTTTCCCCTTTGTCATAGTGTACGCATCAACATAAATTTCAGGGAGTTTATCGAACTGGATTTCATGAGGCTTAATTGTCTTTTGCTTCGTTGGCTTCACCATGATGGCACACATTTGCCACGAGTTTGGAAATAACTTTTAATCCTCCTATGCCTCGTTGTTATTAGTAACAAGGTCTACAGTTTCACCACTTTTACGAATTGGGAAATGTATGTAAGTACTTAATGTAGTTTCTTAATCAAATCACTATTCCTCTCCTACATAATTTGCGTGCGGGAGAGTGGAGAGGAGAGGGAGGGACATGAGAAGACATATCTATAATTTCTAAGGGCTTTCTAGCATATAACACTCCAGTGAATAGTAGATTCTCTTCATTTTTTAATTTGGTTCCATTGGTACTTAGATGGAAGACTATGGAGAACCGAGTATAAAGTTATGATTATTTTTGGTTTTTTTAGGGTTTAGACGTATCATTACATATTGAGAATAATAGGTTGAGAATTTTCATTTCTAATGTCTTTGTTTCTAATGTCTTCCATAACTAAGTTTCATGGAAATTTAGTTTGAAAATTTTAGAGATGTAAATTGAAAGTATGAGAGTTTATAGTTTTTAGTGTTTGGAAAGATTGTATTTTTTATGTGAGTTTAGAGGTGAGGGATTCTGGTTTTGCAGATATGGGGAGATCTGGAGAAGAGCATCATGTGTTACTATCATTATTCTTATGCTAGCCATGGCTACACCTTTCCACGTGAAGTTGCCTAGAGCGGCTTGGGATACACCATGCCTGGGGTGTCATTGACGCTTTACCTCGCAAGGGGTAAAGATCCATGTGGGAAAGATCCACAAAGACTATGATTGGACCATTGGGGTGCCCATGTGAGACAAGCGACCACATCGACAACAATGACACTCGGGATTATACATGCTTCTTCTATCCCTTCGTTGTTCATTCTAGGGATACTGATTGAGTAGTGGGAGTGGTTAGCTTCTCAGGCGGGTTGTATTTTGAGGTTATTTAAGACTAGTTTCTATGTCCACATCTATTCCATAGGCTACCCCACACACTTCATGATGAGGCTAAACAAGCTTTTTTTCTATCACTTGATTGTTTTGCACGTGATCCCTTGGATGAATTAGCATGGTTCCTATTCCTCTTACTCCCTTGATGGTATCTTTGTTATGCTAGAGGGAGACGTGCGGGGCATAAAGAGGTGGTTGTTAGATTTCATCAATTCCGAGTGGGGGATTGTGCGGCCCTTTAGGAGGAGCCTATAGGGCTACACGGTTTAGGAGACAAGCGTTACCACAAGATACCATAGAGTCCACTCGATTACGACGGTGTAGGATATTGGGTCAAGCAAGAGAGTTTAGTAGAGCAGCATGAGCGCTACACCCTTTGTCTATGGTGAGTCCTCTTGATGAGACTATCTCTTCCCTATACTCACTACATCTTATAGCAATAGAGTGACTACCACTACAGCAATAGAGTGACTACCACTAGAGGTCTTAGATTATTAGCCTAAGTAGCCTTTATGTCTTGATAGGTCATTGTTTGCATAAGCATTGTGCACTGTCCCTCACTTTTCCTCAAGAGGCTTGTAAGGGATGGTTTATGAGAACTTTAGAGATTGCTTTCAAGCAGATGATCCTTCTAGTGGTTTTACCAAGTTGTTTCATGTGGTTGCAAAAATAGCGAGAGGAGACATTCCTATGTCTGATAGTCGGGTGTTAGGTGCTAGTCAACTTCTCGTGATGGAGAAGGACCAGGGGCATTAGACCAATTGCTAATGGAGAGATCTTTTTGTGTTTGGTCAGTCGTACCATTGTCTTTCATCATCATTCTCACTTTTGACAACACCTTAGTCCACATCAATTTGGAGTAGCTACACTTGGAGGATGTGAGGCTATATCTTTAGGGCAATCGTAAATATCCATCCGTAGTGGATCGTCCTACAGGTGGATGTTGAGAACGCTTTTAATAGCATCTCATAGACATCCGTCTTTAGAGAGCTTAGGGAGATTGGTGGATCCTTGGCAAGTCTCATTCCTTTTGTGCGGTCTTTTTATGGCTCTCTTGCATTCCTTTACTACCAACACAGTTGTTCACAGGAGAGAGTCACCGTCTTGGAGTCAACTGTTGGTACATGTCAGGGAGATCCTTTGGGAGGACCTTTATTTACCATGGCTCACTTTAGAGCTCTCCTATCTACTGCTTTGACCATGTCAGGTTGTGTATTTCTCTCCTTGGCAGATGATACACACATCGTAGGCCCTATAGATCAGATTAGGTAGGTCTTTGACCACTTGACTACCAAGCTACATCTAGTAGGCTTAAGAGTCAAGGTGTCAAAGTGCAGAGCATGGTCCCCTTTAGGTATCCCTCTCCACCTTGAGCTTCCAAAAGGGTGTATCACATCCACATATGGACTACGTGTTCTTGGAGTGTTACTAGGATCCGAGGATTTTGTCACACATTTCTTAGACATTGCCCTTGTAAAGGATGTTTTCCATGTGGATGACCTTCTATTACTAGGAGATCCACATGTGGCATTTGGTATACTCTCCTCTAGTATTGCTCATTGACCATCCTACCTCATTCGTACAGTTCCCCATTCATCATCCTTCTTAGCACGTCTTAGAGCATTTCATAGGAGGATTATGAGAGTCTTTGGTGATATTATTGGACCAAGGACATTTGAGTGTGTGATAGGGGATTTGGCATGTAAACAGACGTCTCTGCCAATCTCATGTGGAGGGGTTGGCTTGCTATCTATGGAGGAGACGACACTTTGATCATTTTTGGGTAGTTGGGCTCTCTCGGCACCTCTACTTTCCTCTTCTTTTGTGGTTGTTGATAGGCTGGTTTTGGAGACTTATGTGATTGAGGTGGAGTGGGGAGCTCTCTCGGCACCCCTTTTCTCTCCAGATGTTATTGCGGTAGATGAGAGATAGTTTATCCCCATTGTCATGAGAGTATTTTCCACCTTTTGCTTCACTATTATCAAATTGAACTAGAGGTTTACAGTCTTCCTTGATGGAGTGACAATGTGAGCATATGCTACATTCTCTCTTAGTTGACTCATCCATTCCTTAGGCTATTAGAGCACATCTTTGCTCTTGCTCTAACAAAGTGCATGCTCTTTGGATCCTAGCTCGACCGTGCATAGGGCATTTTGACTCGCACCCGCTACTTTCTCTATAGCAATGAGGTTTTGCCTAGGTTTGGTCCACCCATCTGCATCTTCACTACTCACTTGTGAGTGTGGTTCTACATTAGATGCAACAATGGTCCACATGACATAGTGTCCTTTTGGAGGATAGAGGTTAGCTACCCATGATGCTATTAGGGACATAGTGTTTGCTATGAGAGAGTGGATACTTGGCTTGGAGGGAGCATTCTCATGCTTTGCAGTCAACACGTGTCAGGGCAGACTTATACTTGGTCCGAGTTGATCATGTGAGAGTAGCGGATGTTGTGGTTACGGACCTTATTTGGGATACCATTTTGGAGGGAGTGATTACCCATCCCCTGGATGGGCGGCGAGTGCAGTAGCAAGCCGTAAGGTCACCTCTTTGTTCTTCTAGCCTTGGAGTTATATGGAGCAATGGACAAGGCATTTGACACATTTGTCAAGGAGTGCACAAGAGTTATCTTGTTAGGCACCAAGGGGTACTACTTTCACTCTCATACTTCGTAGCATATTTTAGAAAGTGTGTCCATTGCTCTATAGAGGTAGTGGCTGGTGCAATCCATAGGAGAGCAATCACATTAGGTGATGTTTCTTTGGATGTTCCCGTTGTGCGTAGCCCGTCTGACTTGCATAGCTCGGGTATCCTAGGTGCGATCGGATATATTTCTTATATAGACTTTATTGGTGCTTAGCCCCATCTTACCTTTTTTGTCTCTCCCTTGTTCGGGCTTGAGGGGGTCTTCCCCTCCTTCATATTTTCTACTGCGGTAACCTTCCTTGCCTACATTTCATAGATCGAAATGATTAACTTACCATGTTGACCATTTGAACGCCTTTATTACCTGATATTATCCTGAAATATTGCAGTGCATTTTCATCAACTTGAAAGCTTATTACCTGCATCCAATCTTCTGTAGTCCTTTTAAGCATCAATACCGTAGTACCCGATGCTTTTGAACGCTCAGAGGATATCGATCCGCCTTCAAGCCTTGTGAGCGTGCACTCTTTATGAATTGCACTGACAGAATCTGGTTGACACAAGTGCGTAAGAATTTCGGGAAATCCATGTCAGATCGTACGATTCTCAAAGGCCTGAACTCTGTTGTGAAAGAAAAAAGTATCGTTTCCATTATCATCAGTAAAACAAATTTCTCATACCGATACTATGGGGGTTTAGCCCCATTTTACCACTTGTTTCCTCCTTGTGGACTTGATGGGTCTTCCCGTCCTCCTTCTTGGTATCCTAAACGGTCTACTTTCTATCATTTTTCTTCCCTTACCGATAAGACTAAGACGGCGGGAGTACCATTTTCATTTTCATGATTTGTAGAATGTTTTAGATAGTTAATGTTCATTGTTTGGCAAGTGTCCATAAAATGTGCAATCCATAGGTGAACAATCACACTAGATGATATTTCTTTGGACGTTCTTGTTCATGAAATGTGCAATCCATAGGTGAGTAATCACACTAGATGATATTTCTTCGGAAGTTTTGGTAATATGGAGACATTACTATTTGCACAGGAGGGTCGAGGCTTTACTATTTGCATAGCTCAACTATCTCAAGTCTTTTTAAGTTTTTTTATTTTCATGGCAACCACCCCAGAAAAACGAGAGACAGGAAGACAGGTCGTACAAAGGAGAGAAAAAAAGTAATATGGTGCTAAACTTCAATAGAGTCTATATGAGAAATCTACCCTACTGTACCTAAGATATCGGACTATATCAAGTGCAATAACAGATTTCTCATATTGATACTATTAGGGCTAGCCTCAGCTTACCTCGTTTGTCGCTCTCTTGTACGACTCCCATCCTTCATGTGTTTTCCGTGGTCGCCTTTTTCCCCTTAGTTACGATGGTAGTGAACTTGATGAGAATGCTTGAGATTCTGCTATGTTAGCTAGAGAAACCAAACTCTGCCGTTTCACCAGTAACATTTGGGGTAAGAAGGTCGTCCTATACCCATGGAAATCGTACCCGGTGCGTCCAGGTAAAATCCGGTTGCTATAATTCTCTTCCCTCTAGCATTCGGTTGGTGATGTTTATTGCGATGACCATTTATTGAACAGTACTCTATCCACAGCCAAAAGGTCCGAGATATTATGAAGGACCCTTGTATCCGGAAGTTCCTTCCCTGGACTATATAAGTGGAACGAATTTTGATGTAGGGGGATACCAAACATATGTGCACTAAACGTAGTGTTTGATAACAGGAAAAGTAGATCCCAGCAGATGATTATAATTAGCCTGCATATCATTTCTGGTCTTCATGTTCGTGTCTGGTTGGTAGTGGGGACACTTCCCGGTGTCTCTACTACTAAACAGGCCAGGAATTAACTGGACCTAAAACTTTGCCGATCCCGAATCTGGTAGAGTTTCACTACCCTGCTTACGGTAGTTTCGATTACCCAGTTAAATTTCCACAAAATTGGCTTTCTATGGTATTAACGTTGTGCTCTCATGATGTTCACTGTGCTTATGGTTCCAGAGAGGTAGGTGGTGGTCCGATGCCTTCTGGCACATGACCCTGACTTTCACTGAGCGTAGAAGTAATGATGGTTTGAAGTCGAAAGTGACCATTTTCAACCTCCAGTTTTCCTCAAATCGGAAACAACTTGTGAGTTGTTTTTGCGTGTAATTTCAACGAGGGAGGGGGGTGGTGGAATGGTTCCTAGTTAGCTTGTCTAGTGCTTGTCCAGTGCTGACAAACCTTTGACGGTGTATATCAAACAAGTCTGGGGCTGGAGAAGTTGGATCAAATGTAGAATGTACCGTACCAGCGAGATGTGTACTGTACCTCGTTGTAAGGCTTCAGTAGAAGTCGCCACGTGTTGGAAGTGTAGATAGTATTCACTCCTTAGGTATATGTTACGTTTGAACGTCTTCTTCATCGCAGGCTCCATCGATTTGGCACATGAACCACACTGGATGAAAATTCTAGGTTGTGCCGGGTTTCTTTTCTCCTCATCTGCATCCTGGCCGCCTTCGAGAAAAGACTGTCAAATTACTGGCGGAAATCGTGATTTGGATTGTACAGCCTACACCGTAGACAGTGAGTGCGAGTTTGGGTGTCGCATTGTGCTTGTGTAGAGAGACTGGTAATTGGTAAACAAACTGCTGGAAGATTACTTCATCCCGATTGATACGCAGCGTACTTGCTCCATTAACGATGATGGCTTACTCACGAAACAGGAGAGGAAACAGCTTCCAAGAGCGTGAGCGCCAGCGTTCTAAACTCGCCTCGTTGTTACTTTGAGGTCGGACACCTCCGTTTAGATTACATGTAACGAACTACTAGACATCTATTCGTTCACATTTCAAAGAGTACATCCGCTTGTACAGCGCCAAGTATCCCACATGACGCTAGAAAATTTGAACTTGCATAATCGTTCGATCTTGACGTCGGTTTAAATTCAAATCAGTGATAAATTTATTACAAAGTATTTGAACTGAACCGTCTGTAGTCACCAAGTCTATCGAGGAAAGAAATCTTGTTGCGCGTGCTTAACTACCTCTGGGATGCCCCTCGCCAACTATTTTATTTCTATTGACCCTCCCGGAGAGGTAAATGTCCGAGCCTCATAGGGTAGACACGTTCAGATTCTAGCCTCTGGGACATACCTTGATATATACATCACACCAGTTGCTACATTCAGCAACGGTTGGTAATTTTTCTGAAGTACAGAACAGGTAGTTGCTTGAAAAATTCTACCGGACTTTAATTAAGGTCCACGGTCGCATGTGGACGAGTGACAGGTTAAATTTCCAGTATTGGTGATCGAAGCCGCTTGACTATAGCCGATTATTTCGTTGAGCATGTTTGACCTGCTGTATCACCAATTTCATCCAAAGGCGGGATTTCTTCGTTATACCCTTCAATAGCGAGCCTCATACCTCTGCTAGGATTTACACGCTTTTCATTTCTCACATGAAGAATCAGGACAGCTGCTTCAGTCCTGGTTCTCCACAGCTCCTCTTACCGGCTTCTTGTGTCGTGAAACAGGGCAGTGAAATGATGCTTAACGTCTGGTAGTAGATCACCAAGTGCTCAGTATTGATCGACTGTTTGCTGATGATGTCAATAGATGCTCAATCTTTATCGTGTCGTAGGGCTTTCTGAATCATGTTGGCCGTTGTGCTCAAGCTCCCTAGCGGCAAATTTCGAGTCATAGGAGGTACTCTTCGAGTCAAACGAGGAGAAGCTGCGCAATTGGGGACTGGTTGCAGCGTCTGCATTCACAGCCCTCCTGCTCAGCCATGTGGTGATATCTTCGAACACGAGCTCTATGTTCTGATCTGACTCACCAGATGTAAGCCCATGCCACATTTCTGGGTAAAGCTTCAAAGTTTTGTCGAAGCTCGAAGATTCATTGTACAGTGCTTGACTCACTGCTGGCTCAGTCACTGTGTCTGCTTCTCCATGGAGACATATAAATGGAATAGAAACCTGAAAAAGAATACTACATATCGGTCAATATTACCTTCAGTGGAATCGACTTTCAACAGAATGTTGAAATATTACGCAAATCCACAGCAAATTATCATGCAAAGTGAGTAGCTACCTTGTCAAGGTTCTTCTCGATCGACATGCTGGCCCGTAGCATCTCGAGAGCTGTTTGCAGGCGAGGTTGGCCTTGATAAACCATTGGGTTCGACCGAATCTGCGAGTAGTCATGATCAGAAAATGTCAATACGGGACTATACAGTATCAACGACAGTAGTTTTATAAATCAATATCACCTTCAGTAACGATTGGAACACTGAGTATGTGAAATTTTTTGATGGACTACAGTAATTCTCAGTACACGTTTCTTCAGTCTACCAAAGATGGTTCTGAGCAGAAAAGACATGGTTGTTCACCTCCTCGCGTTTGATAGGATCTCTATAAGCGTTGTCGATGACGCTTTTGGTGGGGACAATTTTCCAGGTGGGTATGAATCGGCATATCTTACTTAGTATCGAAGTCACGATCTGTGGCGGCTTCATTTTCTCAGATATCTGCAAATAAAAGATGTCACCCAGTCCCATGATCAGTACGGCAGATTATGTCACCGAGTTAAACCTATACATTAAAGAAATTACTCGGTACAAATATGGGAAAGCTCAAACACGCCGCATTTCAGCCTACCTTGCACATTGGCGCGACCAAAACCAGCCCGTTCCATAAACTTTGATCTAGCTGACTCGTGAGAATGGCCACCGCACCTCCCATAGATTCTCCATAGAGAAATCTGGGCTTGTTGACGTACTCCTCTTGATCTGGAGATCAAGTAAACAATTGGTACAGTCAGTTGCTGACGCGTTGGGGAACCCAATTAACACATCGAAGATAGCAAACCCAGACAGAAAATTGAATTGAATGGACAAACTTCAAAGGTGCCTTGACGAAAACTCACCCATGACGCTCTTGAAAAACGTTTCACAGTCAGTAACAAGGGTGCCAAAATTCGGTACGTAGCACTGAAGTCCCTCAGACTTGCCATGACCTTCGTAATCAATCCCGTATACTGCGTAACCTGCTTTCGCCAGCCTCAATCCTGTCTCACGGGTGTAGGTGCTGCATTCCATAGCGTAACCTGTTGCAGCCAAATAGTACAGATTAAATACTCATTTCCAGGCGCATTACTCCCAACGCTGTAACTAAATTAGAGTTGCGAAGATTTCTGTAAGCAAAACTTCACGTAGGACGAGCTAGGACTCGCAATTCGAGCCTTCGTTATTTGTAAATCAAGCGAGGTTGGTGCTCTAACCATGACACAAGAAGATCAGGGCTTTAATTTCTTTCTCGGCAGGCAACCAGCGGCAGGTAAACAGCTTCATGCCTCTCGCGTTCAGAATGTGTTCTTCCTCATAGCGAACTCCTGAGGCTTTAATGGCATCCATGTTTACTATATGTTCGAGCTGAGCGTCGTGGACAGCAAAGAGTTCGAAGGTTCAGCAACTGTTCTGTTTTCCTGGTCTATCTGGAATGTTTCATGTGATATGTAGACTCTGGGCAGTGTCCACAGTCGATGAGTCAAAGGTCGCCAAGGGAGGGCAAGACGAGAAGTTGATGAAAACTCTAACGTGATCTAAAGCTCACACAGGAAGCGAGACACAAGGTAAGATGTCTGAGTGCGACCGTCTTTTCTTCTCCACCCTAGGCTGTGTTTGATGGTCACGGAGAAGAGGCAACTGAACTATATACGCAGGAACCCCACATGCATCTCGGCCGACCAGCAGAAGCTACGGTAAAGGGCAGGACGCCACGCGGATGACCCAGACCTATGTAACCAGTCAACTATATTGAATTTAATCTCAAAGATCGCTAAGAATTCGTTTCCAGGAATCTGATCCCCCAATCCAATGTCGCGTATGTTTTAAAGCGACCCAAACCTGTGGGAATTGGCATCTAGCGAACTCGGTCGTCGACCGACCATGTTCAAACCCTTCTCTCATAATTGCAATTAGCACCAAAAAGGCAACGCGAGTGCTACTGCGTAGGTGACAGTGTGGGTCTACCGGAATCGATTGTCAACAGAGCTGCCCCTACACCTTCTTCCTACGGATAAAGCATTCCTCCGAACTTCCGAACAGAACACTGTAGTTCAGTTCAATTTTGTTCCCGATCTACAACCGACTGGTGGTGGAGTTGCCGTGGCGAATTTTCAGGTCTCCAGCCAAGAGCTGACCTGCCTGTCATTGGAAACTACAACGGAAACGGGGACAGGATGCTTCTGTGAGCTTCTTCTGTAAGCTTTTAGAAGATAAAGAGGCCATGATTAATGCACGCGATGATTCGGACCATTTCTCATCACGGCGGCCCGCCAGTGACACTGCACAAGATGACTCCTGCCCATGTACCGTATTGAAAATGAGACGGTGCCGGATGAGTACACGACGGCACTGAACGGTGAACAGCGCGAGCAGGACGGCCCGCAACGGCGCAACTAAAGCCGCCAATACGAATGAGCTTCTTTTTCCTCTATGTGATGACGATTATTCGAACGGATAAAACGCGTCCTGTAACTTTGTGCTCAAGTTTATTATCCTTGAAAGTGCCTAGAAGTTAGAAATTCGAATGTGCTACAATACAGTAATGCTTCCATCTTGCCATCCCGCCTGTTTATAGCAGGTGCAAACCGAGCCGTACTAACCACGGAGGAAAAAGAAGAGGGAAGCAAAACGCCTGTTTCTATAAGCTTGAATCAGTCGTGCTAGCTAGCTGGACGTAGTAGTGTCTCCTTTTCCTCCTTAGTTATATGAATCCCTCAGGTTATAGGATATGCTTCGATGTAGTAGTGTCTCTGAGTTTGTTCTCTTTCAGACATGACAAATAGAAGCTCATGACTTTCAGATATATGATTTGGTTCTAACACAATCTCAGAAAAGTCCCTATCTTGTCGGCAGAACGTCATATATTTGTGCTTCAATATTGCTTGCTATAATTGGTACAATTCGTTTGTTCTGGACATGGTTCTCTTCAAGCCAATCACACGGTCTCATGCAGAAACATCTTTAACTTCTAATCTATCAATGTCTGTTTCAGGGTTTCCGCTGAGTATATACAGCTCTGTCTATTTTATAGACAACGCCTATATGGCTAAACTGCGGCGAACTGGGAGGAGAATTGACAGGAAGTTCGTGGACAAAGATTTATATGAAAAGTTCATTGCCACATAAGTGTCCAACTTTCGCGATGCACAACGTAAATCGTTTATTTTCTTGTTCTCGTTATTTGCACCTCCAAAACAGAAAGTACAATGCGTCTACTTTGATAGTGGCTTGCAATCAGCATCTCCACAATTCATTTTTCAGGGCGTACGATTGCAAAACGAAATAAATGTTTCATTGGAGACCCTTAAGTAGCTCTTGGAAAAGTGTTCCCTCTGCTTAGAGAAAGGAGAACTCATCATTTGAGATACTCTTTATGTCATTGATAGAGACCTCGTAAACAGAAAATTGTTGTCGCCAGAGCCCAGAGCAATAATTTCCGAAAAAAATGAAGAATCCTTTATAACAAATTGTTTATGCGGAGAATGTAGACTCCGCAAAAGAATACAGGAAATCGAATTTGAAGTAAATGTGAGATTCGGTAGGTACGCTGACTTTCAATATACATTCTGATGTTTCCTCCTCCTCTTGACGTGTTCTTGATGACATTTTCGTAAGCGATATGAGTACATTCCAACACAGCCATGAGTTGGGTGAGGTGTGATAACGCCACGCTACCACTCCTTGGCCCTACCCGGCTCTCACGTTCCAGTAAAATCCAATGCCCACACCTTTCCTAACATAAGTGGGTGTCCGATTGGTCGGAACACTAGCGCATATATATCTCATGAGCGCATAGCCACACACAAACCCAGCTAAAGTCACCAACATATCATGCGATGTTGTGACATGGAAGGTGATTCCATTTTGATGTCCAAAAGATTTATAAGCCTAAATATGTTGTTTGTTGTCTTCACGCCTAACCTCCAGACCCTGATCTGAATGATCCAGACAATCTAGGAAACAAAATTTGACCTTCCCATTGGTATTACTTGGACCCCTTCACCTTGAAAACTCAGTTAAAGGAGCTGCGCATGCTCTTCCATGCGAGGCCTACAACTATCTGACGGGGATATCAGCTGTATTTGCTGACGTTTTGGAACGGTAATGTGAGATTTGCACCCGTGAACGATATGCAATTGCATCGTCTCGTTGGACTCTCTTCCACATGAGTTGCTAAGTTCATCTCACATAATCCTTGCTCAGATGATGTATTATGTACCATTCATATAATGTCCTCTTCTGGGTGTCTTGGGGTTATATTCGAGTTAAAAGTCTCTTGCTGGTTTGATTTCACTGGCACCTTCTATACATCTCTTAGGTTACTGTGGGAAGAGAAGTGCTGTTTCTGAGAGCTGTAGTTTAAACAGGTGTGCCTTTGGACTTCTTTGGGTGTTTGGACATGTGCTGTAGCTAGCCTTCAGATTCTTTGTGTGGATTCCCTGATGCCGTCACTTTACATAGTACTGTATCCCGGTTTGGAGGAGGGGGAGCATACGTTTGAGTGGAGATAACAGAACGGCGGTAACACACGGTTGGCTTGTACAAACTAGCTTAAAAATTGTTCTTACCAAAAGAGAAATCTTAGGGTAGTCCAGGTTGACGTTTTCTGTTTGTCTCTGTATGCAGGGATTAAGCCTGAAATTGAGGTCAATGTTCGATTATGGCATTAGTTGCACGTCCTGCAATTAATGGGGGATGCAACCTGCACCATAATTCCTCAGGTGCTCCAAAACTTAAACCAAACCTGCGAACTTATCAAGCTTGCGGTCATTCTAAGCAAGTGAATGGCAGGATCTTATGTACGATCATCAAGACAAAAGCCCAGAAGCCAAATTGTAGGGCGTTTCAAGAATCACTCCCCAGCTGTCGTAAATTATTTTACGGAAAATTAACGTGAGGTCTCCCCTCAGAAACTGTGAAACGAACATCCATTAGTCTTTCGCGAATAGCTCCCGTAGCCTCCTGAAATGTTACGTGTGAAAGAAAACATGACCCGTAAGGTTTTATAAGCTACGGGTGGTGCATGACACTTAATTAACGAAAAAAATCCGAACATAATATCTGAAAAAATACAATTTAAAACCCTATATTTATGGTAGGTATCATAAATATATCGGTTACGAGACCCGGTAAATAATCTTACGGGGTCTTTTCATGAATGCCAATTCCCGTCTCGCCCACCCTAGTATATATATTATCACGAAAACAAAAGTCCATAAGGCCAAGTACTTGGCCTTATGGACTTTTACGCTGGAAGACAAAGAGGAATGATACAAGGTACCAAGAGATGAAAAAAGACATCGGGCATGGAAAATAATGTTAAAAGCTAATCTAAAATTAAATCTCAATAAAGAATAAAAGAAATAAATTTTTTATTATTAAGATATTTTTAAAATCATTGTAATTATAAATTATCCTATATATTTTATAAACTAAAAAATATTATATATTTGTCAAATATATACTATGTATCTACTCTTCGGTTGAAAATATTTATGTTCTCCTACAGTTCAAAGCTTAACCGAGGATCCGGTGGGTACATGATATCTTACTCACGCATCTTGGTCTTCTATTCAATTGGGGTGTAGGTGATCACCGTGAGTAGGAACAACTGGGCCATTTCGTGACAAGTGAGATTTGTAAAGTTTTCAGATTCTATATTTTTGAGTTTATTGACAATTGGCAAACACTTTGTTTGCCTGATTCAGACATTAAGTGTTGAACTTCATATTGTCATATATCCTTGACGTTGGTCTTGGTGTTTTGGCGTGATTCTAGCAGTTGACGTTGAATGGAAAGTATGGAACTCGGTCTTTCGTCGTCCCAACGTATCAATGATTTTGAACAAGACGAGTCAATCCCGAATTTTAAAAGTCGGAAGTCTTTCTTGGTCTCAACAGATCAACAATATAGAACAACAGGACTCGAGAGAAATTCTACAAGCTTTTCTTTTGTTCCAGGAAGACTTTTGACTCATAACGAGGAAAACGAGCAGATCCTCAGTGCGAGGGTCATTGGTTGTTGTCATTATTGAAGACGACCCTCAAGCATAATCTTATCTCTTTGGAAACCGCAACAAAGGAGCGTCCTGTCGTTTAAATACACCAGAAAAGCGAATATTAATCCAGTATCGTTCAAACTAATATGGACAAATAGACTTTGCTCTTGTCTTGTTAATACTTGACTTGACTCCTTGGATTAGATTGAACCCGAAGTAAAATAATTATAAATTCAATTATTTCTCTTGGCACATATTTCCTTACTTTTTTAGAATATATATTTTTATCTCTCTTCTGCAACTTTTGCAACATCTCCATTTGAGCACGCCTATGAGGTGAATCGAAACTCACCTGGGTCCTGAGGCTTGTCGGTTTCACGGAGGAATTCATGTTTATCTACATGGCATCGAGTTCGAACATGTCACGATTTACGTAGTATACGTAAGAGAGGTGAACTCTGTCAATTTTTTTGTATATCTCAGCAGCGTTTCTAGAAAAAAACAGGGGCTTTGGGAAATGGAAACCATGAGATTTTATGGTTAAGTAAAAGAACTGGTGTGCCAGCACGAAGCTCAATGATTTTTATATTCTTCAAGATTAGATATTCAACAAACCGTACGGACACTTCAAGATATTTCTTTGGAGAGATAGTGCAAGTTCGCTATCCTGTCCTCGTGTCTGGTGATGAGAATAGGATTATGGTCAAGGTGTCCTCAGGTTCAAGCCCTCTGAGAATTGATTCAAAGACCTGGGGATTTGAAGGGTGAGATTCGGACGACTTTGCAAATTTAGCAAAACTGATGGTTAGGATGAGGTATGTTGTTGATGTTATCGAGGGATAGAGAGGAAACGCAAGCCTAGCAACCTTTTTAGTCAACGCACGGATAGGCGAATGTCATATGATATGCCAACTATCCTGTAGGGAATAAAATCGATGACACTCATTTACAGATTTTGCGGCACCGTCAGTTATTTGAGAAAAATCATCATACAGAAGTATTAATAGAGAGTCGTAACAAAATTTTGTTACTATTTTTTTATTATGTTGAAGGATAACCATCAGTCGTGATTTGTATGATAAATTCACCCCTCTCCATCTTTAGGAGTTTTGGAGGTTAGATCAAAGAAATATGATACAACATCCAACTTTTCATAACTTTTCAAATTGTCCACTTAATTTTGGATCATCGTCGGTTTAGTTTTTCCACTGTTGTCACATGAGGATATACATGGTGTTCCGTTTTGGATATAATAATCTTACCCCGTAATCACAAGTTGTTATTCACACGTTCACCTGTGTTTAGCGTGCACCTGCACCTCGAAGAGCGAGCTCCCTTGAAGTGACCACTTCTTTTGAAACTTTCCACTGATAATTTATTGTATCCAATCAAACTTAGTCAAGCAAGGGTGAGTCACTCCTGTAACTGCGTGAAGGCGATTCGCTTCCACGTATGTCACTCAAGGGTTTATACCTACAGTGAACCGAAAGTCTTGCGATATCTACACCTACATTGAACCGAAAGTCTTGCCATATCCATATGTGGCTTCCTACGAGAAGTCAACTTGACAAGAGTCTCTATCTCAGAGTAGTGCGACTTGAAATGTATCATTATCACAGGAGACTGTTGCGTGGTCTTAACTCATGGAAAGATCTCTTTTTTTAGGCTCTTCTGAGATAGGACAGAATGCTTCCCCTCATCTGGTGAGTAGGGCACTGAGTAATTAGTGGGGGAAAATTTGTTTTCGAGCCTTCAATTTCAAGTGGCCATCGATTTTGTATTTCCTGGCAAGGTTTAGTCATACCTGCATCAACCATCTGTGACATTTCTCTTCAACTGTAACTCTTCACGGTACATAAATCATTTGCACGATGATTTTCTCTATAATTCTGCAGGAGAACGGAAGTACATGCCGGAGCCAGTGGTCGAATTCACCAATTGGATGATTTTGCAATTGTCTTATACAATAGGTTGGCCCCTAACCTATCTTGTATCTTGCCCCAGCCGAAAGCGATCAATTTTACTGCACCATGCAGCTTAATGAGGAAATTCGTTGTCGCAATCATCGATCAAAGCCGTATCTTGTCATTACTTAGAGTCGCAGTGATGGGACGCCACTGCTAAGGGAGCCCAATCGTGTTTTTCAGCCTGGTGAGTTGTTGGGGACTGATGTGCTGCACTACTGATGAGCCAGATCAATTATGGCAATCCTATTTGTAGCAGTTTCAGGAAGTGAACCAATCAAACGTCACGTTGCAAATTTGTTTTGAGAGTTTTCGTATCC
The DNA here is from genome assembly GCA_948567375.1 of Lunularia cruciata. Classification (NCBI taxonomy): domain Eukaryota; kingdom Viridiplantae; phylum Streptophyta; class Marchantiopsida; order Lunulariales; family Lunulariaceae; genus Lunularia; species Lunularia cruciata. The sequence continues at coordinate 16,786,253 of OX419761.1, read as the reverse complement.
ACAAGCCAAACGCGTGCTCCATGGCAGTAGCCGCTTGCCTTTACGCGCCGCATATGACAATGAATCAGGTTAATCTGCTGGGAAAGAACCGAGCGTCACGATCAGAGCTACATGTACACAAGTGGAGAATCTAAGAATCCTCATAAGGATGTGAGCCGTCATTCGGCCTTGGTTTCTGTAGACTTGAGCAAAGCATTGGTCTGGTGCTCTATCCCTGTCATCAAGGTATTCGCACCTGCCGATTCGAGATACGGTAAGTAGACTCGTTGCAGTAAATTTGAGATCGTGATCGAGGTGTTGTTTGAGCAAGTGGGTTTAACAAAGAGGCGACTCTCGGACCCAAAATCTTTTCCACACTGTGATGACAACAGCTCCAAAGTCATCCTAAGCCAAAGTTCGAATGCTTGGTTCGAGGAGAGATCTAATGAATGTCAGTATGCTGTACGTATCTTTCAACTTTCAGGACTACATTTTGGACATTAGCTTGTCCCATAAATTCAAGGATGCATTCCAGTCCAACAGTTAATGGAGATATTTGACAGTGGAGTGATGACCACAAAACATTCACATCAGGTTGGATCATGCTTGCAGATCAAATCCATTGAATGTGTTCCAGTTACGCATCCACTCGACTTTAAAACCCACAGTAATCATCGATGTCCATGGTACCACAGCTATCACATTCGGAGAAAATTCATGGCCACGTGGAGGTTGTCTTGTGAGCTGCGGTCTTGCTCCCGTAACCAAGTTATATATAAACACTACATTCCTTTCTTTTTTCTGTAACCATGTTTCATGATAACCACGTGAAGGGGGCCATCGAGACGATTGATTTGAGCTTCGTGCGAAATTTGAGCGGAATTGTTATTCGAACTTTATCCCTAACCTCTTGTAAGCGCGCATGAATGACATTGCACAGGGTGTGAGAATAATCTCAAAAGTAGAGATCCATCGTTCACGATGAGCAACGGGTTCACATGTAAAGCAACAGCGCAACATAACAGAAACATCGGGACAACATATGGAGTTCTTGATTTCAGATACTTCTACCTTGAGATCCGATTGATTCCCGAATATCTTTCTTTTGCATTTAAACCTTGGACTCACACTTCTTTCCATGGCAGAAAGTGTGAGACCAAGTCGGACTCTGTGCTCGATGTGGACCGCAAAACTAGTCAGTAGTGGAGGAGAAAGTAGAAGTACTCAAGCACTTAACCAAATATCAGATTCTTTGTGGAGACTCAATTACTATCATGCTGTAGGATGATTTCTGGCCAGGGGGAGATACTTACCTTTAAAGAATAAGAAATAAATGATTGGGCTTGAAAATGTCTATATTACATCAAGTGGTTTGGATTATTGTCTGTACGCATATTTATATAGATTATATCCAGAGGGGTGCCAACATGTACACAGAATTTTGCTTTTCTTGATATTCTGGACTCCCACCTTTGTTGATCTTTGTTTCTTCTCCTTTGACAATAAATACGAAAGTCTTCCATTCCAAAGATCACAAAATAACAAGGTCTGTTCATTCTACAGCAATCGAGGCAATAAGTTCTCACAGACAGAATGTGAGAAACTACAGTACCATTAAGGTAAATAAGACGCATGTGCCTCGGTTGTTCTAATAAATTTACTTTTCAAATTTTATAAAATATTTTCTTTTTTCCACCGGAAAGGCCCGGAGCACAAACATTCTTAGACTACAATCTTTTGTTTCTACTTGAGCAAGTGAAAAGCAATGCAGTCTTTAGCATGTTTAATATGCACCTGACTCCACGGTATTCCTTTAACTATTCACCATCGGCTTGTACAATTATGTTCGATGCGAGAATAGGATTCCAATACGTTTATTCGCGGGCATCACATCGGGCAGAACGATGATGTGTCGAATTCTAAGGGTACTCGTAAACTTCTCAAATAAATAAATGGTGGGCGCCCGAAAAATATTTACGGTTGGATTTATTTCATGCATTTTAAGGTAGAAGGATTAGTGGCAGTCAGGCATGAGGACAAATTAGATTAAGGTGCTTGATTACGTGGGTTGGATGAGATGGACCACCTGTCGGATTATTAATGTGAAGGCTGAACTGAAAGCTTGAATTGAAATTTGGTATGGTAAACTCTTTGAACAATAAATAAATTGGGCCTCTATCACTTTATTTCTTCTCGAGAAAATCTTATTTTCCTTCCCTCTTGCTTTGAGAACTGAACTTGGCACCAACATTGAGAATTATTATCTCGGTTCATTGAGAATTTGTGTCTTGGGTCATTCCGGTAGTTTCTTCCATTTAGTGCACTACCTCACTTCCAAGTCCCGCTCCAATGCAAATGCAAAGTAGTAAATTTCAATATCTCTTGAGATGATGTTATCCGCCCCTTTTCCTCAAAGATGAAAGAAAATAAATTTACGATAAATTTCACATCACTAAACACAATTTGTAGAGTTTATAATTTCTAAGAACCAAGGCGTTTCTAATCAGCAACATAGTAAACATTCAAAAAGCTTGTATATAAAGTACAAATATCAATTATATGGCAACTTATTTGGTGAAATATGGAAAAGGATTTCCATGTTAATGAATGGAGAGAAATCAAAAAGGAACACTAGATCCATATATCCTACAGCTCAGCAAGAGAATGGAGGGAAAATACATTACGAGGGGTCGTATTGAGAGAGAAATCAAACACGCATGGAAAGTCATTGAGGAATATTTATTTATATTTGTATGTTGTTAGAATGAATATTATGTTGGTGTGTCCACCAACGCCATTTCTAAACTTGCTTTGGTAAGTTTAGGTTTGGAGTAGAGGTGGATCAACCAAGCAAGGTGAAGAATGTAAAGTTCAAGTTCAATTGATTGGATTTGGAGTGTGACATTGGAAAGGGCACTATCAAGAATAACCCAACCTTATCCATTTTCAAATGTACTTAGGATTTATAACTGAGAGGAGGAGAGTTACCCTGCTCATTAGGAATTGCCCAGATGATGTAGTATTAGGCAAATCCTCAACCAGACATAGAAAGAAAGACGACGAGAGTGAAGCTGAAAGGGAACCAAAGGCACGGAGCAAGATTTCTAAGGTGGTTTCTAAACTAGCATCCACCTTGGCAACTTTCTCCAATAATATAGTGAATCATGAAGAGCAAGCTAATAGCAGCTAAGGTAATAGAAGCTAAGGAGAGGTGTACAATAGCTTAGAAAGTGGTCAATATGGAGAAAAAGAAAGCCAAAGAGAAATCTAGAGGATGATGTTCTGGGAAGAATGTTAATTAAGAGAAAATACGATTCAAAGAAAGAAAATATGTCATAAAGATTCAATACAATGATTGTAAAATTTGCTAAAGCTCAAAAATCTCCAGGAAACCATAGTTATAAGAAATTTTCTTTCCATGATAAATATCAATATCCTAGCATGTGCAGCTATGATCAAAAATTAATTTTCTAGATTATATTACCTTCCATTAAAGTTAAAAATACCAAGACTATTATTACCCTAATTATAGGAATAATAGACCTCAATTGTATAAATGAAGTGTTTTTAACTGTCGAATTTTCACTCTTTTATCCTAGTACTTTTATCCTTATATTAATTTATGTTTGTATGTATACATTTGTATGTGCACTCCAAAATCTGCTTATCTATGCCAGAGTTTGCTTGTGTATGCTAATAGTTGTTCATAAATTTGGTCCAAAATGCTCAAATTTGCTTGTATGTGCTCAAGAATATGTTGGTATCCACTAGTATGCATATGCATTTAGAATTGCTGGTAAGCACTCCAAGATACACAAGGATGTGCTTATGTGCACTTGTGTTTGATGGATGTTTTGCTTGAATTTTGACGGAGATCTCATCCTCCTCATCTTCACAATCTTTTTCATTTTGTACATAGTGGCCAAACGTTTTTCTCATTTAGGTTCTCATACACAAAGTACTCTTGGTCATGGAAACTCATTTTAAGAACACATGAGTGAGAAATTGTCCTAGAAAAGGCTCATTAAACTTCTTATTATCTAGATGGACAAGTTTGCATTCAAAAATTCACACCTTGATCTCAATAGTAAGTAATATCAACTTTACTCAATTATAATCTTCAATCCTCAATTTGTAGATTTTGATCTTCAGTGTTGAAAAAAATTATGCACATTCACCACCTTGACCTCCTAGCTAAGATGAAGTTGTATACACACATTTGAATATTGCCTGTATTGAACTTCTTGCATGCAAATTGGTTGTTTCAAGAGAAACATTTGTACTTCTAAAAGGAAGAATTCTGAGGAAGTTAATTGACATGAGTATTGTGGAAACTAGTCCTCGTTATCCGTCACAAGGAACCAATTTTCCACAATACTCATGTCAATTAACTTCCTCAGAATTCTTCCTTTTAGAACTACAAATGTTTCTCTTGAAACAACCAAGTGCACAATAAGAGACCTCTTTGACTCATCATGTCTTGGTATCATGGTCTTAGGTACTACAAACTCTATGCTAAAAGCAACATACAACGTAGAAAGAATCTGGTTAGAACATCAATTTTCACTAAGATGCACATTTATGTCCATCACATGGGTTTACAATATTTATAGAGGAGTTTTGGGGTTTGCTTGGACGTATATATGATTTATGTTCATTGAATGGAAATCAATTTGAATGAATTCACAAGAGTTTAGGAGATTCAATGTGAGAATTCTTGCATTTGGACAAGTTTACTCCATCCCAATTTCCCAATTGGGATAGAGTAAACTTTAGGTCCACCATTAATCCCCATGAGGTCTAAATTTCTGTCCTTGATCACTTCCATAATCTCACAAATATGAGATTTGTTCGTCTATCCCCACTTGATATAAGTTATCTGATCATAGATAGATTGGAAGCAAAGGAGACACAAATCTTCCCTCTCCTGATGTCCTCACTCTCTAATATATTCCAACTCTCCTATATCAACTTCCTTATCATGTTCCTCCATATAGTTAGCCCTTATTTGTAAATTTCTTGCAACTTACTCCAAATGCTCATAGTACCCTATAAGTTAGCTAAAGTTGAGCTCCCTCAAGGAATGCCATTGGACTTCAAAATACCAATATAGTGTGCATTCAAAACATGGGCTTTAGTATCACATTAGTTAACCTCTGATTTTGCCTAGGATACACTTGAATGAGAGTATGAGATGTCTCATTACAACATACATTGAGTCCCCTAGCAAATATTAGCAAGTTTCTCTTGAATTCAACTCAAGTCATTAAGGTAATTTATTCAAACTTGGCATATCATAATAAAACGCAAACGTTCTTATATAAATTTTAGCACAAAAGCAACAAGAGTAAATTCAATCAATAAATAGCATAGGGGTTGGATCTCACCTCTTATTTATTTAGGGGTTGGATCTCACCTCTCACAAAATTAATTGTCATGCACATATCATCACAAATCCTTAATAGATTTGAGTAATACCGGTTGATATATATTTCCTATCAATTACAAGTCTTTGTTATGAAAGGTAAAGTGACACCTTCACTAGTCCTATGTGACCAATGAATTCTATTTGAGCAAGAACATGAAAAAAGATCTAACTTTGTACTTCTATTTGGCCATTTCATTCCTCTTCCTAGCTTGGCTAAAATTGCTTTCAAGACTCTATTTGTAATATGCATGGTGGATCTTACACTAGTTCTGTAATACCATTAGCTAGAAACATAGCTAAAGGTGAAAATTGGCTTGGTAATATTTGTGGAGGTTTTATACATGATAGTCTGAGTCAAGTGGATAGAAGAGTCACCAAAAGAGGATTTTTACTAATAGTGCAGAGGTAGAAACACATTGAAAACTTCAAAGTCATTATTGGAGGCCTAAACAAAAGAATTAAGTCTAAAAGAAAATAGAAAGCATACCCCTTTTGGGGTATGGAATTAGTTTACCTTTTTCTTTTTTTGTCTTTGTTTGTCTTGTCAAGACTTTTCAATAGTACCACTTCCATTCTATTCTGATTTTCTATAGAAAGATTCCTAGAATATTCCCTTTGGTTAAACTTGTTTGACCAATCAAATAGAACTAGGATCTACATGTATACAATCTAAGGTTGGAACTCCCTTCTTCTCTGCTATATAATAAAGTAAGAGTGTCCTTTGGAACATCTAAGTATTAGGAATTTCAATCTTCTAGCCAAATATCTTCTGACAATTGAAAATTCCCATTACACTTCTTGTTATACAAAACTCATTTCCATTCCATTATACCCAAAACTATCATGTGCTATAACAAGTCGAGTCCATTTAAGGATTTACTTTTTCCCACTCAAGGATAGTGGATGTCTTAGATTAGATTCACTAATGCACATAATATATCCATATTCATCTTTATCATCTTTCTAAAAGACACCTGATCAAGGTTTTCTAAAACTTTTCATAAAATCTTTATGAATTTGTTATACATAGCACCGAGTATTAAAATCTACATTCAACGAGAAAATTCCAGTATCCCAAATTAATCTCCTCCTAGTCACAACTCCAATCATCATGGGACCAATTCACATAACACTCCTCTTCTTTTTCTTTTTCTCTAAGTGATCTAATATTCATCACTGACCATGCTATCTTCGTATATAATAGAGCTCCAATTCAAATTTGAGGTCGTTCAACTCAACCCTTCAAATTGACATCCAATGTTACATTTTTAATAATGCAAAAAGAAGGAGAACTTAGGGCTTGGATGAAATTTAAATAGAATTGTTGAAGGAAAAAAGTAGAGAAAGTACAATTGAAAATTCTTCATAGACTCTCATACCCCATTTTTTCTGAATTCTAAACTCTCCTTCTTTCTTTTCTATGAGTGCTCTAATGTTTAACATGTACCTTGCAATCTCCTCTCTCTCTTCTCTCAACCTAGGGGTTGGATCAATTGGTTGAAATTTGAATAGAATTGTTGAAGGAAAAATGTAAAGAAAGCACAATTGAGAATTCTTTATGGACTCTATTGGGCAAGAGTCCATCAAAAAATAGAAGTAATGCCCCTTCAAATTTAAAATTTAAATCATCATTAACACCCCAATTAAGATTAAAAGATAACCTCTATAAATTTATAGCAATAATGAGTCGATCCATACAATTTATGGTTATGAATCATATGGCTTATAGGATAAACCATAAAAGTAAAGTTTTATCGATCATCTCAAGAGGTGACCTGCAGCTCTTTACGACAATGGATCTGTTTTACAATAAAATTTAGGACTTCTCCGCAAAATGCGCATAAAATTTTTATGGTCTACCACTTGAACTTGGCAGGGGTTCACCTCGGGTACTCATAATAGCCTATTGAAACCGCCGGGAAAGGCATGCGGCGCAAACATTTCGTATAAAGGCTTTTGTTTCTATTAGAGCAGATGCAAAAAATTGCAGTTTCCAGCTTATATGCATATCTGCATAACATATCTGACTCGACGGTATTTCCTTCAACTTTCACCATCCACTTGATGCGATAATAGGGGGTTTTTGAAATAGTGGATGGATGTATGTAGATAAATAACAAACTTCAGAACTATTTTGAGTGAACTCTATAAGGAGATGAAGTGCTAATAAATGACCGCCCTCGCTTTGGGAGGTGAATTATTTTACGTTGAGTTGAATCTCATTTTCGTGTAAGGTGTATTCATTTATAAAAATCAGGTGCTATATTAGAGATGTTTAGGATTTTCCCTATTGAAATAAATGATTGTCACATGAGATGATGTGGTTTGTTGAGAGTGTTTGTTGAGAGTGTTGTCATGTTTTCTTTATTTTATTTTTAAGTGTGATTTATGAAATTTTTTGGTAGATCCAAAAATGCAACTCTTAACTATTCTAATTCACCATCCGTGTGCAAATGCTCCTCTCATTAAACCAAATGGATGGGTTTTGTAATTTTGCATTGGTGTGGTGGTTCATTTCCATTGATTAGTGCAGAAAGAGAGGCAATGTGAGTTATGGAATTATGAGTTATTACTAAGAAATTAATTGAAAGTCAATGAATTTTATTCCAAAAGTGCAACAAAAATTTAGCATGGAGATCAAAAACTTATTGCAATGAAGCTCACATTTAGATGCAAAACCAATGGGCAGCAATCCCATTTATCCAAAATTGCAGATTACTAATTTAACATATTACACGTAGCAACAACCAGCGCCAATCAGATTCACACTAAACCATGTACTTTATTAACTCTACTCTGAAATTAATGCGCGAAGGTGTGACAAAGAAAACTCCATTTCCCTTCTTTTCTTATGAATCATCTCTAATGGAATGTGCTAATAATAAGGAACTTGGTCACAATTCCTTAGTGGGACCTTTTCTTCCCCACCCGCGCCGGTTTGGTAAACGCTAAGTAATAATCTATAGGTGTGACAACAGAAAACTTCATATCTCTTATTTCTTATGAACCATTTCTTATGGAATGTGCTGATAATAAATAACTTGTCCACCACCACCATTCCGTGGTGGGACCCATTTTCATCCTGGGCGCACATCGCAGATTTAATCAAAGTTACTTGATAATCTATATGAAAATATACATAACTTTGAAAAATTATTTCTAAAACCCCCTAATGTCTACAAGATTAAAGCTCTGAAAATCATTTGATTCAAGAAAGATCCTAGATCTTATTCACCTCGTTGTCATAGGGTTAATCATTTTCTTGAAGGTTTAGCGAATTCATCACTAGACCTTCAGACTATGGATATCTTCCATCTTGCAGTGCTTCACGCTATGTTTCATGTTTATATCTCTGACTCCTACTCAAGTTGACTTGCAGAATTGCATCCTCGAATTCTATCATTAAATGTGAGGGTGACGGTCATTGACTTCCCCATGAGTCTGACAGTCACCTAGGATCGTGTCGTGATTCATCTGCTTGAATGTTGTTTCTCCCGAGTCCTTGAGTGTGTCATGGATTCAGAATCAGATTTGGTCGCGGACGGGACAACATGCTGAGTAGACACGCAGGAATGATGTTGCCCGAGCACAACGTCGTGTTAGCAAGCGTACAAGCAACTGTCAGGAATTAGCTAAATCAGAACTGCTGCTTTAACAGCGGAAGAATGAACATTTCGAGTTGATAAGTGCACATAAGAGAGTAGTGATGACGGAGAGGTTTGAAAAGGATTAGATAATGATTATGGACTGATATTCGTCGAAGATCATAAGAATTGAGTCTACTATATATAGAATGCAGAAAATCCGCCCTGTCTCAACGTCAAGTGGCTATGGAGAAGTCTGATTTGCTGGACAACTGAAGGTTACATCACAAGGCCTGCAAGGATGGACTAGTACTCAATGTTTGACCCTCTAGATACGCAGTTACCGGATTCCCGATATTCAGGACTGTATCTAAAGTCTGATCTTTGACGGAAATACTCTCTCTTCTGCAGAGGATAAAATATGGTCTTGGGAATATGCAGTGCAGAGCTATTATGTCGAGATAACGATCTTCTTATTATTGCACTTTGCCACCTCCTTTTGCATGCAAGTACCATTATGAATTGAGCTCATTATTCATTTGCATGTTTCCTTGAAACACCCATGCACTATGTATGAGAACTTCGTATACGATAACCACACGCTATACAGTAAGCCTCCTTCTTACCCGGCAGATATAAAATGGACCCAGTAGAGGATGTTTTCATTCTGCAATTGAAACTTATCTTGTATTGTACACATCTAGTCCTGGTGAAGACACATTTCTCAGGTATCCTTTATATCTAGTACCCTTCGATACCTCAAAAACTCTAATTATAATTTATCCACTTGGCCGAACAGAGCGAGTATTGGCCCTTCGGAATTTTATCGAAAGCCTTTCTGACGAGCAGTCGTTTTACTCGTTCAAAAGAAACAGAAATAAAGCCCATATAACCAATATCTAGAAAAGTATATACGGGCATACTTACTCGGACGAACTTCACCCATCTAAGAATTGTTAACTAATTGGGGGAAATCCACTACTTCATCCGTGATTATACAACTCAATCACCAGGATAAAAACTTTGATCGCGGTAGTTCCGTAATTATGTGGATATGTCCCGTTGACTTGCACGTTGCGAAAGGAAGGACTTCGTTCGAAGTTCCCCTTTATGGAGAACTGCCATCTTATACTGTAAGGCGCCGCTTTGCTGCAGAAGGTGGGGAATCAAAGATTTTGTCCTATTGAATCTCGCGGTGACGAATTGATATCTTTACTCTGTCCTCCAGGCCCTGGAAGTTACAGCCTTCTAGTCACATTGCAGCGCTATTCCTGGTGTAGGCCAATCTCTTTTCATTTACCGAAATGAAGTCAAAGAAGGGCCTATCTATGATTCAAAGCCTCTGCGACCGGATATGTCGAACATTCATGTGGGCTTTCTTGAGGATTCGAGAACTTCACTGCGTGTAGCATCGACCTTGTCAAACATTATGCTAACTGATCCATTGATTATTATACTGATTTATGTTGTTCCTTCTTCACTTCGGCAGTTTCGTGGTTTTCCAACGCATCGTCGAATGATCTATGTTTCTCCTACAGCGAATCAATCTCCATCACTTTCTTAGTGCCAATCGTTCTCAGTCTCCAATCCCAACAGAATACATGCTGCATGCAAATATCCAGTTTCTAAACTTTCGGATATTGTCAACTGTATATTAGACATCCCTTGGGAGGAATTACTTTTTCTAAAGCTTTGCTTAGATGCCGCAGGGTTGATTGTGATTCTGATCAAAAGAGCGCCTCAATTGGACAGGGATGGATGAGACTATGTTAAATAAGGGCGAGCTTCATATCCAATTGCAAGATGTACACATTCGATGATGTCCCGTTATCCAGAAAGAAATTTTTATTCCACTCCAACCTGGTAATAGATAAGGTCAAAGACGAGTCTTTCGACGGACTGTTGGAATGACTTCTGTCTTTCTTACGAAGTCAACAAAGAGATTTCGTGGTGCTATCTATTACGAAATGAAAAACGAGAGTGGAGATACCAAAGTTCACCAAATAATGGTGCTCGGGACACAAGTCGTGCTCCGATATACATTGGAAGAGAAAGTATACAAGTATATATACATGTTGACTCACTTGTCACCATGGATTTGAGATGGTGACTAAAGATTAATCTTTCCCGCGCATACTAGCCTCTAGGAATATTAGCTTGTGATACTTTGTCAACACTGTCCAGGTAGTCGATCGAGAATAGTTTCTACGATTCTTGCAAGGACTTCTTCTGGTACTTGGAACTGACCAAGTCTTTTCTGGTCGATCCGTTAGAACTGAGTAAAGGAGATCCTTCACCGCTACGTGTAACCTAAAGAGTGGAAATCCGAGTAGTGGGCAGGGGGGACAGTATTGTACTGTACTTGACTTCTACGTAGTGGATAGATGTACTCTGTAGCGTGATGAAATATCAAAGCTGCCAACAACATATGAATGTCAAGGGAAGAGAAGGAGAAGGAGGAGGAGGAACAGTCTCCATGTCCCAACCTATCGTTTTATGTATTCTTCTGGGAACTAAAGCTGAAAGGTGCGCAGAGCCTCCATCAGCTTCCTCTTCCTCGAGGTGGAGGAAGGGATGAGAGAATAAAAGGTGGCCTTTTTCACATGGGCTAGATAAGCATTACATAGCGCTAGTTGTCTTGTCCCTGTTAATCTGAGTGGCACATTTGTAACCATGCCGCTACTGTGCGCTTTACAACCTATTTGATCACACACCAAGTTTATTGTGCAGGAACAGTAAAGTATTTTGTCTCCCTTTACCACCACATGAGAGGCTTCACTATATATGAAGGTTACTATCTGTCATTCAGATGATCTAGTCCTCGTCCTACCACCACGGGCGAGAGACTTTCAGTGAAGATCAGGCTGATCCGTCAATCCGATAAAGAAAGTTCGGTTTTTGCAGTGAGTCAAAAGGTTTCAATCCGAGCTTGTGGCGAACAATTAAATCATCGCTTGATCCGGGCTTATCTATTCTCCAAAATACTCCACCATCAAAGTCATCCTCGGATTGCAAGGTAACAGAAGATAGAAAAGGCCACATCCTTTTGGAGAGATTCAATAAGCTCCTGATTTCAAATGCATCCTTCCTTCACGTAGTCCATATACATCTGTGAGAGCTGTGGTCCACGGTGTGAATACTTGACATCTTCCGTAAAGTTAGAAAAGGTAGGAGAAAGGCAAGGCTAGGTAATTCAAAGGTCATTATTCGATCGGATACTCGTGCAAGTGATGTGAGGACTTATTGATTGGTATACAAAATTTTCCTAAAGAGAGATCTTTACTGCGAATATTGGCTTCCAATAAAACCGTTAAACGAGCTAAAATCGTTGGACTCGCTCGTGCTTCGGACCCTCTAAAGCCAAAGAAGCACGTAGTGCCTTCTTCCCGTGTGCGGACCAGCCATTTCCGGCCTTAGGCGCTTCTTCCGTAAAGCCAAAAGAAGTATCCTTTGGACCCTGTAAAGCCAAAGAAGTCTCCTTGGGACCCTTCGGACCAAAGCGAGAGCAGTACGTGCCTAACCACCAAATGAGCCCGGGGACTGGCACGTGGGACTCGCTACACCAATTCTCTATACCAGACATTTTGCTGTGTGTCATATGACGAGTTCTTGCACTCATCCATTAATGAGAAACGCATTTCCAATGAGAAAATGCTCGAAAAGGAAAGGCGATTCTTCCAACGAAAACCAGTAAAGTAGATAAATTTGTGCAAGCTGTCAGCACATGTCAATATTTTATCCTCGTTTCTTTCGAATTTGAGTTTTTGTAATACCACAGAAACTTGGAGGCAATCGACTGTAGAATGTGTCTTAATATTATCTTTTAGAAAGAAACTTGATGGAATATACAACAAACGACACCTGTCCAGGTTCCATAAACCAAAACTAGCCACACGACCATGGACTTGGAGCTAAACCAGAGAGACTCAGTCGACCTCCACATCAATAAATCCACTTTCACTATCAAGTGGTGATAAATATCAAAAACTTTTTGTTTCGTTTATATTCACCATCATCCTCATGAAATCTCGTACGTAATTCGAAAGATGGTGCCTGACTCTGTTTTGTCGGGCACCACAAAGTAGAAAATAGTGTCCTAGAAAGGTCTCGCCGACTGTCTTACAGAATCCGAGCCGACCCAAGGGGGCGTCGGTACGGGAACCGGAGACGGCTTATGGTAATTTCTCGCGTCTGTGCATGAGATAGCGTTACAAAAAACATTTACAAAATAAAAGTAAAGGCCAATCGCGTAGGAACAAGAAGTATGAAAACCCATCGAACCGTACAAGGATAAAATGTAAAATGGAACGAAGTCCCGTTTCAGGTTATTAGATAGTCTCGAGAGTAATCACACTAGTTGATTTTTTTTTATGTTTCAATAATTTATATACTTTACGATTTTTATAGTTTAAATATTTTAACTATAATTATATATCTCTCTTATAATTACTATTGGGATTTAGTTCCATTTTATCGTTTTTGTCTCACAAAAACGGCTTGATAGAGATCTTCCCGTCTATTTGTTTTTTACCCGATCGCCTTTTTCTGTCTTGATGGGTCTTCCCTTCATTCTTGTTTTCACATGCGGTCGCCTTCTCCAGTGTTCTAGTAGCATGAACACGGCGGCCATGTACGAAACTTCACCGTGCCGTGGTGTTCTAGTAGCCTACAAGGCTGTAGAAATACCGGTGGCCAGCATAGGCGTAATGGGTTACATGTCCAGTACAGTCATCACCATGCAAGACATCATATTGCAGCATTCGAATATTCCCGAGTCAATGTTCTACAGGTCAGGGATACGGTATGGCTCGGTACCGTTCAAAACGACAATACATCTAAATATCTCACAAAAGTAGAACTAAATCGAACCAGTGTTGACCTCGTGTTTGCAAAATTACATGTGCATGTCCAGATACTACATACTTCATATTCATCTGTCAGGATCTTACGCCATTGAAGTGAAAAGAAAAGCAAGTTGCAGGCCACTTCAGAAATGATTGGGAGCTGGGTACTGAACCATAGCGAACACTATCTGTAGTTTTGGACTCGCAACATTCATGTTCTAATGATTCTTTGGGGTGTGAATGGACGATGACATGTGAGTGCAATCTGTCGGTCCTCTACCGTTGCAAATCGAGCAGTGTGCACATGATTCACGATATCATGCTTCATCCAATATCTATGACCGCGATTGATTCTAAATTAAATCTAGCGAGATTGATCCATGATCCAATACTTTTCGCCTTCCGCGATGCGTCGGCCGCCGTTCTTTTGTAGACGTGGTGCCGGCGGCAGCCCTCTAACGTAAATTGGTAGTCCAGTGCAAAATAATCGGCGGGGGTTACGGAGATAATCGAGGGAAAAGAACCTTGTCTGCCGGGTTTGTTAGTGATAATTTTTTCAATTACTACGATAACACTAAACAGATTTCGATATTTAATTTTCGTTTTGATTCGTTTTTTAATTCTCTTTTTTTTCAAAATTTTGTACAACCAATTGGAAAGTAGTTCATTCTGGTTTACTTTTAATCCTAGTACTTTTGCAATTCTTCCTGTTTACTTGTTTTGTTAGAGCTTGACTTATCTGCTATGATTTTTTTAGTGGTTTATGAAGGAACTCCAATAAAGGAGTTTAATGGATGATAAATCAGAACTTATCAATATATATCGTCCTACAACTTTTTTTTATATCCCTTTTCAATAGTAACACCAGTTATAAAAATGGGCTTAATATTGACTGTTCATTAGAAGAAAACAAGTTTTCTTTTCGCAAAAAGTTTTGAAAAATGTCAGCTCAGTTAAATGATTATCGAGATAAAGATGTTTATGCGTTTAAATTTTTTTAATTTTAAATAGAAATCAAAGTGTAGTTGTGTGGATTGGTACATGTAATCATGAACTAAACTTTATTATATAACACAATAGGGCATTTCAATAATAGCTTTTTGGCTTCCCTGAAATCTTTATATGTGCATTGTATGAAATTTTTACAAGCGAGGAGAACCTATAGACTTTAATGGGTTAGAGGCACAAGAAATAAAATATTAATGGGAACCCCAAACCGTGACGTGCAGAGTTTTACGGGTTATGAGTGATCCCGTAATCACAATCACTCTGTCTTCCGATTAATTAGCCTGCTTTTCAATTAATCTTCCTCAGGCGGGCTAAGCTCAAATTACTGGAGAAGGTGGGAAATGGAGTGAGAAATGAATCAATCATGAACTTGTGAGGGTTGTTGATAGAGCTTCAGATTGAGACACATTCAAAGAAATTGAGAGGGCTTTCGATTATGCCTCAGTATACGACGGGTTTTGATCATGCCTCAATTTGAGACCCATTGGCAATAAATTGGAATGCAAGGTGATAGCTGTGGCAAAAGATATCTTGATAAGAAAGAAGAAAACTCGAGGCAATAAACTTGGCCTTGATAGAAGATTACTTGATAAAAAAAGTAAAAAGTTAGAGGGAAAAGAGAGAAGATCTGTGGAGCAGGAAGTGGAAGAGGGGAGGACAGTGAGAATATTTGTCGAGCTGAAAGCCGAGGAAGTCCCGGGTAAAGGGAAGGCTGTGAGAAAATTATTTTGAACATTTTGATTTTGCGGGAGATGTTGAGCAAAGCCAAGATCTCTCTTCGGTGAAAAAAATACAAAAATAAGTGTCATTGCAAGAAAAAAGCTATCAAAAGTAAATATTCAATAGTGAAATCAACTGCCAAGAATGCTAAGGCAGATAGAGGGTTGCTAGATCAAGATGAGGAAAGTGTGAAGCCAAATGTTGGGGAAGGAGGGAGAAGAGAAAAGTGTTGATGATGTTAAAGGTCAAGAATACAAAAGTGTAGAGCCAAGAGAGGACGAGGAGAGTTGAGGGTCACCACGAGTGATTGAGAAGAGAATAATGTCAAGGTGCCGGTTGAATCCAGAGTAGAACACCGTTCGTCCATAGAGAGTCATGAGCAGAATAGTGTCCGTTTGAGGGAGTCAAGGATAGGAGGTGATATCCAGTCAAGAGTGTTGAGGAGCATCAAACACAGATTTGTAACATGCCTCATGCAAGTTTACAAAAGGAGTTGTCTAACAAAATCAAAAGATGCATGCGGAAGAAACTCTTGGAAAGGCAAGGTGAGCTTGAATGTGACCTTGGAAGAGATGATGGTTTGTTAGAATTGATGAATTTACGGAGTAGAAAGAATGTTCACATACCAAGGAAAGTAATTTGCTTTTAAGATGGTGGGACCTTGCACATTCACCATGATATTTGGTGGATCTGATGTACATTGGTTGCCAAAGTGAATTTGTGTTCATGTTATTCAAGAATTTAGATCCACTCCCCTTTAGACAATTGATGCAGATGGATGTGATATTATTTTATACTTTGTTCGAATTTGTGAAAGATCATGAGGTTATTGGCAGAGTAAGGCAAGTAAGAAGTAGGTCCCATTGTGGATTTAGCTTGCCATAGCACTTGACAGGTTTGGGCCCAATGCAAATGGTACATGTATAGCCCAAGGTATTAATTTATGACATACTAGCTCAAGATACACCACAAGGTTTACTGAGGGAGTGATCATTGCCATTTTGGCTAATCTTGCAAATGAGGTAGTATGGCTGGATAAAAATGAAAGAGATCAATTTCTTTGAAGGCTTCCTTGTGTGTATGGAGTTAGTGGATTGGTCAATGGACTGGTTAAAATTGATAGAGAAACATACTTCAATTGGAAGGGTTCTTATGTCATTTATGGATAGGTTATCTATGATGATATGAGGAGAATAATTCACTTTTCAAGTGGTAAGAGTTTCTTGTTTGTGCAAGTGTGACATTTATGAGTTAGTGCAAGGGCACTCAATTTATGAGTGATTTGTGAATGAAAGCTAGGGCACTCTTTTGTGAATGAGATACAAGGCACTCAAGAGTGTTTTTAGTGAGTATTAGGGCAATCCAATATTATATTATTTAGTGGGAGCTAGTTTGGTAAGATTGCATTGCTCACTATTTTTCTGTTCTACTATTTCATGATTTTATGTGAGGATGCCTAATTATTTCCATGATATGACATATTTAAATTGCCTCTATGGAAGAATTTGAATCAACAAGGAGTCAATGATTCAATTGAACACCATCAATATCTATTGGGTGATTTGGATATGTCCCCATGAGCCATTTGGTTCCCTCATTTATAGTACCATGCTCTCAAGATGCAGTAGATTTCAATGTAGCCTAGACTCATGTAGTCAATGAGCATTGCATAGGATTTTTAAAAGGTAAAAGGCATTTCTTGAGAGAATTGAGGATTCAATTGAAGAGTGACCAAAGTGCAAATCAACATCTTCTAAGATGTATTAGTGTGTGTAAAATTTCAATTATCAATAGAGCAGATATGAGGGAAGAGGAGGAGTATGCCAAGGAAGAAGGAGATGCTGAGCTGCCCAATATATTCAGGGCAAAAAGTCACTCTCATAGATAAGCAAAAACACAAGCAATAGCAATCAAGACATGTCTTTCATTTAATACACAATCTGAACCCTTAGAAATAGAATCAAGAGCACAAAAGCCTCAAGTTTAGGTTTAGAAGCAATTGCAATAGTTATGGATACACCCAGATTTTGAGCAATTAGCATGTACATGATTAGTGCTCTTATGGATAAGCGCTCATTTTCCACTATGGAATAACACTCATTTGAAACTAAAAAAATAAGCAATTGTTTTGGAACCCTTTGAATAAAGAAAATTCCTTGATAGTATAAAGAATAGAGAAGGTTACTTTTTATTCAAGGAAACTCTTTGTTGGTGATGCTATGTTACTTGTTATTGTGTATCCATGTGTAAGATTTACATATTTGGAAATAAAGTAACTTTTTTTTGGGTATCTATGTGTAATATTTATATATTTTGAAATAAAACAAGGCATTAGTATAAGCAATTTGTATATTTATATGCATATTTTGTAGAAAGAAGAAAGTAAGTGTGATAGAAAAAGAATAGATGTGTGTCAAGGGTTTAAGGAGTAATACCATATATATGGGAAATATATTAATAACTTAAGGTGAACAAGGTATTGAATGGGGGTTGTTTGGGTGTTGTTATACAAGTAGACCGGGTCTTCATATAAACAAGGTTCTCTCTATCTATATCTATCAAGAAGGAAGTTGTTGCTTGGTTTTTCTCTTAGTACAACAACATTAGGTGCTCTTTCTTTGTGTGTATTTTCATCTTTTAATTTTTATTTTCTTTCATAGTATATTTAGTAGTGAGTTCTGGGAAAGTTTACAAACTCAACCGTAAGGGAAATTTGAATTTAAGAAAGTGTATGCCCAAGAAGAAGGAGAAAAGATGAGGAAGGGAAAAAAGGTTTAGGAAGGAGGGACAGATCCTTCAAAGTTCAATGTGCCTGTGCACTATTACAAAGTACAAGGCTTGCTATAACAACCCAAAAAATACACAAACAACACAAAAAATACACAAACAAGACAATTAAATTATTTTAGTAAGTAAAAAGTCTATCCTACAAGAATATGGGTTGGAATTGCTTGAATACAAAGAAAAGTGTCACATTGGAGTCCTAAACTATTTACTATTTAACCTCTTTGGTAGAGATAACTCCTTCACAAGGATAGTGACCCCAAAAAGGAAAACTATGGAAATCAAAAAGAATAATCACTTGCAAAAAAGTATATTTCTAATGAATCTTGAGAAAGTGATAGTTTAGTATAAGAGGTGATCTTCTTTTCCAAAGGTCTCTCTACCATCTCTTCTTTGGAAGGCACTTACCTCCCCAAAGATCCTTGCTCCTTCTAGGGACATGAATATATGGACTTCCAAAGATAATGTTCATCCTCTTTTGAAGGCATCATGTTTCCCAAAGTCAATATACTCCCCTTGCAAATGCACAATCTTCATCAAAGATAATGTACCCCTCCAAAGCTAAAATGATGTTCTTCCTTCACAATACATTGTCTTCATTGAAACCCAATGTTCTGCCCTTAGGAAGTGTAATACCAATAGCTAGACATATGATCTAGAGGTGAAATTTAGTTTGGTAACATTTGGAAGGATGTTATACACGATGGACTAAAAATATCAGATAGAGGTATTACCAAAAGAGTACTTTTACTAATAGTGCAGAAACCAAAATAGACTTGAAAACCTTATAACCAATAGCTAGACATATGATCTAGTGATGCAATTTGGTTTTGTAACATTGGAAGGATGTTATACATGATGGACTAAATAGATCAGAAAGAGGTATCACCAAAAGGGTACTTCTACTAATAGGGCAAAAACCAAAATATGCTTGAAATCTTTAGAGGCAATTTCAAGTGCCTAAACGGATGAATTAGGCCTCAAAAATGTACAAATTCCTCCCTAAGGAATAAAAACCTGGCCTTCCTCCCCCTGTTTGTCTCATCAAGAGCTTTCCAACTATACCTCACACATAGGATTCAGAGATTCCTATAAGAAGATTCCCTAAGATTCCCTTTAGTCAACACTAGTTTGACCAACCAGATAGGACCACACCCAATATGTCACCCATGCATGCATCTAATATGAGGGTGGAGATCAAGGACATGTCACAAATTTGTGTATCTGATCCAAGGGTTATGCTTCCATTGAGTGTCTCTACTTTGCTATATAATAAATCCAAGGTGCTCCTTTGAGGCATCAGAGTTTGAGTGTGAAACTTGTGATTTCTCTTTTGTGTTTCTCTACTATTGTCATAACATTATAGGAAAGCATGATCTTTGAGACACCGCATGATCTTCTTGATAATCTATCCATTTGGTCTTCACACTTTGGTCACCTATTACACTAGCAAAAAATCCATCAAGGCATTGTATCATGCAATTGCACCAAAGCCAAGGATCACACACACAATGCAATCCGTGATCTTTATTGATCTTCACCAAAATGCAAACAAAAATCACAAAATTTAATGAGAGAGTTTGAGAAAGCTGATAAAGAGTTGTGAAGCTCTTTCAATTTATTCACCACTTGTATATTGGATGATGTAGCACTTTGAATGCTATAGTTAAATAGTTGTACACATGCAAAACTACAAACTTGATAAAACTACCAAATTATCACTACCTAGGAATGCCTAATGGTACGTGATGGCCACTATTGGAGGTGCGGCTCTAGGAGGGTACATAGATGATATGCTTGGGACATTGTGCTACACTACTTTATCCTCAACAAACTCTAAGGACTTTGATGCCTCTTCAAACTTCTCCTCTAGCTCTAGAGTCTCTATTGCATGATCAAAATGTGCTCTAATAGATACCATCCTCAAGCTTTCACTTAACTCCCTAAACTTCCTCTTTATTCTTGTCCAAAGTCCTAAGGCAATCCACTCTAATTTCTAGTCTTCAGGGAGCACCATGGATTTCTAATGTGCTAGCCTAAGCTCTTGTACTTCTACGTTGGCATTGGTCTCCACAAACTCCACCATCAACTCCTCCATGATGTTGCATACCCACTTTACTGTATTCTGGCATTAGTACTCCCATGGTCCCCTCAGTAGTAACTACATGATCACTTCACCATCTTGAAGAACCTCATTTGATGCAAAAGTAGGAGCTACCACCAAGAGTTGAAGCTTCTCATGCTTCTCCTTGTTTAGGTAGATTGTAGTGGTGATGAGCTCTTGATGCACCACCTTCAACCTATCTTGCAAGTTCACCACCATTTCTTGGTACTCAGTAATGCAAAGACCAATCTCTCTCTCGTGAGAAATTGTTGCTTCTTCATAATCAACCTTTTGGATGGCCGTCAATGCTTGGTAGATCATCAACTACCTCACTTGTACTTCTAATTGCAGATTCTACTCCTTAGATTTTTCCTTCTCTTTGGCTTCTTACTTCCAAAGATCCTCCTCTGACTTCTAAAGAGTCTCAAATTGGCTCACTAAATGGTTCTCCTCTTCAATCACTTGAAGAGAACTTTGTAGAATTATGTTTCCAATTCTTTATTTGAGTGGTCTTCATCTGTTTGCTCTTCCCATCTTTGTCATGGGCAGACTTTGAGGTATCTAACTCTTCTTGCAAGGAGATAGATTCCACACCTTGCTTCTTCTATTCTTCACAAAGATAGAGAACTTCACTCTTTAAGGAAGTCACCTTGACCTTGTGTTGCTCTAAATACAAATACATCTTGGTCTATATAGATGAATAGTCAGATACTAGTGAATAGTTCTTCTCATAGGTTAGATAGTGAGTATCCAAGAGAACCATCTAAGGTAGCAAGATGTCATGAGTATATCTTATCCCAGACATTCTCCAAATAATCATGTGCTCCTCTTCACCAATTAAACTTCTTCCTGCAACTGCAGGTAGGTTGGTGTCTTCTTGCATTGGTACTTATGATTGTACTTCTACTTTCTTTGGAATGTCTTCTTCTTCATTTGCAACAAAGTTACCTTCCTATCCTAATTGTTGAAATTGGTAGCTTCTCGTGTTCCTTTGGTGAGTAGCATTTGAGGGTGAGCATATTGTTGATTCCCAAAACATTGGCATTCCAAGAGCCTCTCTTTCTTGGCTCTTGACATCTTTCTCTTCTTGCGGTTCTTCCGATGCCTCTTCTTCCTTGTTAGAATCTATCTCATGCACCTTCAAAGGCTTCTGTTCTTCTTGTTTGAGTAACAATATGGAGTTTACAAATGAGTTAGTTGAGACTAACAAAGTAGCAAATAGGCCAAATTAGCCATGTATTATAAGAATATTCTAGAAGCATCTAGGAAGTTACTTGGTACCTTCCAAGTATTGGATAATATGCATGCCAAGTGGTGACTTCTAGGAGGAAGCTTCTTGGCTAGCTTAGCTTGCATGCCAAGTAGGTGGTCTCTAAAAGGAAGCTTCTTGGAAAGCTTTCCAACTAGCTTAGCTTGCATGCCAAGTATGTAGTTTCTAGAAGGAAGTTTATTGATAGATTTCCCAATTAACTCCCAATTAACTTGTACATAAAGAAAGTGGCTTTTAGGAAGCTTTCTAAGAAGCTTCTCAAGAGCCTTGTATGTTCTATATAAATATCATAGCCCAAGCTCATGCTAGGCATTTGGAGTTTTTCTCATTCAAGAGTCCCAATGTGATCTTTCACTCCAATCTTCCATTATCCTATTTCTTTCCTTGGTCTTTACACTTTGGATTAGGTGTCTTCATCTTCATCCAAATCCTTGATAGCTAGAAGTTTCTTTGCCTTCTTTTGAATAGCAAACTTCTTGATGATGGAGGTAGTGCAAAACTTGCACTTCTTCATTGGACTCACAATTGACTCATCTTTTGATAAGTCTCATATGCTTCTCTCATGAGCTCCATTTAGCACATGCCTTTGGGATCTTCTTCAAAGTAGGAAGAGGACACTTTGTGGCTGTAATACCAAGAGCTAGCCATATGATCTAGATGTGAAATTTGGTTTGGTAACATCTAGAATGATGTTATACATGATGGTCAAAATAGATCAGATAGAAGTATCACCAAAAGAGTATTTCTATTAATAGAGCAGAAATCAAAAGAGACTTGAGAACCTTAGAACCAGTAGCTATACATATGATTTAAAGGTGAAAATTGGTTTGGTAACATCTAGAAGGATGTTACACATGATGGACTTAACAGATCAGAAAGAAGTATCACCAAAAGGGGACTTCTATTAATAGAGTTGGAACCAAAATATGCGTGAAATCTTTGAAGGCAATTTTGGAGGCCTAAACAAATGAATTAGACCTAAAAAATGTGTAAATTCTTGCCCAAAGGAGGAAAGGCTGACCTTCCCTCCCCCTAGTTTGTCTCATTGAGAGCTTTCCAATGGTACCTTATGTGATTCTGAGACTCCTACATGCTAAAAGATTCCCTCTGGTCAAAGCTTGTTTGACCAACCCGATAGGACCTAGACCGACATGTCACCCATCCAAGTAAGTAATCCAAGGGTGGAGCTTGCTGACATGTCACCTATCTGTGTGCCTAATCCTATGGTGGAGCTTCCTTGGAGAAGATCCTCTTTGTCTATATAATAAAGAGACGGTGCTTCTTTGGGGCACCAAATGTTTAGTGTGTAATCTGTGTTTTCTCTCTTCTCTTGTCCTCAGAGTATTACAATGGTATCAGAACGAGTGTCTTAGTCCAAGAGAGTGGATCACCCCTCTTGGAAGAGCACAAACTACTGAAACTGAGTAATTTGAGGTGGAGAACATAGAGTAATTGCTAGACTTAGGAAGGACTTTAGAGAGCGGATGGGATGGATGTACCAAGAGGACAATTTCCTGCCCCTAGCTTTCCATTCCTGAATCCATTCCACATCAAGGTTATGTACATCCAACGTGAGCAAATGAGGGTATCGCTAGTTTATGACTTTGGCATAGAATTCATGGATAGGGTGATGAACTCACCAAACCCAGTGATTCTACCTGTGGTGATATATGACAAAGAATGGGATTTGAAAATCTATATTCTATTATGATAATATCGATATGAATGTCCCAAATCCTCTCCCTTTCAACACTCAAGTAGAAATCCATTATGTACTGAGACCAAAAGTGATTTTTAGAGATTTTGTGATTAGAAATTTTGGCGAGGAGTATTATCAATGAGTGATAGCTTATGAGGTCCCAATGATAGTTTTGATAGTTTGTGCATCTTCCATAGTGATCATATTGACTCTGTATTGAAGTAGACATTAGCAATTGAGTGTTGCAAGAACCATGGATCCGCAATTGCAAGAGCTGGTGCAAGGAATGCAAGGGATGTTGAATGAATTTCAAGAGATTAAGATGACCATGGAGACATTACAAAGTCAAGTGCAAATCCTCAAGAACGATCAAGCCATGCAAGAAGAAGAGTTGTCTCAAAACCTAGTACCTACGACTGAAGTACTTGGAGAGGCACCTGTGCCTACGAACCCTATCAACAATGAAGCCACATTGCTACTCCAAATGAAGAAGACTTACAACATCGAGCCTTACAAGTGGCAGCATATGATAGGAGTAGTGGAAAATTGGATCTCAAGAATGAATTGATATTTCCGATTGTACTCAATAGAGATAATGGAGCGTGTTGTAGGCGTGTTTGCATGTGGACACTTGACCAATAAAGCTCTCACATGGAATGATGCTTGGGAACAATCTATGTTTGCAGAGAGAAGGGAGGTACTACTGTCTTCATCCCCTAAAGTTCTAGAGCTATTGCACCCAAACTATACTCCAAATTCCACAAGACAAAGCTAACCCACAACCTTTTTAATGTCACTCTTCTAGCTACCATTTCTCTAGGATCCACTATAAGGTCTTCAATTTCAAGAGCCTCTTAGTAATCCAAAGGAAGGCAGTCTTCACTATTGTGCTATTGATTGATCTCCTCACAAATTGACTCTCAATTTCCCTTCTTACTCACTTAAATTGCAAGAAGCAAAAATTCATGGAGAGTGGAAGAATATGGAATTTATGAAACTTTTCCAATGTAGAATTCTCAAATTTATAGAGGTTTCCTCCTTGCTCTTCAATCTCCCATCACCTCCACTTTTATGAGCCATTTAGGAGGTGATTTCTACATGTTCTTGAAATGTGTATTGTTTATCCTTCTTCACCAAAGATTCTTGCTGTTCCAAATATTGTCCTTGTCTTTGGAAGACAAAGACAAGGGTTCTTTATCTTCATTGAAATTTCAATGAAGATCATTCTTTATGAAGATGACAGGTTTGGCAAAGAGGTGCATCTTCCAAAAAAAAGGTCTTCATCCAAAATCCAGTTTTGTGTAATTTCTTCCTTAAAGGCCATAATCCATCCTTCTTTCTACTCTAAACAAGGAAAAACATAACAAACTAAAGAAAATCAACATTCTTGGGACTACACTTGCTGTAGAGATGAAGGGGTTCTTTTGAGACAGGTGTGGAGAGCCATGGTTGTTATTTTTTATTACAAAAAGGTGTTTTACATGCCTAACATGGAAGATTTCATGGAAGGGGGTGGTTAATTGGCCATCAAAGAATATTAAATCAGGTGACTTTTAGTACATGGACTTGGATGGACAAAGATCATGTGTGCCATGTGGTGGAGGCATTTGAGAACCATAGTTGGACAAACTCAGCTTGAAAATTGCTATCAATCTAGACTACTCATTTCCTCATGAAAGATTTCTTTGTCATTCCTCTCTATAATTTGATGTTTTCATTTATAGCAAAATCTCCTAGAATCCATGCAAACTCAAGGTGAAACCCTAAACCCTTAACTATTGCATAGTAGAACCCCAACAAAACCTCAACTTTTCAAGTAGCAAAACCCTTACATAACCCGTCCTATGCAGGCCTCCATGAAACCTCCATGGACCTATTTGAGGGGCAAAACCTTATCAAAACTCAATTTGTAGATCTACTTTAATGTAATCTTTGTGAAACTCCAATGGGTGCATGCCAAAACCATAGACAAACCCATGAGAAGGAAGCAAGATCATAGCATAATCCCAATGCAACTCATCTGAAAGGCAAAACCTTGGAAAAATCCAAGCAGATCTATTTTCAGCTCACCATATCACTTTTAACTTGGTCAATTTTGTTTGTATTTTGCTTTGTTTATGCTTTGTTTGAATTTTGAAGATATCAACTTTAGTTTTGTATGCTTTGTTTTGTAGAAGTGCTTGTGTACACAATTTGCTTACATCAAAAACACAAACATACAAACTAGCACCATCAAAGGTAGACCATTCACATTGACTCTTTAAATTATATGGGATGCATTTGCCTTGCTGGTTGGTAGTGGAAGGGCATGCACAATGTCTAACCATTGGGTGCAGGATTGGTTCTCCATTAGATATTGCTTTGCTTAATGATACTTGGCTTGGCAGTGTGTATACCTAGCCTTTAGACCATTCTTCCAAATGGTGAGAGCTCTTCTTGTCTTGGCTTAGACGCCAAAGGTAGTGCATGGTCATCTTGCACTCATTGTGAAGACCAAGGTGGAGAGGTCCAAAGTGGAGCTTGAGCAATCAGGTTATGATTACAATTAGGTGGAGATGATGTTACAAGTTCTGAGTGTAGCATTGGCTTTCTTGCATAATCAACTTCATCAACCTGATGGGAGGAGGTTTAATTGACCCATGTAAAGCAGTTCCTCACCCATCTCCTCATGGATGGTGGGTTTATTTTGGGCGATGAGGTGTATTACAAGAATACTGGCAAGATGGTTTATGGACCAAACCCTAGCTCTAGCAAGGATGAGGATGAGGGTGAGGGTGAGTGAGAATTCTTGGTGATTCTTTTTGAAAACTTATATTTTTTTCTTGCTTGTAATGGCCCTTGTTTATTTACTAAGGTTTATTTTTCACTTCCATTTGTGTTTTAAACTTGTCAATACATAGGGTATGTTCAACTTGTCAGTACTGTAACACCCATTTGTGCATGTATGTGGTATTGTGATATTTAGCTTGGTATTACAAGTACTTAAGAGATATTATGTATATAGAAATAAAGGATAGTTCTATATTAGTCATGATTAGCTAAATTTAGTCATAGCTAAGATAGAAGGGACCTTACTTTAGAGGAAGTAGAACAGATGAGCACCACTATTTTGGATTTTAGTGTGTTGACTTGGTATTATTCCTAGGTGTTTGGCTTTGAGGAAAGAGTTGAGAACTCTTGGGCCCGCAAGTCTTTTTGTTTTGGATTCTTCTTTAGTCCAAGGATAGCCCATGTGAAGGAATCCTTGACTTAGTGGTTGGTTCAAGATAAGATCACATGCTTAGGGGAATATGCCCATGTGAATGGATATTCCTTTTTACTTTTTGACTTTACTTGACTTTTAGTCTAGTAACTTGAGTTACTACGGTAATTAGTAACTTTGGTATGTAACTATTTCACAAGTATATAAACAATGGGTGAGGAGGTACTCATCATCCTTTCATTTGCAACTATCATTCTCTCATTGAGTTCTCTAGTGAGCAATGTCTTGAGTCTTGGAGTGTTAGCCTTGGAGGAGTATGATGGAGTTGGGGTTCATTGCTTTCTTAGTCCATGGTGCGCTACCATAATAGCCATCAGAGGTTCATCTTGAGTGAGAGATAGGCCGGCTCACATTTTGGTTCTATTGTTGGGACCTCTCTAGAAAGCAAGATAATGTTTCGCGTTCAATTCTACATTAGGCAGAAGGAGGCTATGAGAGCTCACTTGGAGAGAACATTAGGAGAGGAGAGGGTTGAACTTATGTTAGAGAACCAAGATCCATTTGTATACCCTGTAGTTCATTATGATGTCTTTGAGGTGATTTTGTACATCTTGTACACATGAGAGGAATAGGAGAGATTGTATGAGGTGGATTGCAGATTTTGGGATTAAGGTGATTTTGGGCAAAATCTCAAGTTTGAGATCTGGACTTTAAATTTCTACACATGATAGCTTGGGTTATCTTTCAGTTAGCACACTTTAAATTATTGTGAGAGAAATTATGTGCACTGGGCTAGAAATTTTGAAAGTTGATAAAGTAAAGTGCTCCCGCAACTGCATACTCTCTAGAAAATTGTACAAAGTCTGCCATTTCTTCAATTTTGTAGTGAATTGTCTTGAAAATTTCCCAAAAAATTAAGTTCATTTTATCCTACTTGTTGCCACAAAAATTAGAGAGAGATCGTTCTTACGTAGGGAGTTATTAATTTTTGAAGTGAGGGGGGTGGTTTTCAGACCAAATATGAAATATGTGTGCTGAATAGAAAAGTGTCAAGGCTTAATGGCTCAATGAAAAGATCTGAAATTTTTCAGGGAGGGACGCCCTAGAGTTGTGATCAAGTGTGCAAAATTTCAGAGGACTGTCACATACTGGTTGGGAGATTTGAATGACATTGTAAGGAAGGGTCAATTTTGCAGAGTGGAGATCTCATGCACGAGGAGTTTGAGAGCAACAAAAAGCATGTTTGAGTGTTTAGGTTCATCTTGGGAACAGGGAGGGTCATCAAGAGTGGAAATTGAGATTATACAAGGTTCCCCAAGGGTTTGAGGTGATTGTAGGGGTGGATTTGAGGGAAAGAGAGTTTAAAATATAATTTGAAAAGAATATTGAGAGGATCCAAAAACCTACACCACTTGGAAGAAAGAGCGAGTCTAAGTGCTTTCTATGTGGAGAGAAGGGACATAAGGCAAGTTCATGTCCATTGACCTTTGAGAGCAAGAGATTGAGGGAAAGGAGAGGCTTACTTGACTTGGGTTTGCATGTTGGACCTTCTTCACCAAGATTAGGAGGGAGAAGATCTAAGACCAAGGAGTTGTGTGAGGTTTGTGGAGTGGAAGGACTTCCAAAAGGACATGAGTGTAGTGGAGTAAAAGCACTTTTGGAGACTTTGGTGAAGGATCTTGGAGAGAGTCTTAGTACAACTACAAAAATACTACCACCTTCATCAGCTAGTTCTCAAGATTGGTGATGGAGATAATCTTTCAACTTATGGATAAACTATCCATGAGAGTTAGATTAATATGCACTCTAGGATTTGATGTTGTTATAGAAATCTTGGAGCAACCTAAACCTTTTTTGTTCCTTAGAGTGGATTATTCTCATATGGTGTTAGTCATGTATATACTCTATTAGTAATAGAGTGAGAGAAAAAGAAGAGATAAAAAAAAATTTGAGAGAAAAGAAAGATAGTGAGGGGTTAAGATGGGGAAACTTCCGGTTTTCTTTGGCAAGGATGGAGAAGATGTGGAGGCCTTTGTGAGAGACTTCAAGAGAGCTTGCATAGGAAAAATTGAGAGGAGGAAGAATGAGTGGGCCTCATTATTACCAGATTTCTTTGAGGATGCAGCACTTACATGGTATGAGTCAGAATACCAAAAGAGAGAGAGGAGAGATGGGCAAGAAGAGTCTTGGGAGACTTTGACTTCAGCACTCATTGAGAACTTTCTTCCTGATGAGAGTTATGAGAGATTGATGAGTGAGGTTACCTTTCTCAAGCAAGGAGATGGAGAGAAAGTGAGGGTCTATGTGGAAAGAGTGGAAAAGTTAGAGTCCAGATTTTGTATAGTGTTGAGGAAAGGTGGGGATGATGTGGAGACTACAATGATTAGCATAGGAGCCATGCTCACCAAAAATTTTGTGGGAGGGTTGAGACCACAAACTAGAAGCAAGGTGAGATATGAGAAACCTTCTTCCAAGGTTGAAGCTATCAAGATCGCAATTCGAATGGAGGAGAGTTTAGAAGGGGATGAGAGTGATTTGGTGGTGAAGGAGGTTGTGCATCCTCCTCAAGGCTACAAGTATAGTGGAACTTCTGATACTTTGGTGACAAGGGTTGCACCACAAGTAGTAGTTGCTCCAATTCTTGCACCTCCACCAAAGGATCCACTTCAAACCATCACAGAACAACTTGCGGATCTCAAGATCAATGTGGTGCAACTATGGGAGAAGAGAGAGGTGGATCAAAATATAGGGAGAGGGCCTAGGAGTTATGGAAACTATCCATATAGAGGAGGTCAACCAGCCAACAATTTCAATGATAGAAATTGTTTTGGTTGTAGAGGAAGAGGCCATATCCAAAGGAATTGCCCAAATTCCACTTACCATGGAGGAAGGGGTTATGAGGGAGCCAATAGAGGAAAAGAGGGTGGTAGTGAAACCCAAGGGGCTCCTAATCCAAACAAAGGTAAGGGGATAGCATCCATAGATGTGGTGGAGAGCAAGTACAAGAAGGTCAATGTTATTACCAAGAAGGACTACTACCCATTGCCATTCATTGATGAGATCTTGGAGGAGGTTGCAAGTCATGAGAGGTACAGTTTTAAATATGGTTATAGTAGATATAACCAAATCAAGATTGCACCAGAGCATCAACAACTCACCACATTCACCACACCTTGGGGAACTTACGCTTTCAAGGTCATGCTTTTTGGGCTTTGCAATGCTCCAACCACATTCCAATAGTTCATGAACAAGGTATTTGAACCTTTCATTGGGAAATTTGTGAGAGACTTCATTGATGACTTTTGTGTCTATGGGAGCAAGGAGGAGCACTTTGAGCACCTAATCAAGGTCTTGCAATGCTTGGATGAGGTAAATGCATCACTCAACCCAAAGAAGTGCATTTTTGGATGTGAAGAAGGTCTACTTTTGGGGCACATCATCTGCAAGGATGGAATAGCAGTTGATCTTGAGAAGATGAGGAAAATCTCAGACCTTCCATTCCCTTCAAGCTTGACAAATTTATGCCAATTCTTGGAGATGGTTGGATACTATCGGAGGTTCATCTTCTCATTTTCCAAAAAGGCTTATGCATTAACCATCTACATGAAGAAGAATGTAGATTACATGGTGATTTTGGAGGACCAGGAGGCTCTCAAAGCTTTTGAGAAGCTCAAGCAATCCCTTGTTGTAGCTCCAATTCTTGCTAAACCTGATTGGATTAAGCCTTTCATCCTCTACACTAATGCTTCTAATGTAGCTATAGGATGCACTCTTAGTCAATTAGACCAAGATGGGCATGATCATCCAATAGCTTATGCTAGTAGGCAGATGGTTTCAGCAAAGAAGAACTACTCTGTCACGGAGAGAGAAGGGTTGGCAGTGATCTTTGGTCTTAAAAAGTTTAGACACTACTTGATTGGAGGGAAAGCCACTATTGTCACAGATCACAAGGCTTTGAAGTACATTTTCAACAAGCCTAATATTGAAGGGAGACTAGAAAGGTGGATGATACTCGTGTCTGGGTATGACTACACCATTGAGGATAGGCCAGGAAAGAAACATGCAAATGTTGATTTGTTATCTAAAGCCTATGATC
Source organism: Lunularia cruciata (assembly GCA_948567375.1). Taxonomy (NCBI): domain Eukaryota; kingdom Viridiplantae; phylum Streptophyta; class Marchantiopsida; order Lunulariales; family Lunulariaceae; genus Lunularia; species Lunularia cruciata. The sequence continues at coordinate 16,755,535 of OX419761.1, read as the reverse complement.
ATGATGGAGATGAGCGAGTGGATGATTCTTTCCCGAATGAGGAGCTCATGAAAATCTTAGTCACTCAAGAGGTTCCAATGGAGTACAAGGAGATTGTGGATTTTGTGACAAAAGATAATTATCCAAAAGGGATGCATGCTAGGGAGAGGAAGGCCTTTGCAGCAAGATCTAGACCTTACACAATGGTGGAGGATATTCTTTTTCACCAAGGAGCACATGGTCTACTTCAAAGAGCAGTGGGTAAGGAAGAGTCTATCCTACTCATAAAGGAGTTTCATGAAGGTTTAGTATGTGGAGTACAATTTGCAAGAAAGGTGACTGCTTTCAAGATTCTAGATGCAGGTTACCATTGGAGAGGGATTTTCAAGGATTGTCTTGATTATTGCAAAACTTGTCATGTTTGTCAAGCTTTTGCTAGAAAGTCTTCATCCACTCCACCACTTAGATCAATTCCATTGCTAGGACCTTTTGAGAAGTGGGGAATTGATTTTGTAGGTCCTCTCAATAAAACCCCAAAGAACAATCGGTACATTGTGGTAATTATTGATTACCTTACCAAGTGGGTTGAGGCTAGACCATTGAGGGACAAGAATGAAGATAAAGTGGGTAGATTTCTTTATGAACACATTATCACTAGGTTTGGATGCCCTTTGGAGTTGGTTTCTGATAGAGGAGGAGAGTTTACAAGAAGTATTACTACAGCCATGCTACAACATTTCTCTATCACACATAGAGTAACTACAACCTATAAGCCAAATTCCAATGGCTTGGTAGAGAGAACCAATCAGACCTTGTGCATGATGTTGGCCAAAGATGCAGAAATGGAGGGGCCTAAACATCATTAGGACAAGAGGATTCATGCAGTTTTGTGAGAGTATAGGACAACCATGAAGACCTCCACCGGATATTCTACATTTAAATTGGTATATGGTATTGAGTCTACCCTACCTATTCACTTTGATCTTCCTACCTTCCAAAGCATTCATAGGAGATTGAAGAAAGCACAAGGAGGTGATGCAGAGAAGTCAAGGAAGGAACAACTCATGGAGTTTGAAGAGGCAAGAGCAATTGCTATGGTTCAAGTGGACCAAGCCCAAAGGAAACAAAAGGAGAGCTATGACAAGAGGCAAGGCAAGAAGAAGGTGGAGCCTTTCAAGGAAGGTGATTGGGTAATGTTGTTTGATTCCATTTGATTCAAGAGAGTGCAAAAGAAGTTTTTGCCTAAGTACTTTGGACCTTTCATAATGGAGAAGGTGTGGGGCAATTACACCTATGATCTCAAGGAGTTGAGAGGAAGACACTTTGATATGATTAACCATGATAAGTTGAAGATGTACCATAGAAAGTAGAGAGACCTTCACTTTGAGGACAAAGTGAAAACTTAGTCCGGGAGTAAATGTAACACCCATTTGTACATGTGTGTGGTATTGTGATATTTAGCTTGGTATTACAAGTACTTAAGAGATATTATTTATATAGAGATAAAGGATGGTTCTATATTAGTCATGGTTAGCTAAAGTTAGTTATAGCTAAGATAGAGGGGACCTTACTTTAGAGGAAGTAGAACAGATGAGCACCACTATTTTGGATTTTAGTGTGTTGACTTGGTATTATTCCTAGGTGTTTGGCTTTGAGGAAAGAGTTGAGAACTCTTGGGCCCGCACGTCTTTTTGTTTTGGATTCTTCTTTAGTCCAAGGATAGCCCATGTGAAGGAATCCTTGACTTAGTGGTTGGGTCAAGATAAGATCACATGCTTAGGGAAATATGCCCATGTGAATGGATATTCCTTTTTACTTTTTGACTTTACTTGAATTTTAGTTTAGTAACTTGAGTTACTATGGTAATTAGTAACTTTGGTATGTAACTATTTCACAATTATATAAACAAGGGGTGAGGAGGTACTCATCATCCTTTCATTTGCAACTATCTCTCTCTCATTGAGTTCTCTAGTGAGCAATGTCTTGAGTCTTGGAGTGTTAGCCTTGGAGGAGTATGATGGAGTTGGGGTTCCTTGCCTTCTTAGTCCATGGTGTGCTACCATAATAGCCATCAAAGGTTCATCCTGAGTGAGAGACAGGCCGGCTCACAGTACATATGGTAAACTTGTCACTACATAGGGTGTGTTCACCTTGTCACTACATATGCTGATATGGTATTCTATGTACTCCACCCCATTAATTTGGTGTATAGTTCCATGTACTCCACTCCATTTTGTTTTCTTATTTGATCCACTTACTCTATTTCAGGAAATTTTCTTATTCATCTATTGCATTTTGTTTTTGGTATCCATGTATTTTGGTGTGTTTAGGTTTTAGTTGCTTATTTTGGTGTATGGTTTCATTCAATTTGGTAAGAACTTGAACTTGTCCATAGGTCCTTATCAATGTGTCCATGTTGCTTGCATAGAGGACCTGGTTGTATATGTTGCACCGAGAGGAGGTGTGAAGTGCTTTACATTGCTTGCATCCAAGAGGTAGATGATCCATCTACATCCTTTGGATGAATAGGGGTGAAGAGCATGAGAGTAAGGTGCATCTAAGAGAGATTGAGGTACTTGATGGGAGTGAGTTGTATGCTAGAGAGGTTGAGGTGCTTGATGGGAGTGAGTTGTATGCTAGAGAGGTTGAGGTGCTTGATGTGAGTGAGTTGTATGCTAGAGAGGTTGAGGTGCAGCTCGTTACTCTAGAAAGAGGAGTTACTTGGCTTCCAAAGACTAGTGTGAGGAGTTCTAGATCATTGAGAGACAGTGATATACATAGTCTCATTGATATGAGGGCTAGCATGGCTGATTACATTGAGAGGGAGAGGGTTATTTGGGAAACAAAGTGTGGGTTAGAGGATTTAGAGAAGAAAGAGAGTGTGTTTAGGGAGAAAGAGAGTGCAAGAGAGCATTGGTGGAAGACTTAAAGGTTAGAGAGAGGAGCCATAGAGAGAGGAAGTCAGCTATAAGAGATATGGACATGAAAGAACATGTGCTTAGAGGGTGGAAGTTAGCTATGAGAGACATGGAGGAGAGAGAGCTTAATATTGATGATTTGGTAAGGAGAGAGAGTGTGATCTTGTCCAAAGATAGGATTCCTTTTTGGCCATTGTGAGAGAAGAGGGAGATAGATTAGAGAGGACTGCAATATATGATAATCTATTTGCAAGGAGAGCATTGATGGAGGTGGCTTAAGTCAAAGCTAGACTCTTATCACCATGAGTTAATGGTCTCCATGGGTGAGTTGGAGAGCACTAGAACCAAGTTAGAGAGGACTTGATCATTCTTAGCACATGTGAAGACATCTTTAGAAGTGGCTTATGATGATGTATGGTAGTTCTTTTGAGATTACCCTTTTAGATTATCATCTAGAGATTTACCCATGCATGAACACCCTCAAACATAAAGTTGGATATGATTAGTGAGGAGACTCAAACCAATAGACTTGAGAGTATCACTTGTGGATCTCATACTAGTGGGATAGAGACATAGGCCAAGGAAAAAAAAATGGAGCCTCATTTGCATGGAGGGTCTAGGGGAAAGTCTAGTGTGATGACCCTTGCTATGGACATAGTTGCTTGGAGACCTCACATATCAAATGATCTTGCACCGCCACTCCATTTCACACATACTTGTGTGCAAATTGATTGGCTAGAGGAGAGGAAGAGGACACTCATTGGTGAGATTCTAGAATTTAAATGATGAGAAAGTGGATTAGTTTGACTTGACAATTTACTCCTTGCTTTGTTTATGCTCATGAGAGCCAAAGGAAGGTTTTATACTTGGCTATTGGTTGCTTAGTTGATATTATATGGGATAGTAGTAATCTCTCTAGCCTGTAGTCCTTGTTAGTAGAATGGTTTGGATGGACCTCATATAGAGAAAAGAGTACTTTTAGGTACATACCATGTCTTGGTGCCCAAGAGTTCATGGAGTATTATTTGTCCCAGTTTGAGGTTATCTTGTGGACAAATAGCACTCCATAGAATTTCTAGCATCATTTGAGGACATATAGGGTCATGGTTTACTACCCACTGATATATACAGAGGTGCAAGTCTCATGGGCATGTTGTATGACATGGATTGATATAAGGATTGGTATAAATATTATATCTATAGACCTTAAAGTGCATTTAATGCATTATGTTTACCATTGCAACATATATTTGATAGTAGGTAGTGCATCCTTACCATGTTGTAGGAACCATCATCATGGGTACAATCCATTTGTGAATCATTTTCTCCCTTCTATTCAAATGCATTAGATCACTTCTCTTCATCATGCTACCTCATGATGGCTCCCTTGGATAGATTTAGAGCCAACACCGTTATTGAGATCTTTATGAGGAGTGGGCTTCTAGTCATCTTATGGAGTATGGTGGGGATTCTTATAAGGGCTTTACACCCACATTCTATAAACCTTCTCCCCTATGCATGAGGGAGAATAGGATATTCTATGGAAATATAGTCCAATATATATTTAGAGATCAGCTCCTCCATATGTTATTGAGTTTTCCCATATCTTACTACCATTCATGTATAGTATGAGCCTTTAAACTCTTCCTCACTACTTTTCCAGACTTTCATATTTATATTTTAGCTTCTTTCAAATTTAAATTGCATATACATATTTTCACTTCATTCCATTGGTTCATGGGTCTAAGTTCTTAGTTTTAGTTTGAGTTCTTTGCTTTCATGACAACGGTCCATTCTTTATATTGCACAAACTTTTGAAAACTCAGAAAAAATCTATAAGCTCCTTCCCCCTCTTGAAAATCATGCATGTGCTCTGAGCTCCCTTTCAAAAAATCACACATGTCCTTTCAATCTCCTCCATTGTCAAAAACCATAGTGATTTTCATTTTGTTGTTTGGCTTCAAACTCCCACTAACACCAAGCATTTGGGTCGAGGAAAACCCCAGAAATTATCTAGGCATTGCCTTGGCATTGCACTAGAGGGATCTCAAGAAGAACCATAACCATTTTTGGGTAAATGAAACCCAAGTAAACAAACAACAAAACCTAACATAACTTGGATAGTGTGATGAAATTGGAGTGAACACATAACTAAACCATTGCAAGACCCAATTGAACTCAATGTGTGTGAAAAATTGGAGCAAACATTCACAACTTTGAGTTAGGGTTGATATTTTTCCAATATCAGAGCAAAACCTTCAATTGTTGGAGCTAACTTTGGCTTGTTCCATAAATAAATACTTTTATGCCTTCCATAAGTTATTCTTGTGTATTTAATGAGTTCTTTGGTGACACAGTGTGTTTTACAAAATAGGAAAGGAAGGAATGACTTAATGAAGTCCATTCTATCCTATGCAAATCAACCACAACATAGTTTATCACAAAATAGGTAACATACTCTACTTACACTTTAAGGACAATACATTATCCTTTACAAGTCACTCACAAAATAGTTAACACTTCCATGGTCCTACATTCTTACTTGCCACTTCTATGGTCCACATTATTGGATCACTGCTAAAACTCTCTCTATGGGTATTGTTTGAGTCAGAGAGTATGCTCATTTTACTCATTGCTTCTACACATGTCTTGCCCAATTTTTCTATTCCCATTGAATGATATCTCTTGGATTTTTCATTCCTTTCTTTGATTTTACTTTGATCTTACTTTGATTTAACTTGGAAATCAGTAAACTCTTTTCTACTTCCTCCTTCACACATAACTTCTCCATTTTTGACATTTTTGAGCTTCAATTTGGGCCAACTAATACCTTTCTTTGGCTTCTAACGGCTCCACTTTTCAACTTTTGTAACATCTGAAAGATCATAGGCAAAGGTTGTAATTGTCAAAGAACAAGAAGATTTCTTAACAAAACTAGCTTTTCTTCTCTTTTGTGACCCATTCTCCATCTTTTTTGCCCTCTAGCTCTTCTCTCTCTTGGCCTCACTCTTGTTATAGAGGTTATTCTTTGGTAAGTGTATTTGGTTGAGGATGGATTCTTATGATCTTGAGGGCTGAAAGGATGGACATTGACTCTTTCTCCTTCTTGAAATGAAGCATGATACTCCTCTATTCCTAATCCATGATTAGTTGGCTCATGATGAAATGATTCTTAGGTGCTAAGAATAGAAAACAATGGGAATGCAATGCTGATTGGTTATTGACCCAAGTGTGCCCTTGGTATAGTACTAAATAGGTCAATCAAATGAAACTTCATATCCAATTTCTTCATTTACGACCATGTCTAAAAAAAATTTTCTACACCTAGACTCACAAAGCAAGTTTGAAATATTGGCTCTATTGCAAAAGAGCAAATTCATTCTTGCATAATAAGGACATTGATGATTCAGCTTATCTTTCATTGTTGTCCATCATTGTTTAGTTCCTTCTCAGTGAGACTTTGTCCTATGCACTTATCTTTCTACTTATGCTATTTGTAGGAGGCCATGTGGCAAGCCCACTTTTTGAATCTCTCTCCATTCATAGATTCAGGATAACCTCTCCCAAACTTGACAAGATAAGTGGTCATGTACTAAACACAGTGCTATTTTGAAATGGTTTCTCGCATGTACCTCCATGGATTTGTCAAAAATGTTTTGGATCCTCAAGATAATCCAAAATTTTACAATAATTATGAGATACCATTCTAACCCTGTCCTTCTCTTCATCCCCTACTTTTGGTTTACTCATATCATCCCTTGCTTGTGATTTACACCCAATAGTAGAAGACCCGTCATGTGCACAAGACATCATGTTCAAAAGACCTTGAAATTTTCCAAATGCCAAAGGTGGAATGAAATTGGTAGACAAGAGACTTGGAATATTTGTATCAAGACTAACAAAAAAGTTTTGGTGAAGACATGTGCTCTTCATATTTTCTACCACACATAAAATTGCAAAGCCTATGCATTTAAGTTTTTCTCCCACTCTCCCAAATGCCAAATTATTGATATGTCACATCACTGCCTCTCTTAGTGCCCAAATACTTCTTTTGATAACATAGATTTCTAAATCAACTATGGTGAACATCAATCCAACTCTCAGAGCCTAAGACTTCTAAATCAACCATGGTGCACTGCTAACAAGCAGCATGACAAACTGCCCAAATTGAGTAGATGATGAATTGCAACACAAGCATAAAATCAACATTAGCATGGATGGAAGAGAGAGTAAATTTGAAATTTTGAACATAGCAAAGATAGAAGAGAGAGGTAATCTGACATTTTTAACAGTCTAAGTGAGGGGGCATGGTAAGATTCAATTCAAATTCCTTGTACAATTCTCTCTTTCCATGTAGCATACGCTTGAGTGCTATGACCCCTCCTCTCTACTAATTAATCCATGTCGGAGGTGAGCCCTAATTTAGACCCATAAAATCTTTCAATTAGAGAGGTACCAGCCCGTAGAGTGGTTAGATACCCATTTTACGGACTTTTCCTTTTCTGAAATTTTCTTATATAGGCAAGGGAGAAATATTTGATGGGTATAACTCCATCACCCCCGTAAATAACCCAAAAATGTCATTATTGAAATGATTTAATGATATTTCAGGACACAATAGGGGTTTCAAAAATAGGTTTGACGGATGTCTATGGGATAAATAACAAACTTCATAATAATTTTTAGTGAAATTTGTAACAATATGAGATTGTAATAATTGAACGCTCTATAACTTCAGTTAAGGGATATATTTAGCAAATTGCATTCATTTATAAAAATCAAATCATATGTTACGGATGTTTTGGAATGCCGTAACTAAATAAATGATTGTCAGAAAGAGTGATGTGTTACCTCAAGAGGGTGGCCATGTAATCATTTAGTCACGTATTGATGATTTGGTTTTGTATTCAAGATCCAAAATAGCCACGCCCAACAATTCAAATTTGTAAACTGAAATTCACCACCCTCTGGAGCAAATGTGCAAGTTGTCAAGCAAGTAATGGCGATTTTGTACTTTTGCATTGGTGTGGGAAATGATCAGCGCCGCCATGCGGCAACCAAGAAATTGATGGAGTGCAAAGATTCTCACACTAGGAGTGCAACAAACTTTTTGCAATGGGAGATCAAGTACCATGTTTTAGTGTAGGAGACTCCCTTATTGACGCTGATCCGGGACCTATAGAGTCATCTTTGGATTCGCAACCTCAACAGCCATTAGGGAAATTTGGAGACTTGTTGAGGATGGCTTCTTCTGTGCCTGGCAAAACCAAGGAGGATGAACAATTTTGCATTGCAACACACCATTATAGCCAAATACTGGATTATTTGGAGGACCCCAAGCATTTTGCACAAATTCATGGTGGGAATTGCAAAAAGCCCATTCAGAAATTGACCGCATTTAGTTTCATGGCAACCTTTTTGATTAGAGAGGATATCGGATTTCCTACTTCTATGACAAGTGACAGACTTTACAAGAAATGGTTGCGGTACATGAAACAGTACAAAGAAACTTGGGAGCTTAAGAACAAGGTTACGGGAGAAGGTCTCACCAAGAAGGAATATGGCAAAGGGTGGAGAACTATAGAAGATAAATTGAATGGAATGTGCTTGCATTTTGCAAGAATGGAAGCCATGTTTGGGAGCAGAGAAAACATAAGTCCATCGGCAATGGTAAGTTTAGGAGATTGTAATCATAGATAGTGAAAGATTAAAAAATCTTTTGAGGCTAGAGTGAGAGATTGTTCTACTTATCATTGCACTAGATAATAAATACGCATGAGGATAAGAATATGACACAAGAAAAACACCATACCTCTTCCAAGTTCAAGGATCACAAGGACAAAGGACCCCATAGTTGTGATGATTGTGATTGTGATCTTTGTGATGGTTATCCTTATGATCTTCATGATTTTATATTACCACCTCATGACACTTTTTGTGAGCATTTATCTTTGAAGCTGAAGATCTTCTTGAAGATAATAAGCCAAAGGAAATTATAAGTAAAAGAAAAAAACTTGAAGAGTTGATTTTGCATTGCAACCTAGAAAAATATTAAGTAAGTTAGATTAGAATAAGATAAGATAATCAAATAGGATAAGCAACAAGTGATATATAAGTAATTGAGAGATTTGTAATAAAATGAAACAATTGGGTTTACTCAGCAAAGAGAGTGTGAATAGTATAAAGGGCTTTGGCCCAATGTAAACCAAGTTCATGCATTCATTCAATTTTTGGCAAGCAAATTTTTGTGCTCAAAGACATGATCTTCTATGAATGTTGCTTGCATCCTACTTGATGGCTTATGTACCTAGTTGAATAGTGATGATGAGGCTGGGAGTAGGAACACAAGTGCTTGAGTGAAAAGAATCATTTGCACTTGTATGGAGTGTTGGATTTCTAGGGTTTTGAATGATCAAGGTGATGTGGTTAACAAAGATTGAGAGCATCATGAAGTACAACGGTAAAAGAAAGCTAGGTGATATGATTGATCCATGAATTCTTCAAAATTGCACCTTTTTGAAGGATAATATGCATTCTCTAAGGTTGTAGTCATCAAAGTGATAGGACCTTTGTGATAAAACTACCCATGAAGTAGGAACTATCTTTGGTGCATGCATGACATTTGTGTGCTAATGACATCTGGAGAGTTTAGGATAATCATGATGTTAATAAAGTTTTAGACATTAACAAAAATCAAGCAATAACAACCATTGACCTAGTTGCACCTTCAATGGGCAGTGAACTTGAAAGGGAAGTGATCTTTGTGACCAATGAACCATCATCTTAAGGAATAATTTGGAAATGATCCGTAGTGAAAGTCAGTTTTGTTTTAACTTTCCATAATGCACCATAAACGATGACACTACTCTCTTCTAAGAGTGATTCCTACGCAAAGGTTAGATAAGAAAAATAAAGAATTTGTGAATTTTTTCATCTTGTAGTTATTTCCAACTTGTATCCCCATAGCAACAACAAGTTTTTACAATTTCATCACATTTTGGTAGACATTGAGTCATTATACTTTGATAGTTAATCCAACTTTCCAACATATAGTTTGTGGATTGTGTGAATCTCCAAAAAGACCAACTTAAAAGTGCTTGTTGTTCTCCAAAGACTTGTTCTAGATCCTAAACTTAAACTATAACATTTACTCAACCTCTACTATTCATGGTGTTCAGTTTGTAATGCTTATAAAGGAGCAAGGACTTGCAATTTGGTGTTTGCCTATGTCATTTGGGAAATTGAAATTATAATGCAGAAAAGATGATTAAAATGGGTTCCAAGAAGCAAGTGAGAGAAACAAAAATAACATTTATGATTTTATATATGGAAAAAAAAAATTTGGACAAAAGTGCTAGAAGTTACTAAGAGAGATGAAAAAAGAGAACATACATATAAGATTACAAGAAAAACTTCCTTCCTCATTTCTTTCTCATATAGATAAATAGCATATTATTTCACTATTCTCTACATTATGACTAATGAGCAAAATTCTGTCTAAATTCATAAGTTTTTGGTGAAATTTTTGAAGGTATCGAGGTAAGATTTGAAAAGCTAATGCAATGTTTTGCAAAATAGATCCTTATATTTAGCCTAGCACATCAAATATTTTTAAATGGATGAAATGTTCCATATTTCTATCTTCTATTTTTTGCAACATGCCAATGTGTCACTACACATTCTTTATATTTTAAGATTATTTTTTAAGGTTTCATCATATGCAATAGAAAAGATGTATATATAAGCATATAAAAAGCTCCTAATTGATTATGTTTTATTCTAGAATAATTTTCAACTCTTTTTTTCCATAATTTGATGATTTTATAATTTATCTATCCTGATATAGGTGAGGAATAATCTCCATTAGCATGTAGTCTTATTTTGATCAAACAACTAAACTAAGAATTCCTTGACATGGACTATACTTGATTATAGAAAACCCATATCAAAAATTTTCTTCAAAGCCAAGACACTTATTTCCGAATAAGTGACACCCATTCCTCCATACTCCTTTTAAAAATGACTACTTCTTAGCTATTACTAAACCTAGCTGATCAACGCTAATTTAAAACTTGGTTTAAACTCCATAGAAAAAATTATCTTTCTATTAGTCATAATATGAAACTAGATATCCAAGTGGAGCACACATGCACCAACAAGTGTTACATGTCACTATTGTTATAATTAGGATTATGTGCTTTTTTTTGAGAGAAAAGAGAGCATTACTATTGTGACCATAAAGCACTACCATAAAGTGCAATCCCATGCAAAGTTGAGCATTGTCTTATGTATATATATATATATATATATATATATATATATATATATATATATATATATATATATATATATATATATATATATACCTTTGCATGTTTATATTCTTGTTTCCAAAAATGATCCTCAATTTTAGATTGCATGGATATTGCCACTAAATTCATATAAATACAAAGAAATCAATTCCCAAGCAATTTCTTTCTTAATTTTATGCAAAAGGAATGCAAGATGTTTGATGCATGAGTAGGCCAATTTTCCCAAGAAATGTACCAACTTTCTAGGAAAGAAATATTGAAAGATTTAGAAAATATGTGAGAGTAAAATATGCATATTTAAACCAATTATTTCAAAAAATTTACCTAGTTTTAAAATAAGCATAATTTAAAGATTGGGATTTGAAAATAAATCTTTGTCATTTATTGCAATTTAACTTTGTTAGATTTTTTTATTCTACCTTTAAGAAAATTTGGTTGAGAAGACTTTTGAGTACAATTATTAAATATAAGTTGTTTATTTATGAGAGATATTAAAGACATTGATGAATGGCACAATTATTTACTAGTAGATAATAAGACTAGTAATGATAGAATATAATCCTTGATGGTTTCAAAGAAGTAAATTGAAAATATTTTAAGGTCTACAATATACTAACATTACAAATCAAGAGATTTATTTATATTTATTTTTAGAAGAAATATCATAATTACTCCTCTATTTTTATAAAATATCAAATATGCTCCTTGGCTTTTCAAAATATCAAAATTACCCTTGGCTCATATGAGCAATATAATATTGCATGTACAATATAGTGCCAAACATCACACTATTTAGGAAAAAAAACCAACAATATGCGCCATGATGTATATTGAAATGGAAGTGCAAGTCCCCCGTCCCACAACCATTGTAGCAATATGGAGTTTAGCGACGAAGTTAATCGGACTTACAAAGTAGCACATAAGACAAATTAGCCTAGAATATTCCGGAAGTATCTAGGAAGCTTCTTGGGAAGCTTCCCGGCTAGCTTAGCTTGCACCGCAAGTAAGTAGCTTCTAGAAAGAAGCTTCTAGAAGCTTCCAACTAGCTTAGCTTGCACGTCAAGTAGATGACTTCTAAGAAGCTTCTTGAGAAGCTTCCTAGTTAACTTGGCTTGCACTCTAAGAAAGCGGCTTGAGGAAGCTTCTTGAGAAGCTTCTCAAGGACCTTGTATGCTACCTATAAATACCAAAGCCAAAGCTCATGCTAGGCATTTGGAGTTTTCCCTCATTCAAGTGCCCCAATTGTGAGTTTCTATTCTCCTATTTCTCTCATTGGTCTTGGTCTTTTACATTGGTATCAGAAGAGGAATAGGATGGATAGAATTTATAGACCACCAAATCCACTTCCGCCAAACCATTGGGATTTTCATGTCCAGATATTACCCAAGCACCGCTTCACATAATTCATCATCTCATGCTTTGGGCACAATTTTCTACATATGATCACCATGTCTGAGGAACCCTTGATACTTCCAGTTGTCACTTATGGGGAAAGGTGGGCGTGTTGTATCTATATGTTAATCAATTAGATAAATTGGGAGTAGTAGGATAGAGTAGTAGCTATGGAGGAAATATTGGACGTTATCCTTGCGATGTAGCAACAAATTGAGCACCTTACTTGATTGTTGGATGAACAAGACCAACAACAAAGAGAACATATAAAGAGAGTGCTAGTCCAAGATGGAGAAGATTGTATTTGATTTCCAAAACCTAAGATGTTTGAAGGCAAGAATCTTCCGAGCACAATGGAGAATTTTGTTTTTGATTGCAAACTTACTTTGAAAGCCACCAATCTTCAAGATGAACAAAAACAGATTCTCTTGGCTTCTAGCCAATTGGATGGTGTGGCAAAACTTTAGTGGCAATTCCGAGTGGAGCAAGTTGAACGATAGATTGTTGCACCAATCTTGATATGGACAGAATTCAAGGATGCAATACTTGGTCGATTCAAACCATAAATGCCACCCGAGCTGCACGAGATAAATTGGCGGAGTTGAAGCTAATTGGCTCAATAAGAGGCTACATTACACAATTTTAGAACATCATCATGCAAATTCTAGATATACAAGAAGGAGAAATTTTGATCGATTTGTGCGGGGATTGAAGTCACTAGCCAAATTGGAAGTGACCATGTGAGAACCACAAAACATAGAAGAAGCCATGCAATTGGCTGAGCGCCTTGATTCTTTGGTTGCGACAACTTGGTCTCGACCTCGACTTACACCAAGCTTACCAATACAATACGCATGGGTGGAGGAACCAACACCAATAGAGATTGATGCTATCCAACGGATGCCACTTGGTGCAATAGATAAAGAAAGATTGTGACAAAATGGAGGTTGTTCCTATTGTTGACCACTATATCCCACTCTCTCCAACAAGCCAAGTCTCACCTCCTTGTTGCTCAGAATCGCCAAAAACAATATGCCGACCACCATCATTGTGATCTCACCTTTGAAGTTGGTGATAAAGTCATGCTATCCTCTAGTAACCTCTCTCTCCCACTTGATACCCAAGTTCATAAACTTGCCCCTAATTGGATAGGACATTTTGATATACTCAAATTGTCTCTCTTGTTGCTTATCAACTTGCCTTGCCTTGTCATATGCGTATCCATCCTGTCTTTCATGTTTCCAAGTTGAAACACTTTGTTCCTAACCCCTCTTTCTTTTCCTCTTGAGTCCAACCTCCCCCTCTTCTTGTCCCTTTCAATGATCATGAGGAGAACAAAGTTGATTGTATCCTTGCATGTTGCCATATTCAACAAAGCCGTCACTAACATACGGAGTACAAGGTCCTTTGGAAAGTGTATCCCCTTCATGATGCCACATGGGAACCTCTTTCTCACCTCCAAAATGCATGGACGGCCATCCAAGAATTGGAAGCTTCACTGGCGATGAGGACATCACCAACTAGCGGCGGGGGAATATGTAACAATATGGAGTTTAGCAACAAATTTAGGTGGACTTACAAAGTAGCTCATAAGACAAATTAGCCTAGAATATTCCGGAAGTATCTAAGAAGCTTCTTGGGAAGCTTCTTGGCTAGCTTAGCTTGCACCGCAAGTAAGTAGCTTCTAGAAGGAAGCTTCTAGGAGCTTCCAACTAGCTTAGCTTGCGCATCAAGTAGGCAACTTCTAGAAGGAAGCTTCTTGAGAAGCTTCCTAGTTAACTTGGCTTGCACTCTAAGAAAGCGGCTTGAGGAAGCTTCTCAAGGGCCTTGTATGCTACCTATAAATACCAAAGCTAAAGCTCATGCTAGGCATTTGAAGTTTTCCCTCATTCAAGTGTCCCAATTGTGAGTTTCCATTCTCCTATTTTTCTCCTCGGTCTTGGTCTTTTACAACCATTCTATTGTGCACATTTTGCTTCTAATTCCTTGCACAATGCTTCCATTTCAAAATACATCATAATGTGTGTTGTTGCATAAGAAGCAATTATGGCAAGCTTTGAATTCCAAATAATCAAATTAGATAAAGTTTGGTACATGGTAGCTCGCAAGCAAGAGGAGTATACATGCATGCATCAACTGCTAACACCACTTGGAGTTTGGCAATTGCATGTATCAACTGCCAACACAACTTGGAGTTTGTCATAAAAATGTGTGCTAGTGAGCACACTTGCTTGGGGAACTTGGTAGCAAATACACACCATCATGATGGGTTGCACCAAAGTGTGAGAGCATATTTTTAAATTACCAAATTACTGTGCAATGGAAATCAAAGCAGATATCCACATAAGAAATGGGATTACTCTTTTGTTTATGAAAGCATGGAGCAAAAGGAAAAATTTGCCACATAATTGCTTGGGTCTAATGAATAGAAATATGCTCACCTTCCTCAATATTGAAAATAATTGAAAAATGCCAATCTTGGGAGTATTGCTGATGTGGAAAGTGAAAATGGCTGGTTCTACTGACTATTTTGGGCATTTCATGGTAGTTTGGCTAGTTTCTAGCATTGCCGCTCCCTCATTTGCATTGTTAAAATGCACCTCAAAGGTAGATATCTTGGGATTTTGCTTGTGGCTATTGGCATTGATGCACAAGGGCAAATATTTCAATTGCATTTCATATTGCCAATGCAAAAAATAATGTGAATTGGGTCTAGTTTCTTGAAAAAGTTGAATCTACTTTATCATTGCATGCTAGGTAGGGTAGCAGTACACATTCATCAGCAATAGAAAAAAGGGTCTCATTGATGGTGTTCTTGCTGCCTTTCTTGATGCACAACATGCACCTTGTGTGCGCTACCTTGTAGAGAGCTTTTGCTAAGCGTTAAAAAATGTGGCTCTTGTGAAATTTTTGTAGAAGGAAACACATGCAATTATAGAGCATCAGTTTAATGAAGTCATAAAATGCAATGCAGACATATCAACAAAAGCCATGTAGTGGGTAAAAAATGCATAACCTCACTTTTGGGCAACTACATTTTTTTAAGGTAAAATATTTAGGCACTTGACATTGAACATTGCTAAATCATTGAATGCTTGGTTGTTTGATGCTCAGGAAAAGCCAGTCCTGGTCATATTGGAAGCAATCTGCAGCTAGTTGATGCAGTAGCAACATGACTGAAAAATTGCAACAAATCTTCTTCTTGGACATCTTGTGCCATAAGCAATGCATGCTATACAATTGTTCTAGATGTCTTCCCTACGATATAGGGTTCTATCAGATTCTAGCTCGGTTTTTGGATGATGAGGAGAGTGTTCATCAAAGGCTATCAAGCCTCAAATTAGGGACGGCTCATGCAAATGTTTGCAAGAAATGTGCATTCTATACTACAATGTGTTTTTTGTCATTTTATATCATAAAGAGGCCATTGATGCATACGTTGCACCCTTTTACACTTTCAAATTCTACCAAGCAATGGATGGTGCTCCCATTTATCTTGTTCCACATAAGGTTGAATGGGATATAGGGAGAAAAGAAACTTTGATGGTGATGAAAGCATGAAACCACTTGCTTGGCTGACCGGTCCAAAAAGTGCAACATTCACATGGAAGACATTGGCAAACAAAAGCATACTATTCAATACAGTAGATGCAATGGTTTTGGCCAGAATATGCTTACATGCAAAAACCCTATTTAAAGACATTGGACATGAATGATATTATTTCAAAGAACCGAGGGTATTTTTGGGGTAATTGAGGGATATTTTTGAAATTTTGAAATTTTGGGGGGTATATTTGATATTTTGGAATAATTGAGGAGAGTAGTTATGATATTTCCCTTATTTTTATATAATTCCTTTTGCTAAACTAGCCCTTTGCTAAAGTTCTTAGATTCTATAAATTTGCAAATAAAGCCTTAGAAATGAGTCTTTATAAGTATAAGCATTTATAGCTTGATCAATTTTCTGAATAATAATAAAAAAAGTTTTAAATTTAAATGGAAAAAGAAAAAGAAAAGCACATCTCTGGAAATTTGCCCAACAAGACAAAAGTTTACGTGATTTTTCCTAAAGCTTTACGTTTCAGAAATGGGGTAGACACATAGTTCCTCTCATGTCTATTATGGCTAATAAGATATTATAAATTTGAATACCATTTTTGAGAATTTGAAAATAAAAAATATGCATTGTATTCTTCACTTTTGGATGAAAATATTGTTAGCCGAAGTAGCTAAATAGTGGATAAAGTATATCTTTTAGAAAGCTTAAGTTCGATAGGTTTTGTACCTAGTTGAAAATGTTGAATATTTTAGTTAATTTTCTTTCTCAATACCCATTTTTCATGAATACAACCTAAACTCACATTATTTTGAGATGCAATACCTTCTTCTTACGTATGAGGAATGAGCCTTCATTTTGTGAATATTGAGGATTAGAGGAGGTTCATGTCGTCATTGGTCATTCATTGACCTCTTTTGAAGAAATATATATATATATATATATATTACACTCACTTTCGTTACACGACTTTTATCTTGGTAGCATTGGTTATCAGTTTTGATTCAATGCTGTAAAATTCCTCCAGTAAATACACGCTAATAATACATGAAAGGCCATAAATAACTTATGACTAATAACCTGATCCAAGTTTGACAGCAGTTATCCATATCTTTATAGACGCGGGTAAACTTGACATGGTATCAATGAAAGTTCGTGACATTCTGCAGTTGAACGAATATCCAAAGAGAAATGCATAAGTTTCTTTTGTCATGCACATGCACATGCACACGCACACGCTCAAAACTCAAAGATAAAGTGTTATCTGTATGGACCTTTCATCTACAAGTCCGTATATAGATTTCACTTTAATATGTCCGCCAATGTTTCCTTAACAAAAATCCAGTTTGTGTACATTTTTGCCAATGTTTCCTTAACAAAAATCCAGTTTGTGTACATTTTTGTATGCATATGACTGCTTCTTTAAAAGCTCTTGAAATCAAAACTATTTCAAACTGATTGACAGTCAATATGTCTTCTTCGTGATAAAGAAAGAGTCTCTACACTTATATAGTGTGTGTAGAGACTATGAATGCTTATAGGCAGAAGTCCCGTGGGCTCCTTTTACATTGACGATATTGAGAACAGTAATGCATTTATTTGTATGTACGTGTGGAACTTTGATCATTTTAAAATGGAACATAAGGTAGATCAATTAGTGAAGACATTGTCATGTCTGATCATTAGTAGAGTAGAGTAGAGTAGAGTCTTAGTCTATTAGGTAGAGTCTTGGTTCATTTGCAAGGATCGGTCGTTACGGTTTGAACATTGTCGAGAAGCGTCAATAGCATAGTTGGAAATGGAATTTACCCCGTTAGAACTGATCCCTCCAAGGTTTTTTAGATCTTCTTGTGATAGAATTCAGAAAATAATATCTCAATGTTTATAATAGGTTTTACAATGTCAATTGGAGGTTGATTTGGAAATACATCGTCCAGTAAGAGAACTCAATTTAGTCAAGTTAAATCTTCTGAAATAGATTTCTAGATAGAGGGATTGAGGAACTTCGCTCAATTCTAAGTTCTGAATTTTTGGAGAATATTACATAGACAATGAAAATAACTTCTCCGTTCTATCCAAATGGACTTGACTTGATTACCATCTAATTAAGATCGTATTTGGAGAAAATACTATTGACTTTGATGAGTTGATTGACAACTATGCAGAGATGTTAACGGAGAGGAGGTTTCTCTTTGAGAACAACCAGATTTACATGAAATACTAATCAATGGAAAAAGTGGCCATTCGCCTCAAACATCCCTTAGAACCAAGCATGGGACAAGATGGGGTGCGGATATCAATCTCTAATAGAGGTTATAGAATTCCCTTAGTTCCGTGTACTTTGAGAAGAGTGTAACACCGTGGTGGCACATTATGTCTGACCTTTGGTCAGAGGACGATGGCGGATTTACAGAGGAGACTCAAATAGATTCAGAAATGTCATTTCAGGGTATAGAACTTTATAGAGAAGAAAGTAGATCAAGGGTGATGCAACATTGCCTTGATTATAACAATGATGATATACTCTATTGATTGATTGAGATTCCATATAATAAAATATATATTCTCAATATTCATCTCATATCTCATAGTCTCATAACTTAGACTAGGAGTCTTTTTCTTAGACCATGAGTGTATCTTGATGTACTATTGTGATAGAACATCATGTGGATGTAAAAATAATTCTATGAAGCTTAATCTATACATTTGTAAGTCCTCGTTGACACTTACGTGCACTTGGAGAAAATTAGCTGATGTTGCATACACCGGGAGATGACTCTTGTAGACGTTGGGTGCCGCTCACAAACTTAAAAAATTAATCGAGAGTGGCGCTAGTAGACGTTGGAGGACGCTCGGAGCGCACCACATATTACATGCACTCATAGGCACTGGTAGGCGCTGCGTGAATTATGCGACGCTTGGCTACGCCGGTTGGCAACGTGGAGTGCCGCATGTTGCCGCTCAGGATTTGGGTTCTTTGGTTGAAAAAATGCAATTTTGCCTCCAAAGTGTACATTTTAGTATGTTCGGGATTGAGTTTTTTTCTAACAGCTGGGTTATATAAACCTGTGTTCTTTTCCATTCCTGTCACTCAAAAGCTTTATTCTTGAGTGTGTGGGGTGTTGGAAGCAGAATTTTGCGAGTGAGTACTTAGAAGGAGAAAGGGTCATTTTGAGGGTCATTTTGCAAGGCAAAGGGTGTGTTGGAGGGTCATTTTGAGAGTCATTTTGTGAGGCAAAGTGTGTGTGGGTGAGACATTTCGAGATTGGGGAAGGAAAGAGGCAAATTGGCTGGCTGAAGCACAACTTGAGAAGCAACAAGGAGTGATTGAGAAGAGAGAAAAAAGTTCAAGAGCACATTCATTTTCAACCATGGCAGAAATCCGGGGATAAGAAAGATAGTTGACGGGCTCGACATGAGAAATACTCAGGAAGAAGATTGGCTCATTGCATTCCATACCATTCAACACCCAACCAATTTCATCAAGTGGTGCTGGCTGGGCAAACATCAAGTTTGAACTGCTATTTCGGGAATTCAGGAGGTCGATCTAGATGTAAATGGATCGAATCTTGGACTTCACTATCCAAGGCCAAAGATACTTTTCAAACATTCCTCATTCTTTTCTTTTCAATCCATCTTGATATGTTCATTTTACTTTTAAAAATTGCTTTCAAATCATCAGCGCCTCCTAGCGCCTCCCAGCATGTCCCGTAGTGCCACCCAACGTCCCCCCGTGCCATCCAGCGCCATCCCAAACCCTAAACCCCTGTGCACAAGTGCCTTCCCCGTGTGCCACCCAGCACCCCTCCGCGGCACCCAGTGACCCCGTGTGGCACCTAGTGCTCCCGTGGGGCTGCACAAACATACTCGCGGCTCTCCCTGTCCCGCAGCACCTACCAGCGCCGTTGTGCA
The DNA here is from genome assembly GCA_948567375.1 of Lunularia cruciata. NCBI lineage: Eukaryota > Viridiplantae > Streptophyta > Marchantiopsida > Lunulariales > Lunulariaceae > Lunularia > Lunularia cruciata. The sequence goes on along the minus strand of OX419761.1, from coordinate 16,735,466 downwards.
TCGATGAGCATTAATCCCTCGTGCGAGCTTCTTCTTGTGACCTCGCGTTGCACCCAGCGCCTCTGCACGATTCCCAACTTAACCCCACACTGTCCCACAATGCCATCTAGCGGACCTATGCCTATGGGCAGCGTCCATGGGCACCCTCGTGCCGCCTTGAGCGCCCTTCCGATGCTCTACGGGCGCCATCGGTGGTTGGGAGCACCCTCCTGTGTCGTTGCGCGTCCCCTAATTGCGGCTCCCAACGGTTACCGGCGGCCACTAGCGGCACTCCATGATTTCTCATTTTATTTAGATTGTGCATGAGTGCCTTCTAGCGGCACCTAGCGCCACCCTTGAGTTTGAGTCCTTGTGATAGAAGTTTGAGCTGAAATTTTTGGTAGGTTGTGCAGGTCATTCCATGTACACAATTTGTGAGTTCATGGGACAAGGTCTCTTGCACAGGTTTGGTAAGAGGTAGGCAGTTTCAATTGATTGCAAATATAGTTAGAGATGCACTTGCCATGCCTAGGGAGAGAACACCAAGACGGAGGACAGTTCCTTACACAAATATCTTAGACTGGTTTCCAAAAAGGGGCAGGGTTGCAAAAAGATATCTTGCAAGGCAATGTGTATATCCTGCATTCAAAGCTTTCTTCCAGTTGATGGGTGCACTAGTTGCACCCACTATTAGGCCCAAGATTGTACATGGGCATTTGGTACTCAACACCAAGACCAAGTTGAGGAGATTTGGTGTGGAGGATTATGATTGGGGAGAGTTAGCTTTTAGAGCTATCATTGCGGAGGTGGGGAGTTTGCAAAGCCAAGTGATGAGTCCTAACAGGCATAGGTTCAGAGTCACCTTCCTTGGACAGATACTCACGCATCTCTTTGTGGAGAGAGGTTTCATTCCAAAGGAGGACATGATGTACCTGAGTGATGGAGAGGAGGAGATTATACACAAAGGAGAGCATGGTGATGATCATGAGGATGCAGATAGCTCGGATGAGGACGAGACTATTGATGATGGGGAGGATGAGGGAGAGGATGAGGATGGTGAGTGATTGATTGATTAGGTTTGAGTTTTGTCATATATATATATATATATATATATATATATATATATATTGTCATATATTTGTATGTTGCAAAACATACAAAGTTCTTTTGTATATACCATTACCGGATTTAATAAATGAGTTCATTTAAGAAGCTTGAATTAATGAACTTGTGAACTTGCATATTTGTATATTCAAATATGAATTTGTACTTGATGGATACTAAATGTACCACTTGTGAATAGGTGTTCAACAGATTCGTGTTGAGACACAGCCCTTACCCTTTGTTGGGATAGCTCCTTTTCACTCTTCTTCACCTTCACCACTTCCTCCATCTGTGGAGGGAGTTGGTGACCCCATGCATTTCAGAGTACCTTCACCTCCTTCCTGTTCAGTTGACATCACTTGCATTTTAGATGATTGTGTTTGAGTGGCTGAGTGTAGAGAGAGAAATCTCCTTGAGCATGAGAGTATACTGGAGAGTGTAGAGGAGAGAGAGAGAGAGATTAGTGCTTGAGCGTGAGAGTAGATTGGAAAGTGTAGAGGAGAAAGAAAGATTAGTGCTAGAGCGAGAGAGACTCCTTTGTGAGCAAGAGGATTTACTTGCTGCAAAGGAGGAGAGGCATCTGACCTTGCTTACTTCTGAGATGGAGAGAGAGCAGAGATTAGGTGACTTGGACATGGACATACTAGGTGCCGCTGCCCTGGCGGGGGGTTACAAGTTCCAGTTACATAATCAGGCGCAAGAGTTAGCATATGCTATAGAGAGGTATGAGAGTGCACATGTTCAAGTAGAGGAGAGCAAGAGTAGTCTAGCTCAGATGAGAGCTCATGTAGAGGAGAGTGAGATTAGTCTAGCTCATTTGAGGGCTCGTGTGGCTTATCTTGGACCCAGACTATGTACTATTGCTCGCGAGACCCATACTCGTCATGAGATGCAGACCCAAACTGATGCCACCCATGTGTTACCTTATAGTGTGGAGACTCAGGGCACTCAGACTGAGTTTAGAGAGAGGATTCGTCTATCAAGAGAGTATATTCCACATATCCTCTTCCCCGTCTTCCTATGAAAGAAGATTATTATTGTGGATGTTACTTGTATGTGTTCATTATGGATTTGTGGTGCTATTGGTTTCCATGCATGGGAGAGCAGGATGAATATGCATGGTTGGTTTCCTCACACACAGTCCGGGCCTGTAGGGTGGGTGGCCCGTCCTGGTGTTTGCCATTTCATCCAGTTCTGTTTGCTACGCTTTGAGGTTATCTTGTGGATAGATCTTACTCCGGATGGAGTGGAGTGGTTGTTACAGAGCATGTAGCAGTGGTCTGAATTCCCTGAGGGAGTTCACACCGGGTCTCACCTCATGTGTTTGTGCTCTAGAGATATATAGCAAGATTCAGACTTCAGAGGACTTAGAGTTAGATCATATGAGCATCTGATTTCATTAGGTTTACCTCTTTGTGATCTTTTGATCATAGATAGTTATGCACTCTCTTATTATAGGAACCATCCACATGGTGCTACCCACCCTACCCACTTCCGTCCTTATAGGGTACATAGAGCATCATACATTTGGTCATTTGACCCTTTGATGAGTGCTTTGGACAGATTTGTCCATGACGATAGGCCTACTATTAGTTGGGCAGAAGAGGAGTGGACATCAAGTAGATTGAGTTCTTATAGTTGTGACCCTTATCCTCTTCTTGCTAGAGGTATCAAGCATCAAGACTTAGATGAGAGCAAGTGGCCCCTATGGTGGTCATTGAGTCCATTTAGGATTCAACATCATGTATACCGTCATAGACTTGAGGATACAGTAGTAGCACTTAGATACCATAGTGCATCTCCCTCTTCTTCTTCACCTCCTCGACCTCCATAGTCATAGGTTTAGGTTCTATTGGCTCCCCATTTATATACATATTATGTTCATTTTTCCCCATGTATACATTTATGTTTTAGTTTACACTTGTGAACTCTCATATTCATATTGAACTCATATTATCATACTCATATTCATATCTCATATTGAACTCTTATTGTGGTCTAACTCTTGTATTTTCATGTGCTAAATTTTGAATTGTGCCTTTTGTATCCAACTTGTCACCACCTTACAAATATGGGCACCATTTCCCTTTAAACACTCAACCCTAAACACATCACGAGCGGCCCTCAGCATCTACGCGCACCAACGAGTGCCTCCGAGCGACTACAAGCCAAAAATCCATGTCTATTGAGCACCGACGAGCGCATACCGACTTCATGAGCTTTTCCCATCATTGTCAAGCGCCACCCAACGGCCGCGAGCGTCAACTGGCACCTACCTAGTGGCCACCCAGTGGCACCCAGTGACCACAAGCACCTACTAGCGCTCAATCCCTTCTACAAGCGCCGACAAGCGGCTATGAGCGCCCACAAGCACCCTAAACAACTTGCTTGCCTTTATTTTGTTTTCTATGTTGCATTGGATTGAGCGGCAACAAGCAGTGACTAGCAGTGACTAGCAGTAAGAGAGACTTTTGGGCGGCTATGAGCATCAACTAGTGGCATCTTGGGCTTATTGTACAAGAAAGACATGACAGGAATGGAGTGGTAAAGACAACATCAAAAACAAAAACTTGTGAGGAACTAAATGGTAACAAGCTGCATCAGGCGGATACTAGAAGCATTTATCAAGTTTCCATAACTCATCTTTATTGTAATCATTATAAAGGTTACATGGTGGTATACTATTCACTATCGGTAGAGTATGATGGACGTTGAACCTGAGTGAGCACTTTAAAATAGTTACTTATTTCCTCAAGAGTTTTCCCTGCTTGTATGAGACTCATTTTGATTTCATGAGTGCGCTTTGATTCTAAACTCTTCTCCTTAAATTTGTGTTTGTCTGCCCTAGCTTTCCTTTTTATCCATGCTCAATTTTTTCTCTATTTCAATTGTCATCTTCTTTGTCTCTAATCTAACATGCTCTGCTTCCAGTCTCATGATTGTTTTCTCTCTCTTCCTTATGTTAGTGGCTTCTAGTTCAGCTAGTCGTAACCTCTATTTGGTTCTATACTATCTGCCTTTAACATGGTAATTTTTGCTAAATCATGAGACAATGACATATTAGGTGACAACTTGGGTACCTTACTTGTAGATATTCCACCTTTCCTCCTCTTTGGGTTACGTTCCCCTTCTTGGTCTGCACAATCAGATCCATCTCTTGTAGAAATTAAAGGTGGTGGTGGTGTAATGAAAGGCAAGTCCTCCGTCGGTGGAACAAATGGAGACTCATCCTCTGGTGATAGGATTCCATTCTCCATGCCACTTGCTAAACTTTCCACCCCTTGGGTATTTGCAACCAACTTAGGGCCCGAGTCAAGGAGCACCACCTCTGGAGGAGATGAGAATTGGGAGCACTCCTGTGCACCTTCATGGACCTCCTCCTCACCAGCCTCGCAAATCTTGCTCAAAATTTAAAAATAAATAAAATAAAATAAAATAAAAATCAAAAGGTGAGTCACCACACAAAGAAATGATGATTAGGTTTGACAATCAAAATCTTGTATTTCTTACATTCAAGGGTGTGGTTATCAATGCTAATATTATATAAGTACAAAAAAAGAGTAGTGTTTTATGTACTATGGGATGACTAGTGATGGCTCAATTTTATAGTGCCAATTTCAAAAATTTAAATAGGAGACTACCATTCCACCAATTCCTTATCATGAAATTTTTCCAATTATTACTAATTGTTAATACCAATAGCTAGACTTATTAGCTAGAGGTGAAAATTGACTTGGTAACATTGTGAAAGATGTTATATATGATAGGCTAGGTAGATCAGATAGAGGTGTCACCAAAATAGTACTTCTACTAATACGGCAGGAGCCAAAAATAGGATAATACCAAAAGCTATCTGAATTTATAATACCAAAAGCTATACATATCATCCAAAGGTGAAAGCTGGCTTGGTAACATATGGAAGGATATTATGTATGATGGGCTAGGTAGATTAGATAGAGTTTTCATCAAAAGAAGATTTTTACTAATAGTACAAGAGTTGAAAATAGCTTGGAAACTTTAGAGCCAATTTTGAGACCTAAACGGATAAATTTGAGCTCAAACATGTGAAAACCTCCCCCCCCCCCCCCCCCTTCCTCCCTCACATAAGAAAGTTTGGATTTTCCTCCTCTCATGTTTGCCTCATTGAGAGCTTTCCAATGGTACCTCAGTCATGTGATTTGGAGATTCCTATAGGAAGACTCTATAAAGATTCCATTTGGTCATAGAGGGTTTGACCAACAAAATAGGATCAAAACCAACATGTCACCATTGCATACAACTAATCTAAGGGGAGAGATTGTTGACACGTCACCAATCCATGTATCTGATCCAAGGGTGGAGCTTCCTTTGAGGAAGTCCCCTTTGCTATATAATACAATCAAGGTGTTCCTTTGGGGCATCAGAGATTGAGTGGGAAACTATGTGTTTTTTCTTTTATGTTTCTTTTCATGTCTCCTCAAAAGATTACATGGTATTAGAGTAGGTGTTTCAATCCAAGAGAGTGGATTATTCCTCTTGAAAGAACAGTATAATACCAATAACTAGACATATTAGCTAGTGGTGAAAATTGGCTTGGTAACATTTGGAAGGATGTTATGTAGAATAATCTAGGTAGATCAGATAGGGGTATCATCAAAAGAGTACTTCTACTAATAGGGCAAGAGCCAAAATAACATAAATTTGTAATACCAAAAGCTGGACATATCATCTAGAGATGAAAATTAGCTTGGTAACATCTAGAAGGATGTTATACATGATGGGCTAGGTAGGTCAGATAGAGGTGTCACCAAAAGAGGAATTTTACTACTATGGCAAGAGTTGAAAATAGCCTGGAAACTTTAGAGCTAATTGTGGAGACCTAAATGGATGCATTAGGCCTCCAAAATATACAGATTCCCTCCTCCCCCCCTCCCAAAACACAACAAAGGTTGGCCTTCCTTCCCCTCTAGTTTGTCTCATCGAGAGCTTTCCAAGAATACCTCATCCACGTGATTTGAAGATTCCTATAAGAAAATTCACTAAAGATTCCCATTGGTCAAAGAGGGTTTGACCAACCAGATAGGATCAGAACAAACATGTCACCCATGCATGCAACTAATCTAAGGGTAGAAATTGTTGACAAGTCATCAATCCATGGATTTGATCCAAGGGTGGAGCTTCCTTTGGAGAAGTCTCCTTTGCTAAAAAATAGCATCAAGGTGCTCCTTTGGGGTATCGGAGGTTGAGTGTAAAACTATGTGTTTCTTCTTTTGTATTTCTCTTTAGATCTCTTATCCTCAAAAGATTACAAACATGGGCTATTGAGATTGAGTAATTTTTTATGAGAGACACCGTAGCGTAATTGATATATTAGGAATGTGCTAGAGAGAAGATTGGATGGAGGCTCCGGGTGGACAATATCCAACACTCCACTTTCCGTACTTCAATCTGTTCCACATCAAGATTATTAACATCCAAGTGAGCAAGTGAGAGTGTATCTTTTTTTCATTTTGGAGTAGAGTTCAAAGATATAATGATGAATTCAGCAAACCTAGTGATTTAGCCTATGGTGATCTATGATAAAGAGTAAGATTTGATAATCTACATTCTATTATGATGGATTTGAATATACCAAATCCTCTCCCTTTCAACACTCAAATAGAAATCCATTTTGTGATCAAGCCAAAAGTAATGTTCAAGGATTTTATGGTCTGTAATTTTGGTGAAGAATACTATCAAAGAGTGAGAGTCCCAATGGTAGTTCCAATAGTACCTGGTCCCTATCAAGTGATCATATTAACCCTCTATTGAAGTAAGAAGTAGCAATTGAGTAGTGTTATGTGTAAGAATCATGGATCCACAATTGCGTGAGTTGATGCAAGGAATGCAAGGAATGTTGAACAAGTTTTGGGAGATCAAGATGACCATGGAGGCATTACAAATTCAAGTACATATTTTCAAGAATGATTAGGCAATGCACAAAGGGGAGTCATCCTAAAGCCCAATACCAATGACCAAAGCACATGGAGAGTCGCTCATGCCAAGGAAACCAATCTTTATTAACAATGAGGCCTCATTGTTACAACGGATGAAGAAAACTTGCAACATCAAGCCTTACAAAGGACAACGTTCCATGGGAGTCATGGAGAATTGGATTTCAAGAATGAATCTATACTTTTGATTGTTCATAATTGAAATCATTGATTGTTCTACTAGCATGTTTGCATATGGGTACTTGATAGATAAAGCCCTTATATGGTATGATGCTTGAGAATAATCAATTTTGGCAAAAGGATGAGAGGTCACTTGGATGGCCATGCAAGAAGTGCTACTAAAGAACTTCCAATCGGTAGATTTGGTGCAAATGGTCCAAACCCCAACTATGGAGGTTGAAGCATAAGAAAATGTAGAGGAATTCCTTGATTTACAAGTTGCAATGACCAACATGAGTCCGATAGAAGCTCTAGAAAATTTCAAACAAGGGTTGAAAGAGCAAATCTGCCAAGAAGTAATGGTACAAAACCTTCGTATGGTTTTTGAAGCCATTTCTTGTGCTCAAAGAATAGCAATGGTTCTAGGAGGAGGTGAAGGGGCCATCCTAAGTCAACATTATTGAGGTGAAATACAACACTTTGGTGGACCAATTCCTATAGAGTTGGGCAATATTAGATTTCAAGAACAAGGAGCACAACCACACGAAGGAGAACAAGGACCTGTCAAAGAAAGGAGAGATGGTGTCCCACAAGGAGAAAGAACTCAAGTAGAAAAATGTCATTGTTATTGTGTTCTTGATGTTGAGTTAGACACCTTGCCATCAGTTGTCATACTTGTTTTCTTAGAGGCTCTTGGTCTCCATACAAGCTATCTTTGAAAAACATGGAGAGAAGAATGCAAAAATCACCTCAAAAACTGAAGATTGCTAGTAAATGTACCTCATGGCCTTATTGGCTCAATGGAAAAGAAAAATAGTGGGTGAAAGAAGAAGACAAGTGTGAAGAGATTGAGAAAGATAAGCTCATAATTGATTTTTGTAAATGGAGTCTTAGAAGGCAATCAGGTGAGAGTGTTGATAGACCTTGGAGTAACAAATAATTTCTTGTCTCGCTCTATTACAATAAAGTTGGAGATGGATCTAGAGAAGGATTTGAATGAGGAAGTAGAATTTCCTAATGGGCAAACAGAGAGGATTGAATCATTACCTGGAGAGGTAGTACTTTCTATAGGAGAGTATCATGAAGCAATTGAGTGATGAGTGATATGGTTAGCTTGTTATGATTAATCTTAGGTATTGTTAAAGACCAAGATTGAGGAGAGAAATAGGAGAATGGAAACTCACATTTGGATACTTGAATGAGGGAAAACTCCGAATGTCTAGTATGAGCTTTGGCTCTTATATTTATAGGGAGCATACAAGGCACTTGAGAAGCTTCTCAAGAAACTTCTTTGAGCCGCTTTCTTGGAGTGCAAGCCAAGTTAATTGGGAAGCTTCTCAAGAAGCTTCCTTCTAAAAGCCACTTACTTGGCATGCAAGCTAAGCTAGTTGGAAGGTTCTAGAAGTTATCTACTTGGAGTGCAAGCTAAGCTAATCGGGAAGCTTCCCAAGAAGCTTCCTAGATACTTCTAGAATATTCCAAGCTAATTTGTCTGACTTGCTACTTTTTTAGCCCTACTAACTTTATCACTAAACTCCATATTGTTATAGGTATGTTGTGGATGGAGCACTACAAACCCACAATTGATTAGAGGAAGACAATAGTGAGGACTTGCCAATGGAAGATTATTGGAGTTAAAGAGAGAGCATAGAGGCAAGAATTTCCTCTATATGTCATAGGGACAGTAGCTATCTATAAGCCAGATAAATGTTTCATAGGCCTAATAAGAGAAGTCCAAAATGCACAACTCTATAGACAAGTTCTTGAGAAATTGAGAGATGTGGTTTCAAGATGTTTTCTTGGGTGACCTACCCTCAAGATTACCACCAAAAAGGAGAGTTGATCATAAAATCAAGATAATACTTAGGAAGACACCTCCTTATAAGATCCCATATTGTCTATCACCTCATGAGTTGGAAGAGTATAAAGTTTGGATAAAGGATATGGTGCAAAAAGGGTTTATCCAACCCAACATATCACCATATGGGACTCTTGCCTTGTTTGTGAAGAAAAAAGATGGTATAATACGCATGTGCATTGACTATTAGGACCTAAATCAACAAATGATAAAGAATAAATATCCCTTACCCCGTATGGATGACCTATTAAATCAACTCAATGGGGTAAAACACTTCACCAGACTTGATCTAAAGAGTGGTTACAACCAAATCTAGATTGCAAAAGAAGATATCTACAAAGCTACCTTTCAAACAAAGTATGGCTATTTTGAGTACTTGGTGATACCATTTGGCCTCACCAAAACACAAACCAATTTCATGAGTTTGATGAATGACATATATCATCCATATTTGGATAAATTTTTTAATTTTATTATTTTCCTAGATGGCATCCTTGTCTATAGTAAGACAATGATAGAACACAAGCAACATTTATGAGGAGTTCTTCATATTCTATGATAGAATCAATTGTACACCAAAATCTCAAAGTGTGAGTTTGGCAAGTCTAAAGTAGACTACTTGGGATATAGAGTAAGTGCAAAAGATGTCCAAGTATTAATGATAAAATAGAGGTCATTCAAAAATAGAATGCTCCAAAAGATCACACTCAACTCAAGAGGTTCTTGGGATTGAGGGAGTTCTATCGATGATTTGTCAAAGACTTCTCCAAGCCTAACCTCTAATGGCACTACTTGGCAAGGGGAAGAAGTGGATGTGGGGAACTGCACAAGAATTAGCCTTTTAGGAATTGAAAGATGCATTACTATATACACCAAGGTTGAAATGGTATGATCTAAAACATCCAATCAAGTTGGCTAAGGATGCATCAAGTGTAGCAATAAAAACAATCCTACAACAAGAGTGGCATGATAGATGGCACCCAATTGCATATTTCTCTCAAGTCTGTTACTGGTGGAATGCATCTATCACACCACCAAACAAGAGGCTTTGGTTATTGTCCTTGTAACCAAGCATTGGAAGCACTATCTTGGTGAGAAGATATTTATAGTGGAGATATATCACAAACCTCTTGTCTACCTAAAGATGCAAAAAGATCTATCTTGTTGATAGATCTGATAGGCAGAGTGGAGACAAAGGTTCAACATGACAATCACATATGTGGAAAGCAAGAAGCAACTTGCAAATGCATTTACCCGCATGCCTATGGTAAACAATCTGGTGGTAGTAGTCAAGATGAACCCTAAATTTTGTCCAAGAATTCTTGTTGCTATTGAAAACTAACACACAGATTGTAGGAGCTCAATCATCCAAAGGTATCACTAGTACCCAAGGACTTGCTTTTTGTGATGGTAGGTTATGGATCCTAGAGGACACGGCCGTAAGAATACCATCCTAACAGATTGTCATGATTCCACCATTGTAGGTCACGTAAGAGTGGCCAAGACCTTGGATGTAGCCAAACACCATTATTATTGGCCCAAGGTGAGCATAATATGATGTGGAGTACATTCAAATTTGCCTACTCTATCAACAAAATAAAACATTTAATCAGGCTCCCGCATGACTCCTTCAACCTCTTCCTACTCTTACACAAAGTTGAGAACAAATAAGCATGGATTTGGTTTGCAAATTTCCCAAGACCACTTTAAGGTTTGACTCCATCATAGTCTTTGTTGACCACCTTAGCAAATTGATTCATGTGCATCCTACCACCAAAGATATGATTGCTCCACAATTAGCTCAATTGTACTTAGATGCAGTCTTTTCTCACCATGGCTTGTCTTGAGTGCTCATCATTAATAAAGGCACTCAATTCCCTACTTTTTTTTGGAGGACACTCTTTGGTTTCTTCAAAATTAAATTGGCCATATCTAGGACTTACAATCCATAGACCTATGGATAAACAAAGTGGGTTAATTGCACTATTGAAGACATGCTTTGAGGGCTTCATCCTAGAGGAATAAGAAAGGTAGGACACCTTACTCCCATTGGTGGAATTTGCAAACAACAATGTAATGAATGCATCCACACATGCCACACCATTCTTCCTCATGTATGAGAGCATCCTTTCATACCTTTGAGCTTGATGAAGACCCACCTAGTGGATACCAAGGTGGATGTTGTCAACACATTTGTTTCCAAAATCCAACAAGGAGTGGAGAACATAAGTTGTAGATTGCCCAAAATTGACAAAAATAGTATGTAGATGCACTTCATTGGCACATGGAGTTCAATATTGAGGATCAACTCTGGCTATCAACAACCAATCTCATGTTAGTTGGCCCTCATAAGCTCAAACTTTGTTTTATTGGGCCTTTTTCCCATCCTTTGTTGCATCAATGTAATGGCCTATCACCTTGAGCAACATATGAAGATCCACCCAATATTTCATGTTTCCTTACTATGCCAATATGCTCTCTGACCACCCTACTTCTCTTCCATATAAGGAAGCCAACCTTGTTCAATGATGAGGCAAAGGAATATGAGGTCTAATGTATTCTCCAAAAATGCATCCGTGGTACTCGACATCCACATGTGGAATATTTGGTACATTGGAAAGAGTACTCACTATATGAGGCAACATGGGATCCAATAGCCAATTTGACCATTGCACCAATGTTAGTGAAATCTTTTGAGCAACAACTTTGCAATGAGGACATTGCATCTTAAAAGAAGGGAGGGTTTGTAATACCAAGAGCTAGACATATTAGCTAGAGGTGAAAATTGTCTTGGTAATATCTGGAAAGATGTTATGTATGATAGGCTAGGTAGATCAAATAGAGTGTCACCAAAAGAGTACTTCTACTAATAGGGTTGGAGCCAAACATAGCCTAAATTTGTATTACCAAAAGCTAAACATATCATCCAAGGGTGAAAATTAGACTAAGTTACATTTGGAAGGATTTTATACATGATGGGCTAGGTAGATAAGATAAGGGTGTCCTTAAAGAGGACTTTTACTAATAGGGCAAGAGTTGAAAGTAGCCTAGAAACTTCAAAGCCAATTTTGGAGGCCTAAATGGATGAAATAGGCATTAAAAAGTACATATCTCCCTCCCCCCCCCCTTTCACAACAATAGCTGGCCTTCTCTCTCCCCAGTTTGTTTCATTGAGAGCTTTTCAATGGTACCTCACCCATGCAATTTAGAGATTCCTATAGGAAGATTCCCTTTGCTCAAAGAGGGTGTAATACCAAGAGTTAGCCATGTGATCTAGATGTGAAATTCAGTTTGGTAACATCTAGAATGATGTTATACATGATGGTCAAAATAGATCAGATAGAAGTATCACCAAAAGAGTACTTTTACTAGTAGGGCAAAAATCAAAATAGACTTGAGAACCTTAGAACCAATAGCTAGACATATGATTTAAAGGTGAAAATTGGTATAGTAACATCTGGAAGGATGTTACACATGATGGACTAAACAGATCAAAAAGAGGTATCACCAAAAGGGGACTTCTACTAATAGAGTAGGAACCAAAATATGCCTAAAATCTTTGAAGGCAATTTCGGGGGCCTAAACGGATGAATTAGGCCTCGAAAATGTGCAGATTCCCCCCCCCCCCTCCCCTCCCCCCCCCCAAATGGAGGAATGATTGGCCTTCCCTCTCCCTTGCTTTGTCTTGTCGAGAGCTTTCCAACAATAGCTTACGTGATTTTGAGATTCCTACAGGAAGAATTCTTAAAAGATTCTCTCCGGTCAAAGCTTGTTTGACCAACCAGATAGGACCTAGACCAGACATGTCACCCATCCAAGTAAGTAATCCAAGGGTGGAGCTTGCTGACATGTCACCTATCTGTGTCCCTAATCCTATGGTGGAACTTCCTTGGAGGAGATCTTTTTTGCCTATATAATAAAGAGAAGGTGCTCCTTTGGGGCATCAAATGTTTGAGTGTGCAATTTGTGTTTTCTCTCTTCTCTTGTCCTCGGAGTATTACAGAGGGTTTGACAAACCATAAAGGATTAAAACCAACATGTCACCCATGCATACAACTAATTTAAGGGTAGAGATTGTTGACATGTTGCCAATCCATGTGTAAAAGACCGAAACCAAGGAGAGAACTAGGAGAATGGAAACTCACATTGGGACACTTGAATGAGGGAAAACTCCAAATGCCTAGCATGAGCTTTGGCTTTGGTATTTATAGGTAGCATACAAGGCCCTTGAGAAGTTTCCTCAAGCTGCTTTCTTAGAGTGCAAGCCACGTTAACTAGGAAGCTTCTCAAGAAGTTTCCTTCTAGAAGCCTCCTACTTGGCATGCAAGCTAAGCTAGTTGGAAGCTTCTAGAAGCTTCCTTCTAGAAGCTACTTACTTGAGGTGCAAGCTAAGCTAGCCAAGAAGCTTCCCAGATACTTCCATAATATTCTAGGCTAATTTGTCTTATTTGCTACTTTGTAAGCCCGACTAACTTTGTTGCTAAACTCCACATTATTACATATTCCCTCGCCGCTAGTTGGTGACGTCCTTGTTGCCAGTGAAGATTCAAATTCCTAGATGGCCGTCTGTGCATTCTGGAGGTGAGAAAGAGGTTCCCATGTAGCATCATGAAGGGGATACCCTTTCCAAAGGACCTTGTACTCCATATGTTGGCGACGGCCTTGTTGAATATAGCAACGCGCAAGGATACAATCAACTTTGTACTCCTCATGATCATTGATAGGGATAGGAAGAGGGGGAGGTTCAACTCAATAGGAAAAGAAAGAGGGGTTAGGAACAAAGGGTTTTAACTTGGAAATATGAAAGACAAGATGGATACGCATGTGACAAGGCAAGGCAATTCGATAAGCAACAAGAGAGACAATTTGAGTGATATTAAATGTCCTATCCAATTAGGGGCAAGTTTACGAACTTGGGTATCAAGTGGGAGAGAGAGGTTACTAGAGGATAGCATGACTTTATCACCAACTTCAAAGGTGAGATCATGAAGATGGTGGTTGACATATTATTTTTGGCAATTCTGAGCAACAAGGAGGTGAGACTTGGCTTGTTAGAGAGATTGGGATATAGTGGTCAAGAATGTAGAAGTATGAGGAACCTGAAATGGAAGGGGAGCAAGAAGAGAATCTGGAACAAGCGGATCTTGGCCAAAATTGAGAAAGAAAGGGGAAAATCATGTGCTTGCTTGTTTGGAATTGTTGTAGGCAAATTCTGCAGCTGCAAGACATTCATCCCAATTGGTATGGTGGACATTGACAAAGGCATGCAACATATCCTCCAATGTACAATTTGCACGTTTGGTTTGTCCATCAGTTTGAGGATGATCAGTCGTGGACAAAGCAAGCTTGGTGTCGAGTATTTGAAAGAGTGCTTGCCAAAACTTCTCGGTAAATCAATGATCACGGTCGGAGATGAGTACACATGGCATCTCATGATGCTTGAAGACATTGTTGAAGTAGATTTGTGCTAAGGTTGGAGCATCCACGGTATCACGGGTTGGTGCCAAGTGGATTTTCTTACTAAACTTATCCACAAACACCACAATTGCGGTGTGTCCTTGTTTTGTCTTTGGCAAGGATGTGATGAGATCCAAGCTCGCATGCTCCCAATGAGCAGATGGAATGGCAAGTGGTTGAAGGAGTCCACTCAGCTTCTAGTTGTTGGCCTTGTTACGTTGGTAGCTCTCACATGATTGGACAAATTCTTGAACATCTTGTGTCATGTTGGGCCACCACCATTGACATTGGAGGGTACCCAAGATCTTGTCCACACCCATGTTACCAGCAATGGGTAAACCATGGGCTTCTTGAAGGCGCACAAGTCAAAGATCACCTTTAGCTAGAACATAGATCCGGTCCTCATGGAATAAAAAGCCCTCCTTGATGGAGAAGATGTTGTACTTCTTATTGCATGCCGTAAGGCAACCATGTACCATTTGGAAGAAGCGATATTGGTGTAGAGCTGACTGAAACTTGTTTTGGACCTTGGAGTCAATTGATACCGTTGAAATTGCCGTTGAGATGAGAGGAAGAGACTTCAAATCAGGTCGTCGTGATAAAGCATCAAGGATGGTATGGAACCAACCTGGTTTGTACTCAAGTTTGATGTCATACAGTTGGAGTTGTTCTTCCTATTGATGATGTCGGCTCTTCATGTGTTCCAAGTGTAAGGTCTGCAACAATGGCTTGTGATCAGTTTGCATGATCACTTGTTTCTCTAATAGATAACTTCTCCATACCTTGGTGGCATATACCATTGCAAGTTGTTCCCAATCTTGAGCAGAGTAATTTCTTTCAGTTGTATTTAGTCGACGAGACATAAAAGCAATAGGATGTAGTCCATCTAGAAATTCTTGTTACAACTTAGCTCCAATTGCAAAATAAGAAGCATCAAATTCAACCACACAAGGTAGTTGAGGATCATATGGTTGAAGAATGGGTCTTTAAGACACCATATGCTATAACTTTTGGAATGCTTCTTCATGCTTGGTGGTCCACTAGAAGCTCAAGTTTTTTCCCAAGAGGTCAGTCAATGGTGCAGCCACATGAGCATAATAATGGATGAATCGTTGGTAAAAACTGGCCAATCCATTGAATGCTCGTACTTTTGTAGCATCCTTTGGTGTAGGCCAATCAGTAATGGCCTTGATCTTCTCTTCTTCCATCTTGATCCCCTTTGATGAGATCTTATGACCCAAGAAGGTAACCTCCTTCTACCAAAAGGTACACTTCGACTTCTTGCAATAAAATTTCCACTATCGCAATCATCTTAGTACTTCACGCACATGATTGACGTGTTTTGCCTTTGTCTTGCTATAGATTAAGATATCATCCAAGAACACCACCACGGACCGATCCAATAGTCCATCCAACACCCAATGCATCTGATTCATGAAGACTGTTGGAGCATTAGTGAGTCCATAAGGTAGAACTCTCCACTCAAAATGCCCATACCTTGTGCAAAAGGCAGTCTTTTGCACATCCTCTCTATCAATAGGAATTTGCCAATAGCCGCTATGAAGATCAAACTTGGAAAATTAGCGTGCTCCACTTAGTTGATCGAGCAAGTCATCGATCCACGGCAAGGGATATGCATTCTTCACATTGCATTCTTCACCTTGGTCTTGTGAATACCAAGTCCTCCAGGGTAGATAGTGTGACATAAATACTCAATCTACTTATGGAAGAATCTACACTTCTTAGGGTGTAATTTGAGTCCATGAGATCTCAATCTCTCAAACACCTCCAACAAATGTCTCTCATGCTCCTCTATTGAGCATTGTAGTGCTATAGACCAAAACTTCATCAATATAGTACCAAGCAAAATGCAATCCTACTAGGATCCTATCCATGATCCTCTAAAACTCACCTAGAGTGTTCTTTAATCCAAATGGTAAGAACCTCCATTGATATAATACATCCTTACCATGAAGATCAATAGCCCAAAATGTTATCTTGGACTTATCTTCTTCTCTTATTAGTAACTAATGATATCCTACTCAAAGATCCAAGTACTAGAGACCTTTGTATGTCCAATCATATTAAAGATCTCCTTCAATGTAGGCATGGCATATTGATCAGCCCTAGTCTATTAGTTGATATGGTGGTAATCTCCACACATCTACCTATTTGTGTAGTTGTTATGCATATCCTATTTGGTTGGCATCACTATAACTGAAACATACTTTCTATGTGAAATCTTCACCAAACCATCTTCAAAAAGGTCTCAACTCCAGCTCTAAATCAATACTTTATCCATATAATTATATTTCTAAGGATGTCAAAAAATTGATGTATCACTAATAAGCTCAATCCAAATAATATATCCTTTTAAAGCACCCAAATCCTTCATATTGAAGACAAAAAAACTTGTGTAGCTACTCAAGAACCTCCAAACTCTCCATCTTTCCCCTCTTGTAAGCTTGGATCCAATATCCCAAGTATCCTCTATAATTGATGTAAGAGTGGAAGACATACTGATTGGCTGCTACACTGGGCACTTGGGAGTATTAGTATCATACTCCCAACCACTAGAGTTCCCAACCTCAATTTAGAAAACTCTCTCTGCTCTAGCTACAAGCTCCATACATCCTCAAGCTGCATCCTAAGTAGACCAAGGATGTAACCCAAGTAGACCACACTCACTTGGATGCACCCCAAGTCAACCACTCTCACTAGTCACCATTGATTGTATCCCAAGAATACCCTGCCCACTCGGTCCATCACTCCCAACATGTGCTTGAATTGTCTCAATAGGCACAAAGCTCACAAGTGTCCAAGTGGTGATACCTATCAAGTGCATCCTACACTAATGTGCCAAGCCAAGGCTCACAATCCAAATCAAAGAGTTCAGGTCCATTTCCTGACCTAACACTTGATGCTTAGATGCCTTTGACACTATTGTAACAACAATAATACTGATACAAAAACCTATTGTCCATTCCCTCTCATCAGCATTGGGCTTCACCAATTGTTGTAACTATGAGTCCTAAACAAGTCCATGATCTCCTTCTCAAAAAGCATGGGAGCTAGGGAAACTCATAAGTGTGGCTAAAATGGCTCTAGGTTGTCCAAAAAGGTTCACCATTACCATAGGTGACCTATTAGCCACTATCACCATCTGAGACTGGTGCTTAACATCCAAAATGTCATCAGTAATAAGGGTGGTCTAGTTGTTGAATCCCATCATAAGCACATTATAAAACCTCTCTAGGTAAGATGTTTATCTACCAAAGATAAAGACGATAAGTTTGTGATCTCACTTTGGTTGCATCCAATAACACAATAGGTCCCATCCAAGAATGGACCTGATGTGTACCACCGAGGTACAAGAATCACCCATCAAAGAGATGATCTCTAAAATTTAGGTTAGAGAAACAGATTGATGAATTGTTCTTCTTTAATAAGTCACCCGGCTAAGTAACTAAACCACTAAAAATTGAAATTGATGTCATGGTCCCTCAATATGGTGAACCAAAACTACCACTACTAAAGTGTTGGTAGATGACATACTCATCTCTCACCTAATTGCCAACCTAGTCTATAAGAGATTGTCTCCTCTTGATGGTCAATATTGAAACCCATGGAATATAACACTGCTCCACCAACTAGCATATCATACAAATCTACTACTATCACAATGGCCTAATCTCTCACCATAGATCTATCAGTTGGATGACCAAGCTGAATTTGGACAATGAGCTCTCTATATGTGATATATTGTGTAGAATCACTTCCTAGATATGTCTAGATTTGAAATGAACACCTCTCCACATTGGTCTTTTTTAGTTCTAGACTGACACCTACAACCTTCCTCATAAGGAGGTTGTAGCATAAGGAGCTACACACCAAAGTCTAATAAGACCTTTTATAGTGAATAGATCTTCCTTAAATATCCCACCAAATAGAAAATCCTCCTCCGGTTATCCAATAGGACAACTCTAAGTGTGAACCATGTTTGCTCAAAGGTAGGTCTAGTTGGTAACTCATCCAATCTAGTTCTTATTGTCTGGCATAAACTATTAATTGTTGAGCGGATCTCATGCTCCTCAACCAAGTCAACTCTACTATCAACCACCTCTACTCTAGTGGTAAGAACCACATCATCCTTCTCTAACAAAGTGTGGCAACCAACTAGAACATTGGAGTTGGGTCAACTCCCAATGTAAACATGTTATTGGCTATGAATAAAAGGAAGTGTATAATCAATTGAGCCATCCTTGATATTATGCTAGACTCAATTTGTGTAGTAGTAGGTGGTTGACTAGCATCTAGTCTATCATGCATTCTATCACCACCTACCATACATGCACTAGGATGTCTAGAAGCCATGGATGTCAATTGTAGTGCCTTAGAAAGTGTGAAAGATTGGGGAAGTTGGACCTATCTACCCACCTCTCCTCCTTGTGGGTCCAACTCCACTAATGCTCTTCTAAGCTATGGAGCACGTATTTCACTCCTATTCATTGCATCAAATGCATCTACCTATGTTGCTTCACACATGAAGTCCAAGATGTCTTTATCACCAACATAAGAGGTGGAAGTCTCAACACCCAAATCTGATCTCCTCTATGTTATGGCTATGCTAGCCAATCTCTACTCTAATAGCCCATTCCAAGTAGCTATAAATGTATTAGAAACAAGGGTAGATACTACATCCCTACTAGGTTTGGATCCTCTACCACTTTGTCCTCCATGACCTAGAGCTCTTCTACCACCTACCATAGTAACCTACCACTTTGTAACTTCAAGTGAAGATCAAAGCATTGATCATTAGTGTAACAAAATTTGTGGCAATGGTCACACTATCTCTATGTTGGTGGTGATGCACAAGAGGTATCATGTCAACTCCCTTGAGTGCACTCTCTCTTGCAGTGAGGTCCACCACAAGTCCAACAAGCAACACCACCACTCATTAGTTACTACTGATTTGAAAATTATGGTAAGGGTCTAGCTACATATAATACCAAGAGCTAGCCATATGATCTAGATGTGAAATTTGGTTTGGTAACATCTAGAATAATATTATACATGATGGTCAAAATAGATCAGATAGAAGTATCACCAAAAGAGTACTTCTACTAATAGAGCAAAAACCAAAATAGACTTGAGAACCTTAGAACCAATAGCTAGAAATATGATTTAAAATAGAGTAGAAACCAAAATATGTAGAGTAATAGAGTAGAAACCAAAATATGCATGAAATCTTTGAAGGCTATTTTGGAGGCCTAAACAAATGAATTAGGCCTCAAAAATGTGCAGATCCCCCCCCCCCCAATTGGAAGAAATTTTGGCCTTCCCTCTCCCCTGTTTGTCTCATCAAGAGCTTTCCAATGGTACCTTACTCACATGATTCTGAGACTCCTATAGGAAGATTTCCTAAACAATTCCCTCCAGTCAAAGCTTGTTTGACCAACCATATAGGACCTAGACCAACATGTCACCCATCCAAGTAAGTAATCCAAGGGTGGAGCTTGCTGACATGTCACCTATCTATGTGCCTAATCCTATGGTGGAGCTTTCTTGGAGGAGATCCTCCTTGTCTATATAATAAAGAGAAGGTGCTCCTTTGGGACACCAAATGTTGAGTGTGTAATTTGTGTTTCTCTCTCTTCTCTTGTCCTCGGAGTATTACAATGGTATCAGAGCAAGTATCTTAGTCCAAGAGAGTGGATCACCCCTCTTGGTAGAGCACAAACTACTAAAACTGAGTAATTTGAGGTGGAGAACATAGAGTAGTTGCTAGACTTAGGAAGGACTTTAGAGAGCGGATGGGATGGATGCACCGGGAGGACAATTTCCCACCCCTAGCTTTCCATTTCTATTATCCATTCCACATCAAGGTTATGTACATCCAGCGGGAGCAAATGAGGGTATCGCTAGTTTATCACTTTGGTGCAAAATTCATGGACAGGGTGATGAACTCACCAAACCCGATGATTCTACCTATGGTGATATATGATAGAGAGTGGGAATTGACAATCTACATTCTACTATGATGATATGGATGTGAATGTCTCAAATCCTCTCCCTTTCAACACTCAAGTAGAAATCTGTTATGTAGTGAGACCAAAAGTGATGTTTAGAGATTTTGTGGTTAGAAATTTTGGCAAGGAGTATTATCAACGAGTGATAGCTTCTGAGGTCCCAATGGTAGTTCCGATAGTTTGTACGCCTTCCAGAGTGATCATATTGACTCTATATTGAAGTAAACAATAGCAATTGAGTGTTGCAGGAATCTAAAATTGCAAGAGCTAGTGCAAGGAATGCAAGGGATGTTGAATGAATTTTGAGAGATTAAGATGACCATGGAGACATTACAAAGTCAAGTGCAGATCCTCAAGAACAATCAAGCCATGCAAGAAGAAGAGCTATCTCAAAACCCAATATTTGCGACCAAAGCACTTGGAGAGGCACCTATACCTACAAACCCTATCAACAATGAAGCCACATTGCTATCCAGATGAAGAAGACCTGCAACATTGAGCCTTACAAGGAGCAACGTATGATGGGAGTAGTGGAAAATTGGATCTCAAGAATGAATCAATATTTCCAATTGTTCTCAACATAGATCACGGAGCATGTTGCAAGTGTGTTTGCATGTGGGTACTTGACCAATAAAGCCCTCACATGGTATGATTTTTGGGAACGATCCATGTTAGCAAAGAGAAGGGAGGTCACATGGACATCAATGCAAGAAGGATTGCTGAAGAATTTCCAATTGGTGGATTTTGTGCAAATGGCTCAAACCCGACTATGGGGATTGATTAGAAGAACAGTGTACAAGAGTATGTGGAGGCATTTCTGGATCTACAAGTTGCAATAACCGACTTGAGTCTAGCAGAGGCTCTTGACAATTTCAAACGAGGGTTAAAGGAGCGGATTTGCCAAGAAGTCATGGTGCAAAATCCTCGTATAGTATTTGAAGCCATTGCTTGTGCACAGAGAATAGCAAGAGCATTGGGTGGAGGTGAAGGAGTAGTTCCATCTCAACATTACCGGGCAGAAATGCCACACATGGGTGGACCCGTACCAATGGAATTGGGCAACCTTTGATTTCAAGATTGAGGAGTACGACCGCTTCAAGGAGAGCATGGACGGGTAGAAGAATGAAGAGATAGAGTCCCACAAGGAGATGGAACTCAAGGAGAATAACGTTGTTGTTACAATTGTGGCCGTATTGGGCACATATCTACTAATTGTCACACTCATTTCCCTAGAGGCCCTCGGCCTTCATACAAGCAATCTTTGAACAACATGGAGAGGCGCATTGAAGAGAAGGAGGTGGAAAACACTTTGGAAAACAAAGATCGCTAGTAAATGTACCTTGCGGCCTTACTGGCTCAAGAAGGAAGAAGAGAAGTGAGGGAAAGAAGAAGACTAATGTACAAAGATCCCAAAAGGCAACCTCACAATTGATTGTCATGAATGGAGTACTCAGAGGTAATCAAGTAAGAGTATTAATCGATCCGGGAGCAACAAAGAATTTCTTATCTTGCTTTGTTGCAATAAGATTGGGAATGGATCTAGAGAGAGATAGGAGTAAAGAAGTTGCTTAAAGAGCAAACAGAAAGGATTGAATCATTACCTAGACAAGTCACACTCTCTGTATAAGAATATCAGGAAGCAAATGAGTGGCGATTGATACAATTAGCTCGTTATGATGCAATCTTAGGCATGCCATGGATGGAGCATTACAACCCTATGGTAGATTGGAGGAAGAAAGTAGTGAGAACCCACCAATGGTCAATCATTGGGATTAAAGAAAAATCACCCAGGCAAGATTTGCCTCTATATGTCATAGGGACGGCAATTGTCTGTAAGACCGATAGATGTTTCATGGATCTAATAAGAGAAGTCCAGAGTGCACAACTTGATGGACAAATTCCTGAGAAATTAAAGGCTGTGGTGGATGAATTTCAAGATGTCTTTCTTGATGATCTACCCTCAAGATTACCACCAAAAAGGAGAGTAGATCATAAAATTGAGACGCTCTTGGGGAAGACACCTCCTTGTAAGGCCCCATATCGCTTATCACCTCATGAGTTGGAGGAATGTAAGACTCAAATTGAGGAGATGCTACAGAAGGGGTTCATCCAACCTAACGTATCACTATATGGGGCTCCTGTCTTGTTTGTGAAGAAGAAGGATGGTACAATGCGCATGTGCATTGACTATCAAGGTCTCAATCAACAAACAATCAAGAACAAATACCCCTTACCTCACATGGATGACCTATTTGATCAAATCCATGGAGTGAGATACTTCACCAAATTGGACTTGCGGAGTGGTTACAATCAAATCCGAATTGCAGAGGAGAATGTGTACAAAACTACATATCAAATGAGGTATGGCCACTTTGAGTATCTTGTGATGCCTTTTGGCCTCACCAATGCACCTGCCACTTTCATGAGTCTAATGAATGACATATTTCATCCATACTTGGATAAGTCTATTATCGTCTTCTTGGATGATATCTTAGTATACAGTAGCACAATGACGGAACACAAACAACATCTAAGATTCTAAGACAGAATAGATTGTATGCCAAAATCTCAAAGTGCAAGTTTGGCAAGTCTGAAGTAGACTACTTGGGGCATAGAGTAAGTGCAAAGGGCATTCAAGTATTGATGGATAAAATAGAGGTCATTCAAAAATGAAGTGCTCTAGAAGATCAGACTCAACTCAAGAGCTTCTTGGGGTTGACGGGATTCTATTGTAGATTTGTCAATGAATTCTCCAAGGTTGCACAGCCTTTAACGGCACTACTTGGCAAGGGGAAGAAGTGGACATGGGGAACCGCACAAGAGTTGGCCTTTCAAGAATTGAAAGCCGCCTTGCTACATGCACCAATCTTGAAGTGGTATGACCCAAACCGTCCAATCAAGTTGGCTACAGATGCATCAAGCGTAGCAATAGGAGCAGTCCTACAACAAGAGTGGCATGACGGATGGCATCCAATTGCATATTTCTCTCAAAAGTTGTTACCGGCAGAGTGCAACTACCACACCACAAAATGAGAAGAGTTGTCCATCGTTCTAGCAACCAAGCATTGGAAGCACTATCTGGGCAAGAAGGCATTTGTAGTAGAGGTAGACCACAAACCTCTAGTCTACCTTGAGATGCAGAAAGATCTATCTTGTTGCCAAATTTGGTGGGCAGAGTGGCGACAATGCTTCAACATGACAATTGCGTGCGTGGAAGGGAAGAAGCAACTTGCAAATGCATTCACCCGCATGCAAATGGCAAACAACTTGGTGGTAGAGGTTAAAATTAACCCTAAATTTTGGCCAAAGATTCTTGCTGCTACAAAAATTGATCCACAGATTGTAGAAGCACAATCATCCAAAGGTGTCACTAGCACCCAAGGACTCACCTTTTGTGATGGAAGATTATGGATCCCAAATGTCCCAGAATTATGCACCACCATTCTAGCAGAATGTCATGATTTGGCCATTGCAGGTCATGTCGGAGTGGACAAGACCTTGGATGCAATCCAATGCCATTACTATTGGCCTAAGATGAGCAACAACGTGATGGACTATGTGCACAGCTGCTTACTTTGTCAACAAAACAAAGCTTCTAATCAAGCTCCTACAGGGCTCTTTCAACCTCTCCCCACGCCTACCCAACGTTGGGAACAAGTGAGTATGGATCTTGTCTGTGAATTACCCAAGACCACCTCAAGTTTTGATTCCATCGTGGTCTTTGTGGACCGGCTCAGCAAAATGATTCATGTACGCCCTACTACCAAGGATGTGACCACTCCACAACTAGCTCAATTATACTTAGATGCAATCTTCTCTCATCATGGCTTGTCTAAAGTACTTATCACTTATAGAGGCACTCAATTCACTAGTTTGTTTTGGCGAACACTCTTTGGTTTCTTCAAAACCAAGTTGGCCATGTCCACAACTTACTACCTACAAACAGATGGCCAAATAGAGCGGGTTAATCACATGATTGAAGACATGTTACGCGGCTTCACCTTAGAAGAGCAAGAGAGGTGGGGCACCCTACTCCCGTTGGTGGAATTTTCTTACAACAATTTAGTGAATGCATCCACCCAATTCACTCCATTCTTCCTCATGTATGGTGAGTATCCCTTCACATCTTCTAGCTTGATGAAGATCCATCCAGTGGCTACCAAGGTTGATACAGTCAACACGTTTGTTTCTAGAATCCAACAAGGTGTGAAGAGCGCCAAGCACAGATTACAGATTGCACAAAATCAACAAAATCAATATGCTTATGCCCACCATAGGCACATGGAGTTCAATGTTGGGGATCAAGTGTGGCTATTGACAACCAACCTCACATTAGTTGGACCTCGTAAGCTCAGACCTCGCTTTATTGGGCCTTTCTTGATTCTTCGTCACGTTGGTGATGTGGCCTATCACCTTGAGCTACCACCACACATGAAGATCCATCTCGTGTTCCATGTTTCCCTACTACGCAGATATGCTCCCCGCTCAGGCCCGGGTCATTCCACCCAAGACATTTGACCTTGTCCGACACTCATCAATGGCATAGAGGAATATGAAGTGGAGCGTATTATCCAAAAATGCATGCGTGGTACTTGTCATCCGTGGGTGGAATATCTAGTATAGTGGAAAGGTTAACCCCTCTATGAAGCAACCTAGGAGCCCGCTGCCAATTTGACACATGCACCGGTATTGGTGCAGGCATTTGAGCAACAATTGCACAATGAGTACATTGTGTCTTAAAAGGAGGGAGGTTTGTAATACCAAGAGCTAACCATATGATCTAGATGTGAAATTTGGTTTGGTAACATCTAGAATGATGTTATGCATGATGGTCAAAATATATTAGATAAAAGTATCACCAAAAGAGCACTTCTACTAATAGAGTAGAAACCAAAATAGACTTGAGAACCTTAGAACCAATAGCTAGACATATGATTTAAAGGTGAGAATTGGTTTGTTAACATCTAGAAGGATGTTACACATGATGGACTAAACAGATCGGACAGAGGTATCACCAAAAGAGGACTTTTACTAATAGAGTAGGACCAAAATATGTTTGGAATCTTTGAAGGCAATTTCGAAGGCCTAAACAAATGAATTAGGCCTCAAAAATATGCAGATTCCCCCCCTCCCCCCCCCCCCCCCAAATTTGGGAGAAGTTTGGCCTTCCCTGCCCCTAGTTTGTCTCATCAAGAGCTTTCCAATGGTTACCTTACATGATTTTGAGACTCCCATAGGAAGATTCCCTATAAGATTCACTTTGGTCAAAGCTTGTTTGACCAATGAGATAGGACCTAGACCAACATGTCACCCATCCAAGTAAGTAATCCAAGGGTGGAGCTTGCTAACAGGTCACCTATCTGTGTGCCTAATCCTATGGTAGAGCTTCCTTGGAGGAGATCCTCTTTGTCTATATAATAAAGAGAAGGTGCTCCTTTGGGGCACCGAATGTTGAGTATGTAATTTTTGTTTCTCTCTCTTCTCTTGTCCTTGGAGTATTACACTACACTAGGCCTTCCACTTAATTTATATGATCTAGGCTATCCACTCTCTCCTCAAAAGCCAACATGGCATAGTGCATTCTGCTACACTTTAGAAGTAACAATTGTGGATGAGTTCTCCCTACTAAATTTAGATGTCACCACTCTCTAGTCTACCAAGTTGAGCTCAATGCACTCAATCAAAATAAAGACCATTGTCAAAGTAGGTGAAGTAGCCTATAACAATGTAGCATCATGTACTCTATGTTGCAACTCCTTGTCCAAGATTCTATACCAAAATTGGATTGCCTAGGCCTCTATAACTCCTTGAAGTAAACTGATCAAACATCTCATGTAAGTGTATGCTTTGTGTAGGCTCTCTCTAATCTTTTTTTGGAACTCTTGCAAGCTCCTCAACTTTTCAATTCACACTCCTTGGCAATTTTACCTCAAGCATTGGAAGAACTTCACCATGTGGTTAAACCTTGATATTGCACCACCTCCCATAGTGGTACTCCCACTTGTAATAGCACCATCTCCAACTAGTGCACCTCTATTAGATCCACCAATGCTACTAGAGCCAGAACTTAGAGCACCAAAGTTTATGAAGGTAAGTGCTTCCAATCATTGCACATGCTTTCTATGAACTACATCCACCACTATGTGTCATGCAGGATCTTATTTTCAATTGTGGTGCTCACATTATGGTCTAATATTGGTTTTGAATTGAATTTTAAAGACTTGTGGTTGAAATTTTTAGCATGAGTCCAAGGGAAGGTCATTTGTAAATTGTTTACTCAACTTTATTTGTGTGAGACGCCATATCAAAGATTGATTGGAAAAGCAAGAGTAATCTGGAGCAATAATTTCAAGTTATGAGTGAAGCTAGGCAGATTGGATGTTACCAAGGGGATAATAATTGGTAATTATTTTGACTCATATGGAAACTCTTCAAACTCTTCATATGCTAGTTAACTCTTCTTATGAAATGAAACTATTCATTTTTGGGGGAATTGGTGGCTATTGAGTCAAGTGCTTCTTTCACTTCATTCAGTACATACAATGATAATGTATCACAATAGACAGCTTCTGTCATTGAGCAAGGGAGAGAAACCATGTTAGAATTTCCTACTCATATTATGTCCATTTCTTTATGCTCAATAGTTAAGTCAAATTTTGACTTAGATGATATTGAATGTCAGCATTGGTGGTAAAGGACATTACAATGATGAAGTGCTTGTCTACTTAGTGCTCATACTTAGAGCTAGAACTTATGGGTACTACCAAACTATCCCCAACAACCAAGCCTGAAGTGATGGAGATGTAGTTTGGACCAATATTGTCTCCATAGCTCAATCTCCTCCAAGTGAGCTCTCCCTAAACTCATGATAATCATCCATCAATGGACCTTCCAAGTGCTGAAACAATCTTTTCTATGCCATGAAGGGTGTGAACAAAGTTGGGTTCTACATTTTCTACAAATCACACCAACTATCAAACTCTTAGATGAAGTCATCCAACTCAATGGTACCCACGGTACCAAAGTAGCACCTAGGGTTCTTTGGAGGCCCCATAAATCTTGTCCATGTCCCACAACAATAGTGTAAACACACCAAGTATACTCTCAATTGAATCAGCTCCTACATCAAACTTCAAATTAGAGTTAGTCTCTTCTCTCATTGGGACCTTAGATACATGTTGATATTGAGTGCCACTTTAGGTAAACCCACTATGTACCGTAGTGTTATCTCCTTTAGAATCCCCAAAGAACTCAATCATGACAATATGACTCAAATCACAACTATAGCAACCACATGTATCCCACCAAGGATCACCACCAAATGCCAACACCAAATGCCACCACCAACTAACCACTACTCACTAACATACACGCTCTATTAAAGTGCACTTTCTATTAGAATGTCCTATCAAATAAAACGCTCTATTTCAATAGGGCATTGTGTGTCAATGCTCTAACTATTAGAACACCCTTTCTAATAGTATGTGTTGTTGCAATTTTGGGATTTAGGGTTTCTTGCATTGAGTTTATTTCGCTTTGAGGTCTTGAAGATGATGTCAAAGAGAGAAGCATACAACAGAGTCAAGAAGCTCAAAGTAATAGAGTGGATTTGCAACAATGGTGGTGGTGTTCCTACTTGGGCAACAAAGAAATTCAAGCTTCCATCAAGCACAGTGTGAACTTGGTGGGCTAATCATGGTGGTATTATCAATGCTTTTTCTAGTGACCTGACAAGGAAAATTTTAAGCGGCGGTAGTTGCAAAGGCATCTTCATTGAAGTTGATGACAAAATTGCTAATATGATCATGAATTTGAGAGATATGAAAGAGAACATAACCCAAGAGATGGTCCACCACATCACCCAAGAAATTGCCAAACAAGAGAGCATTAGTAAGGAGAATTTCAAAGCTTCAAACGGTTAGCTAAGAAAGTTTATGGAGTGGAATCTATTCTTGTTTTGTTGAGTTACAAATTTGGCCACACTTTTGATGAAATGTTTCTCAATTGTGCTTTGAATATATGAAATACCTTAGAAATTTTTGAAAAACATGTGCCTTATCTAATATGATATTGATGGATGAGATTGTTGTGCATCTAGAAGATCCTTGGCAAACAACAATCAACATAATAGACGTGAGGCATGTTTTATTAAAAACTATTGGATTTGCATTGATGAGGATAATAGTTGTGTTATCTGTAAAAGCCGATGGCAGCAAGGTGATGCCACTAGTGATTATTAAAGGCAATGATTCACCTATCCACAAAAAGCATGGTCTATGGGTGGTTTACTAAAGCAAAGCATGATTTAACTAGGGATTGTTGATTTCATGGAGAGATCTGATATTCCCATGTGTTGTTGGAGATCTTCAAGGAAAGCTAATGGTATGGGATTCTTGCAAAGCTCATATGTTGAATGATGTGAAGTCCTATATGACAAATCAAAAAATCAGTTCAGCAATTATTCTTGGCAGATTGACTCCTTACGTTCAAGCTAGTGATATCAGAATTTACAAGTAATGTAAGGATAATCTGTCTCCTTTGATTGAGGCTTGAAAGAAATCAGGCAATAGTGAGCTTACTCAAGGAGGCAACCCAAAACCTCTGAAAGAAGAAGTAATTTGCGATTGGATCAAGATAAGATGGAAAAACGCTCCCCGATTGGTGATTCAAAAATCAGTTATTTGAGTTGGCTTTCATGACAACTTTAAAGAATGGTACATTATGTGTCACAATATCTATGGGCCTCAATTCAAAGAACTTTGGATCTCTAACCAAAATGAAGTAGTGGAGGAATTTGAAGTTAAAGAACATGAGGTCAATGACATATTCCTTCTAGACAATGAAAATTAAAATGCAATTTCTATTTGAACACCATATTCTGACAAGGCATTGTACTAGAGCGGGTATGTTAATATAACTCTAACTATGACAACTACACTAGGGGAAAGAGCAAATTGTAACTTGCCATCACAACATGCACTCTCATGGTATGTAGGTCATCACTTCCTACCTCACCAAAGAGAAACACATGTAGTCTGATTGGTCATCACTCTAGCCTAACTACCAAGAGCACACCAATGCTCTAAAGCCAAAGCACCCCATAAAAACATGGTGCACAAACAAGAAGCAAAGAATGGAGGATCACAAGAAGTCTAAATGAAAACCCCCTATCTCATAAATCAACATTGGATTGACTCTACCATCATTTGGCATTTGACATAATATGAGTGTCTACCTACTTCTTAAGCTACTAGGATCACCGAGAATGGGATCAAATTGCCTCTCATAGCCAAAGCTACATGTGTATATGTATCAATGGAATAGTCACTAGGACAAGTGAAGGTAGACTAGTGGATTAGGGCACCAATCTAGGAACTAGGGATCTGGGGTTCAAATCCTATTGTGCACAATCTAAAAGGGTGGGCAGATTTTGCCAAACAATGACCAAAAACTCATCTAAACTAGTTGGCCTCACGCAAGCAAGTTGGCTTGTTTGTCGTTCTAGGTCTTTGTAGTCTCTCTTTGCCCACAGCCCTATACCTCAAAGCTTATCCAACTTGGAAAACTCAAGCACTAGTTCTAGGCCTTTGTAGCCTCTCTCAATCCATAGCCATATGCCTTGAAGCCTCATCCAACTCTAGCACTAGCTAGGGTACTTTGGTGCAACTCCTCTAACTTTGGGTAACCTTTACCAATCTGATGCACCTCCTCTATAGTTGATTGACTACCATATCCTCCACTAAATCTCAACTTGAGCCAAATTGGAAGGATGGGGATCTCAAAATCCCTAATTTGAGTAGATGACCCTAACTCCATCTTCAATTTTGCACTTCAAGTCAATTGTACCAAATTGACCATGATTTCACCTCCAAGGCTCAAATTGAACACCCTTTGTCTCAAATTGATTCCACTCCTAGAAATTTGGCCATTAGCTCTACACACCGTATGTCCTACTGCCAAATCTACATCAAATCACACAAAGCCTCTACACAAGATCACTCTCACAAAAATCTGAACCACAATCAAAGTACCAACGATCGCCCAAGCTTGGAGATACCACTAACACCTTCAATTCCTGCATCCGATTTCCCCTTGACTCTCACTTCTCTTATGTAATCAGTTTGTTCTTCTACTTGAATCACACTCAAATCAGTTATATACTTGATCCTTTACTCAACAACCTATCTATAATTAGGTGTTGATTATAATCAAACCACACCCACTCTAGCTAAGAGACTCCAAGTGATGTTCACCGACCTATGTCCACCATAGCCAAGAACTCAACATAAAAAAGGTGAGCTCAACATAGAAAAAACTCAACATCAAAAAGTGAGCTCTCTAGAGCTGCACTTCAAAGGTACACCCCTCTACTCTACCTAGGTCTCTAGTCCTAACGGCACTGTTGATGGCACATTTGATGGTGCAAATGGTACAAGTGATGGTGGATCATACCATGCAATTAGTAGCCATAATACAAAATTGGACAACAAATAAGTAGTCCATGAATAACTACCAAAATACCTATGACTACTAAGACTAACATTCCAATGTTCAAGCAACCTAGCTTTAGCACTACAAATGTTATGACAATGACAATTTTCCAATGCTTGCCAAGATTCATTTGACTCAAAAGCTACACATTGTATGGAAAGCACATTCTTATGGATATGCCATACACAAAACATATTGACAGATCTAGGGAAAAATTAAGACATTGCATTCATCACTCATAGTTCTTTATCACTTATAAAAACAAAGTATCATTCAAGATTGATCTGTTGATTGTCAAAAATGTTTTTAGCTCTTGCATTGACAAAGTGTAATTTGTCTAAGTTTCATTCCTCATGGAGCAAAAGAACATGGTGTATGTTTGATTTGTGGAGGTGATCCAATGCCATTGCATATGATATTGGTTGGTTTTGTACATTGAATTTAAGAGCAAAATTCTGTTTGCTAGAAAGAATTGGCAATCTCTTTTGTGATCGTTGTTATGACAAACAAGTGTGTCAAGATCCTATCATTGTTGCGCTAGAATCTATGAATGTTCTGTTCCACTTCTCAATGAATGTGTCAAGTAGTGCTTCGATGGGAGACCATCCATCCAATCTATTTCTTTTTGTTGCACTCTTGAGATTGCATATATCTTGAAGATGTAACATGCAAGCTTGATTTTGTTCATGAATCGTGCTAACAATTTGCCTTGGCACTTGTCTATCCCTACATAGTTGTTAAACAATATTTTTTTCATTTTCTATAAGACCTAATGCTGAAGGATATGCTACAAGATTTGTTGTTAGTTCATGGTTGAGTATGCTATCTAAAATCTCTTGACCTCCAACCACTCAGTGTTATCCTTTTGTAAGACCACTTACTTGTAATTAATTTGCAAAGTGTTCTAATTGTGAGTTTCAGGCCAACATAGTTCAAGAAAGCAACCAAACATGCCGGAATGCAACAAGCAAAAGGTGATACGATATGCAAAGGAAAGACATAAAGGTGCGGAGAGACAAAATCAGAAAGCAAAAGAAAACATCGATGCGCCACGCACCATGTCAACCTATCACTTGTAGGGATATCGAGTAACAACAATGAGATAGTGTCTCATTTTGGATTGCTTCAAATTTTTACGCCTGGATTCGGTGGAACAGCTGAGTCAAAAGGATTCAGCTTTTAAGTCCATGCGACCGAACTCCACAAGGAAAACCAAAACCAAGCTTTCCCGGATGAGATGAATCGTGGCTGTGTTATAGGTGGGAAAAGAGTTGATAATGCCGATGAATGAAATGAACACAAATACTCTCCATTGAATAACAGCTTTTCGGATGAAACCAGCCTACTGACCTTCAACAACACTTTTCATAAATTGGTCGAAGAACTGTGTCTTGTTGGACGGTGATGCCACTTCACGGCCAGTTTTAACAAATCAAGGGGTGATGGCCACGTGATTTTTAGACTCTCTTTCATCTGCAATAACGTCTGAGGAAAGAGAACTCAAATCGCAGTCTTCGTCTGTGACTGATGACGGACTCCGGCTACTGATTCAGAAGAACAAGTGACCCCGAAGTTCAAATGGGCAAGGTTTAAATAATCGAAAGCAGCCGCTGAGATGAAGTCGTAAGCAACGGCTTTGCTAAGATATCGATCAACGGATTCGTTGTGCCTGTCTCTGGTCTCACACATCAGGCTGCTTAGCAGGTGTGGCTTAACTGCGTTCAGGTTGCGGCTGGTTCATGTTTCTTGTGCTAATTTGAAGGTAAGCAGCGTTGGAGAGTGTAGATCCTCAGGATGTTGTGGAGGAATCAACGCTAATTTTTTACTTTACACGCAGTTGCTTTGACACTCAACACCTGCTTCCCGGAATCAGATTGCTGAAAGTTGAGACGTTTTGGACTTTGTACTTGTTTGAGAATTCTGAAGTGTGTGCAGGTAAGCTCTTCGATCTCGAATTAAGCATGAGATTTGACCATAAAAGTAACTCAACAAAGCTTGCATTGAGAGTTTGTAGCCACCGATAGAGAGGCAGCGGGAAATAATGCAGTGTCATAGGAATGCCGAGCATCAGTCTCTAGAAATGGATGGAAGCGATGATTCAGATCCTCAGGGAATGAAATTGCAGACCAAACCAAACAAACAATCGAGCCCTGAGCTCTTGCTTGAGGCAAAGGCGTTGATGGATGAGGTGGATCACGAAGTTAAAGATGTAGAGCCAACACTTGATGGTAAAGAGTTGCAAAGCATCTCAACCGAGTTATCGAAACTTGAGGTCCCCGCGTCGATGGATTGGGAACTCATGAATTTAGCAGTGCCGACAATTGAGGATAAAGGATTGCGGAGAAACTCAACCGAGCAAACCCTGGATATAAACTCGTCAAACGCAGAGGTGCACTGCGATCAGGAAGTGAATCTACAAGCTCTTCAACCAGGCTACGTCAGAGTAAAACCTGAGGATGCAGAGGCACGTCGACGCCGGAAATTAAAGGGGAAGAAGAAGGTGGACAGTGATGATTCCAGCTCTTCAGATGACGAGAAAGTTTCCGCTCCACTCCATCCGATTCCTCTGCCTGAGGATCCAGTCATGCAAGAATCTGGGGTTGAAATATTGAGCACTTCAGTTCATATGATGGCTCGAAGCTTCTGCTCGAAGACAGAACTCGAAGACATAGAAGACTCAGCTATAAGTGGAATGCCCGAACTACCGAAGCTTAGCGAGAGGTTTCACATCCAGCAGAGTGGGCGGGAAATTTGCGCTGAGAATAAAGTCAGTATGGACGATGGTGAAGTTGGTACCCGAAGGGACTGGCTTGCAGTTGCGGAGAAGTTTGCTGTTCTTGCTGACCCGTATGCTCTCAAGCTCTCCAACATGAGCATCTGCGGAGAATCGACTTCAGAATCTGGAGAGATTGCACCAAGGGTGTCGGAAGCCGTAGAGGCTCTGTCGGCAGTGAATGTCAATTTGCGGGACCTAACGACTGAGATGGATGTGACAAGAACACAGCTTAAGATCCTCTGTGAAGAATACGAAAGATATGTAGACCAGGTCGGTGACACCCACGATTTAGTCATGCGCAAGCAATCCAGTGTGCTTTCCTACCATCGACATCTAGAAGACCAGCAAATTACGTTCATCGATATGCAGGAGAGTTTTGAGGCTGCATCGAAAAATAACGATGTTGAGCAGAATTATGTCCAGCTCAAGGCCCATCTGCACCACGTGCAGACCTTCTGGGGCACTGAGCTACTAAGGACTTCGGACTTTGTATTCCGGATGCTCAAGATTCTTGAAAAATTTGGGTCAACTTTTGGTGTCTTGTCAAATCATTATGAGTCCATGGCAAAGCAGATAGATAACGTGGACTATTGGAGTAAGCAAGGATTAAAAGAAGTACAAACTATCAAGGACACCTTCTCTGCTTGGTCAGAGCTTAAGTGTCCATGTTGCGGCCTTGAGGTTGGGGTCTGGGCGCAGATCCAAAGCGGTGCTGACAATTAAGAAGACTGGAAGTTGAGAAAGATGAATTTGCCAGAGATATCAGCTTCACATCATCGAGAATAAATTCTTCAGGGTGAGATGATGTTACAGAGTGAATGACTTAATCAATTTAAAGAAGCTGAGCTTCGGGCTTGAACTTGGACTAAATTTCACTGAAATTAAATTAGCTGGAGTATATGCACCAAATCATTAGATTTCTTTGTTGAACGTGTTCAGGAGTACTCATGAGTCATTGCTGCAAGTCCTACCGTAGTAAGAACAATTGGAAACACTTGTCTCTTACTATCATACGTTATCCGGCTCTTTAGACGTGATATCACCTTACCTATTCATCGAGGCTTATTCACAAGCTTATTATATACTTGAATCAGTTGCCCACACTCACAAAAGCTTGGATAGATTTGTACTAGACTATTGTGCTTGAAGAAAACTGGAATCAGTGTTTTCCCTTTCACCTGTCTCTTGATTCAGAATCCCGCGGCATAATCACAAACGAGCGAGGCACACCTTCCTCGAGTGAGATTCGGGAATGTGCACGCAATACCGGCCCAAAACCTAGTGACCTACGTCGACCATCGGTAAGTGAACAATGGCGGTACTTGTCTGTACCATATTCTCAGCTTCTTTCAGGCCTTCAAGGTTGTAACGAGATCATCCTTGATCCATGCGAGTTCGATGCGCAGGAAGCTCTTCATTGTGCACTCCCTAATAGAGTCAAATATAATTGGATCTGGAGTTCCCAGCAGACTGAATCAACCCTGTTCTGGAACATCTTCAGTTGTCACAGGGTAAAGGAAGAAACCTCATCTACCATAGAAACTGAATGAAATGTGCTTCCTTCTGGAGAGAACCCATGTTAAGTATCAAGCATGTTTGCCATGTCTCAAGTAATAAAGATGAACAAAACGTATCTGGGTTCTTGTGGAGAACCACAAGACGCAAGGTATTCATATGCGCAAAGTACAACAAAGGCTGTCTCTCTCGGTGTAGAGAGTAACTGAGAAGCTGAACAACCCTGAGGATGTCTTTTGCACAAGTGCACACTACTTTTGATTGCTTGCAATATATACGTTGACAGTGTAGCAACCACCAGCATCTTGCTGCTCCGCGAAGAATGTGAAATCAGGTAAGCAACAGCTAGATATATTTGGACTACCAGTATCACTTTGTCACAAGAATGCGTTGCCAGATACTCTGTTTTATAAATTCCATAGCCCCTTGGTAAACTGATCATTCTTGAACCAAAGGAGGCCGCCAGACCACGATAACTATCAAAACTCATCCTACATATGCTACATGCTTCAACTTACTTACTTTCGCGCGCTACAAAAGGTGAATTGACGACTCCGGGATGTATGCGCAACTGAACTTTCTAATGATCTTCAAGGTAGCTATGAGTCTCAATGGAAAATTTTAGGTTTCCGCCACTAACTGGTAAGAATATTTTGATTCTTGTTCCCGTTTCTAACAAAGTCTTCTTCAAACTCTATCTTTGCAATTTGGAGCGCCTTCCATGCTGTTCTTATATTTTAGGAAAGCGACATCTGAGCATTATTAGCATGCTTCGAATTCCCTCTGGAGTACATTGGGAGTACTTTGACTCATGTGCACGGCAAATACATGGCTTGTCGTCCTCTCCGAAACACACATTCTCTTACGATTGTGCGATTGCAAAGTTGTACATGCACATAGACTACCCAATAGTTTGCTCAAACCTGGCAGTCACATCCAGAAATAAAAAGGAACGAGGAGAAAGCAAGGCAAGTACTTATCATCTCTGATTGTACAGAAACGCGTACAGATCATTGACGTGAAGATAAGGGCTACAATCAAGAATATGAGGAGACTGATAATGAAACTGGACCTTCAAATGAGTTGATCTCGTGAAAGCGTGCATACTCCACGACCTTCCATCATTTCCCAGTCGATAGTACCTGATCTGAAAATTGAAGCACTTTGTATGTAGTTGAAACCTTTGGACTAAAATTCTTTGCCCGTCCTTGACTTTTCTCCATAACCTGGTGACTTCCCCTGTCTTCGGTTGACTACATTTGTGACGGTATGCTTATTTGAAGTGCTGCAAAAGTACAGCTTTTATTTTTATCCAAGCTCTCCTGGAATAATGAGATCTATTATAACAGAGCTTTTATTCACGTCCGATTTCTCTGAAGAGAATGAACAGATCGAACAATCTTCAACTTTTCCAGAAATCATGGCAACTATAATATTTTAAGCTCTGAACTTGAACCTTTAACGTGGATCGTGCATCTTCAGTGATGATGTATACTGCAATTAAACGTGTACTTCTGAAATGTGGGACCTTCTTCGTACGCTCCGATTCCACCTGTGTGGATGCAAAGCTTATGTTCTATACAACGTCCACAGACAGAGGATACAGGATGGTAGCATAATAAGTAGACAGATACGAACTCGGTGGATAATATCTTTTATTGCCTGGAGTGAACTTGACTTGAGAGCTATACGGGAAACTAGTGATTATAGAAACAGATCCCACTAACTGTAGCATGACTGATTCCAGCAAAACAAATAATGATAATTCACCGAAATCGAGACATCTGAAGGTGGACGTGCAGAGATCAGTATTGGATATTGACTTAGTGTACTTTCGGAGCTCTCTTTACCGTTGTGCAGTTATTCTCCTGTTCTGTTCGCTATATATCCACGCCTCCTCGAGCCTCTCGACAATTTTTTACAATCCCCAATGTTTGATTCTTTGACCGTCAGCATGGATAGTTCATCCAAATTGGAGACAACTCGTACTTTCGGCCTCATTGCTGGGGCATATTTACATCCTATCGAGGAGTCACAAATGATACTTCACCAAACATATATATCTTCTCTCCACGATGGAATGAAAGTCTGTACCAAGACTGTCGTTGTTATTCCAAAGTACGTGTCATCGAGCTGGCTGCTCAATTGCAGCATGTGCACAGAGAGCAGGGAATCAAGCACCTACCATACGTGAGAATGAGTGAAACAGCTCAACTGGGACCTCAAGCAGGCTAGATAGTCCCGACCTTGTGGACATAGAGAGATCTGTCAGTACCACCTAGGACGTAAGCTGCTTGCACTTGGCCTTTCGTTTTACAATGTTCTAGGGCGTTCTTGAGGTATTTCCCAGCATCGTTGCAGGGTATACACCATTGACCGCCACATATGTACAGAGCTGCTTCCAGCGTGTTCCCCAAGATCGAGCAGCGACGTTCTGCTACCGAATTGCAGCACTCCTCGGTGTTCTTTCGGAGAATCTGGATCGCAGCCTTGGCATCCTGATAAGGAGCAAATCTTCCTTCAGCTTCCAGGCATACTGGACCGACTCCCCTGGCCACCCCTACGTTGTGTGTTGTCATCATCAGTACTAGCACTACCACTGCAGCGGTGTTCGTCCTCATTTTGTGCTTGCTTTAATCTGTGACAATTTCAACAGGCACATTCAGTTGAGATACTAAGTACGATTCACTGAGGTACTCCCAGAGATCATTGTTCATTAAGCATCTCTCATGTAACTGCTTTTAATTCCCATTTCCAAGATTCTGTCCTATGATCAGCCGCAGTTTTCACTGTGCTGCAATAATCCCTCACAGCGGCTCAACAGCCCTTTCACAGGAGTATGCTTTCAACATGTACAGTTTCACTGCTATGCGGTCATATTTGACAAACTCTTGCAATGAAACTCAATTTTGATCATCGTTTGTCTCTGGAATCGAAATTCAAGGCAGATTAGAAATTTGACATCGAATATGCACAATCACGCGTACATGACAGTGAATATGAACACTTATGGCCTGGACGAGGCTTCAGTGCAATTTGAGATGCTTTTCAGCCTTAACTGTGGAACGTACTCGAATCGAGATGTGTAAGAACTAAGATAAAATATGATAGTAGAATAAACTAAGAAAAGAATACTAGAAGCACATACTCAACAACTGAAGGTCAGCTACAAATGATCTCCGTCGATTGTACTGCAGCATATTTCGGTGCAACGACATATTGCAAGTACAACTTGAGCAATAGATAACGTATTGACATGGAATAAGGATTTACACCACTGACACCTCGAAGGTTGTTACAGTATCAGTTGCCAGCAGCACCAAACTCCTCCGATTTCACAACGGAATCAATGCGTGGGCTACTGGTAGAGGATATAACCTGGAGAAATTGCGAAGAGCCTTTTATTCTAGACACATTCATCATCCCCAAACTCAGTCAGAGGAAAAAAACAAGCATTTCTACTGCAAGAAAACATGTCCCATATTCAATGATCTGTCAGTGGATAAAAAGGGACGGCTCGCTTCGCCCACCAGGTGACGTCTTGCTTGTGTGGTCTTCCCATTTTCTCTCAAATTGTGTGCGGACGCCGATCAAGAGTCAGCAATGACTCCATGATTCAAACAGCCCTCTGAAACACGGTGCCTAA
This sequence comes from Lunularia cruciata, assembly GCA_948567375.1. Taxonomy (NCBI): domain Eukaryota; kingdom Viridiplantae; phylum Streptophyta; class Marchantiopsida; order Lunulariales; family Lunulariaceae; genus Lunularia; species Lunularia cruciata. The sequence goes on along the minus strand of OX419761.1, from coordinate 16,696,480 downwards.
TCGAATTGTTGTCTCCGTGGGCCCTCGGTCCAGTCCCGGTTCCAATCACCCTCCTCTCCTCTGAGCCCCCTCTCTACAGGAAAGAACTCACGAATTCGTCTATCGTGAGCTTCGAGTTCCCATGCGAGGAATTCAAACCTCCATCCACGCAGACGCGGATGTCCCACGCTGCGTGTATGTGCCAACCAGGGAGGAGGAGACAGAGTACGTACGTATTATACAGCGCCTGAATTACTTGTACGATCTCTAAATCTCCTGTCGGGGGAAAAGATTTTCTCCTACCGTACCTCTCACAGTACCGCTGTACCGCCAGTGGTCCCAACGTTGTCCGTGTAGGACACGGTCAGGCCCCAAACATCCCTTGTGTGTCTGGTCCTACTTTATTGATCCATACTTAAGTCAGGTGAAATGCGTAGAGTAGTTTACTCGAGGTTTCTTTTTATTGGCCATTAACCATTTTTTTACTCCTTGTATTTTTAGTCCGTTTTGAGAGTCAGTAGGGAGAAATACTTCTGGCTTTTATGGATGGAAGGGACACCCATAAAATAATATTTTTGAATAGTTGAGTTGATTTTATGGCGATTTCCAGAGATCCGATGAGATTTTCCCAGATCTGTTTATGACCAAAAGTTTCACCTTAGTTTTAATCTCAAGACCCCAGATAGTTGACTTTTATTTACATTTCCTAAGATTATACGGGGTGCTTATGGAAACTAAGTTTGTCCAAAATTCTTAATTTCTTAGTGCAGTTCCGAATTGATTGGACTTAGTATTTAGGGATTTACATGCCCATTTGGGAAATATAACAGAGACTTTTGGGACGAATGATTAGTGATAATATTCATCTTCTCAACTTTTTGTATCAAGAGAAAAATTCGAGCCGAGTTTCTAAATACTTATATATGTTTTTGCGAAAATAGTTGGAAGCATAAATATTACTCTCATTTATTCAGAAAGAATAAGTTTCTCATATTAAAGTGTATAGTTTTGCAGTTGGCATTGGACACCAACTGCAAAACTATTACATTAGCATCAACCACTCGAACAAAGCAAAGCCATTTCAAGAAAAAAATATCTTTGTATATCTTTATTTTTTAAGGATGTACTAAAATATATCCTTCCAAGTTGTTAAAAGGTTTCTACATATGTTTATTTTGAATTTGATTCCAAACCGTCATAGAGCTAATATAAGCTACCTAAATTCTTCTTTACTCCAATAAATACCCACTCAGTCAGGGCACGATGAGCACAAATGCTAGAATGAGTATTTCGTTACCCATTGGAGGCTCTCCTTTCTCCTTTCCAAAATAAGATAAAGAAATAGTCTAAAGATACACATTTAATTTTGTAGATTGCGTACCACTTCCCATTGAGATTGCTATATCTATTGATTGGAAGCCAGTAAGGTAACATGTGGGATGAGATCGAGGATTCATTTTCTTTCTTTGGCAAGAACTGGGATATTTCTCAGACCCTCACCTTTACGCCGAAGGCAATGAACCTAGAACTTGAAGAGGTCATTGATCAAAGAATTGATACGGAAGATCCTCTACCCAATATCGTGCTTTGATCTTGTCTTTCCTGAATTTGTTCTCTTCATCTTTATAATATCGCTACCCCTTCTAGTATACGATATGGAAGGCCCGAAGTGCCTTCTATATCTTCAAAGTATGTAAATTTGGTTAGCTAACAAAACCATTCAATGCTTACGTACATAGTTCAAACTCCTTGTTTCAGGAACCGTCACTCTCAGTCTGGTGCCATCTCCTTGTCTCTAAAAAATTTTGAATCGATGCAATATGCATGGGAGACAAGGTGAAGAAATTGATATGCATGGGATCTCTATTATGGATGTAACTTTTATCTAGAATTATAAAGTTGTTTCTTGAGAAACAAAAATTAGAATTTGTATATTTGTAAAACCAGGTGAACGAATTTTAAGTCGAACAAAAATTCCATGCTCCGAAGAGCATGGAGATTAAACGAGGGTTATGGTTAAATTGTTTTCACCCGAAATATTTTTCTCCTTTAATCATAGTATAGTTCGGATATCTCAGTAGTGCAGTAGTGCAGATTTCGACTCTATCGGGACTTAGCCCCATTTTATCTATTTTGTCTCACTCTTGTACGGGCTCGATGGGATCTTACCCTCCTTCTTGTACGGGCTCGATGGGGTCTTACCATCCCTCGTGTTTTCTACACGGTCGCGCTTTTCTTTCCTCTAAATGAAACTGACTCACATACTCAAACCATTTGAAGCACAACGACTTTCCCATGCGCAATCACGTCAGATTTCAGTCCTACTTAATATAGAGACGATGCCAAACAGATGGGCATCTGATCGGTAGATTACCATCGTGTCATTTGCCATGATCACAGTATGGAGAGGATATTTTGACAGATTAAATAGATCTCTCACATCCGATGGAGTCCGGGTTCACAGATATCAAATCTTAAATTCCCCATGATGATGGTTTTGAATCCTTCAGCTTTTATATATAAAACAAAGATACATGCTGTAAAACATGACGTCGCACACCATGTTGACATACACCGTACAACTGAGACCTATCAATGCACCAATCACTTCCTACAAGTGAAGCCGATCAATGGACCAATCATTCCGTCGTTCTAAGGGAATATTACGCACTTCATCGTCGTGCCGCTCGTGATCCGCGTAACAAAAGTCTCATGCGCTACAAAGGACAAAGCTTGACAGCTCTCTTCTCTGCGGTGTCGCATGGTTTTTTGTCTTTTAGTGAACCAGAAGCTCCAAACTCCTCGTGGTCAAACATGCTGAATTCTCATGAACACATGCATATCTATCGATCCTAGATACATAGTACACTGAGTGCATAGTTCCTTCAGATCCAGCACGTATACTTAACTGGTCGATTTCGCAGCGCTCCCGTCACTTCACTTATTGTATCGTACGAGTTGGTCATACTGTACGTCCCGGACTACACTTTCCCACCTCTGTCCACTGATTCCGTTACGGTGGGTGAGGACGTGGATGTTTTGGATTTTGGGGGCCATTCTCCAACCGATAGATTTTCTTTACAGATCAAACAAGGTTAAAGGGACCGCAGTAAACAGAGCTGGAGAATGTATTCACATGCAAGATACTTCGTATTGGCAGGACGATCAAGATCTATGTGTGCAAAGCTTGCAGGCTGCGGGGCTGGCTTTCAGTTCAGAACTACCCTAAAATTCTGTATCTTCTTTTACTGCATGTGTGCCCGTTCTCGACAACAGTAACTTTTGCGAAGGCATATATAGGCGAAGTCCATCTACTGTAACATTCTATAGGCGAAGTCCATCTGTTACACGTTTTTGAACTAATCTGACTCGGGATATAGGTATATAATCTGACTGGGATACACACACACGTGAGACAAGGATGCTCGTAGTTTTGTCTGGTGTTTTAAAGTCAAAATCAGGGTACTAAGAGAATTGTCTGTACGGATAGAGGTCTGCCTGTAACAATCCAGTTATAGATATGAGGTGGTAGTACATATTATGGAAGAGCAAAGCATTCAGCAATAGTGAACAATCGCCCATAACTGCCAGCTCATAAATTTATAGCAGAAGTATCTACACAATACTCTCCCGAGTGCATCTACCAATAGACGAATACGAGCTCAGGACCTTCCATCAAAATTTAGACTTCATAAAATTCTCCACTCAAAATTGTTATTCAAAGGCCAGTTGACACCTTTATCGTTCATGAGTTCAGATCTCATCAGAATGACTTGGCCATGAGACGCCTGTCGCAAGCAACCACTAGGAACGCGCCCGATAGTGACAAGGATTACTCTAACTACCTAAGCAAGGGCGTTGAGTCGCAGCTCCACGGCAACAATTTGGTGATTATTGCCGGTGATAAAACGGGGTGACCACTGCCATGCTCTTTTGGAGAAGTCATATATCAGGGCTTTGGAGTGTCGGTCTGCGATGAAGAAAATGTGATCCCCTTGACCTGCACAATTGAAAACATCATATTGCTGGAAGTTCTTGGTCAGAGTCTCGAACAAGTCAGATGGCATTGATAGGATTTGCGTCCACATGTTTCTCAATGTGTTCAGCTTCCACACAGAGATGCCCCTGGTTGGAAAGTTTTTGCCAATGCCCCCAACGAGAAGAAGAGTGCCCCACTGGTTGATGAGGTACCCGTAAAGGATATCAGGTGGCATAGGAGCCTGAAGCTCATGCCAAGAATCTTCCTCAACTCTGTATGCAAACACGCTCAGGACCTCGTAGATTACAAGGATGTAAAAGAAATCACCACATACCACACCAGAATCCGACAAAACGTCTCCCCTTATCTTTGCACTGCTCTTCAGGGTCCATAAATTAGTTCTCGAAGAGTAAACCTCAGTAACAGGTCCTGGATGTTCATCCCTCCACACGATAATTTTGTAATCCTTCCCGTTGGTATCCATGACCATTCCAGCCTCAAACGCCGTCCTCAGGCTAACCAGAGGTGGCAACTCCCTCAACGAGCGAGTTAAGGGATTACACACCAACAAAGAACTGCTTTCGCGGTTCTGAAGACAAAGCAAACCTCCAGAGGAAGCAACAATGTAAAACTTCGACAATGTGTCCAGCACTGGAAAGGGCATCTTGTACCACTTGTGGAACACAAGGTTGTACGTAAGACCAACCATCCCGAAAGCTCGCTCTACCAACATGAGAAAGTGAGGGGCATGCTTCCGGACCTCCTCACATGTGTCCAGAAAGCTCTGACACCAGAGGTTGGAGTTGAACCTCTTACAAACAACCCGGAATCTGAATAAGCTGGGAAGAGGCAAACTGGCAGCGATTCTGTCAATAAGGGCATCTGGAAGATTACTCCACAGGGTCTCATCCATTTCCACATCCATCGCATCTTTCAAGAGTGTTATCTCGCTGCAAGAGGCTGAAAAATAAGGGTACGTAGGGCTGGTGGTAGTGAACCAATAATGCATCCTCTCCTCCCAAGAAAATCCTTACCCTACAAGATCATAAGAGAGTCTCCTCTTCAGGCGCACCAAAAGGTAAGTGCTACGTTTTGGAGGAATAAGGGACCCGCAAGGCTCCAGTTTGGTAATAGAACGCAAATATTACTTGCAAGGATAAGTTTTCGTTTAACTATGTCACTAAGGTACCCAATGATCTCCACCTGCTCAAAACTGGGCAGAATCAATGACGAGGTTCTTCGAGTTCACGAGATCCTGTGACGTCTATTCCCCACTCGTTACAAGCTAAACGACAGCACTTCAACTTCAACCGCCGACACTATAGATATATAGATCGCTCAGAAGGTCTGATTCCGTCCGAGAAGAAGAGAGAGAGTTAAGCCCGAATACGCAGAACAAAGAAGCGCCACCGCGACTTTCTGGACACAAACCAAGCAGGTGTACGTTCGGAGAACGACAATTGACACTCCAGAAGTTCACGCCCGTTGTCCTAGAAGCCCACTCAAGCGTCCCAAAGTCATCCATCATGCATCATCCTCAAGATCTCCAAGTCAGGTGGCACCTCAACAGCAGATGCTTAACAAAAATTGAGACAGACACTCCTGAAGGTGAACGAGATTTACAGCAACGAAACTGATGTTTCGTTCCCTTCCGTAGCCTAGAAGGACTTTCACTGTCAAAAGATCAGTCGAGAAAACTGTCCTTGGTTTTTTGTTGCGGTCTGAAACTCACAGGGTGAAGCTCCTGTTAAGTGGTAGTTGATACTTATCCATCACACTTGATGTCAAAAGATAAATATCAACGGTGATCACTTGCAGGAGGCTACGTGGAATGGCTGACCCGAACGAGCTATAATCTCTACTTCTGTTGCATGCTCACACACGGGGCTGTTGACAAGGAATCCCAATGTCCCTCGAAGATCTTACTCGTCAACGCCGGAAATTTCTTGGTCTCTCTCCTGCAGGACGAATGCACAAGCACCAAATTAACAACGACGTTCCCGGCCAGACACGCAAACAACAAAATGGTAGACAAAGAGCAACAGCAACAAGAACCACCTTTGATTAGCTCGTCATAGGGTCCGGTTACAGAGTGCACTAAAACCCCAGAGTCCAGAGTGCACGAAATTCCTGAAGTACAGATGACATATGAGGTTGGCGTAAAAGTTTCGCATCCGGAAGTATCCGGATGTACTCTTTGACAACAAATTTGGTTCTAACGTCCTGACATATTTTCGAGAACCTGTTCTACGAAACAATCAGCTGAGACGATAAAAATTTAGCCTTCAAAGTGAAGCTTGGGAAAGCTTCAAGAGACGTGTTCGTCCTTAAAGTCCCAGATGAACGCCATACAAGTTTATCTAGTTGTGGTTCCTACTCGTACGTGGTTTACATCAGAGACTCTCGAGATCCACCAAAGGCAACGAAGAGTCATGGCAGGGTAGAAGATAGCCAATGCGTAGCGCATTCCTTTCGGACAGATAACCAATAATCAGGAGAGGTATTGAGCACTACAGTCTTGAGAACGTTGCTTCACTATCCTGGCCAAAATTTTCTCGCTCTCAGAAGGGACATGTAGGCACCAGCTCAAAGTTGAACCACATGCGGCACGACAAATGTCGTGCGCATGGAAACAAGTGCAGAGGGACTTCTGCACGGCCAAAAGTACCGCAAGGAAGACCTAAATGCAGGTAGAACGGACCTTGCTCTGGAGAAATGCCAACAAATCAGGGATGTGCGGAATAGTGGCCCACGCATGCTCAGAGCAATGTGACACATTGACAAATGGATGGGAATGATAATAAAGCTTGGTCTGCCAGAGATTTTACTCCACATTGATACCACGAACACAGATAGTGCATTCGAACAGCACCAAAAGATTTTTAATGTCCCGTCGACGGCAGGCATAAGTAGGCAACGTCCCATCCTTGAAACCAAAACTCACCAAATCGGACGATACATCCATGCTCTAACCTTCTCAATCTCAGATAGAACTCTGCACGAAAACCTCCGTAATCCTCAACCTGCATAGCTGCTAAACCGAAGAGAAACGTACTCCAACAAGAGTGTCGCAAGGGCAACTTGTGCGACTAAGGTGCTAGATTCATCACAACAGATGCACAATTGGGGTCTTCTAGATAAGTTCTCAGTGACTGCGAGGCAGAATCCTAGAGACTGAAGGACCTATGGAACATGAAACCCTGTGAAGTCAAACTGGCCGAGGGAACGTCAATTGGGTAGTCTCATGGCACAGGGAAAGTCCAACAATTGTCCGACACATGTTTGGTTTAGTTCCTAGCATTTGAGAGGGTCCTCCTTCATGTACTCGCTGTCGTAACACGTGCGCAAAACGCTATGGAGCCGACTACTAATTAAAATGTCTTATAAGGCGTTCAACTGTCCATCGCGTGGTGTGCTATGGAAATCTGAAATTCCATCCGTCTCTCTCGTGAAGTCAGAACCTGTATGCCTTTAATCAACAAGAAATTGGAACTCCATTGCATGAACGGTGAAATGTACCTCTCGTTAAACAACGACGGAATCAATCCGCATGAGTGAGGTTCATGCAGCACCAGTCCCCGTGGCCAGATTGACCTCTTTCAGTAAAATCAGCTATTCTGCACCTCCCGACGGTTAACTCCAGAGAGCAAACTTACCATCGGCATCCAGATTATCGCTCATCACATCCAATCTCCTCAAGCTTGCGCATTCCTCTGGCTCCTAAAAGTTTCTCCGGTAGGACTCTCACTTCCTCCCTGCCTCGTCCAATCAAGCCAACCACAAACATAACTCGACAGACTCCCCTCCCCACCACGGACAACCTTTCTTACTTCCTTCTTCACCTCAACTTCCACCTCCTCCCTCCCTCTGCGATTCTTTTCTCAATTCCAATTCTCCACATCTTCTACCAAGTCTGCGGGGGACTGGAACCCGCGATGCAGTTGTACTCCAGCAGTGCCTGCACCAACGACAACAGAAAATGCTCACGCGCTCTCTCTCTCTCTCTTTCTCTCTCCTCTCAGTCCTCTGCAATTAGACCACCGCCGGTCAGACCTTTTGTCACCACCACACCCCCTGCGCTTCCGCCCGTGCACAGGCCGTAACTCTGAGAACGACGACAACTCCGAAATGGTTAAATTTCATCTTTCTCGCCTCTTCTCCTCACAGCCATCTCCTCACAGCTTCTCCTCATGAAACTTCACATTTCCAATGGGTATCCCACTAATTTGGTGCTTCCTTACGTTTCCAAACCGCGCTCTGTTGTTCTCCTCTCTGTCTGCGCGGAGCTGCTACGCGCTCTGGGCCGCTGCCTCTCGGCAGCCAAAGCGCCGCTCGATCTCCGACGCGTGGCTGGTCTACAACTCCAATCCCCACCTGCCACTCAGCCTTGGGATCCCCGCTCCATAAAGCCTTCCGCCTGTAACCCCTGAACTCCACACCTTATTAGTGGAACGTCAATCCCATATTAAACCCGCTTATCATACCAGCCGTTGGATATATTCTCTGACGGCAGAGATCTCTCATCAGGCGCTACGTGTTGTTAATCATTAGCGCTAGGGTACCCTCGTTCTCGGTAGACGTTGTTTGTCATCTTCCGGTCAAGGGCGTTTCATGTTGTACAAGGATGGCGGGAAGAAGAAGGTATTTGATATAAGAACATGCTATCTATGTGGACTTTAGATAACGGCTGGTTCTGATATCAGATCTCATGCTGTTCATCATTAATTAACGATAAACTCTAGGAAAACGGCTTTCTCTAAACAACGTTACATTCATCTCATGATTGATGATCGTATTCTTGATCACTTTCATAGTTCTTGCATTACAATAAAATAAGCATTTTAAGTCTCCAGGTTGGTACTGTTAGATGGAAACCTCTATTAGGCCTGTACCTTCATTTGGAGTTATAAGCATAGCGTGGTATTTATCAACACCTTTACCATGCTGCCAAGTTCTAGTCTTCTTCAAAATTATAGCGTAGTCATTGGCAGTTTTACGAAACGTTTCTCTTGTTTCTTACCACAATACTGGCTTTGAACTCTATCAAAGTATGCGTTTCGGGATATCTAAAATGACTAAGGGCCTCTGCTTAGTTTTATTTTGAGGGCCTCTTCTAGTTTATTTGGTTTGTCGTATACTCTTACACTTTATCCGATTTAAGAAATCTTTGAAAAAACATTCAAATAATACAGAATTTACCTAAAATCTTTGAAATGCTCTAGAAACTAGGGTTTAAAAGCTCTCTTTTTTATTAGGTATACGATGTCTAAACAAATGCGCATCAGTAAAACATACCCTTTTTGGTACCATGCGAAATATCTTACATCCATGAACTTTTGAGTATTATGTGTAGAACTTGAATAAGTGAAAACTACTCTAAATACTTGAACAAATACTTGAACAAATACTGATAAAACAGAAAGACATTCTCTATCTGAAGTCGGAAAATATATACTCGACTTAAAGTGGGTTGGGAAGCATAGAAAAGGGAGAACAATGGTCAAATGGTCAGATGCTCTAATGTTTCGTTTTCTATGAAACGTGCGAATCATTTGCACTCCATAGTTGCAATAATTTAACTATGAATCTATCCAGTTTTTAAGGGTTCGGACTCACAAAAGGCTATAAGATGGTTAGCTATTATCATTGTCCATTGTGCAGGATAGGAAATAAGTTGACTTGAAGTTTTAAAGATCTTTTAAAATATTAGGTTTGAATATTTCTAAGCTACACTTTGTAAGTATAGTGGTTGAGGACGAGTAAATCCCAACTCCATGTCCGCCACTCGAGGATTGATTGTTCTGTCTCATAGTAGGATGTCCAAGCATCAATTTAGGTTTTGTGATGATTCTTTTCTTTTCTTTTCTATCTTATGAGTATGACGGTCAAGGACTTTTCTAAAATTCAAATTGGCAGATTCGTGTGATTATGATATCTAAAATAAGTTACCTCAATGAAGTAGGTTCTTCAGTTCAAGCATTAAAGCTTTAGCTAGTCCTTATGGAGTTACAAATACAAAGGAGAGCAACCACTCTAGGTGATGCTTCTTGGGATGCTTAAGTACTTTGCAGACCTTAAGACTTGCATTGCGCATATATCTCAGATGTAGTAGTGCAGATTTCTCGGACTGGTACTATTGAGGCTTAGCCCCATTTTACTGCATTTTTCCCATCCTTGTATGCCTTGATGGTGTCTTCTCATCCTTCATGTTTTCTACATGGATGCCTTCTTCTGTCTTGTTGGAGTTACAAATTCTAACTCTAGTAGGACTTAAAATCACTCAAGTTCAGAAATTGTAGGACTTTTGCCAGTCGTTAACAAGGTAAGTAGCTCTTTCATATTAGTAATTGGAGTCCTTACTCATAATGTAAACTAAAAACTAAATTTTTGAAGAATCAAATAAATATAAGTTACACCTAATTAAATTGATATAATACCTTCTAAAAATCTATATTTCAAGAATGAATTTTTATATCTATATTTTTATTTTTTATGTTTTTATATATGGTATTAACTACCTATAATGTAATAATTCTTCCTCATGTTTTCACTAGCTATCCACTTCAACTAAAATATCATCTTCTTTGGTGGTAAGCCATTTTGTCTCATTAACATACTTTAGTTTTAAATTTAAACTGAATATAAATATAAAATCAAGAGTATCATTTAAGATAGGTCTACTAAATGGGTTCATATTTTAAATTAGATTGAATTCTTGGTCAAAATAACTATTTATTTTATTTTATTTTAGTAAAATAAAAAACTATTTAATTAAATTTAAAATATATATTTTAGATTAAGGCTCTTTCCTAAAAAGATATATGATCAAAATTGAGTTCTTAGATTATTTTATTATTATATATTTGACATATTATTCATTTTTATTTAATATTTCTACTTTTAAATATGTATACTATTATAATTAATTTATCATTTATGTATTTAATATATTTCTTCACCTTTTCAAAGGTAGCTAAGATAGTGAATTCCTTTCATTAGATAAATAATACTTATTTGTAAAATTTATATCTAAATAATATAATGATTCTATAAACATTAATTAAATTTTATATTATTTAGAAATTTTTATATTAATTGCATGTCCATTTGATCTATATTGTCAATGGATGACCATATCATATATAAGGGTGGACCTTTTCTAAATCATCAATAAGCTCATTATAATCCATGAGCATAGTGGTTTTTAAAGTATTATTATATTGCACATAAAGATATTCTATAAACATAATGCATAACACATTATATATCATAGAATGATATCTAAATACTTAAAATATACTACTATTAAGAAGATAGAAGATCATTATAATTGAAATTTTTGATTTTAATATAAAAAAAAGTACTCTTCATAACAAATAAAACAAAAGGTTATGTTGTCTCCCGAATAGAAAAAAACCTCTGAGTGGATCATATATATTATCTTTGAATCATTACAATAGTTTACTCTAACTTCAAGTGAGCATATTTATTGTAATTTTTAATTCATTTATTCTGGAAAAAAACTTTAATTTTAATATAAGTTCATCTTAGAAAATTTGTACAACCTTGTAATGTATAAAACTTCTTCTCCACCTACATCAATACTATATTGTCTTAGTATTGTCCTAAATTTCTAGTAAATGATGATTATGAATTATTTAAGTAAATAAATACTTAAATATAATTTCTAAATATTATGTGCTGTTGTAATAAATTACTAAATATAGACTATACTAATGAAAGTTATAAAATGTATCTATTATTTAGTTACTTAAAGGTAAATAAAGCATAAAAATAATCTAGGATATTTACTAATCTATGGTCTCATTGAAGCATATTTAAACACTATCAAATGAATATAAGTTCAGCTTTAATTAGCCTAGCTTGAGGTATTTTACTTGCAATAAAATAATTTAGATGTATTTATTTATTTATTGATGTTGAAATACCTACAAAATTTTCATGATAGAAGTTTATATATGGGTTTTTAGATCTAATCTAAATTTAGATGAATGGTCATTCAATATACCAAAATTAATACTTTTCAATGAATTAGCAAAGGTATATCTATTTTGTTATTTTATATGTGAGAAAAAGTGGAGAATTGGAAGGTCAACTAGCTTGGATACCACACTTGCTACATGGATTAAATTGTAGTAGAGGTTTATATAGGAATAAGATTGTCATCTCTAATAAGTCAGATGAACTTCAATCTACTACTAACTATGTGATTCTTTAGTGCTATAAACGAACATAATATAAATAAAATATCCACAAGAAAACAAGCTCAATCTTTCTAGATGAAATTATATACTCAATCATTATATAAGTATATAAATCAATCTATTAAACATATGAAAGACCTTGACTCCTTTCATAATTTTTATGAATAAATAAATAACTATTTTATAATTTTATAATTTTTATTCATTATTTATTTGAAATGAGATGATATATTGTATTTCATTTTTAAACATAAATTGTAAAAAAGTTGATAATTCAATATAGATATTGTTATATTTTGTATAAGTTGGTAATACAACAAGTTTAATTAGTTTTTACTGATAAAATATACAATACAATATGTTTTATTATCTACATATTACATAATTTTTAAATATTACACAAAAAAATATAACTGAGTTGTGTAACCTTTGTATCAACTCACATATATTATGTATAAGATACAACTAATCTTCTGAGTAGATTAGTTATCCTAACATAAGGTAACTTGTTGTGTTACCTTATGCTACTTTAGCATTCTCCCAAGGATAAATATATAGTTTTCAATGTTTAACATGGATGAGATTATATCTAGGATATACTATTTTCCTTGACATCCTATGAGATACAAATATGATTTGTAAAAAAGATGTATTCAATGTTTTAATCATTATTCCATTGCAAGATAATATAAATTTTAAATAATAAATTTTATATTGAAAATGATATATCTTCAATTCTATATCTTAGTTTGAGATTAAGAGAAAATAAAATATTTTGTTCAAGATATAAATTTGTTTCTTATTTGCTTATTGTCCAACTTTCACAAAAGATTACAATTCCTTATATTAGGAAATAAGTTGCCTAAATATTTTAATTTATTGCTACAAATAAATGACTAAATATAATTTCAATTCATAAATTATTTATTTTTAAGTTATACCTTGATGTTCTCTATTATGAATATTCCCTTTTTTAAGAGACTAAATATGCAAGGATATTTAAATTGGTCTATTTGAAAATAGGGTTTCTACTAATATAGTATAATTTCTTTGATGAGCGGTTTCTCTTGATGTATGATTTTAGGTTAAGTAAAATTATTTTATCAAACTAAGTTAGAATAAAACATGATAAGATATGCACATATTGATCTCAAGTCCTCATAGTAAAGTCTTGTATAATATAATTTCTTGACTTGTATTTTTTGGAATCATTGTGAGTATTTTCCAAGTACATATACCTTACTTGACAATCAAAATTCTCTTTTAGAAAAGTCCACAATAAAGAAAATTGTATTTATATGAAAAAAAAAGATGTAACTTTTTAATAAACCAATTTAATATTAAATTTTATTAAATCTCTTAATAACATCATAATCATTACCAAAAGATTTAGAATATGATTTAATTCTTATATTCTCTTATTGAACATTAAAATAATTATATAAATAAAATCTTAAATGTATATTCGAAGGTTAAAGATGATTATATTGTGAACTCTTAATGAAATTATTTCTTTTAAAGAGCATTCATTGTTTTAAAATAAGTTTTGATATTATCTAGTAACTCTTTACATATGAATTAAATCCAAATAAATCTATGAATACATAGAGAATGATAAAATCAAGATTATATAAATAGTATTAAATTCATTTAAAACTGTATTATTTTAATATATTGGAGCAAAAAATTTAAATAATCAATAGATATTAATGCTACTAAGACAACTATTTAGATATGATTGAGTTTGTGTCCATATGTATATGGAGCCAGTCGGGTGACACCTTCTCTTTGCTTGGGTGACAACCTTTTAGGCATTATACAATTGGACCAGATTTTTTTAATTAGGTTATGAACATAATGCATATAGTCTTCTGTTCAGGACTGCAGCCTGATATATATATATTGATGTAGTACATGGACTCTTAATTTATGGACATGATTGACTTAATTATTCTTAACTAGATCTAATTGATAAATATAACATATAGAAATTGATATTACTTCTCAAAAAAAAGTAGGAAATCAAGTATCTCAATATGTACCTTCACTTTTACTTGAATAACCAAGAACAAGAACCTTATAAATCAATATCTTAAATGAGAACTTTATTTGTAAGCTTTAATCAGAGATTGGTAGTTCAATAAGGAGATAAAAGAAGATTTGTGAAAGTCTCATTTTCTTTCTCTATATCTTGGGTGTTGATGTCTAGTAAAAGTGTATAGAAGTATAGAGTACTTGCATATTTAAAGAATTACCAATATATTTGTATATAGCATAACATTGGATTCTTGGAGGTATTTAATTCAAAATATTTATATTAAACATATGGTATTGTCTCAAGGTTCATACAATTCATCCATAATGGAGTGATAAAGAATGAATGGTATGAGATAACAAAAGTGGTTGTAGGTAAATATCTTTCTGATATAAGAATTAATTCCAAATTGAACTTCACAAAAGTGAATGGCAAGAAAGAGAAGCAAAAGTGGGTAAAGATGTGGAATATATTTGATATAAATATTAATTAAAGAGTGACATTTCAAGAAAGGAAAGGAATGACAAAGAAAAAATTAAGAAAGTACATGAAGGAGGAATGGTTAAGAAGAAATAGAAAAGGTAAATAAAGGTGGAAATAGTTTTAATATTAAATTAAGATACTACAATAAGTGGAAGAGTACCTATTATAATATTTTCTCTCTAGAGGTATAGTTAGGTGGATGTTCTTTTAGTTAATTAAGTTATACAAAGAGAATAAATATTCCTTGCATGTTTTTTTGTGTGTATATGCATCACAATAAATATTTATAGTGCATATATTTGTATGGTTTCACCAATCCAATTTAATGGATTGATGTACTTTCATTCCACTCCAATAACTAATAGAGTTTTGAGCGTATTAACCTAGAGAACCAAGTTAATTAGAAAAACAAGCAGAGTATTAAATATTCTATTAAAAAAAATTTGTGCCTTTGTTATCTTATAGTTTTCTCTATTTCCAAGAATGTATATATATTTTCTTTTTCTTTTTGTTAGAATCTTAAGTGTTATCATGAATGGTTTTTATTGAACTATATTTTACCTTATAAAAAAGAGAGTATAAAATAAATAAATTCTATAGAGACAAATTGTGATATGTTTTAGAAAGCAAATGATAAAAAATTCAATCTGTAAGGCATTAATACAGCCTTTTTATACCCATTATATTAAAATTTAAATAATAATAACTTTACATATGCAAGGGTTGTACTTAGAAGATATAAAGTAGAGGTTTCATGCATTTTAAGCTACAAATATCTGTGGATAAGCTATTCTAATGAATCAAAACCTTTGTAGTAAATATACCAAAAAATATTAATAATACCAAATATCAATATTTTTCTTGAAAAATATCCATATCAAAGAAAATATGGACGATCCAAGTATCACAAATGAAGAGGTCAAAAGAATAAATATGGGATACAAATATTTTATAGTCTTCCCAAATAAACCTATCACATCAATTTTGGAACATATTTTCAAACTTTTGAAAAGAGGAGATATGTAGCATTTGAATCTTCATCCAATTCATGATATCTACAAAGTGTGTATCGAAAACTTTGAAATATAATATAGTGGAGTAGAGTTCTTTCAAGTCAACAAGGAACATGAAAGGTAAGTTGCACTTATTTCATGATAAGAAAGATCAAGCATGAGTTTAAGAAATTTTTATAAGACCTTAAGAGAAATAACATATGAGAGAAAAAAACATGACAATCATCAGAACATAAATTGGTTTGGGTCAACAAGCTTACACTTGAAATTCACTTAGTAGCAACATCAATCATGTGTATATTGTCCATAATACAATTTTGTTGTATTTGGTCAGTTGCTCTTCTCCTCTTCTTCACTAGAAGCTTCATCAAATTAGACGAATGAAGTTTATTATTTGACATCGAGGAGAGGAAGAAAGTACATGCTCTTCTCCTCTTCTTCACTAGAAGCTTCATCAAATTAGACGAATGAAGTTTATTATTTGACATCGATGAGAGGAAGAAAGTACATCCAATCTCCTTAATTGTGTACCTTGTTAACAATATTCAAGACAAAGAAATAAACGTATATGTCTATATTTCATGATCCTTGGATGTTATTATACCACACTTTTCAGCCTTTATTGTCATGTTTGGAGTCTAGGAAACTATGATATTAAAACAGGGATTCTAGGATGTCCTTCTTATGAACCAAAAGTACTTTCATAACTACGTCATAACATCAAACATATTACATGTTGAGTTTATTTTGATCATCAAGATCCAAAATTAGACTTGATGATATCATCATATCTATAAGTGTAGGTTGAGAAATTATAAATTTCATACAAATATCAGATTACTACCTTCTTCCTGAAAGTTGAGATCTATTAATCGACATAAAAATATATTCTCAACTAAGGATAAAAAGTTTGAAATCATGGACTTTTTGATAAAAAGGCTAAGTAGAAACTCAAATGACAAGGGTATATATAGATACAAAGTCCATGTATATGAACCTGTTGTAAAGTTGAAGAGGGAGATATGTATTTGAATGTATTCAAAGTTGAAGAATGATCTCTTTTTAAAGGAAGAGGATGAGTTTTGTGAGAGTCATAAAAGTTTATCATTTACTTGCGCTTCCAAGAAATTTGGACCTAATTAACAAAGGAATAAAATAATTTATGAGAATGACAAGGAACTCATAACTTCATAAACATAGGTGATTTCATCCAAGTCACCCTGTAAAATTTTACAAGAGCACTTATAAAAAAGTTTCATATAACCACACCGCTCCATAACAACCTATTCTAATCCCCTTAGTATGTACATGTGGAAAATTGGACAAAATGGAAAATAGGACACAGTGAAGGGTGTGATACACAACAGTCCTCTCTTCTTCTAATGGATGAAATCCGACTGTTAAAGTCCATTTTAGAGATTTCACATTTTTCATATCTCTTAAATAATTGTGAAAATTACATCCAACATTTTTAATGGTATGTTTTCAGAAATATGTGTGCATCCTCTTGCCTACTAGTGTTTACTATAGTCAATATTCTTTCCGGTCGTGTCTTCTGTAATTTAATTAAAAAATAAAATGTATAAGATTTCGAACAAGCTGAGCTTTCAAATTAGCTTAAAATTATTCTGCTTGATCTCGTTTCAGGAGGATTCTTCAAGCTGATCACCTTGAAGATACCATGTATTCTACCCTAGGCACACCAAAAAAGATCCAAAAAGATCCACTCGTGCAAAGTCCTGAAATATTTGGAATCTGACTTTCTTTCATTTATCCTTTCATTTATAGAACCTGTCGTTGAGTCAAGTCCCAGCGGCTCGTTGTAGCTTTCAAAAGGCACTGTCAAGTACGTACTTTGACATGTATGCGAGTTATTAAAAGGAAAATAATTAACTGGATAGAAATAGAATAGTTATAAAGAGTAGTAACTACTGTATTGTATACAGTAAACATTGTGTATTATAGATATCTAACCATTTAATATTCCTATTGCCTATGATGGGAAAAGCAGGCCTTGAAGCTTTTGGTCCCTTCCGTATCTAACATTCGCGGAAAAGTAGCATTAAGTTGGATATGTAATTGGTGTTGTACACAGAGATATTTTAATGTGGAAATAGTAGTTATATGTGCGACAATGGTCCTCGAGTACCGTAGACCTACTCACATGCCTGAGTAAATAATTAAACAGAATATTTGACTTGACTTTTGGAGGCCAAAATATCTTTTAAATATGGATATTCAATTTGAAACTATGCTAATTCTCGTACAAATGTACCAATATAATCGTAATGATTGCTACGTCTAGATGATAGTATCTGAAATTTTCATCTCAGAGGTAGAAAAATTTGACGTACGTTGTATATATATATATCCATCCAGATTGTTAGTGATTTTGATTGACAACACTGAATTTAACAAACAAAACCATATAGAACGGCTATTCGCTACAATGCCCTCTACCCAAACGATTATAGCTGAAGGAGTTTCTCGTGTAGTCGGTGGAAACCAGATCTAAAGAGCCCTGCATTGGATACCATCATTCACAGTAGTTGAAACCGATCTCACAAAGATGTTTGACAGATCGAAGGATCGATCCATTACCAAAATATCGTACTTTGTGCTGTCGGGATCAACTTACTGTGAATGATGGTACCCAATGCATGGCTCTTTAGATCTGGTCTCCACCGACTACACGAGAAAATCCTTCAGCTATAACCGTTTGGGTAGAGCGCACTGCCGGCACTGGAGAATACACTTCAGTCAAGCACATAATCAAAGTTGCGGAATACGGTCCCTGATGGAATCAGGGTCTTTAATATGGCTAAGGTCTGGACCGGAGTTGCAAAAATAGGGTATTCTTCTAAGTTGCGGATATTTCAAAAATACTCCTATAAGGTCAGAAATTACATAAGTACCACTGCGACATATCCACTTGGTACATACACGCACAAATGTGAACAAGAACTATAGTTGTATCTGAATATATTTGAATCTGCTTGCACTTGCATGAGCACTTGCAATTGCAGCGTTTAGTTTCAAAGTGTACATTAGGTTATAAGTAAATACTTTTTTGTGTTTCTTTCTCAATTTGGTTTACTTAATATCCAAATTAAGGGTACGAGGAATTCTGAGAAATTCTATATGAGTATATTTTGATATTTTAGTGATTACTTTTGTAGGCCATGGATAGTTATCTTTTTTTAACTCTATAAATTTCTATACTTTGGCATTATTATAGTGTAATTAAAAAATTGCACATATGGAAAATAGAAAATCTGAGTATTTATAGTTGTTAGTGTTTTGAGAGTTGACATTTATTCATATGAGGTGGGATGTGAATGGGTTGTAGTTTTATAACTTTGGGAAATATGGAATCCATTTTTTTGTTCTAGCTATTGCTTCATTTTCTATGTGTGACGATTTAAAAATTAGCAAGATATGCTATGCTAGGTGTGTAATAGACTCTTACCTCATAGTGATAAAGATCCATATAAGAAATAGAAAATACAGATTAGATGCATTACCATGCTTCTTTTTTCTTGAACTTCTATGCTATTGTCATTATTATGGTAGAAAAGGGTGTGTAACTGAAAAAGATGTCTTCTAATTTTGGAGATTCTAAGTTGAAGATTGTACTACCTTACAAGAGGAATCTATTGAGGTACACTTTTTTGATATAGTTTCAAGTCTCAAAATACTATAAATTCCATGTGATTATGACAGTATAATATATTGGGTTAGATTGGAGAGTATAGCAAAGCAATACGAGTAGTACAGTTTTTGTATATAGCTTGTTCCATTCACAATAATATTTCCTCTTTATGTTTATAATATTCTACACTAGAAAGGAAATATAATTATAGTATCATGGATATCTTGGAGTATCCTTTTGGAGAAGCTATTATATCTTGATAGGTCACTTTTTGCCCATGCATTATGTATGGCCCTACACCTCTCCTTAACATGCTTGTCTAGTGTTATTATGAGTATCATAGAGATTGCTTCTAGGCAAATGAACAATCTAGTGATTTCACAAAGTTGTTCTAAAGTTGATAATATTGAAGTGTTTCCTTATGAGCTATTTTGGAGTATTTTTAGTTTTGGCAAAAGAGAGTGAATGAGTGATCTTAAAAGTGACAAAGAGATTTGGAGAGTAAGTGAGAGATAATGAGTGATTTTTCACTTTTATCTTTGATGGTGTTTGAGATCAACTTACTTTTTGTTCTAGCATATGGATTATACACAAATTGTCAAAAGAGGTATCTCTTGGTTGAGAGACATGCTTTGAAATATCTTTATTTATAGCATGATTCCTCATTACTTGACCTTCTTGTCAAACTGTCAAGAGATATCCTTTGAGTGAGAGACAAGCATGGCATTATTTCTATTTGTAATACAATACATTCTTCTAGGACCTTCCTTTCAACCTTTAATAGGAGTATTAAAGGAGTCTTTAGTGATATCATTGACCAAATAATTTTGAGCATTTGATTAGTGCATTATTTATAGATAGAGATCTCTATTGATTTTGTGTTGAGGCCTTACCTAAGGTGACTTATTGTAAAAATATGGAGTTAGCAAACTAGTTAGTAGAGGCTAATGGGTTAGCAGATATGCCAAATTAGCCAAGTATTCTAAAATTGTTCTAGAAGCATCTAGGAAACATCTTGATACATTCCAAGTGTTGTGTAACGTGTATACCAAGTAGACGGTTTCTAGAAGAAAATTTGTATGGAAGCTTCTTTGCTAGCTTAGCTTGCATGCCAAGTAGATAACTTCTAGAAGAAAGTTTCTTGTGAAGCTTCCCGGCTAGCTTAGCTTGCATTCTAAGAATGCAACTTCAAGGAAGCTTCCCAAGAGCATTGCATGTTTGCTATAAATACCAAAACCCAAGCTCATGCTAGGTTTTCCAAGTTTCCTTCACTTGAGAATACAAAAGTGATTTTCCACTCTTGTATTCCAGTCCTTTACACCTACTATGAAGGAGAGAAACTTATAGCATGATTGGGTAGTTAGGCATTCTTTGTACCTCTTCTTTCCTCTCATAATTCTAGTTTTTGATGGGCTAGTCTTAGAGGTGATGGACATATCCTCTACCTCTCCAAGTACTAATGTGGCTAATAAGAAATGATTTGTCTCCTCAAGCATGAGATCATCTTCATCCTTTGCCTTTCAATTGTACCAAATGTTTGTAGCCTTTCTTGATAGGCCAATAACTTTTAGTCTTTAGATTCTTCCAAGCCTTGTACTACTAGTGCACATCTTTGCTCTTGGATCCGAGCTCAACCTTATGGTATCTAAACTTGCACTTGCACTAGGTGCTTTCTCTATAGCAATGAGGTTTTGCTTAGGTTTGGTCCTCCAATCTGCATCTTCATTAGGTACTTTCTATACAACAAAAAGATGTTACTTAGGGTTGGTCCTCCTATTTGCATCTTACTTATGAGTGTTGTATTTTTTCTATAACAATGAGTTTCTTTCTTTTTGGGTTTGTCTTCTAATTTGCATCTTCATTAGCTTTTTTCTTTATAGCAATAAGATTTTAGTTAGGTTTGGTCTTATTTTCATCTTCATTATCTATTTATGAGTGTAGTATTCCCTTAGTTACAACAAGGTCTATACATGTCGTTGTGCTTTTGGAGGACAAATGATAACTTTCCATAATGCTAATAACATAGGGAAATTATATGTGCATCCTCTCTCCATCCAGACCAGAAGCAAGCCGAATGTTCAAAATGTAGAAGGGGTGTAATATTCAAAAAGGGGGTGCAAATATAATTTCCCTAAAAATATAGTGTGGATACTTGGTAGGGGGTGTGGATATACAATGTAGATGACATGAGATGTAGCAAATTCATATGGTCCAAGCCGACGGTGGGATTATAAATCCCACACACAATGAAGCTTTGGTAGGGATTATTTCTTATCCTCCTGGTTGCAGCAGCTCTGGCGAGCAGAGCTGCTACAACCAAGATCTCAAAGTATCACACAAGGTTACGACTTTATCTCTTAAATTTTATCCTTATAAGACTTAATATGGCCATCTCATCCTTCTTGTTATCCCATATGCGTAACGTTTACTCGAGACGCTTTTGGTTTATAGTAGCACAAACTTGACTAACTTTTATCATGCCCAAGCGAAGGCCGTCCAGAGTTTGTTCCTTCGGGGAGGTCTTTATGATGTCATCATAAAGACATACCAGCACATTTTGTGGGAAGCATATTCAATATACAATGCAGTTGCCGTCTTGGCTAGTCAAAATCGCATGAAAAGAGGAAAAGTGCATATAGGATCCAACGAAGTCGTAGTTTGCTGCTAAATATACGCGTCTTGCGGTAAGAGAAAGGGGAAAGCTTGGCAGGCGAGACTGGCAACATGCGACTCTTCAACTCGAATCTCTAAGAAAAGAAAAGTGAGTTGTTGTTTGACTTCGATACGTCACGAATGTATATGGAGCGTTGGCCGTTTCTCGATCAAATAGTGAACTCTCTTAACGTTAGCCTAGATGTGAAAGCAATGTAATGGACCTTAATTTTAAAAGACTTGTAAAAATATAATCCTGGCCACCTCCTCACGTGGTTCTGGTGGAAAGAAGTGTTGCAAGTAGCCAGTGTACGCTCCAGATAGTCAGCCGGAGATGGTTGTCAATTGCTTGAATCCCCGTAGCTCCGAGGCACCATGTGATTGATGCTCTCGATCGTAGAGTATTGGAGACAGCGTATGCAGCATTTGTTCAGGAACACAATCCACCTTCAGGAAGTGCACCAATGTTGTGGTTCGTCTTCATTAGACGCAATCACATCTTTGTCATATCAGGCCCGACGTGAGAATATAATTGAGATGTTTGGCTAGGAGCAACTTTTTATTAGGAAAGACATCATGCATGAGTTCAGTAAGAGAAACATGACGAGGGGACCAATAAAAGAAACATGTGGTCCGCAAGAAGAGAAAAGGTCTTTGTAGGAGGAAAGGTCATTTTATTCAAAGGGGTTGCCTTTTTCTGGGTTCAGCTTCAGTCTTTTATTCACTTCCATACAGTAGATGAATTTGTCACTTTGATGGGTAAGACTCGGCGGACTACATTTCAGCTCTTAAAAGTTAGTGTGGAAGAAGACTACCAGACAGAATCAGTTAGAAGCCTGGGGTAGTCTGATGAAACCCAACTTATTATTCCGGATGCACAGACCGGTTGAGAAGAGCACCAGCGCAAGACAGGAAATAGAATATTGCGCATGTAGAGGAATGGAGTACGAAGTAAGAAGGAGAGAATCCGCCAATAATATCCAATTCTTCCCGAGTGAGCACGTGCTAATCTTGCTTATCGCAACAACTGGGAACAAGAATGCAAAGAAAGGTCCCCTAAATTGCTCCTACTGCACGCCACGCCATGCGGCCGATTGGGTTCGAAACAAGGCCCTACCATGCACACGTGGGTGAGCTAATGTGTTGATTCTCCTGCTAATGCACGTCGTTTGATCATCCAATGAAATGTTTTGGTCTTAAGACGCAATTGATGTATTTCGGACGCACACTAAAAGGTTGAACGAATACAGCTCATTTGAATGGAGAGAATATATGATAACTTTTTGGTGTCATCACGCAGAAAATTCTCATGGTGGATGGGGGGATAATCCACTTTACTCGACTGAAGATGTACCATCCGCTGAAGCCTACTTTGTAGGATGACAGTCAGTACCCTTTGCCTTGTCCGCTTAGTTTACTCGCCTTAGTCCGCCAATGCACGATGCATTGGTAGTTTCAATTTGAGAATTTACTGTATCGCTACGGAAATTCAGTTTATCCTAATCGGATAGTCTATATCCTGTAAAGCCAGTCTGCTACCAAAATTGAATGAATTCATACAGTTTTAAAGAAAATTTTACAAGCAAGTTACATCGAACAATCGACATAGAAATAACTAAATTTAGGAAATGGTCTCAGTCATATGAATTTGATGGAGAACTTTTACACACACCTCATAATCTTTCACTAGAGTACCCATGAATTTTGTCGGGGATTTACTTTTCCGCTACCGAGATCCGTGACTGGTAAATTGGAACCCTCTACTAAGTGCTGAATATAGGGCTACAAGTCGATCACGGACATAGTGTTTCGGGCGCACACTATGTCCGTGATCGACTTGTAGACCTATATTCAGCACTTAGTAGAGGGTTCCGATTTACCAGTCACGGATCTCGGTAGCGGAAAAGTAAATCCCCGACAAAATTCATGGGTCTCTGTACCAATACCAAAGGTCGTCGTTGTGTGCGTCACTGTTTGAGTCATTCAAACTCCATTCTCAGGCGCATTTTTACATGACCTCACTATGGTTACTAACTTCTGCCTTTTCAGGGTTTGGAATCTGTTTTCACGTTTGCTCCTTGCGTCAAGGAGAATTAAAAATCTTCATTCTTATGAACAG
This sequence comes from Lunularia cruciata, assembly GCA_948567375.1. Lineage (NCBI taxonomy): Eukaryota > Viridiplantae > Streptophyta > Marchantiopsida > Lunulariales > Lunulariaceae > Lunularia > Lunularia cruciata. The sequence goes on along the minus strand of OX419761.1, from coordinate 16,672,343 downwards.
GCAGTACCTCCTTTAGGGGTACTTCTTCAGGGGCTTGTCTTTGCTTGTGTGAGTAAGGCGACCCGTAGATCACACGCACTATGGGAAGACCCATCAAACCGTACAAGGAAGAAACAAAAGAGATCAAAATGGGGTTAGATTCTATTTTATTGAAATGAGAAATTTGCACTACCGCATCTATGATATCTGAACTATTGAACTATGTAAATCGGAAAGTCCAAGTCATAAAGTCGAACACACAGTCTGACTTTATGAGCAAATTGAAAGATCCAAGCCAAAAAGTCTGTATGGTCTTTGCTTTATGTTTAGGTTTATATTACGAGACAGTTCAGAAGATGTACCGGTGATCATGAATGTTGAAGGTAGTACTGTGCCACCTGGCCCATGATCAAAATAATTTTCCATTCCTCCGCAGAAAGAGAACCGGTAGAAGCCGGTAGAAGGAGAAGAGAATACAGTTCATTCGCTATAAGTGCAACTGTAGACATGCGCAATGAGTTTCGGTGCAAAAAAAACCAACTAGAGGAGCAAGTGCAATAAAGTGCACTCTGCGTAACTGCAATGGAACGTCGAAAAGTTACACTCTAAGTATATTTCTGAGTAGAATTCTTCTATAATTAAGGATTCAGTTATCGTACAATTTTTTTATCCAAATACGATTTATACATGCCAAATTTGACATCAAACGTTTCATACTGTTCCAAACAGTAATCGCTAATCAAAAGTAAGTCAACTTGTTTAACACGTCGAAATTTGAGAAAATCTTATCTTTCCAAAAGTTTGAACTATACTGTTTCTGGATGAATGTGAAACTTCCAGTATTGCAATCTCAAGGCCTGAATGGACGCATTGCACTTATCGGGAGTGGACAGCACTCAATTAATATGTCCGACCTGAGTATGTTACTCTCTCCGTTCCTCTCTCTTTCCCTCTCGCCTCTCTATCCTCAAATCCATCTCCAGATTTGGGGGATGTATTTGAAACATGAGTTTAAACTACCGGATTTTGTTTTTGAAGTTACACGGATCTCAAAAACGTCAGATCACCACAAAAGAACACAAGCTTCGACATCAATATTTTTTCTCTCTCATTTTGGTTCCCAACAAAAGTGACTAATCTTGTCGCTAATATGAGTTAACAATTTCGTTGGAATTTTTCTAGTTTGTGAGAGGATATGATGTATATCACCAGGTCCTCTAAGTCGCTGTTTAGCGATACTTCGTGCAATGTCAAGGTCATGTCGGTATAATCTCAATCTTATAGAACTCCTTTGACAATGTGATCAATCTCAGGTTACTAAACCATCTCAAAGAATTGTTGGTGTTTCCAAAATACGGTCTATGTAAAGAATCTTGAGAAGGTGGTATAAATATGTGTCCTTGTGTACTGGCTCCTACTATGGAGTATCGTTTGATTTCTCATGGGAAATACAGAGGATTTCACATAAGTCTTAAACTTGGAGGCGACCGCGTGTGATAAAAAGAAGGATGGGAAGGACGTCAAGCCGTACAAGGAGAAGACACAAGGGTAAAATGAAAAAGACACAAGCCCCAATAGTATCGTTAAGAGGAAAGTCTTAAACTGGGTGCCAACTTCCAAAATTCCGTGCGGTTGTCTACGTCCAAGTAAGCATTGAGTTCAATGCTCCATCTACAAGCGCAGTATGCCATGGCAAAGTCTATATCAATTAAATTGAATGTCACTGTCGGAGTCTCTCCTCAGAGTCTCACATGCTGTACGATCTTGTATGAATACTGTTCATCATCTTGGCACAGGAATCTAGTTCGAACTGTTGCTAGTCTGAACATGAGCATCCAAATATTTGTGGTGCCACGCTATATTAGGAATCTATAGTCAGATCAATCATATAAAGTTCATGCACTCCTTAAAAATCCAAGTCTGTAGGTACATTATGGGTCTTTAGAAAGTATCCTGTACTTCATGTATGTGTGGTCGACTCCAGGCACAATATCCTAGGTTCAGGTACTGGGCAAAGAAGCTACCTGAAGGTACAGTAAAATTCATCACTTTTCCTCAATGGTGTAGATTATGAATTAGATCGTTCTTCGGATATTTTTCTTCGGCCCAATTGCTTATCATGTAAAGTTACGGACTTGGGAGCCAATGGGCTGTACGAGTCCAAAAGTGTCTAAATGTTTATCCTCCCTTTGGTTTTAAGTTTAATAGGGCCCCGCAGCCAAGGATTTCTGGTGCAATTGAATGGCTTCACACGTTGTCAGACATTCCCTTGCACCTGTTTGGAAGAATTATGCTTGCAGTTTCTTGAAAATACGATAGTAGGTTGTAGTTTATGTTCCCAATAAAGTTCGCAGTTTTGAGTTCATTGTTTGATTTTGAGAACAGAACTGAAAGTCCAAGTATACTTTTTGAATTCAGATTTAAAAGTAATCGAGGTCATGAGCGTAAAAGTGGAATTATTATGCTCGTGGATTTGGCGCAAGAATCACATCTTCAGATTTACGTGCAAGGATTTGCTCAGATGGTCTGAGACCTTCTGATAGGATATTATTGTGGATCCATAAGATGTTTGATGTGTCAGTCATGTGAGAGTTCCTCGATGCGCACCCAGAAGATGGGCATCTTTTGAGCGCGGGGTTGCCAAGGATGTCATCAATCTCTCTCTGACTTGAGGCAGATTGGTGCAACTTAACATAGTATCGTTTCTGCAATTTCCTTACATGAGATACGAAAGGCGACCGCGTAGGACATTCTACAGCGAATAATCTGCAACCACTGTTTACATGAAGGTGCAAGAGAGTATCTAGCAATTTGGAAGAATGCAACTTTATAAAACCTGCGGGAGATCTCGTGACGATATAGTTGAATTGAAGATGAATGCAACGACGGAATGGAATTCACACTACAAATAAGTAAAAAAGACTAGGTACAACCGTGGGTTGCTTACACGCGAGTCGACTACGTTCGCACTGTCATGTAAGCCATTCGTTGATGTGTCTCCTCAATGCAAAGAACTACATGTACAAAACTTAATCTCAAATGGAGTGCAAGTTCGGTGCAAGCATCCGCGAGAACTTCACTTCCAATAGCGGATATTCAAGAATATTTAAGTTGTTGCAGTTAAAAATCACATAATTGAATCTTGGGGAGAGGCGAACGGTCTACCCCTTGTCATGCACCATCTTGTCTCTTGTGGTGTGCATTGGTCGCCTCGCTCTTTTGGTTGGGAACGGGATGCGGTTCTTGCTTAACGGGTCAGGATGTGGGATAAGCAATGTTACTTAGAAAGAAATTGGAATACTCAAAGCAAATCTATATACGCACTGAATACACTAGCATTGAATAATATGATGATTAGGGAGTACACATACTCGGAATTCCGCATTCCGCAGCTGAACTCCGCTCTTTTCTAATCCACTAAAATATTCCATAAAAAGTGCGGAATTCCGCTTTTAAGTGATAATCCATCTTTAATTCGCTTTTCACTGATAATCCACATTTAAATTTAAATGGGTTTAACATTCATTCACCTGCGTGTGAATAAATGTCTTGAATTCCTACTGGATACTCCTATAAACTACCCGATCCAATTTAATGGTGATATGCTCTAGTGTGAAATTGTATGTAAAATTGTCTAATTTCACATTATATATGTAAAACTATTAAATTCTACCTTCTAAATGCCAAACTGTCAAATTTAATATTGCAGAATTTGGTTGCGGAATCCGCCTTTTGCCATTTTATAATTCGAGTATTCGTACTCCCTAATGATGGCCTTTGGACCGGGAAGAATGATTATTAAGGCCAGTTAAGTTGGAGGTATTTGATTTTCATGGTTAGAAGTAAAATTCTTACATTCACGAGAGACTAACTTTTGCGAAAGTTTAACTTCAATTTTGCATAATCAATTAAGATCTTACATCAATAACTTGATATAGAACACACTGGGTTGATGTCTAGCACAATTTCAAGCTATCCAAATTCATTAAACTACGACAAGAGTACGGGAATCTCATTTATAAGCTCGGAAAACCCTCTTCTCTGTGAATCATAGAGAGAAATTCACAGAGCTTACAATTAGGGAATGAGCAACTCGGCTGTGACTCACAAGAGATCGTACCCAAGTCATGACAGTCTTTTCTTGACAACAGAACTGAGACCAACGTATGATTAGCTCACAGTTTTCAAGGTGTTCGTGCTCCACATTCACATGATAATGCAAAAGCTAGCAACTAGAACATTAAGGTAACGTCGGATGCGAGTGGCCAAGTTGAGTACGTTGGTACACATTCTCAATAACATAAGGTCCTGACTCCTCATCACGAAGATGATGGTGACGACTGCTCATTTATCATTCTTTATATAACGTGCTCACCGTTCTATCATTTCTTCCCCTACCCTAGCATGCTATCTAATAGATCTTGCTTGGCCATGACAGATAATGAGATTCTAGCAGTCAATCTAGTCGCAACCTGGAAATCCTCACCTTTTGACGATTAGCTTGAATTTTCCTGTATGCTGTACTCCTGTTCACAACTTTTTTTCAGAATAACTTCGAGCAGATCATAAGCAAGCACCATTAGAACTTGACAGCAGATCATTGAAGATAAGGAAGAGCTGATACAGTATAGCTCTTAGAGCTAGGGAAACGTCACCTGATTAGATTCGTGATCCTATACCTAGGTCGTTGAGTGACGACTATATCGAGGAGCTCACGGTATACAAAATCTGTTAGATGTCTAGATATCGAATCACTTAAAACTCCACAACAAAAAGCAGGAACCTTCTCTATCGCAACTCGATATCGGCGAGGTGTGTAAACAATCTGCGGATGCTTTCTAACTCTAGCAAATTACACAAGTTAACGCGAAAGTACAGGTGCTGTAGACAAGACGTTTCATACTCAGGTGGGGAGATTTAACAAAGCTTCAAACGTATATCATGAAAATTGGTAGTTTCAAGACGAAATATATATGGCCTCCGTAATTTTGTGTTATAGGATCTCTATAAACCATTACGGATGCCAAAATATCCATCTGATCCATGTTATATTCAAAATAATCTCAGTGACGTTTGACATCACTCTTCTGTAGAAACGTTTCTCAGTTTTGTTTGACTCTTTAGTGCAGTTTAAAGTAGACGTTTCTGGTATTTTATAGGCTTGAAAATATGCTCGTTCACAAAATGAAGTCAATATCCCAAAACATATTATGCTTACTTCAAGAAAAGCAAATTACTGCTTATTTTATTTCGCGTTCTCTCCAAGTTGTTCACCGTGAGAATTTGATTTTCTTTCTCAATTTTATTTTCTTTGTCACTTTCAGTTTGAATATTAGCATTTTACTCAAGTCAAACAGTAACTTGGATCAGAAACATTTGGTAACCCTCTTAAAGTATAATTACCAGGGAATATTGCCATAATGGAAAACTACCTTCTAGAAATTTTCTCTCATATGATTATATAACTCCTGGGTAACTTAGATCTTCTCCTAGTGACCTTAACTGTACCTCCAAAACAATTCAAATTATGCCATGGCAAAGATGATAACTATAAGCAAAAAGATGGGCAAAGCTATCACCTTTTTTTAAAAATAACCATCAAGAAACAACGTCCATTTGCAATACCACAATCTTGCTTTGGCAGCTGCTCATAACGGCCGGTGCCTAAATATGTGGTTAGATAAAACATCTCTTCATTTTGTAGGGGCACTAACTGCAAAATATGTTCAAAATTTGACAAATTTTTACTAATCAATTTACCGTTTTTCTTATAAAACCTAAAAATTTCTCTTGAAAGCAAATTCTTTTTAAACATAGATATGTGAAAAGTAGGATTGATAAATAAAATCAACAACTATATAATCACAATAACCATGACTCTTGATAATTACTTGCACCGAACAACTTGAAAAAGCTTATATTTAAAAAATATAAAAATTACTAAAAATGAGTTTATTTATCTTGACTGTAGTAATTGTCAATGCTGGGATATTTATAATTTTAAAAATCTCTAACTCCAAGAATGGAGAAAACAAGGTGCAAATTTATTCTTTTAACCACTCATAGATTTTAGATGGTCAAATTAAGCTCAATTTTGCACAATTGCATTACCCATAATTGATGTACCACATGAAAGCATTAATTTTTATAGACAAAAAATGTAGATTCTAAAATATGCACATAGACCAATTATGTATTTATTTATTTAAAATAAAATAAAATAAAAATAAGAATGTGAATTTCTTTGCTTGCACATTTTATTTTATAGAACCCAAACTCAAAACTTGCTGACGATACAACAAAAATATACCTATGTCAGGATTGAGATTATTAGTATATTTTATTTATTAAATTTTAATCATAGATGAAAATCAATATAGAGGAAAGCTTACAATTCCATAGTTAAGTTTTTTAAAACTTTTACATACTATAAATGATGATATATTATACATATATAACCAAAAAGAAATACTAACAAAGTACTAATTTACAACTACCATCAACCTTAAAAAAAATTAACTAAACTCTTAGTTCATTTGAGCTTCATACATTCAAAATCATGAAATTGAGTTTTTCTTAGTTTTACCATTTTCAAATAACTTCAATAAAGGAATCATACCAAAAATGAATAGATCGATTAATATTATGTTATGAATTTTCAATTTACTGCTTAAAATATCAAAGTATTCTATGCTGGCATAACTAGTCTAAACATCTTTTGAATTACTTTGGTCTTTATTAACTAATGAATTGGTGCAATTCTAATAGCTAGACATATTATCTAGGGTTTAAAATGTTATCACTAGTCTAAACATCTTTTGAATTACTTTGCTCTTTATTAACTAATGAATTGGTGTAATACAAATAGTTAGATATATTAGCTAGAGTTTAAAATTGGCTTGGTAATATCTAGAAAGATGTTAAGTATGATGGGTTAGGTAAATCAGATAGAGGTGTCACCAAAAGAGTACTTCTACTAATAGGGCAAGAGTAAAAAATAGTTTGAATTTGTAATACCAAAAGCTAGACACATTATCTAGAGATGGAAATTGGCTTGATAACATCTGGAAGGATGTTATGCATGTTGGGCTAGGTAGTTCAGATAGAGATGTCACCAAAAGAGGAATTCTATTAATAGAGTAGAAGCCAAAAATAGCATGGAAACTTCAGCCAACTTTGGAGGCCTAAACTAATGAATTAGGCCTAAAAAATGTGCAGATTGCCTACACTCCCTCCCAACCAACAAAAAAAAGCTAGCCTTTCCTCCACCCAGGTTTGTCTTGTTGAGATCCCACCTGCAATACCTCACCCACGTGATTTGGAGATTCATGCAAGAGGATTTTCTAAAGATTCCTTTTGGTCAAAAGATGGTTTGACCAACTAGATAGGATCTGAACCAACATGTCATCCATACATGCAACCAATCTAAGGGTGGAGCTTCCTTTGGTGGTGTCTCCTTTGCTATATAATACAATCAAGGTGCTCCTTTGGAGCATTGGAGGTTGAGTGGGTGTGATTCTTCTTCTTTGTTTCTCTTTATGTCTCCTATCCTTGGAAGATTACAATTGGCCACTTTACTTCATAACTCAACAAGTTATCTTTGCTCACTTTACCTAGAATTCTTTATTGTTGCTTTGGGAGCATAAAATCAAAGGCCAACAATGTCAATTTACAATTATCCAAGACCTATGTATAGAAAGTCTCTTAATAACAATTACTTCTATAATTGATTTAGTTGCTAGAAATAATGAATGCCCATGCATCCCTTATTCTTGTTTTGTATCATTGAAGAGTGCTTTCTCAGAAATTATTTTCTCCATATCTTTATATTGTTTATATCCAATACCTTTGCAATCCACAATGGCCTTTTTTGATGAAATATTTTATAACAATAGAAATGAACATTTAAAGGAACAATGCATTTATATTTCTAGCATGAAGTTTAGCATTTTTATTAGTTTTCACATATATGGGCTTGTGTGGTGCTAGAGTAAAGCTCTCTTCTTTCTACAAAAGTGAAATATAACCCTTCAACAATATTGATAATGACATGTTGATAATGATCAATAAGGTTATGGTTTGCTAGCTTCACTCCTTGGGGAGGAGAAACCAAAAAGAATAGATAACAATACCTATTAGTTTGCCCGTATACATACTAAAAACATGTTGAGATGCAAGTAGTTCTATGATCATGATATTTATTTGTCATCAAAATACTTAAAAAAATTATAAGATACAATTTTTACAAATCTCTCATAGATTAGTACAGATCTACCAATCTTCACTCTTTTCCAAAGCGTTTGATTTCAGAATATACATTGAACAAAGCATTGATAACTTGTTATGACCCTCTATTTGTCAAGCCTCAAAATAGTTGCTTCTCTCTATTTAACAATCATTAAAACTCATCAAAGAAACGTTTCTACTCTAGATCTATGCATCCCCATTTTATTTAAAACATGCATTATTGGTTAAATATAATATCATGAATTTTCTAAGCTAATGAATGCAAAGTTTAACAAATAAGTTATATCACATGTTTTATTTAGTGCAACTTCTTTTGGTTTGGGATGATATGGTGAAAGATCAAAGAAAGGAAGGTAAAGTAAATTTCTCATCTCAACCAAGTGTTGATACAACCAAACATTTGATCAATTTAATCATAAGTATATCTATGTAAGAGAAAACTAACTTGATTTGCTTAAAATGCCTATTTGGACAAGGAGGTACAAATAACAAAAGGGAATGGAATTCTTATTTTGACTTGTTATGTTATCTTATTATAAATATAACACAAGTGGTAATTTACCATCCTATCAGATAATATGATGACTCATAACAATTTTCAAGTCTGCATTGCTCCTTGAAATTTCCATGCATGAGGAAAGTCCTTGCTAAAGTCTTGAAGCATGTGATTGAAGACAAGAGCACCAACAACGTAAACCCAAACTTGATAAGTCTTATCAATGTGTTAGGTTGAGAAGACAAATGAAGAATGACATTTTAGCTTGGAAAATTCCATCTAACTACTTCCAACAATTTATCTCCCTTAATAGCAAAGCTAGCTCTTTCATCCATTTGTTTCTCATACGAAGCTTATACTTTGCAACTTCTACAAGAGAAGGTAGCAACTTGGATGTTCATAACATAAATAAGCACAAAATCTTTGGCATGACTAGAGCATCTATACATATCACATAAACTTAATATAGATACAAATATAACCCTAATCATCAATATCAAAACAAATACCAAAATTCTGAAAGAAATACATCTATATGATAATGGTTTATAGAATGAAAGTTATTTATCATTGTGCTTGAATGAGATAGAATAATGCACAACCTTTGCATATGGCAAAATGGTTATTGTGTGGAATTTTGACATTTCCAAAAATTATTATCTCATATATATATATATATATATTTGCAATTAACTTTGGAGAAGGTATCTAGTCATTCTCAAAGAGAACTCTTGGAGGAAACATCTAGCACTCTTAAAAGGAGAAATGTTGCATATAATAATAGCTTTCGTTGACAATCTTTAAAACATGCATTGATATCATTCAAAGATGTCAACCAAGTATCATAGTGAGACCTACTACATATAATTTCTTTAATGCTTGTACATAAACCATTCTCTTATCATATGTTATGAAACCTCCTTTCAATTGCCTTGGAAAAATTCTATTGTAGCATATGGCTTTTGTGGCTTCCTAAAAGAAGGCCTTATTATATTCAATTGCATAGTAAAAATAGAAGACAAGCAATTATTTTTACAATAGGATATATGTTTCATTTTCTTGATAGAGTGATGAGATATTTATAAAGATAATGAATGTTTTTTATTGCAAACTTTGGTTTCAGAAATAAGAGAAGGCAAAGCCAATTCTTTAGGCAAAGAAAGGGAAAGAAGGTGATAATGCACACGATAGAAGAGTAGACATGTTTTTTGAGGAGAATGATAAACCTCCAAAATCCTTTCTGTTTTGGTAGTTTACTTAATGGTGGTAGACCTCTCCACCTTCAATGCATAAGCCTAGTTACACACAATTTCATGAAGTTGGATAAGGTAGAACCTCAATGAATCTCAATAAGAATAAGAACAACATGGCAACAAAGAGAAAGTATCTTGTCAAGGCCAATATTATAACCATACAAGTCTACTTTCAACATCTTAAAAAGGAAGATTCTTTTATCTTTTTAGATCCATCAATTCAATTATTTACTTTGTTGACCTACTTAGTAGAGTCAAAAGATAACTTTGTTACTTTGTAGCCCAATATTAAGTATATGCACTTCATACTTGGGGGTAACCACATTTCAATGGTTAAGTTGAAAATGTGTATGAAGTTCAATTCTTTTGATCCATGCTTGGTATTTTGTTTATGCCAATGGTTAAGTTGAAAATGTGTATGAAGTTCAATTCTTTTGATCTATGCTTGGTATTTTTTTTGTGCTTTAAATGTATTGGGATTAGATACTAGCTTATATTTTTGAAATATATAATAGTGAAAATTAGCAATTTTTCCTACAAATGAGCTTATATTGAAAGGGAGTATTTAAACTAGCATTTTATGGAAGAATGTAATAAGGAAACATAATACTTAAAGGAAGCCATTACTAACAATTTTACCTAAAAATGAGATATATTTAAAGATAGAGTATCTACACAAAAACTTTGTATACAAAGAATACAAGAAGACATATGAGCTAAAGAAGGCATTTATTACCAAGCTCTTGACAAGGAAAGCCAAGGTCAACTTTGGAGAAAATGTATCATCATCTTTATCATTAAAAATATTTTCTAGATTAGCAAGAAGCGAGAAGTCCAATAATATCTTTTCAATGTACGATAGAAGGGAGAGATCAAGGAACAAAAAGCAAAATCTATTGGAAGAAGCAAGAGGAAATAAAGTTATCTTATTGGGAAATGATTCTAGATATATTTTGGGAATACTAGAGTCCAAGTCTTGATATGTATTTCTGCAAAGGACTTGACCTTGGACGAAATATGCAAGGAATGCAAAAGACACAACTAGAAATGATTACTAATACTCTATAGGTTGGGTTAAGAAGAAAAAGGAGGAATCCACTTAAAGAGAAATGAAAATCCAAGAAAACTCTAAGAAAACATAATCCCAAGTAGATACTTGATATGCACATCCTCTTTTAGGCCCATTGTGAGGAAAAACAAGACTAAGATTAGCTTTGTCTCTTGCTAAAACAATAGAATGTTCTTGTATATATACTTGGAATATTTGCAGTAATTTTGAAACAGAAGTTAATCTAACTTGATTTAACTTATTTAATCATTTAAAAGTTGTTTTAAGTAAATTTTTTTAGGTTATATGGCATTGCTCTATTTAAAGAATTCAAATTATTTTTAGAAATCATGTTATTTTAGATATAAATTAAGTTTCAGAATTGTGATGCAAGAAAATAAAAATAAATTCATTCTAAAGTGTGGAGTGGTCCTTCTGTCCTTCTGGCTCTAGAAAATGTAGTTTATTACAAATTATTGCAGGTCCTGAAAATTGTGATCATGGAAACATATTGTTACATAAAAACTGCAAAAAGAGCTATCATAATACCCAAAAGTGGAAGGGTTCCTAAGCTTGGAGCAACTTCCAATTTCTGCTTGAGATTTATAAATAGCTTCACCTATAAAGAAGAAGCGGTCTTTTCTACACATAAACGGTTGAGAATTGATAGTTTCATCATCTATGGTGAAATCAAGCCTACCACAAAGACATTCATATATGGAAACCGTATTGTGCTTTTACTTCCATTAGGATAAATTTGGTCTCTTCTTTTCTCACCACCAACACAAAGTCTTGAGCATAACAACTATATGCATTTATGAGGTAGTTTTTGCATTGTATTGGGAGGAAATGATGAAAATGTACCTACCCCATTATATAGAGAAAAATCCATGAGCATTATATTTTCTTATTTATTACTTATTATTTTAAATGGATACAAGGACATAAAAAAGAAGTTGGTTTTCACTAAGCACTTAAAAAAGGTAAAAAGGAAGGTTTCTATTGTAGATGTGGAAGAGAGGGTAGCAAAGCCTGATTTGGAACCTTTGTCATATTCTCTAGCTTTTGTTCTTTGATGTGAAAATATCAAAATATGGACATAACTCTAGAGGAGTCCCAATCAAAGGACTCACTTCTTCATAGCAAACTTAGGCAACATGTTATGCATGGTAAGATTGGATGTACACTTATGCATGGCAAACCTAAATGCAGACCTTCACTTAGTATGCACACCTATACATGGTAAAATTAGGGATCTATCTATGCATAGTATAGCCAAGTGTACATACCAATAACATAGTTATTGACACCTATGCATAAGATAATTATGCTTCTCTTAAAAGGAATATAAGTTAATATAGAAGAGAAAATATTAGTGCTATAGCTTATTCATACTATACTATTATTAGTACATGGGGGAAAAGGTTATCTTTTCTTAAAATAGAGTGATTTAATTCCAAAAAAGATGTTATCTCAGTCGATTCCAAGAATTGACTGAGATAAAGCGTTTTAGTATAGCAAGTTATTTCAAAATCATTACTCATACCCAAGGAAAATATCTGTATCAAATATGAGAGAATTTGAATGGTTAAAAAATTAATTTTAATAGCAGTATAAGAAATAAGGAGTATACAGCTATAAATTTGGTTATTGAATATTTTATGCTTAGTCTAGATATAGATAATCTACCTTGTCTTCTATTACAAATGACATATTTTTTACTCTAAATATGGCCAAAAATAAACTACTAGTACCTTATAGATTTATTCTTGCTAGAGGAGAGCACCTCTAAATATTAAATATCATCTACTTACACATCCATAAACGCATCCAACTTGATGCGTTTCCATGTTTTATACTTGAATAGGATAGGAAATCCAGATTTGGAACTCTTGAAAAGGAGAAAAGAGACGATAAATATCTTGAACACTAGGATACCTTAAAGAAAAGGGTAAAACGTACACTATATACCTATGGACAGAAGGCAAAGAAGTGACAAATTATTGGGGCACAAGTACCAACACAATGAAACAAAAACCAAAAGCCACAAGGTGTATCTATTCCAATTTAAAAGATAGCTAATACTAGGAAATAATTGAATGAACCCCCTCAAACTAGAGACAATAGACTCGATCTATGCTTGAGATATGAGAGAAGGATCTCCCTTAAGTAAAAGGGGAAAGTGCTACATGAGCTCTTATTATTGCTAGGGCTTGACTACGAGGAGCTGTTGTGTAAGTCCTTGAACTGATGTTAGATAAAGCATAAGAAAGGCGACCGCGTCGGGAAAACGAAGGATGGGAAGACCCCATCAAGCCGTACAAGGGAGAGAAAATAAAGATAACATGGGGCTAAGCCCCAATAGAGTCTATATGAGAAATCTGCCTTGAATTGATGTTAGATGGATAAAATTACGGAGGACTCCGATGATCACATGTGTGCTTATGCCGTAAGATTTCTTATACTATTGCTTGTCTACAAAGCCAATATAGTCTGTTGTTTATAATAAAGTTCAAGGGAGAGGGATAAAGCTAATGAGCTGAATCTAATCAAGAGATTTGTCAGTTCTGAACACGATACTAGGAGGAATAAATACTACATCTGACGGGCATTATGGAACGTATGAAATAAGTTCCTGTAGAGTTCTTGTTCCCAAAACGCAACTGGAATTCATTACACCATCAATCTAAGAAAGTTTAAGCATACGACACTGGAACCTCCGCATGAGATTTTTAAAGATAATTATTGCAAGAGCACGCAGAAGGAAACCCTTCGAGCACTTGGGATCAAATTTGGGTCTCAGCAATCTTCGAGATAGTGTCCCTTTGCTCTTGAAATCGTCCTCCGCTTAATGTCTTCCCATCCTTGTTGATATCCTACGCCGCGTCACCTTTCACTTATGCATCTCCTGATCGAATGTCATGTTTCCTCCTAGTAGAAAGAGGCGACCGCGGAGGATAACAAGAACGATGGAAAGCACTTTACAGGTACTTTGGAAGGTTGCAGCAGCCCTACTATACTATACTGGTCCAAAGGAAGCGAGAATACGCAAGATCGGTGAATGGTGTTTCTCAACTTGGGGTATACTGTATCTAGAGTATGTCTTGCAATCCAAGTCATCAAGTATATAAGGCTCGTATGTGTAGTTTCATGACTTCACTCGCTCTTGTTGACTTTAGTCTGTATAACTGATGTCAACGGGAGTTAGTTCACCTCTTTCATGGGAGATCACCAGGATGACACGATGGATTTGATCTTCCCGTCGACCGTAGATATTACCTTCCTGAGTCCTGTATGTCAGACTTTGGTCATCACAGAATCCTAGGAGATCTGCGATTGATGGTTGCCGTGAACTATGTTTAACTCTCTGATAGGGGAGCCTCGTAACGCCGTCGCTGCTTCTCATACTCGCAGTACCCTAAGGGATGGCTTTCTCAATTAGGGCGAAGCGATGTTCCACAGAGTTTTGATGCAGTCAGACAGATTACTCAAGAAACAACGTCAAGGAGGAAACTCTGAGTATTAAATCCCATTCTCTGAGATTGAGCCTCTTGGTGACAGACGAAATGCCATGATGACACGAGATACATCTTGCTGATAGACGACATATGGTCCTTCTGGGGTAAGCTGTTCGGCTCTACGTATATGAATTCCTTTCAGTGGAAAGCAAGGGTTCATACGGCCTCCGGAACCATGTGACCAGCAAGCAATAATCTCATTCCAGCATCATGAGTGTAATATGAAGTTGGCTAGTCAGCTATCGCATGGGCGTAGTGCGTGTTGGACTGCTGTAAGTCCCGTGGAGAAGAACGTGACGGAGACTTCTTGTCTACTTCTTACATCATTGTATGTCAAGCTTTTTGATGCTGAAAATCTTTCAAATTTAAGACTTCTTAACAGTAGGATCATAGCTTTTATTCCAGCCGATAAATTCGAGGATCAGACCACTACTATATGCGACAACTTGAGTTCAGACAAGACTGTCCGCCCGGAGAGAGCAGAATGTTGTTAACTACAGGTAATCATGCCTGGTAATGTTTGTCTCTCAACACAGCTTTTGATACAGTGCTCAACTGCAATGATGCTTCGGATCAGGGGTGGGTATTATTATTATCCTATTGGTAGAACAACAATGAGCGAAACTTGAAGAATCTTACAGCTTCCTTCGTATACATTGAATTTACGCCTATTCTTCTGGAACAATTGCAATATCTACAGATCAAATTTACACAGGTGGATTGCACTTCTCACTGTTTGCAGGACGGAGACACCCTGGTCTTATGTGAAACGTTCTGATACCATTGAGAAAAAGCCCAGACTGCAGCAATATCGCTTGAGACCTTGGATGTTGAGGCGTCAAACCAACGAAAGCGTCCAGAAATATTAACTTCATCATGTAGGCGGATAACGCAAAGGTCGAGGTTCATGGCAGCAAAATAGAGCAGACAGAATACTTCGAGTAAGGTCGTGCTTTAAACTGTTTGTGGACCGCCACAGATCGACTGAAGTGAGTAAAACTAAACTCGGTACAACAGTCAGGGAACCGGATTCACAGTCAACTTAACAGGATTCTGCTTCAATCGATCCCGGTTATCCGCACCACATGTGTCCATTTCCTACAATGCAGGTTCCGAGCAGGTTTAGAGCAGAGTGACAACTTGCTGGTCAACACAAAGAGCACAGGACGAGTTAAACGATTGACCTATTTAGGTGGCAACGACGAGTGATTGCCCATACGCACAACCATGAAGCACGTCGCCGATGAATGGGCGTTATCAATGGAAGAATCCGATACGGAAGTTTGTATTCACATTGATCAATTTTAAAACATGCTCCTAATCTGCACTCAACTACGGTGGATAAGGAAAAGGCGAGTGACAGAAGACAGAAGAAGTCCGTTCCATGAGGAACCCAATGATGGCAAACATGCTTCCTTACCTCAAACTTTGATTACGTTAGTCATGGCTTTTACTGGAGTGAATTCGTGGGCAGGTTTATGGTAAAGATGCATAATGATTTCTTTGACTCTTCTTTGTACGTTTAACGGAATTGCGTCATCGTTTAACGGAATTCGGCCTGTTTATGATGATGCGTTTGATTTCCATTTGTACATGTAACGGAATTCGGTGGACGATTCATGGTATAATGTAAAATGATTTGTTTGATTTTTTTAGAATGTTTAATATAATTATTTTATTTGGATATATTAATATATATGTATTTTATTATATGAATGATTTTTCTAAAAATATTTTTATGATAATAGAATAAAATAAAAATATTCAAAAGATAATTTGGATTAAATTCGAATGTAAATAAATAACAAATAATTATACAATAAAAATAGATGAAAACATATTGTTTAAAATTTTCTTTCTTTTAAAATAAAATATTTAAATAAAAATTTATCATATTTCAAAATATAATGATAAATCTTAAAATATATCATAAAATAATTAACTCTAAAATAAAAATTCTCTCCATGATGCTCACTTATATTTGTATAAATCGAACTTGAAATGCACGGCTATGAACTGCACTTGATTAAGTTTACGCTCGCAACTAAATTAAGAATATATATTAGAGGATGGGCCGAACAGAATTACGGATGATTTGCACTAGCAACTAAACTAAAGACTATATATTACCGGTTGGGACGAACAGAATTAAGGATGATTTGCACTTGATTAAGTCTACAGTATATGCCAAACTAAAGAATGTGTATTAACGGTTAGGTCTACTAGAGTTAGGAATAAATAGCACACTCAATTAGGTCTATAGTGGAAGTCAACATGCTCTAAAAAGTGCAAAACAATTGCTGAATGGATTAACTATAAAATGAACATTGCTAAACCGCAAACAGTCTCCATCGTGGATGAACGAACCCTCTCAAAGGAAGAACACCTTAGCCCGTATGGCCATAAAAAACTAGTACTCGACAATCAAGTACCAAATAACCGGTGTGTGAAGGTTGTACATCTCGAGACCATATTTCAAACAAGAAATATTGAACAGCAAGAAGCATTGCTGCACCCAAAAGATCGCGTTGAGCATCAGTCCTTCAGGAAGGAATCACACCTCAAGCGATTGATGCTTAATCTACTTAGTTGATCTAACACAAATCATCGCGACGTAGATATGATTATCCGTACTTGCAGCATCGTCCCTGAACACAATTGCGATCCTGAAACACGTCCTTTTACCTTTAACATGAGCTGCTTGGTGTTTCGTATGGCCTTTGAGGCGAATTTCATGTCAAGCAGATGACATCCATCACTAGGAAATAAGAGAACCCTGTCCAGATCTTAAATCAGAATCAAGAATGGCGATTGATTGATGGTGTGGTTAACACTGTCAGGCTTAGAAGTTTCAGTCTGTCAATACAGACTGCATATTTTCAACAGTTCAGTTACATTTACTGTAGTGCTTTTTGACTTCACGTTTTGCGACCGCACCTATATTAAAGAAGTCTCTTGCGACTGTCAGGTTTGCAATCTAACACGTTTGTTGCTCCCGGATTCAGTAGATTACAATCAACTGCTGACATGGAAGAACTGATATGACTGCCTAATCTTCTAGGAAGTACTTGCTAAGCTTACAAGAAATGAGAACATGATGTTAGACAGATAGACGTGGTTCTCGGCTGCAGGTTCTGCTATAGTAGGAGGACAGTTTCGAATGCTTGCGTTTCGCGTTGATATTTTCTTGGTCTTGCAGACAGACAGCTATTCAATTGCGGAGTTGAAACTCATTACGAAACCTTTTGTAAGACCATACGACATCAGCTACATCCACCCTGCATTGCCGACTACCTTTCAGATGTTAGGAATTTTCTACTCTTTCTCCAATATTAGAAAACGTCACACATTAACTCAATCCATCATCTAGAGCAGCACAGAAAGGACTGCTTGTGGACCCTCAGGGAAGATTGTTGCATGTGCGGTCAATGAACAAAGGAACGAATGAATTTAAGTGGTCGAACAGAACAACGACTGGGTCCTATAGACTTCTTTACTGTAGGGGTGTGCCTAGAACGCAGTCACTACTGTACCACGTAGCGCTAAGAACAGCCACCAGAAAGCTCGTATTGTGGTGGGTCGTTCTGTCATGTCACACCTTCCATGTCAGCCTTACAAATTTCACAGAATGGCTCGGACGTGTTTGACGGCTGACTGAACGGCTCGAACTGGGTCAACTGCGTCCTCATGTCAGAGTTTGCTCAAGCACATGTCAAAATCCTTGGCAGTCAGAGCCAGTCAACACTATCGTGTCACTGTCTCCGCCTACTCAGGATAGTCACTACAAGATTCCCGCATTCGATGCTCCATCGACGATGCACCGCAGGGGACAGGGTTGACTTGCAAGTGCACGCCGTGGATGGGACTGTACCTTTTTCCGACTGCCTAACTTTGGGGTTGAAGACCGCAGGTCCGGAGGGTGTTGTTGTTGCCCTGAACTGAGCAGGACTACAGACTGAGCACCGATTACACAACAGTACGTAAAACTCGCAAATTTGCACGATAATTTTGATAATCGGGGGACCCACAGCGTGATTGAAAGCACCTGGTGGTCAATCGCTTTTGCGCGTTGTCTTTGCCGACGAGTATGTGCAAATTTGGTCAAGGAAAGTTCTGAAACGAGTGAGAATAGGGCTCAAGAGACGAGCAGGAAACGTGATTTATATGTTGAGAACGACAGGGAAAGGTGTCTAAACAAGAAGGGATTCGATCTGGTCCAGTACAAACGGGCACCAGGAGAGCGGATATTTACAGTTTGTTCTTTGGTTTGGCAAGTGAGAGAGGGTGTGTGCTGTGCGTTTGAACAGATCTAATCGCAGCTGAGAGGTAGTTCGGAAGAGTAGATTTTGCTTCTGGGTTTCGACAAGTGGGCTGATGGCCAGTGTGGTAGCTGTGAATCCAACTATGGTATCCACGGGGACACTTTTGCGCAAAAGCAGGACGATTGGGAATGGATCAGCACGTCTGGCGATGCTTGCTAGTTCTTCGGGTGCTCGCATCAGGAATGCACGTACAGCAGGTTGGTTGCCCCCTCGATATTCTCCGCGCTACGCTCTACTCTAAATGTTTGAGAGAATACATTGAAGAATTCATGTCGTCCACTAAAGTCACTTTTCCTCTATACGTGCGTCTTCACTCTCACATCAGACAAGAAATTAGCAGGAAGAGATCGTGCGGACACGATGTCCTTCCCGCACCGAGCAGACTTTGACAATCCTGAGGGCATTTTGCTTCCGAAGAATGTCTTACAGCTGTTGTGTGCCATTGTTGTGACCAATCAAAGAAACAGTCTGCTACAGAAACACCTTTCTACTGTTCCCTTAATTTCTATTCTTCTAAACTTGAAGAATCTTGTCAGCAGTATTGAGTAATTATAGGTCTCCATGATCTGCTGACTCACAGCATCTTGACGATCTGCAGGACTAGGAAAACTGAGAGCTGCTGCGGCGGGGCACGGCGATCCATCCAGCGAGACAAGCGACTCACCAAATCCACCTTCAAGTGCATACTTCAACGGAGCACCTGGGTTTATTAATGTGCAAGAAAGCAATTTCTTTTCACCACCACAGTCAAACAAAGGCTGGGATGACGTCCGTCTGCAAGCTCTACTGCGATCGTTGGCAGTAATGGCGGACGATCGGAGGGAAATGCATGCAGCTGTTGCCATACAGCGGGATAATTGGGGCAAGCTGTTGCAGGTGACAATAACCATGTCCATGATATCAGCAGGGATCTTATCAGCTTTGAATACGAGAGCATCGGCGGCCGCCCTTAGCTACTCTGTAACAGCCAGCCTTTTGGCAGGTGGATCATTCTTTTTTATGTGCTTGGAAAATTGGTTTCAGCCTTCTCAGCTGGCAGAGGAACAAAGAGCAGCGTCACGTTTCTTTAAAGCTCTGGTTAGGGAAATCGAGGGCAGTCTAAAACCCGGAGGCTCTTATCTGAAGGAGGATGCCAATCTATACTACGAGGCTAAGCTCGAGCGGCTGCAGTACTTGGACAAGGCGTTTCCGTTGCCTCTTTTTCCCGGGGGAATAGACAAATTTCCTACCATAGTTGGTCCATCAGTTCTGAGTGCTCCTGTGGATGCTTCTAAACCAGAGATACCTTTGTCTGAGGACTCATCAGCCAACAACGGATGGACTCAGGCCATTGTCGATGATTTGAAGAAAACCTCTGCACTCCTTAAGAAATCTGATATTGCTACGTACGTAGGCTGGGAGAAAAATGCTCAGAAAATTAATAAGGTGCTGGCGATCTCAGGGCCTGTTTTGGCGCTCATAAGCGTTGTTGCAAATTTCGTAAATGGTGGGGCTGCAATTGCGGCTGCGTGCTCTGTTCTAGCGGCCCTTGTCAGCAGCTTCTCACACGATGCTCAAGTGGGTATGGTCTATGAAATGTACCGAGATGTAGCTGGATCTTTCGAGGATATTGATAAGGAAATACAGAGAAATCTCCGTCTACCTGTGGAACAACGAGAGGACGGCGAGATGTTCCATCAGAGAATAGCGTTAACACTCGGCCGCCAAGAGGATGAGCCGATTGTCAGCAGCGATGACCAGAAGTCTGCAGGGAACCTTTTATAATTTTTGACGACTTACCAAAATTTAGCTTCATCCATGAAGACCTGAGCAGCACAGTTTTGCCACTGCTCCACCTCCATAATCTGCAGTAAGGTCCTCCACTTCAGAGTTCACCATATATATCGAAATTAGGAACATACTTGTACAATTTAAGAGCTTAAATACGATAAGTTAGCACAGACCTCTTCGGTCCATGTAAATCGACTTTGTAGATAAAAGTGTATCAGTATATATAAGAGAATTGTTTCTCTCAGCATCTTGTGGCGGGTACTTACATATTATGCAACCTACATACTGACTGAATTCAGTCCGGTGCAGAGAAATCCATTTCCTTCATAAGGGGTATTCTCGCCTGTGAACTTCTATTGCCTATTTTATATGTTCAGCCTAAATATTCTCATAGAATCTGTTCCTCCTTAGCCTTGTCCTAGTCTTCTTTATACACATAAGCAACTCCTCAACACCTGCCATTCTCAGGATGATTGGAGGTCATCGAATCACTTTCTCTGGCCGCTACAATCAAGTTACGATAGTTCTTCAGCTTCAATTCTTAATAAACGGAAACACTCGCTAACTGTATAACAAATGGTTCTTATAGTTCGTTCTTACGCAAAGAATGTTTTAAAATCAGGATGTAGCCACCGCCGGTCTATGCAGGAGTCGTACAGGAGGCCTTGTTCTGGTGCAGCAATAGCTTGCTGTTGATTGGGAGGGAGCTCGGGGAAGCTCTGAATAAAATTGTTCCTCGAGTATGTTCCCAAGGACAGTTGATACCGTAGGCAAATTTGCAGTCAAGAACCTCGGTTGCAGGTACACTGATGAGTTACCGTTGAAGTCACCAGTTGCAGTCGTTTCCAATATGCTTGACTGAAGATATGATCATATGCAGGCTTATGCTATTTCAGCAAAGAAGATACTATCTCTTAACGAAGTAATTGTTGAACACGTAATCATAAATTCATTATGTATATTAATATAATAATATATTAGTATACATTATTATGTATATTAGACTATATACAATTTAGATGTTTGGGGACCCACGTGAACTGTCTAAGTTTGGAGCTTTGTAAGTTATAACTTCTCATAAAAGGTGCGGGTGTACATAATGAAGCGAAGCGAAAGCAAAAGCATTTAAGATATTTAAACAGTAGAAAAACTAAGATAGAGAGATATGCAAAAGGAACTTGAGGGTATTACATTCCGACAAGGTAGTGAATAGATCTCGTGAATTTACAAGCTTTTGCAAAGAGGAAGGTATCTTCCATCACTTAACATAACAAACACAACAAACTAGAAGGGCGAAAAAGATGAGTTTAACACTCCTTGAAAAAGCAAGGAGTGTGATGAGCAACTTTGGACTGCAGGAGTAGTTAACACGACTTTTTTCGTAGTGATTTTAACTTCTTACATAGTTTTTAATTATAACTTGCTAAAAGAGGTATGGAGTGGTGAAGTTCTAAATTATGATTATATTATTTGGGTGTATTATGTATTTCCATATTTTGAGTGACCAAAGATCCAAACTAGATCCCAGAGCTAAGAAATGCATCTTTCTTGATGATGACAAAGAGTCTATTGAGGAATATAGATTGTGTGATCTTAATTCACACAAGATTATTATAAGTATGTAGTCGTTATGAGTACCCACTATTGAAGAAAGACTTTGAGCTCGATCATAATGATGCTCCTCACAAGAAAATTACTATGGAGTTTCTTGGGTCCACACAAAGCTCATTAAAAAATGATACAAGTGAAAATTTGGAGAACATCGACTCACCAAAGACTTCTCTACGGAAGATAATGTGGATGATTTTCAAAAACAATGTAAACAGAAGACAATGGTGAATGGTGATTGCTTTTGTTCGAAAACCTCACAAGAAATATCATAGTAAAGCTCTGAAGTGTAATGGCTATTGTGACATTGTTGTATTTACTCTTATTCAAATGATGAACTATATACGTTTCAACAAGCTATAGACCCTCAAGGAAAAACGAGATGGATTTGGATGGACGGATGTACTCTCTCCATAAACCAAACTTAGGATTTGGTAAGATTACCATAGGGAGAAGAGCTATGGGATAGAGAATGCTCCCTCGAACGAAAGGAGGGAACTCCAAAGAGGATTCGGACTACAAGAACAAGGCAAGACTAATTGCTAAAGGATACCCCATGAGAGTGTTTCGACTTCAATAAGGTTTTCTCTACAGTTGAGTTAACATCGGTCCTTATGATACATCGAGTTATACCATTTTAAGATCGTGAGCTAGAACAACTTGATATAACTACTGCATTTTTCATGGAGAATCGGTTGAAGAGAGGGGGTGTATAAATAAATAAATAAATAGTGTGTCAGATATACAGAAAGAAGGATCATGTATGCAGGTTGAAAAGAATTCTGTATGATTTGATGTTATGTCCCAAACGATGGTATAAGAGATTTGACACTTTCATGTACATACAAGGTTATACCAAGAATGAACATGACAAGTGTTTACTTTAAGAAGTTGCAATGGATATTATCTATCCATGATTCTAGTTCTATATGTTGATGCAATATTCATAGTTGTTGAGACATGTTGATAGTTGTTGAGAGTTAATGTTAGAAACTAAATCTTTAGAAGCACAACTCGGTAAGGAATGCAATATGAAGGACTTGGGGACCCGGTAGGTAAATCTTTGGTTGGTCGTAAGCTTGATAGGATGAAGGGATGTTTATGTAGATCATAGGGGATTTGCGTTGAGGGGATCCTACCATGTTGTCATGAGAGGACATGTGCAAGAATATAAAACCTGTGAGTACGCCCCTTGCATTACACTTTAGATTTATGCAAGTTTGTGTGCACAAACAAATCAAGACAAGGAGCATATGGCAAATGTAATTTATGCAAGGCTTTTGAAAGTTGATGTACAGTATGGTTTGTACTGGACTTGACATTTCCGCATGTAGTCACTCAAGTTAGCAAATATACGGCAAATTCAAGAAAAAAATATTAGCAAGGAAGTGGATACTTTGATATTTGAAAGGTTCAATTAACATGAGGATCATGTGTAATAAAAATCCTAAAATTTTATGTTTTTTCATATGTAGATGCTGATTTTTGCTAGGAATATCCACAATAGGTTACATTTCGACCGTGCAGGTGCAGCTGCGAGTTGGAAATCAACTTTACAATCCATAATAGCTCTTTCTACTTGTCAATCTGAGTACCTGGCGGTGTTATATGTTTCAAAAGAAGCTTTGTGGTTGGCAGAACTTGCTTTGAAACTTGTTTTAGAACAAGATTATATAGAAATTTATTACGATAACCAAAATACTCTTGATTTAATACATACAGAATTCTCTATCCAAAGACCAGGAAATTGATGGACAAAACCATTATTTTAGATGGATACTCTCCAGACATTAACTAAAAATATACCTATAGAATAGAGAAGGTATCTGCATGCCTATAATTTGTCAAGATGATTTTTTTTTATTAGTTTAGAAAATAGTGACAATGTGACATAGAGATTCACAAACACATACTCTTTAGGTTTATATTAGATTTAAAGCAGACTGGAAATCGTTGAACAAACGTTTGAAATCTTCATTTGTGCTTTGGGTTAGTAACTAACTTGGTATGGCTGCTGCTAATTGTCTTATTCGGTCTAGAGACACTGAAGACTATATATGAGGCATTTATGTTTTAGAGTTAGTAACCAACTCGGTATGGTGGTTGTTATTGGTCTTATTAGGTTTAGAAAGACTGAAAACTATACTCGAGTTTGATCGACAGAATTCAGAAACGACGTCCACAAAGTAGAAGCGAGATTTTCTCAAACTCGTGACTCGATGTAAAATAAAACTTTGGGATTAAACTGGGGTTCAATTTGCGGTTGCGATGGAAGTATTGAAGGGAATACGATGATAATTGATGGCAGATTCGAAAGTGCAAATGGCTACGTTCATTGTGCTCCGGGCGATGATAAGTTTCGTGAGCAAACTCTTGATAAATTCACGAGAGGGTCGTTTTCGATGTGTCAGTGAAATATGAAGAACGTGAAATAACCACGTGTGTTTAGAGTGTTCTCCCTTGGACGGAGCTTATTGGAGAACTGACCTCGTATATCAAATGTATTATCTGTGATTGAATGCAAATCTTTTGTGTGTATCTTGATTGAATGATGGAAGTGCATTTGTTGTTGAACGATTACAGATGTGTGAATATGTGCATACAGGTAAAGACTAAAGCAGATGGAGCTCCGACATTCAGTATTGCTTCCTTATGATGAATGACTACACATCATAGGCTAAAATCCAATATATAAGATCTGAAGCAAGCAAGTTACTCAACAGATGCAGGGGTCAGAAACAAGGAACTATATAACTGAAAGAACCAGAAAATCACTTGTGAACTGCAGATGTAATCAGAAACAAGGAGCTATATAACTGAAAGAACCAGAAAATCACTTGTGAACTGAAACGATAGCGATCATGAACGGGAAGGTCATAAGATCTACATCTCTCCTTACTTCATGGTTCTACTGGACTCCCAATTTCTTCATGCAATAATCATGCTTCAAGTGCGGAAGTCTTTTGGTTAGCACATTGGCCAGATTTTAAAGAGAAGCTATCTGTTTGACCGATATACCTCCTAAATCATATCTTTCTTTCAGAAACTAAATGATGTTGAACTTGACACAATAATCATGCTTCAAATGCATAAGTTCTTTGGCCAGATTTTTAGAAGAAACTATCTGTTTGGCCGATATATCTCCTAAATCATATCTTTCACAAACTAAATGATGATGAACGTTTATTTGTTGCTTATGGAATGATTGATAGGATTCTTAACCATATCCATAAAACCTTTATTATCTCCATGTATCAGGGTTGAGCCCGCTAAGAATTCACCCGCATGGAAATCTTTGAAGGGTCGGCATAACCAAATTGCTTTCCTTGTGGCTGTTGAAATTGCTTGATATTTTGCTTTTATTGTTGAAACTACTATGGTATTTTGACGCTGACTACTCTAATTGATAGCTCCTGATCCAATCAAGAAACAAAAACCCTATTATTGACCGTCTGTCTATATCATTGGCTGCCCAAAAATCAGAATCTATAAATCCATGAAGGCTTAGCTTATCAATTCATCGGAAGAACCATTTGTACTCATGTGCTCTTGAGAGATACTTAAAAGTTTGTTTAACCATGGCAAGATGGTCCAAGGTAGGAGTTGAGCAAAATTGATTTATAAAAATAACAAAAAATGCTAAATTTGGATGAGTTAGCAACATTGCATACATGAGCTTTCCCACTAGTAGTTGATATGCTTGTGCTTTAGTAAGATGATGCACAATTGTATTATTCAAGAACCTTTCTTTATTCACTTTGAGATTGGTCTTGATTGGTGTAGCAATTGTAGTGCAATCTTGAAAACCTTATTGCTCTAATATGCTAACTAGATACCTTTGTTGATCCAATGCAATGTAACATGCATCATAATCAATATTTATCTCATCATGAGACACCATTTTAGTGGTGATGGTCCTTTCATCTTGAACTCTTGCTTTAGTTGTGAGACTAGCAGATCCAATTGTAATTGAGATAAGCTAGCAAGATAAGATCACCAACCTAAATTAGTATTAGGACCTATCAAACTTATGTATAAGCAAGCATTTACTTTTGACCTCACAAATCCAAGCTTTATGAAGAAAACATCCACTCATAACCACCACATCTCCTTGATTGATGATGCATATAAATTGCCTTATGTAGAAGACTCACAAGAAGTCACAAGTTGAATTTTGTCTCAAAACACACATACCCTAAAGGTAAGGTCATTTACACATGCTCTATTAATATACCATAAAGGTATGTTGTGTCGATATCCAATTGTAATGATAACAACCTATAGTGCATAACAAGGGCTAACAAGGTGCATAAAGTAGTGAGGTAAATCACAAGAGATAATGTTTCCTTATAATCAATTCCATACCGTGATGATGACCTCTCACTACTAGACATCCTTTAAGTTGCCAAATGCTTCAATCTAAATCACACTTAACCTTGAAGACTCATATGCTATCAAATACTTTATGTTGAGGTAGTAATTCCACCACATCCCAAGTATGATTATCTTGGTATGACTTTGGCTCTATACAATTGCTACCTTCTATTGCCTAGATTCCAAACAATGAAGAGCTTAATTGTAGGACCTTGGCTCACAAAGATCAGAATCACCATCTATCATAGTTTTAGTTTTAATAGTTTCAACACCCTGATCAAGGGATGATATATTATCCTCAAATTGTGTAGGAGTAACCCATACATAGTCACTAAAATGAAATGGTGGTTGTATGGGTCTTCTTGAACTTGAATAAGGTATGAAATCATCTGAAAAAGGCTTTGCGAAGCTAAAAGCAATTAGTTGTGAATTCTCATGTAGAGAAGTTTCACTTGATTTTACTTTTGTAATGGGATGAAGGTGAGATGGAGTGGAATCTAAGATAGGCATAGAAATGTGAGGGTTAGGTGCACTTGGTGATGTTGAGGGAATGGGAACAAAAGAAGGGATCATTTGTATTGTAGAGTAAGACTCGTGAAAGATTTTGGATAGATATATGGGGTTGTTCCTTTGGTGGAGGAGGAAATAGGATCTTTCTGGAAAACAACATTTCAACTCTTCAACATTATACAAGAAATAGGATAAAAAAAGCCTATAAACATGTCTATCTTCATAATAGCCATAGTGTATATATTTTAGAGACTTTGGATCCAATTTTTTTTCTCTCATTTGGGATATGTTTGTAGGCTATTGCACCAAAAATGCTTAGATGAGACAAGTTTACCTTGAAGGAGTGTTAGTTTTACCAAAAATATCAAAGTGTACTAGCTGTAAAGGATAATTGGAAGTGGTCATTGATATTAGAAATGATTCTCTATGTTGTTTCCCTTGAAGGAAAGACTCACAAATTGCTTTAGCAATAGAGCCTAGTCTCAAGAAGATTCCACTCCCTATGTTAGATGCCAAGCCTTTGGTTTAGCATTGCAGTCAAACCAATAGTATCCAATTTTATGATATCCATGTCTAAGCTTCTTGTGCCAAACCATGAGAGGTAAGGATGTTGATCTTATTCTTTCAAGAAGAGCTATCTTAATATTATTTAGTTGAAGATGATACAGTCTCCCATCTATATATGCTTGTGCAATAATACATCCAAGGGAGTCAAGAATATAGTAGACCTTGTTGTTGAGACAAATTGTGTGCCCAAATGCTACAATTTTGCTTACACTAAGTAAGTTTGACATGCATCATTTGAGTATGACACATTGTTGAAAATGGTAGTCTGGTTTAGATTGGTAGATCTGAGTATTAATTTGATATCACCTCTTCCTATAGCCAAGAAACTATCTTCTTTAGTGCTGAAAATGCTAATTGGAGGTATCTTAGAGAAATTTACAAGTTTCTCCTTATCAAATGTCACATTTGAAGATGATCCTAAATCAAAAAACCAATCACTATATCTATACTCTATATATATATATATATATATATATATATATATATATATATATATATATATATATAGAGCTGCAATGCAGATTCTTGCAAGAATTTTGGTTTATTGGAACTCTCTATCTTATTGAAATCTCTAAATTTATTTTTCCCTTGCTCGTTGGTTGGCTTTTGCTATTTTCTCACCATCTTCCTTTCTGTGGCCAAACTCTTTGCAATAGTTATAGACTCCGTTGAAATACTTCCATTGCAAACTAACATGCTTAGTCAAATCATGATTTTGCTTCACACTCACTAATATTGCTTGTTCACCTCTTATCCCTTGTAACATGATGCAAGTAGGAAATTCATTGTCCTACTCAACTATATGTAATATATCTTTTAAAATGGCAAAGGAAAGATTATCTCTCTGATTCAAGCTTCTTGCACATCCTTCCCAAAAGGAGATTTCTGCAAGCTACCAAGAAGTCTAGCAACAACCTATGACTCATTGCACTTGGTATCAAGTGCAAGGAGTCTCTCATTTTCTCACCAATTTGATCACTTCATTTACATAATCAATCATCTACCTAGAGGTGTATGTCATAGAAAATGAAAAGCAGCCTCTAGTCTATGCTATCTTTTTATACTATTTTTGGCATGGATGGACTGCATAACATCCCATGCATCTGATGACATTTCAATAGTCAATGATGTGTTGAAGCTAGTCATCTTCAAATGACATCCAGATCAGTCCTAAAGCAATTTGATCCATTTTCTACTATTTGGAGAGCTCTTAGTTCATTCATATCATCTCCAGGATTTACTATGTAATTCTTGACATACTACTACACACCTTTTAATTTCAAAGTGGTTTTGATCTGCTTCATTCTAGAGATAATAAGTATCACTAGTCAATCTTTTGACATGGCTAATTATTCAATAAGGATTCATCTTATCTATTGGATACTTTATATTCTATTAGACAATTAATTCTATTGATCAGATAATCAACCGATAGAGATTGAATGTCAGCCTGGTGGCTCCATAACTTATTGTACGTGTGTTGACAAGTGAATATGTGCATACAAGTAAAGACTAAAACAGACTGAGCCTTTAGTTTGCTTTAGTAATTTAGCTCCAACATTTAGTAGTGCTTCCTTATGATGAATGAATACAAATCATAGGCTACGATCCCATGTATAATATGGGAAGTAGGTTAAGATGCAAATGCAACAAAAATGAGAAGCTACCTAACTGAAAGAATCAGAAAGTAACTTTTAAATTGAAGCAGCAACAATCATGAATGGGAAGGTCATAAGATCTACATTTTTTCTTTACAATTGGTATTATAGCATGTGACCAACATGCATAACGTCTCAATGAAGCATATTGAGCTACATTAGGCAATTTTCAAACTACGTAACATACATTCATATGCTCTTATACATTGGATCTATCACAAAGATATTTAGAGATGAGGAGAAAAGCCATTCAAAGAGATCCGGAACTCATTGGATAATTATTTACTCAATCACACACCTCTATCTTCTTGTCATGAATCTCTTAGAAACATCAAAAGAGCTGGTTTTACATATGTACAAACAATACTCTTAGAGGTGATTGCAAGTGATAACACTTAGAAACATGTGAAATTGAAGATAGCACTTAGGAACAAGATTATGAAGAAAATTTAAAAATATTTGTTCTTGGAATGGTTCTTGTGGTTGATTGAAGGTTGTAGAACTTACAAGAGATGTCCCACTGATCTGATCTGAACTTGTGAATGTGGACTCATTGAACAGTGAAAAGGAAAGTCAAAATGGAGGCGGTGTTGTTGTGGTGCTTCTGCTGCAAAAGAAAAGGTATATAGTAGCAATAGTAGCATCTATGGTAGCAACAATTTAGTTTCTACTCCTCTAGCCACTCACCCACCCCCTTGACTGAAAGTCTTCATAGCACTTTCATAGTCTTGGACCAAATTGTTGAATTGTGATTGGGACATCCAACCATTGAAAGCACATGACGTTCTAAGACTCAATGGAGTATTTGCTAGGATAATAGCTTGCTTTACTATCTTTGACACTAGAGGATATTGTGAAATTTGGAAACACAAAAGGGAATTTTGAAGTGCAGATTTTTGCAAGAGAAAATTGGAGGGTTTGAAATTTAGGAAAATGAAAATTGTACAATTTGAGAGAGTGTCACGGATTCTTGGGTGAAAATTGGAGAGTATAAGGTTGGGTTAGAGAAGAGCATCAAAAGGCACAAAGGGGAAAAGAATCAAAGGAGTCAAGGGAAGGAAGGGCAAGAGGATCAAAGGTTGGGAAGGGAAGAGAATAGAGAAAATAGAAGGAAGGAGAAAGCAAAGAAAGAAGGATGGATCAATCTATAAAAGAGGAAGAGAAAAAAAGGAAAGGTTTTTCAAAAGGAAGGATTGAGTGTACATTGACAAATTTTGAGAAATCAAAAGAATTCACCCTATTTGTTGAGAGATTGAGTGTCTTCTATCTATAAAGTTTTCTAGACCATTTTGGGAGAGCTCATGTGAGACCAATGCCTCAACTTTGTCCAATTTTTCCAGACTCAGTTCCACCTTGCTACAACAAAAATACTCCATCCATGAAATTCTAGGTGAGAAACTCCACTAGAACCACGAGAAAATTGCACAAGAGCACAATAAATGGTCTGAAGAGTTGCTTGAGGAATGATGTTTGCTATTGGACAATGCAAGATAAGACAGAGTGATCAAGAAAGGGGACATAGTGAGCAATGAGGAATGCTTGAGAGGGTGTGGAGGACAGAAGGATAAGTGAGAATGATAAGGAGTAGCATCAAAAGCCCAACCACACCAACACAACACAATAGGACAAAAATTTTGGTACATAATATGAGAGGTCTCAACACATTTAAAATTTAGGGATTTTGCTGCATATAGAGTTCTTGTGATGGATGGATTACTTGTACTGGATGCTTATATCAACCTTCATCAAAGAAATGCTAGGGAACTTTGCTGATTTTGTGAACAAGCAATTGGGGTTTGTGAGCAACATCCTCTCAACATGGGAATGATAAAGAGGAGGTAAGAAGGCCATGTTGAGTAATAGAGAAGCTTCTTCTCCACTTCATATCTATCTTTTTCTATTTTTTGTTAGGTTATTCTTATTTTTGTCCTTTTTGCTTTTTCTTGTTTGTGCTAAAACATGTAGTATCTAGCTACCATGTCTTGCTTTTTTGTCATGGAATTTTCTTGGTATATACTCTTTCTGTAACAATATGGAGTTTAGCAATGAAGTTAGTCGAGCTTACGAAGTAACACATAAGACAAATTAGCCTAGAATATTCTAAAAGCTTCTTGGGAAGCCTTCCGGCTAGCTTAGCTTGCACCTCAAGTAAGTAGCTTCTAGAAGGAAGCTTCTAGAAGCTTCCAACTAGCTTAGCTTGCATGCCAAGTAGACGGTTTCTAGAAGGAAGCTTCCTAGTTAACTTGGCTTGCACTCTAAGAAAGTGGCTTGAGGAAGCTTCTTGAGAAGCTTCTCAATGGCCTTGTATGCTACCTATAAATATCAAAGCCAAAGCTCATGCTAGGCATTTGGAGTTTTCCCTCATTCAAGTGCCCCGATGTGAGTTTCCATTCTCCTATTTCTCTCCTCGGATTTGGTCTTTTACATTGGTATTAGAGTAGGAATGAGATGGATGGAATTTATGGACCACCAAACCATTGGGATTTTTGCATCCAAATACTACCCAAGCATTGTTTCACACAATTCATCACCTTGCACTTTGGACAAGATTTTGTGCATATGATCACCATATCTGAGTAACCCTTGTTGCTTCCAGTTGTAACTTATGGATAATGGTGGACGTGCTGTTTTTATGTGTTAATAAATTAGATAGAGTGGGAGTGGTGTGATAGAGTAGCAACCATGGTGGCAATACCCGATGTTATCCTTGCTATGCAACAATAAATCAAGCACCTTACTCGATTGTTGGATGGATGAGATCTTCAACGACAAGAGCAAGTGGAGAGAGTACCAATTCAAGAAGGAGAAGATCGGATCAGATTCCCTAAACCCAAGGTATTTGAAGGCAAGAATCTTCCAGGTGCAGTGGAGAATTTTGTGTTTGATTGTGAATGTTATTTTGAAGCTACCAATCTACAAGACGAGCAAAAATCTGCAAAAATCTGCAAAAATTTGTTACTCCATCCAATTGGCTTCTAGCCAATTGGATGGAGTAGCAAAGCTATGGTAGAGATTTCAAGTGGAGCAAGCAAAACGACAAATTGTTGCACCAATCTTGACATGGGCAGAATTCAAGAGCACAATAACTAGTTGATTCCAAGCTATAAATGCCACATGAGCTGCACAAGATAAGTTGGCAAAGTTGAAACAGATTGGCTCTGTAAGAAGTTATATCACGCAATTCCAAAACACCATCATGCAGATTCCAAATATATTGGAAGATGAAGCTCTAGATCAATTTGTGAGGGGCTTGAAGGCGAGAACCAAATTAGAAGTAACCATGCAAGAGCCACAACACTTGGAGGAAGCCATGCGGTTGGCCAAACATTTTGATTCCTTGGTGGCAACAACTTGGTCTTGACCTTGACCTCCACAGAGCCTACCAATACACTACACACAAGTGGAGGAGCCAGCACCCATGGAGATTGATGCTATTCAACAAAGACCACTTGGCACAATAGATAGAGAGAAACTACAAAAAGTGGTGGTTGTTTTTATTGTCGCCAATTGGGGCATCGCGTTGCTGAATGTCCACTCAAGAATGGACAACCTCAACAAGTTGCCCAGGTGGAGATCATGGAGCGAAATGATCAAGGAAAAAAGGAATCCCAATAGGCGATTTCAAGCCGCCTACGGGGAGTTTGATTAGTTCCAATGGGATTGAAGGCTCGACTTGTGCAAGTTTGCTTCACTTGCAAGGAATGATATCTAATTAGGGTTGTAGGATTTTGGTTGATTTTGGAAGTTCAGAGGATTGCATGTCTATGCAAGTAGCAAAGGAATTGGGTATTCCTATCAAGCCAGTGATTAGAAGTAGTTTGATGATGGCGGATGGTAGAAAGGGTTTTGCATTCCACACCTCGCATCTTGTTACCTTCAAGATTGGCAAGGAGTATTTGGGGTGTATGAGGTTCGTAGTGGCACCTCTACACTATGATATCATTCTGGGTCTACCTTGGCTTGAACGTCATAAGGTTCAATTTGATTGGACCCGATGCCAAATTCAAAACAACACCAAGGTAGGAATTTCCGATTAGGTTGTCTGGCACCTCTGAGTAAGACACCGAAGAATAATCAGTCCTAAGATGGGAAGTTTATCGAGAAGGTAGCCATAGAGCAAACCTTGAAAGAAGTGGAGTCATAAGATGGGAAGTTTGCCAAGAAGGCAACCATGGAGTAAGCTTGGAAGAGAGATGAGTCTCTAGAAGGGAAAAGCAGCCATAGAGCCAGTAAAGCAGCCATAGAGCAAGCTTTGGAGGAAGATAAGTCTGTATTTGCGGTGTGGATCAAGCCGATTGCACAAGAAAAATTTGTGGAGGACCAAGAGCCTCATCAAGCAATGGTTGATTGGATAGTTATGGAGTTTGCAGACGTGTTTCCAGGTGATCTGCCAAAGGGATTACACTTTGATCGAGGTATGCCCTTCAAGATTGGTTATTGCCAGGGAGTACTCCAGTGAGTAGACCAATCTATCGGCTCTCACCAAAGGAGTTGGAGGAGTTGCAAACAACAATTACAAAGTTGTTGGAGAAGGACTTCATACAACATAATACCTCTCCTTGGGGAGCACCGGTACTATTTGTTCCAAAGAAGGATGGAGGACTTCATTTCTGTATTGGTAATTGTGGGCGCAATAAGCAAACCGTGAAGAATGCATATCTCTTGCCTCAGATCAATGACTTGCTTGATCAACTAAGTGGAGCACACTACTTTTCCAAGTAGGATCTTTGCAATGGCTATTGGCAAATTCCTATTGAGAGAGAGGATGTGCAAAAGACTGCCTTTTGTACAAGGTATGAGCATTTTGAGTAGAGAGTTCTACCTTTCGGACTCACTAATGCTCCTACAATCTTCATGGATCAAATGCATTGGATGTTGGATAGACTATTGGATCGGTCCGTGGTGGTGTTCTTGGATGATATCTTAATTTATAGTAAGATAGAGGCAAAATACCTGAATCATGTGCAAGAAGTCCTAAGATGACTACAACAATGGAAATTTTACTGCATGAAGTCAAAGTGTGCCTTTTGGCAAAAGGAGGTTACCTTCTTGGATCATAAGATCTCATCAGAGGGGATCAAGATGGAAGAAGAGAAGATTAAGGCCATTACTGATTGGCCTACCCCTAAGGATGCTACAAAAGTACGGGCATTGAATGGATTGACCAGTTTTTACCAACGGTTCATCCATTATTATGCTTATGTGGTTGCACCATTGACTGACCTCTTGGAAAAGTACTCAATCTTCTAGTGGACCACCAAGCATGAAGAAGCATTCCAAAAGTTAAAGCATATGGTGTCTTCAAGACACATTCTTCAACCATATGATCATCAACTACCCTGTGTGGTTGATTTTGATGCTTCTAACTTTACAATTGGAGCCGTGCTACAACAAGAATTCCTAGATGGACTCCATCCCATTGCCTTTGTGTCTCATCAACTCAATATGGCTGAACAAAACTACTTTGCTTGAGATCAAGAACAACTTGCAATGGTATATGCCACCAAGGTATGGAGGCATTACCTCTTGGGGAAACAAGTGATCATGCAAACTGATCATAAACCATTGTTGCAGACCTTACACTTGGAACACACGAAGAGTCGCCATCATCAATGGGAGGAATAACACCAAATGTATGACATCAAACTTGAGTTCAAACCAGGTTGGTTCCATGTCATCCCTGATGCTTTATCACAACAACCTGATTTGAAGTCTCTTCCTCTCATCACAATGGCAATTTCAACGGTGTCAATTGACTCCAAGATCCAAAATAAGTTTCAGTCAGCTCTACACCAAGATCCTTTTTCCAAATGGTACATGGTTGCCTTACGGCATGAGACAAGGAGTACAAAACCTTCTCCATCAAGGAGGGCCTTTTATTCCACGAGGACCGGATCTATGTTCCAACTAAAGGTGATCTTTGACTTATGCGCCTTCAAGAAGCCCATGATTTACCCATTGGGAGTCACATGGGTGTGGACAAGACCTTGAGTACCCTCTCACGTCAATGGTGGTGGCCCAACATGACACGAGATGTCTGGAAATTCATCCGATCGTGTAAGAGCTGCCAATGTAACAAGGGCAACAACCAAAAGCCAAGTGGACTCCTTCAACCACTCGGCCGTTCCATCCGCTTGCTGGGAGCATGTGAGCTTAGATCTCATCATATCCTTGCCAAAGACAAAACAAGGATACAACACAATTGTGGTATTTGTGGATAAGCTTAGTAAGCATCCACTTGGCACCAATTTGTGATATCATGGATGCCCCAACCTTAGCACAAATCTACTTCGACAATGTCTTCAAGCATCATGGGATGCAACGTGTATTCATCTCCGACCGTGATCCTTGATTTATTGGGAAGTTTTGGCAAGCATTCTTCCAGATACTTGGCACAAAGCTTGCTTTGTCCACGGCCTATCATCCTCAAACTGATGGACAAACCAAACGTGCAAATCATACATTGGAAGATATGTTGCGTGCCTTTGTCAATGTCCACCATACCAATTAGGATGAATGTCTTGCAGTTGCAAAATTTACTTACAACAATTCCAAACAGGCAAGCACCAGATTTTCTCCTTTCTTTCTCAATTTTGGCCAAGATCCGCTTGTTCCAGATTCTTCTTGCTCTCCCTCCATCTCAAGTTCCTCATACTTCCACATTCTTGACCACTACATCCCAATCTCTCGAACAAGCCAAGTCTCACCTCCTTGTTGCTCAGAACTGCCAAAAACAATATGCGGACCACCATCGTCGTAATCTCACCTTTGAAATTGGTGATAAAGTCATGTTATCCTCTAG
This sequence comes from Lunularia cruciata, assembly GCA_948567375.1. Classification (NCBI taxonomy): domain Eukaryota; kingdom Viridiplantae; phylum Streptophyta; class Marchantiopsida; order Lunulariales; family Lunulariaceae; genus Lunularia; species Lunularia cruciata. The sequence continues at coordinate 16,636,191 of OX419761.1, read as the reverse complement.
TAATCTCCCTTTCCCAATTGATACCCAAGTTTGTAAACTTGCCTCTAATTGGATAGGCCCCTTTGATATCACCCAAATTGTCTCTCTTGTTGCTTATCGACTTGCCTTGCCTTGTCACATGCATATCCATCCTGTCTTTCATGTTTCCAAGTTGAAACCCTTTGTTCCTAACCCCTCTTCCTTTTTCTCATGAGTCCAACCTCTTCCTCTTCCTATCCCTATCAATGATCATGAGGAGTACAAAGTTGATTGTATCCTCGCGCATTGCCATATTCAACGAGGCCGTCGTCAACATACAAAGTACAAGGTCCTTTGGAAAAGGTATCTCCTTCATGATGCCACATGGGGACCTCTTTCTCACCTCCAGAATGCAAAAACGGCCATCCACGAATTTGAAGCTTCACTGGCAATGAGGAAGTCACCAACTAGCGGTGGGGGAATATGTAACAATATGGAGTTTCACAACGAATTTAGTCAGGCTTATGAAGTAGCACATAAGACAAATTAGCCTAGAATATTCCAAAAGCTTCTTGGGAAGCTTCTCGGCTAGCTTAGCTTGCACCTCAAGTAAGTAGCTTCTAGAGCTTCCAACTAGCTTAGCTTGCACGCCAAGTAGGCGGCTTCTAAAAGGAAGCTTCCTAGTTAACTTGGCTTGCACTCTAAGAAAGCAACTTGAGGAAGCTTCTTGAGAAGCTTCTCAAGGGCCTTGTATGCTACGTATAAATACCAAAGCCAAAGCTCATGCTAGGCATTTGGAGTTTTCCCTCATTCAAGTGTCCCAATGTGAGTTTCCATTCTCCTATTTCTCTTGTCGGATTTGGTCTTTTACACTTTCAATAGCTTGTCTCTTGATTCTTCAATTTTTTTTCCTTAGCATGAGGCCATAGATTACTCCCATAGGTATCACTTCTCATCTAGCACCCCACACCTTGTATGTGTAGGCTAGGGCCCTTACATTGATCCTTATATTGCCTCTTTTAGCATACACTCACAATGGTGAAGGTGTATGTAGATGGATTCCCTTTGATTCCCAAGACACATCCTTCCCTATACTAGTGGAGCACTCTATGAGGGAGGACTCCTCTATGGAAGATGATCCATGACTTTTCTATCCTATCCTTCCTTCCCAGGTCACGGACATTCTACTCTCTCCCTCTACCTTGGATTCTCCTCTCACCCCTACCACCCCCATAGGATCATTCAGCTTCCTCCCACTCTTACCGCTCTATTACCCTCTCAAGGTCATTCTCCTCTAACTTTTCCCTCAACACATTCTTATATCTCATCAATCATGTCCCACATAGTCTTGTCCTTAGGTACAAATTGGTCTTGCATAGCATAGAGTGAGATCTCATTTTTTGTGTATGTAGGCAAAAAAACTCCTCTATTCCTACCACCCAAGACCTCATCCATACTCCAATTGTATCTCTACATGCTTCTCAACTCATACTCTTGGTTACCTTCTCTAGATCTTATCCGAGCTTTTCTACTAGGTTTGCCATGACCACAAATGTATACTAGGATCCCTATGCCTTTACATCCTCTAGTTGGTTCCACATTCTCCCTCCTACTACATGCTAAATTGGTAGATGACCAGGGACAAGATGTTTCTACTTGGACATTATTGGCCCTTTTCCTCCAATGGAAATTACTCCTTCCAACTCGTGGAGGAGCTATAGGACACAAAGAGATAGCCTTTGGGATTCATAGGTTCTTGAGAGGTGATTGGGCAGCACTCCAAGAGGAGTAAACCATTAGGGCTAAGGCACAACTAGGAGGATTGTAAATTCTCCACAACCCCATACCTGATGCCCAAAGCATCATTGCCTTCTTTACTCTTTGATGTTAGGTCAAGTAGGGGAGTTATGTAGTAAGACCAAGCATTCTCACCATTCCGACCAATGCTCTTCTTCTTTGACACCTTATCAGATTTATAGACCCTACATCTAGTTGCCAATGAGGAACTTCCTTTTTTCCTCCATGATTATCAACTAGATGAGGAGTTATTGTTGACAAAGTCTTGCTTTGTCCATGCTATACTCCACTCTCCATGCTTCTCAATATGAGGGCCATTAGGGTAGTTTTTGAGCACATATAGAATTGCTCTCCCCATATGCTCAAGATTTGTGGTTTCTTCTTCTCTTTGCCTTTTATCAATGCATTGCCTCTGATCATAGGCTCCTTAGAGTAGCTTGTTACCTTGCTCTTCCCAAAGCGACCTCAGATGTGCATCCCATTGCCATTGAGGATGTTTTTGCAATTTGTTTCTTGCACATTATTGGTTATTGCGGGCATTTGAGCATCCTTGGACATTTACCCAAACTAGGTGGTGGTCCAAGTTGATATATCCAATACTTTCAATACCATATCTTGTCCAACATTGTTCCATGCTCTTTGCTCAACTACTGAGTAGATCTCCTCCTTGATCTCATTTGTACGTGCTTTTTTATGGGATTGAGACACCTCTATTGTATAGCCATTGTACCACCACAAGAGAGTTCCCATAGCTAACATCAATTGAGAGCACACAATAAAAAGATCCATAGGAGAGCCTCTCTTTTCCATAGCAAATTATATGGCTTTACAACAAATTGCAACAACTTTTCCATAATGTCTTTTCCCATCCACCTCAAATGACACTCATATATTATGGCTTTTGGAGGATGTCACTAAAGTGTATCCACTTTCATACTTAGCTTAGAGGCCTTGGGTTTATGAATTCAAACTGATAAATGCAAGGTCTTGAGTCCTCACACGGTCCTCATTCCCTTTGACTTCCCAATGGAATTCCAATTCCCTATTGGTGGTATACAAGTTTTATACTCTCCTTTGGAATATGAGCATTTTTGCAATTTGTTCATATCGGGCACCTTAGTACATGCTACATCCCATGCTGACCTTCCTCCATGTGGCCTACTCCATTGTTACTTGGTGTAATCTCCCTTGGGCCGTATATATGGACTTCCCTGCCTATAAAGGCATTGTTGCCACATTTGCAAATGTTTGATGGTATTATCCACTATACTTTCTCCACTTTATTAGGGCCATGCATGCTCCCACAACTATTAGGTGAGTGGTATAGGCAACAATTAACTCTTCCCATAGTCATGGGTGGATGTAGGCCTCATAAGGCAAGAGAACATGACACCAATAACATATATTGGCAATTGAGCTCTAATGGTCCCTCAGTTAGCAGATAGGTTCTTACATCATGGCCGCCCATTTTTATTGAGACCTATGACAATGATGGATGCAAGCACTTATGAATTCCAAGTATATCGTTGTTTGGCTTGTGACTTATTGCCAGGCTCTGCATGCTCATCATTCTCCAAGCATTTGACTTTGTCTCCCTAGACTTTAGGAAGCTCTAGGTGGATTTTAGTGAGAGTATGGACACACACATACACTTATTAGCATCTTCACTGATGTGCCTCTACTTGATAGAGCTAGAATCCTCTCTTATGAGGAAAAGACTCTAAAGCTTGGCTCCAAGCTTCATCCTTGATTGACTACATCCATTTTTCTTTTGAGGAGTTTACCACTGCATTATCATTGAGGTTGGATCCACATCAAGTTCTCATAGGCCTTTCGCCCCAATGTGCATGTGGTTCCTCCAATGATATGTAGAGGATACACTTTCTGCATTGTACAATAGGGGGAGCACACTAGAGTCCATGATGCAATTTATGATACCATCGCTCAAATCTTACGAGCTACATGTGCCCAAGTTCAGATTGAGTGACAGTGGGATCTACGAGACCACCTATCCGATGGGTGCGAGCAGATATTGTTAATTCATAGATGGTCATCACACCTTGTATGATGTGGTGGTGGCTAGCAACCCTCTATGAGCAGAGATATTGGCACAAGAAGGCATACATGCGGGAGTAGCCATGACCATTGCCTCTATGTGCAAGGAGGACCACTACGCACCCTAGCTCTCCTTTGATACCTTTGTCTCCCTAGCGATTGAAGTTTTTGGGTACTTAAATCACCATTTTGGCGGTCTTCTTAGAGATGTAGCATGAGGTTCTTTGGAGAGGAGAGGAGCATTGGTTATCTCTTCAACCATGTTCACATCCTATTACCGACAATGTGTTTCAGTCACTTTAAACGCACTCAGGCTCTGGGTCTTCATCGACGAGCTGCTGCAATAGGCACACTTAGCACAGCTAGGGTCCTCCCTCCCCATTTACCAGATGAACCATTGGAAGACCTGCACCACACAGTTCAGGAGTAGGTTACCCTATCTTTAGTTTCTTCGGAGCTTGTTGCCTGCATACCTTTTCCCTTAGGGTCCTTATGTGGTGTGTCTTTTTCATGGCCGAGTGTGTCATTTAGGCCTTGCGCTCTTTGCTCCTTTTGCACTTATTGGTGCATTGTACTCCTTTCCCTTTCGTTCGGGGTACTATATTTATTTATGTAAAGCTTTAAGAGTTTAATAAGTTATTTGAAGGTTCAATGTACGAACCGAGTTTTCTTGACAACTCGGTCCAACATACGGGGAAACTCGAGAACGGGATCTCGAGCAGATCATCTACTTGGAGAAATATGACAGTCATCTCCTTCAAATCAAGAACCTTGACTTGACAATATCTGACAAGGAATTGCCCTGAAGATTCAATGTCGTGAGCAACTTCAAGTCGCCAAACGTACAAGGTATCTCTCCAGTCATTTGATTGTTACTGAATTCAACAGGTCGCAAATTGGACCATGAACTCAAAGGTGCTAGAATACTGCCTGTATGAGAAGTTAAATGGGCTCACCAGTACGTTCAGTTCAAATTTCAGTTCGACTTGCACAAGCCGAAGAGTTAAATGTAAATTCTGGAGTAAAGCAATAGAAGTACAATCAAAGAGTGAAGAATTTCGAAACGAACATGCATGAAGCGACTCATAAAGTGTAAACGAGATTAAGTTAGTGAAAAGACTACCTGCAAAGGAATTACTGGAAAGATTCAATGTCGTCAGAAATTCGAGATCTCCAAACATGGATGGTTTTACTCCAGTCAACTTGTTGCGACCCAAATCCAGATATCGCAATATTGGAGCTCTTGCTTAACGATGCTGGGAAAATGCCTGCAGAATTGGAACTTGAAATTAGATGTGGTTCACGTCATGTCGTTCAACGCCACAATCGTAGCTTAATTTCCTCCCTATCCTAACTCTTCAGAAGAAACTTTCTGTTTTAGATATGTTTGGAGAGACATAATTCAGCCAATAATGTTATTTATCAGCAATATTCTGCATTCAGACTCATCACTGCGTGTGCAGATTTGAGAATGGGAGCAGAAGCCACTAACCCAGTATGGAACGAAGAACGTGCATATGGCATGCGGGCATGACCGTATGCAAATGGAAATGAATTGGATCTAAGCAAATGGAATGTAAGTGAATCTAACATTACAAAGATAAGCGGAGGTAAAGACGGAGTTGATATATTTCATAAGTAGCATCTGAAGAGAACTAGTATAACCATAAAACAAGAATCAAGGCAGAATAAATTAAACATCTGAAATTGGAAGAGGAGGACCATTAAACAGAGATGGGTGGAGTGAGCTGGAATAGGGGATTGAATCGTGAGAGGACTAATTACTATACATCGCGAGTTCTAAAACACTGAACACGAATAAAGCGGGCAGGCGATCATAGTAAGCCTTCACAAAAGCACTAACGAATTCATCAGTGTCTAATGCAGTAAGTAGCTGGACGAATGTCAATGCCCCATACTGTTCAAAAGCTCGTCAGTGCCAAGGCATATTTGTCGATTAAACTCCACTTTTTATTGTTTTGATCGCCGTACCTCTTCCAAGTACGCTCTCGGTAAGGAAGACTACATACTTCCAAATCAGTTCCTTTCAATTTGCTACCTTTCAATTCACTGAGATACTAGAATATTTCCTACGCCTTTTACCAAGTGGCTTTAACTGCGAAATTGGTACTGTAATTGCAGCACATTAAAGTCTTGATCAAGGATAATCTTCGTACTAGCTGCTCATCAACAACTTGCTAACACAAAAAAATTGGATGCTTGTTCGGCGTCTACGTATTTCATATCCTGCGTCGTGAAACTGTAGACAACTCGATTACAGCTTGGAGCCGCCTGCAGATAGAACTCCAGTTACGATGATTATGGAGTTCACCAGATGTTTTACACAAGAGCAATGATTGCCTTGACTTTGAGACATAAGTAAAAATATTGCTGAATAAAATACACGACTTGTTTGCATACCCGTTTGCACAGGAAGCTAACTGCACGACCTCAAATTTATGAGACGCGCGCGCGAACCGGGAGTTTGAGATGGATTAGCCCCAGAGTGGTTCATGGAAGAACCAGGTTTTTCATAATGAGTTTATGCGATAATACTCACGATTTTGGCAGTACCCAACGGGGTGCTAAGATAGCTGGATGCACTGCCCGGTATCTCCCGTCGCGAGTTCAGTTATCTTGCACGAGTCCCAAAGGCAAATTCAGTTCTTCCTACAAGTGCTGCTCAGACAAACAATCGAATAGATGACGAGGTGAAAAGGGGACCACGTAGGAAAAACGAAGGATGGGAAGACCCCATCAAGCTGCACAAGGGAGAGACAAAAAAGGTAACATGGAGCTAAGCCCCAATAGAGTCTATATGAGAAATCTGCCCTATCGCACATAAGATATCCGAGCTATGCAAGTTGTACGGTTTACACACAAATGGAGCATCCGAAGAAACATCACCTAATTTGATTGCTCTCCTATGAATTGCACTAGCCACTGCACTCTGTAGAGCAATGGACACACGCTGTCTAAAATATGCTACAAAGTATGAGAGTGGAAGAAATACCCCCTGATGCCTACCATTATCAGCTCTCGCGCACTCCTTGACAAATGTGTCAAATGCATCCATCGCTCCATATAACTTCAAGGCTAGAGGAACAAAGAGGTGACCTCGCTGCATGTCCCTATACTTGGAGACCTTGCAACCTACTGCTGCACTCGCCACCCATCCAGGGGGATGGGTAATCACCCCCTCCAAAACTGTATCCCGCGTAGGGTCCGTAACCACGACATATGCTACTATCACCTGATCATCTCGGACCAAGTATAAGTCTGCCCTGACATGTGTCATTTGCAAAGCATACAAACGCTTCCTCCAAGCCAAGTATACACTCTCTCATGCCATAGCAAACATTATGTCCCTAATGGTATCATGGGTAGCTATCCTTTGTCCTCCAAAAGGACACCGTGTCATGTGGACCATTGTTGCATCTAGTGTAGAACCACACTCACAAGTGAGTTATGAAGATGTAGATGGGTGGACCAAACCTAGGTGAAACCTCATCGCTGTAGAGAAAGTAGTTGGTGCGAGTCAGAATGCCCTAATGCATGGTCGAGCTAGGATCCAAGAGCCTGCACCCTTATCGGAGCAAGAGTGAAGGCGTGCTCTAGTAGCCTAAGGAATGGACGAGTCGACTAAGAGAGAATGTAGCATATGCTCACACAGTCGCTCCATCAAGGAAGACTGTAAACCTCTAGTCCAATCTGATGATAGTGAAGCAAAAGGTGGAAAATCCTCTTGTGCTCATGGGGATAGACTATCTCTCGTATGCCACAATAACACCAGGAGAGAAAAGGATCCTCCCTCCACCTTTGTCACATAAGTTTCCAAAATGGGCCTATCAACAACCACAAAACGAGAGGAAAGTAGGGGTGCCGAGAGAGCACAACTACCCAAACATGCTATAGGCGCCATCTCCTCCATAGAAAGCAAGCCAACCCCACCACATGAGATCGGTAGAGCCGTCTGTCTACGTGCCAAATCCCCTGTCACACACTCAAAAGTCCTTGGTCCAATAATATCACCAAAGACTCCCATAATCCTCCTATCAAATGCTCTCAGATGTGATAAGAAGGATGGTGATGGGGGAACTATATAGATGAGGTAGGATGGTTGCCGATCAATACTGGAAGAGAGTATACTAAATGCCACTTGCAGATCTCCTAATAATGGAAGTTCATCCACATGGAGAACATCCTATGCAAGTGCAGAGTCTAAGAGAGTGTGACAAAATCCTTTGATCCTACGATCCTACTGGCACTCCAAGAACACAAAGTCCATATGTAGATGTGATACACCCCTCTGGAAGCTCAAGGTAGGGAGGGATACCTAAAGGGGACAATGCCCTACACTTTGACACCTTGACTCTCAAGCCTACTAGATGTAGCTTGATAGTCAAGTAATCAAAGGCATGCCTAATCTGATCTATAGGGCCTACGATGTGTGTATCATCTGCCAAGGAGCGACATACACAACATGGCATGGCCAATGTAGTAGATAGAAGAGCTCTAAAGTGAGCCATGGCAAATAAGGGCCCCCCAAAGGATCTCCCTGACGTGTACCAACAGCTGACTCCAAGACGGTGACTCCCTCCTGTGAACCACCATGTTGGTAGTAAAGTGAAGCAGGAGAGCCATAAAAAGACCGCACAAAAGGAATGAGACTCGCCAAGGATCCACCGGCCTCCCTAAACTCTCTAAAGATGGATGCTTGTGAGACGCTATTAAAAGCGTTCTCAACATCCACCTGTAGGACGACCCATTCCAGATGGATATCTAGGAGTGCTCTAATGCCTAGAGATATAGCCTCACATCCTCTAGGTGTAGCTACTCCAAACTAATGTGGACTAAGGTGCTGTCAAAAGTGAGAACGATGTTGAAGGACAATGGTACGACCAACCAAACGCAAAAAGATCTCTCCAGTAGCAATCGGTCTAATGCCTCCCGTGTCCTTCTCCATCGCAAGAAGTAGACTAGCATCTTATACCCGACTAACAGACATAGGAATGTCTCTTCTCGCTATTGCTACAACCACCTGAAACAACTTGGTAAAACAACTAGAAGGATCATCTGCTTGGAAGCAATCTCTAAGGTGCTCATAAACCATCCCTGACAAGCCTCCTGAGGAAAAGTGAAGGGCAATGCACAATGCTTGTGCAAAAAGTGACCTATCAAGACATAAAGGCTACTCAAGCTGATAATCTAACACCTCTAGTGGGAGTCCCTCTACTACTATAGGATGTAGTGAACGTAAGGAAGAGATAGTCTCATCATAAGGACTCGCTATAGACAAAGGGTGTAGCGCTTGTGATGCTCTGCTAAACTCTCCCGCCTGACCCAATGTCCTACACCGTCGTAATCGAGTGGACTCTGTGGTATTCTGTGATGATGTTTGTCTCCTAAATCGTGTAGTCCTAACAGACTCCTCCTGAAGGGTTGCCCAATCTACCGCTCGGAATTGACAAAATCTAGCAGCCATATCTCTATGCTCCGCACGTCCCCCTCTAGCATAACACATACACCATAGAGGGAGTGAGAGGAATATGAACCATGCTAACTCGTCAAAGGGATCACATGCCAAACGATCAAGTGGTAGGCGAAAAGTCTGTCTAGCCTCATCATGGAGTGTGCGGGGTAGCCTATGGAATAGACGTGGACATGGAAAACTAGTTTCAAATAACACCAAAATGCAACTTCCTGAGAAGCTAACCACTTCCACAACTCGATCTGTATCCATGGAACGATCAACAAAAGGATAGAAGAGACCTATGTAATCTCAAGTGTCATTGTTGATGATGTGGTCGCTCGTCTCACATGTGCATCCCAAGTGGTCCAATCATAATCCTTGTGCATCCTTCCCACATGGGTCTTTATCCCATGCGCGGTGTTGATGACACACCGTGCATGGTGTATCCCGAGTCACTCTAGGTGATTCCACATGGGAACGTGTAACCATGGCTAGCACAAGAATAATGATAATAACGCGTGTTGATCTTCTCCATATCTCCTCGTATCTACAAAACCACAACTTTCCACATCCCAACTCATTTAAGAACATAATCTTTCCAAACCCAAAAATTTATAAATTTTCATAACTTTCAATTTTCAAACAAATTTCCATGGAATTTAATCATAAAAACCAAAAGATTGAAAATAAAAATTCCATATACACCCATTACTCAATGTATGATGATCACTCTATACCCTACAAACAATAAAAATCTTCATAACTTTCTATTCCATTCTTCATTGTCTTTAATCTATATGCCATTAGAACCAAAAATTGAAAAACGAAGAGAATAGACTATTCACTCGAGTGCCACATGCTAGAGAGCACTCAGAAATTATAAATATCTTCTCACATCTCTCCCTCCCCTCTTCCGTCTCCACACTCTCCCGCAGGTCCCAATCGCTGATAAAAGTAGGTGACGAGATAGGGAGTGCAGTATTGACTTCAGTCTTCGGTTGACAAATAAGCCAGAAAGCATTCAAAAATCAGAAATGTGAAACACCAAAACGGCAGCAGAGGGCACCACCCGTTGGGTATCAAGGTGGAACAATGAGGCTGAGTGACTGGCCCGTTTATTACCTGTAGTGTCAGAAGTGGACACCACACTTTATATTTACAGGTGAAGAGTGTAAATGGAAGTGAAAAAGGAAGAGAGCAGCTGATAAGCTAAGGAAATGCGATAAAAGGAGGCAGTAGAAGCGGTGTGATCCGAGGATGATCCCGGTACCCGGGGAAGAGAGTAGGTATCCAGGTAGCATAGGTGGCATTGTAAGTGAATGGTGTTAGCGAAGCGATAAGCATTCCTTACTTGGCGAAAACAATCAGACTCGAACCCTGCTAGTGCACGAGTGGTGGGAATGTCATAAAGCGTAGTCTGTATATAACGTGGGCAATCAGTTCCAAGGTGTCGACAATGATGCATTCTAGTGCTATCTTCCCTCCAAAAGACGGGTTTGACAGTGGTACACAGCAACCAGTGACGATTCCTCCGTCATGACGCAGTTCGAGATAGAGAGGTAACCATGCGAACAATCAACGGGCTTGCGCTGCGTAAAACCATCTCTTCCTGGCAATCAACATCAGTCCCGAGCACGACATCTTGTTGATGGTGGTCCATTCAGACATATGTGGCTACATGTATCAGTTGGTTTTGATGGCATATCACAAACTTGTAGCTGGCTGGACATGTTCGATTTGAGGCAACCAAGAATCTAAGACATCAGATTAGATAGCAAAACTGTGAACACTGTGAACACCCGGAACAAGAAGTTTTATTCTTGCAATTCAGAGTAGTACTCACGTTGTGCTTACAGGTTTGGCAAGCGGTCCCAAAAATGGACCGTGGACCGAGGGACAATTGACCATTACTTGACCCTGTCAGAAAGGCTGTACAAATCCCCTCTAGCCGCTCTTGGTGCTGTAAGGGAAAATCTGACGACGGAATGGGTCCTATGACATCCGGCAGGGACGAATAATTGCTTGGATTGGTCGTAATAATCAAACTCAAAAGATCCTATAACTAGTCTAAAACGTCCGACTGAATCCTCAGTGGTCGAGCAAAAGGCACCAACCAACTCCTGGGCTCAACTCTGCTCGCCAAATAAATCGTTCTATGCTACAATTCTCTTGGGGGACAGGCAGTGGTTGTAACCTGTTTTCCCCTTAAATAATTACCCGTCTAATTTTCTACAGAGGTAACTGCGATTTCAAACATCACCTAGTCAGATCTCACTTGAAATGATGTGCGTAGCGCCGGGAAAAAACTACTAGATGTGGAGCTTTTTACAAAGCTTCCTTCAAGGGGCCAGGACAAGTACTTTAATTGTGCCTTGACTGTTGGCGGCCAGCATTGTTGGACTGTCGCTCTTCCAGCAAACAGCACTAATAAAATGAGAAGGATCATCACCGCTGTCCTCCGGGTCTGGAGATCCAAACCGGTGGTAGGCGGCTGGCTTCGACATCGCCTGCAATTTCGCCCACCAGCTAGTTAGTAATTGTAGATAATTACCACGACATCAATCCATCGCCAAGCGACCGCATGGCGACTAATATCTCTACTTGTCTCTACGGCACCATGGTCCGCTTAATCTGGAGAGACACAAAAAAAATTTGACAGGCAGGAGAGATAAAATTCCTTACCTTGTGGTAAACGTACACCTCGTTAGTCTCACTCCCGCAAGCTATGTACTCGCTGTTAACTGTCAATCCGACAAAGTTCTTCTCGTTTGTGTGACCCTTCAAAGTCCTTATCTGCCAAACATGCACAGACACTCTCAAAGATTCAATTCCTTGATTCAATATATCGAATATCATGAGTCATGTAACAGAAGCTTTTATCAAAACGACGAGACTCGGTCACAATTTCCTAGCCAAGGTAGACGGAGTTGGCAGGCGAAGTAACCTGGCAACGACTCTAAACGACTCCACCTCTACATTGAAGGATACAGGTAACAGGAGCGACAATGACTATTGACTTCACCATATAATGCAAGTGATTGCGCTCAGTGAAGATCTCTTACCGCTGTGTTCTCTTGTACGTCCCACAGTCTCAATGTACTATCGGTCGATGCAGACGCCAACTCATTCGGGGAGATAAATTTCACATACGATACTGCTTTCCGGTGTCCACTAAACACAAACAGAGGCTCATGGGCATTTCGAAGATCATAATAATGAATATGATGATCAGCTGAGCCCACCTGCAAATTGACAAAAGGCAGGTAAATATCCGGAGACAGACAACGGCGTGCGATGTATTCTATGAGAGTAACATGTCTCGTAACCTATCCTTTTGTCACGGACATACATATACCAGGTTCTTTACCGAGAGCTAAATTCATTTTGACAAGGACGTCCTTATTTCGTTCGAACCTACTAATCCTCCTAGAACACGTCCCGATGTTGAGAGCACAATCAAAAGTGGAACGACTTGAATCGAAAAGGCCATACTGCATATATGCTAGACTAGGCGAAGCGACTCACAGCGATAAAATTGCTGGAACCGGGGTTGTACTTCACGCAGCATATATTGGCCTTCATGTCGATGTTCAATACACTGGACTCTTGTCTTGTACACCATACTTTGACCTTGCAATCGTCACTCCCCGATACCAATCTGGTGGGTTCTTTCTTTGAAAAGTCTACACTCCATGCTCGTTTCTCATGCTCCTCATACTCCATGATACTCTGCGAGGAACACAAACGTCTTGTCAGGAGAATACATTGCAGACATCAGGACGCCGGCCAAAAAGGGACGATCTTTGCAACACTAGCCTTATGAGTAGTTTAGACGAGTGTAAGTCATCCATATTTGGTGTCGACGGTTCAGGATATTCCAGACAGGACAAGGAGGCTTCAAATACGTACCTGACAAGTATTCACGTCCCATACTGTGACAATGCCCTCGTAGTCACTGCTGGCAATATGAGACTTGAGGTATTTATTCCAGCTCAGACAACTCAATTTGGAACGGGTAGTCATCTCTACAACAGGACAGTGGACGTCTGCAAGCTCATTGACAACCTGCAGTTGCAGATACATGTTCTTAGAGCGCAATCTACACCCCGTTAATCTTCCAGAGATCGAGTGGCAAAAGCCACCAATTACAATGGATTCTAAAAAGCAATACTGCCGACGAATATCAAACTATTCAAAATGATGATGCCTCAAGCCTAAAATGTACCATGTGCGTATTCTACGTTTGGACAAGAAAGAAAAACGGACAATCTACATTACATAGAATTCTACGTGCCGTATAACTTGTCTGAACTGACTGGAAAAGTCATCCCACCAACAGATCATGTTTGACACTTACGGTAGCAAATTCGAACACTTTAATTCTCCTCGATACTCCGGCTGTAGCAAAGAATTCATCGTCCCGATCAAATTCGATGCTGCTGGATAAGAATAGTACTTGTTAGAACTCTGCTACACAAATAAGGACAACGTAAGTACACAATATTTGGAAGTACAAAATGGAAAACAAGTCACCTTGATACGATGTTCGACGAATGGAAGAGATCGCCATGCCGCAATTCGGCAATAACACGAAGTTTGCTGCACTCAGAACAAACAATGTCACTCCACCGACAGAGCTGGCAATACGGCTGGCATGTTTAGTAATGGGACACAGAACCCGTTGTAAATGGCTAACGTAGGCTACAATCCTGTCGGGAACTACTCCGCTAAAGAGGTAGGTTCAAGCCCGTAGTGAAATTACAGTCCTAATTACTGCAATACTGATGGAAAAGGAGCGATAAGCACCTGTATCGGATGAAGGCAGACAATACGGATTGAAAATCTTCGAGGCCTAAACGATCCATGCACAGGTCATCCCCTTTCAGACTGCTGTCTTTCAACATCTTTTGTCGTTGAAAGGATAGCCTCCGCCTCCGTTTTTGCAAGTAGCACTCTTGTAGATCCTCAAACTGCGCATCGGTACCATGTACTCTCCGTTAGCGCCAGCAAACCATCAAATCAAAATTTGGAGACAAGGTGCTCAACGACTAACATACGTTGCGGGTTTTCCACCACACTGTCCTGAGATATTTCGCTGCAGCTGAATCTGGCTGCTCGGAGAGGCTCTCCAATGTTTTCAGTGAAAAAGCGAAACAGAGGACACCGAATTAGACAGGAAAGCAACAACGAGCAAACAGCAGACTTGCCTGCGCAAGAATTCTCCGCTTCTTCGCAATCATAACGCCATTAGGACCCACTCCGGCTCCAAAAGTATCAGACTGACCGCAATCTCCTGAATCTCCCGACGCTTCCTTCTTGAAAGAGGACATTCTTTGTTTGCTCTCTCCCCTCCGCATGGTTCCGCTGCTGGGTACAGAAGCTCCACCTTGGCCACTTCGCAGGAGAGAGACAGCACCGCCGGTACTGGAGTTATCAGAGGCCAGACGATCCAACTGTGGAGATGATCCATCCGTGAGCATTCGTATCTTCATAGAATAACGCTCCTTGCTCTTCGACAGCTCAAGCCTTTGCCTCTCAACAAAAGCAATATCTTCCTTCAGGAATGCAAGATCTCCTTGTAACTGATTACACAAAAGGACATGAAGTTAAATGTCAAAATAGTGTTCTTCAAAAATCTGTCTCAGCTATTTTCACTGCTCTCACTCCTGCCAGTTGAGAGTGAAGACCTGTTCTTCTACATCAAGTGAAACTCTCCTTCCACGTGAGAAGTCGATTCACTTAACTAAAGCTATTCCTATTAGTTACTTTACAAGCAGATAAGTAAATTTCCCTTCAGAAAGTGACAAGTGGTGCGACTCACCAAACAGCCAAAAGGTTTACCTCATTCAATTCTTCGGTTTTAGTCTGCCTTGATCGGTGCAAGAATTCAAGCAAAACCTCCATGTTTGCTTCGGCTTCCTCCTGCTCAGCTTTGTGTTTCTTGTCAGCTAACAGCAACAAAAGAGAGTCCAGCTCCTTCACTGAAACTTCACCCTGTAGGGAAAATGAGTCATCAACTACGTACAAGAAGACCTTACAACATTCAGGCACATAAGATTCCTCGGCTTTCTAATATGCCCATAAGGAAATCCACTCCCGTAGCCAGAACTTTCTTCTCACCTCAGATCAGATGTAGAAGTCAACCAAAGGCGATGAATCAGAGACTAGGCACAGACAAGTAGAAGTGAGACCTACCTGTTTGAGAGCCTCCCTAATGTGCTCAGTCGGGGAAGCATTGGTAACGAACTGACAAGCTGAGGCCTTCCGGAGAAGCTGTGGACAATAACACTAGACGTCAGCCACCATGCTCTAATCAGAGACTACCAGTGATGAGTAAAGGGGTGAAAGAAAAAAAACTCACTCCTAGGCACCTCCCGTCGATAGGTACGCGGTTATTCAGTCATGTTTCATCAATATCTCTTCAATGGTAAAGTGGACAATTTTAAATGCCGGAAGCATGGCAAATACAATTTATTAGCTAGAAATTTCACCTGCACAAGTCGACCCGGTATCCATGTCACACGAAGACCAAATTCACTCCGATGGGTATCTCGAGGTTCAAGGAATCTATGTGATCTAAATAACGAACCGAAACATCATTGACGGACGAGCGGACGGCCTGAATGAGGAACGTTCCTCCATAGCCATCATAACTATTATAGCGCAGTTTGTGCAACAATACGCAGGGATAGACAGGACAAGCCTAATCAGCCAGATTTCGGCCATGGCCTTCCAAGTAGACATGATAGATCGGAAGTCCCCAAGGACACCCCTGCGAAATCAGTTCAGAGTCGGTTTCGACGATACCGAGCAAAAAGTTCTATCTCAGAGCCTGAAAAGAGGAGCACGCATGTGTGGTGCAACTTACGGGATCTGATGATGTAGGAGGAACATTGCAAATAGATAGCTAATGAGGACCTGTAAATTGGACGCATAATCAGAATTCACAAGCACAAGAGTGCAACTTGGATGTTCTATATGTTCTATATGTGATGAAGTGCGGAAACCTCCAGTTAACACTCGACAACGCAAGCAAATGGCGACTACTGCCGAAGGCGACCGATGAAAAGGGTTGTTTTCGAGATAATAGGGAAGAAGGTAAGAAAATAAGCTGAATACCGTCTACAATCCTGAAGCTGGTGTAGACAGGAAAGAAACGTGCGTCACAGATGCAAGGTATCACCTAAACTTCCACTTTCAAAATACTCCGCAAGCAAGCGGATCTATTCCATAGAGTCCATGGACGCTACGGGTACAGCATCGTCACTAAACGGTATGAGGCCTCGAAATGCGAGTTACCTTTGGACGAAGTTTAGGTCAATGAATTGACTCTCAGACCGAGGAAAAGGCATGTGGAAGCAAAAGTCGGTGGTAATGCCACGCGGTACAACCTTGCAGATGGCAGTATGACACCGGATACACACATGAGAGATGGCAATTTCCAGTAAGCACCGTGGAGACAATGGCCCAAACTAAGGAACTATGTTTTCATCCGGGATCGGGCTGAGAAGTTTGGCACTGGTCTAAGATGCACACAGCAAGTTTGGCACGAATGAACTCCGTAGCTCACAGACGGCAGCTATCCATGTGACTCTGCAGATATCCATGTAACTCTGCAGACTTTGAGGTAGCCCCCACTGAAGATGGGAGCTTAGTACTCAAAAGATACATGACGGCAGAGTGAAAATCCAAGACCTAAACACTCATAAACCTCGAGGAATCAACCGACGGCACCACAAAATCCAGTAAAATTAGAAACCAGCGTTGCGAGCTCCAACACTAGAAAACAGGGTGTAGACATAAAAGACTACAAAGAACTCGACAGATAGAAGCGGGGGAATCAGACGACTAACCTTGTTTAAGAGGAAATTCGGAAAGAGTTGGCTGTTGGTCAAATACATGCCGCAGCAAGGACAATTGTTCTTGTTATTCAAGTGAGTCATTATGCACATGTAACAGAAACTGTGACCGCAAGCTGTCAAAAATGCGTCCTTCATAGTCTGTATACAAATCGGGCAGAGAAAATCTTTGTCCACTTCCGCCCTCGTCGAACCTCCAAACGAAACCCTGCCGTCCTTACTATCACCAGAGACCCAGGTACTGTCCCCGCGTTGCTCCAGTTTCGCCTCCATGATGGAGGGAACATTGGGCCCTACGGAGCCCTCAGTACCCTCCATCTTCCACCTCCTCCCTCGCTCAATCGACCCTCTCCTCCAAGCGCGTGACCTTGTCACCGGTCGTAAATGTTCTTCCTTCCACCCCGAAGTCAAACGCCCAGACGATGCTTCCTTCTGTTCTATCTTCTCCTCCTCCTGCTGCTACCTCAACGACATCCTGTCAACTCCTTTGCATGCCATCCGGCTTCTTCCCCCATATAATCTGAGCGATTGTACCTCAATCACTTTCAGCTTCGATGTTTCCATCTGCTCCTCCTGCTCCCTGTGCTCTTTCGCCCCGTCGTCTCCCTTCGACTCCCGTGCCGTCTAGTTTAGATCGTTACCTCCAATTTCATTACCCGTCTTCTGCTGCCGCTGCATCAATCTACACATACAACCCTCTCGTTCGACCTCGCCATTGATCACTTCAGGGGCTTCGAGCTTTCTCTGTGACCTCCTGTCCACTGGACTTGTCCGCTTCTCCTGTCTAAGTAGGACCCTACAAGGCGTCGCTATTCCCGGCAAGACCCCTCCGTCAGCCCCTGCCGCCTAGTGTACTTCTCATAGCGCTACTTGGCAACCACTTTCTTCCTACATGTGAATTGCACATGCTCTTACCACGCACGCCAAATCAGCATTGTCCACGTGGAACTATCGTTCGTTTTACTGTCGCTTAACGGCAGCTTGGTTCCCACGACCGATGCAGCAAGTGAACTCAATGTAGGCCACGTCATGCCGCTCAGATTAACGCGCCTGGAGATACTCATGAATTCTGGAAGTTTTCCCTTCGAAGTACAGTGCCGGTGTAGTATGTGTCGCAGCGCAGCCAGTCAGAAACCCGAAAATGATGCGTCGGTGAGATAGCGCAAGTATATGCCCGACAGTAGTGATAACTGGTGTAAATGTGTGTTATTGCCAGCGTTTACTATCCCCCTCAGACTGGGGAATTTGAATCCCGCTCGGCGTGTAGCTTTGATGTTCACAAGAATTCGCCTCTTCCGCCCAGGTTGCTCCGGTTTCGCTTCGGTCCAGCTTCGGCCGCCACAGACTGGATTGAGTGGGAGGACGGGTTGGGGTTGTGGGAGCTGCCACGTTGCGACCCTCACATGTCCCTCATCCGTAAGAACTTCACCTTCACTTTCTCAAGTCGCGGATAAACTTTCCTCTGGTGAAAACTGCACTGCATCTCTATTGGATCTCAGATCGCTCGTGGATTTTCAGCTTTGCCGTCATCTGCCTGTCATCCTGGTAAGCATACCTTCTTCCCTTTCAAACCAAGGGTTAATCATTGGTTTAACCTTTAGCTGCCTGTTACGATAAAAATCACATCCAGTTTGATTTGTATGGTTGCGTATATAGGGATATGAGGATCCCTCGACTCGACCAAGGGAGATGGTGGTGCGACCTGACCTTTTCCCATTCAAAAGAAAGCATATTAATTATAGAAGTAATTAATTAAAGTAATTATAGAATGTGGATAAATTGCTCATCCCATCGAGCAGTTTTGGATTTTATTGCAATGTGTTGTAATCAAGCACTTTTGATGAGGGTATTTCGTTTTACGCCTGCTTTTGGCCAGCAGGAGGGCTCTAGTACAGTACTCAAATGATGATTAACAAGGTGGTGAACTTTGGCCTGACGACATTTGGTTTCGTTAACATGGGAGGATTCTTTAGGGCAACAAGCGAATGTTGTGGGAGTGTGTTAGAAGGGACGAGCAGCAAAGTCCACTTGTCCTCGACAAAATTGAGGTTCTCCCATAAGATTGCGGTGCCGAACGCTGTAAGAAAAGAATGGCTATGGAGTGATATTTTCTTATGCATGTCCTTGCGCAATGCGGAGTTTTCTTCACCGTGTCACACGGTTTTTCAAAAGTATTTCATCAAAGGAATTAAATTCTAAAAGGCGACCACATGGAACACATGATTAATGGGAAGACCCCATCAATTGTAAAGGGGGAACAAAAGAGGTAAAATGGGGCTAAGCCCCAGTTCGCTGGCACGAAATTTTACAATCCAAAGGGTCACACATCTGATCTTGGAAATGAAACTAGTTCTCTGTATGAGCGAAGGTCGTAGGGAGGGTATCCCGTCCCTAATTGGAGCTTAGAGACGTGTTTTAGTACTCTTAACGACTAAGCTGAATACAACGAAAACACATTGAGAGTAGGGGCGATGCAAAAAACGTTTAGAAGACAAGTGGTTCCGAAGAATTATTGGGCTGAAAAATATGATGAGTCAAGGTTACTGCTCCTTTTGCTGAGGTTGCCTCACAAAAAGTAGCCGTAGTAAAAGATAATAGTATTGGTAAAAGTCAGCCTTAGTTTATAGTATCGATATGAGAAATTTACCTTACTGCACCTAAGATAACTGAGTTAGGCAAATTGTAAGATCTATAAACTATAAACTATTGGAAGTATCATCTGAAGTGATTCTCTCCTATGGTTTGCCCTGCCAATACTCTCTGTACAACAATAGACACACATAATATGAAATATGAGATTGATACCTATCATACATATTCCCTGACAACTATATAGAATGCAGTATCCATCATTCTATATAATTCCAAGACTAGAGGACCATAGGAATTAGTAAACACTTTTTGTTGAAAGAATTCGTCATAATAACCTGCTCAGACATTCCCCCATTCACACCTAAATAACCACCCACAGTAGTTAGTTAGGGGACTGGATGGGTGGTTCAGTTAACTGATTAGCAAGGACAGGACGTATTGAGAGATAAGAGGAGTAAAACAGCGGAATATTACTGGACGTGTATTCCCAAAAAATGGTCTTAAAGTGGAAAGAGTAGAAACCGAGTGTTCGGCAGGGGGTAATAAAGCTGGCTTAAATGCGGTGATTCGAGATGAAATCAAAAGCAGGCAAACGTGAGGCGCAAACATCGCTGAAATGGCGGAGAGTAGAGGCTCATATTAGACCATTCACGTGGTATGTTATCCTTCCTGTAGCAGGCCCTCCGTTTGTGGGGGCAACTTCACCCTTGTCCTTGCTGGACTTCGAGTGTGCCCGAGTGTCCTTGACTTTCGGGGAGGAGGTTCCTCTAAGCACCAGGTCGCGAGCGCTTACGACGACGCAGCCTTGTGCTGATCCTCACGAATCATCACTATGGCTGCCAGCGGCCGGTCGGTTACCTGGATATTCCTAGTCACCTTGCCAGTCAAGCTGCGGTTTGAAACGCGACGATAACGAGATACATACCTCAGGTCAAAAATGTACTCTCAGTGGGAGACCCTTATCTTGTCGTCAGTCGCGAATCATGTGATGAGGATTCCAGATTCCAAATGTATTGTACTGTAGAAGGTGAATTTGCCGCGTCTCGCCCTTGTCGTCCTTCCCTTGTTGAACTACGTCTGTCTTTTCTGTGTCTTTCCCCGTCCTCCTCCGTATGTCCGCTGTGGCATTAGATGAGGACAGGCAAAGTCGTTAAAGAGGTTCACTAACGCATAAACGGATATGTTATATATAGGATATATACACGAAGGATAGGTCTTCCCCTCCTTCGTGTTTTCTACACGGTCGCTTTTTCCTCCTAATTCTCTAAGATATATTATATACACATTCAGTACTCCTCACATGAACAAGTAGTGGGCAGCGGCCTCGCGGATTTCGCAATTCTCTTCTCCCGCCGAAAGGCAGGACCAGTGGTCCTAACTCTCCTCCTTTTGAGGCCCTCACCGGCCGCCCTCGTGAAGATAAGGACTACGGGTAAGCATACTTTCTTGGTTCCTCGTGGAGGTAAGGACTTGCCGGAGGAAAAGTTGTCCTAACCTACCTGATTTTCCTTTTCCTTTTTCTTTTGAACCAGTCTCTGAGATCATGTTCGATGAGACTATCTTTCATGCTTCCCTCCTACTCCCGGTGGACTGATTCGCTGTTTATGACGATGCTGGCAAATGGTCCTTGACTTCTCATGAGGGAAGTCAAGGACCAGGGAGGATGAGAGAGATCTTTGTCCGTTCCCTCCAGCAAATGCCCATTCAGGGCCCTTCACGAGGGCAGACTGTTGTCTTTTCCTCAATTTACTCGTAAAGAGCTATTATATAGTCTGCGAGAAAAGAGGAATTTAAAAACAAGTATTTTGCTCTTGGCTCTTGAGATGTTTAACCATCACACAGTTTTCTTCAAGCAGAGGAATCTTTTGTTTCTCTTACAGGTTCAGTTTTCATTGGATTTTTCAAATAGATTGCTAATATTTATTGAACGGTTTTCGTCAAACTTCCAGGCATATCCGAGGAATAGTACATGTGACCTTCTCTCTTTCATCTGGGATGACTCCATAATTTTTGTTAGCATCCATATGCAAGAAATCTTCCTTTATATATATATATAATTGTTTCGTGGAAAATGTCTTCATTTGATAGATATATAAATCTATACATGTCCTGCTTTGACACAAGTCAAAGGGCCAAAATGCGGGAAGCACATCTCCTTTTCTTCTTCATAATCCCAAAAGAATCCCTTTAAATTTAAGCATTCTCCATGGCCGGAATTCCAGATTATGTATTCTTCTTTCTCTAATAGAAAGTTTTATCAAAACAAGAGAGTCCCATTGGGACTTCATGGAAAATCAAAGAAAAAGGGTTTCAACGTCTCTTTGTGGGGGTTCATAGGCTGTGTGCTCTTATGTTTGTTAAGGCATGTTCTGTGATTACCCTGTGAGTTACATTCAGATCTCCATCGCTGTACAATATATTGATGATTGTTTTACCAACAATCATAATTATTGAAACTCCGTAGAAAACTGTATGGTCCATGCGTTTGGTGAATATGGACTCTACGAGACGCCCTTGAATTTTCATGGGTGGCTAGGTAATTTCCTTCCATGAAACCTCGTGATGGGCTTCACCGCTTTGTCCCCCTATGGGAGCCAATACTTCGATGTCCGCAATGTGTAACGGTGTGGCTCATAGCAGCAAGCGTCGACAAAGTGCACCTGAAGCCCACAGGGATCAGAGTCTAGGCTTAGAACAGGCAGTTGGAAAGCGACCTTGTGATTGGAACGGGCAATCGGCATCTCACCTCTCCTTTCTCTTCTCCATGATCTCCCATTCCTGATCACCAAAAAGGAGATTCCGATTTGAATACCACCGATTTAAATATCCCTTTTCGAGCAAGAGCTCGTTTGTTCTTCTTCGTTGGTTCGAATGGACGCACCCTCACGTTGTGCGGTGTGAGTTGGTTATTGCGGAACAACTTCTGCTGAGATTTTTCTTGGCCCACATCACAATCACATGGGAAGTCGTATGTCAGCTCCAAAAGCTGAACTAGTCACCAATCTCGATCCATCGATCTAGGAAGATCAAATGATATGATTGGGGTTAGGCGGTGGAGATGCAGCTGTTAGTTTAACAGTGTATCCACGTAGGGCCTCTCATAAGATTGAAAAGAAAGTTGAACAGCTCGTTTAGAAGTCAGCAAGAATTACCAGATCCAAGTGTTTGAAACCAATCGAGGGGTAGAAACGACTACCGAATTGACAATTCAATCTAGGAAAAGGAGTGTTTGCCTTGGTATATCAGAGTTTCTATCTACCTCATATAATCAAAACCATGTGGCGCTCAAAATTTGACACATAACGCTACTTCAACTTCGATTTGCTTTTGCAATGTATTCCTTCTGTCGCCTGTCGAAGACATTTTGTTTCTTTCGGTATCCAAATTGCACCTCACCGAGCAATATGGAGTCAAATGGATACGATTGCCACGAACGCTTAGCCACGGTATACTTGCACGCATAAATAGAATTTTAACTGGTATGAACAAATAAGCCCAGCTCATGCCCTCGAAAACTCCCCGTGAAAATAGTCATTTACTTTACTTCCTTATGTCTTTATATAAATGATCATAAGGAGTAGGGTCAATACGACAAAATCTTTTTAGTTCTCCAGAGCGGCAACGATCTCCGTAGTTAGAGAACCTTGTATAGGTACTTGCATTTTGCATTTCATTCTCCTAGAAGAACATGAACTATGTGATTGATCATGACTCATGAGACTCTTAAATATATTTTCTTTTTAATATTTCGAGAGGGAAAGGGGACCACATAGAACACATACTTTTAATATTCCATGTTCATAATCTTTTAAACTCGAGAGAACCCAGTACATGATATAAAATATACAGCACCACACCACCACTTTAGAACAATACAGGAGTGACGTGCATGATTGCTGCTAGTTTATTGGATACTGCGAACGAAGGTACTGGATTTGCTGAGAAGCCTTGGAGGACGGATAGATGCACTTGCTGTTTCTATCTTTGAAGTTTGAGAATAACTTCTACAGCACATTTTTAAGCGTTATATACTGGACAGTCTATATTCAGCTATGGTGAGACCTAATAGCCTACAAGTTATAGAGATTCTGATACGATCATAGTTTGATGTACTTTATTACAATCAGAAGTAGGTTCAGATTTGATTGCTCTTAGACAAGTTTCTGGACATACTATGAAGGTCATGAGCCCTTGCTTATTGAAAGTAACAAGTATACAAGTTAGTAACAAGTATAGTACAATGACGTATATGATGGCAAAGTCTGCACATTCGTCCTTTCGACCTGTTGAAGAATTTGTACATCTTGTTAAAAAGAATGCATTAAATAAAACATACGAGTATTTTGTGAGCAGAGCCACCGTATATATCTCCTTCCCTCACATTAGCAATATTCACGTCCCCCTTCTCAAAGGAAAAGAGTATGAATTTTCTGAATTTACTGGTTTTGAGCAAAATCTACTCATTCATTGCGAGGATCACTTCTAATCCACAATATAACGATCTCACATTGAAAGCATAAATATCTTTTTCTATCCTACTCCTCAAATTTTTTTTGGACAAGAATTTTGTCAAAATATTAGTTTATTTTTAAATACTAATAAATTGATTAATCAATTATTTTATTTCCTTTCATTTCCTTCTTTTATCTTACGTTAGTACCTCTTTTTATTGATGGTATCTCAAGCACAGTTTACGCGACTGAATAAATTACCACATCACAGAGACGACAAAATATAGTGTCAGATTTAGTGATATCTCCAACTAAATGTGCGACATCCTTAAGTGCTGCCCCGAGCGGGGAGTATGCCGCTCTTTCGGACCATCTTTTAACGTCTATACCCAACTGCAGTTACTAATTGTAAATATTCACCCTCGGAGACTCATATGCTTGATTTGGTTTGTGATTTGGTGATGTGATTTGGTTCACCCTCGGAGACTCATATGCTTTTGTTCGTGTACTACATTAAGATGAATACTACGTTCTTTCGTCCTCTGAATGTTCTACTTTGCTTTAATTGTTATAAGTGATAAACTAAGGAAGAGATTCTATAGTAGTAAAGGGACTACTACTAGAGGTCTTAGATTATCAATCTGAGCAGTCTTTATGTCTTGATAGATCGCTATTTGCACAAGTATTGTACACTGTTTTTCATCTTTCCTCATAAGGCTTGTTAGGGATGGTTTATGAGCACCTTAGAGATTGCTTCCAGGCAAATGATACTTCTAGTGGTTTTACCGAGTTATTTCAGGTGGCTATAGTAGTAGCGAGAGTAGATATTCTTATGTTTGTTAGTCGGTGTTAGGTGCTAGTCGACTTCTCGCGATGGAGGACACGGAAGGCATTAGACCGATTGCTATTGGAGAGATCTTTTTGCGTTTAGTCAGTTGTACCATTGTCCTTCAGCATCCTTCACACTTTGGACAACACCTTAGTCCACATTAGTTTGGAGTAGCTACACCTAGAGGATGTGAGGCTATATCTCTAGGCATTAGAGCACTCCTAGATATCCATTCGAAGAGGGTCGTCCTACAAGTGGATGTTGAGAACGCTTTTAATAGCGTCTCACGTGCATCCATCTTTAGAGAGCTAAGGGAGGTTGGTGGATCCTTGGTGAGTCTCATTCCTTTTGTGCAGTCTTTTTATGGCTCTCCTGCTTCCCTTTACTACCAGCATGGTGGTTCACAGGAAGGAGTCACCGTTTTGGAGTCAGTTGTTGGTACACGTCAAGGAGATCCTTTGGGGGGGCCTTATTTGCCATGGCTCACTTTAGAGCTCTCCTATCTACAACTTTGGCCATGCCAAATTGTGTATTTCCCTCCTTGGCAGATGATACACACATCGTAGGCCCTGTAGATCAGATTAGGCATGCCTTTGACTACTTGACTATCGAGCTACATCTAGTAGGCTTGAGAGTCAAGGTGTCAAAGTGTAGGGCATGGTCCCCTTTAGGTATCCCTCCCCACCTTGAGCTTCTAGAGGGGTGTATCACATCCACAGATGGACTTCGTGTTCTTGGAGTGCGAATAGGATCAGAGGATTTTGTCACACGCTTCTTGGACGCTGCCATTGCAGAGGATGTTCTCCATGTGGATGACCTTCCATTACTAGGAGATCCGTAGGTGGCATTTGGTATACTCTCTTCTAGTATTGCTCGTCAACCATCCTACCTGATCCGTACAGTTCCCTCCTCACCGTCCTTCCTATCACGTTTGAGAGCATTTGATAGGAGGATTATGGGAGTCTTTGGTGATATTATTGGACTAGGGACTTTTGAGTGTGTGACAAGAAATTTGGCACCAGACAGATGGCTCTACCGATCTCATGTGGTGGGGTTGGCTTGCTTTCTATGGAGGAGAAGGCACCTATAGCGTTTTTGGGTAGTTGGGCTCTCTCGACACCCTTACTTTCCTCTCGTTTTGTGGTTGCTGATAGGCCGGTTTTGGAGACTTATGTGATAGAGGTGGAGGGAGGATCCTTTTCTCTCTAGGTGTTATTGCGGCAGATGAGAGATAGTCTATCCCCACGAGCACGAGAGGGTTTTCCACCATTTGCTTCACTATCGTCAGATTGGACTAGAGGTTTAGAGTCTTCCTTGATGGAGCAACAGTGTGAGCATACACTACATTCTATCTTAGTGGACTCGTCCATTCCTTAGGCTACTAGAGCACGTCTATGCTCTTGCTCCGGAAAGGGTGCAAGCTCATGGATCCTAGCTTGACCGTGCATTAGGGTTATCCGACTCGCACCGGCTACTTTCTCTATAGCGATGAGGTTTTGCCTAGGTTTGGTCCACCCATCTGCATCTTCACTACTCACTTGTGAGTGTGGTTCTACACTAGATGCAGCGGCGGTCCACATGACACGGTGTCCTTTTGGAGGACAGAGGATAGCTACCCATGATGCCATTAGAGACATAGTGTTTGCTATGGCGCGAGGGAGTGGATACTTGGCTTGGAGGGAGCGTTTGTATGCTTTGCAGACAACACGTGTCAGGGCATACTTATACTTGGTCCGAGATGATCGGGTGACAGTAGTGGATGTCGTAATCATGGACCCTACACGAGATACAGTTTCGGAGGGAGTGATTACATATCCCCTTGGATGGGCGGCGAGTGCAGCAGCAGGTCGCAAGGTCTCCAAAGTATAGGGGCATGCAGCGAGGTCACCTCTTTGTTCCTCTAGCCTTGGAGTTATATGGAGCGATGGACACAACATTTGACACATTTGTCAAAGAGTGCGCGAGAGCTTATCATGTTAGGCATCAGGGGGTACCACTCTCACTTTCATACTTTGTAACATATTTTAGACAGCGCGTGTCCATTGCTCTACAGAGTGCAATGACTGGTGCAATCCATAGGAGAGCAATCACATTAGGTGATGTTTCTTCGGATGCTCCAGTTGTGTGTAGGTAGTACAACTTGCATAGCTTGGATATCTTAGGTGCGGTAGGGCAGATTTCTCATATAGACTCTAATGGGGCTTAGCCCCATGTTACTTTTTTTTATCTCTCCCTTGAATGGCTTGAGGGGGTCTTCCCATCCTTCACTATGCGGTGGCCTTTTACTTGGAGATTGAAATTCTTACAAAGTTGTATATAAGTTTTTTTCACTCGTGCGAAAGGTTAAGGTTGTCCCACAGCGCCCATCGGCATGTGCTATTTCCATGACCTACACTAGGTGTTTCAATTGGAGGGTTTATCGTTATAGAATGAATGAAGTCCTGTAAATCTTGTGCGATGTCTCATAAAGTGCCGTAAAGGCAGCGTCGTCAAATTAAATGCATCTATGAAATCATTTATAGAAACTGGACCGAGAATCTGCGAACTGCTTCAGCACCGCACCAGGAGCATTTGATCGCTACGGTCCTCTCGCCGTCCCAAATTTGAATTTTCTCTACTACATGTTGCGCAATTTTGTCAGATCTCGGAGTGAGTCACATCCTTTTCTCGACTTCATGACGTCCCAAATCATTTGAAAATAAAATAGAATAAGAGCAAGTTCAGGAGGGATCGAAATCTGTTGTACTATCTGCTTCCACCTGAGGCCAAAGTTCGAATTTCTATAGTTGGATGGATCTACGTCGATAGAATGCGAATGAGTACTTTTTCGCTTGATTGTCCATTGCTGCAATGAAACCAAGTTGCTTAGATTAAGGTATGCAAGACAATTGTATACTTGCAGTCGATGACGATGTTGGAGTGTGTATAACTGAGTAGTGTGACGAATTTATCAATCGGATAAGTTCATTATCAATTCTTTCTTTATTGGAGTTCCTACACACCTGCAACGATCGAATCTAACAAACTAATTGTTGACACGGAGAGATGAAAATCTTGTAACTCTTCATCAACTTTCGGACAAAGTATTTGTAGTATCGTGTCAAGCTCTGAAGCTGGTTTCTAAGTCCCCTCGCAATAAGTCGCGTCCTCACCAACATTTTGATTGAAATAAAGAGTGATCAACGAATCACCATCCATTTATGTGCGCAAGGATGTGACTCATGCTTGTTTCGACGGATCTTTGACGTTTCTATATACCTGTTCCCCGAATCTCCGACCAACGTCAGATACCCCCAGAGAATGCTGCAACAACAAGCCAACGCAACTGATTGGATGGTTGACAGATTTGACAGGAAGATTTGATAAAACGAGATGATCTCTTGGAGAAACAGGGAAAGTAAAGTAAAGCAATGCCAATGTTTATTCAGAGGTTACTTCCAAGTCTTCATGAAGAGACATGACCTGCAACTCAGTCAGACAATCTATAATTGAGTCGATAATGGTAGTTCCCGGACAACGAAGAAGCGTAGACCATTCTAATCAAGTTGCGGTCAGCAGCTTATGGCTAAGATGCCATTGTTGGATGCAGCTCTCCATCCAAAAGTGGTATTTCTTTTTTCCGCTGTATAATCGGAACTGGACTGATATCAGAAGCTGCTAAATAGCTAACAATACATCTTTAGAGCACCACTGACAGCACTAATTAGACAGCATGGTGAGGAGTTCATGAAATCAATCAAGTAAAAGATAGTGAAGCCGAAACTTCGAGGAGCAAACGAAGTAGTCAGCGGAAGCACCACATTAGGGGTTTCAATTGCAAGTTATACTGTTGGGAATCACGGAAAGCGAAACGTGGAGGATAACAAGAAAGTTGAGAAACCCTAAAGGGTAAATATTGGCAAAACTCGGAGTGAGAATGAAAACTCTAGCTTATTGCGATCAATGTAAACATGAAGCATGTAAGTCAAACTATCTTTGTGGTTGAAAGAAATATCACCTATGTTTTCTACTGGAATTCGCTCTTATCCTCATAACACGTTGCTAGGATGATTTCTTTCTTACGAAATTCTCTCCTAAAGGAAATGCCTCATGTCGGGAAAAGGAAAAATTGGTTACATTTGTTTCCGAAAAATAAAATAAAATATATAATTAACACAGAACCATAACAGGTTACGGATATCAGTTAAACTTCAATTGAGTATCGTAATATGAATAACCTTGTTACACCCTTGTAATATATTTTTGGGATCATCATTAAACGATTTAGGAATCACTCAGGAATTCTGTGAATGCCTGATTGAAACCACCTACTGAATAACATTATCACCTGCAAGATACGTTTGTTAAAAAGCGTACGTACAGAAGAGCGCTCCACTATGACAATTACTACGTGTAGTCAAACGCTTCTCGAACCAAGATAAAATGATGCAAAAGTTTATCTTTCTGCTTAAGGTTTCACACTGCGGAACCTCGTGGTCTGTTCTGAATAGATGATGTGTAGTAGTCCATGGTCTTGACAGGTCATTCTCCATCTATAAACCTCAGGCGGTCTATCTTCTGAATTTTCTCCCATCCTTCGTTTTTCCTACGCGGTCGCCTTCGACCTATTTTGTCAATCTTTGGACAAGTCCTAAGCTGACAACATTCAGCCATAAGAGGCACATGCTGGGAATACTAGAGAGAGAGGTAACTACATAGAACACATGAAGGAGGGGAAGACCCCATCAAGCCATACAAGGGAGAGACAAAAGAGGTAAAATAAACCTAGACCACAATGGTATCAACATTAAAAATCTACTCTACTGCACTTAAGATACTCGAGCTATGCAAGCCAAAAGGACTACAAATTATTTGAGCATATGAAGAAACTTCACCTAGAGTGATTATTCTCCAATGGATTGCACTAACCAATGCTCTCCATAGCGCAATGGATGCACGCTGTCTAAAGTATGATACAAAGTGTGAGAATGGTACCCTTGGCATCTAATATGATAAACTCTCATTTGAGCATATGAAGAAACTTCACCTAGAGTGATTATTCTCCAATGGATTGCACTAACCAATGCTCTCCATAGAGCAATGGATGCATGCTGTCTAAAGTATGCTACAAAGTGTGAGAATGGTACCCTTGGCATCTAATATGATAAGCTCTCATGCACTCTTTGCCAAATATGCCAACCGTGTGTCCATCAAATGTGTCCGCCGCTCCATATAATTTCAATACTAGAGGAACAAAGAGGTGACCTCGCTGCATACCCCTATACTCTTTCCAAAACTGGATCACGCGTAGGGTTTGTAATCATAGCATTTTTCACGGTCACCTAATCATATCGGTCCAAGTATAAGTCTACTTTGCCAAATGTTGCCAGTAAAGAATATGAACATTCGCCCCAAGCAAGGTATCCATTCTCTCGAACCATTGCACACCATTATATCCTTGATGGTATCATGGATAGTTATCCTCTATCTTCCAAAAGAAAAGTATGTTATGTAGATAGCTGTTGCATCTAGTGTGAAACCACATTCACTAGTGAATAAAGGATATTGAAAAGGGGACCAAATCTAGACGAAACCTCATCTTTGTAGGGTTGGTGGCTGGTGAAGATTATAGTGGACAAGCAATTCTTCATTAAGTGTAATCTGCGTACTATTGTCCCATTAGGAGTCGAATCATCAGAATCATCAACGCGAAAAAACCAATCTCGACAGGATAGGTTTGGTACTCATTGTCATATTCATACTCATTGTCATCGTAGTCATATCCCTGACGCTCGCATCCACTTGTCAAATACTTTCCCATCCTTAGTAGCTTGATGGGGTCTTCCCATCCTTCATTTTTCCTATGCGGTCGCCTTTTTTCCTTAGTAGCTAAGCCAACGTTTCTTTACGTAAGAATAACGGCGTGGTATTTAGATTCGTGACACAAAGTGGGACAATCGAGCTGCATTCCCCTGACTTGATATTAACGCGACTAAACATATGAGTGACAGACTTAAACGGTGGGTGTATTTGGGCTACGCAAAGTGTTGCCACCTCAGTCTGGTCAAGTTACAAGACCATGCTGTATATCCTTCATACGTCTGAAAAGGAGTTGCCGGCCTGGACTTCCGTGAAAGCCATGTTGTACCCAGGGACCTCCCTTGGGTTGTCGTGGCGACTAATTTGTTGCTGGATCGAGCGCTCAAAGTACACCATGCCTCTAGTGCAACCCGAATTCCTAAGTTGATTTGAAGCTATTCATGCAGAAGGTTAACTTTTTGAGTTACTCATATTTCACAATTAAGTAGCGACAGGATCTTACCCTGGAAGCCATGTGGGGATCTTACTGGCAATTCTGGTCGCAGTAATAGATCAACTTATAATAAGCAGAGATTGGGTGGTCAATATAAGATTCACAAAACGGTTAATGCGTAGGTAGATTTAACGGGACATGTGTTCATATATGAATCTGATGTAACAGAGATGCTTTTATTGTCACTTATACACAAACTAGGTACTGTAAGTTGGATTGGGATTCACTTTCTTCCTCAAAGTAAATAGGTCATTTGTTCGCTAAAGTGGACCACATGTATGTAAACATCAGTGGACGCTATTTACTTCCACAAGAGAAAACTGTAACATTACAGAAGACTTTAGGTGATATTAATCTGATCAGATTACTATCATCGGCAACTTTTCTTAGACGTAAGTGACTCATCTAATGTCAAGTCATGTAATCCTTAATAAAAATTAACTGAAGCATTAGTTTTAAAATTAATCTAATATTGTTTGGATTTTACTGTTTCATATTTTCACACTTTGCAGACAGGACTATAGCATTATAATATATATACTTTCTAAAGTGTAAATTGGTTACATGATAAGATGATACTTCCCAGACCATCTATCAAACCTTCGCATATCCTAATGTGTCAACCGTTCATATTTACAATGTGTCAACCATAGCAATATTTCGAAAAACATCTTTATTACAAGGGATTGAACCTTCAATTCTACATAGCTTCAGAAATTTCTACAAAAATGGTGCTATGAACTTATTGTTTTGAAATTTAGCTAGCTATGGGTATTTTAGATCTTCTACATGGTGCTACGTAGTGTAAGTGCAATACAAAGCAATACAAATCCAATTTCTTATTCTACCAACTAAGAAGTGAGTCAAGGCCACACCACATTGAATGTTTATCATCCGTTTGTGATTGCAGAGGTTCCGAGTATGAAGGAGAAGCAAGCACTTAGTCTACAACTGGACTCCATTTAAAACACAAAACACTAAATTATACAGTGGCTGTGAACATTATATACTTGAGCTAATAAAAGAGAAACATTTTATTGAGACTATACGTGAAGCGAGCTTCCAACTTAAAGAAATTGTCCAAGAAACTTGAGAACTGTCTACTTTGGGCAAATTTAAGGTACCAGACGCTCATAATCCAAAATAAATTTTATTTTCTTTTATTAGTATATAAAAAGCTGATAAATGAATAAATCTATGATCAGAAGTGACAGATGGTGAAAGGCCTGGCAATTTTTCATCAAGTTGCAAATAGAATTACAGTTTCTGATGTGTAAGTTGTCCATAGTTGAATGGTGTCTATAAAGTTTAGATTGTAGGCCATGGGAAAGAATTACAACAGAAAATAGCATGATTATATCCACATATCCTTATAAAATTGCAGGTCTGAAAGCTAAATTTATCTATATCATTACTCATGCATGTAATATATAGCAAGGTAGAGAAAATCATCACAAACGGTGGATGCAAGTTTTTAGGATAGATCTAATATCGTCCATGCTCTTAGAACAGGAAGGTTTCTGGTAGTCTAATAAAGTGCACATTAATTGATAATATCTGCTAATTTTTTATGTTTGAGTTTTGTAATGTTCACTCTGGAGCAAAAGATCAGATAAATATCCAAGAAAATATGGATAAATTTGCAATGCTCCCATGGAGACCTTTTAAACTTTCCTTGAAAGATTATTATATTTACTCAAGAGATGTTATGATAAAGGTGGAGATTTAAGGTTATGCTAGAAAATTCATTGTGAGTGTGTAGTGTGAAATACTCATCCATGTTGTTTAAATTATTAGCTAGATTTGATACAACATGATACATATACCACTATTTTATCAATTGTAAAATGGTTAGGTATTATTATTTAACTGTTTTCGCTTGGTATTTTAGAGAAACCATTACATCAAAATTTTAGATTTTTATTGTGCTTGCGTTAACTAGCAAAATTTCGCATGAACGTCTTGTGGCAGTTTATTTAAATAGCAAGTACCTCAAGTACAACAGCAAATAACTTCAAGCACTCCTCACTAGCGCAGCAGTGAGGACTGTGTGGCAGAATTGACGCTAAGCCATCCGCAGTCAATAGCGGATTAACGCCAAAACTCTATTAAATCGGTGTAGTTTCATGTTGACTGTGTAAATGTGCGTGTAAATTGACAGCACCGGAACTATCGTGTGGTATGCCGTAGTGAGCTCGCCGACAGCGGATTGCTAACAGTACTGTGGACTTAACAGTAACTCAGATTTTGGCTCTTCCACTTAACAACACCCCAAGTTGTGGCAAAAGGACCTTAACAGTACCCAAGGCCTGCACGTGGGCTTACTGCAAATGCGGATTGGCAATGGAATTCACGGACAGTTTTGCCCCTGCAAATACGCGAAATAACGTAAAGCAAATTCAACATAGAATAATGCAGTTCTCCTTCCTATACAAGAAATTCTAGAAAATCAATTTGCCTTGCATAGTCGTTCAGGAACAGTGAATTCTAGAGAGTTCACCTCTGACTTCCGAGAATTCATTGTAAGTTCCATGGGAGAGCTCCGAACATCCCCGAAAGTTTACCCCGGAAATGCTAATGATTATGTTCTGCAATTTATTTTGAATTATCGTTCAAACGCATGGGATTTGGAGAGTTCATCCCCGAAAGGAGGAGGACATGGAGCTCTTGTCTTGAGACTCGACGACTCCGTAGCCTGCATCATCGGACGATGTCATTTGTGTCCCGTAGCCAGGCGGTCGAGTAAACGAAATTACGTTGTTGAGCGTTTACTCGCCTGCATTGGTGAGGATACGGAGCTTTTGTTTTGAGGCTCGACGACTGCTTAGCCTGCATCCTCGTACGCTGCCATTTGTGTCCCGTAGCCAGGCGGTGGATTAAACAAGTTTACTCCTTTGATTTGGTGTAAATAGATTTCAAGGTGTGGAATGAATTCGGGAAGGGCGAATTGTGCGGAGATAATCGAGGACAGGACGCTCAGGAGAGAAACCGAGGCATATAGAGGGAGAAACAAACGAGGAGGCGAGGAGTTTCAGTCCTCAGCGGCTGGGTTGACTTTGGAAATTGACTGGGATCTGGCACAGCTAGGTGGTGTACGTGTGGGCGTCGAGCTCGCCCGAAGCGGAAGTTTCTCCCGAAATATGAGGATTCTGTTTTGTCCGTATTAGCGTCGTTCTGTTCACGCACAACAATATTATAAATTTCATTAAAACTCGGGACTTAACGTGGCATCCAACTAAGGGAGTTGGATGCCACGTTAAGTCCCTAGGGCACTGTTAAGTCTTTCTGCCAAATTGGTGTGCCTTTCAGTCCGAAGTCCAAAGTCCAGGCTATTAAGTCTTATCTGGTCTTGCGGTAGGGCAGATTTCGCTTGGCCCATGTTACCTTCTTCTTTTTTTCCCCCTTGTACGGCTTAATGAGATCTTCCCATCTTTCGGTTTTCCTTCGCGGTCGCTTTCTTATCTCATCAAGTCTTATCTGGTAGTGTAGAGCATGCAAGAACTCTGTGTTTTCTCTACTGCGAGGAGTTTGTTTCGAGAAGGTTACGAAGAAACGCAATTCGTAAAATCGACCAGAAAAGTACGTGCGCCTCGACGGCTCCGAGTGCTGACTTGCACTGTGTGGCCTTGTTGTGCTTCTTGATTGAGAATCAGATTCGGAAATGTTTGTGAATCTAATCTTGAACGGAGAGACGTCAAGAACCCGCGTAACAGTGGCAGTTGAGAATTGTTGGCATACTTTCTTCCACGAAGTTAACTGACTCTTCGGAGTGCATTGTACTCTTCACTGTCAGAGACTCCGGTAGTTTCAAAACGACTCGTCGCTCAGATGGTAACGACTAACGAGACCACCAATCTCTGTCGTCCAAAATCTCAATTTATTCGCTGCGTTACTACTAGGGTACTACAACTTTAAGAAAAGGTGTAGCAACTCGAGCAACAGAACCTCTTCCAATCGAATGTTGAGGGAATCTCCATGTCGTTGAACAAATAAAAAGTGTCAAAGTTGAGACCACTCTAATCCACTTGCACAGATGATTTCAGACCCTACCGCAACTAGCTCGGGATACAGTAATACAGTACACTGCAATGCCAACAAGGAAAATTTTCTGAACATCTGCCTTGCATGTCTTTATGGATGAGAGACTCATCCATATTCCGGCTCAAGTTGATATAAGCCTTCTCGATAAACTGCCAAATCACTGGAATTGAAACAAATTGAGGGTCTTGTTGTCCAGGAATATCGATTGCGGTCTGTTTAGGTCAGATGAATTATACCACCCAGATCGGAATAGACATAGAAGCACCAACATACGCAGAAACCGACAGTTAATCAGACAAAGACATCCCGCAGTGAAGTTGGGACTTGGCACTGTCAACTAGGTCCACCTCGTCATTCTCAGTTCCCGAGCGGCACAATCCCTCCAACGATCTTCGACGTGCGCAGGAGGTTCTGGGCTACGTCCGAAACGGTTCAGTTGCCGGAACTAATTACACTAAATAAAGTTGGGCTGCTCTGCTCCACAGAGATTCGGCCACGGTCACACCTGCACAGTACGCTCCGACATGGTGCCTTATTGGATGCAACTAGGCAACCGCAGGCACGGGATGGATCTGTGTCCCAGGAGTGCTGTACGTGGCCATATCTAGTGCCGCAAAGTCTCATCTCATTGCGGCCGAGTGCGAGGGACGGACAATGGACCTGTCACACTCAAACCACCAATGATTCGGCCCCGTTTTCTTTATCGGTCCTCTCTTTTCCAATCCTTAGGTTCGGCTCCATGCCTCCCAAGCTTGGAAAGGCTTTTACCCTGACTCTAAATTAGGGTTTCTGAATCCTCAAGTCTGGACTCTTCCATGGTCGTCTGCAGAAGGCCTGCACTATTATACTGGATGTCGCAAGTTTGTAGGGGGGTAACGATTCCCCAAGTATTCGTTTGTAACGACCGCAAGGGCCTCTGCCTACCCATGTTTTATATATAAAGAAAGGATTCTTCTTAAACGACAAATATGGCTTTTCTTTTCATCAAGAAAAGGTCTTTTCTATGGGCCAAAATTTTGCTTACTATGACGTGACATAACTTTGATTTGGAAAAAATTAGTTTCACCAAATTATTCGGGAAATTGATTATTTGGCCCAATAATCTTATGTAAATAATTCTTGTAATCCGGATATTGATTTAGAAGTACTGTAATGGGACTTTCGATAACTGCTACTTTTACCTTAAATCATCAACTGAAAAATAACATACTGATTAAATATATAATACTTAAATTTTCTTCACTTTGTCAAAATAAAAAATATATTGCAAATGATACTCAAATCCAATGTTTGACTCATATTCCTCAGAATATCTAAAGAATGCTAATATCTCAACTTATTAGAAAATAAATGGATGCTGTGTGCAAAATATCACAAATGTTGTGAACATGGAAATGATTTCAGTAAACAGATGTCGACTGGGTGCTGCTTGTAAAAGTACTGCAGTACTCAATCATTTGATTTGTACGACTAAATAATAATCAGGCAGGAGAGTGGTAAAAAAGAACCAAAAACATTGAAGTCTAGTGTTGACCTAAGCTTTACGAGTAAAACAACAATAATTATTTGGAAACTAAAGAGTTCAAAATGCGCACCAAGAGCTTGTTATTAAACTTACCTGTACACGTAAAGAAAGGAAAAAAAGAGGTAATTGACAGAGGCCCATTAATACTCAATACAATTGATGAAGTTATGGGATTCGTAACGTTTGATTATAGTGTGTTGTTTTCCTCTTCTTCTTTTTAAACAACACATTTATAATCTTCTGAAGAAATAGGACAGAACGCCAAATAATATACCACGCAAGAGAAAGGAGTACAAGAGCACCGAGGAGTACATATGAAGAACCCGAGCACAAGGCCCACACTAAAAGGGCCAAGAGCGGCTGAGAAACAACCTCTTATCATCCTCTTCCATGCGTTACATTACATTCTACGGGATTGTTTTACTGAATTTTAACTCGAGAATTGTTCATTTTCTAGCGATATCTGAGAATTTGCTTCTTCATGGGGAGACCCCATGAAGCCCCGTAAGGATAAACCCAAAAAGTAAAATGGAGCTAAGCACCAATAATATAGCAGAAGTTGCTATGGCCGCTGAGGAACACCTTAGGAGGATATGAAAATTTCTCAATTTACATCATGATGATAATGGCCT
The DNA here is from genome assembly GCA_948567375.1 of Lunularia cruciata. Lineage (NCBI taxonomy): Eukaryota > Viridiplantae > Streptophyta > Marchantiopsida > Lunulariales > Lunulariaceae > Lunularia > Lunularia cruciata. Next base: position 16,598,687 of record OX419761.1, on the reverse strand, counting down.
ATCATCTATTCTTCTTATTTCAAAATTATTAATATTCTTGCGACATCACATGCAAATTTTATTCTGACCCTTCTTTCATTGGAATTTTCCTACCTTGGAGAGAAAGAAGATAATAAAAGTGCAGCAAGGGCGAAAAACTCTTTGAATGAGTGAATTCAAACAACAGAATGATATGAAACCACTCAAAAAGTATGACACCACATAGAGAAAACTTCCTTCCTCTGTTCTAAAACATGTACCTCATGTCCAAGATTTTATCCATGTGGTATTGTAGAGCCATAGCCGAATCTATAATTCACTAACTGTCTTCCGTTCATTTGATGGTTTATATCAAACATTTTATGGCATACAAACCCAAGAAGATCCATCCAGGATGTACAGATTATTTTTTATAACAAAGAGTTTCTTCCTACTTGATCAGTGGTTTTGTAAAAAATGCTATTTTGGAAACTGCAGTAAATTGTGCGTATAAATTGTTCGTTCACTTCATATAAATGTGCCCAATCCTTTTTATTACCGAGTTCCACTGACTCTATTCAACACGTAATATAAAGCACTAGTAGGCAGAGACATTCAACACCAACAACAGTGCGCAGGTTTAGTTTGTGCTCATTCAGTTACCTCCCCGGTTGTTACCCATCTCTTCCACCCCTATTGCTGGTATCTATCCGGTTTATTCAACTATCTCGGAATGGAGCAGAACAGGGGGTTTCAATAATAGAAACCAGGGACACTTACGGGTGATGTAGGTTTCCCGTACGGGTGATGAAAGTCTCAAGAGCATTCAGTTCTCAAAGTTACCTAACGGATGATTACGGTATATTAAATGGATCATCTGACAAACTGATATGAAATTTGTGTCGGACGAGGAGAGAAATGAGATAACAATCATATTGGTAAACAAGAGAATTTCTTTTATTCATACCGTCATAAACTATTACCGAATCGCGTTAACCCGTAAATTTTTACGAATCACAATTATCGTTAAGAATCACAATTCCGCGGTTAGCGGATTTTACCGATAAGTTACTATAAATTGCTTTACCGATAAAGTGATTTCCTAATGTGTCATTTTCTCTCCAGAATTTATTAAGAACAACACGGCTCTCACTGGACTACGTCACAAAGGAAAGGTCTCTTGGATGAGTTGCTGCCAATGGGGACGGTGCTGCTCGTTCTGATTAACAGTGTTTCGAATCCAGCACCCATTCCAGATTCCGGGAAGTCTAAGTTACTGTACCGCTAGCATGGGTGTATACAAAATTTGATTTGATAGCGGAATATTGTTATTAATAAATTCTGTATCATTTTTATAATTGAAAGGATATAACAAAAGATTAAATAAGATTATGTTTAAAATTAATAAAAATGGAAAAATTAATAAAATTATATATACTTGTATTCAGAAATAATTAACTAATATTTAATTGAAGTATTCTGATCTCTTATACATTGATCATAGAAAAGTCAATTCTAAGAAAAATGAGAACCCACGTGCGAAATTGAACACCCACTAACTTGTCAAATGTGGCGTTGAGAATGATTCCAGTATGCTCGCAATATCTAGAAAGCCCCGCAAGTCCTCTCCAATCACTGCCCTGGTGCGGAGGAAGCAATGATCGGAGATAAAGAAGTGGGTAGGTACTTTACAGTGGTCTCTGAAAATGACCAGTGAGCAGCGACAAACGGCTGTTGCTGCCATGACTGGAGTTGGACTCTTGGGGCCACACATATGAGGCACCCAGATATCACGTTGCTTTGCGAGGCTGCAATTGATCCCCTCAAATCTCGAAAGATCCTTCGTTCATGACTCTCTGTCCTCCATGTGCTCCTCGACCACTCCAGAAACACTACTGGGCCTTCCTTGAAGCCCGTTGATTTGTTCGAAGCAATGAACAAGATAAAAGCAGCGGACACTCTGCACCGCGAACACTCATATATCCTGTTGAATCTGAATACACGCCAAGTCTGGCAGATTTCTTCTCTTGGTCCAGGTGAGGGAAAGAAAGAAGGACGATCGCGTAGAAAAAATGGAGGATGGGAAGACCCCATCAAGCCGTACAGAGGAGAAATGAAAAAGGTAAAATGGGGCTAAGCCCCGAATAAAATGAAACAATGAAAGCGAAGGCAGTGAAAGCAGGCAGCTCCGGCCTTTCTTTAGCTAGATTTACCGGCAGACTTAACCATAGCCAAAGTTGGAATCTGCCATAGCCCCAAATGCGTGAAAAGACTCAATCACTTTGACGTGGCGGTTGGGGATCGTAGGCGGCAGTTTATTTCCGGTTTTGTCAACATGGGCTTGAAGACAGGAACCAGGCCCTTATCTCTTCATTATTGGTCACGCAAAACATACAAACGAAACGCGAGTAGGATTCTAGGAGACGTTAACGCGTAACCATGTCAAATTTCGAGCCGGAGTTTGCCACAATTTGCCCTTGAGTTTCGGGACGGGATTTGCATTTCAGCTCGAACTCGTCCCAAAGTTCCGACCGGATTCAAGATTTGGATTGAAGTCAAACATCGAATTCAATAGTCAATTCATAGGAGAAATCACATGAGGTGATGGTTTTTCAAATGTTCCAATAATTTATAAATTTTGCATAGCTCGGATATGTTAGATACTGCAAGGTAGATTTCTCGGCCTGATCTTATTGGCGCCTAGTTCCACTTTATTTCTTTTGTCTCTCCTTTGTCCGACTTGATGGGGTCTTCCCATCTTTCATGTGTTCTAGGTGGTCGTTTTTTTCTGATTCAATGATCGAGATGCAATGCGTTCAACGCATAAATCAATGTGTTCAACGCATAAATCAATGTTGGACTTCGGGATGGAATAGCTTTGAGCGCTAACCTGATCGTCCAGGAACGCTTGAAATATCACGCTGAATACTGGCTGCAAAAGCACAATCGACTAAGTAAAATTTCACTCTTCAAAATTTGAGAGGTTCGAGCATCTCACGACTTCAGGTCGGACTTTAGATATGAGTTGATTGATGCTCTTGTCCCGGAAAGTGGTATCCAAACCCTATCGATCTGTGCTAAGAATAGTTCTTGTCTGTTCTAACATAAACTTTCTTTCTTTCTTTCTCTCTTCTTCTAACATAAACTTTCTTCGATGTATAAGAAGCATCGACGAGGACATTTATGTGTCAGCCATGCCACAACGGAAAGTCGTAAAGACGCAGGTGTCAGCTACGACAACGAACACCACGTCAAACGCTTGGATATGGTAGAGTTTAGGCCTTTTCAACTTGGAGTATGGTATAGTCCAAGGGCCATATACTTGGTTTACTAAGCGGTGTCTTTTATATTTACAAAGAGGTTTTACCCAATATTTGCTCAATTTATGCAAATTGTTTTCAAATTAAAGTCGCTTTATTACCAATTCCATTGGGAACAGCAGAGTTCATTCATGAAACGGAACTATAGAAAGTCTGAATCCAAGTCCTACAAGAATACATCTAAATGCTATAAGTTCCAGAAGAACTACACATTTGTATGAATTGGACTACAAGTAATTTGTTGCCAAAAACAGCTTCTGGTAAATAAAATGGCAGTCTTTCACACTCTGCTAAAGAAGCAATAAACATGCCATCGACCCGCAACAAAGTCCTAATCCTTGAGGACGTGGTAATTTAGTTAAGAAAATTATCCCATCGTACATGTTCACCTCCAACTTCAAGAATTGCAACGAGAACTAAATATCCTGTCCAAGCTGTGTCAATTGTTGTATATTTAGATGTTACGAATCGGTTTAGGAGGTGATAGTTATCTATTATATACATAGTTATATATTTTTTACGAGTTACTGATATCACCCTTTTGCCCTTAGAGATCGTCGCCATGTGGATGATGATGAAATTTATGATTTTTTCTTGGTAGTAACACCTCATCAGTATTGTTGAATTGTAACGGTGTTTATATTCTCCTGATATAACGTTGCAAATCCATGTAAATAAATAAGATACGGTAATTATGGATTATAAGTACTAAAAAGAGAAGAATGGAGATCATGCAAAATATTCTTAGTAACAAGTGAATCCTCTCACTTTTTTTTTTAGCTCTGGCTTAAAATTACAAGAGCCAAAGCCAAATTTGATTAGATTATATACATTTAGCAGTTTCTTATAATGATATGGATTGTATTAGAGAATTAATTAAATTCATTGAAACGTTTTAATGGTTGCATAAACATAGTATTAAAATACTGAAAAAAACATTTTTCTTCTCTACACATTTCATACTTACAAATTATCTTTATTTTAATTTATAGGACTCAAATGTACTTACGTGATAGAATTTGTTTGTGAATCCATGACATAGAGTTGCATAAAGTAGAGTTCATCCTTTGGTTAGGCTTACCGTCATGGCATATTGAGCTGAACAATAATATTGAGCATCTTCCTACATTAGTTACCCTAAGACCAAAATCTAATATGGTCGAGCTTTGGCTCAATTCTTAGTCATCCAACATCTGCAAGACGGAAATTGATCATCCCGAGCTAAATGCAGTGTATGAAACTCAGTACTTTTCAACAACAACACTAGTCTTTAATTTCTAGTTTAGTCTTAATTGAACTCTTCTTCAATTAAAAGTTAAGAACATACCAATTAGGGACTATGATTTGCTCGTATCAATTTAACTTGGAAATCTTGAAGCTCAAGGACTTCATCTTGCTTATTTTTCACACCCTCTTTATCAATCAGCCAGTTTGACTGACATTTGATTATTTGCGCGTTAAGCATAACTGGCACCTCTCTCTTGAACTCTAATTCTCTTTGTTCTATGACAACCGGTTATTTTTAAAGAAAGAAATAGAATCAAACCACCTCTTTAGTCCAAAAATGTGATATGGAAATAGCTAAGTTGGATTGGTGTGTATACATAGGACTGCTATTAGCAACTCTCCCCTCAAGCTTACAGTAGGGTGTTTCAAATGAACAATATCTTGATTCTTTACAGAAATCTGTATTTCATAAATAATTTATACTGGTAATTGTATGGGGCACTTCAAATACTCTACCCATAGACTTTGATGGCCTATCATGAAATGTAATACAAATTTTTTTATATCTAGTCATGGATATCCCATATAATTTTATGGATCAAGATAAATATGACCCGTAAAATTTACTTGCTATTGGTAAGGAGGTTTCGAATATAGCATTTTAGGGGTACATGTAAGAATCCATAAAAAAAATTATGGTATAACTTTTATGGATGGTAAAATCTGGGATCAAAAAGTACTTTACGAGGAATAATAGCAACAACTGTAATAGTTAGAGGGGGATTTGAAATCATTACCCATAGACTTATATGGAGATGGTACATTTCCAACATATATCCATATACATTAATTTCACTTCATTACCTGATTTTGAATTGATCTCATTGCTTGATGTCGAATTTTAATTCATGCTAATGAAATTAATTAAGAGAGCTAAAGCTAATCCAACTTGCAAGTCTAATATCACCACCACACTTACTGTAGTTCAATGAGTCTCCTCTCCCTTGATCCCTTGCTTGTGTGTCCCCTTGCTCTTTGCACCTCTTCTTGATGCACCCTTTGAGTGCAATTCGACGGTGGAATCCAAGCTTCCCCTTCCTCTTTGCTCTTCCTTTGTCTCCTTTGAATCCTTCCTCTTCTTGCATGAGCTAGTTCAAGTGTCATGGCATAAAGCATTTTGATTTGGCCTCACTCTTCTTGATTTAGAACTTTTCTTCTTTGGACCTGATTTTCTCTACCTTTAAGATCTTCTTTGACTGTATTTCTTTCTTGTGTTTCTCAAGATCTACCACTTGCAAAGCTTCAATCTATGTTATTTCACATCTCTCTCTAGATTCTAGTGATTCAATTCTCAATTTGGTGTGAGATGTAAGATCTTGCAAAAACTGAAGCCAAATTAGGTGTCAAGGTTGGGTCCATCTTGGAAGCTTTTGAGTTCTTTCTCCTCTTTTGAGAAAGCAATTTCTTTCTCATTGGATATTTTTTTTTGTCACTCTCCTCTCTCTCCTTGGATGCATCTCTAGTTGGTTCCTTCATATAAAATTCTTGACTCTCTCCTTCTCTTTGATTCCCTCTACTCTTGTCACTCCATACCCTCTTGAGTGATCCACTTTTGCTCATGAAGTATAGGATTGTTGCTCAGTTTTGTCTCTTTGTCAAATAGGCATTGTCATCCTTGTCTAGAACTCCATCAACCAAAACTCCCAATGGCCCACATTCACAATTTCCAAATATACACATGCAGTCTAAGGACCCTTGGATGCTCAGGATGCTAATAGAAATTGATTCTTAAAAAGGATTTTCTCCCATTCTGTCATTGGACTCCTTTGGTGGTGTGACAATAGGGCATGTTTCATCCATGAACCAAAATTCCTCCTCCATACCACCAATACAAAACCAATGCAAGGGAGATATATTAGCTTTGCACACCAACATTAAGTCCATTCTCTCAAAAGATGGACAAAGATGATTGAGTTTATCCTCAATTTTTCTCCATCCTTGCTTCAAGTCCTTGTCTATGAGACCCTCCTCAATGCAATCATTTTCCCATTCTTGAGTATCTTTGTATGATTTCACATATTTGCCTATTTTTTGTAAAGCCTATCACTATTTGTAGAGGATGGAAATCCTTGCCCGTGCCAAATCAAGTAAGTGGCCATGCAGTTGAATGCAATGCTTTTCTAGATTGGGTTTTTACTATTTCCTCCATGGATCTAACTAAAGTGCTCTGGATTCTCTAAATGATCAATTATTTGTGAGTAGTGATGATAAGCCAACCTAAGTCAGCCATCTTCGTCCTTTGTTGCTTTGCCCAAACTGCTACTTGGTGTGTGGACTGTAATCTTAGACCCACCCTTGCCATGTGCTTGCACAAAAACACCCTTTGATTCTTTGCTTGTTGTGTTCAAACACGAAAGTGGGAAAAAAAGCAAACATCTGTTAAAGTAATTCTTGGAATTAAACAAGGAGAGGAGAGATGGGAGCAAATTCAGATTGCAAAGCAAAGGTGGACAAGGGAACATGAAATTTGTCTATATTTCCAAAGTATAAGAAGCAAATCTAGATTTTGATTTCAATTTGCCCATGCCCATACAACCTCTATTACTATATCATGTTGGGATTTTTGGGTAACAAATGACATGTTTACCCACCACTTCTAACACCTTCAAAGAAGTATAACAAAAATTTTGAATTGTGTACCATTAGGAACTATTCTAACCCCTAACATGTCAATCCCTTCTAACCCATTGGGGATGCATGAAGTGATGCAAGCTCAAGGATACAAGACTATTCTTTCAAATTTGAGGAAGGATGCAAGATGAGTTTCAAACCGGATTCAACAGTTGGTTTCCATTACAATGCCTCTCTCACTTACATCAAGCTTAATACAAATGGTTAGTGACATGGGTGGTTAGAATTAATTCCAAATTGCATTGGTAATTAAGTCTCATGTACTTCATAATAAACTAGCCATAAAATGTAAAACTGAAACCCTGACCTATGTCAATGTACTTTTTGGTACCCATACAAATTTATACCATAACATTCCTTTTGGGAACCACTAACTTTTATGATCACTTGTATAACATTTTATGGAATTTAAAGCTTTACCCGTGTAAGTTGGAAATTTTTGAACTTGAAACCTCCTATATTACCCATAGAATCCAGTCACCTATGTGTGCATTTGTATGGAGTCTCCTAAGTTCTATAAAACAATTTATTGGAAACTTATGAGTAGCTCATAAACCTCTATTTGAACCGCCCAAGTGGCAGAATCAAACAAAGGTTTTGGGTCAAAGATCCATGACTCTTTCTAATATTTTATATTTAAATATTTAGGGTGAGTATAATAGGGTACACTTGAATTTTTACAGTTCTTGGATAAGGGAAAAGTTGACATGTTTAGTTTATGGTAGTGGAGGTTTACATATAGATCTATAAATATTAATAAGAGATAAATTTATGTGTGACAATTTATAATTCTTCCATGTCTTAGATAAATAATATTTTCATGTTTATTTCAACTAATTTAACTTTAACTTTAACACTTACAATGTCCACTAGAAATTGAAATGTTTGCTCAAAATTGAATCTAGGTACCATCAAACTGTGAAAAATTTATAGAGTATTTATTTTTGTGAAAAGGAAAATTACAATTTCTTGTCAAACTGCACCTAAGTAAGAAAATCATAAATTCTCCATTTGAATCTCCCCATATACACTCAAAACTTCACAGTACCCCGGTGTTCTTATGTATAAGTTGAGTTAGATAATTATCGAGACCTGTCATCATTCAAGGTCAAATTTGGAGTAAGTCAATCGAGGCAGTTATCCTAGAGTTTGCCCAAAGTTGGAGGTCATCCAGAAAGCTTGTTCCCCAAAGTTGTCATTCAAGAAGCTCCTCGGATGGTCTCTCCTATATTTGATCCCAAACTTAGTGGCATCTGAGATCCCAATTTGGGTGAGCTTTGGAGGAATTAATTAATTTAGGAAGTTCATGGCAAGTTTGCCTTGTATGAGCTTCTTCAAATAATGCAACTTGGGGCTCCTCATGATGCCACATTGTTCATTATATGTGTTAAGGAATGAGGTTTAATTTCTCTTGTTTCCCTTATGATTCCTAAGATTCTTCCTACTCCGCTTCTCTCCTCTGCCCTTTGGTATTAAGAGGTTTGGTCGGTAAAATGAAGGAGTTCAACTGCCAATTCTTGAAACAAGGAATTGGTCAATTTACAAAACTATAATAAGTAACACTTATTCCCAAAACAAGGAGTTGATCAACTTCCAAAACTCAAGGACTTGGTTGATTTCTAAAACTACAAGAAGTTACATTGATTTCCAAAACAAGGTGTTGGTCGATTCCCAAAGCTCAAGGAGTTGGTATTTCCCAAAACTGAAAGAGTTGGTTGATTTTTAAAACTCAATGAGGTGGTAGATATCCAAAACTCTGATCAGTTCACCAAATCTATTCTTCATCCATCTTACATTAAGAGTTATAAGAATAAAATCTAGCTGGTCAAGAATTTAAGTTACCAATGTAGACAGACTAAGCCCATGTCAAGCATTTGAGGGTACTTTAAGTCTTTGTGCCACCTTGGTGCACAATTGAGTCAAAGTGTTGATGTTGGGGTACTGTTAAATCTATTGCTCTTAAGTTTTCTTACTATGTACATGTTTTGTTGGGATAATTCTCAAGGAAAGCATGTCTCTTTAGGTTGATTTAGGGCAATACAAAAGAAAATACTAAGGATGTGAAGAACACATCAAGCAATACAAGGATGAGACAAAATAGGTAAAATGGGCCTAGCCTCAATAGCCTCAATAGCCTCAAAATGAGAAATCTTCCCTATAGCACCTAAGATCCAAGCTATGCAAGTCATATGGTCTACAAACAACTAAATCATCTGAAGAAGCATCACCTAGTGTGATTTCTCTCCTATGGATTGCACTAGCCACTGCACTCTATAGACACATGCTATTTAAAATATACTACAAAGTATGAGAGAGAGAGTGGTACCTCCTAGTACCTAACTTGATAAGCTCTCGTGCACTTTTTGACAAATGTGTCAAATGTTATGTCAAACTCTCCATATAACTCCAAGACTAGAGGAACAAAGAGGTGACATCAATGCATACCCCTATAGTTGGAGACCTTGTGAAGCACTCGCTGCCCATCCAAAGGGATGGATAATCATTCCCTCCAAAATTTTGTCTCTCATAGGGCCCATAACCACAACATCTGCTACTATCACCTAATCATCTTGGACCAAGTATAATTTTGCCCTAACTCGTGTTGTCTACAAAACATGCAAATGCTCCTTCCAAGCCAAGTATCCACTATCTTGTGCCATAGTAAACACTATGTCCCTAATAGCATCATGGATAGTTATCCTTTGTCTTCCAAAAGGATACCATGTCATATGGACCGCTGTTTGATCTAGTGTAGAATCACACTCACAAGTGAGTAATGAAGATTCAAATGGGTGGACCAAACCTAGGTGAAACCTCATTATTGTAGAGAAAGTAGCTAGTGCAAGTTGGAATACCCTAATGCATGATCAAGCTAGGATCCAAGAGCCTGCACCTTTGTCAAAGCAAGAGTGAAGACGTGCCCTAGTAGCTTGAGGAATGAAAAAGTCAACTAAGAGAGAATGTAGCGTATGTTGACATTGTTGCTCCATCAAGGAAGATTGTAAACCTCTAGTCCAATCTTCCAACAATGAAGCAAAGATAGAATGTCCTCGTGTGCACATAGGGATAGACTATCTCTTGCATGCCATAATAATATCTGGAGAGAAGAGGATCCCTCCTCCATCTCTGTCACATAAGTCTCTAAAACTAACCTATCAACGACCACAAAATGAGAGGAAAGTAGGGGTGCCGAGAGAGCCCAACTACTTAAAAATGTCATAGGTGTTGTCTCCTCCATAGATAGCAAGCCAACCCTTCCGCACAAGATTGATAGAGATGTATGTCTATGTTCCAAATTCCTTATCACACACTCAAATGTCCTTGGTCCAATAATATTACCAAAGACTCCCATAATCTTCGTATCAAAGACTCTCAAATGTGAGAGGAAGTCAAGGAGGGAGGAATTGTATGGAGGAGGTAAGTAGTTTGATAAGCAATACTAGAGGAGAGTATACCAAATGCCACATATGGATCTTATAGTAACATAAGGTCATCCACATGGAGAACATCCTGTGCATGAGCAGCAGCTAAGAAGCATGTGACAAAATCCTCAAATTCTACTTGCACTCCAAGAACACCTAGTTCATATGTAGATGTGATACATCCCTTTGTAAGCTCAAGGTGGGAAGGGATACCTAAAGGAGACCATGCTCTGTACTTTGGCACCTTAACTCTCAAGCCTACTAGATATAGCTTGGTAGTCAGGTGGTGTAATCTTCCAAGGATAGGAGAACTTAAGGGAGAAACATAAGAGAAGAACACAAAACTTTACACTCAATACTCTAATGCCCCAAAGGAGCAGCTCGCCTTTTTTATATAGCAAAGAGGATTCCCTCAAAGGAAGCTCCATGCTTGGAGCATATACATGGATTGGTGATATGGCAAATAGCTCTACTTTTAGATTAGTTGCATGTATATGTGATATGTAGGTTTTGGTCCTTCTGGTTGGTCAAACAAGCTTTGACCACAAGGAATCTTTAGAAAATCTTCTTATAGGAATCTCAAAATCACATGGATGAAGTATTGTTGGAAAGATCTTGATGAGACAAATAAGGGGAGAGAAGGCCAACTTTTTCGTTTCCTTGGGAAAAACCTACACATTTTTTAGGCCTAATCTATCCGTTTAAGCCTTTGAAATTGACTCTAAAGTTCTAAGACTATTTTTGGCTCCTGCACTATTAATAGAAGTACTCTTTTGGGCATACCTCTATATGATCTACTTAGTCCATTATCTAGAACATCCTTTTAAAAGTTACCAAACCAATTTTCACCTCTAGACAATATGTCTAGTTATTTGTATTACATTTCTATATTATTTTTGGCTCATACTCTATTAGTAGAAGTACTCTTTTAGTGATATCTCTATCTGATCTACCTAGCCCATCATACCTAACATTCTTCCAGATGTTACCTTGCCAATTTTCATGTAAAGATAATATGTCTAACTATTGGTATTACAAGTGGTCAAAAGTCTACCTAATTTTATCTAAAGGGCCTACAATGTGTGTATCATCTGCCAAAGAGTGATACACACAACCTAACATGGCCAAAGTAACAGATAAGTGAGTTCTAAAGTGAGTCATGGCAAATAAGGGCCCCTTTAAAGGTTCTCTCTTACGTGTACCAATAGTTGACTCCAAGACGGTGACTCCCTCTTGTGAACAACCATACTGGTAGTAAAGGGAAACAAGAGAACCATAAAAAGATCGCACAAAAGAAATAAGACTCACCAAGGATCCACTAACCTCCCTAAGTTCTCTAAATATGGATGTTCATCAAATGTTATTAAAAATATTTTCAACATCCACTTGGAAGACAACCCACTCCAAATAGATATCTAAAAGTACACTAGTGCCTAGAGATATAGCCTCACATCCTCTAGTGGTAGCTATTCCAAATTGATGTGGACTAAAGTGTTGTAAGAAGAGAGAATGATATTGAAAGACAATGGTACAACTGACCAAATGCAAAAAATCACTCCACTAGACCATACCTAATACCCTAACCCTAAATTTCTCTTTAGGTTAGCACCTCAACAACTATCAACATTCCTTGTACTGACCGATTTTTCTATCTCAGGATGTCTAACCCACAACTGGTCCAAATTAAGGTCAGGCGTGATCTTCCACTTGTTCTCGTTGTCATTGCTTCAAAAGGTACTCCCCATCACCCGTTTGGCAGTCGATGGAGAGAGGACCTCACAGAACCATCAATCATCGTGCTGGGTTTGTTAAGATTTCCATTAGCTCCTGTTCGATTCGTCGAGATTGCATTCACAGGCTTCTTTCTCCTCATTCCACAATCTCCGTTTCTGACTTCATAAACCGTCCATGGATCACGGTAATGAGGTTGTTCCTGAATGATTCAGTTCACGAGGTTGGCAGCGGCCTGGCTGTTCCGTTCTAGAGGCCTATTTTCTCGTTCGTAGCCCTTAAGTTTCCGACTTCATGCGTGCGGTCTTATGATTGATATTCAACGCTGTCATGTATTCATGGGTGAGATATTCTTACTCTTCAAGGTCACACTTTTAGCGATTACCGAATTTACTGTTCGTAGTCTTTTGATGACAATTACAACAGACTACAACTTTACAACATCAAATCGATGCCGTATCATGAATTGGGGTGTGTTTCAACGCTTCCCATACTTTGGTCTGCCTTATTTTGTAGATTTCTCTTCGGCTGGGATTCAAGACCTCTTGATTTGGAAAGAAAGTTGATGAGTTTCACCATTCTATAGGTTTGCAACACACGAGAAGGTGGACCGTGAAGAATTCAGAGAAGTTATGCCCTCCTGTTGTTTATTATTACGAGGAAAAGAAAACATCATTACGAGAAAAAGTAAGTTAGGTGGATGCTCAAATCTCCAAAAGGAAAAGAACCATTTCAAAGAACATAACCATAAGCAATGTACCTCTTGCCTCTTTGCTGGTAAGAATGAATAACAGTCCACAGAAAGTGCCTGAAGTTGTTGATCCGTTATGCAAAACAGCTCTCCGTCTTGTAGTTCATAATATTATGTGGAGAATAGAGAAATCCATAAATGAGAAGATTCAATATTCGACAGCAATGGAGGAGAATATCCCAAATCTTTTTCAAGTATATGAAGCCTACTGAAGTTTATGGCTCTTTGCATATACTTTTCACAGAGTCCTTGTGATAAGACCGAATGAAAGTAGTTAGAAAGATCGTTTGATTTTCTCAAAAGCGGCACATTGCTTTTGCAAGTTTTGTTTCCAATGAAATACAACTTAGCAAGAGCTGGCGACGTAACCACTCATGACCACTCACAAGAGCTTGATTGTCTATTGTACCTTTCCGTTTGGAAACTTTAGGGTGTTACTGAGAGAGAGACAGAGATGTAAATTCTGCGTTGATTCTTTGAGCTATCTTTTCTCAATTTTAAGTTTCAAGCAGACCACGGTATGAGTAAGACATATCCAATTCCCATAGTTTTGGAAGCCCTCTATATATCTGTATACATGAGTCTTTTTTTCCACAAAGGATTAAAAGATATAATTAAGGCGTTCTTCAGTAATATTCAGCTCTTAAGTTTTTGCTGATTAATAAGAAAGGCTTGAAGTGGGGTATGTTGAGTACTCAGGCACGAGTCCGATGAAGACATTGCAGTTAATGCAAGAAGCCCATGGTAGTAACATTGCCCTAGCTGTACTCTAGAATGTGATCAGATCAAGAGATGCAAATATTAGTAAGTAAATACTCTCATGATCGTACCGAGTAATAAAGATAACTCTCAAAAATTGAATCTAACAACAAGAAAAGTACAGCACAGAAAGTAAATTTTTAATCCTATATGACCAAGGCTCATAAATATTCACAATCGTGATGTTGTCCAAACATAGGGCTGCAAGAGAGAGCTCGAATTGTTGCATCATGACGCTCTGATGTGCATGGTTGTTTATTCGGCAACATTCAGGTGATAGCTCAAAGTGCAATTTCAAGTGCAGCATCGTGTCATTCTGCGTATTGCTGATGATGTTGAATGACTCAAGCGCAACATCACATCAATTTATAGACAGAGAACTTATCCTACACTTTTCACTATACTCCAAGGTTCGTCTTTGATTGCTGCATCGGTCTGGTAGTGGAGATAAGGTGGTAAAAATCTATACCTTCATCATCAATTTAGTGATTTCCTTCAAGAGGCGACACTGAACTCACTATAGAGAAAGAAGAGGCGCTTTAACTTTCTCATCACTATATGTTCCTTTTATTTTTGGAGGTAGATGATTTAGACAGAAGGTCTTTTGTCACCTTACATAGATAATAGGCTCTGAGTTTTTATTGACTCACATCCACGGTGTGTGTTCCGTTCCATAGACGGCACTCCCCTCACATTTGCCAGACATACTCTTGGAGGAAGAAAGTCTTTGTCAGAATATCTTCTTACCTTTCAATTTTGGGGACTCTGGAGTGATCTCTTTCACACCTTACAGTTATAGGTTTTTATTTCGCTCATTTTACATATTCAAGCGTGCTTTATAGTGTGCTACTCTACATAGTGCTTTGTTCTTTATGCTCGATGCACAAAGTCATTTGTGTCTCTATGCCTATTTGCACTTTTTCATTGGGTTTTGGACTCTTGCACGTTCGAGGGTCCAATCCTCGTTATGATTCTTGACAAAATAAAGATAGACTCCTCTGAAAACCTGAAATATGCATGCTATGCTGTCTTTATCGTGAAAAGAAGAGCTTTGACATATCCTGTAATGTATATATCCCAATCCGGCCCCACGTCCCATTACCCAAGAGCCAGGACATGAAGTAGAGAAAAAAAAAATGACGTACAATCTGCTGCCCTTTACTACAGCTCCTGTTGCCAAAGACCTGACATTACTCGTTATTGAAGCTCCCGAAGATATTACAGCATTGGCTGTTGTCCTTGAAATCTATAATCGACCTTATGTGGTAAACTAGGAAGACGAGAAGGAAACAGACTTATCTGGAATTAGTCGAGAGTTATTTGAAGGGAAGTTTGATGGGGACGTAGATGGAATGGTACCTGTGAGCTTGAGGTCCGTGACGAATGCGAAATATGTTGTAGAGGAGAGGAATGAAGCGTTTTGTACGAGGAGAAAGAGATTCTCCACGGATGAAATACTGATTTTAAACATCAATCTCATATGTAATTTCCAATGACGATCTAGTCAATCAGTCTGGATCTCAAGACCTTCGCGAAGTGTAGGTGTCTTGATTCCATGAAGATTCTCTACGCGAATGTTTTCTCGTTACTAAGTTCCGCTTATTATTGATCACTGTAATATTACATAATAAGTAGCCAATATTAAGCTTGCGTTCCACTGAAAGGTCAAATTGATCAATGTACTCTTCTTTTCCTCAAAGTCTTTTGATTCTTACAAACCCTCACCTGGTGGTTTCTATCAAACAACCTATACATGTATTCCCGATCCGAGCAATCAACTTATTTACTCATTTCATCCACTGCACTGTGCTCCTCGTGGGAGCATTTCTGTATTCTTTTCTTGATTCTTGGTACTTACTCGAGTGGAAAGTGGTTAAGGGGCTAGAGAGTCAGTCATTTATGCATGTGTTGTAGTCTACCCCGGCCCAGACATATGGAGAGTTTCAATCTTGATACACCCTTTCTACCTTCGTGACATTCAAAGAAAGTGTTAGCCTCAGGCACGCAATGTTGGTGCTTTCTGCAAGCGGAACGTCCGTTTGATAGATAAACCATTCCAGGACCAACAGCGGAGAGGCAAAGAATGGGGGTCTATTATGGGAAAAGCTCAAGAGCTGAACCAGCGGACGCATTCTTCGATTGTTTGTGTGCCATCCAGGAAAAGGCTGGAGAGATCTAGTCAGGTGAATAAACAAGGCCCAAGATACTGTACGCGGAAAGAGTACAAATCGGACAAGTGGACAGATCCATATCCAACTCGATGGTTTGCTGTTCGACGTACCAAAAGTCGCGCAATGGACAATCATGTAGCCTAAGCATTTATGTGGCACCTGCCTGCAAAGTAGGGCTCGAATTCGAAGTGCCTACCATAGGTTAGCCAATACGAAAATACCTTAGGGGATTGAGTATTGTAAGCAATGGCCAAGAGTCATTATTTTATATAAAGCCTCTGTTGCACTCGAGAGCAGGCCTCTGTACTGATGGATGATTGGGTGATCTGTCTGATTGTGTGATTGGACGAAACACAAAGGTGAGTGTATTGTTTGTTCTGTGGCCTGAGACAACCCACAACAGGCGTTCACTTTTCTGCTTGTTTTTTAACCATCTGTAAACTGTGTGTGGATAATAGGACTAGGAATCAGATCTTTCTTTCAATTTATATTGTCTTTAGAGTTTGTTGAACCTCATAGTGGAGAAGGATTTATGCATCCAAGCCAGTATGCATCCAAGCCAGTGTTGTTCTACATTGGAAAAGTATCTCGATCCATTGCTTTCAGCGGAACCATATGAGTAAGCAGATCTGGGCCCAGTGTTGTAGACCTCTGAGAATGAATTATGTTCTCTGTGAGATTGCCAAGGTGTTGATTTCTCAAGTGTACCTTATCCCTACCTTTGGACTTCGAAGATGTAGCACCCTGGTTTTAGTAAGATCTATTCGGCGTACTGATTCGCAAAGGAAAAGGTGTGATGTATGATCTAGCCAATCCTGAATTCCGATGCTGGGTACTTTAACTATTTGAATAGAGAAAAGAAAGAAACGGACTCAGGATGAGGATCCATGTGGAAAGGACTGGAATTGATTATGAGCGAAATCTCTTTCTTTAACCACTCTATTTTTACTGAAAGTTCGGAGAAGACTTTCGCTAAAGCACAGGTGACGCAGGAAAATCAACATTCGAGCCAAGTACGAATGAACTGTGCACAAGTGAGTGGGTTGAGTGCGTGGAAGGGACCAGAGGGTGACAGAGTAAAGATAGGACCACTCCAGTTACTCCCACGCTCAATAAATAAATTAGACTTTCAGAGCACTATTGTACCAGGGAGAGAGAAGACTAAGAAACTTTGATGAAATGAATGGGAGCACTGAGTGATGGGCACTTGAGTTTCTGTGGTGACTGAAGTGCCAACGTTACCATCCGAACATAAAGGGAAAAGCTAAGAGAAGTGGTGGATGGACAGAACACGGAAATATTCTATTATATTCTATTCTATTGTTGATAGATGCACAACAGTTCTTCTGGACCTCCAGGACCTACTCTTAGAGTGTTGTTGGAGATAGAAATGAGACCGCGGAAGCTTCACTGAATGAACGCGACACAGAGATTCGTTCTCTCAGATTTGCAATTGACATGATTTCATGTCACCAATCAATTTTTCTGCGAGATTCCCACCTGTTAGAATTCTTTCTGGTCCTTTGAATGTGATTTCAGTCCATTCAACTAGCACGTTAAGAATGCCGAGGCTTGAGCAGGTTTCGGTATATTGTCAGAAACCTGGCTAACATGCACCATGGAGGAATTTTATTGGACACAACCGAATCGACATGCAAATAGAAGGTGTCGACACAAACTCTGTTTCAAGTCCAGGTGCCGCGACTGACAGTCGACATATCAGACGAGTAATTTACTTTCTCATGCATATCAGGCTTAGAACTTATACCACAAACGTAACTATCTGATCGAGTCAGATATTTTGAACTCATCTTCCTCATGGAACATATTCAACATGAATGAAGATCAAGTACACGTTTCCGAATACTGAAAACCTGATATCAACAGAATCACAGGAAATATTCATCTTTGGAAGTCCAATCCACAGTTCTAAGTCCAACTTCAGACTTCCAAGTTGGAACTGCTCACGAGAAGTAAACGGCAAAAGTTTCATGAGGCCGCTCTAACCGGAGATAGAGTGTGATACAACGAGGCCGACTACCCATAATGTAGCTACTATAACTACCGGTATCAGTAAAGAAAATCATTTGTCTTTCAAGCCAAGTTCTTGACCCAAAGACTCATCATCATGCCCAGAATGTTTCACAGTGGAGATTTTGGCACTCTCACCATTTATGAATTGCTGCTAGAACCGGACCTACGCAATGACTCAACATGGTATCAGTGATTCATAGTCCTTTTATATTGTAACCCTATCCAAAAATGGGCACCAGACTGAACTTCAGGGGTAATGACGGCACGGAGTAATCTAAGTGCAAATATGCAGATATTGGTTTGACGACGAATCTGGTTATTGTTCTGGATGGCCCGGACCAATTTCACTGTCCAGTACACTCCTAGCACATCAGTTTCTCATCTAGTTACTTGGAGCAAACGAACTATAGTCAGATCAAACAGTCCTTCCCTTTCGTTGCACAAGCAGTCATTTTAACATTGACAGCAATCACCACAGTTAAATAATTAGCAATGAAGATTCTGGATTGTAGACTGGATATGTTATTGACAATTTGCTTAGCTACTGCAACACTATGTTGCCCAACAGACTTGATTATCATTAACGGGGGAGAAAAGAAGGTTCAGATTCCATAATTGAGCTGTTTCCGATGAGAACCTTTTACACATTATTGAAGATTAGATTGCTTAAAAGATTTTCTCACAGCTGCTATGTCCTGTCAGTTTACCAGGTATTAATGCTCTGAGTCTTACACACATTGGAAGTTCATTTTCTATTCTGTTTCCTTGCGTTACTGTGTAGTGTATCACATTCTGATCAATTGACATTTCAGCAATTCTTGCTGATCACGGCGTGGGTTGATCTCTTTATCACCATCTTGCGGTTGGTCTTTTCGATCCGATAGTTTGAACGTATGAAATGGATGTAGAAGTTTTTCGGGACATCATCCTTCTCTTTAGTAGTCAGTGTAGGCTGTTCTCTTATTATTATCTTCCGGTTGGTATCTCCGGTTTCAAAGGTTGTTTTCCCATGATCTTGCCTTGCAACGTCACACATTACTCCACTCGAATCATGAAATCTAGCACGACGTTCAACTCTTGTCTTTGAGTTCTGACTACGAAGAGAGTGTGGTCTTGGTGTACCGCAGTTCCCGGACTTAACTGATGTCTAAACCAGTGCACAAATCCACGTTATCAGGTTATATGCCGATGCCGCAAGGGCCGACATGATAGTTACGTGGGGAACAATATTTGGAGATCATTAATACAACTGTGTAACGCGAAGAATTTGCTTCTGCGGCTCATGGCTCATGGTTTTCTAGGATGGAACTAACAAAATTCATGTGTGCTTACTGATGATCTAAGATCGATTGCTGGTAGCACACAGTGATTTAGAGTGTGAGGTCCTCCGGTCACGAGGTAGAGTTCTGAAGAATTTTTAGATTCGCAGACCACAACCCTCACAAGTTTCCAATCAGGTACTTAATCAGGGATAAAAGGAGTTGAGTTGATGTTGGACCAAAAGGAAAGGAAGTTATCACTTGGAAAATCAGGTTTTATAGCTAGGCAACAGTTCCCAATCCGCGCCAGATCCTAATCAATGATCGTCGCTTCGTACGGCATAGAGCTAAGGAACTCATGGCAAACAAAGCTGTAGACTTGACAGTCTAAAAATCTTTCACGTTAGTCGGCTACATCTCTCAAAGTACATCCAGAGTTCTACAAAATCGGTAGGGTACAGGAGATGTATGCTGAAGATTCTTTCATCCGAGAGATCTGGGTTCCTTGGTCTCAGTTTTCGGTTCATAACCCTCGTACTATGTACCCTCTCAAAGTACATCCAGAGTTCTACAAAATCGGTAGGGTACAGGAGATGTATGCTGAAGATTCTTTCATCCGAGAGATCTGGGTTCCTTGGTCTCTGTTTTCGCTTCATAACCCTCGTACTATGTACCCTGTCCAACCTCTGCATATGGAACTTGCAACTTTCTTAAGATGAAACCATTGTAAATAAACTTTCTACATCCTTACATCTAAGGCCCTCTCTTACTGACGAAATCTTACGCTGAATACATTACGCGTGGTCCACAACTGCTCGTAGACTCTCATCCATCAGTGATATAGAAACTAGAAGATTCAGAGTCACATGGAACGGATGTCTCTCGAGCTAGAATATTTCAATCATCCAATGGCATACTTATTTCTCTTATATATATCATTATCCATTTTCGGAGGAAACGTTAGTGAATCCAACTGGCAACTCACGAACTGCCACTCTAAGAAACTGAATACTGCAAATACTCTGAAAGAAATAGGAGAATGACAACGTCCTTGATCCCTATAAGTGACGTACTCGATGATCTGATGGACTCTCCTTGTGGAACCTACTATAAAACATCCGTTTCGTCTCAAAATTGTTCTATGCTCACCGGAGTTCGCTACGTCTAGACTCACTGATGTACAATGCGCTTGCATCTGGTTGCTCATATTGGTCAGCTCTTTCTGGTGGTAGGTTTCTTGGCAGAAGGGGGTGCTCCTGACTTCGAGTGCTCCTCCGAAGAGCTTGGGAGTTCCAGAAATCTCTTGATTGGAGCTTCCCTATCAAGCGTCCAGTAACAATCCCACAGAGACATCAACCAGCTGACATGAAAATATTCTACATCGAAGTACGACTACAATTGTGCACAAAATTAACCATTTGTGCACAAAGGAAGAAAAAGCAAAAGATTCTTCGTAGACATATTTACTTAAGTGCACCAAACCTAAAGCTACCCCATCTTCAGAGCTCCATCTCAACTCGTTTAGGTGTGTAAGACGACGCACACTGGGTGTATCATGATATCCAAATATGCTGCATCAAGTTCTCCGTGGAACTAGCTTATTGTCACGTAAAGAGCGTGATATTGGCAAACCGCTTTAGAGAAGCAGAAGAAGCAAGCGCATGAAAGCTTACCTGCTTTCCTTCACGGTGAAGCCATCCACTGTAGTAACGGTCTCGAAGACTTTACCTGCAAAACTTACACACAACCCATTAAAGTCTCTCACATGGAACAGATCACTGTTATGAATTACATCTCCAATAATATTAGGGTGCGAGCAATATATCATTCGGTGGCTGTAGAGTGTAGGTGCAAGATGTCCAAATGTTTATCACTCACTAAACCAATAACATCAGAAGGGCTTAGCACTTGTATGCCGACTATAGCTCCGTAGATCCGAGGTTCCCTAATCAGCTACCAGAACAGCACGATACAGAGTATTTGCTGTAACTGGTTGGTTCTGACCTGTTCCGGCAAGATTCTTCCCCGAGAAATATTTGTGATTTATGCGCCGGAGGTAATCTCTTTCGTAAATTCTGTACTTGGCAGAGTACTCAGCTGCCTCCTTAGCAGCATCGCTGCAACACCACTCAAACTATTCAATTCTGTACTTAAATTTGTCCCTTCTATGGACGTAAAATCGACAGTCTGTAAGCATGCCATACATGGCAGGAACAAGTTTGCAACCAGCTGTCTTTGAATACAAAAGTTTTGACTATAGATCATGTTGCGGTCCACAGATATCCATACTTCTCAAAAGTAGCAAAAAAACTCTTAAGATTATTAATAGCTCCAAAACTGGCATATAACTAATATCGTCAATATGGGAAAGAGTTCTTCACAGCAGGACTTTAGAGTGGCATTATAATCAGTCCGATGTTGAAGAGATCACGACCGATACTAACTTCACAATTCCCTGAAGTGTAACAGCACCCCATATATACGGACGACGAATCTTCTCAACGAGTTGAAAAGATATGGCGCGCGTGAAACACAGAACGATCGTTCCACCCCACAAAAATCATATCGTTGAAAGTCCTCGACGACAATCGACAGACTAGCCAATTCTCATCTATTATTATTGCACAAATCTTGCGTGGAATTGACGCGACCCGCCATCTAAACCGATCGAGAGTCGTTGCCCCGTGCGAATTCGCTGCTGTCATCGACCAACCCAAAAGAACTAAGACTCCCACCCCTATCCTTCCCCGAGCATTCTTCTCGAAGTTCTCCGACAAGCCTCCACTCTCCATACCAGCTGCTCCCGCCGATAGCAATCTCAAAACGTGCAGATAATAACCCACAAACGATCTCACAAGCGAGCAAACTCACCTGGAAGCTCTGGACAACTTCCCCGGCGTGGACTGGTGCTGGTGCTGGTGGTATTTGGTGGGCGTAGCAGATGCGTTGTTGGTGATGAGATCATCCATCACTATCACCTCTTGTTCTGCATTCTCTCTACTCTTCAGGCCCTTTGAATCTGCTGCTGCTTCGGTTTGAATGAATGCATGGCAAGATGAGGGAAGCACGAGAAAACTCTACAACATCTCTCTCTCTCGCTGGACTCTTTCTGGACTATACGAAGTCAAGTGTACTGCCCATGCGAGTCTCTTTATGTCTGACCTGACGTATAGTAGCTGCTAAAGAAGCCATTGGTTCTCGTCCTCAGCCCTAAACTTACGTGATTTGACCCATCATCCTCCACACCACTTCCACTTCTTATCCCATCTTTCACGTCACTATCGCATTATAGCTTCTTGGTTCTTGCTCAATGTCAAACTCTTTCTACCATAACGCCCGACTCTTCTTCTTGGTCCTGAAGAAATGGTTCTTGCTTGCCTAATCTAGTCAGATTTCTTGTCGCTGCCAACCCTAGATATGATATGAGACAGCATGTCCAATGTTTCTAGAACGGAATCAGATATAAAACCAGCCCAGCGAAGGCAGCAAAATTGGGAGCTTTTTGATTTGCTTATGGTACCATAAGAGTTGCAAAAGCTGCGTTTCCAAGAATGGGGAGGTTTGCAATATGGCGAAGTTGATTACAATTTGAGAAGGATGTGGGTTTGGATCCATTGTAGTGGACGTTGTAATTGGGTATGTTTTAATCCTCTTTCTCAATAGTATATTCAATAACAAAGTGTGTTCTATCCTTCATGAAGATAACAAGGAAATGCATGTGAGATAGTTAGATGTATATATGCATCAGATATAACTAATGCCTCCTTGAATATCAATCCACATGGAAGATCAGACTTGGACCATATGTCATGTTTGTCTATCCCAAGAC
This sequence comes from Lunularia cruciata, assembly GCA_948567375.1. Classification (NCBI taxonomy): domain Eukaryota; kingdom Viridiplantae; phylum Streptophyta; class Marchantiopsida; order Lunulariales; family Lunulariaceae; genus Lunularia; species Lunularia cruciata. The sequence goes on along the minus strand of OX419761.1, from coordinate 16,575,535 downwards.
AAAGAAGGAAATGCATGATAGAAGTTAGATGAAGATATGGACCAGATCTAAGTAATCTCTCCATATACAACAATATATATTATACTAAAACAGACGAGAGAATATGCGTGTTATATCCTGTACAAAATAAGGACGGAAAGCAGCGACAGATAGTTTGATGAACTATGTATAAGCTGTAACTAGTATATCCATATGTAATAATGGACATAGTAGATCGAGCATGAAGATAAGAAACGAAAGTTTTTTTTTTTTCTTACCAATATGGAGAAGGAAATACATGGCAGACAGTTGGAAGCGAATACGTATCTCCATGTGCAGCAGTCTACGTGATAGATTGACAATGGACGACATGCTTTGACCACGATGGTGGTGAAGGACGTTCCTGGACCCTGTTCATCCCTCGGTGGAGGATGTAAGCACTTAAAACACGGGTTCTCGGCAACAGCAACAGGGATCCCAGACAACCATGTTCAGAATCTGTGCCGATCAGGGTATATTCTATATCCACATTGGCGGTGCTCTGCAAGCTATAGTCGACTAAAACTGTACATGGAATATGACTGTCTACGAGGCCACATTGCTGCAGTTCTTGCACCGACAATGAGAGCTTTAACTTCGGGTAGATCGACACAGCTGTATGTATCAAAAACTGCGTGTTAGTGTAGATCTCAAATATTTGGTGCACTTCCGTGTTCCAGTTATTCATATTGGAACACATGGAGGAGGATTGAAGTGGTTTATTATAGCGTGAACCCAAAGCGAATATTAATTATTTTTTCTAATCTATTTCATGATGGTCTTGGAGCTTGATGGGTAACATAGAATTCACGATTTGGGGATTCGACATGTTACGAGTAACCCAGGAGTAGTAGTGTATACATGCTGGAGGGGTGCACACAGAACGAATGGCTGCTGATGAAACACTGGATTCTAAGGTTTGAAGGTGGTTGAGTCGTACTCGCTCTTGAGTGAGTTGTGCAAGAAATTAATTGGTTTGACGATATACATCTGCATTGGTATCGGTACTTGGGTTTCAAACCCAAGGACCGATACAGAACCACGATTGAGGACTAGCACCCACAATCTTGACTGTCAGCATACTTGCTACTGTAGTGTCGATGCATTTTGCACATTAGCACTCATTTAGTTTACCTTCAGTCCCATACCAAGAGTCTTGTCGTGCACGCAGGACTAGGTTATGTCTCTCTCCAACTTTGAAGACTTTTGGATACTTCTGTCACTCGGCGATGTTTATCTTTTGAAACAGAGATCCCGAAATTGGGAGCTTGTGTTTGGATCCATTCGTGCGTTGCTTTATACTATTATACTCCCTGAATGGACTGCTGCATGTTTGGTTTTGTCTCAACTGTGGTTAAGAATACTCGTTCTTTACAGACTGTTGGGGCCTTCTAAAGTTGACGACTAGGACATGTAGCTCTGTTCGATGGATCTGTTCTTCGTCTGTATCGTGTGTTTAGACTCATCCAGTGAAGCTGAACTATTTAGTGTGCATTACAAGGAAAGAGCCACTCACGAGAAGCCGGATAGAATTATGCATTTACCTTTTTGTTGACACGAGAAGCCACCAAACCTCAAGATAGAGTATTAAGGTTTGAAACACTCCCAGGCCTAAAATACAGGTCTCTGAAACGAGATTCAATCGTACACTTCAAGCTGTTAAATGTGCACTTCCACCCAATCTTCAGAGAGAATATTCAAGGTTTGAACATTCACAGACCTAAGATATAGCTTTCTGAAACGAGATTTGATCGTAAAATTTAATCTTTTTACATGTACATTTCAACGTCTTTTCATGCTTCCGAGTGGTATGTAAACCAAGTCTGCATAAAAGTACACTCTATTTAAAATTAGTTTGAGAACAGCAAGAAGTGATATATATGTTGACGAGCAGATGTTGTTTTACATGAAATCCTTGTCGCTTGATGATGAAGACGGTCAAAATGAGTATTGAAGATTATGAGGAACTTCTATGAGATAATCAATTAAGAAATATAGTCAGTATGGACAATAATATTTCGCATTGTGTTGGCCTTTTGTGATTGATATCACAACTTTTCAGGCTTCCGCTGAGGAGTCCACCCGGCCAAATCGTCCATGGTAAACTCATAACTGGCATCTGATCCCTTTCTAACATCTATTCCCTTTGCGGCTAAAAAGTCCTCCACTCCTCCTTTCTCACCGAACCAGCCATACCGGTCGGCGATCAAATGCAAATTACTACAACCTGGACAACGCACTATTACCACCCCTGTTTCATAAGTCGCCCTAGATAGAGTTTTAGCTGATCGGGTTTCGCAAACTGTACATGTGAAAACCATCGCCAGGTCATGTCGAGGAGAGGACTTGTAAGCTGATTCTACGGCTACGTCAATCGAGGAAGAACCCTCCGATAAAGAGTCGCCTCTATCATGAGCTGCCTCAGATGAAGAGTCTAAAGTTTGGTTTGGTAAGGTGATGGACCCGGACTTCGGTGATTGAGTTCTATCTTCTACTCCCAGAAGAGAACTGGTGCTCAGTGATCTGCGCCATGCACAAGACTGGTGTTCTTGCAAGTAACTAGTGGCGGCAGCAGGTAATGGCTGATGGACCCATGTGCTTGAGAACCTTGACAGTTGTTTCTGACTCTTAAATGGTTGATGTGCTGTTTGAGAGGCTTGTGTTGATCCTGTCCAGAAGGCAACATAAATAAGCTAGCTATTGACACATGAAAAAGTTTCAAATGATAGCAATGCTACTTCTGTGAAAGTCACAGTCTGCTTATTCTCAATACCTGATAAAAGATGCTAATAAAAGATGATAAATGTTCTTTTGGAATAAGATGTATCCTACTTCAGAAATCAGAGATTCTCTCGCCCCTACGTTTAAGTTTCAGTGCAGCAGAAAAATTTCTGGTAGTTCGTTATCATCTGATACACCGAAATACAGGTACTACACTGGTCGCTGGAGTAACAAATGAGATCCTTGGTTTCTGTTATTGATTTGTCATTACCCGTACAGTTACAACACCACAAATGCTGTGCTAGATGACAGAAATCTAGCACAGCAATAATCCTGAATGAAACTGAAGAGTCTTGAATGATCTTCTGCAGAAGAGTGGGTATAGAGTTTTAGGTGAGATATGGAGTAGGGCAGTAGGAAAGATCACTGGGACCTAGAATGGATCAGCATGCCATTTGCATATCTCGATAAAAGACCTCGAGCAAGATTGATGTCCACCACAAAGCACACAACAACTTGACAGACCCTGAAAGTGGAGAATTACCTCTGTATAGCCCCGAGATAAGATGACGCTTGGCAGTATGCAGGCGCTGCAACGCCCTTCGAAAACCCATTTGCACTTCAAAAGCTAGAGTTGGAAACTACACGTAGGAGAGTGTCAAAAACCTCTCCAGATTCACGATCACACAGCTCCTGAAGTATATTCAGTTGCACTGCGCGGAAAGACAATCCACAAAGTTGTCACAGAAACTGTCTGCAACCAGGTCGCAGCAAAGATCGAGATTCGCCAAATTAGCTGTCTGATAACAAGAGTTAATTCATTGATTCCCTCGTCAGTCACCCTCCACGCGTTTCAAGACACATTTCAAAATTTCTGGGGCAAGTCAATTTGAGCTCGTACAGCAGCTACTTACAAGAACACCTAGTATCAAATCGCATAACCCATTCGAATTGGACCCAAGGAGATTTGAATCGTTATGCAAAGCGACAAGATGCCCTCACCACACAAACAAATCACTTCTGCCCAGCTGCCAAGCCATCAACAAGTAACTTGTGGCGGTACTTACAGTATGCAAATTGACACACAATCTAGCATGTCATGAAAAATGGTTTCATCCCGGAGACGCAAATAATAGGAATGGCACCCATCACCGCGCTCCCCAGAAGACTGTTCGGGATAGTCTCATGGTCCTGTCAAGTGTCACACACAATCATTACAAGTTCGTTTTCCTCGGTGTAGGTGCCCTAAACTTACTTTACGGAGTTCTACACGGCCCTCATCGCACAAATCTGTCTGAACCCAGTTGGAGTAGTAACTACAGCGGACTACACGGTGGTGTGATAACGGTGCAACCAAAAGTACAGACGAAGAAATAGCAGGGCCGCAAACTGCACTCCGACAAACAAAACATTCACATAAAGTCACGAGCTTAAATGCTGCAGCATGTGCCTTTCCACCAATAGATTTATTATTTATTAAACAGTCACCAGGTGGCACGTTCGAGATTCCAACCTTTGGATTCGGACTCTGGGGTTGAGGGTTCCGGGTAGGCGAAAGTAGAAGTAGTGAAGAAGGAATGCTTGTCAGAAAGTCAAGCATTTCTAGGGGCATTTCCTTTTGCACCAGCAAGGGCAACAGGTTGAAGATCCTGCTCCGTATATATGTCGGCAGTCCGACCCCTGGACATTGCAAATCTGAGTAGGCAGAAAGTGTTCCGGCTTGCTCCAAACCTGCCAAAAATGAGGGGACTTGACCAACAATCAGAAGACTTTTCTGGTTCTTCGGACTTACCGGATCAGAGGACCAGTCGAAAAGCGTATGGTAGTGAAGATCACTTTCAGCAACAAAGAATAGATAGGCGCAGATTGAGAAATGAGTCTGCTGGAAATGGTGGGCATTATAGGAACTCGAGAACTCCCGATGGCGGTGAGGGCCGAGGCGGTGGAAATCACGGGAGGTTTAGGGGTCGAGGGGATATTGAATTTAAACGGCAAGGTGCAGAAAGACATAACCGTGATCCTCGCTCTCGTCCTGGGTTGGAGGAGCACCGATACTGGTGTTCTGCTGGGCACGAGCTACCTGATGTCCATGGTAAATTTATTCCAAGGAAGAAATTTTCTGTATTTTGTCAACTCTGGTGTAATTTACGGACATGGAGCCTTTTTTATAGATACAAGTTTCATGCTTTACTACAGTGCCTCACTCTCCACTTCAACTTCTGGTCATTCTGGTCTTCATCTCATTCAACCACTTAACTGGTCTGTTCAGATAAATTCGTTATCGTATCGTACAATATTTTGGCGGACAAGAATGCCTCGGAGCATTATCATGGTTTGTATTATCATATACCATGGAGACTGATGAATTGGGAGAGGCGGAAGAACAAACTTGTCCAGGAGCTAGGCCTCTGGTCTCCGGACATCATGTGTTTACAGGTACGATTTCAAAATTCTCGTAGATTACTGTATCGAGAAAATTGCAGTTGACGAAGTTACGAAGTTGAGATATATCTGGTTTCTGTCTTGCAATGTGCAGTGCTTTTAATTTGTCAGTTGGAAAAGAAATTAAGGGTAATTCCTCTGCCCAGTCAGTCAGGGAGTGTAGTCAGAGATCCACAGAGATTTGCTGGTCATAGGGTATTCACCCTATGACTTGCATATATTCGTATTTTCTCTCTGTGGCATCAGCACGCAGTTATGAAGGAGATTGTATGCCTTTGTTCGTGACGATATAGGATAAAATCTCTGTGAGTTGAAGTGTGAGAATGATGTTATTAAAACTTTCAGGAAGTGGACCAATTTGAAGACTTGCTCGAAGAATTTGAGAAGAGAGGCTATCAGGGTGCTTATAAGGTCAGTAATTTGGAAATCGATCTCGGGAACAATGTATATGGTTGCTGATGAGTGTCAGCGTCGGGCCTGAACGGCCTTCTGTTACCAATTCTTGTATCTAAGTCCTACCGTTACTTTATCTGTCCACAACTACTACTTAGGGTGTTAACTCACAGTAGCTGTTTCAAGTGTAAGCTTTCGCAGCTCTAGTATTAGAATGACATTGGCTGCTCTGTCCCTGTGACCATTACCTCAAGGAATGTGATATGAAGCAACAGAAAATATCAGAAGTTTGTGACCACTTAAGCGCTACAGTTACTCTTCATCTGATTTCTGTTGGCAAGCTCTCCTTGATATTGTTAAAGTGCTCTGTGTCCTAAATGTTTAATATTTTGCATGATTACGAGGCTCAACGTTTGAAAGATCGCAATTCATGGAACAGGGCCGAACAGGAGGAGCTCTTGACGGATGTGCCATGTTCTGGAGGTCTACCAGGTAAAATACCGTATTGAATGGACACTTTCAGTATGTAGGTCAGCGAGGCTATAAGACCTAAATTAGCTGCAATAATCTTGATTGTATGCAGTGTGATACGTAAAGGTTTGAGAAAGTCAGGTGGCTCTCTTGACGTAGGACATTGATTTCTCCGCTTGTTTTGGACAGGTTTCGCCTGCTACAAGAAGAAAATCTACAGTTCAATGAACTCGGACTCAAGGATAATGTAGCACAGCTGTGTGCTTTGCAGGTGAAGTTCTGTCTGCTCAACTTTTATTTACTTTGCCAGTTTTGAGTTCCAGGCAAAACTGGTGTAGTTTGATGCATAAAGAACAATCAGTTTGCACCTTTGGGAGGCTATGATTGAATCCTAAGATTCGCATTGACTTCGTCTTCTCCTCGTCCAGAGTATTGGTGTCAGAGGGAATCGACCTTCAGATATCGGAGGTCATCAACCAGTTTCTAGGTATTACAAAGAGTTGATTTCTAACGTAAGGTTGTCCTTCTAAGCACACAAAGGTTCTATGTGTGGATTTAATACCACCTCTAACCAGGAAGGCTCTGTAACGACGGCCATAGTCCTTAGATGGACGCAGCACTTCGTCTTAAGTATTTCATTATGACGAAGGAAAATAAAAATTGACTTAATTCAAATGCAGATCATGTCCATTCACTTGGGATGACCCTCTGTATTTTACCTCGTCATGCAGTTCTTCGGGGAATGTAGTGATCGTGGGCAACATTCATGTGTTATTCAACCCGAAAAGAGGTGACATCAAACTAGGCCAGGTACGGTGTATGTTTTTGTCTTCATGTAGGAGAAATAGTTTGGGCGAGATGGATTATTAATAAGACCCCTGGTCGGAAATGAACTAACAATTATCGAAACTAACAAATTTACGTCTTGTGCAGGTGCGCCTACTCCTGGAATCAGCTCATGCTCTCTCCAAGAAGTGGAATGAAGCTCCCGTTGTGATAGGCGGTGACTTTAACAGTACCCCCGCAGTAAGTGCTCAAGAAGCTGGTCAGTTCGTTGTTCTTTTGTTGGTTCACTATAAGTATTACTCGTCAAAAATCATAACTTATGCCGGAGAGGACAAACAGTCCACAGTCGTGGTTACAAGTTTGGAAAAGTCTAATTTACGCTTGAGTAATAGATCAAGAGTCTGTGATGATATATCCAAGTTGGATTAAGGCTGGAAAAAACAAATATAAGGTCTAATTGTTCGCCTACATGGACTTCCAATTCATAGAAGACCATACGACTGTTGAAAGGTTTTTCTTCTTAATAATACTAGTCGTTTCTCTATCTATTTCCGTTTTTGATAGTTAGTTTCTGCTTCTTTTAGTTTATAATTGTTCACATGAAATACTGACCTTAAATTTGTGAACTGAGAAGTTGCTCTCTTTTACGCTGGATGACACAAGCCAAAATCTTCCGTAGAGAATGAACTTACTGCTCCCAAGGATCGTCAGCTGGTTCATCATATGAGTCAGTTCCACGTTCGTGACTTCTTCCACTGAAGCATGGTGTTTTCTTCTCTTGCAGAGTTGTATTTACCAGTATGTCGCCAATTCCGAGGTGAGAACCCAGACTTGAGTCATGCAGCTATGTAGAACTTTTGTTGAACTGCCAAGCTCGGTGGGAGTGTGATGAGATAGAGATACAAGCCGTCTGCAGATCCCCTAAGTCTCTTTTTCTTGACATGTTTCCTGTTATGTTAGAAGTTATATGCCCAAGAGTTTCACTTTTTGAGCATTATGCCTTCATTCGGAACGATTCTTGCAGGTCGTAGGAATAGTCTTGTAGTATGGTCTTGATGATGCTCTCATGAACCGACAGACTTAAATTCGATATGAATTAGACACCATTCCCTCATGGATGAATTTGCTTGCACGTTGTAAAATAATCACTTTTTGTTGGTGAGTTGCAGTTGGACATCTCTAGTCTAAATAGACAGAATCTGTCTGGACAAGTTGAAGCCGACCAAGGTAGTTCCTGGAAGTCGCCGGAGTCCTCTGGAAGGTACTGTGACGGTCTGTATGCTCAAAGTCTGATTGGTCGATGGGCTGAAAAGCTCCACACCTGATAGTTTTGTTATCACGTGCATAGTGTAGAGACAAAAGCTGTTATTTCCTGGAGGGGTATGTCAATTGCGTGTTCTCTCCTGGGCACCAAAGTCTGATTCCTTTCCAAAGTTTGTATCTGATGAAATCATTGTACATCATATATAAATGTTTCAGTTGAGAATACTCATCAGGTACTTGAATATGGAACGATTAAACACTAGCTTTGTATTGACACATATGTATCCCTCATGGCCACATTCTTCAAAAGGAGCTGCACTTTAACATCCCTTGCACCTTTCTATGAAAATCTATGAGATGTCCAACTTAACGCTTCTGAGTGCTCGTACTGAGCAAGAGTTGATGTATCCAGGTTTCCCAAGCAGATATGGAGACAAGAAAGGATTCGACATATGGACGTGAGATCAGTGAGTCCAATGGACTCGAGCAGCGCAGAACCGGACTCGGGTGCAAGTACTGCTTTTGTCTCCTTCACTGAGGCCACTGTGAGTAGTCATGAGTGGCCAACGTCCAGTACTACTACTCCAGATCTGTTCCAAGGGGAGACCAGTGCAGTTGCAGACTCCCCGGAGAAGTTTGTCAAGAAATGGGTCTGGACACCCGAAGAAATCGTTGCAGCAACTGGAACCTTGACTGAAAAAGTAGTTCGCCACAAGTTGAGGTTACGCAGCGCCTACACAGAGATCGAGGTTAAGATTCCAACTCTACCTTGGTATTGCCCCACGTTGAATCTCAAACTTGACTTCGTTAACATCCATCTTTTTTATTTTTTTCTTCCAATTGCACCTCTTCTGAACTGCTCCAGTGCGGCTTGTAGGGCGAAAGTGGCTGTAGAGATCCCCAGGGGGAGCCACTGGTGACGACCTATCACAAGAAATTCATGGGAACTGTTGACTACATTTGGTAATTAAGTACTTCATATCTGGGATTCCCTCTATCTCATTTCAGTGTTCGTTATTTGCTGTTGTTTCGCTTTGGTAATTTGATCTAGCCAACTAGATCCCATTTGTCAAAAGTCTGCTAAACGAGTTAGTTTATCGGTGATTACCTCTTTATCAACCAAGAAGAGCATGCATCCTGAGCCATGTCAAGTCTCAAAGGACCATACAACTGTAATGTCAAATGAAACAGGCACACTGAAGGGCTTGACACAGTCAAGGTACTCGACACTTTACCTGTCAACGTATTGCAGCGGTGTCAAGGCCTTCCTTCACAGGTACAGAGGTGTTTTTTCTTTTGTTCGTCTGGATGGTGACAGAGCGAACCAAGCGAAAACAATCTAACTGTGTTAGTTGTCATATTTCTCTGTATCTTATTGTGAAAGATCAGAAACTATTATATCTCTTTCTAGTTCCGTCTCCAAATACTTCAATCTGACTATCTCTAGGCAGCAAGCTTAAAATCTCTGACGTTGGTATGCTCTATCAAAAGTGTAGCATCAAAATGGTGTAGCATCAGGTATCTCAGTGTAGCATCAAAGGATTTGCCAGTGTATCTTTTGTAAGCCAACCACTGCTTGCCTGGACTCCTACTGACATGAGCAGGGTAAAATCCCTGTCAACCCTGCAAGTTGAGTTCTCCGTGGTGTTTTTTGTTTCTAATAGTCGTATCTTTCTGATATCTTTTGCAGAAGTGGGGAAGTGATCATTTGGCACTGGCTTGTGAGTTTGCTTTTCATCCAAGGTCTGTATCTTAACTAGCTTTGGGCATGTACATTAACGTCTTGAAAATTGTCAATCGGCCTGGATACTACAGATGGCTTTCTTGCAGGAAATTAAAACTTTAACCTGGTCTGATTGTCACGGCCCAAATTCTCGCCAATATGGAGGCATCAAACTAGGTGATGTCAGTGGACGTCAGGTTTCGCTTCCACGACGGTCGAAACATGTACATACAAGAAAGACTAACTTCTTGCGTAGGATGGACGAACTCCAAGGAAGTCTTGTTGCTATTGGTTTTTTCGGTATCGACCATGGATGGACAACCAAGTTGATGGAGATCAGTCGCTTAGGAGCTTGCGTCTCAATTTCGTAGTTTGTCTTGAACACGCTAGAAGCACATCAAGTGACCTGAGGGATCAAGAACTTCATTACACTCTAAATATTACTCATTCCTCCCAATGCGAGTGGAGCAGGATGTGGCTTTAAATGTGGTAAGCCGTTATTATCACCTAATATGTTCATCAAACATGTCCCTCAGAAGCTACATAAAGAATTTCCCGTCCCCATCCGCAGTGTCTACAGAGACACTAAGATATTTCTGATTTCCTGTTTCATCCCCAGATTCTCGCCTTCCTGATTGTTTTTCTAGAAGACTTCTACAGAAACAATTGCCTTTCTAGAAGTCTTCTCACATGCGCCTTCCTTATTAACTATTCTAGGTCCTTTCAAGTGTTAAAGAAGGAATCAATCCTGTACGAAAGCATCTTAACGTCCTTCTTAACCTAATCTTACCTGGCTAGAAACATGGCGGAACCGCGATCACAGTCACGACGCAACCTAGTAAGATTCTTGTATACATCATCTTCCGATACGACGAATCAACGGGATGGTCACACGTATGGTATGCAGTAGCAAGAACAAAGATGAAGCGCTCCTTGGAGTACTCCATCACGTCTCTCGACATTCCAAGAACCCTTCTTGGCTACACCAGCACCCATCAGACATCTCTACCTTCTCGAGGAATCTCTCCCAGGCTCATGCAAATAGAACGAATCTCATCCTCCGGCCCAAAATATCGCCAAGAGTGATTCCCACATCACTTGAAGACCTCCTTCAGATCAGAATCTAGTTAAACAAGATGTACGGCAACCAGGTGCATGCATCGGAGAGATCCGGCAAGTACGGCAATCAGCGCGGCAAGTTATGGCGTTTCCTGTCGTCCAGGGGCTCTTGGCCGGAAAGGAAACTGGAGAGTATAAATATGAGTACGACCGGCCGGAAAGAGGAGATATACTGTCCGGTCAAAATTTCAAGTAGAAGTCGCTGGATCTCATGCTTTCACAGAAACGCGGTTCCGTGGTTCTCCACGGATTCTCATCTTTCTCCACGGAACACATCTTTCCGTGGTTCTCCATGGAATCTCCCCTTAGCACTGCCCCGGATGTTTACCCTTCGAAAGCGATAAAAAGTGAAAAAAGGCGACCGCGTAGGAAAAATGAAGGATGGGAAGACCCCATCAAGCCGTACAAGGGAGAGACAAAAAAGGTAACATGGGGCTAAGCCCCAATAGAGTCTGTATGAGAAATCTGCCCTACCGCACCTAAGATATCCGAGCTATGCAAGTCGTACTGTCTACACACAACGGGAGCATCCGAAGAAACATCACCTAATGTGATTGCTCTCCTATGGATTGCACCAGCCACTGCCCTCTGTAGAGCAATGGATACACGCTGTCTAAAGTAAGCTACAAAGTATGAGAGTGAGAGTGGTACCCCCTGCCGCCTAACATGATAAGCCCTCGCGCACTCCCTGACAAATGTGTCAAATGCCGTGTCCATCGCTCCATATAACTCCAAGGCTAGAGGAACAAAGAGGTGACCTCGCTGCATGCCCCTGTACTTGGAGACCTTGCGACCTGCTGCTGCACTCGCCGCCCATCCAGGGGGATGGGTAATCACTCCCTCCGAAACTGTATCTCGCGTAGGGTCCGTCACCACGACATCCGCTACTGTCACCTGATCATCTCGGACCAAGTATAAGTCTGCCCTGACACGTGTCGTCTGCAACGCATACGAACGCTCCCTCCAAGCCAAGTATCCACTCTCTCGTGCCATAGCAAACACTATGTCTCTAATGGCATCATGGGTAGCTATCCTCTGTCCTCCAAAAGGACACCGTGTCATGTGGACCGCCGCTGCATCTAGTGTAGAACCACACTCACAAGTGAGTAGTGAAGATGCAGATGGGTGGACCAAACCTAGGCGAAACCTCATCGCTGTAGAGAAAGTAGCCGGTGCGAGTCGGAAAGCCCTAATGCATGGTCGAGCTAGGATCCACGAGCCTGCACCCTTGCCGGAGCAAGAGCGTAGACGTGCTCTAGTAGCCTGAGGAATGGACAAGTCAACTAAGAGAGAATGTAGCGTATGCTCACACTGTCGCTCCATCAAGGAAGACTGTAGACCTCTAGTCCAATCTGACGATAGTGAAGCAAACGGTGGAAAACCCTCTCGTGCTCGTGAAGATAGACTATCTCTCGTCTGCCGCAATAACACCTGGAGAGAAAAGGATCCTCCCTCCACCTCTGTCACATAAGTCTCCAAAACCGGCCTATCAGCAACCACAAAACGAGATGCAAGTAGGGGTGCCGAGAGAGCCCAACTACCCAAAAACGCTATAGGTGCCATCTCCTCCATAGAAAGCAAGCCAACCCCACCACATGAGATCGGTAGAGCCGTCTGTCTACGTGCCAAATCCCCTGTCACACACTCAAAAGTCCCTGGTCCAATAATATCACCAAAGACTCCCATAATCCTCCTATCAAATGCTCTCAGACGTGATAGGAAGGACGATGAGGGAGGAACTGTACGGATGAGGTAGGATGGTCGACGAGCAATACTGGAAGAGAGTATACCAAATGCCACCTGCGGATCTCCTAGTAATGGAAGGTCATCCACATGGAGAACATCCTCTGCAAGAGCAGCGTCCAAGAAGCGTGTGACAAAATCCTCTGATCCTACTGGCACTCCAAGAACACGAAGTCCCTCTGTGGATGTGATACACCCCTCTGGAAGCTCAAGGTGGGGAGGGATACCTAAAGGGGACCATGCCCTACACTTTGACACCTTGACTCTCAAGCCTACTAGATGTAGCTCGGTAGTCAAGTAGTCAAAGGCCTGCCTAATCTGATCTACAGGGCCTACGATGTGTGTATCATCTGCCAAGGATGGAAATACACACCCTGGCATGGCCAAAGTAGTAGACAGGAGAGCTCTAAAGTGAGCCATGGCAAATAAGGGCCCCCCCAAAGGATCTCCCTGACGTGTACCAACAGCTGACTCCAAGACGGTGACTCCCTCCTGTGAACCACCATGCTGGTAGTAAAGGGAAGCAGGAGAGCCATAAAAAGACCGCACAAAAGGAATGAGACTCGCCAAGGATCCACTAGCCTCCCTAAGCTCTCTAAAGATGGATGCACGTGAGACGCTATTAAAAGCGTTCTCAACGTCCACCTGTAGGACGACCCACTCCGGATGGATATCTAGGAGTGCTCTAATGCCTAGAGATATAGCCTCACATCCTCCAGGTGTAGCTACTCCAAACTGATGTGGACTAAGGTGCTGTCGAAAGTGAGAACGATGCTGAAGGACAATGGTACGACTGACCAAACGCAAAAAGATCTCTCCAATAGCGATCGGTCTAATGCCTCCCGTGTCCTTCTCGATCGCGAGAAGTCGACTAGCACCTAAGACCCGACTAACAGACATAGGAATATCTCCTCTCGCTACTGCTGCAGCCACCTGAAACAACTCGGTAAAACCACTAGAAGGATCATCTGCCTGGAAGCAATCTCTAAGGTGCTCATAAACCATCCCTGACAAGCCTCCTGAGGAAAGGCGAGGGGCAGTGCACAATGCTTGTGCAAATAGCGACCTATCAAGACATAAAGGCTGCTCAGGCTGATAATCTAAGACCTCTAGTGGTAGTCCCTCTATTGCTATAGGATGCAATGAGCGTAGGGAAGAGATGGTCTCATCAGTAGGACTCGCTATAGACAGAGGGTGTAGCGCTCGTGCTGCTCTACTAAACTCTCCCGCCTGACCCAATGTCCTACATCGTCGTAATCGAGTGGAATCTATGGTATCATGTGGCGATGTCTGTCTCCTAAATCGTGTAGCCCTAACAGACTCCTCCTGAAGGGCTGCCCAATCCCCCGCTCGGAATCGACGAAATCTAGCCGCCACCTCTCTATGCCCCGCACGTCCCCCTCTAGCATAACGAAGACACCATCGAGGGAGTAGGAGGAATAGGAACCACGCTAACTCGTCCAAGGGATCACGTGCCAAACGATCCAGTGGTAGGCGGAAAGCCTGTCTAGCCTCATCATGGAGTGTGCGGGGTAGCCTATGGAATAGACGTGGACATGGAAAACTAGTCTCAAATAACCCCAAAATGCAACCCGCCTGAGAAGCTAACCACTCCCACGACTCGATCGGTATCCCTGGAACGATCAACGAAGGTATAGAAGAAGCGTGCGTAATCCCGAGTGTCACTGCTGTCGATGTGGTCGCTTGTCTCACGTGGACATCCCAAGTGGTCCAATCATAGTCCTTGTGCATCCTTCCCACATGGGTCTTTACCCCTTGCGAGGTAAAGCGTCGGTGACACACCGGGCATGGTGTATCCCGACCCGCTCTAGGCGACCCCACATGGGAAGGTGTAGCCATGGCTAGCACAAGAAGGGGTATAAGCGATAAGGGGAGAGAGCATCATCACTGGTATTGCAGCAGGTTAAGCTTATCCGACAGTGGTTTCATTAATGCGGTCATGCACTGTGAAGTTATGAGTTGTTTCATATCGAAACCGCTTTTTAAACTTCACGTCACGATAATATAGAAGGATTGGAAGATTTCATCAAGCCTTACAAGCATAGAACTTAGAGGTAAGATGGAGTTAAACTTTAATAGTGTCTACACGAGAAAATAGTTTCAAGATAAATTAGTTTTATTGTATTAAGAGAATGTTATAGTTATGTAAGTAAAATGGTCTAAATACCACTCTAGTGTCCTAAGAAGAATATGGCAGTCGAGATATCTTTGAATTTTGAATTTTGAATTTTGAATTTTGAATTTCCACTAGCCAATGCTCTCCCTAGAGTAATGGACATAAAAATAAAATAAGTTGTAAAACTAAAAAACAAAAGTCATATTCTTTATTTTTTAGTATGCCATCTGTTTATATTAATCATCCAAGAGTGTTTTGTCTAGAGTAACGGTCACATGTGGTTTAAGTAGGTTATAAAATAAGAAAAACAGAAGCAATACTACTAATATTCTTTTAGTATGGTAAGATCTTGCACAATTTATGATAAAATTATCCATAACACTTAAGGTTAAAAGAATATCATAACTCCAAGGTTAAAGGAATATAGAGATGAGATGACCTTCTTGCACACCCTCTACTTAGAGATCTTGGTGGTTGCCGGTCCACTCATTACCATCCAAGAGTATTTAGCTAGCGGAATCCATAATCACAATATCTATTACTATCATATGATCATTTTAGGCCACATACCATGACGATAAAAGGGATTCACCCAAGCAAAAAGTCAAAAATACTAAAAGGAAAGTGGTGTCAATGATAGAAGGGAAGAGGAGGACAATTATAGTGAAGCGGAAATAAGAAGTATACCAAATGAATAAAAATGGAATTTAAGGAAAAGGAATTCAAGTTTGTAAAACGAGGAGAGGGTACGTTATCAAGGGTCTATAACCTGATAAATAATAATGGCTATTTTCTCTGTCTATATATATATATATATATATATATATATATATATATATATATATATATATATCTCTCTTGTAATAATATTTTTGTATTCATAGAGTTTCTGTGATTAAAATAAATTCACCTAAAACTTTAATGCTATTAAATAATTGTGTGAAATGTATTAATGAAAATAAAATTTATTGTGAAATAAATTCTAAAATACATTTTTTATGATTTAGTGTAACAAAATTAATCAGAAAAGGGTGACAGCGTAGAAAACCCGAAGGATGGGAAGACCCCATCAATATTAATAGGGATGGTCAGGAGATACCCTTTCATAAATTAGTGATTGTTCTTAACTTATAATCTATTAAGATGTTTCTTTTTTTAGATTTTATGAAAAAAGCTGGTGGAAAATTTTTACTTTTCTATACAGGTTAAAAATATAAATTAGTGATTGTTTTTAACTTTTAACCTATAAGGCGTTTTGTTTTTAGATTTTATGAAAAAAGTTGGGGGGATTTTTTTACTTCTATACAGGTTAAAAATATAAGTTCCGGTAAAGATCACTCACTCTAGAAATAAACAAGATTGTAAAATAAATTTTGAAAATTTATGAGAAATTCAAATAAGATTTCAGTATAGAAACTTGAATAACTACGTAGGTATGTCTCCCGACCAAGACCAAGAAGGGGTGTCTCCCGACCGGGTGCCTATTAATATCCAACCAATTATTTTATATAGTAATATAATTATCCTTTTATAATCATTAATGTTGGCAATAATATTGTTCATATTATACTATATGTTAAATATTTTATTATATATATATATATATATATATATATATATATATATATATATATATATATATATATATATATATATATAACCGTGGCATCATCTCACACATGTGACCATCTTGCTTGGTTCTTTCACAGTTCCTGAGGCTCTCTCAGCACCCGAGGCCATTCTTCCCTCGGAAACCCTCTCCTTCTCCTTTGCTTTCTGCTCATTTGGGTTTTAGTTCTTGCTTAGCTCATAGTGCATTCCCTCGTTAGTCCACCTTTTCATGCCTGTCCGTTCTGCCTTATTTTCTGTTCTCTAGCTCTCAGCTTTGCACTTTTCTAACTGGCTCATTCCTTTGTTTTCTTACTAACTCCTCCTGGTTTCTTTGTGCTTCGCTCTCTTTTACTGCTCACCCTAATAGACTTTGTCCTTGCAGGCATTTTTCTAGGGATGTTTCACATCACTCACATTCTCCTGCTTTTGATCTTCTTCTTCTTTCCCTTGTTCACAATTTTGCTCATCCCTACATTATGCATTCGTCCGATTTCTGCTCTTTTAGGACTTTAAGCTCCAATTTTTCATTTCTGTAGCCTTCCATTTCTGTAACCTTCCCCTGGCGGTTCATTATTTCATTTAGTACTGCTGAAAGATGGTTGTTTATTACTTCAAGCAACGCTGTTGGAAGCAACCAAGTTCGCCTAGGCACTCATGAGTTTTTGAGTAAAAACTCGGGACAAGGAGTACTGACAATTGTTCAGCTACTTCTGCATTGCATGAGGCACTGATGAAGTCATTGGTGTTATCGTGGAGGTTTACTATGGCCGCCTTCTGCTTCCTTCAGTTGTTTAGTGTATCCGGACTCCAGTGTCCATAGCGTTGGGAGTGATATGCTTTATCATGTCCTCTTACGCTACGCTATAGTTACACTCTTACATTTCTACCCGTTTCTGCAGCCATATCCTTCGCAAAATGCTTGCCACATCCACACATTCCTGTACTATTTCAACCCCTAGTCTTTTCCCTTCGCTCTCTGACTGCTTCTTGCCTCACTCTCTATTGTTTCTTGTGTTCCTCCCCCACTCCATCCCATGTTCTTCATCTTCATCTGCGCATTGTATCCTGGTGTGCTCTTATAGCAAGTTTCCTATTCCTCTCGCTTCATCCACGCACTGCATCTTGGCAGGCTCTTACAGCACATAGCACATTTCCTATGCCTCTCACTTTTGATTGCATTGTTGCTCTCGACTTCATTATTTTTTACTGGTGAACTCTTACATCAAGCTTTCTAATCCACGCTCACGTTGGCCTTGCTGCTCTCGATTTCAAGTTCATTATTGTCCATTGGCAATACGGTATTCTCAATTTCTTGCACTTATGCCTTTGCTATAGGTTACTTTTTTGCACTTATACTTTTGTTGCCGGTTATTTTTTATGCACTTTACATTAAAGCTTTCATACTACACTAGCATTGTAATTCAAGTACATGTTATTTATCAAATATGTGCACTTGTGCACTTGATGAGTTCTGGATAACCCGTTCTGGCTTCTGCTCTCATTTACCAACATATATATATAACAAATCTTTTTATGGGAGCTTGAAACTTGTATAAAGTTGTATAAATATATTAATACATACTAAATATAGGCAAGAACACTAAAGTGTGATTAAGAATATGATGCAAATTTTTTATAGTAATGTCAACTTTTAGTACAATATTGATATCATCAAACATGTTTATATTAAGTTTATAAAATCTCTATTATAAAGGGTATATTATTATTGGTTGGGACTTAGTTTAATCATTTAAATATAATTATATCTCATCCTAAATGGTTTTTTACTTCTCACTTAAACTTTAGTTTTCTTTACCATTATTCTAACTACTGAAATCTATATATCTTGACTTAACTAACACTTTTATTAAGAATTAATCTAGAGTGATCTTTTTGAGTTTGTGCCAGAAGCAAAGAATGCTTGTAATGTACTAGCTCCCTAATGCTTCATACAAATCAATAGAGAAAATGCTTGTGTTTTTATATCAATAATAGAGTTACATATCTAGTAAACCTTCTTTTAAAAGTCTCTTTAATATTGTTGAACACAACAAAATTTGAATATTCTAATTTTTTTCTAAGAAAATTTTTCTCTTTCCATTTGATCCAAGACAAGAAATTTGATATTTAAAGTATATTGATTTTCTTTAGAATAAATTTCAACAATGCATCATAAATTTTAGATAAGAAAATTTGGAGTATCTTAACTATAGTCTAATAGGTTCTTATTCTAGTTTAGCTATTCAATTGTTGAATTAATATATGGAAAATGAGGATATAGAATCAATAAATTTCTCAGTGACACTATTTTACATTTAAATTATTTTTAATTATGTTTTAAAAAAATCACCATTATCATCATAATATTTTTATTATGCAAATCTGCAAGAAAGGAATACAAAGTGTGATGTTTATTTTAATTATAGACTATAGTAATCAATTCTATATTTACAAAGTTGAGTTTATTTATGATGGTGACTTAAACCAAATATAAATACTAAGCATGTAAGTAAAAAGTACTTACTTGATTAAATTTTACTAATATGCACATTCAATCTTAACCATAAAAGACAAGTATATTAGGTATATGATACTAGATTTGAGAAATTGGGAAAGGTAATACTACGAATCAAATCATATATTTGCAAATTATCTAAAATATATATTTAATTATTTTATTGAAAATAATATGAGACTTAATTTTCTTTTTAAATAGTGAAAACTAGGATAACTCACTCTTAATTAAGTGAAGAATGTTTTGAAATTTGGATTATATGACTTTGAAATAGATGATCTCCTTATGCTAACTCAAGATTTGTTATGGGACTTAAATTTACATATAATATAATATAATATAATATATATTTATATTTATACATGTTTATACATACATACATATTTATACATTTATATTTATAAATGACTAGTATATAGTTAGAATATACATATGCTGTATATATGCTGTTAATTAAATCTTCTTTTATTTTTTACTTCCTTGAAGTGGAACTCTCCTTTAAAGAAAAAAAAATAGGTCTTTTTTATTTCTTATAATAATTTCTCAACTCATAAATTCCTTATGTTAGTATCAACCTCAGACACATAAAAATCAAGCTTTAATAATGTAAGCTCATTCAACCTCAAAGATTTAAATATTGCAATGATTAGAAATAATACAAACTATTATTTTACCTAGGTGCTGATCTTCAGCATATTTTATAAAAAATAATTGTAGAGCACCAATCATTCATCCCAGAATAATAAATATTTATTCAATTTAAATTTTATTAAATAAATTATTCAAACTTATAATAAGAAGTCAATCTTTAAACCCATAACTTGTTTGTTATAAAGTCCAAATGTTTCTCTTAAAACATTATAGTTCTTTCTTGACTTAAGTGATGTATTAGATATATTTTATTAAATAAATATTTTCCACAAGAATTAATAAATTATTTATTTCAATCTCACAAAAAATTAAAGTTAAAACAAAGGTTCACAAGTGAATTAACTAAAGAACTAACATAACAAGAAAAACTAAGCTTATTAACTAATATCTATAAAATACATATGATGTTGATGAGCAAGTTAGCTAAATGATCAAGAAGTTCAAAAACTTTGTTCAATTAGCTTAATTAATGAGCAAACAAGACAATTTACTTAATATTCCAACTACTCTTCTTACAATAATAAAATACAACAAAGTTCATAACTATTGTGCTGACTACTTTTTTGCATTCTACTGAGGAAATTGCACTTTCTCTTTGGCAAAAAAAAAACTTAAGCGGAGTAGTTTGTGTTAACTTTTGCCTACTTACACCTTTGCTAATCTTGTATTGATATTTTAGTTCTTGTTATAATTATAATATTAATGAAAGCTTGAATTTACTCATATTATATATCAATCAATAGTACGTTACTGCTTATATATATATATATATATATATATATATATATATATATATATATATAAGCATTACAACTAGGTATTAGAATGAAAAATAAAGAAAAGGATTCACCCGAACTTTAAGGATATTATGCAATTTATCACTTAGCTTAGTAATATGATTATGTGCATAATGAAGGAAAGGATTCATCAGAACTTTAAGGATATTATGCAATTTATCACTTAGCTTAGTAATATGATTATGTGCATAATAGGTGAGAGAATTTTTTTGTTTCAATTTGCATATTGAAAGATATTTGGGTTAAATTTTTATTTTTTTATTACAAAAATTAATCCTATTTTAAGTATAAAAATACTAAAATTAGTATGTATTGTTTTATATCAATAATAGTACTTCTTTCTCCATTTACATTCAATTCATCTCCATTTTCCAATTATATTCAAGTTTTTTATTCATACCATAAAGTTCTAATACACTTATTATATTATTAAATTGACTACCAATATATAATTTTGATCATCTACTTGATAAGAATTTTATATTAGCTTTGGAAATAACACTAATCCTATTATAAAACGATGATATAAGTTTGCCAACCCAAGGAATGCTCGCACTCTACTAATGTAAAAGACCGAAACCGAAGAGAGAAATAGGAGAATGAAAACTCACATTGGGACACTTGAATGAGGGAAATCTCCAAATGCCTAGCACGAGCTTTGGATTTGGTATTTATAGGTAGCATACAAGACCCTTGAAGCTTCTCAAGAAGCTTCCTTGAGCCGCTTTCTTGGAGTGCAAGCCAAGTTAACCAGGAAGCTTCTCAAGAAGCTTCCTTTTAGAAGCCGCCTACATGGCATGCAAGCTAAGCTAGTTAGAAGCTTCTAGAATATTCTAGGCTATTTTGTCTTATTCTCTACTTTGTAAGCCCAACTAACTTTGTCGCTAAACTCCATATTGTTACAACTAACATCAATAGGTCAAGGAATACATGCAATAGCCTCCACCTTGGTCTGTTGAATGCCAAGTCCTCTAAGCTAGATAATGTGACCCAAATACTCAACCACCCATTTGTGTAGTTGCCATGCATATCCTTCTTGGCTGGCATCACTGTAGTTGATGCATACTCTCCATGTGAAATCTCCACCAAACCAGCCTCAAAAAGGTCTCTACTCCGGCTCTGAATCAATGTCATCTCAATGTCACTATATTGATAAAGATGTCAAGAAATTAGTGTATCGCTAGTCAACTCAATTTGAATACCAATTCCTTTTAAAGCACCCAAATCCTTCATACTGAAGGCAAAACAACTCATGTAGCTCCTCAAGAGTACCTCCAAACTCTTTGTCTTTCCTCTCCTGTAAGCTTGGGTCCAAGATTTGGCTCCCAAGTATCCTCTTTAACTGTCATAAGAGTAGAAGACGTATTGATTGGCTATTACACTAGGCCCTTGGGAGCCGTAGTGTCATGCTCCCAACCACTAGAGGTCTTAATCTTAGTGTGAAAAACTCATTCTACTCTGGCTATAAGCTCCACACATCCTCTAGCAACATCCCAAGTAGACCAAGGGTGTAATCCAAGTAGCCCATGGTCACCTAGATGGACTCCAAGTAGACCACTCTCCCTAGTAGCTATTGGTTGTGTCTTAAGAATACTATGTCCACTCGGTCCACTACCCCCAACATATGCTTGAATCATCTTGATAGGCACAGAGCTCACAAGTGCCGGAGTGGTGATGCTTGTCAAGCACATCCTGCGCTGCTCTGCCAAACCAAGGCTCAGAATCTAGGTCAAACAATTCAAGTCCATAGCCTGACCTAACACCTAATGCCTGGATGCCTCTAACATTGCTAGAACAATGGTCATACCAATGCAAAAACCCATCACCCGCTCTCTTTCATTGGCGTTGGGCTCCACCAACTATTGTAACTGTGAGTCCCAAACCAATCCAAGACCTCCCTCTCACAAAGCATGAGAGCCTAGGAAACTTATAATTGTGGGAAAAGTGGCTTTGGGATGTCCAAATAGGTTCACCACTACCATAGGTGACCTATTAGCCACTTTTACTATGTGAGACTAATGCCCAATATCCAAGATGTCATCAACAATGATGTAGTCTAGTCATTGAATCCCGTCATAAGCGTGTTGTAGAACCTCTCTAGGTAAGAGGTTTGTCCACCAAAGACAAAGATGATGAGCCCGTGATCCCACTCTGGCTGCATCTAACAAAAAAATAGGTCCCATCCAAGAATGGATCTGATGTGTACTTACCACCACCCGGGTGCAAGAATCACCCATCAAAGGAACATTCTCCAAAATGTAAGCTGGAGAAACGGATTGATGAACCTAAAGATATTGTAATACCCGTAATATCTCCCAAAACACACCAAAATGGGAATCCTAAAGACCCAAACTTTGACTAGCACGTGTATGTCCCTGACATGGCTATCTGGAAATCACCAAATGAACAAGCCCATGTCTCTCCAAATCATGCGCCCACAATAGGAAAATGTCTATTGTTAAGGCCTTCTGGTAACCCTTGATTGTTGACATAGGGAATAACTCAAGATACCATTAGGCCAAGTGTGCTACATGATGGAGAGAGACTTGCCTAACAGTCTCATCTCTCTCCATGTACAAGTACCTTTGTACTTGGATACCCGCTTGTAATATTGCAGCTAGTTAGATGCTAATCCTACCAAACAACTCCAATAGACATACTCCATCTACTAGATACTGCCAAGCAATGAGTGTGGTATCCAAAGGTGTCAAGGTAATTGACTCTCGAGGCTCATCCTCACGCTCATCTCCTAGTGGTACAAAGGCTCCACTCCAAGCCTATTACACCAAGCAATCTGCATGCTATTGCAATGCCTCCTCGGAACTCCACAATGGAACATCTAAGGTGGATGGAACAATTCCACTCGTACTCCAAATCCAAGTGATCTCCTTTGGTACTTGAGTATCCTCTGCATGGGCGTCCCCCTCCAATAACTCACCAGGCCAAGTAACAAAACCATTCAAAGTTGAAACTAAAGCCGCCATGGTCCCGGATTGTAGTGAGCCAAGATTGCCACTACTAAAGCATATTGGTAGGCAACATACTTGTCCCTCACTAGACTGCCAACTTGGTCTATAGGAGGTTGTCTCCTTCCGATAGTCAATACTGAAACCCATGGGGTATAGCACTGCTCCACCGACTAGGACATCATATGACTCAACTATTGTGGCAATAGCCTGAGCTCTCACCATTGAGCTATGAGTTGGATGGCCAGGATGAATTTAAACAACTAGCTCTCCATGTGTGATGTATTGTTTCAAACCACCTCCTAAAGATGATTGGATCTAGAAAGGACACCTCTCTATATTGGTCTTCCGTAACCCTAAACCGATAATTGTAGCCTTTCCCAACATAAGGGGCTACAAACCAAAGTCTAATAAGACTCTATGTGGTGTAGAGACTTTCCTTGAAGGTCCCATCAAACGGAAAATCCCCCTTTGATTATCCAATAGGATAACACCAAGTGTGAACTGCATTCTCTCAAAGGCCGGTCTAGTTGACAACTCTTCCAATCTAGCTATTGTCGCCTACCATAAACCATTGGTCGTTGAGCAAATCCCATGCTCCGCAACCAAACAAACTCCACTATCAACCACCTCCACTCTAGTAGTAGGAACTACATCATCCCTACTCTCACAAAGCGTGGCAGCCAATCTGAACACTAAGGCTAGGTCAACTCTTAATGTACACATGTCATTGGCTAAAAATAAAGGATAACACATAATAAGCTAAGCCGCACCTACATTGTGCTAGACTCAATTTGTGTAGTAAGTGGTTGACTAGTAGGTAGTCCATCATGCACCCCATCACCACCTACCACACATGCATTAGGACATCTAGGAGCTATGGATGACGTCTTTAGGGCCTCAAAGAGCATGAAAGACTGGGGAAGTCTGACCTATCTCTCAACCTCTCCTCTTTATGGGTCCAACTTCATTGATGCTCCTTTAGGCTCTAGAGCACGTATTGCACTCCTAGTCACTATTGTAGATGCATCTACTTGTGCTGCTCTGCACATGAAGTGCAAAGCATCTCTATCACCAACATATGAGGTGGAAGCCTTAACACCCAAATTTGATTTCCTCTCAGCAATGGCCATACTAGCCAATCTTTGCTCCAACTGCTCAATCCAAGTAGCCATAGCTATATCAAAAGGAAGGGGAGGTTTTGCACCTCTACTAGGTGTAGATCCTCTACCACCACCTCTACCACCACGTCCTCCATGAATTGGAGCTCCTCTACTACCTGCCATAGCAACCCTACCACTCTGTAACTCTGAGTGTAGGTCAAAGCATTGGTCACTAGAGTGACCATATCTGTGACAATGCTTGCACTGTCTTTGTGTTGGCTATGATGCACCAGAGGTATTAGGTCCATTGCCTTGAGTACACTTTCTCATATGATGAGGTCCACCACAAGTCCAACAAGCAATACCACCACTCATTGGATGCTATTGACCCAAAAATGAAAGTAAGGGTCTAACTCCACTAGGCCCTCCACTCGCTCCATAGGATTTGGGCTATCCACCTTGTCCTCAAAAACCAACTAGGCGTGGTGCACTCTACTACACTCTAAAAGAAGTCATAATTATGGATGAGGTCTCCCTACCAAATCTAGATGTCACCACTCTCTCTTCTACCATGTTGAGCTCAATACGCTCAGCCAAACCAAAGACCACTGCCAAAGTGTGCAAAGTAGCCTATAATAACGTAGCATCACGAACTCTACATCGTAACTCCATGTTGAGTATCCCATACCAAAAATAGACTACATGAGCCTTAGTAACTCCTTGAGTGAAACTGATCAGCCACCTCATGCGAGTGTATGCCTCACATAGGCTCTTTCCAGCCTTCCGCTAGAACTCATGCAAACTTCTCAACTTGTCAATCTGCACTCCTTAGTAGGTCTGCCTCAAACATTGGAAGAACTCCACCATGGAGTTAAACCTCGGTACTACACAACCTCATGTAACAGAACCTCCACTTGTAGTAGCAATATCTCCAACTAGTGCACCTCCACTAGCTCCACCAATGCTACTTGAGCTAGAACTCGTGGGTACAACCAATCTACCCTTGGCAACCGGGCTTGAAGTGATGGAGACATAGTTCAAAGACCAATACTGTCTCCATAACTCAATCTCCTCCAAGTGAGCTCTCCTAAACTCATGATAGTCGTCCATCCATGAACCCTCTAAGTGCTAAAATAATTCCTTCCATGCCATGAAAGATGTGAACAAAGTCGGGTTACACATTTGCTATAGGTCACACCAACTATTGAACTCTTGGATGAAGTCATCCAACTCAATGGTACCCCTTGTACTAGAGTAATGCTTAGTTGGAGTCCCTATAAATCTGGTCCATGTCCCACAACAATGGTGCAGACATGCCAAGTGCACTCTCAATTGAATCAACTCCTATGTCAAACTCCAACTCAGATTCAATCTCCTCCCTTAAATAACCAAAAACCTCCAACCGCAACCGCAAGCATTCCACCAAGAACCAACAACACCAAGTGCTCATACCAACGGAACACTACCCGCTAATGTAACTCTAACTAAGACAACTACACTTGGGGAATGGCGACCTATAACCTCCCATCACAACATGCACTCTCACGGTCTGTAGATCATCACTTCTTGTATCAATGGAGAGAAACAAAGGTAGTCTGATTGGTCATCACTCCAGCCTCACCACCAAGAGTACACGAGAGCACCAATGCTCTAAAATTCAAGGCACCTCACATAAACATGGTGCACAAACATGAAGCAAAGAATGGAGTGGTTCCAATCACAAGAAATCTAACAAAAACACTCCAGCTCATAAAGCAACACTGGATTGACTCCACAACCATTTGGCATTTGACATGATACGAGTTCCTATCTATGTTCCAAAGTACCAGGATCACCAAGAATAGGATCAAATTGCCTCTCCTAGCCAAAGCTATAGGTATATAGATAATAATGGGCTAGTCACTAGGACAACAAGTGAGGGTGGACCAATTGGCTAGGGCACAAGTCTAGGAACCAAAGATCTAGGGGTCAAACTTTGTTGCAAACAATCTAGCAAGATAGGTAGATTTTGCCAAAAATGACCAAGATCTACTCTAAACTAGCTTGCCTCACGCCAACAAGTTGGCTTGCTGGCACTTCTAGGCCTCTCATAGCCCACAACTCTATGCCTTGAAGCCTCTAAATGCCAAAATTCAGCCAAATGAGGCCTTTCTTCTTGCCACTTTTAACCCTATCTAAATCTGGCAAAACTCCTCCAAATCTGGCCAAAGCATGACGTAAACTCTAGCAAAAATCTGACATAAACCCTAAAGTTGGCTGACCGCCAAATCCTCCGCCAAATCCTCCTCTTCACTCAAGCCAAATTAAAAAAATGGGTTTCTCTAAATCACAAATTCATGGGGTGGGTTCACAACTCCACCTTCAATTTCACTTTTTGAGCCCAACTCGTAACAAATTGGTCAAGATTTCACTTCTTGAGCTCAAAATCACAACTAGAGCTTGAAAATTGCTCTCTTTACTCAAAATTTAGCCAACCTTCCGCACACTGTCTACCTCACTACCAAATCAATATCAATCAATGAGCTTCTACACACCAAGGAGAGCCTAAACTTTGATTGAGCTACCAATGATCCACCGAGCTTAGAGATACCACCAACATTCGCATTTCCTGTATCCAATTTCACCCTACCTCACTTCTCTAATGTAATCAATTCATTTATATAACTCAAATCGATACTTGATCTATCACTCTATAAATTGGCAACAGTTGTGCACTAATTACAATCAAGCCATATCCACTTTAGCTAAGAGAATCCAAGTGACGCTCGCCGGCCTGTGTCCACCATAGCCAAGAACTCGAATACTCAATATCAGAGAAGTGAGCTCTCTAGAGTTGCACTTCAAAAGTATACCCTGGACTCGAGCTATGTTTGAAACCCTAAAAATCTTATTGACAGTACATCCAACGGTGCAAACGGTGCAAAGTGATAATGTGCTCCACCATGAAGTCAGTACCTTGAACACAATCTGACCATCGGGAAGTAATCTATGAGTGCTTGCTAAAATACCTCTCACTACTATCACTGCAACTCCAATGTTTGAGCAATCTAGATACGACACTACAAATGGTATGGTATCTCTCTTTATTATATTTTAACAGAAAAAATATATATCATAAATAAATATTATGTATGATGATGATGATTATTTTAGAATATATTAAGTTTAAAACTTTAAAAAATTATCGGTATAAACTTGGTCTATTTATCTATATGATGGATATATTGGTTCTACATATTTATGTATAAATCTCCTATTTGTAATATTTCTAAAACTAACATCAGAAAATACCAAATAAAAAGCTTGAAACACATACGCTCTTAGTACTTATTTAAAATCTTCAATCTTAAAATTTGTATATTATAGAACGAGTAAGAATGTATTGATAGTTGGATAGTTTGAATGTAGTACAATGTAACCCACAACTTTAATATAAAATGCTCTACCCAAAACATATAAATTTCGAAAAGAATCTCACATTGTTAAAGTAAAGAATTGGGTTGATTGTGCAAGCTCTGCCCTAAATTTTTCTATGTAATTGAAGCTTCAACCAATCACTAAATGGAAAGAAACTATTTGTGTACTAAAACGAACATCCATATCAGAAGGTCAATTAATAATTTTTTTAAACTTTGAGTTAGATTAAATCCTAGTTAAGGTCAATTATAAAACTCTGAATCTCTTGGATAGTTTTATCTTTGATGATAGCATTCCACTTGGAAGGTAGATATTGTAGTCTGCTCAGAATATATCCATTATTATATTAGCTAACTGTTCAAGGTTTTAGTTATGGATGGGACCGAGCAGGACGAGAAAAGAGATAATAGGACAAAACAGAGGAGCAAAGAGAGGTCCAAAAGCTTTCTCACCGACCGGTCGATGAGGTTGGACGGTCCCACCACCGGACGAGCAGTAAAGACCTGGAAGAACCTACACCAGAGACAAGATAGGCAGGAAGGAAAGCATACGTGTGACACACTCTACGGGACTTCCCGTCGGAAACAGTCTGGCAAGCGAGCTCAATTACCATCCATCGGCTACGGTTCGCCCAGGCCCCGGCATTGACAGAAGTTCACAGAACGACATTTTCCGCAGGAGGCTGGGCTTTGGGGGATGGACGGAAAAAGTGTTGAGCGACGCCATAGCCAACCGATTGCCCTGTGTCTCCGTACACGCAGGAAGAAAGGAGTCGACAAAAGGCACCTATCGATGCTTGGCCACTCTTGCGGACGTGCCTCGGACGATCGATCGTTTCGTGCAGTTTCGAAGATTCTCAAGGGGGGGAGAAGTTAGTAGTACTAGAGATGTGAGGGAATGCGGCATCGGCTGGGATGAGGATCGTGTTGTGGTAGTAGTAGTTGTTGTTGATGTCGATGTTGTTGCTGTTGTTATTGTTGTTGTTGTTGTCAGGTGGGGCGGTGGTGGAGTCCTTTGCCGGAGGTGGTGGAAAAGCTTGGGGTTCGTAGATGTGAATGTGAGTAGTAAGTTGTGGTAGTAAGAAGAGCAGAAGGAGTTGACGGGGGGGAGGTGGTGAGGAGAAGGAGATTTGAGAGGAGCTTTATCCTGCTATGACGGCAGGATATTACGGCAAATTCATGTTGCCTTGATGTTATCGAGGACGATTTTTCTGGCTCGAAGGGGACAAGCTAGCACTCCTAACTTGGGAAGGGAAGGGAGGGATTGAGGAGTTAGGACGCGAGAGGTGTTGCAGGCAGATGGCAAGCAGGAGAGTGGATGGGAGGATGCGTGGGTGGAATTTTTCACTCTTTGCTTGTGATTGCAGGTAGGAGGGAGTTGGGGGAGGGAGGAGAGGAGAGGAGAGGGAGAGGAGAAACCGAGAGCGGGGTGTGTACAGATGAATGCTGGAGGATGACAGAGGAGATCTGGCGAAGGAACTGATTCCGAATCGTGAAAATATACACTCCGTTTGTGTAGAAAGAAAGTGTATAGCTGTACACATCAAGTTTAGGGCAGGAAAAGGGAAAGAGGCAAAGAGATAAGTAACTGTCTTAACTCGTGGACCTGATTGTCTCCTTCCTCTTTTACCCCTCCCGTTGTGCCGCTTCGGCCAAGTCCAGTTTGGCGCATCCTTGGAAGTCGATCACATCTTCTCAAGCTGATCTAAGAAACACAAAGCAAGTTGGACGAAGTAGCTCAAGCTTTCAGTTGGAGTTTCTGAGGTCATTCAGAGTCTCTCAGGTCGATTCAAGAGAGAGTGAACAAGTTCAAGGGACCAGCTCAAGCTTCTGTCGGGGTGTCGCGCCCCGTAAGCAATTGCACGGGGTGCGGGCTGGGGATTTTGGGCGGAGTTTGGTAGAGCTTTGGGCAAAATGGATTTGACATCGATACGGGATGCATTTGATCGGGTTTCCAAGAAACAAAAGGTTTCATACTCAAAGACACAGGAAGTAATTGAGAAAGTGCAACAGGAAATTGAGAGGGTAGCAAAGGCTCTCGTTGAGATTCCAGATGGGCCCCAGGCTAGTGATCAGAAGCGGGTGATTCTAGTCGATTTGCAAACAAAACTGAGCGAAATGGGGCCGTCTACGCAAGTGGGGGCATCACAGAAGGAGGTCAATCTGGCCCTGAGTAAATATGGGAAGGTGGTGGACAAAATCTTCTGCACCGATATAGCGAATGCATACCGGGACGTTGAATTTGACTCTCATGTTATCAATCAGATTGTCGCTCTCCATTTCTATCGCCAAGGCTTGTTCGATCTAGGGGATTGTTTTGTGAAGGAGGCTCAAGAACCAGATGGAGCAAGTCTTAAAGCGCCCTTTTACGAAATGTATCAAGTACTGGAGCAAATGAAGGCTAAAAACCTGCTGCCTGCTATCAATTGGGCAACGAGGCATCATGATGAACTTCAGAAAAAGGGGTCCTCTCTAGAATTCAAACTTCATCAACTCCAGTTTGTAAATTTCCTACATGAAGGTGGCCGGAACGCCGCACTACAATACGCTCGTAGCTCCTTTCGGCCATTTGCAACACATCATATGTTGGATATACAGCGACTAATGGGCTGCTTATTGTGGGCCGAGCGCCTTCAGTCCTCCCCTTATGCTGATATGCTTGCTGCAACTCATTGGGATTCTGTAGCCACGGAATTCACGAGAGAATGCTGCAGTCTCCTTGGACAAGCTTATGAAAGCCCTTTGCATGTTACTATTTCCGCTGGTGCTCAGGCTCTTCCCACGCTGGTGAAGCTTGCAACCATAATGGCAAATAAGAAGCAAGAATGGCAGAATATGAAGCAGTTGCCAGTGGAGATCGAATTGACCAAAGAATTCCAGTTCCACTCCATATTTGCTTGTCCTGTATCCAGGGATCCGTCTACAGCTGAGAACCCGCCCATGCTTATGCCTTGCGGTCATGTGCTATGCAAGCAGTCCATTCAGAAACTTGCAAAGGGTAATTTCCGAAATTTCAAGTGTCCATATTGCCCGTCGGAAACCACGGTTCAACAGTGCAAGCAAATATATTTCTAGAATTGGTTTGACTCATTTGTTCTAGCATGGGGTTGGGCCTGTTCTAGCTTTCAGTGAATGTTGGTAACGACATCACGGAAGGTTGACTATTCAATAGGGCTATTCTTCTGACTAAGGTTGATAATACCTGTACAGCTGGTTTTGATCTAGTTTTTTCTTGTTCGTAGTTGTCTCAATTTCTTTTCTGATTCCTGTTATTATTTCCCGTCGTCTCTCGTTTTCCATCTTTCGTAATAATGTCTTTTCTAAGTTGCCCTTCAGATAGGCACCACCCAGGGGCTAAGGTCTATTTCATCCAGCTCAATAGTGTCTCGCTTATGTCATCTCGGTTCGTATTGTACAAATTGGGACGAAGCTTAAGCCTTGACTCAAAGTTGAGTTGGATTCTGGCCTTAAGGGTCGTAGATAAGAAGAGACGCGGAAGAGACATCGCCATCATTAAAGATGCGAAGTGTCAACAGGACTATTTGAAAAGGTAGAATATCAGGGAGTTCATGAACTGTGAGCCATGTCCAGAGACAAGCGGACAGTTTCTGACGTGGAGACCACCAGCGTAGTTCATACCCCGGAAATAGGGTCAGGTTTTGTTATCCTTCAGAGACTGACCTTTCTTACCGAAAATGGCCACTTTGGAGATACTGTACAGAGAAATTCCTGCAGATTGTGGATACAATGAAGACCTCAGGCAAGCAACCTTGTCAAATTTGAAGAGTGCAGTAGATAGATTTATATCCTCGATTACGCGCGAGTCATGGATTCTTTACCTTGAGAGTCCTTTCCTTCAGCTTGACCCTTTTCAAGAAGACAAGTTGGAGTTAACCTGTGATTGCTGTGATGAGTATGAGTTTCAAGGGAGGCTAATGAACGGACACTCTGAGTATTGAAGGAATGAGCATTCTTGTCATGTCAGGAAGGATATCACTTGTAAAAGAACGGTTCAATTGTAAATTTCAGGTCTATGTCACTTGGTATCAGGGCAGTTCACTACTTAAGAAGAAATGTCTTAAACTGAAACTTCATTTGACCACCGCTTCAGCGGGAAAGTATACTAGTGGAGTCGATAGATACTAGCTTAACCTGAAGACGATGCAAATAACTACCAGTTTTGAAACGGTAATGTGCCTTTGGGACCTACCTTATTATGAGCGGGCCCTACACATGTTATGTGTGCCATTACGTGCTATGCCCGTGGTAGTAGAGGATGGAAGTCCGGTACAGGACCCGTCTCTTGAGTTGGACACAACCGTAGTTATTGAGGAAATCCTAACGAACTCAGCCTTCACTCACCGATGTTCATCAGACGGCGGTTCTCCTCCATCAAGATAGAGTTCTATCATCGAGTCGGGGACAGTACTTTTTCTTTTCCCCATTCCACCTTCACCATGATGTCCCGACTACAAATCCTCTTCCGCCCTTGCAGTCCATCGAATAGGAGAGAAAGCTCTGCAAACGCTCGTTGTAATTTCTAATGTGGCCCAGCACTGGCGGAAAATCTGAGTTTTCTCTCAGTCTTGTTACTTCCATTCTCGCTCAGATTTCTACTTCAGGATAAAGCGACTGATGCCACTCTTGGACAGATGCCACCCGGCAGCTAATGGTGTGACTGCCATTTGACGCCTTCCGCACTCTAATCTCCACACTTGCTGGGCTAGTTCTCGACTATTGCAGACATATCCTGATTCACATGCCGCTGTAGATTGTGTTAAGATGCACCTGTGTCTGCTAGAGTCACCGAGCGGGTCAGGTCTTTGTGGGTGAGAGTCTGACTGAGGGATATATGATCTAGTCGCAACATGAGCTGATGCGAAAAACATGCTCTGATCGCAAGTGCAGTCTCCTTCAAGCAGTCACACATACGATTTTCGCAGATTTTCTTGATGGGGTCTTCCCATCCTTCATGTGTTCTATGTGGTCGCCTTTTGCCATTTACGCAGAATATATGTTGAGAACAATTGAGTGCGTGACGTCGTTAATGATTTCTTTTATCTGAATTTAGTTTCAAATAAACCTGGATTAACGTAAACAATAGTTTCCAAACCTTAACTTTCATTGATCTAATCTAACTAGATCAATGAAATTTAAGGTCGTAGGTGTGAAAACTAGAGACAGTCTCATCCGAATTTCACAGAACTCGACCCCGATAGTAGACCATGTTACGTTTAGGATTTTGGAAGGATCACTCTCAAACAAGAAGCATAATCTACGTTTCCATCACTACTGTTTAAAATCAAGGAGTAAACATTGATGGAACGGTTCGTCCCTTCACTCATTCGACATCACTGCAAAATTAATGAATGGTATCTCATATGTGATACGATATAACCTGAAAGAAAGAAGTGATAAGCCACATCATGAAGTCTGTAGCAGGTATGCAAAGTAAATGAATGATATCTCATAGTGTGATGTGATATAACCTGAACAAAGAAGTGACAAGCAACATCATGAAGTCTGTAGCAGATACACTCTGTCCAAAATGAGCATGTCTAATGTCATACACGGAGCATCAAAGTCTTACGAGAAGGCATGGTAATACGAAAGTAATAGTTTCTTTCTTTGGTTAAGACAATCTTGTGGCAGAATAACGGTTGACATTAACGTCATAATTTCGATCAGGACTTTTACCTTAACTGATCAGTTGGTTCATCTGATTGTAGAAACTTTACGTGACAGTCTACTTGTTTGTTGCGGTTAATGGATTTTTATAGTCCGTTCTTCAGCTCGCAACATTGTCATGCTTGTTAAAGAACAAATTTAAAATTAAAATAGAGACGTTTATGTTTAGGTTTCTAAATTCTCATGGATACTATTTACAGATAACTTTCAATATATATGTTTATTGCTGACTTCACAAGGTTAAGATAGAAGGGTGTACTAGCAAGAGAGAAGTCGTTATAGATGTTTCATCGAGTAACATCGATATTTTCAGATACTCAAGATACAAACGTGGAGACGGACTAATACGACTTCAAACAAGATGGTAAAGTGCATGCAGAAGTAGCCATCATTTTAATATGGAAATAAATCTTTTAAAAAAAATGAAAAAATGAAAAGGGATGATCTAAAGCAATGGACGGATATAAATCCTCAACAACTGCAAGAAGTATAACATTAACGAGTATTGGATAGATAATTGGCGTACCGTGGCATTGAACTGTTTTAGTATAGCTTTGTATATAAATTCTCATGAGAAGATTGTGTATAAATGAATGAAATATCTTGATATTTTTTATTTTTTAAAATATTTTTTTTAATAATTACACATTTTACTCTTTTTTTTTGTTATGTAACGATCTTATTTTCTTGAAAAGAGGTTTTTTTTTATATATGACGGAATTTGAAATAATCACCAATGCAGAAAATTTAATTAACCTATAACACTGTTCAATTCTAAAGGAGAAATCATTTTATTAGTTGTAAATTTTCTTAAGCTCCTGATGAATTTTTGTCTCAAGATGCAAATGAAGCTAAGAATAGAAAATTCTTATATGAGAATTTAACTTTCTTTTACAAAATTTGATGAATTCTTATTTGAAATGTATGTGGACCAATCAAAAGTGAGCATATCTTATTGAAATTTATTAACTACATGTTATTTCTTGAGTTGATTATTTATAAAATCATAATTTCTTAACACCATCATGAGTCATACAATTAATTTATACAATTGAATAATTATTTATTGAAATAATAATATTAAAAACAATAATTTAATAGCTATATATCAACTAAAATAGGGAAATTACTTTACTACCTAAATTTTTGCTATTATAATGCATGACTTTTAGAGTGGTTGCATAATGTGGTGAAGTGGAGTATGAGGCATGTGAGGGTCATATCATGGATGACACTAGCATAAAGTTGGGTGGCACAAGAAATTCCTCTAAGTAATTAATGAATATATAAGAGAAACCATTTATGATACATCCTAAACATATAAAGAGTAATGACATATAGATTAAATAGAACACTCTTATGTAATGAAAAACTGATGCTCTTAGGGTAACAAGAGTGATGAGAAGACACTATCAAGCTAAAGAAGGATAAAACCTAAGAGGTAAAAATGAAATTATGCCTTAATAGTATTAGAATGCAAAATCTAGCCTGATGCACTTAGCGTATCATTGCTATATAACTCAAACAAGATACATAAACTTGGAGTAACCAAAAAAGCATCATCTAGTGTGATTCCACCAACCACTACTATCCATAGAACAATGGATACCCCATATCTAGAATGAGCTACAAAATGGAAAAGTGAAAGTAATATACATTTTTTTTCTAAAATAGAAAGCTCTTGCACAATCTTTAGCAAACATATTGGATGTTGTATTCATTGCTCCATATATTTCCAAGGCTAGAGGAACAAAGAGATGATCTTATTATGTACTTTATACTAGGAGACATCAGCTACAAGTGCTCTACTTATCCTCCATTGAAAATGATGGGTAATTGTAATACTATAGAGTTAACAAACTAGTTAGTAGAGGTTAATAAATTAGTAAAATAAGCCAAATGTAGTTAGGAATTCTAAGATTGTTCTAGAAGCATCTAAGAAACTTCTTTGTCTAATGTTCTAGAAACATTTTGGAAGCTTCTAGGTACCTTCCAAGGATTAGGTAACTTGCACATCAAGTCAACAACTAGCTTAGCTTGTATGCAAAGTGTACAACTTCTAGTACAAAGTTTCCTTGTTAGCTTCTTGGGTAGCTTAGCTTGCACTCCAAGAAAGTGGATTCAAGAGCCTTGTGTTGCCTTGCTATAGATACCAAAGCCCAAGCTCATGATAGACATGATAGACATTCCAAGTTTCACTTACTTGAGCATTTCCAATGTGACTTTCCATTACCATCATCCATTCTCATATTTCTCTCCTCAATCTTCTACGTTGACATTAGAGTAGGAATGAGAGAATAGTATCTATGGACCACTAAATCAATCTCCTCCAAATCATTGGAATTTTTGTATATGTGTGCTACCAAAGCACCATTACCAATAGTTCATCACTTCTTGCTTTGGCCAAGATTTTCTAACTTTGGTCACCTTGTTGAATGAACCATTGATCCTTATAATTGTAACTTAGAGAGAGAGCGGCGGATCCTTAAGTTAACATATAAAGGCAGCACTTACTTATCAACCTACATAATTGGAAGTAGATAGTTGATAGAGTAGTAGTCATGATGATGATACCCAAAGTTATATTGTTATGCAATGACAAATCAAACATCTTAGTCTATTGCTGGAAGAGAGAGATTGCAACGGGCAACAACAAGAGAACTTGGAGAGAGTAGTGTTTTAAGAAGAAGAAGATTGTGTTTGATTCACAAAACCAAAGGTCTTTGAATGCAAGAATCTATTGGATGCAATATAGAACTTTATGTTTGGTTGTGAATGTTATTTTGAAGCCAAAAATCTCTTGGATGATCAAAGATGAATCCTCTTGGCTTCTAGTCAACTAGATGGAGGAGCAAAATTGTGGTGGAAATTCTGGATGGAGCAAACTCAATGACAATTTGTTGCTCCAATTTTGACACTAGAAACTTCAAAAGTGTAGTCATTGTGCAATTCCAATCCTTAAATGTTGCACAAGCAACATGAGATTGATTTGGCAAAATTGAGGTAGATCAGTTCAATAAGAAGTATATTTCTCAATTCTAGAACATTATGATGCTGATCTTGGACATACAAGAAGATGAAGCTTTAGATTGGTTTTGAAAGGTTTGAAATTGCATTCCAAATTAGAAATAACCATACATGAATCCAAACATCTAGAAGAAGCCATGCATATTGCTAAGTTCTTGGACTCCTTGTTATCACAAGTTGGTCCTCACCTTGATCTCCATAAAACCCGCAACCACACCAAGCAAGGGTGGATGATCCGCCACCAATGGAGATTGATGCCATCTAACGGAGAACACTTGGCATGGTGGACCAAGAGCAATTATGAAAAAATGGTGTTTTCTTTTATTCTTGCCAAATTGGACATTGCATTGCACAATATTCATTTTGGAATGGATAACCTTGACCAATTGCCTAAATGTAG
Organism: Lunularia cruciata; assembly: GCA_948567375.1. Classification (NCBI taxonomy): domain Eukaryota; kingdom Viridiplantae; phylum Streptophyta; class Marchantiopsida; order Lunulariales; family Lunulariaceae; genus Lunularia; species Lunularia cruciata. Next base: position 16,538,545 of record OX419761.1, on the reverse strand, counting down.
TTGTGAAGTATGACAATTAGGGAAATGAAGAGTCACAATAAGAGATATCAAGCCATTTATTGAGAACTTGATTAGTTTCAATGAGATTGAAGGCTCAACATGTGTGAGTTTGATTCACTTGCAAGGTATGACATGATTGTAGAATTTTGGTTGATTCTAAGAGTTCTAACAATTGCATGTCCATGCAATTAACAAAGAATTATGCATTCATATCAAGCCAATATTGTCTAGTATATTGATGATGATGGATGGTAAAAAGAGCTTTGCATTCTATATTTCATATTCCATGTACTCAAGATTAAGAAGGATTATTCAAAGTATATGAGATTCATAATATCTCATCTGCATTATAATATCATTTTGGATCTTCCTTGGCTTGAACATCATAAAGTTTGATTTGATTGGGCTATTTCAAGTATTTTCAAGTACAACACCAAGATAAGAATGATTGATTAGGTTATTTGGCACCTCCAAGTGAGACACTTGAGAATAATGAGTACCAAGATGGGAAGTTTATTAGTATAGCAACTATAGAGCAAGCTTTGGAAGAAGATATTATTATTTCTATGATATGGATCAAACTTTTGTGCAAAGGAGCTTTGATGAGAATCAAAAGCTAGTGGTTGATCATATAGTATAGAAGTTTGTAAATGTGTTTTTGGATGATCTTTTGAAGGGTTTAACCTTTGATTGAGGTATGATTTTAAAGATCAAGTTATTGCTAGGTAGTATTATAGTGAGAAAACCAATTTATTGGCTCTCACTAAAGGATTTAAGGAACTTTGAACAACATTGACCAAGTTTTTGGAGAAGGATTCCATACAACATGGTACATCTTCCTAGGAAGCACAAGTACTTTTTGTACCCAAGATGTAGATGTAGGGCTTTTCTTTTATATTGACTATAGTGATCTTAATAAACAAACTGTGAAGAATACATATCCCTTGCCATTACTGACTTGTTGAATCATTTAAGTGGAACAAATACTTCTCAAAGTGGATTTATAAGAAAATATTGGTAGATCCCCATTGATCAAGAAGATGTGCAAAGAGTTCTTTTTGCACAAGGTATGTGAATTTTGAATGAAGAGTTTACCTTTTAGGCTCACTAATGCTGTGGCAATTTTCATGGATCAAATGCATTAGGTGTTGGAAGGCTATTGGATCAATACGTGATGGTGATCTTGGATGATATCCTAATTTATAATAAGATAGAGGCAAAAATAAAGAATTATGTATGTGAAGTTTTATAATGACTACGTCAATGGAAGTTTGAATGCAAGAAATCAAAGTGTGCATTTTGGCAAAAGAGGTTACTTTCTTGGGTCACAAGGTCTCAGTGGAGGAGATAAAGATGGAAGAGAAGAAAATTGGTCCATTATTGATTGGCCTACTCTTAAGGATAACACAAGCATTTAATGGATTGGTAAGTTCAAGCATTTAATGGATTGGTAAGTTTTTACCAACAATTCATCCACTATCATGCTTATGTGATCACACCATTGACCGATCACTTGAGAAGAGATCAGACTATGCATGGACCACAAAGCACAAAGAAGCATTCAAGAGATTGAAGTATATGGTGTCCTCATGACCCCTCTTCCACCCATAAAATTCTCAACTACCTTGTTTGGTTGATTTTGATGCTTCTAACTTTGCCATTGGAGTTGTAACATAAAGGAATTTCCAGATTGTGTCTTTGCCTTTGTTTCTTGCCAACTAAACACAAAAAAGGAATTATTTTGCCCAAGATTGAGAACAACTAGAAATGGTATATGCAACAAGATTATGGAGATATTATCTCTTGGGCAAACAAGTGATCATACAAACTAATCACAAACCTTACATTTGGAGCACATAAAGAGTAGGCATCATTGATAGGAGGAACAAATACAATAGTTTGACATCAAACTTGAGTACAAACTTGGTGTACATTCCATGTCATTCCCAATGCCCTATCAAAGCATCCTAATTTGAAGATTCTTCATGAATCTCCCATGATAGCAATAATTGCCACGATGTCAACCAACTCAAAGGCACACATAGAGTTAAGACGGGTTTAAAACTAGACCCTTTCTTTTTGTTGATTCAAAGTTGTCTTTGAATACACAATAAAGAGAACAACACTTTTTAATTCAAGAAAATCCTTCTATTTTGTGAGAACAAGATCTATGTTCCAACTAAGGGCGACCTCTAATATATGCAGCTTCAAGAGGCCATTATTTACCATTTGATGGTCAATTGGGTGTGGAAAAAACCTTGAGTACCCCCCAATGTCAACAATGGTGGCTAAACATAGCACAAGAAGTTTGAGATTGTTTTCAATCTTCTGAGAGTTGCTAATACAACAAGATTAGCAACCAAAAATCAGGTGGACTATTTGAACCACTTCCTATTCCAATTGCTTGATGAGAGCATATAAATCTCAACCTCATCACTTCCTTACCCAAAAGAGATGAAAGCCATATCAAAATTGTGGTGTTTGTTGATAAAATTAGCAAGTAGATTCACTAGGCACCCACCATGGATATTGTGGATGCTCCAATGCTAGCCAAGATTTACTTTGACATTATCTTCAAGCATCATGCAATGCCAAGGGTTCTCATCTCCAACCATGATCCTTGATTCATTGGTAAATTCTGCCAAGGACTCTTCAAGCTACTTGTCACCAAGCTTGCTTTCTCTACGGCCTATCATTCTCAAATTGATGTGCAAACCAAACGTGCAAAGCACACCTTGGAAGTTATACTTTGTACCCTTTTCAATGTTCACTATACCAACTAGGATAATTATCTTGTGGTTGCTTAGTTTACCTACAATAATTCCAAGCAAACAACACCAGGTTCTCTCTCTTCTTCCTTAATTTTAGGCAAGGTACATTTGTTATAGATTTCCTTCTTGCTCTCCCAGTATCTCATGTTCCTCATACTTCTACCTTCTTGTCCATGTTATCTAAATTCTTACACCAAGCCAAGTCTCATCTTCTTGCTGCTAAAACTTGGCATAAGCAATATGCTAATCAACCTTGTAACCTTCCTCTCCCACTTGATACCCAAGTTTGTAAACTTGCTCTTAATTGGATAAGTCATTTTGATGTTACTTAAATGATTTCTCTTATTGTATATCAACTTGCCTTGCCTAGTCTTTACGGATCCCTCCTATATTCCATGTTTCAAAGTTAAAACCTTTTGTTTCTAATCCACCTTCTTTTTCTACTTGTGTCCAACCCGTTTCTCCTCCCATCCTTATCAATAATCATAAGGAATGTAAAGATGATCATATAATTGCATGTCATGACATCCAACATGGCCACCAACAACATATGGAATATAAAGTCCTTTTGAAAGGATATTATAAAAGCTGGAAGAGAGAAATATGAGAATGGAAGATCAGAATGAAAGATTGTGTTGGGACACGTGAATGAGGAAAATTCCAAATGCCTAACATGAGATTGGTGTAATACAAAGAGCTAGCCATATGATCTACATGGGAAATTTGGTTTGGTAATATCTAGAATGATGTTATACATGATGGTCACAATAGATTAGATAGAAGTATCACCAAAAGAGTACTTCTACTAATAGGGCAGAAACCAAAATAGACTTGAAAACTTTAGAACCAATAGCTAGACATATGATTTAAAGGTGAGAATTGGTTTGGTAACATCTAGAAGGATGTTACACATGATGGACTTAATAGATCAGAAAGAGGTATCACCAAAAGGGGACTTCAACTAATAGAGTAGGAACCGAAATATGCTTGAAATCTTTGAAGGCAATTTTGGAGGCCTAAACGGATGACTTAGGCCTCAAAAATGTGTAGATTCCTCCCCCTAATAATGGAAAGGCTGAATTTCCCTCCCCCTGCTTTGTCTCATTGTCATACGTATATATATTGCTACACAACATACATCGTTGTCAACATCATACATTATAGAAGCACAACTCTCACATAAGTCACACATAGACTCTAAAGTGCCACAATAATCAGATTGTTTACCACTCTCAACTCAACCCAACTAAGATTAGTACTTGATCTGTCACTCTATAAACTGCTAACAATTGGGCACTGATTACAGTCAAGCCACACCCACTCAAGCATAGAGAATCCAGGTGATGCTCGCCGGCCTCTGTCCACCATAGCTAGGAACTCAAAGGCTCAACATCAGAGAAGTGAGCTCTCTGGAGCTGCACTTCAAAAGTATACCCCCTGGACTTGAGCTAGGTCTGAACCTTAATGGTCACGCTGATGGTACACTCGACGGTGAAAACAATGCAAAGTGACGGTGGGCCCCACCGTGAAGTCAATACCCCAAACACAAAATCTGACCGTTGGAAAGTAGTCTTTGAGAAACTACTGAAATAACTCTAACTACTATCATTGCAACTCTAGTGTCCGAGCAATCTAGATGCAACACTGCAAATGGTGTGACAGCTGTTGTTCGTATATACATCGCTACACAACATACATTGCTATCAACATCATACACTATAGAAGCACAACTCACACAAAAGTCATACATAGCCTCTAAAGTGCCACAATCGCCCCCCTAGCTGGCGGTTAGGTCCCTCTTACTCCAGATAGCCATCTACTCTAAGTATATGGTATACCCTAAAATGGGCAAAGGTCAGGAGGCCGGGTGCTATGGAGTCCCATCATTAGTCGCATGTCTGCAATCTATACCATATAAAGAACAAACTAGCTATAGGTCAAGTACATCTAGGACATAACCACTGTCCCTGAGGAACCACTGTGAGGGGAGGAGTCATACATGCCATATGCCATCCTCTTGAACAACTATCACACACTAACATAGTAGTAGCTCCACCAGAAGAGCCACATAACATACACCTCAAGCTTGCATGTACAAGTGCCAAGCTTGGGTCCATAGTACCATCAATGTTTGGGAGGTGCCATGGCGCACAATTGCGCACATGATCCTTCCAAACAACACCATCACTTCCTTCTAACACAAGGACTCCAGATGGCAAAACCTCATGCACTCTCAAGATAGTGTAACCTGTCAAAACATCAAGTGTCATCGGTGTTGTCTGTTGTAGATATACATAGTTGCCTGGATGAAATTGATGGATTGAGGGTCTATAACCTCCTCCTTGAATGGTAGCATAGCATAAAGTATCTCTATGCTGAGCAATTGCCAAGTTCTCAAAGGCCATCAGCATCACTCTTTGAAAGATCTCTGCCCGTTGAGAACATGCGCTCATCCATACATTTGGGTCATCCAAGTCCAAAACTATAGTAACATCTTGACAAATGGCTGCAAGTAAATTTGGATCTTGTCCATAGAGTAGAAAGTACGGATAGAAGGATGCTAAGGATGCTTGCCGGCTGAACTGATAGCCCATGGCCAACCAAGGTAACTAGAGATCCCAATCTCCCAAGTGGCCTCTCTGCAAACCATACTTTTGCAATCCTCTCTTCCCATTTGAACTACTCTCTCTGCTAAGCCATCTGCCTCAGGGTGATCTCAGGATGTAGTACAATGATCAATCAAAGCCTTGTCACACAAGACCTGAAACTCCCCCAAGGACTCTATACCTTGATCAGTCAAAACCTCAGCTGGTGCACCAAAATGACTAAGAACTCGATCCAAGAACAAGTAAGTTGTCCCTTCACTAGACTTGTCAAAAAGTGCCACCAACTCAATCCACTTGGAGAAGTGCTCCACCATCACCAAAACATACCGATGATGTCTCACAATCAACGGTAAAGGTCCAACAAAGTCCAAACTCCAATGGTAACCCAATCCCATGATAGGTAATGGGTGTAACTGTCGCATAGGAGCATTGAATGATGCTCCAACTTGGTCACAAACCACACATCTGGCAACAATCTGCATACTGCGCCACCAATAATGACTCTGGAGTAAGCTATATGTACACTTTACTCCAAAATGTCCTAGCTCCTCATGAGCATGATGGACAAACTGTGGTCTCTGTGATGGAAGTGGTACTACTCGCACTCTACCATCCTCCCATACATGCAAAAGGTGTCTGCCCTCCAATTTGAACCGTCACGCTTGCTGAAGAACACGGTCTCTCACTCCTCTCACCCACAACACCAATGCAAAGATAGTCCATCACTAAGACATCATCATGAATGTCTCGCTGAACTGTACCAATATCTTCACTCTCTGGATCTGTGACCTCAATAACTCCTCCTGTATGGGCTGAGAGAGATACCACTAAAGCCTCAGAAAATATACATAGAAAGGCAGATGCATGCCAACCTGGCACCATCTCCTCATCTGTCTTACCATGCCAACGTGCTCCGATCTGATCATGCTAGCTGGGACATGGGTTTCTACTGAACCCATATGCATCATGATTCACTTCTCCAAGTTTGTGAACAACTGTGAAATCATACTCCTATAAAATCAAAGCTGAAAGCTTGTCGAACTCCATCAACCACTTCAGTGGCTGATGATTAGTGATGAGAGTGAAGGGGTTACCTAATAAGTAACATCAGAAGTGCGGTATTGCCCAAACTGCTGCCAAGCACTCTCCCTCATATGAACTATACTTTGCCTCCACTAAATTGTTGGAGCAACTAGCATAGGCCACCACAAACTCCTTCCACTCATCATCATGTTGGGTGAGCACCGCTCCAAGCTCCAACATACTCCAATCAGTATGAACCTGAAATGGTCGTCCTCTGATTGGTCTCCTCAAAATAGGAGCAGATGTCAACCTCTCCTTGAGCTCTACAAAAGCTCTCTCCTGCTCATCTCCCCAACACCACTCTTGTGTAAGCTTGGTCAACTTCGTCAAGGCCTTGGCAATGGCACTAAATCCTCTAACATAGCGGCGATAGAAGTTTGCCAACCCAACGAATGCTCGCACTTTGCTCACATCCGTAGGCTGAGGAATACGTGCAATAGCCTCCACCTTGGTCTGCTAAACACCAAGTCCTCTAGGGTAGATATTGTGACCCAAATGCTCAACCTGCTCATGGAAGAACTTACACTTCCCAAGATGTTATTTGAGTCTGTGAGATCTCAACCTCTCGAACACCACCAACAACTATCTCTCATGCTCCTCCACAATAGTGCTATAGACCAAAATGTCATCAATATAGCACCAAGCAAAATCCAATCCAGCTAGGATCCTATCCATGACCCTTTGGAACTCAGCAAGAGCATTCTTTAACCCAAATGGTAAGAATCTCCACTAATATAACACATCCTTACCGTGAGGATCAATAGCCCAGTGTAATACCATAAGCTAGCCATATGATCTAGATGTGAAATTTGGTTTGGTAACATCTAGAATGATGTTATACATGATGGTCAAAACAGATCAAATAGAAGTATCACCAAAAGAGTACTTCTACTAATAGAGCAAAAACCAAAATAGACTTGAGAACCTTAGAACCAATAGCTAGACATATGATTTAAATGTGAGAATTGGTTTGGTAACATCATGTGTAACATCTGAAGGATGTTACACATGATGGACTAAACAGATCAAAAAGAGGTATCACCAAAAGGGGACTTCTACTAATAGAGTAGGAACCAAAATATGCCTAAAATCTTTGAAGGCAATTTTGGAGGCCTAAATGGATGAATTAGACCTCAAAAATATGCATATATTCCCCAATGAAGGAAAGTCTGGCCTTCCCTCCCCCTTGGTTTGTCTCGGTGAGAGCTTTCCAATGGTACCTTACTCACGTGATTCTGAGACTCCTATAGGAAGATTCTCTAAAAGATTCCTACTAGTCAAAGCTTGTTTGACCAACCAGATATGACCTAGACCAACATGTCACCCATCCAAGTAAGTAATCCAAGGGTGGAGCTTGATGACATGTCACCTATCTGTGTGCCTAATCCTATGATGGAGCTTCCTTGGAAGAGATCCTCTTTGTCTATATAATAAAGAGAAGGTGCTCCTTTGGGGCACCAAATGTTGAGTGTGTAATCTGTGTTTTCTCTCTTCTCTTACCCTCGGAGTATTACACCTAGAATGCTGTCTTATCGGCAACTAATGATATCCCGCTCAAAGATCCAAAGTACTGAAGACCTTTGCATGCCCAATCGTATCAAAAATCTCTTTTGGTGTAGGCATGGCATACCGATCAGCCCTGCTCTGTCGGTTGATAGGACGGTAATCTCCACACATCTGCCTATTTGTGTAGTTGCCATGCATATCCTTCTTGGCTGGCATCACTATCGCTGATGCATACTCTCCATGTGAAATCTCCACCAAACCAGCCTCAAAAAGGTCACTACTTCGGCTCTGAATCAATGTCCTCTCCATCTCACTATATCGATAAGGACATCAAAAAACTGGTGTATCGCTAGTCAGCTCAATCCGTATACCAGGTCCCTTCAGAGCACATGTGGTACCCACATTTTTTGTTTTTTTGAAATAGAGAAGAAGTGTATAGAGAAGTCGGATTGCGCCTGTATGGCCAAAGAAGGCAAAGAAAGGAGTCTTAGGGATGAAACCCGAGGTAACGTGGCTTCGGGTCATAAGGCAAAGTACTCAAAATTGCCCTGTCAGCATACAACCCGAAGTAAGAAGTCTTTGTATCAGGGGGTGCTCAACCCAAGGCGAGGATAGTGTAACAACTTTCCTTTGGGGCAAGAAATTGAAGAAGGGACCGTTCAAAAACTGGCGGTCATACACGTGAAGGACACTTGATAGTGACAAGAGCATGCAAGAGGTGTGATTTCTTGGTAGAAACTAGAATTGAAGAGAGACGAAGAAGGCACAACTCTAGAAAAATTGGGCTAAAGATGAAGTGATGTCAAGAAATTTTCCTTTGCCGTTGAGAAGTCATCCTATAGGAGATCATAGGAAGGGAAGTAAAGTCAAAGATGCATTGGTGTGTAGAGAAGAATTTGAGAGAGCTAATCCAAGAGACAGTGAGGAAGAAAGAAAGATGGGAGGAGGGAAGAAAAACTTTGAATTTTCAATGAGAAATCATGCGATTTGGAGGTTAGATGTGATCACAAGAATTGAAGTCTTGAGCCAACTTCGGATCATATTCTTGGCGTGAAACTGGAATGTGAGCTTTCCAGAATTCATGACTGAGATAATCTAGAGTAGATGTCTCAATGGCTCCGAGGAAGAGGGGAGGAGGGGAAATCCGGCTTGCTGGACGGAGTCGGATTGGAGATTAGTACTCGGAAGAGAGGCAGGCGTGGAGCAAGGTGCCACGTTCTTGGAGAAGGGAGAGGTAGCAAAAGAAACCCAAGAAGTTAGAGACGCATTCTCTTCAAAGCGTACAAAGAATGGGTACAAAGTAGAGGGTTACAAGGATCCTATCAAGCAAGGGATTGTGAGTGCTCTCATGGCAATCTTGAAGCCGGAGAGAATGACTTATGTGATGAAGCACCAAGTGGTGTTCTTCCATAAGATGTTTGCAGGAGAGCCGATTAACTAGGCAAGGTGCTTCCATGGGCAAACCGGACAGATGGTGTGGAACTTGCGGGATAAATCACCTCCACATTACATTGTGCCGTTTGCAACACATTTCTATATGGGGCTGAATTTGCTCAATGCGGCAGAGCGCAATAGAATGGTGTCACATTTTCATCCCGACTTAAGAAAGGAGGTCAATGCAGAGGAGCAGCAGTACACTCTTCAAATCAGAAGCAACGATGAGTACTACACGTAGACAAGGAAGAGTGTGCAGGTGGATGTGAGTACTCCAAAGTCAAAGAAGAGGAGTTGACAAGGAGAAGGAGGAGACGTCAAGAGAGCAAGACCTCGGAAGACCAGATGGGTAAACCCAAGGAAAGGTATGGTAGTAATCACGTCATTGTTGGAAGAATCAAAAGGCAAAGCCGAGTGCAAGTCCGAAGACTCAAAACAAGAAGAAGAACCCAAGCTCACACTGCAGAGTGGAGACACAAGTAGTAACAGCGACAAAGGCGGAGAGATGACGTTGGTACCCGCAGAAGAAGAAGAAGTCAAGATGGAGATAAAGGAGGAAGGTAACATGAAGTTAGAAGACAAAGTGCCAGAGCAGGAGGAGAGAAAAGTTACCATTCAAAGAGGAGTTTGTTCCCAAAGAAAGAAAAAGTGTGAAGCGGGTCCAAGCAAGGTAAGAGAAGAGGATAATGCCAGTTTGGGAAGTGAAGCGTCTATTTTGATATGACGACTGCAGCAAAGAAGGTGAGTATCAAGAGAAGAAGAGGTGAAGAAGGAGATCATCCACAAGTCGAAGAAGCCACAAGTGACGGAGTGGAGTACCTATGGGAAGTTCTGTGTCCTCTATAAGTGAAGTTGGAACACAAGAAGAAGGAAATATAGTCGAAGTGTCCGGAGGTGAAGATTGTGTTGCAAGTGTTGGCATGATTGGAAGAAGAGTATAATCCAAGGAAAGGAGGAAAGGGAAGTACTACGAGTAGAGGCAGTAGTATAGAATCAAGTGATTGAGAACTTGAGGAGAGAAGCAAGGAATCAAGAGGGACTTGTAAAGCAGAGTGACATAGCAAGGGAAAGACAAGTAGCTGAGAATGAGATCTTGAAGCAGCAGTTTGCTGATTTGAAATTAGAGATTATCCATGCTATGGCAAGAATATCCGAGAAGGAACAAGAGCTCAATAAGGTGATGGAGAATGTAGAAGAGAAGAAACAGCTGTGGCAACGAGAGTTGATAGTGCAATATAGAGAAGAAGAGAGGTTGCAAGAGTTACTTCGTAATCAAGAGGAGAAGATTGTATAGAAGGAGAAGGAGAAGGAGGTTGTGAAAGCTGAGTTTGAGGCGGAATTGGCATGTACCAAGAGGATTGGCTTGCAGATCAGGAACGGGAGAGAAAGATGAGACTAAAGCCATTGAAGTAGATTGTAATTAAGATGAATGCAATGTTGAGTACAGAGGCTAGTGTGCGTATCAAAGAGACGAGGCTGCACGAGTTGAAGTTGTTGGTGCAAGAGACAAGGAGGAGACATGCAAAGGACATAGATTTGAATGCTTTGTTGATCAGTCTCAAAACTTGTGTAGATAGGAAGATATTGGAGGTAGAAGACAATATCACTATTAGATTAGACTTAGTGAAATTGGAGATAGATAAAATTTGGAAAGATGTTAGAGCAAAACACGAAGTAGATGAAGTAGGAGTACAGATGTCTTTGGAGTTACCATTGGAAACATTAGAGAAGAGTGGGTCGGGAGATAAGGAGTCAGAAAGATTAACTACTAGTGAAATTTCAGATCAGGAAAGAGAACTGTTAGATTTGGTAGAAGATGTAGGAGTTATGAAACCCAAGGAAAGAATAGTAGGAAGTAAAGTTACTTTGGGTTTGGGTATGAAAGCCGAGGAAGAAGTAGACATTGGATCGGATTAGTAACAGTTTTGAGATTTGAAGAGGCAAATATGAAGAGGTGCATTGTCATTTTGGATATGCAGGTTTGTGGTTGTTAGGAAGAAGTACATTAGGAAGATAACTATCAATTGCTTCACTATTTAAGAGTGGCATTTGTAGTCTTATGTTGTTCAATGCTCATAATTTTGAGAATAGATAAAGCAAAGTGAAGCTGTGAAGCAGTGCTTGTCGCTTAAGCTTGAGTCCAAGTATCAACGTTGTGATTGTGGTTGTGAGTGTTGGGAGAATTTTGAAGTGCAAGTCAATGTGCTTGTTGGATGTTGAATTCTATAGCCTTGATCTTCATTCTATGTGTTTGATCCTGAGTGAAGTGCAATCAAAGCAATGTCTTGACAGATCTGAGAGGAATTGTAGTGTTGGTAGTATTCTACATTTGTGATTTCAGCACAAAGTTGATGTGAAGTAATTCCAATCAAGGAAGTTGTGCCTTTGGTGGAGGTGTAGAACACAATTCTGAGGCAAAGTCATTTTATAGTGAAGTGCCATTTTTGGGAGAGCCTGAATCATCACAATCAAGATTGTTTGGAAAGAATTGAAGGTGTTGTGATTAAGGAGTGTGAATTTGTGACAAGATTGCAAATCAGTGTTTGTTACTCTCTTCTAGGTGTGGTTTCTACCTGAGAGATTAAAGACACAACCAAGAAGAATTGCAATTGTTATTGTTTACTTCGTATTTGACCAATTCTGAATAGTATCTCTATAGGAACAAACTTTACTTACCTGATTACCGCAAAAGTGATATTTGCCGGGCTGTCATAGCACCCAAATTCTTCATACTAAAGGCAAAACAACTCGTGTGGCTCCTCAAGAACCTCCAAACCCTCCATCTTTCCTCTCCAGTAAGCTTGGGTCCAAGATCTAGCTCCCAAGTATCCTCTGTAACTATAGTAGGAGTGGAAGATGTACTGACTGGCTGCTACATTGGGCCCTTGGAAGGAATAGTGTCATGCTCCTGACCACTAGAGGTCCCAACCTTTAGTGAAAAACTCCCTCCACTCTGGTTGCAAGCTCCAAACGTCCTTTAGCTGCATCCCATGTGGACAAAGGGTGTAATGCAAGTAGCCCACGCTCACCTAGATTGACTCCAAGTAGACCATTCTCCCTACTAGGGATGTGTCCCAAGAATATCATGTCCACTTGGTCCATCATCCCCAATACGTGCCTGAATCATCTCAATAGGCATAGGGCTCACAAATGTCTGAGTAGTGATGCCTATCAAGCGCATCCTACGTTGCTCTGCCAAGCCAAGGCTCACAATCCAGGTCAAACAGTTTAGGTCCATAGCCTAACCTAACACCTAATTCCTAGATGCCTCTGACACTCTTGGAATAGCAATAATATTGGTGCAAAAACCCATCACTTGCTCTCTCTCATCAGCATTGGGCTCCACCAATTGTTGTAACTATGAGTCCCAAACAAGTCCAAGTTCTTCCTCTCAAAAAGCATGAGAGCCTAGGAAACTCATGAGTGTGGAAAATGCGGCTCTAGGCTATCTAACTAGGTTCACCACTGCCATAGGTGACCTATCAGCCACTATGACTATTTGAGACTGACGCCCAACATCCAAGATATCATCAACAAGGATGTGGTCAAGTCATTGAATCCCATTATAAGCACATTGTAAAACCTCTCTAGGTAAGAGGTTCGTCTACCAAAGACAAAGATGATGAGCCTGTGATCTCACTCTGGCTGTATCTAACAATATAGCAGGTCCCATCCAAGAATGGACCTGATGTGTACTTGCCACCACTCTAGTGCGAGAATCACCCATCAAAGGAACATTCTCCAAAAGGTAAGTTGGAGAAACGGACTCATGAACCTAGATATGTCATAATATCCATAACATCTCCCAAAACACACCAGAATGAGGATCTTGAAGACCCAAACCTCTACCAGTACGTGTATGTTCCTAACATGGCCATCCAGAAATCACCAAGTGAATAGGCCCATGTCTCTCTAGATCATGCACCCCCAGTAAGGAAATGTTTACCGGTAGAGCCTTTTGGTAACCTCTGACTATTGACATCGGTAATAACTCCGGATACCAATAGGCCAAGTGTGCCACATGATGTAGAGAGACTTGCCTAGTAGTCTCATCTCTCTCTACATACAAGTACCTTTGTACTCGTATAACCGCCTATAATACCGCAGCTAGTCTGATGTTGATCCCACCGAACAACTCCAATAGACATATCCCCTCTATTGGATACTGCCAAGCAATGAGTGTGGTATCCAGAGGTGTCAAAGTAAGTGACTCTGGAGGTTCATCCTCACACTCATCTCCTTATGGTAGGAAGGCTCCACCCTAAGCCTATTGCACCAACTGATATGCATGTTGTTGCAATGCCTCCTCTGAACTCCACAATGGAACATCCAAGGTAGATGGAACAATCCTACTCGTACTCCAAATCCAAGTGATCTCCTCTAGAACTAGAGTATGTTGTGCATGGGTGCTCCCATCCAACAAGTCACCAGGCCAAGTAATTGCACCACTAAAAGCTAAAACTGATGCTGCCATGGTCCCGGACTGTAGTGAGCCAAGACTGCCACTATTGAAGTGTATTGGTAGGCAACATACATGTCCCTCACTAGATTGCCAACCATGTCTATAGGAGGTTGTCTCCTCCTAATAGGTAATGTTGAAACCCATGGAGTATAACACTGCTCTCCCAACTAGCACATCATATGACTCAGCTATTGTCGCAATAGCTTGAGCTCTCACCACCGAGCTATCAATCGGATGACTAGGTTGAACCTAGACAACAAGCTCCCCACGTGTGATGTCTTGTGTCAAACCACCACCTAGAGATGTTTGGATCTGAAATGGACACCTCTCCACATCAGTCTTTTGTAACTCAAGAGCAACAACTACAACCTTCCCCAACATAAGGGGCTACGCACCAGAGTCTAACAAGACTCTTTGTTGTGTATAGACCTTCCCTAAAGGTCCCACCAAATGGAAAATCCCCCTTTGGTTATCCAATAGGACAACACTAGGTGTAAACCACGCTCTTTCAAAGGCCGGTCTAGTTGGCAACTCCTCCAATCTAGCCGCTGCTGCCCGCCATAAACCAATGGTCGTTGAACGGATCCCATGCTCCTCAACCAAGTCAGCTCCACTACCAACCACCTCTACTCTAGTAGTAGGAACCGCACCATCCCTACTCTCACAGCATGGCGGCCAACTAGAACATTGGGGCTAGGTCAACTCCCAATGTAAACATGTCACTGGGCTGAAAACAAATGACGTTGCATAATCAGCTGAGCCGCCCCCAACATCATGCTAGACTCAGTTTGTGTAGTAGCAGGTAGCTGACTAGCAAGTAGTCCATCATGTACTCCATCACCACCTACCACACCGCACTAGGATGTCTAGGAACCATGGATGTTGTCTGTAATGCCATAGATAGCATGAAAGACTGGGGAAGTTTGACCTATCTCCCAACCTCTCCTCTATGTGGGTCCAACTCCATTGATGCTCCTCTAGGCTCTGGAGCATGTACTGCACTCTTAGTCACTACTACAGATGCATCCACCTATGCTGCTCCACACCTGACGTCCAAAGCATCTCTGTCACCAGCATATGAGGTGGAAGCCTCAACACCCAAATCTGATCTCCTCTGAGCAATAACCATACTAGCCAATCTCTGCTCCAATTGCTCAATTCGAGTAGCCATAGCTATATTTGAAGTAAGGGCAAGCACTGCACCCCTACTAGGTGTAGATCCTCTACCACCACCTCTAGCACCTCATCCTCCATGAACTGGAGCTCCTCTACTACTTGCTATAGCAGCCCTACCACTCCGTAACTCCGGGTGTAGGTCAAAGCACAGGTCACTAGTGTGACCAAATCTGTGGCAATGCTTGCACTATCTCTGTGCTGGTTGTGATGCACCAGAGGTATCAAGTATGCTGCTCTGAGTACACTCTCTCCTATGGTGAGGTCCACCACAAGTCCAACAAGCAACACTACCACTCACTGGCTACTGTTGACCCAAAAATGAAGGTAAGGGTCTAGCTCTACTAGGCCATCCACTTGCTCCATAGGATTTGGGCTGTCCACCCTGTCCTCAAAATCTAACTAGGCATGGTGCACTCTGCTGCACTCTAGAAGAAGTCATAGTTGTGGATGAGGTCTCCCTACCAAATCTAGATGTCACCACTCTCTCCTCCACCATGTTGAGCTCAATACACTCAGCCAAACCAAAGACTACTGCCAAACTAGGCAAAGTAATCTACAACAACGTGGCATCACGAACTTTTTATCGTAACTCTTGTCTAGTATCCCATACCAAAATTGGACTGCTTGGGCCTCAGTAACTCCCTGAGTGAAACTGATTAGCTGCCTCATGCGAGTGTACGCCTTGCGTAGGCTCTTTCCAGCCTTCCGTTGAAACTCCTACAAGCTCCTCAGCTTGTCTGTTTGCACTCCCTGGTAGTTTTGCCTCAAACACAAGAAGAACTCCACCATGGGGTTAAATCCCGGTACCACACCACCTCTTGCAGCGGTACCTCCACTTGTAGTAGCACTATTTCTAGCTAGTGCACCTCCACTAGCTCCACCAACACTACTTGAGCTAGAACTCGTAGGTACAGCCAATCTACTCATGGCCACCAGACCTGATGTGATCAAGACATAGTTTGGAGACCAAAATTGTCTCCATAACTCGATCTCCTCCAAATGAGCTCTCCTGAACTCATGGTAGTCATCCATCAATGGACCCTCTAGATGCTAAAACAACCCCTTCCATGCCATGAAAGGTGTGAACAAAGTTGGGTTCCGCATCTGCTGCAGATCATACCAACTATCAAACTTCTGGATGAAGTTATCCAACTCAATGGTACCCACTATACCAGAGTAACGCCTAGGGCCTTTGGAGACCCCACAAATCTAGTCCATGTCACACAACAACGGTGCAAACACACCAAGTGCACTCTCAACTGAATCAGCTCCTATGTCGAACTCCAACTCAAAGTCAATCTCCTCCTTCATTGGGACCTGAGATACAGGCTGATACCGAGTGCCACTCCGAGTAAACCCACAATATACTGCAAGGCTATCCCCTCTGGAATCTCCAAAGAACTCTATAGTGACCAAGTAACCGCAACAATTGTAAAAGACCGAACCCGAAGAGAGAAATAAGAGAATAGAAACTCACATTGGGACACTTGAATGAGGGAAAACTCCAAATGCCTAGCATGAGCTTTGGCTTTGGTATTTATAGGTAGCATACAAAGCCACTTTCTTAGAGTGCAAGCCAAGTTAACTAGGTAGCTTCTCAAGAAGCTTCCTTGTAGAAGCCGCCTACTTGGCGTGCAAGCTAAGCTAGTTGGAAGCTTCTAGAAGCTTCCTTCTAGAAGCTACTTACTTGAGGTGCAAGCTAAGCTAGCCGGGAAGCTTCCCAAGAAACTTCCTAGATACTTCTTGAATATTCTAGGTTAATTTGTCTTATGTGCTACTTCGTAAGCCCAACTAACTTCGTCGTTAAACTCCATATTGTTACATATTCCTCCGATGCTAGTTGGTGACGTCCTCGTTGCCAGTGAAGCTTTGAATTCTTGGATGGCCATCTGTGCATTCTAGAGGTGAGAAAGAGGTTCCCATGTGACATCATGAAGGAGATACCCTTTCCAAAGGACCTTGTACTCCGTATGTTGGTGATGGCCTCGTTGAATATGGCAATGCGCAAGGATATGATCAACTTTGTACTCCTCATGATCATTGATAAGGACAGGAAGAGTGGGAGATTGGACACGAGAGGAAAAGGAAGAGGGCTTAGGAACAAAGGGTTTCAACTTGGAAATATGAAAGACAAGATGGATACGCATGTAACAAGGCAAGGCAAGTCAATAAGCAACAGGAGAGACAATTTGGGTGATATCAAAGGATCCTATCCAATTAGAGGCAAGTTTACAAACTTGGGTATCAAGTGGGAGAGGAAGGTTACTAGAGGATAATATGACTTTATCATTGACTTCAAAGGTGAGATCACGACGATAGTGGTTTGCATATTGTTTTTGGCGATTTTGAGCAACAAGGAGGTGAGACTTGGCTTGTTGGAGAGATTGAGATATAGTGGTCAAGAATGTGGAAGTATGAGGAACTTGAGATGGAGGGGGAGCAAGAAGAGAATCTGGAACAAGCAAATTTTAGCCAAAATTGAGTAAGAAAGAAGAAAATCCGGTGCTTGCCTGTTTGGAAGTGTTGTAGGCAAATTCTGTAGTTGCAATACATTCATCTCAATTGGTATGGTGGACATTGACAAAAGCACGCAACATATCCTCCAATGTACAATTTTCACATTTGGTTTGTCCATCAGTTTGAGGATGATAGGCCGTGGACAAAGCAAGCTTGGTGCCGAGGATCTGGAAGAGTGCTTTCCAAAACTTCTTGGTAAATCGAGGATCACGGTCGGAGATGAGTACACGTGGCATCCATGATGCTTGAAGACATTGTTGAAGTAGATTTGCTTACTAAGCTTATCCACGAACACCACAATTGCGGTGTGTCCTTGTTTTGTCTTTGGTAAGGATGTGATGAGATCCAAGCTCACATGCTCTTAGTGAGCGGATGGAACGGAGAGTGGTTGAAGGAGTCCACTCGGCTTCTGGTTGCTGGCCTTGTTACATTGGCAACTCTCATACGATCAGACAAATTCTTGAACATCTCGTGTCATGTTGGGCCACCACCATTGACGTTGGAGGGTTCCCAAGGTCTTGTCCACATCCATGTGACCAATGATGGGTAAATCATGGGCTTCTTGAAGGTGCACAAGTCGGAGATCACCTTTAGCTAGAACATAGATCCGGTCCTCATGGAATAAAAGTCCCTCCTTGATGAAGAAGGTGTTGTACTCCTTATTGCATGCCGTAAGGCAACCATGTACTATTTGGAAGAAGGGATCTTGGTGTAGAGCTGATTGAAACTCATTTTGGACCTTGTAGTCAACTAATACCGTTGAAATTGCCACTGTGATGAGAGGAAGAGACTTCAAATCAAGTCGTCGTGATAAAGCATCACGGATGACATGGAACCAACCTGGTTTGTACTCAAGTTTGATGTCATACAATTGGAGTTGTTCCTCCCATCGATGAGGAACAACTCCAATTGTATGACTCCAATTGTTGTTACTCTTCATGTGTTCCAATTGTAAGGTCTACAACAATGGCTTGTGATCAGTTCACATGATCAATTGTTTTCCCAAGAGATAATGCCTCCATACCTTGGTGGCATATACTATTGCAAGTTGTTCCCGATCTTGAGTAGAGTAATTTCTTTTGGCTATATTTAGTCGGCAAGACACAAAGGCAATAGGATGTAGTCCATCTGGAAATTCTTGTCGCCAAAATATAGTTGTCAAAGTGTTTGCCAAAAGGTACACTTTGATGTCTTGTAGTAAAATTTCCACTGTCGTAGTTGTCTTAGGACTTCTTGCACATGATCCATGTGTTTTGCCTCTATCTTGCTATAGATTAAGATATCATCCAAGAACACCACTACGGACCGATCCAAAAGTCCATCCAACACCCAATGCATCTGATCCATGAAGACTGCTGGAGCATTAGTGAGTCCAAAAGGTAGAACTCTCCACTCAAAATGCCCATACCTTGTGTGAAAGGTAGTCTTTTGCACATTGTAAAAAGACCAAAACCGAGGAGAGAAATAGGAGAATGGAAACTCACATTGGGACACTTGAATGAGGGAAAACTCCAAATGCCTAGCATGAGCTTTGGCTTTGGTATTTATAGGTAGCATACAAGGCACTTGAGAAGCTTCTCAAGAAGCTCCCTCAAGCCGCTTTCTTAGAGTGCAAGCCAAGTTAACTAGGAAGCTTCTCAAGAAGCTTCCTTGTAGAAGCCGCCTACTTGGCATGCAAGCTAAGCTAGTTAGAAGCTTCTAGAAGCTTCCTTCTAGAAGCTACTTACTTGAGGTGCAAGCTAAGCTAGTCGGGAAACTTCCCAAGAAGCTTCCTAGATGCTTCCAGAATATTCTAGGATACTTTGTCTTATGTGCTACTTTGTAAGCCTGACTAACTTCGTCGCTAAACTCCATATTGTTACATGTTCCCTTGCCACTAGTTGGTGACGTCCTCGTCACCAATGAAGCTTCAAATTCTTGGATGGCCATCTGTGCATTTTGGAGGTGAGAAAGAGGTTCCCAAGTGGCATCATGAAGGGGATACCCTTTCCAAAGGACCTTGTATTCCGTATGTTGGTGACGGCCTCGTTGCATATGGCAATGCGCAAAGATACTATCAACTTCATACTCCTCATGATCATTGATAGGGACAAGAAGAGGGAGAGGTTGGACTCAAGAGGAAAAGGAAGAGGGGTTAGGAACAAAGGGTTTCAACTTGGAAACATGAAAGACAGGTTGGATACACATGTGACAAGGCAAGGCAAGTCGATAAGCAACATGAGAGACAATTTGGGTGATATCAAAGGGTCCTATCCAATTAGGGGCAAGTTTACAAACTTGGGTATCAAATGGGAGAGGGAGGTTATTGGAGGATAGCATGACTTTATAACCAACTTCAAAGGTGAGATCATGACGATGGTGGTCCGCATATTGTTTTTGGCAATTCTGAGCAACAAGGAGGTGAGACTTGGCTTGTTGGAGAGATTGAGATATAGTGGTCAAGAATGTGAGCATATGAGGAACTTGAGATGGAGAGGGAGCAAGAAGAGAATCTGGAACAAGCAGATTTTGGCCAAAATTGAGAAAGAAAGGAGAGAATTCAGTGTTTGCTTGTTTGGAATTGTTGTAGGCAAATTCTGCAGCAGCAAGACATTCATCCCAATTGGTATGGTGGGCATTGACAAAGGCATGCAACATATCCTCCAATGTACAATTTGCATGTTTGGTTTGTCCATCAGTTTGAGGATGATAGGCCGTGGGCAAAGCAAGCTTGGTGCCGAGGATCTGGAAGAGTGCTTTCCAAAACTTCTCGATAAATCAAGGATCACGGTCAAAGATGAGTACTCATGGCATCCCATGATGCTTGAAAACATTGTCAAAGTAGATTTGCGCTAAGGTTGGAGCATCCACGATATCACAGGTTGGTGCCAAGTGGATTTGCTTTCTAAGCTTATCCACAAACACCACAATGGCGGTGTGTTCTTGTTTTGTCTTTGTCAAGGATGTGATGAGATCCAAGCTCACATGCTCCTAGCGAGCTGATGGAATGGCAAGCGGTTGAAGGAGTCCACTCGGTTTTTGGTTGCTGGTCTTGTTACGTTGGTAGCTCTCACACGATCGGACAAATTCTCAAACATCTTGTGTCATGTTGGGCCACCACCATTGAGGTTGGAGGGTACCCAAGGTCTTGTCCACACCCATGTGACCAACGATGGGTAAATAATGGGCTTCTTGAAGGCGCACAAGTCGAGGATCACCTTTGGCTGGAACATAGATCCGGTCCGCATGGAACAGAAGGCCTTCCTTGAAGGAGAAACTGTTGTACTCCTTGTCACCTATTGTTAGACAACCATGTTCCATTTGGAAGAAGGGATCTTGTTGTAGAGCTAACTGAAACTCATTATGGATCTTGGAGTCAATTGAAACCATTGTAATTGCTACCATGATGAGAGAAGGAGACTTCAAATTAGGTTGTCGTGATAGAGCTTCAAGGATGACATGGAACTGACCTGGTTTGTACTCAAGTTTGATGTCAAACAATTGGAATTGTTCTTCCCATTGATGATGTTGACTCTTCATGTGCTCCAAGTGTAAGGTTTATAACAATGGCTTGTGATCAGTTCACATGATCACTTGTTTCCCCAAGAGATAATGCCTCCATACCTTGGTGGCATATACCATTGCAAGTTGTTCCTGATCTTGAGTAGAGTAATTTCTTTTGGCTATATTTAGTCGGAAAGACACAAAGGCAATGGGATGTAGTCCATCTAGGAATTCTTGTTGCAACACAGCTCCAATTGCAAAGTTAGAAGCATCAAAATCAACCACACAAGGTAGTTGAGGATCATATGGTTGAAGAATGGGTCTTGAAGACACCATATGTTTCAACTTCTGGAATGCTTCTTCATGCTTGGTGTTCCACTGGAAGCTCAAGTTCTTTCCCAAGAGGTCAATCAATGGTGCAACCACATGAGTATAATAGTGGATGAACCGCTGGTAAAAACTGGCCAATCCATTGAATGCCCATACTTCTGTAGCATCCTTTGCGGTAGGCCAATCAATAATGGCCTTGATCTTCTCTTCTTCCATCTTGATCCCCTCTGAGGAGATCTTATGACCCAAGAAGGTAACCTTCTTCTGCCAAAAGGCACACTTTGACTTCTTGTAGTAAAATTTCCATTGTCGTAGTCGTCTTGGGACTTCTCGCACATGATTCATGTGTTCTACCTTTATCTTGCTATAGATTAAGATATCATCCAAGAACACTACCACTGACCAATCCAATAGTCCATCCAACACCCGATGCATCTGATCCATGAAGACAACTAGAGCATTAGTGAGTCCAAAAGGTAAAACTCTCCACTTGAAATGCCCATACCTTGTGCAAAAGGCAGTCTTTTACACATCCTCTCTATCAATCGGAATTTGCCAATAGCCGCTACAAAGATCCAACTTGGAAAAGTAACGTGCTCCACTTAGTTGATCAAGTAAGTCATCAATCCAAAGCAAGAGATATGCATTCTTCATGGTTTGCTTATTGAGCCCATGATAATCAATACCAAAATGAAGTCCTCCATCCTTCTTTGGAACAAATAGTACCGGTGCTCCCCAAGGAGAGGTACTATGTCATATGAGGTCCTTCTCCAACAACTCTGTAAGTGTTGTTTGCAACTCCTCCAACTCCTTTGGAGCCGATAGATCAGTCTACTCACTAGAGTACTCCCTAGCAATAACTCAATCTTGAAGGGCATACCTTGATCGGAGGGTAATCCCTTTGGCAAATCATCCGGAAACACGTTTGTAGACTCCTTAACTATCCGATCAACCATTACTTGATGAGGCTCTTGGTCCACCACAGATTGGTCTTGTGCAATCGGC
Source organism: Lunularia cruciata (assembly GCA_948567375.1). Classification (NCBI taxonomy): domain Eukaryota; kingdom Viridiplantae; phylum Streptophyta; class Marchantiopsida; order Lunulariales; family Lunulariaceae; genus Lunularia; species Lunularia cruciata. The sequence goes on along the minus strand of OX419761.1, from coordinate 16,516,172 downwards.
TTGATCCACACCGCAAATACAAACTTATCTTCCTCTAAGGCTTGCTCTATGGTTGCTTTACTAACAAAATTCCCTTCTAGAGACTCATCTCTCTTCTGAGCTTGCTCCATGGTTGCCTTCTTGGCAAACTTCCCATCTTGGGACTCCACTTCCTTCAAGGTTTGCTCTATGGCTACCTTCTCAACAAACTTCCCATCTTGGGACTGACTATTCTTAGGTGTCTTACTCAAAGGTGCTAGACAACCTAATTGGAAATTCCTACCTTGGTGTTGTACTTGAATTTGGCGTTGGGTCTAATCAAATTGAACCTTACAACGTTCAAGCCAAGGTAGACCCAAAATGATATCATAGTGTAGAGGTGCCACTACAAACCTCATACACTCCAAATACTCCTTCCCAATCTTGAAGGTAACAGGATGTGAGGTGCGGAATGCAGAATCCTTTCTACCATCTGCCATCATCAAACTACTTCCAATCACTGGCTTGATAGGAATACCCAATTCTTTTGCTACTTGCATAGACATGCAATTCTTTGAACTTCTAGAATCAACCAAAATCCTACAACCCCAATTAAATATCATACCTTGCAAGTGAAGCAAACTTGCATAGGTCAAGCCTTCAATCCCATTGGAACTAATCAAGCTCCAAGTAGGCAGCTCGAATTCTCTTATTGGGATTCCTTATTTCCCTAATCATTCTGCTCCACACCTCCACTTGGGCAACTTGTCGAGGTCGTCCAACCATCAGAAAGTAGTCTTTGAGAAACTATTGAAATAACTCTAACTACTATCACTGCAACTCCAATGTCCAAGCAATCTAGATGCAACACTACAAATGGCATGACATCATTGAGAGCTTTCCCATGGTACCTCACCCACGTGATTCTTAGATTCTTACAAGAAGATTCTCAAAAAGATTCCTTCTAGTCCAAGCTTGTTTGACCAACCAGATAGGACCAGGACAGCCATATCACCCATCCAAGTAAGTAATCCAAGGGTGGAGCTTGCTGACATGTCACCTATCTGTGTGACTAATCCTATGGTGGAGCTTCCTTGGAGGAGATCCTCTTTGGCTATATAATAAAGAGAAGGTGCTCCTTTGGGGCAGCAGATGATTGAGTGTGAAATCTGTGTTTTATATCTTCTCTTGTCCTTGGAGTATTAAAATTGGGCTTTGGTATTTATAAGGAACACACAAGATTCTTTGGAAACTTCCCAAAAAGCTTCCTCATAGAAGTCACCTACACTACACTACACTACACTACACTACACTACACTATTACTCAATACTTGGAAGGTATCAAGAAGCTTCTTAGATACTTCTAGAATATTCCTATAATTCTTCACTAATTTGACATATTTAATAATTTGTTAGTCTTGACTAATTTATCTATAAACTCCATATTATTATATATTCCTCCATTGCTAGTTGGTGAAGTCCTCATCACCATAGAAGCTTCAAACTCTTGGATAGCTATTTGTGCATTATGGAGATGAGAAAGAGGTTCCCAAGTGGCATCATGAAGGATATACACTTTCAAATAGAATTTGTACTCAAGATATTATTGGTGGTCATGTTGAGTGTTGTGATGTGCAAAGATACAATCAACTTCATACTCCTCATGATTGTTGATAAGGATTGGAGGAGGAAGGGTTGGACATGAGTGTAAAGGAAAGATGGATTAAAAAAATAAGGTTTGAAATATGGAAGACAAGGTAGATTTTCATATGACTAGGCAAGGCAAGTTGATAAGCAACAAGAAAATCATGTAGATGACTTCAAATAGACCTATCCAATTAGGAGCAAGTTTATGAACTTGGATACCAAGAGGGAGGAGTAGGTTACAAGAAGAAAGCATGAACTTATCACCTAGTTGAAAGGTGAGATCATGAAAATGTTGATCCACATATTGCTTTTGACAATTTTGAGCAACAAGGAGATGAGATTTAGCTTACTATGTAGAGATATTGTGGACAAGAAGGTGGAAGTATGAAGAACATGAGATGGCGGAGGAGCAAGAAATGAATATAGAACAAGTGGGTCTTGGCCAAAATGAAAGAAGAAGGGAAACAATATGGTGTTTGCCTACTTGGAGTTATTGAAGGTAAACTCAACAACCGCAAGGTATTCATCCTAATTGGTATAATGAACATCAACAAAGGTGCAAAGTGATTACTCCAAGGTGCAATTCACATTCATTTGCTCATCAATTTGAGGATGATAGGCCATAGACAAAGCAAGCTTAGTGCTGAGTAGCTTGGAGTTCTTGCCAAAATTTACCAATGAATCAAGGACCATGATTGGAGATGAGTATACAAGGTACTTGAAGATATTGTTTAAGTAAATTTGGGCCAATGTTGGAGCATCCATTGCTTACTAAGCTTATCAACAAACACCACAATTGTTGTATGATCTTACTTTTTCCTTGGCAAGGATGTGATGAGATATAAGCTCATGTGTTCTCATTGAGAAGATCGGATGGGAAGTGGTTGGAGTAGTCAGACCTAGTTGCTAGCTTTGTTGCATTGGCAACTCTCACAAGATCAAAAAAAATCTTGAACTTCACATGCCATGTTTGGCCACCACTATTGTCATTATAAAGTACTCAAGGTCTTATCTACTCCCATGTGTCCCGCAATTGGTATCGTGCCAAGCGTAGATCACCTAAAGTTGGAACACAAATGTGGTTCTTTCAAAATAGAAGTCCATCTTTGAGTGAAAAGGTCGTGTGCTCCTTGTCATGTGATGCAAGACAACCTTGTTCCAATTGAAAGAAAGGATCTTACTATGAAATGATTCTAAACTTGATTTGGACTTTCAAGTTGATGGGCACTATCATAATTGATGTCGTGATGAGAGATTCAAGAAGAGTCTTTAAATCTGGTCATTGTGATAGGGCATCAAGAATGATATAAAATTTGCTAGCCTTGTACTCAAGCTTGATGTCAAACAATTGTAGTTGTTCCTCCCATCAATGATATTGATTCTTCATGTGCTCCAAATGTAATGTATGCAACAAAGATTTGTGATTGGTTTGCATGATCACTTGTTTCTCCAAGAGATAATGCCTCCATACCTTTGTGACATATGTCATTGTTAGTTTTTCTCTATCTTGAGTACAATAATTCCTTTTTGTGGTGTTTAGTTGAGACAAAGGCAATGAGATGTACCCCATTTGGAAATTCTTGCTACAACACTACTACAATGGTAAAGTTTAAAGCATCAAAATAAATCACACAAGGTAGTTGAGAATCATCTGGTTGAAGGATGGGTTGTGAGAACACCATATGCTTTAGTTTCTTGAATGCTTCTTTGTGCTTGGTGGTCCAATAAAAGCTTAAGGCCTTCCCTAACAGATTGATTAATGATGCAACCACATGAGCATAATATTAGATGAACCATCGGTAAAAACTTGCCAATCTATTAAATTCCCAAACTTTTGTGGTATCTTTTGGAGTAGGCCAATCAGTACTGGCACTGATTTTCTCCTGTTCTATCTTGATCTCCTTTGATGTGACCTTATGACCCAAAAAGATGAATTCTTGTTGCCAAAAAGTACTTTGACTTCTTATAATAAAAGAGGAGATGTGACCTTATAACCCAAAAAGATAAATTCTTGTTGCCAAAAAGTACACTTTGACTTCTTATAATAAAACTTCCATTGACATAGTTGCCTTAGGACTTCTCATGCATGATTAATATGTTTTACCTCTATCTTGTATAGATTAAAATATCATCCAAAGCACCACCATGTGCCAATGCCACAACCCATCTAGTACTCAATGATCTGATCCATAAAGACCACTAGAGCATTAGTGCGCCCAAAAGGTAGAACTCTCCATTCAAAATGCACATACCTTGTGCAAATGGTAATTGCCTACACATCCTCTATATCAATGGGAATTTACCAATAGCCACTGTGAAGATTGAACTTTGTAATACTTTGAGGACAAGAGAAGAGAGAAAACACAGATTATACACTCAAACATTTGATGCCCCAAAGGAGCACCTTCTCTTTATTATATAGACAAAGAGTATCTCCTCCAAGGAAGCTCCACCATACGATTAGGGACACAGATAGGTGACATGTCAGCAAGCTCCACCCTTGGATTACTTACTTGGATGGGTGACATGTCTGGTCTAGGTCCTATCTGGTTAGTCAAACAAGCTTTGACCGGAGGGAATATTTTAGGGAATCTTCCTGTATGAATCTCAGAATCATATGAGTAAAGTACCATTTGAAAGCTCTCGACAAGAAAAAGCACATTTTGAGGCCTAATTCATTTGTTTAGGCCTCTAAAATTGCCTTCAGAGATTTTAGGCATATTTTGGTTCCTACTCTATTAGTAGAAGTCTCTTTTTAGTGATACCTCTTTCTGATCTGTTTAGTCCATCATGTGTAACATCCTTCCAGATGTTACCAAACCAATTCTCACCTTTAAATCATATGTCTAGCTATTGGTTCTAAAGTTTTCAAGTCTATTTTAGTTTCTTCCCTATTAGTAGAAGTACTCTTTTGGTGATACTTCTATCTTATCTATTTTGACCATCATGTAAAATATCATTCTAGATGTTACCAAACCAAATTTCACACCTAGATCATATAGCTAGCTCTTGGTATTACAACTTGGAGAAGTATGATGCTCTGCTCAATTTATATAGCAAGTTATCAATTTGAGGCAAATGATAGGCATTCTTCATAGTTTGTGTATTGAAGCCATAGTAGTCAATATAGAAGCTAAATCCTCCATCCTTCTTGGGATAAATAATATCAGTGCTCCCCAAGGAGATGTACTATATTGTATGAAATCCTTCTCCAATAACTTTGTCAATGTTGTTTGAAGCTCTTCTTTCTCCTTTTAGAGAGCCAATAGATTGGTCTACTCACTTGAATACTTCTTGGAAGCAACTTGATCTTGAAGAGCATACCACAATTGGAGGGTAACCTTTTTGGTAGATCATTTGGAAACATATTTGCAAACTCCTAAACTATTTGATCAACCATTGCCTAATGAGGCTTTTAGTTCTCATTAGATTCTCCATGCCAATCAGTTTAATTTACATCATAAAATAATAAATATTTTCCTCCAAGGTTTACTCTATGGTTAATTTCTTGACAAATTCCTCATCGTGGGATTGACTATTCTTAGGTGTCTTACTCAAAGTGCCGGACAACCTAATTGATAGTTCTTATCTTGGTGTTATACTTGAATTTTTTGTCAGGTCCCATCAAATTGAACCTCATGGCCTTCAAGCCAAGGTAGACCAAGAATTACATCATAGTATAAACTATAAACTTCATACACTCAAACCTTCCCAATCTTGAATGCAATAGGATGTGAGATATAGAATGCAATATCTACTTATTAATACTAACTTGATAGGAATATCAAATTCCTTTGGTAATTGCATGGACATATAATTCTCTAAACTTCCAAAAACAACCAAAATCTTACAACCACAATCAAATACCATACTTTGCAAGTGAAGCAAACTTGTATCAATTGAGCTTTTAATCCCATTAGAATTAATCAAGTTCCCAATAGGTAGCTCAATATCTCATATTCTTGGTTTCTTAGATCATCATGCTCCATGAACTCCATTTGGATAATTTGTAGAGGTCATCATTCTTGAGTGGACATTAAACAATACAATGTCCAATTTTGTGATAATAAAAGCAACCACCATTTTATCATAGTCTCTTCCTATCTATAGTACCAAGTTATCTCTATTGAGTGACATTAATCTCCATTGATAATGGCTCCTCCACCTTGTGTAATGTGTTGGCAAGTTTTATGAAGGTCAAGATTGAGACCAAGTTGTGGCAACCAAGGAATCAAATGCTCAACCAACTACATAGCTTCCTCCAAGTGTTTGGGCTCCCACATGGTCACGTCCAATTGGTGTGTGACTTCAAGCTCCTCACAAATTGATCTAGATCTTCACTTTCTAATATATTTAGGATTTGCATTATGGTGTTTTGGAGTTGGGTGATGTGGCTTCTCATAAAACCAATTCTATTTTAATTTAGTCAATCTATCTTGTACAGCTTGTGTAACATTTATAGCTTAAATCTTCCAATTATTATGTTCTTGAATTCTTTCCATGTCAAGATTAGTGTAACAAACTACCATTAGCTTACTCCATTAAGAATTGCTACCATAGTTTTGTCACTCCATCCAATTGGCTTGAAGCTAAGAGAATTTGTCTACATCTTTGTATATGTCTCAAATCATCTTGAAGATTTATAACTTCAAAATAATATTTGCAATCAAACATAAAATTCTCCACTTCACTAAAGAATTCTTACATTCAAATATCTTGGGCTTTGTCAATAGGATTTTCTCTTCCTCTTCTTGAATTTATGCTCTCTTTACATGCTCTTGTCATTGATAATCTCTTTATTTCAACAATCAAATAAGGTGCTCAATTTATTACTGCATATCAATGATAACTTTGGGTATCATTACCATGACTAATACTCTATCAAACTACTTACAATTATCTAAGTTAATGTATATATGCAACACATTACCGCTCCTCGTAAGTTACAATCAAAAGTATCAATGGTTCATCAAACAAAGTGATCATATTCAAAAAATTCTACCAAAGTGTGAGATGATGAACTACATGAAATGATGTTTGGGTAGTACATGAAAAAGAAATCCCAATAGTTTAGGAGAAATAGATCTTGTAGTCCACAAATTCCATCCATTCCATTCTTCCTCTAATACCAATATAAAAGACAGAGGAGAGAAATATAAGAATAGAAGACTAGAGTGAAAGATCACATTGAGATTCTTGAATGAGATAAATTCAAAATGTCTAGCGGGAACTTAGGCTTTGGTGTTTATAGAGAATATACAAGGCTCTTGGGATGCTTCTTATGAATTTTCCTAAAAGTCATCTTCTTAGAGTGCAAGATAAGCTAACCAAGAAGTTTGTCAAGAAGCTTCCTTCTAAAAGTCACCTACTTGGCATGCAAGCTAAGCTAGTCAAGAAGCTTCCTAACAAGCTTCCTTATGAGGTCAACTACTTGTTGGCATATAAACTAGCTAGCCAAGAAGCTTCTCGAGAAGCTTCCTCCAAGAAGTTGCCTACTTGGCATACATATTACCTTCCTTGGAAGTACCAAGAAGCTTCTTAGATGCTTCTAGAAAATTCCTATAATTTTGGCTAATTTGGCCTATTTTTTACTTTGTTAGTCTTGACGAACTCATCTATAAATTCCATATTGTTACAAGTATCCTTTTCGTAGTGCAACATTAGAGCCCTTTTCTCATCTCCACAAAACATAAATGGTTGTCTAGGATTTTAAAGATTCTATGGCAATGAGGATGTCACCAACTAGCAATAGAAGAATATGTAATAATATGGAGTTAACAGATGAGTTAGTAGAGGATATTAAGCTAATGAAATAAGCCAAATGTAGTTAGAAATTCTAAAAATGTTCTAAAACCATCTTATAAAATTCTTGGTCAAATTTTCTAGAACACTTTGGAAGCTTCTTAATGTGAAGCTTCTAGGTGCCTTCCATGGATTGGGTAACTTGGACATCAAGTTAATGCTAGCTCAATTTGTCTCCCAAGTATGTGATTTCCTTGGCAATTTCTTTGATATTTTAGCTTACATTCAAGAAGGTAGCTTTGAGAGTTAAACTCCCTTTGAAGCTTCTAAAGAGCCTTTTGTTGCCTCACTATAAACACCAAAACCCAAAATTAATATTCAAATTTTCACTCACTTGAGCATTTCTAATATGATTTTCCAATACAATCTTCCATTCTCCTATTTCTCTCTTTGGTCTTTTACAATAATCATCCCCTTTATAATTGTATTGCATGTATGATCCATAATCATAAGTTTTACTATTATAAATTGATCCTCTTAGACCATATATAAGTCCATCCTAACTCATGTTGCCTTCAATGCATACAAACACTCACTCTAAGTGAAGTATCCACTCTCTTGTGCTATCACAAACACTATATCTTTGATGGCATCATGGATCTTCTATTCTCCAAAAGAGCAAAAATGGACATGGATTACATAATGTAGTATCATAGTCACAGTTGAGTGGAACAAAGCTAAGTAAAACCTTATTGTAATTAAAAAAAAGTAAATAGTGCATATTGAAATGCTATTTTTCAGGTCAAGCTAGGATTCAAGAGCCTACAAACTTGCTAGAGCAAAAGCAAAGACATACACTAGTAGCACAAGGAATAAATAGAAGGATCAACTAGAATAGAATGTAAAGTCTACTAAAAATATCTTTCTATAAGACAATTGGAAGATAAGAGGCAAAAGATGGAAGATCACTTTGTGCATAGGAGACAAGAAATCTATCATTTATTGTAATAATACTTGGAGAGAAAATATACTGTTAGGTCAAGCTAGGATTCAAGAGCCTACAAACTTGCTAGAGCAAAAGCAAAGACATACACTAGTAGCACAAGGAATAAATAGATGGAGTAACTAGAATAGAATGTAAAGTCTACTAAAACTATTTTTCTATAAGACAATTGGAAGATAAGAGGCAAAGGATGGAAGATCACCTTGTACGTAGTAGACAAGAAATCTATCATTTATTGTAAAAATACTTGGAGAGAAAATATACTTTCTACACCTCAATCACATACATCTTTATCATTGGCTTATCAATAATACAATATAGAAGGAAAGGAAAGGTGTTGAGAGTTCTAACTTCCCAAAAGTGCTATAGGTGCTATTGTCTATCTATCATAAATGATTAGCCTACTTCTCAATATATATTTTTTAAAATATATTTGTCTACGAATCAAATCCTCTATCACATATTCAAAAGACCTTTGTCTAATAATATCATTAAAAACTCATATGATCCTTCTATCAACACTTCAGGAAGGAAGAAGGCACTAGATACACAAGTAAGGCTCTATAACATGATACAATTAGAGAAGTATGAACCATGCAAAGTAGGTAGCTTGGTCTATAATATCTAAGGTGTACATGAGTCTCTAATAGTATTTTGGTGCTATTGATCTAGCTATAGCTAGCTTAATTCTAATTAAGTTAGGAGTATCTCCAACTAAGTTTGCATTGCAAGATAAGGGAAAAAATTTCAAAATTTAATTTCTAGATATTTAGTGGGACTTTGTAATGAACTTTAAATAAGATATGTATTAGAGTGGATCTCCTAAAAGAATTTATATTAAATTGTGTATTCTAGTAGGTTTTGTATTAAATTACATAAGAGTGGGACTTTCTTTTTGGACTTTATAAGGATATGGTATATAATAGATGTCAAAATCCTATTGGCTCAACAAAGTTATGTGATCTTTGATAATAGAAGTAGTTCAAGTAAGGTAGATTTATTTGAACTTGAACTTTTATTAAAAATTTAATGAGTAGAAAATCTCAGATTTTTAGAGATTATGCTAGAAGATTCTATGTGAGGTCAAAAAGCCCATGTAAAGGCTCTTTGACTTTAGAGTCATTATCCAGGGTAATTTAGAATAAGAGTAATTTTGCAAAGGTACACAAAGTACTTATTTTGATTTCTTTGGAAAATATATAAGAAGAAAAGGAAAGGTCTCAAGATAGGAAAGGAAAGTTATACATTCATGTGGGAGCTTGGAGCATAAAGTGAGTGAAATGAATAAGGCTTTATGAGTACTACTTACATTAGAAGTAAATAGTCATTTCCTACTTGAGTGCACTGCTATTATGATTGTTGATTTTGGAAGAAACTCCAACTCTAGAGATCCTTCTGTGAACGTGAGGGAAAAAATTATATAGTGCAATGTTTGGCAATTTTTATGGGCCATTTTGCAGGATCTTTGGCATAAGAAAGTGAATGGATAATTTGTAACTGAATGAAAGATTTAGAGAGTAAGTCTCTCATTCAATAAGTGGTAGACTTCCTTTTGAGTTGTTGTGCTTAATGGTGCTTGATACAAACTTTTTTGTCCTTTTAGCATATCGTGCAAAAAAAAAAGAATCACTAAAGATATCATTTTGATGAGAAGCAAGCATGATATTATTTTTATTTTTAAGTCAATGAGCAATAATATAGTATAGATACCAAGTATCACATATTGATCTCGTGGTAGGGAAAGGCTATCTACATGAAAGATATCCTCCACAAGGGTGCCATCCAAAAGAAATGTGATAAAATACTTAGGCCATACTAACATGTTAATCATTTGTATATATAAAACAAGGAAGCTTAAACTAAAGAGGAATAACTAAAAATTACCATACCTTACACTTTGATACCATGACTCTCAAGCCTCCAAAATGAAATTTGGTAGTCAAATGGTCAAAAGCCTATCTAATGTGATTTATAGAGCCCATAATGTAGATAAATTTTTGCCAAAGATGAAATACATAGCTTGGTATGGCTAAAAGAGTAAATAAAGGAGCTAAAAAATGAGCTAAGGCAAATAGAGATCTCCTTAATGTGTTTTTGCAGCTGTTTGAAGAACTATAATTTACTATTGTGAGAAGCCATGTTGCTAATAAATAGAAGAAGGAGAGCTTAAAAGAATAAGACTTGCAAACTAAACTCCCTAAGCTCTCTAAAGATGAATGCACATGAGATTTTTCTAAATTCTTTTCAACATACAGGACAACACAATCTAGGTAAATATCCAAGAGTGATTTAACGCAAAGAGATATGGTCTCACAACTCTTAGGTATAGCAAATTTAAGTTGATAGGTTGTTGGAATTGTGAACAATACTAAAGGACAATGGCATGGCTAATAAGATGGAATAAGAACTCCAACATAGAAATTGTTCTAATACCCTTTGTGTCCTTCTGTATTCTAAGAAGTCAACTAGCATAGGTACCAAGCTAATTGATCTAGAAAGCTCCCTCCTTTCCATTGCTACAACAAGCCAAAACAACTTTATAAATCCACTAAAGTGATCATCTATCTAGATGCAATCTCTAAGATATTCATAAACTATCTTGATAAGCCTCTTGTTGAAAAGTATGAGGTTGTGCACAATATAGAGCAAAAAATGATTACTCAAGACATCATAACTCCTTAGGTTGATATTCCAATACTTCATTGGTACTTCTTCTACAGCGGAAGATGTAATAGGTATGAAAAGTAAATAATCTCCTCAATAAAATCAACCATAGGAGAAGGGCTTATGTTGCTTTACTATAAACTCCAACTTGATCCACGATCCTATACTATTGTAAGTAAATGTAATTTGTAGAAAAATATGACCGTTATAGTGTTATGGTTTGCATAACCAATGAAACAAAAGTATTGTGTGGGTTATCTCCATATTATTGGAGTAGATTGTATGATGGATCTCATAATTGAGCTGTTGCCATGTGAATAATCTATGTACATTTAAATGATAGGCCATATGGATTATAATTGCATTTTCTTTGAGAGCTTTGATGTATATACGTGGTGGGAGATTTGATAGTTGGTGTGTGTTTTAATTTTAAGAGTCTTGAGCATGAGAAGTAGGTTGAGAGTGAGAGTTGTAATAGAGTGTGTGGGTTAGAGCATCAAGAGAACAGTTAGAACAAGAGATGTCATGTGCTCTTGATTTGACACTCCCAAATTCATTTTTGTCGTGCGTATATACATTGCTACACAACATACATCGCTGTCAACATCATACACTATAGAAGCACAACTCACACATAAGTCATACATAGACTCTAAAGTGCCACAATAATCAGATTGCTTAACATTCTCAACTCAACTCAACTCAGATCAGTACTTGATCTGTCACTCTATAAACTGCCAACAACTGGGCATTGATTACAGTCAAGCCACACCCACTCAAGCATAGAGAATCCAGGTGACGCTCGCCGGCCTCTGTCCACCATAGCCAAGAACTCGAAGGCTTAACATCAGAGAAGTGAGCTCTCTGGAGCTCACTTCAAAACTATACCTCCTTGGACTTGAGCTAGCACTGGAACCCTAACGGTCCCACTGATGGTGCGAACGGTGCAAAGTGATGGTGGGCCCCACCGTGAAGTCAGTACCCTGAACACCAAATCAGACTGTCAGAAAGTAGTCCCTGAGAAACAACTAGAATAACTCTAACTACTTGTGGTGCCCACATTTTTTTTTTCAAAATAAAGGAGAAGAAGTGTATAGAGAAGTCGGATTGCGCCTGTATGGCCAAAGAAGGCGAAGAAAATTGTCTTCGGGATGAAACCCGAAGTAAAGTGACTTTGGGACATAAGGCAAAGTACTCGGAAATTCCATGTCAACATACAATAAGAAGTAAATTGTCTTCGGATTGGGGGGAGCTCAACCCGAGGCAAAGACAGTCTAACAACCTTTCGTCGGGGCGAGAAATTCAAGAAGGGGCCGTTTCAAAACTGGCGGCTCATACGCGCAAAGGTTGATTGACAGTGATAGGTGCATGCCGGAGGTGTGATTTCTTGGTAGAAACTCAAAGTGACGGAAGACAAAGAAGTGCAACTCTATAAAAATTGAAACTGCAATGACGAAATGTCGAGCAATTTTCCTTCGCCGTTGAGGAGTCGTCTTGTAGGTGATCGGGGAAAGGGAAATAGAGTTGGACTCGTGTTAGTGCGCAAGGGAGAAGTCACGAGAGAGAAATCGAGAGATAGTAAGAAAGCAGAAGAGATGGGAGGAGGGAAGAAGAACTCCGAATTTGCAGTGAGAAATCATGCAATTTGGAGATTAGATATAGTAGCGAGGATCGAAGTCTTGAGCCGACTTCGGATCACTTTTCTGGCATGGAACTGGAACGTAAGTTTTCCAGGATTCATGACAGAAATCATCGAGAGTAAATGTCTCGATGGTCCCAAGGAAGAAGGGAAGAGAGGAAATCCGGCTTGCTGGACAAAGTCGGATTGGAGACTCGTACTCGGGAGGGAGGCGGGTTCGGAGCAGGGAGCCACGTTCTTGGGGAAAGGAGAGATAGCCCAAGAAACGCAGGAGGTGAGAGATGCCTTCTCGTCGAAGAGGACGAAGAATGGGAACAAAGTTGAGAGCTACAAAGACCCTGTGAGGAGAGGAATTGTGAGTGCACTAATGGCCATCCTGAAGCCGGAGAGAACTACCTATGTGATGAAACACCAAGCGGTGTTCTTTCACAAGTTATTTGCAGGAGAACCGATCAATTGGGCAAGGTGCTTTCACGGGAGAACAAGGCAGATGGTGTGGAATCTGCGGGATAAGTTGCCTCCACACTACATCGTACCATTTGCAGCACATTTTTACCTCGGGTTAAATTTGCTCAATTTGGCGGAGTGCAATAGAATGGTGTCTCATTTCCATCCTGACTTGAGAAGAGAAGTCGACGCGGAGGAGCAGCAATACATTCTCCAAATCCGGAGCACGGACTATTACTACGCGAAGACAGCGAAGAATGTGGAGGTCGTTGTAAGTACCCCGACGAAGAAGAGAACTCAGCAAGCAGAAGCTAAAGAAAACAAGAAACCTGGAAAGATGCAAAAAAATAACCCGAGGCAAGGAATGGTGGTGATTGAGTCAGAAGATGAAGACTCAGAAGGCGAAGCCGAGCTCAAGACGGAGGACTCGGAATGTGAGGAGGAACTTGAGCTGACACAGCAGAGTAGAGATACTAGCAGTGACAGTGAAGATGGTGGAGAAATGACCTCGGCACCAGCGGCTCAAGAATACAAAGAAGAAATGCAAGCCGAAGTAGAAACCAAAGACAATGGGGTGCTGGAAGACGAAGTACCAGTGCTCGAGGAGAAGAAGATCGCAATATAGTGAGGAGTTCGCTCAAGACATAAGGCGAAGTGTGAAGCGGGGCCGAGTAGAGTGAAGGAAGAGGTAGAAGAAAGCTTGGGCAGTGAGGCGTCAATTCCGATATGAAGACTCCAGAGAAGAAGGCGAGTATCGGGAGAACACAAGGAAAGAAGAGAGGCCACTCCACGGGAGGAAGAAGTTGCCAGTAATGGAGTAGATTACCTGCAGACGGTAGTATGCTCACTGTTGGTGAAGTTGGAGAAGAAGAAGAAGGAGATGCAGTCTACTTGTCCAGAGGTAAAGACTGTTTTGCAAGTCTTATCAAGATTAGAAGAAGAAAACTCGGAGTTGAAGAAGAGTATAACCCGAGGTGAGGAAGAGAGAGAAGTACTGCGAGCGGAAGCAGTAGAGAGAAATCAGGTAATTGAAGACCTGAAGAGAGAAGTGAGTTATCGAGAAGATCTTGCGAGGAAGAGTGACATCGCAAGGGAGAGACAGGTAGCGGAGCACGAAATCTTGAAGCAGCAGTTTGCTGATTCAAGAGTAGAGCTTATCCATGCTATGGCGAGGGTAGCATCAAAGGATCAAGAGCTCGATCAAGTGATGGAGAGTATGGAGGAGAAGAAGCAACTTTGGCAACGAGAGTTGGCTGCGAGATATAGAGAAGAAGAGAGATTACGGGAATTACTTCGTAATCAGGAAGAGAAGGTTGAACAGTAGGAGAAAGAGAAGGAAGCGGTGAAGGCCAAATTCAAAGAAGAATTGGCGATGTATCGAGAGGAATGGCTTGCAGATCGGGAACGAGAACGCAAGACAAGATTGGAGCCATTGAAGGAAATAGTCCTCAGAGTGAACGCAATGTTAAGTACAGAAGCCAGCGTTCGGATTGAAGAAACAAGACTGCACGAGTTGAAGTTGTTGGTGCAGGAGACGAGGCGAAGACAAGCGAAAGATACAGATTTGAATGCCTTGTTGATTAGTCTCAGAACTCGTGTAGACAAGAAGATCTTAGAAGTAGAAGACAATATTGCAATTAGATTAGACTTAGTGAGAATAGAGTTAGAAAAGCTTCGGCAGGATGTTAAGGCAAAACCCGAAGTAGATAACATAGGAATCCAAATGTCTTCGGAGTTGCCCTCAAAGACATTAGGGAAGAGTGGGTCAAAAGATGAAGAGTTAGATAGACTACCCACTAGTGCAATTTCAGATCAGGAAAGAGAATTGCTGCATCTGGTGGAAGATGTAGGAGATCTGAAACCCAAGGAAAATGTAGTAGGAAGTAAGATTACTTCGGGTTCGGGTTTGAAAGCCGATGAAGAAGTAGACATCGGATTGGATTAGTAACCAATTTGAGATTTGAAGGGGCAGATATGAAGAGGTGCATTGTCATTTCGGATCTGCAGGTTAGAACAGTTGTGGTAGAACGGTATAGTTGTTAGAACTGTCGATTGCTTCACTATTTAAGAAGTAGCATTCGCAGGAAAATGTTGTTCAATGCTCATTATTTCTGAGAATAGATAAAGCAAAGTGCTGTGAAGCAGTGCTCGTCGCTTGAGCTTGATTCCAAGTATCAATTTCACAATTGTGTTGGTGAGTGTTTGGAGAAATTTGAAGTGCAAGTCAGAGTGTTTGTTGGATGTTGGATTCCACAGCCTTGATCTTCATTTTGTGTGTTTGATCCTGAGTGAAGTGCAATCAAAGCAATGCCTTGACAGATCTGAGAGGAATTGTAGTGTTGGTAGTATTCTGCATTTATGAGTGCAGTGCAAAGTTGATGTGAAGCAATTTCGATCGAGGAAGTTGTGCCTTCAGTGGAGAGGTGGAACACAATTCTGAGGCAAAGTCGTTTTGGAGTGAAGTGCCGTTTTTGGGAGAACCTGAATCATCACAATCAAGATTGTTTGGAAAGATTTGATGGAGTTGTGATTATGGAGTGTTAATTTGTGACAAGACTGCGAGTCAGTGCTTGTTACTCTCTTCTGGGTGTGGTTTTTACCTGAGAGACTAAAGAAGAACTCAAGAAGAACTGAAATTGTTACTTTGCTTCATATTTGGACATTTCTGACTTGTATCTCTGTGGGAACAAACTTTACTTACCCGATTACCGCAAAAGTGATATTTGCCGGGTTGTCACACTACTATCACTGGAACTCCAGTGTCCGAGCAACTAGATGCGGAACTACAAATGGCGTGACAGCTGTCATGCGTATATACATCACTACATAACATACATCACTGTCAACATCATGCATGTCACGCCATTTGTAGTTCCGCATCTAGATGCTCGGACACTGGAGTTCCAGTGATGGTTGTTAGAGTTATTCTAGCAGTTTCTCAAGGACTACTTTCTGATGGTTAGATTTTGTGTTCGGGGTACTGACTTCACGGTGGGGCCCACCGTCACTTTGCACCGTTTACACCGTTGAGTGTGCCGTCAGCGGGACCGTTAGGGTTTCAGGGCTAGCTCGAGTCCAAGGGGTATAGTTTCGAAGTGAGCTCCAGAGAGCTCACTTCTCTGATGTTGAGCCTTCGAGTTCCTGGCTATGGTGGACAGAGGCCGGCGAGCGTCACATGGATTCTCTATGCTTGAGTGGGTGTGGCTTGACTGTAATCAGTGCCCAGTTGTTGGCAATTTATAGAGTGACAGATCAAGTACTGATCTGAGTTGAGTTGAGTTGAGAGTGTTAAGCAATCTGATTACATCAGAGAAGTGAAGTCAGGGGGAAATTGGGTGCAGGAACGTTGAGTGTTGGTGGTATCTCCAAGCTCGGTGGATCGTGGTAGCTCGATTCAGGTTCTGTGTTTCCCTAGTGTGCAGAAGCTCGTGTAGTTGATGCAAATTTGGCAGTTAGGCGGACGGTGTGCGGAAGCGCTGGCCAAATTTTGAGCAAAGAAGGAGCAATTTTTGAGCAGTGTTGTGATTTTGAGCTCAAGAGGTGAAGGCATGACCAATTTGCTACGAGTTGGGCTCAGAAAGTGAAATTGAAGGTGGAGTTGGAAAGCTCTTCTCATGAAATTGTGATTTGGAAAAACCCGTTTTGTCAATTTGGCTCGAGTGGAAAGTTAGCGAGGGATTTGGCGGACACCCATCTTTAGGGTTTACGTCAGATTTTATGTCAGATTTACGTCAGATTTTGGGCCAGAATTGGAGGAGTTTCGCTGTTTGGCCAGATTTGGAGAAGTTTTGCTAGTTTGGAGGAGTTTCGCAGATTTGGAGAAGTTTCACCAATTTTGGAGGTTCGAAGTGGCAACAAGAAAGGCCTCATTTGGCTGAATTTTGGCGTTTCGAGGCATAGGGCTGTGGGCTATGAGAGGCTACGAAGGCCTAGAAGGGCCAGCAAGCCAGCTTGCTGGCGTGAGGCTAGCTAGTTTAGTGTAGATCTTGGTAATGACCAAGATCTACACTAAATCTTTGGTTGTCAAATGGTTGGCAAAATCTGCCTTTCTTGCTAGATTGTGCGCAACAGGGTTTGACCCCTAGATCTCTTGTTCCTAGACTGGTGCCCTAGCCAACTGGTCCACCCTCACTTGTTGTCATAGTGGCTGTGCCATTGTTATCTATACACATGTAGCTTTGGCTAGGAGAGGCAGTTTGATCCCAT
Organism: Lunularia cruciata; assembly: GCA_948567375.1. Classification (NCBI taxonomy): domain Eukaryota; kingdom Viridiplantae; phylum Streptophyta; class Marchantiopsida; order Lunulariales; family Lunulariaceae; genus Lunularia; species Lunularia cruciata. The sequence continues at coordinate 16,498,866 of OX419761.1, read as the reverse complement.
TCTTGGTGATCCTGGTAGCTTAGGACTTAGATACAAACTACTCTTATGTCAAATGCCAAATGGTGGCAGAGTCAGTCCCGTGTTGTGTTATGAGATGGAGGGTTTTCGTTTAGATTTCTTGTGATTGGATCCCCTCCATTCTCTACTTCCTGTTTGTGCACCACGTTTGTGTGAGGTGCCTTGACTTTTGAGCGTTGGTGCTCTGGTGTGCTCTCGGTGGTGAGGCTGGAGTGATGACCAGTCAGACTACCTTTGTTTCTCTCCGATGAGGCAGGAAGTGATGACCTGCAGACCGTGAGAGTGCGTGTTATGATGGCAGGTTACAGGTTGCCCTTCCCCTAGTGTAGTTATCTCAGTTAGAGTTACATTAGTGGGTGGTGTTTAGTTGGTGTTGGCACTTGGTGGGGCACTTGCGGTTACGACTTGCTATTGCAGTTGGTGGTTCGGGTTTGCTGTTGCAGTTACGTGGTCACGACGGAGTTCTTTGGAGATTCTAGAGGAGTTAGCCCTGCAGTACGCAGTGGGTTTACTCGGAGTGGTGCTCGGTATCAACCTGTATCTCAGGTCCCAATGAGGGAGGAGATTGACTCTGAGTTGGAGTTCGACACAGGAGCTGATTCAGTTGAGAGTGCACTTGGTGTGTCCGCACCGTTGTTGTGGGACATGGACAAGATTTATGGGGCCTCCAAAGGCCCTAGGCGTTACTCTGGTACAGTGGGTACTATTGAGTTGGATGATTTCATCCAGGAGTTCGATAGTTGGTGTGATCTGCAGCAGATGCGGAACCCGACTTTGTTCACACCCTTCATGGCATGGAAGGGGTTGTTTCAGCACTTGGAGGGTCCACCGATGGACGACTACCATGAGTTCAGGAGAGCTCATTTGGAGGAGATTGAGTTATGGAGACAGTATTGGTCTCCACACTATGTCTCCATCACTTCAGGTTCGGTGGCCAGGAGTAGGTCGGCTGTACCTACGAGTTCTAGCTCGAGTAGTGTTGGTGGAGCTAGTGGAGGTGCACTAGCTGGAGATAGTGCTACTACGAGTGGAGGTACCGCTGCAGGAGGTGGTGTGGTACCGGGGTTTAACCTCATGGTGGAGTTCTTCCTATGTTTGAGGTAGAACTACCAGGGAGTGCGGACTGACAAGTTGAGGAGCTTGCAGGAGTTCCAGCGGAAGGCTGGAGAGAGCCTACGCGAGGCATACACTCGCATGAGGCGGCTGATCAGTTTCACTCAGGGAGTTACTGAGGCCCAGGCAGTCCAGTTTTGGTATGGGATACTGGACAGGGAGTTGCGACGTAGAGTTCGTGATGCTACGTTGTTGCAGGCTACTTCGCCCACTTTGGCAGTAGTCTTTGGTTTGGCTGAGCGTATTGAGCTCAACATGGTGGAGGAGAGAGTGGTGACATCTGGATTTGGTAGGGAGACCTCATCCACGGTTGTGACTTCTTCTAGAGTGCAGCAGAGTGCACCACGCCCAGTTGGTTTTCGAGGACAGGGTGGACAGCCCAGATCCTATGGAGCGAGTGGAGGGCCTAGTGGAGTTAGACCCTTACCCTCATTTTCAGGTCAGCAGCAGCCAGTGGGTGGTGGTGTTGCTTGTTGGACTTGTGGTGGACCTCACCATAGGAGAGAGTGTACTCAGGGCAGCGGACCTGATACCTCTGGTGCATCACAGCCAGCACAGAGGCAGTGTGAGCATTGCCACAGATTTGGTCACACTAGTGACCGGTGTTTTGACCTACACCCGGAGTTACGGAGTGGTAGGGCTGCTATGGCTGGTAGTAGAGGAGCTCCAGTTCATGGAGGACGAGGTGGTAGAGGTGGTGGTAGAAGATCTACACCTAGTAGGGGTGCGGTACCTGCCCTTACTTCTGACACAACTATGGCTACTCGGATTGAGCAGTTGGAGCAGAGATTGGCTAGTATGGCTATTGCTCAGAGGAGATCAGATTCGGGTGCTGAGGCTTCCACCTCATATGCTGGTGATAGAGATGCTTTGGACTTCATGTGCGGAGCAGCCCAGGTGGATGCATCTGCAGCAGTGACTAGGAGTGCAGTACGTGCTCCAGAGCCTAGAGGAGCATCAGTGGAGTTGGACCCATAGAGAGGAGAGGTTGGGAGACAGGTCAGACTTCCCCAGTCTTTCACGCTATCTGAGGCATTGCAGACGACATCCATGGTTCCTAGATGTCCCAGTGCAGGTGTAGTAGGTGGTGATGGAGTACATGATGGACTACCTGCTAGTCATCCACCTGCTACTACACCAACTGAGTCTAGCATGATGTTGGGGGCGGCTCAGCTGATTATGCGGCATCCTTTATTTTCAGCCAGTGACATGTTTACATTGGGAGTGGACCCAGCCCCAGTGTTCCGGTTGGCTGCCACATTGTGTGAGAGTAGGGATGGTGCAATTCCTACTACTAGAGCAGAGGTGGTTGGTAGTGGAGCTGACTTGGTTGAGGAGCATGGGATCCGTTCAGCGACCAGTGGTTTATGGCAGGCAGTAGCGGCTAGACTGGAGGAGTTGCCAGCTAGACCGGCCTTTGAGAGAGCGCGGTTTACACCTGGTGTTGTCCTATTGGATAACCAGAGGGGGATCTTTCGTTTAGTGGGACCTTCAGGGAAGGTCTATACACCACAGAGAGTCTTGTTAGACTCTGGTGCACAGCCCCTTATGTTGGGGAAGGTTGCAGTTGTTGGTCTGGAGTTACGGAAGACCGATGTGGAGAGGTGTCCATTTCAGATCCAGACATCTCTTGGTGGTGGTTTGACACAATACATCACACGTGGAGAGCTTGTTGTCCAGGTTCAGCCTGGTCATCTGACTGATAGCTCGGTGGTGAGAGCTCAGGCTATTGCGACGATAGCTGAGTCATATGATGTGCTAGTTGGGGGAGTAGTGTTATACCCTATGGGTTTCAGTATTGACTATTGGGAGGAGACAACCTCTTATAGACCTGGTTGGCAGTCTGGTGAGGGACGAGTATGTCGCCTACCAGTACGTTTCAGTAGTGGCAGTCTTGGCTCACTACAGTCCGGGACCATGGCAGCATCAGTTTTAGCTTTCAGCGGTGCAGTTACTTGGCCTGGTGACTTGTTGGAGGGGAACGCCCATGCAGAGGATACTCCAGTACCAAAGGAGATCACTCGGCTATGGAGTACGAGTGGGATTGTTCCATCCACCTTGGATGTTCCATTGTGGAGTTCGTGGAGTTCAGAGGAGGCATTGCAGCAGCATGCGGATCAGTTGGTGCAGCAGGCTTGGAGTGGAGCCTTCGTACCATCAGGGGATGAGTGTGAGGATGAGCCTCCAAAGGCGATTGCTTTGACACCTCTGGATACCACACTCATTGCTTGGCAATATCTAGTAGAGGGGATATGCCTATTGGAGTTGTTTGGTGGGATCAGCACCGGACTAGCTGCGGTGTTACAGGCGGGTATCCGAGTACAGAGGTACTTGTATGTAGAGAGAGATGAGACTGCTAGGCGAGTCTCTCTACATCATGTGGCACACTTGGCCTATCGGTATCCGGAGTTATTACCGATGTCAGCAGTCAGAGGTTACCAGAAGGCCTTACCAGGAGACATTTCCTTACTGGGGGCGCATGACCTAGAGACATGGGCCTATTCACTTGGTGATTTCTGGATGGCCATGTCAGGGACATACACGTGCGGGCCGTGGTTTGGGTCTTTAGGATCCTCGTTCTGGTGTGTTTTGGGAGATGTTACGGATACTACGACATCTCCAGGTTCATCAGTCTGTTTCTCCAGCTTACCTTTTGGAGAACGTTCCTTTGATGGGTGATTCTTGCACTAGAGTGGTGGCGAGTACACATCAGGTCCATTCATGGATGGGACCTGCTATATTGTTAGATGCAGCCAGAGTGGGATCCCAAGCTCATCGTCTTTGTCTTTGGTGGACGAACCTCTTACCTAGAGAGGTTCTACAGCGTAGTTATGATGGGATTCAGCGACTAGACCACATTCTTGTTGATGATATCTTGGATGCTGGACGTCAGTCTCAGACAGTGGTAGTGGCTGATAGGTCACCTATGGCAGTGGTGAACCTAGTTAGACAGCCTAGAGCTGCATTTCCCACACTCATGAGTTTCCCAGGCTCTCATGCTTTTCGAGAGGGAGGACCTGGACTTGTTTGGGACTCACAGTTACAGTAGTTGGTGGAGCCCAATGCTGATGAGAGAGAGCGGGCGATGGGTTTTCGCACCGGTATTACCGCTGTTCCAGCAATGTCAGAGGCATCTAGGCGTCAGGTGTTAGGTCAGGCTATGGACCTGAACTGTTTGACCTGGATTGTGAGCCTTGGTTTGGCAGAGCAGCGTAGGATGCGCTTGGTAGGCATCACCACTCGGACACTTGTGAGCCCTGTGCCTATCGAGACGATTCAGGCACATGCTGGGGGCGATGGACCGAGTGGACATGGTATTCTTGGGACACATCCAGTAGCTACTAGGGAGAGTGGTCTACTTGGAGTCCATCCAGGTGAGCGTGGGCTACTTGGATTACATCCTTGGTCCACATGGGATGCAGCCAGAGGACGTATGGAGCTTGCAGCCAGAGTGGAGGGAGTTTTTCACACAGAGGTTGGGACCTCTAGTGGTCGGGAGCATGACACCATTGCTCCCAATGGCCCAATGTAGCAGCCAGTCAGTACGTCTTCCACTCCTACTACAGTTACAGAGGATACTTGGGAGCCAGATCTTGGACCCAAGCTTACTGGAGAGGAAAGACGGAGGGTTTGGAGGTTCTTGAGGAGTCACACGAGTTGTTTTGCCTTCAGTATGAAGGATTTAGGTGCTCTGAAGGGACCTGGTATACGGATTGAGTTGATTAGCGACACACCTGTTTTCCGACGTCCTTATCGATATAGTGAGATGGAGAGGACATTGATTCAGAGCCGGAGTAGTGACCTTTTTGAGGTTGGTTTGGTGGAGATTTCACATGGAGAGTATGCATCAGCGACAATGATGCCAGCCAAGAAGGATATGCATGGCAACTATACAGATAGGCGGATGTGTGGAGATTACCGTCCTATCAACCGACAGACCAGGGCTGATCGGTATGCCATGCCTACACCGGAGGAGATTTTTGATGCGATTGGGCATGCAAAGGTCTTCAATACTTTGGATCTTCGAGCGGGATATCATCAGTTGCCGATTAGGGAGGAAGATAAGTCCAAGACAGCATTTTGGGCTATTGATCTTCACGGCAAGGATGTGTTATATCAGTGGAGGTTCTTACCATTTGGGTTAAAGAACGCTCCTACTGAGTTCCAGAGGGTCATGGATAGGATCCTAGCTAGACTGGATTTTGCTCGGTGCTATATTGATGACATTTTGGTGTATAGCACTACTGTGGAGGAGCATGAGCGACAGTTGTTGGAGGTGTTTGAGAGGTTGAGATCTCATGGACTCAAACTACATCCTGGGAAGTGTAGGTTCTTCTACGAGCAGGTTGAGTATTTGGGTCACACAATCTACCCTGGAGGACTTGGTGTCCAGCAGACCAAGGTGGAGGCTATTGCACGTATTCCTCGGCCTACGGATGTGAGTAGAGTGCGAGCATTCCTTGGGTTGGCGAACTTCTATCGCCGCTATGTTAGAGGATTTAGTGCCATTGCCAAGGCCTTGACAAAGCTGACCAACCTTACACAGGAGTGGTGTTGGGGAGATGAGCAGGAGAGAGCTTTTGTAGAGCTCAAGGAGAGGTTGACATCTGCTCCTATTTTGAGGAGACCGATTAGGGGACGACCATTTCAGGTTCATACTGATTGGAGTATGTTGGGGCTTGGAGCGGTGCTCACCCAGCATGATGATGAGGAGAAGGAGTTTGTGGTGGCCTATGCTAGTCGCTCCAACAATTCAGCGGAGGCGAAGTATAGTTCATATGAGGGAGAGTGCTTGGCAGCAGTTTGGGCAGTAGCACATTTCCGATGTTACCTATTTGGTCACCCCTTCACTCTCATCACTGATCATCAGCCGCTGAAGTGGTTGATGAAGTCCGACAAGCTTTCAGGGAAGCTTGCACGATGGGCTTTGATTTTATAGGAGTATGATTTCACGGTTGTTCACAGACCTGGAGTGGTGAACCGTGATGTAGATGGGTTGAGTAGAAACCCATGTCCCAACCAGCAGGATCAGACCAGAGCACGTTGGCATGGTGAGACAGATGAGGAGATGGTGCCAGGTTGGCATGCATCGGCCTTTCTGTGTATATTTGCAGAGATTTTGGTGGTATCTCTCTCAGCGCATACATGAGGAGTTATTGAGGTCACAGATCCAGAGAGTGAAGATATTGGTACAATCCAGGGAGACATTCATGATGATGTCTTAGTGATGGACTATCTTCGCACTGGTGTTGTGGGTGGCACAGTTGGGGCCAAGGAGAGAGACCGTGTTCTTCAGCGAGCCAAACGGTTCAGATTGGAGGGTAGACACCTTTTGCGTGTATGGGAGGATGGTAGAGTGCGAGTAGTACCACTTCCATCACAGAGACCACAGTTGGTCCGTCATGCTCATGAGGAGCTAGGACATTTTGGAGGAAAGCGTACATATAGCTTACTCCAGAGTCATTATTGGTGGCGCGGTATGCAGACCGAGGTACAGCAATTTGTTGCCAGATGTGTGGTTTGTGACCGAGTTAGAGCATCATTCAATGCTCCTACGCCACAGTTACACCCATTACCTATCATGGGATTGGGTTACCGTTGGAGTTTGGACTTCACCGGACCTTTACCGCTGACTGTGAGACATCATCGGTATGTTTTGGTGATGGTGGAGCACTTCTCCAAGTGGATTGAGTTGGTGGCACTTCCTGATAAGTCTAGTGAAGGGACAGCTTACTCGTTCCTGGATCGAGTTCTTAGTCATTTTGGTGCACCAGCTGAGGTTTTGACTGATCAGGGTACAGAGTTCTTGGGAGAGTTTCAGGTCTTGTGTGACAAGGCTTTGATTGATCATCGTACTACATCCCGAGATCACCCTGAGGTAGATGGCTTAGCAGAGAGAGTGGTTCAGACGGTGAAGAGAGGATTGCAAAAGTATGGTTTGCAGAGAGGCCACTTGGGAGATTGGGATCTCCAATTACCTTGGTTGGCCATGGGCTATCGGTTCAGCCGGCAAGCCTCCTTAGCATCCTTCTCTCCATACTTTCTACTCTATGGACAAGATCCAGATTTACCTGCAGCTATTCGTCGAGATGCTACTGTAGTTTTGGACTTGGATGACCCCGATGTATGGATGAGCGCATGTTCTCAACGGGCAGAGATCTTTTGGAGAGTGATGCCGATGGCCTTTGAGAACTTGGTGATTGCTCAGCATAGAGATACTTTACGCTATGCTACCATTTGAGGAGGAGGTTATAGACCCTCGATCCGTCGATTTCATCCAGGCGACTATGTATATCTACAGCAGACAGCATCGACGACACTTGATGTTTCTACAGGCCGCACTATCTTGAGAGTGCGTGAGGTTTTGCCATCTGGAGTCCTTGTGTTAGAAGGACATGATGGTGTTGTTTGGAAGGATCATGTGCGCAATTGTGCGCCATGCCACCTTCCAAACATTGATGGTACTATGGACCCAAGCTTGGCACTTGTACGTGCAGGCTTGAGGTGTATGTTATGTGGCTCTTCTGGTGGAGCTGCTACTATGTTAGTGTGTGATAGCTGTTCGAGAGGATGGCATATGGCATGTATGACTCCTCCCCTCACGGTGGTTCCTCAAGGACAGTGGTTATGTCCTAGATGTACTTGACCTATAGCTAGTTCATTCTTTATATGGTATAGATTGCAGACAGGCGACTAATGATGGGGCTCCATAGCACCCGGCCTCCTGATCTTTGCCCATTAGAGGGTATACCATATACTTAGAGTAGATGGCTATCTGGAGTTAGAGGGACCTAACCGCCAGCTAGGGGGGCGATTGTGGCACTTTAGAGTCTATGTATGACTTATGTGTGAGTTATGCTTCTATAGTGTATGATGTTGACAGCAATGTATGTTGTGTAGCGATGTATATACGCACGACAACTGTCACGCCATTTGTAGTTCCGCATCTAGATGCTCGGACACTGGAGTTCCAGTGATGGTAGTTAGAGTTATTCTAGCAGTTTCTCAGGGACTACTTTCCGATGGTTAGATTTTGTGTTCGGGGTACTGACTTCACAGTGGGGCCCACCGTCACTTTGCACCATTTACACCGTCGAGTGTGCCGTCAGCGGGACCGTTAGGGTTTCAGGGCTAGCTCGAGTCCAGGGGGTATAGTTTCGAAGTGAGCTCCAGAGAGCTCACTTCTCTGATGTTGAGCCTTCGAGTTCCTGGCTATGGTGGATAGAGGCCGGTGAGCGTCACCTGGATTCTCTATGCTTGAGTGGGTGTGGCTTGACTGTAATCAGTGCCCAATTGTTGGCAGTTTATAGAGTGACAGATCAAGTACTGATCTGAGTTGAGTTGAGTTGAGAGTGTTAAGCAATCTGATTATTGTGGCACTTTAGAGTCTATGTATGACTTATGTGTGAGTTGTGCTTCTATAGTGTATGATGTTGACAGCGATGTATGTTGTGTAGCGATGTATATACGCACGACATGCACTATAGAAGCACAACTCACACATAAGTCATACATAGACTCTAAAGTGCCACAATTGCCCTCCTAGCTGGCGGTTAGGTCCCTCTAACTCCAGATAGCCATCTACTCTAAGTATATGGTATACCCTCTAATGGGCAAAGATCAGGAGGCCGGGTGTTATGGAGCCCCATCGTTAGTCGTTTGTCTGCAATCTATACCATATAAAGAATGAACTAGCTATAGGTCAAGTACATCTAGGACATAACCACTGTCCTTGAGGAACCACCGCGAGGGGAGGAGTCATACATGCCATATGCCATCCTCTTGAACAGCTATCACACACTAACATAGTAGCAACTCCACCAAAAGAGCCACATAACATACACCTCAAGCCTGCACGTACAAGTGCCAAGCTTGGGTCCATAGTACCATCAATGTTTGGGAGGAGGCATGGCGCACAATTGTGCACATGATCCTACCAAACAACACCATCATGTCCTTCTAACACAAGGACTCCAGATGGCAAAACCTCATGCACTCTCAAGACAGTGTGGCATGTAGAAACATCAAGTGTCGTCGGTGTTGTCTGCTATAGATATACATAGTCGCTTGGATGAAATTGACGGATCAAGGGTCTATAACCTCCTCCTCGAATGGTAGCATAGCGCAAAGTATCTCTATGCTGAGCAATCGCCAAGTTCTCAAAAGCCATCGACATCACTCTCCAAAAGATCTCTGCCCGCTGAGAACATGCGCTCATCCATACATCGGGGTCATCCAAGTCCAAAACTACAGTAGCATCTCGACGAATGGGTGCAGGTAAATTTGGATCTCGTCCATAGAGTAGAAAGTATAGAGAGAAGGATGCTAAGGAGGCTTGCCGGCTGAACCGATAGCCCATGGCCAACCAAGGTAACTGGAGATCCTAATCTCCCAAGTGGCCTCTCTGCAAACCATACTTTTGCAATCCTCTCTTCACCGTCTGTACCACTCTCTCTGCTAAGCCATCTGCCTCAGGGTGATCTCGGGATGTAGTACGATGATCAATCAAAGCCTTGTCACACAAGACCTAAAACTCTCCCAAGAACTCTGTACCCTAATCAATCAAAACCTTAGCTGGTGCACCAAAATGACTAAGAACTCGATCCAGGAATGAGTAAGCTATCCCTTCACTAGACTTGTCAGGAAGTGCCACCAACTCAATCCACTTGGAGAAGTGCTCCACCATCACCAAAACATACTGATGATGTCTCACAGTTAGCGGTAAAGGTCCGGCAAAGTCCAAACTCCAACGGTAACCCAATCCCATGATAGGTAATGGGTGTAACTGTGGCGTAGGAGCATTGAATGATGCTCTAACTCGGTCACAAACCACACATCAGGCAACAAACTACTGTACCTCGGTCTGCATACCACGCCACCAATAATGACTCTTGAGTAAGCTATATGTACGCTTTACTCCAAAATGTCCCAGCTCCTCATGAGCATGACGGACCAACTGTGGTCTCTGTGATGGAAGTGGTACTACTCGCACTCTACCATCCTCCCATACACGCAAAAGGTGTCTACTCTCCAATCTGAGCCGCCTGGCTCGCTGAAGAACACGGTCTCTCTCCTTGGCCCCAACTATGCCACCCACAACACCAGTGCGAAGATAGTCCATCACTAAGATATCATCATGAATGTCTCGCTGAACTGTACCAATATCTTCACTCTCTGGATCTGTGATCTCAATAACCCCTCCTGTATGCGCTGAGAGAGATACCACCAAAGCCTCTGCAAATATACACAGAAAGGCCGATGCATGCCAACCTAGCACCATCTCCTCATCTGTCTCACCATGCCAACGTGCTCCGGTCTGATCCTGCTGGTTGGGACATGGGTTTCTACTCAACCCATTTGCATCACGGTTCACCACTCCAGGTCTGTGAACAACCGTGAAATCATACTCCTGTAAAATCAGAGCCCATTGTGCAAGCTTCCATGAAAGCTTGTCAAACTCCATCAACCACTTCAGCGGCTGATGATTAGTGATGAGAGTGAAGGGGTTACCAAATAGGTAACATCAGAAATGTGCTACTGCCCAAACTGCTGCCAAGCACTCTCCCTCATATGAACTATACTTTGACTCTGCTGAATTGTTGGAGCAACTAGCATAGGCCACCAGAAACTCCTTCTCCTCATCATCATGCTGGGTGAGCACCACTTCAAGCCCCAACATACTCCAATCAGTGTGAACCTGAAATGGTCGTCCCCTGATCGGTCTCCTCAAAATAGGAGCAGATGTCAACCTCTCCTTGAGCTCTACAAAAGCTCTCTCCTGCTCATCTCCCCAACACCACTCCTGTGTAAGCTTGGTCAGCTTCGTCAAGGCCTTGGCAATGGCACTAAATCCTCTAACATAGCGGCAATAGAAGTTTGCCAACCCAAGGAATGCTCGCACTTTGCTCACATCGGTAGGCCAAGGAATACGTGCAATAGCCTCCACCTTGGTCTGCTGAACACCAAGTCCTCCGGGGTAGATAGTGTGACCCAAATACTCAACCTGCTCGTAGAAGAACCTACACTTCCCGGGATGTAGTTTGAGTCCATGAGATCTCAACCTCTCAAACACCTCCAACAACTGTCTTTCATGCTCCTCCACAGTAGTGCTATAGACCAAAATGTCATCAATATAACACCGAGCAAAATCCAATCCAGCTAGGATCCTATCCATGATCCTCTAGAACTCAGCAGGAGCGTTCTTCAACCCAAATGGTAAGAACCTCCACTGATATAACACATCCTTGCCGTGAGGATCAATAGCCCAAAATGTTATCTTGGACTTATCTTCCTCCCTGATCGGCAACTGATAATATCCTGCTCAAAGATCCAAAGTACTGAAGACCTTTGCATGCCCAATTGCATCAAAAATCTCCTCCGCTGTAGGCATGGCATACCGATCAGCCCTGGTCTGTTGGTTGATAGGACGGTAATCTCCACACATCCGCCTATCTGTATAGTTGCCATGCATATCCTTCTTGGCTGGCATCACTGTCGTTGATGCATATTTTCCATGTGAAATCTCCACCAAACCAGCCTCAAAAAGGTCACCACTCTGGCTCTGAATCAATGTCCTCTCCATATCACTATATCGATAAGGACGTCGGAAAACAGGTGTGTCGCTAGTCAACTCAATCCGTATACCAGGTCCCTTCAGAGCACCCAAATCCTTCATACTGAAGGCAAAACAACTTGTGTGACTCCTCAAGAACCTCCAAACCTCCATCTTTCCTCTCTAGTAAGCTTGGGTCCAAGATCTGGCTCCCAAGTATCCTCTGTAACTGTAGTAGGAGTAGAAGACGTACTGACTGGTTACTACACTAGGCCATTGGGAGCAATAGTGTCATGCTCCCGACCACTAGAGGTCCCAACCTCTGTGTGAAAAACTCCCTCCACTCTGGCTGCAAGCTCCACACGTCCTCTAGTTGCATCCCATGTGGACCAAGGGTGTAATCCAAGTAGCCCACGCTCACCTGGATGGACTCCAAGTAGACCACTCTCCCTAGTAGCTACTGGATGTGTCCCAAGAATACCATGTCCACTCGGTCCATCGCCCCCAGCATGTGCCTGAATCATCTCGATAGGCACAGGGCTCACAAGTGTCCGAGTGGTGATGCCTATCAAGCGCATCCTACGCTGCTCTGCCAAACCGAGGCTCACAATCTAGGTCAAACAGTTCAGGTCTATAGCCTGACATAACACTTGACGCCTGGATGCCTCTGACACTGCTGGAACAGTGGTAATACCGGTGCAAAAACCCATCGCCCGCTCTCTCTCATCAGCGTTGGGCTCCACCAACTGCTGTAACTATGAGTCCCAAACAAGTCCAGGTCCTCCCTCTCAAAAAGCATGAGAGCTTGGGAAACTCATGAGTGTGGGAAATGCAGCTCTAGGCTGTCCAACTAGGTTCACCACTGCCATAGGTGACCTATCAGCCACTACCACTATTTGAGACTGACGTCCAGCATCCAAGATATCATCAACAAGAATGTGGTCTAGTCGCTGAATCCCATCATAACTACGTTGTAGAACCTCTCTGGGTAAAAGGTTTGTCCACCAAAGGCAAAGACGATGAGCCCGTGATCCCACTCTGGCTGCATCTAACAATACAGCAAGTCCTATCCAAGAATGGACCCGATGTGTACTTGCCACCACTCTAGTGCGAGAATCACCCATCAAAGGAACGTTCTCCAAAAGGTAAGCTGGAGAAACAGACTGATGAACCTGGAGATGTCTTAGTATCCGTAACATCTCCCAAAATACACCAGAACAAGGATCTTGAAGACCCAAACCGCGGCCCGCACGTGTATGTCTCTGACATGGCCATCCAGAAATCACCAAGTGAATAGGCCCATGTCTCTCTAGGTCATGCGCCCCCAATAAGGAAATGTCTCCTGGTAAGGCCTTCTGGTAACCTCTGACTGCTGACATTGGTAATAACTCCGGATACCGATAGGCCAAGTGTGTCACATGATGTAGAGAGACTTGCCTAGCAGTCTCATCTCTCTCTACATACAAGTACCTCTGTACTCAAATACCCGCTTGTAACACCGTAGCTAGTCCGGTGCTGATCCCACCAAACAACTCCAATAGGCATATCTCCTCTATTGGATACTGCCAAGCAATGAGTGTGGTATCCAGAGGTGTCAAAGCAATTGCCTCTGGAGGCTCATCCTCACACTCATCCCCTGATGGTACGAAGGCTCCACTCCAAGCCTGCTGCACCAACTGATCTGCATGTTGTTGCAATGCCTCCTTTGAACTCCACAATGGAACATCCAAGGTGGATGGAACAATCCCACTCGTACTCCAAAGCCGAGTGATCTCCTCTGGTACTGGAGTATCCTCTGCATGGGCGTTCCTCTCCAACAAGTCACCAGGCCAAGTAACTTCACCGCTGAAAGCTAAAACTGATGCTGCCATGGTCCCGGACTGTAGTGAGCCAAGACTGCCACTATTGAAGCGTACTGGTAGGCGACATACCCGTCCCTCACCAGAGTGCCATCCAGGTCTATAAGAGGCTATCTCCTCCCAATAGTCAATGTTGAAACCCATAGGGTATAACACTACTCCCCCAACTAGCACATCATATGACTCAACTATCATCGCAATAGCCTGAGCTCTCACCACCGAGCTATCAGTCGGATGACCAGGCTGAACCTGGACAACAAGCTCTCCACGTGTGATGTACTGTGTCGAACCACCACCTAGAGATGTCTGGATCTGAAATGGACACCTCTCCACATTGGTCTTCCGTAACTCCAGACCGACAACTGCAGCCTTCCCCAACATAAGGGGCTGCGCACCAGAGTCTAACAAGACTCTCTATGGTGTATAGACCTTCCCTAAAGGTCCTACCAAACAAAAAATCCCCCTCTGGTTATCCAATAGGACAACACCAAGTGTAAACCGCGCTCTCTCAAAGGCCAGTCTAGCTGGCAACTCCTCCAGTCTAGCCGCTGCTACCTGCCATAAACCACTGGTCGCTGAACGGATCCCATGCTCCTCAACCAAGTCAGCTCCACTATCAACCACCTCTACTCTAGTAGTAGGAACTGCACCATCCCTACTCTCACACAACATGGCAGCCAACCGGAATATTGGGGCTGGGTCAACTCCCAATGTAAACATGTCACTGGCTGAAAATAAAGGATGCCGCATAATCAGCTGAGCCGCCCCCAACATCTTGCTAAACTCAGTCTGTGTAGTAGCAGGTGGCTGACTAGCAGGTGGCTGACTAGCAGGTACTCCATCAGGTACTCCATCACCACCTACCACACCTGCACTAGGACGTCTAGGAACCATGGATGTCGTCTACAATGCCTCAGATAGCGTGAAAGACTGGGGAAGTCTGACCTGTCTCCCAACCTCTCCTCTCTGTGGGTCCAACTCCACTGATGCTCCTCTAGGCTCTGGAGCACGTATTGCACTCCTAGTCACTACTACAGATGCATCCACCTGGGCTGCTCCGCACATGAAGTCCAAAGCATCTTTATCACCAGCATATGAGATGGAAGCCTCAGCACCCGAATCTGATCTCCTTTGCAATAGCCATACTAGCCAATCTCTGCTCCAACTGCTCAATCCGAGTAGCCATAGCTATGTCAGAAGTAAGGGCAGGTATTGCACCCCTACTAGGTGTAGATCCTCTACCACCACCTCTACCACCTCGTCCTCCAAGAACTGGAGCTCCTCTACTACCTGCCATAGCAGCCCTACCACTCCGTAACTCCAGGTGTAGGTCAAAACACCAGTCACTAGTGTGACCAAATCTGTGGCAATGCTCACACTGCCTCTGTGCTGGCTGTGATGCACCAGAGGTATCAGGTCCGCTGCCCTGAGTACACTCTCTCCTATGGTGAGGTCCACCACAAGTCCAACAAGCAACACCACCACTCACTGGCTGCTGCTGACCCGAAAATGAGGGTAAGGGTCTGTAACACCCATTTGTGCATGTGTGTGGTATTGTGATATTTAGCTTGGTATTACAAGTACTTAAGAGATATTATTTATATAGAGATAAAGGATGGTTCTATATTAGTCATGGTTAGCTAAAGTTAGTCATAGCTAAGATAGATGGGACCTTACTTTAGAGGAAGTAGAAAAGATGAGCACCACTATTTTGGATTTTAGTGTGTTGACTTGGTATTATTCCTAGGTGTTTGGCTTTGGGGAAAGAGTTGAGAACTCTTGGGCCCGCAAGCCTTTTTGTTTTGGATTCTTCTTTAGTCCAAGGATAGCCCATGTGAAGGAATCCTTGCTTTAGTGGTTGGGTCAAGATAAGACCACATGCTTAGGGGAATATGCCCATGTGAATGGATATTCCTTTCTACTTTTTGACTTTACTTGACTTTTAGTCTAGTAACTTGAGTTACTACGGTAATTAGTAACTTTGGTACGTAACTATTTCACAAGTATATAAACAAGGAGTGAGGAGGTACTCATCATCCTTTCATTTGCAACTATCTCTCTCTCATTGAGTTCTCTAGTGAGCAATGTCTTGAGTCTTGGAGTGTTAGCCTTGGAGGAGTATGATGGAGTTGGGGTTCCTTGCCTTCTTAGTCCATGGTGCGCTACCATAATAGCCATCAGAGGTTCATCCTGAGTGAGAGACAGGCCGGCTCACATTTTTGGCGCCGCTGCCGGGACCTCTCTAGAAGGCAAGATAATGTTCCGCGTCCAATTCTACATTAGGCAGAAGGAGGCTATGAGAGCTCACTTGGAGAGAACATTAGGAGAGGAGAGGGCTGAACTTATGTTAGAGAACCAAGATCCATTTGTATACCCTGTAGTTCATTATGATGTCTTTGAGGTGATTTTGTACATCTTGTACACATGAGAGGAATTGGAGAGATTGTGTGAGGTGGATTGCAGATTTTGGGGATTAAGGTGATTTTGGGCAAAATCTCAAGTTTGAGATCTGGACTTGAGATTTCTACACATGATAGCTTGGGTTATCTTTCAGTTAGCACACTTGAAATTATTGAGAGAGCTTCTATGCGCACTGGGCTAGAATTTTTGAAAGTTGATAGGGTAAAGTGCTCCCGCAACTGCATGCTCTCTGGAAAATTGTACAGAGTCTGCCATTTCTTCAATTTCTAGTGAATTGTCCTGAAAATTTCCAAGAAAATTCAGTGCATTGTATCCTACCTGGTGCCACAAAAATTAGAGAGAGATCATTTTTGCGCAGTGCGTCATGAGTTTTTGAAGTGAGGGGGGTGGTTTTCAGACCAAATCTGAAATATGGGTGCTGAATAGAAAGGTGTCTAGGCCAAATGGCTCGATGAAAAGATCTAAAATTTTGCAGGGAGGGATGCCCTAGAGTTGTGATCAAGTGTGGAAAATTTCAGAGGACTGTGACATATTCGTTGGGAGATTTGAGTGACATTGTGAGGAAGGGTCAATTCTGCAGAGTGGAGATCTCATGCATGAGAAGTTTGAGATCAACAAAAAGCATGTTTGAGTGTTTAGATTCATCTTGGGGAACATGGAGGGTCATCAAGAGTGGAAATTGAGATTATGCAAGGTTCCCCAAGGGTTTGAGGTGATTGTAGGGGTGGATTTGAGGAAAAGAGAGTTTACAATAGAATTTGAAGAGAGTGTTGAGAGGATCCAAAAACCTACACCACTTGGAGGAAAGAGTGAGTCTAAGTGCTTTCTATGTGGAGAGAAGGGACATAAGGCAAGTTCATGTCCATTGACCTTTGAGAGCAAGAGATTGAGGGAAAGGAGAGGCTTACTTGACTTGGGTTTGCATGTTGGACCTTCTTCACCAAGATTGGGAGGGAGAAGATCTAAGACCAAGGAGTTGTGTGAGGTTTGTGGAGTTGAAGGACTTCCAAAAGGACATGAGTGTAGTGGAGTAAAAGCACTTTTGGAAACTTTGGTGAAGGATCTTGGAGAGAGTCTTAGTACAGCTACAGAAATACTACCACCTTCATCAGCTAGTTCTCAAGATTAGTGATGGAGATAATCTTTCAACTTATGGATAAACTATCCATGAGAGTTAGATTAATATGCACTCTAGGATTTGATGTTGCTATAGAAATCTTGGAGCAACCTAAACCTTTTGTGTTCTCTAGAGTGGATTATTCTCAGATGGTGTTAGTCATGTATATACTCTATTAGTAATAGAGTGAGAGAAAAGAAAAGAGGAAAAAAAAAAAAATTTGAGAGAAAAGAAAGATAGTGAGGGGTTAAGATGGGGAAACTTCCGGTTTTCTTTGGCAAGGATGGAGAAGATGTGGAGGCCTTTGTGAGAGACTTCAAGAGAGCTTGCATAGGAAACAATGAGAGGAGGAAGAATGAGTGGGCCTCATTATTACCAGATTTCTTTGAGGATGCAGCACTTACATGGTATGAGTCAGAATACCAAAAGAGAGAGAGGAGAGAGGGGGAAGAGGAGTCTTGGGAGACTTTGACTTCAGCACTCATTGAGAACTTTCTTCCTGATGAGAGTTATGAGAGATTGATGAGTGAGGTTACATTTCTCAAGCAAGGAGATGGAGAGAAAGTGAGAGTCTATGTGGAAAGAGTGGAAAAATTGGAGTCCAGATTTCGCATAGTGTTGAGGAAGGGTGGGGATGATGTGGAGACTACAATGATTGGCATAGGGGCCATGCTCACCAAGAATTTTGTGGGAGGATTGAGACCACAAATTAGAAGCAAGGTGAGATATGAGAAACCTTCTTCCAAGGTTGAAGCTATCAAGATCGCAATTCGTATGGAGGAGAGTTTGGAAGGGATGAAAGTGATTTGGTGGTGAAGGAGGTTGTGCATCCTCCTCAAGGCTACAAGTATGGTGGAACTTCTGATACTTTGGTGACAAGGGTTGCACCACAAGTAGTAGTTGCTCCAGTTCTTGCACCTCCACCAAAAGATCCACTCCAAACCATCACAGAACAACTTGCGGATCTCAAGATCAATGTGGTGCAATTATGGGAGAAGAGAGAGGTGGATCAGAATGTAGGGAGAGGGCCTAGGAGTTATGGAAACCATCCATATAGAGGAGGCCAACCAGCCAACAATTTCAATGATAGAAATTGTTTTGGTTGTGGGGGAAGAGGCCATATCCAAAGGAATTGCCCAAATTCCACTTACCATGGAGGAAGGGGTTATGAGGGAGCCAATAGAGGGAAAGAGGGAGGTAGTGAAACCCAAGTGGCTCCTAATCCCAACAAAGGTAAGGGGATAGCATCCATAGATGTGGTTGAGAGCAAGTATGAGAAGGGAGAGTGCTCAAACTCCAAGGGTCCTAATTTGGAGCTTTTGGCACAAGAGAAGAAGAGAGCTCGTTTTGCAGAGGATGTTCACTCTTCTCAAGGATTTACTTCAAGCAAGGATACTCCTATGTCTACTAGGAGCACTCACCACATTCACCACACCTTGGGGAACTTACGCTTTCAAGGTCATGCCTTTTGGGCTTTGCAATGCTCCAGCCACATTCCAACGGTTCATGAACAAGGTATTTGAACCTTTCATTGGGAAATTTGTGAGAGATTTCATTGATGACTTTTGTGTCTATGGGAGCAAGGAGGAGCACTTTGAGCACCTAATCAAAGTCTTGCAACGCTTGGATGAGGCAAATGCATCACTCAACCCAGAGAAGTGCATTTTTGGATGTGAAGAAGGTCTACTTTTGGGGCACATCATCTCCAAGGATGGAATAGCAGTTGATCCTGAGAAGGTGAGGAAAATCTCAGACCTTCCATTCCCTTCAAGCTTGACAAAGTTACGCCAATTCTTGGGAATGGTTGGGTACTATAGGAGGTTCATCTTCTCATTTTCCAACAAGGCTTATGCATTGACCATCTACATGAAGAAGGGTGTAGATTACATGGTGATTTTGGAAGACAAGGAGGCTCTCAAAGCTTTTGAGGAGCTCAAGCAATCCCTTGTTGTAGCTCCAATTCTTGCTAAACCTGATTGGAGTAAGCCTTTCATCCTCTACACTGATGCTTTTAATGTAGCTATAGGATGCACTCTTAGTCAATTAGACCAAGATGGGCATGATCATCCAATAGCTTATGCTAGTAGGCAGATGGTTTCAGCAGAGAAGAACTACTCTGTCACAGAGAGAGAAGGGTTGGCAGTGATCTTTGGTCTCAAGAAGTTTAGACACTACTTGATTGGAGGGAAAGCCACAATTGTCACGGATCACAAGGCTTTGAAGTACATCTTCAACAAGCCTAATGTTGAAGGGAGACTAGCAAGGTAGATGATTCTCTTATCTGAGTATGACTACACAATTGAGGATAGGCCAGGAAAGAAACATGCAAATGCTGATTTGTTATCTAGAGCCTATGATCATGATGGAGATGAGCCAGTAGATGATTCCTTCCCGGATGAGGAGCTCATGACAATCTCAGTCACTCAAGAGGTTCCAATGGAGTACAAGGAGATTGTGGATTTTGTGACAAGAGGTAACTATCCAGAAGGGATGCATGCTAGGGAGAGGAAGGCCCTTGCAGCAAGATCTAGACCTTACACAATGGTGGATGATATTCTTTTTCACCAAGGAGCAGATGGTCTACTTCGAAGAGCAGTGGGTAAGGAAGAGTCTATCCTACTCATAAAGGAGTTTCATGAAGGTTTAGTATGTGGAGGACACTTTGCAGGAAAGGTGACTGCTTTCAAGATTCTAGATGCAGGTTACCATTGGAGAGGGATTTTCAAGGATTGTCTTGATTATTGCAAAACTTGTCATGTTTGTCAAGCTTTTGCTAGAAAGTCTACATCCACTCCACCACTTAGATCAATTCCATTGCTAGGACCCTTTGAGAAGTGGGGAATTGATTTTGTAGGACCTCTCAATAGAACCCCAAGGAACAATCGGTACATTGTGGTAGTTACTGATTACCTTACCAAGTGGGTTGAGGCTAGACCATTGAGGGACAAGAATGAAGATGAAGTGGGTAGATTTCTTTATGAACGCATTATCACTAGGTTTGGATGCCCTTTGGAGTTGGTTTCTAATAGAGGAGGAGAGTTTACAGGAAGCATTACTACAGCCATGCTACGACATTTCTCTATCACACATAGAGTAACTACATCCTATAAGCCAAATTCCAATGGCTTGGCAGAGAGAACCAATCAGACCTTGTGCATGATGTTGGCCAAAGATGCAGAAATGGAGGGGGCTAAACATCATTGGGACAAGAGGATTCATGCAGTTTTGTGGGAGTATAGGACAACCATGAAGACTTCCACTGGATATTCTCCATTCCAATTGGTGTATGGTATTGAGTCTACCTTACCTATTCACTTTGATCTTCCTACCTTCCAAAGCATTCATAAGAGATTGAAGAAAGCACAAGGAAGTGATGCAGAGAAGTCAAGGAAGGATCAACTCATGGAGTTGGAAGAGGCAAGAGCAGTTGCTATGGTTCGAGTGGAGCAAGCCCAAAGGAAACAAAAGGAGAGCTATGACAAGAGGCAAGGCAAGAAGAAGGTGGAGCCTTTCAAAGAAGGTGATTGGGTAATGTTGTTTGATTCCATTCGATTCAAGAGAGTACAAAAGAAGTTTTTGCCTAAGTACTTTGGACCTTTCATAGTAGAGAAGGTGTGGGGAAATTACACTTATGATCTCAAGGAGTTGGGAGGAAGACACTTTGATAGGATTAACCATGATAAGTTGAAGATGTACCATAGAAGGTAGAGAGACCTTCACTTTGAGGACAAAGTGAAAACTTAGTCCGGGGGTAAATGTAACACCCATTTGTGCATGTGTGTGGTATTGTGATATTTAGCTTGGTATTACAAGTACTTAAGAGATATTATTTATATAGAGATAAAGGATGGTTCTATATTAGTCATGGTTAGCTAAAGTTAGTCATAGCTAAGATAGATGGGACCTTACTTTAGAGGAAGTAGAAAAGATGAGCACCACTATTTTGGATTTTAGTGTGTTGACTTGGTATTATTCCTAGGTGTTTGGCTTTGGGGAAAGAGTTGAGAACTCTTGGGCCCGCAAGCCTTTTTGTTTTGGATTCTTCTTTAGTCCAAGGATAGCCCATGTGAAGGAATCCTTGCTTTAGTGGTTGGGTCAAGATAAGACCACATGCTTAGGGGAATATGCCCATGTGAATGGATATTCCTTTCTACTTTTTGACTTTACTTGACTTTTAGTCTAGTAACTTGAGTTACTACGGTAATTAGTAACTTTGGTACGTAACTATTTCACAAGTATATAAACAAGGAGTGAGGAGGTACTCATCATCCTTTCATTTGCAACTATCTCTCTCTCATTGAGTTCTCTAGTGAGCAATGTCTTGAGTCTTGGAGTGTTAGCCTTGGAGGAGTATGATGGAGTTGGGGTTCCTTGCCTTCTTAGTCCATGGTGCGCTACCATAATAGCCATCAGAGGTTCATCCTGAGTGAGAGACAGGCCGGCTCACAGGTCTAACTCCACTAGGCCCTCCACTCGCTCCATAGGATCTGGGCTGTCCACCTTGTCCTCAAAAACCAACTCGGCGTGGTGCACTTTGCTGCACTCTAGAAGAAGTCACAGCCGTGGATGAGGTCTCCCTACCAAATCCAGATGTCACCACTCTCTCCTCCACCATGTTGAGCTCAATACGCTCAGCCAAACCAAAGACTATTGCCAAAGTGGGCGAAGTAGCCTACAACAACGTAGCATCACAAACTCTACGTCGCAACTCCTTGTCCAGTATCCCATACCAAAACTGGGTTGCTTGGGCCTCAGTAACTCCCTGAGTGAAACTGATCAGCCGCCTCATGCGAGTGTATGCCTCGCATAGGCTCTCTCCAGCCTTCCGCTGAAACTCTTGCAAGCTCCTCAGCTTGTCAATCCGTACTCCCTGGTAGTTCTGCCTCAAACATAGGAAGAACTCCACCATGGGGTTAAACCCCGGTACCACACCACCTCCTGCAGCGGTACTTCCACTCGTAGTAGCACTATCTCTAACTAGTGCACCTCCACTAGCTCCACCAACACTACTCGAGCTAGAACTCGTGGGTACAGCCGATCTACTCCTAGCCACCGAGCCTGAAGTGATGGAGACATAATGTGGAGACCAATACTGTCTCCATAACTCAATCTCTTCCAAATGAGCTCTCTTGAATTCATGGTAGTCATCCATCGGCGGACCCTCCAGATGTTGAAACAACCCCTTCCATGCCATGAAAGGTGTGAACAAAGTCGGGTTCCGCATCAACTGCAGATCACACCAACTGTCGAACTCCTGGATAAAGTCATCCAACTCAATGGTACCCATTGTACCAGAGTAATGCCTAGGGCCTTTGGAGGCCCCATAAATCTCGTCCATGTCCCAAAACAACGGTGCGAACACACCAAGTGCACTCTCAACTGAATCAGCTCCTGTGTCAAACTCCAACTTAGAGTCAATCTCCTCCCTCATTGGGACCTGAGATACATGCTGATACCGAGCACCACTCCAAGTAAACCCACTACGTACTATAGGGCTAACTCCTCTAGAATGTCCAAAGAACTCCGTCGTGACAAAGTAACCACACCAACAAACCCAAACTACCAACTGCAACAACAAGTCGTAACCGCAAATGCCCTACCAAGTGCCAACACCAACTAAACACCACCCACTAATGTAACTCTAACTGAGATAACTACACTAGGGGAAGGGCAACCTGTAACCTGCCATCATAACACGCACTCTCACGGTTTGTAGGTCATCACTTCCTGCCTCACCGGAGAGAGACAAAGGTAGTCTGACTGGTCATCACTCCAGCCTCACCACCGAGAGCACACTAGAGCACCAACGCTCAAAAGTCAAGGCACCTCACACAAACGTGGTGCACAAACAGGAAGCAGAGAATGGAGGGGATCCAATCACAAGAAATCTAAACAAAAACCCTCCATCTCATAACACAACACGGGACTGACTCTGCCACCATTTGGCATTTGATATAAGAGCAGTTCGGATCTAAGTCCTAAGCTACTAGGATCACCAAGAATGGGATCAAACTGCCTCTCCTAGCCAAAGCTACATGTGTATAGATAACAGTGGCACAGTCACTATAACAACAAGTGAAGGTGGACCAATTGGCTAGGGCACCAGTCTAGGAACAAGAGATCTAGGGGTCAAACCCTGTTGCCCACAATCTAGCAGGAAAGGCAGATTTTGCCAACCAATGACCAAGATCTACTCTAAACTAGCTAGCCTCACGCCAGCAAGCTGGCTTGCTGGCCCTTCTAGGCCTTCGTAGCCTCTCATAGCCCACAGCCATGAAGCCTCGAAACGCCAAAATTTAGACAAATGAGGCCTTTCTTGTTACCACTTCGAACCTCCTCCAAAATTGGCAAAACTTCTCCAAATCTGCGAAACTCCTCCAAACTAGCGAAACTTCTCCAAATCTGGCCAAACAGTGAAACTCCTCCAATTCTGGCCCAAAATCTGACATAAATCTGACATAAATCCTAAAGATGGATGTCTGCCAAATCCCCCGCTAACTTTCCACTCGAACCAAATTGACAAAACGGGTTTGTCCAAATCACAATTTCATGAGAAGAGCTTCCCAACTCCACCTTCAATTTTACTTTTTGAGCCCAACTCGCAGCACATTGGTCCTGCCTTCACCTCCCTTTCTTGTTGCCACTTTGAAGCTCCTCCAAAATTGGCAAAACTTCTCCAAATCTGCAAAATTCCTCCAAACTAGCGAAACTTCTCCAAATCTGGCCAAACAGCAAAACTCCTCCAATTCTGGCGTAAAATCTGACGTAAAATCTGACATAAACCCTAAAGATGGATGTCCGCCAAATCCCCCGCTAACTTTCCACTCGAGCCAAATTGACAAAATGGGTTTTTCCAAATCACAATTTCATGAGAAGAGCTTCCCAACTCCACCTTCAATTTCACTTTCTGAGCCCAACTCGCAGCAGATTGGTCCTGCTTTCACCTCCTGAGCTCAAAATCACAACACTGCTCAAAAATTATTCCTTCTTTGCTCAAAATTTGGCCAGCGCTTCCGCACACCATCGGCCTAACTGCCAAATCTGCATCAACTGAACAAGCTTCTGCACACTAGGGAAACACAGAACTTGAATCGAGCTACCACGATCCACCGAGCTTGGAGATACCACCAACACTCAACGTTCCTACACCTGATTTCCCCCTGACTTCACTTCTTTGATGTAATCAAATTGCTTAACATTATCAACTCAACTCAACTCAGATCAGTACTTGATCTGCCACTCTATAAACTACCAACAACTGGGCACTGATTACAGTCAAGCCACACTCACTCAAGCATAGAGAATCCAGGTGACGCTCGCCGGCCTCTGTCCACCATAGCCAGGAACTCGAAGGCTCAACATCAAAGAAATGAGCTCTCTGGAGCTCACTTCAAAACTATACCCCCTGACTTGAGCTAGCACTGGAACCCTAACGGTCCCACTGACGGCACACTCGATGGTGCGAACGGTGCAAAGTGACGGTGGGCCCTATCGTGAAGTCAATACCCTGAACACCAAATCAGACTGTCAGAAAGTAGTCCCTGAGAAACTACTAGAATAACTCTAACTACTATCACTAGAACTCCAGTGTCCAAGCAACTAGATGCGGAACTACAAATGGCGTGACATTTCTCATCAAGCTTCACATTTTGCACCTTGATCACTTTTGAGCTTGGATGGTAGCACATTTTGGGCTTGCATTTATGGCATTGGTTATAGAAATCTGAGTCTTATTTTCCTTTTGGTGTTACTCAAAGATAGATATGGGACTTGACAATTTATGTGCTCTTGTAGAAAGAGATATATTTAATTTCATTCAAGGGCTTCAAGGTGAAGTTGTGGGTCCATGTGTTGAAAAGGAGAATGTTAAGTGACAAAATAGCAAAAACTGAATCTCAATTGAAGAAGTTTGGAGGTTTTTGGCATTTTGTTATGTGTATATACATTGCTACACAACATACATCACTGTCAACATCATACACTATAGAAACACAACTCACACATAAGTCATACATAGCCCCTAAAGTGCCACAATAATCATATTGTTTACCACTCTCAACTCAACTCAACTCAGATCAGTACTTGATCTATCACTCTCTAAACTGCCAACAACTAGGTATTGAATATAGTCAAGCCACACCCACTCAAGCATAGAGAATCCAGGTGACGCACACCGGTCTCTATCCACCATAGCAAGGAACTCGAAGGCTCAACATCAGAGAAGTGAGCTCTCTGGAGCTGCACTTCAAAAGTATACCCCCTGAACTCGAGCTAGGTCTGAACCCTAATGGTCCCACTAACGGCACAATCGATGGTGCAAAGTGACGGTGGGCCCCACCGTGAAGTCAGTACCCCAAACATGAAATCTGACTGTTGGAAAGTAGTCCTAAGGAATTGCTAAAATAACTCTAACTACTATCACTCCAACTTTAGTGTCCGAGCAATCTAGATGCGACACTACAAATGGCGTGATAGCTATCGTGCGTATATACATCGCTACACAACAAACATCGCTATCAACATCATACACTATAGAAGCACAACTCACACAAAAGTCATACATAGCCTCTAAAGTGCCACAATTGCCCCCTAGCTGGCGGTCAAGTCCCTCTAACTCCAGATAGCCATCTACTCTAAGTATATGGTATACCCTATAATGGGCAAAGATCAGGAGGCCGGGTGCTATGGAGTCCCATCGTTAGTCGCCTGTCTGCAATCTATACCATATAAAGAACGAACTAGCTATAGGTCAAGTACATCTAGGACATAACCACTGTCCTTGAGGAACCACTATGAGGGGAGGAGTCATACATGCCATATGCCATCCTCTTGAACAGCTATCACACACTAACCTAGTAGCAGCTCCACCAGAAGAGCCACATAACATACATCTCAAGCATGCACAAGTGCCAAGCTTGGGTCCATAGTACCATCAATGTTTGGGAGGTACCATGGCACACAATTGCGCACATGATCCTTCCAAACAACACCATCACGTCCTTCTAACACAAGGACTCCAGATGGCAAAACCTCATGCACTCTCAAGATAGTATGGCCTATCAAAACATCAAGTGTCATTGGTGTTATCTACTATAGATATACATAGTCGCCTAGATAAAATTGACAAATTGAGGGTTTATAACCTCCTCCTTGAATGGCAGCATAGTGTAAAGTATCTCTATGCTGAGCAATCCCCAAGTTCTCAAAGGCCATCGGCATCACTCTCTGAAATATCTTTGCCCGCTGAGAACATGCACTCATCCATACATCGGGGTCACCCAAGTCCAAAACTATAGTAGCATCTCGACAAATGGCTGTAGGTAATTCAGGATCTTGTCCATAAGTAGAAAGCACGGAGAGAAGGATGCTAAGGAGGCTTGCCATCTGAACCGATAGCCCATGGCCAACCAAGGTAACTGGAGATCCCAATCTCCCAAGTGGCCCCTCTGCAAACCATACTTTTGCAATCCTCTCTTCCCCGTTTGAACCACTCTCTCTGTTAAGCCATCTGCCTTAGGGTGATCTTGGGATGTAGTACAATGATCAATCAAAGTTTTGTCACACAAGACCTGAAACTCTCCCAAGAACTTTGTACCCTGATCAGTCAACACCTCAGTTGGTGCACCAAAATGACTAAGAACTCAATCCAGGAACAAGTAAGTTGTCCCTTCACTAAACTTGTCACAAAGTGCCACCAACTCAATCCACTTGGAAAAGTGCTCCACCATCACCAAAACATATTGATGATGTCTCACAGTCAGCGGTAAAGGTCCAGCAAAGTCCAAACTACAATGGTAACCCAATCCCATGATAGGTAATGGGTGTAATTGTGGCATAGGAGCATTGAATGATGCTCTAACTCGGTCACAGACCACACATCTAGCAACAAACTATTGTATCTCAGTCTGCATACCGTGCCACCAATAATGACTCTTGAGTAAGCTATATGTATGCTTTACTCCAAAATGTCCTAGCTCCTCATGAGCATGACGGACCAACTATGGTCTCTATGATGGAAGTGGTACTACTCGCACTCTACCATCCTCCCATACATGCAAAAGGTGTTTGCACTCCAATCTGAATCATTTGGCTCACTAAAGAACTTGATCTCTCTCCTTGGCTCCAATTGTGCCACCCACAACACCAGTGCAAAGATAGTCCATCACTAAGACATCATCATGAATGTGTTGCTGAATTGTACCAATATCTTCACTCTCTAGATCTATGACCTCAATAACTCCTCCTGTATGCATTGAGAGAGATACCACCAAAGCCTCTGCAAGTATACACAAAAAGGTCAATGCATTCTAACTTGGCACCATCTCCTCATTTGTCTTACCATGCCAATGTGCTCCGGTCTGATCCTATTGGATGGGACATGGGTTTCTCCTCAACCCATCTGCATCACGGTTCACCACTCCAGGTCTGTGAACAACCGTGAAATCATACTCCTATAAAATCAGAGCCCATCGTGCAAGCTTCCCTAAAAGCTTGTCAGCCTCCATCAACCACTTCAATGGCTGATGATCAGTGATGAGAGTGAAGGGGTTACCAAATAGGTAATATTGAAAATGTGCTAGTGCCCAAACTGCTACCAAGCACTCTCTGTCATATGAACTATACTTTGCCTCTGCTGAATTGTTGGAGCAACTAGAATAGGCCACCACAAACTCCTTCCCCTCATCATCATGATGGGTGAGCACCGCTCCAAGCCCCAACATACTCCAATCAGTATGAACCTGAAATGGTCGTCCCTTGATTAGTCTCCTCAAAATAGGAGCAGATGCCAACCTCTCATTGAGCTCTACAAAAGCTCTCTCCTACTCATCTCCCCAACACCACTCCTATGTAAGCTTGTTCAGCTTTGTCAAGGCCTTGGCAATGGCACTAAATCCTCTAACATAGCGGCAATAGAATTTTGCCAACCCACGGCTCACATCCGTAGGCTGAGGAATACATGCAATAGCCTCTACCTTGGTCTGCTAAACACCAAGTCCTCCGGGGGGGATAGATCCAAATACTCAACCTGCTTGTGGAAGAACCTACACTTCCCAAGGTGTAATTTGAGTCCATGATATCTCAACCTCTCAAACACCTCCAACAATTGTCTCTCATGCTCCTCCACAATAGTGCTATAGACCAAAATGTCATCAATATAACACCAAGCAAAATCCAATCTAGCTAGGATCCTATCCATGACACTCTAGAACTCAGCAAGAGTGTTCTTTAACCCAAACGGTAAGAACCTCCACTAATATTATACATCCTTGCCGTGAGGATCAATAGCCCAAATGCTATCTTGGATTTATCCTCCTCCCTAATCGGCAACTGATGATATCTTGCTCGAAGATCCAAAGTACTGAAGACCTTTGCATGCCCAATTGCATCAAAAATATCCTCCGCTGTAGGCATGGCATACCGATCAGCCCTGCTCTTTTTGTTGATAGGACGGTAATCTCTACACATCCGCCTATCTATGTAGTTGCCATGCATATCCTTCTTGGCTAGCATCACTGTCATTGATGAATACTTTCCATGTGAAATCTCCACCAAACCAGCCTCAAAAAGGTCACAACTTTGGTCTGAATCAATGTCCTCTCCATCTCATTATATCGATAAGGACGTCGGAAAACTGGTGTATCGCTAGTCAACTCAATCCATATATCAAGTCCTTTTAGAGCACCCAAATCCTTCATATTGAAGGCAAAATAACTTGTGTGGCTCCTCAAGAGCCTCCAAACCCTCCATCTTTCCTCTCCAATAAGCTTGGGTCCAAGATCTGGCTCCCAAGTATCCTCTGAAACTATAGTAGGAGTGGAAGATGTATTGACTGGCTGCTACATTGGGCCCTTGGGAGCAATAGTGTCATGCTCCCAACCACTAGAGGTCCCAACCTCTGTGTGAAAAACTCCCTCCACTCTAGTTGCAAGCTCCACATGTCCTCTAGCTACATCCAAGTGGACCAAGGGTGTAATCTAAGTAGCCCACGCTCACTTGGATGGACTCCAAGTAGACCACTCTCCCTAGTAGCTACTAGATGTGTCCCAAGAATACCATGTCCACTTGGTCCATCGCCCCTAGCATGTGCTTGAATCGTCCCGATAGGCATAAGGCTCACAAGTGTCCAAGTGGTGATGCCTATCAAGTGCATCCTATGTTGCTCTGCCAAGCCAAGGCTCACAATCCAAGTCAAACAGTTTAGGTCCATAGCCTGACCTAACACTTGACGCCTAGATACCTCTAACACTGCTAGAACAGCGGTAATACCGGTGCAAAAACCCATTGCCCACTCTCTCTCATTAGCATTGGGCTCCACCAACTGTTGTAACTATAAGTCCCAAACAAGTTCAAGTCCTCCCTCTCAAAAAGCATGAGAGCTTGGGAAACTCATGAGTGTGGGAAATGCAGCTCTAGGCTATCCAACTAGGTTCACCATTGCCATAGGTGACCTATCAGCCACTACCACTGTCTGAGACTAACACCCAACATCCAAGATATCATCAACAAGGATGTGGTCAAGTCGCTGGATCCTATCATAAGCACGCTATAAAACCTCTCTGGGTAAGAGGTTCGTCCACCAAAGACAAAGACAATGAGCCCGTGATCCCACTTTGGCTACATTTAACAATCCAATGGGTCCCATCCAAGAATGGACCTGATGTGTACTCGCCACCACTCTGGTGCAAGAATCACCCATCAAAGGAACATTCTCCAAAAGGTAAGTTGGAGAAACGGACTAATGAACCTAGAGATATTGTAATATCTGTAACATCTCTCAAAACACACCAGAATGAGGATCTTGAAGACCCAAACCATAGCCCGCACATGTATGTCCCTGACATGGCCATCCAGAAATCACCGAGTAAATAGACCCATGTCTCTCTAGGTCATGCGCCCCTATAAGGAAATGTCTACTGGTAGGGCCTTTTGGTAACCTCTGACTGTTGACATTGGTAATAACTCCGGATACCGATAGGCCAAGTGTGCCATATGATGTAGAGAGACTTGCCTAGAAATCTCATCTCTCTCTACATACAAGTACTTCTGTACTCGAATACTTGCTTGTAACACCACAGCTAGCCAGCAACTGATCCCACCAAACAACTCCAATAAGCATATCCACTCTATTGGATACTACCAAGCAATGAGTTTGGTATCTAGAGGTGTCAAAGCAATCGCCTCTGGAGGCTCATCCTCATACTCATCTCTTGATGGTATGAAGGCTCCACTCCAAGCATGTTGCACCAATTGATCTGCATGCTGCTGCAATGCCTCCTTTGAACTCCACAATGGAACATCCAAGGTGGATGGAACATTCCCACTTGTACTCCAAAGCCGAGTGATCTCCTCTGGTACTGGAGTATCCTCTACATGGACATTCCTCTCCAACAAGTCACCAAGCCAAGTAACTGCACCACTGAAAGCTAAAACTGATGTTGCCATGGTCTCGGACTATAGTGAGCTAAGATTGCCACTATTGAAGCGTACTAGTAGGCGACATACCCGTCTCTCACCGGACTGCCAACCAGGTCTATAAGAGGCTGTCTCATCCCAATAGTCAATGCTGAAACCCATGGAGTATAACACTACTCCCCCAACTAGCACATCATATGACTCAGCTATTGTCGAGCCTGAGCTCTCACCACCAAGCTATCAGTCGGATGACCAAGTTGAACCTGGACAATAAGCTCCCCACGTGTGATGTACTATGTTGAACCACCACCTAGAGATGTTTGAATCTGAAATGGACACCTTTCCACATCGGCCTTCCGTAACTCCAGACCAATAATTGTAGTCTTCCACAACATAAGGGGTTGCACACCAGAGTCTAACAAGACTCTTTGTGGTGTATAGACCTTCCCTAAAGGTCCCACCAAACATAAAATCCTCCTCTAGTTATCCAATAGGACAACACTAGGTGTGAACCATGCTCTCTCAAAGGCCGGTCTAGTTGGCAACTCCTCCAGTCTAGCCGCTGCTGCCTGCCATAAACCACTGGTTGCTGAATGAATCCCATGCTCCTCAACCAAGTCAGCTCCACTATCAACCACCTCTGCCCTAGTAGTAGGAATTGCATCATCCCTACTCTCACAAAGTGTGGTAGCCAACTTGAACATTGGGACTGGGTCAACTCCCAATGTAAACATGTCACTGGCCAAAAACAAAGGATGCCGCATAATCAGCTGAGCCGCCCCCAACATCATGCTAGACTCAGTCTGTGTAGTAGTAGGTGGTTGACTAGTAGGTAGTCCATCATGTACTCCATCACCACCTACCACACTTGCACTAGGACGTCTAGGAACCATGGATGTCGTCTGCCATGCCTCAACTAGCATGAAAGACTAGGAAAGTCTGACCTATCTCCCAACCTCTCCTCTCTATGGGTCCGACTCCACCTATGCTCCTCTAGGCTCTAGAGCATGTATTGCACTCCTAGTCACTACTACAAATGCATCCACCTATGTTGCTCTGCACATGAAGTCCAAAGCATCTCTATCACTAGCATATGAGGTGGAAGCCTCAACACCCGAGTCTGATCTCCTCTAAGCAATAGCCATACTAGCCAATCTTTGCTCCAACTGCTCAATCCGAGTAGCCATAGTTGTGTCAAAAGTAAGGGCAGGTATTGCAACCCTACTAGGTGTAGATCCTCTACCACCTCATCCTCCATGAATTGGAGCTCCTTTACTACCTGCCATAGCAGCTCTACCACTCCGTAACTCCGAGTGTAGGTCAAAACACCGGTCACTAGTATGACCAAATCTATGGCAGTGCTCACACTGCCTCTGTGATGCACCTGAGGTATCAGGTCTATTGCCTTGAGTACACTCTCTTTGATGGTGAGGTCCATCACAAATCCAACAAGCAACACCACCACTCATTGGCTGCTGCTAACCCAAAAATGAAGGTAAGGTCTAACTCCACTAGGCCCTCCATTCATTCCATAGGATATGGGCTATCCACCTTGTCCTTGAAAACCAACTGGGCGTGGTGCACTCTGCTGCACTCTAGAAGAAGTCACAGTCGTGGATGAGGTCTCCCTACCAAATCTAGATGTCACCACCCTCTACTCTACCATGTTGAGCTCAAATGCGCTCAGCCAAACCAAAGACCACTGCCAAAGTAGGCAAAGTAGCTTGTACAATGTAGCATCACAAACTCTACAACTCCCTGTCTAGTATCCCATACACAAAACTGGACAGCTTGGGCCTCAGTAACTCTTTGAGTGAAACTGATCAGCTGCCTCATGCGAGTGTATGCCTCACATAGGCTCTCTCTAGCCTTCCATTGGAACTCCTGCAAGCTCCTCAGCTTGTCAATCCACACTCCTTGGTAGTTCTGCCTCAAACACAAGAAGAACTCCACCATGAAGTTAAACCCCAGTACCACACCACCTCCTATAGCGGTACCTCCACTTGTAGTAGCACTATCTCCAGCTAGTGTACCTCCACTAGCTCCACCAACACTACTTGAGCTAGAACTTGTAGGTATAGCCGATCTACTCTTGGCCACCGAGCTTGAAGTGATGGAGACATAGTGTGGAGACCAATATTGTCTCCACAACTCAATCTCCTCTAAATGAGCTCTCCTAAACTCATGGTAGTCATCCATCGACGGACCCTCCAGATGCTGAAACAACCCCTTCCATGCTATGAAAGGTGTGAACAAAGTTGGGTTCCGCATCTACTTCACATCACACCAACTATCAAACTCCTGGATGAAGTCATCCAACTCAAGGGTGCCCACTATACCAAAGTAACGCCTACGGCCTTTGGAGGCCCCATAAATCTCGTCCATGTCCCACAACAACGGTGCGGACACACCAAGTGCACTCTCAACTAAATCAGCTCTTGTGTTGAACTCCAACTCAGAGTCAATCTCCTCCCTCACTAGGACCTAAGATACAGGCTAATATCGAGCACCACTCTGAGTAAACCTACTGCATACTATAGGGCTTACTCCTTTGGAATCTCCAAAGAACTCTGTCGTGACAAAGTAACCGCAATAGCAAACTAGAACCACCAATTGCAACTGAGAGCACACCAGAGCACCAACGCTCAAAAGTCAGGGCACCTCACACAAACGTGGTGCACAAACAAGAAGCAAAGAATGGAGGGGGTCCAATCACAAGAAATCTAAACAAAAACCCTCCATCTCATAACACAACACGGGACTAACTCTACCACCATGTGGCATTTGACATAAGAGAAGTTTGTATCTAAGTCCTAAGCTACCAAGATCACCAAGAATGGGATCAAATTGCCTCTCCTAGCCAAAGCTACATGTGTATAGATAACAGTGGCACAGTCATTAGGACAACAAGTGAAGATGGACCAGTTAGCTAGGGCACCAGTCTAGGAACAATAGATCTAGGGGTCAAACCCTATTGTGCACAATCTAGCAAGAAAGGTAGATTTTGCCAACCAATGACCAAGATCTACTCTAAACTAGCTAGCCTCATGCCAACAAGCTGGCTTGTTGGCCCTTCTCGGCCTTTGTAGCCTCTCATAGCCCTATGCCTCAAAGCCTCTAAATGCCAAATGAGGCCTTTCTTCTTGCCACTTTGAACTTCCTCCAAAATTAGCAAAACTTCTCCAAATCTATGAAAGTCCTCTTAACCTAGCCAAACAACAAAACTCCTCCAAATCTGGCCAAAATCTAACATAAAATCCAGCCAAAATTTGATGTAAACCCTAAAGTTAGCTGTCTGCTACTACTAACTTTCCACTCGGGCCAAATTGACAACACGAGTTTCTCCAAATCACACGAGAATAGCTTCCTAACTCCACCATCAATTTGAATTTTTGAGCCCAACTCGCAACAAATTGGTCTTGCCTTCACCTCCTAAGCTCAAAATCACAACCACTGCTCAAAATTTGCTCCTTCTTTGCTCAAAAATTAGCCGGCACTTCTGCACACCGTCTACCTTATAGCCAAATCCGCATCAATTGAACGAGCTTCTACACACTAGGGAAACACTGAACTTGAATTGAGCTATCAACAATCCATCGAGCTTGGAGATACCACCAGCACTCAAAGTTACTGCACCCGATTTTCTCCTGACTTCTCTTCTTTGATGTAATCAGATTGTTTACCACTCTCAACTCAACTCAACTCAACTCAGATTAGTACTTGATCTATCACTCTATAAACTGCCAACAACTGGGCACTGATTATAGTCAAGCCACACCCACTCAAGCATAGAGAATCCAGGTGACGCTTGCCGGCCTCTGTCCACCATAGGTAGGAACTCGAAGGCTCAACATCAGAGAAGTGAGCTCTTTGGAGCTGCACTTTGAAAGTATACCCCCTAGACTCAAGCTAGGTCTGAACCCTAATGGTCCCGCTGATGGCACATTCAACGGTGCAAACGGTGCAAAGTGACGGTGGGCTCCACCGTGAAGTCAGTACCCCAAACACAAAATCTGACCGTCTGAAAGTAATCTCTAAGGAATTGCTGAAATAACTCTACCTACTATCACTGTAACTCCAGTGTCCGAGCAATCTAGATGCAACACTACAAATGGTGTGACAATTTTTAGAGAGTGAAAAGAAGACATTTGGGAAGTGAAGACCACGGTTGGAGGGAAGAAGTAATAGCTATAGTTTGAAGATAAGAAACAAGGGATTTGAGTGAAATCTAAGTGCAATCTGATCAATTGAAGCAAGGGGGTCAAATTCATACCTAGAGAAACAAACTGGAGGATTGTGAGAGGTATACTCACACTTTTTTATAATCTATTAATGGTTTTTGAGAGAAGAAAAAGTGCTAGTTATGATGAACTCAATATATTCTACTTTCTTTTATTAATCTAAAATTTGATATCATCAATTGAAGTTGGAGTATTTGGAATCAAAGTGTTTGGGAGAAGATTATGATCAGGTTTGGGATTTTGGTCACTTCTCAAGCTCTTATTTGAATCACAATATGAAATTTCAAACACTTTTTGTGATTAGGTCTTGTACCTCTATGCAAAGGTTTCATGTGAATTATTCAAATAAATAATTTAGGGTTTTGGATCAAGTATACTTGGGTCTATAGAGCTCAACATTTAAGACAACTTGGGAATTGATCCATATCTAGGTTTTGGAGTTGAGTTTCAATGTTAAATTTCATAGAGATTTAGATAGAAGTACAACCAACTAACTATTAAATTTGGTTAACTCAAGGTTTATTGAGATGAGAGCTAATGCAACAAACTCCACTAAGAATACTATCATAAGTTGAGTGATGCTTTTCTACCTCCAATCAAAATTTAATGCCAATTCTTCTATTTATGGCTATGATTGAAGATTTTAGGTTATTGAAGTGCTTGTGAGGATTATGTATACCTTTGAACCAAAATTTGATGAAAGTCTACCAAGAATCAAGAGCAAACCCTCAATAAGTTATAGAATATTTGATTTAGAGCTATATAGGAAAAATTATTTCCTTTTGAGTCTTGCATAGTTTTCTCCATAAAAAAGGCATAGAATTTCCCTACTTGACTCTGCACACCAATCCAAGCCGAAAGTGCACATATTCAAACATAGAAGCACTAAGAGGGTCCAAACACAAGAATCATGACAAAAGTCTCCATGCTTTTGGTGGAAATGAGCTTCATAGCCTCCTTGCCGTATCCACAAGCATACTTCAATATGTATTCCAAGTTGTACTAAATTTATACTTCAAGTAGGGAAATTCTATGCCTTTTTTATGAAGAAAACTATGCAAGACTCAAAAGGAAATAATTTTTCCTATGTAGCTCTAAATCAAATATTCTATAACTTATTGAGGGTTTGCTCTTGATTCTTGGTAGACTTTCATCAAATTTTGGTTCAAAGGTATACATAATCCTCACAAGCACTTCAACAACCTAAAATCTTCAATCATAGTCATAAATAGAAGAATTGGCATTAAATTTTGATTGGAAGTAGAAAAGCATCACTCAACTTATGATAGTATTCTTAGTGGAGTTTGTTGCATTAGCTCTCACTCTCAATAATTCAAGTAGGGAAATTCCCTACTTGACCTAAACTTGTTTCCCTACTTCCCTACTAGACTCCTCTTATAAGATTATATAATCCCAAGCTTGAATTTATAAAAAATACTAGTCTATACTCCATATGCACACATATAGTTAACAAAGATACATCACAAGAGTAAGAGAAATAAAATCCGTATTAACTTTTCAAAGGAGTAAAATGCCAATTAATTAAGTGGTAAATTTTTTTTAATTTAGTCTCATCATGAGGTTTACATGGAAACCTATAGAGTAAGCATAAACATGAGAAACTAATTTCAAATAACCAGAAAATCAATTATCCTTTGGAGTATATCCATTCCCATGACATGATGTATAGACTCAAAATTGCTCAAAAAAGTGATCAATGTAGGTCTATAATCCCAAATATGAATGGTGTTGATATGATACTTGTTTGATAAGTATTGTCATGCATACATCAATTTTTATGCAACATACATCATTGTCAGCAACATATACTATGGAAGCACAACTCAAATAGAAAGTCATACATGAGTTATAATGTGTCACAATAATCAATTGATCACAACTCAAATGATCTCAAATTTGAATACTTAACGCTCAACATATATTGAGTGTTATATATATATATATATATATATATATATATATATATATATATATATATATATATATATATATATGAAATAAGCATTGATCACATTGTAAAGCCACATACATACACTCTAGCTAAGAGAATCAAAGTGATGCTCACCAACCTCTATCCACCATAGCCAAGAGGTCGAAAGCTCAACATAGAAGAAGTGAGCTCTTTGGAGCTACAATTTGAAGTATACTCCCTCGAATAGCCAGAAACCCAACCCTAACAATGCATTTGACAATGCATATGGCAATTGCAATGGTGTGATTAATAGACCTAATACTATGTCTAGCCACCATTAAGTAGTCACTTGACAACTACGAATAAAACTATGAGTGCAAACACTAATACTCCAACTTCCTAGGAAACTAGTTTCAACATTACAAATGTCATGATAGTCCAATCATAATTCTTGTACATTTTTCACACCTAGGTTTTTTCTTTTTGCAAGGTAAAAATTCTATTACACATCTCATGTCACTCTAGATTGATCACATGGGAATTGAATCTAGAGCTCACATAAGTATAATGATAATAAAACAAGATGCTTTGTCTTATGTTTCCTTACACTTGAGAAAACATTACAAATGTCATGATAGTCCAATCATAATTCTTGTACATTTTTCACACCTAGGTTTTTTCTTTTTGCAAGGTAAAAATTCTATTACACATCTCATGATCACTCTAGATTGATCACATGGGAATTGAATCTAGAGCTCACATAAGTATAATGTTGGTGTTTTTTAAAGGTAGGCATATTGCTAGGAAGTTGGTGGGCTTGATAATAAAACAAGATGCTTTGTCTTATGTTTCCTTACACTTGAGAAAACACGTGTATCTCTCACACGAGGGAGACATGACGTGTTAACCTCCCAACCACTTAAAACTATAAATTCACAATAAATTTCACATCATTATGAATTAGATTCTAAAAGTACAATATACGGGAAAAAATATTGCAACGAAAGAATGTTAACTCATACTCTCGTACCAAATGAAATTACTTAAAACTCTACGAATTTAAAATAATTTCATATTTACTCCTGACTTCTAATATTCAAATGAAATGGAAATTAAAATTAAAAGAACTACTTATGCACCTCTCTTCCGATTACAATTGGGAAGTGGGAAATTCCTCTCATCTCTTTTTCGCCGCCACATTTCCCGTTCTCATCGCGTTCATACTAAAATGCATCTGACAGCCTACTACGTGGCAATGACGAGGTCTGAAGCCGGAATCCAAACCGGAAATGCTGTCAAGGCCGGTGCCGGTGCTACCGTGAGTCCGCAATGTTATACGGCTATACGGCTATCCAAAGCCACCCGCGACCGGAGTTCCCGGACACGTATAATTTAGGTTTTCTTTAATCAGAAGCGTACACCCAGGTGTGCTGGGTGGCACCTTCAAGGCAGTCTACGCTGACGGGAAGGCGTCTGGTTGCGCGGTGCGAGTTGTGGCCCATTTGCAGTGAAGACTTACGGAGAAGTCTCGTCGTAGGTTTCATCCGTTGTTTCCAGAACAGTATAGCAGTTGTGTCGGGAGGAGTAGGAAACACTGACGGAGGGTTGGTGCTGAGAATTTGGTTTCAGTGGAATGTCGACGGAACGGCAGTAGGCACGGACAGAAAGACGATTTGGCGTGGGGGAAGAGCTATTATAAGTTGCAGTTCTGTGTGGATACATGGAGATTTGAGTCCGGAGTGCTCCGCGAGTCCACAGCTATCGGAAGGCTTTCAACAGGTGGGAGGGATTCTTGGGCTTTGGATTGGAGTTGTTGTTGGCAGGAAGTCCTTGGCGCGCGGCAGGTTGAATTGTTGATTTGCGGTGAAGAATTGGAGAATTTTAGGTTTTGGGTGGAGGATCGCAGAGTCCACTGGGAAACCACGAGGGTTTATGAGGCTGGAATTGGGTCATACCAAAGCAGATTGTGACAAAGTCACATGTAGCTGTGTCGAGGAGATGGGTTTGACGCCTAATGTGACGATGAGGGCATCGGAGCCGGAGGCAAGTCCGCCTGAGATGTCTGACTCTATAGGAGAGTCGTGGGACCACGCAGAGTTTGTGCGACAGATGATGCATGCCTCCAGAGCTTTGAGGCATCCTCGAGGACGGACTGGTCACAGGCTCCTCCACAGGAATCCACCCGGCGAGGGTGATGATCTCCTGGGATTGTGCACTCGCTCTCGGAGCCTCAGCGATCATTTTCATGCTCGTTTTGGGGAGCGCTTGACACATCGTTTCAAGCCGGCCCCGAGTCGGGGTATTAGACTCAGGAAGAGGGCAATGAGTGCGGACATTCCAGGCGGGGGGAACTCTTCGTCGGGATCTGAACAGGTGAGCAGTCAGACTCCTGGAAGCTCTGGAGTCCGATCAGTTGTTGGTCGGGGCCATCATCCTGTGAGGCGCACTCGCGTAGTCAATCGACATCTTGGATGCCACAGGCGCTGGTTCCTGTTAGCAACAGAGGCTGAGAAACAGCTTGTCGCAGACGCTGAGAGAAGTTTTCTCACGAGACAATGGCTTACCTCAGGCATCTCACCTCAGGCTGCCAGTATTGATCTGATGACGTCTGATAACTTTAGTGAAGGGCAAAGTTCTTCCACCCTAAACGCCGAAGTTGATTCCGCTGGACTTCCCATTGACGAAGAAACCGTGTGCTTCCACAAGAGTTCGAAGAGGGTGGTGGAGCCACTTACATTCGAGGTCTCAAAGCTGAGCCTGAGCGATGCACCAGGTGAGCCGATGGGCACTGATTAGTGAGGAAGGGAATTCATGCAAGGTCAGATCTCACAGTGCCTAGAAAGTTTCCACCAGGGGAACTTTGTCATGGCGCTGTTTTCCAGGATGGACGCGGTTGGTCCCCTTACAGTATCTGCGAGGGCCGTCGAAGAGGTCTCGTTCTGCATTTGGTGTTGGAATTCGCTCTGACGTCCTAGCTTCGATCAATTTCTTGCACGGAATGTTGTGGTGACATGTTTGAGTTGAGAACTGTCAAGTTACTTTTTCCTCCCTGACAGAGCCCTTCAACGCAGGACTTAGGTGTACTCTCACTTAGAAATCACCACATGTACATTTTCTGGCTCGCGCTGAGACCCAGACTCTTGGAAGATATTCACTCGCAGCCAATGCAACCAGTATTCGGATTCAAATGAATCTTTTGCCGAATGAGTCGAACGGGGGTCAGATCCGCACTTCCTTGTCACCATCTGCACTTCCTTTCCACCAGTGGGCTGGATTGTTGAAGCCCAGTTTGGTTCCTAGGATGCATGTCATACAGTCAATTTCACTTCCTATGAGCTGGAGGGATAAAAAAAAATTTATCGAGCCTCCTCATTGGAGTGTGAGGGGAATTAGAAGGCCGAAGCAGGTTTTTCCCTGGAATGGCAGTTCATTTTTTCTAGACTAAGAGTCGTTTAATAATGTTGGAACGTTCCAGGCTTCTGGATCATGTACATAATGACAAAGTTACCTTGAAATGCACAAGTTGTGTCCTTTGCGTACAACTTGACTCATCATCTGAGTGTGCAATTGCAATTGCTAACCACATATATGTGCTGCACAATGGCAACGTCTTTTTAGAACTCACACTTTTCATTTTCTCTTCTCCTGGAGGTGATACTCAGAAAAACATCACTTAGGGTCGTTGCCATCACTTAGGGTCATTTGACTGAAGGTCATTTGACTGAAGAATGCGTCTAAATTGCGGAATACATCACCAGTTCGTTTCTCAGAGATCAAGGGGCTGGTGCATCCATATGGTGATTTAAAGTCAGAACTTCCCATGCCACCATCCTCAAAGAATATATGTGACGTGCTTAGAAATATTGTTTTTGGCCAATCGCAATGTGCTGCCTCACCCGCAAAACGGTACAAGACTAGGTGAGATACGATGTCAGTGTGCTTCCATGTAACGTGAATATACATGTTCGCCACACTTCGGCAATGTCCCACTTGGGCACTTGCATAGTCTATGCCCTTTTAGATTTCAAGTTGAGGTTTGATGGTCGAAGTACCGCAGTTGCGATTTTGGGTGGAAACCAACATCAAGATTGCAGCAAGCTTCTGCATACCTGAACGATTGTCATGTCATTACGATGATAGTGGACGATGTCTCTGGCCTCGTAAACTACTTGCCTTCCTGATCTAGAGAAGACAACGGGAGCGGCTTCTAGAAAACTTCTACCAAACAATCTCGTTTCGCCAACTGACTTGCGACATGTTCTGGAACTACCTTGCTCGTAGATGCATGACTGGGAGCAAGGGTGATCCCTGTTTGCCTTACAGCTTTATCACTCGGATGAAGTAGTTCTTCTGAATTTTGTGCAAAAAAGTCTTCAATGTGGAGAAAGAGAAGTGAGTGGCAGAAAGTAGTGAGTTTCTGAGACCACCAGGTGGATACCCAAATTGGATCACTTGAAATGGGGTTCAACCTTCGCGTCAGAAATTAGGACCGAGATGAGGTGGTTTGTATTCGTACGCACGTTGTTTTGGAAGTGAACTTTCTGTTCTCCTATGGTCCTGTACATTCTCTCCATCTAAATGTCCCATCTACCCAATTGAGTGCAGCACTCAATTGGCTAGTTCTTTCTGAAGTTTAGGTTGCATTTGAAGGGTGAACAACATAATAGGGCAAGTTTGGCAAAATTCTCTAAATTTTTTTGGTAAATTGTTTCTTCATATTCCACAAAAGAAATTATCATTTTAAGATATTTCTGGTATATATAAATTAAATAATATATATCAAATTTACGTTGATACATGTTATTTCCATGTAAAATATATCTATTTAATATTATTTTTCAATGATCAAATTTAGGTTTAGGATCCTAAACTTAAATATTTTTAATAATATATGGGGTCAATTGGTATTTATGTTGGCTTACATTTATGTGAAATCACAAAAGAAGTTCAAATTATAAGTAAATAATCATCTTCATAGCATCTTTTGGTTTTTAGTTGTACATATCGAGAATAAATATTAATTAAAATGATATAAAAATAAATAAAAACCCAAAAGGTCAAATAGACCAAAATATGGTTAATTGATAAAAACAAGTGGTTCACATAGAGATTTGAGTTGGAAATGGATCAAAGATGAAAACAAGTGTCAAAATGGTCAATTCTATATTGTTTCTTATTGAAAAAAAGTGTCAAAATGGTCAATTCTATATTGTTTCTTATGTAACTTCTTGGGTGGAAGTATTCACAAAAGAGTATACAGCCACTCTATGTTGCACACTAGGGAAAAAAAAAACTTTCACTATGAATACTTTTCAAATTATTCTTAAAAGTGATTGTTCATTCATCACGAAGGTCATTTGCTTTGCAATTCACTCTTAGTAGAAGACACATTTCGGCTAATCTTTGTTAACCCTTCAAACTTTGTTAGCGTCACGCATTAGGATGCTCTCGGTCTTTGTTAGCTACTCATTGTATCACCTTGAGTATTAAAAACCCTAGAGATCCAACATTCTAGATGACTGCAAATGATTCTCTTCACTTCAGCACTCTTGTTCCTACTTCAAGTTTCCTCACCACTACGCAACCAAGCAAGTAATCTGTCACACAAAATGTATACAACATACATAAAAGATCACAGAGGTCTTTGAGTAAAATGACTTTGTATCCAAATTTTGATTTATGAATGAGTGAATGAACTTGGTTACATCGGGCCAAAACACTTTATACTATACCTACTCTCTCACTCATGATATCAAGTGGCTACAATTCACTATAAATCTCCTAGTTACATGTACCTCCTTCGTCACTAATCTTATATCTAGCTATCTTATCTTATACTAACCTAACCTAATTAAGATCTACCTACATGGCAATGTTAGATCAACTCCTCAATTTCATCACTAATCTTATATCTAGCTATCTTATCTTATACTAACCTAACCTAAATTAAGATCTACCTACATGGCAATGTTAGATCAACTCCTCAATTTTGCCTTTGGCTACAAAACTAACCGCTCACAAAAAATATTATAAGGTGATAATATACAATGACAAAGAACTCGTTCACAAAGATCAAGAGAGTTACAAATATCAAGACCACAAAGGTCTTTGTCCTTGTGATCCTTGGATGCAAAAGAACCGTCGTGTTTTTTTCTTGTGTTATCTTCTTGTCCTCCTACATGGTTACCTTCTAGGCCGATGATAAGTAATGCAATATCATGTTATATCCCTAACAACTGTCTTAACCTTTCACAAATCTACAAAATTAGAAGAAAAAGAAATGTTAACAATGCAAAGGTGTGTCAGCACAACCAATGCAACAATGCAAAGGTTGAAAACACAATCAAATCAAGTGCAATGTGAATTAGGAAAAGTCATACAAATCAAGTGCAATGTGAACTATGAAAAGTTCCATGGCAGCTAATCAATATGTAAGAAAGTATAGAAGAAAAGCTAGAATTTTCCAAAATGTCATACTTAAGCACTACTTTGACTTAAAAATATTCTCCAAAATGCACCATTTCATTTTAAAACTTCACCCACACACGATGGTCCTTGCTCCACATTGTCCCTTTCACAATGAGGAATCTTACTATTCACCATTTTAAAGTAGAGATAAATTTTGTTCATTGCATCTCACAACATGTGAAAATTGC
The DNA here is from genome assembly GCA_948567375.1 of Lunularia cruciata. Classification (NCBI taxonomy): domain Eukaryota; kingdom Viridiplantae; phylum Streptophyta; class Marchantiopsida; order Lunulariales; family Lunulariaceae; genus Lunularia; species Lunularia cruciata. Next base: position 16,455,543 of record OX419761.1, on the reverse strand, counting down.
GCATATTGTCAAAGCGCTCCGTTAGGTTAAGATATGCACTCATGTTTTGTGTAAGAGAGATGTAAATTTTGCAAAAATCCTATTGTGGCACTATTGCATGAGTTGAAGTTGTAAAGCAAGCATGGGATTTTGGTAATAACTTTGGTTGCATGAGGCATTCTAGAGAATACTATCTTTTAATAAGGTATTTTGGAATATTCCCCAAGAATGAATGAATACTTATAAATAGCATCTGCATTAATTTTATTTTCCTTAATTTGGGTGTATTATAATTTTAGTTATATTTATTCTACTCAACTTGTATTATCTTATTGCAATACTTAATTGCATGGTTCAATACCAATATAATACAATATATGTGTTTCATGAAACATGGGAAATCTTAAACTCTTTCAAAATAATTTTAGCTTTATAAGCTATTTCATATATATTCATATATTAGTTTTTCTTATTATATTGTTAGAGTTAAGTTTTTGTCTTGGTTTGAACTGGTCAATCTAGCCCTAGTTAGCACTTACCTCGGATAGGATGATGAGGTGATGTTGTGGTCTGTTTGTAAAGGAACTAGTTTTTAGGTTCCTTAGCTTGGGGTTTTAGCTTTCTGGTTGCACCCCTAGTGCATTTGTCCCGAAGCTTACTGGAAAGCTAGTTACCTCTCTAGTTATGCTGGATTTTGTGATTTCAATAGTGCTTAAAATCTGACACCCAATTTCAACTATTACATATTAAGTATTTGAAGTACTATTTAGTCTTATATTTATTGAAGTATATTTTAAGTTAGTGAGAAATAATATATTTACTAAAACATAAGCATAGCTTTAAAGTTAAAATAAATAAATAAAATTAGTATATCAAAAGGACATTTATGTATTATGAGATTTAAAAATTTTCCATAACTGAAAATCAAACATCTTTACACTATCTAAATTTTAAATTGATAATTAAATTGATGATATATTTTCATGATCTTTAAGAGTTAAGATTTAGAATTTTTATTATATGAAATACTTTAGATTTTTTTATGAAGTACATAGAGTCATTTAGTATGTAAATACCTCCATTATGTGCTTCTACATACAGTATAAGATGAGTTTAATATTATTATTTTAAAATAGAAATAATTCTATATATTGATTATATTTTGGTTTCTATTTATCTATCTACCTATCTACTATTGGGCCATTTGTTTCTATCTATCTACCTACCTACCTACCATTTGGCCATTTGTTTCTATCTATCTACCTACCTACCTACCATTTGGCCATTGGTTCTTAGCCTATAGCCTCACACCATTGGACACGCTTCACTTTACGAGATGAGTTTAATATTATTAACTTAAAAGAGAAATAAATTTATATATTGATCATATTTTGGTTTTTTATCTATCTTTCTACTATTGTGCTATTGGTTCTTAGCTTGTGGCCCCACACTATTGGACACACTTCACTTCATTTTGCTTCACCTTACCTTACGTGTGCAAGCATGAAACCAAATTATCAACCCTTAAGCATATATCATCTTGTTGCGGATTAGTGTACCTCCTTTTAGACACCATACCTTTGCTTTGTTCATGGGTTTGTTCAACATTCTTTTATTTGTATGCAAGCATGAGTTCTTCAATTAGCACGGTTGAAACCAACCCTACATAGACATTTGACAATCCGGAAGTTGTTTATTGCTTCTTGCAAGTATTTGATGCTAATTATGCCACCAAATGTAAAATCAAGAAGAATAAGAGGAAGTAGCAATATAACACAAAGGAAAATGTTTTCTAGATGTGAGAGACCGACGGGGACTTATATAAAGGTTATGCATCAGAGACCAAATTTATGACCAAATTTATCATTTGTACTTCCATATCTTGACCTACATTCATTAGATGCAAGCATTGAGATTTTTCTGCAATTGCCAAGGTGCTCCAAACAAAAATTTGATGCTTAGAGGTATGTAACCATGCCATATGCTTAATAAATGCATTGGTTGCAAGGCACCTATGTGTCTTGCACTATTGGAGATTATCTACAATCAATTTGGATGGAAAGTCAAGTAGATTCAATTAGATCACAATCATGATCTGCTTATTGGTAGTGAGCATGCTCTACTTTTGCACATCATCTCTAAAAGAGATTCAAAGGAATTACTTTTTTGAATAGTGCAAGTGTCACAATTTCTCAAAGTATGGAGGTATTGATGGTATGAAAGAGAATCAATATCATCAATCTTGGCTATAGTGACAAGGATGTGCAAAATTTTTTGGCTAGGATATTTAAGAAGAATGTCCAAAATGATGCACCAAATATGGTCACCGCACTCAAGGAGCAACACAACCAAGACACCAATTTCTCTCTTAGTTCACCACGGATCCAAAAGGTTCTTTGGAGCATGTCCTTTGGGTCAATGATCCATCATGTTGTGGATGCTTAATCTTTGGCAATGTCATTATTATGGACACCACATATCATTTGAATCAATACAAAATGCCACTTGCAATCTTGGTTGGGCTAAACCAACATGGCCTGTAAAGTCCGAATCCGAGGAGAGAAATAGGAGAATGGAAACTTGAATGAAAGAAAACGGGACACTTGAATGAAAGAAAACTCCAAATGCCTAGCATGAGCTTTGGCTTTGGTATACAAGGCCCTTGAGAATCTTCTCAAGAAGCTTCCTCAAGCCGCTTTCTTAGAGTGCAAGCCAAGTTAACTAGGAAGCTTCTCAAGAAGCTTCTTTCTAGAAGTCGCTTATTTGGCGTGCAAGCTAAGCAAGTTGGAAGCTTCTAGAAGTTATTTACTTGAAGTGAAAGCTAAGCTAGTTGGAAGCTTCTAGAAGCTACTTACTTGAGGTGCAAGCTAAGCTAGCCAGGAAGCTTCCCAAGTACTTCCAGAAAATTCTAGGCTAATTTGTCTTATGTGCTACTTTGTAAGCCCAACTAACTTTGTAGCTAAACTCCATATTGTTATATATTCCCCCGCTGCTAGTTGGTGACGTCCTTGTTGCCAGTGAACTTCAAATTCCTGGATGGCCATCTATGCATTTTGGAGGTGAGAAAGAGGTTCCCATGTGGCATCGTGAAGGGGATACCCTTTCCAAAGGACCTTGTACTCCGTATGTTGGCAATGGCCTCATTGAATATGGCGACGTGCAAGGATACGATCAACTTCGTCCTCCTCATGATCATTGATAGGGACAGGATAAGGGAGAGGTTGGAATCAAGAGGAAAAGGAAGAGGGGTTAGGAACAAAGGGTTCTTGGAAACATGGAAACATGAAAGATATGATGGATACGCATGTGCCAAGGCAAGGCAAGTTGATAAGCAACAAGAGAGACAATTTGGGTGATATCAAAGGGTCCTATCCAATTAGGTGCAAGTTTACAAACTTGGGTATCAAGTGGGAGAGGGAGGTTACTAGAGGATAACATGACTTTATCACCGACTTCAAAGGTGAGATCACGACGATGGTGGTTTGCATATTCTTTTTGGCGATTCTGAGCAACAAGGAGGTGAGACTTGGCTTGTTGGAGAGATTGGGATATAGTGGTCAAGAATGTGGAAGGATGAGGAACTTGAGATGGAGGGGGAGCAAGAAGAGAATCTGGAACAAGTGAATCTTGGCCAAAATTGAGAAAGAAAGAAGAAAATCCGGTGCTTGCCTGTTTGGAGTTGTTGTAGGCAAATTCTGCAGCTGCAAGACATTCATCCCAATTGGTATGGTAGACATTGACAAAAGCATGCAACATATCCTCCAATATACGATTTGCACGTTTGGTTTGTCCATCAGTTTGAGGATGTTAGGCGGTGGACAAAGCAAGCTTGGTGCCAAGGATCTGGAAGAGTGCTTGCCAAAACTTCCTGGTAAATCAAGGATCACGGTCGAAGATGAGTACATATGGCATCCCATGATGCTTGAAGACATTGGCAAAGTAGATTTGCGCTAAGGTTGGAGTATCCACGATATCACAGGTTGGTGCCAAGTGGATTTGCTTATCCACTTGCTTATCCACGAACACCACGATTGCGGTGTGTCCTTGTTTTGTCTTTGGCAAAGATGTGATTAGATCCAAGCTCACATGCTCCCAACGAGCGGATGGAATGGCAAGTGGTTGAAGGAGTCCACTCGGCGTCTGGTTGTTGGCAGCTCTCACACGATCGGACAACTTCTCATACATCTTGTGTCATGTTGGGCCACCACCATTGACGTTGGAGGGTACCCAAGGTCTTATCCACACCCATGTGACCAACAATGGGTAAATCATGGGTTTCTTGAAGGTGCACAAGTCGAAGATCACCTTTAGCTGGAACATAGATCTAATCCTCATGGAAAAAAAGGCACTCCTTGATGGAGAAGGTGTTGTACTCCTTACTGCATGCCATAGGGCAACCATGTACCATTTGGAAGAATGGATCTTGGTGTAGAGCTTAATGAAACTCATTTTGGACCTTGGAGTCAACTGATACCATTGAAATTGCCGTTGTGATGAGAGGAAGAGACTTCAAATCAGGTCGTCATGATAAAGCATCAAAGATGACATGGAACCGACCTGGTTTGTACTCAAGTTTGATGTCATACAGTTGGAGTTGTTCCTCCTATTGATGATGTTGACTCTTCATGTGTTCCAAGTGTAAGGTCTGCAACAATGGCTTGTGATCAGTTTGCATGATCACTTGTTTCCCCAAGAGATAATACCTCTATACCTTGGTGGCATATACCATTGCAAGTTGTTCCCGATCTCAAGTAGAGTAATTTCTTTCAGCTGTATTTAGTCGGTGCAACACAAACGCAATAGGATGTAGTCCATCTGTTAATTCTTGTTGCAACACAACTCCAATTGCAAAGTTAGAAGCATCAAAATCAATCACACAAGGTAGTTGAGGATCATATGGTTGAAGAATGGGTCTTGAAGACACCATATGCTTTAACTTCTGGAATGCTTCTTCATGCTTGGTGGTCCATTGGAAGCCCAAGTTCTTTCCTAAGAGGTCAGTCAATGGTGCAGCCACATGAGCATAAAAGTGGATGAACCGTCGGTAAAAACTGGCCAATCCATTGAATGCTCATACTTCTGTCGCATCCTTTGGGGTAGGCCAATCAGTAATGGCCTTGATCTTCTCTTCTTCCATCTTGATCCCCTCTAATGAGATCTTATGACCCAAGAAGGTAACCTCCTTCTGGCAAAAAGCACACTTCAACTTCTTGCAGTAAAATTTCCACTATTGTAGTCGTCTTAGGACTTCTTGCACATGATCCACTTGTTTTCCCTTTGTCTTGCTATAGATTAAGATATCATCCAAGAAAACCACCGTAGACCAATCCAATAGTCCATCCAACACCCGATGCATCTGATCCGTGAAGACTGCTAGAGCATTAGTGAGTCCAAAAGGTAGAACTCTCCACTCAAAATACCCATACCTTGTATGAAAGGTAGTCTTTTGCACATCCTCTCTATCAATAGGAATTTGCCAATAGCCGCTACAAAGATCCAACTTGGAAAAGTAGCGTGCTCCACTTAGTTGGTCAAGTAAGTCATTGATCCGAGGCAAGGGATATGCATTCTTCACGGTTTGCTTATTGAGCCTACCATAATCATTATAGAAATGAAGTACTCCATCCTTCTTTGGAACAAATAGTACCGGTGCTCCCCAAGAAGAGGTACTATGTCATATGAAGTCCTTCTCCAACAACTATGTAAGTGTTGTTTGCAACTCCTCCAACTCCTTTGGTGAGAGCCGATAGATTGGTCTACTCACTTGAGTACTCCTTGGCAATAACTCAACCTTGAAGGGCATGTCTTGATCGAAAGGTTATCCCTTTGGCAGATCATCCGGAAACACATCCGCAAACTCCTTAACTATCTAATCAACCATTGCTTGATGAGACTCTTAGTCCTCCGTAGATTGTTCTTGTGCAATAGGCTTGATCCACACCATGAATACAAACTTATCTTCCTCCAAAGCTTGCTCTATGGCTGCTTCATTAACAAAATTCCCTTCCAAGGACTCATCTCCCTTCCAAGCTTGCTCCATGGTTGCCTTCTTGGCAAACTTCCCATCTTGGGACTCATCTCCCTTCCAGATTTGCTCTATGGCTACCTTCTCGACAAACTTCCCATCTTGGGACTGACTATTCTTAGATGTCTTACTCAGAGGTGCCAGACAACCTAATCAGAAATTCCTACCTTGGTGTTGCACTTGAATTTGTCATCAGGTCCAATCAAATTGAACCTTATGACATTCAAGCCAAGGTAGACCAAGATTGATATCATAGTGTAGAGGTGCCACTATAAATCTCATACACTCCAAATACTCCTTCCCAATCTTGAAGGTAACAAGATGTGAGGTACAGAATGCAGAATCCTTTCTACCATCCGCCATCATCAAACTACTTCCAAACACTGGCTTGATAGGAATACCTAATTCCTTTGCTACTTGCATAAACATGCAATTCTTTGAACTTCCAGACTCAACCAAAATCCTACAACCCCGATTAGATATTGTACCTTGCAAGTGAAGCAAACTTGCATAGGTCAAGCCTTCAATCCCGTTAGAACTAATCAAGCTCCTAGTAGGTGGCTCAAAATCTCCTACTAGGATTCTTTGTTTCCCTGATCATTCCACTTCACAACCTCTACTTGGGCAACTTGTCAAGGTCATCCATTCAGCAATGCGATGCCCCAATTAGCAACAATAAAAACAACCACCATTTTATCGCACTTTCTCTCTATCTACTGTGCCAAGTGGTCTTTGTTGAATGACATCAATCTCCATTGGTGTTGGCTCCTCCACTTGTGTGTAGTGTATTGGTAGGCTCTATGGAGGTCAAGGTCAAGACCAAGTTGTTGCCACCAAGGAATCAAAACGTTTGACCAACCGCATGACTTCCTCCAAGTGTTGTGGCTCTTGCATGGTTACCTCTAATTTGGTTCTTGCCTTCAAGCCCCTCACAAATCGATCCAGAGCTTCACCTTCCAATATAATTGGAATTTGCATGATGGTGTTCTGGAACTACGTGATGTAACTTCTTACAGAGCCAATCTATTTTAACTCAGCCAACTTATCCCGTGTAGCCCGTGTAGCATTTATAGCTTGGAACCGACTAATTATTGCACTCTTGAATTCTGCCCATGTCAAGATTGGTGCAACAATTTGTCATTCCGCTTGCTCTACTTGGAATCTCCATCATAGCTTTGCTACTCCATCCAATTAGCTAGAAGCCAAGAGAATCTATTTTTGCTCGTCTTGTAGATTGGTAGCTTCAAAATAATATTCACATCAAACACAAAATTCTCCACTATACACGTAATATTCTTGCCTTCAAATACCTTGGGTTTAGGGAATCTGATCCAATCTTCTCCTTCTTGAATTGGTACTCTCTCCACTTGCTCTTGTCGTCAAAGATCTTGTTCATCCAACAATCTAGTAAGGTGCTCGATTTGTTGCTACATAGCAAGGATAACATCGGGTATTTTTGCCATGGTTACTAATCTATCACACCGCTCCCAATCTATCTAATTTATTAACACATAGAAATAGCACGTCCATCGTTCTCCATAAGTTACAATCTGAAGCACCAAGGGTTCCTCAGATATGGTGATCATATGAAGAAAATCTTGTTCAAAGTGCGAGTTGATGAATTATGTGAAACGATGCTTGGGTAGTACTTGGACACAAAAATCCCAATGGTTGGTGGAAGTGGATTTTGTGGTCCATAAATTCCATCCATCCCATTCCTGCTCTAATACCAATGTAAAAGTCTGAATCTGAGGAGAGAAATAGGAAAATGGAAACTCATATTGGGACACTTGAATGAGTGAAAACTCCAAATGCCTAGCATGAGCTTTGGCTTTGGTACTTATAGGTAGCATACAAGGCCTTTGAGAAGCTTCTCAAGAAGCTTCTTCAAGCTGCTTTCTTAGAGTGCAAGCCAAGTTAACTAGGAAGCTTCTCAAGAAGCTTCCTTCTAGAAGTCGCCTACTTGGCGTGCAAGCTAAGCTAGTTGGAAGCTTCTAGAAGCTACTTACTTGAGGTGCAAGCTAAGCTAGCCAAGAAGCTTCCCAAGAAGCTTCCTAGATACTTTCGGAATATTCTAGGCTAATTTGTCTTATGTGCTACTTTGTAAGCCCGACTAACTTTGTCGCTAAACTCCATATTGTTACATGGCCAAAGCATTCCATTTGGTTATGTTTTGTTGTGGAACAAGAAGTGAGACAATTTCAAGTGGCTTTTTCAAAATTGAAGTGCCATGAATCACTATGTTTACCAAGTAGGACAAATGGATGACTAGAGCAATTATAGAGACTTTACTAACTACTTGACATTGGTATTATGCCTAACACCTTCCTTCAAAAAATTTCTTTGTGGTTTGTGTCCATTTTGGGTAAGAAATTTCACTAATTGATGCATGACTTTGAGGCATTTCTACAATTGCTATCATTGGATGCATTTGATACACAATGGCAAATAACAATGCTTGCATAGAAATTGGATGGAAATCAAAGGATTTGCAAGCTCTTTGAAATCTATCATCAATGGGTTGAGCCATAAGTTTGCAATATATTTACCATAGGGTTATCAACGACACAACAAGTTGAATACTTATTTGAAGCATTTCTTGAGTTTGTGAATCTCATTGAGAGATTTGATATGCATCATAGAAAATGCATGAATATAGCAAGCTCATGTAGTTATGGCAATTGCTCTCATCGTGCTCTACTAACTTGTACTAACATTGGATCTCAAATAGAGAAGATATTTGCCCAAAAGTTAATGACTTATGTGTTTGTGAGAAGTCAAAAACATATGCAAGAAGACAAACAAATATGCATGCAATAATATGCACTTGGTTTGGAGGCCAACTGATCAGTCTCCAGCTAAAGCACATATTGTTGAGATTGATGAGACCATAGGACATTTTTCATGCTGGTGCTACTCCTTTGAAACAATTGGAATCATCTACAAGCATCTTTTCAAGTTTTGGATTGCTACTAATGTTTTTCTTTGGACAAATACTACTCGCCAATGAAATAACATTACATCAGAGCACCTATCAATTGCGTGTTTATTTGTGTCATGGATGTTTCAATCATTACACAACCTATTGCAAACCCACTTGTAATCAAGACCAAATAATAGTTTGTGAACCATAAGCAAATTCAATCAAGTGTAGAAATCAATTCAACAACCAAGAACCAACACTCATGCAACTACTTCTATCTACACGTCCACAAGATTAGTACAAACACAAACAAAGAAAATGCAACACCAATAGAGGCATCAACTCATTTGCAAATGAACATCATTCTTCAATGGAAATACATTTGAATTTAAACCAATTCATCATTTTCATAATTTTCCATTGATATCTTGCTAGATTTGTGTTACAATGTTATTTATGTTGAGATATAAGGCCGTGACTTGGCATTGATTAGGAGGGTATGAAAGAATTGTGCAAAAGTGTATATTTTCAAAACTTTTTAGAAGCATGTGGAGAAGAGAATCATTTACAATTGTCTTGATTGTTAAGAGATGGAGTAGTTGCCAAAATCTAAGATCATATTACGATTAAGTTGACAAAGGTAAAAGGAATAAGAGGTAAAAATGCAATGAGCATTGGAAAAAATGTATGATTTGTAAAAATTCCACCAATGGTGTGGGGCTACAGGTTGAATATTGTAGCAATTGTGGGTCCACATGGTAGAATTACTCTTTTAATAATTTTGGTAAATATCATAGAGTCACTTGTCTTCATACTTGATATAAAAGGACTAATTGATAGGAAAAACAATTAAAAAAAATTTCAAGTTCTTTTTAAGATATATTATACAAGAAGTAATATCAGGAATCAAGTAAGAAATACAAAAGTTGAATACAAACACAACAACTTTTCCACTTCACGTAATATTTCTATTTATCTAGATTGATATAGCATTCATGTATGGTGCAAATGAAGCAAGAGAGATAAATTCAAATGATGAATTAGTGTGTATCAAAATATCCAATCATTGTCAAAAAATATATTGACGTAATATTGTTGAGGCAAGGAATTTCATGCTAGTCATAATGCTTATATCATAGACTTATCAAACACACAATTATTTTACATTGAACCACAAGATCTATATTACATTATTTGGTCCATCTGATAGATTTGTAACTTTTTCTTATCCATTCTACTCCTTTAGCATTTCAAAACTTGGCTTTTCTTGCCCTCAAAATATAGAAAAATATATTTTTATCATAACGTATGAGTATAAATCTCATCAAGTTTTACAATAAATATTCATTAATAAAAATTCAATACAAAAACTTAATAGTCCAATTAGAGAATCAAACAAGAAAATAAGTACATCATTTCTCATGAATTTTCTCCAAGTTATATTAATAATAAAAAAATTTATCATGATATTTTTCTTTGTATTCATAGTTCACTATTGAATTATAAACTCTAATTGAACTTAAAAAACATTTGAAACATTAATTGTTGAAAAAAATTGGAAAGAAATGATAATCTATATTGATAAATTTTACTTTATGAATTTTAGTAATAATAATTGTATTGAATGGTTAAAATTTTCAAGAATATGTTCAAATGGTATCCTAATTCACAAAGTTTATAAATAGTTTCTTGAAGATAGAAAGAAGAAAATGATGTCTTGATTTCAACTCTGACAAGTTATACTTTTGAACTATGGTTCTTATTATGTACATAGACTAAGAGTAAGAAAGATCCACTTAAGAAGTCAAGCTAATTTGAAATAATATTTTTATATCATTCAATTATGAACGGTTTATCTTCTTCTAGTAGATCAATCATTTTGAAGAATCTGAAGTTTTAATGAACTTAACCCATTTCAGGATTCAATTGATAATCTTCAAGTTTTGATTGTAAACATATGCTCTAATCTTAAAAATTTTAAAGAAAAATATGATTAGTAAGAGTACTATTATAAGTAAACTCTTACTAGTGGACCTTGAGATAAATTTAAGTTCTATACTCAAGATGCTTGAGTGTTTGTCCCTTTAGAATAAGGATTTTGATGTGAGAATTAATTATTTCCTATATATCTAAATATGAATATAAATAATAAATCATTTTGGAAATCGTAGAATTCTTATATTTATATAGTTTCTTTCAATCTTTGAACTTACTTTAGTGATGCATTGATATAATAATATAATCCTGTTGCAATATTATTATCACTTGCTTCATAAAAAAACATGAATTCTCACCATTGACTAGTAATCAAGAAGAAGATGTCCAGCAAGTTAATGCTTTTCTTGATTCTACATATATGATTTTTATTTGGTATTGTACCTTATCTAATTGTACTTATTAACAAGATCATCAAAATAAAATCAAAGGGAGAATCAATTTTTGATTTTATCTTCATTCTCTTATGTGGTTATTATTCAAAATATAATAATATATGAAATACCTTTTTAGTAAGTTTATTTATACAAAATCTATGTTAAAAACTTGAAAAACTCAATGGGTAAAAATTGAAATATAAAAGATAATGTATCATTGCATTTATATGACAAGAAAATTAAGTTTTAATAATATACCAGAAGAATGTTTTATATACTACATGATCAGCTTTTTAACCCATAAAATGATTCAAATAAGTTTCTAAGGAGCTTTATTTGAGTTTACTGTTTATATATAAAATCTTTTAAATGCTGATTAGGAGGAATTACGATTATTCAAGCTATTCTATATCCCTTATAGTGATTGCGGAATCACAAGATTCATTCAACATTTAACAGAATATACTTTTAGTCTTATTTTCTAAAATATTAGGTAATATAATTTGGTATGATTATTATAATATCATATAATTATTTGTACATAATTATTGAATTAGATCTCAAATCCTCACATAGGTAGTCTACCTTAATTCTTTTACATATAAGGACAGAAAAAAAATTCATATTTAGTCTAAGAATTTAAATCCTTAATGATTGAAGAATATCCTAACTTAATTACTTATAAAGGGTTTATAAGCATTCTTTTGGAGATTAAAGTGACTTACATATTGAGATATAGATAATCCCTTGAAAATAATATAGATAGATCTGCCTAGCAGGCTATTCATTTAATGATTGAACAATAAATGGTCACTAAAATAAATGAATTTTATTGACAATCCAGTTATTCAATTCCTTCTCGCTAAGTTTTCTTCTCAATGAGGGATAAAGAGTAAATCTAATCGAATATCTCTATATGTGACCAAAGATAACAAAGAATAGATGGCAATTTTTCCCTACAACAAATAAATTCGATAAGATTGACCGGAGATAAAATAAGTTCAGAGTAACTATTTCCTATCTAATTATCCATTTATCTCCTAAAGATAACATAGATAGATTCTATCCTAGACAGAAATTATAAGAACATATGTTTATATATTTGAAAATTAATACCAATTAAGTCCCCACGTTTAAGAAGTCACGGTACATATGAATCTTTTTGGGGTGAATTGTTAAGTTGATCTCCAAGACATGAAATATCTCCTGTGGGAAGGGATGGGATGGGCAAATTTGCAGTCCTGTACAACTTTGCGTTGGATTCTGCAGGAGGAGGTTCAGTCCATTGGGAAGGGCACCAGACTCTTTGTCAAAATTCGTGGTGTCAATCCTTCTCGGAGTCCACAGTGGTTCCGTTACGTATACCGCGTCACCATTGAGCACTTGAGTTTAGATCTCCTTATGATGCGTGCGAAATTCCTCACATCGACGACACTGAGCAAAGTCTTTGGAACCCAACTCGAGACAGTTGAATGAGTCGATCGGTGACTTATGGCCGAGATACCTGTGGTCCGATACTTGAGAAGGAGGAGGACTGGTTTCTCTCCCACGCTGGGAACGTACACTGAAACCTCAGCATCCATGACGCATTTCGGATCCTCAATTACTCATTGATTGATCAGAGTATTTTATGCATTGCTCAGGATTAAACAATATGTACAGTGGCAGTTGACTATCTGCATAAGTCTTCCAAGGAGGATCTTCCCAATCAGTCGTATAAGTAGATAGAACTCTATGAAGATTGCAATGAACTTGAAAAAATATACATGCATAAATCATAAATTGAGTTCTTCGTGTTCGGACAATGAGTTTGTTCCTTCTCTTTACAGATGAGGTATTGATATAGAAAGCTTGTGATAGCAAGCAAATTAGAAGTAAAGTGAACTCTTTCCATCAAGTTCTTTTGGTGAACACCTCGGTTTTAAGATAACATCTGCAAAAGCGAGACTCATACAAACTGTAATCGTGGGAGCTGAAGAAGACAAGGAGCCGAGGGAAGAAGATAGGGACATTTCTTCGACGGGAGGTCTGCTGTACAGTACTAACGATACAGCAAGGAGTTGAATGGCCATGATCAAGACGTTAGATTCGCTCATGCGTCCATGCAGATCGTCAACTGCCACTGTGCATATTCAACGCATACAGTGCTAGCACCGAAATGCAGAGGATCAACATTTATATTCGGAGGGGAAGGACAGATGAATTCCCTAAAATCCTCTAGCAAGAACTGCACATAAATGTTTATATATATGCACAGTACCCGCAAGTGGAGACTAACCCATCTTCGTCTCGAGGTACTGCAATTCTGGGAAGTTGGATGTCAGCGCCTACTGTTTATAAATTTGATTCTTCCAGATATGCTCATTCACAAGTCATCAAGCAAGCCAAAGTGAGTCTACCCGATTCGGTCAACCTCATGAATGGATATAAACGAACGATTGCCTATAAGTTCGTCCGTCGAGGTGTAGAATTCAATACAAGTCTCTGATTTCAGATCAAAGTCTCCGAAGTCATCAAAGTCCTCAACCGTTTCATTCATTTATTTTTGATAGATAGACACTGTTTGCACATGTTAGACCAGACAATGGAAAATTATAAAATTTTAATTTTCTCATATATATATATATATATATATATATATATATATATATATATATATATATATAAATACTGAGAACATGTTATACTTTTAGATAAGTTAATTTGATTCATGGAGCCATACGCTGATGCAAGAGGTGCCAGGCACGATGTTGACGAGACACAGTTTCAAAGAAGTAAATTTCTTACGGGGAGAAAATACCCTTTCTTCCTTTCAGCGGTGGAGAGTCAGCTGACTCGGTTAACTAGATTATCGATGTGGTTGATCAGGGTGTCCGCTGATAATTAATATCAATAAGCAATGACACTATACTTATCCGGACAAGCTATCTACGATACTCGATAAGTATGTTAACTAACTATGCTAATTTCAGTATCCGTGAAACTCTGAAGCACAATCGTTTACTAAACTATCTTACTCGTAAATAGTCAAAACATTATCCATCACTCGTATTCATTGCCTAACGGATGCTCTAGAGGGTACTTCTTTGATCCTCTTGCCAAGATTTCATTTCAGCCCAAAGCTGTTGTTCTCACTTGACTGGAACTGTTTTAAACAGGTTGTATCTATACTATCTACCCAAAAGTACGTAAGAAAAACTAATTTCTAGCGCTTTATTTCCACGTATCAAGTAAAAGCTCAGAAAACTAAAAAGCATGTGCATATTGACCAAAGTTGTTGACTCCCTCATCGTGACAAAACAGGTGGAATTTGCAGAAACTACTCGCAGTACACACGCAGATGTGTTCTCGTCACAGACTGGAAGATCGGTTCAGCCGAACCGAGAAACTTTACGCAGAAACATCGACGTGTGATGGACATGGAAGGAACAGCACTCTCCTCTCTCTCTGTTGATTTAGCACTTTTAAGGGACGAGTGGATCAGCAAGACGAGGGCCGCGAACCGCCCGAACTCAGAAGAGGGTGGCCGCTGAACCTCAAGAGCTCACGGGTCCGGTCCACGTGGCACCACAAGGGAGCGAAAAGAGATTCGTCTCACGTGGCAACTCCTACACTCCACCCTTACCAGTGGTGTTGTTTCCTCTCGTCTTCTCTCTGTCTCCCGATCGATCCGTCGAGACGGTGGGAGGTGTTAAACCACTACTGGTGTGTGTAGTGGTTTGGCAGCAGTAGCGTCAGCTATTGCTTTTTTCACTGCCAGTGCTCGCGCTCCCTCGGCCTCACAACGGGGGCTCATTAAAAAAAAACAACACTCTTAACAGTTTGCAGCATTGTTCGGCGATTTTCGGGACAAGGAGCTTTGTTTATTGGGAACTGGAGTAATGACTGCTGCCTGATTGCAGTTGCACGGAAAGAGAGAAAGGGGGAGAAAGAGACTTGGGGTCTGGACCGTTTACTTGCTTGCCGTACCAGTGTTCGTATGTAGTTTGAGTTGGCACTCGGGGGCCCCGACGCACAATAAGGATCATTCAGGATGTAAGAATTCTGGATGACGATTTTGTAATCTCGCTGTATAATGGACTGTTGACTGCGTAATTGGGTGATGGAAGCGCACTCGATGTCGGTAAAGCATGAGTTCAATGTTGTCGCGGTTTTACTCTCGTGCGTTTGTAGTTTTGTCCTTTTTCCTGTAGTGTATTTGAGGAGAAAGTTTTTTCTTTTCGGAATTACAGTTTTTGGGTGAGCGCGTCCTTCGCCTGAGGAGTGGGACGAATTGGTTCAAAGAGTTTATTTTAAGGCTTGCTCGTTTCCTTCATGTTTCCGTAGCTGACGGTTGCTGTGTGGAGTAGAGAACGGTGTGAATTTATATCGCATTGGATTCTTTTTCTTGCAGAGCGTTTTGGAGAGCTCTCCAGAGGCGGAGTGTACATAGAGGGGTTCATAGAGACTGCCGATGACGCGACGGGATAGAGATTGTACAAGAAGGTTTTAGTAGGAGACAAAGTGCAGGGCGCCAGCGTTGTTCGTTCACTTCTTGTTTGCTCTCAGTGCATGTGTGGTAGTACTGCCATCGATTGTTGGGGTTGATTGGTGAAAAGGGAGTAGCAAAGTTGGAGTTTTAATTTCAAGGGCTTTGTTCTGCTTGACAATATCGGAACAAGATGGCCCAAATGGCAGCCCAAATGGTTCTTCAGAAGCCATTTACAGGAGATTGCGTCACGGTAAAAGGCATTCCCCGATTGAAACCGGTACGGAGGCCACGAGGAATTCAAGTGAGGGCTGTGGCTACGCGGGATACCCCAGGAGTTATTACAACAGCCGAGAAGGAAGTCACTCGCAACCGCTCCATGGTACACTCCTTGTCTTCTCGCCTCCTCTTGTCGTCCCGAATGCACGATCCGCTTGAAGTGGAGGGTTTTCGTGATCAATTTCGATGAGTTGCCCTTAAGTTTGAAACTGGCCCCAAGTCCCTTGAGTCCCGAGGTCCACTCGAGTCGCCGGGTCAAACTATTTGCACCTGAAAGAATTGGTAGATGGCAGTTACCATGCTTGCCGGAGTGCTGAACGCATAGGAAATCCGTTGCCGGCCGGTTGGATCTATTCTGCCTCCGGTGATATATTGCAGAGTTGAAACTTGGAAGGTCCTTCCGGTAGGTGATGTCAGATATAAGACCTTTGTTGTTTTTGTCTCCAGAAGGGTGTTTTCCTTTTAGATCGTCATGTCTTTCGAACTCATTGCATCCATCAAGAAGTTCATATCGTCCTCAAAAATATCCCACCTTGTAAATTCTTTGCGTACTGGTTGCAAGCTGGTATACATATCACACGTTCAACATCTTGCACTGTACAGAGAGTTGGCGAAATGGCAGAGGAAATGAAGAGGATGAGGGCTAAGATGGAGGAAGATGAGCAGCTGTCGTCACTCATGCGGGGCCTTCGTGGTCAAAACCTTTCTGACAATCAATTTGCAACGTCAGACACGAAACTTCGTCTCGTTGAGGTACTCTCATTTCGCTTCACTCGAGCAAGGTCTGATCATGCGTGACTTCAAGGTGGAAACTACCCGCCACAGAGGGGAAGACCCACCCAGGACAAAGCTCAAATTCAGCTTTGTCCTGGATGTGAACGTAGAGCTGCGTTCACATCGGAAACTTGGATAAACTCGAAATATGTTTACTTACACAAGAGTGGATATACAGGTTAATGGAGGTGGAGCAGATGGTGAAGACGTACTCCCTCTTGTATACGATCCAGCGACAATTGCTGCCTATTGGGGGAAGAAACCAGCAGCGGTGGCTACTCGTATTGCCCAGCTGTTAGGAGTCGCGGGAGGGTTTTTATCTGGAATAGCTATGGATATTATCACGAAGAAAGTGAAAGAGGTGCTGAGCTTGTCCACTCCTTCCTCTATGTAGTTTACACATTATATCTGCTTAAGAGAACTTACACCTGTCATGTCATCATCAAACCTGATATTCGATTCCTCTGGTGCAGAACGAGGTGAAGAGGGCTATTGAACTTCGAGAAATTGTAACTTCTCTGGGTCCCGCTTACATTAAACTGGGGCAAGCGCTCAGTATTCGACCTGATATTCTTTCACCAAGCGCAATGACAGAGCTCCAAAAGCTTTGCGACAAGGTACGCATTCCGGGATACTGTGTGTCTAACAATGAACTGGTTTATATCGCCAATAAATACAATCCAGTCCGTGAACTCTCTCGTCAAAATCTTCATTTTTGGTCTCCGCAGACCTTTTTTCCAGTTATCAGAAACGATATTTTGTTAGGAATTTTTCAACCCGTTTTGTGCCTGCAAGAAAATTTTATCAAGAAAATGCGGTGTTTCTTTTGATGCAGGTTCCTTCATTCGCAAACGACGTGGCTATGGCTCTCATTGAAGAGGAGTTGGGAAAGCCCTGGCAAGAAATTTATTCCGAGCTATCAGAATCTCCAATTGCAGCTGGTAAACATGCGAAACTTCGTTGATCTGCTTCTATGTATATGATGCTGGATTCGAACGCCAAAACATTACAATGTTGAAGAACCATTGCTCGGAGTATCCTTATTTTTATTGTACATAAAAGCATAGAGCAATGTTCCACCCTCCTAAGCATGCTAGAAGATACGTTCTCTCATTGTAACCTTGTACATGAACAGCTTCTTTGGGCCAAGTGTACAAAGGACGGCTTCTCGAGACTGGTGAAGTTGTGGCAGTAAAAGTTCAACGACCTTATGTATTAGAGACAGTCACGGTAGACTTATTTATTATTCGAAAACTCGGGGTTGCTCTGCGAAGATTTCCCCAGGTAATCAGTCCCTCCTCCTGTGTGCTATGAAGTTCGACTTTCACTGTGTAGTCTTGGTTAGCGGTTGCCATGGATCTTTGCGCAAACATGATAAGTTTGAAATTACTGGGGTTGACAAAAGGTTTAAAATTTCCCTTGACAGATAGCAACGGACGTTGTCGGGCTCGTTGACGAATGGGCTGCTCGATTCTTCGAAGAGTTGGACTACATTAATGAGGGAGAAAATGGAACACGATTTGCTGAGCAAATGAAGGTCGATTTACCACAGGTCGTCGTGGCCAAGACTTTTAGCAAGTATACATCTCGACGCGTGCTTACTACTGAATGGATTGATGGAGAGAAGCTCTCTCAAAGCACCGCTTCTGACGTAGGAGATTTAGTTAATGTGGGCGTTATATGCTACTTGAAACAGGTATTATTATACTTTTCACTAATGTCTAGTTGGACAACTTTTACTCGTATTACTCAATTTATATACTGGGAACCTCAAAGTTGGTCTTTGGACATTTATGTAAGCAAGTACCGTAACCTAGCAACCTCATGTCACTACCTGTTCCTAATTTGGTGTCGCTTGATCTCGATCAGCTCCTTGATACAGGCTTCTTTCACGCCGATCCTCATCCTGGAAATCTCATCCGTACACCAGACGGCAAGTTAGCTATTCTTGACTTCGGTGAGTCATTTCAGACTTCCCTAACTGAGTGCCGTGTTTACTTATTGGAGGGTAATCCTCTAATTCCTGGCCGAAGTGCTCCCGCTCCCATTCGGGCCAAGCATGCTTCTGGAAGATAGTCTGTCTTTAAAAGCTGCTGTCCATGTCTGACAATATTGCGTTTTACTTCTGCAGGGCTGATGACTCAAATAACTGATCAACAGAAATATGGAATGATCGAGGCAATATCACATCTTATTCATCGTGATTATGAAGCAATTGTTGAAGATTTTGTCAAGTTAGATTTTATTCCAGAGGGGGTAAATCTAAAGCCTATCATGCCGGTGCTTGGGAAAGTTTTCGATCAGGCTCTGGAAGGTGGAGGTGCCAAGAATATCAACTTTCAGGAATTGGCCGCAGATCTTGCCCAGATTACTTTTGATTATCCATTCCGAATTCCTCCTTACTTCGCTCTTATCATTCGAGCTATTGGTGTGCTAGAGGGTATTGCACTTGTGGGTAATCCAGATTTCGCCATAGTCGATGAGGCTTATCCATACATTGCTCAGGTATTACCACTATTTCTCATGTCGACGTATGCAGGAAATTGATTGTTTTGTACAGAGAATGGAAGACATCATCTACTAGTCTTTGGTGTGACGTTCATCACATAATACGCTAGCTAACTGTTTCATGCGAAAATCACCAATAGATATGTCACAGTGCCCTACTTCATTCTTGGGACTATCTTTCAAATATGTAATAACCTGGAAATACGCTTTTCTCGTACTATCAACGGCTTCTGCATACTCTTACACAAGTCTCTTACTGTTGTTTCTGTATGCAGCGACTTTTGACGGACAATTCACCAAGACTGAGGAAAGCCTTGAAGTACACAATTTACGGAAAGTCAGGAGTATTTGATGCCGATCGATTTATTGATGTTTTGGAGGCCTTTGAGACTTTTGCAGCGGCAGCTAAGAGTGGAGGAGGTGATGAACTTCAAGGAAACATGGCTTCATACGGTATCGTTCCGGTCAGTGGCAATACTCAATGGCCTTCGCCTACGCAGCAGGAAAGGCGCGTCCAAACCAGAACTGCGTTGCTGTTTATTTTCTCAGAGCAAGGAGAATTTTTCCGGGAGTTTATCTTGGACGAGGTTCGTTAAACTTCCTGCTAATACTGGCATGTCTGGAAGTATAGAAATAGTTACATGATTTATAGAGCGGTAAACAATACATTGATGTCATCTAGCTTCCCTTGCGTCGTTTGGAATATCTTTCAAGCTTTCATAAGCTTTGAACCTCTCAATTATTTCGTGACAAATCGTTCGGGGTCTGCTAAAATTTAGAGCTGCTCTGTTGTGTTATGTATTGCGCAGCTGTGTGCACGTATTTTTTGAGTTCCTGAGTGCTTGCGTGACACTCAATTCACATCTGACAAAAGCTACCGTCTTGTATCATTTTCCAGGTAGTTAAAGGTATTGATGCTGTTAGCAGAGAACAACTAGCTCGCGTTATGGTGGGTTTGGGTATCGATAGGCTGCGCCCAGTGTTGAGCACCGTGCCTTTACCTGGGTGGAGACCCCTTGCTTTAGTACCCACAGTAACGCCTGAAGATGAAACGGTACTGAATAACGTAAGAAGAATCGTCGCTTTTCTCTCCGTCGGGACGTCATCTTCAAAATCATTAGCAGAGGTGAGCTGGATCTTCTCTTGAAGTGTCTTGGGCAAACTCGGGAAATGATTTGGGGCTTTGATGTTAAACTTCCCCGTTCTCTTACAATGGATCATCTTTATGTACGGTGTAAACTTTTCTCGTGTTTTCGGTGGATTTCATTTCTGAAATAGAAAGTAATCCTGATTGATGTTTTCCTCTTAATATGGCATCTAATAGAGCTGCTTGCTTTAATGGTGGGGTTGCTCGAGTTTACTGACTCTCGTTGTTTCCTCTGGAGCGAAAATATTTGCTAATTAGCATGCTTGTGGTCTTTGTTGACTTCAGGGAGGAAACTTGGAAATTGCTGAAGTCGTTCAAGAATTGTTACCAGTATTACCTAGTGTGGCCACTCAGCTAGTCCCAGAAATCGCCAACCGTCTAGTATCAAGAATTGTAGCAAGGACTTTGAGAGAGCTTGCTATATCTTTCTAAGATTCTTGTAGCAGTATCGTAAATCATTAGAACATTGAAAATTTTTAGGACATAGAAGTTCAAGCGCAAGAGGGAGCACCTTTTATGTGCCAAAAAGCTGAGCGGAGTGATGAAATTCGGTGAAGCTTAGCAAATGCGGATCTTTGCTCCACGCGAAAACATTCTGGAACCCATCTGAGTCTGAAGAAGACTTGTGGGAAAAGGAGGCACTCTGCAGTGTCAGTGATATGGAGCCTTGTCTAAATAGCAAACTCACAGATGTAAACCATGTACATTATGTTCTTTTACCACCCATGGAAATAAATCTTGAAATGACCACTGAGGAATAGACTCTGGTTCACTTTGTCGAATCTCGAGAAGGGAACTATTGGCCGAGTCCAAGAGAAGACCCCCCTGGAAACGCTATGGTGAATTTGACTCAATGCATCTCCTAGTTCATCACAGGTTTGGTGTATTTGTCAAGTTCCGATGCCACCATTCTCGCTCACCACCATTCTCGCTCACCACGCACATTCGTCGGGCTAAAAGTGGAAACCTACAGCTTTGTCTTTGTCAAATTGTCTGTTCTGTGCTGAGAGTGCCACCATAATACAGGTGCCGTCGTCCTCAACCTCCAACACATCATGTCCTGAAAAGTGAAGTTCCGAAGTGAGACTGTCGCGAAGCAAGTTCATTTGGACAGAAGTGGTTTGGATGATCATCAAAAGGCCACCTTATATAGCGCGCCTGATGTAGCCCTGTAACGTGATCATGACATGGCTGATTTTCTAAGCGGAAAATTCGACGAGCTCCTTTGCATAGATTGAAGGCATTTGAGCGAACTTCTGTTAGAAGACTTCAAATGTTGGACTGCATGCCCCCCAATTTGTACGTATATACAGCTAGATTTCTTTGTTGGCAATCGACTCGTAATGAGAACGCTGTACAGGATGAGTTTCAAATAGAGGTTGAGTGTGAGGTCGCGAGAGGACGTAAAAGCGGATCTATTTGACAACCAAGAGCCATTCGCTGAACGCCGAGTACTCCCGTCGCCGAGCTTTTTTTCTGTACAGCAGCTGATTGCTTTCGTTGACTATTCTTGGGCACGAATTGGCGGACAGGCTCTCGTTCCGAATTGGTCGATGAGCACTGCCAGTCCTCTCTCGGTGGGAGCAACAGCATTGTTAACAAAACAAGGGTAGGTAACGAGTGCATGAGCTGCTGGATTAAAATTGGACGGCAAGTTTATATTGGACAGGATGTCAAGTTCAATGGATTCAGCTGAAAATGGACACAAGACAGACGATATGACTCGGGCGATGGGAGCACTCGGCAATTGGAATACTCAGCGTCGGGAGGTATCAGCCATGTCAAACAATCAAGTTGCCAAGGGGAAAAGATGGTACAAAGGGTCTTACAGCTTGTGCTTGAGGTTGTCTATGAACTTATCTTTCTAGATTGCTCGCATGGATTTCGTAACCACCGAAGCTGCCACACATCATTACAGAGGCTCTGTTCCGAGAGAGCTCACTCTCTTGGGGTGTGGAGTCTTCAATAGTTAATTCCACCTCGAATTCGACCCTGCAGTGCGAGTTGTGAATCGCAGTTCTGCTCATCATGACAAAGAGCAACCTGATGTATGAGGAGTATCCAAGAAGAGCGCCCATGGTGAATCACAAGTACCTATTCACTTGTGCCGATTATAGGAAAGCAGCTCCAAGGAGAAGAGAAATGCGGAAGAACAAATTCGTGAGGTACAGACGATATGTTGACCGGACCCCGTCTACTTCCCATGCACCTGGGATTCTATCAGTGGTGGGGATCTGTTGTTTACTAATGATCTTCATAGGAGCTCGAACGACTTTGTTTGGAGGAAAAGCATGTTCAACACAGTTCTTAGCCAGAACTTGACATTTTTAGCCAGAATGCCCTGGTGCATGTGGCATAATGCATCTCCAGTTCATTCTCCAGTGGTGCAGCTTTTCGTCTGTCATATATTTCTCCCAACTAGTTCCAGGATCGTCTAAGATCTTTCCGCTGGAGTTGTTTGTACAGAAACCCTCAGCTTGTGATTCAAAGACTTACAAACCTAGAGCTCAATGAGAGTGATGGTCTCTTTATGTCTCAGACAATGTGTATACTCGATCTTCATTCAAGTAAACCTTTATTTTCTCTTGGATTATCTCGCACATTTATCCTGCCCTTCCAAGTCCTTAATGTTCTGAAGGGTGGTGCATGTGGCATTATGGATCTCCAGTTCTTTCCCCAGTTGTGCCTTTTCTCGCCTGCCATTTATTTCTCCGACTAGTTTCTTGGATCTTCTGGATCTTTCCGCTGGAAGTTGTTCATGACTGAAGACGAAAACCCTCAGCTTGTGACTCAAAGACTTACGGACCTAGTGCTGATGGTCTCTTTATGAAGAGTGTAGGCAGAGACCGTCTTCTCCGCATCGAGTGTTATCATTATCTCCTCATTTGCGGAATCCTAAAGCCAAACTAAACTCCCTATCTTGAATTCCGCTTGATATCAACACGATTCTCTAGAAGAGTTAATTTAACCTTCCTAATTCACATCAAGTCCCTAAGTATGCAGCATCTGATTTTACTGAAACTGTATGCATGTCTTGGCACTTGTTCACCTATTATATCACGGTGTAATAGGATCCCTTTAACACTGAAAGGCCAACAGGTACGTGTTGAGTTGCATTATGTTCCTGAGCAATCAGAGCAACTTGATTCCAGTGCAAAAGGTCTTAAGTTGATTCTATGATCCTTCACTAAGTTATTCCTGTAGCTCGTTGAAAGTCCGCCTCTTCATTGGCTACTCTTTAAACTTGGAAACAGTGATTACTGTGACTGAAATGTGGCAACTTGGAAACAGCACTGCAATTCCGGAACAGTTCAAACGTTGAAAAGAAAAGATGCATCATCAATTTTCTCAAGTAGTGCGCTCACGTCAGAATCTAGGCAAAAAACATCGAGCAGTTTCCATGCCATGTATCTGAAATCAATTCGATGGTAAATAGTCTACACTTCATACAGATTTGGTTGTACACTGCTCAACAAACTCTTTATGGTACATCCTTGAACTTCACGGCGGTAGTCTATGAGCCCAAGCGGTGGTATCCGGATTCCAGAAATGGTGATGGCAAATTCAGACCTCGTCTTTCTGTCATCCCAGAGATGAGCAGGAATGGGGTCACGTAACAGTGCAGGTCTCGATCCAAGCAACTTACTAGCACCGACTACAGGCACCTGTTGTGTGTGACGCAAATTGGAAATAACAGATACACTTCATGAGTTTGTTTGAGGTCGGCTTAATCCTCTCTTGGCTTCGGACTGTACGAACTAGCCTCCTGCTGTACGAAGAACGATCTCTTTGGTGGAAGCGAGGAAGGTGTCTGTATTTCCTTTGCGAACCGTATCGAACTGTATCAGTTGATTCGGAACTTTTGAGTGAGTCAAAACCGTAAAGATCGTGCGAACGAGTAACAATTAGTGTGCACAGATTATCTCCACCAAGACCACCCGAAGTATGAGCCCTACTTAAACTCGATGGGTACTTTGCCTGCCCGATTTCCTTGGTGGACCTCGATAAGATATCTCTGCAGAACCCGAGCTCATTTGAGCTAGTTCCTTCTCCATGGTAGGAAAACCTATTCATCCTACATGGGAACACATTGCTCCGGCCTGTAGAAGGAGAGGAAGGATCCATGAACAAATCCACATCGCAGCGGGCCTTTTCCTGAAGTAGATTAGGCACTTAGACTTCCCTCTTTATGTCGTCCCCTTCTTCTTCTTCCCGTCTCCCGCTGGTCCTCTCTTATCACCCTTCTTATCATCCCCCTTGCCTTTGTTCCCCTTCTTGTCTTTCGTATCAACCACAGGCTCAGGAGGAGGAGGCTCCTCCACTACTGGCTGCACAAAGCCTCGATCATCCACGTGCACAAATTTCGGTTTAGCTGTTTCCAACGGAGCGGGGTATGCTGTGTCACAAATTCTGTTCGATCTCCCCCAATAGACCCAGCCGATCGCTTCCTCTTCTCCCTCAAAACGGTACATTTCAACCGCCCCCCACTTCGGAAACTTTAGAAATTCATCGTTGTTTGGCACTGGTGGAACCGGCTCCGCCACTTTCTCTTCTTCCTTCCCCACTTTCTTCCCTCCTTTTTTCTTATCATCCTTGACATCAGTCTTCTTAGGATCTTTCTCATCTTTTTTGGTATCTGTCTTCGTGGCATCCTTCTCATCTTTCTTTGGATTCTTCTTTGGTTCTTCCTTTTTGCCACCTTTCCCTTTCTTCCCTCCCTTCTCCTCCTTCAGTTCCACGACGGGAGCTGCATTTGCTGCCTCCATAGCCAGATACCTCTCCATTGCTTGCTGATCTGCAAGTTCCTTAGCTTTCTGCTCTTCCAGTCTCTTGGCTCGCTCCATCTCCACGCAATTGAGCAACGTTAGGCCATCTCCTCGCATTCGACCCACCAATGGGCGCAGCAAAATCGTCCCTGGACGTAGCTTCTCCCTGTCTGGAATATCAGGTCTGTACCATCTTGCTCCAGATCTCCAATTGTTGGCTTTGTGATCGAAATCTTCCTGCCATAACCATTCGGGAAGCACTATCTCTCCCAAGAGCGGAGCGAGAGTGTGCGCCTGAACCCTGGTGCTGGCTTTGTAATACCTGTAAAAAGCTGTCAAGCCTGGACATTGGGTCTCAAGAAGCACCTTATTCTTCATCTCCAAATTCGTCTGCAGACCCATAAACCTCCACATGTTGTCACCATCGTGAAAATAAACCTCAACTTTCTCATACGGCTTGTACGTTACGAGGTCCTTCCGCTTCTCCGGCTCAGGAACAGGTCCAGTAACCTGTGCTCCTCCATTCGCATCTTTAGCTCCCTTGGCTCCGGCCTTCTGATCCACCTTCTCATCCTTCTTTGCTGGAGGCGGTTTTGCCGGTGGCTTTTTACCCTGTCCTTTCCTTTCTTCAACTTTCGGAGGTGGCCCCCCAATTTGGATTTCATACGTACCAATTCGGACAAGCACATCGCCTTTCAGAAACTGAAAATTTGGAGATCCGTCATACGTGATGCAACAACTTCCTTTGAAGCCCAGCTTCCTTGAGCTCGACCCGATGAGCGGATTGACGACCAGAGTGTCTCCTCTAGCTGGTTTGAAATCGGGATCTATGTCACCGGGGTATGTGAGATCAGGGTCCTTTTCAGGTGGAGGTGGATCTTTCGGTGGTGGTGGCCATCGAGAGTTGATCGATAAACATAACTCACAGATGTGGTGGACGTAGTCTGGATATCTTTTAAGGCTGCAAATATGGCACTTGAATCCACAAGTAGTGCCTTTGAAATACTGAACAACTGCTTCATGCATGATTCCGGTCGGACCGACACCTTCCCAACAGTTTCAGCTTTCCTGCCCAAGAGAAAACGCTCGACAGGATGCTCTTTTAAAATGCAACCACTACACCCAAGAGGCACGACTCTTGACGACATTGACGTAGGTTTCGAGACAAGGGATCTTACAGATGGTGGTACATTTGCAGCTCAAGGAGACAACCAAATGTACTCACCTCTCAGACAGCTCTGGCTTCCAGGTGCTCATGCTGATGAAGTGGGAAATATACCTCCTTCGGTCCACACTACTTATTTTGCAACATGGCAGAGAGAACAGGTTCGATTTGTCTGATCACACTGATGTCACCTATGCTCAACACTCCTGTAGATAGATCCTCTTGTACTCGCTAGATGGACTCGACTGTTCCTAAACTTCTTCCGGTAGGACCCCACAGGAACATCCTGAGTAAGGTGGAGGCAATTTGAGGAGCAAACACGTTCAAAGCGTGGGCATTTTATCTTTAATTGACCTTACCCATTACTCACTTGGTTCCATGGGAGTTAGTTATGTGATATTGGAGATATGAGGACAGAAGCCCGTCCACGGAATGGAGGATCCAGAATGCAAATGAAATGTGAACGAAATGGATTTAAATAATGAAAGCAGAATATGAAATCTAATTCATAAAAAGTATGTATGGTCAATTGACGAACATATATAAATACATGCAGCGAATATGTGAACCAATGTGTACTGAGAAAACGAAGAGTCAACTCATATCAAGAAATCTAAAAATAAACAGGTGTAAATCAATTGAAATCGAAAACAAATTGCTTGAGACCCACCCGGATTTCAGGTACGAAAATGTACAGTGGCAAAAATGTGTGATATGTGTAGATCACCTCCATCGTTCCCCAATCTTGAGGGATGAAACAACGATTGCACTTTGTAGTGCTCATTGTAGTTGCGATTTCCGCTCAACCGGTTAGTGGCGCATACAGATTCAAGTACACAACGACCGATGGTTAAGGTCAGGTCAGTTCTTACGATCAGTCTTTCTATGTTGATGGGGTAGGCCGATCCATGTAGACATTATAGACCACAGATCAGAAGCTTCGCCTATCGTTGTGGTGTTTCAAGCCTCTTTAGTTAGAACGAGTGCCCATACGGTGGCTGTCACTGTGACCGGGTTTTTCACACCGTGGAAGCATCAAGCAAACTTCTTTACTTCGAACTTATGTACAGTTGACATGCCCACGTTACAGCAAGCTATTGTACCATCAGTTGTACGTCGCCAACACACGAAGACGCAATTGGTTTTTACTTTTTTAGGAGGATGAAAAGAATGAAAGGTGAGTTCTATTGGTACAATGGAGTGTTGTATGCCTGATTACGAAGAAGCTCTATGAACATGTTACATGTTGCCTTGAAATGCTCAAGACTCTGTATTACTGTGGTTGGTGTGCAATGTCTGTCTCCGTGGTCGTGGGTGAACGACCAAGAATGTGCCTAGTGCCAAATGGGGCCTTTGCACAAAAAATGCCGGTCAAGTCACCAAAAGAGAAGAGCCGTTGGGCCACATCCCATCGAACTAAAACCCCGAGTTTTCGGGTTTTGGCTACTGCAAAGAGAAGAGACCCATCGTGTAGTCCCCTTTAGGCACCGTCCAGTAATCGCCCTCGAGCCCAAACTGTTCCCTCACTCGAGGCAAGGGCATCTGGGTGAATTTGAATCTGAAGCCCTCACCTACACATTCAGGAGTCGGATCCATGGTCAACTTTAGCCCGGTTTACACTTGCGACGGTAAGAATCTGGTGAAGTAACAAGTAAACACCAGGAAAGAAGCATCTGATTAGCTAACATTTCCATCTCATTTAGTTAACATGTCATAATTTAATGCGACTTCAAGATCCAGTTTACGTAACCATAAACGCTTTAATTGTGCAGACTTTAATAGTAGACGGTCAGAAACTGAACTTGGGAAGATTTCACTGCATTGGCAACCTGATTTGTGCTCTCACTGCTTTCGGCTCATTGGCAATTACCAGTATGAGAAGGAATCTTGGTGCCTTATGCCAACCTGATTATGCACTGTTACTACAAATTCAGTATTTTAGGTGGAGAGTGCTCTAGTTCTACATAACAAGCGGCTCAAGAACCTTAAATGAAGAAGGGACCCGTTATATGTTGAAAGACCTACACAAAGACTTCTGCAAAAATGAAAAGCGCGAGACTTACTCAAAGTAAGGCATGTACAGGACGGTATCTTATTCAGTCAGGCTACTTCACTCCCATGTCAGTATGAAAGATTGTGGTCACGCCTCACCGTCACCGTGACTTGCCTAAGCAATGCCACCTCTGCCTTTTCTCAACTGTCTTAGAGAAACAAGATGTCGTACGAAATTTCAAAAGAATTGTTAGAACTTCTAGGCGTTGCGGAGAACTTCTAGTCGGTAAGATTTTCAGTGGATAAATTTAGAACTCGTCACTTCCATATCCACAACTGAAAGGGATGAACAAGTTCTGGTTGACAAAGTCACCCGTACAAAGCGTTCAGAAATTGGGGAGAAAACAGTCAAGGCTCAGGGGAGGACAGCAGTATGTTCGTGGCAACAGGAAGTAGTCCCGAGACATGATGCAAACTTACACAGAAGAAAATAACAACAGTTTTTGCAGTCATACACGATCGCTAGCTATCACGCGAATGAACTTCTCCACTGTAACAACCCTGGATCCTTCCGATAGACATTCTATGAACTAAGCAAGTTCCAAGTATTCGATTGGCATTAATGGTTGGCTACACAAAGAATGTAAAAGGCAATCTTGACAAATCCACTCGCAGACCCTCTTACCCTCTATCTCACCTACGACTAGGGAAAGATCATAGGGCACCATTTGAACATGCATAGGCGTACGTCCTACATTTCTGATTAGTACACCTTGCTGTTTGGTACAACGATCATCGAATAAAGGTTACTAGCTCCTATAAAGGGAGACATAGGTACCTCCGTACCTACACTGCAAAACCTTGCCATATCATCTTCAAACCCTCTAGTCTTTTGCAGCTGCTCCCAACATATGTGCATCAAATGCAAAGAACAGCGGAAGATTATGTACAAAACCTAAGCCCTGCTTGAAATATAGGAATTTGATAAATCAAAAGCTCAGTGGATAAGAATAAACTAGAGGCTCTGTTTCAAACCATGTATTTCATCCGTAAAAGTACAGGTGGATCAAATCGACTCTTCGTATCAGGTTGCAAAAAGGATAAGAGTATATCCTGGAGTTAGGAAATCCCGTTATGGGAGAAGGATGGGCAGAGGGCATGATGCTCTGGTGATGGTGGGATGAAATACACAAGAAGACAATGTAAAGCTCGTAAGCGACCCCTTCTCTCTCGGCACAGCATAAGGCACCCTCTGGCTCAGCGATTTGGCAGATAAATACCCCATGATGGTTTTCCTCGCGTCTTAAGAATAAAGTACTAAATAGACAGTGCATCTGTAACATCATCGGGGAGGACTGAAGAAAGGAAAGGGAGGACTATCACAGTTGCATTTCTACATGGCAAAGATTACTATCTGCACAAGGTCGAGGGTTTCATGGGCGACTTGATCAGGCTTATTACGGTCTATGTACATAGACCAAGTAGGGGAGGCACAAGAATCAGGCCAAAGCTGTTCAGTGTAGTGTACATCTAGGACAAACAGTCTGATGCGATGACGAGGCATCAATTAGCTTCCTGACTTACAGTCTTTTGTGGTGGTCGAATTCATGGAGGTCGTCATGGAGGCCTGGCTACACAGAGCAGATGCTGCGGATTCCACGTGCTGCAGAAGAAACTTGTATATTTTTCGTTTCAGCCGAGCAAGTGTTTCGACAAGTTTGTCATCGGCAGTATCTGGCTTCCTGGACACCACTTGATCCAACCAATCATTCACTCGCTTGAGTTGAGATAGCATGGCAGCAATTTGGCCATTGTCTGGTTGTGATGGGGTCTTCGGGATAGAATTCACTTTCGTAGGTGCCTCCAGCACAGTAGAGAGTTGAAATCCACCATCTAGAGCAGTCTCCATAAACTGCAAAAACCATATTTGGGACTCGCTCTGCAGTCTTCTCGCAAGATCAGCGGTTTCCAGAAGCCCGCAGCCTCTGCTCCAATAAGTTACGCCCGTGGACCCCTTGGACTCCACGGGTCTCTCCGGAGGACTTTTATTCGCTGTCTTGGCGCTATTTGTACTTCCACTATTTATGCTTCCAGAATTCATACTTCTCATTAAAAGTCCACTGGGAGCAGTTCGGTTCCGACATGTGGAGACAAATGTTTTCATTGGAGAAGCTTGTCTTTGATCACCTCCGCTCTCAGTGAGAAGAGTCCGCCGTTTGTCAACAACAGTTTGAGAAACAGAAGACAAAGCGGTGCGTACAGGAATTTTGTTGGGCGAGGCCGGTACCGTAGGCTGTGCTGGTCTCTTAGGAGTGACGGCTGCCTCCTTTTGAACAGTTGGAGGAGTGGAATTCGTAGGCAAACGGAAGGATGCTTCGAGCACCACAACGGCCTGAGTACCCGTCTTCAAATTTTCTCTTTTAAGTGAATTTTTAGATGAGTGCACTCCTTGTTTCGTATGTAGAGAAAACGAAGCCAAGTCGGATGCCAAGGCGGCTCCAACCCAGAGCGCGGCATTTTTCATCTTTTCTGCACAGATTTTTACTCTGTCGGATGACACATCTTTGACATCTTCCACTGGAGTAGCACCACCAACTGCAGCTTCTAGAATTTTGTCTGAACTTCTAGATTTTGCAAGGGCGTCAGCTATTGTAGCTGCTTGACTTAGTGTTTGATAGAAAGTCAGGAATTGCTCCACTGTAGTTTGCGGAAGCTCGGGCTTGGCACTTGCAGAAAGTTCGGCAAACATGCTGCATTTGTCAAGACTTCCGTGTCAGAGATTGTTGCGAAAGAAGGAGAAGGACAATAACCTGCGCTTACCCTGGAAGTTCTGCCTAGCAAAGAGAACTATAGATGAGGTGCCATGATGGACACTTATTAAAGCAAAACCATGCACACGTTCTTTCGGTCCATGAATCACGATTAGGAGGTTGACCGTAACTTGCCTCAGCGCACGAATGACACTCTCTGCTGCGGATGCCTCCTGCAAAGCTTCTATTGCAGCAAGAGAAGCTGCACTTCGCCTTTGCATGGCTTCCTGGAAAAGAAAGATGTCGCAAACATTTTTATCCACCATAACGGCCGCAATCAAGAGACAAACTGACGGTAAGGAGGCTCGTATATATCAAATGTAAGATAAAGCCAGCAACTTCCGAGACTGGAAAACTCAAAATTTCCAGTTAATAGAGTAGGAAATCGGATGATACCTTCCCTAAGGAAGACAGACTTGCAGGTAGACTATCCCATGAAACGGAGCCATCAGTCCACTTCTTATGATGCACAAGTGATTTACTCGAACTTGTGGTTGGAGGTGGATCAACAGGGGTCGTCGCGGGAGTCTCTCTTCCTGTCTTCACTCCCAACTTTGGTGTTACAGGAGGCTGAGGAGTCACAAGCACTTTGTCTTGCCACTTGACCACCAAACCGCTATTGTTGGTGCCATTACTGTCACTGAGCCTCCTGTGCGTGATGGTAGAGATCTGCATTGACGAAGCCAGCAAATGAGATGATTTGTTAAGAATGTGCCCTACGAAAACTATGCACTTGCCTAGAGCTTTATTGGAATCTAGCATTGAGAACATGCTGTTCATGTTGTAGAGGAACTAGTGAGCTCGTACTAGAGGACACAAAGATGAGCGACTTTGCAAATGAGGAGAGAAACTTCATTCATAATGTCTTTCAGAACTTCAAGCACTCAGAAGCGTTGCTATACTTCAAGATGAGCCACATCAAGCTGGCATCTCATTAGGTCAAACATGACGAGCTAGTATTGCAGGTGAAATGATCGAAATTTCGGTAGCGCAGAATGCAGTTGCGCATTCACAACCCGAGGCTGAAAATGGTAGGGATTTCCTTAGGGATTAGCATGGATATGCCAATTCATATCATGTGTCTGACAACTCCAAGCTGCTTCTGGTATATCGGCCAGTGAGCGCGAGAGAGTATGCTTACCGATGTACGGATGGCAGTCTTCATATCGGCCTTCCCTTGTTTAGCAGCGGCTCGTTCACGACTATCCTTGGCTACAACAGTACCCTCCCAGCTTTTTCGAATACCTTTCGGATTCACCACCACCAATTCTCCCGCTTTCAAAACGCCACCAAGAGATCGTCTCTTGTTTCCTTCTGTCACAATGTTTATCCTAGCGCTCTTACCTACACTAGCTGATCTTTTCACACCTGGAGATCCTTGCCTGCCTCTAATAGTAACGGGTGAAGGATCCCCCTTATATGGCACCTTTCTATCTTCGGGGCATGCAATTACACGCCTTTTCGCGGCAAGCTTCTCTGATGCCGACGAACACTTCGACGATGCAGGGGAAGCTCTGTCAGAAGCGAATGAGCTTGGAGCAGAGTGCACGGGCGAAGTGGGAATAGAACGGGAAGCACGTGGCACAGTCGAATTGAAAACGTCCAGGAAGACTTTCGACTTGACGACCCTTCCTCCTTTCACCCTGGAATTCACTTCACCTGTCTCGTCCTTGGAGCAATCAACTGCACCGCTGGTGTCTGAGGAGCGAGGGCGCTCAACTGAGCCCCTCGAAAGCCTCTCGTTAAGTTTGGAGGCGAAATCTTCGGAAAGATTTGGTCCAGCCTTCTCCGACTTGGATGAAGGACCATCATTGGAGCCTGTGCTAGGCCTTTCAGATCCATTCGCCGTGAACCTTTCAGCAAACCTTGATGCGACACTTTCAGCAGATGATGATGAGTCAAACCTTCTAGAAGAACTACGAGAGTAAGAATCAATGGCAGCACTGCTGGATGTGCCAGAATCAGGCAATACGGCCTGGCCAATTTGGGCCGAAGAGACGGAAGAGGCTACAATTTCTTCAGGACTGCCTATGCACTGATGCCTGCCAGGTAAAGGCCTCACACCGCGTAAAAGAGGAACCGGGGAACCTGACTCTAACTTCTCTACATGGATGTATTGGCCTAGCTGTAACTTATCGCTCATGATTAGATCATCCTGCTCTTCTGCAAGAGAGACATACATAGAGTGGGATGAATCAGACACTTTAACGTAGAATCCTTTATTCGGCCAGAGTTCACTACCGGCTAAGGCTGGAACTATGCTTATAACTTGTAGCAACACCAAGCGGTGCTCTCCTGCAACTCTTACGTCGGAGTTCATATGTTGCACAAGCTTCATAAGGACACCTGGAGTTAAAGATGCCATTTTCGCGTGTTACAAAATGTACGTCCACCTAATGTCTACAAAGAGGGTAGGGAAAGAGCTTCTGTCTACTGACAAGGGGATTGATCTCGTCAAATCTCACGAGCGAAACTCGGAGTTCCAGGGGCTGATCTATTGCAGTCAAAGAGGCACCTAGAACAGTCTATAATGAGCTGGCCACTGTCACACGGTGAAGCTCAGATGATTGCAAGATCTCAGGTTGACTCGGAACCAGATTGTGAGTAAAAATGCCGCGTACGACAATCATCAATAAATGCCCCCGCTGCCTGGAAGACAGATGTGGAACTTGAAATGCCAGTTACGTTTGCGCTCCACGACGATGATGGGCATACTGGCAAGAACAAGATGTGCTCCCAAACCCGCTAAAGGAACTGGTGTGGACGCAAATAACACCGCATGGAGAAACCAGGGATCAACCTCACAAGATAATCCGCTTCTGATGGCAAGATCTTGAAGCTTCCGAACCGCTAAACTTCAGTCTCTGCCCCCCGCATGCTGCTAACGCTACCGACATCCACTCCACACTATTAAATCCTAGATTGTCATTGGCCGAACAACGCGCCTGTTACAAACTTGACGCAGAATCCTGTCACACCTAGCTCCAGGCTTGTCCACAGCTCTCGTATGATGCGCCATTGTCTCGTTCTTTCTCCCAGCGAGATCACATGAAAATGATATACACGAACAAACCTGGTCGTCTACCCTGCTATCACTACCGTCACGAACTTTGCATCAAACAGAACACAGCAGAGGAAAACCAGGGAGGAGATGAAAAGAGAGATTAGAGAGGGAAGAGATCCAGTACTCCTCCCCAACAACACATTTACCTACACTACTTTCATACCGTCTAAAATTAACTTCGGATGAAATTTTCCCTACGCTCCTCAACCGGAATTGAGACGCCACGAGTGACCTTCCACGCTTGCGCATGCCACTCCAGTGGCTTCCTATTATCCCTTTCTCTCGGTCCGTCTCCCACACGCCTCCTGGACTTTCTACGTCCAACGACTCGACTATCTCTTCCTCACAGACTCCTCTCTCACACACGCTGTCTACGACCGGACCCTTCTCTCGACAATCCACCCGATCTGCTCCCACTCCGTGATCGTCTGTCTCTCTAATCTCTTTTCTTCTCCTACATGGGATGCAGCTGTTGCTGCAGCTCCTTCTCTGCACCTTGCAAGGCGCTAAACAACCACGGCCTGAAGTTTCAGCGCGACTTTCAGTACACTCGTATCGGCTTCAATCCGCTTCTTTCGTCCTCTCTCCCCCTCCCTCCTGAAGCTGCAATTTCCATCAAGCGTGCAACCGAGTGCGCTGCGCACCTCTATTCTGTCCTGTTCTACCACTCACCAAACCAAACGAGCGAGAAAGGGAAGGCAAGTAACTTCAGTTCAGTCCTGCTCCTCTCCCCTGCCCGCGGTCACCGAGCCGGTGCCCACGGGGGGCCCGCTCTCGCTCTCCTCCCGTAGTAGAACATGTGATACCAGTATCCGCCCACAACTACGAGTCAAAGGTGGTTCGACCCCGTGATCCAACAGGGTAAGGTAAATTGACTCATTCACCCTTATTTCAAACTCAGTCACTAGAGGCAAGCCTCTGAGCCCGATCCTTCCCGGAGGAACTGTGGAATCCTTAGTGGAGGACTATAAAGAACCCAGAGCCATGCAGAGGTGGCGGTGGTACTGCTTTCGGTCCTGATGCAGCTTTCGGCCGCACTTGGAGCATTGCAGTTTCCTCGTTCCTCGTCGCGACTTCTTGCCGAGATGTTAACCTTGCATCAAACTTGGCACCTATACTTAACGTTACCCCAAGTTGGCAGAAAAGTTTAACAGTACCTTTTTTGGCTTCGCGTGGCGTGTGAGTCCTCGCTGGCACCCGACACATGACCAACTGGACATTGTTCATTATAATGGATGGATCGAAATCTCGACGAAACATCGTAGGTCGTGAACTACTTAGGCTAAAACCTTTGACAAGATCATTACGCACCAAGTCAGAGCCACCACTGCCAGCTATGCCACACGGATGACACGTAGGACCACGTCGCGGAACCGGTACTGGTAGTCTTTCTGCCAACTTGAGGCACCTTTAAGTCTTGGTGCCAAGTTTGTGGTGCTGTTAAGTTCATGTCCGCGACTTCTTGTCAAGGTCACCAAATTTCAAATGCAGCAGTTAACAGGTTCTGTACTTTTCGTCGAGAACCTGCTATTTAGCTCACTGGGTATTATAACGGGAATTTGTAACGGTATTTCTTTTCACTGGCTTCGTGATTTGGGAAGTGTGCTTGAACGTTTGGGATGTTAAGAACATAAACTTGCCGACAATCCTATGAATGTTTAGAAACAGCGAGCATTGGTCAAAAGAGATAGGAAATGTGTTGCTTCGTGACGCTGCCACTGTGCTTAGGCACGCGACGACGCGACTGTCGTTTGATATGCAAGTTCCGGTTGGATGATGCGATCTTTGTCGCGAGACTTGGCGAGGGAGGAAACAAATTTTATTCCACGCTTTTTTTAAGAATCCCAGTCTTTCGCATCGCGTTGTGTACAGTTTGCAATTCATATTTAAACCCGGTATTACATGCACGGAGGTAGTTTAGTAGGCCCAGTACAGCGGTGTCAGTCTGCGAAGATTCTACACCAACAGAGAAGTATTCCTTCTTGACAAGGATGAGCATTATCGTAAACCCACTACTCCTTTATGTGCAACAAGTTGATCATTTCCGTTATACTATAATGCTTTCCAGCAAGGAACTGGTGTTTTCCGTCGAAAAGAGAGTCATACATATTTCCGCATGTGACCAGTGCTACTGTATATATCGTCTATCTAGTTATCCAACTCCTTCTCGTGACTGTGCGAGGAATTTGATATTTAGATCATATGCATGTTACACCGTACTTCCATGTGATCAAAGCTACTAAGGAGGGAGTTGCAGTCGAATACCGGAGCTCCCAATCTTGTATATTCCTAGTCGTTCCATCTACGTGTAGGACTACACACGTTGTTCGGTAAGATTTCAATCAGGACACGAACTGTAGTTGTAGTGCACAGGATGGGATATCTACAATACTTGTAAGTGGGTGTTTGAATTTTTAATTGTAGTACTTTTCCGCAAGAACTCTGTATGTTGAAGTTTTACTATTGCTTTTATCGACTTGTAGTGAGTGGAAGTGAAATTCCGTGTAGAGAACATTCACTCGAATTTCGGAAGACGAAACTCTACTTTGTGTGACCAACAACGTTAAACAGTGTGAACAAGATTTGGACTTAGATTTTACCACCTTCTTACTCTGGCTTTTGCTGCTCCTTTTAAATATTTTCATCGTGACCTCTTGAGTTAATGATCAAACGTTGACACGCAAGTGATCAGGTTTATGTGGATTATATTCGAGACAATCCACCGTCTGGTTCGAGATGCACTTACCTAATGACTACTTCGCTCACGAAGGTGTTCTCCTCAGTACAATGTAGTCAAGTGCAGCTCGAAGTAGGCTCTTACAACTTATATAATTCCTTGTGAGAGTACGAATAAGCAACACTCCATCAACCCTTTATACACTTGAACGATGGAGTGCACTGTCAAGCCTTTGCGTTGGGAGGTATCTTCAAGGCGTCCTCCCTAGACAGCAATCAGTGAACATATAATACGATCCAATGCCCTAGCCATCTATCCCATAATGGATACTTCACGTTAGATAAATTTATCTCAACAAAATCCTCCAAGTACAGTTAGAGAGAGCGTGTGCTAAATTCTTTCCGCGTGAAATCTCAATTGTGCTCATTATAACAACCCACGACTCATGAACCAAACTCATATGGAGTCACTTATTTGGAGAATCACTCACCGCACTCATTGAGTCTCATCCATTCTGTAAACGTTCGCCCCCAACTCAATGCCCCGAACTCTGAGCATACAGTACATCCATTCATGTGCTCATCTCTACTGTTCCGTCAAGTAGTCTAGGATCTGGAGAGCGGTTCCGGTTGATGTTGCGAATCACGGTACCAAGAAACAAATTGTGACTGGTAAAAGAAGACCAATTTTTACTAGCAAGCTTCCGGTTGAACGAACTTCCCCAATATTATCCGATTGCAGTGAATTATTCCTGCAAACCTGCTCCGGTATTGCTCAATTCCAGTGGACTTTGACAGGCTCCGGAAGGAACTCCCAAAACGGTGGGACTTCGAGAACGATAAAGAGCACCAATGTCCAAACCTGCAAAGCTGCAATCTCGTGGTTACATCACTCAAAGGAATCAGAAAGAATGGATGACATAATCCTCACTCTCCTGATTGGTACACAGAACGGTGAGATGCGATGGCTAAATACTGTAGTTGGAGCTTCAAACAACTGTTCGATATAAGAACATGGATTCTTGACAGGTGAAACATGGAAGAGACAGGGGCAGCGGGCAGCCAAGAAGAACTTGGAGGGGGAACTGGTAGGCTGGTGTTCAAAAACTCAAAACTCCGCCAAACTCAAATCTCCCGATTATTTCGTTATTATATAACGAAACTGATAATGATTTCGCTGTTTGCCACGTTTCGTAGCTTTTCCAATCGCGAAATCCACTGGAGGCAGTAAGTCCACTTTTGCTTTTGCTTTCCATTCTTTCCTTAACTAAACTATGGCCACGGCTCCCCTTCCCAGGCCTTCCGTAACTCTGACACGTGCTGAGTCTGAGCTACTCCCTTCTTCTTTCCTCTGGCGCCTACACGTAGACATTTTCACCCGTCCATCAGTAAAGTAACTGAGTCTCCCCTTTCAAACCGGCGTCTGGAGCATCTGGCCATCAGATCTATCCATCGACCGCTGCTGCTGTGAGTTGAATGGTAATTGTCAACCAACTGACCTTTTACCACTGTGGCAATCTGAAGTTTGAAATCAGTACCCTCGATAACAAGCGGTGGAATACATTAATCTTGCCACTACTTTTCTTTTGTTCCCAGACTGATTACAATTTTCATGTACTGTCTTAAGCTTATGAATTAGAGAAAAGCAATATGATCCACCTCTCGTTCAATTCGCGTTTCTCTTTTTTCTACTACATCACCTTTGAATATATCTTAGAAACCTTTAGAAACAGAGAATAGTCAATCATTCGTGAACATTTTCAGACAGAGAACAAACCTCCTGCATAAGGCAATATTAAGTTTGCGGATAGAAGAAATCATTGTAGGCTTGATCGACTATCATGAAGGATTTTCATGGTGAGACATAAAGGCTTGTAACATACCCAAATGATTTCTTTAAAAAGAATGTCAAACAACTCATGCCCGAGAACTGTCTAAAGTGAAAATAATGTCAAAATATTTCATGTATCGCTATACATCACATCATCATATCTGCTGTCCATCAGTTCTATGCGCTTGAAAGGGAGAAAACAGCTAACGCATAGTCAAATGAGTTGGTAGATAAATACCAAGAGTAGGAAATCCTCATGATGAAATTGTTTTCTGACCATCTCCATACGAATTATTTTCACTTCTTTTTAGGAACCAAAAGTAGGTGCCCTTGTCCTTCTTTGTTTCCTCACGTTCTCTTGATCTGGACCAGGTTCTCGACAGCAAGGGTGGAGAGTTCGGACCCAATTCTCACGCAAAGAGCTTGTTGACTCATAGAGCAGATTTTCTCCAATGTCCACCTTCAAGTCTAAAGTCTCTAACTCAGAAAGTGAATCTAAAAGGTGTATGATTTATCCCAGTACGCATGAAGGTACCCGTAAATAATGCTCCTGACAGAGTTCTACACGCATATTTGAATGGCAAAACAAAAGACCATCGTGTGTCTGACGATTATCCACGCTTGCAACTAAAGAGATCCTATGTGATTCAAGATAAACTTCTGGCTACATCTTCTCGATGTATCTGTGTTCTGTCAATGGGTGTTCGTCATCATCATGCCACTTAGTCAGGGGAATTGCATCAGGTGATGATAGTGTATGGTTGTCATATTGAGAGTGCTGATTGGCAAGAGCTTTCTGGCTCCCAGTTCTTGAGTTTGTGCATAAGATATTAAGGTTTAGTACGCACGAAGCGGTGTCTTATTTGTTTTTTTTCCCTCGCAAGTACCCCAAAACTTGTCGTACAGGTTGGAAGCGCTCAAAATATGTTTTCAGTCAGACAGGGGATGCAAGAGCAGATGTCGAAGCACATGGGCTGGATAAACATCTATGTTTGCAGTTCGTCACGACCTGGTTTGGATGAAAAGCTATCCAATTACCTGGTGTATTGCACGATTATGTGGTATAAATTTGATTCCCTATGCTATGTGTCCCCACGTTGTATGCAAAATCTGGAACTAGCCAGAACACAACGTATTCCTTAAGATTCATACTAGTTTTATCGTGAGACAGTTGGGTTACAAGATGGTGGGATCTTTTGATGGATTGTCAGAGCTGGACTTGTCTTCCCAAAGGTTATCGATCACATGGAACTGTGCATGAAGTGGAAAATTGGACGTCGCCGGCTATATAAATCACCCAGGTTAAAAAGGTTTCCCGGACCATATAAACGCAGTAATACGTGGTACTAACAAATTTGGAACTTGCTTTAAGGATAGTTCTAGAGAGAATTATCCTGAAAAGATTATCGGAGAATTTAGTCACACAACCATGAAAGAGTTGTGACTACGCTAAACTTAAATCTGGTCAAGGCAAGCAGGTCTAATTTAGAAAAGGTCAAAAGGAAACACCAAGAAAGATAGGAGTAGTTTACTCACACCCATGATACGGTCTGAAAAACATTCGTGTAAGCTAGCAACAAATTTAGGGGACCTTCGTTTCCCAAAAGTCTCATGACAGACTCATGAAAAGACTGCTTTACAATAGGAAAAGCAATGTGTAAAGGGAGAGAAGGCTACAGTGTAGTAAAAATGAAGGATGGGAAGACCCCATCAAGCCGTCCAAGGGAGTACAAGGGAGAGAAAAAAAGGTAACATGGGGCTAAGCCCCAATAGAGTCTGTATGAGAAATCTGCCTACCGTACCTAAGATATCTGAGCTATGCAAGTCGTACGGTCTATATACAATTGGAGTATCCGAGGAAACATCACCTAATGTGATTGTTCTCCTATGGATTGCACCAACCACTGCACTAAGTAGAACAATGGACACACACTATCTAAAATATTCTACAAAGTATGAGAGTGAGAGTGGTACCCTTTCGCCTAACATGATAAGCTCTCGAGCAATGTGTAAAGGGATATACAACGGATAATAATACACCATTGAACTTGGTATTAAAACAGAAATATAAAACCACCAAAGTTGCTTTTACTCAATATTGCCATAACTAATAAGTCAGTATAAGGTACATAGGTATTCGAACTTAGTAAAGTCCTTGAAGAAATTATGATGTCGCTTTTGACAAGGAAATGCAATTGGCTTGTACATCAGTGACATAGAACTCCTCACAAATAAAAAATGTCACAAAAACTCATTATTGTTTCCCGTTACTCTGATTCTGAAGACCCATTGGATGAACTTAGAGTTTTTGGGGTGCAACACCGCTTTGTAAATACTCCACTTTTATAATCATCAAGATTTATTTAAAGAGTCAGTCAAAGATTGCAGCAACAGTTTTGTAGTTTGAGAAGTGTGGCTTGGTTTTGACTTGGACTTTAGCGAAGAACCTTGAAGACTCCTCAATCAACGCTCTTCAGGCCTATGGATGAAATTACTCCCAACAGTCACCCATCTCGTGGAAAAGTTAAAAGAGTGACCAAACATTCCTGTCCATCACACAAATTTCGGGGTGAAGCTATTGAGTGGCACTTACTCCCGTCACCGACATTGCATATATTAATCCATTTGGGCAGTAGAATAGTTTGTAGTCAGCCTAGGGGAAATGATTGTAACTTGTTATGGTTGTGAGTTTATATAAATGTTATGGTAAATATATGGCTAGAAAACACACTGGATATCATGCAATCCAGAAAGGCCCTTATTACTAGAATTATTTGGTGTAGATTTATCATTCTTCATATGTGGTGTTTACATAACCGTACTTACTAGTTCCAGTGAATGGATACTTTAGTTACTTTAGTAAATTGCCCGTTCATATGTGTTTGATCCACACGGAAAATACCATTTTGTGATGATTGTTTTTCATCACAAAGTGCCAGAAGATCAAAATGACGTTGAAGTCATTATAATCCCTGTAGTGTGATAAAAGTAGCTTAGGCCTAGCACCCACATAGTTCCACCACAAAGTGCTAGAAGAAGAAATTACTTTGAAGTCATTATAATCCTTGTAGTGTGAACAAAGTAGCTTAAGCCTAGCATCCACATTGTTTTCGTCGTCCTAGGTTGTTTGAGGAGTAAATGATAATTATGGGAGCATTTTACCCTTCTACATATACATAGAGAAATCTCCTAGTGGTCTAAGAGCAATAAAGAATAGAACGAAGAAAAAGTTACATGCAAGGCACGGAAGAAGATAGCAACCGCAACCAAAATGAAGAACACACACAGATAAAGCAGATTCATTATGTCGTCTCGATTGACATACGAGTATCAAGATCCAAACATGTGGCATAGTTGACAAAAGAAGATGAATGGTTTTTCTTTATGAGGCTGGAAAATAGGAACCAAATTCAGCTCCCAATTACTGTGCTGAAAGGTGGGAGACATTGAGCACACCTTTTGGACTGCCAACGACCAGAGAGCCTCTCCTCTAAAGGGTCGTCTACTTACTCTAGCGTATGATTTGACATGTGTTCCCAATTTTTTTCTTTAACAGGAACACCCACCATTTACATCACCGTTGTCAGGAATATCACTTTTCTGTATGTTTCTCCATGCAACCTCAACTTTCATCGTGGGGAAGAAGTATGGAAAAGAAGAATAGGTTATTGGTAGTAACACTGCGCGAAACAAGACGGCGCAGGGTGCTAGCATTTATGGGCCGGTCGGCCCCTTATCCCAACTGACCCTGAAGAATTCCTCGACAGTTTGTAATGGCTCACGCAAAACGTTTGCTTCTTTCACTGCATGGGCTTGTCATGGTGCAGAATTATGACGATCGTCCCTCCTTTGATCTGCTTGGATTGATGGACACAGTACCGTATTGACCAGCACTTTCATGCCAGAAAAGTAAATCGTCACATTACTGTTTACACAAGAGCAGTTCGAGATCATGGGTTTTGTTGTGGACTTGAGCATGCGCAGCATAATTGTTCCGACTACAGGTTAGTTCTCAAATTTGAAGCTTTGGAAGATCCTCGTATTACCTTCTTGGCACTTCATGTGAACAGAACTGATATGTTCCGATTGGAATTCATTGAAACATTGGAATCGCAAGTCGTGAGTCTGGTTGTGTTTACATGTTTCTGTAGTTTGAAACGGTCTCATTGGAGAACGGACTGTTCATGTTTCTTGCACTGTAGAGTTGTGGAGGAAG
The DNA here is from genome assembly GCA_948567375.1 of Lunularia cruciata. Taxonomy (NCBI): domain Eukaryota; kingdom Viridiplantae; phylum Streptophyta; class Marchantiopsida; order Lunulariales; family Lunulariaceae; genus Lunularia; species Lunularia cruciata. Next base: position 16,412,548 of record OX419761.1, on the reverse strand, counting down.
GTCCATGTATAGAAACATAATTAAGTATAGAAGACATCTGCAAGATCAGCAGCAAGATCTGATGAAGATCGAATAATTAGATATTCAATCAAAGAGGCAGGAGCCATACAAACGAGAAACGAAAGGCATTCTGAAGATGCTTTGTGGAGGTGAACAATCCACACATTTTGCTAAGTCGATGGTAGAGGATACTGTGGATGTGTTATAGCACTGAAATCGGATGTACTCCCTAGAATCTAGCAGATTACCGCCATTAGTTCCAAATATGATGATCCTAACTACTGTAACGTCCACAACCCACAACAGAATTTCCGATGGAAGTCTCAGAGTTACCGTAATTTATTCATGCACCACAAGGCTGATTGGAGAACTTCGCGCAAATGTGGAAAGCACAGGAAAATGGGAATGGTGGATCGCGGTGGCATCCGCGACCAAATGACAAGGCAATCCAATATTGTGTGCGCAAACTTTACACGAGGAGCATTTTGGGTGGACCCAAGCCCATATTGGTTTCCATCCAGTGAGCCGAAAGAGATGCTTATGTTAGTGGACTATCCTGCTGGAGCTGTCCATTTCCCATTTGCTCAGCATTGACCAATAGGTTCAATAGAGTCATGTACGTAGCTTCATGAGCTCAAGTCAATGGCAATTTTAGACCAGAACACATCCACACGCCATTTATGGGATGTTTGGATCAAGTTGTCCCTTGAGACTCATTCTAAGGGTGCATATTTCATAAAACCCAGACAAAAGACTTTCTATGTATTCTAGTGTAAGACCTAGTGGAAGGACTATGCCAAGGGATTTCGTGACTTTGGCCAGATTGTTGGTATGACTATTTCTTCCGGTAGCAAATTGAACGGTTTCATATTGATAACGGTTGGAAGCTTTACTCAACGAACTTAACGTAAAGGTCCATCTTAGAACATATGTGAAATACTTTTTATGGTGCAATCTTCTCATTATTATTTGGACCCTCGCTATTCCAAAACTATGCGAGCAAGTGGACTTATGGTCTCCGACCTAAAAAATCTTGTTTTCAGGTGCCCTGAACTACAGTTATAAAAGACTTTAGAGCCTTCTGGTAGCATGTCACGTGATTTTCTTAGCTCATTAGAGCTGAGAAGTATATGAAAAGCTTTAGCTGAGGAATTCAAACTATGTTTTCAATTGTGGAACTAGGTTATATCAAGTATTGGGCCAGCTGGGAGTATCTTCTGCCACCAACTAGAGTGCTCTTTCTTGTAAGATTTCTAATTCAGGTCTCCTAAGTTCTCTAGGTTGAGACAAGGACGGAAAACCGAGTGATAAATATTTAAAATGATGTTCAGAGACATCATACTAAGCTAGTTATAAAAGCAAAACCAAAGTAAATATGAAAAAATATGAAGTGGGGATGGAATGAGATTGACTCCTTTGTTTCTTCCGTAGTCTTCATTTGAAATGGCAACGACTCCGTGTAGTTGTCTTTGGGGGTGTCCCATGGTTCTACACACATGCAGACGATAGTGTTGTAATTTTGGTAAGCAACAGAGACCTTAAAGACAGTGCAGATCCTTCACAGAACATGAATAACAGTTTCCATTTTCATATTCGCCACGTTATACAATCTTTGCCTGTCTGCGTGCCTTATCTGCTTCAGCGGATCAAAATTTGGCCCTTTCACATTGACGTTGCAGCCATACAAAACAAATCCATGCATTTTCTTGTTCGTTTACTGGAAGTGGTGTCTAGCTTGCTAGAATAACAAAAGCCATTCGTTCTCGATTTTCACCACTCATCCATCAGGTTGGGATTGCCTACTGATATGCTGAATTCTTCGAAGACTACAAAGAAGGATCTAAACCACGGATAATTTGACGCGTTTCTGTCACCTGAAAGCTGCTGCAAAGGCTCATGTGCTTTGTTTCCCTACGTTGTGTCTTATTTGTAGCTTTACAAAATAGCATGTGTACTTTAGCTTTTAATTTCTCTAGACATATATTTTTCCTCGTTAGTAGCACATGGGACTCTCATCATTGACAACACAAAGCGTCCATATCTCAACCGATAAGCTAGCTATGCAATGATTTCCTAAATTGATCCATGGGGTCCCTTCGCACTTCCTGGATCAAGGTGCAGTAACACATCGTATACGGGCTAAAGTGAGAGAAGGCGACCACATAGAGCACAAGAAGGATGTGAAGACCCTATCAAGCCGTACAAGGGAGAGACTATACGGGCTACGCTATACGAGCTAAAGCAGGGAAACTTAATAAGCAAAGCGTGATCACTTAAAGCACATTCTTCTTTATTGCAGATTTCTCATCCCGATACTATTGGGACTTAGCCGATTTCACCTCTTATTACGTCTCATCCTTGTACGGCCTGATGGGCCTTCCATCCTTCTTGTTATTATACGCGGTCGCCTTTTTCTCTCTTTATTGCTGACCACGATGTGAGGTGATAGTGATATGTGCTCGATTTCCGACCATATCTTTCGTAGATGGTACTCGTTGATTCGCCGTCTCTCCTCACTTCACTATCTGCATCCCGTTCTTCTTGATTCGAGTTGAACAAACATTGCCGACACAACATAGTGAAGGGTATCTGATTGCAATTTGCAAACTCTTTCTGTCTCTAGCGGTCACATGGCTCGCATAATTGCAATCCTTGAGAGTTGCAAACATGGCAGACACACAGCGTTGAAGGTTTGGTATCTCTCCTTCACAAGTAGTTTACCTACAATTGTCGTACCCAGGATTATCCAAAGCCAGAAGTTGTTGCTATACCTTACCAACCTCACTTCTTAATGGGCACGACTGACAGTGACCTTATTAACACCTTACTCCTTCTCATTTGGCTTAGTAATTCGAGTTATCGCAAGTTGTTCTTCTCACAATATATGAATCATAAGATGAACTTTATGTCCTACTCTCCACTACTTCTGCATCTACTTCATAATGGTTGGGGGTTTATGCCGGCACTACAAGATAAATCTGTTCAGAAGTGATCCCAAGAAGGCGACCACATAGAACACAAGAAGGATAAGGATGGGGAGACCCATCAAGCCGTACAAGAGAGAGACAAAAGAGGTAGAATGGGGCTAGACCCCGATAGTTCAGAAATTAAGCATGGAGGTCCCGAAATCTCTATTGTTGTATCATTCGAAAATGTTGCATTTTGATGATAACTTAGGTGCACATTTCTCCTGCCTAGACTATGGTGGCTTAGCCTCATTTTACCTCTTATGTTTCGTCTTGTAAGGCTTGATGGGGTTTCCCTGTTCTTCTTGTTATTCTACGCGGTTGATTATTTCCATTTTGATTTTGATGAAGCTCATGCTAAGGTTTGACAGCTATAATTTATGATAGATTTGCACACATACATTTATAATCATAGATATCTTACTTGTGATGAGATTATTCAGAGCTATAATCTATGATAGATTTGCACATGTACATTTATAATTATAGATATTTTAATTGTGATGAGATCATTCAGCTGAAGCCATTTTATAATTTGATTTATCTCTCATTTAAAAGTTGAGAGAGGCTATTACATCTTCTACAAAAGTTTACAGTTAGTAGATTTTACTGTTCTATTTTAAGTTGAGAACAATAATTAAGTACATATATTATACGAACATATGTTTATACATGAAGATAGAGTAAAGGAGTAAATATACTACAAACTTGCAGATATTTTTTATTTATTCTACTCAATCAAATAGTTAGTTTTCAAGATCTCAACCAATATATGGCAATACTTTTTCATTTTTGGTCAAGCTACACTTAATGAACTCAATCAGTAAGTCCACTTAAGATACCATATATATTTACATGTTTTCATCTATATAATAAACTAAGAAATAGATCAATCCTTTAGAATCATATGTCAAATTTTATTTTCAATATTTTTAGTGGCTATTTGAACTTAACAATAAATTTAATCTAAAAATTTCTTATTTTATATCAAATATCAACAAATTTAATAGATTTTTATATTAAAAATTTAAATTTGAAAGCATATGATATCGTAAATAATTATACCTATTAGAAGTTTAATTAAAAATTTTATCCAAAATTTATGATTGATTACAACAGAAATATTATCCTAAGAACCTAATGCTATCAATATGTCAAATGTGATTTTGCTATGAATTTTATCTTATATTTATACTGCAAATGGAACATCTTAATTAACATAATGACTATTAAAATATGTAAAATAATTCCCAAATATGTATCTCTGTTAAATGTGTCTAAATACTCCTTAGTTTTATATAATGCTATCAACTACTCTATAAGGTCTCTTTCAACACTTTTAGTTTTACTTTCTACATTATATAACAGGGGTGGTTTTCAAACTATAATTTGCAGTTTAATGTTTTACTTTATATCATACCATTACAGAAATTTATTATATTATATTCCCAAGAATATATAAATGGAAATGCTATGATTTTACTTGTATCACTTAAATGTAATATTTGACATTTTTATAATTCTCATAAATAAACATGATAGAAAGATAAATGTATTTTCCATTAATAAATAAATTGAGTTTATTATTTAGAGAATTATTTTTTTTATCTACTAGAAACTTAGTTTCTACAGTTTCTCTAGTGAAATATTGCTGAGAATTAAATAATTAAATAGGTAAATGATCCAAAATACAAATTATATACACTTCAAATGATGATAAGCATTATGAACACTCAGATAACTCACAAGATCATTTAACTATTATTATTATGATATAATTTTTTCAATATTGAATATCTTATTATTAAGTGATCTCATCTATTTGAATTCTCAATTTCTCAATTTCCCCAGATTACAACATATACATTGAATAATTCTTCAAGTATAAAGTAGAAGTCAATGCATTACATATCCGACTACTATATTATTTAGTATAGTCTGCTAAATGATTCAACTTAGTTCAAATATCAAGCACCTAAGTAATAAATCATTTTCTCTCAATCACATGTCAAAATATGTAATTGAGAGATTATTTATATTTATAAAACTAAATAAATATTCTCATCTTATTACTATTGTTGTGAATGCTTTTCCAAACGAGTATTCCTCTATTAAATATTCACTCAATATTTGGTATAGAATTGGAGTAGATTAATTTCTGAAATTGTGAGATCATCTTTTATATTACTAATCCTTCCTATCATGTCTAAGAGCCTTTGATAAGAGGATTATGGAATCTTTTGTGATATTATTGGACTAGGGAGATTTGAGTGTGTGACAAGGGATTTGACACGTAGACAAACATCTCTACCAACCAGGTGTGGAGGGGTTGGCTTGCTATCTATGGAGGAGATATCACCTATAGCATTTTTGGGTAGTTGTGCTCTCTTGTAATCCCTACTTTCCTCTCATTTTGTGGTTGTTGATAGGTTGGTTTTGGAAACTTATGTGATAAAGGTGGAGGAAGGATCCTTTTCTCTCCAAATGTTATTGCGGCTAACAAGAGATAGTTTATCCTCATGTGCATACAAGGACCTTCCATCTTTTGATTCATTATTGTCAGATTGGACTAGAGGTTTAAAATCTTCCTTGATGGAGAAACAATGTCAGCATATGCTATCTTCTCTCTTAGTTGACTCATCCGTTCCCCAAGCTACTAGAGCATATCTTTGCTCTTGCTCTGACAAGGGTGCAAGCTTGTAATGTTCCAAGGATAGCAAAGAAACATAGAAGAGAAAACATAGGTTTCACACTCAAAACTTTGGTGCCCCAAGGGAGCACCTTCTCTTTATTATATAGCCAAAGAGGATCTACTCCAAGGAAACTCCACCATAGGATCATGTACATGGATAGGTGACCTGTCAGAGAGCTCCACCCTTAGATTACTTTCTTGGATGGGTGCCATGTTTATCTTGGTCCCCTCTGGTTGGTCAAACAAGCTTTGACTAGAGGGAATCTTTTAGGGAATCTTCTTATATGAATCTCAGAATCACATGGGTGAGGTAATGTTGGAAAGCTCTCGGTGAGACAAACCAAAGGGAAGGGGGAGGTGGAGAGGAGGCATCAACAGAAGAAGGGGGGGGGGGGGGGGTCGCATATTTTTGAGGTCTAATTCATCCGTTTAGACCTTTGAAATTGCCTATGAAGTTTTCAGGCCTATTTTGGTTCTGCCTTATTAGTAGTAGTGCTCTTTTGGTAATAACTCTACCTGATCTACTTTGTACATTATGTGTACCATCTTTTTAGATATCACGAATCCAAATTCTACCTTTGGATCATATGTCTGGCTATGGATTCTAAAGTCTTCAAGCATATTTTGGTTTCTGCCTATTAGTAAAGTACTCTTTTGGTGATACCTTTGTCTGATCTACTTAGTCCATCATGTATAACATCCTCCCAAATGTTACCAAACCAAATTTTATCTCTAGATCATATGTCTAGCTCTTGGTATCTTTGCTCGACCGTGCATTAGTGCACTTTGACTTGCACCCGCTACTTTCTCTACAACAATGAGGTTTTGCTTAGGTTTGGTCCACCCATCTGCATCTTCATTACTCACTCGTGAGTGTGGTTCTACACTAGATGCAATAGCGGTCCATATGACACGGTGTCCTTTTGGAGGATAGATGATAACTACTCATGATGTTGTTAAGGAAATAATGTTTGCTATGGCTCGAGAGAGTGGATACTTGGCTTGGAAGGAGCAATCGTATGCTTTGGATACAACACATGTTAGGTCAGACTTATACTTGGTCTGCAATGATCAGGTGGTAGTAGCGGATGTCATGGTTACAGACACTACTTGTGATACAATTTTAGAGTGAGTGATTACCCATCCCTTGGATGTGTAGTGAGTGCAGCAACAGCTTGCAATGTCTCCAATATAGGGGTATGTAGCGAGGTCAACTCTTTGTTCTTCTAGCCTTGGAGTTGTATGGAGTCATGGACAAGGCATTCGACACATTTGTTAGGGAGTGCGCAAGAGCTTATGGTGTTCGGCGCCAGGGGTACCAATCTCACTCTCATACTTTGTAGCATATCTTAGAAGCGTTTGTTCATTGCTCTATAGAGTGCAGTGGTTGGTGCAATCCATAGGAGAGCAATCACACTAGGTGATGCTTCTTTGGATGCTCCTGTTGTTTGTAGACCATACGACTTGCATAGCTTGGATATCTTAGGTGCAGTAGGGCAGATTTCTTGTATCTACACTATTGGGGCTTAGCCCCACTTACCTATTTTGTCTCACCCTTGTATGGCTCTCAATGAGGTCTTCCCAGCCTTCGCGTTATCTACGCGGTCACCCTTTCCTTTAATTTGGTTTCCGTATCATATGGAGATTGGGTTGAAGCTAGAAGCTGATCACGCTACAAAATAATTTGCAGTGGGTTACGAGGTTAAGTTTAAATATTTTCTAAGCTTGAAACCAGTCCAGTTTATTTTCTCTTAGTACTTTCTCTTATTGTAATCTAAACTTTTTATATATAATTAGAGGGTCGATGTACTTAGTCCTTTTAACGATTATGCGTGTTTTATTTTCTAATGCTGATGTGTTAACATTTCGTATACACCTAATCGTCATGTTGGGACAATAAGTAATATTAACACATGATGAAAATATTTGCTGATCTTGTAATTCTAATACAGCTAATCATAATTTAACTACATAACAACTCTTCTGTTGTCAAATATGATATGTTTAATTACTGCTCAAGAAGCCCCTAGCGCTTTATGGAGATTACCATCTTAAACTGCAGTTGCTATGATACTGCATAAGACCCGAAAACATGTTACCTACGCATTGTTATGTAGCAGATGTTGGCTCTTTTAAACAGATGGAAGAAAGAGAGTATCGAGACATGATAACCATCAAGAAAAATCTAACTAAGTATCATCACATTATTTTATACCTACCGAATTTCGTGTTGGAAAATGGAAATATATTGATCATAGCATATGATATGTCCCACAGTATCTAATGTTTAGTGTATGCAATGCCTAATGTCACGAGAGCAACTAGCGGTGTGTGCGGATAGGCTTGGCAGCTCGGGGTAAAAGCAGCAACAGATGCCCTCCCAACACTCCTCAATAAGTACATAGAATTGTTGAGTCGTGGAGGTTATAAATAGATTGCATACTCGATGAGGATGGCAGTGAAATTTATCTAGTGAAGATTGTGGATATGGCCACGAGGAATATGAAGTTTGTGGTTTGGAGATTTCTCCATCTCAGTCGGGGCAAAAGTAGAACTGAGATCTTACCTCCATATGTGCGGCATCTCCTCACTAACTTCTGGCGAAATGGGCCAAGTTATAAGGCAGGTTGGCTACAGTTGGGACCATTGTGTACTTCAAATCAAACCGATCTCAAGCTTTTTGAAGTCATGATTTAGCTTCGATGCCGTTGAGTCTTCCTGCTGTAACCGACTACTCAACAGTAGTGTCGAGCAGTCTTGAACCACCCTCAGTTTAATTTCCAATCGATTTGCGGATTGATGAGAATTGAGAATAATTCTGTTAGAAGAGATTGTTAATGGATCGCTGCACGAGGAAAGTGGTGGGAGGGGATCCCAATGTGGTGAGATGCCTCCATAAAATACTCCATCCTTTGGGGCGTCGAAATAAATGTGGGCCCAATTTGTGCAGCCTTGTCATTCTACCTGGCCCCAGTCGTTAGGACTTGTCGCACGAACTCGAGGTCCAGTCACGGAAGAGGGAATTCGGAGAAACCAGTGGGTCCACAGAAACCACCAAGTAATGTGTCTTTTCTTGTCCATTCCATTCCGATCAACGATATTTTGCTCAAAAAGAAAAGTGCAGGTGGTGGAAAATTCCATCATCGCATCCATAGGCCTCTCCCATCCACTCCTATCTCACAAGTTCGTGACCACGGTCATTGCATCACATCCGCCAGAATGAGAATCCGAGGTCCGACTATTGAGCATCTTTCGGTCCTGCGCCAAGCTTCCTCGGAAGTACGTCTGTGGAAATACGTATCGCTTCAGGAATTTCTGATAAGAGGCAGATTTCTTGTGCCTTCATTTGACATCATGTTAGATGGGATTGACGTCAGGCAATAAAGCCTTGGATCACGCGAAGTACATCCGTTAAAAGAGTACAATAATTTTAACTTCTCCCTCAGTTGCAAACCTCATCCTTATAATTTGAGTTGTGTTATGAACATGGAGCTCCCCATGGTATAGTATCCTGAAGCATCTCAAGTGCAAGCTCTGCACCATACGATGTGTTTAAAGGAGCATCAGCTTTAGTTGCGAAGAAGCATATGATATTGGTCTTTAGTTTGTTTCTCCAGATTCAGTACCATCTCGAGACGATTGGAGCTCGGATCCATTTCTTTCAAGGTGCTATTTCCGCCGCAAAATGATGTTGGAAGTTCAGTCTTAAAAATAATATTTAGATAAGTTGACGGGCATAGATTTCACTTCTTACCGATTCACCCCTTTTTATTGTTCCATCACAAACAAACCCGAGTTGAATTCCTCCTGTTTAAAGAGGATATACTAATCGGAGAGGCAATTGGCTGCTAAACCACTCAACTGTGTGCTCAACCGTCTAGTACGGGAAGTGGAAAGCTCAAAGAAGCATGCCCTCGTGACTGAGGTCGGAGAGGAATTGTGGACCACTTTTCACCGGCAGGAGTACATTGAAAACTATCTCTAACCTTGGCGGTGTTGACCACCACCTCGTGGCTTCCCTTCATCGGTCACTCACTGGGACAATGGAACTTCGGACTCGTCCAAAACTGGTGGGCAAAGCGCCAGTGTTCTACATGAACATGGTCCACCCGTGCAGTCGAATAAGTCCACAAAACTGCAAGACGAATTGGTATGTTTCGAGTCTGATCTGCACCACAGGAGTCAGTGAGTCAAGTCAATGTGCTTCTGGCCAGCAGCAACTGCGATGGTGGGACAAATCAAGTTCCCTGACAGATCACTGACGCACGGATTACAGAAAACTCCTGCTGCTTGAGCTGGCGATTGGCATCGTACAGACAGGAGTGAAGAACAGTTCCAGACCTGGGTCTATTCTAAGGAGTTTCCATAAGCGATTCTTCTACTGCTTTTGCCACTTCCCCTGAACATGTCGTCGCCATCCGGTCGCTTCAGGGAGATGAAACCCACAAGGAACAGTGACAGTCACCGAACAATCTCATTCATTTCACTGTGCTGGTGCTGCAGGATCTGTCATCCACCTCAATCGCCTCCGTTTCCGTTCACTGTCACCAGTGGTAGATTTCAGAATGCTTTTGTTGGGCTCGATACTCTGATCCTTCTGAGTTTGAGCAGCACATTTCAGTACGTTGGGAAGAGCGGAGATATATATATATATATATATATATATATATATATATATATATATATATATATACCTTATCAGATTAGTCAATAAACCACCATGCAACAATAGACTATCATGATTATATTTCAGTTTTCTATGCGTATTTTAATATTGTCTTCTAAATTAGTGTTTATGTGTCTGCTTTTATTACATCATGGATACAGAGAGAAGTCAACAAGAGACGCAAAATAGAAGGACAACGTAAGAATACATGTTTTAATTATAAGAGTAAGATTAATTAAAACATAAAGATTTCTGAGTATCTAAATTTTTTATCTGAATACGCTTCAATAAAAGTGTACTGTAAAGGCCTGATTCTTCAGTATTAGAGTACAACTTTGTCCATACAAGTTTCTTTACTAGATCCAATCAATGCTTGATGACAACCAAGTAAGTCTATATCATTTGCATGACATATATTTACTGAATGCTTATCACACAAGGCCGAGATTCAGCAATATTTTAGTTGAACATGATTACAAAAATCTCATGAAAGTTACTGGTAAGTGAAGTAAGCACTGGTAACATTCATAAGATCAAAAGGTCAGTGAAGATAATTTTCCACTTTCTAATATATTTTCCAACAATCCCCTTCGAGATATTTCCACGGGAGACCAATCCAAAAATCTCATTAGCAGCTGCACCTTGAGTTAATGGAATTTTTTGATTATAAAATTATAAGACACTTTCTTATAATCCTCACATGAAAACCAAGTTCATCTAAATCATCAGTTTAGCCCATCACCAAGAACTCTTTCTAAAACATTACAATATTTTGGTCGAAATGGTAGACACCAAAAAGTTCCACAGAAGATGACCGACGTCAGCTGCAGATAAACTATGACGGGTAAACGCCTAGATCGCGGGCCCCGGGATTCATCACGGGCTGTAGCAACTCGCACTGGCCCGTTACAGAGGCGAGGGAATCAACAGGGGATACCTAACGGCTCTGTAATCATGCTGAATTTGAAATAGAATTCAAAATTTAAATAGTTACGAATGCAAAGCTGACAGCTCAGAAGCACAAGGTGTCCGATTCGTAAAGTATATTTAGTGCGGAACCAGAGCTAATAGCGTAACTGCAGTTACGTTAGTAACTTCAACCTCGTTCAAATCATTGCTGGGTCTGGTAGTAGGAGAACGCCCGACGTGGTTGATTGTTACTCTATCTCCAAAAGGAATGTACAGTACTTAACTACTGTAGTTCCTTTTGCTGTTGTTCACTTCTAAGTTAAGCGGCGCGAGGAAGGGAACTGGAAAAAGTGGCATTCGGAGAAGAAACTACTAAAATTGGGGGTAGGATTGGCACCGACATTCGCCCGTCGCCTTAATTTACCAGGGGAGTTTCGAGTCTTCTACCGTGGTAATTCCACTATTTAACTCCAAGTTATCAACTCTGCTTATCTAAACTTTCATAACAGATGATTACACGAAACTAATTTTGACAATGTTGGATTTGTTAAGGGGGAGACAGCTATTTCCAGATTCAGATAGGCTCTGGACTACACGAAGACAGAAACTGTCTCTTCAGATTTTAGACAATACAATAGAAGTTCCTACTCAAACATGATAAGCACCAAAGCAGGAGAATTAATTTTCTCCTGGAGAAAGATCATGAGTTTAAAAAGTAACTTTCATGGTAATATTAAGGAAGGAGAACTATTTAAACTTCACATTTGTTTATCGTCTTAATTTGAAATCTCAATGTGGAGTAATCAATATTCCCTTGTGGTTCTAACATGGAATCTTCCCGATATTTTTAGGTCATACAAGTGAGATATCAGCAGATTGCATTTCATTCTATTTTCATTAGAATATGACACATCGGTCAAGATCGTGATATCAGTTCAAGAAGTACTAGTTATAACCAAAAGGAAGGTAGTTTATTTGTTTCATTAAGTGTGATTCTTCTTTAGATCAATCAGATAACATAGTTTTGTTTATCTTAAGCTTCAGCACGTACTTAAATGAACTTGATCATAAGTGATATTGTGTATTCCTATACTTGTTTGTGTCCAAATTCCCATTATTTTACGCATTTTGATGGTAGGATAATGAGGTTTCCATTATATCCTCTAGTCACGATTATGCCTTTTCATCTCCAGCTTCCCTCCCTCTATTGTCTACATAGTTTGTACACAGACTGGTATCCCAGTTGAATGACTATGATAGATGAAAATTCCCAGTATTTGAGTCCACATTTGAGTCCTTCAGTTTAACACTCTTTCTTGCTACAACAATGCATTCACCTTCTAATTCTACGTATATTATTCACAACTATACGTAATTGCTTGTCTATAATTTCCAAGAATTTATGACACAAGATCAACGAAATTCATTGTAACTTTCGACATTGTTTTGTTTGTGACTTGATAAGAGGAAGAGAGGGAAGTGAATTTTAATTGAAGTGTTATTATTAAAGTGTGACCTAGTCTGCATGATTGTTCTGTCCTACTTTTCAGAATACAATTAAGAGAATATGGTACCAATTCAATTCTCACTGTGGCTATTACGAGCGTGCAGAATAGTTGTTTTCGCCATAAGTACTGCATGCAACTCGAGATTTGGTTTTAAATTGCTGATTACCAGCATAGTTTAGTTAACTACACACCTACATGTGAGCATTACTACTGCTCTCATACCATTTTAGTTCCGCTAAGCAAAATACGTTAGTTTAATCTAGAGATTGGCAATAATGTGAGATGCAGTTGAGACAAAGCAGGTTTTATTTGTAAACCCTACTCCGGGAACATGTGGCAGCATGAGTAAAGATATCACAATAAAATGAAACTGACTGCAACATGCAGCGTGGGCAGAGATGATCTCCATTCCCGTGCAACACTATGGTAGAGATGCGTAGAAACTTCGACGAAAAGATGGAAATGAGAATAGAGCCGGCACTCAGGCATTGCAATGGTCAGTACCTGCGAGAGAACATTTGACTTTGAGGCACATTGAAATTCCATGGTGAGCTATATTGTCATGCGCTTGTAGGCAAGAGCACATCAAATTCTTCTTTCGAGCTGTGGAACCCGTCAGTTCAAACAACCCCGAAAGATTGGACAAGACATGGCGTAGTAAACTAGGCTTAAATTGCTCGTAACTGTCGTTGAAATATAGTGATGAGCAAAGTTTTCTGGAACTGCGGGCGAGGATTAGTGCAAAGAAGAAAAGTTATAGATTTCCTTACACACATGTGACATCAACTGCTCGACCAGAGCAGCACATTATCTGCGATCCTTACTTCTTAAACGAGCAGGGTAGGCGCTTGCTAAAGACACATATGCAGGATTGCATTATAATACCCTTCACTTCTCAGAATTTCGTCCCTGACCTCAACAATGGAGCACCTTATGGAGCGCAAATGCTATCACCTGGTCGCTTTGACAAATAAAGGCTCTACACTTCGAGCCAATCTTTATTGCCTGTCTGGAATCAGGATACTCAGGTATAACTAGAATTCCATACCATTTGCTTTAGACTCGAAAAACAGATCTGAGTACTTACACGAATTGAAGATGACCAAGCCATGGTTTACATTCAGTTGCTGGCTATGATTAGGTTCTCGAGCAAAGAAACTTCTTTTCTTCTCTATCTAGAAGAGAAGGAAGTCACCATGAGTACTTGTAGTAGCATTCAATTATATGCTACTACAGGGAGAAATATAATTTACTCCTATTGCTAAGAGGGGTTAGTTTTCCAACCCCAACTAAAACTGAAGTGGCTGTTGATACCTTTACTCTACGTGCATAGGATAGAACAAAATTTTCAGGGAGGGGAGTTGGGATGGGGGGCGCTCTCTCGTTCTCGCCACGTCAACCTTTTTCTTGAGGGCTGGCAGAGTGTAGAAGTCCCTTACAGACTTTTACAAACATATTTACAAGGAGTTTGATAAGGTAGCTTTACATGTCAATGACAGCTTCATGAACAGGGGAGGAGCGATGGTGAGCCTTGCTGGGTCCATGGTGACTAGATGCCTTGTGCATATGAGCAGAAATAGCATTTAAAGCAATCTGGGCGGCTTGTCCTCCTTTTACAGACATGGAATGTTTCCAGCCATTTTCTCCGGCTGAGTCTTTTCTCCTGGACCCATGCTTGAAGAAAAACACAATCACGGTCATGTCATCATGAAATGTCCTACGCTGCCCACTCGGCATATGGACAAGGTCATGGTAAGGTACTTCACGTGTCCTGGCTGCTATCTGTAGAGCACTTTTAATGAGCACCCTGGCAATATCCTGCATAGAACAATAAGAGAAACCAGCTCAGAGGTGTGGACAAGGACAGAGGAAGGTAGGGGTCAGCCCCCGGCTACCTTGACAATACAAAGTTCCGACACATTACGTTCCAGGTAATGTGAATTACACAAAACCTCCATCCGTAATGAACTGATTTCGAGCATAAACCCGACTTTCACCTTATGGGGAGAGGTATTAACGATGTCGACGGCCTCTTCATTCGTTAGGTACTCCCACAGGCCATCAGAAGCTAATATGAGGAACTCGTCGTTGGTTGTTAATGGATGTACATTCACCGTAGGCTCTACAGATATAATCGGAGGTGTGAAGGGTTCTGGAATGCGGAACCGAGAGAAAAGTGGCTCTCGGTTAAACTCTGCATACTTCATGTACAAGTCTCCAAAAGACTTCGTTACCTACATGAACCCCAATTCGGCTGTTATTCATGTTGAACACGAAGGTAAGGAGACAACTAAATAAAGCGAAAACAAATGAATAACCTATCTATAATTCAAGGAGTAGCCACTGTGACCATCATCAGAAACAAGACAACCGAACTTGGTACGCTTACAACAGGACCTTTACGATATCATGGATTAAACAGCTGTACATTACAGGAGAGCATAAGAGGACGAGAAAAACCTGAAGTTTCCCTTTCACCCTCCACTTCCCGTTCTTCTCCGAAACAAGGTTGTCAACTCCACAGCAAACTTCATGCTCTTTCACATATGCCTCTCTGCACTCTCTGTTATTAATGTTGTGGTCGACTGATAACTGAACGGCTGTCACTTCGATTCCGCGAGTGCAGCCCAAGACTGCTCTAGCGTCCCCGATGTTGGCCACGTACAAATTATCTCCATTCACTATAGCCACCAACGAACAAGAGCCCACAGTAGCAAGATGTGGAGATTTCGGGAAAGCATCTCTAACAATATTCACAAATGCATCTTCGGTGTCTACAAAGGCATCTCTGATGGCGTCCACTGTAACCACCCCGTTTTGTTTCAAAAAACGATCTGCAACCAAGTTGAATAATGAGCGCTTGGTTAAAAACACAGCAAACTCAAGGGTTTTGTAACCAGTACGTTGCAGATCTATAACCAGGAATTTGAAATTTTTTACTAAGGACCTCATATAACGGCTGCATGCCTACAGTGCATCGCCAAGCATGGTCTACGTAGCATGTGAGAGGGCACCTTTCATAGTTTGATAGAGATGCTCCTTCAAAAAAGATGCAGCCTCTGCACCACCATGGCCATCATGAATTCCAATGTACACGCCGCTATTACTTGCTTCCACCTTCATGTTTTGCATCACCAAAGACATTGTCAGTGCACAGATTATGATCCATAGTCATGAGTACTTTTTACATAAAAATTCATTAGTTTAAAAACATCCAATATACAAACGCATATAGGTAAACTAATACAACCCCTAGTCGTGACGACAAGAGCAGTGTGCGTGGTTAGAAAAGGATATACCTTTCTGCTAAACTCTTCAACCAACGACCACTTCATTACTTTTGATGGGGTAGTTCAAAAGTTATTAGACATTTAGCTTCCAGTCAAATAAATGCAGTATCGAAAACAAACAGATGGGCACTTGACATAGAATTCAGCTTTTGCAAAATAATATCGCGAAAGTTGTCCCGCCGTAAACCTCAGAGAAAAGAGCAAAATCTCAGCATGCTTTTCTCAAATGTTAATGGCTTGTGTGTACACACCTCGGTACTGGTCTGTTCTCATTAGGATCAAGATGCTTACTCACGGTGTGAAAGCTCATAATCAGTGCACAGGAGGAATTCCAGGACCGAAAAACGTTCAAAAGCACTTCAGAGTCTTACCTCGCCAGCATCCTCCATGAAATAGTTCGCTTCGTACATTGCAAATGAGAACTCCCCAAAAACGGTGCTCTTGAGTGGCTTGTACCACATGGAACTTCGAAGGGACCTCTCCCCTCTCCTCTGAGTTGCTACTAGTGATACCATGGAACACCTAGAACGAAGACGACTGACTGAGAACACCTTTCGGTCCTTAATAACGTTGAAAGGTCGCCGATGTCCACCATTCCACACATCTGCTTCCCTATCGGAACCTCCATGGAAAGCCAAATCTAATCCTCCCTGTAGCGACCACAAAAGAGATAGAATCGGTTCAATGCATTTCCGCGGCCCCCGGTAAAACCAAACGACTGTCTAATGTAGAGACGTCCCATCAACGCTAGTCGCTCCCCTATTTCACAATTTTTCACCTTCTCGGATGTGAAGGGTGGCAAAACGAATGTCGATCAACAGCGCAGTTCTCCAGCAAAGAAAAATGCCAGGGTTTGCATGTTTAGGATCGAGAAACTCACCTCCTCTAGTTGTCGGTCCACCCTTAGTGCGTTGAAATAAGCCAACGCGTAAAACACGATGAAAGTTGTCACTCCGACCCATACATAAACAACCAGCAACCCTACAACCTGTAGGGAACCAGTATTTATTTATTCTTACTTTAGTAAGGCAAAACCGAAAAGACAGGCGACAATATCAAAGCACAGAAAAGGGCATGAACATGAACATCCCATTCACAGGAGAATGCTTGTGGGCGAAAGATGTGCATCAACGACGAACAAGGCGTGCTAAGAATTTGGAGCCTTGCCACGAAACAAGATAAAAGACGGTCGAAATCCTCATGACCCAAAGCATTGAACGGATCTATCGCAATTCGTTTCAAGCTCTCTAAAAAGCCAACAGATTACCCTGCGATTGAACCCAATCTAGGAACGAGAAAAGTTCAACTTTTAGGTCAACACTCAACAGACTCACCTGAGTACCGAGCTGTGCTAATCCACCACCATGGAAGAGCCCCCATGCTTTAGGGTTGTCGATACCAAATGTACGACGAATCTCATACGGGGCAGCAAAGAAGCCCACGGCAAGTCCACCCCAAGTACCACAAAAGAGGTGGACTGGTGCAGCCATCACCACATCATCGATTTGCAACTTTAGAAGAACCCATACGCCGGAGAGATACACAAATCCAGAGACGAATCCTACATATTCAGAAAGAACCAAGATGACGTGCCATGATTACTAAAAAATTTCAAACTTTAGCATATCATTCCATCAACCTGAGAAGGGATTTGTCTACAACATTGACTCCTTGCAGCTCAACGTGTGCACCTACACATCTCGTCGCAGGTGGCGATTTATATGAAAGGCTCAAGGGTTACCATGAAGTTACCAATGATTGCCGCAGCATAAGGGCGTACAACACCACTTGTAGCACAGGCAGCAACCAGACCTCCCAACACTGAGTTGAAAACGTCTTCCGGTTTGGACCTTTTTCTAATTAGTTGCTGCGTAGAGAACACAACACCGCCAGAGAATGCTGCTGATAATGCCGTATTGCATGCTACCCTCGCAATCTCAGCAGTCCATGCAAGCCCATCGTCCTTATTATAGTCAACAGGACCCGTGTTGAATCCAAAAAATCCCACCCAAAGAATAAGTGTGCCAGCTGCCGTAAATACCTGCAAAGATCAGTCATCCGTTCAAAGTTGAGTGTGCTTTACCAAATATTTGCAACTCAAAACAGGTGCCTAACAACGTCTTGCAGATTAGCTACTTAATAGTGCACGAAGTACATATTAACGACCAAGTCTATCGGTGGCATTGAGTGATCGGCTTGGACATGTGCTATTAAGAATAGCTCGCGATTTTGATTTCTTTTAAAAGATGCCATTTACAGATGCCACTTTTGAAACCAGTGTTTAGTTGGATATAAAGTCTATAATTCTCTAAAAGTCTGGCCAAGGAGATAAATGAGATTCCAAGTGGGCTCTTTCTATGCCTGACGAAGGCCATTTCCGGCCAAAGAAGCACGTAGTGCCTGTAAAGGCAAAGAAGTGTTCTTCGGGCGGGGTAGCCGCGGTAAAGTAAGCACGTGTATCAACGTCTAAACCTGTACAATGCTCTGAGAGCTTCGTTCGTCGGAGAGTACCGTACCAAATTGAATGGCTCGTCTGCAGGTATGTAACATTCACGCTACACGCCATTCAATTCATAAACTTGAAGGTCAAAGTAAACAGATAGTACGCAGGTCATGAATCATTTATTCATGTTCCACATTGGCTACTCTAATCAAGAGTTAGCATGTCCTCTTTACGGTTAATACAGATCTCCATTGTGATGTTGAAACTTACCATGGAATGACTTTTCATTGGTATTGGCTTTCCATCAATATCAAACCGTCCAATCCGGGGGCCGACCATCCAAGAACCAACTAGCGCTGTCACGCCACCCGTCACATGAACCACCATGGATCCAGCATTGTCTAAAACTCCATGAGTTCCAAGGACGGTATGCACGGAGCTTGCACTTAGCAGACCTGTTTTTGACCATATCAGGTGGGCTATGACGGGATAGATGAAAGAACTTAAACAGAAACTGCAAGAAACAGAATACCAAGTGGAAGGTTATCACTATATGAGAAAATTGTCAGTGCATCTTTTGTCGATAGCTTAAAAACGAGAGAAATGAAGCACATCTCATCTTCATTCAGTGAGTGCATGATGAACCTAGTTCTGAACCCAGATGTAACACATGACTGCTCCAGTACCTATACACCAAGTACGCGAGTAGCTGAGTGCGCTCAGCAACAGCTCCTGCAATGATCGTGGCTGACGTTGCTGCGAAAGAGAACTGGAAAAAAAAATCAATTTGTCCTCGCGAGCCGAAGAAGGCTTCCTTGCCACTTTCAAATTTCCAGCCGATATACTTTGAGCCATAACCGAAACCAAAGGCATAACCGAAGATCCAAAATGCTATCACACAGACACACGTATCCAAAACGTTTTTCACCATGATGCTGCGAGTATTCTTCAGTCGAACCGTTCCTGCTTCCACCAGAGAAAAGCCCACCTGTGATGATATAGAGAAGAATCATTAACTTTTGCAGGTCCCAACCTCGTGAACTTCTTCACAATCAACTTACGTGCATACTGGCATTACTTATCAGAATTAGAACAAGATCACCAAGTTCCTGGAGAATTTAGTATCGTTAATCAAAGATACACCAACATCTCTGCGCACTGATAAAAAGACTGCTCTGCTGCTTTTATGAGTCGCGGAGTATTCTCGCTTATCAATAAGAAGCTGTACAAATTAACACCAGATAAATTACGCAAAGAAGAAAAACATCAAGAAAAACATGCATACAGACACTTGAGCATAGTTCTTATCATATTGACAGACATAAATCTCTCAGTATGTTTTCGGGATGCATGGAACCAGTGTGACTCCAAGTTTAATTTGATTCGACTTGCAATCAACTGATGGTGTTAAGACAAATGTTGATGAGGGAGAGGAGGTCGAACTTTACATTGACGCAAGCAAAGAGATTCAGGACAATAACCAAGGAGCACTGCAGTCGTTATGACATTGCTCAATTCTGTGTGAAAGATCAAACTAGCGAACCAAGTCTTAGAACCTCAGAACAGTGTATATTGACCATTTTCTAACAAGTTGAGAGAGGTAAATGATAGAGACATTTGCATCATAAGGCTCTAAGCTTGGAAAAATGCCAGGTGCGAGTGGAAATTCTTGTCTGTCCAGCAAGCTAGACCCAAATTAGGCACCAAAATATACGATCGCCTGAAATCGAGGCAGGGAACATGATAGGAGGATCCACGAATAAACGGAAGACCAGATCCTCTCTACATTTATAATCGTAACGTCTTTCAACGAACGGGACCATTTCCATCTCGCCCGAGACTGAGACCATATTTTTCAGAGTTGGTTTACCAAGGCTCCCATCTCGTTTGAGTCAGGATGGCACCTTCTCAAGTCGGGTGGACACAACTCACCTGCATGAAGAAAACGAATATTGAAGCCTGTATCTTCCATAGGTTGTAGGTCATCAAGTGATTTTGGCCAAGCCTATGCTCGAGTTGGTAAACGGTCGCGTTAAGCTGACTGAATTTCTCCTGCAGCTCCTGAATCTCCATCTTGACAAACCTTCAGCCTTGCCCATCAGGGTGAATGCGAGCTACTGCAGTGCACTGAACTGTAGTCGCAACTCACAACGTTCTTACTAGAGTACCTCTCCATATATCTCTGCTCATCCCAGAGACCCAGACATGCGATTTCCTTAGAAGATAATTGCCAGCTTAGACTAAGATAGCCGCTCCTCCTCTCAAAGGTGTATGCTTCTCTCCATCTTCGAGTGGCAAACATATCAATGCAGTCATTGACGATGGCGAGGAGCCAAGCCAGTTAAGGCTCTGAATTCTGTCTACAAACTGTAACCAACACTGCTTTTCTTCACACCGTCAAGCTGTGCTCCCACTCACAAATTGGAACTGGATTCGCGTTGCAATATCCCTGCTGCGTCTTACTTGTCGTTGTCGTGAATGCTACACGAGGAGAAGTCCGACTATCAGGATTCAAGGCTTTCCACCAATGATCACCTGCTTCCAGCGGCATACTGTACTTCCTGGTCCGAAAGAGTGTAACAGAGACAGTTAAGTATATTAACGAATCAACGAACTTTTTTGTTTGCTTTCAACAGGCAGTACACGTCCTCGAAATCTCGAAGGTAGAAGCCAGCCACACCTCCCTAATTTGCACATTAACATAGTCATACATCTCCACCGAGAGAGAGAAAATTCACTCCGACAGGCGAGAGAAAAGCGAACGACAGCATCATGAGTGGAATCAACCATTCGGAGGAAAGTATAGCTAGACTCGATTCACGGGGAAGATCCAACCAAACTTGCACAATCTCGACTTCTGATAGGAAGTAGGCAAGGTCACTCAGAAAAGAAGAGCGAGAATCCCAGAATACGAGCTTTGCTGCACATAAACTGCCTCAAACTCCTCTCACACATCTCCTGTCCTGGCAGACCTCTGCATCTCTCCTCTCTACTTGCAAGCCAACAGTGCAGAAACGTACTCGCGCCATTGTGTCATTGGCTGCCATGTTGCCTCCTTTTCCGTCTGCATCAGCCCTTCCCCAGGCCGAACAAAGACATAACCTCCCTGCTGTGATACCTGCGCGTTCATTCCATTCACCTCGTCAGCTCCTCTGTTCACACCTAAAGACACCACGAGTACCGTACACCATGACGCACTTGACGTCCTCCTCCCCCCCTCTCTCTCTCTCTTGAAGACTCTCCCCTTCCCCTCCCTTCCCTTCCTTCCTTTCCAATACCCCTAAGGTTGCACCTCCGGCCGCAGCATCACTCTCTTCCACATTCTGTCCCGTTGACATGCCACCATCATTTCTACCTCCGCCATCAACTTTTATGCCTTCCCTCCTTCCGCCATCATCCGTCCACCAATTCACTTCCATTACTCCAAATCATTGCGTGCTAATCCATCTCCTGCTTCTCCATCGCCACGAATTCCCGACTTATCAGCCTAAAGATTTGCTGTTGGCCTCTCTTTTGTACCTTCTCAGTCCCTCAACCGACTGCCATATCCTCTCCTCTCCTTTCCGGCGCGCTGCTGGCGCAGCGCGCATCCTCCCCCTCAATTTCTCCACCTGATTATACGACCTTCGATTTATTCGACTCAGAAATCTTCAACCTCTCCCTACACGGGATTGCGGTCTATTTCCTTTGCTTTATGGCAGGCAACGACAGATTCATCAATTTCTGATTCCATAGAACCTTTCGCATATGTTCCCACTTGTCGTCCATTTGACTGTTTCACTCCACAGAGAATAGTATCTGCCATCTGATACTCACCGTCCGCTTCCATATCGGACGGCTGTAACTATATTTACATCATCTTTTAACTTCTAACCATGTCGATATCGCACAATGAAGAATATTATTTACTTCATATTTAACTTCTACCATCGAAAAGATCCCCGAAATCGAGCGCTTTATAGGTCCGCTATTGCGGAAAGCGTCCGATACCGTCCGATTGATTCGTGCACCTGTTATTGCACCGCTTTGTGCACATTGTCGATATTTCCTCGTCAGCACTATAACATTGAAACACCGTTGGATCCAAATCTAACGGAGCAGAAGTACACTCATCTGATGTCTGTACTGGGTCGAGAGATCTCTCTGGTAATCCGCGAAATGGACTGTACGGTGCACCAGCGAAGTGGAGCAGGTTTGTCTGTAGTGAGGGAGAAGAATGACTACAGTGATTTGTCTTTACTGAAAGTCGGTAAATACTCTACCTTGACGTGGCGAACAGACGGCTGGTCAGATGCTCGATAAGCGGCGATCCTGCTTTCCGGGAAAGCATGGGTTTGTCAAAATGGGATAAGGTGCCAGGATTGGAAGCATTCCCATAAGGCACCTGAGTAGTTCAGATCTGTAAGCCATACAGTCTAACTGACTAGGAGAGAATCTGAGTCATTGATGGTACTTGAAAGATACAGTTGTCATGTGATGTAACGTTGAGACCCAGTATTCGTCCTGATACTACTTTTGCGTCGCGTGTGCTTTTCAAGACGTTGACTACGGAGAAAAAGCCCACTGCCACTAGCCACTATCTAGACGTAATCCACCATTCTGGTTACACTGGACGGAAAGTGTACGGAACTGAATGGAGTTAGATACTCCGTCCAGGTTCCAACACCCATGATTCGAGCTTGATATGCCCAGATTGGCCCAGATTATTTCCATATTATAGGTTATTTTATTATTCAAAAAAGAGGGTTATATTCGACGGAAATGATCCATCAAATGGTTTGTAAGCACTGAGAGTTTGACAAATATTTTCATGATGATTTTATTATTAGAAGATGTTATGTAAGAACCGAGAATTTTACAAATATTTTCATGATGATTTTAATATTCACTTGTGTAGTTTGTAGGTGATTATTTGGAAGTTATTCCAACAAGTTAGAGTATCATATATAAAGATTTATACTGTTAAATTTTAAACATGGCCAAGTTGACATTTGTTTGCATGTGGATGCAAGTCATTCCAAATTAATTCCTGGAAGAGATTTTAGTGATTTGGTATCTATTTAATATACTTGAACCTTAAATTTAAATTTAAATTTCCAAAATGATAATAATAATAATTTTATAAATAGTAAAATGCAAAAAAAGAAACAAAAATGTCTCAAATAGTAAGAAAATACTTTCAAGAATCCGAATATCACCGCATAAAATAATCCAAAACTATAAGATAAAGCATTTTTTCTAAAAACAAGCACAACCGATTAAATATGAAAATCAGGATCGGATGACTAACGTTATAAGACCCAGGAAAACTACAAAAATAACTTATAGTATACAAATTCACTGTCAGTCCTCACTAGCATGCCAAAGGATTACATAAGTTCTTTTACATGTTTCCATGCGTTACACGTGGAGCTGTTTTGCACGGACACATCATAAAACGTTTTGTTTGAACATACATAAGAGCCATTATGTTTTCATTAATTATTCCCTTGGAATCTACGGATAACAAGCCATGAACTTGGCACAAATAAGCCTTAAAACATCGTTTAACTTTTACTTATTTTTGGATGGACTAAGCTTGGGAAGTTCAGAATCTCCCATACAAATGAACTAAGGCTATTTTAGGCTTCAGTTACTCAAATCATGAAACTTTTGAGTGAGTTAAGAATGAAGCTCCTGAAGCTGTCAAATGCATGGAATACACCCAAACCTTTCGATAAGTAGGAACGTCACACGGTGCTCACGAGTGCTTCAGAGCCAAGCGTTACTCCCTCCAAAGAAGAAGCAATAGGCTCCTGCAAAAACCACTAAAAGACTCCATAGAAAAGAAGTCGAGACCTACCCTCGTCCTACCCAGCCTAAACATGCATCATGGTAGAAATTTCGACCTATGTGATTCGAAATAAGAATACATCTAACTTAGATATGACTTGATCCGAGATGAACCCAGTTTACATTAAGATTCTTGAACCATTTCTATAGCATCCAGAGGTGTATACTTTACATGATAAATCAACGAAGCTAGACAAAAGAACGTTATAAGTCAATACTCAGAGTGCTTTTGTATTTTGATTATTGATTAAAACTACTGGATTGCCATTATGTAGAGTTCAAAACCTTTTCTTAACCTCAAAGTTTTGATAAGTAGCTTGATAAGGAGCTGAAGTAGAGGATCTCTTAACTCTTCTCTCTGAGTCTCTATAGGTATCTATGTAGAGATCTTCTTTCAATAGGACATCATCTCTTATTAATTAACAAGTTGAACCATTTTACTATATGGGATATCTCTCGGACAAATAGATCATTTTCATAAATAAAACATAGACTACTAGTACCTACAACTTCATACCAAAACAATTTCATTCATAAGGTGTGCCTCATCATTTCCAGAATTTCCGTTAGCATTGGGAACGGAAAATCATGATTAAATAACCACACGATCAAATTATTGCTAACATTAAAATGAAAACCACAACATGAATCTTGAACGGCCTTCACGAAATTCCGAGGACTATGCAATAAAATCTCATCTCAAACCAAAGTCACATACAGGCAAGAAGATTCTCGAAATTAGGGAGATAAGTAAAGTACGAAACATATCGGGGAATAGATGAAATCGTCCATGGCATATAATAGTATTTCTTTTGTTAGAATCTCAGACCAGCCAAGTGCACTTCAAAGAAAAGCATAACTTTATGCACTTTCGAGGAGGTGGCAACAGCTTTCCTTTAAGCTCGAAACACTTGATGGAAAAGTTAATCGATGCAGTTTATAAAATGGCGTATCTACAAACTTCTTGTGGGTTGACGAGCAAAGTGTATGAGATTATCATTGACATCAGGATGTGAGGTTTCTGTCGTGAGAATCATGATGAAACATACCTTTTGGTTATGGGCGGCCACGTGACGGAGAGGATTTTAGATCAAAATCCAGTACAACAACAGAGGATAGTGCAGGGAAAGTGAACTCTGCGGCTAAATGACTTTTGCTGCTTGCTTTGGGGTTGCTAAAAGATGAAGATTGCAACAGCATATCCTCATGGATATCCCTGCGTTCCGCAAGGTTTTACGCGCGTGTGCAGGTTGAGTGACGATGAACTCACAGATGCTTGCAGAACAAAGTGCCAGCACTCTATAGAACCACTAAGTGGCATTGCACGGACTAGGTTGCTTCTGTTCAGTGGCTTGTCACCTGGAGATTTAAGGTATAGCGGTGTCTGAAGCACCTGCAGACGATGAGGAGAATAAGTAGAATATCTGTCATGTGTAGCATATTGGAGGAAAGGTGGATTTCTATGGGTTCCAAGTAACGGACGAGAGCAACGTTCATCGAGCTCGAGAAGAACACCAAAATCAGTACCTCCCGTCCATTTCATGATTAAATTACAAGGTTGATCTCTAAGGCTTACGGGAAGCTAGTTTATGAAGGAGGGATGTCTTTCATGGTTTAGGGCATCAGTTAGTTGTTTGTGTTGGACGATGGACTTACTCATGCGGAGAGGATGGGTTCCTCCCTGCATGATAATGTCAAACTCTCGAGTTTAGCATTTCATGGGAACCCACTCCTGAATGGAACCGGAAAGGGAGGTACCGTACTTGAAGGACGGTAATAGTGATGTAGAAGTACGAAACTGTTGATGAATGCAAATGCTGTGGTGAAATCCCTATACTCTAGTCATACCATACAGCTTTTGTCATCAGTGGGGACCACGAGCTCACTCGTTCAACCAAGTTCTGCATAATTGTGTGTATGCTTGAGTCAGAAACATCGTCACTTCAGTCAAGCGACTCTTATGTTTAATTGTCTCCTGAGATTCTTTGGTTGCAGTACCGAGTATTTATTTAGTAATAGAATAGTCAACCCCTTTCAGACGCATGTGGACTTCGTTTACCCCCTCCTTCAGCATTGACTCCGGGTCTATGGACAATCATTCCTAGAGATGCAGTCGAATTTGTGTTCAGCAAAATGAAAAATCTTAGGTATTTCGTCAGCCTCTAGTGACTTTTCCGGTGTCAGATCTAGATCCTGTGTGGGTGTTCATGCCGTCAGACGTTTCAAACATCACATGAGTATGAACCGGGGCAAAATTTCTTTGACATTTGACATTTTGTGAATAATCAATCCATGGTATACACCACAAGTTATACCTGGCAGCTGGATGCTATGCTCGGCTGAACTACTGTTACTAGCTGTTTCATCTCTTTTGTACACATAGCCAAGGCTACAGTACAAGTAGCTACCTGATCCAGTTCTTATGGCGCGGTTCCTCCCATCGGAGCACATGCATTTTGGATGAGCCAGAAAAGATTCAAGCTAAGGCGAGAAGTGCAAGGCTTCAAGGGCAGAAGCGGGAACTCAATTACGGTAACTTCCCATGCAGCAAGGTGTACTATTTCTCACGCTAACACAGAACTCAACAATGCACGCATTTCGTGCCACCGTGAGAAATCTGCAGACGGCTCGGCCCCACTATGGCTTTCCTACACGAAAACAAAGATGAGGAATCTGCTCTCATCATCATTACACAATCAGCCACACATCGACCTGCAAGGACCATTGACTTACCAACGCTTTCAGGTGCATTATCTGCCTAGTGATACGACCATCCCTGTATGATCCCGTGTATCCAAAGAATTATTTGCAATTGCTGCCGTCTTAATGTCATCACTTCATGTTCTTCTTTTGAAGGTGGAATTAGTAGGAGTAAACAAGACTTTATAGCTCAGCCTTCGTACTTCCGTGGATTCGAAGTGGCGGGGACAGCAAACCCATATATAGTTCGAACCTCTCCTACATGTCCAAGGTGATGCAAGATGGGGCATGAGATCGAGAACGTCAGCATCAACTCTATATTCAGTTCAAATGGAACCAATCACTCTGCTGAGCTCGAGCACCGGGCTGGCGCACAGCACGAGCCAGGGAGGCGATGGCCCCACGAGAGACAAAAAGGATTCGAAGAGAAAGAGATATGCTACACAAGAATCCCTGCTTGTATATCAATGACCAGCTTTGACTTGTTATTTGAGGTTAACTAGATGCAGTATTTTCTCCTGGAACTGATCAAGCAACTGTCTGTTTCAAGGAGCATGCTTCACAGCAACCAGGTCTGAATTTCCAGCGAGCACTAATCAAAATCGAAGTTAAACCTTCTTAGCAGTCATAATCACTTCCACATAATTGTATCTCGTCGATACTATTGCAGTTGCGGAATAGTTGCAGTTGCAGTTGCGGCGACAGTCACTGTCAAGAAACAGACAGGCCGTTTATGACTCCTCTGACGACAGGGCGAGAACTAAACGGGCGATGGCCGAGTTCTTTGGGCCATCAAATACAGTTACTGAATAGTTCGAGGGTACAGTATCTCAAAGCCCAAAAAGGAGAAGACCTCGGGCACATTGCCAACGCACTGACGATGTAAGAGCTAAGCCGAGACACAATAGGGATACGCTTGTATACATGCATATAAAAGACTGGCGAAACTAGGGTCAACCAAGAGAAAACACCGTCAACTGAATATACTTGCTCATGTATTTGGAATCTTGAGTATGATAGATTGGATGTAAATCAGGATGTACGTACATTGTCAAGTGCTTCAGTGCCATACCACATGGACGAAAGTGTAGTGTCCTATTGTCACTGAGTGTGTTTCCAGGGCCCTAAGAGGCGTCATGGAAGGCCTGGTACATAGAGAAAGTTTCCATATGTCCAAATACTTAGAACCTTTCGTCAACAACCACCACCAAGGCAATGATCATGACCAGTGTATCATCGTTCAAATGCGTCAGCTGAGAGCTCTAGATCCTCGGATAAGGTGACAAGTCACCCGACTGTATATTGTACACAAAGAACTCAAAAGGATAAGATCTCCATGGAAGAGAACTTGATTTCTCTGGTCCGACATACATCTGCAAAACCACTAAGCTAGTGTTGTCTGTCTTCAAGCGTAAGGTTACACACGATGCATAAAGCACTAATTCATGATATGTACGTCCTAGACTAAGTTCTCTAGGCCCTAGAAACATGGGAGGTTGAACCAATCGACTTCGTACATTTACCTCTTCGTACATTTATATGGTGGATTCAAATCAGTGGTCCATTACCATTAATATAACGCAAGCCAATCGTACATTTTTGCAGAAACTGCAGATAGCAAGCTCAATAGATGGACAGAGAAAAGATGTTGGTTCTATATCACCAACATGCACCATGCTTCTGAGATTTATTGATACCCTTGATCATGAATATATTAACAAAAAGACACACTTGAATGAAACAAACCTAATTAGAGCAGTCTTCAACTCACAGTTTGCTACTGTTTCCGTTTAATATATGTACTAGATTCAGGACTCCACCCACCGGTGGAGGTATCCACTACCCCTTTTCCGTAGCTTGGGAGCTCTTTAAGAATGAGCTTTAACAAAATTACACGATTGAGTACAGCTCCAAATACAGTTTGGGCACTCCGTATCCAAGTTTCGTAGCATACTGGAAATCCATCCATACGAGGCACAGCAAATTCAACCATGTGTTTACGAGACGATACATAACTCCCCAGAGATGTTCGTGTACAGAAGGCCAATAACCTGAACACTTCAAGACCTTCAGCTAACCATTAAAGTTGCCATACCAGTAAATGACGTCCGACTGCTCAAGTTCGCCATGTTCCAAGCTGGGCACTTGGAGAAACTTTGAGGAATCACACTTCTCGTACAGGGTTCGCTCCTTGTCCGTCGATGTTTGCATTCCCTCACCTCATCATCGCGCTGTCATTTAATTAGTGTACATGGAACCTCTGCTTAATGTGGTAGTCACCGTGTCCTCCTTGCCGGGTACCTCGTTGCCACAGTTAAGCTTGATACTTGCACTACTTGAACATTGGGCCAGTTTCGAAATTCATAGGGTCAAAACTCACAATGTTCCATAACGTAGGTTGACTAGAAGGTTCGAAGCCCGGAACCGCGAGAATATCCTCCTTACTTGCTAAAGACTGCTGTCTTCATATTAGTACGATCTATAAACTGGTCTTTTCAAGTTGCAATGTGCTGATGTCCGCAGAATAATAATAAAGAAGCCAACCTGTAATACAACTGTCACAATGGAAACGGGACGCACCCAAACCGGGCCACAGGGCGTAGTACATTCGGTACTGATACTTTGGCACACCGCTCGTGGTACAAAGCGCGAGCTTCCCTCACGTAATTGAATAAGAATGCTGCAAGATGTAAGAGGACGATAACTGTCATTCAACGCAAACGAGCAACTTATTGTTCCGATCAACCATCTTTCAAAATAGGACATCGATATCGCTAGCAACATTTAGCCAGAAACAAAGCAGTCTTTTGTCCACTTCCGCTTTATAAGAGAAATCTATGATCATTTTATGGTGGAGAAATGGTCATATACCGTTGGCAGGTAGATATTTTATTGCCATATTAGCAATCAAAATGTATCCACATGAATTTAGCTAATAATATGAAAGATTCACTTTGTTGTACGAGCAAGTTATTTGAAGCCCACATGGGAATCCGAGAAATCTGTCCAGTAAGCATTGACCTTTGGGTGTAAGCTCCTATCATGGAATTTACGGAACAGATATTGAAAACTCACCTGGATTTTGTGATTGAAGTTCGAACACTGACTGTGGACTGCTGGAAAATAGGAGATGAGAGAGAGGCTCAAAAGTTAATGATTGAGATTCTCCATTACCGTGCGCAATCTCGGGACCATGATCGCGGGAAGGCGATCCATGAGATTCGCTATAGGGACTGTCACCCTCCTTTGACTTGTTATGGCTTTCAAATGATGATACATTGAACTTTCGCTTCTTAAACGGGACTTGATGAGCTGCTTGCACGGGGTAGGATACGTTTGTGCAATCAGTCGAAATCAGACTTCCTGCTTGAGGTCGCACCTCATTCGATCTGATATTTTTTTCAGTTTTGGAGATGCACTGCTCCCCAGCAGCCAAGCCGGGTAACTCTTGCCACTTACTGTATCCCTCCGTATTAGGTGACAGCCTGACATGCACGTCTCTCGGATCACCTTCTCCATGAGATTTTTTATCTTCTTTGTATCCTTCTGTAGTAGGGGAGCCCGCATCTATCTTCTCTGGCGACATTTCACCTTCTGATGAGGCAGAAAATTCAGGAATTTCCACCTCACATGAATCCTTCTCCGCTTCGAGCGAGATCTCGTCAAATTCAACGCTTTCTGGGGAACTCTGAAGCTTTCCATGCACAAACGACGAACTCTGGGCAAGTGCATTCATGGATGACTTTCTGCTTGATAACAAGTCAGCTTGCAGCTTCCAATTTGGTTGTTGGGACAACTGGTGAGAGAGTGAGATGTCCAACTGCGATGAGATTTCACCTCTGATATGGCCAGACAAAGACGGCTGGCACAAACTGAATGCAGTGCTGAGTGTGAGACCAGCACAAGATGTCAGGAAAGGGTTTGTTACTGATACAGATTTTGGCGCAGCAGCTTCATTAACCGAAATAATCTCGAACGGCTTCTGACATTTCCTTTGGCGTGGCAAAAAATGGTTTCCAGAAACAGGTGCATTTTCATCTGCGTCTGCATACTTTCTTTTCAGCCTACGATCTTGAGCAGATGTCTCGCCTTTAGATTGAATGCTTAATCCGGAGTTGCCCATATGCGAGGGCAGTGATGTCTCCGGGAATGACTGCGAACGCTGCAGTTGCACTTGGTTTTCAAGTCTGAGATTATCTTCGGGGGAAGTTTGTCCTGGTCCATAACCTCTCCTCTCCTGCTTCCTTGGAGATCTCGACTTGCTTCTGGCTTGCTGTATCCTGGTACGTCTCCCATCAAGCTTTTTACTCATCGATGCTGCAAGATCAATTAGTAGTCTCAGTGACTATATGACTTCAAAACGTGCTGCTATTGCTCATAACGAGGTACATAAAGTTGAAGGCGTCGTTTACCTCTATGATGCTAGTCAAGGGTTGACAACCATATGTAACCTCTCATGCACAAACAAGTTTCTAACAACTCTTTTCACCAGTGGTAAATTTGCATGTTAGAGACTGAACAAGTATTGAATCCTGTACATGAAATCAAAGAAGAACCATAATTGTTTGCAGATATCGGGTCTGGAGTGTAATCCAGTGTTACTTTGTGATGTCCTACCAGCAAGCGAGACAAGGTGCTCTGCAACTCCTTGACTTCCCAACCATTCAAACACCAGAGATGATTGAGGCTTTTGATTGGCCACTTTCTTGATCAAATTAAGCGCCGTAAATATTCTCGCGATTTCTCCCAGGCGCCTGGTCTTAGCTGTAGACAAGAACAATGTTAGTAAGAAATTTTTATGGGTAGATTAGTATTTATATCAAACATCTAAGAGAAGGTACGAAGGGTCTTAAGCTATCCTGGAGTTCGATATTTGTTACACAGGAACAAATTCAAGATCCCGAACCGTCGGGATTTCAGTCATCAGCACAGGGCTATCTAGAACTCCAGAAGTAAGAAGAACAACATACCAGTCAATTGCCTTGACTGTAAGAATCACCCACATATTGATTCCTAAATATGGTGAACTGAATGAGATACATGCATGGCGATACAGGGGAAGGAGCTATAGCGAGAAGGTTAGACCTCGCATTGTTTCAGGGTCATGGCCCTGTCCATCCACGATATATTCCAATATGTGCTCCCATGGTACGAATGAGGCCTTCTGCACGGGAAAGGTTTTACGCATTTAAGGTTTTTAAGCTCAAACAGAATTGTTCAATAAAAGTTTACTCGGGGACACTCAACTTCCAGCTGCAATACCTCGTGAATCAAGAAAAGCTGAATAAATCGTCTGCTGAGAACGCGCATTGGGTTGGTGATATCCGTTTCTGCAACAAAGTTAACGTCAACCTGTTTAGAAAACTGTATCGGTGCAATCACGTGCGACCTCCTCATGATTAATACGTCTCGCGTTTCGTTTCTGAGTTGAATGAGCTACAAGTGACATCAACTCAACCCAAAGAAGCAGCGTACAGGAATGCACTTAAGAAATGGGTGTCGAGAGAGGGACAAATTTGTGTAGCCTACTGATTTCCTCGATCTGGCGTGGAAGAGAAGTTCTCGATTTTGTCCTTCGCCCGGGACTAATGTAGTTCCGACAGGAATCTGTAGAATCTCGGCCGTCCCTGATACTACCCTGTCAAAATCTCGGAATACAAATCCTTAGATATAATAATAATTGTCGTATACGTGTACTTGGACAAAATGGACGCGAAATATGGCTGAGTAGGTGACTACGGTTCCGGGGTCGTACTGTGTGAGTATTGCATTCGATGTGTATATCATTTTAACCTAGGCTCTCAGGGAAGGTGGTCAAACACCACAGAGTTTGTAGAGGTCTAATTTCAAGTAATTAAAGAGCTTCTAAGTAGCATAGCAATGTTGTCGCGGAAAGTGAGTCATAACATTAAATTTCATTTTTTAACATAATTATATAGGTTACAATAAACTTTAATCAAATCAATTCAAAACTAGTTGAGATATACAGAGAAAGAGGATTTTCTCGCTCGAACTAGCATACCTTTAGTCTCACCAGAACACGAGCAATCTGACTGCTGCCGATCCAGTTGTACCTTTCCTTTCCTTGGTGCTGAACGACATTGATACTCTCCAGAACATTGAGTATTTCAAGAATTCTTCGTCTTCTTGCCCCTGTCCGTCAGTACAAGAGGCAAATTTACTTGATTGACATTGCACAGTAACTGTTGTGCATTAGTTGTCACTTTTTTGCTGCAATTGATACTTCTCCTAACGACTAGACAGCTGAAGAGATAATAATCCCAGTTCTCGTACATGGAACAGATGCACGAGGCTTCATAAATATATAATGTCATATTCTTCAGAGAAGTTACCTAGTGTATTTGCTAGACCTCTCAGCGTAACAGATGCTTGTCCATGCTCGTGCTTAGCGACGCAGGCTTTGAGCAACCTAGGACAAGCCCATCAAACACTCAAGCCAACTCAGTTTTTATCCCGGAGGCAACCCAAGATGTAGAACGCGATTTTCCTCCGGTCGAAATCTTTGTCACATTGATGCGATAAAGACGGAATTGAATAAAGTGTTAAAAACTTCTTGCCAAAGAGTCGTCGAGTAAGAGTTCAGATCATCACACCTTTCACAGAGATCCGTCAAAGAGTGCTCTTTTTCAACTTTGGGACTCGAGCATGCGACATTTTTATCGGACGTAGGACGTGTAGGCTTGGATCCACTCGTGATCACATAAGTCTCATCGACTGCCTGGACCATCCAGAGTGCATGTGAGATCTGCTGCCAACTGACTTTTGATGCATAAACAAAGTGACTCTGTGATTGAGCAATTTTATCTCTTAAGGTGAGGATCGATGGTAACCTGTTCACAATTTCTCTGGCTTAGTGCCATGTCGAGGAGAGAACCTGGAGTTGATTCTGCATCGCCTTGCTTGGCTGTATCATCTGTGGTCGTTGATTTGTAGCTTTTCGGAGGGCTTGAATTTTGAGCGATATCTGGTTTTCAAGGGGACGTGTTTAATCATTTTCATTAGCTACTTTAACACAAAAGTTCTAGATGGATTCATAAGAATTGTGAGAGAGCAGTTGTATTATCTTGGATAAATATCAAATCAACAATCACTTACTTTACGTAAGTATCAATAACGAATTGAAAACTTTAAGACAATTGCAAACTTTAAGACGCTGCGACTAATCGCCGAGAGAGTGGGTACTAGTAAGTAACTATTACTCAAGGTATTCGGACTTGCGTTTACCTTGCAGGGGCGCTCGGCTGATGATCGACTTCTCATGAATTCTATGGTTGGCGCTGCGGATGGTGGATTCTGCATTTCCCGCAGTCCAACCACCTGTAGTATTGTAAAAGCTTACGCGAATAAGAATTTGATAAGAGCACGTATACAGACAGCTGTTTTGTGTGCACAGGTACATTGATATTAGATGCTGGATACACGATATTGATTAGTTGTAGTTAAAGAAGCTAATGCAATATTCATCGCTACCACAAATTGATCTCAGAATACAGATTACAACCTTTAATATGACAATGAAGTTTGAAGGAGGCTGCCCCAAGCGGAGCGTCATTGTTGGCTAAGACGCGAATGCTACTGGAAACTGTAGTCCCTAGAAGTTGATTCTTATCGTCATAAGCTGCGACCAGGAGCCGAAACTTTGACGTCTCGTGACGAGGGCAAACATGCGTGCTGGCTTCGTCAATTGCTATGTAAAGGTGCCGTGGCTCTTTCCATGAATCTTCACCGTCCAAGCTTGCAGCACTTCGTCTCGGCATCCTTCCAAACCTCTGAAGGCCCCGGATCACAGGACCCTTACAAGCTTTACGACACTTTGCTCGCGTCACAGGAATCCAATGATACATTAAAGAGTGTTTGTCCGACCTGCTGGTTGCATAAGGTGTAGCATATACCACATAAATATACAAGTGCATGCGATTGTTGTTAACGAACCGCACGTTGAATTTCAAGCAACTTTCACGGAGTTGCTCGTCTACTTCAGATCCCACACATGTCTCTATTGCTTCAGAGACCTTCAACTCGGTAATCTTACCAGCTCCAACATCCTTGATTACCAGCTCCACTTGATTGTAAGAGCATTTCTGTTTGCCAAGTTTATACGCCCTACAGAATTTGACAAGGAATCGGTTACACTGAGTCATAAATTAAGACCACTTGGACTATGTTGGTGTCTACGCTGCATTCACGGTTTCTCGGACTTGAACCTCAAGACAACCTCTCTCAGAAATAGGAAATCAACATTTCAATTGTAAAATATGGAAGATATAATCCATACTAGTCATACTGTCTAATACTATTACACGGATACAGTGTCACAGGGACCCATCTCGTGACGTTCATCAGGATCAGGGAGTCGCAACGAACAGAACAGTTGTTTGCATTGCAGTTTTCTCTTGAGAGTCTGTATTTGAGTGTCCAATATCTTCCATAATTGCACTAATGCTTACGTCACATCAGATTCTGAAAATAAAAATATCTGATTATATTCTGAAAAATGAAAAACATTGAACCCTGCAAGATGCTGTACGAGAATCTAGATTTGACGAGGAGAGATCCGGGAAATTATGTTTCCGGAACTGTACACTGTTGGAAGTAATGTGTACCTCTAAACTTTGAACTTCTGTTTTCAAATGTCTGAAAGAGGTTGTTCCGAGACTCACTGTTATAGCATGTGATAATATCGTGTCGAGATGGTTACCTCAGCTCTGGTTGCTCGGCAATAGCTAGCGCACTGCTTGTAGACACCGGGCATAGCATCTCCGACCCCTTCAATACTGCTTTCCCAATCATGTTCTCCTTGCCCGTATTCAGCCTGTCGAACTCGTTGAGATTCAGTTCTGATCCTGTTTCAATGCTACTGAGCAGGTCCATGTATGGACGGCTTCACAGTGGAGGATAGATTTGTGTCAACAATTAGACAGAATCTGATTGCAAATGCACAGCAACTAGACTAAGGATTCTTGGTATTCCTATATATACATTCCAGACCGCACCAAGACTGTGCACTTTTCCATCGCCCTATTTAATTTGGGGTATGAAGCTAAAAGAATTACTACTTATGCGACAATAGAAGTGTTACCGTAGTAATTTACCTCTCAGATTAGATAAATCGGAACGAACTCAATCGGTCTCCCGACCACAGTCCAGCAGATGTAGGAGTACATATTCATATAAAAACTGTACCGAGCTCTGCTAAACCACTATCGACAATATCACCACTCAAGCTGCTCATCTTATTCACACGGATTCAAGCGATGAGTATCAGAGCTGGACGGTGCAAAAGAATCCGAATGAAGAATAAGCATACCCCCAAGGTCTGAAGCTGTGAAAGCGACCAACCGGATCTGCTATGAAGGAATAAATAAACTCACTACGATATGATCCCCTTCACATTGAATCGCCTCGTCGATCTATATACTGCAGTCACGAAAATTCAAACAATGGCTGCGCGGAAATCTATCGTCGCAGTCCTTTCGAGGTGAGCTTCTGGCATCATGATATGAGAGAGGAGCCATTGTAGAGAAATGCAGTGAGGCAAGAGAGACCGTAATCTCCCGGGCAGCCACTGGCCATCCACGGCCGCGTGCCACAGGTTGACGGCGCGCTTCTGTGCAGCAACCGGCGATACCACTGCCAGGAAAGCTGATGCCGGTGTGACGGCGGCCGGCATTCTCACCTGGAGTATGTTCTCCCGTGGATTCGTTAGACGTTTCGCGCCGCTCCTTCTTTGTATCGAACCCCCATGAAGGGGGAAGAACAAGTAACAACTACACTCAATAACGGATGCAGCGACCACCTCCCTGGTATTAAAAAGAACTCAACACCAATCGTCGATGGAAGAACCTGCTCACGTCTCGCGAAACGTTTTTAAGAACCTTGGTAACCTATCCAGTTACCGGCTTACCTGGTAATCTCCCGTTTCCAAACATAGCCCTTCATTTGTAAATATTTCCCCACGGGATGGCACGGGATTGTGGTGGTGGATTAGCACGGGAGGTTTTCAAGATCTGCCGGAGCCATTCACGATATTTGCAAGGACGCCACCGACGATTACGACGTTTGCCGGTATTCCTGCTGCTGTGCCAAATTTGAACGTCTGCGGCAACTTCCGGGATGAGATGACCGTGTTGTAGAATCATTCGAGAGGAGAGGTAGAGTAAGCCGGATCGAGGTGGCAGCGCGGACCGGGCAGGGGCTCTAGGGCAGATGCTTTGAAAAGATGGGCAGGAACTGGTCTTGGCAAGCTGAGAAAGCTTTTGCCGTTGGCAACGGGGTCATTTGGGCGCGGGCTGAAGTGCTCATCTTGGCGCTGCCTCCAGCTGCAAAACCTGACTGGTTTGAACGCTCCCAATCTGCAGCGATCGTCTCCATGCCACATATTCTTGCTTGGATCCCGGACAAACAGCTGTGCCGATCACAATTCTAGTTGCCGTTAGTCTTGCTTTGCTGATTTGAGCATGATTCCATCTCCCCTCTCTTCCATGCCGTATGTCTTTCTAACCATTGATCAAGTGCGCTTATGGAAAGATTTTGGTGCTGCCAGTACGCGAGTATAGTGAATGCTCTGTGGCCGCCAATTCTGTGTACTTGAAAGGTGTAGGTTGCAATATACAGTTTTTGCCACTTTGCGATGTGACACATTTCTGGCATAGCAAAATAGCAGAAATTGTATGTTGCAACCTTACACTATTCAACAAGTACACGAAGTTGATGCTTTGGTAAAAGCACTCAATCAGTGCTTTGATAAGAGCACTCAATAACTAAAACTTACTCACGTTCATATGCTGATTCCAGATTTGTGGAAGAACCTCAACGCCAAGCCGAGGACGTCTCCGCAAGACTCCACTAACTTTGCTACTTCGCTGAAATTACACTGATAGAACTCATATCAATATGCAAATGTACATCATCGAAACTGTCATCGGCCATTGAACACCAAAAGAAGATGGCATCGTAACCCTTGCGTGCTGAATGGCATTGAGTATGTTTGTAATTAAAGGTTCAGTCATGATCACAGAACTGATCAATGGTCGCCTAAGTCGTTTCCTTTTCACGAGTTCACTCGAATTGAACTTTGTCGCAGTTCACGGTTGGGCGGCTCACTGTTCGACTTTCAAGCTTGCTGCAATCTTCAAGCAGGTATACGAATGAAATCTGTCTGATAAGCTAAGTAGAAAACGTACAGATAAGCTGCTTCCTCCTTCAGTTAAATTTAAACAAAGATTCATGGGCGAAATAATCAATACGTTTTTACCGGGAAATTGAGGTCAAACGGTCACCTATATACACCCAACACTGCGATGATGGACGGAATTGCATCGGTTACCGGGAGCTCAAACTGAACTGAAATGAAGCATTTTGACATTTCAAAATCAAACCCCCTTGGCTGTACCATGGAAGCGTCAAGTGAGTTTGATCGTCCTCGATTGATATACCGGCAGTTATCTGCCGTTAAACTCCTCTGCTCATCAGTGAAATAAAAATAACGTTACGTCGAGTCTGGTTGGATGCAAACCTTTCGTACCTTCCCGTAACACTACTCCAACCAAGATCGCAAAAATCTCAAATCCGATGGCATGTCAAGGATGCCCTCCACTCATAACAGACAACTCCCATGAACGTCCAACAATGTGACTCTCAAACTTGTGTAAACTTTGATGCACAAGATCAGGATTGGGATGTTAAGACAACGGATTGAATAGATCTCAATTCGGGGATGTTGCATGTTGCATGTTGCGAGTATTTTTACTGACTGACTGATCTTGAGCTTTCGAGTGCCCCAAGGTCCGAGTCTGTCTACCTTTCCTGCCTTTCTGAGATCCCATCCATCTCATCAAGATTTCATATGGACGATACTATTTCACATCTTTGCACAAACACGAAACCGGTAGATAAAGCGTTTGGTAAGGAATGTTGGAGAATGGAAGGATACACGATCGGGAACAACCAGGTCTTATTCCCTTTCTTCATGCGGGTGTGCACACATAATTGGTAAAAGTCGACATGGAAATCTAAATATATATACACGGACTTGCTCTGTATTTGGGTAGCTTGCATTGGTGCTCAAATCTCCATACACTCAACAACCAGAAGTGTATGTTGAGGGTTTGAGATCTAGATCGTAGTTACTCATCCACACCCCTCAGTATTCAGCTAAGAATAGTCAACAAGCTAGATGCTTAAGTTTCACAGTTGAGCGTATACCACGCGCAGGTTTCAATCTGATTAACATGTCCAAGTATCTTGACAACATCAAGACTATGTATGAACAACAGACCTCAATGGACCTAGTACAGTGAATAATTTTAAGCAAGCCCAAAAGAACGGAGTGTTGTCGATCACTGCCGATGATCAGTCAGAATGACATTGTGATGATCAACTAACTTAACACAACCTATGATGCAGGTCGAAATTCTCGGGAAGGTTGATTTTGCATATCTCTAGGAAGACAGTGTCACAGACACAGAGTCAAAATCTTAACCTACCAGTACATTAATGGAAACCTGACAGATTGCATCGTATCGATTCCAACAGCAGGGAGCACAGGAGTAGAAACATCGCCAACGCTGCTTGTGGTATTCCCAGACTGAGGAAACCCGCACGGATCTCTCGGTCTATCCCAGTTATGGAGGTATCGTGCCAGCCAATCCAGTCTACTTGGGCTCCCGCTTGTACGAAATAGGATCGAGGAGTAACACCACGAGCTTAGCAGATTAAAGTTGACATTTTGTGCATGGGAAAACCTGAAAACGACTTAAGTTGGGTAAACGGGTGAGTCGGCGAGGTTTGAGTGGGTGAAATGAATTCAAGAACCTCCTTTCTCTATTAGTAAAAGAAAGAGTAGAGAAAGCAAACGAATTAGAAAGATAATATAGAATTTAACAATATTTGAATAAAATATAATTTATCTGATAATTAGTTATTTATTTCAACATAATTGCATTAATATTACAAATTACTTATGGTTTACATTTATAATCGTATTTGAGCTTACATGCCTATAACCCATAAACGTAGCCCGTTGTACACCTTCCCGGGCTTGAAAAAAATCGCAATGGTGAAATTCAGGTGAGTCCTCGGATGCTAAGATTTGGCTCGCCGCCGATAGATTTATCAGTGTTGTGCGGTCCGACCTGGGGGCGATGCGTCTAGGCCAACAGAGCCGTGATCTGTGCGGAGTCGAAAACCGTGTCTCGCCGATTTGGTGGAATGGGAATTCATAACCGTTCGTTAGAGAAAATTTATCAATAAACAATTGCATTTCCAGTTCCGAATTCGGTTCACAAATCAAAATTTACCTTACTTGCAAATCACTTCTTGCTAATGAGAAGCTCATAATCACTATAGATGCTTCATCCCGGTCCCGGCCGCACGAAACCCCCGCCTGGGCAGCGATCACGGCAACATCGGCGCTCTTACCGTGAAAGTCTCGCCCGCCGCCGGCCCGAAGCTAGACGGGAAGTCACCTGAGGACGGGTTTGTATCTGTGTATGTGTCCCTTCTGTTCTTGGACTCCTTCGACGAGCTCCCTTCCCTTTCACCGTTACTTTTCTCGTGTTATCTTCATAGTAACACAATACAACATATTCCAATCAAGAAGAAGGGCTTAGCTAGCTCGCTGGTCCTTTGTATGAAGTCCGAGAGAAACCCCGGCGAGAGTCCAATATGTCATCGAAGAGATGACATATTGGTCACAGAGAATGACAATGTATTCGAATGAAGGAGAGACTTGGTCAGAAGGCAATTTGAGAAGGCAATTTGAGAGGCTGTGAACGGGACGGTCGATGGAAGTACCACAAAACTATAATCACCCACTAAGTTGTGTCCCACTTTGTTTCCAAGAGGGGATGAAGATAGTTCTCAAGCCGGGTAATAAGAGTGTTGGACATGCACCAAGCATGTTGGGA
The DNA here is from genome assembly GCA_948567375.1 of Lunularia cruciata. Taxonomy (NCBI): domain Eukaryota; kingdom Viridiplantae; phylum Streptophyta; class Marchantiopsida; order Lunulariales; family Lunulariaceae; genus Lunularia; species Lunularia cruciata. The sequence continues at coordinate 16,371,614 of OX419761.1, read as the reverse complement.
TCCTTTGCGTCTCCAAACAGGGAACCCCAGGCTGGACGAATCACGCGGAGACCCTTCGATTCGAGAGACAAGATGAACAGAATCCATAGAGCCGGCCGGGTGACTAGTTATTTAACATGCCCAGAGAGTCATAGGGATCCATATGAAGTGTAACCCATAGCTATTGTAGATTGGGTCTGTTAATTTCTCTACGCATTATACACTGGTTGAAGTTGTTTTCATTTTCGATGAATCATGTGGAACAGGGGCACGCACATCATTCCAGTTTAGGGAAAAATGTCTTCACTTCTACTATCGACAGAAGATGGAGCCTAGGTAGGAGAAAGCATGGTAGTTAAGATTAGTGGACATACGTAAACAACTGTGAATCTATTCACTTAAAGATAGCTGTTTGAGATGGTTTAGCAGGCAATACAGTGCGATTTGAGACGATCTTCACTAAACCGGTATTAACTTACTCCATCTGAGTCGCTTCTTCTCGACTTTTACGCTCATCAGGAGACAAGATTATCATGTTATTAATATTGTTTTTTATATCAAGTTAAGAGGTTCTACTAGAATGACACTTTCTATATCTTGTACTACTCTTTCTTGCAAACGGAAGTTGAACAGAATTTAACGTAAAATTTTAATACTATATATCAAGAGTGGTCATGTTCTAGTACGCGAGCACTGACCACGTGCATCTCTCTCCCATTTTGTTCCCTTAGCGTACTTATATATGGACTTAAATAAGAGAACATGAATCACATGAAAACGCGTCTTCCTTGAAGGAGAACAGAATCTTAATTATAAAGTTGCTGATCTACTCATGACCCTACCACTCTAGAAAAGGACACTTAATCCCAATATCATAGAGAAAGAAGGTCTAACATAGGCAAATAACTGCAAAGATATACAAATATAGGTAGAATCCCTCTCTTAACGAAAAAACCAAAGAACCCTTTTCAATTGAGTATTTTAATTATATGGTTTTTCATAATGATTGCACAGAGTACATATTGAGTATCATTATTTTACGATTCTTCACGATAACAACACCGAGGGAACAGTTTTTGAATTGAAGATGCATCATGCGCGTTTATGCCGTACTGTATCTGAGTGCTAGAGAACGTGAGAGACCAAGAATCGATTGGACTCCAAAGACTTTATTGGTTATTTCCATCTCCCGTATATATCCACTCTTGGAAATATTTGACAAGCAGGGGAGTGCTTTTCTTTGCAGCAATCCCAATCCCTTCCTCCGTGTTCACACCGTGAATTAAAAGAGCCATATTTACGGTGTGAACACGGTGGGAAGTCCTAGAGGTACCCACAGGCTTGAGATAATATCCTGTGGAACTTGTAAATCAGAAGTTAAGTATACTGTGTTGGATAAACGAGGAGATAGAAATTAATTCACTCATGACGGGCTTCACAAAAGACAGCTTGAATCCTTTATCTTGTTTTTGTTATGTTTGGCTTGTTATTAGTGATGACTGGTCAAGGGCAAAAGCAAACAGGCAGTTGCTTGTCACTTGTCTAGAAGTTTCAAGTGGATGACAGTGATGGACCTTTATATATATATATATATATAATGAGAATTAAAGTTCTTGAAAGTTGGTGAGAGCCTTTTCAGCAGTGAAGGTAGCTTCGGGGATAGGAAGTGAACCATATTATCTCCTATTGTCCTCTGATTTCTATTTAATGTAGTTTGTGAAGTGCTATTGTGAGAGGTCTTAGGGACGGTGTTTTCTAACAATTGGTATCAAAGCTTAAGATTTATAACAACAAGAGGATTGAGTCCAATAAGGATAAGGGTCAACTTTCAGATCAAGCAAGTATTGCTGAGTCATCTGGTATTGTGGATGATGTTCTATGTGCTACCCAAGACAAAGATAAATTTGAGGAGTCTTGGATATTGGACTCAGGTTGCTCTTACCAAATGTGTCCAAATAAGGAGTGGTTTCATGGAGGATCTGTAATAATGGGGAACATCATGGCTTGCAAAGCTATTGGCATTGGTACAATACGAGTTAAGATGTTTAATGGTATTGTGAGGACTCTTGCTGATGTGAGGCATGTTCTTGAGTTAAGGAATAATTTGATATCACTAGGCATTTTGGTACTTCAAAGAGTGTGCTTGGGATTGAAATCCACTCAAGACAAGAGCAAGGGAAAACTATGATATCTCAAAGGAGATATTTGGAAAATTACTTGCTCGGTTTGGCATGGAGAATGCAAAACCAGTGAGCACTCCAATGACAAGTCATTTCAAGATATCATTGGAGCAATGTCCATCAAATGAAGAGGAGAGAAAAGTAATGTCAAATATTCCTTATGCTAGTGCTGTTGGGAGTTTAATGTATGCTATGGTCTGCACTAGACCAGAGATCTCATAGGTTGTGAGTATGGTGAGTAGATACATGGAAAAGCCAAGGAAACAACATTGGAAAGTTTTGAAGTGGATACTTCGTTACTTGAAAGGGACTATAAATATTGACATTACCTTTGATGTGGAGAATGATCAAGAAGGAGGAATTACAGTGTATGTAGATTCTGACTTTTCCTTAGACTTGGATAAGAGAAGGTCTACAACAAGATTTTTTTCTACACTTCTTGGTGGTGCAGTAAGTTGGAAGTCTACACTCCAATCTACTGTTGTTCTTTCTACTACAGAGGCGGAATATATGGCAACAACTAGGCTACCAAAGAGGCAATATGGCTACAAAGATTAGCCAAGAATGTTGGACTCCCTAACATGAAGTCCAGACTTTTTTGTGATAGCCAAAGCGCTATTCACTTGGCCAAAATAAAGTATATCATTCAAGGACAAAGCATATTGATGTGAGACATCATTTTATCAAGGAAGCTGTGATAGATGGTGAGATCAATTTGCAAAAGATTGACACAAGGATAAATGGTGAGATCAATTTGCAAAAGATTGACACGGAGGTAAACAGGTAAATGCAGTTTAAACGTTGACTAAGCATGAACTTGCTCAATGTTCAATGTTGCTCGTTGGGATGATATGGTGGATACAAGCAAAAGGTGTAGATTGTTATGTCTGGCTTGAACTTGCTCAACGTTCAATGTTGCTCTTTGGGATAATATGGTGGATACAAGCAAAAGGTGGAGATTGTTATGTATGGCTTGAACTTGCTCAATGTTCAATGTTGCTCTTTGGGATGATATGGTGGATACAAGCAAATGGTGGAGATTGTTATGTTTTGCTTGTTATCAATGATGACACGTCAAGGGCAAAAGCAAACGTAACTGATGGCGGTTGCTTGTCACTTGTCTAGAAGTTCAAGTGGATGACAGTGATGGACCTGTTTATATGTGTGTATATATATGTGCAATGAGAAATAAAGTCTTTGAAGGCTTGTGAGAGCCCGTTTCAGCAATGGGACATAGGAAGTGAACCACGTTATCTTCTGTTGTCCTCTGATTTTTGTTTAATATGGTTTGTGAAGTGCTATTGTGAGAGGTCCTAGGGACTGTGTTTTCCTAACAGTCTTCTTATCACGAGATAAAACCATGTATTTGCAACATTCGGGTGCGTGATTGTTTGCTGCTCAGTGTCAGTTGGTTCCGCACCTTTACTTTCATCTCTTGTGTTTTGCTTGTGAATTCTGTGAAATTTACTCGCATAATATTTGCTACTCGTCCAACCCATTCATATATGTCATTGCAGAACTGACAACATTGTTCAGTTAGTTTCTTTTACAGTCAGGTAAAATAGGCTCATGTTCTGGCAACTCGATGAAATCTTGTGTCCTCGATGATGTTTACGTATCTAAAGCGCATTGAACATGGCTAATTTTCGCGAGAATTTCATTGGATTTCAGACTCCAAAGTTCATGAACGTTCTATCCAAGGACTGTCCGGCGTCAGTGTGAAAGGAACTCTTGCTCCCAACGGATCCATGACATTCTGAGTTGGTGACAGATCCAAGTGCTGGTTGCAAACGGGTTAGTTGCCCACACCCCACTCCCAAAGACTTCATTGCCTATGCATCTCTTGACAACAGGTGCTCAAATTTCTACTTCTTTGCAAAATATAAAGACAGATGTTGGTGTCTGTTTTCGCAGATAAGTAATGCGGTTATGAATTGAACACACCAGCATGCGGACCGATTGCCCTGGAGCTAGAATATTTCACGGTCTGTTATGAGGAACTAGCGAAGATGCAGAGAGACAACTGAGCATGCTGGCTCAACACATGGCTTCTAGAGCCTTTTCCCTCAAGCTCGTATCCAATCGGTTTCTTATGATTCCACCATCTGAAATTCTGCCACAGATTGAGGACGGATACGTATCTTACAGGAGAATATCATGCTTGTTCAATCTTTGATCAAACGCTAAAAGATTGGCAAAACTGTCCATCTGCTTCAGTCACTGTGTGGGTGGGCTCGTATCAAGGAGACGTGCTTGAGAGCAAGCAGAAAGTCTGGTGACGGTGAATATCTCACATCTCAATCAGGTTCAAGATTGAGCTTGGCATCCTCCGCAAAGCGGCAGTCAAGTCCTTTACTCGAGTATATGCAGCTCTTAAGTGCACAGGCTGCTAGAGTCAATGCAGAATTTACGGAGTTGCGGACGCAATACGGTGGAAAACATATGGTGTTCTTAAAAGCCATGAGTTTCATATGCCAACTGGAGTGGGGTTAGTAAGCAAGGTAACTGTTGAATCACCTAGTAGGAAAACATAACCACTTATGACAAGAATAGTATATTTACCATAGCAGGTTGTGTTTGCATATCACTTGAATAAATCATTTCAGACAATTTACGTACTGCTTATCCACGTGATCTGTACTCTGAACGGCATGAGTATTGATCAGACACTACTCATTCGCCACTAACAGTGCTCGATCAGTGCAATTCACCACTTAAGGAATGCTTTCTATTGTCAATAACATCCATTGCTAGATGGTTCACGTTCGTATCTCTGCGATATATGCATGCTTTATAAATTTCGCTCTTATTCTTCTGCTAGAGTAGCTCTCAGATTTTCTGTAAGTGTGCATGCATGCTTAGTGATTTTCTTCTGTTTGCAAGCATAATCTTCACTTAGCAGATATATAACATACAAGAATGGGCTCACTACTTCTCATTATTGGGTAAATATAATTATTATATAATTATTAAATGTGGTGATATTCAGGTCAGCTAGCTGTTTATTCTCAACCCTTTCTTCTGTTTGCAAGCATAATCTTCACTTAGCAGATATATAACATACAAGAATGGGCTCACTACTTCTCATTATTGGGTAAATATAATTATTATATAATTATTAAATGTGGTGATATTCAGGTCAGCTAGCTGTTTATTCTCAACCCGTATGACTAATGTTCTGTGCAGCTTCTCTTTGCCACCATTCAGTTAGGTACCATACCCTACCCTACATCTGCATGTCTCGGTGTGTTTTTAGCTTCGATTTGTCATAGGCTGGCTGTAGCTAATATATATAACCGTGATCTCCCTATTCCTTCCCCTTTGTCCGTGAGCAATACTTGCAGACGACCCTAGGTTGCCTTGGCACTCACAATCAATGCAGAAACTCGAGACGAGAGATACTACTAAGTGCATCAAGCTATCTCGGCACGGCGTGGGCACCAATGAAGACGTTGGTGCTATACATCGTGCAGACTTCCAACAAAGAATCCTGTTACTTCCTTTCTGTGTGCTTAGAATTGATGGGCTCTTGCTGATTCCAATCCTCATACGCTCGTTCCTTGAGCATCTAGATGTACATGTTCTCCACTGGTATGCAGTTCTGCTCAAACTAACCCTTGCCCACAGGTTTATTTTAATTAAACTATTGTAAGCTTAGATATACATCAAGGTTACCATGCATATGGTACTAGCAGTTATCTGCAGGCATTTGGTTGCTGCTATGTAACTGAAAGTAACGAAGAACCATACTGTGATTCGATTTCCCTATGTCACTGTCAAATCTAGAGCGAGGATATAGGATTGGGTTGTTTACAATGTAGCGGGTCCTGTATCCCGATACTCAGAGTATGTACTATAATTATTTGGTATCTGACCAACACCTCAATGGTAATTCATATAGTATCCGGGCCCTCACTATTGTATTTCATAATCGTTATAGCATGCGTTGCCTATCATGAAGAGGTTTGGAAGTGAATTTCCAAAACTTGAACTGGTCAATTGTTCTCAATTGTTTGCAGGTTTGGCCTTTCATCCATGGCCTATTTCCTTCGCATCCTTTACGGTTGCAATTGGTTGAAGAAGCATCTGCTCGACCTGGCATGGACAGCTTCTTATAATTTTACTAACTGCAAGCCAGAAGACCAGACGTCGGACAGTTTTCAACACATTAGTCACTTTTTTGAGAGGGATAGTTGCTAAAGACGTGCAAAGGGAGCTAACTTTAAGCTAACCTGGAAAATCGTGGATTGTTGTTTTCTCCACTCTTTCACATGACTTCAAAAGATGATGTAGAAAACAAGACTTTGTATATTACTTGAAACCTCATCTTCTCTAATCTTGCTGGTCCTGGCGAAATATGATACACCAAGTATATTCACTTACTAGAAATGGTTAGTTTAAGCTTGTATTCGTCAATCATAGTAGATCCTGTTGCAATCAATGTTTCCATGGCTTTGTGCTGGCCACACTTTGCTGGTGACTGTGGCTTCTTTCGGATAGCTACAGTATTGTTTATTTCCCATTGATGGTATTTCGTCTGCAAGATGCGGTTTTTCCTATAGTACCATTTTTTATAAAATTGATATACATACGTGCGACATCGTTGTACACTGTTTTCATGGCCCAGGATATACGTAAAGTACCCAAATCTTGGACAAAATCATCGTGGACTTGACGATGCGATGTTCGAGTGGGACGAGCGCATGAGTAGAATGATCGTAACACTCCCAAAAAGCGTAACCAAAAAAAGTTGTATTGGTCGAGATGGATGGCTTAGGCAAGCCCATAGTAGCAAAACAAGTTCTGTTGATGATCAACCACGATTTTGACTATGTGTGTTTCTCTGAAATTCCTAATCAGGATTTCACATGGACAGAATTCTACACTCTTATCGGGCAAACTTGTACAAAGGCAGCGGGCAGCAAATCCGGACTAAGGATGATTGGGAAGGATCAAGCGTGTTGAGGGGGTAGATGATTGTGATGATGTGGAGAGTTTGAATAAGCATCTGAATGGACTCTCTTTCTGGGAAGGAAGTCGTTTGGTAGTAATTTCTCATATCCAGAAGGAAAGGACCGGCTTTGTCATGCATGCTCTTCCATTTTTGGAGCATGAAAGTGCGTTGAAGCTGCTCAGAGGTCGTGTTGGGTTGTACCTTCGAAGCAATACCCAAAGAGTTGGTGGAGGAAACTGTGACGATGGGAGAGGGGTTACGTCTTACCCTGGATGTGGTTCGCAGCTCCTTGCGTTGAAGGACTGACACAAGCATCTGGAAGAGTACTCTTCACAGGTTGCTCGAGGCGGGTGTATAGATGGTAGTGCAGAAGACAGGTTAGTAGAATCTCAGAGTGAGCTTTGATGATTTAGGACATGAAGAAAATCCGTATTTCTGGACTTCGTTTGACATGGTCAGTTCACAATATGATCTAGAGGTGTAGAAGACAGCGTGAGTACAGAGCCCATGGGGAAAGTCTGTGGAGATAAGTTTGATGAATTTAGTGGAGATATCTTTTATACAAATGCGTCGTGCACCCGGAAAATATCACAAAGACAACTACAATATCCATGCGCTAGGAAGTCCACACGACGTTGGTTACTTTCACCGCCAGCTGAGGGATATGGGCAAACATATATCGAGGCTTCCGGAGGAAACTGTGGAGTCGTGCAGGGAAGTTTGGGAGCTGCTCGATGTTCAGGATCTTCTGACGAACTATGAGGTAATACTCGGACCTATTTCTTGAATGTATCTACTAGGCCATCTAACAATCATCAACATATGATTAAATTTTAGCTTGTAATCTACTATAATGAATAGCTAAACTCACCATTGATCTATACTAATAACTCTGAGTAGAATTATTCTATTACACCATAAATTGAGGAATATTAGAAGCTCTTGAATAGAACACGGTCCCATACCATAAAAAGAGAAGTGGACAATGCATGACAATGTGATCTAGGTATGAGAAGCAAATCCCTCATAGCTGTCACTCGCACCTAGTGAGCAGAGTCTCCTCTGGATCTAGCCGTTAGTTCTTCTGTGGTTTTGTAGACGAGGATTCGTGCGATCAAGAGTAACGTCGTTATTTGTGAAATCCTCGTCTTGAGTTTGTTCAGTTATTAAATTTTATCTGCAGACGAGGTTTAGTTGGGGAATGTGCAACATCGAGACTCAGAGATTTGAGTGAAAGTGGCGTTGCTGATAACAAGGGAAACCACTTCACTTCTAGAAAGGAACAGACATCCTCTGGCCCTGTAAATGGTGACCCGGATATATATCCGTATGCTGTTTGTTCAGCATGAGTCTACTAACAGATTGAGACCAATAAGTAACCAAGCTTTCATAACAAGTTTGCTCGAGTGCAACATGTCCTAGGATTTCTTGGATTCATCTGTAGAATGTCAAGTTTGTGGGATTGGAGTTCCACTACCCCTCGCATCGAGATATTTGCATATATTTGTCTTTCGTGTATAGGGCATATATTTGAGACATGAATTAAGACGCAGACCTCTGATCAATTCAATCCTGGTGATTGTGCAGGGGACTACTTCCAACCGCAAACTCCAAGCACTGTGCGTGTGTGCGCCCGTGAATTTCCAAGTAACATCATATTTCTCTCGGAACTATTGTTGCAATTTCGACGGGTCGAGATTCGAAGATTTACCGATGTTGAGGATATCTGATCTCAAGCTGGTCGACTGGCAGCATGGATATCTGGATTTCCTTCGTCTCTTACTTTGCTCCACATGAGCAACTGCTTGAGAAAACAGTGCTTATCAGACGATTGCTGGCCTATTCCGGAGGAGAATGTGACAACTCTCCATAGATTGGGTTCTTCTCTTTGCAAGTTTGTAAGCTTCCCAAACACTTCCATGACTTGGATCATGTGAAGATTCATAAGTTTCATGCCACGGACTTGACGAAATTACCAGATGAATTTGGTAATCTCGGATCCTTGGAGCGCTTGTCCCTTGAAAGTGTACAGCTAGTAGGAGCTTCCGCAATTGTTTTCTTGAGCTTTCATCGCAGCAAGATCTGATCTCAGATTAGTGGGCTGGATATCCAACCTCCGAGGTTGGAAATAACAGAAATAAGAGTGTAGTAGGTTGGGGAGCTTGTCTGAGTCATTCGACCGTTTGCGTGCCTTCAAGGACTTGTGGTTAGAGCGACTTTCTGCTTTGCAAGGGCCGCCTCACACGATTGGGAAATTGACGTCACTCCACAATGTTAGATTACATAATTGTGATAACCTAAAGAAGTTATCGAATAGTTTTTGGTGAGCTCGAGTTGCTGTGCTATATAAGTATGATGTGAACCTTTCTTCATAAGTCTTTGAAGTAGATGGTCTATCCTCCGTTATTCTGACTCCTTATGTATCATACATTCTAGCACTCAGCTTTTCTAGTCTCACCAAAGTAGACACTCCTGATTGCGCTCAGTAATATTCAACTCACTCTCTCTCAGAGCCTTTAAAGATAGTACACATCAACACTCAAGCAGCATGAAAGGTACCCCAATGGTAAGCAGCATAGAACACACCCAAAACAAGGTACAAGGTGCTGGTAATGATCCTTGTATGAGAACTTACCTTTAACATGAGCAGAGAGCACTCATATATATGCACAAGCAAGCTCTAGAAGGTTGCTTTGTAGAGCCCTAATTAGGGTTGCACCCTCACTTCACCTTAATCATGTATCTAGCCTAATCATGTATCTAGTCACTAAACTAGAGATTATCAAAACTAACATTCCCACTTAATGAGAGTTTAGGACTATTCCCATTTCTACAGCACATCTTTAGGTAATGCTTTTGTAAACACATCAGTTGTCATCTCATGTGTAGGAAAGTAAACTAACTTCACTACACTCTCCTTTTCTTTCTCCTCTACACATCTTCTTCTAATCTCAATATGCTTAGTCCTTGGGTGATGTACAGAATTTTTACTGAGTGCTATATTTCCTGTATTGTCACAGTACAATGTAGTAGGACTCTCCTGCTCAAAACCCAACTCCTTAAGAAGTCTCATGTTCCAGATGACTTCTTGAGTAGCATTTGAGGCAGCCATAAATTCTGCCTCAGTAGTAGACAGTGCAACAAATGTTTGTTGTTTACTACGCCAGGTAATTGCTCCACCACTAAGCATGATGACATATCCACTAGTTGATCTACTGTTATCTGTGTCATCTCTCCAACTAGCATTTGTATATGCTTCAAGTGTAGAAGCAAGTATGTTTCCTTGCTTTATGTACTCCAAGAATGCATCTTGAGTACCCTTTAAGTACATGAATACTCTCTTTATACCTTTCCAATGTACTTGTGCAGGGTTGCTAGTATATCTAGCTAGTGCTCCCACTGCATAGCAGATATCTGGTCTTGTACAGACCATGATAAACATTAGAGAACCAAGAGCACTCTAATATAACACTTTGTCACAAAGATTCATCTCCCCATCTATGATTCTACTGTGCTTCCACCCCGGATCAAGAGGTATAGAGACAGGATTCTCCTCTGTCATCTGATACTTAGCCAGTATGGATCTCACATACTGTGGTAGAGTAATTTGGATCCATCTTGCTTCTCTGTCTCTGCTCACTTTGATTCCAAGACCAAGAATAGTCATCTAAAAAACAGAACACAAGAAATCTATCACTCCTTTGATAGATTCACTATTCCCCAATAGTAGTAGATCATCTACATTATACAGCTATGTATACATCATCTCTAGTATACACACTCATGTCAGAATCTGCTTGTTTGAAATCCTGCTCTCTCAAGTATGAGTCTAGTTTCTCATACCAAGCTCTAGGAGCTTGCTTAAGGCCATATAAAGCCTTCTTAAGCAAGCATACTTTTCCTTTGCCTTCAGTATATCCATCTGGAACATCCATGTAGATAGTCTCTCTCAAATCTCCATTGAGAAAGGTTGTTTTCACATCTAACTGCTCAACTTCCCAGTCTCTCTCTGCAGCAAGAGCTAGAAGCATGCGAATAGATCCATACCTGGCCATTGGTGCAAAAGTTTCTGAATAATCTATTGATGCTTTCTGATTGAAGCCCTTTGCAACAAGTCTTGTCTTGTACTTCAGGATCTCATTCTCAGCTCCAAGTTTGACCTGAAAACCCATTTACAACCAATTGCTTCCCTACCTGGTGGTAAATCAGCTAGTACCCATGTACCATTAGTCTGAAGAGACTTTTTCTCTTCTGCTATAGCCAACTCCCACTGACTCAGAATCTGGTCTGAGCAAAGCTTGCTGTAAGGTGTCTGGATCACAATCTTCATGAGAGATGTAAGATTCATCTAACATCTCTTCTGATAGAAAGCCAAGTCTGTCAATAGCTTTTCTATCTCTCTGTGATCTTCTTGGCCCTGCGCCAAGAAGTGTCATGTCATCTTTTGACATCTCCGGAATCTCACTCAGAGATTCTGCATCTGCAGTCTGCTTCTGGGAGTCTTCTTCTGTAGTATCAAAATCAGATACCACCGTCTGTTTAGGTCTTCTTGTGTACACCTTCAGATTTTCCTCTGGTGAACCATCAGCTTCAGGTAGAGATTGCTCTTCTGATGATTTATCTGAAAAACTGACTCTGCAGCTTGGGAAGATAGGTCGATCAGGCTGATCATACTGATCAGCTTGCTTCTGCAACTCATCACTGTTCTCACTCCAAGTCCTCAATTCATCAAAGAGTACATCTCTACTTCTGATGATCTGTCTAGACTTAGGATTGTACAAAAGATATCCTTTCAGTCCCTCTTCATATCCTACATAGAGCATTCTCTCTGCTTTCTTTGTGAACTTCCTCCTTTGCTCCTTGGGAATATGAACATAGGCAGGACATCCAAAAACCTTCAAAAATGAAATATTAGGTTTTTTACCACTCCAGCATTCTTCAGGAGTTCTTCCTTGCAATATTGTGGTACCACCGATATTTCTAAGGTAATTTGTAGTGCTAATTGCAGCACCCCAAAACTTTCTCTCCAGCTTGGCATGTTGGAGCATGGCCAATGCTTTGTCCACCAGTGTCCTATTCAACCTTTCTGCAACTCCATTCTGTGCAAGACTGTCTCTGGCTGTACCATCAAGAAGGATTCCTTTCTCTGACAGAAAAGAGAGGAATTCCTCATTCATGTACTCTCTACCTCCATCTTTCTCAACTCAGCCATGGCTACAAACTTCTGGAATCTTTGCAGCACTTCATCCTTGCTTTTCATGAGATAGATAAAGCTCTTTCTACTGTAATCATCCACAAAGGAATATAGTAGGCTGCTCCACTCAATGACTTCTCAGTCATGTATCCCCATACATCAGAATGTATGACATCTAGAAGACAAGAAGCTCTAGATGAAGTTTTCTTGGGGATAGGAGCCTTGTGTGCCTTACCTTCTGCACACCCAATGCAGAACTTGAGTTTTCCTTTGGGATCCAGTTTCAACCCATCCACTAGCTTCTCTAAAGCATATAGGTTTTGCACTGACAAGTCCCCTAACCTCAAATGCCACAGATGGATATCATTTCTGTTTTCTGCTACCAATGCAGAATCAGAACAATCAGCTTCCATCAACTTGAACAACTTCCCTCTGGCAGTGCCATATCCAAGGACCAGCTCTCCTTTCTTCAAAGTGCATTGATTTCTGTTGCTTTCAAACAGAACATCCACTCCATGCTCCAGGAGGCGATGTACTGATATCAAGTTCTTGGTGTAATCTGGAACATAGAGCACATCTTCCAAATAGCTCTTACAAGAACTTGTGTTAGATCTTCCCATGAAGGCAATAGGAACTTTACCAGTTCCTAACACTGGATTCAGAATCCCATGTCCACAACAAACACTCTTGGGAATCTTCAGAGGTTGAAGAGTTGAGAACAACTCCTTCTGGTAACAGATATGAGAGGTGGCTCTAGAATCCAAGAACCATCCAGAACGGTTTGTAGACAACTGCAATTCTGCCAACATTCCACAATCTAGCTCTTTTGCTGAGTACCCCTCCTCATCGCTTATTATCTCATTGCACTCCTTTGTGTTGTAAGCTGAACTTGCAAATTTTTGACCTCTTACTGGTTGAGGTCCCTTGCTTACCTTCTTCAGCACTCCTTCTCTCCTTTCTACTCTCTTGGGAAATATAAGTGCAACATGACCTTTCTCATGACAGAAATAACATATCATGTTAGCAACACTACTAACCCCTTTACCAGATTTACTCACTGTGGATTGCTCTGGTTTGCTCACTCTTCTATCTGGCACTCTCCTTGACTGAGAAGAAGCACTGAACAGAGCAGAATCTCCCAAATCATTAAACTTCATCTCTAGGTCCTCTCTGTCTTTGCTAAACACCCACAATCTGTTTATCACAAAATCCCATGTGACAACTTCAACAGGTAGAACTTTTAGAGCCACTTTGAAAGGCTGGTAGCTTGGAGGGAGAGTCTTCAAGAGATGGTTGATCTCATATTTCTCTGTAAGGGGACACCCATCCTCCTTGACACTCTTGAAGACCTTCTGTAACTTTGACAAGTGCAAAGTAAAGTCTTCACCATCTGCAAGTTTAGTGTTCCACATCCCATCCCAGATCCTACTGGAACTTTCCAACCTCTCAACAGAGTAAAAATTCTTGAGTTTGAGCCAGATCTCCCAACTCCAAGCATAAGTGTCTACTAGGTCTCTGACCGGCTCTTGCATAGCCCTTAGCAGAAACCTTCTAGTTGTAGAATGCTTGATTCTCTCCTCCTTGTTGGACTCAAGCTCATCTATATCATGAGCTTCTAATTCCAAGTCCAAACAATCATAACTTTCTAATATACACTTCACATCCAAAGCCCAGGCTTTGTAGTGTTTCCCAATTTCTCTAGCTCTCTGAGTTCTCCTCTCAACCCCAGTGGTGATTGTGGGCCCATAACCTGATGTGAACCTTTCTTCCTAGTCTTTGAAGTAGATGGTCTATCCTCAGTCATTCTGACTTCTGATGTATCAGACATCCTAGCACTCAACTTTTCTAGTCTCACCAAAGTAGACACTCCTGATTGCACTCAACAATATTCAACTCACTCTCTCTCAGAGCATTCAAAGATAGTACACAGCAGCACTCACGTAGCATGAAAGGTACCCTACAGGTAAGCAACATAGAACACACCCAAAACAAGGTACAAGGTGGTTGGAATGATCCTTGTATGAGAACTTACCTTAACATGAGCAGAGAGCACTCATATATATGCACAAGCAAGCTCTAGAAGGTTGCTTTGTAGAGCCCTAATTAGCATGAAAGGTACCCTACTGGTAAGCAGCATAGAACACACCCAAAACAAGGTACAAGGTGGTTGGAATGATCCTTGTATGAGAACTTACCTTAACATGAGCAGAGAGCACTCATATATATGCACAAGCAAGCTCTAGAAGGTTGCTTTGTAGAGCCCTAATTAGGGTTGCGCCCTCACTTCACCTTAATCATGTATCTAGTCACTAAACTAGAGATTATCAAAACTAACAAAGTATATAAAATTTTATTCTTTGGCATTCTTGTGGGAGGACCCTGAACCTGTAGGACCAGGGACCTCCGACGTGTTTACAAATAAGCTTACAAACCTCCTTGCATTAGATTTAGAGTCCTGTCCCATGTTCGAAGCTCGACCTGCATCTTTAGGTCATCTTACATCTCTAAACGATTGTAAACAAATTAAATATTTTCCTGGCACGTTAGAGCAACTCCAAAAAGACTGAAAAATCTTAGAATGTAAGATGACATCAACAATCGTGAGAACAAACTATACGAGCACAAACGTGCAGAGACTCAAAATCAGACAAATATGAGAATTCCGACGAGTCTCAACGCCAAACAGATTGTCTCTTACAAAGATATGGTCGAGAGTGATACATCGTTCGAGTTCCTACGACTTCTCTCTAGTTTGTAGTTTCTAAACATTCTTAATTGTACCTCAGTGGTGGAACTACGGGAATCTCTTGGCCGTCTAGTACGCTTGAAACACCTAGAAATCATTAATTGTATAAATCTGAGATACATTCCTGACACTATAGGACTACTCAAATCCTTAACAGTATTAATTGAGGAGAAGTATGGAGTTCGAGGATCCTCCCATCAGGTATGTGCGAGAACTAAACCTTGAGTGGAGGAACCTTTTGTGGATCTTCCGGGGTCGCTGGGACACCTAGAGGCACCTAATCGATTATATATCTGCAGGACATTGTGAGTAGAGGCACTTGATTATATATCTGTAGGAGATTGTGAGTATCTTCGCTCCTTTATCTGACTCCTTACGACAGTGCAGTATACTACACGCTCTCATCATAGAGGATTGCAAGTGCCTTGAAGGCTTAACCCCGGTCTTTAGGTGAACTTGCATCAATCCCCAGATCGGTGATAAGAAGTTTCTCTCAAGTATAACTGAGTCTCTTGGACAACTAACGTTTCTAATAATTTTAACTGTTCACGGGTGTGTCTCCCTCGTCAATGATCCCTCCACATCTGAGTTACCAGGGCAACTCTCATCTCTAGAAAAGTTAATTGTCACCGTACCAAATTCTCTTGGAAAACTCGCACTCTTAGAAAAATCGGTCATAAGAGGATGTCTATCTCTCAAAGCTCGAACTAACCCTCTCCAGCTCCCTTTTCTTAAACGTTTAGCCACAAAATATTGTACACGTATATCAGACTCTCTGGGACAACTTGGGCCTTTAGAAGAATGGAGCATAAAAAACGCACCGTATGTCTCACCGCCTTACCTGACCTTGCAAACTCGTACGTCTTCAGCGTTTTTGTAATAGATAAGTATGCATCTCTCACTCGCAGACCTAGCTCGGTAGGACAACTCTTATCTCTAGAATTTTTTAACCATTGAAGGGTGTATAGCCGTCAGTTGCAGACCTAACTCTAAAGGACAATTGACTCTACTTAAAGAATTGTCGTTGTCAGGTGGGTGTTTTGAAGATCTTCCGGAGTCGTAGGGCCACTTGGTGGCACTTACCGACCTAAAGATACTACACTGCGACAATCTGAAAGCTTCACCTGAATCTCTAGGGCGACTCTCTGCGGTGGAAAATCTCAAACTAGTTTCCTGCAAAGCCCTTGAGATCTTCTTTAGGGCAACTAAGAAACCCCGCATCTTTAGAGGAATTACTCATAGCAGGGTGTCTCTCTCTGAACACCATACCCAGGTCTCTAGGACACCTCAAAGGTTTACGGTGACTGTATGTTGACTGATACCGGGCGGGCCAATTCCTGGCCATAGGACGAGGTTTGTAATCTCTTCGGTTATTACAAATAACTTTTGAATTCTTTGAGGATCTATCGGAGTCTTTCTAAGTTCCGCAGCTGCCAGGGCTTACTGAGTTCACTGAGTTTATTGAGGTGTGATTATGTTAAAGAACTACCTGAGGTGTTATCGGCATTACAGCTCCGGGATTCTGATTACTTTGTCTGAGCTGTATATAGGAGATGACCTTCTGTACAAATGGTTGGAATCATCAGTTCAATTAGCTCGAAAGAAGCAGCCACGGCAGTATCTGGAAATCCATGATGATGAAGATGAAACCCGGTGCCAATCTATAGATTCACCAGAGTCTCAGCAACAGATTAGTGTTTTTAAATATCTGCACGTAACTGGCGAACGTTCTTTATGCAGACTCCAAATGATCTGCAAATTTTGTAGCTCCATAAGAACTATACATGACTCAAATGACAATGCATTTGCAGCCTACGTTCTAATGTCAGAAACACAGTCCAAAAGATAGCCTTATTTCGTGGGGAACTCATCTTAGGGGGGACACGGTTATTGAATTTTTTGAATGTCGGGAGAATCTGCTCTCTTTTATGGTGTGGCTCTGTTATGTGCTCATGGATCTTTCATGTGCAATTTATGTGTGGTCGTAACTTAGTCCAGCAGAGCCAAACCTAGAGAAAATGTTTCAAATCTTTACCAGAACAGGGTATTAGTACAAATGGCAAGTTTGGTTTATATTCGATAACCCAGGGACGGGGGTACTTAAGAGAATGAAATTCCTCAACTTCTGGAAGAATACTACTGGTCTGAGATCCTGATAGTTGAGCTGCACGTGCACCACATCTTAGAGTGATTACAGTTATTTGAGATCTTTATTTGAGACTCGCGGTTGGAAAGTTCTTAGTTTATCACACATTCTGAATATATGCAGTGGTGGAAGTTTGAAAATTGAGCCTTTTTCGTGATTCATATTTGTGGAAATCACCTTATAGAGGAAGTGCACTGGTTCTTGGAGCTCACCTAAACTTTCGGGCAGTGACATGTATTTTTGGAAGTCAGAGGAGAATATAATTTTCGAATGTGTGATTGTCTAAGTACATACTATTTCAAGGCTTGAACTAATGGTACTCAAGGAAGAGCTCAGATGGTTAAAGCACGACTCAAGGCTCTCCAACCTCGTACACACCTGTAAGAGTCAAAAACTTTAACTTCCGCATGTCCTTAAACTTCACGGATAATTTCTTCAGAGCAGGACATCGTACTAAGAAACCTCACCCTCAAAAGCTTGGGGGAAGGCTCCTCCAGAGCAGGAAGGTAGTAAGGTACTAAGGTTTACAGGAAGAAAGTCGCCCAGGAGAAATGTTGTGAGAAACTCATTGTAATTCAGATATTTGTCATTGTGGGCCATGTCTTGAGTTGTCGCATCCATTTAACGTGAATAGGTGCAGATGGTTGTGAAAGAGTTTAACACCATCTTTCTGGATCAGATCATTTCACCCACCGCCAGTTACTGTGTTCTCCGGTCTCTCTTTCTTTGGATCAAGTCATCATGTTCAGAAGGAGAGACGGAGGTTCGATCAAGTAGACACGGAAGGATGATCCCAAGGAGATAGCTTCGTAGCACAATTTAATCCATTTGCAACAGGTTGCTAGAGAATTACGGGTTGAAGCATAGGTTAAGACTCGGAGATTATCTTGTTAGTAAGATGCAAATCTTGATGAGATCTTCATTTATCATGTAATCCGTCCCGTTGTCCAAGATCTTGATGTGAAGGCAGATTGGTCAATGCTCAGACTACACGATGGATATCAGCTGCATCTTTGCTCATAAATCTTGATAATAACTGACCGTTACATGAAGTCTTGACACATGAAACAGTGGAACCATAATCGTGTCTGCACGACCCCCGCGGCTTGGCAGCTGGGTGTGTTGAAGGTCGTTCCGAACTTTGCTACAATATAGTTTCTGGGAAAAGCGAATGAAGGCCGTAGGGAGCGGAAAACGAGAAAAGTCCATAGCGCTGGAACCATTGTATCTAAAATGTGTCCATAAATCGTACGCGTTTCTAGCTGCTGGCTAAGTCACTTCACTATTTGTAACAAGCACCGTGTTTAACACAAATCAAAGAGGATCTTCAGCTTCTGATATTATATTCATGAACGCTCCAGTTTCCTGGACCTAGCTAGGCTAGTTTAATTGCATCTATTATGAATCGCCTTATAGTGTGAAATATTTGATCATAAATATATTGAATGTGATTAAGCCAAAATGGTTCCACTTTAAAAGCTTTATAGATTGTGGACCCATTATAAGATCACTGAAATCACTGTCCATTTGGGAACCTCATTGAACACACTCAGAAAGATACTCTAGTACTTGGTGCAGTTCACAATAGCTGAAACACTCTATGTAATACCTGAGCGTTTTCAGTGACATGAGTTCTTTCCAATCTTGTGTCCGTGGATGAAATTCGTCTTAGAGATCAGGGACACTGATTGCTGAAGCTCACCTAATCTCAGGTCAGTGACAATGTATCTGGTCCTGTATCGTGTATCTACCTCTCGGACTAAGCATCCGGAGCACTAGGGGCCTCATCCAAGAGCAGAATCTCCAGGCTTTTTATCACAGCTTTAGCAATAGACCCTCTTTGCTTCTGGCACTTGGTTGAACTCCTCTGTCATGAAATTCACTCTTGTACCCCTCTGGGAGAGGATTGACAAGGTTATGGTCACTGGCTGTTCTGGGAGCTTGAATGATTTTTCCCTCATTTACTTCTTTCTTTTGCAGAATATGCTTGTTAGTACGGCTGCTGAAAAGTGCCAGCTCTTGTTGGGCGTCCTTAAAAAGCTCTGTGCTTGATTTCCTTCCCGTCTATCGTTACTCGACCCCAAGAAGAATAGTAAAATCTCCGATCATAAATCAAAGACACCAATTGAGGTTTTGCCAGATCCAATGGCACCTTGGAGGTTAGCTCAAAGATTGTGAGTGAGCTCCGAGTATAGCTTTCAGTTGTTTCTAGTTCTGAGACTACTCTTGCAACACCTGTCCAAGAGCATCAGGACACAATATGAAAATCTCCAGTGATCTCGGAACACTACATTCTTGAAACACCTGATGCTGTTTCAACATATGTTTCACGAAATCGTCTCCTGAAATCATTAGGGATTTTCATATTCAACCAAGTCTTTGCTTTAAATGACAAGCCAGACAACACGAAACCATGGCGCCAATTCGGTAAAGCAGATCTGGTGAGAGCAGATTCTGCTCATTCATTACACCTGAACACACGGTAGATGAAGAATGTTCGGCCATAAAAACAGAGCAAAAGCACAAAACGACAACTTCATTTGTGGATGTCGCCTGCACGCTTTTCATCAAACCATTTCGCACAAAAGAGATTAACCAAAATACTAAACTCACAAACAGTCAACCAGTTCTCAAACTTGCCCGAGCTCCCGTGATTTTCTGCCTAGCATTTGATTCGCTTGACAGGTTGCAAACTTCCTGATCCTCGACATCGTCACCTACCCGCAAGAACAGACCTTCCGTGGCCTCATGTGCTCTTCTGATACTCCCTTGCTCTCCAAAAAGTACCGTAATGCTCGTAGCTACAACTCCCTTTATGAGTTTTATGGTTCAAGATCACAGATTTATTGTACAGTGAACAAGAAACTACAAGTTTGCACTGTTTTTGACAGTATAAGCAAAGGAGGCATCGATGCTTTTGATGGAAAGAAGAGGGAGTCTAAACACGCGTGATATCCGTGCCATTGCAAACCCAAACAAGAAATTTGACACTATCGAGCTGAATGACGGCTGAGTTCCAATCACGTTCGAAGTGCATGTCATGCTCCAGGTTCAGGAAGACAAGGATTCTAGAAATAACCATGTGCCCAATTTGTAGACCTGAATCCTTTTATCAAAAAATGATGATGATTGATTGGTATTCTGAAAACTGAAGCTTAAGGCGACTACATACGAGATGAATTTAGAAGTTTTAAAATATGGACACTCGGTGTTTAGCATTAAGACGTTAATATTTTGTCTACTAAAATTCCTGAAAAAACCTAACATTTTGAAAATTGATTGTGATGCTTAATTATAATTTATTTTTAATTACAGAATATATTTTATTATGTCAACAGATATTCCTCTATAGAGAAACTCTTGCTATTTCACTTAATGACCTTTGGAGTTTCAATGACAACTACAGGTTCACGAACACAAACATCATAGTATTTGATCTTTTTCACGGAATTGTTCTTGTCATAACAATCATATAGAAGCATAGAGCAGATTTGAGATAACTAGTGACTAGGGGAGGTGATCCACTACATTATCAGAATATGTAAAATACTTATAAGAAACATGATTGAGAGTACTAAACATTATCAGAATATGTAAAATACTTATAAGAAACATGATTGAGAGTACTAAACATTATCAGAATATGTAAAATACTTATAAGAAACATGATGGAGAGTACTAAATCCTTAGAAGGTTGTATGAAATTAACCTATTGAAATATCAGACATTGTATTGCTTTTTCAGTACCAATATGGTTCTACTGTTCACCCAAGAATACATTTACCTCTTTTCATTATAGTTCTATTATCCTTCCAAAATGCAAAAGTAAAAAACTATGTTCTTTGCACTTAGTCAAGGTACATTTTTGTATATATTTGGATTTTAAGTAAACAGAACACATTCAAAATTATGTGACTTAAATATTAATTTTTACTAGATCATACAAGGCGGTAGTAAAATCTACCCTAACTAAAAATTTATTGAGATTTTTTCTTTTATACAATTACATAATCATCCACCAGGTCTAAAACTTAAACTTGATTCTATTTTCCATGCCTTTATGTACTTATGTTTAACCATCAATTGAGAAAATGACAAAATGAGATAACAAGATCCTAGCCGCATGTCCCAACGACATGGAATTTATGTCTCAAACAAATTTTATGCCTACTTGACAATGTTGAGTCTGCAATATCAACTCCATGCCTCATGATGCAATGCAAAGTCCGTCCAAATTTCCTTCCAGTTCAGTTTAACAACATAAATCGACAACTGCAAACTGTAAACATCCATATTCAATAAAAACCAACCATAATAAAAAGGAGCAAAGAGATCAAAATCTTTGGCATGATTCTTGAGATCTATGTCATCCTCGATCACCAGTTTCTTTGGCATTATTCTTTACAATCACTGAGTGCCACTTTACATGATCTATACGTGTACACTCTCTAGCGAGCAGTGAGGGTGATGAGTACCCTGAGGTCTTGGTTCCAGTTATGAAAGAAAGTGAAGTCTTGTGGAGCCATGAAAGTGAAGTCCTTTGGAGTGAAGTCCCTTAGAAAGTGAAATCCTTTGGAGCCATGTTTCATGTCCTTTGGATGAGAATCTCTCGTGAAGTACCAAATGAGTTGATCTCTTTTTGAGTAGAGAAAGAGAGACCTGGAAACATCATTTATGCTGCTTTATATTGGTCTCTAGAACTTTTTGTTTTTCCTTTCTGCTATTGCAGTTAGAATTCTTCTCTACCTGCTTTTGGAGATAAAACTACGTACTATTGGTTTTATATCATGAGAATGATATGCTAAGCTTCTTATATAATGTTCGCTTTCATTAAAACTGAAAGACTACAGATTGTTAAACACCAAACCTTTTAAAAAGGTATCCAAATAGTTTCTTTTGTAGGATCTGAACTTAAGATGAATGCCTGAACACCTCCGATGACAAAAGACTTCAAAAATTTACCGTCTTATATTATAAATTGCATATCGGATCTTCGTCATCAAAACATAAAATATACAAGGCGAGTTCGAGAATCGAATGTTACTTATGAAGAGTCATGTGACGGACATTTATGAACCTTCGTTCTATTACAATTCACCAGGTTTAGAATATCTTTTGTCTCTAATCTCTTGCGGTGTTAATGAATGGGTTTTTGTCAACATTGATTCAAAGAAAATCTGTTAGAAGATCATGCTTATAAGAGTAAATAAGTCCCTAGAGTAAGTCCCACCCATTGTGCATGCTGCTTGTTGGCACCTCAAAACTTAAAATTAAAAAAACCCCAGAGAGCTCCCGATTTGTAAAAACTTTGGAGGTATTATTCCATTTTATTCAGGCGTTTTATTTTACTTGTATTTTTGTACTAACTGATTGGTCTTCCTTGTCAAGCATTGGTGTCTTACCAACCACGAATAAATATTGGAGTAATTTTTGTAGAAGGCATATTTACTATGTTTTATTTCATATATTGAGGTATTTTGATTTTTTTTGATATCGGAGTAATTTCTAGAAGGTAAATTAATTATATTTTTATTTTATATGAATTTTCGGTATTTTTATTTTAGTTTGATATACTTTGACCTGCCTAGTTTTAAAGAACTTGAAGTGCATTTCATTGTAAAAATATATAGTTATAGATCATGTAAGGCGAGAATTTTATAATTTACTGGAAAACTGAGTTTTTATAAATGGAGAAAAATGGGTAAGTTAAATGCAACGAAAGGATGACTTTCATTTGTCTATATGTACAGTAACTTATTAACATTTAAGAGAATTTATATGATGAATAGATAATGAAATCTCCTTTGTAACACCCATCTTTCGTTCCAAAAAGTTGACCATTTATGATTTTATTCATATTACTAATTTAAGATATGATGTGTAGACGTGTCCAGACGAAGTAAAATATTTATGGGATCAGTCTGAACTTCTAGAAACTAAATTAGGAATTATTTAAAATCTAGACTACAATTTAATTCTATGCCATTATTTCTGCTATCTAGCATTATAAAGATATTATTTTGGCAACTCCAAAAAGAAAGACACTACATGATTGAGAACTTGATTTGGAACACAAGTTTATTAATATCTTTTGTAGTTCTGGTATTTGCATTATTACTTCTGTTCAAGAAATACCCAAGTATTACACCTAGTTGATTGGAATTTACAGTATCCACATCAAGTACTAATACCTGAATAGGTGTAATACCTGCATGGTTAAACCTATGGCAGGCACTACATATTCTTGTACGGGTGTTGATCTACATCGATGAAAACTGACTAAGAAAATAGAGAACTGAACCCCAAAGTATGCTTCTATGTCTCATTTTCAAGGCTCATATCAAGACAAGAGTCAAGTTTGGAACAATACCAGATAGCATGAGATCGATGGATGATTCCACAGAGATACCTGTGTAGAAAGACCCCATGCCGATCTAACAATTTGCTCATCCTCTACAGCTTATGAAGATGGAGATCATTATTTACATGAGATGTATCCCTCCGCTGTTCATGATAACGAGCAAGTGATCGTTGCTTGAACTGTTCCGCAGAACCGAACGGATTACAGCGAGGCTTTCCATTATCTTCTTCATTACGAGAATTGATGGCCCTTGATGGAAGGAGACTGCTTAAATTTCATGAGATTGATGAGGTCAATCGAGGACATTTCTACGCTTCTAATACTGGTACAACCGTTCACTTACTGATGTCTAGTTTATTCTACCTCAGGAGTCAGAACTGAGGCAGATAAGATCCTCACGGAGAACTCAGATGAGTTGAATTCATCGCTACCAGAACGAGTACTCTTCTTCAGACAAGAAACTGAATTGAGCAACTAATCTGTGCATGGACCTTTGTTGGGGTTATTGATGCTACGATTATGTTCTTTTGGGTACGCACGATAATCAAGATCTTCACGGTAGTCTTCCTTCCTGCAGCACCCAGTTAATACCGGGAACTAATAAGAGCCATCAAGTAAGTTGAGATCATAATCAGTTCTGACCAGAATGAGATGGCGCAGCAGCTTTCGTCTGTACTTACAGTTACCAATTACTACAAACTTTTAATTAAGCGTTCAAAGCTAAGTAGGCACATTCCTTCTATTAGAGGGCATTATCCTCTCTACAAGATGAATGGATTAAGACATGTAATCATTAAGTCAGGTAGTGGGACGGAAGTGTATGATATCGAATAAGGAACAGATTGTTGCCTTATTCTTTAACTCGTACTGTTAGCGACTTGTGGCTAGATCAACCAGCACATGAATTTACCTATTTGTGTGATTGTTCCGAGCTAGGTTCGCCATCTTTCATGAAAGTTTCGTATTGTAGTCAAGAAAACATGCAACAGGTCAAATCGGTTTGCTATGGAAAATCCAGAATAATTTAATGGTATCAAATGTATTTGGATGACTCACAATGTCATCAGAAGATTCACATCTGTGATTCTACAAGAGTGCAGATGAAAAACCACCATTATTTCACGTTTCCGAAAAGGCTTATTTATCGTCCGTTTTGTAAGCCTAATTAGTTGTTTATCCATTTATATTTGAAATTCCAAGAGAATTAATGAATGGTTGGCTTAGAAGTAGTTGTCCAGAGGGATTTCTGAATAAGTGGAAGAATAAATTGGAGTATTCTAACAAAAGTGGATGGATAGTCTGCGAAGAAAATTCCACTACACGCGAAGCCCACTCCAGAACATATTTATCTACTATTGTAAGAATTCCGAAGACTTTTCGGTCGTTCAAGAAAGTGAAAAGAACAGATCGCTTGTGATTGTCTTCTGTCGATGACTTTAAAGACTACTCCAGGTGGGCTAGACAGTGGCGGACGCATCAAAATCTGATCTGCCGAAGACATTAGGTTAAATCGAAAGTGCAGAGAAAGCCATATTTTTCATACGTGGGGAGAAGAGATCAATCATGGTTGTGCCAAACCAGACTTCAGAAATCAAGCACTACTGATGTAACTCATGAAAGAGCGAAAAGAGAAGAGATCAGTTGTAGTTGAGCCGAATCCGACCTGAAGCGAAAGGGAACCTCAAGTCCTTCATACTGAAAACGTGTACTGACTGGTCAATACACGTGTAAGAGGAATATGATATATTTACTTCTTAGATTTTGGTCATGATTAGTTTATGGAGTCTGATATTCCTCCAGTAGTCATTCTCTCGCTCAATGTCCAAGTCAGTTGTCCTTCAGGTCTAATGTGAGTTACAATAATGTATCGCAGAACGTGGAAGATCAGAAAAAAAAGAACTTGAAGGAGCAGGATGGACTGAAAAATCGTACTTCTATACAAGGTGATAGCGACGTGAAGTGTTACCCATGACATAGCCCTTCAGATCGGTGCACCCGCTAATTTATTCCTGATGCAACTGAAGTTGGGATCAGATCCACCAGAAGTTAACAGCATTAAGTTAAAGCACATGTAGTGTTCTAAACCTCAACTTTTAGTAGTTCACACTTAGCGATGATTCAAGCACAGGAGGAGACGGCCACAAATGCACACACTCCCACTCATAGAAGATCGCACTCGTACAGCGTTTCCATTTCCATGTAAGTGCAAGTCCAACCATAACATACACCTGAAAAATAGCAATCGTTTTGTGCGACGTCTTCGACAGGGTGAATAAAGTGAAACATCGATTCATTTCCATTCAAACTTGTGCTATCAGAGTGTAAGACTTATCTCTGTCTCCTGATCCTTCGTGTGAATATCTGGATCGGAAGCCAAACAAAAGCGCCCGGCTTTCAGTGGAAACGGTAGCGGCGGCGGCGGCGGCACAACAGAAGATAATCACTAAGAATATTCCCAGATTGCATTGAAACTCATTGGTTGGCAATGCGTACAATTCATTACTGAGGAACTTTAAGAACGTGCCACTTTCCGCCGAAGATCGCAACAGATGACCCGCAAGAACCGTTATGCACGAAGGCAATTTGTACCGAGACTGCCTAGAGACACAGACAGTGCCGATGCTTGCATTTACCACAACTCAACAGAACATGCTCCGGCATTCGAATAGACGGGCCAGACTAGAATACAATAATTGACACAAAAATAAATATTCATGTAGGGCAAAATTTGATGTTATCTAAACAAGGGGGGTAACACTTGATGAAGTTCCAGGTCCAAAAGCTCTGGCGCTCTGCACATGGTCCATATGAAGTTGTCAACTTGCGAATAATGACATTCTAAGATCTTGCTTCCACAACCAGGGCTTATAAACCAGTGACCTGCAATTTCAATGGCTCTAGAAATGAAGATAACTCACTAATTAGCTAAGTGAGAAATAGCAGGTTTCCAGTCTGAGTAATTTACGTTTCTACTCTCATATACAAGTGAATTTCTCAGACTGGTAAACAAGTGATGACATTAGGAAATATTAACAAAAGAGAACAGACGTTACCTGCAGACATTTTGTCCTTTCTCAATGATGCTTGGGATGAACCATAATCTTCTCAGATTAGGAGACTCAAACTGAACAAATATACCATTCGAGTGGGTTCCTTTCCATGTTCTTGTGCCTTCACCCTTCCAGACCTGCATTTCCACAGAAGTTAATTTCTAACCGCATAGATTATGTTCATGGCGTCGGTCCAATAATGCGAGGATACCAAAGAAAAGTTACCGATAAAAGAGACTATCGTGGGCTTGATGTTAAATATCCAAGTCATGATCGGTCGGTGTCATGGAGTGTTGTCCAAAACAAAATGATGACTTGAGACCTAAAAATATCTCAGAGAATAGAGAACGAACAAAAGAAACGTAGACTAAAGTTCGATAAATATGGGTAACACATGTTTGAGTCTAACCATATTCCGGACGTTTACCTGGGGGAAAGCAATGCTTCTTTTAGGAACAACAAGGCAAGCTGCCTTCGCCTTGGATTCCACAGCGTATTCCTGTAAGGAGAAAACGCAGTTGTGGAAAGTGTCTGGTGATTCAAATGCCTGTAAAACCAAGCAGTTCAGTCAATCTGGGAATATTATCAAACTTCTCTCTAACAGAAACATAATAAACGGCTCTCAATCGTCTTCGAGCAGTAGCACTCATATACGCCGGTATCGTTCCCATCAAGCTCTTTACTGGAATATGGGTTGGTACTAAGGACAAGTAGGGACACTACCTTCTCCACTGTCACATGCACAAGCTCTGTTGAGGATGACGACCCTTTCGGGACTAAGAAGCGCACCCCTGGATCCAGCTTTCCCCCATTTGTGCTATCCCATGTTTGAACTGAAGTCTCAACTGTCTCCTTCAGAAAATGGAACAGTTCATCGACGTTCTCGGGGATTTTGGGTCCTGAATTCTGAAAATGCAAAGACGATACAGTGAGTTGGATGCCACATGCTGCAAAAATACCTTCTCGCATCAAGAAAGAAAGTTCCTTGGCCCTTGGCCTTCTAGTAGCCGTCCACATACAGTTTCTCTACTAACTCATGACAATAGTCCTTACAGATGAAACTATCTGATACATACTATAGATATATGGAATTGCCGTAGGTGCGCAACCAATAAAACTCGTAAACGGAGATGTTTTAGTACACACCAAGTCCAACTTGAGTTGTTCAATGCCCGAGACTGGCTTTGAACCATTTGCTTTAGACCCTTGTTTATCCTGAGTACGCTTCTTGTCCCTCACCACCTGAGTCAATCTTTTAATCTTGGTCGACACTTCAACACTCTGTAGGTTTTTCTCCGAAGCTTCCCGATACACAGCAAGGGCCTGTAGATAATGGCAGCGTCAACCTCCACCTAAAACTCTAAGCAGGACAGGCTCCACATAGATACACAATTGACCACTGAAGTTTGTTTTCAACATGCACAAAACGGAATATGATCCTATAGGAGCCCGCCTAGTAATCAATGACTCGCTGTCTAGTAGCACTATTTAAAACGGCGCAACATGTCAGGCTGTCAGTTGGGAGTAATGCTTGCTTTCTCTATTACCCATAATCTAACATTCTAGATCATTCGCGACCTCACAGCTTTATAGGGATGCAAATTACTGAGTGTCATGACTTCATTGATCATTCTGTAAAGATACACACCTCTTCGTAGCGCTCCGCAGTCTCCAATGCACATCCCTTCCTGAAATAGCCCTAGCATACCAAGACAGCACAACCCAAATGCTCCTGTTACCTCGTGGACTTCTCTGCCATGTGAATGAACCCACAATAAGTGTGAGCATAGGTAATAATGTGGACTACACTATCTGAGAGCATTGAGCACCTCACCCGATGGATCCAGTTTTAACTCTAAGCTTATTGTTATCTCCGCAACCATTTTCGCAGTACTTCATATCCAACCTACTCTTGCCGAATAGAATTCTGATCAAATAGGCGCATGTCAAAGCAGTACTGAACAGCACCTTCTCCCAGGTAGGGTTGAGCTTGATTGTCGTTTCTGCATCCGCAAGAGCTTTTGAGACTTTCACCAGATTCAAAAATGCTGCTGACCTATTACTGCAAAGATATCAAGTCCATCAAGCAAGCAGTCAGCTCTATTCATTACATCGGCAAAGCAATAGCTTTCTTCATACTTCCGCTGCACTGCTCAAAGTGATTACGTTTTAGTTCCTGTCCAGCGATCTATGGGAACGAATCAGAATTGAATGCTTGAGCTTTCAAATTTTACATTGTGGACACTCTACAGAGGGAATTTTGTTGTGCAGTGTGGACTGATGGATGTGCCTCCGGCTCAAGGCCGTAATGTGAATAGTCATCCCTACTAGCTTCTTTTTCTAAAAGCCACCAAACATATTTTCGTCGAATTCTCGACACAGAGTGAGCTTTCGGTGGACAAAAGCCATAAACCATCATATACGATGTTGTGAGAAGTACCCTAAACCCTAGATAGATCATCAACATTCATAGGTATGAATTTGACAATCAGATCGCATGCTACGAAACATGATGATAAACACAGAGGATTTTATTTTCCAGCTTAGAAGCTACCAACACGCAGAAGTAAAAGAACCATCTTATTAAGTAGTACCCTAACTGAAGCCAAGAACCTATTCTGCTGCCCAAACTCATCAATTGATACTAAATGGCATAACAAATGGCGTACAAGCGCAAAAGCTGATCTGGTGTTGTAAGGTATATCAGAAGAATTACGATCGACCAGAAATATCGACATTGCAAACCGTCCAGGGATCCAACCAAAAGAATCTCTACGTGCCTTGTTTGAAACCCCATAAAAGTGCAAGTCCCTTGGGCAATGAAAACTAACCTGTAAAGAGTAGCATTGGAAGGATCGGCTTTTATAGCCTGCGTATACACTGCAGCGGCCTTCAGATAGTTCCCACTCTTATAATGTGCATTGCCTTCTTCTTTCAACGCAGCAGCGGCTTCCGTTCCCCCCTTCTTCTCCGTCATCTCTTCCTATCCCTCAATCGCAGAAATTCGGACAATTCTTGCAATAGATCCACGAATTGGTACAACAAATCTGTCCCCCAATGCACCAAAACCAAAATGCTCCTTACTACTTCTTGGACCCAAACCTTATTCACACATTGAGAAAATCCTCCTGTTGATGGGAGAGGCGCTGAATTTCTCGTTGTGGCCGTGCAGACATTTTCATGTGCGGAACCTCAAGAAATGACGGGCTACAATAGGTTCATTTCAAAGAAAGTGGTGTTGGCTCTGCACATTAAACGAGACTACCGGCACCAGCCAGTGTGCCTACCGTGGTTCCTGGTACAGCACCGTCCAACGCAGGACAAGTTTTGTTTCTGTCATAACGGGTACCGAAAAGGAGCTATGTTGCGGGATTTCACGAAAACAGGGTTTAAGGAGTCCTCTTGATTCGGTCATCTGCAGTCATTTTATTTGATAGACAATACGTATATCTATCAAATACAAGTATTCTCATTTGTAGTGAAATTCTTCTTGAAATTAAATATTTTTATTATTGTGTAATATTAAATAAGTTTTATCTTTATTTTTAGATAATTTTGCGAATCAAATTCAATTTTCAAAAAAAGAAATAAATAGAGTTGGCATTTGGTGTCTTACTTTTTACAAGATAAATTGAATTAATCATGCTAAATTTAAATATTTTATCTTATTTTAAGGGATTATTTTCCAAGATATCTTTTTTGATGTAAATATGACATGATAAAATAATATCTTTTAAAGATATTAATTCACACATTTATATTATTTTTCACAGAAAATTATTCTAGGTCAATGCCATCTTTAATATTAAATATTTATTGTGATGATTTTGAAATTTTGTTTTATGATAAAAAATAATTAATAAATCATTTGAATGAGAAAATATTAATTTAATGTTTAAAAAAAATATTATATTAACAATATACTACTATTCTTACTCCGGGTATAGATCATTTATCTTGTAATCAAACTACTAAAAACCTCAGCAAGATACATTACTTCTTTTACTAGATAATCTCATTTCATTCTTCCATCTTATAATATCTTTTAAAATTTGATTCTATTACCAAATAATATATCATTAATATATATTACATATGTTACTATTGTACCTCTTGTAATCCTTATGCTTTTACAAGTTCCTAATACTCTAGTTTAGAAGAGGTATCCGGCTCTAGTGCTGTCTATTTGGCAACCCAAGGAACAACATAAGTTGATTTTAGATCTCATAAACTTTATAAATTAGTTTGCTTGATAATAATGATATTAAATACTTTATGTAATCAAATATTTGATGATATATTAAACATTATAAATATATTATAAAGTCATATAGTAAAATAAGTTAAAAAATCATGAATACAGTTTGAGTTACCTTAGAATTAATTTAATTTATATACAAATATGAAATTTAATATAAATTAAAATATATTTGTGATGAAGTATTATCTAGTCAATGTAGTATATGTTTTAATACAAAGCCTTATAAATATAAAATGAATTTGAATCATGTTAAATTTCAATAATATTTCTAATGAAACATAAATCAATAAAAAGATGGATATATGATAATACGAAAGACAAGTTGTGGCGACCTACTAAAAAAGACCAAGACGGAAGAGAGAATAGGAGAATGGAATATCACATTGGGACACTTGGATGTGGGTAAATTCCATATCTCTAGCATGAGCTTTGGTTCTGGTATTTATAAGGAGCATACAAGGCTCTTGAAAAGCTTCTCAAGAAGTTTCCTTGAGCCACTTTCTTGGAATGCAAGCCAAGTTAACCGAAAAACTTTTCCAGAAACTTCCTTCTAAAAGTTGTCTATTTGGCTTGCAAGCTAAGCTAGTTGGAAGCTTCTAAAAGTTTCTTTCTATAAACTATTTACTTGGGGTGCAAGCTAAGCTAGCGGGGAAGTTTCCCAAGCCAGCTAAGCTAGTTGGAAGCTTCTAAAAGTTTCTTTCCATAAACTATTTACTTGGGGTGCAAGCTAAGCTAGCTGGGAAGTTTCCCAAGAAGCTTTCTAGATACTTTTGGAATATTCTAGGCTAATTTGGCATATTCACTACTTTGTTAGCTCTAACTAGCTTTGTTGCTAAATTCCATATTGTTACATATTCTCACACCGCTAATTGGTGAGGTCTTTGTTGTCATTGAAGCTTCAAACCCTTGAATGGTTGTTTGTGTATTCTGGAGATGAGAAAGAGGTTCCCATGTGGTATCATGAAGGGGATACCCTTTCCAAAGGACCTTGTATTCCATATGTTGTTGATGGCCTCATTGAATATGGTGACACGCAAGGATACAATCAACTTCATATTCCTCATGATCATTAATAGGGATGGGAGGAGGAGGAGGAGGTTGGACACAAGAGGAAAAAGAAGATGGATTATGGACAAAGGATTTCAACTTGGAAATATGAAAGAGATGGTAGATGCGTATATGACAAGGCAAGGCAAGTTGATAAGCAATAGGAAAAATGATTTGTGTGACCTCAAAGGTTCCTATCCAATTAGGAGCAAGTTTACGGACTTGGGTATCAAGTAGGAGGGGTAGGTTACAAGACAATAGCATGACTTTATCACCAACTTGAAAGGTTAGATCACGACAATGGTGGTTTGCATATTGTTTTTGACGATTTTGGGCAACAAGGAGGTGAGATTTGGCTTGTTGGAGGGATTGGGATATGGTGGTCAAGTAGGTTGAAGTATGAGGGACATGAGATGGAGAAGGAGCAAGAAGGGAATCTAGAACAAGTGGATCTTGGCCAAAAGTGAGGATGAAAGGAGAGAATCTGGTGCTTGCATGTTTGGAATTATTGTATGCAAACTCCGTAGCTGCAAGACATTTATCACAATTGGTATGGTGAACATTGATGAAGGCACGAAGCATATCCTCCGAGGTACAATTTGCACTTTCAATTTTTTCATCAATTTAAGAATGATAGGATGAAGACAAAGCAAGCTTTGTGCCAAGTATTTCGAAGAGTGATTGCCAAAGCTTTCCAATGAAGCAAGGATCACGGTTGGAAATGAGAACATGCGGTATCCCATGATGCTTGAATATATTATTGAAGTAGATTTGCACCAAGGTTAGAGCATCCATAGTATCAATGGTTGGTACCAAATAGATTTGCTTATTAAGCTTATCCACAAACACCATAATGGTTATATGACCTTGCTTTGTCTTAGACAAGGATGTGATGATATCTGAGCTCACAGTTCCCAACAAGTAGATGAGATGGGGAGTGGTTGAAGCAGTCTACTCGGTTTATGGTTATTGGCCTTGTTGCGTTGGCAGCTCTCACACAATCAGACAAAGTCTTGAACATCTTGTGTCATGTTGGGCCACCACTATTGGAGAGTACCCAAGGTTGTTCACATCTATGTGACCAACGATTGGTAAGTCATGGGCTTCTTGGAGGTGCCTAAGTCAAAGATCACTCTTGGTTGGAACATATATCTGGTCTTTATGGAATAGAAGGCCTTCCTTGAAGGAGAAGGTGTTGTGCTCCTTGTTTCATGTTGCAAGATGACCATGTACCATGTGGAAAAAAAGATCTTGTTGAAGAGTTGACCTAAGCTTGTTTTGGACCTTAGAGTAGGTTGACACCATTGTAATGACTACCGTGATGAGAGTGAGAGACTTTAGATTATGCCATCATGATAATGCATTAAGGATGACATGGAACCAACCTGGTTTGTACTCAAGTTTGATGTCAAACAATTGAAGTTGCTCCTCCCATCAATGATATCAACTCTTCATGTGTTCCAAGTATATTATCTACATCAATGGTTTGTGATCAATTTGCGTGATCACTTGTTTTCCCAAGATATAATTCCTCTATACTTTGGTGGCATATACTATTGCTAGTTGTTCATGATCTCAAGCAAAGTAATTCCTTTCAACAGTATTTAGTTGACAAGATTCAAAGGCAATGGGATGTAATCCATCTGGGAATTCTTGTTGCAACATGGCTCCAATTGCAAAGTTAGAAGCATCAAAATTAACCATACAAGGTAATTGAGGATCATATGGTTGAAGAATGGGTCTTGAAGACACCATATATTTTAGCTTCCAAAATGCTTCTTTGTGCTTGGTGGTCCATTGAAAGCTTGAGTACTTCCCTAAGAGATTAGTCAATGGTACGGCCACATGAGCATAATAGTGGATGAACCGTTGGTAAAAACTGGCCAATCCATTAAATGCCCATACTTCTATAGCATCCTTTGAAATAGACCAATCAATAATGGCCTTGATTTTCTCCTCTTCCCTTTTGATCTCCTTTGATGAGATCTTTTGACCCAAGAAGGTAACTTCTTTCTACCAAAAGGTACACTTTGGCTTCTTGCAGTAAAATTTCCACTATTGTAGTTGTCTTAGGACTTTTCACACATGATTCACATGTTCTACCTCTATCTTGCTATAGATTAAGATATCATCCAAGAACACCACCATGTATCGTTCCAATAATACATCCAACACTTGATGCATCTGATCCATGAAGACTGTTGGAGCATTAGTGAGCCCAAATGGTAGAATTGTCCACTTGAAATGCCCATACCAATGCAAAAGGTAGTCTTTTGCACATCCTCCATATTAATGGAAATTTGCTAATAACTATTACAAAGATCCAACTTGGAGAAATATCGGGTTGATTGATCAAGCAAGTCATTGATTCAAGGCAAGGGATATACATTCTTTACCATTTGTTTATTGAGCCCACAATAGTCAATATCAAGATGAAGTCTTCCATCCTTCTTTGGAACAACTAGTATTGGCGCTCCCCAAGAAGATGTACTAAATCATATGAAATCCTTCTCCAACAACTCTATAAGTGTTATTTGCAACTCTTCCAACTCCTTTGGTGAGAGCTAATAGATTGGTCTACTCATTGGAGTACTCTCTAGCAATAACTCAATCTTGAAGGGCATACCATGATCAAAGAATAATCCCTTTGGCAGATCATCCAGAAACACATCTGCAAACTCTTGAACTATTTGATCAACCATTGCTTGATGAGGCTCTTGCCTCTCTTCAGATTTTCCTTGTGTGATTGACTTGATCCACACTGCAAAAATAGAGTTATCTTCCTCCAAATCTTGCTCTATGGCTATTTCACTGACAAAGTTCCCAAGTAGAGACTCATCACTCTTCAAAGCTTGCTCTATGGTTGCTTCATTGATATACTTCCCATGTAGGGACTCATCACCCTTCAAAGCTTACTCCATGCTTATTTTTTTAACAAACTTCCCATCTTGGGATTGACTATTCTTAGGTGTCTTACTTAGAGGTGCCAGACAACTTGATTGGAAATTTTTACCTTGGTGTTGTACTTGAATTTATTGTAGGTTCTAATCAAATTGAACCTTATGATGTCCAAGCCAAGGTAAATCCAAAATGATGCATAGTGAAGAGGTTTCACTATAAACCTCATCCACTCCAAATACTCCTTTCCAATCCTCAATGTAACAAGATGTGAGACATAGAATATAGAACCCTTTCTACCATCCGCCATCATTAATTTTCTTCCAATTACTAGCTTGATAGGAATATGTAATTCCTTTACTAATTGCATGGACATATAGTTCTCTAAACTTCCAAATCAACCAAAATCGTACAACCCCAATTGTATATCATACCTTGAAAGTGAAGCAAACTTGCATAGGTCAAGACTTTGACACCATTAGAACTAATCAAGTTCCTAATAGGCGGCTTAAAATCTCATATAGGGATTCGTCATTTCCCTTATCAATGTGCTCCATGGACTCCATTTGGGCAATTTGTTGAGGTTGCCCATTCCTAAGTGGACATTTAGCAAATGTGATGTCCAACTTGGCAATAATTAAAAACAACCACCATTTTGTCACAAACTTTCTATATCTGCTCTACCAAGTGGTTTCTATTGGACAACATCAATCTCTATTGGTGCCGATTCCTCCACCCGTGTGTAGTGTACTAGTAGGTTCTATGTAGCTCAAGATCAAAACCAAGTTGTCACAACCAAGGATCCAAAACGCTCAACCAACTGCATGGCTTCTTCCACATTTTGTGGCTCCCACATGGTCACCTCCAATTTGGTTTGTGACCTCAAGCCCCTCACAAATTGACCCACAACTTCACCTTCTTGTATATTTAGAATCTGCATGATGATGTTTTGGGATGAGTGATGTAGCTCTTTATAGAACCAATCTCATTTGACTCCGCCAACATATCTTGTGCAACTTGTGTGGTATTATAGCTTGAAATTGACCAAGTATTGCATTCTTGAATTCTGTCCACATCAAGATTGGTGCAATAATTTGTTGCTCAGCTCATGCCACTCAAAATTGCCACCAAAGTTTTGTCACGCCATCCATTTGGCTAGAAGCCAAGAGAATCTATTTCCCTTCATCTTGAAGATTGGTAGCTTCAAAGAAACATTTTCAATCAAACACAAAAATTCTCCATTGTGCTCAAGAGATTCTTGCCTTCAAACACCTTGGGTTTTGGAAATTTGATTCAGTCTTCTCTATCTTGAATTGGTGCTCTCTCTACGTGTTTTTGTCGATGATGGTCTTGTTCATCCAACAATCAAGTAAGGTGATCAATTTTTTGCTACATAACAATGATAATGTAAGGTATTGCTGCCATGGCTACTACTCTATCCCATTACTCCCAATTTATCTAGCTTATTAACATATAGATGCATCACGTCCGCCATTCTCCATAAGTTACATTTAGAAGCATCAAAGGTTCCTCAAACAAGGTAATGGTATGCAAAAAATCCTACCCAAAGCGTGAGGTGATGAATTGTGTGAAACAATGCTTGGGTAGTACTTGGACACAAAAATCCCAATGTTTTGGCAGAAATGGATTTGGCGGAAATGAATTTGGTGGTCCATAAATTCTATCCATCATATTCTTGCTTTGATACCAATGTAAAAGACCAAGACCAAGGAGAGAAATAAGAGAATGGAAGATCACATTGGGACACTTGAATGTGGGTAAATTCCAAATGCCTAGCATGAGCTTTGGTTTTGGTATTTATAAGGAGCATACAAGGCTCTTGAGAAGTTTCTCAAGAAGCTTTCTTGAGCCATGTTCTTGGAGTGCAAGCCAAGTTAACCAAGAATTTTCCTTCTAAAAACCGCCTACTTGGCTTGCAAGCTAAGCTAATTGGAAGCTTCTAGAACTACTTACTTGGGATGCAAGCTAAGCTAGATGGTAAGCTTCCCAAGGAGCTTCCTAGATACTTATGGAATATTCTAGCTAATTTGACCTATTCACTCGTTTGTTAGCCCTAACTAACTTTGTTGCTAAACTCCATATTGTTACACCTACCTTTATCTAAATAGAGTGAATTTATCTTTTTAAGTTAATTTTATAGGGTAATTGCAAATAAAGCAAAACTAGGATACCAATATTAATGTCGATATTATAAGTCTTGGTACTAACTCCTTGCAATGTCAAGACGGCTAAACAAATGACAAGAAACTTTCAATCATGCCCATCAAAATGCTCAACAAAGACCTCATGTTTGTATAACTTAAAAAGAAAAAGTCATGAGTTTGCATCATGACTATAGCCGCCATTATGAACAATTATTGCAACGATGACAAACATCATTTTGTTACAAAGTTTTTTAATTATGAAATATTCTCATTAGGAAGTCAAGTGGATACAACTTCAGTCTATACAAACTTATGTTGCCAAATGCTATATCATAGAAATTCATGCATCTCACAAGAATGCACTCCCAAAGAACAGATTTTTACCATGCTACATGGGACTCCACCTTGACCTTTCACCAACTACTATGATGGCCAAAGGACAAAATGATGTGATCAAACTATAAAAGGGTGTCTCCACCTAGCAAGAAAGATCTTTTCACTTTTCATTTTTCATTTTTCAACTTCTCAAAGTTTGTTGCTCAAGAATCCATACTTGCTTCAGGAAGGATTCACTTTGGTCCATAGAGTGCAGAACCGCAAGAGTTTGTGGAAGTATTGGGGACATGGTAGATTCTAACACTCAAAGAGTCAACAATGGCACCACATACTATGTAGGTAAGAGACAAAGCAAGACAAGGGAAACGTATAGAGATTATGCATACCTCCCCAAAATTTTGAGTGAGGTTTATACTACCAATTGGATTATTGTAATACTCTGAGGACAAGAGAACTCTTCAAGGGAGAAAACACATATTTTACACTCAATCTCCCAAAGGAGCACCTTCTCTTTATTATATAGCAAAGAGGATCTCCGCAAAGGAAGCTCCACCCTTGGATCAAATACATGGATTGGTGACCTATGAGCAAGCTCCATCCTTGGATTAGTTGTTAGGATGGGTGACATGTCAATCCTTGCCCTATCTAGTCGGTCAAATGGGTTTGACCAAATGGAATCTTTAGGGAATATTTTTGTAGGAAGCTCAAAATCAAATGGGTAAGGTACCATTTGAAAGCTCTCAACAAGACAAATCATGGGAGGAGAAGGCAAGCCTTATCCCCATGAGAGGATAAGAATTGTTCCATTCAAGGCCTAATTCATTTAGGCCTTTGAAAATGGCTTTAAAGTTTTCATGTTATTTTTGGCTTCTACCATATTGGTAAAAGTACTCTTTTGTTGACACATTTGTCTTATCTGCCTAGCCAATTGTACACAACATCCTTCTAGATGTTACCAAGCCAATTTTCACCTCTAGATAACATGTCTAGCTACTTGTATTACAAACCTCCCCCCTTTTAAGATGCAACGTCCTTGCTACAAAGTAGTTGCTCAAAATATTGAACTAACATTGGTGTGTTAGTCAAATTAGCTGTTGGATCCCATGTTGCTTCATATTGTGGGTACCCTTTCCAATGGACCAAATATTCTACACACGGATAGCAAGTACCACGGATGCATTTTTGGAGAATATGTTTGACCTCATACTCCTCCTCCGCATCAACCACGATTGGACAAAGTCAACTTTCTTGGATAGAAGAGAAGCGGAGTAGCCGGGAAGCATATTGATGTAAAAGGGAAACATGAAACACCATGTGGATCTTCATATGTGGCGGTAGCTCAAGATGATAGGCCATGGCGCCGATGCAACAAAGGATGGAGAAAGGTCCAATAAAATGAAGTTTGAGCTTATGAGGACCAACTAACTTGAGATTGATGGTTGGCAGCAAGACTTGGTCTCCCACATTGAACTCCATCTCTTGGTAGTGTGCATCTACATATTGCTTTTGCTGATTTTGAGTGATCTACAACTTGTTTTTGGCGTGCTCCACACCCTATTGGATTCTAGAGACAAATGTGTTGACAACGTCAACATTAGTAGCCATTGGGTGGACCTTTATCAAGCTTGAAGGTGTGAAAGGATGCTCTTCAAACATGAGGAAAATACTTGTGTGGAGGTATTCAGCAAATTGTTGTAAGCAAATTCTACCAATGGGAATAAGGTGTCCCAACTCTCTTGCTCATCCAAAGTAAAGCCTCGAAGCATGTCCTCAATAGTGCAATTTTCCTTCTCTATTTGTCCATTAGTCTATGGAAGCTGTGGACATAGCCTATTTGGTTTTGAAGAACCCAAAGAGTGTTTTCCAAAACAAACTAGTGAATTGAGTGCCTATACTATGATAAGCACTCAAGACAAGCCATGATGGGAAAAGATTGTATTTAAGTACAATTGAGCTAGTTGCAGGGCGGTCACATATTTGGTGGTAGGACATACATGAAACATTTTGCTTAGTCAATCAACAAAGACTACAATGGAATCAAACCTTGAGGTGGTTTTGGGCAATTCACAAACCAGATCCATGCTCACCTATTCCCAATGTTGTGTAAAAATGGAGAGAGGTTGGAGGAGTCTTGTAGAAGCTTGATTAGACTCCTTATTTGTTGAAAATGTTGGTAGCTCCAAACATATTCTATCACATTGTTGCTCATCTTCGGCCAATAGTAATGGCATTTGACTACCTCCAAGGTCTTATCCATTCCAACGTGACCTGCAATGGTAGAATCATGATATTCCATTAGGATGGTGGTTCTTAGATCCATATCATCTAGGATCCACAACCTACCATCACAAAAGGTGAGTCCTTGGGTGTTGGTGATGCCTTTGGATGATTGAGCACCTACAATTTGTGGATCAATGTTTGTAGCAGCAAGAATTGCAGGCTAGAATTCAAAGTCTATCTTGATTTCCACCACCAAATTGTTTGCCATTGGTATTTAAGCATCTGCAAGTTGCTTCTTGCACTCCACATATCTGATTGTCATGTTCAATTGTTGTCTCTACTCTGCTCATCAAATCCATCGATGAGAAAGATTATTTTGTGTCTTGAGAAAGACTAGAGGTTTGTGGTCCATCTCTACCACAAATGCCTTCTCACCCAAATAGTGCTTTCAATGCTTGGTGGCAAGGACTATGGCCAACTCTTCTTTTTAATTGGTGTAATAGCATTTTGCATGTAGCAACTTACAAGAGGAATACAAAATTGGGTGTCATCCATCTTGCCATTCTTTTTGTAGCATTGCTCCTATTGCTACACTTGATCCATCTGTAGCCATCTTGATTGGATGTTTTGAGTCATACCATTTCAAGATTGGTGCATGTAGTAATCCATCTTTCAAATCTTGAAAGGCCAACTCTTGTGCAATTCCCCATATCCACCTCTTCCCCTTGTACAATAGTGTTGCTAGAGGTTATGCAATATTAGAGAAGTGCTTGACAAATCAAAGATAAAACTCC
The DNA here is from genome assembly GCA_948567375.1 of Lunularia cruciata. Taxonomy (NCBI): domain Eukaryota; kingdom Viridiplantae; phylum Streptophyta; class Marchantiopsida; order Lunulariales; family Lunulariaceae; genus Lunularia; species Lunularia cruciata. Next base: position 16,331,283 of record OX419761.1, on the reverse strand, counting down.
ATCAATCTCAAGAAACTCTTGAGTTGAGTTTGATCTTTTGGAGCACTCCATCTTTGAATGACCTTTATTTTATCTGTTAACACTTGGATACCCTCTATACTTATTTGATGCCCTAAGTAGTCTCCTCCAAATTTGCCAAACTTGCACTTTTGAGATTTTGGCATACAATTGATTATGTCAAAAAATTTGGAGGACTTCTCACAGATGTTGCTTGTGCTCTATCAATATCCTATTGTAGACTAAGATGTCATCAAGAAAATGATAACAAAAATTTTTCCTTGGTGAGTTTTTGAATTACCAAATGGAGAACTTGTTGCACCTACAAATGATATTGATACTAATGTTGCATTAGCTTTACTTACATCAGTAGCATATTTCTATGCAGGTTTACATTAAAAAATTTATCCAAGTATGGACAAAATATGTCATTCATCAAAATCATGAAAGTGGCTGGAGCATTGGTGAGGCCAAATGGCATCACCAAGTACTCAAAGTGACCCTACCTTGATCAAAAGGTCATTTTGTGTATGTCTTCTTCCACAATCCTAATTTGGTTGTAGCTACTCTGCAAATCAAGTTTAGTGAAGTACCTTGCCCCATTGAGTTGATCAAACAAGTCATCCATGCGAAGTAATGGATATTGTTTCTTCACCATTTGATGATTCAGTCCCTAGTAGTCAATGCACATGTGTATTATTCCGTCCTTCTTCACAAATAGCACAAGAGCCCCATATGGTGATACATTGGGTTGGATAAACCCTTTCTACAACATCTCCTTGAATTGAGCCTTACACTCCTCCAACTCATGAGGTGATAGTTGATATAGGACCTTACAAGGAGGTATCTTCCTAGGATGTATCTCAATTTTATGATCTATTCTCCTTTTTGGTAGTAAAATTTTAGGTAATTCATCCAGAAAGACATCTTGGAACTCATTGACCAGATCTTTCAATTTCTCAGGAATTTGTCCATTTTGTTAGGCACTCTAGACTTCTCTTATTAAACCCATGAAAGATATTCTATCTTACCAATAGATGTGATCTTTATGACATACATAGGCAGCTCTTGCCTTTGTGATCTTCCTTTTATCTCAAAGATCTTCCATTTACTAGTTTTCACTACTTTCTTTCTCCAATCCACCATGGGGTTGTAATGCTCCATCCACGGCATACTTAAGATTGCTTGATAATGAGCTAGTTGTATCATTCACCACTTGATTGTTTCCTTACACCCTCCTACAAAGAGTATTACCTTTCTAGGTAATGATTCAATCCTCTTTGTTTGGCCATTGGGTAACTCTACTTTGTCCTTCTCATCCTTCTCTAGTTCTATCTCCAACCTTATTGCAATAGAGCAAGACAAGAAATTTCTATTGCCCCAAGGTCTATCAACACTCTCATTGGATTGCCTTCTAGCACTCTATTTACAACAATTAATTGTGAATTTATCTTCCTCCTTCTTTGCACACTTGTCTTCTTCCTTCCCCCGCTTTTACTCTTCTTCACCAAGCCAGTAAGCCCGCAAGGCACATTTACTAGCAATCTTTGTTTTCCAATGTAGTTTCCATATCTTCCTCTTCAATTTGTCTCTCCATGTGGTTTAGAGGTTGCTTGTATGGAGGCCAAGGACCTCTAAGATGATGAGCATGATAATTGATGGTTATGTACCCAATTCAACTACAATTGTAACATTTTCATTGTTTTGTTCAAGCCCCTTTTCCCCATGGGACTCCTTCTCTCCTTTCTTAGACCCATCTCCATTCTCCTTGGAGAGGTCTGCTCCTCTATCTTGAAACCAAATGTTGCCTAATTCCATAGGCGTTGGTCCACCAAAATAGTGTGTCTTGGCCTAACAATGTTGCATTAGTGTTATTGCTTCACCTCGTCCAAGCGCCTCTTCTATTCTTTGGGCGCAAACAATGGCTTCAAAAATAGTATGAGGATTTTGCACCATTACCTCTTGAGAAATTCACTCTTTTAATCTTCTCTTGAAATTATCAAGAGCTTCGGCTGGACTCATATCGATCATTGCAACTTGTAGATCCAGAAATAACTCCATGTACTCTTGTATGCTATTCTTTTGCTTCAACTCCCAAAGTCTGGTTCAAGCTATTTGCACAAAATCTACAGATTAGATATTCTTGAGCAGCCCTTCTTGCATGGCTGTCCAAGTGACCTCTCTTCCTTCTATCAATAATGATCATTCCCAAGCATTATACCATGTGAGGGCCTTATCAATCAAGTCCCCACATGCAAGTATACCTGCAGAATGATCAATGATCTCCATTGTGATCAATTGAAGGTATCAATTCATTCCTAAAATCCAATTTTCCACTACTCCCATGGAACATTGTCCCTTGTAAGGCTCAATGTTGCATGTCATTTTCATTTGTAGTAACAATGTGGCTTGGTTGTTGATTGGAATTGGTGTCATCGGCATGTATAACTCTCCAAGTACTTTTATTGTTGGTGTTGGTTGTTGAGACGGCTCTCTTCTTGCATTACTTGATCCTTCTTGACAAAATGTACTTGATTTTGCAATTCCTCAATGGTCATCTTGATTTCTTGAAACTTGTTCAACATACCCTACATTCCTTGCATCAACTCCTGCAACTACGGATCCCTGATTCCTACACAACCTATGTTCACTTGCAACTTCTACTTCAATAGAGAGTTAGAATGATCACTTGGGAGGGTACAAAAACTATGAGGACTACCATTGGGACCTTAGAAAATCTCTTGTTGATAATATTCCTCACCAAAATTGTGGATTACAAAATCTTAAATATCAATTTTAGTTGAACTACATAATAGATTTCTACTTGCATGCTAAAAGGGTGAGGATTTGGTATATCCAAATCCATAACATCATAATAAAATGTAGATTGTCAAATTCCACTCTTTGTTGTATACTACCATAGGTAGAATCATTGGATTTGGTGAATTTTCATCACTCTGTCCATGAATTTTGCTTCAAAGTGATAAACTGGCAACACTCTCATTTACTCACGTTGGATGTACATAATCTTGATGTAGAATGGATTCAAGAACAAGAAGCTAGGTGCAAGAAATTGTCCTCTTGGTGCATCTATCCCATCCGCTCTCTAACGCACTTCCCTAGTCTAGCAATTGAACTATGTTCTCCACCTTAAATTACTCAATTTCAATAGCTTGTGGTCTTCCAAGGGGGGTGATCCACTCTCTTGGATTAAGACACCCGCTTTGATACCATTTTAATACAATTAAGACAAGAGAACTCTTCAAGAGAAAAAACACACATTTCACACTCAATCCTTTGATTCCCCCAAAGGAGCACCTTCTCTTCTTTATACAGCAAAGATGATCTCCTCAAAGAAAGCTCCACCCTTGGATCAGATACATGGGTTGGTGACCTATCAGCAAGCTCCATCTTGGATTAGTTGTTTGGATAGGTGACATGTCAGTCCTTATCCTATCTAGTTGGACAAATGGGTTTGACCAAAGGAAATCTTTAGGGAATCTTCTTGTAGGAAGCTCAAAATTGCATGGGTAAGGTACAATTGGAAAGCTCTCAACAAGACAAATTATAAGCAAGAGAAGGCAAGCCTTTTCTCTCTAAGAGGGTGGAAATCTTTCCATTTTCAAAGCCTAATTCATTAGTTTAGGCCCCCAAAAATGAATGAAAAATTTTAGGCTATTTTTGGCTTCTACCCTATTAGTAGAAGTAATTTTTTGGTGACACCTCTGTCTGATCTACCTAACCCATTGTACACAATATCCTTCTTAATGTTACCAAGCTAATTTTCACCTCTAGGTAACATGTCACAATAACAATTATATATTACAATTATATACAAAGTAGGAAACTAGATTTCTTGTTATGGGATTGGAGTATGTCAGACATACCCTACTAGAAGAGATCCGGAAAACACTAGTGTGGGTGGTAAAACCTTAAGAGGAAATCTGGTTTTGTGGATAGAAGACCATTGGTAGTGAGTACTAGGATCTGAGTGCTTGCATTACATCCAAATGTACATGGACACTCTTCATGGTTGTCCTAGCAAGGGCCTCAAAGCCAACATAGAATGCTTGTTTGTTGAAGGGAAGTTGACAAATGATACAAGAAAGAGGAACTCAAAGATCCTACACAATGAGTCATCATAGAGACGATCATGAAACTATTCAAGTCTAAACAAACAACCTAAGTAAACCTAAACCAAGAAATCTTCTTCTAACTTTTACACAAAAGGAAACCCATAAGCTAGGCATGGATGTTCTAAGAATAAGTCAATAAGTTGTTGAAGGACATGACCAAAGGTAAAGCCACAATCATAGCCCCTTTCATTTTACATTTTTACATAGGAATAAGACAGAAGAAGAGAAGGAGAAATACCCCAACAACTTCTACCATCTAGCAAATTTTAGTGGGCATCTAGACCTTCCAAAAGAGATAAAAAAAATATCATGAGGTAGATGAGGAGTTTGCTCATACAAAGAAGTTTATATCAATGGAAGAACCATACAATACAATAACTATTTGTAAGAAGATGCCAAGTCTCAAATTCAAGATTTAAGCCTCAAAGAAGTAGAAATAATCCTACACAATAAAGGTTTATTTAGGAGAAAGTAGAAGCATTTGAGAAAAGGAGGGGCATGAATGAAATATATGATATATTGGATGAAGCATCCCATTCTAGAGCACAAACTATATTTGTCTTGAGCATAACACAAGGTTGGATAGTATTAGCTCTTTCACTTATATTTCATCACTTAGGATGGATGATGATGTGAACATAGGAGATTGTAATGACAAAGCACAATCATTCCAAATAGCAAACAATGCAGAAATGGGAGTATCTCCAAACAAGGGGAAAACAACAATGGACAAGAAGACATCCTTATATCCAACTTAAGGAAATTTTCAATAAACTAAGCCACAAGCTTTGGTGAATCTACTCTCTTTGCATCAAAGAAATGGCTAACATTCCTCATCTTGTTAGGCATACTTACAACAACAAGGCCTTGTCATCCCAACAAAGTCTTGTTGAGTAAGAATGTTAGCCTCATGTAATACCAATAGCTAGATATTATCTACAATTGAAAATAGACTTGGTAATTCTAGAAGGATGTTATGCATAATGGGCTAGGTGGATCAAATAGAGATGTCACCAAAATAGTACTTCTACTAATGGGTAGAACCCAAAAATAGCTTGAAAACTTCAAAGTCAATTTCAGAGGCCTAAATGGATGAATTAGGCCTCAAAAATGGAAAGATTCCTTCCTCCTTTAGTAGAAATTTCTTGCCTTCTCCCCGATGGTTTGTCTCATCAAGAACTTCCCAATGATACCTCACTCACATGATTCTAAGCTTCCTATAAGAAAATTCCCTAAAGATTCCCAATGGTCAAACTTGTTTAACCAACTAGATAGGACAAGGACCAACATGTCACCCATCTTGGCAACTTATGTAAGGATACAACTTGATGATATGTTCCCAATCCTTGTATCTGATCCAAGGGTGGAGCTTCCTTTGAGGGGATCTCTTTGCTATTTAATAAAGAGAAGTTGCTCCTTTGGAGCATCAAAGTATTGAATGTGAAGTTTAGATTTTCTCTCTTGTATCTCTCTTGGAGAGTTCTCTTATCCTCAAAGTATTACAATGGTATTAGAGTAGGTGTTTTCATCCAAGAGAGTGGATCACCTTTCTTGGAAAAACATAGGCTCCTAAACTTGAGTAATTTTGAGGGGAGAAAAAATAATACAATTGTTAGACTTGGGAGTGTCTTAGAGCAAGGATGAGATGGAGGCACTTGGAAGAACATTTTCTACACTTATCTTTCCATTCTTGAGTCTGTTTCATATCAAGATTATGTACATCAAGCGTGAGCAAATGAGAGTATCTCTTGTTTATCATTTTGGAGTAGAATTTATGGACAAGATGATGAATTCACCAAACTTGATGATTCTACCTATGGTGGTATATGGTAGGACTTGAAATCTACATTCTGTTATGATGTTATGGATCTCAATGTACAAAATCCTCACCCCTTCAACACGCAAGTAGAAATCCATTATATGATTAGACCAAAAGTGATGTTTAGGGATTTTGTAGTCCACAATGTTGGTGAGAAATATTATCAATAAGTTATAGCCTATGAGATCCCAATGGTAGTTCCAATAGTTTGTGCTCCCTCCCAAGTGATCATATTAACCCTCTATTGAAGTAGGAAGTAGCAATTGAACATTGGCCGTGTGTAGGAATCATAAATCCTCAACTATAGGAGTTGATGCCAGGAATGCCGGAGATGTTGAACAAGTTTTGGGAGATCAAGATGACCATGGAAAGAATTGCAAAATCAAGTATATACCATCAAGAATCATCAAGTAATGCAAGCAAGGAAGTCGTCCCAACAATCGGCACCAATGAAGTACTTGGAGAGTTACTCATGTTGGGGACACCGATCCTAGTCAACAACCAAGCCACATTGTTATTAAAAATGAAAAAGACATGCAACATTGAGCCTTACAAGGGTTAATGTTCAATGGAGTAATGGAAAACTGGATTTCAAGAATGAATTGATATCTTCAAATATTCACAACTAGGATCAATGATCATTTTGTATGTGTGTTTGTGTGTGGTTACTTGCCTGATAAAGCACTCACATGGTATGATGCTTGGGAATGATCATTGTTGGTAGAAGGAAGAGAAGTCACTTGGACAACTATGCAAGAAGGGTTGTTCAAGAATTTCCAATCTGTGGATTCTTTGCAAATAGCCCAAACCTAATTGTGGGTGTTGAAGCAAAAGAATAGTATACAAGAATTCATGCAGATTTTTCTCGATCTATAGGTTGCAATAACCGATATGAGTCCAACCAAAGCTCTTGACAATTTCAAAGGGGATTACAAGAGCGGATTTGCCAAGAAGCAATGGTACCAAATTCTTGCACTTTTTTTGAAGCCATTGCTTGTGCTCAAAGAATAGCAAGGGCGCTTGGCGGAGGTGAAGTGGTAACATTAATGCAAAACTACAGGTTTAGTCACACCAATTTGGTGGACCAATCCCTATGGAATTGACATCATTCAATTTTGAGATCAAGGAGCAAGATCTCTCCAAGGAGAACAAGGATGGATTGAAGAAAGAAGAGAAGGAGTTCCATGGGAAGAAGAGGCTCAAGTAAAACAACGATGTTGCTACAATTGTGGCCAAATTAGGCACATAGCCATCAATTGCCATGATTGTTATCTTAAAGGCCATTGATCTCTATACAAGTGACTTTTGAACCACATGGAGAGACAAATCAAAGAAGAGGATGTTGAAATCACATCCAAAAATGAAGATTGCTAGGAAATGTACCTCATGGCCTTATTGGCTTGGTGAAGAGGAGTATAAGTAGAGGGAGGAAGAGGACAAGTGTGCAAAGGTGATCACAAAGGCAAGGGTTGCCTCTCTATGTCATAAGAACCACATTTATTGGTAAAATAGATGTTTCATGGATCTAATAAGAAAAGTCTAGAGTGCCTAATATAATGCACAAATTCCCAAGAAATTGAAAGATGTGGTCAATGAGTTTCAAAATGTCTTTCTGAATGAATTACCTATAAGTTTACCACCAAAAAGGAAAGTAGATCATGAAATTAAGATTCTTCTTGGAGAGATACCTCCTTGTAAAGCCCCATATCTACTATCACCTCATGAGTTAGAGTGTAAGGCTTAAATTGATGAAATGTTGTAGATGGAGTTTATCCAACCTAACGTATCACTATATGGGGCTCTTGTATTAGTTGTGAAGAAGGATAAAACAATGTGCATGTGCATTGACTATCAAGGACTGAATCAACAAACTATGAAGAACAAATACTCATTACCTTACATGGATGACTTGTTTGATCAACTCAATGGAGCAAGGCACTTCACCAAACTTGATCTATGGAGCGGTTACAACCAAATTAGGATTGTGGAGGAAGATATACATAAGATGGCCTTTTGAACAAGGTATGATCACTTTGAGTACTTGGTGATGCCATTTGGCATCACTAATGCTCCAACCACTTTCATGAGTTTGATGAATAATATATTTTGTCTGTACTTGGATAAATATGTTATCTATTTCCTTGATGACATCTTAGTCTACAACAAGACAATGACATAGCAGAAGCAACATCTACAAGAAGTTCTCCAGATTCTACAATGAAGTCAATTGTATGCCAAAATCTCAAAGTGTTAGTTTTGCAAATTTTAAGTAGACTACTTAGGGCATAGACTAAGTTCAAAAGGTATCCAAGTGCTAAAAAATAAAATAAAGGTCATTTAAAAATGAGGTGCTCCAAAAGATGAGACTCAACTCAAAAGTTTCTTGGGATTGATGGAGTTTTATTGTTGATTTGTCAAGGACTTCTTGAAGATTTCACAACCACTAACAACACTATTGGGGAAGGAGAAGAAGTAGATGTAGGGAACCACATAATAATTGGCCTTTTAGGAGTTGAAAGATGCATTACTACATACAACAATCTTGAAATGATATGACCCAAAATGTCCAATCAAGATGGCTATAGATGCATCAATAAGCATAGTATTAGGAGGAGTCCTACAACAAGAATGGTAGGATGGATGACACCCAATTGCATATTTCTCTTTTAAGTTGTTATTAGAAGAATGCAACTATCACACCACTAGATGAGAAGAGTTGGCCATTGTCCTTGCAACCAAGCATTGGAAGCACTATTTGGTTGAGAAGGCATTTGTGGTAGAGATAGACTATAGACCTCTAGTCTACCTTAAGACATAAAAAGATCTTTCTCATTGATAGATTTGGTGGGCAAAGTGGAAACAACAATTCAACATGAAAATCATATATGTAGAAGGAAAGAAGTAGCTTGTAGATGCATTCACTTGGATGCTGATGGCAAACAATATGGTGGTGAAAGTCAAGATGAACCCTAAATTTTGGCCAAGGATTCTTGCTACTACAAAAACTGATCCACATATTGTAGTTACTCAATCATCCTAAGGTGTTACCAACACCCAAGGATTCACCTTTTGTGATGGTAAGTTATGGATCCCAATTGCCATGAATCTAAGAACCACCATCCTAGCAAAATGTCATGATTCTACCATTCTAGGACACGTTGGAATGGAAAAGACCTTGGATGCAATCAAATGCTATTACTATTGGCCCAAGATGAGTAATGATGTGATAGAATATATTTGGAGCTACCTACTTTGTCAAAAAAATAAAGTTTCTAATCAAGCTCCCACAGGAATCCTTCAACCCCTCTCCACTCCTACACAACTTTGGGAACAAGTAAACATGGATTTGGTTTTTGAATTACCCAAGACGACCTCAAAAATTGACTCCATTATAGTCTTTGTCAACTGACTCAACAAAATTATTCATGTTTGTCCTACTACCAAGGATGTGACTACCATGCAACTAGCTCAATTGTACTTAGATGCAATTTTCTCTTACCATGGCTTGTCTTGAGTGCTCATCATTGATAAAGGCACTCAATTCACTAGTTTGTTTTGGAGAAAAATCTTTGTATCTTCAAAACAAAATTGGCCATGTCCATAGCTTACCATCCATAAACTGATGGATAAACAGAGAGGGAAAATTGCACTATTGAGGACATGCTCCGGAGATTTACGTTAGATGAGTAAGAGAGGTGGGACACCTTACTCCTTTTGGTGGAATTTTCTTACAACAATTCAATGAATGCCTCCAGATAGGTCACACCATTCTTCCTCATGTATGGAGAGCATCCTTTCACACCTTTGAGCTTGATGAAGGTTCATCCAATGGCTATCAAGGTAGATGTTGTCAACATTCTTGTTTCTAGAATCCAACAAGGGGTGGAGAATGCCAAGCACAGGTTTCATGTTGCCCAGAATCAAACAAAGTAGCATGTAGATGCACACCACCAATACATGGAGTTCAATGTTGGAGATCAAGTCTGGCTTTCAACCACCAACCTCACATTAGTTGGCCCTTGTAAGCTCAAACCTTGTTTTATTGACCCTTTCTCCATTCTTCATTAAATTGGTGCAATGACCTATCACCTCAAGCTACCACCACACATAAAGATCCATCTAGTTTTCCATGTTCCCAATCTATGTCAATATTCACCTCAACCGCCCCTCCTTCTCTTCCATCTAAGAAAGTTGACTTTGCCCAACCCACATTGACAAACAGAGGAATATGAAGTCGAATGTATTGTCCAAAAACGCATCTATGGTACTTGTCATCTACGTGTGGAATACCTTGTACATTGGAGAGAGTACCCACTATATGAGGCAACATGGGAGCCAACAGCCAACTTGACCAATGCATCAATATTAGTCCAATCTTTTGAGCAATGCTTTGCAACAAGGGTGTTATGTCTTAAAAGGAGGAGGTTTGTAATACCAATAGCTAGAAATATTATCTAGAGGTGAAAATCTACTTGGTAACATCTAAAAGGATATCATGTATGGTAGGCTAGGTAGATCAGATAGAGGTGTCACCAAAAGTGTACTACTTATATAGCATATGTCTTCATATGGCATCATCTAAATATGACAACAACTCATTCTTGTGGCTAATGGTGGTATATACTATCAACATGGTTATGCTAACAATGGAGGCCTTAGAGGAGTTTGTCATTTTACAAAGACTTGATCCTTTAATTGACCTTGCAATGTTAGTACAACACTTGCATCATTTGTGTAACAATATGGAGTTTAGCAACAAAGTTAGTAAGGGCAAAAAAAGTAGTGAATAGGCCAAATTAGCCTTGAATATTCCAAAATTATTTAGGAAGCTTCTTGGGAAGCTTCTTGACTAGCTTAGCTTGCATCCCAAGTAAGTAGCTTCTAGTAGCTTCTAGAAGCTTCCAACTAGCTTAGCTTGCAAGCCAAGTAAGCAACTTCTAGAAAAAAGTTTCTTAAGAAGCTTCTCAAGAGCCTTGTATGCTCCCTATAAATACCAAAACCAAATTTCATGCTAAGCATTCAGAATTTACCCATATTCAAGTGTCCCAATGTGATCTTCTATTCTCCTATTTCTCTCTTTGGTCTTGGTCTTTTACATTAGTATCAGAGCAAGAATAGGATAGATGGAATTTGTGGACCACCAAATCCATCTCTACAAAACCATTGGGATTTTTGTATCCAAGTACTACTCAAGCATCATTTCACACAATACATCATCTCACGCTTTGGGTAAGATTTGTGCATACAATCACCTTGTTTGAGGAACCTTTGATACTTCCGATTGTAACTTATGGAGAATGATGGACATGTTGCATCTATGAGTTGATAAATTAGATAAATTGGGAGTAATGAGATAAAGTAGTAGTTATAGCGGCAATACATGATAGTATCATTGTTATGTAATAACAAATTAAGCACCATACTCGATTGTTGGATGAACGAGATCATCAACAATAAGAACATGTAGAGAGAGCACCACTTCAAGATGGAGAAAATCAAATCTGATTTCCAAAATCCAAGGTGTTTGAAGGCAAGAATCTCCTAGGCACATTGGAGAATTTTCTGTTTGACTATGAATGTTACTTTGAAGCTACCAATCTTCAAGGTGAACAAAAACAAATTCTCTTAGCTTTTAGTCAATTGGATGGTATGGCAAAACTTTGGTGGCAATTTTGAGTGGAGTGAGCTGAATGACAAAGTGTTGCACCAATCTTGACATAGGTAGAATTCAAGAATGCATACATGGTCAAGCTATAAATGCCATACAAATTGCACAAGATAAGTTGATAGAGTTGAAGCAGATTGGCTCTATAAGGAGCTACATCATGCAATTCCAGAACATAATCATGCAAATTCTAGATATACAAAAAGGTGAAGTTTTGGATCAATTTGTGACGGCCTTGAAGTCACGAACCAAATTGAAGTGACCATGCAAGAGGCACAAAATGTGGAAGAAGCCATGCATGTGGTTGAGCACTTTGATTCCTTGGTTGCAACAACTTGGTCTTGACCTTGACCTACATAGAACTTACCAATACCAATACCAATACACCTACCAATACCAATACACTATACACGGCTAGAAGAATTAGCACCAATGAAGATTGATGTTGTCCAATGGAAAAACCACTTGGTCTAGCAGATAGAGAGACCTCGACCTACATAGAACCTACCAATACACTATATATGGTTGGAAGAATTAGCACCAATGAAGATTGATGTTGTCCAATGGAAACCACTTGGTACAACGGATAGAGAAAGATTGAGACAAAATGGTGCTCCTTGCCAAGTAGTGTCGTTAAAGGTTGTGCAACCTTGGAGAAGTCCTTGACAAATCTATGATAGAATCTCGTCAACCCCAAGAAGCTCTTGAGTTGAGTCAATCTTCTGGAGCACTCCATTTTTGAATGACCTCTATTTTATCCATCAATACTTGAATGCCCTCTGCACTTACTCTATGCCCCAAGTAGTCTACTTCAGACTTGCCAAACTCACACTTTGAGATTTTGGCGTACAATCGAATCTGTCTTAGAATCTGGAGGACCTCTCAAAGGTGTTGTTTGTGTTTTGTCATCGTGCTAGTGTATACTAATATATCATCCAAGAAGACAATAACAAACTTATCCAAGTATGGAAGAAATATGTCATTCATTAGACTCATGAAAGTAGCAGGTGCATTGGTGAGGCCAAAAGGCATTACAAGATACTTGAAGTGGCCATACTTGGTTCAAAATGTAGTTTTGTACACATCCTCCTTTGCAATTCAGATTTGATTGTAACCACTCCGTAAGTCCAATTTGGTGAAGTATCTTGTTCCATGGAGTTGATCAAATAGGTCATCCACGCGAGGTAAGGGGTATTTGCTCTTCATTATTTGATGATTGAGACCTCAATAGTCAATGCACATGCATATTGTACCATCCTTCTTCTTCACAAACAAGACAGGAGCTCCATATGGTGATACGCTAGGTTGGATGAACCCCTTTTGTAGCATCTCCTCAATTTGAGTCTTACACTCCTCCAACTCATGAGGTGATAGGCGATATGGGGCGACAAGGAGGTGTCTTCCTCGTGAGTGTCTCAATTTTATGATCTACTCTCCTTTTTGGTGGTAATCCTAAGGGTAGATCATTGGAAAAGACATCTTGAAATTCATCTACCACAGCCTTCAATTTCTTAGGAATTTTTCCATCGATTTATGCACTCTGGACTTCTCTTATTAGACCCATGAAACATCTATTGGTCTTATAGACAATTGTTGTCCCTATGCATATAGAGGTAGATCATGCCTGGGTGATTTTTCTTTAACCCTAATGATTGACCATTGGTAGGTCCTTACTACTTTCTTCCTCCAATCTACCATAAGGTTGTAATGTTCCATCCATGGTATGCCTAAGATTACATCATAACGAGCTAATTGTATCACTCGCCACTCAATTGCTTCTTGATATTCTCCTACATAGAGTGTGATCAGTCTAGGTAATGATTCAATCCTCTCTATTTGCCTATTAAGCAACTCTACTTCTTCACTTCCATCTCTCTCTAGATCTATTCCCAATCTTATTGCAACAGAGCGAGATAAGAAATTCTTTGTTGCTCCTGGATCAATGAATACTCTCACTTCATTGCCTTCTAGGACTCCATTTAGGACAATCAATTGTGAGGTTGCCTTTTGGGATCTTTTCACATTAGTCTTCTTCCTTCCCTCGCATCTCTTCTTCCTTATTGAGCCAATAAGGCCGCGAGGTACATTTATTAGCAATCTTTGTTTTCGAAAGTATTTTCTACCTCCTCTTCTTCAATGCACTTCTCCATGTTGTTCAAAGATTGTCTGTATGAAGGTTGAGTGCCTCTAGGGAAACAAGTGTGACAATTTGTAGATATGTGCACAATACGGCCACAATTGTAATAACAACATTGTTCTCTGCGAGTTCCTTCTCGTCGTGTGACTTCATCTCTTTGTTATTCTACTCGTCCATGCTCCCCTTGAAGCGGTTGTGCTCCTTGATCTTGAAATCAAAGGTTGCCCAATTCTATTACGGGTCCACCCATGTGTGGCATTTCTGCCCAATAATGTTGAGGTGGAACTATCCCTTCACCTCCACCCAATGCTCTTGCTATTCTCTGTGCACAAGCAATGGCTTCAAATACCATGCAAGGATTTTGCACCATGACTTCTTGGCAAATCCGCTCCTTTAACCCTCATTTGAGATTGTCAAGAGCCTTTGCTGGACTCATGTTGGTTATTGCAACTTGTAGATCCAAAAATGCCTCCATATACTCTTGTATGTTGTTCTTCTATCTCAATTCCCATAATTTGGTTTGAGCCATCTGCACAAAATCCACCGATTGGAAATTCTTCAACAATTGTTCTTGCATTGATGTCCATGTGCCCTCCCTTCTCTTTGCCAACATGTATTGTTCCCAAACATCATACCATGTGAGGGCTTTATTGGTCAAGTACACACATGCAAACACGCCTACAGCATGCTTTGTGATCTTTGTTGAGAGCAATCAGAAATATCAATTCATTATCAAGATCCAATTTTCCACTACTCCCATCATACGCTGCCCCTTGCAAGGCTCAATGTTACAGGGCTTCTTCATCCGGAGTAGCAATGTGGCTTCATCGTTGATAGGGTTTGTAGGCATAGGTGCCTCTCCAAGTACTTCAGTCATAGGTATTGGGTTTTGAGACGGCTCTTCTTCTTGCATGGCTTGATTGTTCCTACGGATATGCACTTGACTTTGTAATGTCTCGAATGGTCGTCTTAATCTCTTGAAATTCATTCAACATCCCTTGCATTCCTTGCACCAGCTCTTGCAATTGCGGATCCATGGTTCTTGCAACACTCAATTGCTCATGTCTACTTCAATACAGAGTCAATATGATCACTCTAGAAGGTGCATGAACTATCAGAACTACCATTGGGACCTCAAAAGCTATCAATTGTTGATAATACTCATCGCCAAAATCTCTAACCACAAAATCTCTAAACCTCACTTTTGGTCGCACTACATAACGGATTTCTACTTGAGTGTTGAAAGGGAGAGGATTTGGGACATTCACATCCATATCATCATAGTAGAATGTAGATTGTCAAATCCCACTCTCTGTCATATATCACTACAGGTAGAATCACCGGGTTTGGTGAGTTCATCACACTATCCATGAATTCTACGCCAAAGTGATAAACTAGCAATACCTTCATTTGCTTACGTTGGATGTACATAACCTTGATGTGGAATGAATTTGTGAATGGAAAGCTAGGTTGCGGGAAATTGTCCGCTTGGTGCATCCATCCCATCCGCTCTCTAAAGTCCTTCCTAAGTCTAGCAACTCCTCTATGTTCTCCACCTCAAATTACTTAGTTTCAATGGTTTGTGCTCTTCCAAGAGGGGTAATCCACTCTCTTGGACTAAGACACTTGCTCTAATACCAGTGTAATACTAAGAGGACAAGAGAAGAGAGAGAAACACAAATTACACACTCAACATTTGGTGCCCCAAAGGAGCACCTTCTCTTTATTATATAGACAAAGAGGATCTCCTCCAAGGAAGCTTCACCATAGGATTAGGCACACCGTTAGGTGACCTGTTAGTAAGCTTCACCCTTGGATTACTTACTTGGATGGGTGACATGTTGGTCTACGTCCTATCTGGTTGGTCAAACAAGCTTTGATCAGAGGGAATCTTTTAGGGAATCTTCTTGTATGAGTCCCAAAATCATGTAAGTAAGGTACCATTGGAAAGCTCTTGATGAGACAAACTAGAGGGGAGGGAAGGCTAGCCTTACTTTTGTTGGGGGGGAATCTACACATTTTTTAGGCCTAATTCATCCGTTTAGGCTTCCAAAATTGCCTTCAAAGATTTCAAGCATATTTTGGTTCCTACCCTATTAGTAGAAGTCCCCTTTTGGTGATACCTCTTTCTGATCTGTTTAGTCCATTATGTGTAACATTCTTCCAAATGTTACCAATTCTCACCTTTAAATCATATGTCTAGCTATTGGTTCTAAGGTTCTCAAGTCTATTTCGGTTTTTGCTCTATTTGTAGAAGTACTCTTTTGCTGATATTTCTCCCTGATCTATTTTGACCATCATGTATAACATCATTCCAGATGTTACCAAACCAAATTTCACATCTAGATCATATGGCTAGCTCTTGATATTACAGTTAGTTTATGATGTAAAGATCTTGTGTTAGCTTTGCATCCAACAAAATAGTAGTAGATGACATTACAAGGCTGAGATGACCATTCCATGTGAACTGTGCCTTCTTAAGATAAAATTAGGATAAGACTAAGATAAGGTTAGTGAGGAGTAGATATAGTTAGAAGATCTCTAGGTCATTGTAACATTGGATTTCCTTCGCAACTAAGTAAGAAATGTATAAAAAGCTTAGAGCCAATGATCATTGAGTTCATTTCGTGCATCCTTATTTTTCTATAAACAAAGTTTATACCATCAAGTCTCTTGAGTTGATGTATGTGTATTAACTTGCACTTTGTGTGGGTGGCTACATGCTTAATTGAGTGTGAGTGAGGAATCTTGATGATATATGAGCAGAAGTACTTGAATGCAAAGAATCATTCATATGGAACTAGAGTATGCAACATTAGGGGTTCTATATAGGTCATGCATGATACAATGCAAGGCTCCCAAACATCTAGAGTATCATAAAGTAATATTAACTTTAAGTAACATGTTCATTCAAGACTTCTATGACATTGTGCCTTTTAGGAAGAGTACAACACTACTCACAATCACGGTGTTTAGGGTGATAGGACCTTCAGAATTCCTACCTCTACTTTGTATATGCATTCTAAGATATAGTGTGTAGTACCTTATGTTTGAGTTGATCTCATATGATTATTAAGCTTGTAATGCAAATGAAATACTCAAATCTTGTTAGTGACTCATTGACACTAATGTGTGACTGATCTTATTAAGTGGTTGGCATAGGAATCCAAGGTGAAGTAATTGCCATTGTGAATGAGCCATAATATTTAGGAATCCTTTGGATCAAAACTATAATGAATGTGATTACTAGTCATTTTATCTTTTTTGTAGTGCCCTAGTGGTTGTGATCTGACCTTCTTATGAGAAAGACTTTGCTCAAAAGGTTAAATGAAAAGCAATAGATGGTCATCTTTGTGATGCTTTATCTTAGTTTTGCCACCTTTAACTTGCATCCTTGTGGGACCAACCAGTTCTTACCATATTGTTATAAATTTGAATGACACTTGGTCATTACACAAGTAAACAGTAATAAAGTATATATAATTTTAGGCTTAATTATTTTGGAGAACAAAAGTGAAATACATCTTCCAAATATCAATTTTGTAGGTTAAGATGCTCGTGATAAGTAAAAAGTAAAAAGTAGTTTATGACTAAAAGGGAAGATAAAGAAAAATAGGTAAAAACAATGTCCATATACAACTTACTATTATCTATGCATTATCCTTAAGTTAGTTTTTTTTCATTTGAAAATATTATATTTTTATGAATAAATAATATATTAATCTATATTGTTTATGATATATCATTTTTAATCTAAAGAGATGTCTTATTTAATATTCATATGGAATTCCAATGATTTATATTTACATCATGTGATTATAATACCTCATGTACCCTATAAAGCTCAGCTTTTTGAACAAAATTTTTTTTTTAAAATCCACACATTACAACTTAATGATAAAATTTACTAAGACATATGGATTTTATTACAATAGTTATCATTATATTACATGTAATTATTATCTACATTTCTAATATTTTTATATTTTATAAGTATATATAGAAACAAACACAAGAATAATTATCTTCTCTTAGAATTATATGATTATTATTGATAAAATTTATAAATACTTGATGAACACATAATCTAGTATTTAAAGTACTTATTAAAATTTCAAGAATTGGATTAAATTTTGAATTCATAGAACATATGTACCTTTAAAAGAGAGAAAAGCAACCGCATAGAATACCAAGAAGGATAGGGAAGACCCCATCAAGCCAAACAAAGAAGAGACAAAAGAGGTAAAATGAGGCTAAGCCACAATAGTAGTCGAATGAGAAATGTCATACTGCATCTATGTCATCTATGATATCCAAACTATGCAAGTAGTATGGTCTATAAAAAATTGTGGCATCTAAAGAAGCATCAGCTAGTGCGATTGCTCTCTTATGGATTGCACCTATCAATGCTCTTTATAGAGCAATGTACACTTGATCTTTAAAATATACTACATAGTATAAGAGTGAGAATGGTACCCTTGATTTCTAAAAATATATGCTCCCATGCATTGGGTGACGGATGTGTCAAATTTTTTATCCATTGCTTCATATAACTCTAAGGCTAGATGAACAAAGAGGTCAATCATAAAAGCATATAGTCACTTATAACTCTTGAAGTCACATTGAATATATTTAAACTAAAACTACAATGATCACTAGAGCACATGGTCATTTCTTCACTACTTTTACATGATTTCCAATGCACATAATCATCTCCTTACTACTCTTTTGCTTTGATGATTCAACTTTTTAATCATTTATCAACTTCTATAAAAAAATTTATCCATCATCATCTATGACTTGGGCTTATGTATAAGTACTATTTTTCATGTTTTGATTTTGTTACATATTTTTTGTTGATAGGTATTCCTTCTATTTTATATATCCCTTAAGTCTTAATGATTAATTGAAATTAAAAATCAATTTATTATATGAAGTTAGTTAAAAGTCTTTATGTTGATCACTAGAAACTCTAGAAGTAATTTCATAAAATGCCAATGACATCGTATGGATCAGTACATAGAAGGTACATAGGAACCTCTCTAGTGACCCAATAGTTTATTAAAAGTACTTAGTAACCTTCTTACACACTTGGATATAAGGTGTTTAGGAATTGTAGTAAGGATCGAGTAACTTGGCTCAAAATTTAATGATGAATTCTTTATGGTGAAGCTTAGGAAATTTTGCAATCTTGGATATTTGAAATTCTTATGTTCAATTAGTAGTACATCTTTTCATGTTTTCTCTTATCTTCTCTACTTAACATCTTGCATCAATATAGTCTTTTTTCTTAACATAAGAGTATGATTTGGCTAGATTGATTTTATGGTCCACTTGAATTAACACCTCTTAATCATTAAGACTTTGCATTTTATGTTATGCAGAATTACCATATTCATCACTTCATACTATCTTATATTTGTAAGATTAATTTGAAAATTATATTTTTGTCAAATAGACCCTTAATGCTTCTTATTGCCACTTATGGTCAAAGGTAATTATGTGTTATTTAATTCTATTTAATCATTTTTATCTCAATTTGGTAGAAATAACTTTAAACATGGATATAACAATGAAATTTTTGTGGTTTGAGCAATATAGCAAGTAAAATTCATCTAACTACTAAGAAATCTTTGCTCAACCACACCCAATGAACATACATTTCAAAGCATAGATCATTCAACATGAAGATAATAAAATTGTGGACTTCATTGATTTAAGAGAATTGACTCCCTTGTCTTTCTAACACTTCTAAATTACTATCTATAATATCTACTAGTAGTGTAAACTTATCAAGCATAAGTGAATGAATCTATTCTTGTGGAGATTTAATATTCTCTAGTGAGAACAGCTTATTGATGTAGATAAGGAATGACTTTGTCAAAATAGATGATGCTTTATTTCTAAATAACTTGATCATGTTATTGTCTAAATCATATAAGATAAACTTGACTAGTTGCATAAGGTCAATAGATTGAAGAGTAGTTTGATCAAGAAAATATCAATGTTCAATAAAATTAGTTGAGTCACATATTGGTAGCAACATCAATTGTAGTAGAGTTGTGAGCTTCACTTATAAAAACTTGCTTCATCTTCATGAGATACTTTGGATTTTAAGATTTAGTGGACTATTTTAGTTCAAATGTTGCATATCAATGCAGTTGCAAAGGAGATTAGTGCTTTTTTTATGATTTTGATTTATTCATAGTTTTTAAAGAAAAAAAGGATCTACTTGACTTTTGACCCATGCTTACCAAAAAAATTTAAATACATAAATCAATTTTATAATTACACTTTTACATTTTGATATCATTCTCAAATCATCTTGACTTAAAAATAATTGTGCTTAAGTTGAATAACAAAGCAAAAAATATTTATAAAGACTATAAAGACATACTTTCAAGATTTTGGTGTTTGAGACTTTTGTTAAAGAAGTGACCTATTATAAGTATACTAATGTATTTTTTATTGAGCAAGCTATGGAAGATAAGACAGATGTGTTTAAAATAAAATCAAAGTAATTATTTATATTTAGATTTATATTTGCAAGTGTTTGAAAGAATTAAAAATGTGTTTCTAGATGAACTACCTAAGATTCGTCTTTTGATCAAGAAATGAAATTATAATAAACTTCTTTTATCTTATCATACTTGATAATAGATATATGTATTGTGTTCAAAGAGTTAAAAAAAACTTTGGAAGACCTTGATGAAACTTATAGAGAAATTTTTTATAAAGCATAATGTCATCTTTTTTTTTCCTAAAGAATGATTGCATGCTTCAGTTTGCATTGACTAAAGTTGATAAACCACAAATAATGTATATTCCTTAGGTCAAACAGATAATTTGTCTGATCAATTAAGTAGAGCTAAATTTTTCATTAAGAATTACTTCACTTAGTGAAGAATTTGTATAGTTTGTAGATGTTGATCTTCATCTAAATAGAATATATATAAAAAAGAAATATGGATACTCTTAATAGCTTTTGATCTTTGGTGTCGTCAATACTCCCTAATGCTCATAAATAAGATTTATAGTGCATTTGATGGATTTTTGTTAATTATGTTGTGGTGTTTCTATCTTCTATATATTCATAGATCAAAGGAGAGCACCATATTCAGTTTTTTAAGTTTTCTATTGCATATAAAAATGGAAGTTATTCTCTAAGAAATTTAAATATAAATTTTAGAAAGAGAAGGTTACTTTTTGAATTATAAAGTTTTAGCAAAAGGTATAAAGATAATAGAAGAAAGAACTAAGTTATTATAGATTGGCCCACTCTAGAAGATGTTAGTGATATTTGAGGTTTTAATAGATTAGCTAGGTTTATTGATGTGCCATACATTATTATATATATGTTATGGCACTTATTATAGATTGCTTGTAGAATTATTTTATTCTATAAGGTTATAAAGGAGGAATTTCCATTTAACAACTCAAGGTTCCATATAACAACCGCAAGATCCAGATTTATCTTTATACAATTGAGTTTAATGCTTCTTACTTTACTATTGGTACACTAGTACAAAAGAGTTTTTAAATATTAGGTTTATTAAGTTAATATTAAGTTTATTGCAGCTATGTTCAAGATTGAATTCAATTGAGATACACTATTTTATGCATGGAAGGGAGTAATTATCCATATTTAATAATACCATGATTTGATACATTTATCTATTAGACAAGCCAAGTTCCATTAATAGGGACCATGAGTCTTTATTGCACATCATTCACTTGGAGTACATGACAATCCATTTGGAAGAGAAAATCCAACTATATTATATATTACATTGTATAATAAAGACTTAAAAGATTCTACATTGTTCCAAATCTCTTATTCTTTAAATCACATGCAATGTATAAATTATACAATTCAGTTTAATACTTGCATGATCATGCTAAAGGAGGATTCAAAGTGAAATTACATCTTCCAAATTTTTTGGAAAATACTTTTAGTTAAGAATAATTGAGGTTTTCTTCCATCCATTGAATGGATTTTTATCCAAGAAATCAAGTATGTGTTCCATATGAATGGTTTCTACAATCATTTCCCATATATATTTATGAATAATTAGAGGTTTTTTTCCATCTATATAATGGAATGTTACACAAAGGAATTAAGTATGTGCTCCATGTGAATGTCTTTCATTTCTCATATGTGTTTTATATGATCATACTTTTTTTTCTTGATTATAAGAAGTAAAAAAGCCTCCAATCTCAAGTTATCTTGGAACCAATAGAAGCACTCAATTTATTTAATATTCATAGTGTTGGTTGCAAATATTGTTGCGTGAAACTTGTGTAGGTTTTTATTCTTATGAAATGTAATAGTATGGAGTTTAGCGACGTAGTTAGTAAGGCTAACAAAGTAGAGAATGAGCCAAATTAGCCTAGAACATTCCAAAAGCATCTAGAAAGCTTCTTAGGAAGCTTCCTGACTAGTTAACTTGCGTACCAAGCAAGTTATTTCTAGAAGGAAGCTTCCATAAGCTTCTAACCAGCTTAGCTTGCATGCCAAGTAGGCAACTTCTAGAAGGAAGCTTCTTGAGAAGCTATCTACTTAACTTGGCTTGCACTCTAAGAAAGTGGCTTAAGGAAGCTTCTTGAGAAACTTCTCAAGGGCCTTGTATGCTACCTATAAATACCAAAGCCAAAGTCATGCTAGGCATTTAGAGTTTTCCCACATTCAAGTGTCCCAATGTGAGTTTCCATTTTCCTATTTCTCTCCTCGGTCTTGGTCTTTTATATTGATATCAGAGCAGGAATGGGATGGATGGAATTATTGGACCACCGGATCCACTTCCGCCAAACCATTGGTATTTTCATGTCCAAATATTACCCAAGTACC
Organism: Lunularia cruciata; assembly: GCA_948567375.1. Lineage (NCBI taxonomy): Eukaryota > Viridiplantae > Streptophyta > Marchantiopsida > Lunulariales > Lunulariaceae > Lunularia > Lunularia cruciata. The sequence goes on along the minus strand of OX419761.1, from coordinate 16,308,681 downwards.
GCTTCACACAATTCATCACCTCATGCTTTGGGTAGGATTTTCTACATATGATCACCGTGTCTGAGGAACCTTTGATACTTCCGGTTGTCACTTATGGAGAAAGGTGGACGTACTGTATCTATGTGTTAATCAATAAGATAAATTGGGAGTTGTAGGATAGAGTAGTAGCTACGGCGGAAATACCGGGCGTTATCCTTGCAATGCAGTAACAAATTGAGCACCTTACTCAAATGTTGGATGAACAAGACCAACAACAACAAGAACATATAGACAGAGCGCCAGTTCAAGACGGAGAAGATCATATTTGATTTCTAAAACCCAAGGTGTTTGAAAAAAAGAATCTTTTGGGCACAATGGAGAATTTTGTGTTTGATTACGAACATTACTTCAAAGCCACCAATTTTCAAGATGAACAAAAACAGATTCTCTTGGCTTCTAGTCAATTGGATGGTGTCGCAAAACTTTAGTGGCGATTCCAAGTGGAGCAAGCTGAACGACAGATTGTCGCACCAATCTTGACATGGATAGAATTCAAGGATGCAATACTGGGTCAATTTTAAACTATAAATGCCACCCGAGCTACACAAGATAAATTGGCAGAGTTGAAGTAGATTGGCTTTGTAACAGGCTTCATCACACAATTTCAGAACATCATCATACAAATTCTATATATACAAGAAGGAGAAGTTATGGATAGATTTGTGTGGGGATTGAAATCACAAACCAAATTGGATATGACCATGTGAGAACCAAAAAACGTAGAAGAAGCTATGCAATTGGCTGAGCGCTTTGATTCCTTGGTTGTGACAACTTGGTCTCGACCTCAACTTACACCAAGCTTACTAGTACAATACGCACGGGTGGAAGAACCAGCACCAATGGAGATTGATGTTACCCAACGGAGACCACTTGATGCAGTAGATAGAGAAAGATTGTGACAAATGGAGGTTGTTTTTATTGTCACCAAGTTGGACATCGCATTGTTGAATGTCCACTTATGAATGGGTGACCTTGACAAGTTGCCCAGATGGAGTTTGTGGAACCAAATGATCAAGGAAACAAAGAATCCCAGTAGGAGATTTTGAGCCACCTACATGAAGCTTGATTAGTTCCAATGGGATTGAAGGCTTGACCTATGCAAGTTTGCTTCACTTGCAAGGTATGATATCTAATCGGGGTTGTAGGATTTTGGTTGATTTTGGAAGTTCAAAGAATTACATGTCTATGCAAGTAGCAAAGGAATTGGGTATTCTTATCAAGCCAATGTTTGGAAGTAGTTTGATGATGGCCGATGGTAGAAAGGGTTCTACATTTTGCACCTTGCATCCTGTTACCTTCAAGATTAGGAAGAAGTATTTGGAGTGTATGAGGTTTGTAGTGACACTTCTACACTATGATATCATTCTAGGTCTACCTTGGCTTGAACATCATAAGGTTCAATTTGATTGGACCCGATGCTAAATTCAAGTACAAAACCAAGGTAGGAATTTCTGATTAAGTTGTCTAGCACCTTTGAGTAAGACACTAAGAATAGTCAGTCCCAAGATGGGAAGTTTGCCACGAAGACAATCATAGAGCAAGCTTGGAAGAGAGATGAGTCCCTTGAAGGGAAGTTGGTTAGTAAAGCAACCATAGAGCAAGCTTTGGAGGAAGATAAATCTGTATTTACGGTGTGGATCAAGCCGATTGCACAAGAACAATTGGAGGAGGGCCAAGAGCCTCATCAAGCAACGATTGATTGGATAGTTCAAGAGTTTGCATATGTGTTTCCAGATGATCTGCCAAAGAGATTACCCTCCAATTGAGGTATGCCTTTCAAGATTGAGTTGTTGCCAAGGAGTACTCCAATGAGTAGACTGATCTATCGGTTCTCACCAAAGGAGTTAGAGGAGTTGCAAACAACACTTATAGAATTGTTGGAGAATGATTTCATACAACATAGTACCTCTCCTTGGGGAGCACCGGTACTATTTGTTCCAAAGAAGGATGGAGGACTTTGTTTTTGTATTGATTACTGTGGGCTCAATAAGCAAACTGTGAAGAATACATATCCCTTGCCTTGGATCAATGACTTGCTTGATCAACTAAGTGGAGCACGCTACTTTTCCAAACTACATCTTCGTAGTAGCTATTGGCAAAATTCCTATCGAGAGAGAGGATGTGCAAAAGACTGCCTCTCACACAAGGTACAAGCATTTCAAGTGGAGAGTTCTACCTTTTGGACTCACTAATGGTCCAGTAGTCTTTATGGATCAAATGCATTGGATGTTGGAGGGACTATTGGATCAGTCTGTAGTGGTGTTCTTGGATAATAACTTAATCTATATCAAGACATAGGTAGAACATATGAATCATGTGCGAGAAGTCCTAAGATGACTACGACAATGGAAATTTTACTACAAGAAGTCAAAGTGTGCCTTTTGGCAGAAGGAGGTTACCTTCTTGGGTCATAAGATCTCATCAAAGGGGATCAAGATGGAAGAAGAGAAGATCAAGGCTATTATTGATTGGCCTACCCCAAAGGACCCTATAGAAGTACGGGCATTCAATAGATTGGCCAGTTTTTACCAATGGTTCATCCACTATTATGCTCATGTGGTTGCACCATTGACTTACCTCTTGGGAAAGAACTCAAGTTTCCAATGGACCACCAAGCATGAAGAAGCATTCTAGAAGTTAAAGCATGTGGTGTCTTCAAGACCCATTCTTCAACCATATGATCCTCAACTACCTTGTGTGGTCGATTTTGATGCTTCTAACTTTGCAATTGGAGTTGTGTTGCAACAAGAATTCCCAAATGGACTACATCCCATTGCCTTTGTGTCTTGTCGACTCAATACAGTTGAAAGAAATTAGCCTGCTTGAGATCAAGAACAACTTGCAATGGTATATGCCACCTAAGTATAGAGGCATTACCTCTTGGAGAAACAAGTAGTCATGCAAACTGATCACAAGCCATTGTTGCAGACCTTACACTTGGAACACATGAAGAGTCGACATCATCAATGGGAAGAGCTAACTCCAATTGTTTGACATCAAACTTGAGTACAAACCAGGTCGGTTCCATGCCATCCTTGATGCTCTATCAGGATGACCTGATTTGAAGTCTCTTCCTCTCATCACGGCGGCAATTATGATAGTGTCAATTGACCCCAAGGTCCATAATAAGTTTTGATTAGCTCTACAACAAGATCCCTTCTTCCAAATGGTACATGGTCATCTAACAACAGGCGACAAGGAGTACAACATCTTCTTCTTCAAGGAAGGCCTTCTATTCCATGCAGATCGGATCTATGTTCCAGCCAAAGATGATCTCCAACTTGTGTGCCTTCAAGAAGCCCATGATTTACCAATAGTTGGTCACATGGAGATGGATAAGACCTTGGGTACCCTCCAACACTGATGGTGGTGGCCCAACATGATGCAAGATGTTTGGGAGTTTGTCCAATCATGTGAGAGTTGTCAACGCAACAAGGCCAGTAACTAGAAGCCAAGGGAACTCTTTCAACCACTTCCTATTCCAACTACTCATTGGGAACATGTGAGTTTAGATCTCATTACCTCCTTGCCCAAGACACAACAAGGTCATACAAAAATTGTGGTGTTTGTGGATAAGCTTAGTAAGCAAATCCATTTGGCACCAATGGTTGATACTGTGGATGCTCCAACCTTGGCGCAACTCTACTTCAATAATGTATTCAAACATCATGGGATGCCACGTGTACTCATCTCCAACCGTGATCCTTGCTTCACTGGAAAGTTTTGGCAAGCACTCTTCTAAATACTTGGCACCAAGCTTGCTTTGTCCATAGCCTATCATCCTCAAATTGATGGACAAACTAAACATGCAAATCGTACCTTGGAAGATATGCTTTGTGCCTTCATCAAAATTCACCATACCAATTGGAATGAATGTCTTGCAGTTGCGGAGTTTGCATACAACAATTCTATACATGCAAGCATCGGATTCTCTCCTTTCTTTCTTAATTTTGGCCAAATTCTAGAATTGTAGAATTCTAGAATTCTGCTTATCCTAGATTCTCTTCTTGCTCCTCCTCCATCTCAAGTTCCTCATACTTCAACCTTCTTGACCACCATATCCGAATCTCTCCAACAAGCCAAATCTCACCTCCTTGTTGCTCAGAATTGTCAAAAGACAACATGCGGACCACCATCGTCATGATCTCACCTTTGAATTCGGTGATAAAGTTATGTTATCCTCTAATAATTTACCCCTCTCACTTGATACCCAAGTTCATAAACTTGCACCTAATTGGATAGGACCTTTTGACGTCACCCAAATTGTCTCTCTTGTTGCTTATGGACTTGCCTTGCCGTCTCATATGCAAATCCACCCTATCTTTCATGTTTCCAAGTTGAAACCCTTTGTTCCTAACCCCTCTTCTTTCTCCTCTTGACTCCAACCTCCTACTCCTCCTCCTATCTCTATCAATGATGATGAGGAGTACTAAGTTGATTTTATCCTTGCACGTTGCCACATCCAACAAGGACACCATCAACATACGGAGGACAAGGTCCTTTGGAAAGGGTATCCCCTTCATGATGCCACGTGGGAACCTCTTTCTCACCTCTAGAATGCACAGAAAACCATCCAAGAGTTTGAAGCTTCAATGGCGACGAGGACATCACCAACAAGCGGTGGGGGAATATGTAATAGTATGGAGTTTAGCAACGCAGTTAGTAAGGCTAATGAAGTAGAGAATAAGCCAAATTAGCCTAGAATATTCCAAAAGCATCTAGGAAGCTTCTTTGGAAGCTTCCCAACTAGTTAACTTGCGCTCCAAGCAAGTTACTTCTAGAAGGAAGCTTCCAAAAGCTTCTAACCAGCTTAGCTTGCAACCTAAGTAGGTGGCTTCTAGAAGGAAGCTTCTTGAGAAGCTTCCTAGTTAAGTTGGCTTGCACTCTAAGAAAGCGGCTCAAGGAAGCTTCTTGAGAAGCTTCTCAAGGGCCTTGTATGCTACCTATAAATACCAAAGCCAAAGCCATGCTAGGCATTTGGAGTTTTCTCACATTCAAGTGTCCCAATGTGAGTTTCCATTCTCCTATTTCTCTCCTTGGTTTTGGTCTTTTACATGAAATGTGGAAAGGAAGAACAGAATGTTAGATTACAGCCTTATAGATCTTCACCACAAAGTGCTTATCTCCATCATATTATGAACATTGGACCTTTTCTCATTATACCATTGGACCTTTTCTCATTATACCTTTTTCAATAAATACTCAAGACTATATTTTATTTGTTATATTTATCTATAATAAGTACATAAATTCACTTAACTTTTATAATAGACATAATGATGCAAAGCTTTATTTTGATATTATGTTTATTATCTTTAGTCTTTTGTGGTTCCTCTTATTTGATCATGATTAACTTCATTGGCACATATTGTTCTATGTTCTATTTACCAAATTAGCCATTCCCATTACCTCATTACCCTAACTAGTGGTCAAACCAAGAGTGCTAATTGTACTTAAGAAGATATCCATTAATACTTTGTGAACATTCATTATATTATTTATTGGTACTACTCTTCCAACTATCAAGTTTAGACATAGTACCTCCATAAAGCAGGTATCAAATTTTATAACTTTTTACCTAATAAGTGATCAAGAACACTCAGTTTTTAATATTTATCTACTCCTTATTTTACAATATCCCTTGTAGTTCCAATTTTTCCCATCTTATTTTTCTCCTTAAAACAAGCAGAAAATAATTTACTATAATCATAAATAATATAATAATACACAAAATTATTATTTATCCTTCAAAATTTAGACAAAGTTATGATATTTAGTCATAATATTTTCTTGATAATCAAATTTTCTAACTTGCTCCTAATTTAGCACTTTTTACATTCACATTGTTTGATGTAAATAAACTTGATCTTCCTCTCCCTATTCCTCTTTAATCTTTCATATCTCAAAATTAAAATCTTTCCCTATTCATTATTTGTTCCTAGCTATGTTGAACCTCCTTGATCTCTAATCATTGGTCAAGCTTATGATAAGTTTGAGGTTGATCATTGTGTGTTAAGCATGTGTTAATTGTAGCTCTTGATAACAAATAGACTAAAGAGATTTTGGAAGGATTGTCTACTATACTCCATGTGAACCACTTCATCATCTTCATTATACTCAAATACTCCACCCACAAATTAAAAATGAATTTACTATTAAGTAGCAGATTGTGTGTATTGATAAAGTAAAGCATCATACAAAGTTAGTGTATATTCTACAAGTAAGATATTAGTAACTTCTAGAAGATACAACAAAAATCACCTAAGGAAATTTGTAGAGGAACTTAAGAAGGTACCTAAGAACCCTTTTAAAGCATGAAATAGTCTAGTAATAATACTCAAGAACTTTCCTCCTTACTTGTGTGGTAAGATGTTTATTCACCTTCATAAATTTAGTAAATTAGTAAATTATTGCATTTTTAAGAAATAGGCTATCTTAAGTGAAACAAGAAAGCATTGGTCCATCTTTGGCATTAAATTTTTTCTTTTTATCTAGTTCTTTCTATTTCTTCTTTTATATACTTCTTTTATTGTATCAAGGTTGGATCTTTTATAAAGTTACTTCAAATATAGAAAGTGACTATTGGGGAAATTTTTTTAATAGAATGTAGATTATATTGATAGAGATGTATTCATGTATAATATTAATGATTTTGAATAAGAATGACCTATAGAGCATATGCTTTAACATGTGGTCATGATTAGCTATTTTCAACTCTATGTGGAAATTTCCCCATTCGAGGAGTAAACTGAGAAGGACAAATTGTGTATAATTTGTAAAGTAAACCTTTACAACAGATCATGAGATATGACTACTTCTATCCGGTGTTCTTTGCATCCTCGTCTAATATTTTCCACTAATAATCTGACAATTGACTAGAAGTTTCCAAATAGTGGGTTTTACAACAAGGCAATAAAATATAGTAGTCATGATTCTACTCTCTTCCAAATATTGCATGTTTACAGTTTTCCACATGTCAAGATCTAGAAAGAATTTATGATAAACTTAATAGTTCTTGGGTGCTAATTTAGTTTTTGAGTCTGAAAACTAAATGTGGAAAACTTTCAAAGCAAAATTCTGCAAACGTCATGAAATTTATTGGATCTTCAATGAGTATAATTTGCATCCTAGCTTAATATTTTCTTTTAATAATTCTAACATTCACAATTTGTTCCCAGACAGTAGAATTTGCAACCAAGCAATAAAATAAAATAATCCTAGTTTTTTCTCCTTCAAAATATTGCATGCTAGAAAATTTCATAAATTAAATATTCTATAAGAGTATACAATAAAATAGAATGGTTCTTGGTGTTGATTTTGTTTTGGTTCATCCGTGTGATTTATTGGTATGTATGGTATGATTATTTTAATATATCCACATTTCTTTAATTTAGTTTTTTGTCTCAAAGCAATATCAATAACATACAAGATTTGATGAAAAATGCATGATTAATATTCAGTATGAAGTTATAAATAATATATTCAATAAAGGATAGTAGATCAAATTGACTTAAAATCACTATATACTCAAATAACATCATATCAAAATGCTTTTATATCGTCATGGAACCTATGTGTGTATTTTACCAAAAAATGTAAAATTTGTAAACTATTCTTCACATATTAAATAATCATATTAATATCATAATGATTGGTAAAATTAAATACTTTTTATTTACCATTTTAAGTGTAATTTTTAGGAAATATAAGTCACTCAACATCTTGATAGCAAACATCTCTTATCAAATTGAGAGAAAAGGCATCCGCATAGCAAACATGAAGGATTGGAAGATCGAATCAAGCAGTACATGGGAGAGACAAAAGAGTAAAATGGGGCTAGGCCCAATAATATCGTATCAAATTAAACATCTTGTTTTTTGAATTCCTCCAAAGATTTTAGAAGAATAAAATAAAGACTTGAGATTAAAATTGAACCAAGTTCTTATTGACTTAAGAATTATTAAAAATTAAATATGAATTAAAAATTATATATATTTTAATAATTCTCTATATATTCATATGATACATTTAATAAGAACAAAGAGAGGACGACCATGTAGAAAACACAAAGGCTAAGAAGTAATAATATTAATTTTATCAATGTTACCAAAAGCAAACTAAGTCATGTGTAATGATTGGTATATATCTCATGTAAATTGATTTTTATGATCCTATAAATTATGATTGAATATCGTGATAATTATAGATATGAAAATTAATATTAGGAATGAGGTGTCTAGAATTTTATGAGGTTCATTATTCAAACCAGACTATTATTAATTTATCAGTAATTTATAAAATATTTTTAATACACATACAAATATAAAAAATATTTTTATTTGATTTATAAATATCTAATGAGTCCATTATTTTAATTTTTTTTTCTAAATTTGTTCAATTTAAGACTTTAACTTTTTCTAAAGTTTTTGGAAGAATTAAAAAATAAGGTATAACCTTATCTGTATGTACAATGTTTGAAGATGTACCTCCTTGGAGTGGATAAATATGTTATTTTTTGGGCTATATAAATTGAGTTTTTTAATTAATTCTTCTCCTTATTCAATATAGTTATCCATACTTATTTCATAGTATTGATTTGATTTTAGTTATGAACATCTTAAAGTTATGGATATTTTGTTCCTAGTATTGGTTATATCAATAATTCTGAACAGATTAATGTGAATTTAAAGAAAGTAAGAAAATTCAAGAAAATACTAAAAAGTTATCTATGTAAGTTCAAAATCTAATGTATTGTTATGATTTCCTATATCTATATCATTTGCACTTTGCTACAAAGATAAAGCATTGAGAATCATCTTTAATCAGTTCCACCACACAATACATGAGATATTTACCAACTATGACACTAATGATTTACTTTGCTATAAATCAAGAAAGATTAAAAAAAATATCTAGATCTACAATAAGACATATAATATTAAATCACTATGTAGAATTGAATGCTTCGGTTTACTCCTTTTGGAATGACATATTACAATACACTTAGTTCATGCGGAGCGGTGATTACTCTTCAAAATCTATAGTTGTAAAGATTACCACGATATATTCCCATGTTGAGTATCTCTTGGATAATGTTTCTATCCTCAGCATCTAACAATGGATTTTATTGAGAAGAGTTGATGGCAGTTGATTCTCGGAATTCACGTACTTTGATTTCGAATTTCGGAATCTCCTCATTTAGAAATTCACGAAGATGGCTTTTCTTTAGGCTTTCTCATTCCAATTCAGAAATTCTGATATGGGATGGAATTTTAGTACTCGAAAAGGAGTATAAGTACAGTTATCAAAGAAGCGCGTTACAAGTATTGCTTCAAATTGCAGTAAATTTGCATAATCTAATGCAAGTCTAAAGTTATGAGTCAAGACTTTGATGTACATGTGCTAAATCTTAGAATCCGACTTCATCAAATCTATCTAGAAAACACATGTATGTACTTGGTGAGATGATAAATTCAATTTCGCCACTACATCGAATTGTTTAGTAACTTTTTAAACGTGAAAAGTGCTAAACTTGAAAGAACAAAAGAGGTTTATTAAGAAAGTCACACACACGAAGGTCAACATATTACATTTACTAGATCAGATTGCCCATACAAAATCGAGAGCCAGCCGTTTGAGCATATCAAAGGTCTCCTTGAACATTCTGAAGTTTGAATACTGTTCTCCTCCCACCCAATCAAATTCTTGTATCGTGAAAAGTCCTTCCGTGTCATGGAATATGGTGTTTGATTGAAGCCAGTGCGGTTTAAGTTGTTCATCACCTCACCGGACGCAATGTAGTATGTTCTTGAATTTTGTCATGATCGTCAGGTCACTAAATCATGTCAAAGTGGTCCTATTTGACAACACATAAAATTACTAAACTGAGAGGCAGCTATGGAATCCACATTCCAGGAAGGCAAATGTTTCTCAATCTACCTTCAGTTTTTCTTGATTACGTATACGTTCAGCTTTGACTCCGTCGAAGAAAGAAGGAAATATGCAAATACTGAACCCAGACACATAAGGGAGTTTCAAGACACCCCTTTTCAGATTCCGCAAAATTAGTTTTACGTGAAGTCTACGGGAGACACTGTAACGTGTTACCGATATGCGACAGGAGAATTCATCAGTTTTACCGGCAAAATTCCCGTAGCCTCATGGAATTTTACGGGTGATAAAAAACGTCACCTGTAAAAGTTTACGGGTTACGGGTGGTCCATAAAACTTACTATTGGAAAAATGATCCAATCGATCCCCTTAATGATCTATTTAAAACCTTAAATTATATCATAGAATTCATAAATGTTCATGTTGGGTTAAAGATACTTACGAGAATATGCAATTCCTGTGGAGTTCATTCTTGAGAGCCTCTATAGTCGTCTGTTCAGCTCGCGAAGTTTCTTCACCACAGTTCCCTGCGGTTTCTCCAATGAACACGTTTCAATCATGTTTACTTCGTCTCGTATGTAAAGTACAACGTAAACAAATACTTCCAAAGTGGAATTAGTTGTTATTACCTCTTCAGTAAGGACAACGGGACATTACCTTCTCGTGGTGTTTGTTGTAATGTAAAGTTCTACTGTTCGATTCACATTAGGACAGGAGTAAAAATTTATAAAACTGAAGTTGCGAACTCCTGGCAATAACTGATATAGGTTTCAAGATTTGATTACAAATGAGGAATATGCTGATGTGCAAGTTATCTGAGAAGAAGACAAGCAATGCCATGATCTTGTCATCAAGGAGTGGACTTCCAAAAAGTCCAACCTACAAACACTAATCGCACATAAAAGCTGGCACTAATCAACTCTAAAGTAGTCGAAGAATGTTTCGATTACCATGTCCCACCATCACATCAACAATCCCAAGTTGTTGAATGGTGGGGGCCTTTCGGAAGCAGCGATTGACTTTTCAACGCTTGCAAAGAGCATCTTACTTCTCACGAGTCAAAGTCTAACTACTCTTTAAAAAAGTTTCTACCTTTTTTTGGTCGGTTTTGGACGCGTTTCAGTAACGTATTCTGCTTCTTGAAAGTGTCAGCTTCTCATGTTCTCGGCCTTGCACATGGGGGAACGACACATCCTATAATCTAGCTTTCAGAGGTTAGCATTCCCATCTTCCCTTCCCTTCTCTTCCCATCCTTCTTGTTACCCTACGCGGTCGCCTTTTCTTCCTTTCAGAGGTTAGCATTGTGTGTACATGTTTGTGGTCAGCAGGTTCAGACTTCTTGCACTGGTATAAACTTCGATGAGGTGCGTGATTGCTATCTTGCTTGGTTGCAAGCGTGTACCGGCTTTCCACAGGGCACATTGCTTAGCGTTTGAAGAGCTAATTATTCACATGATGCATTTTCTCGTCATCGTCTAGGAAACAGGTATGTACATAGAGTTAAGTTGGAGCATGCTGAGGCTTCCTAGAAACGGGAAGTCATATTCTGATACTTCGTTCTCAATTGTTGAAATAATGAGGGAATTTAGCTGGTCCTTTACAGGAGAAGGAATGAAAGCGGCTCTGCATATGTTCGTCTTCTTTGTATCGGTCGTCTATGGCAAATGAAAATACAAGTTGCTGCTGGGTATCAGTCCTGTCGCGTCTGCCCGTAGATAAGAGTAACGCATGTTGCTGCATATCTGTATCTGGATGCTCGTGCAGGACCTGATGTAGGTGAAGTTTAAACCAGCGTCAACATGAAGGTCAATAACAGGACCAGGAAAGTATTGGACAAACGGCATACATCTAAATAGATAAGAACAAGTCATTATGAGATGAAATGGCTACTGCCTCAGCATAGTATTGCCTGATTAGCTGGTGTTGAACTGGTGCTCCCAGATCGACCAAACTTTTCTTGGCCTCTTTTGCTTTAAGAATACTCAAAGTGAATTCAATGGACAGGATGTCATGTCTCTTCGATTAGATAAAGAAAAACAAATAACAAATGATTTGAAGGCGTCCATGCAAGAGTTGAATAAACTCAGTACTTTCAACTTTTGCGGGAATTGCGTTATGCTGTGCACATAAGCAACACTTACGGAGTCGTAGTCGTCCTATCAAAGAGTATGAAGGACGTGATCAGTGTATTCACAACTGCAAAGTTACACCAGTCTATGGACTTTGTTTGTCGGCTCAGGCTTGTTAATCAGATGAAGTGTAAAGTCATGTAGAAATGATACTGATTGAGACAATCCCTGGATTTTGATGAGGCATTGCCAGTTTAGTTTGAGAATCCACAAATTATGCATTATACGAGATATTCCGAAAAGCATCCATGCAAGAAAGAAACAAGGGCATGTTCGGGAAGTCAAAGAGAAGAAGGTTCCAGCCCGGTCCACAGATCTCCATGTTGCCTTGGGCTCTAAGCACACCTTTTGTGAAACTTGGATTGTGTGAAACAGATTGACCAACTCGCGTGGGAAAAACGCGAGGCTAAGCCCACGTGGACAGCGAATTTCAGTCTTTCTCTTGTAGCTTATGTCCACAACCGCAGATCGGAATATCCATGAGGCGGTATAACCTGGCTCAAAGTATGATTGCGCATGGTCTCCAATTCTCTTTCTTTGGCGCGAGAGCAGTACAAAGCTTACGAAATCTGAGTGGTGCATAAGTCGTTTCTGAAACAACAGGGTTTTCATTAAGCCCTTAGGAACTCTATGGGGAACTTGAAACATTTTGTATGGGTGGTCCCACAATGATACAAGGTTGTTTTATAAAATTGCATGGGTACGTTGGAAGGTGACCGATCTACTATGACGAAATTTTGTCCATTTCGTAGACTCGTTTGATTTGTTGTTAATCACCTAATCCGTACAATTTCTTGGAATTTTTTCAAGACAAAGAACGACCATTCAGTCTTACAACAATCTATGTTTATGAGATGTACCGTTGATATTTATGGGTGATCACCGCTATTTCCATAGTGATTCCGTAAATTCACGAATTGAACCCCAGAAATGCTGATCTCTTCATAGACTGCTTGTTTACCAGCTATTTGTTTGGAGAATCAAATAGGTTTCAAACTGGCAAGGTAGCTGTACACAATGGACGAAGTATAGCAACTGGTGCAAATCCTGGATAACTGAAAATTTCACAAAAACAGCAAAACCAGATCCTTTCCTTTATGTTACATAATATTTATCAAAGTTAATAATAAAGTTGGATCGGACCATTTAATGTCTCATTGACAAACGTATAAAGGCATTTGTATCGACAAACCTTATCTACAGAAACCTTTTCATCATGTGGTAGCCTTGATGTTAAGTCCATTCACATGCATATGAAGGATGCGGAATCTAAGCCCAGAAATTGTAGGCTCTGGGATACTAGTGTGGACTTTCGCTCACCACCTTTGATGGCACGACGGATTTTCAGTATAGAGCTAAAGAAAACTGGTACCAGCGACGAAAGAGCGACGGGTTTCATAAGTCGTCTTAGATGCTAAAGGACATCCTGACCATGGACAAAGAGTTTTTTGTCATATCTAGCGATGCACGAAGAATCTTAGGATGCTCGGAGAATTTTTATGCTACGAACCAAGGCTTCTCATGTACTACCACAAGTGGAAGGTGTGCACCAATTCTCTTGGGACTGTTTCTTGTCGAAGTTGTGTACAACGTGTGCTCTATGATCCAAATATCTATCTTTCTGTCTGCAGGTTGTGAAGCAACTACTTTGATGGTGATAGCTCATAGTTGCCTCAAGAGGAAATGCTCGACAATGCAACACCAATACTGGACATTTCAGGGCTCCTTCTATCCCCTTTTGACTTTCTTGCCTTGAATTTCCTTTCACCCTACAGGTCAGATTTATTGTACAGTTTAACGGACTGCGATTCTAAGGTGTCGAAGTATAAAATGCTTGCTCTGCTCCAGTGGGGTGTCAAAGAATAAATGCAAGAGTTGTTTTAGAGGCAGCTTGTTCCTTTTATTCCAAGGTCCCATTAGCCAAGCATCCTCGATGGACAACTACAGTCCACTGGAAGCAAACGGGGAATCTTACCGAGTAGTTGCCTTCATGGTCCACTGATCTAGTGGATTCAGTAAATAGTGTTTGTTATTTTATTTATTTGACTCTCCAAAGTCCACGAATTCCCCGGAAGATCGTGATGGTGGAACTCTACCCTATTTGAACTTGTGCACAAATAAAGAGGAAATAAATTTTCACGGTTGAGTACCTGCTGGTTTCGCAGAAGAGTTTTGAGGGAACTCCTTTGCTTCACTTCAATCACTCAAGCCCAGGTCAACTAGAGGGATCATCCCAATCAGAAATCATGAATTATACACCATCCCTCTGAAGTGACTTATTCCGGACGAACCTGTGTTGGGTGACGATCTTCTGCCCGGTTCTGACCTGGTGTACATGTGACTTTAGCTCGGACAGGGACTTCATATGAGTGAGTGGCATATTCGACAAATTGCTGTTTTTGACCTGGTGTACATGTCAAGTTAGCTGGAGCAGAGACCTAACATGATTGAGAGAATAATAGATAAAATCCAACACACTTCTGTTTGTGAGAACACTGCAGACCTTCTGGTCGGTCATTGATCATGATGCAGATTGATACATGCAGTTTCTCCTGCGATTATGCCTGTAATGCAGGTAACATACGGAGACTGAGTCGGAGTCAGTTCCCATATTACCGAATTTGACCGAATGCTGCAGATGAAACTTGCATTGAAATGTCGGACAGATGGCAGTTAACACTAAAGTCTCACGTCCAGGCATGGATTTGCGTCCAAAGAGACGATCCATCTGCAGCTGTAGTTCTGCGGGATTATAGTGACTGGAATGGTGTTTGAACTGTCGGTCAAATTTAGCAATTAAGTACCTTATTAGTGATACCAGTGAACTGACATGGTGCCAGCAACTTCTGCCGACTGAATATGGGGACAGACGGGTCATGTACCTCACGATCCAAGCCTTGTGAACGACAACTACAGCCCGAAGCATTTTTCACGGTTTTCTAACACTACTGTAGATGAAGAGAGCACAGTGCCATGTCTACGCTTCTTATCATATGACCAATAACATTTTACAAGTTTTGTTTTCTGTCTTACCATGGAGGTGATTTAAGGAAAGAATTAAAGGGAGTAGGCATCAACCATGAATGACTTGGAAATATTGGTAACTTACAAATATCTGAATAACAACGGTGCGTAACTCGATACACTTAGTCAACAGAATCAGGAGTAACAGCTGTAGTATCCATAAGGTCTTCGTTGAGGATAAGCTGACAGGGAAGGACGTGAAAGACATCTAGAAATGAGTGTTTTGCACAGTGTCCTTGAGTCGGTCATATGACCGCAAGGTATATGTAATCCCAGGCTCTCACTGCAAATTAGAAAGGAAATTATGGAATTGCTAATATTTCAAACATATCACAACACTAACGTTAGACAAAGTAATAACAAGGATATTTATTTGTGAAGTTATCAATTCTTTCAACTGGCTTTTGGTGTTGACATGATCCGGAAGAAAATGGGAGAAAATTGAATGGCTTATGTGAACTCTATCTCAGAACACTTGTATTCTGGAGCGGCTAATGTACGCGAGGAGCTGTCTTTCGTCCTTATTACAGTACACCATAAGTGTGGAACTCTCAAGAATATTTGGACTTGAAGGACTGCAATCTCCATGCAAAGCTTGTTCAGAAGTGTTTCGGTACCATCTGGCCTTACCGCAGAGAGCACACAACTGTGCACGATTTATGTTTCTCTTGAATTGTTATGTCTGTTCGTATAAAACTGATATGTGGAATTACTTTATGCTATTTGGATACTGGACATCTAAGATTGGGGGCGTCTCGATAACTACTTCCCAATTGGATGACTTCATTCTGCGAAGAGGTCTACGCAGCTTATCGGATCGATGTCCATAGTTTAGAGCAATAAAGAGGAAGCAGACAATGAAAGTTCACGAGTAGCCGACCTGCTGATGCCAGTCATTTTCTGTTTCAGCTGTTTATTCAAACCCGGGTGCTAAGTCAAAAAGAAAGATACGCACACCAACTGTTTCCCTAGGTACCATGCGATCTTAAGATCCGTCAGTCTGGCCCACATTGCGGTAGTCAGAATCTGATGCTGAATTCGCGTACGCGGCATGAGAAAAGCAGCACGCACTCTGATTTATGGGTCGTCACAAGCTCCGCACGTGGTAGCTCCAGCCCAGAACTCAGACATGGCAGCAGCTCCTATGCTACCGGTAGATCGCATTCGAAGCCATAAATTCCAAAACAATAATCATCATATCTCTGCTGTAAATATACGATTGGAGCAGGTAATTGAACCACCGATTGTGATGTCTCCCTTTGTAAAGAAGATTGCTGTAAAGCTCACAGTTTTACCAGTAAGAAGCATTTCTGACAGACAAGTACTGTGATCTTATCAGATGATAGACCTTGATAATTTGACTCCTCTGTGTATCATCAAGAACCTATAACGACACAGCCATTCAACTGATTTTTTTACTCCTAGATGGTGAATCATGTGACTTATGTCTCCAGCCTTGATAAACTTGCAGTAAAAAATCCAGCAGAATGTGCATATGTAATGCAATGCTCTGCTTGCTAGTCCAGTTTCTGAGGTGATTTGCCTGGAAGAGGTCTAGAACTCCAAAGTGTACAAGAATCGACTGAAGAAATTCTGACCTAATCCACGCCGCGTCATGAGTATTCGTTTCTAATAGAATGGAAAGAAAGAGGAGTAGAGAGGAGAATGATATGATGGTCCCTCTTGTGGCCGTGTCCGCATTGTTTGCTCCCGTCCAGCGATCCGAGAAACAGGAGGTCGTGCGAGCTTTCCCTAGAGCTCCATACCTCTTTCTCTTCGAATTCGTGTTTGTTCCCTCCATCCAGCCAGCTTACTCCAGCCCAACGATATGTTTGCAATTGGACCGTGAATATAACTACTATTATCAAAGGTCTACAGAAGATCTTTCGCGTGGATATTCAAATCACCAAAGATATATAATAATGGAGCATTACTTCCGATTATTGTATGACACGATCTGAATGAAAGAAAGCATTTTCATGGTATAAATTGCGAATCATTGTAGAATTTCCTGTCAGAAAAATCTCTCTTTCCAAGGCAGTTGACTCTGAGGTTAATAAATGGAGTTGGTAATGAATGAATTTTTGTTGGATATAGTGGATATCACAACTACCATATATCTGATGGAGTAAAGGAAACAACACCGAGAGATTAGATATATGGACTATTATCTATCTGTCCCTCTCAACACTGTTTCATGTAATCTGCAACTTTGTGTTTCCCATTCTACGGAGTTGTTGACAATGTTCTTAGTAAGCAAATTGTGATGTAAAGGAACAAAAGGTCCCCCATATTATTCTCAAATTGTCTTAGGTTTGACTCTACAGTTGTAATAACCAGACTTGAAGAACTGTCTTTCATAGTGTCATAACTCCCGGCATGCACAAGGACACATACACAGGGACTTGGTTGTTCTGATCTGGATGGACCGGATATCTTTCTGTCATGTATCGGCTTAGGTTGATGATCTCATAGTACTCAATGAGCGGCCTTTTCAATTGTGCCGTCGTAAGTTTGTACAGACTTTAGTCAGACAAAAGTCCTATGACAGTGTAGAGCCACAGGCTCTCCCCGTTTGATGTGGTTCTTTCATCACATCGTCACTACATTATTTGATAGGAGGTGGAGATCGCATTTCCTAGTCCAACCTCGTCTGCTATTCCCAATGCAAAGACATGCGTTGAAATACATGAAACCTTCTGCTTGTCACAAACCCCTCCATCCTTTATGTAGATTGATGACTAAGGTTATGTCACTTCGATGGAATCATGGTTGAATATTTCGCATTTAGACGTCTAAATTGGAATGCCATGTTCAACAGGCCCGACCACTTCGGCCAAGTTTCATCAGGGGTGACAAAGTCGCAGAATTACTCGGAAGGAATAGTTTGGTTTCGCGAGTTCTCCAGCAAGTCAAGCCTTGTCTATCTAGACTCGATTCTAAATTCAGTATTTTGTTTCAACATACATTATCGCGGTCGCTCGTTCCCACCCTTCATTCAAATAAAGCCTTGAGTTTTGAATTCTTCATGTCTACGAACTGCACGAGAACTGTCAACTGGCGTCTTCGTCAAGACAGGAAGCTTACGACAGGTTTACACTTGCTTGGCTACGGACGAACACAATACCGGTGTGTTGAAAAAGTCGTTCTACAGTTCTCAGTCGTCATGCTCAACTTATTGGTTGTTTGTGTCGGTCAACCTACACTTCTTCCTAAAAACGTAGTGTGTTGTTAGAGTGCACTTACGACAAGCATTTTACATGTGTGACCAAGATGAGTGAAGAGCTTTCTTTTTGTATGAGAAACAGAAAAGGACAGTTTGATGTACATAGATAATACACAACCAAATTTGCTGGGAGCAAACGAGTGCTCTTAGCATGATCGCATACAAATGAAACAAGGTACGTATGTCTCTTTGTTCTTGCTTTCACTTAGTGAGAACACAAAGGCAAATTGGCAATTTTACCTGTGTCGTAAGTTGTACGATCCTTGTACTTAGAGGGAGCGATTAGGCAGATCGTAAGGTGTCACGATGTCGTGTTCAGAGCCCAATGGGTGGAGATCACGCACTAGACAAAAGTTGTACCCACCAAATCGATGGTGATGTCAAAGTCGTGTTTCAGTTTGTATCTCCCATGCAAATTGGTAAAGTTGTTGTGATAACATCCCTTCTCGTGGTTTCCAGATGCGAAAAGCCGAATGCAAACAAATCTATCTTGTGCCTCGAGTCTTCTTTACGATATTCGTGTACGAAAAGAGCCACAAATCGATCCCGAAGAAGCGGGGTAACAAATTGCGAACCACTTCATACAACTAGCAACACCTCTAGCTACCAACTAGGACTTCAGAGCAGTAGACAGAAATGGTTTTTGCGGAAGGTCCAACATATCCACTTTGGTGAGTTAATTGTCTTATTTCAGAATGATGATGAACCAAAACACCAAAAAGAAGAGTATAGAACTAAAGAGTGTAATATAAAGCAGAATCAAAAACTAGAGAGGCTAACTCGTAGGATCTTTCCCAGAAAGTTGCTGCTTCGGCCGAGAGAAAAGCCACGCTTACATGAGATTTTTGTTTTGCGTACCTGGACAGGAATAAGGAAAAAAAAAAAGAGGATGGTTGTTCAGCAGAGCCTGCGCACGAGCAAGCATTATTGAAAACGAAGGAACAAGCGTATTAACTACCAAAAGTTCTGCACACTATCCCAAGCCAAATCTACAAAGCACATTCTCTTATTTGTATTTCTGCTTTTGTGAAAAAGCATGTGGATATTGACATCGGCTACTTTGTTGTTTTGTGAACTTTTGCTTGATACACATTCGCCGGCTTCTTTCTGTAGATGCTACTCCCTATTCCAGCCGTTGAGCATAAGTTTGGTCAATTACCTAGATTTCTAACTTCTACCTGCAAGTGAAGCCGATTTCCTCCAACTATTTCTGCTCTTATAGTTGTTGAAATCTTGCAGGGACCCCAATTGGTTCAAACACTTCCATTGACAGCATAGTCTACATTTAAACTCTTATCAAGGGTCATCCTACCAGTTCTTGTCGTTCAGTTCAAGAAAGAGCTCAGGTACAAGATTTCATGCCAGAATTATCATCTCCAATTCAACTTAGAGGGGTTTCTAAACTTCTCACGCTCCAAATTACAATAAGGACCAAATTAGCGGTCAAACCGCGAGATATCAAACTTCGTTACTGACCGGACGGTTTGCTTTAAAAAAGGTGAGGGTGAAGGTCATACTTTTACAGGTTAAAACCTTTTTGGTGTTCTGACCAATGTTGTGAAGTCAACAGGAGCGCATCCTGCACTACCCTATGTACTCCAGATACTCCACAACAAATTCAAAGTTAAAGATGAAGATTCACCCATACTTCTAGAAGCAAGAGTCTGTATCCATGTCACAGCGCACTAACTCAAGCCTTGGCTGCTGCCCACGAATGATGTCTTGGTGGTGTGGCTCCACCTGCGACATTGAGCGGTCGAGATACAGAAGCACAGCGGCAAAAGAGAGCCAGATTCTCACCCCAAGTTCCCAACAAGTAAACTAAGCAAAGAGTCGGATCTGCGCGATATTCAACAAATTTACGTGATTTATCCAATTGAATTATATCGTACTGCTCACTAAGACGGTCGTGTTCAACTTCCAGTCTCCGTGTGACCAAGAGGATCAGACGAACCATATCCGTGAGAACTATATTTGTCAGACGGAAATGGATTATTGAGGAGGACAAGTTTAAGTCCATACAACAAAGATTGAACTCCAAGCAGAGAAGCCAAGATCAAGTCCATGTTTAGAGGTGACAATCCAATTTCGGAAGTAACATGCGTAGCGAAAGTCGGTCTTGGAGGTCGACCAAAGAAGTCAAACTGTGGTGCTGAGCAATCAACTTCAGCTTTTATCCATTCATTACAAACGCAGAGTCAACTCTATTGTCACCGCTATTTCTCTCTCATGTACTTGACGTCGTAATCAAGGATGTGAGGACATGACAGGTTTCAATACGCGTCTGATGGGTATCCATTAGGATTCCATAAAAAAATTACTGTCATATCTATAGATAATTTTAGGGTAATAGTTCTTGATCATTTATGGTAGTTATCATATATTATTTATGGAAGTTGGATTATTTATTCTCATATCGAACTCTATTGGTTTTTAGTTCTAATTTATTTATTTTGTTTCATTTATGAGACTCAATGGGGTCTTTCCATACTTTGTGTTTTCTACAAGGTCTTTTCACGATATTATTTTTATGCAAATTATTTATTATTATTTATATAATATAAATTATAATATTCCAAAAATATTATGATCCAAGAAATTAATTTGAGAGGTGAGAATAGATACTTCTAGTGCGTATTTTATGCTTTCTTTCCTTTAGCTTATCATTTTCTTATAAATGTGTAGATTTTCATTTTATTTCAGTTCTAATATAGAGTATGTAAATGTAAATTATTATCTTAAATATTTTAATTTTAAGAAATTGTGAATTAAAATAAATAAATATTTAACCTACTGATATAGACATTAACTATTGAGAAAATCTGGAAATTACATATGAGATATCAACACATCTAGTGAAGAAGAGATTAGTGAAGAAGAATCTTTGATGTGGTCTACTAGTGATTAAAGTGTAGAAAATGAGAAAAATAATGTAACGGTTTGATTATTGCGATGGTGCCATTTTTATTGGACTTCAGTAAGTTTTGTACAGAACAAGACATCAGTACCCTGTTATATTCTATATTATATTGATTATTTTTTTGCTGTGTCTTAAAATTCTAAATATTCAATGACCCATCAAACATATCAAATTGCATTTTGCATTTAATTCAATTAGTTACATACTCTTTATTGCTATTGTTTACATTTGAAGTACAAGGATTCTACTTTAACATAAGAAAATGTCTCTCCCTTGTACGGCTTGATGGGGTCTTCCCATCCTTCGTTTTCTTACGCGGTCGCCTTCTTAACTTTAACGTAAGAAATTTGAATTGAAAATAAAGATTCTTATTGAAGATAAGTGAGAAAGTTTACACTTAAAAAACTGAGTACGAAAGTCAATTATAGTGATCTCAAAAGTATCCCGATGTGGTTTTCTTTTTATTAATATGACTAATATGATCCTATTTTATCATATTAATCCTTCAATCACCTTTAAAATCTGAAGGAAAACACCGAGAAACAATATCTGATTTCTAGTACAAAGTTATAAACCCTACTGAAGTGTTCATAGTCAGACTCGATGACCTGACTTCTCCATCTTCCATCGATCTATAGTCATCCCGTAAAGTCCAGTTTTATAAACCCCCATAAATGCTGAAGTCTGAGCAAGGACTTGCGACAAAACCCAACGACTTATCATATCCAAGTGGATATATATTCCTGCATGTCTGCGTGCACTATTCGCGTTTATATGCCTCTGTCCCCGAATTAATCCGTTGACCATAATCCTATTCGCAAAGTGGAATGCGAGTGATCCAATCCTTCTTGTTATCACATGCGGTCGCCTTCATGTGTGTGTGTGTCAATGCGAGTTGTTCTCCAAGTAAACCTGGGAAAGGCGACACGCATAGTATAACAAGAAGGATGGGAAGACCCCATCAAGTTAATATCAACTTTGCCGTGAGGTTGATAGCTTTTATAGTGGTAAGATACATAACTAAAGCATGCCAAATTGCATAAAGTCAAAGAGTATGATCGTGGTTGAGGCTCAAATATATAGATTCCGGCTGTGAGGAATTTCCGTAATTTCCGTAATCATCAGGATGGGATTAGATGGAGAGTAAATAAAGCGTCGTGCGTTTCTGAGTTTAAATTAAGCCTAAGATTAGGGTGTAGATCAGGTCTAAATAATTGTTTATCCGATTTATTAATATTTTCTACTACGAGAGTAACTTGTGCCGCATTCTCCATGAGATGTAGTGCGAAGTGAGATTTTGAAGTATTTCGTCGTATCATTTTCGTCCACATACAATTCGATCATATTTTCAGCAGTCCAACTTAGTAGCGTGCTCAAATACGAGGATGAAATGCACTATATGATCGAGAATAGATTCGAAATGCATCCCCAGTCGAAGAAGTCTGTCATCGTGGTCAGCATCTCCAATAATACCTTCATATAACTCTGCAACTTGGAGAAGTGAGATTCGCGCTCTGGGAATCTTGATACGATGCAACAAGAAGGAATAGGAAAAATAATTGGAATCCAAATAGTGGAGTACTTATGGATAAATGGCCAATTTAATTTAAATGACTATCGAATCAGAGTATAAAGTTAGTGACTATACAGGAAGATTCGTTTTTAATAAATCGGGTTTTAATTAAAGTTAACTAAAATAGATATCTTGTTTTCTGAGCGATATGTTTTGAATGCCATGTCACTAATATTATATAAGTTTTTCATATGTATATATATACATAAAATTAAATCTACTACACCAAAGTTTGAAAAATATTGTCAGTCACTTGAAACAAAAACCAAATTTAGTAGCTGTTCGAGAAGAGCACAGACTAACATATCGAATTCTCCATATTTGATGGTAGTTCAAATAATTGAACAGAATCCAAAACGTATAATATCGGTGGACCACTCAGAAATAAGCTTATTTTTTAATTACTCTTTAGTGTAGACGTGCTTTAATTTGATTCGCAGATTACTTTTAGTGTAGACGTGCTTTAATTTGGTTCGCAGATATCAAGGAAACCTCTCCATTATTTGAAAAGGTTTTGTTCCCAAATGTCAAACAGTCGGTGGAATTCTTCACGATCAAAGTTCCGTAGTGATAACCAAGGGGAGATACTGCTTATAGGTGAGTTTAAGGTTGAGTGTTTTAATGGTATGAATTATACCAGGCCATACACCAATACACTTGATACGAACTAAAAAATAATCTTTGAAGAAAATCTCTTTGGAACAAGAACACCAATAGTGGATGGAAGGATCATGTAGGTGGCCAAATGGAACAAGAGCTGCTTGCATTCTTTAGCTGTGATTTTAGCCCCCACTATGGTACATTACTGCATATGGGGTCCAATTTCTTTCGATTGAAAGACTGTGCAAAGTAAATAGATGAATTAGCTTGTGTAAACCTCCCTTTCACTTTTTGTTGTTTGTCCATACCCTAAACTATTCATGTATTTTGGCCATCACATGATCATTGATCGAACCTTGTTTAAGTGATAACAAAGTTCACTGACTTCAGTTTAGGTGTGCACTGTATGGACAAGATGTTTTCAGAACCTCGAGTTCAGACAAGCATATCTAAATATATTAGGGAATGGATTAGCTAATCCACATTCATTACAGAGATGTGATTAACCTACCCTGTTCAACTTCACAACCTCATACACTGTATCTCATGAACCGTAAAACTTTCATCCTCATAGAGCAAGTAAACCACATGCGGAAAGGCAAAAAGCCCATGCACTACATGTACAAGGATTGACAATTGGAATGCCATATATAGATACAAGTGACCAATAATGACACCTTTTGTAACAAAAGGTGGATACTCTCTTGGTAACCATCAAAATGTACAAAAATCAATGGTCTTCTTGTTTTATCTGGCTGGAAACCTATTTCGTAGCATCCTATTTAGCAGTTATATACTGATGGTCCTCGTGGAGACTTCCTCCTGGCAATTCTCATTTCACCAGATTCAGGGGTTTCAAAGTGATTGCTGGCATGAGAAGAATCCCTTGTACCATCTGAGGGATAACATAATCACTTGAATACTTTTGTCTTGAACTGTTTGAGTCTAGCATTTGTACGATTTAGCTGCGAGTTCAACCTTTTAGTCATAAGTATCATTATCTAGTCCAGATGCAATAGATCTTAATAACTGACTAGATTGTCTTGGCATTCTACTCATCATTCAGATAGAATTTGATGATCACATGTACTGCTAATGCCGGGAATTCTACTAATATGGATTCAAATAATAGTGCAGCAGCATCCGTTCATATTGTCTCCATCATGGAAACCTGATTGGAAAATTTATTTTAATTTTCTATATGGTTCGTATCTAGAAGTCCTCCGTCTTCAGTTCCTTGGGTACTGTGCATATGGGGTCTCACTCTGCTATGTTTTCCCACTAATTTACACCACAATAATACTCTAAAGAATATTGTACATTGTGTTAAAGAATAAATGCTTCGTTCACCAGTGAGAATGTACATCGTCATCGATATATTTATTTATTTATCTACACCGGCAATTAAACTCACAACTCTTGCAAAAGATAAATGAATATTCCAAAGTTGCATACCTTGGTATCGTTTGATCAGGCAGACAAACTTTTGACTTTGACTTTGAGCAAAATAAAGTGAATAAATACTTTGCAGAATAGCTACATTTAATTTTACAAGACAATGGCTATGGCATATTAGTGCGGAAGCTGGTTGTACTGAACAAAGTTATGTTTTGGCGTCATAAGCAAGTTGTATTACTCGGTATTTCCGGTTATTCACCTCAAAGTTAAAGTTGCAACTAAAAGATTGCCAGCTAGAACACAGAGAAGGTTTCCTAAAGACAAACATCCGGCTATTCAAGTGCCCAAAGGACTTGACCAATATCGCCAGGTACTTAGCACTCGTGATGAGATGTATAAGTCTTAACCTGGTGATTAGGCATGCTTAAACAGACGATTATCTCGGCTGACATAATATAGATGCGCTCACTTTTTACACTTTGAGCCAGAGGCGAGAGTAGTTTTTAAACCATTGGCATCCTTTTGATGTTTATGTGCACTCTATTTAGCCGGTGAAACGGCTTGAGCATGTATCTCAATTTCGCGCCGACTATTAGATGAATGTGTTTGGTAAGTTCCATCATTGCTCAATCGAATGGCAACAGCAACTCTCTGTGTAGTCAATCATTTATTTCTTTCCTAAACTTGTGAGAGACTACAAGCACATACACTTCATTAAAGAAGACTACCTAAAGGAAGAACAAGCAAGCCACCTTAAGGCAAATGCCGTGTCCGCGGGACATGTAATCTTAAGATAGACAAATCAGAGGCATGGCTTCCTCGATTATTCTCCACAGGAAACTCTTCATCGCCTTTTACTCGTTACCGTATGTCTTATTGCGTCTTCCTACTTTGGTCAATCGTCCTTGACTTGGTGTAACGAAGTCCTCATTAGATTCCGACTAAGCCAAGGTAGAATTTCCACCAGATTGGAAAGACTTGGTTCTCCATCTTCGACCCAAAGCGAGGAGTTGTCCATATGCAGTTCGTCACGTCGAAATCCTGTTTGATACATGGAGTGAGCTGGAGTTTACACTTGACGCGGCATGCAAATAGTACACATGCGGTAAATCAACCGAACATTCGGTTGGCATATCGTCTAAGTCGTTAGGTTAGCATGCAAAAGGAGTAGACCATTGTAATTCGTCGTTACTCCATGACGCTTTCACAGGTGTCTTTGTGACACTTAGGAGTTCATAAAAGAGAGAAGAGATTTTTTTGGGGTTATCGGGAGAAAAAGGTGCTAAAGGTTCTGGAAGCCTTCTTCATTGCGTTATGCATGGTCTAGATTCACAACGCTGAAAAAAAGAAAGCATCACGTTAATAAGTCCGCATTTTTCTTGCAGATCATTAAGAATACACAATTAGAGGAGTAGAATGACTATCGAAGTACATATGGCTGTGGGTTTAATATACAACAGGAAAATTATCGGACTGTAGAATTTGCTGAATTTTAGAATGTCAAAGAAAGAAACAAGAGAAAAATTCAAGAGGTTGGAGGACTATGCTTTTGGAGGGGAATTTAGCTTTACAAGACAATAAGCAGAACCAGATAAATTCGAAGCTATTCATGACTTTTCTTCCATCTCTAAACCATGGTCCGGACACGTATTAAACTAGGGCAAAGGACAACAATCCTATTCGTAAGAGGTTTCAATGCTAACTCAACCAAATTGACTGATAAAACTTTTTTTCATGGCCTAACTGATATCGCCTAGGAGTACATCAACAAACAGTTGATCTTCTTCTTCCTTTATTTGGCTACCTAAAAATCAATAAACCTAGAAATAACAGGTTACCAGAATTTGTTTCTAGAATGTCAAACTCCTGCGCTGGGCATTTCTAAGACGTGGGATTCGAAGCCAAAAAAGCTCATATTCGGATGCATGCAAATAAGTCGAGAATTTAAATTGAAAATTAACAATTGTTTTACATCATTGTTGATTAAAATAATAAAAAGAGCAATGGACAAGTCCAATAATGTATGCGCTGGAGAAAAATCGTATAATTTTTTGGCTATTTTAAGACTTCTCTTATTAACTGTAGGTTGGTGATTCGGATTCTTTAAATAAGGCTGGACGAGTCCGCCAACAAACAAACACGTAAAATGTGCAATAAGAAGTCAACAATAGCAAGCATGTTCTGAGTTGCACAACTGCCAGGGTAACTTAGCATGCTAATCCTAACTTCGTACTAATCAAGTCGATTACTGCTAATTCAACATTCTCCAATAGGACTGGTGTGGGGACTATCTTGCGTCCCCGCCCGAAGGAATACTTTTTCTTTATCAACATCATGTTGTTGTTTGTCCGGAGAGGTGAAGACTATTTCTTCCTCCTTACAGTACTTTACTTACCTTCATACAGAAGTCAGCCAGCACTCAGGAGCTTTCCCCTAATTGACAAGTTCCGATTAGTATAAGTCCGCTCTTGACCTTATCTTAGTGTCGCGCTCATGTTCTGCTAAATAAATCGCAGCAAGTTACGGAGTCCTTTGTTGTCTCTAATTTCGCCAAAGCTGTTGTCTTTACAGTTTCTCCCCCTTTATTTGGATGCTCTAAATTATAGCGTACCCTGTTCGATGTCTCGTGGGAATGTTGAGGGTTCACTATTATGAGCGACTTAGAAAGCGATTCCCATGAGGATATATTGATTCGTTTCTTTTCCTCCTGGACTGAAGGAGTTTCGCCATTGCAAAGCCTGATGAAGTTCGCCCACTAAGGAATGGGTACCTGGTTACGTGCTAATTTGCCAACACTTGTGTGAACATCTGGAGGAAACCCGAAATTTTCGGTGATATCCAGCTAATTAAAGGAACGGCCGAAATCGATGATTATTTTCTTGGACGGATTATGTATTGACAGTGTCTAAGAGCACGTGCTGTAGCTGTCCTGGGCGGACGGAGTCTCGGAGACGGGGGCGGAGGTCACAGGTGTCGCGTAGAGCGGGGTTTGATTCGCCGTGAGGAAGGAAAGGGGCTGTTCCGAGCGTATGAGAAGGCATGCGAGGTGTCCGGGGTAGAAGTGTTCCTTACCGCGTTCGATGCGGTTGGCTTTGAGTGGTGAAGCACAGAACTGTCATGGCGTGAGGTTGAGGCCTGACTCGGTCGATCGCGAATGCCGGTGAAGCTGTTTGATCCGGTCATACGCTGACTGGGACGTCTCTTGACTCAACCTGCATACGTGACGGACTACAGTGTTGAGCTGAGTTCCGATTTGATCGAGCCTTTGTTTCCATCCGGCGGGATACACGTCAACATACAAGATTATGAGAACAATCTTGTTCGTTGGAAGCAGTAAGAATTCAGTTCCGGCAGAATTTGCAACTTTGGATACTATGCCAGTCACTGCGAAGAAAGATCAAGCTGAGTTTCAAGAAGAGTTTTTGCATAGTTCTTTAATGTAGGGTAGATTCCTCTTACCTGTTACTATTGGGATTTAGTTCCATTTTACCTCTATGACTATCTTTTCCTTGTAGAGCTTGATTGGGTCTTCCCATCCTTCTTGTTATAACAAGAAGAATGCGGTCGCCTTCCTCTCGTTTCAAGAAGAGTTTTAAGCTCCCAAGGAATTTGTTGTGGATGGAAGTTGTCCAAATTACATTCAAACCAAAATAAAAGGAATCATGTTTAGCGGAGGAAATATGCTTCCGTGATCGATTACCGGTGAAACTCGTTACCTTCCGGGAATATCCTCGACACGGCAGACATAGTGTCAAACAAACCGGCACTGACAAATCTTCTCAAAAGGTGAATCTCAATCCGAAAACAAAAGGGAAAGAAAAGGGATCTCAATCCAGAAGTTCAAATGTGCCTTACTTGACACGTTTTCGAGAGAGGAAAACCACATGTCGAAATAAGAAGGAACCATTGTCATCCACAGAGAAAATATGTGCTACCGTGTTTAGTTTAGGTTTGGTCTTCACGGTTGAGAGAAAGCGAGTGAAGTGATACGAAGGAGTGCTGATTGAGTCAGGTTGCAGGTCGGGTCAGGTTCGCCGGAGGCCGGTGAACGAGTCAAGGTTTGGGGAGATCAAACAATCGGAGTAATGACTCCTGGTTGAAATTCAGACAGTAACCGACATGTAGGAATTTCTCCCGGGTATAACCTGGCTGCTCGTGATAATATTCCCGAAATGATCGAAAATTTTCGCGACTAGAACTTACAGTAGTTAGCACCATTGACTCTTGTCTCCGTCTTCTACCGGTGATAGCAGGTTCCAGAAAAGTACGTGCCGGAACCCTGCACTCACAGTGTTGGAGTTACCCGCCAAATAAAGTATTTCATACGTTATTTGGCGGGTAACGCCGGCGGTCGCTGGTGATTGCCGGCATCTTCAAGACATAGCCCGAATAAGAACCCCGGTTCAGCATCAAGAATATTGTATAAGATCCCGATATGATTCGAAATCATACGAACTTTGCACGAAAATTGCAGCTAGAACCCGGTACTGCTGGAACGTCCAGGCGCTCGTAAAAGCTTCCCGAGGAAGCAGTCAGGGTCGCCGAAAGCGGGGGAGTCGAACCAAGCTGGAACTCACTTTTTACTGTTCCGAGGTACGTGGACACAGGGTGGTTGACTCCCGATGCCCAATACAGCTGCTGCTGCCCTGCTTCCCAGGCGAAGGCGGGAGAGTGCGCCTCATCCGCTTCCTTCTTTGTCCCTTCCTCCTGTCCCAACGGCCCTCGTCCTACCCGTCGCAAGGACCCCCGTCCCTCCGACTCTCCTACTCCTACTCCTCTCTCTGCTCTCGTTCTGTCCTTAGGGGAGAGAGCCCGTCGCCCGAACAAACCTATCTCTGTGATTCATTTTGTGACTAGTAAAGTCCAGTGCAGTCCTTTGTCCTATCTGTCACACAGTTAACAGTGATAAGAACTTAGAACTGGCCCCCCGATCCCGACTGCACAAAGTAGGAAGGGAAGCGAAGGAGAGAGGAGAGCTTTCGTGGAGAGGAGTAGGAGGAAGAAGAAGAAGCAGAGGTGGGGGAGAAGGAGGAGGACTAGGTCTAGGATTGATTCCACTGTTGTAGTTGTGCTGCTAGGCTGGGCTGGGTTGGACTTGGAATTGCTGTTTTGTTTTCGGTTTCTTCGAGGGGGAGGGTGTGGCTGGCTGGCTGGCTGGCTGCTGGCATAGCATACTGGGTCATTCACTACCTGCTGCAGCGGCTGAAGAGCATCAAACAGATCTCCGTTCACCTTTTCGTCCTTCTCCTGCTGCAGCTTCTACTCCTCCTTTCATTTCTATCCCTTTCTTCTCTTGACCGACTCTTTCTTCTTCTCGTCTTCCCCTATGAGTTTTCTTCTCTGAGTTGTTGTCCTGTTCCTCTGCTCGAGGGGACCACGTCCGAAACAAAAACTTTTTCCCTCCCTCTGCTCGGGTTATTATCTGGTTTTTCTTATCATTATTTCATACACAACTACTCCGGGGCGGGGGTACTACTGCTTGCTTGTTGCTACTACATTGTGTGTTCTTGTTGATTTTGTGTAGTCTCTCCTCCCCCTGGTTCTCTCTCTATCTGTTCGTCTCTCTCTTCTCCTTGCCTGTCTGCTTGCTGATAGAACGGAAAAGACGAAGAGGGAAGGGAAGAAAAGTGGGAGGATCTATGAGCGAATGAAATACGAAGGGAGACACGATCGTGTTTCCCTCGCAGCATTTGACAGTAAATTGTGTGCAGAGTTCTTTTATGAGAGGTTTGGATAGTAGCTAAATAACGTTGTAGTGAGCAGTAGTAGCAGGAACAGGAAGAGCAGGAAGAGCGGAGCAGCTCAGGTCAGGTGGTTGGAAGGCAGGCCTGCCTTCGGGCGTGCTCCATGAGAGGCCCGGAGGTGAAGAAGAGTTTCGGAGTGGAAGGAGCTGGTCGACATTGGTTGATGAATCTAGCTTGCTGCACAACCATGGGGGTCCGGAGAAGTAGAACGACAAGCATTGTGGAAGAGGATTTGGGGATGAGATATCAATGTAGGCTTATCAGCAGTTCAGAACGTGTTGTTATTTTAGGTGGTGATTTTGTCGAAGCAGTAGTAGCAGGTATCGTTTTGGCGCTGCCGGTGGTGGTGGTAGGAGCGCGTAGCCGTTGTGATCAACAATAATGGTGATGGTGAAGTGGGAGGAGAAACAGCCACGAGTGTGTATAGCAGTGCTGCAGGAGTACAACATGAGGAGCGTGCTCCTCGTCCTGTTGCTGACATTTCTGGTCCTGAGCTCGTGTTGTGTCGCTGCTTTCCCTAGAAACATCGGTGTTCCTGTGCCGTATGGGGAACCATGCGCATTCTCCAGACTGTCCCCCAAGCCCAAAGGCCTCTCGGTCCATGCGGAATGCTCCTCTCCTTGCGCTTTAGAATTGAAACAAGACCCTCAACTAGTCTCAGCTGATCACTTTAGCAGCATAAGCAGTAATAATTTAGACGAGTCCGACCTGCTGATTGGAGCAGCAGTAGGAAAGCGCGATGGAACCGAGTACAAGAGGGGTTGGATTGACCTTAGCAGAGCACGTGATTATGATGATGATGATGATGATGTTGATGTTAGGAGAGCAACAACAGTAGAGGAGGGTTACAAGCAAGGAGCAACAACAGGGAGCTCCAGGAGACTTCTCACGAAGGAGGACTGTTCAAATTGGAGAAGAGGGGAGTGTGAAGATGTGGCTTCTTCAGCGGCATATGACAGTCGAAGAATTGCAGCAGCAGCAGCAACGTCGTCATACGAGCGTTTCTCTACATACGATGCTACTGAATCCGGTGATTACTTGCCGTATGACACCTCGGCCAACGTCGAGGCGCAGATCCTCATAAGCCTGAAAAAGGGCTTGAATGATGCAGAATCCAATGCGCTAGCAAACTGGAACTTTACCGTGCAGCCCCAGTTTTGCAACTGGACCGGGGTGGAGTGTGACCTGAGCAATCAACATGTGGTTTCAATCCAGCTCAATCGCCGAAGTCTTTCGGGGTATATCACCCCCGGGCTCTCTGGATTGCCCCTCCTTGCCGCACTAGACATGTCCTACAATCGTTTGAATGGAGAAATCCCAGCTGACCTAGTCAATGCTTCAGTTTTAGTGAATCTGGATCTGAGCTATAACCTCTTCACTGGACCAATCCCTCCGTTTGGCCTGATGACTCCCATTCTTGGATCACTGAACCTCGAGAAGAACAGACTGAGTGGAGGTATCCCCGCGAGTTTGGGGGAGTGTGTGGAGTTGAGAAATATCAACTTCAACAGGAACAAGCTCCGCGGAAGTATACCTGATGTGCTAGGATCTTTGGTGAATCTGCAGACGTTGTACCTCAACAGCAATAGACTGACGGGTGAAATGCCGGCCTCGTTAGGTAGTTGCAAGTCCCTTCTTTCCCTGGATGTGGGTTGGAACGGAATTACAGGGCACATTCCGGAGACTTACAGCGGTCTGGAATCTCTGGAAGGTCTCTACCTATACGGTAATTACATGGATGGTCTCATTCCCGAGTGGCTTAGCACCCTTCCTCAATTGTCTTATTTGCACTTATATGCCAACGATTTCAGTGGAAGAATCCCTCAGGAGTTAGGGTCAACAGGGTCTTTGCAATCGATCAATCTTTCCAATAACAGTTTGACTGGGCCTGTACCATCCTCGCTGAGCATTAGCGGTTTGATGTGGGAGATAGATCTCTCGGTTAATAATATCACTGGATCTATACCTTCAGAGTTTGGTGAGTTATCGAAACTTCGAGAGCTTCGCCTCGAAAGTAATCTACTTACAGGCGTGATTCCATCTACACTACGTGACTGCCAGGAGCTTATTTCTATAGCCCTCTCAGGAAATCAACTCACTGGACCAATTCTGGATTTGGCCAAGCTCCGCAACTTGGAGAGACTAAGCTTAGAACAGAATTCCTTGAATGGTTCCATTCCGGCGTCTTTGACAGGCTGTACAAATCTTTCGGAATTGAATCTTTCCAGAAATCTTCTTACAGGGTCCATCCCGGAGGAAATTGGCAGTTTGAAGGATCTAGTAACACTGGGTCTTTCTGATAACCATTTGGCTGGAGTTCTACCACCATCACTGGTGGAGTGCACGCGCTTGGAGCACTTGAGGATCTCTAATAACTCGTTAAAAGGGGAGATACCTGAGGGCTTCGAGTTGATGCAATCGCTGAAGTACGTAGACTTGAGCAACAATTTGCTCGAGGGAGATCTTCCTGAAGATCTGGGCAAGTTGACAAACCTGGAATACCTGAACCTGGCTAAGAACGCCTTCGAGAATGAAATTCCAGTATCTGTGGGTAATTTGGTGCGGCTCCAGGTCCTGTCTCTGGGAGGAAATGGGTTTACGAATTCTATTCCTTCACAGCTGTCTGAACTTGACAAGCTTCAAACGCTCGCTCTCAACGACAATGATTTGGATGGCCCGATCCCCGAATCTCTTGGGAGACTTCAGAACCTTTACGTGTTGCACCTGCAGGGGAACGAGTTGTCTGGAGCCATACCCTCGACCCTTAGCAACTTGACCAAGCTTGAAGACTTAGATTTGGCGGACAACAAGCTGAGTGGAAAGATCTCTCCATCGCTACTCAAAGGGCTTTCTGGGCTTCAAGCAAACTTTTCTCTGGGTAATAATCGTATGAGTGGTTCGATACCACCCGAAATAGGGCTGCTATCCACAGTGGAGGGGATCAATCTGTCGAGCAATGATTTCACTGGAACCATTCCTGGAGCGATCGGCAATTGCTCTTCTCTCCTGCGTCTAGATCTTTCAGGCAACGAGCTAAGCGGACCTCTGCCTGGTTCACTTCAAAACTTGCACTCTCTCCTGGTCCTGGATGTCTCAAACAACCAACTCACAGGGGCCATTCCATCGTCACTCGGCAAGCTGAAGTCTCTCGTTAACTTGGATCTTTCTGTCAACGAATTCAATGGATCATTTCCCTCGACACTTGAAGGGCTCAACCATCTCAAGTCCTTCAACGTCTCGGAAAATAAACTGTCCGGGAATCTATCCCTAAGTACAGATGGTATATTTAAAGCCTTCAAAGACTTGTCTTTCTTGGGCATGCCAGACTTGTGTGGAGCAATCTTGAGCAGACAGTGTCAAGATGGCGATAAGGGCAATTCCCCCAGTATGTGGATTTACATTGGCGTAGCAATCGGTGCATTCATCATTTTGGCCATATTGGCAGTAGCTTTATTTCTTTGGTGTAGATCGCCGATGCCCGTACCTGGGGGTGCCAACAGGGGAAGCATCATAGCCAGGAGTGAGCTTTTCTACCCTCAGCTCAGATTCACGGCCCAAGATCTGAGGCTTGCAACAGAGAATTTCTCGGAAGTCAATGTCCTTGGGAACGGCTGTATGAGTCAAGTTTATCGGGGTGTTCTCCCTGAGCTTGTTCTCGTAGCCGTCAAGAAGCTGAAGATTCCGCAAGGCAAGGACATCCCATCAGGATTTGTGCAGGAGCTGCATGAGCTAGGAAGGTTGCGGCACAAGCACTTGGTGGCGGTTTTGGGCTATTGCTTTGATGGAGAGTTGAATGCTCTAGTAGTGCAGTTCATGTCCAACGGGAGCTTAGAGGAGCATTTGCACAAGGGGAAGACGTGTGATTTGGATTGGGCTGCTCGGGCCAAGATTGCCATCGGTGTGGCCAAAGCACTGACGTACTTGCATCACGAGTGCGGTTCGGTAATTGTCCACTGTGACCTCAAGCCTAGTAATATCCTCCTTGATGCCGAGTATGAACCTCATTTGGAGGACTTCGGTTTGTCGAGACTAATCTTCTTCCACAAGTTGATTGACATGTCCGACTCCTCTCTGGGGAATTCCATCGGTTACTTTCCTCCAGGTATGACACCTTTATTCACTTTATCTTTATTCACAATTGTTGTGCACTAAGGACTTTTATATTATGTCTGGTCCTATTTTTTGATCTTTGATCCTATTTGATTTAGCCTCTGAATCTGTGGACACTCGCTCAAGAAATGCAGTTTTTAACCTAAACCCCATTAATTTTGTGGCAAAGGAACTTCATAACACTTTTATTGATGCATCCGAGCAGTCCAAGGAAGATCATGATCTGATAAGATATATGCTTTGGTGTCTGCAGAATACAAAAACTCGGCAACAGTTTCTGCCAAGGGAGATGTATACAGTTACGGTATAACTCTACTGGAGATGCTTACAGGGAAGAGACCATCGAGTGACATGTTCACTAGTGAGGTAACCATCAGAAAATGGTGCCAAACATCATACCCAGAGAATACTCAGGAAGTGCTAGACCCGAATCTCGTGGGAATGACCGGATCAAGTATGAGGCAGATCAATCTCTTTATGAAAGTGGCTCTCATGTGTACGAGGGAGATCCCGGAGGAGCGACCTACCATGAGAGCTGTGGTGGACATGCTGAGGTGAAGAGTTTTGTCTCCAACGCCCTTGCTTTAGTTTGGGCCAGTTACTACTTACTCATCACAACCCTGCTGCCGTCCGTGTACTCCAATGCGAATAGGAGAGAGTTCACAACCTTAGTGCGCTTCATATGCTGCTGCTGATGCTTTTGCTTTCGCTCGAGGAGGTGAAAAGTCTACCTCTAACTGTAAAAGCTCTAAGGTGGGTTTTGTTCCGGTTAAAAGTGCGTAGTCTCACAATACCAATTTGTCCGTGAAGCCAGTAACAGAGGTCTATATCTAGCGAGTGTGCTTGCGGGCAACGTGCTATACATGAGGAGAGGGATGGGCTGCACTCTACAATTTATTTTGTTTCCCTGGTTTACTGTCAAATTAAGCCAGATGGGTTGGAAGCCCGGGAATCCAAACCATGGTCTCACCAAGGGATTAGTGGAGAAGATGAAAGAGAGGTTGGACCTGTTGTGTATTTGTAACAGAAATAATGGCCTCCAAAAATGTGATGGAGGGTGGAAATTGACAGCTTGATTAAGCTTATTCTTGCCTAGGAGAGGATCAGCGAGACAAGTTTGTGAGCATTGGTTGCTGCTGCTGTTATCAGAAGGACGAGGGGCAATTTGTTTTACAAAATGGTCAAGGGAACCCAATTTGTGAGATTATATCTAGACAGGTCTGTAATTAAGATAGACAGTTTTGCCTCCTGAATTCGGGAGGGTGAAAGTTGCAGAGAGCTTGATTGAGCTCATTAGTGATTTGTAAAATGATTCATGCTCAGGAGATTCAACGAGACCCTAAATTATTAGACAAGAGTGGTTATATTTTCCCCCACTCAGCATTTCCAGAGGATTGTCTTAGTGCTTCTTGCATGCTTCTCTTTGCTACACTTGATTGGCTCATCCGGAGTAGCATGCTACGGAATCCTACGGAATCCAAGTCACCTCCGGCCGGATGCCACAGGCTGGCTTTTGTGGGTAACTGTGGAACTTGCAATCTCATCACCGCTGCTGTTAATGTACGTTGATACCAACCGTGCTCTGTTGGTGAGCATGCTTGAGTAGTAAAGTTGAAGGAAGAATTGGGAAACCTTTGGGTGGTTCTGAAATCTGTCACATTCATACTCTGCGTTGCATGCCGTAATTGATTTGCGTCAAATGTATGTTACATTGCCGAAACCGGATGAGCAAGTTGGCAGCCAATACCGATTCGGACCTCGGATACATCAACATACCCATACACAAGACGAGAATACGCACCGATGCAATATCTGTAGGCCCATCACCACAAATCTGAACACCGTGAATCAGGGGCTAACAGCATCAAGCTTGAACCCTAGCCAAGGGGCTAGACGGCCTATAGTGATTTGTTATCACATCCCCATTGAGCCACAGACCTCTCCACATACTGCAGTTAGTGCGATCACCTTTTCGGACCGAGAAGCAAATACTCTCGCAACCGATCTCTGCCTGCTTTGATAGCATACTCATAACATCTCGACAGCGTCTTTTACTTCTCAGGGTTTCAACTTTAACATCACTTCTCATGTGCACCTCGGTGGAGTACCGGTCGCACAAACTAATTGAAATAAGACAGCACTTGCCACGGCAGTATTCAGTAGGTGCACCAGTGGCATGGACAAAAAGCTGCAACCCGGTCTGTATCAAGGCTGTCGTCTAAGGTGCAGAAATGCTATACTCGCTCTCTCCACCACCGAATCGCTGCGATAGTGCATTGAAGTCCTCTGCAGAGCGAAATGTTCTTCGACTTAGACCCAGAGCAGCTTACACTTGTAGTTCCTCGTATTCAGCTCGTGGGTCAATGAACTCATGTTAGAGATGAAACTGAGGAGCGTTTCTCCACCTGATTGTAAACTGGAAAGACATGACAAAAATCTGGAGTCATTGCAATCTCTCGTGATGCAGCTTTCTGATATTTAAAGTGGCAGTTGGAATGCCAGCAGCAGCCTAGAACGCTAGTGTGTCCAGCATGGTCCTCAGAGTCTGGACGATGTCAGATGACGTCAGGTTGGACACATGCTCCTCTAATTGTTTCTTCGCGTCTTGCCGTCCCACGTTCGCTATAGCAAGCTTCTCTGCGGATAGTTGACCCTCTTCCTGCACTGCTTTATTGTATTTGACTGCTGGCTCCAACATTTCGTACAATGATAGATGGTTGACGAAAGTTAAGTACAGATCTGAATATACGACCCCCAAATCTGGAGAAGACTGGCAAATTGATTGATGCCCATTTGAAACCAACGAAGTAAAATGAGCTCAAAAGACTGAAAAATGGCCTTATCCTGATCAATCAAACAGCAAAACAGACTTGTACTGTCATATGGTTTGTCTTGGCATGCCTATCAAAGCGCTGGAGGTAGGCCCTTAGGTCCATTTCTTCTTGTGGAGACAGGAACAACTTCTCTTCTAGCTCGTTCTTCTGGTAATTTAAGGCAATCGCGTAGTAGTGTCGATTGAGCCCATGAATTAGCGCCCGCAGAGATGAGCTTGAACTCTTGGTAGGTCGCATTTCCGAAGCAAACCATTAAGATATAGGCACAACGATAAGCCAAGTGAGATAATTTACCTGGATAGACGGCTTGTTGAGATGGCCGAGATTAGAGGTTGTCTGAGGAGGGTATTGACCTTACATCATGGTCTAAGGGTTGATCAGACGAAAAGCATCCAATAACCACTTTCTCTCTTACACTCTGAATGCAACTGATCCACAACAACAGCTACTGATCTCTGGTTCAGGGTTTCAAAACTCTGCAGGAAAAAAACCACTTGGTAATCAACATCTGCAGATCTCTAAACCGCACACCCGAAACCTTGCACGCACTGATGGACGTACCACTACAATTTAAAACAAATTAGAAGGTGCTAAAAAACCCATCCTCATACGTGTACCCGATTAAGAGTAAGCATACACCTGCTGAGTATTGATCTCTACACCAGATAACCAGCAGCCGAAACCAGGATGAGAATGATACGATCCGACAACCATTTCAGGCTGCAAACATAATTGAAAAGTTGTCTACTTTCTAGAGGATGAAAGAAGTTGTTCTCTTCTGTCACTTCTCACGTTCAGATTGTCCGAAATGACCCATCATCAGCACTATTAATTTCAAGCTGCATGAATTCCAGTTAATAAGAACGCGATAATTTCAAGCACTCAAATCAAAGGGATAAAGCCAACCAGTAGGGTAAATTGGCGGAATGCGAGAGATTTTGAGAAGCTGATACATTCGGGTCTGGTTGAGCACGTCGAGCATATTAGTCTGAAATACAGGGTCCACGGCCTCCACACTGACTCGAGTCCACTCTGAGGCATCGCAAACACATTAACCACACGAACGGTGTACTCATCCACGAACTCTCCAAGCATGAGCCCCATGACCTCCATCGGCACTCCGGCTCGACCTGCGTAGCCTCAAATGCTCAATCTCCACCCTCCCTTAAGTCAAATTGGCAATTCCCTCACTCGCAATTCCCTTGAATCCTCTCAGTTCAGTACAGATCAGCAATTGCAATCAGAATTGCAAACCAAGTGATTCTTTTAAACATATCGTCTAAATATCTAAATTGCTCAATTCGCTCACCAATCCCTAAACATTGGCTGTTGTGATTTCCTGGCTCCTCAACCTGACATGGCAAAAAACATTAAGCTGAAGAATCCACCCACCGTGCTTGCGCATTTTTAGGAGAGCCAGTGATGTAATATAAACCTGCTCTGACGAGTCCACTAGAGGAGCAACAGGATGGGGCCCCGCTCTGCTCCTACTCTGCAACCTCTCCATCTCCTACCATATGCCCCACCATCCCCAAAGGGTCTGTCCTTTCCTTCCCCACTTTTGAAGTCCACAAAAGTTATTGAGCAGAGTTCAAATTGAAAGTCGGGAGAAAGTCAAGGGGTGTGTGAGAGGCACACACACGAGACATAGCTCGAGCTGAGAAGGGAAGAGTGAGAGTGGAGTGACAGTACAGTGTCAGCAATTATCCAACCCTAACGACCCGGGGTTACAGTAAGGAATTATTAATGGGGAGGGAGGTGAGGCAAGTTACCGGTGTCTGTAAATGAGTTTGTTATTAATTGACGGAGCACATAGCAAGAGAGGAAGGAGGAGGAGGAGGATGAGCAGCAGAGGCGAATTGAGATTGAGATTCCCGAGAGGACGGAGAAGCAGCTGAAGGAGGAGGAATCAAGCCAGCGACCGCCCGTTGTAACTATAAACTAACTGCTGCAGCAGCTCTTGGCTTCTCACTTTCTCCCGGTTCTCCTCCTCCTCCTTCCGATCAAATCTTGGTCCTGCGACCGGTTCGTCCCTTCTTCGTAGGAACTACAACACCATGTAGCATCCGTCGAGTTCAAGCCAGGCCGTTGTTTGCGCAAGCAAACTCTGAGAGAGTGTGTGCGAGAGCAGCGCGCCTCACCTGCTGTTCTTGCCCGCTTCTCAATCCCCACCACCCAATAATATCCATAATTAAAATCATTATCAGACTCATATTTTACTGGGCTTCCTTGGTTGCTGTCACCCACTTCTCTGAAGTTCTGGGACTGAAAGTCGCGGAGCTCATACTTATCAATTCCTCAACGCAAATATAAGAGAACTTTCTGGTACTGGCAGAGGAGAGCTGTTGACGAAACTGCTTTAATTGCTCGTCTTTTGCTACCGGTTGTTGCCATTATAGTTTTTAGTGTAACCCCTTCGGTGGAGTCATGAACAACTATAGATAATCACTTTTTTGTTTGTAAATTTTACAATCACCAATGAAGTCAAGTTTCAGATTGTCGTGATTGTAAGGAGTGTAATCGCGTGTGTTCAGGACTGGTCTCCGATTCTTATGAGCACGATCTTTACATCCAATATGCCGGTTTCAGTTCGGCTGCATGGACCAGGTTAGAAACATAGTGCGGAGTCCCAGCGCTCTGTAGTAGCAAACTTTGCCTCCATGTAGAGTTCATGGGAGCAGTTCTTAGATCCTCAACTTCCATCGCTCCATATTAAGTTTCTGGCCGGTGTGAAATAGCCACAACCGCCTGTCACAGGGGGCTTGGAAGTAAAACAGCTAAGTTTAATGGCTCGAAGTGGAGAAGGGAGCATTGATCTTTATGAAGCTGATTTGGAGAACTGTTGGAAGATCGATGGTAGTGAATTGAGCCTGGATAAACCAAATCTCCGCAAGGGAGCAGACGCATTGCCTGCATTGGCTATAACCCATCACGAGTTGGAAGATCCAAGCCTTCAGCTACCTACATCTACTCGTCATCTCGATAAATGTTTCGGTGTATATGAAGCAAGGAATGAGTTTGAGGCCCTGGAGGAGATAGATGGGTTAAAACAGGACAGGAACACAGGACTGGGCCGGGAGCAAGGAAAGGAAAGTGCGGCATTGGATGATAAAGTCCACCAGGTTTCGTTTTACAGGCTCTTCTCATTTGCAGATGGTGTGGACTATCTACTCATGGGTCTCGGCACTCTGGGAGCATGTACTCATGGAGTGGCAGTTCCTATCTTCTTCGTATTCTTCGGCAGACTCATCGACGCCTTCGGAGCCAACTACAACAATCCTTTCCGCATGGGCCATGAAGTTTCCAAGGTGATGTGAACCTGTAGTTATGGGAATACACGAGTTTTGAAATCTTGCTAGCTCCTCAAAGCAAACGTTCTTTTCGCTCATGTTAAGGAGACCTGCTACGGTTATATAGACACAACAATTTCATATGTATATGTCATTATCAACACTGAGTGAAGTTGATTGACGGGATGGAGCTTTCCTTGGGTTATCTTTACCTGAATCCCTGTCTTTGCTATTAATCTAGATCTTTCCTTTTGAATAAGTGCACAGCGTACTCTTATGTATCTGATCTACATCATCGACGCTCCTCTTATCGAAATAGTATTCGGATATATTTTAGGTCAGTTCTTCTGATGCATGTGTCTGAACTCAGTACTGAGGCGTATATATGGTGCCTGTTTGACTCCTACAGTACTCCTTGTACCTGTTCTACTTGGGCCTCGTCGTCATGGGCGCATCCTGGCTGGGTATGTACAGTAACTCTCTATACAAATATAAATCGACATTGATGAAGTCGTTCGTGCTTCCAAGGAGGCTTTCTATGACAGTCTGACTGCTTCCACTTTGTGTGTTAGTTGTTTTGGGCCGCATGCGCTCATAGAGAATGTTGAGATATACACTATCCAGTCCTGTCACATTTCCGCTCTTTCTCCTTTACCAGAAACTGACACTAACTTTCCTTACTGTTCTATCGCTTCGCATTGCTCTTGAGTGAATGCTTCATACGTTAACGGCTCACACTGGTCTATATTGAATGTAATATTCGCTGTTCGTGAAATGTGAGAGAAGCAATTCCGTTTTGCGTAGATTTGCTCGTGCTTTAAGGCAATTTCCTATTGCTTAGACTTGCATGAGTTTAGTTCCTAATGTTTGCATGCGTTTAGTTTGCATCGGTTCTTACCTCAGTGGTTCTGAATTTCCCGCTCGTAGAACGGCTTCTGCTCTTATTTCACATTTACATATAAATGTTTGCTGCACATAGTGGTATCATTAGGTTCTCTGTCATACAGGTCTTCCTCGTCCGTTGAACTTTGAACCAACTCAACGATATGGTGCAACTGGAAGGTGCCCGGCTTGATGTTGGAATTCAGCGTAAATGTGTGGGTCCTGCAGAGGTATGGTGCTGGATGCAGACCGGGGAGAGACAATCTGCTCGAATGCGAAGCATGTACTTGAAAGCAGTGCTGAGTCAGAATATGACTTTCTTCGACACCAAGGGAACCACGAATGAGATTACTACCCGGATAGCAAGTGACACTGCCCTCGTGCAGGATGCGATCAGTGAAAAGGTTATTTAAGCTGCCCTTGTTTCAGATTATATATTCGACAAGAAAATGTAGCTGGAGCAATTCCGTCTTAGCTCCATATCAATAAAAGCAATTAGACTCTTTCAAGCTCCCTTGACTGACATTATTTGGTTTCTTTCGCGAAATGTAATATACTATCCTAATTTTTAACAGTAGAAGAGACTGCTCCAGTCCGGGTAATGTATGACGTATATGTAGAAACTTAAAACTTCTTCTTGTTGTTTAGGCAGGGAACTTCCTGCACTTCACGGCAAAATTTCTAGTAGCCTTTGCAGTGGGGTTCTGCTCGGTGTGGCAGCTCTCACTCATCACCTTGGCTGTAGTGCCGGCGATTGTGATGTCCGGTGCAGCCTACACTGTAATTATGACGGGACATGCAACTAAAGGACAGAAAGCTTACGAAGAGGCTGGGAAGGTGGCGGAACAGGTGACACTCTCTCGCCTCTGGGGGGACAACTTTTATCTATATATGGTTTCAGTGTTTGTCGAAAACTAGTGCATAATTTCTTATTCCACATCTTCTGTTCTACACCATCACCTGGGTCCTAGCAGATTTCATATGTGGCTTTTCTCCTGAATAATTGTCGGACGTTTCTTAATTGCAATATGTAGTAACTAATCCAACTCAAATAGAAGATCACTTGTGTGTTGAGACCTCGCACCCTCAGCTCTAATTCACTTGTATGGAAGGATATCAATATATCAGAATATGGGTGGATATGAACTATATCAGAAACAGTCTCCATAAAAGCACGCCCTTATAGCAGATGCAGAAGTTAAGAAGAAATGTTACTTCGAAAGGAGGAATGAGAATCTGAACTGGTATAAGCTTCGACAGTTACCGGACCGTATGCTATAGTTTGAGACCACGAAGGGATTATACTGAGCTCTAACAGTGTCCATTTTAGGTGATAGCTCAAGTGCGGACAGTGTACTCTTTCGTTGGAGAGGCAAGGGCTGTGAAAGAATACTCGACTGCACTTCAAACAACCCTGATGCTTGGCAGGAAATGTGGGTTGACCAAAGGCGTTGGTTTGGGAGTTACTTACGGTCTATGCGTGGGAGCATGGGCTCTTCTCCTGTGGTACTCCGGGGTCTTGGTCCGTCATGGAACCACAAATGGTGGGAAGGCGTTCACTACTATTCTCAACGTTATCGTGGGCGGAATGTAAGAACTCTGCACAGTTTGCCCAGTCCTACCTTCTGTCAGCAGGTATTTAGCATGTCAAGCAGTAGAGTAAGGCACAGGCTTGTGAGTGTGGCTTGGCCCAAGGTGGACTCAAAAAGCAAAAGGCCTAGTTGCCAATTCGGGATATAACACTCTTACATCTCCTGATAGGCTTTTATCATGTCTCAGAACTAGAACAATTGAGAATTATATTTGAAACTCACCCTGGGCACCAAGCGGGAGAAATATCTCCGATACACCAAACATTAAGTTT
This sequence comes from Lunularia cruciata, assembly GCA_948567375.1. Classification (NCBI taxonomy): domain Eukaryota; kingdom Viridiplantae; phylum Streptophyta; class Marchantiopsida; order Lunulariales; family Lunulariaceae; genus Lunularia; species Lunularia cruciata. The sequence goes on along the minus strand of OX419761.1, from coordinate 16,265,157 downwards.
GATGAAACAATCCAGGGTAACTCGAGTTCATTCAGGTTTTCATTGGATCTAATTGGCTGATTCTGAGTATTACCGAGAGTCTTACATCATCCTAACTTTGAGCTTTCTGTGTGGGTATGCAGTGCGTTAGGTCAAGCCGCTCCGAATATGACAGCCTTCTCGAAAGGAAGGGCAGCAGCATACAACATCTTCGAAATGCTCAAAATAAGACCGGAAGAGGATCTGATAAACGAAGATGGGCTAACTCTGTCAAACGTTGAAGGCCGCATTGAGTTTCGGAATGTGTGCTTCAATTATCCATCTCGACCCAGTATGCCTGTGTTTCAGAACTTCTGTCTGCAAATCCCCGCAGGAAAGACTGTTGCTCTGGTGGGCACTAGTGGGTGCGGAAAGAGCACAGTGGTCTCTCTTTTCGAACGGTTTTATGATCCCAACTCAGGTGTGCTTTCCTGAGAATTCTCAATAAGATTCCTACAGAAGTAGAGTTTAATTTTGCCAAGCCGAAACTCCATCCCAAACTTACACTATATGTATTAACTCGATACAGATCTTCGACCCGGAGGATTCTGCTAGATTCGAAGATCTGTAACCTAGCAACACGCTCAGGGTGTATAAAGCAGCTCTGATAATTTACCGTATAAAGTAGCTCTTATAATTTACCACTGCTAAAAGTATTTATAACCAAGGTTCCATAAAATCACCGTACGACTCCAGTGGGTTTCATAGGACTGCCTTCTTAGCAAATTGTATATCCGAACAGCTCTGTACTAGTTGTGAGAACGAAAACTAATTGACCTGCTGGCAAGATGAAAGAAATGCAATACGCTGATTCAGATTCCTTAACTTTTCAAAGAACAAAACCTAAACTAAGTGAACTCTATACCTGAGGAAGCCTCTACTTCAACCATTCCGAACATTTGGAACCAATTGCAGGCGACGTGATGCTTGACGGAAACAACCTTAAATCTTTGCAAATAAAATGGCTCAGAGGTCAGATAGGACTTGTCAACCAGGAGCCAGCATTGTTTGCCACTTCTATAAGAGAAAATCTACTGTACGGTAAGGAAAATGCAACTGCGGAAGAAATTGTTGCAGCTGCCAAAGCCTCAAATTCCCACTGTTTCATCAGTCAACTGCCTTTTGGCTATGATACTCAGGTAAGTTGATGAAAATCATAATCACCAATAATCTACGACGAAGGGGATAATGAGCGGAGATAACTGTAACCAAATGCATCTAGCTGTTGCCATCAAGGAGTAGGGCTTCTAATGTTGTTGGCAGATCGAAAATTCATATTTCACCTTGAGACGGGAATCCTGAAGCTCTTCTATGATATTGAGGAGTCGAGGTCCACTTTTGAGTAAATCAATTCTTTCTTGAGGAACACTCTTACAAGCTATATCTGCGCTGAACATGAAGGTTGGACTAGACAGGTTGGTGAAAGGGGTATTCAACTCTCAGGTGGGGAGAAACAACGGTTGGCCATAGCGAGAGCAATGCTAAGGAACCCCAAGATTTTGCTATTAGATGAGGCTACAAGTGCACTGGATCCAGGCTCTGAGCAGGTTGTCCAAGAAGCACTTGATCGAATCATTGTAGGTCGCACGACCATTGTCATAGCTCATCAGCTATCCACCATTCGACATGCTGATGCAATAGCCGTGGTAAAGCATGGGAAAGTGATAGAGACAGGAACACACGATGAGCTTATGAACAGGGGAGAAAGAGGAGTGTACGCCTTGCTTGCCAGGTTACAAGAGGCAGGTCACCAAAGAGGGCATGTTGGAGACCCTGCGCATACACCACAATCTAGGTAGGTCTTTCAGAGAAAAAGTTCACCATGTCTGTGATATGTGCAAGCACTAAGGAAGGCTGAGCCATGATATATTGTTGTGCATTGACTAAAATGATGACTGTTTCACAGCCTGAATGTGTCGCATTCAAGGAAAACATCCTTGGTTGAAAGGAGGAACTCTTTCAACGAGTCAGAGATCAATCTTGAAGTTCAGGAGAAGTGGCCAGCGGAGCAGGGATGTTCACAGCCTGCAGTCTGGAGAATGTTACGTCTCAACAAACCAGAATGGCATTACGGCGTACTGGGGACAATTGGAGCGGTTTTGGCTGGATGCGAATTTCCTTTGGTTGCTCTAACAATTGGACAGCTTTTAGTGACCTTCTATGTCCCAGACAAAGCGTATATGGAACAGCAAGTGCACAGATATACATTATTCTTTACAGGTGCAATCGGTGTCGTTGTTATTGCAAACATTCTCCAGCACTACTTTTTCGCTGCTATGGGAGAGTGTCTAATTAAACGCATTCGGGAAATGATGTTTACAGGTGCGCTCATATTTTATATCGAGATATCTCAGTTCATTTATTTACTTGACAGCTGAACTTAATTCTGGATGTTACCAAACTTCCTGGGTCTTGGCTTTCTTCGGGTTGTACTATCAAACCAGATATTTTCAACACTACGCGAAATCCATTTATATTCAAGAATAAATACTGGTTGGAATGAACAGACCTTAAAGAAGGTGATGCACTTTCTAAATCATTCGAAAATCACAAATTAGTCAAGCTATTGAAAGACAATAAGGACAAGCTCAGCGCAGATCCATTCATACTGAGGTGTGGAGCAATTGTTTGCAGGTATACTGCGTAATGAAATAGGTTGGTTCGACAAAGATCAGAGTAACAGCTGCATGTTGGCCTCTCGGTTGTCAGTAGATGCTGCCTCAGTTCGGGCTGGTATTGGAGACAGAATATGCACCGTGGTGCAAAACTTGTCGTTGGTCATCACTGCCTTTGTTATCGCCTTCATCCTTGAGTGGCGAGTTGCAGCGGTTATGGTTGCAACTTTTCCACTCCTGATAGTGGCCTTGGTCGGGGAGGTAACTCGATTTTCTCTACCGTAACTTGCGTTGGAGGTTTAACCTCCGGGACTCTCCATCCATAATTGTTAGCCGATATAGAGAGAGGAAACAATCTTTTTTATTATACGTGCATCAGTGCATTGCAATTGACTCGTGAAACCGCTCTGCAACAACCCGTTGTAACTTCGTTTCTATCTCCTATAGTGCTCGGAGTAGTTCAACTAACTATCGAAGGTCCCAACTTATGAAAATCGTTTTTAACATGTCACTTCACACTTTACTGGATTACTTCCTAATGCTGACTTCTAGTTCATTTCACTTGCAGAACTTTTTCATAAAAGGTTTCGGGGGAGATCTACCGAAGGCATACGCTAGGTCCACTATGGTAGTGGGAGAAGCCGTAGGAAACATACGTACAGTTGCAGCATTCTGTGCCGAGGATAAGGTGTTGGAACTTTTTGAACGAGAGTTGCAAGTGCCAAGGAAGAAGACTTTCTTCAAGGCCCAGGTCTCAGGGGTAGGGTACGGGGTCTCACAGTTCTTCATGTACAGCTCCTATGCTCTAGCCCTTTGGTACTCCTCAACTCTAGTTAAGAAAGGTGAAACTGCATTTGGGAGTGCTATCAAAATCATCATGGTGCTCATCTTTGCTGCGTTTGGCGTAGCAGAGACCATAGCCATGGCGCCTGACTTCGTAAAGGCAGGACAAGCCTTAAGCTCCATATTCCAAATTCTTGACCGGCAGACTGAGATAAATCCCGACGATCCAGACACGGAGATGGTCACAGAGGTGAAGGGAGAGATCGAGTTCCGTCATGTGGCTTTCAGCTACCCAATGAGACCCGAGGTTTCCGTGTTTAAAGACTTCAGCCTCCTGGTGCGCGCGGGTAAGAGTTTAGCTCTCGTGGGTGCCAGTGGATCTGGCAAAAGCTCGGTGGTAGCATTGATTCAGAGATTCTACGATCCTTCTTGGGGTCGAGTTATGATTGACGGGAAAGACATCAAGAAGCTCAACCTCAGAGCTTTAAGGAGACATATTGGCTATGTCCAACAAGAGCCACCGCTTTTCGCCAGTAGCATCTATGAGAACATTCTGTATGGGAAAGAAGAAGCAACAGAAGGAGAAGTCATTCAAGCTTCCAAGACAGCAAATGCCCATAACTTCGTCAGTGCTCTACCCGAAGGCTACAAAACTGAAGTCGGCGACAGAGGAGTTCAACTGAGTGGGGGCCAGAAGCAGAGGGTGGCTATTGCCAGAGCTGTAATAAAGGACCCAGAGATCCTGCTGTTGGATGAGGCCACTAGTGCTTTGGATGCTCAGTCCGAGAGGTTGATACAGGAAGCACTGGACCGAATAACCTCCAATCGCACAACTGTGATTATAGCTCACAGGCTCAGTACCATCCGTCATGCCGATGTGATTGCTGTGATGAAAGATGGACAAATCATCGAACAGGGCACCCATAGAGAACTTCTAAATATGAGTTGCGTGTACGCAAATCTGATTCAGTTGCAACAGCATCGCCATACCCAACTGCCTGTAGAGAGCTCCTTCGTTAGCTAGCCAGCTATTGTTTTAGACTTTTTTGTATATGCACCACCTGCCCAACCTTAATTATCATGGATCTCCAATTCTCAGCTACAAATATTATGTTGCCGGAAAGTAAATACCCAGTTCTATATTTGAAGCCCCAGGACCTCTCTGCAAGAAGTCAGTGCTTCGAACTCTCGGTCTGTTTTACATTGTACAGTAAAGCTAGTAAATTTCACATATTGAGTGATGAAGATGCGACCTGTTCGTTAGCACTCGGTTCTATGCCCATGCAAAACCGGACAAAACCTGACATAGTGAATGAAATATTAGAAGCTAGAATTTCATTATATATCATGATGAGAACTACTGTTTCTGCTCTTTGAAGTAGAGGTCAGTCAGTCCTTCGTTCTACCCTCAGATGTATCAGACATCACTAACACACAACATTACTAGACCTCTCTCTGCCCTACTGTTCTCAAAGACAACACACAGACGTTCACTTACGCAGTATTAATAACACCCAACACTGAAGTAACATAGAATACATGCAAGATGATGTTAGCAACTCAGGACTTTACAAAATGTAAGGTGTTGGGAATGACCCTTGTAGAAGAAATAAGTCAAAGAAGTTCAGAAAGCATTCATATATACATAGAAGTAAACCCTAGGAGATGACTTTGCACAACTCTAATTTTGGCTGTGCCCCACTTTACCTGACGCAGATGACAGAACTCTAGAGGAATCTAACAAAAACATTAAAACTAGAGAAATCCTAAAACTAACATATTAGAATCCGACGCTCCGACCTATGGTACCTGTGATCTGGGCTGGCACCTTCTCAGCTGTGGTCCTTGTCTGAACACAGAAGAATTCATTTCCAGTCGAGTATATTGCAGTCTTAAAGCAAACTCACATTCCTTTTAGATCGATATTGCTTCATGTAAAACTTGGTGCTTGCTTCAGGTTATCTTAAGCTCTCAAGACAACTTACATCACCCCAAAACTGTGACTATAAACTTGCAGAAACCACCGGGAGCTAAAGTGCAAGACAAATCCTCGTCACTAATATCACTCGTAAGATGTGGTGCACATCTTTTATGAGTCTACCAGAGTCTCTAGAGTGGCAACATCCCTTTTTCGCAAAATTTCTCAGTAGATTATGAGAAGTCTAGCGACAGTGCTCCAAATCACGTGAGCTGCCACACATGGAATACTAAGGTAGGATGTTTCACGGGGAGTGGATTCGAGGCATGAAGATTTCTCGACAAATATTCAACAGCTAACTGCCTACGACTGCAATCTCCACAGAGATTCGAGAATGCGTCAAATGGTCTGGTCATTTACATGAACATACTTCGAAGGACATCAGCTGTTCCATAGACTCTGGAGAATATATAGATTGGCGTTGATAGTCTCTATTGTGAATTTCCAGATACTGCCGTGGCCCGACCTTCTTTCGTGGTAGTCAAGCAGATTTAAATGAGCCCAGATAATCATGTCCATCAACACCAGATCATCTCATATGAACAGATCATCCAAGCTCTTTGTCCGTAGCAACTCAGGTGAATGGTTGAAATAATCACACCGTAGTAGATTCAGGTTGTTTAGCGCTGGCAACTCGGCCAACTTTAGGCACTCCAAAAGATCCACAGAGTACTCACCTGCTACTATTAAACTTCGAAGAGATCTGAGTTGTCCACCAAACATGCATTGAGTCGCTAAATATGCGACATAAATTACAGATCGTGGAGCTGTCTCGGAGAGCCAGGTATGGTCTTCACACCTACACACACTTCAATATGTATGCTGGTAAGATGTGCAAGCTGACCTAAGGAGTCTGGTATATTCTCGAGCTATATACATCCTTTTATTTTCAGGTATCTTAGAGATGTTAATCGTCCTAGAGAGTTATGTATGGTCTTCAGGGAAACACACCCGTTTATAACTAATGTCTTCAGAGCTGCGATGTTTCCTATAGATTCGGGTAAGTTCTTAAGAGCTTTACAATCAACTATTGAGAGACATTGGAATTTAATTACTTGTCCCAAAGAGCTCAAGTTTTGCATATGGCTTTGATGAGAATCTTTGTTCTTTTTCTTTGAAGTAGATGGTCTATTCTCAAGCATTCTGATTTCTGATGTATCAGACATCCTAACACTCAGTTTCCCTAGTCTCACCAGAGCAGACACTCCTAATTGCATACAGAAAGACTCAATTCTCTCCTAGCCTTCAAAGACAGTACAGCCAGTTCACTCATGCAGCACAAATAACCTCCAATACTGAGATACAGAACACCAATACAGAACACTCCTGAGGCAGCTCAGGACTTCACCAGATGCAGAGGGGAAGTGCTAGAAATCAACTTCAGTAGAAGAAACTCCTGACTGGGATCATATAGATAGAAGAGTGTGCTAAAGGGTGTGTTGAATGGTGTGCTACCATAGTGCTCATGTAACACATGCAGCTCATGGAAAACATGTAAACAGTGGACATGAACAATATTTGCCCATGAACAGTACCTATTTTGTCTGATTCTAACAAAAAGTCACTAAACTAGAGATTACCTAATTTAACAGGCTTAAATGATAACACTGCTGTATTGTTAGGTCTGTTAGTGCCGTCATTTGCCACAGCCAATCTGGGAGATGCGCAAAAGTCTCACCCATCAACGTTAACTCCTCCAGACATGTCAGCTGTCCGAGGCTTGTTGGTAGACTAGCGACAGACCCTACCTCTGAACATGCGAGTTGTCCAAGACACTCAGGTACTTTATTAACTGACTCAAATACAGGCTTTTAATGACAAAAGTTGTTAGAGAGGCGAACTTCCTTAGATAATCAGGTATAGTCTTAAGCGAGATACACTCCAGTATGTAGAAATTGTTGAGGGATGAGAGTTGCCCTAAAGAATCAGGCAGGTTCTCAAGGGCCTTAAATTCGACTATTTGGAGATTCCTCAGCGCGGTGAGTTGCCCGGGATTCAGGTAATATATTTCAACCGGTCACCATAATGTACCTTTAAATGCTTAAGTGCCGCAAATTGCCCAAACGATTCGGGAAGATCTTGAAAGCATCCCGATAAGGACCATGTCTAAAGCAATTTCAACTGTCCCATGCTTGTTGGTAGGTCCTTGAGGGATATTCATAAGATGTTCCAGTCGTTTGAGTTGTCTTAACCAAGAGCGTAACATTTCAAGATTTTACATGCCCCTAAATCTGAAGAGATTTTATTAATATTCATGTCACAGCACGGCTAAATCCAAAACAAAAGTTGCAATAAGCTTCCTAAGCCCTCAAAAAGCTGTGTCTGAGTACCGGGTTTACCCCGCCATGTTCCATATCAACATGAGTCTATCAACACTTAACTCCAGAAGGAAGTAACAAGAATTTCATGGTAACTACGAAATATGGAATGACTTCATCAGTGCCCCCATTCGTGCCCAGAAATCGGGGTGTGGTAGTAGTTCTGTTTGCTCAATGAGTGTATCAGGACCCACTCGGTTACTTCCTATGAGGGTTTGCTCGACGAAACGGCGGGGGAAGGGGAGGCCAAGGACAGTTGTGACCTTCCCTTATTATTTCGCTATCCTATCTTTACAAATGGTTCTTAAACAGCATCGATTAACAGTAAGCACGCAGCAAGAGGTAAGAGAGTGAGAAAACTTTGCAGCAGAGCAGCGAGAATGTGGTGGTAGGGGGAGAAAAGGCGAGAACATACCAGGGCTTTTCTGTCTGTAGTCCGAGCGTAGAAATTGAAAACTGAAAGCAGTAAAACAAGTAGAGAATGGAAGTAAACACATTCAAGAATGGTATACTGAGTGATCTGTTACGTACCTATATTAACTCGGACAATACATGTTTAGGTACGGAATTCATCTATGTGTTAAAATGACTCTGAAATATCGAATAACAGCAAGAAGACAATAATGCATTCAAAGGAGAAACCAAGGAAGATATCGAACTTCTCTAGGAGCGTCAGCACTATTGCAGGAGACCCGATATCACAGCACACCCGGTGTGCAAGTTAGTGAGTAGAATAGTAGAATAAGTCCGTAAGTACCTACTAATTTTCACCCCTAGGCCTAGTAGGGGGCCCATTTTAATGTCAAACGAGGTCGAGTGCTCAGAGGACGGTGATGAAGAGTAATGAGCAAAAGAAATTCCTCGCGTAATGTGTATGTTCTCACAACTATCAAAACGAGTAATAGACACAAGTAAACACCACTGGCGTATGCTGCAATTCTCAGATGTTTACAGATACAGAGTATCAATAGCATCGTATAGCTGCTATGGGAATAGTTTCCCACGATAAGGTACAAGAACGATTACCTTGGATAATCTGCTGAGTACTCCCGATCCAGTTGGGAGTTGAGACTCATTCGCTTCCAGAACGCCGTATGTCTGCCACTCATATTCATTCCGCAACTTTGTGAAATCCTCAGTCACTCTAGCAGCCCCTGCACTTAGGAGCTCCATATATAGAAGTAAAGGACTTTTATGCTTTGTGGAGGACTTCAACACATTCTTTAACCTAATTGAGCAACCCCGTGAAAGAACAGGTCCTAGTACATCTCTCAAGAAATTGAGATATCCACCGATTCCAGACATTGCGCTCGCTCTCAGGCATATCTCTTTCATCACCACTCCACCCAAACAGTGGCCGACTAGAACAACTTCACAGTTCTGACCAACCTTTCCAAATTCGATCAGAGATTGGGCAAGAAATTCTCCTGTGCCATACATATCCATATCTTCCACGTGAGAAAGAGTTTTCGGATGCTGCAATCGTAAGAACTAGAGAATGCGAGCTGAGGGAGATGCTGGACAAGCCATGTGTTCAGCCAGCATGCTGAGTTGTCTCCCTGCATCCACGTTTGGGTGAACGCACCTTCACAACCCCCATGAAAGTCCATGGAAGAATATCACTTCCAAGGTAGTCGGTCCGATTGTTTTCTCAACTGCCTCTGTGAGTATTTCAAGTAACCCCTACGAATGACACAGGCTCTCTTTCCCGGCCCGACGTTTTTCTTCCATAATGTGCTCCCCTGTCTCAGAATTTTACTCCACAAACAGAAACATCAGTCCATACAAGAACAGTGGATGATGAACAATTGCATCATTTCAAAATCTAAGATATGAGTGTTTTATTGCTTCCTTCGGTGTAGAACTTGGTGATCGCTGCAGGTGATAAAATCAATATCTTCAGGAGAGTTTAGGGCTTCAGGAGAGTTTAGGGTTCTTTTAGCGTATTAATCCTTTTGAAAGTAAAGTGCAAAAAGAATGATACGCATAAAAGAATTCACTGTGTCAAGACAGGCGTCTTCCCTGTAGCAATCACCTTGGTCTATCCTGAGCACCCTTGATCACAAACGAGCTGTTTACTCAATTGGACATCATGGTCATAACGAATACCAGAGTGACTCATGAAGTAGAATGCTCTGGAGCATCTCTGTCCTATTCTGATTATCTGAGATGGCTCGCACCAACATCGTCTACATCAATTCCAGTTAACCAATAGTACATAAGTAGCTCATCTCATTGATCTCATAGAAGGCTTTGCAAGGCATCTATTTTGCATTGCAAGGCATCTATTTTGCGTAGCAAAGGAGATAAGTAATTTGACATCAATATTCATGAGTTAAGAAAGTCAATTAAATGGACGGATGCCTTGCAAGTTCATTGGAAACTCATTTATCCGCGCCGGTGGAGTTCGGACAAATATCTCAATACAGACAAATTTGTTCGCGAAAATAAGAACTGTTGACTGTGTTAAAAAGATTGAACTGTCCTGGAAGGATGTAAATTTACAGAAACCACATAGATATTTGGCTTGGGCGTTCGGTTGAACATGAACCGCCTTAATCGCTTCGAACCAAAGAAGACTGCTACTGCAACATTAAAGCCTGCCACGATTCCTACTAAAAGAGCAGAAAACTAGACCAACTCATTGATCTCCATGGCAATATGTCATCAATATTCTTAGCTCTCGACACTGCTGGATTGGCTCTTTCCGGCTTTCGGAGACGCTCTACAAGGATTCAAAGGCAGCCCGCAGAGTCCAGGATTTCATTCGAACCTTTTCGTCTTCATTGACTGAAGTTGGGTAGAAGTAGGAATCGACCCTCTCGATCGTTGCAGCTCACATTTAGTCACCGGTATTCTCCCGGGCAAGTCGTTATTACTAAGGTCCAGGGATTCCAACCTGGTGAGATTTGAGAGACTGGAAGGTATGGACCCTTCAAACCTGTTGCTGGAAAGAGTCAAGTACAACATACCGCGAAGACTGCCCAAGCCTCAGAAATGGGACCGGTGAAATGGTTTCGGAATATATTAAAGGAATTTCAAAGCGATACCCGGTACTCCAAATGGAGATCTTGGACTTAAGCAAACACCACCAACCCTTCCGGACCTCGCCACTGTTGAAGCTACTGCTGTTTTCACTTGATCGTGTGAAACCTTGCAACTTTGGTAAGTTTTCTGGGAGGTACCCGTAAAACCTATTGTTTGACGGGTCCAGAACCTGGAGAGTGATCAGCGACGCCATCCCATTGGTAAATCGACCCGTCAAGTTGTTGGATCCTACCAGAAGAACTCGGAGCGATTTTGTTAAATAGTGTAAACTTGATGGCAAGGAATCATGGACGATGTTATGCTCAAATCGAGCAATGACAAATTACTACAATCACCTAAGGAAAGCAGGAATTGGACCGATGATAAGAATGTTTGCAACCGTGAGGATTTCCGGAAAGCTCCCTTTCCGACCGAGAATACTTGGAAGGAGTCCATCGACTCTATTATGGCCAAGTCGGAGTCAAACTAACGAGAATAGACTGCCGACGTTATGCGGTATATGACCTTCCAGCTGATTGTCAGAAATATCAAGATTCTCCAAAGCATGTACAGAGGTACCCAAATTTCTAGGAATAGTGCCAGAAAGCTGATTTCCAAACAACAGCACTGCTGTCAGGAGCTTTAAGCTACCGCGGCTCAAAAGTTTCGATCGTAACAGCCGATTCAAATGGAGATGCAGAGTTTCCAATGACGAGCAATTACCCAAACACCCGGGAATGAAACCCCTGATTCGAATAGTGGAAAGGCAAGGACGGAGCAACCTCCAAAGTTGCCCAAACGATAAGGGATAGTACCTGTTAGTATATTGTCCTCCAGGTCCATATTCCGCAACTCTATGAGTCTTCCGAGCTCTGACGGTATCTCTCCTGCCAAGTAGTTTATAGCCAGATCAAGCAACTTCAGCTCGGAGCAATTTACTAGGGTAACTGGAATGCTGCCAGTGAGTTCGTTCTCATAAAAGATAAGGTTCTTCAAATCCTTTAACTGCCATAGGTGCGGATGAACCTTCATCGTCAGATTGTTCGTAGATAGATCAACTGTCTGCAACCTCCTGCATTTTGCTAATGAAACTGGAATAGTACCTGTAAATCCATCGTCATAAAACGACAAGTGTTCACCTGTTTAAAGTTCTCCAGCTCCGGTGGTATCTCTCCCGTCAAATTATTTTTCGACAAATTCAGCCTCAGTAACTTGGAGCAATTGCTTAACGTAATGGGAATCAAACCTTTAAGTCCATTGTCGTACAAGTGTAAATATTGCAGTTCTCGTAATTCTCTTAGTTCAGATGGAATCCTCCCAGTCAAGTTGTTGTAGGACAAGGCAAGACAACTTGACTGGGAGGATTCCATCAGAACTAGGAGAGAGTTTGTAACCCGGAGCAATTGCCCAAGGAAGCGGGCATTTCTCCTGTCAGTGTATTGTATACAAGTTCAAGATTTGCAACTCGGCCAACTCCCCTAGCTCCGGTGGTTTCTTCCCGGTTATATAGTTTCTGGATACAGCAAGCCACTTCAGCTTGGAGCATCTGATCAGATAAAGTGGAATCTCCCCTGTTAGCTTATTTTCATATAGCCTCAAAATTCTCAGCTCTATCATACCACCAATCTCGGTTGGCATTAGACCTGTGAGGCTGTTTTGAGACAAATCAAGTACTTCCATCTTGGCCCAATGCCCTGATCTCTTGGGAATCGATACTGACTGTGAGTTGCCGGATAGATCTAGTAGTTGAAGGAAAGGAAGATTGCACACGACGAATGGAGCTCACCATGCAACTCCATGCCGATTGATAACTAAAATCGTTGATAGAGTTCTTGAACTTTATCAAAGTCTCTACCTCAAATGATTATGATACAGGTGATGGTGATTGAGCGGTAATTTCCCCACTTCCAAGATTACGGAAAGCATCCGATTTGGGAAAGTTTGGTGGAAAAGGAACCATGCCAGAGCTCATTTTCTCTGGCTCCTGCCAGCAGGACATGCCATTTCATGCCGCGCACAAGCTCTGTCTTCCCCATCAGTATACACTGATGGATTAACACACCGTACAGATAGAAACAAACAGGATCAATCCTGCAGGTATTCAAGCAGATCAATCCTGCTTCAATAGCCATTCTGTGTGCTTCGCCACTCTTCATCCTAACACAAGCTTGTGCCACATATTCACTAAAGAAATTGGAGAGTCTGAATCAGTTTATCGTCGTATCAAGCTCCTCTTTGACGTTGCTGTTCTGGAGTAGGTTACCTCCATCACGGTGAGTATTTGTGATGCATATGGGAACGAGATGTCTCATAGATATGCCTTCAAGACATGGGTAGGAAAAGTTAGCCATAAGTGAGCAGTGCTATTACACAGGACAATGCTTTTATTAATAAAGAAAAGGCTACAAACTTCCATATGCAATTGATCTCCGGTTGATGCGGGAAGAGTTTGAGTTGGGGAGTTCAGTTGAGTTATTAGTTTTCACATTTTTCGATCTTGATTCTTGTAGTACTTTTGAACTTGGGAATACCCACGCGGTCTTCACATGGTCTTTTATATAGACACATTCCTCCACATGTGACCTCCTCCCTGCATGTGACATTATACACCTGAATAAATAGTAGTTTGAATGACTTTTTCTATTAGAGTTAGATATGTCTCATACTGGGTAAGGTAAACTTTAGATATTTTTCTTTATATAAATTATAGGTTACATATGGTCTATAAACTTCAATAATTTAAATAATATTTATTTTCATTTTGTATTTTAAAAAATAATTTATAACATTATATAAATAAAATAATTTATAACATTATATAAATAAAATAATATTTAATTTTTAAGTTTATTTTAATTATTAAATTTACAAATGAAACAATTTTAATATTATATTTGTTTTTTCTATATTATTACCGTACGAACAAAGTAAGATAATTCTACCAAGGTCCTAATGGATCTTAATGAGCATGAATTCGCTCGTAACTTTGTTGGCGAATGTTACCTCTAAACAAACCTAAATTGTATTACGGTGTGGCTGGATGCGAGTTCCCGTTCGTTGCTTTACAATTGGCCAGCTTTCAGAGAGTGGCTATTGCCAGAGCTGCATGGAAAACCCAGATATACTACTATTGGATGAGGCCACGAGAACTTTGAATGCTGAGTCCGAGAGTTGATAAAGGAAGCACTGAACCAATCGCACTTGCAAGTAAATACTCAGTTGTACACTTGAAGCAACAGGACCTCTTTGCAAGAAGCCAATGTTTCGGACTCTCTGTCTGTTTCACTCTGTCAGGAAAGCTAGTAAATTTCATATATTGAGTGATGAATATGAACCTGTTCGTTAGTATGGTTCTATACCCACGTAAGACTGAACATAGTGAACGAGACATAAGATATTAGAATTTTAAATATATCTATACGAAGTCCAAGGCTCCGAGTTCTGGTACCTGTTGGTTTTGGGTTTGGCACCTTCTCAGCAGTGGTTTTTGTTTTTTTAGTATAGAATAATTTATTCCACTCAAGTATATTCCAGTCTTAATCACATACTCTCATTCCTCTTAGTTCAATCTTGTTGCGGGTAGAACTTGGTACTTGCTTTAGGTTATAGATAAGATCCGTACCTCTAACAGCTAAACTTTGCGCAAGTTATAAGAAAGAGCAGAAACAGAAAGGTTTACAAGAATGGTGAACGAAATGCAATTTGAACTTACTCGGTGACATGTTTCTAGACCACAGAACTCCTTGTAGAAATCACCTGGATCCAGGACCGTTTTTCTAATAGATGAACCTACTCTGTGACATGTTTCTAGACGAGAAAACTCCCGGTAGGAATCACCTAGATCCAGAATATTAACGGTTTATCCAACTGAGTATCCTGAACATAACAATATCATGTTAACTCATGCAGTATCCATGACAAACTCGAGCATTTATGTCCTTATCTGATTATCTGTGGAAGCTGGCGCCATCATCCCCTTCATCTATATATCAAGTCATTGATCTCATAGAAGATTGCACAGCATCCATCCCTCACAGCCAGGAAGACAAGAAAAAAATTCCCTCATCTGTGTCTCCAATACTTATGACTTCATGATCACTTCAGCTTTCGCTAAGATATCAACATCACCTGCAGCTAATGTCCATTTTGCGTATCCAAGCCTTGATACATTAAGATCACGAACAACTAAATTGATTGAATTGATAACTAGAGATCTCATCAAATTCGTACACTCAAATCAGGATAATATGAGAGTCTAAGCAATGCCTCCAAAAGAATTAAAACAAATATCGGCATGTGATTGGTTCAGCCTACTCCGAGATCATTCTTCGGTGGAATGCTGTTCTGCTTGATCCCACCTGGGGTCCCTCCCTTTCGGAACAGTATCATATGTTCGGAAGGAAGACACATAGAGACCTTGGAGTACGTTGAGGCGGACGTGAGAGAAAGATCTGGAAGGCCTCCGATCCACACATTCAACTGTATCATTTCACGTTAAGTGGATGCAAGGCATTCAAAGCATGGCCCACAATGACAACTATTACTCCAAAAGCTCAATTTCTCACAACATTGCACCTGGCCGACCGTTTGGTTTAAACCTTTGACCCTCCTTGCTTGACCTGTTAAGCAGAGCAGTTCTCACAAAGCTTCGGGGCTGAGGTCTCTCAGTAAGATGTTGTGCTATGAAGAAATTATCCTAAAAGTTGAGGACATGCGGAGGTTGATTACTCTACTCATACCAACGTGTAAGAGGTTAGAGAGCTGGACGAGCACTTTAGCCATCTGAGTACCTCTGAGGTCTGTCGTTTAGTTTCCTTTCAAGCTTGGCGACAATTGTTGATGTTCACAAGTTGGAGAATTGCAGTGTCTTCCCATGTCAACATTGTTTATCACAGTGGTTATCTTAATCCTAGATTGCCTGAGAGTTGAAGTCAGTTTCAATCATCAAGTGTACTTGAGTTATGGGAGAAATTCCAATCTATATAAGTCGCGAACATGACCCAAGCTCAACCTCTAAAGACAACTTGCATCACCGCAACACTTGGACTATAAACTTACCTAGAAATCACCGCGAACTAATATGGAAGACAAATCCTCGTCACTATTATCACTCGTAAGATGTGAGTGCACATTTGTTATTCGTCTACAAGAGTCTCTAGAGCAGCAGCATCCCTTCAAGAACTGAAGGACATTTGAATTCAACGGTCATGAGCACCTGCGTCTCTTGTGTATCTTACAACAAATAAACTTACTAAACTTACTACGGGTACTCATTCTGCCGGCAAAGACTCTAGAAAACATTTCGCTAACTTGCCTACATATTCAGAAATTGTCATTATCTGCTGAGTTGATGGCACGTGAGAGATCCATATGCCCAGCATTAAGCATCAGAACGAGAGTAGATTCTCAAGAGGTTGTCAGAAGTCTAGCGACAGTGTTCCAAATGAAGTGAGCTGCCACACATGGATTACTAAGAAAGGATGTTTCACGGTCATTGGGTTCGAGCCATGAAGAATTTCTCGAAAGCTATTTCAACGGGTAATTATCTTCGACTGCAATCTCCAAAGAGATTCGAGTACGCGTAAAGACGTCTGGCCAGTTACATGAACATACTTCAAGGACATCAGCTGTTCTATAGACTCTGGAACATATGTAGATTGGCGTGGAGACCTACAGTCGTGAATTTCCAGATACTGCCGTGGCCCGAGCTTCTTTCGTGCTAGTCGAGCAAATTCAGATGAGCCAAAATGATCATGCAGATTATCATGTTCCATGAACAGATCATCTCCTATGAACAGATCATCCAAGCTGGTTGACCGTAGCAAGTCAGGTACATGGATGAAATAATCACACCGTAGTAGCCTCAGCTTATATAGCGCTGGAAGCTGTGCCAATTTAAGAGCCCCCAAAAGTTCCTCAGAGTACTCACCTGCCACTGTTACACTTTCAAGAGATCTGAGTTGTACAATGGACGTGACTCGAATCGCCAAATATGCGTCAACATACACATATTTTAGATCATGGAGCTGCCTCAGAGAGTCAGGTATGGTCTTCACACTTACACACCCTTCAATATGTAAGTCGGCAAGATGTGCGAGTTGTCCTAAAGAGTCAGGTATATTCTCGAGCGATATACATCCTTTTATAACTAACGTCTCTAGAGCTGCGATGTTTCCAATAGATTCGGGTAAGTTCTTAAGAGCTTTGCACTCAATTATCGAGAGACGTTCGAGTGTAATTACTTGTCCTAAAGAGCTCACGTCTGGCATATGGCTTAAATGATCACACTGTTGTATGGTTAGGTCTGTTAGTGCCGGCATTTGCCACAGCCAGTCGGGGAGATGCGCAAAGTTCTGACCCATCAACGTTAACTCCTTTAGACATGTCAGCGGTCTGAGGCTCTTTGGTAGACTAGCAAAAGGACCTAGCTCTGAACATGCCAGCTGTCCAAGACATTCGTGTACTTTATTAACTCCTAAATATTCACGTGCAACAAATTGCCCCAACCATTCAAAACATCCCGATAAAGTCAATGTCTCAAGCAATCTCAAGTGCCCCATGCTTGTTGGTAGGTTCTTGAGGGATGTGCATCCCATTGTGTTCAAAACTCTTAGAGATGCAAGTTGTCCTAAAGAATCAGGCAGGTTCTCAAGGGCCTCACATTCGACTATTTCGAGATATCTCAGGGTGCGTTGAGTTGCCCCAGGGACTCAGGTAAATATTTCAATCGGGGACAATGCCGTACCTGCAAAT
Source organism: Lunularia cruciata (assembly GCA_948567375.1). Lineage (NCBI taxonomy): Eukaryota > Viridiplantae > Streptophyta > Marchantiopsida > Lunulariales > Lunulariaceae > Lunularia > Lunularia cruciata. Next base: position 16,247,665 of record OX419761.1, on the reverse strand, counting down.
CCTTAAGTGCCACGAATTGCCCCAACCATTCGGGGAGATCTTCGAAGCATCCCGACAAAGACAATGTCTCAAGCAATCTCAACTGTCCCATGCTTCTTGGTAGGTCCTTGAGGGATATGCATCCGTCTGTGTTCAAAACTTTTAGAGATGCAAGTTCCCCTAGAGAATCTGGCAAACTACTGATGGTTGTACAACCTTTTAGGATCAAATCTGTTAAGGATTTGAGTTGTCCCATAGAGTTAGGCATGGCCCTGAGAGAGGTGCAACCCTCTATGGCTAAATCTTTAAGAGATACGAGGTGGAGAGGGTCAGGGATGGAAATGAGAGATGCGCACTCTTCTATGGTCAACCGTCTCAGAGATGCGAGTTGTCCCAGCGAGTCAGGGATGGCCCGGAGAGAGGTGCAACCCTCTATGACCAAAACTTCAAGTGATAGGAGGTGGAGAGGGTCAGGAATGGTTACAAGAGATGCACACTCTTTTATGGTAAATTCTACCAGAGAAGCGAGTTGTCCTATGGAGTGGGGTAGAACGACGAGGGATGGACACCCCTCTATCCGTAAATATTTAAGAGATGTTACCTGTAAAAGGTCAGGAAAATCTCTTATAGACACACACCCTTTGATCGCTAGACTTTCTAGAAATGAGAGCTGTCCTATGGAATCTGGTAAAATATTGACAGAAACACAATCTTGAATAATTAATGCTTTAAGAGACGAATACTGCAAAGGGTCAACCACAAGGTTATTGGATAAAGATCTCTTTATATCTAACCGTTGTAAATTTTTAAGCTGTCCCAGGGAACCCGGTATGATATCAGGAAACATACATCCTTCTATCACTAACTCTCGCAGAGGTATAAGATCGAAAAGAAATTCAGGTAAGCTATGAAGTGACACACAACCTTTAATGGTTAAGTTCCAAAGGGACTTGAGCTGTCCTCGAGAATTGGTGTTAGCCTGGTCATTGACGAGGGATGCGCAACCGTCGATTATCAATCGTGCTAACGATGTTAATTGTCCAAGCGAGTGGGGTATAGTCTTGAGAGAAACACATCCGCCTATATACAACCAATCAAGAGATGCGAGTTTACCCAGCGACTCGGGTAACTTTTCGAGAGACTTACAATTGCTAATTACCAGATCTCGCAGACTAGTGAGTTGGCCCAAGGAGTCAGGCAGATGAGTCAGGTAATCACATTGTAGTAATTCTAATGTCCGGAGTGCCGCTAGCTGTCCCAAGGAAACAGGAAGCTCCTTAAAGCGTCCACCTGTCAGGGATAAGGACTCGAGGGATTTCAACTCCCACATACCTGTCGGTAGGCTCGTAAAAGTCCCTTCTACAGATAATATTGTTAAAGCTTTCAGCAGTCCTATAGACTCGGGAATATTTATACATTTGCCCACGCTCAGCGTCCGCAGAACCATTAGTCGACTTAGACATTCCGGAAGTTTCCCCACGGAGCTATAATCCTCTATCTCTAAATATTCCAAAGAAGTAAGATCTCCGGGAAACTCAAAGGTCGAACCACTTACCCATCCAAGCTTTGCAGGAAATAAATCCGTTCCGCCTGGGGACTCGTCGTCATCCCCGATTCTTTGTGGTTCGGGGTTCTCTGTCTGCCCATGTTTCCATTTAGTATCTTCAGGAACAACCGCACCTCCAATCACTAAATGTTTCAGCCGTGTGAGTTGCCTTAGCAAAGAAGGTGAACATTTAAAGGTTTCACATCCCTGTACTTCCAAATAATCCAGACATGGAAGTTGTCCTAACGATTGTGGTAAAGCTTGAAACCTACGACACCACTGTAATGTTAATCTCTGCAGATTGATAAGCGTATTTCCCGGTTCGCCGGAGGATGCATATTCCCCCAGTTTAGGGTCTTCCCACAAGTATTTCAAAGAACAGCAATTATATACAAATATTTCCCGCAATAATTCGAGCTCACCAAAACTCTCCTGCAACATCGTTAGTTTAGGACACGACTCTAAAGTAAACCTCTCAAGGGATGCCAATTGCCCAATCGTGTGAGGCAGCATTTCCAAAGCTTGAATGTTACATAACGACAAATTCTTGAGGGCATGCAGACCGCCGAACGGCTCCCCTAGGCTCTCCAACTCCGAACACCCACGTATATCTAGGGTTTCCAACCGTCGGAGGTCACCAAATCGATCAGGCAGTCTCTTCAGAACATTACATTCCTTTAACATCAATGTTTGGAGAGAAGACATAGCCCCGAAGCTGTCCGGTAACTTTCTCAATGCGGGAAGGTTTACCATGGTTAATTTTGTGAGTGATTCGAAAGCTCCAAAGCCATCGGGCAACTCTGACAGTGCAGGAAGGTTTTTCAGGTGAAGTGTTGTGAGAGAATTTAGTTGATTTGAAACGTGTATTGACTTTTTGGGCCAACTTTTGAAATTCAAGCAGTCCACTAACCTGAGGTCTCGCAACGATGCCAACTCCAAAATTGAAAGTGGAAGCTCTGCTATCTGTACATCTTGAAGGTCCAATCGCTCCAAACATGGAAGATGACCGAAATTCCGCGGTAATCTTGTCAAGTCCGTGGCATGAATCATGATAACCTTGAGATGATTCCATTCCTGAATGTTGCTTGGCAAAGTGACCGAGCAACAATGATCAAAGATGAGAACAGCAAGTCGAGGAAGGTTCCCGACGTCCTCCTCTCGGATGGGCCAACACGCTTCCGCTAACCAGCTATCTTTCCCCTCTCCTCTTGAACAATTGTTCATGTGGAGGATCCTTAAGGGCCACGGGAACCGCAATGCTTGATGCGAGTCTATCAGGTTCAGATCACTCATTCTCAATAGACGTAACCTTCGCAGGTCGGATAAACGCCCGTCGAAACAAGAAGAATTCTTCCTGCGCAACTTAGATGCTCTCCTCAGATTCACAGCCACGGAATCCGACATGCCCATGGATAGTACTTGGAGTTCACGGTTGGTAGTTTTACCCTGCACAATTACAAGAAATGACTAATCACATGTACATTTTTCATACAGAAGAAAGTATCAAGGCTGATTTTGGATGTAGTCGTCCAACCATGAATGTGCCCAAGACTTTGTGGCTCCTAAAAACTATGGTTCAACAATCATCTTACCTTGTATTTGGCCAGAATATCCTCAACATCGCATGGTCGCCACACTCCTCTGCAAGACTCCACATTTTCTTCTGGTGGTCTCGAGATCCGCCTTCCCATATCCCTCAGTTGCCGATGTATGTAAGCTACGGGGTATGGGTGTACTACAATGTATGATTCTAGCCGTTTGACATTCCGGATTTGGATGAAAGACCTGTCCACTAAATTCATCAAACTTAATTGTATTGACATTCCCAGGGACTGACTCCCTTTCCACGCAGATTCAAACAGAGTCAAATCGTACTGGCGATGCGCCATGTCGAATGAAGCCAAGTCCAGAAATATGGCTTTCTCTTCATGTCCTAAGCTGTCAAAGCTCACTCTGAGCTTTCCCCACAACTTGTCCTCCTTACTTCCATCTATGCATCCTGCTTCAAGCAACCTAGCAAGCGTACTTCCCCAAATCTTCTCACTCATCTGTCCTTGTAAGGAACTGCCAATCACATCTAAAGTTAAAGGTAGCCCTTCGCACGTCTTCACAATCTGTTCCACGGACTCCTTGGATATTGCTTTTAAGGTGGAACCTTGCACACGGGCTTTGAATAGTGTCAGCGCATGGTCACGTGACAGGAACGGGAGAACATGTTTGACGAAACCACTTCTATCCTTTTGAATCCGAGAGATTACTATCAAACGACTACCTTCTCCGTAAGAGAGTCCTTTCAAGTGATTCGTCATATCGGTTGCATCATCACAATCATCCAACATCATTAGAACTTTCTTTCCCTGTAATAGTTTCAATGTGCCCCACTCATCCTGGAGCTCAACGCTGACTTGCTTCCCGTTGCCTTCGTACAAGTTCCCAACAACCAGTTTCCAAAAATCTTTCCTACTAAGAGTTTGTTGAAGAATTTCAACAAAACAGACATAGTCAAATTGGCTTTGGATTTTCATCAGAACTTGTTTCGCAAGTGTCGATTTGCCTAAACCACTCATTCCCACCAGCAGTATCTGCTTCGATCCTTCCTCTGACAATTTGAGCGCTTCCATGAATTCGCTGATACGATCTCCGAACTCGATTATCCAGTCAGGAAGTCCAAGATGGTTCTCTAATCCTACTTTTCTTGACTCCTGGTTAACGGAAAGAAGAAACAAGAATCAGCAAAGAACCGCAATTCCTCAAGGAGACAAAACACCAAGGTCATCTTAGAAAACCGACGAAATTGGGATTGACTTGAAAGTTACTGGTTTTCTTATTTTAGACCATACCTCCTCGAGACAGATAGTTTGCAAGAAATGGACCAAATGCTGAAAACTATCTGAGGTCTTGTCCACTGGCTTGCATATAGTAAAATGGTCCACTCCACGAATTGCACAGAAGTCGTCCATGTCAGGTCGGGCAGATGCTTCTTCAACCAACTGGAAAGAATCGCGAGGAGAGTATCCCGATACCCATTCCCATACCTACAGACAGATGAAAATCATAGACCATCTAAATCACTAAAACTCTTGGCAGTAAAGCTCTACTGAAGAACTGTGCCGAAGCCCACTATGATACGAAAACTTCTGTTTGGATACAGAGTAATGGTAAAAATACTAAAACTAGTGTTGTGATATACAATACAAGAATGACCAAAAGGCAAAATTACAAGAATTACCTTCCGCAGGTTTCGTATGATGGAGAGACTTCGCACTTGAGTTTCATCCGTTTCCATAACACCACACGTCTTCCAACCGTATTGGATCCGCGACTTTGCAAATTCTGCGTTGATTCTAGCACTCTCCGTACTTAGGAGTTCCATATATTCCCGTAAGGGATTTCTAGACTTTGATGAACCCCACAAGCACATCCTGGATCCTTGTTGAGGTGTCCCGTAGAAGAACAATCCTCTCAAATTTCTCAAAAAATTGGAATACTCGCGGATTCCAGACTTTGTGCTTGCACTTTGACGTTGCATGTGTAGACAGACCTCTTTCATGACCAGCCCACCTACACAGTGACCGACCAGAACAACCGGCCAGTGCTGGCCAATGTTTCTACAATGGATCAGAGATTGAGCAAGATACTCGCCTGTAAGATGCATATCCATTCTTCCGTGTGAAGGAGAAACTTTCAGACTCGAATCGTAAGAGACTGAGAGTACACGAGCTTGAGGGAACTGTTGGACAAGCAAAGTGCCGAGCCAACACGCTAAGTTGTCTCTCAGCATCCAAGTTTGGATGTGTGCCTCTTCGCAATCGTTCCACGCATAACCGTGAAAGAATATCACTTCCATAGTGATCTCTCCAGATACCGGTCTGTGAATTTCGTAAATAGCATCACTCACCTGCAAGTTCCAACAATGAGGGTTCTTATTCGATACTACAAAACGTAATTGGACCCATGAACCCCTGCAAATGCTTTTACAGTTAATGTATAAAGAATTGAGCAGCGAAGCAATCATGGATTAGAGCAATACCTGCTGATAGCTACCACAAACTGAACCAGACCCGGAACTGGAAGCCGCCATAGTCACGTATGGATGCTGTGGATTGTCGCCCCGGAATAGATCAAATGTGGATGCAGCAACCACGTATAATAGCTGATGACACAAGACATGAAAAACTACTATCATTTCCTTTTTTTCTGTGGTTTCCATACATTCAATCCCTCTTTCTGTTTCATCGCAAAGCATAATGACGTGTAGGAGTTTTGCCTTTCCGAGGCTACTATACAAATACAATGTTTTGACATGTGTTGTCAATTTCATGAAATGTAAAGCTGTCGTACTATACCAGTCTCAATGCTAGTCTCAAGCAGAAAGAAAAGTTTGACTGACTGACGTTTGAGCACAGGTTTTCCTCAAACATGAGGAACGAACCCGAACTGAACCCGAGCAATGCAAAAACTTCCACTCAACAGATCGGAAACAAACTCAAAAATGTCTGTACGAGCAGATGCTGGTAAGGAGTGTGGACTTGCCTTGCCCTCTTCTCAGGTCCATCGAGGAAGATAACTCTCACTTCGATATTTCTGTCAATAGCACTGTCTTGCAGCGTTTCGAGTGAAATATGCTCTCAAGCGACACTGTGAGGAGTTGCGAGTTCGTCCAGTATTCTCTCAGGAAGAATTCTCAACATAGGTAGCTCTGCGAGCGAGTTCCTTCCAAGCTCAAATCCAGAACTATCAGTTGCAGTACTTACTCGTTCATGGCCATAAGACTTGCAGAAAATGCAATATCTCCAGCTTCTCTCATTTGGTAGAACCAGAAGTTATACAACACCATACCGAAATGGCGATCAGTTTTCCTTCGATACCCTGCCGGTGTACTTTCTTGGTCAAAAAAGTCATCGCAGAGTCGGTGAAAGCGTGTACAGTATGGAAATGAGTGCAGAAGTCTTCGGGAGAAGGTCTTTCTGTAGCACAATTTCTTACCATTTTCCGTGTGAAATCGCACTAAATTCCTTTTGACAGAGCAGTACAATTAGACATACTCTTTTATATTAAATGTCCACACAATACCTTACATACGTATGTGGCGAGAATTCAGTTACGGTGTGGTGGTTCTCAATAGAAGTTCTTAAATGTGGATAAACGTGTTGGTGATATGAATATTGGGGTTTTTTACCTATTTTTGCCTATTTTATTCAACCCTATTTTATCTATTTTGTCTAACCCTTGTACGGGCTGGATGGAGTCTTCCCATCCTTCGAGTTTTCTACGCGGTCGCCCTCTCGCAAAATATGAATCAACTTTCATTGAATTGATATAATTGATTATTTATTGTATCTGCGTATGTATCAATTAGAAGGTATTTGAACACCCTTGTGTAATGTGAGAGATGTGTCGGAGCTCTAGATCTCTTTGTGATTGCTCTTCAATTACCAAAGACATTAACGAGTATGTTGTGTTTAAAGACCAGTTTCTAGACTTAAAGACGAACACTATATCAACGACTTTTTGTGTCCAGGAGACCATTGCTTTCCATCTCAACTCACCTTCATGCAGAGAATTTGAATATACTGAATGAATACCTATATAAACTGGACTGGGCTATCATGATGGAGGTTGTGTGATCTCATACGCAAATATAGAGATGTAATTGTTAATAGGTGTAAGTACCACAGGCTTTCTGCAATATGGCGATGCTTACAATTACAATTACAATGACGGTATACAAACATCATATAGCGGATGAATATCGGATCTGCATTACAAAGTTGAAATTTTTGGAATAAGAAATAAAATTTATAAGACATGCCCACATTACTTCAGAGTATGTATGAAAATATACGTCACCTCTGAGATATGTGTGAACAAGATTATCAACGTTGCTTTAACTAATTTTGAGCTAATATCATCACAGCTTGATATGATAAAGAGATAATGTTACCTACTTTTATGAAAGTTTAAGAATTGGATCATCATTCCGTTTATATAAAGGACAGTTATAGAATGCTTCAAAATTTATATACAAGTCGCTACTTAAAGGCTAGAGATTGAGCTAAAAAGCAAAGAATGAAAATAGTTCCGTGGAGGTAGGCGTCCTAGCTCGGTTCCACGTCAATTAAACTGAACTTTTCCAAATCCATATGTTATAAAACACATATGATCTATGAAAACACAGCACCAATCTTATATAAGAATAAGTATAAAAAGCAAAAGCGACATATTATGAGTATCTCTCTTTCAAATTTGGAACGGTGCCATCAAACACCTTGAACCAGGTCACAAGAAGAACTAAAAATGTTCAAATACGTTGTTTAGAAAAGTAATAACATATAACAACTTTTTAAAAATTGGAATACTCAATTCAATCTTCAAGGAGGCGAAATGGAGCCGCCCTTGAAATTGTAATTCCAATTCCGACGAGAATGCCCAGAGCTAAAATATACAATTTTACATGGTACTTCTGAAGAGTTGGAGCAATTGGATGTCAATACGGATTGTCGTGTCTACCTTTTTACGAAAGTTTATTACTGTCTAGTTTCCCCAGGATTTCGTATCAGCAGTCATATCTTCTCCACCTTCTCAAGATTGCCCGCCTTCAGTTCTCTAAGCATGGTGTTCAGTGACGAGGTTTCCCACTCTTCACTGCACTTTTGCAGTATATTGTAATGTTTTAAAGAACCCTTCGTGGGTCACTTTGTTCAACGTAACGTGACCTCTCAATCTCAAGGTCGGAATTTCAGCGATTAACTCGAGGGATGTCTTACCAATCTATGCTATGCGGTTCTTCGAATTACATTGGATATAACAAATCAATGGGTAGTCACCATAAAACCTACACGTGGGAACCTTAGGAACGTAGACGTCGGTATTCCGGTGGGGAGAGTTCTCCTCTTGACTCTTGTCTTATTGTGAACACGGTGACCGAAATACTTGACTAGAACTTGGATCTGTTAGTAGAGACATAATTAAATATAAATTAAATAATATAAAAGGTAGCAAGGTCTCCAGGTATAAAGGTACACAGTGAGATCATCTCTTTGTTTCTCTAATCTTGGAGATATACGGAACTATGGACACGACATTCTATTTATTATTATGAGAAGGTGTGAAACTTATCATGTTAGATGCTATAGAGTATAATTTTCATTTTCATATCTTGCAATATATTTTAGATAATGTGTATCTATTGTTCTACAAAAGATAATCGCTGGGTAATCAATAAGAGAACAATCACATTAGGTTATGTTTTTTCGATACTCTAGTTGTTTGTAAACCGCATGCATGGGATAGTCCACATGTCTTAGGTGTGGCAAGGCGGATTTCTCGTATCAAGTCTTGTATAGACTCTATTGGGGTTTAGTCTCATTTTCCTTTTTCGTCTCTCCTTTGTATGGTTTGATGGGGTCTTCTCGTCCTTCTCGTTTTCTACACTATCACCCTTTTTCTTATTGAATATAAATATACTTATATGACGATGAGATTTGATAGAGATGAATGTGAACTCTCCTAGTAAGTCATGAGGACACCCATTTCATCTTATGAATATTAGATGTCTTCATTGTTGAACTGAGAACATGGGAGCATTCCGGATGTACTTGTTTGGATTTTCCTGTATCAAAAAACAATGCAGATGGTTCACGTTGGACTTTGATTCTGAGATGCATATTTGAATGTAATTAATCAAACAATAACATCGTTAAAGGTATGTCCGCTGACCCCTCGCGGAAGAAGATTCGATCAGCGTAACGCCTGGAGTACCTTCCATCAATGATAGTCCATATACAACCTGTTAAGACTGGGATCTAATAAGAAGGGTGAGAACACCACGTCAAGCCAACAAGAATAAAACTTCAGGGGGGGAATTGAGCCCCAACGGTAAATAACTTTCCAAGTTCTTTCCGTGTTCACACCACGAAATTTCCTATTGCGCGGAAGGCATTGCCGGCTGAGGAGAAGAGCACCGCTTCGCGTGTGCGCTCTCCTGCATAAAAAGTCTTCAAAAGCAAGTGACACCACTAGTCTTCGGAGGTTGTTGGGCAGTCACTGTTTGTAGCCCTGAGCTACAAAACTGTAGCTTTGTCTGTGATTACGTTTGCTTCTCTTTTCTGTGTGTCTGGTCCTCGAACTTAGAATGGTAGGTAGCCCTACTGTACATAGGCTTTATCACTTCTTAGGAGAAAACCTATCTATAAAGCTGGTTAAGGAATCATTGTTATTTTAAATTTAGATATCATTAGTTGTGAAGTGTCACTTGTCTATTCATTTGAAGTGATTGTACTTTTTTTTAAGTTACTAGAAGTTATGGATTCAAAGAGTCTTGTCCTTGTACTCGGTTGATCTTCAACATGTCACAAAAAGTAAGCGTGTAAAAGCCTCTAAGGTTGATATATTTTCAACCCCTGCTATATTCGAAGGACACCGAATTCAATGAGAACGTTTTGGACAGCAGTTCGGTGGCGGCTTTAAATTTCACGATGTCGTTCTCTTGTGACGAAAAGGGAGAGGAAAAAGGGTGATGAGCAGGTTGAGTATTTGGGTCACACTATCTACCCCGGAGGACTTGGTGTTCAGCAGACCAAGGTGGAGGCTATTGCACGTATTCCTCGGCCTACGGATGTGAGCAGAGTGCGAGCATTCCTTGGGTTGGCGAACTTCTATCGCCGCTATGTTAGAGGATTTAGTGCCATTGCCAAGGCCTTGACGAAGCTGACCAAGCTTACACAAGAGTGGTGTTGGGGAGATGAGCAGGAGAGAGCTTTTGTAGAGCTCAAGGAGAGGTTGACATCTGCTCCTATTTTGAGGAGACCGATCAGAGGACGACCATTTCAGGTTCACACTGATTGGAGTATGTTGGGGCTTGGAGCGGTGCTCACCCAGCATGATGATGAGGAGAAGGAGTTTGTGGTGGCCTATGCTAGTCGCTCCAACAATTCAGCGGAGGCGAAGTATAGTTCATATGAGGGAGAGTGCTTGGCAGCAGTTTGGGCAGTAGCACATTTCCGATGTTACCTATTTGGTAACCCCTTCACTCTCATCACTGATCATCAGCCACTGAAGTGGTTGATGGAGTCCGACAAGCTTTCAGGGAAGCTTGCACGATGGGCTCTGATTTTACAGGAGTATGATTTCACGGTTGTTCACAGACCTGGAGTGGTGAACCGTGATGCAGATGGGTTGAGTAGAAACCCATGTCCCAGCCAGCAGGATCAGACCGGAGCACGTTGGCATGGTGAGACAGATGAGGAGATGGTGCCAGGTTGTCATGCATCGGCCTTTCTGTGTATATTTGCAGAGACTTTGGTGGTATCTCTCTCAGCGCATACAGGAGGAGTTATTGAGGTCACAGATCCAGAGAGTGAAGATATTGGTACAGTTCAGCAAGACATTCATGATGATGTCTTAGTGATGGACTATCTTCGCACTGGTGTTGTGGGTGGCACAGTTGGGGCCAAGGAGAGAGACAGTGTTCTTCAGCGAGCCAGACGGTTCAGATTGGAGGGTAGACACCTTTTGCGTGTATGGGAGGATGGTAGAGTGCGAGTAGTACCACTTCCATCACAGAGACCACAGTTGGTCCGTCATGCTCATGAGGAGCTAGGACATTTTGGAGTAAAGCATACATATAGCTTACTCCAGAGTCATTATTGGTGGCGCGGTATGCAGACCAAGGTACAGCAGTTTGTTGCCAGATGTGTGGTTTGTGACCGAGTTAGAGCATCATTCAATGCTCCTACGCCACAGTTACACCCATTACCTATCATGGGATTGGGTTACCGTTGGAGTTTGGACTTCGCCAGACCTTTACCGCTGACTGTGAGACATCATCGGTATGTTTTGGTGATGGTGGAGCACTTCTCCAAGTGGATTGAGTTGGTGGCACTTCCTGACAGGTCTAGTGAAGGGACATCTTACTCGTTCCTGGATCGAGTTCTTAGTCATTTTGGTGCACCAGCTGAGGTTTTGACTGATCAGGGTACAGAGTTCTTGGGAGAGTTTCAAGTCTTGTGTGACAAGGCTTTGATTGATCATCGTACTACATCCCGAGATCACCCTGAGGCAGATGGCTTAGCAGAGAGAGTGGTTCAGACGGTGAAGAGAGGATTGCGAAAGTATGGTTTGCAGAGAGGCCACTTGGGAGATTGGGATCTCCAGTTACCTTGGTTGGCCATGGGCTATCGGTTCAGCCGGCAAGCCTCCTTAGCATCCTTCTCTCCATACTTTCTACTCTATGGACGAGATCCAGATTTACCTGCAGCCATTCGTCGAGATGCTACTGTAGTTTTGGACTTGGATGACCCCGATGTATGGATGCGCGCATGTTCTCAGCGGGCAGAGATCTTTCGGAGAGTGATGCCGATGGCCTTTGAGAACTTGGCGATTGCTCAGCATAGAGATACTTTACGCTATGCTACCATTCGAGGAGGAGGTTATAGACCCTCGATCCGTCGATTTCATCCAGGCGACTATGTATATCTACAACAGACAGCACCGACGACACTTGATGTTTCTACAAGTCGCACTATCTTGAGAGTGCGTGAGGTTTTGCCATCTGGAGTCCTTGTGTTAGAAGGACGTGATGTTGTTGTTTGGAAAGATCATGTGCGCAATTGTGCGCCATGCCACCTTCCAAACATTGATGGTACTATGGACCCAAGCTTGGCACTTGTACGTGCAGGCTTGAGGTGTATGTTATGTGGCTCTTCTGGTGGAGCTGCTACTATGTTAGTGTGTGATAGCTGTTCGAGAGGATGGCATATGGCATGTATGACTCCTCCCCTCACGGTGGTTCCTCAGGGACAGTGGTTATGTCCTAGATGTACTTGACCTATAGCTAGTTCATTCTTTATATGGTATAGATTGCAGACAGGCGACTAACGATGGGGCTCTATAGCACCCGGCCTCCTGATCTTTGCCCATTAGAGGGTATACCATATACTTAGAGTAGATGGCTATCTGGAGTTAGAGGGACCTAACCGCCAGCTAGGGGGGGGATTGTGGCACTTTAGAGTCTATGTATGACTTATGTGTGAGTTTTGCTTTTATAGTGTATGATGTTGACAGCGATGTATGTTGTGTAGCGATGTATATACGCACGACAGTTGTCACGCCATTTGTAGTTCCGCATCTAGATGCTCGGACACTAGAGTTCCAGTGATGGTAGTTAGAGTTATTCTAGCAGTTTCTAAGGGACTACTTTCCGATGGTTAGATTTCGTGTTCGGGGTACTGACTTCACGGTGGGGCCCACCGTCACTTTGCACCGTTTGCACCGTCGAGTGTGCCGTCAGTGGGACCGTTAGGGTTTCAGGGCTAGCTCGAGTCCAGGGGGTATAGTTTCGAAGTGAGCTCCAGAGAGCTCACTTCTCTGATGTTGAGCCTTCAAGTTCCTGGCTATGGTGGACAGAGGCCGGCGAGCGTCACCTGGATTCTCTATGCTTGAGTGGGTGTGGCTTGACTATAATCAGTGCCCAGTTGTTGGCAGTTTATAGAGTGACAGATCAAGTACTGATCTGAGTTGAGTTGAGTTGAAAGTGTTAAGCAATCTGATTATTGTGGCACTTTAGAGTCTATGTATGACTTATGTGTGAGTTGTGCTTTTATAGTGTATGATGTTGACAGCAATGTATGTTGTGTAGCGATGTATATACGCACGACAGCATGGTGAGTAGATACATGGCAAATTTGGGGAAACAACATTGGGAAGTTGTGAAGTAGATACTTCGTTACTTGAAAGGGACTATAAATATTGGCATTAAGTTTGATGTGGAGAAGGAACAAGAAGGAGGAATTACAGGGTACGTAGATTCTGATTTTGCCGGAGACTTGGATAAGAGAAGGTCTACAATAGGATTTGCTTTTACACTTGTTGGTGGTGCAGTAAGTTGGAAGTCTACTCTCAAATGCACTATTGCTCTTTCTACTACAGAGGCAGAATATATGGCAACAACTGAGGCTGCCAAGGAGGCAATATGGCTACAAAGATGAGCCAAGGATATAGGACTCCCTAATGTGAAGTCCACACTCTTTTGTGATAGCCAAAGTGCTATTCACTTGGCAAAGAATCAAGTATATCATTCAATGACAAAGCATATTGATGTGAGACACCATTTTATCAGGGAAGCTGTGACAAATGGTGAAATCAATTTGCAAAAGATTGGCACAGAGGTAAACGCAGCTGATATGTTGACTAAACCTATTCCTGTTGAGAAGTTCAAGTTATGCATGAACTTGCTTAACGTTCAATGTTGCTCTTTGGGATGATAAGGTGGATACAAGCGAAAGGTGGAGTTTGTTATGTTTGGCTTGTTATAAGTGACTTGCCTGATCAAGAGCAAGAGCAAAACTTGACTGATGGAAACTCCTTGCTGTATCATGCGGATATATATTCAGTCACTTCTAAGGTTGAGTATTAAAGTGACTAGATATCTTGAGTGGTCAATACTCATGAAGTCACGCAGGTCTATATTCAGGAGTTTAGACAGATGACAGAGTGACTATCCCTGTGTTTGTATATATATACATATGTACAATGGAAATAGAGGTTCGAAGGCTGGTGTGAGCCTGTTTCAGCCGTGGAGGTAGCTTCTGGGACAGGGAGTGAACCACGTTATTTCCTGTTAGTCCTCTGATTTATGTTTAATGGGCCTTATGATGTGCTATTGCGAGAGGTCCCTTGGGACTGTATTTTCTAACAATTGTGTCTACCTGTTTACTAAAGTTTATTACTGTCTAGTTTCCCCAGGATTTCGTATCAGCAGTCATATCTTCTCCACCTTCTTAAGATTGCCCGCCTTCAGTTCTCTAAGCATGGTGTTCAGTGAAGAGGTTTTCCACTCTTCACTGTACTTTTGCAGCATATTGTAATGTTTTAAAGAAACCTTAGTGGGTCACTTTGTTCAACGTAATGTGACGTCTCAATCTCAGGTCGGAATTTCAGCGATTAACTCGAGGGATTTCTTACCACTGTATGCTATGCGGTTCTTCGAAGTACAGTAGAGATAACAAATCAATGGGTAGTCACCACAGAACTTACACGTGGGAACCTTAGGAACGTAGACGAGGGTATTCCGATGTGGAGAGTTCTCCTCTTGAGTGTTGTCTTATTGTGAACACGGTGACCCAAATACTTGACCAGAACTTGGAAGTGTTACTAGAGATATGATTGAATATAAATTAAATAAATATAAAAGTTAGCAAGGTAAGAAGGGTGAGAACACCACGTCAAGCCAACAAAAACTTAACTTCAAGGGGGAATTAAGCCCCAACGGTAAATAACTTTGCAAGTCCTTTCCGTGTTCACACCACGAAATTCGCTATTGCGCGGAAGGCATTGCCGGCTGAGGAAAAGAGCACCGCTTCGCATGTGCGCTCTCCTGTATAAAAAGTCTTCCAAAAGCAAGTGGCACCACTAGTCTTCGGAGGTTGTTGGGCAGCACTGTTTGTAGCCCTGAGCTACAAAACTGTAGCTTTGTCTGTGATTACGTTTGCTTCTCTTTTCTGTGTGTCTGTTCCTCGAACTTAGAATGGTAGGAAAAAAAAGGCGACCGCGTAGGAAAAATGAAGGATGGGAAGACCCCATCAAGCCGTACAAGAGAGAGACAAAAAAGGTAAGATGGGGCTAAGCCCCATGGTAGGTAGCCCCACTGTAATAGGCTTTATCACTTCTTAGGAGAAAACCTATCTATAAAGCTGGTCAGGGAATCATTGTTATTTTAAGTTTACATATCATTAGTTGTGAAATGTCTCTTGTCTATTCATTTGAAGTGATTGTACTTTTTTAAGTTACTAGAAGTTATGGATTCAAAGAGTCTTATCCTTGTACTCGGTTGATCTTCAACGTGTCACATAAAGTAAGCATGTAAAGCCTCTAAGGTTGATATATTTCAACCGCTGCTATATTCGAAGGACACCGAAGTCAATGAGAACGCTTTGGACAGCAGTTCGGTAGCCCACTCACTTCTCACAACATGAATACATGAAGGACGACCGCGTAGGGAAAGAAAAATAAAGGATGGGAAGACCCCCATCAAGCCCTCACAAGGGAGAGATGAACAAGGTAAAATGGGGCTCAGCCCCAATAGAGTCTATATGAGAGATGTCACATGAATATGATGGTGCTTTTTACTTGTGTGGATGTTATATATTTGTAGATTCCAGGGAATCATGATTCAATAGTTAATGTTTATCTCCTTGTTTCACAACTCCTTTTTATCGTGAGAGAGAAGTATTCTTTCAGTTAATAGTAAGAAGTTTATAAACAGAATCTGGTAGTGAAGAGCCTCGACCGGATTGCTGGATATCGTGTGTAGTTTAGCCCTATTTTTAAGATGCATGATGTCCTGCTAGCATAAAAGTGTGATTCCTAAGAGAAAGAAGAATTTGTCATATGGTTCATATAACTACATCGAATAAGAGAATTGAACGAAGGAATTAGATGAGGAAAGAGAAAGACCAGAGGATACACAATCATATTGGCCTTAGGTTCTTCTTTGATAGTGTGCTCCCCTGTTCCCGGGTTCATTCCACAGCGGAGGCAGAACGAAAAGCAGTCCATGAACGAAAAGCAGATAATGAACAGTTTCATCCTTCAAAATGCTAGATGTGAATAATTTTTTCCTTTAGGGCAGTATTAGCTAAATGGCACATAATTATCTCTGGAATTTAAATTTGAGCTGAAAAATAATATCTTACATGAACATTTATATTTAGTTGAATATACTTTTCCGGAATAGTAGATACACCAACCGTCACATACATGTTCAAACGCGAAACAGTTCATAAATATTCAATTCGGTGCTTTGATACTTTACGCCGTAAAATGAAGCTAGATTATGTTTCATGCAAACACCTCAAATTTGATGATATATTTTTCTGTAAAAGCAATTGTAAATAGTGAATTAAGATGAATCCGATATACGCTTTTTGAATACATACATTGATACTCATGATTTTAGGATTTTGTCAGCAGAAGGTCTTTTATTACGACATAATAACTGTCTTCATTACCGATGACTTTATTTGCAAAATACCTGATATGTATCCAGTTGTTGAATATTAAAATGACAAGACAAATGATCTGTATTGGCGATATTTTCTCTCCCATCTTGTCTTCTTAATTTCCAATCTCCGGTGATTACATGCTACATATATTTTCGAACTTTACCAAATATGTTTTCTCCGCTTTGTTAACTTTCAATCTTCTCAACGGAAGGAAACGAAGAAGGCTTACCATTGAAACTGGCCTGTTCAGCCACATAATGAAAGATGAAGATTTGACATCCCTGGTGTTGGTTCTCCAGTTATAGGAATGGTTTTTTCTACGCACTTTGTGGGCGGACTTGCACTCTGCGCCTAGAGTACGCTGGCCTATAGAAAACAGCTCCTACATAAACCACCTGATGAATCCCTATAGACAATTTTTTCAACCGCAGACCATTACGATATTTAAGAACTTATTCTTTTGAACATTCTTTTGAAGAGGACGGAGTCCCATGAACTTTGTAGAGGTGAGATCAATATCACGGCTAGAGTTCATTTAAGATATTTAAGAACGTTTATCTAAAGTACTTTTTACTAGTGGGACGGAGCCCGAAGACCCTTATAGTAGTGAGAAGCCAATAAAGCTAAAACGTTGGTGGCCAGAGGCCAAAATAAAGAAGAAGAACTGGAGAGGCAAGCGTAAACGCCAAAAGCCCACCTACAAACATCCTTAACTACTCGGAGCTCAGCACCCGCAAGAAGCGAAGGGGACCATTATCCATTAATTTCCTTTTCTTTTCTTCTGGTACCTTTGTATCATCAATATGGAGCTTATTGTCTTCATTGTTGAATTGAGAACATAGAGCAGTGCGGATGTACTCATTTGAATTTTGTTCCATTAGAGGATAATCCAGAAGGTTCATATTGGACTTCAATTTTAAGATGCACATTGGATGTGATTAATCACAAATAATATCCAATCATAGTTGTTGTTTTCATGGTCTGCTCGCTGAAGAGGATGAGGATCAGCGAAACGGATGGAGTAGCGTCCATCATTATCATCCCGTTACAATCTCTCGGTGGCTCTGCCAGTTTTTGTCGTGTTCACGCATGGGAATTAGCTATTGCACTCGTGACATGCACATGGACGGGGGAACACAACGACCTGGATAAGAGCGAACCAAGTTCGAAGGACCACCATAGCCGGCCGGGGAGAAGAGTGCGGTTTCGCAGGTATGCTCTACGGGTCAGAAAAGTCGTCCACGAATAAATAAAACCAAGTTGCCCACAAGGTGTTTCCTTGGAAACACCTTGCGGGCGACGTTAGTAACGTTATCCGCAAAGTCCCTAAATACAACTTAACTCGCGTTAGGGGTGAATCATATTTTGTTATTTCGCGAGTTTCACAAATCTCACAGACAAACGAAAATGACCCTCTTGAGAATTTAAAGAGAGTTTGCACAGGAAATTCATTATCCTCAAGGGGATTTCCGATCGAGAGCAAAATGGTCCACGCCGTCTGTATTTTATGATCTATCATTAAATATCGCATTTTCTCTTAAATATACCCATCGCAGCCATGAGTTTGACCCTAATTTAATTCCCTCGTTTAATCTTGCGTCATGTCAGTTATTCACGAGTATGAGAAAATCTCGCTGTTACTTTGCGGGCAACGTTACTAGTCTTCGGAGGTTGTTGCGTAAAATCTGTCTGTTGCCCTGAATCACAAAACTGTAGCTTTGTATATGATTACGTTAGCTTCTCTTCTATGTGTTTGTTCCTCGAAATTAGGATGAGAAGTAGCCGCTTTATCACTTGTTAAGAAACGCCTATCTATAAAGCTGGTTGGAATCAGAGTCATTTAAAGTTCATATATTCATTATTCTGAAGTATCAACTTGTCTATTCATTTGAGGTGACTACAAGCTATGGGTTCAAAGAGTTTGATCCTTGTATTGCGCTGATTCTTAACATGTCAATTAGAGTATGCTTGTACGAGTCTCCTGATCTGAATATTTCACACGCGCTGCTTTGTGCGGACGATCCGTGCGCACACCATTCAGTGAGAAAGTTTTGAAATAAGTTTGGTAGCAGCTTAAAATCTCACAATTTTTATATTGTTGGGATGAGCAGGGAGAGGGAAAAGGCTCAAGATACATACGGACTCACTCACATATTGCAACATGAATATGGTGGTGTTTTTCCTTTGTTTGGGTGTTTTCGATGTTTCCAATGATTCATGATGCAATGGTTCATGCTTATCTCCTTGTCTGCAACTCTTTTTTTCTCAATAGAGAATTGTATCAATCTCCATTGGTGCTGGTTCCTCCACTCGTGTGTAGTGTATTAGTAGGCTCTATGGAGGTCGAGGTTGAAGTCAATATCAAGTTG
This sequence comes from Lunularia cruciata, assembly GCA_948567375.1. NCBI lineage: Eukaryota > Viridiplantae > Streptophyta > Marchantiopsida > Lunulariales > Lunulariaceae > Lunularia > Lunularia cruciata. The sequence continues at coordinate 16,228,769 of OX419761.1, read as the reverse complement.
TTACCACCGAGGAATCAAAACAATCGACCAACCACATGGCTTCCTCCAAGTTTTGTGGTTCTCGCATAGTTACCTCTAATTTGGTTCTTGCCTTCAAGCCCCTCACAATCGATCCACAACTTCACCTACCAATATACATGGAATTTCCATGATGGTGTTTTGGAACTACGTGATGTAACTTCTTACAGAGCCAATCTATTTCAACTCTGCCAACTTATCCTCTGCAGCTCATGTGGTATTTATAGCTTAGAATAAACTAACTATTGCGCTCTTGAATTTTACCCATGTCAAGATTGGTACAACAATTTTTCAGTCAGCTCGCTCCACTCGGAATCTCTACCATAGCTTTGCTACTCCATCCAATTGACTAGAAGCCAAGAGAATCTATTTTTGCTCGTCTTGTAGATTGGTAGCTTCAAAATAACGTTTGCAGTCAAACATAAAATTCTCCACTACACTCGGGAGATTCTTACCTTCAAATACCTTGGGTTTAGGGAATTTAATCCAATCTTCTCCTTCTCAAATTGGTACTCTCTCTTCATGCTCTTGTTGTCAAAGATCTAGTTCATCCAACAATCAAGTGAGGTGCTCTATTTGTTGCTACATAGAAAGGATAGCATCGGGTATTGCCGCCATGGTTGCTACTTTATCACACCACCCCTAATTCATCTAATTTATTAACACATAGAAACAACACGTCCACCGTTCTCCATAAGTTACCGCTGGAAGTACCAAGGGTTCCTCAAATATGGTGAACATATATAGGAAATCTTGTCCAAAGTGCGAGGTGATGAATTGTATGAAACAATGCTTGGGTAGTACTTGGACACAAAAATCCCAATGGTTTGGTGGAAGTGGATTTTGTGATCTATAAATTCCATGTATCCCATTTCTGCTCTGATACCAATGTAAAAGACCAAAACCGAGGAGAGAAATAGGAGAATGGAAGTTCACATTGGGACACTTGAATGTGGAAAAACTCCAAATGCCTAACATGAGTTTCAGCTTTGGTATTTATAGGTAGCATACAAGGCCCTTGAGAAACTTCTCAAGAAGCTTCCTTGAGCCGTTCTTAGAGTGCAAGCCAAGTTAACCAAGAAGCTTCTCAAGAAGCTTCCTTCTAGAAGCCGCCTACTTGGCATGTAAGCTAAGCTAGTTAGAAGCTTCTAGAAGCTTCCTTCTAGAAGCTACCTGCTTGGGGTGCAAGTTAACTAGTCGGGAAGCTTCCCAAGAAGCTTCCTAGATGCTTTTGGAATATTCTAGGCTAAGTTGGTTTATTTTCTATTTTGTTAGCTTTATTAACTACGTCGCTAAACTCCATATTGTTACACTCGTCCAAGGTATCATGTGCCAATTAATCGCGTGGTAGGCAAAAAGCCTGTCTAGTCTCATCATGGAGTGTGCGATGTAGCCTATTAATAGTTGAGGATATGGAAAACTAGTCTCAAATAACCCCAAAATGCAACCCGCTTGAGAAGCTAACCACTCCCATGACTCGATCAACATCACTAGAACAATCAACGAAGAAATAGAAGAAGTGTGTGTAACCCGAGTGTCATTGCTATTGATGTGATCACTCGCTTCACGTGGACATCCCAAGTGGTCCAATCATAATCCTTGTGCATCTTTCACACATGGGTCTTTATCCCTTGCAAGGTAGAGTATCAAAGATCCACTAAGCATGGTGTATCATGAGCCACTTTAGGCAACCACACATGGGAAGGTATAGCCATGGCTACCGCAAGAATAAAGATAGTAACACATGATACTCCTCTCTATATCTCCCCATACCTCCAAAACCACCACCTCTCACACAAGAAAATATAATCTCTCCAAACCTTAAAAGCTATAAATTCTCATAATTTTCAATTTCCATATCTAAATTTTTTTAATTAAATTACAGTGAAAACTTAATCATGAAAACAAACAAATTAAAAATGAAAATTCTATACCTATCACTCTAATCTAATAATCACTCTAAACCCTAAAAAAATCTAACAATCTATATAACTCTCTATTCAATTCTCCGTGGTCTTCAATCTAATTCCAATGGATCCAAAATTAAAATACAAACATAATAGGCTATTCACTCACTATATGCTAGAGAACCCTAAAAAATATAAATCTTCCCTCTTACTTCCCTCCCTCTCCCGTACTCCTCCTCCCGATACCCGATACCTCCTCCCGATATAGTTATTCACGTCTTTGCAAGGTCTGATAGATCTTCCCATCCTCCTTGTTATTCTCTACGGTCTCTTTCTCCTTGAGTTTAACACTAGTTTATCCTCTTAATTTTTAGAGAAATTTCACAATATGATATTGTTTGCTCGAATTTCTTCATATGATTGTTTAATATGTTTTCACTGTATGACGTTTGACCGCTAACGAGAATCGATCGCAACGTCGGTTGCAATGCAATTTTATATGCCTTGCCCGCATTACATGCAGCACTCAGACAGATTGAATAAATTCTTCTAGTGAAATAATCCGTGAGCATAACTCCCATCCAAATTGACCAAACGCTTGCAAAGAAATAATTCATAATCATGTTCTTCATCCAATCTCAGGTTTCAGGTTGAGAATGGAGAAAATCTCGCTGGTACTTTTGCGGGCAACGTTACTAATCTTCGGAGGTTGTTGGGTGAAATCTTTACTTTGTATATGATTACGTTAGCTTCTCTTTTATGTGTTTGTTCCTCGAAATTAGGATGGGAAGTAGCCGCTTTATCACTTGTTAAGAAACGCCTAGCTATAAAGCTGGTTGGAATCAGAGTTATTTAAAGTTCATAAATTCATTATTCTGAAGTATCAACTTGTGTATTCATTTGAGGTGACACTACTTTAAGTTACTAGAAGCTATGGGTTCAAAGAGTTTGATCCTTGTATTGCGCTGATTCTTAACATGTCAATTCTCCTGGTTTGTATATTTCACACGCGCTGCTTTGTGAGGACGATGCGTCTGCACACTATTCAGAGAGAAAGTTTTGAAATAAGTTTGGTGGCAGCTTAAAATTTCACAACTTTTATATTCTTTGTGATAATACATACGCTCAAGGCTCAAGGCTCAATGTACATACGCGGACTCACTCACATCTTGCGACTTGAATATGGTGGTGTTTTTCTTTGTTTGGATGTTTCCTATGTTCCCAAGGATTCATGATGCAATAGTTTATGCTTATCTCCTTGTCTGCAACTCATTTTTACGCAAGAGAGAGATAATTCCTCAAATGATAATAGGAATTCTATAACCAGAATCTGGTAGTGTGAAGGACCTGGACAGACTTGCTGTATTTTAGCCCTATTTTTTAACCAGTGTACTTTTGCCCTACTTATTGAGTGAGGAGCTATGGCCGTCTCCTAAGCCATGCTCACTTCCTACCTTAGATAGAGTGTTGGTCACTTTGCAGCGTTCTCGGGCGATGACCTTTATAAAGTATCTATTTATCTTCAAAAGGTTTGTAATGGATTTTGGCCACATAGTTATTAGTGATTTGACTGTGGTTTTATAAAAATTAAAAATCCCAAATTATAGAGACATTAAAACTTGTTTTATTTTTTTTCGGTTCAAGCTATTTAAAAAAATAAATTCCTATATCTATTCTAAATTTATTTTTCTATAATTGTTTATGTTAATATCTATTCTTTAAATGATTCATGACCTAAAGATAGGTTTCAAGACCTTAAATGGTTTTGGCTTAATCCTCTTTAAGGAACAAAGCAAACTCGCATGATAACAAAAAGGACGGGAAGACATGTCAAAATGCAGAAGGATAAAACATTCTTATGTCTTATCCACTCCATGGAAGGTTAATGCAAAACCTATTGAGTCTTTAGTTACTCCATAAGTGGTATAAAGATGCATAGTTTCGGAGTTGCAGTTTTGTTTCAGTTAGCGGTTTTTATTTGTACAGATGTATAGATATTAAATTATATTTGATTGCCATTTTTGAATGATATTTTTGGATTATTATCTGTTCCAAAAAAAACTTAGTGGTTTTGGCTTATTTTTCAAGCAAGAAAATTAAAAGCAACATCCTTTAGGACTTTTATCTATTTTATTGCCAGAAAGATGTAAATACACCAAAGATATATTCTTACAATTTGGGTTTATAAAAGTTTAAGTTCTCACGATGTTTTACGAAGAAGGTACGGAAAAGGCGCAAAACTCACTCCCCTCTCACAACATGAATACGGTGGTGCCCTTTCCTTGAACTTATATATAGTATATTTCCAGGGCTCATTAACCAGTTTATGCTAAGCCTTATTGTGGGGTTTCGCAACTCTGTTACCCGCAAGAGAAATAATTTATTCAATTGATCAAAGAATCCCATAAACAAAAATTTCGTTGCGTGAGGAGCCTCCAGAGGCTTGCTGGAAGCATGTCTAATTTAGCTCTGTTTCATAAATGCATGATATCCTGCGTGGTTTAATAACTGCATGCTGTCCTGATTATTATTCTTAAATTTGCTAAGTTCCATTCTTTCCGGATTATGGTATTTTTGTATGTTAACCACGAAGACAATGCAGGAATCGCCATGCGAGAGTATCTCCAAGTATCGCATGTCTTTTTCTCTTACTGAAAGAAGACCTCTGCCGAGAGTGACAGCTGGTCATACCTAGAATTAGCGGTGCCGACAAGTAGCTCCAAGTTGGACCAACGGGAAAACATAGCTAACGGAGAGAAAAGCTGACCGTGCAGGATAACAAGAAGGATGGGAAGATCCCATCAAGCCGTACAAGGAGAAGACACAAGAGGTAAAATGGGCTAACCAGTCCGCTTGTCCTTACATCCTGCAAAAGGCATTGCCAGAGCCTTGAAGAAAGATCGAGATTACATGAGTTGTGGAATCCGTATGGACGAACACCGCTAAGCAGTCCACTTGTCGCTAAGGACTTCAGAAGGATTGCCAAAGCCTTGAAACATCGACATCACAGGAGTTGTGGAAATCCAGGCCCTTGCTGGGCGGAAGACGATGACCCTCGAGAGAGGATGTCACATTTCCACCATGCAGAATGGTGGAAATGTGGTGTGATTCTTTGTTGTGGTCTGTTTGGGGTATGGAGGTTGTCAACTGTTTGGTTCTGATCACGGAAGCCAAGAAGTCGCAGATTTCATGTGATGCTGGATTTTGCAGCAGATTTGGTTGGACTTGCGTCACATTTTGGCTATGGAGCTGATACTAGGGATTGGACAACTACAGATGGAACATGTCCGATCACCGATGTACACACAGTTTGGTCCCTAACACCAGTTTTGGTCTCTGAGAACAAACACCGGTCTCTTTCTCAGTTACCTCTGTGAGTATTTCAAGTATCCCCTACGAATGACAGATGCTCTGTTTTCGCTGCCCAACGTTCTCTTTCCATAATGTGTTTTGGTTTCTGAGCACAAGCACCGGTCTCTCTCGCAATTGACTCTGAGTGTTTCAAGTAACCCCTACGAATGACGTAGGCTCTGTTTTCGCCGCCTGACGTTCTTCTTTCATAATGTGCTTTGGTCTCTGAGAACATCCACCTCTCCCTTTCTCAATTGATTCTGTGAGTGTTTCAAGTAAACCATGCGAATGACCTAGGCTCTGTTTCCTCGGCCCGACGTTCTTCTTTCATAATGTGCTTTAGTCTTTGAGAATAACCACCGATCTTTCTCAATTGATTTCGTGAGAGTTTCAAGTAGCATCTACGAATGACATGGGCTCTGTTTTCGCGGGCCAACGTTCTCTTTCATAATGTTCTCCCCTGTTCTAGAATTGTACTCCACGAGCAGAAGTATCAGTCAATACAAGAACAGTGGATGATGAACAGTTGCATCATTTCAAATTCTAAGATGTCAGTATATTATTTATTCCTTGGGTGTGGAATTTGGTGATTGTTGCGGGTGATAGATCAATATCAATATCGTTAAGAGAGTTTAGGGAGTTTAGAGAGTTCAGAGAGAGTGTCTGATATTGCATATCAGAAATTGGAATCTCATTTATCTGCAGTGGTGGCATTTGCACGAATATCTCAATACAGACAAATAGTGTTCGAGAAAATAGTGCACTCGTGATTGTCTTTAAACGATTGAACTGTCCTGGAAGGATGTACATTTACGTTCGATGTATAGAGGCCCCATGGAAATGCTACTGAAACATGAAGCGTCTTAAGCTCTTCGAACCAAAGAACTGCTACTGAAACAATAAAGCCTACTACGAGTCTCACTAAACAGGCAGAAAACGAGACCAACGCATTGACCCTCTATGGCAATTTGTCATGGATGTCCTTAGCTCTCGACACTGCGGGATTGACTTTCCCGGGTTTCGAAGACTCTCTACATGGGCAAAACGCAGAGTCCAGGATTTCGTTCGAACATTGTCGCCTTCATCTACTGAAGTTGGGTAGAAATAGGAATCGACCCTTCTCAATCGTTGAAGCTCACATTGAGATAACTCAAATTCGTATACTGCGCAAAGCTCACCGTTATCCTCCCGGTCAAGTCGTAACCAAAGATCCAAGGATTCCAACGTAGTGAGATTTGAGAGACTGGAACTTATGGACCCTTCAAACCTGTTGCCGGAAAGAGTGAAGCACAACATTCTGCGAAGACTGCCAAAGGCCTCAGGAATGGGTTCGGTGAAATGGTTTCGGGATATGTCAAAGGAAGTTCGAAATGATACCAAGTATTCCAGATGGAGATCTTGGCCCTTAGCAAACACCACCAAGTTTTCCTTAAGGACCTCCCCACTGTTGTTGAACCCAATGCTGTTTCATTTGAGCGTGTGAAACCTTGCAACTTTGATAAGCTTTCTAGGAGAGACTCGTAAAACCTTTTGTTTGGGAGGTCCAGGACCTGGAGAGTGGTCAGCAACGCAATCCAATCACCTAAAGAAGCAGGAATTGGACCGCTGATCAGATTGTTTGCAACTGTGAGAATTTCCAGTGAGCTCTCGTTCCGACCGAGACTACTTGGTAGGAGTCCATTGATTCTATTGTGGCCAGGTCGGAGTTGAACTAACGAGGTTAAACTGCCGACGTAATGTGGTATATGACCTTCCAGCTGATTGTCAGAAGTACTGTATCACGATTTTCCAGAGCATGTAGAGAGGAGCCCAAATTTTTAGAATAATGGCAGAAAGCTGATTTCCAAACACCAGCAATGCTCTCAGGTCTTTTAAGTACCGAGGCTCAAAGGTATCGATCCTGAAAGTCGATTCATATGCAGTTGCAGAGTCCCCAATGTCGAGCATTTACCCAGAGATCAATGAAACCTGTGATTCGATTAGTGGAAAGCCGGCTTTCCACGAATCCGGAGAGGGAGCAACCTCCAAAGTTGCCCAATCGATAAGGGGATAGTACCTGTGAATTCCTTTGTCCTCCAGGTACATACACCGCACCTCTATCAGGCCCCCAAGCCCTGACGGTATCTCTCCTGCTAAGTTGTTTGTAGCCAGATCAAGCCACTTTCGCTGAAAGCAATTTGCTAGGGAACTGGAATGCTGGCAGTGAGTTCATTCTCGTAGAGGATAAGATTCTTCAAATCTGTCAACTGCCCTAGCTCCAGATAAACCTTCCCCATCAGATTGCTATCAGATCAAGTGCCTGCAGCCTGTTGAATTTTTCTAATGAAACTGGAATAGTACCTGTTAGTCCATTGCCATAAGGATACAACTCCATTTGAGACCTTAAACAAAGATCCACAAGGGCTCTATTTTGCTTCCTTGAAGATTTAGCATTCCAGTATTAAAATTGAGCATTCCAATATTAAAATAGTTGTTATATGTTATTATCCTTTTGGAAAACATTTTTAATTGTTCCTCTGACCTGGTTCAGAAGTGTTTGATGGCACCGTTCTAAATTTTAAAAAGAAATACTCATATTATGTTGGACCTGGTTTTGATACTTATTCTTATTCTCGTCATTGTTTACTTCACGTTGTTAAGTCTCATAAACTACGCTCAACCGGCATTGCACCTTAATAATCTCACTCACCATTCATACTGTTGTGTTGTGAGACTAATGCACCCACAAGGACTAATCGTAAAAGGTCTGCAACTCTCTCAACGCTCCTAGCTCAACCGTTATCTAGCCTGTCAAGCTGTTATTATTAAATGAAGCTGCTGTAAGCGTGAGGTTTTGCTCAGTGTGACAGGAATAATACCGGTGAGTGAATTCTTATACAAGCATAAAATTGCAAATTCCGCAACTCTCTTAGCTCAACTGGGATCTCTCCTGTCAAATAGTCTACTGTCAGCGGAAGGTGCTGTAACGTCGAGCATCTGCTGAGTGATGCAGGGATAGCGCCGGTAAGTTTACTCCCCCATAAGCACAACTGCTTAAACTCCAATGCTCCTAGCTCTGCCGGCATTTATCCAATCGAGCTGTTGAAGCTCAAATCAAGTTGCTGTTACAGTAAGCGTTTGCTCGATGAGACGGGAATAGCACCTGCAAGTGGATTGTCATACAAGAGTAAACTCTGCAAGTCTTTCAAGTGCCCAGCTCTGTCGGTATTCCTCCTGTACGTAGGTGGTCATAGAGAACATCGCCTAATTTCCCCATCTCCGTCAGTATCTCTCCTGTGAATGGTTTACACTCAAGTCATGCTGCTGTAAACGTGAGCATTTGCTCCATGAGACGGCCATAGGACCAATAAGCGAATCGTTATGCAACCATAACAATTGCAACTCTGCCAATTCCCCTAGCTTCAACGGTATGTCTCTTGTCAAGTTGTTAACGCTCAAATCAAGTTGATGTAAGCCAGAGCATATGCTCAATGAGACGGGACTATTGCCGTAAAGCACATTCTGAACTAACTCAGGACTCTCACTTTCATCATTGCACCAAGCTCCAATGGAATACGACCAGTCATCCATTATGGGACAAATCAAGTTACCTTAAGAATTCGAGAAGAAAGAATTGATATCTATGAGATCCACCTGCACTGTCGGCGTATCCGTTCAAGGCGATCGATGAGTGCAGCGTCAGCGATTTGGAACTTATTCCGAGGAGATTGGTTGCAGATTGATTGATATACTAAACTTAAACTCCTCTATATGAAGCTATGGATGAGAGCAGCATCTGCCGTATGATGCATTAACTGTGGAGGTTGACTTCATATTGTATTATTGGGTTAAACTCCCCTGAAGAACAATATTCATGTCTCAGGGAATAGAATGTCGACAGTGCTTATGGGATTGTGCAAGCAGAATGGCTGTACTGACCCGTAGAAAGCGGCACGCATCAACTTTGAGTAAGACTTGAAATCGATTTACAGTTACAGTAGTAGTGGACACTTCGCAGCCAAGTTCCAGGAACTTGAATTCCTGAGATGATAAGATCATATATTACAACAGATTCAATCGGTTCAATTAAATATATTCTAGAAGCAAACTCTATAGTATAGCTACTGAATCTCATGTTGATGGACTTTCGAGGATTTCTTTTTCTATATTAGTTTCGACTGGCCTTGCTCGGCTCTCAGGTGCATTGAGGAAGATAACTCTCATTTCAATAACGTCGGTTTCAGCAAAATGCTCCAGAAGTAGAGGTAGCTACCGAAAAGTTCTGCAAATGGAAGAACGCCTCTAAGCAGTCGACTTGTCCTTTAGAAGGTATTCCAGAGCAAGTGAAAGATTGAAATTACAGGAGTCTGTGGAAATCTGCAATTTCTCTCGTCGGCTGACTGTGGGGGGGACCATGAGCTCTTGCACCCTCGGAGAGAAATTGAATGAAAGATCGAGATTACAGGAGTCTGCGGGAATCTGCGATCTTGCTCGTCGTGACTGCATGGACGACCATGAGGTCTTGCACCCTCCGAGAGAAATTGAATGAAGGATCGAGATTACAGGAGTCTGTGCGGAAATCTGCGAACTCGCTCGTCGGCGTCTGCGTGGACGATCATGAGGTCCTGCACTCTCCGAGAGAAATTGAAGTAGAGATCGAGATTACAGGTTTCTGCACGGAATTATGCAATCTCCCTCGTCGGCGACTGTGTGGAGGACCACGAGATCCTCAATCCTCCTAGGGAAATGAATGCTATATAATAGCCAATGCAGAATGGTAGAAATGTGGTTTGAATCTTTGCTGTGGTCTATCTGTTTAGTTCTAATCTTGAGCCCAATGCTCGCGGATTTCAAGTGATGTTGGAATTTGGAGCAGCTTCGACTGGAGTTGAGCCACATTTGAGTTTCGAGCTATCGAGCCATATACCATAGACTCGACATATGCTACAAGTAATCATAGAATATTAATTTTAGACCCTGAGAATAATCAAATTGCACACTTTGTTCGATCGCGTTAGTTGCAATCTTTCCGAGCAGAAACTCACAAACGACGTGACCCTTGTTCTTATGATCCTTCCATCGTGTGCTTCCCGGAAGTATCCGTCGTAGCTGCCCCTCCTGTTTCCAAGTAGAAACTCACATACGACGTAGCCCTTGTTCCTGTTACTTGAATTCTCTTTCTTTCATCGTGTGCTCCGCTGTTCACTCTACAAACGGATGAGTCGTAGATCCCTGTACTTTTGACGCGAAATTCTTCTCCATCGTATGCTCCCCCAACTGTCACTTTATAAACAGATGTCCTCCACTAATGGATGAACAATAGAGGAGGATTGGTTTGATCGTTCCAAAGTTTAAGATATGCGAATATATATATAGATATCTTTTTTATTATAAAATATTTAAATGATAAATATAAAATATTTTTTATTAAAGAAATTTATTTTATATTATATATTTTTTGTGAATTTTAATTTTTAAATAATTAATATAATATATCAATATTTATAATAGGTAATTTATAAATATATATATTAAAATTATTTATAAAGTTTTTAATTTTTAATAATATTTTATATCGTTTTAAAATTTTTTTTGGTTTAAATTAATTTTATTTTAAATTAATAAATTTAAATAAAAAATTAAAATTTCTATATTTTTTAGTTTATTTTCAAAGAAATTATTTTTATATTATTTTATATAAAAAATAAATTATTATTTTAATTTCTAATCTGATAAAACAAAAACAAAAATTTTATTTCTTTCATAAATAATACTAATGAAAATATAATATTTATCATTATATTATTTTATAAAATACAAAAATTAATATAATTTTATATTATACATACTCTGACTTAAACGTAAAATTTAAATTACTTTATTTTATTTTAATTTTAATTTTCAAAATATTCAATTTTATATTATTTTATTTGCTAAAAAAATTATTAATTTTTTATTAATAAAAATAAAATTTTACACTCGTAACAATAATATTTTATATATAAATTGATTATACTTTCATAACCAATATCAATCTAACAAATCTTTGAATAAGGTGTTGGTTGACATCTTTATAACTAATGGATATATATTTATCAACCATGGGAAAAATTTTAGAAATACAAATCTAAACATAACTTTAAAATAGAGGATATACCAACAACTGCCTGTTCAATGTAATGTACAAGTTTAAAAATTTCATCAAAGCATAGCAAGATTCATATAAAACAACGAAAAAAGCTACATGCATGTATAGCAAACATTCTCCACAAATTTTCTCACTTGAGATAGACTTGTAATAATGTCTAATCTGATCGGAGATCACTTGAAATGAGAGGGAAATGCAAATATGAAACAACTTTATAAGTGGTCTGTTCAGTGCTTTGATACTTTACACCCTACAATGAAGGTGAATTGTGTTTAAAGCAGATATAAAATTTAATGATATAATTTCGAGAAAGCCGATTATTGACAGTTAATTGAAGAAGAATTCGATTTGTGCCCCCGTCGATTACAAACGTTCATACTTATGATTTGACCACATTTAGGATTTAGTCAGCTGAAGGTCTTCCTTTATCACACTACATTAGGAACTTTCTTCATTACCGATGATTTGGAAATGCTTAATGTGTCTCAATTTGTGTGTCTCCGATGATTTGCAAATGCTTAATGCTTTGTGGGCGGACTTGCACTCTGCGCCTATAGTACCTGGCATCTGGGAAACAGCTCCAACATAAACCACCCAAAGAATCCCTAGAGATTTCTAGACAGTACATTTAAGACATTCAGAACTTGTTCTTTTGAACTTTCCTTGTGAAGAGGACGCAGCGCAAGAACTTTATAGCGGTGAAGATCAATAGAGCGGCTAGAGTAGATTTAAAATGTTTAATAACATTTTTCCTAAAGTACTCTTTACTAATGAGACGGGGGGCCAAGACCTCGATATTAGTGCAAATAATGCTAAAACATGGTTGGCCAGAGGGTAAAAGAAAGAAGAAGAACGCGAGAAGCAAGCTTAAACGCTGAATTCCCAGCCAAAAACATCCATAACTACTCGGAGCTCAACATCTGGAAGAAGCGAAGGGGACAGGAGCACTTGACATAGATGAGAAACTGAGGAACGAGAGGAACAAATGGGACGCACAAGAAAAGGGGGAGCAATACAAGAATCTACTGGTAATTTGCACCCCTAAATCAAACAGCACAAAACGAATACACTAGACTTTAACATAAGCAAATCACTGTACAGGTATGTAGTATGCACATTGAGAAGAAAAAATGAAGATGGTGGGAAGAGACCGGGGGTGACAAAGGAGGTAGATTTAGGCAAGTAAGTTCAAGAAGGGAAGCAAGGCATAATGTCTTTTGGCTTCCTATGAGGTATTAGAATAAAAGTCAATCATTAAAATGCTTGACATAATCCAATACGGAAAATCCCATCACACAGTTGTGCAAAAGTTATATAATTTATGAGTTCAGGTTTATATCTTTCCGACGCTTATGCAACTAGAAGAAGGAATAAGTTATTACGTGTAAATCGAATTTTCTACAGCACTTTGATTTGAGACTTAACTTGTTTAAATGTATTACGTTTTTCTCTTTTAGTAAATAGCATAACATATGGATCTGTAGACGCCAGTAGTCCAACATGGGATTCTAGCATAGTATAACTATATATCAAAGAAAATTTAGCTAAGTTTATCATAAACATGCGGAAATGGATTGATTTGCAAACGAAGCCACGCTGATTTCGTGCGCAATGTAGTCAGGGTCAAGTACTTGCCTTTTTGGGGACAAGGACAAAGGGTGGGGGGAAGGGGACGATAAGAGGATTTTTTGCCATGTGCATCATACATGATGTTAATACTAGTGGGCGTTTATGGGATGATGTAAACATGCAAACTAGGTGAAAAACTGGTGATGTTTTCAGTTGATTGATGGATGACATTCCGTCCATACAACACTTCCTAGAATTATTGTCCAGGCGAGCGTTCCTTTTAAAGTCCATCTCTAAGGATACACAGAAATTGCAAAGTTATTTGCATCGGTAAAGTAGAGGCTAACAGGCTCAATAAAATAACCCATCGAAAAGTAAACATGGAATTTAAGCACACAGAAAAGTACAAATACAAAAGAAAAGTAACATGGAATACAAGTTCACAAAGACGCACAAGTATAAAAGAATATGTGAACACTGCAAAAAAGGGCACACTGACATAAAGAATAAGACACTCCGTAGAGTAACCAACGCTAGAAACCCTGAAAATATATAAAATGAGGAAAATATGATTTATAACTGCGGTGTGATAGAAAGTCTCCAAGTGTATGTTTGGCAAATACAAGGGGAGCATTGTCTGCGGAATAAGAACAATCACTATTGATGCCCGTCCGATGAAGGCTCGTGCCTTTTGATTTCTGTAAGGTGACAAGCCCAAAGTAAAAAGCATGGCGGGTGAGAAAGCAGAGCCTCCCCTCTTATGTAGTGAGCCCCATTTTCTTGGTATTACAAGGCAAAACTAGCTCAATCTTGGCACATAATCTCAAAAAATATAATATTCATTCATTTTAAATTGTGTCCGGAGTACAGATGACCGACTATTCCATCAATCGTATAATAGTCCATGTACAACAGGAGTACAGGTGACCAGCTAGTCCATCACTAATATAATAGTCCATGTACAACCGGTGAGATTGGGATACAATAAGAAATAAGAAGGATGAGATTACCATATCAAGCCAAACAAGAATAAACTTAAGGTGTTAAACTCCAATAGTAAATAACCTTACGAGTTCCTTCGGTGTTTACACCGAGAAATTAGCTATTGCCGGTCGAGGAGAATAGTACTGTTTCACAGGTGTGCTCTTCTGGTCATAAAAGTAATCGAAGAACAAGTGGAAACACTAACTAGTCTTCGGAGGCTGTTGAACATAAATCTTTTGTGGCTTTGAATTACAAGAGAGAATAGTAAACCATTTCACCTTTCCTGCTCATCCACCTGACCCCTCCATGGTACTACACAGGGTGTAAATAAACCAATGAAACTACTCTCGCTCTGCTATGAGTTTGGTTACAATGCTTAAACATGATGTGAAAGGAATCTTATGACAATGAACAACAAGAGGTAACGGCCAATCACACACAATTAACAAAACTGATTGGCGGAAAGTGTTATAATAGAAGGGTGAGGTGGATGAACAGAAAAGGCGAGGTGAGTTTAAATTTTCCCATTACAAAACTGTAGCTTTGTTTGTGATCACGTTAGCTTCGCTTTTGCTCTATCTGTTCCTGGAATCGTAAGTAGCCCATCATGTGCATAGACTTTACTCACTTCTTAGAAAAAGTCTATCTATAAAGCTGGTTGGAGTCAACGTGACTGAGATTTACATATCAATTAGCTTTGAGGTATCTACTTGTCTATTCCTCGTTTAAGGTGATTGTACTTTAAGTTAGTTGAAATTATGGTTTCAAAATGTCTGATCCTTGTAGTTAATTATCCTTGATCTTTGAAATGTCAACTAGAGTAAGCCTCTCAATAGCCACTAACGTTGATTTATTTCCAACGCGCTGTTTTATGCAAAGGACACATGCACACCGAATTCAGTGAGAAAGTTGTGGACATTAGTTCGGTGGTGGCTTAGAATTGCACAATGTTAGTATTCTTGTGATAGGGAGAGAGCAGAATAATGATAATTTGAATTTGAATATGAAACAGAATAATAAATAATATGAATAATAATAAAAAATATGAACTTGAATCACAATACTAGAGTAATATTAAAATTTTAATGTAAAATACATTAAAAAAAATTTGTAACAAAGGCATAAGTGCAACAAATTGAGAATATGGGATTGCCAATGGACAGTATATAGAGATATGAGAACCGAGCCATTCTAGGACCAGGTTATCCAGAACTGATGAAGTGTAAATGATCAGATCAATAAACAATATGCACATGATAAACAACGGTAGTAGTATTAAATCCTGAGGGTAAAATCCACCGAAGGTAAGCTACACGCAATGCTAGAGTAATATGAAATCCAAAATGCATCGAAAGTAACCTGCATAATCGAAACAAACATACTAAAACACCACCAGCATATACAGAGAAGACACATCATGGAATGAAAGGCAAAGTAACTGTCACGTGGAACCCATTAGATAGCAACACGCATATTTGATATGCAGCTTCAAAGAAACAAAGTAAATGTCACGTGGAAACCATTAGATAGTAACACGCATATTTGATATGCAGCCTTCAAAGAAGCAGATACCGACCTCCCACATAAGTAGAGAAATAAATACATCAGGAAGAAACATCCAGCTGAAAAGGATGGAGATAAACTGGTGTCAAGAGACAAGTAATAGTCTGTAAATATCGCGGGCCAAGGAAGAGCTGAGTCAGGAACCGAAAATGGGGGAAGGTGTATGAGACAGAGCACTGGAAGTAGAAATCGCTCAGAGAACAAGGGAAGGCGAGCAAAGCATCCGAGGACTGGGTATCGATATGTGAAACGGATATATTGGTAAATGAGAGCAGAAGCCATTCTGGGAACGAGTTATCCAGAACTCATGAAGGGCACAAGTGCACATATTCTATAAACAACATGTACTTGAATTACAGTGCTAGAGTAGTATTAAAGCTTGAATGTAAAATGCATCGCAAATAACCTGCTTCAAAAGCATAAGTGCAAAAAAGTACCTGCAGCAAAGGCATAAGTGCAAGAAATTGAGAATACCTTACTGCCAATGGACAATAAATAACGTGAAATCGAGAGTAGCAAGGCCAACGTGAGCGTGGGTTACAAAGCTTGATGTAAGAGTTCACCAGTAAAAAACAATGAAGTCGAGAGCAGCAATGCAACCGAAAGCAAAAGGCATAGGAAACGTGCTATGTGCTGTAAGAGCCCGCCAGGATGCAGTGCGTGGATGACTCGAGGGGAATAGGAAACTTGCTGTAAGAGCCCACCAGGATACAGTGCGTAGATAAAGATGAAGACCGTGTGATGGAGTGGGGGAGGAACACAGGAAGCGGTAGAGAGCGAGGCAGGAAGCAGTCAGAGAGCGAAGGGAAAAGACTAGGGAGTGAAATAGGAGAGGAATGTGTGGATTTGGCGGGCATTTGGCGAAGGATATGGTTGCAGAAATGGGTAGAAAGGTAAGAGTGTAACTAGAGCTTCGCTCTAGTTACACTAGAGCGAAGCGTAAGAGGACAGGATAAAGTATATCACACCCAGCGCTATGGACACTGGAGTCCGGATACGTGAAACAACTGAAGGAAGCAGAAGGCGGCCATAGTAAACCTCCACGATAACACCAACGACTTCATCAGTGCCGAAGTAGCTGAACAATTATCAATACTCCTCGTCCCGAGTTTCTGCTCGAAAACTCCTGAGTGCCAAGGCAAACGTGAAACGGATATATATACGTGTTCGCTAGATGGGAGTACCTTCCACGGCTCCATAGAACTTAGATTCAAAAATAGAACTGAACAAAGACCGTGTCAGCTATACCTGTTTTCTCAGAGAAAGCCAGAATGTTGAAGATTTCGAACATCTGGAACCAGATTGCAAGCGAAGCAATGCCTGGTCGGAACTCACGTCTCTAGAAATAAAATGACTCAGAGCCCAAATGTTAGGACTCGTCAACCAGGAGCCATTCGAGGGAAGCATTCCTGGTTGAAACGAAGAATACTTTCAAACGAGTCAGAGATGAATCATGAAGTAAAGAGGAAAGGTCTGCTCCCCAGCGGAGCAGGCATGTGCACAGCCTGGCGAATGTTACCTTTTGAACAAACTTGAATCGTATTATGGCGTACTGGGAAATTCTGAAGCGATTTTCGGCTGGATGCGAGTTCCCTTTCTTTGCTTTACAATTGGCCAGCTTCGAGGGACTGGATATTGGCAGAGCTGTAATGAAAATCCCAGAGATTATGCTGTTGGATGAAGCCACCAGAGCTTTTAATGCTGAGTCCAAGAGGTTGATACAGGAAGCACTAGACACAATAAGCTCCAATGGCACAACAGTGGTATCTTACAGGCTCAGTACCATTCGTCATGCCGATGTAATCTGTGATGAAAGATGGAAAAATCATCGAACAGGGCGTCAATAGAGAACTTCTAAATATGAGTTGAGTACACGCGAATCTGATTCTGTTGCAACAGCATCGCCACACCCAACTGCCTGTAAAGAGGTCCTTTGTAGACAGGTACCTAGCTAGCTGTTGCTTTAGACATTGTTGTATATGTATTATGCATCTGCATTTCTCAGCTACAAATAACAATTTGTCGGGAAGGAAATATCCAGTTCTACACTTCAAGCAACAGGACCTGTCTGCAATAAGCCAATGCGGACAACCTTGTCTGTTTCACCCTGTACTGTTAAGCTAATATATTTCATATATTGAGTGATGAATATGGAACCCGTTAGTTAGCATTGTTCTATACCCACGTAAGACTGGACAAGACTGGACATAGTGAACGGGGTATTAGAAGCTACAATTTCAAATTATATGTTTATGAAATCCAATGCTCCGAGTTCTGGTACCTGTTGTCATGAACAACTAAATGGATTGAATTAATAACTAGAGATCTCATCAAATTCGTATACTCAAACCCGGATAATATGAGAGTCTAAGCAATGTCTCGAAAAGGAATTAAAACAAATGTCGGCATCTGATTTGTTCAACCTACATACCTACTCCCAGATCATTCTTCGGTGGAATGCTGTTCTCCTTGATCCCACCTGGGGTCCCTCCCTTTCGGAACACTATCATATGTTCGGAAGGAAGACACACAGAGACCTTGGAGCACGTTGAGGCGGACGTGAGAGAAAGATCTAGAAGGCCTCCGATCCACACATTCAACTGTATCATTTCACGTTAAGTGGATGCAAGGCATTCAAAGCATGGCCCCCACAATCATAATTATTACTCCAAAAAGCTCAATTTTCTCACAACATTGCACCTGGCCGACCGTTTGGTTTCAATCTTTGACCCTCCCTGCTTGACCCGTTAAACAGAGCAGTTCTCGTAAAGCTTCGGGGCTGAGGTCCCTCAGTAAGATGTAGTGCTCTGAAGAAACTATCCTAAAAGTTCAGGACATGCGGAGGTTGATTACTCTACTCATACAAACGTGCAAGAGTTTGGAGAGCTGTAAGAGCACTTTAGCCATCTGAGTACCTCTGAGATCTGTCGTTTAGTTTCTCTTCAAGCTTGGTGACAATTCTTGATGTTCACAAGTTGAGCAATTCCAGTTTTTTTCCATGTCAACATTGTGTATCACAGTGGTTATCTTAATCCTAGATTGCCTGAGAGTTGAAGTCAGTTTCAATCATCAAGTCTATTTGAGTTATCGGAGAAATTCCAATCTATATAAGTCGCGAACATGACCCAAGCTCAAGCTCTAAAGACAACTTGCATCACCGAAAAACTGGGAATATAAACTTACCTAGAAATCACCGCGAACTAATATGCAAGACAAATCCTTGTCACTATTATCACTCAGTAAGATGTGAGTGCACATCTGTTATTCGTCTAGAAGAGTCTCTAGAGCAGCAGCATCCCTTTAAGAACTGAAGGATATTTGAATTCAACGGCCATGAGCACCTGCGTCTCTTGGGTATCATACACCAAATAAACTTACTACGGGTACTCATTCTGCCGGCAAAGATTCTAGAAATCATTTCGCTAACTTGCCTTCATATTCAGAAATTGTCATTATCTGGTGAGTAAATTGCACGTGAGAGATCCATATGCCCAGCATTAAGCATCAGAACGAGAAAAGATTCTCAAGAGGTTGTCAGAAGTCTAGCGACAGTGCTCCAAATGAAGTGAGCTGCCACACATGGAATACAAAGGAAGGATGTTTCACGGTGAGTAGGTTCGAGACATGAAGAATTTCTCGAAAGCTATTTCAACAGGTAATTATCTTAGACTGCAATCTCCAAAGAGATTCGAGTACGCGTAAAGACGTCTGGCCACTAACCTGAACATACTTCAAGGACATCAGCTGTTCCATAGACACTGGAAAATATGTAGATTGTCGTCGAAGCCAATCGTCGTGAATTTCCAGATACTGCCGTGGCCCGAGTTTCTTTCGTGCATTTTGTGCTCGTCCAGTAGATTCATTTGACCCAAAATCATCATCCAGATAATGAGGATCCATGAACAGAACATCTCCTATGAACAGATGATTCAAGCTGGTTGACCGTAGCAAGTCAGGTAAATGCATGAGATAATCACACCGTAGTAGCCTCAGCTCATTCAGCGCTGGAAATTGTGCCAATTGAAGAGCCCCCAAAAGATCCTCAGAGTACTCACCTGCCACTGTTATTCCTTTAAGAGATCTGAGTGGTGCGACGGACATGACCAAATATGAGTCCGCATACAAATATCCTAGATCATGGAGCTGCCTCAGAGAGTCAGGTATGGCCTTCACACCTACACACCCTTCAATATGTAAGTCGGTAAGATGTGCGAGTTGCCCTAAAGAGTCAGGTATATTCTCGAGCGATATACATCCTTTTATAACTAATCTCTCCAGAGCTGCGATGTTTCCAATAGATTCGGGTAAGTTCTGAAGAGCTTTGCACTCAACTATCGCGAGACGTTCGAGTGTAATTACTTGTCCTAAAGAGCTCACGTCTGGCATATGGCTTAAATGATCACACTGTTGTATTTTTAGGTCTGTTAGTGCCGGCATTTGCCACAGCCAGTCGGGGAGATGCGCAAAGTTCTGACCCATCAACGTTAACTCCTTTAGACATGTTAGCAGTCTGAGGCTTGTTGGTAGACTAGCAAAAGGCCCTAGCTCTGAACATGCCAGCTGCCCAAGACAGTCGGGTACTTTATTAACTGACTCAGGTACACACCTTTTAATAACCAAACTTTTTAGAGAGTTGAGTTCCTCTAGTTTATCAGGTCTAGGCTGAAGCGAGACACACTCCTTTACGGAAAGCGATTTGAGAGATGTGAGTTGCCCTAAAGAATCAGGCAGCTTCTCAAGGGCCTTACATTCGACTATTTCGAGATCACTCAGCGCGATGAGTTGCCCCAGGGACTCAGGTAAGTATCTCAATCGATCACAATGCTGTACCCCTAAATAATTAAGTGCCCCAAATTGCCCCAACCATTCGGGAAGATCCTTAAAGCATCCCGATAAGGTCAATGTCTCAATGAATCTCAACTGTCTTATGCTTGTTGGTAGGTTCTTGATGGATGTGCATCCCATTGTGTTCAAAACTCTTAGAGATGCAAGTTGCCCTAAAGAATCAGGCAGGTTCTCAAGGGTCTCACATTTGACTATTTTGAGACATCTCAGCGCGGTGAGTTGCCCCAGGGACTCAGGTAAATATTTCAACCGGGGACAATGCCGTACCTCTAAATCCTTAAGTGCCGCAAATTGCCCCAACCATTCGGGGAGATCTTCGAAGCATCCCGACAAAGACAATGTCTCAAGCAATCTCAACTGTCCCATGCTTCTTGGTAGGTCCTTGAGGGATATGCATCCGTCTGTGTTCAAAACTTTTAGAGATGCAAGTTCCCCTAGAGAATCTGCCAAACTACTGATGGTTGTACAACCTTTTAGGATCAAATCTGTTAAGGATTTGAGTTGTCCCATCGAGTTAGGCATGGCCCTGAGAGAGGTGCAACCCTCTATGGCTAAATATTCAAGAGATACGAGGTGGAGAGGCTCAGGGATGGAAATGAGAGATGCGCACTCTTTTATGGTCAACCATCTCAGAGATGCGAGTTGTCCCAGCGAGTCAGGGATGGTCTGTAGAGAAGTGCAACCCTTTATGACTAAACGTTGAAGAGATACGAGGTGGAGAGGGTCAGGAATGGTTACAAGAGATGCACACTCTTCTATGGTAAATTTTTCCAGAGAAGCGAGTTGTCCTATGGAGTGGGGTAGAACGACGAGGGATGGACACCCCTCTATCCCTAAGTATTTAAGAGATGCTACCTGTAAAAGGTCAGGAAAATCTCTAATAGACACACACCCTTTGATCTCCAGACTTTTTAGAAATGAGAGCTGTCCTATGGAATCTGGTAAAATATTGACAGAAACACAATCTTCAATAATTAATTCTTTAAGAGACGAATACTGCAAAGGGTCAACCACAAGATTATTGGATAAAGATCTCTTTATATCTAACCGTTGTAAATTTTTAAGCTGTCCCAGGGAACCCGGTATGATATCAGGAAACATACATCCTTCTATCACTAACTTTAGCAGAGGTATAAGATCGAAAAGAAATTCAGGTAAGCTATGAAGTGACACACAACCTTTAATGGTTAAGTTCCAAAGGGACTTGAGCTGTCCTCGAGAATTGGTGTTAGCCTGGTCATTGACGAGGGATACGCAACCGTCGATTATCAATCGTGCTAACGATGTTAATTGTCCAAGCGAGTGGGGTATAGTCTTGAGAGAAACACATCCTTCGATAAGCAACAAATTTAGAGATGCGAGTTTACCCAGCGACTCGGGTAACTTTTCGAGAGACTTACAATTGCTAATTACCAGATCTCGCAGACTAGTGAGTTGGCCCAAGGAGTCAGGCAGATGAGTCAGGTAATCACATTGTCGTAATACAAATGTCCGGAGTGCCGCTAGCTGTCCCAAGGAAACAGGAAGGTCCTTAAAGCGTCCACCTGTCAAGGTTAAGGACTCGAGGGATTTCAAGTTCCCTATACCTGTCGGTAGGCTCGTAAAAGTCCCTTCTACAGATAATTTTGTTAAAGCTTTCAGCAGTCCTATAGACTCGGGAATATTTATACATTTGCGCACGATCAGCGTCCGCAGAACCATTAGTCGACTGACATTCCGGGAGTTTCCCCACGGAGCTATAATCCTCTATCTCTAAATATTCCAAAGAAGTAAGATCTCCGGGAAACTCAAAGGTCGAACCACTTACCCATCCAAGCTTTGCAGGAAATAAATCCGTTCCGCCTGGGGACTCGTCGTCATCCCCGATTCTTTGTGGTTCGGGGTTCTCTGTCTGCCCATGTTTCCATTTAGTATCTTCAGGAACAACCGCACCTCCAATTCTTAAATGTTTCAGTCGTGTGAGTTGCCTTAGCAAAGAAGGTGAACATTTAAAGGTTTCACATCCCTGTACATCCAAATAATCCAGACATGGAAGTTGTCCTAACGATTGTGGTAAAGCTTGAAACCTAGGACACCACTTTACTGTTAATCTCTGCAGATTGATAAGCGTATTTCCCGGTTCGCCGGAGGATGCATATTCCCCCAGTTTAGGGTCTTCCCACAAGTATTTCAAAGAAAGGCACCGAGATACCCTTATTTCCCGCAATAATTCGAGCTCACCAAAACTCTCCGGCAACATCGTTAGTTTATCACACCAGTCTAAAGTAAACCTCTCAAGGGATGCCAATTGCCCAATCGTGTGAGGCAGCATTTCCAAAGCATTAAGGCAAATTAACGACAAATTCTTGAGGGCATGCAGACCGCCGAACGACTCCCCTAGGCTCTCCAACCTCGGACACCAAGATATACATAGGGTTTCCAACCGTCGGAGGTCACCAAATCGAGAACAGCAAGAACAGCAATTATATACAAGTATTTCCCGCAATAATTCGAGCTCACCAAAACTCTCCTGCAACATCGTTAGTTTACCACACGACATTAAAGAAAACCTCTCAAGGGATGCCAATTGCCCAATCGTGTGAGGCAGCATTTCCAAAGCATCAAGGTAACGTAACGACAAATTCTTGAGGGCATGCAGACCGCCGAACGACTCCCCTAGGCTCTCCAAACTCGGACACGAACCTATATCTAGGGTTTCCAACCGTCGGAGGTCACCAAATCGATCAGGCAGTCTCCTCAGAACATTACATTTCTTTAACATCAATGTTTGGAGAGAAGACATAGCCCCGAAGCTGTCCGGTAACTTTCTCAATGCGGGAAGGTTTACCATGGTTAATTTTGTGAGAGATTCGAAAGCTCCAAAGCCATCGGGCAACTCTGATAGAGCAGGAAGGTTTTCCAGGTGAAGTGTTGTGAGAGAATTTAGTTGATTTGAAGCGTGTATTGACTTTTGGGGCCAACTTTTGAAATTCAAGCAGTCCACTAACCTGAGGTCTCGCAACGATGCCAACTCCAAAATTGAAAGTGGAAGCTCTGCTATCTGTACATCTTGAAGGTCCAATCGCTCCAAACATGGAAGATGACCGAAATTCCGCGGTAATCTTGTCAAGTCCGTGGCATGAATCATGATAACCTTGAGATGATTCCATTCCTGAATGTTGCTTGGCAAAGTGACCGAGCAACAATGATCAAAGATGAGAACAGCAAGTCGAGGAAGGTTCCCGACGTCCTCCTCTCGGATGGGCCAACACGCTTCCGCTAACCAGCTATCTTTCCCCTCTCCTCTGGAACAATTGTTCATGTGGAGCATGCTGAGCCGCCAAGGGAACCGCAATGCTTGATGCGAGTCTATCAGGTTCAGATCACTCATTCTCAATAGACGTAAACTTCGTAGATTAAATAAACGCCCGTCAAAACAAGAAGAATTCTTCCTGCGCAATTCCGATGCTATCCCCAGATTCACACCCACAGAATCTGATCTGCCCATGGATAGTACTTGGAGTTCACCGTTGGTAGCTGTACCCTGCACAATTACAAGAAATGAGTAATCCACATGGACATTTCTCGTACAGAAGAAAGTATCAAGGCATGATTTCGAATGTAGTCTTCCAACCATGAATGTGCCCGTGACTTTGTGGCTCCGAAGAAGTATGGTTCAACGATCCCCTTACCTTGTATATGGTCAGAATGTCCTGCACATCGCTTGGTTGCCAAACTCCTCTCCATGACTCTGTATTTTCCTGTGGCGGTCTCGAGATCCGCTTTCCCATATCCCTCATTTGTCGATGTATGTAAGCTACGGGGTATGGATATTGCTGTTTGACAATCCGGATCTGAATGAAAGACCTCTCCACTAAATTGGTCAAACTTGAATATATTGACGTTCCCCAGCCACTCGCTTTCCACGCAGATTCAAACACAGTCAAATCATAGTGGCGATGCACCATGTCAAATGAAGCCAAGTCCAGAAATATGGCTTTCTCTTCATCTCCTAAGCTGTCAAAACTCACTCTGAGTTTTCCCCACAACCTGTCCTGTTTACTTCCATCTATGCATCCTGCTTCACGCAACCTACCGAGAGTGCTCTCCCAAATCTTCTCATCGTTCCGTCCACGTAAGTATGCACCAATCACATCTAAAGTTAAAGGTAGCCCTTCGCACGTCTTCACAATCTGTTCCACCGACTCCTTGGATATTGCTTTTAAGGTGGAACCTTGCACACGGGCTTTGAATAGTGTCAGCGCATGGTCATGTGACAGGAACGGGAGAACATGTTTGACGAAACCACTTCTATCCTTTTGAATCCGAGAGATTACTATCAAACGACTACCTTCTCCGTAAGAGAGTCCTTTCAAGTGATTCGTCATATCGGTTGCATCATCACAATCATCCAACATCATTAGAACTTTCTTTCCCTGTAATAGTTTCAATGTGCCCCACTCATCCTGGAGCTCAACGCTGACTTGCTTCCCGTTGCCTTCGTACAAGTTCCCAACAACCAGTTTCCAAAAATCTTTCCTACTAAGAGTTTGTTGAAGAATTTCAACAAAACAGACATAGTCAAATTGGCTTTGGATTTTCATCAGAACTTGTTTCGCAAGTGTCGATTTGCCTAAACCACTCATTCCCACCAGCAGTATCTGCTTCGATCCTTCCTCTGACAATTTGAGCGCTTCCATGAATTCGCTGATACGATCTCCGAACTCGATTATCCAGTCAGGAAGTCCAAGATGGTTCTCTAATCCTACTTTTCTTGACTCCTGGTTAACGGAAAGAAGAAACAAGAATCAGCAAAGAACCGCAAGGAGACAAAACACCAAGGTCATCTTAGAAAACCGACGAAATTGGGATTGACTTGAAAGTTACTGGTTTTCTTATTTTAGACCATACCTCCTCGAGACAGATAGTTTGCAAGAAATGGACCAAATGCTGAAAACTATCTGACGTCTTGTCCACTGGCTTGCAGATAGTAAAATGGTCTACTCCACGAATTGCACAGAAGTCGTCCATGTCAGGTCGGGCAGATGCTTCTTCAACCAACTGGAAAGAATCGCGAGGAGAGTATCCCGGTACCCATTCCCATACCTACAGACAGATGAAAATCATAGACCATCTAAATCACTAAAACTCTTGGCAGTAAAGCTCTACTGAAGAACTGTGCCGAAGCCCACTATGATACGAAAACTTCTGTTTAGATACAGAGTAATGGTAAAAATACTAAAACTAGTATTGTGATATACAATACAAGAATGACCAAAAGGCAAAATTACAAGAATTACCTTCCGCAGGTTTCGTATGATGGAGAGACTTCGCACTTGAGTTTCATCCGTTTCCATAACACCACCCGTCTTCCAACCGTATTGGATCCGCGACTTTGCAAATTCTGCGTTGATTCTAGCACTCTCCGTACTTAGGACTTCCATATATTCCCGTAAGGGATTTCTAGACTTTGATGAACCCCACAAGCACATCCTGGATCCTTGTTGAGGTGTCCCGTAGAAGAACAATCCTCTCAAATTTCTCAAAAAATTGGAATACTCGCGGATTCCAGACTTTGTGCTTGCACTTTGACGTTGCATGTGTAGACAGACCTCTTTCATGACCAGCCCACCTACACAGTGACCGACCAGAACAACCGGCCAGTGCTGGCCAATGTTTCTACAATGGATCAGAGATTGAGCAAGATACTCGCCTGTAAGATGCATATCCATTCTTCCGTGTGAAGGAGAAACTTTCAGACTCGAATCGTAAGAGACTGAGAGTACACGAGCTTGAGGGAACTGTTGGACAAGCAAAGTGCCGAGCCAACACGCTGAGTTGTCTCTCAGCATCCAAGTTTGGATGTGTGCCTCTTCGCAATCGTTCCACACATAACCGTGAAAGAATATCACTTCCATAGTGATCTCTCCAGATACCGGTCTGTGAATTTCGTAAATAGCATCACTCACCTGCAAGTTCCAACAATGAGGATTCTTATTCGATACTACAAAACGTAATTGGACCCATGAACCCTGCAAATGCTTTTACAGTTAATGTATAAAGAATTGAGCAGCGAAGCAATCATGGATTAGAGCAATACCTGCTGATAGCTACCACAAACTGAACCAGACCCAGAACTGGAAGCCGCCATAGGCACGTATGGATGCTGTGGATTGTCGCCCCGGAATAGATCAAATGTGGATGCAGGAACCACGTATAATAGCTGATGACACAAGACATGAAAAACTACTATCATTTCCTTTTTTTCTGTGGTTTCCATACATTCAATCCCTCTTTCTGTTTCATCGCAAAGCATAATGACGTGTAGGAGTTTTGCCTTTCCGACGCTACTATACAAATACCATGTTTTGAAATGTGTTGTCAATTTCATGAAATGTAAAGCTGTCGTACTATACCAGTCTCACTGCTAGTCTCAAGCAGAAAGAAAAGTTTTACTGACTGACGTTTGAGCACAGGTTTTCCTCAACATGATGAACAAACCCGAACTGAACCCGAGCAATGCAAAAACTTCCACTCAACAGATCGGAAACAAACTCAAAAATGTCTGTACGAGCAGATGCTGGTAAGGAGTGTGGACTTGCCTTGCCCTGTTCTCAGGTCCATCGAGGAAGATAACTCTCACTTCGATATTTCTGTCAATAGCACTGTCTGTCTTGCAGCGTTTCGAGTGAAATATGCTCTCAAGCGACACTGTGAGAAGTTGCGAGTTCGTCCAGTATTCTCTCAGGAAGAATTCTCAACACAGGTAGCTCTGCGAGCGAGTTCCTTCCAAGCTCAAATCCAGAACTATCAGTTGCAGTACTTACTCGTTCTTGGCCATAAGACTAGCAGAAAATGCAATATCTCCAGCTTCTCTCATTTGGTAGAACCAGAAGTTATACAACACCATACCGAAATGGCGATCAGTTTTCCTTCGATACCCTGCCGGTGTACTTTCTTGGTCAAAAAAGTCATCGCAGAGTCGGTGAAAGCGTGTACAGTATGGAAATGAGTGCAGAAGTCTTCGGGAGAAGGTCTTTCTGTAGCACAATTCTTTACCATTTTCCGTGTGAAATCGCACTAAATTCCTTATGACAGAGCAGTACAATTAGACATACTCTTTTATATAAATGTCCACACAATACCTTACGTACGTATGTGGTGAGAATTTAGTTACGGTGTGGTGGTTCTCAATAGAAGTTCTTAAATGTGGATAAACGTGTTGGTGATATGAATATTGGGGTTTTTTACCTATTTTTGCCTATTTTATTCAACCCTATTTTATCTTTTGTCTAACCCTTGTACGGGCTGGATGGAGTCTTCCCATCCTTCGAGTTTTCTACGCGGCCACCCTCTCGCAAAATATGAATCAACCTTTCATTGAATTGAGATAATTGATTATTTATTGTATCTGCGTATGTATCAATTAGAAGGTATTTGAACACCCTTGTGTAATGTGAGAGATGTGTCGGAGCTCTAGATCTCTTTGTGATTGCTCTTAAATTACCGGAGACATTAACGAGTATGTTGTGTTTAAAGACCAGTTTCTAGACTTAAAAGACGAACACTATATCAACGACTTTTTGTGTCGAAGAGACCATTGCTTTCCATCTCAACTCACCTTCATGCAGAGAATTTGAATATATTGAATGAATACCTATATAAACTGGACTGGGCTATCATGATGGAGGTTGTGTGATCTCATACGCAAATATAGAGATGTAATTGTTAATAGGTGTAAGTACCACAGGCTTTCTGCAATATGGCGATGCTTACAATAACAATTACAATGACGGTATACAAACATCATATAGCGGATGAATATCGGATCTGCATTACAAAGTTGAAATTTTTGGAATAAGAAATAAAATTTATAAGACATGCCCACATTACTTCAGAGTATGTATGAAAATATACGTCACCTCTGAGATATGTGTGAACAAGATTATCAACGTTGCTTTAACTAATTTTTAGCTAATATCATCACAGCTTGATATGATAAAGAGATAATGTTACCTACTTTTATGAAAGTTTAAGAATTGGATCATCATTCCGTTTATATAAAGGACAGTTATAGAATGCTTCAAAATTTATATACAAGTCGCTACTTAAAGGCTAGAGATTGAGCTAAAAAGCAAAGAATGAAAATAGTTCCGTGGAGGTAGGCGTCCTAGCTCGGTTCCACGTCAATTAAACTGAACTTTTCCAAATCCATATGTTATAAAACTAGATCTATGAAAACACAGCACCAATCTAATATAAGAATAAGTATAAAAAGCAAAAGCGACATATTATCGGTATCTCTCTTTCAAATTTGGAACGGTGCCATCAAACATCTTGAACCAGGTCACAAGAAGAACTAAAAATGTTCAAATACGTTGTTTAGAAAAGTAATAACATATAACAACTTTTTTAAAATTGGAATACTCAATTCAATCTTCAAGGAGGCGAAATGGAGCCGCCCTTGAAATTGTAATTCCAATTCCGACGAGGATGCCCAGAGCTAAAATATACAATTTTACATGGTACTTCTGAAGAGTTGGAGCAATTGGATGTCAATGCGGATTGTCGTGTCTACCTTTTTACGAAAGTTTATTACTGTCTAGTTTCCCCAGGATTTCGTATCAGCAGTCATATCTTCTCCACCTTCTTAAGATTGCCCGCCTTCAGTTCTCTAAGCATGGTGTTCAGTGACGAGGTTTTCCACTCTTCACTGTACTTTTGCAGTATATTGTAATGTTTTAAAGAAACCTTAGTGGGTCACTTTGTTCAACGTAATGTGACCTCTCAATCTCAGGTCGGAATTTCAGCGATTAACTCGAGGGATTTCTTACCAATCTATGCTATGCGGTTCTTCGAATTACAGTAGAGATAACAAATCAATGGGTAGTCACCATAGAACTTACACGTGGGAACCTTAGGAACGTAGACGTGGGTATTCCGATGTGGAGAGTTCTTTTCTTGAGTGTTGTCTTATTGTGAACACGGTGACCTAAATACTTGACTAGAACTTGGAAGTGTTAGTAGAGATATGATTGAATATAAATTAAATAATTATAAAAGTTAGCAAGGTCTCCAAGTATAAAAGCATGCAGCGAGCTCATCTCTTAGTTCTTCTAGATATATGGAGTAATGAACATTACATTCGATCTATTATTTTGAGAATATGTGAAAACTTATCATGTTAGGTGACATGGGGTATTATTTTCATTCTCATACTTTATAATATAATTTGGTAAGCGTGTTTACATTACTCTAGATAGGGTAGTGGTTAGTGCAATCCATAAGAAAATAATCACATTAGTTGATTCTTTCAAAATATTCTAGTTGTTTGTAGACCATTAGACTTGCATAGATTGGATATCTTAGGTGTAACAAGGGAAATTTCTCATATAGACTCTATTGAGGTTTAATTTCTTCTTCCTTTTTAGTCTCTCCTTTGTATGGCTTGATGGGGTCTTCTCATCCTTCGCGTTTTCTTTGCTATCACACTTTTTCTTATTGAATCTAAAAATACTTATATGACTATGAGATTTGATAGAGATGTATGTGAACTTGTCGTAGTAAGTCATGAGGACAGCCATTTCATATTATGAATATTAGATGTCTTCATTGTTGAACCGAGAACATGGGAGCATTGCGGATGTACTTATTTGGATTTCCCTATATCAAAAAACAATGCAGATGGTTCATCTTGACCTTTGATTCTGAGATGCATATTTGAATGTAATTAATCAAACAATAACATCGTTAAAGGTATGTCCGCTGACCCCTCGCGGAAGAAGATTCGATCAGCGTAACGCCTGGAGTACCTTCCATCAATGATAGTCCATATACAACCTGTTAAGACTGGGATCTAATAAGAAGGGTGAGAACACCACGTCAAGCCAACAAGAATAAAACTTCAGGGGGGGAATTGAGCCCCAACGGTAAATAACTTTCCAAGTTCTTTCCGTGTTCACACCACGAAATTTCCTATTGCGCGGAAGGCATTGCCGGCTGAGGAGAAGAGCACCGCTTCGCATGTGCGCTCTCCTGTATAAAAAGTCTTCAAAAAGCAAGTGGCACCACTAGTCTTCGGAGGTTGTTGGGCAGTCACTGTTTGTAGCCCTGAGCTACAAAACTGTAGCTTTGTCTGTGATTACGTTTGCTTCTCTTTTCCGTGTGTCTGTTCCTGGAACTTAGAATGGTAGGTAGCCCTACTGTATATAGGCTTTATCACTTCTTAGGAGAAAACCTATCTATAAAGCTGGTTAGGGAATCATTGTTATTTTAAATTTAGATATCATTAGTTGTGAAGTGTCACTTGTCTATTCATTTGAAGTGATTGTACTTTTTTTAAGTTACTAGAAGTTATGGATTCAAAGAGTCTTATCCTTGTACTCGGTTGATCTTCAACATGTCACAAAAAGTAAGCGTGTAAAAGCCTCTAAGGTTGATATATTTTCAACCCCTGCTATATTCGAAGGACACCGAATTCAATGAGAACGTTTTGGACAGCAGTTCGGTGGCGGCTTTAAATTTCACGATGTCGTTCTCTTGTGACGAAAAGGGAGAGGAAAAAGGGTCAAAGCCGTGCGGGGACCCACTCACTTCTCACAACATGAATATATGAAGGACGACCGCGTAGGGAAAGAAAAATAAAGCATGGGAAGACCCCCATCAAGCCCTCACAAGGGAGAGATGAAAAAGGTGAAATGGGGCTAAGCCCCAATAGAGTCTATATGAGAGATGTCACATGAATATGGTGGTGCTTTTTACTTGTGAGGATGTTATATATTTGTAGATTTCCAGGGAATCATGATTCAAAAGTTAATGTTTATCTCCTTGTTTCACAACTCCTTTTTATCGTCAGAGAGAAGTACCCTCTCAGTTAATATTAAGAAGTTTATAAACAGAATCTGGTAGTGAAGAGCCTCAGCGATTAACTCGAGGGATTTCTTACCAATCTATGCTATGCGGTTCTTCGAATTATAGTAGAGATAACAAATCAAAGGGTAGTCACCATAGAACTTACACGTGGGAACCTTAGGAACGTAGACGTGGGTATTCCGATGTGGAGAGTTCTTTTCTTGAGTGTTGTCTTATTGTGAACACGGTGACCTAAATACTTGACTAGAACTTGGAAGTGTTAGTAGAGATATGATTGAATATAAATTAAATAATTATAAAAGTTAGCAAGGTCTCCAAGTATAAAAGCATGCAGCGAGCTCATCTCTTAGTTCTTCTAGATATATGGAGTAATGAACATTACATCTCTTAGTTCTTCTAGATATATGGAGTAATGAACATTACATTCGATCTATTATTTTGAGAATATGTGAAAACTTATCATGTTAGGTGACATGGGGTATTATTTTCATTCTCGTACTTTATAATATAATTTGGTAAGCGTGTGTACATTACTCTAGATAGGGTAGTGGTTAGTGCAATCCATAAGAAAATAATCACATTAGTTGATTCTTTCAAAATATTCTAGTTGTTTGTAGACCATTAGACTTGCACAGATTGGATATCTTAGGTGTAACAAGGGAAATTTCTCATATAGACTCTATTGGGGTTTAATTTCTTCTTCCTTTTTAGTCTCTCCTTTGTATGGCTTGATGGGGTCTTCTCATCCTTCACGTTTTCTTTGCTATCACACTTTTTCTTATTGAATCTAAAAATACTTATATGACTATGAGATTTGATAGAGATGTATGTGAACTTGTCGTTAGTAAGTCATGAGGACAGCCATTTCATATTATGAATATTAGATGTCTTCATTGTTGAACCGAGAACATGGGAGCATTGCGGATGTACTTATTTGGATTTCCCTATATCAAAAAAAAATGCAGATGGTTCATCTTGACCTTTGATTCTGAGATGCATATTTGAATGTAATTAATCAAACAATAACATCGTTAAAGGTATGTCCGCTGACCACTCCCGGAAGAAGATTCGATCAGCGTAACGCCTGGAGTACCTTCCATCAATGATAGTCCATATACAACCTGTTAAGACTGGGATATAATAAGAAGGGTGAGAACACCACATCAAGCCAACAAGAATAAAACTTCAGGGGGGGAATTAAGCCCCAACGGTTAATAACTTTGCAAGTTCTTTCCGTGTTCACACCACGAAATTCGCTATTGCGCGGAAGGCATTGCCGGCTGAGGAAAAGAGCACCGCTTCGCATGTGCGCTCTCCTGTATAAAAAGTCTTCAAAAAGCAAGTGGCACCACTAGTCTTCGGAGGTTGTTGGGCAGTCACTGTTTGTAGCCCTGAGCTACAAAACTGTAGCTTTGTCTGTGATTACGTTTGCTTCTCTTCCTCGAACTTAGAATGGTAGGTAGCCCCACTGTACATAGGCTTTATCACTTCTTAGGAGAAAACCTATCTATAAAGCTGGTTGGGGAATCATTGTTATTTTAAATTTAGATATCATTAGTTGTGAAGTGTCAACTTATCTATTCATTTGAAGTGATTGTACTTTTTTAAGTTACTAGAAGTTATGGATTCAAAGAGTCTTATCCTTGTACTCGGTTGATCTTCAACATGTCACATAAAGTAAGCATGTAAAAGCCTTTAAGGTTGATATATTTTCAACCGCTGCTATATTCGAAGGACACCGAATTCAATGAGAACGTTTTGGACAGCAGTTCGGTGGCGGCTTTAAATTTCACGATGTTGTTCTCTTGTGACGAAAAGGGAGAGGAAAAAGGGTCAAAGCCGTGCGGGGACCCACTCACTTCTCACAACATGAATATATGAAGGACGACCGCGTAGGGAAAGAAAAATAAAGGATGGGAAGACCCCCGTCAAGCCCTCACAAGGGAGAGATGAAAAAGGTAAAATGGGGCTAAGCCCCAATAGAGTCTATATGAGAGATGTCACATGAATATGGTGGTGCTTTTTACTTGTGTGGATGTTATATATTTGTAGATTCCAGGGAATCATGATTCAATAGTTAATGTTTATCTCCTTGTTTCACAACTCCTTTTTATCGTCAGAGAGAAGTACTCTTTCAGTTAATATTAAGAAGTTTATAAACAGAATCTGGTAGTGAAGAGCCTCGACCGGATTGCTGGATATCGTGTGTAGTTTAGCCCTATTTTTAAGATGCAGGATGTCCTGTTAGCATAAAAGTGTGATTCCGAAGAGAAAGAAGAATTTGTCATATGGTTCATATAACTACATCGAATAAGAGAATTGAACGAAGGAATTAGATGAGGAAAGAGAAAGACCAGAGGATACACAATCATATTGGCCTTAGGTTCTTCTTTGATAGTGTGCTCCCCTGTTCCCGGGTTCATTCCACAGCGGAGGCAGAACGAAAAGCAGTCCATGAACGAAAAGCAGATAATGAACAGTTTCATCCTTCAAAATGCTAGATGTGAATAATTTTTTCCTTTAGGGCAGTATTAGCTAAATGGCACATAATTATCTCTGGAATTTAAATTTGAGCTGAAAATTAATATCTTACATGAACATTTATATTTAGTTGAATATACTTTTCCGGAATACTAGATACACCAACCGTCACATACATGTTCAAACGCGAAACAGTTCATAAATATTCAATTCGGTGCTTTGATACTTTACGCCGTAAAATGAAGCTAGATTATGTTTCATGCAAACACCACAAATTTAATGATATATTCTTCTGTAAAAGCAATTGTAAATAGTGAATTTAAGATGAATCCGATATACGCTTTTTGAATACATACATTGATACTCATGATATTTAAGATATTTAAGAAGTTCATTTAAGATATTTAAGAACGTTTATCTAAAGTACTTTTTACTAGTGGGACGGAGCCCGAAGACCCTTATAGTAGTGAGAAGCCAATAAAGCTAAAACGTTGGTGGCCAGAGGCCAAAGTAAAGAAGAAGAACTGGAGAGGCAAGCGTAAACGCCGAAAGCCCACCTACAAACATCCTTAACTACTCGGAGCTCAGCACCCGCAAGAAGCGAAGGGGACCATTATCCATTATTTTCCTTTTCTTTTCTTCTGGTACCCTTGTATCATCAATATGGAGCTTATTGTCTTCATTGTTGAATTGAGAACATAGAGCATTGCGGATGTACTGAATTGGATTTTCTTGTATCCGAAATCCATAAGGTTCATATTGGACTTCAATTTTAAGATGCAAATTGGATGTGATTAATCACATCCAACATGGAGCGAGTGGAGGGCCTAGTGGAGTTAGACCCTTACCCTCATTTTTGGGTCAGCAGCAGCCAGTGAGTGGTGGTGTTGCTTGTTGGACTTGTGGTGGACCTCACCATAGGAGAGAGTGTACTCAGGGCAGCGGACCTGATACCTCTGGTGCATCACAGCCAGCACAGAGGCAATGTGAGCATTGCCACAGATTTGGTCACACTAGTGACCGGTGTTTTGACCTACACCCGGAGTTACGGAGTGGTAGGGCTGCTATGGCAGGTAGTAGAGGAGCTCCAGTTCATGGAGGACGAGGTGGTAGAGGTGGTGGTAGAAGATCTACACCTAGTAGGGGTGCAGTACCTGCCCTTACTTCTGACACAGCTATGGCTACTCGGATTGAGCAGTTGGAGCAGAGATTGGCTAGTATGGCTATTGCTCAGAGGAGATCAGATTTGGGTGCTAGGCTTCCACCTCATAATGCTGCTGATAGAGATGCTTTGGACTTCATGTGCGGAGCAGCACAGGTGGATGCATCTGCAGCAGTGACTAGGAGTGCAGTACGTGCTCCAGAGCCTAGAGGAGCATCAGTGGAGTTGGACCCACAGAGAGGAGAGGTTGGGAGATAGGTCAGACTTCCCCAATCTTTCACGCTATCTGAGGCATTGCAGACGACATCCATGGTTCCTAGACGTCCCAGTGCAGGTGTGGTAGGTGGTGATGGAGTACTTGATGGAGTACCTGCTAGTCAGCCACTTGCTACTACACAGACTGAGTCTAGCATGATGTTGGGGGCGGCTCAGCTGATTATGCGGCATCCTTTATTTTCAGCCAGTGACATGTTTACATTGGGAGTGGACCCAGCCCCAGTGTTCCAGTTGGCTGCCACGTTGTGTGAGAGTAGGGATGGTGCAGTTCCTACTACTAGAGCAGAGGTGGTTGGTAGTGGAGCTGACTTGGTTGAGGAGCATGGGATCCGTTCAGCAACCAGTGGTTTATGGCAGGCAGCAGCGGCTAGACTGGAGGAGTTGCCAGCTAGACCGGCCTTTGAGAGAGCGCGGTTTTTACCTGGTGTTGTCCTATTGGATAACCAGAGGGGGATCTTTCGTTTAGTGGGACCTTCAGGGAAGGTCTATACACCACAGAGAGTCTTGTTAGACTCTGGTGCACAGCCCCTTATGTTGGGGAAGGCTGCAGTTGTTGGTCTGGAGTTACGGAAGACCGATGTGGAGAGGTGTCCATTTCAGATCCAGACATCTCTTGGTGGTGGTTCGACACAGTACATCACACGTGGAGAGCTTGTTGTCCAGGTTCAGCCTGGTCATCCGACTGATAGCTCGGTGGTGAGAGCTCAGGCTATTGCGACGATAGCTGAGTCATATGATGTGCTAGTTGGGGGAGCAGTGTTATACCCTATGGGTTTCAGTATTGACTATTGGGAGGAGACAGCCTCTTATAGACCTGGTTGGCAGTTTGGTGAGGGACGGGTATGTCGCCTACCAGTACGCTTCAGTAGTGGCAGGCTTGGCTCACTACAGTCCGGGACCATGGCAACATCAGTTTTGGCTTTCAGCGGTGCAGTTACTTGGCCTGGTGACTTGTTGGAGGGGAACGCCCATGCAGAGGATACTCCAGTACCAGAGGAGATCACTCGGCTATGGAGTACGAGTGAGATTGTTCCATCCACCTTGGATGTTCCATTGTGGAGTTCAGAGGAGGCATTGCAGCAGCATGCGGATCAGTTGGTGCAGCAGGCTTGGAGTGGAGCCTTCGTACCATCAGGGGATGAGTGTGAGGATGAGCCTCCAGAGGCGATTGCTTTGACACCTTTGGATATCACACTCATAGCTTGGCAGTATCCAGTAGAGGGGATATGTCTATTAGAGTTGTTTGGTGGGATCAGCACCGGACTAGCTGCGGTGTTACAGGCGGGTATCCGAGTACAGAGGTACTTGTATGTAGAGAGAGATGAGACTGCTAGGCGAGTCTCTCTACATCATGTGGCACACTTGGCCTATCGGTATCCGGAGTTATTACCGATGTCAGCAGTCAGAGGTTACCAGAAGGCCTTACCGGGAGACATTTCCTTACTGGGGCGCATGACCTAGAGAGACATGGGCCTATTCACTTGGTGATTTCTGGATGGCCATGTCAGGGACATACACGTGTGGGCCGTGGTTTGGGTCTTCAGGATCCTCGTTCTGGTGTGTTTTGGGAGATGTTATGGATACTACGACATCTCCAGGTTCATCAGTCTGTTTCTCCAGCTTACCTTTTGGAGAACGTTCCTTTGATGGGTGATTCTCGCACTAGAGTGGTGGCGAGTACACATCAGGTCCATTCTTGGATGGGACTTGCTGTATTGTTAGATGCAGCCAGAGTGGGATCACGGGCTCATCGTCTTCGTCTTTGGTGGACGAACCTTTTACCCAGAGAGGTTCTACAGCGTAGTTATGATGGGATTCAGCGACTTGACCACATCCTTGTTGATGATATCTTGGATGTTGGGCGTCAGTCTCAGACAGTGGTAGTGGCTGATAGGTCACCTATGGCAGTGGTGAACCTAGTTGGACAGCCTAGAGCTGCATTTCCCACACTCATGAGTTTCCCAGGCTCTCATGCTTTTCGAGAGGGAGGACCTGGACTTGTTTGGGACTCACAGTTACAACAGTTGGTGGAGCCCAATGCTGATGAGAGAGAGCGGGTGATGGGTTTTTGCACTGGTATTACCGCTGTTCCAGCAGTGTCAGAGGCATCCAGGCATCAGGTGTTAGGTCAGGCTATGGACCTGAACTGTTTGACCTGGATTGTGAGCCTTGGTTTGGCAGAGCAGCGTAGGATGCGCTTGATAGGCATCACCACTCGGATACTTGTGAGCCCTGTGCCTATCGAGACGATTCAGGCACATGCTGGGGGCGATGGACCGAGTGGACATGGTATTCTTGGGACACATCCAGTAGCTACTAGGGAGAGTGGTCTACTTGGAGTCCATCCAGGTGAGCATGGGCTACTTGGATTACACCCTTGGTCCACATGGGATGCAACCAGAGGACGTATGGAGCTTGCAGCCAGAGTGGAGGGAGTTTTTCACACAGAGGTTGGGACCTCTAGTGGTCGGGAGCATGACACCATTGCTCCCAAGGGCCCAGTGTAGCAGCCAGTCAGTACGTCTTCCACTCCTACTACAGTTACAGAGGATACTTGGGAGCCAGATCTTGGACCCAAGCTTACTGGAGAGGAAAGACACGGGGTTTGGAGGTTCTTGAGGAGTCACACGAGTTGTTTTGTCTTCAGTATGAAGGATTTGGGTGCTCTGAAGGGACCTGGTATACGGATTGAGCTGACTAGCGACACACCTATTTTCCGACGTCCTTATCGATATAGTGAGATGGAGAGGACATTGATTCAGAGCCGGAGTAGTGACCTTTTTGAGGCTGGTTTGGTGGAGATTTCACATGGAGAGTATGCAGCAGCGACAGTGATGCCAGCCAAGAAGGATATGCATGGCAACTATACAGATAGGCGGATGTGTGGAGATTACCGTCCTATCAACCGACAGACCAGGGCTGATCGGTATGCCATGCCTACACCGGAGGAGATTTTTGATGCGATTGGGCATGCAAAGGTCTTCAATACTTTGGATCTTCGAGCGGGATATCATCAGTTGCCGATCAGGGAGGAGGATAAGTCCAAGACATCATTTTGGGCTATTGATCCTCACGGCAAGGATGTGTTATATCAGTGGAGGTTCTTACCATTTGGGTTAAAGAACGCTCCCGCTGAGTTCCAGAGGGTCATGGATAGGATCCTAGCTGGACTGGATTTTGCTCGGTGCTATATTGATGACATTTTGGTGTATAGCACTACTGTGGAGGAGCATGAGCGACAGTTGTTGGAGGTGTTTGAGAGGTTGAGATCTCATGGACTCAAACTACATCCTGGGAAGTGTAGGTTCTTCCACAAGCAGGTTGAGTATTTGGGTCACACTATCTACCCCGGAGGACTTGGTGTTCAGCAGACCAAGGTGGAGGCTATTGCACGTATTCCTCGGCCTACGGATGTGAGCAGAGTGCGAGCATTCCTTGGGTTGGCGAACTTCTATCGCCGCTATGTTAGAGGATTTAGTGCCATTGCCAAGGCCTTGACGAAGCTGACCAAGCTTACACAAGAGTGGTGTTGGGGAGATGAGCAGGAGAGAGCTTTTGTAGAGCTCAAGGAGAGGTTGACATCTGCTCCTATTTTGAGGAGACCGATCAGAGGACGACCATTTCAGGTTCACACTGATTGGAGTATGTTGGGGCTTGGAGCGGTGCTCACCCAGCATGATGATGAGGAGAAGGAGTTTGTGGTGGCCTATGCTAGTCGCTCCAACAATTCAGCGGAGGCAAAGTATAGTTCATATGAGGGAGAGTGCTTGGCAGCAGTTTGGGCAGTAGCACATTTCCGATGTTACCTATTTGGTAACCCCTTCACTCTCATCACTGATCATCAGCCACTGAAGTGGTTGATGGAGTCCGACAAGCTTTCAGGGAAGCTTGCACGATGGGCTCTGATTTTACAGGAGTATGATTTCACGGTTGTTCACAGACCTGGAGTGGTGAACCGTGATGCAGATGGGTTGAGTAGAAACCCATGTCCCAACCAGCAGGATCAGACCGGAGCACGTTGGCATGGTGAGACAGATGAGGAGATGGTGCCAGGTTGTCATGCATCGGCCTTTCTGTGTATATTTGCAGAGACTTTGGTGGTATCTCTCTCAGCGCATACAGGAGGAGTTATTGAGGTCACAGATCCAGAGAGTGAAGATATTGGTACAGTTCAGCGAGACATTCATGATGATGTCTAAGTGATGGACTATCTTCGCACTGGTGTTGTGGGTGGCACAGTTGGGGCCAAGGAGAGAGACAGTGTTCTTCAGCGAGCCAGACGGTTCAGATTGGAGGGTAGACACCTTTTGCGTGTATGGGAGGATGGTAGAGTGCGAGTAGTACCACTTCCATCACAGAGACCACAGTTGGTCCGTCATGCTCATGAGGAGCTAGGACATTTTGGAGTAAAGCGTACATATAGCTTACTCCAGAGTCATTATTGGTGGCGCGGTATGCAGACCAAGGTACAGCAGTTTGTTGCCAGATGTGTGGTTTGTGACCGAGTTAGAGCATCATTCAATGCTCCTACGCCACATTTACACCCATTACCTATCATGGGATTGGGTTACCGTTGGAGTTTGGACTTCGCCAGACCTTTACCGCTGACTGTGAGACATCATCGGTATGTTTTGGTGATGGTGGAGCACTTCTCCAAGTGGATTGAGTTGGTGGCACTTCCTGACAGGTCTAGTGAAGGGACATCTTACTCGTTCCTGGATCGAGTTCTTAGTCATTTTGGTGCACCAGCTGAGGTTTTGACTGATCAGGGTACAGAGTTCTTGGGAGAGTTTCAAGTCTTGTGTGACAAGGCTTTGATTGATCATCGTACTACATCCCGAGATCACCCTGAGGCAGATGGCTTAGCAGAGAGAGTGGTTCAGACGGTGAAGAGAGGATTGCGAAAGTATGGTTTGCAGAGAGGCCACTTGGGAGATTGGGATCTCCAGTTACCTTGGTTGGCCATGGGCTATCGGTTCAGCCGGCAAGCCTCCTTAGCATCCTTCTCTCCATACTTTCTACTCTATGGACGAGATCCAGATTTACCTGCAGCCATTCGTCGAGATGCTACTGTAGTTTTGGACTTGGATGACCCCGATGTATGGATGCGCGCATGTTCTCAGCGGGCAGAGATCTTTCGGAGAGTGATGCCGATGGCCTTTGAGAACTTGGCGATTGCTCAACATA
The DNA here is from genome assembly GCA_948567375.1 of Lunularia cruciata. Taxonomy (NCBI): domain Eukaryota; kingdom Viridiplantae; phylum Streptophyta; class Marchantiopsida; order Lunulariales; family Lunulariaceae; genus Lunularia; species Lunularia cruciata. The sequence goes on along the minus strand of OX419761.1, from coordinate 16,188,448 downwards.
GAGATACTTTACGCTATGCTACCATTCGAGGAGGAGGTTATAGACCCTCGATCCGTCAATTTCATCCAGGCGACTATGTATATCTACAACAGACAGCACCGACGACACTTGATGTTTCTACAAGTCGCACTATCTTGAGAGTGCGTGAGGTTTTGCCATCTGGAGTCCTTGTGTTAGAAGGACGTGATGTTGTTGTTTGGAAAGATCATGTGCGCAATTGTGCGCCATGCCACCTTCCAAACATTGATGGTACTATGGACCCAAGCTTGGCACTTGTACGTGCAGGCTTGAGGTGTATGTTATGTAGCTCTTCTGGTGGAGCTGCTACTATGTTAGTGTGTGATAGCTGTTCGAGAGGATGGCATATGGCATGTATGACTCCTCCCCTCACGGTGGTTCCTCAGGGACAGTGGTTATGTCCTAGATGTACTTGACCTATAGCTAGTTCATTCTTTATATGGTATAGATTGCAGACAAGCGACTAACGATGGGGCTCCATAGCACCCGGCCTCCTGATCTTTGCCCATTAGAGGGTATACCATATACTTAGAGTAGATGGCTATCTGGAGTTAGAGGGACCTAACCGCCAGCTAGGGGGGGGGATTGTGGCACTTTAGAGTCTATGTATGACTTATGTGTGAGTTTTGCTTTTATAGTGTATGATGTTGACAGCGATGTATGTTGTGTAGCGATGTATATACGCACGACAGCTGTCACGCCATTTGTAGTTCCGCATCTAGATGCTCGGACACTAGAGTTCCAGTGATGGTAGTTAGAGTTATTCTAGCAGTTTCTAAGGGACTACTTTCCGATGGTTAGATTTCGTGTTCGGGGTACTGACTTCACGGTGGGGCCCACCGTCACTTTGCACCGTTTGCACCGTCGAGTGTGCCGTCAGCGGGACCGTTAGGGTTTCAGGGCTAGCTCGAGTCCAGGGGGTATAGTTTCGAAGTGAGCTCCAGAGAGCTCACTTCTCTGATGTTGAGCCTTCGAGTTCCTAGCTATGGTGGACAGAGGCCGGCGAGCGTCACCTGGATTCTCTATGCTTGAGTGGGTGTGGCTTGACTATAATCAGTGCCCAGTTGTTGGCAGTTTATAGAGTGACAGATCAAGTACTGATCTGAGTTGAGTTGAGTTGAAAGTGTTAAGCAATCTGATTATTGTGGCACTTTAGAGTCTATGTATGACTTATGTGTGAGTTGTGCTTTTATAGTGTATGATGTTGACAGCGATGTATGTTGTGTAGCGATGTATATACGCACGACAGCATGGTGAGTAGATACATGGCAAATTTGGGGAAACAACATTGGGAAGTTGTGAAGTAGATACTTCGTTACTTGAAAGGGACTATAAATATTGGCATTAAGTTTGATGTGGAGAAGGAACAAGAAGGAGGAATTACAGGGTACGTAGATTCTGATTTTGCCGGAGACTTGGATAAGAGAAGGTCTACAATAGGATTTGCTTTTACACTTGTTGGTGGTGCAGTAAGTTGGAAGTCTACTCTCAAATGCACTATTGCTCTTTCTACTACAGAGGCAGAATATATGGCAACAACTGAGGCTGCCAAGGAGGCAATATGGCTACAAAGATGAGCCAAGGATATAGGACTCCCTAATGTGAAGTCCACACTCTTTTGTGATAGCCAAAGTGCTATTCACTTGGCAAAGAATCAAGTATATCATTCAATGACAAAGCATATTGATGTGAGACACCATTTTATCAGGGAAGCTGTGACAAATGGTGAAATCAATTTGCAAAAGATTGGCACAGAGGTAAACGCAGCTGATATGTTGACTAAACCTATTCCTGTTGAGAAGTTCAAGTTATGCATGAACTTGCTTAACGTTCAATGTTGCTCTTTGGGATGATAAGGTGGATACAAGCGAAAGGTGGAGTTTGTTATGTTTGGCTTGTTATAAGTGACTTGCCTGATCAAGAGCAAGAGCAAAACTTGATTGATGGAAACTCCTTGCTGTATCATGCGGATATATATTCAGTCACTTCTAAGGTTGAGTATTAAAGTGACTAGATATCTTGAGTGGTCAATACTCATGAAGTCACGCAGGTCTATATTCAGGAGTTTAGACAGATGACAGAGTGACTATCCCTGTGTTTGTATATATATACATATGTACAATGGAAATAGAGGTTCGAAGGCTGGTGTGAGCCTGTTTCAGCCGTGGAGGTAGCTTCTGGGACAGGGAGTGAACCACGTTATTTCCTGTTAGTCCTCTGATTTATGTTTAATGGGCCTTATGATGTGCTATTGCGAGAGGTCCCTTGGGACTGTATTTTCTAACAATTGTGTCTACCTGTTTACTAAAGTTTATTACTGTCTAGTTTCCCCAGGATTTCGTATCAGCAGTCATATCTTCTCCACCTTCTTAAGATTGCCCGCCTTCAGTTCTCTAAGCATGGTGTTCAGTGAAGAGGTTTTCCACTCTTCACTGTACTTTTGCAGCATATTGTAATGTTTTAAAGAAACCTTAGTGGGTCACTTTGTTCAACGTAATGTGACCTCTCAATCTCAGGTCGGAATTTCAGCGATTAACTCGAGGGATTTCTTACCACTGTATGCTATGCGGTTCTTCGAAGTACAGTAGAGATAACAAATCAATGGGTAGTCACCACAGAACTTACACGTGGGAACCTTAGGAACGTAGACGAGGGTATTCCGATGTGGAGAGTTCTTTTCTTGAGTGTTGTCTTATTGTGAACACGGTGACCCAAATACTTGACCAGAACTTGGAAGTGTTACTAGAGATATGATTGAATATAAATTAAATAAATATAAAAGTTAGCAAGGTAAGAAGGGTGAGAACACCACGTCAAGCCAACAAAAACTTAACTTCAAGGGGGAATTAAGCCCCAACGGTAAATAACTTTGCAAGTCCTTTCCGTGTTCACACCACGAAATTCGCTATTGCGCGGAAGGCATTGCCGGCTGAGGAAAAGAGCACCGCTTCGCATGTGCGCTCTCCTGTATAAAAAGTCTTCCAAAAGCAAGTGGCACCACTAGTCTTCGGAGGTTGTTGGGCAGCACTGTTTGTAGCCCTGAGCTACAAAACTGTAGCTTTGTCTGTGATTACGTTTGCTTCTCTTTTCTGTGTGTCTGTTCCTCGAACTTAGAATGGTAGGAAAAAAAAGGCGACCGCGTAGGAAAAATGAAGGATGGGAAGACCCCATCAAGCCGTACAAGAGAGAGACAAAAAAGGTAAGATGGGGCTAAGCCCCATGGTAGGTAGCCCCACTGTAATAGGCTTTATCACTTCTTAGGAGAAAACCTATCTATAAAGCTGGTCAGGGAATCATTGTTATTTAAGTTTACATATCATTAGTTGTGAAATGTCTCTTGTCTATTCATTTGAAGTGATTGTATTTTTTTAAGTTACTAGAAGTTATGGATTCAAAGAGTCTTATCCTTGTACTCGGTTGATCTTCAACGTGTCACATAAAGTAAGCATGTAAAGCCTCTAAGGTTGATATATTTCAACCGCTGCTATATTCGAAGGACACCGAAGTCAATGAGAACGCTTTGGACAGCAGTTCGGTAGCCCACTCACTTCTCACAACATGAATACATGAAGGACGACCGCGTAGGGAAAGAAAAATAAAGGATGGGAAGACCCCATCAAGCCCTCACAAGGGAGAGATGAACAAGGTAAAATGGGGCTCAGCCCCAATAGAGTCTATATGAGAGATGTCACATGAATATGATGGTGCTTTTTACTTGTGTGGATGTTATATATTTGTAGATTCCAGGGAATCATGATTCAATAGTTAATGTTTATCTCCTTGTTTCACAACTCCTTTTTATCGTGAGAGAGAAGTATTCTTTCAGTTAATATTAAGAAGTTTATAAACAGAATCTGGTAGTGAAGAGCCTCGACCGGATTGCTGGATATCGTGTGTAGTTTAGCCCTATTTTTAAGATGCATGATGTCCTGCTAGCATAAAAGTGTGATTCCTAAGAGAAAGAAGAATTTGTCATATGGTTCATATAACTACATCGAATAAGAGAATTGAACGAAGGAATTAGATGAGGAAAGAGAAAGACCAGAGGATACACAATCATATTGGCCTTAGGTTCTTCTTTGATAGTGTGCTCCCCTGTTCCCGGGTTCATTCCACAGCGGAGGCATCAGTCCATGAACGAAAAGCAGATAATGAACAGTTTCATCCTTCAAAATGCTAGATGTGAATAATTTTTTTTCCTTTAGGGCAGTATTAGCTAAATGGCACATAATTATCTCTGGAATTTAAATTTGAGCTGAAAAATAATATCTTACATGAACATTTATATTTAGTTGAATATACTTTTCCGGAATAGTAGATACACCAACCGTCACATACATGTTCAAACGCGAAACAGTTCATAAATATTCAATTCGGTGCTTTGATACTTTACGCCGTAAAATGAAGCTAGATTATGTTTCATGCAAACACCTCAAATTTGATGATATATTTTTCTGTAAAAGCAATTGTAAATAGTGAATTAAGATGAATCTGATATACGCTTTTTGAATACATACATTGATACTCATGATTTTGTCAGCAGAAGGTCTTTTATTACGACATAATAACTGTCTTCATTACCGATGACTTTATTTGCAAAATACCTGATATGTATCCAGTTGTTGAATATTAAAATGACAAGACAAATGATCTGTATTGGCGATATTTTCTCTCCCATCTTGTCTTCTTAATTTCCAATCTCCGGTGATTACATGCTACATATATTTTCGAACTTTACCAAATATGTTTTCTCCGATTTGTTAACTTTCAATCTTCTCAACGGAAGGAAACGAAGAAGCTTACCATTGAAACTGGCCTGTTCAGCCACATAATGAAAGATGAAGATTTGACATCCCTGGTGTTGGTTCTCCAGTTATAGGAATGGTTTTTTCTACGCACTTTGTGGGCGGACTTGCACTCTGCGCCTAGAGTACGCTGGCCTATAGAAAACAGCTCCTACATAAACCACCTGATGAATCCCTATAGACAATTTTTTCAACCGCAGACCATTAAGATATTTAAGAACTTATTCTTTTGAACATTCTTTTGAAGAGGACGGAGTCCCATGAACTTTGTAGAGGTGAGATCAATATCACGGCTAGAGTTCATTTAAGATATTTAAGAACGTTTATCTAAAGTACTTTTTACTAGTGGGACGGAGCCCGAAGACCCTTATAGTAGTGAGAAGCCAATAAAGCTAAAACGTTGGTGGCCAGAGGCCAAAATAAAGAAGAAGAACTGGAGAGGCAAGCGTAAACGCCAAAAGCCCACCGACAAACATCCTTAACTACTCGGAGCTCAGCACCCGCAAGAAGCGAAGGGGACCATTATCCATTAATTTCCTTTTCTTTTCTTCTGGTACCTTTGTATCATCAATATGGAGCTTATTTGTCTTCATTGTTGAATTGAGAACATAGAGCAGTGCGGATGTACTCATTTGAATTTTGTTCCATTAGAGGATAATCCAGAAGGTTCATATTGGACTTCAATTTTAAGATGCACATTGGATGTGATTAATCACAAATAATATCCAATCATAGTTGTTGTTTTCATGGTCTGCTCGCTGAAGAGGATGAGGATCAGCGAAACGGATGGAGTAGCGTCCATCATTGTCATCCCGGTACAATCTCTAAGTGGCTCTGCCAGTTTTTGTCGTGTTGACGCATGGGAATTAGCTATTGCACGCGTGACATGCACATGGACGGCGGAACACAACGACCTGGATAAGAGCGAACCAAGTTCGAAGGACCACCATAGCCGGCCGGGGAGAAGAGTGCGGTTTCGCAGGTATGCTCTACGGGTCAGAAAAGTCGTCCACGAATAAATAAAACCAAGTTGCCCACAAGGTGTTTCCTTGGAAACACCTTGCGGGCGACGTTAGTAACGTTATCCGCAAAGTCCCTAAATACAACTTAACTCGCGTTAGGGGTGAATCATATTTTGTTATTTCGCGAGTTTCACAAATCTCACAGACAAACGAAAATGACCCTCTTGAGAATTTAAAGAGAGTTTGCACAGGAAATTCATTATCCTCAAGGGGATTTCCGATCGAGAGCAAAATGGTCCACGCCGTCCGTATTTTATGATCTATCATTAAATATCGCATTTTCTCTTAAATATACCCATCGCAGCCATGAGTTTGACCCTAATTTAATTCCCTCGTTTAATCTTGCGTCATGTCAGTTATTCACGAGTATGAGAAAATCTCGCTGTTACTTTGCGGGCAACGTTACTAGTCTTCGGAGGTTGTTGCGTAAAATCTGTCTGTTGCCCTGAATCACAAAACTGTAGCTTTGTATATGATTACGTTAGCTTCTCTTCTATGTGTTTGTTCCTCGAAATTAGGATGGGAAGTAGCCGCTTTATCACTTGTTAAGAAACGCCTATCTATAAAGCTGGTTGGAATCAGAGTCATTTAAAGTTCATATATTCATTATTCTGAAGTATCAACTTGTCTATTCATTTGAGGTGACTACAAGCTATGGGTTCAAAGTGTTTGATCCTTGTATTGCGCTGATTCTTAACATGTCAATTAGAGTATGCTTGTACGAGTCTCCTGATCTGAATATTTCACACGCGCTGCTTTGTGCGGACGATCAGTGCGCACACCATTCAGTGAGAAAGTTTTGAAATAAGTTTGGTAGCAGCTTAAAATCTCACAATTTTTATATTGTTGTGATGAGCAGGGAGAGGGAAAAGGCTCAAGATACATACGGACTCACTCACATATTGCAACATGAATATGGTGGTGTTTTTCCTTTGTTTGGGTGTTTCCGATGTTTCCAATGATTCATGATGCAATGGTTCATGCTTATCTCCTTGTCTGCAACTCTTTTTTTCTCAAGAGAGAATTGTATCAATCTCCATTGGTGCTGGTTCCTCCACTCGTGTGTAGTGTATTAGTAGGCTCTATGGAGGTCGAGGTCGAAGTCGATATGAAGTTGTTACCACCAAGGAATCAAAACAATCGACCAACCACATGACTTCCTCCAAGTTTTGTGGTTCTCGCATAGTTACCTCTAATTTGGTTCTTGCCTTCAAGCCCCTCACAATCGATCCACAACTTCACCTACCAATATACATGGAATTTCCATGATGGTGTTTTGGAACTACGTGATGTAACTTCTTACAGAGCCAATCTATTTCAACTCTGCCAACTTATCCTCTGCAGCTCATGTGGTATTTATAGTTTAGAATAAACTAACTATTGCGCTCTTGAATTTTACCCATGTCAAGATTGGTACAACAATTTTTCAGTCAGCTCGCTCCACTACTCCATCCAATTGGCTAGAAGCCAAGAGAATCTATTTTGCTCGTCTTGTAGATTGGTAGCTTCAAAATAACGTTTGCAGTCAAACATAAAATTCTCCACTACACTCGAGAGATTCTTACCTTCAAATACATTGGGTTTAGGGAATTTGATCCAATCTTCTCCTTCTCAAATTGGTACTCTCTCTTCATGCTCTTGTTGTCAAAGATCTAGTTCATCCAACAATCAAGTGAGGTGCTCTATTTGTTGCTACATAGAAAGGATAGCATCGGGTATTGCCGCCATGGTTGCTACTTTATCACACCACCCCTAATCCATCTAATTTATTAACACATAGAAACAACACGTCCACCGTTCTCCATAAGTTACCGCTGGAAGTACCAAGGGTTCCTCAAATATGGTGAACATATATAGGAAATCTTGTCCAAAGTGCGAGGTGATGAATTGTATGAAACAATGCTTGGGTAGTTCTTGGACACAAAAATCCCAATGGTTTGGTGGAAGTGGATTTTGTGGTCTATAAATTCCATGTATCTCATTTCTGCTCTGATACCAATGTAAAAGACCAAAACCGAGGAGAGAAATAGGAGAATAGAAGTTCACATTGGGACACTTGAATGTGGAAAAAATCCAAATGCCTAGCATGAGTTTCAGCTTTGGTATTTATAGGTAGCATACAAGGCCCTTGAGAAACTTCTCAAGAAGCTTCCTTGAGCCGTTCTTAGAGTGCAAGCCAAGTTAACCAGGAAGCTTCTCAAGAAGCTTCCTTCTAGAAGCCGCCTACTTGGCATGTAAGCTAAGCTAGTTAGAAGCTTCTAGAAGCTTCCTTCTAGAAGCTACCTGCTTGGGGTGCAAGTTAACTAGTCGGGAAGTTTCCCAAGAAGCTTCTTAGATGCTTTTGGAATATTCTAGGTTAATTTGGCTTATTTTCTATTTTGTTAGCTTTATTAACTACGTCGCTAAACTCCATATTGTTACACTCGTCCAAGGGATCATGTGCCAATCAATCGAGTGGTAGACAAAAACCCTATCTAGTCTCATCATGGAGTGTGCAATGTAGCCTATTAATAGTCGAGGATATGGAAAACTAGTCTCAAATAATCCCAAAATGCAACCCGCTTGAGAAGCTAACCACTCCCATGACTCGATCAATATCCCTAGAACAATCAACAAAGGGATAGAAGAAGTGTGTGTAACCCGAGTGTCATTGCTATTGATGTGATCACTCGCTTCATGTGGATATCCCAAGTGGTCCAATCATAATCCTTGTGCATCTTTCACACATGGGTCTTTATCCCTTGCAAGGTAAAGTATCAAGGATCCACTAAGCATGGTGTATCATGAGACGCTTTAGGCAACCACACATGGGAAGGTATAGCCATGGCTACCGCAAGAATAAAGATAGTAACACATGATACTCCTCTCTATATCTCCCCATACCTCCAAAACCACCACCTCTCACACAAGAAAATATAATCTCTCCAAACCTTAAAAGCTATAAATTCTCATAATTTTCAATTTCCATATCTAAATTTTTTTAATTAAATTACAGTGAAAACTTAATCATGAAAACAAACAAATTAAAAATGAAAATTCTATACCTATCACTCTCAAAATGTAATAATCACTCTAAACCCTAAAAAAATCTAACAATCTACATAACTCTCTACTCAATTCTCCGTTGTCTTCAATCTAATTCCAATGGATCCAAAATTAAAATACAAACATAATAGGCTATTCACTCACTATATGCTAGAGAACCCTAAAAAATATAAATCTTCCCTCTTACTTCTCTCCCTCTACTCTCCCGTACTCCTCCTCCCGATACCTCCTCCCGATATAGTTATTCACGTCTTTGCAAGGTCTGATAGATCTTCCCATCCTCCTTGTTATTCTCTACGGTCTCTTTCTCCTTGGGTTTAACACTAGTTTATCCTCTTAATTTTTAGAGAAATTCCACAATATGATATTGTTTGCTTGAATTTCTTCATATGATTGTTTAATATTTTTTCACTGTATGACTTATGACCGCTAACGAGAATCGATCGCAACGTCGGTTGCAATGCAATTGTATATGCCTTGCCCGCATTACATGCAGCACTCAGACAGATTGAATAAATTCTTCTAATGAAATAATCCGTGATCATAACTCCCATCCAAATTGACCAAACGCTTGCAAAGAAATAATTCATAATCATGTTCTTCATCCAATCTCAGGTTTCAGGTTGAGATCGGAGAAAATCTCGCTGGTACTTTGCGGGCAACGTTACTAATCTTCGGAGGTTGTTGGGTGAAATCTGTCTGGTGCCCTAAATTATAAAACTGTAACTTTGTATATGATTACGTTAGCTTCTCTTTTATGTATTTGTTCCTCGAAATTAGGATGGGAAGTAGCCGCTTTATCACTTGTTAAGAAACGCCTAGCTATAAAGCTGGTTGGAATCAGAGTTATTTAAAGTTCATAAATTCATTATTCTGAAGTATCAACTTGTGTTATTCATTTGAGGCGACACTACTTTAAGTTACTAGAAGCTATGGGTTCAAAGAGTTTGATCCTTGTATTGCGCTGATTCTTAACATGTCAATTCTCCTGGTTTGTATCTTTCACACGCGCTGCTTTGTGCGGACGATGCGTCTGCACACTATTCAGAGAGAAAGTTTTGAAATAAGTTTGGTAGCAGCTTAAAATTTCACAACTTTTATGTTCTTGGTGATAATACATACGCTCAAGGCTCAAGGCTCAATGTACATACGCGGACTCACTCACATCTTGCGACTTGAATATGGTGGTGTTTTCCTTTGTTTGGATGTTTCCTATGTTCCCAAGGATTCATGATGCAATAGTTTATGCTTATCTCCTTGTCTGCAACTCATTCTTACGCAAGAGAGAGATAATTCCTCAAATGATAATAGGAATTTTATGAACAGATCTGGTAGTGTGAAGGACCTAGACAGACTTGCTGTATTTTAGCCCTATTTTCTAACCAGTGTACTTTTGCCCTACTTATTGAGAGAGGAGCTATGGCCGTCTCCTAAGCCATGTTCACTTCCTACTTTAGATAGAGTGTTGGTCACTTTGCAGCGTTCTCGGGCGATGAGCTTTATAAAGTATCTATTTTTCTTCAAAAGGTTTGTAATGGATTTTGGCCACATAGTTATTAGTGAATTGACGGTGGTTTTATAAACATTAAAAATACTAAATTATAGAGAGATTAAAACTTGTTTTATTTTTTTTTCCGTTCAAGCTTATTTAAAAAAATAAATTCCTATATCTATTCTAAATTATTTTTCTATAATTATTTATGTTAATATCTATTCTTTAAATGATTCATGACCTAAAGATAGGTTTCAAGACCTTTAATGGTTTTGGCTCAATTCTCTTTAAGGAACAAGGCAACCTCGCATGATAACAAAAAGGACGGGAAGACATGTCAAAATGCAGAAGGATAAAACATTCTTATGTTTTATCCACTCCATGGAAGGTTAATGCAAAACCTATTGAGTCTTTAGTTACTCCATAAGTGGTTTAAAGATGCATAGTTTCGGAGTTGCAGTTTTGTTTCAGTTAGCGGTTTTTATTTGTACAGATGTATAGATATTAAATTATATCTGATTGCCATTTTTGAATGATATTTTTGGATTATTATCTGTTCCAAAAAAAAACTTAGTGGTTTTGGCTTAATATTTCAAGCAAGAAAATTAAAAGCAACATCCTTTAGGACTTTTATCTATTTTATTGCCAGAAAGATGTAAATACACCAAAGATATATTCTTACAATTTGGGTTTATAAAAGTTTAAGTTCTCACGATGTTTTACGAAGAAGGTACGGAAAAGGCGCAAAACTCACTCCCCTCTCACAACATGAATACGGTGGTGCCCTTTCCTTGAATTTATATATAGTATATTTCCAGGGCTCATTAACCAGTTTATGCTAAGCCTTATTGTGGGGTTTCGCAACTCTGTTACCCGCAAGATAAATAATTTATTCAATTGATCAAAGAATCCCATAAACAAAAACTTGGTTGCGTGAGGGGCCTCCAGAGGCTTGCTGGAAGCATGTCTAATTTAGCTTTGTTTAATAAATGCATGATATCCTGCGTGGTTTAATAACTGCAGGCTGTCCTGATTATTATACTTAAATTTGCTAAGTTCCAGTCTTTCCAGATTATGGTATTTTTATATGTTAACCACGAAGACAATGCAGGAATCGCCGTGCGAGAATATCTCCAAGTATTGCATGTCTTTTTCTCTTACTGAAAGAAGACCTCTGCCGAGAGTGACAGCTGGTCATATAACCCAGACCTAGAATTAGCGGTGCCGACAAGTAGCTCCAAGTTGGACCAACGGGAAAACATAGCTAACGGAGAGAAAGGCTGACCGTGCAGGATAACAAGAAGGATGGGAAGATCCCATCAAGCCGTACAAGGAAAAGACACAAGAGGTAAAATGGGCTAACCAGTCCGCTTGTCATTACATCCTGCAAAAGGCAATGCCAGAGCCTTGGCAATCGAGATTACATGAGTTGTGGACTCCGTGTGGACGAAGACCGCTAAGCAGTCTACTTGACGCTAAGAACTTCAGAAGGATTGCCAAAGCCTTGAAAGATCGAGATTACAGGAGTTTTGGAAATCCAGGCCCTTGCTGGGCGGAAGACGATGACCCTCGAGAGAGGATGTCACATTTCCACCATGCAGAATGGTGGAAATGTGGTGTGATTCTTTGTTGTGGTCTGTTTGGGGTATGGAGGTTGTCAACTGTTTAGTTCCGATCACGGAAGCCAAGAAGTCGCAGATTTCATGTGATGCTGGATTTTGCAGCAGATTTGGTTGGACTTGCGTCACATTTTGGCTATGGAGCTGATACTAGGGATTGGACAACTACAGATGGAACATGTCCGATCACCGATGTACACACAGTTTGGTCCCTAACACCAGTTTTGGTCTCTGAGAACAAACACCGGTCTCTTTCTCAGTTACCTCTGTGAGTATTTCAAGTATCCCCTACGAATGACAGATGCTCTGTTTTCGCTGCCCAACGTTCTCTTTCCATAATGTGTTTTGGTTTCTGAGCACAAGCACCGGTCTCTCTCGCAATTGACTCTGAGTGTTTCAAGTAACCCCTACGAATGACGTAGGCTCTGTTTTCGCCGCCTGACGTTCTTCCTTCATAATGTGCTTTGGTCTCTGAGAACATCCACCTCTCTCTTTCTCAATTGATTCTGTGAGTGTTTCAAGTAAACCATGCGAATGACCTAGGCTCTGTTTCCTCGGCCCGACGTTCTTCTTTCATAATGTGCTTTAGTCTTTGAGAATAACCACCGATCTTTCTCAATTGATTTCGTGAGAGTTTCAAGTAGCATCTACGAATGACATGGGCTCTGTTTTCGCGGGCCAACGTTCTCTTTCATAATGTTCTCCCCTGTTCTAAAATTGTACTCCACGAGCAGAAGTATCAGTCAATACAAGAACAGTGGATGATGAACAGTTGCATCATTTCAAATTCTAAGATGTCAGTATATTATTTATTCCTTGGGTGTGGAATTTGGTGATTGTTGCGGGTGATAGATCAATATCAATATCGTTAAGAGAGTTTAGGGAGTTTAGAGAGTTCAGAGAGAGTGTCTGATATTGCATATCAGAAATTGGAATCTCATTTATCTGCAGTGGTGGCATTTGCACGAATATCTCAATACAGACAAATAGTGTTCGAGAAAATAGTGCACTCGTGATTGTCTTTAAACGATTGAACTGTCCTGGAAGGATGTACATTTACGTTCGATGTATAGAGGCCCCATAGAAATGCTACTGAAACATGAACCGTCTTAAACTCTTCGAACCAAAGAACTGCTACTGAAACAATAAAGCCTACTACGAGTCTCACTAAACAGGCAGAAAACGAGACCAACGCATTGACCCTCTATGGCAATTTGTCATGGATATCCTTAGCTCTCGACACTGCGGGATTGACTTTCCCGGGTTTCGAAGACTCTCTACATGGGCAAAACGCAGAGTCCAGGATTTCGTTCGAACATTGTCGCCTTCATCTACTGAAGTTGGGTAGAAATAGGAATCGACCCTTCTCAATCGTTGAAGCTCACATTGAGATAACTCAAATTCGTATACTGCGCAAAGCTCACCGGTATCCTCCCGGTCAAGTCGTAACCAAAGATCCAAGGATTCCACCGTAGTGAGATTTGAGAGACTGGAACTTATGGACCCTTCAAACCTGTTGCCGGAAAGAGTGAAGCACAACATTCTGGGAAGACTGCCAAAGGCCTCAGGAATGGGTTCGGTGAAATGGTTTCGGGATATGTCAAAGGAAGTTCGAAATGATACCAAGTATTCCAGATGGAGATCTTGGCCCTTAGCAAACACCACCAAGTTTTCCTTAAGGACCTCCCCACTGTTGTTGAACCTAATGCTGTTTCATTTGAGCGTGTGAAACCTTGCAACTTTGATAAGCTTTCTAGGAGAGACTCGTAAAACCTTTTGTTTGGGAGGTCCAGGACCTGGAGAGTGGTCAGCGACGCAATCCAATCACCTAAAGAAGCAGGAATTGGACCGCTGATCAGATTGTTTGCAACTGTGAGAATTTCCAGTGAGCTCTCGTTCCGACCGAGACTACTTGGTAGGAGTCCATTGATTCTATTGTGGCCAGGTCGGAGTTGAACTAACGAGGTTAAACTGCCGACGTTATGTGGTATATGACCTTCCAGCTGATTGTCAGAAGTACTGTATCACGATTTTCCAGAGCATGTAGAGAGGAACCCAAATTTTTAGAATAATGGCAGAAAGCTGATTTCCAAACACCAGCAATGCTCTCAGGTCTTTTAAGTACCGAGGCTCAAAGGTATCGATCCTGAAAGTCGATTCATATGGAGTTGCAGAGTCCCCAATGTCGAGCATTTACCCAGAGATCAATGAAACCTGTGATTCGATTAGTGGAAAGCCGGCTTTCCACGAATCCGGAGAGGGAGCAACCTCCAAAGTTGCCCAATCGATAAGGGGATAGTACCTGTGAATTCCTTTGTCCTCCAGGTACATACACCGCACCTCTATCAAGCCCCCAGGCCCTGACGGTATCTCTCCTGCTAAGTTGTTTGTAGCCAGATCAAGCCACTTTCGCTGAAAGCAATTTGCTAGGGAACTGGAATGCTGGCAGTGAGTTCATTCTCGTAGAGGATAAGATTCTTCAAATCTGTCAACTGCCCTAGCTCCAGATAAACCTTCCCCATCAGATTGCTATCAGATCAAGTGCCTGCAGCCTGTTGAATTTTTCTAATGAAACTGGAATAGTACCTGTTAGTCCATTGCCATAAGGATACAACTCCATTTGAGACCTTAAACAAAGATCCACAAGGGCTCTATTTTGCTTCCTTGAAGATTTAGCATTCCAGTATTAAAATTGAGCATTCCAATATTAAAATAGTTGTTATATGTTATTATCCTTTTGGAACACATTTTTAATTGTTCCTCTGACCTGGTTCAGAAGTGTTTGATGGCACCGTTCTAAATTTGAAAAAGAAATACTCATATTATGTTGCACCTGGTTTTGATACTTATTCTTATTCTCGTCATTGTTTACTTCACGTTGTTAAGTCTCATAAACTACGCTCAACCGGCATTGCACCTTGATAATCTCACTCACCATTCATACTGTTGTGTTGTGAGACTAAAGCACCCACAAGGACTAATCGTAAAAGGCCTGCAACTCTCTCAACGCTCCTAGCTCAACCGTTATGTAGCCTGTCAAGCTGTTATTATTAAATGAAGCTGCTGTAAGCGTGAGGTTTTGCTCAGTGTGACAGGAATAATACCGGTGAGTGAATTCTTATACAAGCATAAAATTGCAAATTCCGCAACTCTCTTAGCTCAGCTGGGATCTCTCCTGTCAAATAGTCTACTGTCAGCGGAAGGTGCTGTAACGTCGAGCATCTGCTGAGTGATGCAGGAATAGCGCCGGTAAGTTTACTCCCCCCTAAGCACAACTGCTTAAACTCCAATGCTCCTAGCTCTGCCGGCATTTATCCAATCGAGCTGTTGAAGCTCAAATCAAGTTGCTGGTACAGTAAGCGTTTGCTCGATGAGACGGGAATAGCACCTGCAAGTGGATTGTCATACAAGAGTAAACTCTGCAAGTCTTTCAAGTGCCCAGCTCTGTCGGTATTCCTCCTGTACGTAGGTGGTCATAGAGAACATCGCCTAATTTCCCCATCTCCGTCAGTATCTCTCCTGTGAATGGTTTACACTCAAGTCATGCTGCTATAAACGTGAGCATTTGCTCCATGAGACGGGCATAGGACCAATAAGAGAATCGTTATGCAACCATAACAATTGCAACTATGCCAATTCCCCTAGCTTCAACGGTATGTCTCTTGTCAAGTTGTTAACGCTCAAATCAAGCTGATGTAAGCCAGAGCATATGCTCAATGAGACGGGACTATTGCCGTAAAGCACATTCTGAACTAACTCAGGACTCTCACTTTCATCATTGCACCAAGCTCCAATGGAATACGACCAGTCATCCATTATGGGACAAATCAAGTTACCTTAAGAATTCGAGAAGAAAGAACTGATATCTATGAGATCCACCTGCACTGTCGGCGTATCCGTTCAAGGCGATCGATGAGTGCAGCGTCAGCGATTTGGAACTTATTCCGAGGAGATTGATTGCAGATTGATTAATATACTAAACTTAAACTCCTCTATATGAAGCTATGGATGAGAGCAGCATCTGCCGTTTGATGCATTAACTGTGGAGGTTGACTTCATATTGTATTATTGGGTTAAACTCCCCTGAAGAACAATATTCATGTCTCAGGGAATAGAATGTCGACAGTGCTTATGGGATTGTGCAAGCAGAATGGCTGTACTGACCCGTAGAAAGCGGCAAGCATCAACTTTGAGTAAGACTTGAAATCGATTTACAGTTACAGTAGTAGTGGACACTTCGCAGCCAAGTTCCAGGAACTTGAATTCCTGAAATGATAAGATCATATATTACAACAGATTCAATCGGTTCAATTAAATATATTCTAGAAGCAAACTCTATAGTATAGCTACTGAATCTCAGGTTGATGGACTTTCGAGGATTTCCTTTTCTATATTAGTTTCGACTGGCCTTGCTCGGCTCTCAGGTGCATTGAGGAAGATAACTCTCATTTCCAATAACGTCGGTTTCAGCAAAATGCTCCAGAAGTAGAGGTAGCTACCGAAAAGTTCTGCAAATGGAAGAACGCCTCTAAGCAGTCGACTTGTCCTCTAGAAGGTATTCCAGAGCAAGTGAAAGATCGAAATTACAGGAGTCTGTGGAAATCTGCAATTTCTCTCGTAGGCTGACTGTGTGGGGGACCATGAGCTCTTGCACCCTCGGAGAGAAATTGAATGAAAGATCGAGATTACAGGAGTCTGCGGGAATCTGCGATCTTGTTCGTCGGCGACTGCATGGAAGACCATGAGGTCTTACACCCTCGGAGAGAAATTGAATGAAAGATCAAGATTACAGGATTTTGTGCGGAATTTTGCGATCTTGCTCGTCGTGACTGCATGGACGACCATGAGGTCCTGCACCCTCCGAGAGAAATTGAATGAAAGATAGAGATTACAGGAGTCTGTGCGGAAATCTGCGATCTCGCTCGTCGGCGTCTGCGTGGACGATCATGAGGTCCTGCACTCTCCGAGAGAAATAGAGATCGAGATTACAGGTTTCTGCACGGATTTATGCAATCTCCCTCGTCGGCGACTGTGTGGAGGACCACGAGATCGTCAAACCACCTAGGGAAATGAATGCTATATAATAGCCAATGCAGAATGGTAGAAATGTGGTTTGAATCTTTGCTGTGGTCTATCTGTTTAATTCTAGTCTTGAGCCCAATGCTTGCGGATTTCAAGTGATGTTGGGATTTGGAGCAGCTTCGACTGGAGTTGAGCCACATTTGAGTTTCGAGCTATGGAGCCATATACCATAGACGCGACATATGCTACAAGTAATCATAGAATATTAATTTTAGACCTTGAAAATAATCAAATTGCACACTTTGTCAATCGCGTTAATTGTAATCTTTCCGAGCAGAAACTCACAAACGACGTGACCCTTGTTCTTATGATCCTTCCATCGTGTTGCTTCCCGGAAGTATCAGTCGTAGCTGCCCCTCCTGTTTCCAAGTAGAAACTCACATACGACGTAGCCCCTTGTTCCTGTTACTTGAAATTCTCTTTCTTTCATCGTGTGCTCCGCTGTTCACTCTACAAACAGATCAGTCGTAGATCCCTCTACTTTTGACGTGAAATTCTTCTCCATCGTATGCTCCCCTGTTCCAACTTACACTTTATAAACAGATGTCCCTCCATTAATGGAGGAACAATAGATCGTTCAAAAGTTTAAGATGTGCGAAAATATAAATAAATAAATATATTTATTTATGTATTTGTTATAAAATATTTAAATGATAAATATAACGTATGTTAATAAAGGAATTTATTATATTTTATATATTTTTCGAAAATATAAATATTAAATTAATATATTTTTATTTTTATTATTAATTTAAATATTAAAATATTTAATTAATTTATAAAGTTTTTTATTTTTAATAAATATTTTTTTGATAAAATTAAATTTTTATTATTTTAAGTAATTTTTAGTTAATTTTTTTTAATTTTAATCTTGTTTTTATATAAATTATTTTTATATTATATAAAAGATGATTATTTTTTAAATTTTAATTCGATAAATATAATAAAATAATAAAAATAAATTATTATTTTTCATAAATGATAATGATAAAAATAATATTTATTATCATATTATTTCATAAGATAAAAAGTTTGATATAATTTTATATTATACATACTCTGTCTTAGACGTTTAGTTTAGTTTAGTTTAGTAAAGTTTAGATCGTCTCATTTTATTTTAATATTTATTTTCAAAATATTTAATTTTGTAATAATTTACTTGCTAAAAAATCATAAATTTTTTACTAACAAAAGTAAAATTTTATATTCGTAACTATAATAACTCATATATAAATTTATTATAATTTCATAACCAATATCAATCTAATAAATTTTTGAATAAGATGTTAATTGATATCTTTATAACTAATGTACATATATTTATCAATCAAAGGAAAAGTTTTAAAAATAAAAATCTACATATAACTTCAAAATAGAAGATATACCAACAACTGCCTATTCAATGTAATGTGCAAGTTTAAAAGTGTATCAAAGCGTAACAAAATTCATATAAAACAACAAAAGAAGCTGCATGCAAGTATAGCAAACATTCTCCACCAATTTTCTCACTTGAGATAGATTTGTAATAATGTCTAATCTGATCGGAGATCACTTGAAATGAGAGGGAAATGCAAACATGAAACAACTTTATAAGGGGTCTGTTCAGTGCTTTGATACTTTACGCCCTAAAATGAAGATGAATTGTGTTTAAAGCAGATATAAAATTTGATGATATAATTTCGAGAAAGCAGATTATTGACAGTTAATTGAAGAAGAATTCGATTTGTGCCCCCATCGATTATAAACGTTCATACTTATGATTTGACCACATTTAGGATTTAGTCCGCTGAAGGTCTTCCATTATAACATTACATTACATTACATTAGGAACTTTCTTCATTACCGATGATTTGGAAATGCTTAATGTGTCTCAACTTGTAGGAATGGTTTTTCTATGCACTCTGCGCGTATAGTACCTGGCATCTGGGAAACAGCTCCAACATAAACCACCCAAAGAATCCTTAGAGAATTCTAGACAGGACATTTAAGACACTTAGAACTTATTCGTTTGAACTTTCCTTGTGAAGAGGACGCAGCGCAAGAACTTTATAGCGGTGAAGATCAATAGAGCGGCTAGAGTAGATTTAAAATGTTTAATAACATTTTCCTAAAGTACTTTTTACTAATGGGACTGGGGCCCTAGGCCTCGATAGTAGAGCAAATAATGCTAAAACATGGGTGGCCAGAGGGTAAAAGAAAGAAGAAGAACGCGAGAAGCAAGCTTAAACGCTGAATTCCCAGCCAAAAACTTCCATAACTACTCGGAGCTCAACATCTGGAAGAAGCGAAGGGGACAGGAGCACTTGACATAGATGAGAAACTGAGGAACGAGAGGAACAAATGTGACGCATAAGAAAAGGGGGAGCAATACAAGAATCTACTGGTAATTTGCACCCCTAAATCAAACAGCACAAAACGAATACACTAGACTTTAACATAAGCAAACCACTGTACAGGTATGTAGTAAGCACATTGAGAAAAAAAGACCGGATGGGGGGAAGAGAACGGAGGTGACAAAGGAGGTAGATTAGGCATGTAAGTTCAGGAAGGGTAGCACAGCACAATGTCTTTTGGCTTCCTATGAGGTATTAGAATAAAAGTCATTCATTAAATGCTGGACACAATCCAATAGGGAAAATCCAACCACACAGTTGTGCAAAAGTTATATACTTTATGAGTTCAGGTTTATATCTTTCCGACGCTTATGCAACTTGAAGAAGGAATAAGTTATTACGTGTAAATCCAATTTTCTACAGCACTTTGATTTGAGACTTAACTTGTTTAAATGTATTACGTTTTTATCTTTAGTAAATAGCATAACATATGGATCTGAAGACGCCAGTAGTCCAACATGGGATTCTAGCATAATATAATTATATATCAAAGAAAATGTAGCTAAGTTTATTATAAACATGCGGAAATGGATTGATTTGCGAACGAAGAAATGCTGATTTCGTGCGCAATGTAGTAAGGGTCAAGTAATTGCCTTGTTGGGGACAAGGACAAAGGGTGGGGAAGGTGACGATGACAGGATTTTTTTGCCATGTGCATCATTCATGGGGTTAATACTAGTGGGCGTTTATGGATTATGTAAACGTGCAAACTAGGTGAAAAGCTGGTGATGTTTTTCAGTCGATTGATGGATGCCATTCCGTCGATACAACAGGTCCTAAAATTACTGTCCATGCGAGCGTTCCTTTTAAAGTCCATCTTTTAAGGATACACAGAAATTGCAAAGTTATTTGCACCGGTAAAGTAGAGGCTAACAGGCTCAATAAAATACCCCATCGAAAAGTAAACATGGAATTTAAGCACACAAAAAAGCACAAATATAAAAGAAAAGTAACCTGGAATACGAGTGCACAAAGAAGCACAAATATAAAAGAAGAGGTGAAGACTGCAAAAAGGGGCACACAGACATAAAGAACAAGACACTCCGAAGAGTAACCAACCCTAGAAACTCTAAAAATACATAAAATGAGGAAAATATGAATTTATAACTCCCGTGTAATAGAAATTTGCCAAGTGTATGTTTGGTAAATGCAAGGGGAGAGTTGTCTACGGAACAAAAACAACCACTATTGATGCCCGCCCAATGAAGGCTCGTGGCCTTTGATTTCTGTACGGTGACAAAAACCCTCTGCCCAAAGTAAGAAGCAAGCATGGCGGGGTGAAAAAGCAGAGCCTCCCCTCTTATGTAGTGAGCCCCATTTACTCGGTATTACAAGGCAAAACTAGCTTAATTTTAGCACATAATCTCAGATATATAATATTCATTCAATTTAAATTGTGTCCGCAGTACAGATGACCGACTATTCCATCAATAGTACAACAGTCTATGTACAACCGGAGTACAGCTGACCGGCTAATCCATCGATAATAATAGTCCATGTACAACCGGTGAGATTTGGATACAATAAGGAGATGAGATTACCATATCAAGCCAAACAAGAATAAAATTAAGAAGGTGTTAATCTCCAATAGTAAATAACCTTACGAGTTCCTTCTGTGTTCACACCAAGAAATTAGCTATTGCCGGCCGAGGAGAATAGTACTGTTTCACAGGTGTGCTCTTCTGGTCATAAAAGTAATCGAAAACAAGTGGAAACACTAACTAGTCTTCGGAGGCTGTTGAACATAAATCTTTTGTGGCTTTGAATCACGAGAGAGAATAGTAAGCCATTTCACCTTTCCTGCTCATCCACCTGACCCCCTCTATGGTACTACACAGGGTGTAAATAAACCAATGAAACTACTCTCGCTCTGCTATGAGTTTGATTACAATGCTAAAACATGATGTGAAAGGAATCTTATGACCATGAACAACAAGGGTAACAACCAATTACACACAATTAACAAATCTGATTGGCCGAAAGTGTTATAATAGAAGGGTGAGGTGGATGAACAGAAAAGGCGAGGTGAGTTTTAATTTTCCCATTACAAAACTGTAGCTTTGTTTGTGATCACGTTAGCTTCGCTTTTTCTCTATCTGTTCCTGGAATCGTAAGTAGCCCATCATGTGCATAGACTTTACTCACTTCTTAGAAAAAGTCTATCTATAAAGCTGGTTGGAGTCTAAACGTGACTGAGATTTACATATCAATTAGCTTTGAGGTATCTACTTGTCTATTCCTCATTTAAGGTGATTGTACTTTAAGTTAGTTGAAATTATGGTTTCAAAATGTCTGATCCTTGTAGTTAATTGTCCTTGATCTTTGAAATGTCAACTAGAGTAAGCCTCTCAATAGCCACTAACGTTGATTTATTTCCAACGCGCTGTTTTATGCAAAGGACACATGCACACCGAATTCAGTGAGAAAGTTGTGGACATTAGTTCGGTGGTGGCTTAGAATTGCACAATGTTAGTATTCTTGTGATAGGGAGAGAGCAGAATAATGATAATTTGAATTTGAATATGAAACAGAATAATAAATAATATGAATAATAATAAAAAATATGAACTTGAATCACAATACTAGAGTAATATTAAAATTTTAATGTAAAATACATTAAAAAGAATTTGTAACAAAGGCATAAGTGCAACAAATTGAGAATATGGGATTGCCAATGGACAGTATATAGAGATATGAGAACAGAGCCATTCTAGGACCAGGTTATCCAGAACTGATGAAGTGTAAATGATCAGATCAATAAACAATATGCACATGATAAGCAACGGTAGTAGTATTAAATCCTGAGGGTAAAATCCACCGAAGGTAAGCTACACGCAATGCTAGAGTGATATGAAATCCAAAATGCATCGAAAGTAACCTGCATAATCGAAACAAACATACTAAAACACCACCAGCATATACAGAGAAGACATATCATGGAATGAAAGGCAAAGTAACTGTCACGTGGAACCCATTAGATAGCAACAAGCATATTTGATATGCAGCTTCAAAGAAACAAAGTAAATGTCACGTGGAAACCATTAGATAGTAACACGCATATTTGATATGCAGCCTCAAATATGCAGCCTCAAATATGCAGCCTTCAAAGAAGCAGATACCGACCTCCCACATAAGTAGAGAAATAAATACATCAGGAAGAAACATCCAGCTGAAAAGGATGGAGATAAATTGGTGTCAAGAGACAAGTAATAGTCTATAAATATCGCGGGCCAAGGAAGAGCTGAGTAAGGAACCGAAAATGGGGGAAGGTGTATGAGACAGAGCACTGGAAGTAGAAATCGCTCAGAGAACAAGGGAAGGCGAGCAAAGCATCCGAGGACTGGGTATCGATATGTGAAACGGATATATTGGTAAATGAGAGCAGACTGGGTATCGATATGTGAAACGGATATATTGGTAAATGAGAGCAGAAGCCATTCTGGGAACGAGTTATCCAGAACTCATGAAGGGCACAAGTGCACGTATTCTATAAACAACATGTACTTGAATTACAGTGCTAGAGTAGTATAAAAGCTTGAATGTAAAATGCATCGCAAATAACCTGCTTCAAAAGCATAAGTGCAAAAAAGTAACCTGCAGCAAAGGCATAAGTGCAAGAAATTGAGAATACCTTACTGCCAATGGACAATAAAGAACGTGAAATCGAGAGTAGCAAGGCCAACGTGAGCGTGGGTTACAAAGCTTGATGTAAGAGTTCACCAGTAAAAAACAATGAAGTCGAGAGCAGCAATGCAACCGAAAGCAAAAGGCATAGGAAACGTGCTATGTGCTGTAAGAGCCCGCCAGGATGCAGTGCGTGGATGACTCGAGGGGAATAGGAAACTTGCTGTAAGAGCCCACCAGGATACAGTGCGTAGATAAAGATGAAGACCGTGTGATGGAGTGGGGGAGGAACACAGGAAGCGGTAGAGAGCGAGGCAGGAAGCAGTCAGAGAGCGAAGAGAAAAGACTAGGGAGTGAAATAGGAGAGGAATGTGTGGATTTGGCGGGCATTTGGCGAAGGATATGGTTGCAGAAATGGGTAGAAAGGTCAGAGTGTAACTAGAGCGAAGCGTAAGAAGATTGGATAAAGTATATCACACCCAGCGCTATGTACACTGGGGTCCGGATACGCGAAACAACTGAAGGAAGCAGAAGGCGGCCATAGTAAACCTCCACGATAACACCAACGACTTCATCAGTGCCTCACTCAGTGCCGAAGTAGTTGAACAATTATCAATACTACTCGTCCCGAGTTTCTGCTCGAAAACTCATGAGTACCAAGGCAAACGTGAAACGGATATATACGTGTTCGCTAGATGGGAGTACCTTCCGCGGCTCCATAGAACTTAGATTCAAAAATAGAACTGAACAAAGACCGTGTCAGCTATACCTGTTTTCTCAGAGAAAGCCAGAATGTTGAAGATTTCGAACATCTGGAACCAGATTGCAAGCGAAGCAATGCCTGGTCGGAACTTACGTCTCTAGAAATAAAATGACTCAGAGCCCAAATGTTAGGACTCGTCAACCAGGAGCCATTCGAGGGAAGCATTCCTGGTTGAAACGAAGAATACTTTCAAACGAGTCAGAGATGAATCATGAAGTAAAGAGGAAAGGTCTGCTCCCCAGCGGAGCAGGCATGTGCACAGCCTGGCGAATGTTACCTTTTGAACAAACTTGAATCGTATTATGGCGTACTGGGAAATTCTGAAGCGATTTTCGGCTGGATGCGAGTTCCCTTTCTTTGCTTTACAATTGGCCAGCTTCGAGGGACTGGATATTGGCAGAGCTGTAATGAAAATCCCAGAGATTATGCTGTTGGATGAAGCCACCAGAGCTTTTAATGCTGAGTCCAAGAGGTTGATACAGGAAGCACTAGACACAATAAGCTCCAATGGCACAACAGTGGTATCTTACAGGCTCAGTACCATTCGTCATGCCGATGTAATCTGTGATGAAAGATGGAAAAATCATCGAACAGGGCGTCAATAGAGAACTTCTAAATATGAGTTGAGTACACGCGAATCTGATTCTGTTGCAACAGCATCGCCACACCCAACTGCCTGTAAAGAGGTCCTTTGTAGACAGGTACCTAGCTAGCTGTTGCTTTAGACATTGTTGTATATGTATTATGCATCTGCATTTCTCAGCTACAAATAACAATTTGTCGGGAAGGAAATATCCAGTTCTACACTTCAAGCAACAGGACCTGTCTGCAATAAGCCAATGCGGACAACCTTGTCTGTTTCACCCTGTACTGTTAAGCTAATATATTTCATATATTGAGTGATGAATATGGAACCCGTTAGTTAGCATTGTTCTATACCCACGTAAGACTGGACAAGACTGGACATAGTGAACGGGGTATTAGAAGCTACAATTTCAAATTATATGTTTATGAAATCCAATGCTCCGAGTTCTGGTACCTGTTGTCATGAACAACTAAATGGATTGAATTAATAACTAGAGATCTCATCAAATTCGTATACTCAAACCCGGATAATATGAGAGTCTAAGCAATGTCTCGAAAAGGAATTAAAACAAATGTCGGCATCTGATTTGTTCAACCTACATACCTACTCCCAGATCATTCTTCGGTGGAATGCTGTTCTCCTTGATCCCACCTGGGGTCCCTCCCTTTCGGAACACTATCATATGTTCGGAAGGAAGACACACAGAGACCTTGGAGCACGTTGAGGCGGACGTGAGAGAAAGATCTAGAAGGCCTCCGATCCACACATTCAACTGTATCATTTCACGTTAAGTGGATGCAAGGCATTCAAAGCATGGCCCACAATCATAATTATTACTCCAAAAAGCTCAATTTTCTCACAACATTGCACCTGGCCGACCGTTTGGTTTAAATCTTTGACCCTCCCTGCTTGACCCGTTAAACAGAGCAGTTCTCGTAAAGCTTCGGGGCTGAGGTCCCTCAGTAAGATGTAGTGCTCTGAAGAAACTATCCTAAAAGTTCAGAACATGCGGAGGTTGATTACTCTACTCATACAAACGTGCAAGAGTTTGGAGAGCTGTAAGAGCACTTTAGCCATCTGAGTACCTTTGAGATCTGTCGTTTAGTTTCTCTTCAAGCTTGGTGACAATTCTTGATGTTCACAAGTTGAGCAATTCCAGTTTTTTTCCATGTCAACATTGTGTATCACAGTGGTTATCTTAATCCTAGATTGCCTGAGAGTTGAAGTCAGTTTCAATCATCAAGTCTATTTGAGTTATCGGAGAAATTCCAATCTATATAAGTCGCGAACATGACCCAAGCTCAAGCTCTAAAGACAACTTGCATCACCGAAAAACTGGGAATATAAACTTACCTAGAAATCACCGCGAACTAATATGCAAGACAAATCCTTGTCACTATTATCACTCAGTAAGATGTGAGTGCACATCTGTTATTCGTCTAGAAGAGTCTCTAGAGCAGCAGCATCCCTTTAAGAACTGAAGGATATTTGAATTCAACGGCCATGAGCACCTGCGTCTCTTGGGTATCATACACCAAATAAACTTACTACGGGTACTCATTCTGCCGGCAAAGATTCTAGAAATCATTTCGCTAACTTGCCTTCATATTCAGAAATTGTCATTATCTGGTGAGTAAATTGCACGTGAGAGATCCATATGCCCAGCATTAAGCATCAGAACGAGAAAAGATTCTCAAGAGGTTGTCAGAAGTCTAGCGACAGTGCTCCAAATGAAGTGAGCTGCCACACATGGAATACAAAGGAAGGATGTTTCACGGTGAGTAGGTTCGAGACATGAAGAATTTCTCGAAAGCTATTTCAACAGGTAATTATCTTAGACTGCAATCTCCAAAGAGATTCGAGTACGCGTAAAGACGCCTGGCCAGTAACATGAACATACTTCAAGGACATCAGCTGTTCCATAGACACTGGAAAATATGTAGATTGTCGTCGAAGCTCATGGTCGTGAATTTCCAGATTCTGCCGTGGCTCCTCGTGAATTTCCAGATACTGCCGTGGCCCGAGCTTCTTTTTCGCTAGTCGAGCAGAATTAGATGAGCCAAAATGATCACGCAGATAATCATGCTGCATGAACAGATCATCTCCTATGAACAGATCATTCAAGCTGGTTGAGCGTAGCAAGTCAGGTAAATGGATGAAATAATCACACCGTAGTAGCCTCAGCACATTTAGCGCTGAAAACTGTGCCAATTTAGGAGCCTCCAAAAGATCCTCGGAGTACTCACCTGCCACTGTTAGTCTTTTAAGAGATCTGAGTGGTCCGACGGACATGACCAAATATGAGTCGGCATACAAATATTCTAGATCATGGAGCTGCCTCAGAGAGTCAGGTATGGCCTTCACACCTACACACCCTTCAATATGTAAGTCGGTAAGATGTGCGAGTTGCCCTAAAGAGTCAGGTATATTCTCGAGCGATATACATCCTTTTATAACTAATCTCTCCAGAGCTGCGATGTTTCCAATAGATTCGGGTAAGTTCTTGAGAGCTTTGCACTCAACTATCGCGAGGCGTTCGAGTGTAATTACTTGTCCTGAAGAGCTCACGTCTGGCATATGGCTTAAATGATCACACTGTTGTATTGTTAGGTTTGTTAGTGCCGGCATTTGCCACAGCCAGTCGGGGAGATGCGCAAAGTTCTGACCCATCAACGTTAACTCCTTTAGACATGTTAGCAGTCTGAGGCTTGTTGGTAGACTAGCAAAAGGCCCTAGCTCTGAACATGCCAGCTGCCCAAGACAGTCGGGTACTTTATTAACTGACTCAGGTACACACCTTTTAATAACCAAACTTTTTAGAGAGTTGAGTTCCTCTAGTTTATCAGGTCTAGGCTGAAGCGAGACACACTCCTTTACGGAAAGCGATTTGAGAGATGTGAGTTGCCCTAAAGAATCAGGCAGCTTCTCAAGGGCCTTACATTCGACTATTTCGAGATCACTCAGCGCGATGAGTTGCCCCAGGGACTCAGGTAAGTATCTCAATCGATCACAATGCTGTACCCCTAAATAATTAAGTGCCCCAAATTGCCCCAACCATTCGGGAAGATCCTTAAAGCATCCCGATAAGGTCAATGTCTCAATGAATCTCAACTGTCTTATGCTTGTTGGTAGGTTCTTGATGGATGTGCATCCCATTGTGTTCAAAACTCTTAGAGATGCAAGTTGCCCTAAAGAATCAGGCAGGTTCTCAAGGGTCTCACATTTGATTATTTTGAGACATCTCAGCGCGGTGAGTTGCCCCAGGGACTCAGGTAAATATTTCAACCGGGGACAATGCCGTACCTCTAAATCCTTAAGTGCCGCAAATTGCCCCAACCATTCGGGGAGATCTTCGAAGCATCCCGACAAAGACAATGTCTCAAGCAATCTCAACTGTCCCATGCTTCTTGGTAGGTCCTTGAGGGATATGCATCCGTCTGTGTTCAAAACTTTTAGAGATGCAAGTTCCCCTAGAGAATCTGGCAAACTACTGATGGTTGTACAACCTTTTAGGATCAAATCTGTTAAGGATTTGAGTTGTCCCATCGAGTTAGGCATGGCCCTGAGAGAGGTGCAACCCTCTATGGCTAAATATTTAAGAGATACGAGGTGGAGAGGCTCAGGGATGGAAATGAGAGATGCGCACTCTTTTATGGTCAACCGTCTCAGAGATGCGAGTTGTCCCAGCGAGTCAGGGATGGCCCGGAGAGAGGTGCAACCCTCTATGACCAAAACTTCAAGTGATAGGAGGTGGAGAGGGTCAGGAATGGTTACAAGAGATGCACACTCTTTTATGGTAAATTGTACCAGAGAAGCGAGTTGTCCTATGGAGTGGGGTAGAACGACGAGGGATGGACACCCCTCTATCCGTAAATATTTAAGAGATGTTACCTGTAAAAGGTCAGGAAAATCTCTTATAGACACACACCCTTTGATCGCTAGACTTTCTAGAAATGAGAGCTGTCCTATGGAATCTGGTAAAATATTGACAGAAACACAATCTTGAATAATTAATGCTTTAAGAGACGAATACTGCAAAGGGTCAACCACAAGGTTATTGGATAAAGATCTCTTTATATCTAACCGTTGTAAATTTTTAAGCTGTCCCAGGGAACCCGGTATGATATCAGGAAACATACATCCTTCTATCACTAACTCTCGCAGAGGTATAAGATCGAAAAGAAATTCAGGTAAGCTATGAAGTGACACACAACCTTTAATGGTTAAGTTCCAAAGGGACTTGAGCTGTCCTCGAGAATTGGTGTTAGCCTGGTCATTGACGAGGGATACGCAACCGTCGATTATCAATCCTGCTAACGATGTTAATTGTCCAAGCGAGTGGGGTATAGTCTTGAGAGAAACACATCCTTCGATAAGCAACAAATCAAGAGATGCGAGTTTACCCAGCGACTCGGGTAACTTTTCGAGAGACTTACAATTGCTAATTACCAGATCTCGCAGACTAGTGAGTTGGCCCAAGGAGTCAGGCAGATGAGTCAGGTAATCACATTGTCGTAATTCAAATGTCGGAGTGCCGCTAGCTGTCCCAAGGAAACAGGAAGGTCCTTAAAGCGTCCACCTGTCAAGGTTAAGTACTCGAGGGATTTCAACTCCCACATACCTGTCGGTAGGCTCGTAAAAGTCCCTTCTACAGATAATTATGTTAAAGCTTTCAGCAGTCCTATAGACTCGGGAATATTTATACATTTGCGCACGATCAGCGTCCGCAGAACCATTAGTCGACTTAGACATTCCGGGAGTTTCCCCACGGAGCTATAATCATGTATGTTTAAATATTCCAAAGAAGTAAGATCTCCGGGAAACTCAAAGGTCGAACCACTTACCCATCCAAGCTTTGCAGGAAATAAATCCGTTCCGCCTGGGGACTCGTCGTCATCCCCGATTCTTTGTGGTTCGGGGTTCTCTGTCTGCCCATGTTTCCATTTAGTATCTTCAGGAACAACCGCACCTCCAATCATTAAATGTTTCAGCCGTGTGAGTTGCCTTAGCAAAGAAGGTGAACATTTAAAGGTTTCACATCCCTCTATATCCAAATAATCCAGACATGGAAGTTGTCCTAACGATTGTGGTAAAGCTTGAAACCTACGACACAACTTTACTGTTAATCTTTGCAGATTGATAAGCGTATTTCCCGGTTCGCCGGAGGATGCATATTCCCCCAGTTTAGGGTCTTCCCACAAGTATTTCAAAGAAGGGCACCGAGATACCTTTATTTCCCGCAATAATTCGAGCTCACCAAAACTCTCCGGCAACATCGTTAGTTTATCACACAAGTCTAAAGTAAACCTCTCAAGGGATGCCAATTGCCCAATCGTGTGAGGCAGCATTTCCAAATAAGGAAGGTCACCTAACGACAAATTCTTGAGGGCATGCAGACCGCCGAACGACTCCCCTAGGCTCTCCAACCTCGGACACGAACATATATCTAGGGTTTTCAACCGTTCGGAGGTCACCAAATCGATCACCGTTCGGAGGTCACCAAATCGATCAGACAGTCTCTTCAGAACATTATATTTCTTTAACATCAATGTTTGGAGAGAACACGTAGCCCCGAAGCTGTCCGGTAACTTTCTCAATGCGGGAAGGTTTACCATGGTTAATTTTGTGAGAGATTCGAAAGCTCCAAAGCCATCGGGCAACTCTGACAGTGCAGGAAGGTTTTCCAGGTGAAGTGTTGTGAGAGAATTTAGTTGATTTGAAACGTGTATTGACTTTTGGTGCCAACTTTTGAAATTCAAGCAGTCCACTAACCTGAGGTCTCGCAACGATGCCAACTCCCAAATTGAAAGTGGAAGCTCTGCTATCTGTACATCTTGAAGATCCAATGGCTCCAAACATGGAAGACGACCGAAATTCCGCGGTAATCTTGTCAAGTCCCTGGCATGAATCATGATAACCTTGAGATAATTCCATTCGTGAATGTTGCTTGGCAAAATGACCGAGCAATAATGATCAAAGATGAGAACAGCAAGTCGAGGAAGGCTCCCAACGTCCTCCTCTCGGATTGGCCAACAAGCTTCCTGTAACCAGCTTTCTTTCCCCTCTTCTTTCGAACAATTGTTCATGTGGAGCATGCTGAGGGGCCAAGGGAACCGCAATGCTTGATGCGAGTCTATCAGGTTCAGATCTCTCATTCTCAATAGACGTAAACTTCGTAGGTCGGAGAAACGCCCGTCGAAACAAGAAGAATTCTTCCTGCGCAACTTAGATGCTCTCCTCAGATTCACAGCCACGGAATCCGACATGCCCATGGATAGTACTTGGAGTTCACGGTTGGTAGTTTTACCCTGCACAATTACAACAAATGACTAATCACATGTACATTTTTCATACAGAAGAAAGAATCAAGGCTGATTTTGGATGTAGTCGTCCAACCATGAATGTGCCCGAGACTTTGTGGCTCCTAAAAACTATGGTTCAACAATCATCTTACCTTGTATTTGGCCAGAATATCCTCAATATCGCATGGTTGCCACACTCCTCTGCAAGACTCCACATTTTCTCCTAGTGGTCTCGAGATCCGCCTTCCCATATCCCTCGGTTGCCCGATGTATGTAAGCTACGGGGTATGGGTGTACTACAATGTATGATTCTAGCCGTTTGACAGCCCGGATTTGGATGAAAGACATGTCCACTAAATTCATCAAACTTAACTGTATTGACATTCCCTGGGATTGACTCCCTTTCTTAGTCATTTTGGTGCATCAGTTGAGGTTTTGATTGATCACGGAATAAAGTTCTTGGGGGAGTTTCAGATCTTATGTGACAAGGCTTTGATTGATCATCGTACTACATCCCAAGATCACCCGGAGGCAGATGGCTTAGCAGAGAGAGTGGTTCAGATGGTGAAGAGAGGATTGCGAAAGTATGGTTTGCAAAGAGGCCACTTGGGAGATTGGGATCTCCAATTACCTTGGTTGGCCATGGGCTATCGGTTCAGCCGGCAAGCCTCCTTAGCATCCTTCTCTCCATACTTTCTACTCTATGGACGAGATCCAGATTTACATGCAGCTATTCGTTGAGATGCTACTGTAGTTTTGGACTTGGATGACCTCGATGTATGGATGAACGCATGTTCTCAGCGTGCCGAGATCTTTTGGAGAGTGATGCCGATGGCCTTTGAGAACTTGGCGATTGCTCAACATAGAGATACTTTATGCTATGCTACCATTCGAGGAGGAGGTTATAGACCCTCTATCCGTCGATTTCATCCAGGCGACTATGTATATCTATAGCAGACAGCACCAACAACACTTGATGTTTCTATAGGTCGCACTATCTTGAGAGTGCGTGAGGTTTTGTCATCTGGAGTCCTTGTGTTAGAAGGACATGATGGTGTTGTTTGGAATGATCATGTGCGCAATTGTGCGCCATGCCACCTCCCAAACATTGATGGTACTATGGACCCAAGCTTGGCACTTGTACGTGCAGGCTTCAGGTGTATGTTATGCGGCTCTTTAGGTGGACCTGCTACTATGTTAGTGTGTGATAGCTGTTCGAGAGGATGGCATATGGCATGTATGACTCCTCCCCTCACGGTGGTTCCTCAAAGACAATGGTTATGTCCTAGATGTACTTGACCTATAGCTAGTTCATTCTTTATATGGTATAGATTGTAGACAGGCGACTAACGATGGGGCTCCATAGCACCCGGCCTCTTGATCTTTGCCCATTAGAGGCTATACCATATACTTAGAGTAGATGGCTATTTGGAGTTAGAGGGACCTAACCGCTAGCTAGGGGGGCGATTGTGGCACTTTAGAGTCTATGTATGACTTATGTGTGAGTTGTGTTTCTATAGTGTATGATGTTGACAGTGATGTATATACGCACGACAATTGTCACGCCATTTGTAGTTTCGCATCTAGCTGCTCGGACACTGGAGTTCCATTGGTAGTAGTTAGAGTTATTCTAGTAGTTTCTCAGAGACTACTTTCCGACAGTCAGATTTGGTGTTCAGGGTACTGACTTCACGGTGGGGCCCACCGTCACTTTGCACCGTTCGTATCGTCGAGTGTGCCATCAGCGGGACCGTTAGGGTTTCAATGCTAGCTCGAGTCCATGGGGTATAGTTTAGAAGTGAGCTCCAGAGAGTTCACTTCTTTGATGTTGAGCCTTCAAGTTCCTGGTTATGGTGTACATAGACCGGCGAACGTCACCTGGATTCTCTATGCTTGAGTGGGTGTGGTTTGATTATAATCAGTGCCCAGTTGTTTGCAGTTTATAGAGTGACAGATAAAGTATTGATTTGAGTTGAGAGTGGTAAGCAATCTGATTATTATGGCACTTTAGAGTTTATATATAACTTATATGTGAGTTCTATTTCTATAATGTATAATGTTGACAGCGATGTATGTTGTGTAGCAATGTATATACGCACGATAAACCTCTCTTCCGATTACATAAGTTCCTCAAGTACAATGTCTTTGTCACTTAACCAGATATGCTAGAAAGAGATAACATTGACAAGATATTGCAGAAGCAACTTCAGGATCAACCGTTCAAAGAGCACCACCGTCCATGCACCATTTTGAGGCGTGCTTTGTGCTTTAGCAATTACAAAGCACACAATTTAAAGAGAGATGCTTCCGCATCAAGTGTCAAATATAACCTGCAATCCACTACGAGAAATGAAAGTCAAATTTATATTCCTTATACTCTTGATATAAGCAAAAGACCTTTTAGCTTTTGATTCTCTCAAACTATCATGTAGAGGTGGTGATCCTTAGCCACAATGTAAGGATCATAGTTTTGTAGAAATTGGTATTATTTCTGTCAGGTTATAATATTTACATGT
Source organism: Lunularia cruciata (assembly GCA_948567375.1). Taxonomy (NCBI): domain Eukaryota; kingdom Viridiplantae; phylum Streptophyta; class Marchantiopsida; order Lunulariales; family Lunulariaceae; genus Lunularia; species Lunularia cruciata. The sequence continues at coordinate 16,155,181 of OX419761.1, read as the reverse complement.
TAATAGTAACAAAGTTAAGTATATAGATTATATTTTTCAGCTTCTGAAAAGAACTAACCGTTTTGAAATTTCATTTAAGACGTTTAGTGTAAGTATATTATTTATTTGTCTATTGTACTTTTGAAATATACATACTTGGATTTCTATGAAAGTAGAAAAGTAGATATTCTTTATAGATATAAACGATAAAAATACTTCCAATTTTAAGTGAATTATTTACGTTTTATTATTCAGTATTCTATAAAGGAATATCCAATATCCTCAAGGCATTATGAGTTTATTTTAAATATTTTAAAATTATGACAAGAGATTTGAATGCTCTAAAAAATTGTCAAAAATAATATATATATCATTTTTGTTAAAAGAAGTGTAATTTGGAAAGCTTATTCTGTGGACGTCGACTACTTGAATATCCAAACTATTCAACCTTTAAGAAATTTATTTATTTAGTCACTAGTTGTAATAATTGGAGAGAGAGGCTATCTTGCTTTGTCGATTTATCTGGTATTATTAATCTAAGGAGCAATTCAAAGTTTTGCAGAGGTGGGAAATCTATGATAAGTGAAATTTCAGAATCTTATAGAAGGATATTATACAGATTCAAAAAAAAAAAAGATTTTCAATAGTTCAATGGTTCATCTAATTATTCTGATGAGTTTTTTTTTTGTAAATCTTTAAATGGGCTGAATAATTACTTTTTATATAACTGGAAAATCATCTACAATAGTTCAATCGTTAAGCCAAGTCAATATAATTTTCCAACGAGTGTGATTAATCCGGTAGATATTTAAACTACTAAATAATTTAATTAGACAATCCTGATTTGATTTGTGAGCTGTTAGTTGTAATCCAGATTACATGGTGAAGAGAAACGCATTGAGGTGGCAGATTCATCCGTCCAGAAACGGTTTGCGATCGGCACAAGATATTTCTGGTCTTCTCCTTCTCTTCGCATCCAACTGTATACAACCTGTTGCGTACATGAGAATCGCATTTGTCTGGTAGTAAACACGTACACTTTTATTGTTCTCACAAGTGGAAGTCTCCACTCTCACAGCTCTGTTGTTTCGTTTTCTGCCCGAACGCAGTTCTCATTACCTGGAGCAGGAGGTCGAGTACTCGATTTTCAATCCATGAACCAGGAAGGTGCTTTGCAGAAGAACGTTTCCTCTCCATTTGAATCTGGCTTCAGTCAAGCGATCGATATCGAGCTCTGTCACCGAGACCACTACACTTACAATTACTGCGCAAACAATTTACTGGCCAGTAGATACGGTGTCTCATATGGTTTTAGAGTGTAAACTCTGTAATTCTTAGCATCTTAGGTCCCTAGTTCCTGGAATTACACTCTACTTTTTACACAAATTGGTGATCATACCTACTTGTGGTAAACTGGTTCCACTACGATATTCTCTTGTTATGGAACAAGAAAGTCAAGCACTAGCGATTGTCTGCAAGGTAGCGTAATATTCATCGTTAACCCAAATGCACGTTACTTGTGGTAAACTGGTTCCACTACGATATTCTCTTGTTATGGAACAAGAAAGTCAAGCACTAGCTATTGTCTGCATGGTAGCGTAATATTCATCGTTAACCCAAATGCACGTTACTTGTGGTAAACTGGTTCCACTATGATATTCTCTTGTTATGGGACAAGAAAGTCAAGCGCTAGGGATTGTCTGCATGCTAGCATAACATTCAACGTTGATCCGAATGCACATTAGAGTATCACAGACACAGGCGCGAAATTCCCATAGTTCCCATAGTAAGAAGCATAAGAAATGGAACATAAGAAATGGAACCGAGTAGGAAGCATAAGAAACGAAGTCTCGTGGAAATAACGGTCACCCTCAAGGTGAAATAATGACTCAGCAGAAAGGATGGAGTGATTTGGAGGTAAGATTCTAAATCACAGTGTACAGCATGGACATTCACCTTCGGGTATCTACGGTCCGTGTATAATGGAGACTGATTATAGTATACTATTCGACCCCAGAAGTCATTTCAGGTACATCCGCGTGATTATGGCGCAGGAAAGTTGCTTCGACAGACTTTACTAAAAGCACAAGCAATTACAGACAGATGAAGATACCCGGATCTGATTTCCGCGCAGTTTCACCAGGCGGATGGCTGCTAATCCACGCTCAGATAAATGATTGTATTTTCTGAGAAATCACTCCAACTTCATATACAAATGAATCGTGTAAAATGAACCGTGTTTCATTCAAAACAACATCCGATTGATAACAGAGGTGAAATACAGGACTACGGGCCCTAAGTATCGTACAATTTTGTTCACGTCCTGAACCTGTAAAGCCCATACATTAGCCAGCCTTGGCCTGGGCGTTACTCTGCACGAATAGAGGGATTTTAGTCGGTTAAGTACTACATATGTAATACCGAGAAGGATTATTCCGATTCGCTTTGAAACATGAATGCAGCTAAACACAGAGTCGCCCTACAAACCCTACTGAACATGCGGGGAGCGAGACCAATTCATCGAGGTCCAAGAATAGATCTTGACGCCTACCTTCGTAGGCGTCAATGGTTAGAAGTGTAGCAGGACCTTGGAGATTTTCTGCATTGATCCAAAGGAAAATTCCAAAGGCCAGGGTTACCAATGAACGAGGTCTTTTCTCTATCGCTTCAAGCTGGGAAGGGGATGGATCGGTACTATTAGCTTTGTTGAACTCACATTGTAGTAACTCTCTGTGTAAACTGCGCCAAGCTCGTTGGTGTACTTCCGGAAGAGTTGTTCTCCGAAAGGTCCAGAGACTCCAACATACTGAGGTTGGAGGCGATAGGAGGTATGAGACCGAAGAGTATCATGTACAGCATTCTTTGAGGATTACCCCAATCGCCAAGATTAATGGAGTCACTGAAATGGTTCTTAGCCAGATCAAAGGATGTCCGAAGTGAAACCACATACCTCAGAAGAAGTGGTCGACGAATAAAACTATCTCTTCCTTCAAAACTTCACCACTGTGGCCACTGATACCTATCCTGTAGCATGTGAAGCCCTGCAACTCCGGTAAAGAGTCAAATAACTATTGTTTGACAGATCCAGAACCTGCAGAGATTCTAACGTTGTAACCGAGTCAGGAAACAGAGGTGTTAAATTATTCGATCCCACCACAAGAACTAGCAGCGCTTTGCCAAAACGCCGTGGGATGTAAAACCCGTGGAGGAAATTTAAACTCAAGCGTCGACACTGAAAGATTTGCGCAGTTACAAAGGAGGCAGGGGTCTGATTGTTCATTTGGTTGTAAGTTCACCTACTGTTGCTCTGTTGCTGCTGTTCGTATATTGGCTGCCTTGAACCTGCTTGTAAGTCAGGTATCAACCCTATAGAAAGAACTGCCATTGCTGCCGTTCAAAAGCTTAGGAAAGGAATGAAAAGTAGAGTTAACAAAAGGATTAGGGAATCCAATATGATCATCATTATATATGGAGATCCCGCACTACTGTTGTCAACGGTATAATCTTGATTATTGAAGTAAAATACCACTCGCTCATTAATGTTCACCGCACGTTACTAGTCTCATAAACTTAACTCAAGTGGCCTGGCACCTTAATAATCTCACTCACATTAATACTGTTGTGTTGTGAGACTATTACACTAATACACTCACAAAGACTAATCGCTTTAACAGTGTCACACTTCTGGCGTCTCACAAAGACTTAATTTCTTTCAACAGTGTATTCTTCTACACTGACCATCTACCTACGCTTGGTTAGTCAAGATAGTGGTTTCTGATTAGCATCCTACTGAAATGTAAACCTCATTTGTTGATACATATCACATGAGATAAACACCATCCCGGCAACGGAATAAGATAGAACAAGGAAATATAGTAGATTTGATTGCTTCCAACTCAAACTTGCTCGCTTACAAGTTCAATCAAAGAATGCTATGAATTTGCAAGAATATGAGAGGGATTTGAGTAGAGATTATAGCTTTGTGTTTACTTGAATTTCTCCTGGCTAAGAATAAACTTGTAACATTTAAAGATTAACTAGTAAGTTCAGATTTCAAACAATCTGAACATAGTTCTTGTAGTTGTAATTTTCCACAATAGGTAGCAATGCATCAACTAATGATCATGCATTTCCTTAAAATATTTTCAGTTGATTAAACCAGAGCAAAAGCTAAATTACTTAAGTATTTAGTTTGTTATTTATGATCAATCATTTGTTTCTCCTAGAAAGCAAACTATAAGATCATATGATTACACTCATACACTGAACACCTTTTCTTTATTTTTGCTCATGACTTCCAATATTTTCTCACTCATCCTAGCCATGGTTCGAAAGGCTTGGTTATATGAGATGAACCTTCATTTTTCTTCTTTGTACTCCAATATCTTTTCCATTGAAAGTTCACTTTGGGGACGATTGATCTGGAGGAAGATTTGAGTAGTATTAGTATGGTTTATCTGTCAGCTATAGGGGTTCAATACGAAAAAAATCTCTATATTGTTAACAGATATATCTCATCTCTTAGGCAGATAAGATTCTAAATCTCAATATAAATTTTTTGTCTTCTGTCTCAGTGGAACTCCTTAAGTGAAGAGTAGGCAGATCCATTCTAACAATCTGTCGCTATTGAACATGTTACTATGTAACCACCGTTCCAGAGATATGCATCAAAGTGGCGAGACTGCAGAGGGTGTCATGGGACGGACCTTGTAGCCACTTTTACATCTAGAGGTTGTGTGTCAGGTGTCAAACGGAATGACGTGTTTCCTGAATGGAGTACTTTCCGCTGCTCCAAAGAACTTAACATACACAATGGAAACTGAACAAAGCTTAACTGAACCATGTCACCTATCCATGTTTTCTCCGAGAAAGCCAAAACGTCCAAGATCTCGAACATTTTGACCCCATTGCAAGCGAAGCAATGACTGATCGTAACTCACGACTTTGAAAGTAAAATGGCTGAGCGACAAATTGATAGCAGAATGGAATAGTCAACCAGGAGCCTTTGGAGGGAAGCATCCTTGGTTGAAAGGAAGTGCACTTTCAAACGAGCCATATATAATTCTTGAAATACAGGAAGAAAGGTCTGCTCCCCAGTGGGGCAGGGATGTTCACAGGCTCTGCACTTCGGCGAATATTACCTCTAAATAAACCTTAATTGTATTATAATGTACTGGGGAATTCTGGAGGAATTTTGGCTGGATGCGAGTTCCCGTTCGTTAGAATTGGCCAGCTTTCCGAGAGTGGCTATTGCCAGAGCTGCATAGAAATATCCTACATATCCTACTGTTGGATGAGGCCACGAGAGCTCTGAATACTGAGTCCGAGAGCTGATACAGTAAGCACTGGACTATGGGAATAAGCTCCAATCGCACAACTGTGGTTGTAGCTCAGAGCTGAGCACCATTCGTCATGCCGGTTGTGATTGCTATGATGAAATATGGAAAAATTAACGAACAGGGCACCCATAGGGAACTCTACATATGAGTTGCGTGCATGCAAACCTGATTCTATTCCACTAGCATCGCCACACCCAACTGCCTGTAGAGAGGTCCTTTGATACCTAGCTCTGCTTTAGAAATTTTTGTATGTGTACCCCCTGCCCAACCTTAATTATCATGCATCTCCATTTCTCAGCAATAACAATTTGGGGGCAGGTAAAATATTCAATTGTACACTTGAAGCAACAAGACCTCACTGCAAGAAGCTAATTCTTCAGAATCTCTGTCTGTTTCACCCTGTCAGTAAAGCTGCTAATAAATTTCATATATTAAGTGATGAATATGGAACCCGTTGGTTAGTTTGGTTCTATACCCACGTAAGACTGGACAGTGAAAGAGGTATTAGAAACTTAAATTGCATGTCTGTACGACGTCCAAGGCTCCGAGTTCTGGTACATGTTGGTCTGGGTCGGCACCTTCTAAACAGTGGTTCTTGGTTTAATATTGAATAATTTATTCAATTCAAGTATTGGATACGTATTGGATCGTACAAAGTCCAAGGCTCCGAGTTCTGGTACCTGTTGGTCTGGGTTGGCACCTTCTCAACAGTGGTTCTTGTTTTAATATAGAATAATTTATTCAATTCAAGTATATTCCAGTCTTAATCCATACCCACATTCCTCTTAGTTGAATCTTGTTGCGTGCAGAACTTGGTGCTTGCTTCAGGTTATAAATAAGATCCGTACCTCTAACAGATAAACTTTACGCAAATTATAAGAAAGAGCTCAAACAGAAAAATTTACCAGAATGGTGAACGAAAAGCAATTTGAACTTACTCTGTGGCATGTTTCTGGACGGGAGAACTCCTTGGAGAATCACCTAGATCCAGAACCGTTTTTCTAACAGATGAACTTACTCTGTGACATGTTTCTAGACGAGAAAACTCCTTCAAGAATCAACTAGATCCAGAACCGTTTTTCTAACAGATGAACTTACTCTGTGACATGTTTCTAGACGAGAAAACTCCTTCAAGAATCGACTAGATCCAGAACCGTTTTTCTAACAGATGAACTTACTCTGTGACATGTTTCTAGACGAGAAAACTCCCTGTAGGCATCACCTAGATCCAGAATATGAACGGTTTATCCAACTGAGTGTCATGAACACAACAATATCATGTTGACTCATGAAGTATCTATGACAAACTCGAGCATTTATGTCCTTATCTGATTATCGGTGGAAGCTGGCGCCATCATCCCCTCCATCTATATATCAAGTCATTGATCTCATAGAACATTGCACAGCATCCATCCCTCACAGCCAGGAAGACAAGAAAACAATCCCCTCATCTGTGTCACCAATACTTATGTCTTAATGATCACTTCAGCTTCGGCTGAGATATCAACATCACCTGCAGCTAATGTCCATTTTGCGTATCCAAGCCTTAGTGACCGGTCTGTTTTAAGATTAAGATCATGAACAACTAAATGGATTGAATTGATAACTAGAGATCTAAAGCAAATTCGTATACTCAAATCAGGATAATATGAGACTCGAAGCAATGCCTCCAAAAGGAAATAAAGCAAATGTCGGCATCTGACTAGTTCAACCTATATACCTACTCCCAGATCATTCTTCGGTGGAATGCTGTTCTGCTTGATACCACCTGGGCTCCCTCCCTTTCGGAACCCTATCATATGTTCGGAAGGAAAACACATAGAGACCTTGGAGCACGTTGAGGCGGACTTGAGAGAAAGATTTCGAAGGCCTCCGATCCACACATTCAATTGTATCATTCACGTTAAGTGGATGCAAGGCATTCAAAGCATGGCCCACAATCACAATTATTACTCCAAAAAGCTTAATTTTCTCACAACATTGCACCTGGCCGACCGTTTGGTTTAAACCTTTGACCCTCCCTGCTTGACCCGTTAAACAGAGCAGTTCTCGCAGAGCTTCGGGGCTGAGGTCCCTCAGTAAGATGTTGTGCTCTGAAGAAACTATCCTAAAGGTTCAGGACATGCTGAGGTTGATTACTCTAGTCATACAGACGTGTAAGAGGTTGGAGAGCTGTACGAGCACTTTAGCCATTTCAGTACCTCTGAGATCTGTCGTTTAGTTTCCCTTCAAGCTTGGTAACAATTGTTGATGTTCACAAATTGTGCAATTGCAGTTTTTTTCCATGTCAACATTGTGTATCACAGTGGTTATCTTAATCCTAGATTGCCTGAGAGTTGAAATCAGTTTCAATCATCAAGTGTTCTTGAGTTATGGGAGAAAGTCAATCTATATAAGTTGCGAACATGACCTAAGCTCAAGCTCTAAAGACAACTTGCATCACAGCAAAACTGGGAATATAAACATACCGAGAAATCACCGCGAACTAATATGCAAGACAAATCCTCGTCACTATTATCACTCGTAAGATGTGAGTGCACGTCTGTTATTCGCCTACGAGAGTCTCTAGAGCAGTAGCATCCCTTCAAGAACTGAACAATATTTGAATTCAACGGCCATGAGCACCTGCGTCTCTTGGGTATCATACACCAAATAAACTTACTACGGGTACTCATTCTGCCGGCAAAGATTCTAGAAATCATTTCGCTAACTTGCCTTCATATTCAGAAATTGTTATTATCTAGTGAGTAAATTGCACGTGAGAGATCCATATGCCCAGCATTAAGCATCAGAACGAGAGTAGATTCTCAAGAGGTTGTCAGAAGTCTAGCGAAAGTGCTTCAAATGAAGTGAGCTGCCACACATGGAATACTAAGAAAGGATGTTTCACGGTGAGTAGGTTCGAGACATGAAGAGTTCCTCGAAAGCTATTTCAACAGGTAATTATCTTCGACAGCAAAGATTCGAGTACGCGTAAAGACGTCTGGCCAGTAACATGAACATATTTCAAGGACATCAGCTGTTCCATAGACACTGGAAAATATGTAGATCGGTGTCCATACCCACCAAAGTCGTCAATTTCCAGATACTGCCGTGGCCCGAGCTTCTTTCGCGCTAGTCGAGCAGAATTAGATGAGCCAAAATGATCACGCAGATAATCAGGCTGCATGAACAGATCATCTCCTATGAACAGATTATTCAAGCTGGTTGAGCGTAGCAAGTCAGGTAAATGGATGAAATAAGCACACCGTAGTAGCCTCAGCACATTTAGCGCTGGAAACTGTGCCAATTTAAGAGCCCCGAAAAGATCCTCAGAGTACTCACCTGCCACTGTTACATTCTCAAGGGATCTGAGTTGTCCGACGGACGCGACTTGAATCGCCAAATATGCGTCCACATACAAATATTCTAGATCATGGAGCTGCCTCAGAGAGTCAGGTATGGTCTTCACACCTACACACCCTTCAATATGTAACTCTCTAAGATGTGCGAGTTGTCCTAAAGAGTCAGGTATGTTCTCGAGCGATATACATCCTTTTATAACTAATCTCTCCAGGGCTGCGATGTTTCCAATAGAGTCGGGTAAGTTCTTAAGAGCTTTGCACTCAACTATCGCGAGACATCCGAGTGTAATTACTTGTCCTAAAGAGCTCACGTCTGGCATATGGCTTAAATGATCACATTGCTGTATTGTTAGGTCTGTTAGTGCCGGCATTTGCCACAGGCAGTCGGGGAGATGCGCAAAGTTCTGACCCATCAACGTTAACTTCTCTAGACATGTCAGCGGTCCGAGGCTTTTTGGTAGACTAGCAAAAGGGCCTAGCTCTGAACATGCCAGCTGTCCAAGACACTCGGGTACTTTATTAACTCCTAAATATTCACGTGCAACAAATTGCCCCAACCATTCAAAGCATCCCGATAAAGTCAATGTCTCAAGCAATCTCAACTGCCCCATGCTTGTTGGTAGGTTCTTGAGGGATGTGCATCCCATTGTGTTCAAAACTCTTAGAGATGCAAGTTGCCCTAAAGAATCAGGCAGGTTCTCAAGGCCCTCACATTTGACTATTCGGAGACATCTCAGAGCGGTGAGTTGCCCCAGGGACTCAGGTAAATATTTCAACCGGGGACAATGCCGTACCTCTAAATCCTTAAGTGCCGCAAATTGCCCCAACCATTCGGGGAGATCTTCGAAGCATCCCGACAAACACAATGTCTCAAGCAATCTCAACTGTCCCATGCTTCTTGGTAGGTCCTTGAGGGATATGCATCCGTCTGTGTACAAAACTTTTAGAGATGCAAGTTCCCCTAGAGAATCTGGCAAACTACTGATGGTTGTACAACCTTTTAGGATCAAACCTATTAAGGATTTGAGTTGTCCCATAGAGTTAGGCATGGCCCTGAGAGAGGTGCAACCCTCTATGGCTAAATTTTCAAGAGATACGAGGTGGAGAGGCTCAGGGATGGAAATGAGAGATGCGCACTCTTTTATGGTCAACCGTCTCAGAGATGCGAGTTGTCCCAGCGAGTCAGGGATGGCCCGGAGAGAGGTGCAACCCTCTATGACCAAAACTTCAAGTGATAGGAGGTGGAGAGGGTCAGGAATGGTTACAAGAGATGCACACTCTTTTATGGTAAATTGTACCAGAGAAGCGAGTTGTCCTATGGAGTGGGGTAGAACGACGAGGGATGGACACCCCTCTATCCGTAAATATTTAAGAGATGTTACCTGTAAAAGGTCAGGAAAATCTCTTATAGACACACACCCTTTGATCGCTAGACTTTCTAGAAATGAGAGCTGTCCTATGGAATCTGGTAAAATATTGACAGAAACACAATCTTGAATAATTAATGCTTTAAGAGACGAATACTGCAAAGGGTCAACCACAAGATTATTGGATAAAGATCTCTTTATATCTAACCGTTGTAAATTTTTAAGCTGTCCCAGGGAACCCGGTATGATATCAGGAAACATACATCCGTCTATCACTAACTCTCGCAGAGGTATAAGATCGAAAAGAAATTCAGGTAAGCTATGAAGTGACACACAACCTTTAATGGTTAAGTTCCAAAGGGACTTGAGCTGTCCTCGAGAATTGGTGTTAGCCTGGTCATTGACGAGGGATACGCAACCGTCGATTGTCAATCGTGCTAACGATGTTAATTGTCCAAGCGAGTGGGGTGTAGTCTTGAGAGAAACACATCCTTCGATAAGCAACGTATGAAGAGATGCGAGTTTACCCAGCGACTCGGGTAACTTTTCGAGAGACTTACAATTGCTAATTACCAGAACTCGCAGACTAGTGAGTTGGCCCAAGGAGTCAGGCAGATGAGTCAGGTAATCACATTGTCGTAAATCTAATGTCCGGAGTGTCGCTAGCTGTCCCAAGGGAACAGGAAGCTCCTTAAAGCGTCCACCTGTCAGGAATAAGGACTCGAGGGATTTCAACTCCCACATACCTGTCGGTAGGCTCGTAAAAGTCCCTTCTACAGATAATTTTGTTAAAGCTTTCAGCAGTCCTATAGACTCGGGAATATTTATACATTTGCGCACGATCAGCGTCCGCAGAACCATTAGTCGACTTAGACATTCCGGGAGTTTCCCCACGGAGCTATAATCCTCTATCTCTAAATATTCCAAAGAAGTAAGATCTCCGGGAAACTCAAAGGTCGAACCACTTACCCATCCAAGCTTTGCAGGAAATAAATCCGTTCCGCCTGGGGACTCGTCGTCATCCCCGATTCTTTGTGGTTCGGGGTTCTCTGTCTGCCCATGTTTCCATTTAGTATCTTCAGGAACAACCGCACCTCCAATCATTAAATGTTTCAGCCGTGTGAGTTGCCTTAGCAAAGAAGGTGAACATTTAAAGGTTTCACATCCCTCTAAATCCAAATAATCCAGACATGGAAGTTGTCCTAACGATTGTGGTAAAGCTTGAAACCTACGACACTCCTTTACTGTTAATCTCTGCAGATTGATAAGCGTATTTCCCGGTTCGCCGGAGGATGCATATTCCCCCAGTTTAGGGTCTTCCCACAAGTATTTCAAAGAACCGCACCCACATACGTCTATTACCCGCAATAATTCGAGCTCACCAAAACTCTCCGGCAACATCGTTAGTTTATCACACGAGTCTAAAGTAAACCTCTCAAGGGATGCCAATTGCCCAATCGTGCGAGGCAGCATTTCCAAAGCACGAAGGTAAGATAACGACAAATTCTTGAGGGCATGCAGACCGCCGAACGACTCCCCTAGGCTTTCCAACCTCGGACACGAATATATATCTAGGGTTTCCAACCGTCGGAGGTCACCAAATCGATCAGGCAGTCTCTTCAGAACATTACATTCCTTTAACATCAATGTTTGGAGAGAAGACATAGCCCCGAAGCTGTCCGGTAACTTTCTCAATGCGGGAAGGTTTACCATGGTTAATTTTGTGAGTGATTCGAAAGCTCCAAAGCCATCGGGCAACTCTGACAGTGCAGGAAGGTTTTCCAGGTGAAGTGTTGTGAGAGAATTTAGTTGATTTGAAACGTGTATTGACTTTTTGGGCCAACTTTTGAAATTCAAGCAGTCCACTAACCTGAGGTCTCGCAACGATGCCAACTCCAAAATTGAAAGTGGAAGCTCTGCTATCTGTACATCTTGAAGGTCCAATCGCTCCAAACATGGAAGATGACCGAAATTCCGCGGTAATCTTGTCAAGTCCGTGGCATGAATCATGATAACCTTGAGATGATTCCATTCCTGAATGTTGCTTGGCAAAGTGACCGAGCAACAATGATCAAAGATGAGAACAGCAAGTTGAGGAAGGTTCCCGACGTCCTCCTCTCGAATGGGCCAACAAGCTTCCTGTAACCAGCTTTCTTTCCCCTCTTCTTTCGAACAATTGTTCATGTGGAGGATGCTGAGGAGCCAAGGGAACCGCAATGCTTGATGCGAGTCTATCAGGTTCAGATCACTCATTCTCAATAGACGTAAACTTCGTAGGTCGAAAAAACGCCCGTCGAAACAAGAAGAATTCTTCCTGCGCAACTTAGATGCTCTCCTCAGATTCACAGCCACGGAATCCGACATGCCCATGGATAGTACTTGGAGTTTACGGTTGGTAGTTTTACCCTGCACAATTACAACAAATGACTAATCACATGTACATTTTTCATACAGAAGAAAGTATCAAGGCTGATTTTGGATGTAGTCGTCCAACCATGAATGTGCCCGAGACTTTGTGGCTCCTAAAAACTATGGTTCAACAATCATCTTACCTTGTATTTGGCCAGAATATCCTCAACATCGTATGGTTGCCACACTCCTCTGCAAGACTCCACATTTTCTCCTGGTGGTCTCGAGATCCGCCTTCCCATATCCCTCAGTTGCCGATGTATGTAAGCTACGGGGTATGGGTGTACTGTACGAGTGATGTATGATTCAAGCCGTTTGACCTTCCGGATTTGAATGAAAGACCTGTGCACTAAATTGGTCAGAGTTAATTGTATTGACATTCCCGAGGGACTCCCTTTCCACGCATATTCAAACACAGTCAAATCGTACTGGCGATGCACCATGTCAAATGAAGCCAAGTCCAGAAATATGGCTTTCTCTTTATCTCCTAAGCTGTCAAAGCTCACTCTGAGCTTTCCCCACAACTTGTCCTCCTTACTTCCATCTATGCATCCTGCTTCAAGCAACCTAGCAAGCGTACTTTCCCAAATCTTCTCACTGATCTGTCCTTGTAAGGAACTGCCAATCACATCTAACGTGAGGGGTAGCCCTTCGCACGTCTCCACAATCTGTTTCACCAACTCTTTGGGTATTGCTTCTAAGGTGGGACTTCGAACACGAGCTTTGAATAGTGTCAGCGCATCATCATGTGACAGGAAGGGGAGAATATGTTTTACAAAATCACTTCTATCCTTTTGAAATCGAGAGATCACTACCAAACGGCTACCTTCTCCGTAAGAGAGTCCGTTCAAGTAATTCATCATATCGGTCGCATCGTCACAGTCATCCAACATCAGCAGAACTTTCCTTCCTTGTAATAGTTTCAATATCTCCCACTCATCCTGCACCCTAATGCTAACTTGCTTCCCGCTGCCTTCGTACAAGTTTCCGACAACCAGTTTCCAGAAATCTTTCCGAGTAAGACTTTGCTGAAGGATTTCAACGAAACAGACATAGTCAAATTGGTTTTGGATTCTCGTCAGAACTTGTTTCGCAAGTGTCGATTTGCCTGAACCACCCATCCCTGCAAGCAGTATCTGCTTCTGTCCTGCCTCTGACAACTTGAGCGCTTTCATGAAGTCGCTAATACGATCTCCGAACTCGATTATCCCAACAGGAAGCCCGAGATGATACAGTAAAGCTGCTTTTCTTGAATCCTGGTTTGTGGAAAATAGAAAGAAGAATTAGGAAAGAAAAGGCAAGATATAAAATACAAAGGAAATGTGCTTGTTAGCAAACCGACAGAATTCCTGCAAATTTTCTCAATATCCCAAATTCCAAAGAATTTGAGTACTGAATTAAATTGAAAATATTGACAAAATTCAGCACTTGAAAGATGCAAGTTGTTATATCTCAGACCATACCTCATCCTGACAGATACTTTTTAGGAACTTGACCAGATGTTGAAAACTGTCGGACGTTTTCTCCTCTGGCTTGCAGATAGTAAAATGGTCTACTCCTGGGATCATACAAAACGTATCCATATCAACTCGAGCAGATGCTTCTTCAACCAACTGTGAAGAGCGCCAAAGGGGAATGCCTTGGATGAGTACCCTTATCTGCGACAAATAAGGACATTAACTATCTTGGTCAGTTAAAGTTCGTTCCGGAAGTTCTACATATTTGAGCAATGCTAGCAGAAGCCGTTGGAAGAACGGGATCCATAACCCACTTGGTAGGGAACCGAGAACATGCATATGAAGGGCAAGCATGAAAGTATGCAAACTGAATTGAAGTTGATCTAAACAAGGAATACATAACGAAATAAGCGGAAATGATAGAAAGCAGGAACCGAAATTGATACATTTCATCAGAACTACCCGCACAGAAATGGAATCATGTAATCAAAACAAGACAACCTGTTGGAGTAGCAACATATTAAGAATCTGAAACTGAAAACAGAGGAGAATCATCAAGGGAATAGGCAGATCCAATCGGAAACATAAGAAAACATAGAGCGAATAGGAAAAACAGAGCTTTAATGGAGGATAGGTGGGGCAGAGTGAAGTGGGGAAGGAGTGGATGGTATCTTGGCTGGTTGGACCGAAGCGTGACATATTTGAGAAAGGGGAGCAGAAGTCATTCGAAGATCGGGGGTTCCAGAACCTCCTATGTATGGAACCGGGAACGTGCATGTGAAGTGCATGCATGACCGAATGCAAATAGAAATGAATTCAATCTAAGCAATGGAATGTAAGTGAATTTAACATCCCGGAGATAAGCGGAAGTAAGGACGTAATTCATACATTTCATATAAGTAACACCTGCAGAGAACTGGTGTACATCATGTAAGAAGAATCAAGACACAACAAATTAAAACTCTCAAACTGAAAGCAGAGAAAGACCACGAAACAGAGACACATCGAGCATAAGCAGAACCTGCAGAGAACTAGTATCCATCATGGAAGAAGAATCAAGACGCAACAGATTAAACGTCTAAAATTGAAAGCAAAAGAAGGCCATCAAACTGAGAAATATCGACCAAAGGAGTAAGAGACAGCTTTAGTTGAGGATGGGTGGAGTGGCGCGAACTTGGAGCATTAGTCGCACCTGCAGAGAACTAGTATCCATCATGGAC
This sequence comes from Lunularia cruciata, assembly GCA_948567375.1. Classification (NCBI taxonomy): domain Eukaryota; kingdom Viridiplantae; phylum Streptophyta; class Marchantiopsida; order Lunulariales; family Lunulariaceae; genus Lunularia; species Lunularia cruciata. The sequence goes on along the minus strand of OX419761.1, from coordinate 16,140,066 downwards.
GAAGAATCAAGACGCAACAGATTAAAATTCTGAAACTGAAAGCAGAGGAAGACCATCAAACAGAGAACATCGAGAAAAGGACTAAAAGACAGAGCTTTAGTTGACGATGGGTGGAGTGGAGCAAACTGGGAGAGGAGTGTAGGGCGTCATGGCTGTGTTGGAGCGAAGCATGAGAGGACTAGATAGTGTACATCGCAGCATGCTCTATGAACATATGAATCCTAAAATACTGAACAAAGAAGGAAGCAGACAGGCGGTCATAGTAAGCCTTCACGAAAGCACTATAGTCTTCATCAGTGCCGAAATAGATGAGCGAATGCCAGCACCCCTCGTACCGAATTTCTGTTCAAAAGCTCATGAGTGCCAAGGCAAACTTTCCTGCTTCTAAAAGTGCCGCTCAATATGGCCGCAGTGAGAAGTAAGGAACAATGTAACTTATGCACAAACCAGCAGGCCATGTAGGAGCACCTTAAAACAGAGGGAATAAAACGTGAGTAGAATAAGTCCTTACGTAGCTACTAATTTTTACTCCTAGGCCCAGTAGTGGGCCCAATTTTAATGTCAAACGAGGTCGAGTGCACAGAGGACGGTGGTGAAGAGTAATGAGCAAAAGAAATTCCCTGCGTAACGTGTATGTTCTCAAAACTATCAAAACGAGTAATCGACACATAAAAAGAACACTCCACTGGTGTATAATACAATTCTCAGATGTTTACAGATACAGAGTATCAATAGTATTGTATAGCTGCTTTAGGAACAGCTTCCTACGATAAGGTACGAGAACGATTGCCTTCGATAATCTGCTGAGTACTCCCGCTCCAGTTGAGAGTTGAGACTCATTCGCTTCCAGAACGCCGTATGTCTTCCACTCATATTGATTCCGCAACTTTGTAAAGTCCTCATGCACTCGAGCAGCCCCTGCACTTAGGAGCTCCATGTACTCAAGTAAGGGACTTTTTCGCTTTGTGGAGGACTCCAAGCACATTCTTGAACCTGATTGAGCAACCCCGTAAAAGAACAGTCCTCGTACATTTCTCAAGAAATTGATATATCCCCCGATTCCAGACATTGCGCTCGCTCTCAGGCATATCTCCTTCATTACTACACCGCCCAAACAGTGACCGACTAGAACGACTGGACAGTTCTGACCAACCTCCCCAAATTCGATCAGAGATTGGGCAAGGAATTCTCCTGTGCCATACATATCCATTCTTCCACGTGACGTAGAAGTTTGGATACTGGAATCGTAAGAAACTGAGAGAATGCGAGCTTGAGGGAAACGCTCAACAAGCCATGTGTTCAGCCAGCATGCTGAGTTGTCTCGCTGCATCCACGTTTGGATGAAAGCATCTTCACCATTTCCCCATGAAAGACCATGGAAAAATATTATTTCCAGGGTAGTTGGTCCGCTTGCAGGTTTGTACAATTCATAAACCGCATCACTCAACTGCAAAATCCGAAGTTTTGTTCCAACAAACTGTGTCATAGTTTGCAAAGAGAACTCGAAGCGAACGGGTGCTGTAATGATCACGATATTGCACCGAACTAGAACTTGAACAGCTTATTTTATCATCAGGGATTACATACACAATGATCGGTCTGCTCTTTCAGGTTGAAATAACTAACCCGTTTGCAAACAGAGAGAGCTGGTGTCATGGGCCTAGAACTTGAGGCCGCCATAGTGGGTGCAGTCGCTCAGTTTAGACTGTTCACAAAATTGTCTCTGGGCTACTCCAATATCGTGAGCTGATATGTATCACATTCTCAGTTCCACAGGCCTTCAGTTTTTCCTCTCACGTCCATTGCAAGTTGAATTCCGGATATCTTGCCTAGTTTCACCAGACTGTCGAAAAGCAAGAAAGTGAACGCTGTTGTGAGTTTCAGAAGCTGTGGTGCTAAGCGCACTGCACGTAGTAATGCCGATGGTAGTGTAAACGTCTGAGTTGGCAGGATGGTAAGCTTGATGCCCCACCCTCGGCATCAAGCTTAGAAGGCGACACACGTTAAATAGAAAAGCTCGGGAACACAAATATACGAAAATATTGATGGTGCAATTGAATCCGACTTACACAAAATGTTCACTTAACTTATGAAAGCGTAGAAAGGCTACTTAGCAAAAGTTGGTATGTTTGTACGAGCGAAATCAGAGAAATCGAGTTTGAAATTACCCTGGTTACGTCCGTGGACCAATTGGGGAAGATGCTGTGATCAGAGGATGGCAACGAGTAACTTCCCGAGTTCCATAATGAACGTCCCAGTACAACTTGTAAGTAGCTTTTGCGATTTTCTTTCGTGATTGCTACTGCGCGGATAACATGCACACAAGTGCTGGAAACGCAACACCCTCAACTCCCCGGAACAAGAGCGAACCAGGTGCTAAGCACCAACATAGCCTGCCGAGGAGAATAGTACTATTCCGCAGGTGCGCTATCTTGGTCATAAAAGTCTTCAAAGACTGAGCGAAAGCACCAAATTCAGCATAGACGGGTGCAAAAGTCTTCGGAGTTTGTTGGGCAGACTCCGTCTTTAGCCCCGAATGACACAACTGTAGCTTTAGCTTTGTCTATCGTCACGTTTGCGTCTCCTTGCATACTGTACTTGCATACTGTAATATTAAGTACCCAGGCTCTATCACTTCTTTGAGAAATGGATGAGCTACATCTATGTTCATGACCCATAAATAAATGCAGAGAAATAGATGGAGAGATAGTTTATCCCCACGAGCACGAGAGGATTTTACATCTTTTGCTTCGTTATCATTAGATTGGACTAGAGGTTTACCGTCTTCCTTGATAGAGCGACAATGTGAGTATACCTTACACTCTCTCTTAATCGACTAGTCTATTCCTTAGGCTACTAGAGCACGTCTTCGCTCTTGCTCCGGCAAGGGTGCAGGCTCTTGGATCCTAGCTCGAACATGCATTAGGGTATTCCGACTCACACCAACTACTTTCTCTACAACAATGAGGTTTCACCTAGGTTTGGTCCACCCATCTGCATCTTCATTACTCACTTGTAAGTGTGGTTCTACACTAGATGCAGCATCTATCCACATGAAACGGTGTCCTTTTGGAGGATAGAGGATAGTTACCCATGATGCTATTAGGGACATAGTGTTTGCTATGGCATGAGAGAGTGGATACTTGGCTTGGAGAGAGTGTTCATATGCTTTGCAAACTACACGTGTCAGGGTAGACTTATACTTGGTACTAGATGATCAAGTGATAGTAGCGGATGTCATGGTTACAGACTCTATGCGGGATACAATTTTGGAGGGAGTGATTACCCATCCCTTGGATAGACGGCGAGTGCAACAGTAGGTCGTAAGGTCTCCAAGTATAGGGGCATGCAGCGGGGTCACCTCTTTGCTCCTCTAGCCTTGGAGTTACATGGAGCAATGGACACGGCATTTGACACATTTGTCACGGAGTGCACAAGAGCTTATCATGTTAGGCGTCAAGGGGTACCACTCTCACTCTCATACTTTGTAGCATAATTTAGATAGCGTGTGTCCATTGCTCTACATAGGGCAGTGGCTGGTGCAATCCATAGGAGAACAATCAGATTAGGTGATTTTTCTTTGGATGCTCTATTTGTGTGTTGACTGTACGACTTGCATAGCTCGGATATCTTAGGTGCGGTAGTGTATAGACTTTGTTGGGGCTTAGCCCCATGTTACCTTTTATGTCTCTCCCTTGACTTGCATAGCTCGGATATCTTAGGTGCGGTAGTGTATAGACTTTGTTGGGGCTTAGCCCCATGTTACCTTTTATGTCTCTCCCTTGTACAGCTTGATGGGGTCTTCCTATCCTTGATGCCATTAGAGACATAGTGTTTTCACATGCGAATTTGGTTTTACACTAGATGCAATAGCGGGTCCATGTGACACGAGGTCCTTTTAGAGGACCGAGGATAGCTACCCATGATGCCATTAGTGACATAATGTTTGCTATGGTATGAGAAAGTGTATACTTGGCAGAGGGAGAATTCGTATGCTTTGCAGATGACGAGTGGCAAGGCAGACTTATACTTGGTCTGAGATGATAAAGTGACACTAGCTGATGTAATGGTTATGGATCCTATACCGGATTTAGTGTCGAAGTGAGTGATTACCTATCCCTTGGATGGGTGGCGAGTGCAACAACAGGTCACAAGGTCTCCAAGTATAGGGGCATGCAGCAAGGTGACCTCTTTGTTCCTCTAGCCTTGGAGTTATATGGAGGATGGACACAGCATTAGACACATTTGCCTGGGAGTGCATGAGAGCTTATCATGTTAGGCACCATGGGGTATCACTTTCACTCTCATACTTTATAGGTTATTTTAGACAACGTGTGTCCATTGCTCTACATAAGGCAATGACCGGGGCAATCCATAGGAGAGCAATCACACTAGATGATGCTTCTTTGGATGCTTTAGTTGTTTGTAGATTGTACTATTTGCATAGCTCGGATAACTTAGGTGCGATAAGGCAAATTTCTCATGTAGACTCTATTGGGGCTTAGCACCATTTCACCTTTTTTGTTTCTCCCTTGTACGGCTTGATGGGGTCTTCACATCCTTTGTGTTTTTCTACGTGGTTGCCCTGATTTTTTTTAAAGTAGATGCTGAAACTGAGGAACGAGAGGAAGAAATGGGACGCAGAAGAAGGACGGGGTGCAATACAAGAAACTACCGGTAGAGCAAGTTGTACTCGTAAATCAAAACAGCACAAAACAAGACGAAATACAGTAGACTTTAACATAAACATACCACTGTAGATGCATGTAGTGAGCACTTTTTGAGAAAAGACCGGATGAGCTGGAAGTCTGATAAGGGCTTTTATATTCCGATTGTGGGAAGAAAACGGAGGTGACAAAAGAGGTAGATTTAGGCATGTAAGTTCAGGAAGGGGAGCCCAGCATAATATCGTTTTGACTGCCTATGCGTTTATTAGAATAAAATTCGTTCATGAGAAAGCTTGACATAATCCAATAGGGAGAATCCAACCACACAGTTGTGCAAAATTTATATACGTTATGAATTCAGGTTTATATTTCCGGCGCTTATGCAACTTGAAGAAGGAATGAGTTATTAAGTGTAAATCGAATTTTCTACACAACTTTGATTTGAGACTTAACTTGTTTAAATCTATTACGTTTTCTCTTTTAATAAATATCATAACATATGGATCTGAAAACGCCATTAGTCCAACATGGGATTTTAGCATAATATAATTATATATCAAAGAAAATGTAGCTAAGTTTATCATAAACACGCGGAAATGGATTGATTGCAAACGAAGCCAGGCTGATGTAGTGCGCAATGTAGTCAGGGTCAAGTAATTGGCTTTTTGGGGACCAGGACAAAGGGTGAAGAAGGGGACGATAAGAGGATTTTTTTACCATGTGCATCATGCATGGGGTTAATACTAGTGGGCGTTTATGGGATGATGTAAACGTGCAAACTAGATGAAAAGCTAGTGATGTTTTCAGTTGATTAGTGGATGACATTCCCATGATACAACAGGTCCTAAAATTACTGTCCATACGAGCGTGCGAGCAATCCTTTTGAAGTCCATCTTTAAGGATACATAGAAATTGCAAAGTTTTCCATCCGTAGAGTAAAGGCCCCAGCAAAGGCTCAATAAAATCCCCCATCGAAAATAAAACATGGAATATATAAGCGCACAAAAAGGCACAAATATAAAAGAAAAGTAAACATGGAATACAAGTGCACAAAGAAGCACAAATATAAAAGAAGAGGTGAAGACTCTGCAAAATAGGGCACATAGACATTGAGAACAAGACGCTACGTAGAGTAATCAACTCTAAAAGTATAAAAAATGAAAAATATATGAACATATGACTGCGGTGTGATAAAAATTCTCCAAGTGTATGTGTGGCAAATGCAAGGTGAATGTTGTGGATGAAACAAGGACACCCACTATTGATGCCAGTATACGAAGACTCATAGCCTTTGATTTTTGTAGGGTGACGAAGAAACCTCAACACTCGTAGCCTTTGATTTTTGTAGGGTGACTAAGAAACCTCGGCCCAAAGTAAGAAACAAACATAGCAGGTGAAAGAGCCAAGGTGCACAGAATCTTTTGTGGCTTCGAATTACAAGAGAGAATAACGAACCCATTCCACCTTTTCTGCTCATGGACCTGTTAGCATCTGGAAATGTTAGAATAGGAATGAGCTGGATGAGCAAAAAAGGTGAGGTGGGTTTACAGTTTCCCATTACAAAACGGTAGCTTTGTCACCGAATCTTTTGTGAGTTTGAATTACAAGAGAGAGTAGTAAACCCACTCCAGTTCTTAGGAAACGTAGGAAACGTAGACATCGGTTCATTCCCATGGGGCGAGTTCTCCTCTTGACTGTTGTCGCATTGTGAATACTGTGAACGAAATACTTGGGTAGAATTTGGGCGTGTTAGTGGAGACATGATTGAAGATAAAAATATTTATATGACGATGAGATTTGATAGAGATGAATGTTAACTTGTCGTAGTAAGTCATGAGGACAGCCATTTCATCTTATGAATATTAGATGTCGCATTTAACAAACACTCAAACTACTGTACTGGACTTTTGTTATTGTCTTCATTGTTGAACTGAGAACCATGGGAGCATTGCGGATGTACTCATTTGGATTTGCTGTATCAAATAACAATGCAGAAGGTTAGGACTTTGATTCTGAGATGCATATTCCCATGTAATTAAGCAAACAATAGCATCCGAATCATAGTTAAAGTTATGTCCGCGGACCACTCGCAGAAGAAGATTTCGATCAGCGCAACGCCTGGAGTACCTTCCATCAATCATAGTCCATATACAACCTGTTAGACTGGGGTATAATAAGAAGGGTCAGAACACCACATCAACCCAAACAAGAATAAAACTTCAGAGGGGAGTTAAGCCCCAACAGTAAATAACTTTGCAAGTTCTTTCCATGTTCACACCACGAAATTTGCTATTGCGCGGAGGCATTGCCGGCTGAGGAGAAGAGCACTGCCTCGCCAGTGCGCTCTCCTGCATAAAAAGTCTTCAAAGAGCAAGTGGCACCACTAGTCTTCGGAGGTTGTTGGGCAGACTCTGTCTGTTTGTAGCCCGGAGCTACAAAACTGTGACATTGTCTGTGATTACGTTTGCTTCTCTTTTCCGTGTGTCTGTTCATCGAAATTAGAACGGTAGGTAGCCCCACTGGACATAGGCTTTTATCACTTCTTAGGAGAAAACCTATCTATAAAGCTGGTTGGGGAATCATTATTATTTTAAATTTACATATCAATTACTTTTCAAGTGTCAACTTGTCTATTCATTTGAACTAATTCTGCTTTTTTAAGTTAGTACAAGTTATGGATTCAAAGAGTCTTATCCTTGTACTCGGTTGATCTTTAAATTGTCACCTTAAATAAGCATGTAAAAGCCTCTAAGGTTGATATATTTTCAACCGCTGCTATATGCGAAGGACACATACACACCGAATTCAATGAGAACGTTTTGGACAGCAGTTCGGTGGCGGCTTTAAATTTCACGATGTTGTGTTCTTGTGATGAAAAGGGAGAGGAAAAAGGGGCAAAACTGTGCACGGACCCACTCACTTCTCGCAACATGAATATGGTGGTGCTTTCTATTTGTGTAGATGTTATATATTTGTAGATTTCCAAGGATTCATGATTCAATAGTTAAGGTTTATCTGCTTGTTTCGCAATTCGTTTTAACAACTTTGTTATCGCAAGAGAGAAATACTCTCTCAATTAATATCAAGAAATGTCTCATATCGATACTATTGGGGCCTAGCCCCATTCTACCTCTTTTGTCTCTCCTTTGTTCAGCTCGATGGGGTCTTCCCATCCTTCATGTGGGCGCCTTTTTCTTTCTATTAAAAATGAAGAACTTTATAAACAGAATCTGGTAGCGAGGAGCCTCGGCGGGATTGCTTGATATCATGTGTAGTTTAGCCTATTTTTCAGATGCATGATGTCTTGCGACTATTTTTAAGATGCATGAATAAACGTGTGAGTCCGAAGAGAAAGAAAGAAGAAGAAATTAGTAGACAAATTTGTCATATGGTTCATATCACTACGTCGAATAAGAGAATTGAACGAAGGAATTAGATAAGGAAATAGAAGGACCAGAGGATACACAATCATATTGGCCTTAGGTTCTTTTTTATTTCTTTGGTAGTGTTCTTTCATCCCCTGCTCCAGGGTTCATTCCACAAACAGAGGCATCAGTCCATGAACGAAGAGCAGATAATGAACAGTTTCATCTTTCAAAATGCTAGATGCGAATAACCTTTTTACTTGTGGGTAGTATAAGCTGATTGGTACAAATGGCACATTAATAGCTCCGGAAATTAAAATTTGAGCTCAAGAATAATAACGTATATGAACATTTATTTTACTTATCTGTTGGTTTTGAAAATTTTCATATATATATGAAAATAGAATGAATGTATTTTTCCGGAATACGAGATACACCAACAGACACTTACATGTTCATGTTCATCTCAGTTGCAGTACTTACTCGTTCATGGCCATAAGACTTGCAGAAAATGCAATATCTCCAGCTTCTCTCATTTGGTAGAACCAGAAGTTATACAACACCATACCGAAATGGCGATCAGTTTTCCTTCGATACCCTGCCGGTGTACTTTCTTGGTCAAAAAAGTCATCGCAGAGTCGGTGAAAGCGTGTACAGTATGGAAATGAGTGCAGAAGTCTTCGGGAGAAGGTCTTTCTGTAGCACAATTCTTTACCATTTTCCGTGTGAAATCGCACTAAATTCCTTATGACAGAGCAGTACAATTCGACATACTCTTTTATATAAATGTCCACACAATACCTTACGTACGTATGTGGTGAGAATTTAGTTACGGTGTGATGGTTCTCAATAGAAGTTCTTAAATGTGGATAAACGTGTTGGTGATATGAATATTGGGGTTTTTTACCTAATTTTGCCTATTTTATTCAACCCTATTTTATCTATTTTGTCTAAGCCTTTTACGGGCTGGATGGAGTCTTCCCATCCTTCGAGTTTTCTACGCGGTCGTCCTCTCGCAAAATATGAATCAACCTTTCGTTGAATTGATATTATTGATTATTTATTGTATCTGCGTATGTATCAATTAGAAGGTATTCGAACACCCTTGTGTAATGTGAGAGATGTGTCGGAGCTCTAGATCTCTTTGTGATTGCTCTTAAATTACCGGAGACATTAACGAGTATGTTGTGTTTAAAGACCAGTTTCTAGACTTAAAAGACGAACACTATATCAACGACTTTTTGTGTCGAAGAGACCATTGCTTTCCATCTCAACTCACCTTCATGCAGAGAATTTGAATATATTGAATGAATACCTATATAAACTGGACTGGGCTATCATGATGGAGGTTGTGTGATCTCATACGCAAATATAGAGATGTAATTGTTAATAGGTGTAAGTACCACAGGCTTTCTGCAATATGGCGATGCTTACAATAACAATTACAATGACGGTATACAAACATCATATAGCGGATGAATATCGGATCTGCATTACAAAGTTGAAATTTTTGGAATAAGAAATAAAATTTATAAGACATGCCCACATTACTTCAGAGTATGTATGAAAATATACGTCACCTCTGAGATATGTGTGAACAAGATTATCAACGTTGCTTTAACTAATTTTTAGCTAATATCATCACAGCTTGATATGATAAAGAGATAATGTTACCTACTTTTATGAAAGTTTAAGAATTGGATCATCATTCCGTTTATATAAAGGACAGTTATAGAATGCTTCAAAATTTATATACAAGTCGCTACTTAAAGGCTAGAGATTGAGCTAAAAAGCAAAGAATGAAAATAGTTCCGTGGAGGTAGGCGTCCTAGCTCGGTTCCACGTCAATTAAACTGAACTTTTCCAAATCCATATGTTATAAAACTAGATCTATGAAAACACAGCACCAATCTAATATAAGAATAAGTATAAAAAGCAAAAGCGACATATTATCGGTATCTCTCTTTCAAATTTGGAACGGTGCCATCAAACATCTTGAACCAGGTCACAAGAAGAACTAAAAATGTTCAAATACGTTGTTTAGAAAAGTAATAACATATAACAACTTTTTTAAAATTGGAATACTCAATTCAATCTTCAAGGAGGCGAAATGGAGCCGCCCTTGAAATTGTAATTCCAATTCCGACGAGGATGCCCAGAGCTAAAATATACAATTTTACATGGTACTTCTGAAGAGTTGGAGCAATTGGATGTCAATGCGGATTGTCGTGTCTACCTTTTTACGAAAGTTTATTACTGTCTAGTTTCCCCAGGATTTCGTATCAGCAGTCATATCTTCTCCACCTTCTTAAGATTGCCCGCCTTCAGTTCTCTAAGCATGGTGTTCAGTGACGAGGTTTTCCACTCTTCACTGTACTTTTGCAGTATATTGTAATGTTTTAAAGAAACCTTAGTGGGTCACTTTGTTCAACGTAATGTGACCTCTCAATCTCAGGTCGGAATTTCAGCGATTAACTCGAGGGATTTCTTACCAATCTATGCTATGCGGTTCTTCGAATTACAGTAGAGATAACAAATCAATGGGTAGTCACCATAGAACTTACACGTGGGAACCTTAGGAACGTAGACGTGGGTATTCCGATGTGGAGAGTTCTTTTCTTGAGTGTTGTCTTATTGTGAACACGGTGACCTAAATACTTGACTAGAACTTGGAAGTGTTAGTAGAGATATGATTGAATATAAATTAAATAATTATAAAAGTTAGCAAGGTCTCCAAGTATAAAAGCATGCAGCGAGCTCATCTCTTAGTTCTTCTAGATATATGGAGTAATGAACATTACATTCGATCTATTATTTTGAGAATATGTGAAAACTTATCATGTTAGGTGACATGGGGTATTATTTTCATTCTCATACTTTATAATATAATTTGGTAAGCGTGTTTACATTACTCTAGATAGGGTAGTGGTTAGTGCAATCCATAAGAAAATAATCACATTAGTTGATTCTTTCAAAATATTCTAGTTGTTTGTAGACCATTAGACTTGCATAGATTGGATATCTTAGGTGTAACAAGGGAAATTTCTCATATAGACTCTATTGAGGTTTAATTTCTTCTTCCTTTTTAGTCTCTCCTTTGTATGGCTTGATGGGGTCTTCTCATCCTTCGCGTTTTCTTTGCTATCACACTTTTTCTTATTGAATCTAAAAATACTTATATGACTATGAGATTTGATAGAGATGTATGTGAACTTGTCGTAGTAAGTCATGAGGACAGCCATTTCATATTATGAATATTAGATGTCTTCATTGTTGAACCGAGAACATGGGAGCATTGCGGATGTACTTATTTGGATTTCCCTATATCAAAAAACAATGCAGATGGTTCATCTTGACCTTTGATTCTGAGATGCATATTTGAATGTAATTAATCAAACAATAACATCGTTAAAGGTATGTCCGCTGACCCCTCGCGGAAGAAGATTCGATCAGCGTAACGCCTGGAGTACCTTCCATCAATGATAGTCCATATACAACCTGTTAAGACTGGGATCTAATAAGAAGGGTGAGAACACCACGTCAAGCCAACAAGAATAAAACTTCAGGGGGGGAATTGAGCCCCAACGGTAAATAACTTTCCAAGTTCTTTCCGTGTTCACACCACGAAATTTCCTATTGCGCGGAAGGCATTGCCGGCTGAGGAGAAGAGCACCGCTTCGCATGTGCGCTCTCCTGTATAAAAAGTCTTCAAAAAGCAAGTGGCACCACTAGTCTTCGGAGGTTGTTGGGCAGTCACTGTTTGTAGCCCTGAGCTACAAAACTGTAGCTTTGTCTGTGATTACGTTTGCTTCTCTTTTCCGTGTGTCTGTTCCTGGAACTTAGAATGGTAGGTAGCCCTACTGTATATAGGCTTTATCACTTCTTAGGAGAAAACCTATCTATAAAGCTGGTTAGGGAATCATTGTTATTTTAAATTTAGATATCATTAGTTGTGAAGTGTCACTTGTCTATTCATTTGAAGTGATTGTACTTTTTTTAAGTTACTAGAAGTTATGGATTCAAAGAGTCTTATCCTTGTACTCGGTTGATCTTCAACATGTCACAAAAAGTAAGCGTGTAAAAGCCTCTAAGGTTGATATATTTTCAACCCCTGCTATATTCGAAGGACACCGAATTCAATGAGAACGTTTTGGACAGCAGTTCGGTGGCGGCTTTAAATTTCACGATGTCGTTCTCTTGTGACGAAAAGGGAGAGGAAAAAGGGTCAAAGCCGTGCGGGGACCCACTCACTTCTCACAACATGAATATATGAAGGACGACCGCGTAGGGAAAGAAAAATAAAGCATGGGAAGACCCCCATCAAGCCCTCACAAGGGAGAGATGAAAAAGGTGAAATGGGGCTAAGCCCCAATAGAGTCTATATGAGAGATGTCACATGAATATGGTGGTGCTTTTTACTTGTGAGGATGTTATATATTTGTAGATTTCCAGGGAATCATGATTCAAAAGTTAATGTTTATCTCCTTGTTTCACAACTCCTTTTTATCGTCAGAGAGAAGTACCCTCTCAGTTAATATTAAGAAGTTTATAAACAGAATCTGGTAGTGAAGAGCCTCAGCGATTAACTCGAGGGATTTCTTACCAATCTATGCTATGCGGTTCTTCGAATTATAGTAGAGATAACAAATCAAAGGGTAGTCACCATAGAACTTACACGTGGGAACCTTAGGAACGTAGACGTGGGTATTCCGATGTGGAGAGTTCTTTTCTTGAGTGTTGTCTTATTGTGAACACGGTGACCTAAATACTTGACTAGAACTTGGAAGTGTTAGTAGAGATATGATTGAATATAAATTAAATAATTATAAAAGTTAGCAAGGTCTCCAAGTATAAAAGCATGCAGCGAGCTCATCTCTTAGTTCTTCTAGATATATGGAGTAATGAACATTACATCTCTTAGTTCTTCTAGATATATGGAGTAATGAACATTACATTCGATCTATTATTTTGAGAATATGTGAAAACTTATCATGTTAGGTGACATGGGGTATTATTTTCATTCTCGTACTTTATAATATAATTTGGTAAGCGTGTGTACATTACTCTAGATAGGGTAGTGGTTAGTGCAATCCATAAGAAAATAATCACATTAGTTGATTCTTTCAAAATATTCTAGTTGTTTGTAGACCATTAGACTTGCACAGATTGGATATCTTAGGTGTAACAAGGGAAATTTCTCATATAGACTCTATTGGGGTTTAATTTCTTCTTCCTTTTTAGTCTCTCCTTTGTATGGCTTGATGGGGTCTTCTCATCCTTCACGTTTTCTTTGCTATCACACTTTTTCTTATTGAATCTAAAAATACTTATATGACTATGAGATTTGATAGAGATGTATGTGAACTTGTCGTTAGTAAGTCATGAGGACAGCCATTTCATATTATGAATATTAGATGTCTTCATTGTTGAACCGAGAACATGGGAGCATTGCGGATGTACTTATTTGGATTTCCCTATATCAAAAAAAAATGCAGATGGTTCATCTTGACCTTTGATTCTGAGATGCATATTTGAATGTAATTAATCAAACAATAACATCGTTAAAGGTATGTCCGCTGACCACTCCCGGAAGAAGATTCGATCAGCGTAACGCCTGGAGTACCTTCCATCAATGATAGTCCATATACAACCTGTTAAGACTGGGATATAATAAGAAGGGTGAGAACACCACATCAAGCCAACAAGAATAAAACTTCAGGGGGGGAATTAAGCCCCAACGGTTAATAACTTTGCAAGTTCTTTCCGTGTTCACACCACGAAATTCGCTATTGCGCGGAAGGCATTGCCGGCTGAGGAAAAGAGCACCGCTTCGCATGTGCGCTCTCCTGTATAAAAAGTCTTCAAAAAGCAAGTGGCACCACTAGTCTTCGGAGGTTGTTGGGCAGTCACTGTTTGTAGCCCTGAGCTACAAAACTGTAGCTTTGTCTGTGATTACGTTTGCTTCTCTTCCTCGAACTTAGAATGGTAGGTAGCCCCACTGTACATAGGCTTTATCACTTCTTAGGAGAAAACCTATCTATAAAGCTGGTTGGGGAATCATTGTTATTTTAAATTTAGATATCATTAGTTGTGAAGTGTCAACTTATCTATTCATTTGAAGTGATTGTACTTTTTTAAGTTACTAGAAGTTATGGATTCAAAGAGTCTTATCCTTGTACTCGGTTGATCTTCAACATGTCACATAAAGTAAGCATGTAAAAGCCTTTAAGGTTGATATATTTTCAACCGCTGCTATATTCGAAGGACACCGAATTCAATGAGAACGTTTTGGACAGCAGTTCGGTGGCGGCTTTAAATTTCACGATGTTGTTCTCTTGTGACGAAAAGGGAGAGGAAAAAGGGTCAAAGCCGTGCGGGGACCCACTCACTTCTCACAACATGAATATATGAAGGACGACCGCGTAGGGAAAGAAAAATAAAGGATGGGAAGACCCCCGTCAAGCCCTCACAAGGGAGAGATGAAAAAGGTAAAATGGGGCTAAGCCCCAATAGAGTCTATATGAGAGATGTCACATGAATATGGTGGTGCTTTTTACTTGTGTGGATGTTATATATTTGTAGATTCCAGGGAATCATGATTCAATAGTTAATGTTTATCTCCTTGTTTCACAACTCCTTTTTATCGTCAGAGAGAAGTACTCTTTCAGTTAATATTAAGAAGTTTATAAACAGAATCTGGTAGTGAAGAGCCTCGACCGGATTGCTGGATATCGTGTGTAGTTTAGCCCTATTTTTAAGATGCAGGATGTCCTGTTAGCATAAAAGTGTGATTCCGAAGAGAAAGAAGAATTTGTCATATGGTTCATATAACTACATCGAATAAGAGAATTGAACGAAGGAATTAGATGAGGAAAGAGAAAGACCAGAGGATACACAATCATATTGGCCTTAGGTTCTTCTTTGATAGTGTGCTCCCCTGTTCCCGGGTTCATTCCACAGCGGAGGCAGAACGAAAAGCAGTCCATGAACGAAAAGCAGATAATGAACAGTTTCATCCTTCAAAATGCTAGATGTGAATAATTTTTTCCTTTAGGGCAGTATTAGCTAAATGGCACATAATTATCTCTGGAATTTAAATTTGAGCTGAAAATTAATATCTTACATGAACATTTATATTTAGTTGAATATACTTTTCCGGAATACTAGATACACCAACCGTCACATACATGTTCAAACGCGAAACAGTTCATAAATATTCAATTCGGTGCTTTGATACTTTACGCCGTAAAATGAAGCTAGATTATGTTTCATGCAAACACCACAAATTTAATGATATATTCTTCTGTAAAAGCAATTGTAAATAGTGAATTTAAGATGAATCCGATATACGCTTTTTGAATACATACATTGATACTCATGATATTTAAGATATTTAAGAAGTTCATTTAAGATATTTAAGAACGTTTATCTAAAGTACTTTTTACTAGTGGGACGGAGCCCGAAGACCCTTATAGTAGTGAGAAGCCAATAAAGCTAAAACGTTGGTGGCCAGAGGCCAAAGTAAAGAAGAAGAACTGGAGAGGCAAGCGTAAACGCCGAAAGCCCACCTACAAACATCCTTAACTACTCGGAGCTCAGCACCCGCAAGAAGCGAAGGGGACCATTATCCATTATTTTCCTTTTCTTTTCTTCTGGTACCCTTGTATCATCAATATGGAGCTTATTGTCTTCATTGTTGAATTGAGAACATAGAGCATTGCGGATGTACTGAATTGGATTTTCTTGTATCCGAAATCCATAAGGTTCATATTGGACTTCAATTTTAAGATGCAAATTGGATGTGATTAATCACATCCAACATGGAGCGAGTGGAGGGCCTAGTGGAGTTAGACCCTTACCCTCATTTTTGGGTCAGCAGCAGCCAGTGAGTGGTGGTGTTGCTTGTTGGACTTGTGGTGGACCTCACCATAGGAGAGAGTGTACTCAGGGCAGCGGACCTGATACCTCTGGTGCATCACAGCCAGCACAGAGGCAATGTGAGCATTGCCACAGATTTGGTCACACTAGTGACCGGTGTTTTGACCTACACCCGGAGTTACGGAGTGGTAGGGCTGCTATGGCAGGTAGTAGAGGAGCTCCAGTTCATGGAGGACGAGGTGGTAGAGGTGGTGGTAGAAGATCTACACCTAGTAGGGGTGCAGTACCTGCCCTTACTTCTGACACAGCTATGGCTACTCGGATTGAGCAGTTGGAGCAGAGATTGGCTAGTATGGCTATTGCTCAGAGGAGATCAGATTTGGGTGCTAGGCTTCCACCTCATAATGCTGCTGATAGAGATGCTTTGGACTTCATGTGCGGAGCAGCACAGGTGGATGCATCTGCAGCAGTGACTAGGAGTGCAGTACGTGCTCCAGAGCCTAGAGGAGCATCAGTGGAGTTGGACCCACAGAGAGGAGAGGTTGGGAGATAGGTCAGACTTCCCCAATCTTTCACGCTATCTGAGGCATTGCAGACGACATCCATGGTTCCTAGACGTCCCAGTGCAGGTGTGGTAGGTGGTGATGGAGTACTTGATGGAGTACCTGCTAGTCAGCCACTTGCTACTACACAGACTGAGTCTAGCATGATGTTGGGGGCGGCTCAGCTGATTATGCGGCATCCTTTATTTTCAGCCAGTGACATGTTTACATTGGGAGTGGACCCAGCCCCAGTGTTCCAGTTGGCTGCCACGTTGTGTGAGAGTAGGGATGGTGCAGTTCCTACTACTAGAGCAGAGGTGGTTGGTAGTGGAGCTGACTTGGTTGAGGAGCATGGGATCCGTTCAGCAACCAGTGGTTTATGGCAGGCAGCAGCGGCTAGACTGGAGGAGTTGCCAGCTAGACCGGCCTTTGAGAGAGCGCGGTTTTTACCTGGTGTTGTCCTATTGGATAACCAGAGGGGGATCTTTCGTTTAGTGGGACCTTCAGGGAAGGTCTATACACCACAGAGAGTCTTGTTAGACTCTGGTGCACAGCCCCTTATGTTGGGGAAGGCTGCAGTTGTTGGTCTGGAGTTACGGAAGACCGATGTGGAGAGGTGTCCATTTCAGATCCAGACATCTCTTGGTGGTGGTTCGACACAGTACATCACACGTGGAGAGCTTGTTGTCCAGGTTCAGCCTGGTCATCCGACTGATAGCTCGGTGGTGAGAGCTCAGGCTATTGCGACGATAGCTGAGTCATATGATGTGCTAGTTGGGGGAGCAGTGTTATACCCTATGGGTTTCAGTATTGACTATTGGGAGGAGACAGCCTCTTATAGACCTGGTTGGCAGTTTGGTGAGGGACGGGTATGTCGCCTACCAGTACGCTTCAGTAGTGGCAGGCTTGGCTCACTACAGTCCGGGACCATGGCAACATCAGTTTTGGCTTTCAGCGGTGCAGTTACTTGGCCTGGTGACTTGTTGGAGGGGAACGCCCATGCAGAGGATACTCCAGTACCAGAGGAGATCACTCGGCTATGGAGTACGAGTGAGATTGTTCCATCCACCTTGGATGTTCCATTGTGGAGTTCAGAGGAGGCATTGCAGCAGCATGCGGATCAGTTGGTGCAGCAGGCTTGGAGTGGAGCCTTCGTACCATCAGGGGATGAGTGTGAGGATGAGCCTCCAGAGGCGATTGCTTTGACACCTTTGGATATCACACTCATAGCTTGGCAGTATCCAGTAGAGGGGATATGTCTATTAGAGTTGTTTGGTGGGATCAGCACCGGACTAGCTGCGGTGTTACAGGCGGGTATCCGAGTACAGAGGTACTTGTATGTAGAGAGAGATGAGACTGCTAGGCGAGTCTCTCTACATCATGTGGCACACTTGGCCTATCGGTATCCGGAGTTATTACCGATGTCAGCAGTCAGAGGTTACCAGAAGGCCTTACCGGGAGACATTTCCTTACTGGGGCGCATGACCTAGAGAGACATGGGCCTATTCACTTGGTGATTTCTGGATGGCCATGTCAGGGACATACACGTGTGGGCCGTGGTTTGGGTCTTCAGGATCCTCGTTCTGGTGTGTTTTGGGAGATGTTATGGATACTACGACATCTCCAGGTTCATCAGTCTGTTTCTCCAGCTTACCTTTTGGAGAACGTTCCTTTGATGGGTGATTCTCGCACTAGAGTGGTGGCGAGTACACATCAGGTCCATTCTTGGATGGGACTTGCTGTATTGTTAGATGCAGCCAGAGTGGGATCACGGGCTCATCGTCTTCGTCTTTGGTGGACGAACCTTTTACCCAGAGAGGTTCTACAGCGTAGTTATGATGGGATTCAGCGACTTGACCACATCCTTGTTGATGATATCTTGGATGTTGGGCGTCAGTCTCAGACAGTGGTAGTGGCTGATAGGTCACCTATGGCAGTGGTGAACCTAGTTGGACAGCCTAGAGCTGCATTTCCCACACTCATGAGTTTCCCAGGCTCTCATGCTTTTCGAGAGGGAGGACCTGGACTTGTTTGGGACTCACAGTTACAACAGTTGGTGGAGCCCAATGCTGATGAGAGAGAGCGGGTGATGGGTTTTTGCACTGGTATTACCGCTGTTCCAGCAGTGTCAGAGGCATCCAGGCATCAGGTGTTAGGTCAGGCTATGGACCTGAACTGTTTGACCTGGATTGTGAGCCTTGGTTTGGCAGAGCAGCGTAGGATGCGCTTGATAGGCATCACCACTCGGATACTTGTGAGCCCTGTGCCTATCGAGACGATTCAGGCACATGCTGGGGGCGATGGACCGAGTGGACATGGTATTCTTGGGACACATCCAGTAGCTACTAGGGAGAGTGGTCTACTTGGAGTCCATCCAGGTGAGCATGGGCTACTTGGATTACACCCTTGGTCCACATGGGATGCAACCAGAGGACGTATGGAGCTTGCAGCCAGAGTGGAGGGAGTTTTTCACACAGAGGTTGGGACCTCTAGTGGTCGGGAGCATGACACCATTGCTCCCAAGGGCCCAGTGTAGCAGCCAGTCAGTACGTCTTCCACTCCTACTACAGTTACAGAGGATACTTGGGAGCCAGATCTTGGACCCAAGCTTACTGGAGAGGAAAGACACGGGGTTTGGAGGTTCTTGAGGAGTCACACGAGTTGTTTTGTCTTCAGTATGAAGGATTTGGGTGCTCTGAAGGGACCTGGTATACGGATTGAGCTGACTAGCGACACACCTATTTTCCGACGTCCTTATCGATATAGTGAGATGGAGAGGACATTGATTCAGAGCCGGAGTAGTGACCTTTTTGAGGCTGGTTTGGTGGAGATTTCACATGGAGAGTATGCAGCAGCGACAGTGATGCCAGCCAAGAAGGATATGCATGGCAACTATACAGATAGGCGGATGTGTGGAGATTACCGTCCTATCAACCGACAGACCAGGGCTGATCGGTATGCCATGCCTACACCGGAGGAGATTTTTGATGCGATTGGGCATGCAAAGGTCTTCAATACTTTGGATCTTCGAGCGGGATATCATCAGTTGCCGATCAGGGAGGAGGATAAGTCCAAGACATCATTTTGGGCTATTGATCCTCACGGCAAGGATGTGTTATATCAGTGGAGGTTCTTACCATTTGGGTTAAAGAACGCTCCCGCTGAGTTCCAGAGGGTCATGGATAGGATCCTAGCTGGACTGGATTTTGCTCGGTGCTATATTGATGACATTTTGGTGTATAGCACTACTGTGGAGGAGCATGAGCGACAGTTGTTGGAGGTGTTTGAGAGGTTGAGATCTCATGGACTCAAACTACATCCTGGGAAGTGTAGGTTCTTCCACAAGCAGGTTGAGTATTTGGGTCACACTATCTACCCCGGAGGACTTGGTGTTCAGCAGACCAAGGTGGAGGCTATTGCACGTATTCCTCGGCCTACGGATGTGAGCAGAGTGCGAGCATTCCTTGGGTTGGCGAACTTCTATCGCCGCTATGTTAGAGGATTTAGTGCCATTGCCAAGGCCTTGACGAAGCTGACCAAGCTTACACAAGAGTGGTGTTGGGGAGATGAGCAGGAGAGAGCTTTTGTAGAGCTCAAGGAGAGGTTGACATCTGCTCCTATTTTGAGGAGACCGATCAGAGGACGACCATTTCAGGTTCACACTGATTGGAGTATGTTGGGGCTTGGAGCGGTGCTCACCCAGCATGATGATGAGGAGAAGGAGTTTGTGGTGGCCTATGCTAGTCGCTCCAACAATTCAGCGGAGGCAAAGTATAGTTCATATGAGGGAGAGTGCTTGGCAGCAGTTTGGGCAGTAGCACATTTCCGATGTTACCTATTTGGTAACCCCTTCACTCTCATCACTGATCATCAGCCACTGAAGTGGTTGATGGAGTCCGACAAGCTTTCAGGGAAGCTTGCACGATGGGCTCTGATTTTACAGGAGTATGATTTCACGGTTGTTCACAGACCTGGAGTGGTGAACCGTGATGCAGATGGGTTGAGTAGAAACCCATGTCCCAACCAGCAGGATCAGACCGGAGCACGTTGGCATGGTGAGACAGATGAGGAGATGGTGCCAGGTTGTCATGCATCGGCCTTTCTGTGTATATTTGCAGAGACTTTGGTGGTATCTCTCTCAGCGCATACAGGAGGAGTTATTGAGGTCACAGATCCAGAGAGTGAAGATATTGGTACAGTTCAGCGAGACATTCATGATGATGTCTAAGTGATGGACTATCTTCGCACTGGTGTTGTGGGTGGCACAGTTGGGGCCAAGGAGAGAGACAGTGTTCTTCAGCGAGCCAGACGGTTCAGATTGGAGGGTAGACACCTTTTGCGTGTATGGGAGGATGGTAGAGTGCGAGTAGTACCACTTCCATCACAGAGACCACAGTTGGTCCGTCATGCTCATGAGGAGCTAGGACATTTTGGAGTAAAGCGTACATATAGCTTACTCCAGAGTCATTATTGGTGGCGCGGTATGCAGACCAAGGTACAGCAGTTTGTTGCCAGATGTGTGGTTTGTGACCGAGTTAGAGCATCATTCAATGCTCCTACGCCACATTTACACCCATTACCTATCATGGGATTGGGTTACCGTTGGAGTTTGGACTTCGCCAGACCTTTACCGCTGACTGTGAGACATCATCGGTATGTTTTGGTGATGGTGGAGCACTTCTCCAAGTGGATTGAGTTGGTGGCACTTCCTGACAGGTCTAGTGAAGGGACATCTTACTCGTTCCTGGATCGAGTTCTTAGTCATTTTGGTGCACCAGCTGAGGTTTTGACTGATCAGGGTACAGAGTTCTTGGGAGAGTTTCAAGTCTTGTGTGACAAGGCTTTGATTGATCATCGTACTACATCCCGAGATCACCCTGAGGCAGATGGCTTAGCAGAGAGAGTGGTTCAGACGGTGAAGAGAGGATTGCGAAAGTATGGTTTGCAGAGAGGCCACTTGGGAGATTGGGATCTCCAGTTACCTTGGTTGGCCATGGGCTATCGGTTCAGCCGGCAAGCCTCCTTAGCATCCTTCTCTCCATACTTTCTACTCTATGGACGAGATCCAGATTTACCTGCAGCCATTCGTCGAGATGCTACTGTAGTTTTGGACTTGGATGACCCCGATGTATGGATGCGCGCATGTTCTCAGCGGGCAGAGATCTTTCGGAGAGTGATGCCGATGGCCTTTGAGAACTTGGCGATTGCTCAACATAGAGATACTTTACGCTATGCTACCATTCGAGGAGGAGGTTATAGACCCTCGATCCGTCAATTTCATCCAGGCGACTATGTATATCTACAACAGACAGCACCGACGACACTTGATGTTTCTACAAGTCGCACTATCTTGAGAGTGCGTGAGGTTTTGCCATCTGGAGTCCTTGTGTTAGAAGGACGTGATGTTGTTGTTTGGAAAGATCATGTGCGCAATTGTGCGCCATGCCACCTTCCAAACATTGATGGTACTATGGACCCAAGCTTGGCACTTGTACGTGCAGGCTTGAGGTGTATGTTATGTAGCTCTTCTGGTGGAGCTGCTACTATGTTAGTGTGTGATAGCTGTTCGAGAGGATGGCATATGGCATGTATGACTCCTCCCCTCACGGTGGTTCCTCAGGGACAGTGGTTATGTCCTAGATGTACTTGACCTATAGCTAGTTCATTCTTTATATGGTATAGATTGCAGACAAGCGACTAACGATGGGGCTCCATAGCACCCGGCCTCCTGATCTTTGCCCATTAGAGGGTATACCATATACTTAGAGTAGATGGCTATCTGGAGTTAGAGGGACCTAACCGCCAGCTAGGGGGGGGGATTGTGGCACTTTAGAGTCTATGTATGACTTATGTGTGAGTTTTGCTTTTATAGTGTATGATGTTGACAGCGATGTATGTTGTGTAGCGATGTATATACGCACGACAGCTGTCACGCCATTTGTAGTTCCGCATCTAGATGCTCGGACACTAGAGTTCCAGTGATGGTAGTTAGAGTTATTCTAGCAGTTTCTAAGGGACTACTTTCCGATGGTTAGATTTCGTGTTCGGGGTACTGACTTCACGGTGGGGCCCACCGTCACTTTGCACCGTTTGCACCGTCGAGTGTGCCGTCAGCGGGACCGTTAGGGTTTCAGGGCTAGCTCGAGTCCAGGGGGTATAGTTTCGAAGTGAGCTCCAGAGAGCTCACTTCTCTGATGTTGAGCCTTCGAGTTCCTAGCTATGGTGGACAGAGGCCGGCGAGCGTCACCTGGATTCTCTATGCTTGAGTGGGTGTGGCTTGACTATAATCAGTGCCCAGTTGTTGGCAGTTTATAGAGTGACAGATCAAGTACTGATCTGAGTTGAGTTGAGTTGAAAGTGTTAAGCAATCTGATTATTGTGGCACTTTAGAGTCTATGTATGACTTATGTGTGAGTTGTGCTTTTATAGTGTATGATGTTGACAGCGATGTATGTTGTGTAGCGATGTATATACGCACGACAGCATGGTGAGTAGATACATGGCAAATTTGGGGAAACAACATTGGGAAGTTGTGAAGTAGATACTTCGTTACTTGAAAGGGACTATAAATATTGGCATTAAGTTTGATGTGGAGAAGGAACAAGAAGGAGGAATTACAGGGTACGTAGATTCTGATTTTGCCGGAGACTTGGATAAGAGAAGGTCTACAATAGGATTTGCTTTTACACTTGTTGGTGGTGCAGTAAGTTGGAAGTCTACTCTCAAATGCACTATTGCTCTTTCTACTACAGAGGCAGAATATATGGCAACAACTGAGGCTGCCAAGGAGGCAATATGGCTACAAAGATGAGCCAAGGATATAGGACTCCCTAATGTGAAGTCCACACTCTTTTGTGATAGCCAAAGTGCTATTCACTTGGCAAAGAATCAAGTATATCATTCAATGACAAAGCATATTGATGTGAGACACCATTTTATCAGGGAAGCTGTGACAAATGGTGAAATCAATTTGCAAAAGATTGGCACAGAGGTAAACGCAGCTGATATGTTGACTAAACCTATTCCTGTTGAGAAGTTCAAGTTATGCATGAACTTGCTTAACGTTCAATGTTGCTCTTTGGGATGATAAGGTGGATACAAGCGAAAGGTGGAGTTTGTTATGTTTGGCTTGTTATAAGTGACTTGCCTGATCAAGAGCAAGAGCAAAACTTGATTGATGGAAACTCCTTGCTGTATCATGCGGATATATATTCAGTCACTTCTAAGGTTGAGTATTAAAGTGACTAGATATCTTGAGTGGTCAATACTCATGAAGTCACGCAGGTCTATATTCAGGAGTTTAGACAGATGACAGAGTGACTATCCCTGTGTTTGTATATATATACATATGTACAATGGAAATAGAGGTTCGAAGGCTGGTGTGAGCCTGTTTCAGCCGTGGAGGTAGCTTCTGGGACAGGGAGTGAACCACGTTATTTCCTGTTAGTCCTCTGATTTATGTTTAATGGGCCTTATGATGTGCTATTGCGAGAGGTCCCTTGGGACTGTATTTTCTAACAATTGTGTCTACCTGTTTACTAAAGTTTATTACTGTCTAGTTTCCCCAGGATTTCGTATCAGCAGTCATATCTTCTCCACCTTCTTAAGATTGCCCGCCTTCAGTTCTCTAAGCATGGTGTTCAGTGAAGAGGTTTTCCACTCTTCACTGTACTTTTGCAGCATATTGTAATGTTTTAAAGAAACCTTAGTGGGTCACTTTGTTCAACGTAATGTGACCTCTCAATCTCAGGTCGGAATTTCAGCGATTAACTCGAGGGATTTCTTACCACTGTATGCTATGCGGTTCTTCGAAGTACAGTAGAGATAACAAATCAATGGGTAGTCACCACAGAACTTACACGTGGGAACCTTAGGAACGTAGACGAGGGTATTCCGATGTGGAGAGTTCTTTTCTTGAGTGTTGTCTTATTGTGAACACGGTGACCCAAATACTTGACCAGAACTTGGAAGTGTTACTAGAGATATGATTGAATATAAATTAAATAAATATAAAAGTTAGCAAGGTAAGAAGGGTGAGAACACCACGTCAAGCCAACAAAAACTTAACTTCAAGGGGGAATTAAGCCCCAACGGTAAATAACTTTGCAAGTCCTTTCCGTGTTCACACCACGAAATTCGCTATTGCGCGGAAGGCATTGCCGGCTGAGGAAAAGAGCACCGCTTCGCATGTGCGCTCTCCTGTATAAAAAGTCTTCCAAAAGCAAGTGGCACCACTAGTCTTCGGAGGTTGTTGGGCAGCACTGTTTGTAGCCCTGAGCTACAAAACTGTAGCTTTGTCTGTGATTAC
This sequence comes from Lunularia cruciata, assembly GCA_948567375.1. Taxonomy (NCBI): domain Eukaryota; kingdom Viridiplantae; phylum Streptophyta; class Marchantiopsida; order Lunulariales; family Lunulariaceae; genus Lunularia; species Lunularia cruciata. Next base: position 16,115,306 of record OX419761.1, on the reverse strand, counting down.
GTTTGCTTCTCTTTTCTGTGTGTCTGTTCCTCGAACTTAGAATGGTAGGAAAAAAAAGGCGACCGCGTAGGAAAAATGAAGGATGGGAAGACCCCATCAAGCCGTACAAGAGAGAGACAAAAAAGGTAAGATGGGGCTAAGCCCCATGGTAGGTAGCCCCACTGTAATAGGCTTTATCACTTCTTAGGAGAAAACCTATCTATAAAGCTGGTCAGGGAATCATTGTTATTTAAGTTTACATATCATTAGTTGTGAAATGTCTCTTGTCTATTCATTTGAAGTGATTGTATTTTTTTAAGTTACTAGAAGTTATGGATTCAAAGAGTCTTATCCTTGTACTCGGTTGATCTTCAACGTGTCACATAAAGTAAGCATGTAAAGCCTCTAAGGTTGATATATTTCAACCGCTGCTATATTCGAAGGACACCGAAGTCAATGAGAACGCTTTGGACAGCAGTTCGGTAGCCCACTCACTTCTCACAACATGAATACATGAAGGACGACCGCGTAGGGAAAGAAAAATAAAGGATGGGAAGACCCCATCAAGCCCTCACAAGGGAGAGATGAACAAGGTAAAATGGGGCTCAGCCCCAATAGAGTCTATATGAGAGATGTCACATGAATATGATGGTGCTTTTTACTTGTGTGGATGTTATATATTTGTAGATTCCAGGGAATCATGATTCAATAGTTAATGTTTATCTCCTTGTTTCACAACTCCTTTTTATCGTGAGAGAGAAGTATTCTTTCAGTTAATATTAAGAAGTTTATAAACAGAATCTGGTAGTGAAGAGCCTCGACCGGATTGCTGGATATCGTGTGTAGTTTAGCCCTATTTTTAAGATGCATGATGTCCTGCTAGCATAAAAGTGTGATTCCTAAGAGAAAGAAGAATTTGTCATATGGTTCATATAACTACATCGAATAAGAGAATTGAACGAAGGAATTAGATGAGGAAAGAGAAAGACCAGAGGATACACAATCATATTGGCCTTAGGTTCTTCTTTGATAGTGTGCTCCCCTGTTCCCGGGTTCATTCCACAGCGGAGGCATCAGTCCATGAACGAAAAGCAGATAATGAACAGTTTCATCCTTCAAAATGCTAGATGTGAATAATTTTTTTTCCTTTAGGGCAGTATTAGCTAAATGGCACATAATTATCTCTGGAATTTAAATTTGAGCTGAAAAATAATATCTTACATGAACATTTATATTTAGTTGAATATACTTTTCCGGAATAGTAGATACACCAACCGTCACATACATGTTCAAACGCGAAACAGTTCATAAATATTCAATTCGGTGCTTTGATACTTTACGCCGTAAAATGAAGCTAGATTATGTTTCATGCAAACACCTCAAATTTGATGATATATTTTTCTGTAAAAGCAATTGTAAATAGTGAATTAAGATGAATCTGATATACGCTTTTTGAATACATACATTGATACTCATGATTTTGTCAGCAGAAGGTCTTTTATTACGACATAATAACTGTCTTCATTACCGATGACTTTATTTGCAAAATACCTGATATGTATCCAGTTGTTGAATATTAAAATGACAAGACAAATGATCTGTATTGGCGATATTTTCTCTCCCATCTTGTCTTCTTAATTTCCAATCTCCGGTGATTACATGCTACATATATTTTCGAACTTTACCAAATATGTTTTCTCCGATTTGTTAACTTTCAATCTTCTCAACGGAAGGAAACGAAGAAGCTTACCATTGAAACTGGCCTGTTCAGCCACATAATGAAAGATGAAGATTTGACATCCCTGGTGTTGGTTCTCCAGTTATAGGAATGGTTTTTTCTACGCACTTTGTGGGCGGACTTGCACTCTGCGCCTAGAGTACGCTGGCCTATAGAAAACAGCTCCTACATAAACCACCTGATGAATCCCTATAGACAATTTTTTCAACCGCAGACCATTAAGATATTTAAGAACTTATTCTTTTGAACATTCTTTTGAAGAGGACGGAGTCCCATGAACTTTGTAGAGGTGAGATCAATATCACGGCTAGAGTTCATTTAAGATATTTAAGAACGTTTATCTAAAGTACTTTTTACTAGTGGGACGGAGCCCGAAGACCCTTATAGTAGTGAGAAGCCAATAAAGCTAAAACGTTGGTGGCCAGAGGCCAAAATAAAGAAGAAGAACTGGAGAGGCAAGCGTAAACGCCAAAAGCCCACCGACAAACATCCTTAACTACTCGGAGCTCAGCACCCGCAAGAAGCGAAGGGGACCATTATCCATTAATTTCCTTTTCTTTTCTTCTGGTACCTTTGTATCATCAATATGGAGCTTATTTGTCTTCATTGTTGAATTGAGAACATAGAGCAGTGCGGATGTACTCATTTGAATTTTGTTCCATTAGAGGATAATCCAGAAGGTTCATATTGGACTTCAATTTTAAGATGCACATTGGATGTGATTAATCACAAATAATATCCAATCATAGTTGTTGTTTTCATGGTCTGCTCGCTGAAGAGGATGAGGATCAGCGAAACGGATGGAGTAGCGTCCATCATTGTCATCCCGGTACAATCTCTAAGTGGCTCTGCCAGTTTTTGTCGTGTTGACGCATGGGAATTAGCTATTGCACGCGTGACATGCACATGGACGGCGGAACACAACGACCTGGATAAGAGCGAACCAAGTTCGAAGGACCACCATAGCCGGCCGGGGAGAAGAGTGCGGTTTCGCAGGTATGCTCTACGGGTCAGAAAAGTCGTCCACGAATAAATAAAACCAAGTTGCCCACAAGGTGTTTCCTTGGAAACACCTTGCGGGCGACGTTAGTAACGTTATCCGCAAAGTCCCTAAATACAACTTAACTCGCGTTAGGGGTGAATCATATTTTGTTATTTCGCGAGTTTCACAAATCTCACAGACAAACGAAAATGACCCTCTTGAGAATTTAAAGAGAGTTTGCACAGGAAATTCATTATCCTCAAGGGGATTTCCGATCGAGAGCAAAATGGTCCACGCCGTCCGTATTTTATGATCTATCATTAAATATCGCATTTTCTCTTAAATATACCCATCGCAGCCATGAGTTTGACCCTAATTTAATTCCCTCGTTTAATCTTGCGTCATGTCAGTTATTCACGAGTATGAGAAAATCTCGCTGTTACTTTGCGGGCAACGTTACTAGTCTTCGGAGGTTGTTGCGTAAAATCTGTCTGTTGCCCTGAATCACAAAACTGTAGCTTTGTATATGATTACGTTAGCTTCTCTTCTATGTGTTTGTTCCTCGAAATTAGGATGGGAAGTAGCCGCTTTATCACTTGTTAAGAAACGCCTATCTATAAAGCTGGTTGGAATCAGAGTCATTTAAAGTTCATATATTCATTATTCTGAAGTATCAACTTGTCTATTCATTTGAGGTGACTACAAGCTATGGGTTCAAAGTGTTTGATCCTTGTATTGCGCTGATTCTTAACATGTCAATTAGAGTATGCTTGTACGAGTCTCCTGATCTGAATATTTCACACGCGCTGCTTTGTGCGGACGATCAGTGCGCACACCATTCAGTGAGAAAGTTTTGAAATAAGTTTGGTAGCAGCTTAAAATCTCACAATTTTTATATTGTTGTGATGAGCAGGGAGAGGGAAAAGGCTCAAGATACATACGGACTCACTCACATATTGCAACATGAATATGGTGGTGTTTTTCCTTTGTTTGGGTGTTTCCGATGTTTCCAATGATTCATGATGCAATGGTTCATGCTTATCTCCTTGTCTGCAACTCTTTTTTTCTCAAGAGAGAATTGTATCAATCTCCATTGGTGCTGGTTCCTCCACTCGTGTGTAGTGTATTAGTAGGCTCTATGGAGGTCGAGGTCGAAGTCGATATGAAGTTGTTACCACCAAGGAATCAAAACAATCGACCAACCACATGACTTCCTCCAAGTTTTGTGGTTCTCGCATAGTTACCTCTAATTTGGTTCTTGCCTTCAAGCCCCTCACAATCGATCCACAACTTCACCTACCAATATACATGGAATTTCCATGATGGTGTTTTGGAACTACGTGATGTAACTTCTTACAGAGCCAATCTATTTCAACTCTGCCAACTTATCCTCTGCAGCTCATGTGGTATTTATAGTTTAGAATAAACTAACTATTGCGCTCTTGAATTTTACCCATGTCAAGATTGGTACAACAATTTTTCAGTCAGCTCGCTCCACTACTCCATCCAATTGGCTAGAAGCCAAGAGAATCTATTTTGCTCGTCTTGTAGATTGGTAGCTTCAAAATAACGTTTGCAGTCAAACATAAAATTCTCCACTACACTCGAGAGATTCTTACCTTCAAATACATTGGGTTTAGGGAATTTGATCCAATCTTCTCCTTCTCAAATTGGTACTCTCTCTTCATGCTCTTGTTGTCAAAGATCTAGTTCATCCAACAATCAAGTGAGGTGCTCTATTTGTTGCTACATAGAAAGGATAGCATCGGGTATTGCCGCCATGGTTGCTACTTTATCACACCACCCCTAATCCATCTAATTTATTAACACATAGAAACAACACGTCCACCGTTCTCCATAAGTTACCGCTGGAAGTACCAAGGGTTCCTCAAATATGGTGAACATATATAGGAAATCTTGTCCAAAGTGCGAGGTGATGAATTGTATGAAACAATGCTTGGGTAGTTCTTGGACACAAAAATCCCAATGGTTTGGTGGAAGTGGATTTTGTGGTCTATAAATTCCATGTATCTCATTTCTGCTCTGATACCAATGTAAAAGACCAAAACCGAGGAGAGAAATAGGAGAATAGAAGTTCACATTGGGACACTTGAATGTGGAAAAAATCCAAATGCCTAGCATGAGTTTCAGCTTTGGTATTTATAGGTAGCATACAAGGCCCTTGAGAAACTTCTCAAGAAGCTTCCTTGAGCCGTTCTTAGAGTGCAAGCCAAGTTAACCAGGAAGCTTCTCAAGAAGCTTCCTTCTAGAAGCCGCCTACTTGGCATGTAAGCTAAGCTAGTTAGAAGCTTCTAGAAGCTTCCTTCTAGAAGCTACCTGCTTGGGGTGCAAGTTAACTAGTCGGGAAGTTTCCCAAGAAGCTTCTTAGATGCTTTTGGAATATTCTAGGTTAATTTGGCTTATTTTCTATTTTGTTAGCTTTATTAACTACGTCGCTAAACTCCATATTGTTACACTCGTCCAAGGGATCATGTGCCAATCAATCGAGTGGTAGACAAAAACCCTATCTAGTCTCATCATGGAGTGTGCAATGTAGCCTATTAATAGTCGAGGATATGGAAAACTAGTCTCAAATAATCCCAAAATGCAACCCGCTTGAGAAGCTAACCACTCCCATGACTCGATCAATATCCCTAGAACAATCAACAAAGGGATAGAAGAAGTGTGTGTAACCCGAGTGTCATTGCTATTGATGTGATCACTCGCTTCATGTGGATATCCCAAGTGGTCCAATCATAATCCTTGTGCATCTTTCACACATGGGTCTTTATCCCTTGCAAGGTAAAGTATCAAGGATCCACTAAGCATGGTGTATCATGAGACGCTTTAGGCAACCACACATGGGAAGGTATAGCCATGGCTACCGCAAGAATAAAGATAGTAACACATGATACTCCTCTCTATATCTCCCCATACCTCCAAAACCACCACCTCTCACACAAGAAAATATAATCTCTCCAAACCTTAAAAGCTATAAATTCTCATAATTTTCAATTTCCATATCTAAATTTTTTTAATTAAATTACAGTGAAAACTTAATCATGAAAACAAACAAATTAAAAATGAAAATTCTATACCTATCACTCTCAAAATGTAATAATCACTCTAAACCCTAAAAAAATCTAACAATCTACATAACTCTCTACTCAATTCTCCGTTGTCTTCAATCTAATTCCAATGGATCCAAAATTAAAATACAAACATAATAGGCTATTCACTCACTATATGCTAGAGAACCCTAAAAAATATAAATCTTCCCTCTTACTTCTCTCCCTCTACTCTCCCGTACTCCTCCTCCCGATACCTCCTCCCGATATAGTTATTCACGTCTTTGCAAGGTCTGATAGATCTTCCCATCCTCCTTGTTATTCTCTACGGTCTCTTTCTCCTTGGGTTTAACACTAGTTTATCCTCTTAATTTTTAGAGAAATTCCACAATATGATATTGTTTGCTTGAATTTCTTCATATGATTGTTTAATATTTTTTCACTGTATGACTTATGACCGCTAACGAGAATCGATCGCAACGTCGGTTGCAATGCAATTGTATATGCCTTGCCCGCATTACATGCAGCACTCAGACAGATTGAATAAATTCTTCTAATGAAATAATCCGTGATCATAACTCCCATCCAAATTGACCAAACGCTTGCAAAGAAATAATTCATAATCATGTTCTTCATCCAATCTCAGGTTTCAGGTTGAGATCGGAGAAAATCTCGCTGGTACTTTGCGGGCAACGTTACTAATCTTCGGAGGTTGTTGGGTGAAATCTGTCTGGTGCCCTAAATTATAAAACTGTAACTTTGTATATGATTACGTTAGCTTCTCTTTTATGTATTTGTTCCTCGAAATTAGGATGGGAAGTAGCCGCTTTATCACTTGTTAAGAAACGCCTAGCTATAAAGCTGGTTGGAATCAGAGTTATTTAAAGTTCATAAATTCATTATTCTGAAGTATCAACTTGTGTTATTCATTTGAGGCGACACTACTTTAAGTTACTAGAAGCTATGGGTTCAAAGAGTTTGATCCTTGTATTGCGCTGATTCTTAACATGTCAATTCTCCTGGTTTGTATCTTTCACACGCGCTGCTTTGTGCGGACGATGCGTCTGCACACTATTCAGAGAGAAAGTTTTGAAATAAGTTTGGTAGCAGCTTAAAATTTCACAACTTTTATGTTCTTGGTGATAATACATACGCTCAAGGCTCAAGGCTCAATGTACATACGCGGACTCACTCACATCTTGCGACTTGAATATGGTGGTGTTTTCCTTTGTTTGGATGTTTCCTATGTTCCCAAGGATTCATGATGCAATAGTTTATGCTTATCTCCTTGTCTGCAACTCATTCTTACGCAAGAGAGAGATAATTCCTCAAATGATAATAGGAATTTTATGAACAGATCTGGTAGTGTGAAGGACCTAGACAGACTTGCTGTATTTTAGCCCTATTTTCTAACCAGTGTACTTTTGCCCTACTTATTGAGAGAGGAGCTATGGCCGTCTCCTAAGCCATGTTCACTTCCTACTTTAGATAGAGTGTTGGTCACTTTGCAGCGTTCTCGGGCGATGAGCTTTATAAAGTATCTATTTTTCTTCAAAAGGTTTGTAATGGATTTTGGCCACATAGTTATTAGTGAATTGACGGTGGTTTTATAAACATTAAAAATACTAAATTATAGAGAGATTAAAACTTGTTTTATTTTTTTTTCCGTTCAAGCTTATTTAAAAAAATAAATTCCTATATCTATTCTAAATTATTTTTCTATAATTATTTATGTTAATATCTATTCTTTAAATGATTCATGACCTAAAGATAGGTTTCAAGACCTTTAATGGTTTTGGCTCAATTCTCTTTAAGGAACAAGGCAACCTCGCATGATAACAAAAAGGACGGGAAGACATGTCAAAATGCAGAAGGATAAAACATTCTTATGTTTTATCCACTCCATGGAAGGTTAATGCAAAACCTATTGAGTCTTTAGTTACTCCATAAGTGGTTTAAAGATGCATAGTTTCGGAGTTGCAGTTTTGTTTCAGTTAGCGGTTTTTATTTGTACAGATGTATAGATATTAAATTATATCTGATTGCCATTTTTGAATGATATTTTTGGATTATTATCTGTTCCAAAAAAAAACTTAGTGGTTTTGGCTTAATATTTCAAGCAAGAAAATTAAAAGCAACATCCTTTAGGACTTTTATCTATTTTATTGCCAGAAAGATGTAAATACACCAAAGATATATTCTTACAATTTGGGTTTATAAAAGTTTAAGTTCTCACGATGTTTTACGAAGAAGGTACGGAAAAGGCGCAAAACTCACTCCCCTCTCACAACATGAATACGGTGGTGCCCTTTCCTTGAATTTATATATAGTATATTTCCAGGGCTCATTAACCAGTTTATGCTAAGCCTTATTGTGGGGTTTCGCAACTCTGTTACCCGCAAGATAAATAATTTATTCAATTGATCAAAGAATCCCATAAACAAAAACTTGGTTGCGTGAGGGGCCTCCAGAGGCTTGCTGGAAGCATGTCTAATTTAGCTTTGTTTAATAAATGCATGATATCCTGCGTGGTTTAATAACTGCAGGCTGTCCTGATTATTATACTTAAATTTGCTAAGTTCCAGTCTTTCCAGATTATGGTATTTTTATATGTTAACCACGAAGACAATGCAGGAATCGCCGTGCGAGAATATCTCCAAGTATTGCATGTCTTTTTCTCTTACTGAAAGAAGACCTCTGCCGAGAGTGACAGCTGGTCATATAACCCAGACCTAGAATTAGCGGTGCCGACAAGTAGCTCCAAGTTGGACCAACGGGAAAACATAGCTAACGGAGAGAAAGGCTGACCGTGCAGGATAACAAGAAGGATGGGAAGATCCCATCAAGCCGTACAAGGAAAAGACACAAGAGGTAAAATGGGCTAACCAGTCCGCTTGTCATTACATCCTGCAAAAGGCAATGCCAGAGCCTTGGCAATCGAGATTACATGAGTTGTGGACTCCGTGTGGACGAAGACCGCTAAGCAGTCTACTTGACGCTAAGAACTTCAGAAGGATTGCCAAAGCCTTGAAAGATCGAGATTACAGGAGTTTTGGAAATCCAGGCCCTTGCTGGGCGGAAGACGATGACCCTCGAGAGAGGATGTCACATTTCCACCATGCAGAATGGTGGAAATGTGGTGTGATTCTTTGTTGTGGTCTGTTTGGGGTATGGAGGTTGTCAACTGTTTAGTTCCGATCACGGAAGCCAAGAAGTCGCAGATTTCATGTGATGCTGGATTTTGCAGCAGATTTGGTTGGACTTGCGTCACATTTTGGCTATGGAGCTGATACTAGGGATTGGACAACTACAGATGGAACATGTCCGATCACCGATGTACACACAGTTTGGTCCCTAACACCAGTTTTGGTCTCTGAGAACAAACACCGGTCTCTTTCTCAGTTACCTCTGTGAGTATTTCAAGTATCCCCTACGAATGACAGATGCTCTGTTTTCGCTGCCCAACGTTCTCTTTCCATAATGTGTTTTGGTTTCTGAGCACAAGCACCGGTCTCTCTCGCAATTGACTCTGAGTGTTTCAAGTAACCCCTACGAATGACGTAGGCTCTGTTTTCGCCGCCTGACGTTCTTCCTTCATAATGTGCTTTGGTCTCTGAGAACATCCACCTCTCTCTTTCTCAATTGATTCTGTGAGTGTTTCAAGTAAACCATGCGAATGACCTAGGCTCTGTTTCCTCGGCCCGACGTTCTTCTTTCATAATGTGCTTTAGTCTTTGAGAATAACCACCGATCTTTCTCAATTGATTTCGTGAGAGTTTCAAGTAGCATCTACGAATGACATGGGCTCTGTTTTCGCGGGCCAACGTTCTCTTTCATAATGTTCTCCCCTGTTCTAAAATTGTACTCCACGAGCAGAAGTATCAGTCAATACAAGAACAGTGGATGATGAACAGTTGCATCATTTCAAATTCTAAGATGTCAGTATATTATTTATTCCTTGGGTGTGGAATTTGGTGATTGTTGCGGGTGATAGATCAATATCAATATCGTTAAGAGAGTTTAGGGAGTTTAGAGAGTTCAGAGAGAGTGTCTGATATTGCATATCAGAAATTGGAATCTCATTTATCTGCAGTGGTGGCATTTGCACGAATATCTCAATACAGACAAATAGTGTTCGAGAAAATAGTGCACTCGTGATTGTCTTTAAACGATTGAACTGTCCTGGAAGGATGTACATTTACGTTCGATGTATAGAGGCCCCATAGAAATGCTACTGAAACATGAACCGTCTTAAACTCTTCGAACCAAAGAACTGCTACTGAAACAATAAAGCCTACTACGAGTCTCACTAAACAGGCAGAAAACGAGACCAACGCATTGACCCTCTATGGCAATTTGTCATGGATATCCTTAGCTCTCGACACTGCGGGATTGACTTTCCCGGGTTTCGAAGACTCTCTACATGGGCAAAACGCAGAGTCCAGGATTTCGTTCGAACATTGTCGCCTTCATCTACTGAAGTTGGGTAGAAATAGGAATCGACCCTTCTCAATCGTTGAAGCTCACATTGAGATAACTCAAATTCGTATACTGCGCAAAGCTCACCGGTATCCTCCCGGTCAAGTCGTAACCAAAGATCCAAGGATTCCACCGTAGTGAGATTTGAGAGACTGGAACTTATGGACCCTTCAAACCTGTTGCCGGAAAGAGTGAAGCACAACATTCTGGGAAGACTGCCAAAGGCCTCAGGAATGGGTTCGGTGAAATGGTTTCGGGATATGTCAAAGGAAGTTCGAAATGATACCAAGTATTCCAGATGGAGATCTTGGCCCTTAGCAAACACCACCAAGTTTTCCTTAAGGACCTCCCCACTGTTGTTGAACCTAATGCTGTTTCATTTGAGCGTGTGAAACCTTGCAACTTTGATAAGCTTTCTAGGAGAGACTCGTAAAACCTTTTGTTTGGGAGGTCCAGGACCTGGAGAGTGGTCAGCGACGCAATCCAATCACCTAAAGAAGCAGGAATTGGACCGCTGATCAGATTGTTTGCAACTGTGAGAATTTCCAGTGAGCTCTCGTTCCGACCGAGACTACTTGGTAGGAGTCCATTGATTCTATTGTGGCCAGGTCGGAGTTGAACTAACGAGGTTAAACTGCCGACGTTATGTGGTATATGACCTTCCAGCTGATTGTCAGAAGTACTGTATCACGATTTTCCAGAGCATGTAGAGAGGAACCCAAATTTTTAGAATAATGGCAGAAAGCTGATTTCCAAACACCAGCAATGCTCTCAGGTCTTTTAAGTACCGAGGCTCAAAGGTATCGATCCTGAAAGTCGATTCATATGGAGTTGCAGAGTCCCCAATGTCGAGCATTTACCCAGAGATCAATGAAACCTGTGATTCGATTAGTGGAAAGCCGGCTTTCCACGAATCCGGAGAGGGAGCAACCTCCAAAGTTGCCCAATCGATAAGGGGATAGTACCTGTGAATTCCTTTGTCCTCCAGGTACATACACCGCACCTCTATCAAGCCCCCAGGCCCTGACGGTATCTCTCCTGCTAAGTTGTTTGTAGCCAGATCAAGCCACTTTCGCTGAAAGCAATTTGCTAGGGAACTGGAATGCTGGCAGTGAGTTCATTCTCGTAGAGGATAAGATTCTTCAAATCTGTCAACTGCCCTAGCTCCAGATAAACCTTCCCCATCAGATTGCTATCAGATCAAGTGCCTGCAGCCTGTTGAATTTTTCTAATGAAACTGGAATAGTACCTGTTAGTCCATTGCCATAAGGATACAACTCCATTTGAGACCTTAAACAAAGATCCACAAGGGCTCTATTTTGCTTCCTTGAAGATTTAGCATTCCAGTATTAAAATTGAGCATTCCAATATTAAAATAGTTGTTATATGTTATTATCCTTTTGGAACACATTTTTAATTGTTCCTCTGACCTGGTTCAGAAGTGTTTGATGGCACCGTTCTAAATTTGAAAAAGAAATACTCATATTATGTTGCACCTGGTTTTGATACTTATTCTTATTCTCGTCATTGTTTACTTCACGTTGTTAAGTCTCATAAACTACGCTCAACCGGCATTGCACCTTGATAATCTCACTCACCATTCATACTGTTGTGTTGTGAGACTAAAGCACCCACAAGGACTAATCGTAAAAGGCCTGCAACTCTCTCAACGCTCCTAGCTCAACCGTTATGTAGCCTGTCAAGCTGTTATTATTAAATGAAGCTGCTGTAAGCGTGAGGTTTTGCTCAGTGTGACAGGAATAATACCGGTGAGTGAATTCTTATACAAGCATAAAATTGCAAATTCCGCAACTCTCTTAGCTCAGCTGGGATCTCTCCTGTCAAATAGTCTACTGTCAGCGGAAGGTGCTGTAACGTCGAGCATCTGCTGAGTGATGCAGGAATAGCGCCGGTAAGTTTACTCCCCCCTAAGCACAACTGCTTAAACTCCAATGCTCCTAGCTCTGCCGGCATTTATCCAATCGAGCTGTTGAAGCTCAAATCAAGTTGCTGGTACAGTAAGCGTTTGCTCGATGAGACGGGAATAGCACCTGCAAGTGGATTGTCATACAAGAGTAAACTCTGCAAGTCTTTCAAGTGCCCAGCTCTGTCGGTATTCCTCCTGTACGTAGGTGGTCATAGAGAACATCGCCTAATTTCCCCATCTCCGTCAGTATCTCTCCTGTGAATGGTTTACACTCAAGTCATGCTGCTATAAACGTGAGCATTTGCTCCATGAGACGGGCATAGGACCAATAAGAGAATCGTTATGCAACCATAACAATTGCAACTATGCCAATTCCCCTAGCTTCAACGGTATGTCTCTTGTCAAGTTGTTAACGCTCAAATCAAGCTGATGTAAGCCAGAGCATATGCTCAATGAGACGGGACTATTGCCGTAAAGCACATTCTGAACTAACTCAGGACTCTCACTTTCATCATTGCACCAAGCTCCAATGGAATACGACCAGTCATCCATTATGGGACAAATCAAGTTACCTTAAGAATTCGAGAAGAAAGAACTGATATCTATGAGATCCACCTGCACTGTCGGCGTATCCGTTCAAGGCGATCGATGAGTGCAGCGTCAGCGATTTGGAACTTATTCCGAGGAGATTGATTGCAGATTGATTAATATACTAAACTTAAACTCCTCTATATGAAGCTATGGATGAGAGCAGCATCTGCCGTTTGATGCATTAACTGTGGAGGTTGACTTCATATTGTATTATTGGGTTAAACTCCCCTGAAGAACAATATTCATGTCTCAGGGAATAGAATGTCGACAGTGCTTATGGGATTGTGCAAGCAGAATGGCTGTACTGACCCGTAGAAAGCGGCAAGCATCAACTTTGAGTAAGACTTGAAATCGATTTACAGTTACAGTAGTAGTGGACACTTCGCAGCCAAGTTCCAGGAACTTGAATTCCTGAAATGATAAGATCATATATTACAACAGATTCAATCGGTTCAATTAAATATATTCTAGAAGCAAACTCTATAGTATAGCTACTGAATCTCAGGTTGATGGACTTTCGAGGATTTCCTTTTCTATATTAGTTTCGACTGGCCTTGCTCGGCTCTCAGGTGCATTGAGGAAGATAACTCTCATTTCCAATAACGTCGGTTTCAGCAAAATGCTCCAGAAGTAGAGGTAGCTACCGAAAAGTTCTGCAAATGGAAGAACGCCTCTAAGCAGTCGACTTGTCCTCTAGAAGGTATTCCAGAGCAAGTGAAAGATCGAAATTACAGGAGTCTGTGGAAATCTGCAATTTCTCTCGTAGGCTGACTGTGTGGGGGACCATGAGCTCTTGCACCCTCGGAGAGAAATTGAATGAAAGATCGAGATTACAGGAGTCTGCGGGAATCTGCGATCTTGTTCGTCGGCGACTGCATGGAAGACCATGAGGTCTTACACCCTCGGAGAGAAATTGAATGAAAGATCAAGATTACAGGATTTTGTGCGGAATTTTGCGATCTTGCTCGTCGTGACTGCATGGACGACCATGAGGTCCTGCACCCTCCGAGAGAAATTGAATGAAAGATAGAGATTACAGGAGTCTGTGCGGAAATCTGCGATCTCGCTCGTCGGCGTCTGCGTGGACGATCATGAGGTCCTGCACTCTCCGAGAGAAATAGAGATCGAGATTACAGGTTTCTGCACGGATTTATGCAATCTCCCTCGTCGGCGACTGTGTGGAGGACCACGAGATCGTCAAACCACCTAGGGAAATGAATGCTATATAATAGCCAATGCAGAATGGTAGAAATGTGGTTTGAATCTTTGCTGTGGTCTATCTGTTTAATTCTAGTCTTGAGCCCAATGCTTGCGGATTTCAAGTGATGTTGGGATTTGGAGCAGCTTCGACTGGAGTTGAGCCACATTTGAGTTTCGAGCTATGGAGCCATATACCATAGACGCGACATATGCTACAAGTAATCATAGAATATTAATTTTAGACCTTGAAAATAATCAAATTGCACACTTTGTCAATCGCGTTAATTGTAATCTTTCCGAGCAGAAACTCACAAACGACGTGACCCTTGTTCTTATGATCCTTCCATCGTGTTGCTTCCCGGAAGTATCAGTCGTAGCTGCCCCTCCTGTTTCCAAGTAGAAACTCACATACGACGTAGCCCCTTGTTCCTGTTACTTGAAATTCTCTTTCTTTCATCGTGTGCTCCGCTGTTCACTCTACAAACAGATCAGTCGTAGATCCCTCTACTTTTGACGTGAAATTCTTCTCCATCGTATGCTCCCCTGTTCCAACTTACACTTTATAAACAGATGTCCCTCCATTAATGGAGGAACAATAGATCGTTCAAAAGTTTAAGATGTGCGAAAATATAAATAAATAAATATATTTATTTATGTATTTGTTATAAAATATTTAAATGATAAATATAACGTATGTTAATAAAGGAATTTATTATATTTTATATATTTTTCGAAAATATAAATATTAAATTAATATATTTTTATTTTTATTATTAATTTAAATATTAAAATATTTAATTAATTTATAAAGTTTTTTATTTTTAATAAATATTTTTTTGATAAAATTAAATTTTTATTATTTTAAGTAATTTTTAGTTAATTTTTTTTAATTTTAATCTTGTTTTTATATAAATTATTTTTATATTATATAAAAGATGATTATTTTTTAAATTTTAATTCGATAAATATAATAAAATAATAAAAATAAATTATTATTTTTCATAAATGATAATGATAAAAATAATATTTATTATCATATTATTTCATAAGATAAAAAGTTTGATATAATTTTATATTATACATACTCTGTCTTAGACGTTTAGTTTAGTTTAGTTTAGTAAAGTTTAGATCGTCTCATTTTATTTTAATATTTATTTTCAAAATATTTAATTTTGTAATAATTTACTTGCTAAAAAATCATAAATTTTTTACTAACAAAAGTAAAATTTTATATTCGTAACTATAATAACTCATATATAAATTTATTATAATTTCATAACCAATATCAATCTAATAAATTTTTGAATAAGATGTTAATTGATATCTTTATAACTAATGTACATATATTTATCAATCAAAGGAAAAGTTTTAAAAATAAAAATCTACATATAACTTCAAAATAGAAGATATACCAACAACTGCCTATTCAATGTAATGTGCAAGTTTAAAAGTGTATCAAAGCGTAACAAAATTCATATAAAACAACAAAAGAAGCTGCATGCAAGTATAGCAAACATTCTCCACCAATTTTCTCACTTGAGATAGATTTGTAATAATGTCTAATCTGATCGGAGATCACTTGAAATGAGAGGGAAATGCAAACATGAAACAACTTTATAAGGGGTCTGTTCAGTGCTTTGATACTTTACGCCCTAAAATGAAGATGAATTGTGTTTAAAGCAGATATAAAATTTGATGATATAATTTCGAGAAAGCAGATTATTGACAGTTAATTGAAGAAGAATTCGATTTGTGCCCCCATCGATTATAAACGTTCATACTTATGATTTGACCACATTTAGGATTTAGTCCGCTGAAGGTCTTCCATTATAACATTACATTACATTACATTAGGAACTTTCTTCATTACCGATGATTTGGAAATGCTTAATGTGTCTCAACTTGTAGGAATGGTTTTTCTATGCACTCTGCGCGTATAGTACCTGGCATCTGGGAAACAGCTCCAACATAAACCACCCAAAGAATCCTTAGAGAATTCTAGACAGGACATTTAAGACACTTAGAACTTATTCGTTTGAACTTTCCTTGTGAAGAGGACGCAGCGCAAGAACTTTATAGCGGTGAAGATCAATAGAGCGGCTAGAGTAGATTTAAAATGTTTAATAACATTTTCCTAAAGTACTTTTTACTAATGGGACTGGGGCCCTAGGCCTCGATAGTAGAGCAAATAATGCTAAAACATGGGTGGCCAGAGGGTAAAAGAAAGAAGAAGAACGCGAGAAGCAAGCTTAAACGCTGAATTCCCAGCCAAAAACTTCCATAACTACTCGGAGCTCAACATCTGGAAGAAGCGAAGGGGACAGGAGCACTTGACATAGATGAGAAACTGAGGAACGAGAGGAACAAATGTGACGCATAAGAAAAGGGGGAGCAATACAAGAATCTACTGGTAATTTGCACCCCTAAATCAAACAGCACAAAACGAATACACTAGACTTTAACATAAGCAAACCACTGTACAGGTATGTAGTAAGCACATTGAGAAAAAAAGACCGGATGGGGGGAAGAGAACGGAGGTGACAAAGGAGGTAGATTAGGCATGTAAGTTCAGGAAGGGTAGCACAGCACAATGTCTTTTGGCTTCCTATGAGGTATTAGAATAAAAGTCATTCATTAAATGCTGGACACAATCCAATAGGGAAAATCCAACCACACAGTTGTGCAAAAGTTATATACTTTATGAGTTCAGGTTTATATCTTTCCGACGCTTATGCAACTTGAAGAAGGAATAAGTTATTACGTGTAAATCCAATTTTCTACAGCACTTTGATTTGAGACTTAACTTGTTTAAATGTATTACGTTTTTATCTTTAGTAAATAGCATAACATATGGATCTGAAGACGCCAGTAGTCCAACATGGGATTCTAGCATAATATAATTATATATCAAAGAAAATGTAGCTAAGTTTATTATAAACATGCGGAAATGGATTGATTTGCGAACGAAGAAATGCTGATTTCGTGCGCAATGTAGTAAGGGTCAAGTAATTGCCTTGTTGGGGACAAGGACAAAGGGTGGGGAAGGTGACGATGACAGGATTTTTTTGCCATGTGCATCATTCATGGGGTTAATACTAGTGGGCGTTTATGGATTATGTAAACGTGCAAACTAGGTGAAAAGCTGGTGATGTTTTTCAGTCGATTGATGGATGCCATTCCGTCGATACAACAGGTCCTAAAATTACTGTCCATGCGAGCGTTCCTTTTAAAGTCCATCTTTTAAGGATACACAGAAATTGCAAAGTTATTTGCACCGGTAAAGTAGAGGCTAACAGGCTCAATAAAATACCCCATCGAAAAGTAAACATGGAATTTAAGCACACAAAAAAGCACAAATATAAAAGAAAAGTAACCTGGAATACGAGTGCACAAAGAAGCACAAATATAAAAGAAGAGGTGAAGACTGCAAAAAGGGGCACACAGACATAAAGAACAAGACACTCCGAAGAGTAACCAACCCTAGAAACTCTAAAAATACATAAAATGAGGAAAATATGAATTTATAACTCCCGTGTAATAGAAATTTGCCAAGTGTATGTTTGGTAAATGCAAGGGGAGAGTTGTCTACGGAACAAAAACAACCACTATTGATGCCCGCCCAATGAAGGCTCGTGGCCTTTGATTTCTGTACGGTGACAAAAACCCTCTGCCCAAAGTAAGAAGCAAGCATGGCGGGGTGAAAAAGCAGAGCCTCCCCTCTTATGTAGTGAGCCCCATTTACTCGGTATTACAAGGCAAAACTAGCTTAATTTTAGCACATAATCTCAGATATATAATATTCATTCAATTTAAATTGTGTCCGCAGTACAGATGACCGACTATTCCATCAATAGTACAACAGTCTATGTACAACCGGAGTACAGCTGACCGGCTAATCCATCGATAATAATAGTCCATGTACAACCGGTGAGATTTGGATACAATAAGGAGATGAGATTACCATATCAAGCCAAACAAGAATAAAATTAAGAAGGTGTTAATCTCCAATAGTAAATAACCTTACGAGTTCCTTCTGTGTTCACACCAAGAAATTAGCTATTGCCGGCCGAGGAGAATAGTACTGTTTCACAGGTGTGCTCTTCTGGTCATAAAAGTAATCGAAAACAAGTGGAAACACTAACTAGTCTTCGGAGGCTGTTGAACATAAATCTTTTGTGGCTTTGAATCACGAGAGAGAATAGTAAGCCATTTCACCTTTCCTGCTCATCCACCTGACCCCCTCTATGGTACTACACAGGGTGTAAATAAACCAATGAAACTACTCTCGCTCTGCTATGAGTTTGATTACAATGCTAAAACATGATGTGAAAGGAATCTTATGACCATGAACAACAAGGGTAACAACCAATTACACACAATTAACAAATCTGATTGGCCGAAAGTGTTATAATAGAAGGGTGAGGTGGATGAACAGAAAAGGCGAGGTGAGTTTTAATTTTCCCATTACAAAACTGTAGCTTTGTTTGTGATCACGTTAGCTTCGCTTTTTCTCTATCTGTTCCTGGAATCGTAAGTAGCCCATCATGTGCATAGACTTTACTCACTTCTTAGAAAAAGTCTATCTATAAAGCTGGTTGGAGTCTAAACGTGACTGAGATTTACATATCAATTAGCTTTGAGGTATCTACTTGTCTATTCCTCATTTAAGGTGATTGTACTTTAAGTTAGTTGAAATTATGGTTTCAAAATGTCTGATCCTTGTAGTTAATTGTCCTTGATCTTTGAAATGTCAACTAGAGTAAGCCTCTCAATAGCCACTAACGTTGATTTATTTCCAACGCGCTGTTTTATGCAAAGGACACATGCACACCGAATTCAGTGAGAAAGTTGTGGACATTAGTTCGGTGGTGGCTTAGAATTGCACAATGTTAGTATTCTTGTGATAGGGAGAGAGCAGAATAATGATAATTTGAATTTGAATATGAAACAGAATAATAAATAATATGAATAATAATAAAAAATATGAACTTGAATCACAATACTAGAGTAATATTAAAATTTTAATGTAAAATACATTAAAAAGAATTTGTAACAAAGGCATAAGTGCAACAAATTGAGAATATGGGATTGCCAATGGACAGTATATAGAGATATGAGAACAGAGCCATTCTAGGACCAGGTTATCCAGAACTGATGAAGTGTAAATGATCAGATCAATAAACAATATGCACATGATAAGCAACGGTAGTAGTATTAAATCCTGAGGGTAAAATCCACCGAAGGTAAGCTACACGCAATGCTAGAGTGATATGAAATCCAAAATGCATCGAAAGTAACCTGCATAATCGAAACAAACATACTAAAACACCACCAGCATATACAGAGAAGACATATCATGGAATGAAAGGCAAAGTAACTGTCACGTGGAACCCATTAGATAGCAACAAGCATATTTGATATGCAGCTTCAAAGAAACAAAGTAAATGTCACGTGGAAACCATTAGATAGTAACACGCATATTTGATATGCAGCCTCAAATATGCAGCCTCAAATATGCAGCCTTCAAAGAAGCAGATACCGACCTCCCACATAAGTAGAGAAATAAATACATCAGGAAGAAACATCCAGCTGAAAAGGATGGAGATAAATTGGTGTCAAGAGACAAGTAATAGTCTATAAATATCGCGGGCCAAGGAAGAGCTGAGTAAGGAACCGAAAATGGGGGAAGGTGTATGAGACAGAGCACTGGAAGTAGAAATCGCTCAGAGAACAAGGGAAGGCGAGCAAAGCATCCGAGGACTGGGTATCGATATGTGAAACGGATATATTGGTAAATGAGAGCAGACTGGGTATCGATATGTGAAACGGATATATTGGTAAATGAGAGCAGAAGCCATTCTGGGAACGAGTTATCCAGAACTCATGAAGGGCACAAGTGCACGTATTCTATAAACAACATGTACTTGAATTACAGTGCTAGAGTAGTATAAAAGCTTGAATGTAAAATGCATCGCAAATAACCTGCTTCAAAAGCATAAGTGCAAAAAAGTAACCTGCAGCAAAGGCATAAGTGCAAGAAATTGAGAATACCTTACTGCCAATGGACAATAAAGAACGTGAAATCGAGAGTAGCAAGGCCAACGTGAGCGTGGGTTACAAAGCTTGATGTAAGAGTTCACCAGTAAAAAACAATGAAGTCGAGAGCAGCAATGCAACCGAAAGCAAAAGGCATAGGAAACGTGCTATGTGCTGTAAGAGCCCGCCAGGATGCAGTGCGTGGATGACTCGAGGGGAATAGGAAACTTGCTGTAAGAGCCCACCAGGATACAGTGCGTAGATAAAGATGAAGACCGTGTGATGGAGTGGGGGAGGAACACAGGAAGCGGTAGAGAGCGAGGCAGGAAGCAGTCAGAGAGCGAAGAGAAAAGACTAGGGAGTGAAATAGGAGAGGAATGTGTGGATTTGGCGGGCATTTGGCGAAGGATATGGTTGCAGAAATGGGTAGAAAGGTCAGAGTGTAACTAGAGCGAAGCGTAAGAAGATTGGATAAAGTATATCACACCCAGCGCTATGTACACTGGGGTCCGGATACGCGAAACAACTGAAGGAAGCAGAAGGCGGCCATAGTAAACCTCCACGATAACACCAACGACTTCATCAGTGCCTCACTCAGTGCCGAAGTAGTTGAACAATTATCAATACTACTCGTCCCGAGTTTCTGCTCGAAAACTCATGAGTACCAAGGCAAACGTGAAACGGATATATACGTGTTCGCTAGATGGGAGTACCTTCCGCGGCTCCATAGAACTTAGATTCAAAAATAGAACTGAACAAAGACCGTGTCAGCTATACCTGTTTTCTCAGAGAAAGCCAGAATGTTGAAGATTTCGAACATCTGGAACCAGATTGCAAGCGAAGCAATGCCTGGTCGGAACTTACGTCTCTAGAAATAAAATGACTCAGAGCCCAAATGTTAGGACTCGTCAACCAGGAGCCATTCGAGGGAAGCATTCCTGGTTGAAACGAAGAATACTTTCAAACGAGTCAGAGATGAATCATGAAGTAAAGAGGAAAGGTCTGCTCCCCAGCGGAGCAGGCATGTGCACAGCCTGGCGAATGTTACCTTTTGAACAAACTTGAATCGTATTATGGCGTACTGGGAAATTCTGAAGCGATTTTCGGCTGGATGCGAGTTCCCTTTCTTTGCTTTACAATTGGCCAGCTTCGAGGGACTGGATATTGGCAGAGCTGTAATGAAAATCCCAGAGATTATGCTGTTGGATGAAGCCACCAGAGCTTTTAATGCTGAGTCCAAGAGGTTGATACAGGAAGCACTAGACACAATAAGCTCCAATGGCACAACAGTGGTATCTTACAGGCTCAGTACCATTCGTCATGCCGATGTAATCTGTGATGAAAGATGGAAAAATCATCGAACAGGGCGTCAATAGAGAACTTCTAAATATGAGTTGAGTACACGCGAATCTGATTCTGTTGCAACAGCATCGCCACACCCAACTGCCTGTAAAGAGGTCCTTTGTAGACAGGTACCTAGCTAGCTGTTGCTTTAGACATTGTTGTATATGTATTATGCATCTGCATTTCTCAGCTACAAATAACAATTTGTCGGGAAGGAAATATCCAGTTCTACACTTCAAGCAACAGGACCTGTCTGCAATAAGCCAATGCGGACAACCTTGTCTGTTTCACCCTGTACTGTTAAGCTAATATATTTCATATATTGAGTGATGAATATGGAACCCGTTAGTTAGCATTGTTCTATACCCACGTAAGACTGGACAAGACTGGACATAGTGAACGGGGTATTAGAAGCTACAATTTCAAATTATATGTTTATGAAATCCAATGCTCCGAGTTCTGGTACCTGTTGTCATGAACAACTAAATGGATTGAATTAATAACTAGAGATCTCATCAAATTCGTATACTCAAACCCGGATAATATGAGAGTCTAAGCAATGTCTCGAAAAGGAATTAAAACAAATGTCGGCATCTGATTTGTTCAACCTACATACCTACTCCCAGATCATTCTTCGGTGGAATGCTGTTCTCCTTGATCCCACCTGGGGTCCCTCCCTTTCGGAACACTATCATATGTTCGGAAGGAAGACACACAGAGACCTTGGAGCACGTTGAGGCGGACGTGAGAGAAAGATCTAGAAGGCCTCCGATCCACACATTCAACTGTATCATTTCACGTTAAGTGGATGCAAGGCATTCAAAGCATGGCCCACAATCATAATTATTACTCCAAAAAGCTCAATTTTCTCACAACATTGCACCTGGCCGACCGTTTGGTTTAAATCTTTGACCCTCCCTGCTTGACCCGTTAAACAGAGCAGTTCTCGTAAAGCTTCGGGGCTGAGGTCCCTCAGTAAGATGTAGTGCTCTGAAGAAACTATCCTAAAAGTTCAGAACATGCGGAGGTTGATTACTCTACTCATACAAACGTGCAAGAGTTTGGAGAGCTGTAAGAGCACTTTAGCCATCTGAGTACCTTTGAGATCTGTCGTTTAGTTTCTCTTCAAGCTTGGTGACAATTCTTGATGTTCACAAGTTGAGCAATTCCAGTTTTTTTCCATGTCAACATTGTGTATCACAGTGGTTATCTTAATCCTAGATTGCCTGAGAGTTGAAGTCAGTTTCAATCATCAAGTCTATTTGAGTTATCGGAGAAATTCCAATCTATATAAGTCGCGAACATGACCCAAGCTCAAGCTCTAAAGACAACTTGCATCACCGAAAAACTGGGAATATAAACTTACCTAGAAATCACCGCGAACTAATATGCAAGACAAATCCTTGTCACTATTATCACTCAGTAAGATGTGAGTGCACATCTGTTATTCGTCTAGAAGAGTCTCTAGAGCAGCAGCATCCCTTTAAGAACTGAAGGATATTTGAATTCAACGGCCATGAGCACCTGCGTCTCTTGGGTATCATACACCAAATAAACTTACTACGGGTACTCATTCTGCCGGCAAAGATTCTAGAAATCATTTCGCTAACTTGCCTTCATATTCAGAAATTGTCATTATCTGGTGAGTAAATTGCACGTGAGAGATCCATATGCCCAGCATTAAGCATCAGAACGAGAAAAGATTCTCAAGAGGTTGTCAGAAGTCTAGCGACAGTGCTCCAAATGAAGTGAGCTGCCACACATGGAATACAAAGGAAGGATGTTTCACGGTGAGTAGGTTCGAGACATGAAGAATTTCTCGAAAGCTATTTCAACAGGTAATTATCTTAGACTGCAATCTCCAAAGAGATTCGAGTACGCGTAAAGACGCCTGGCCAGTAACATGAACATACTTCAAGGACATCAGCTGTTCCATAGACACTGGAAAATATGTAGATTGTCGTCGAAGCTCATGGTCGTGAATTTCCAGATTCTGCCGTGGCTCCTCGTGAATTTCCAGATACTGCCGTGGCCCGAGCTTCTTTTTCGCTAGTCGAGCAGAATTAGATGAGCCAAAATGATCACGCAGATAATCATGCTGCATGAACAGATCATCTCCTATGAACAGATCATTCAAGCTGGTTGAGCGTAGCAAGTCAGGTAAATGGATGAAATAATCACACCGTAGTAGCCTCAGCACATTTAGCGCTGAAAACTGTGCCAATTTAGGAGCCTCCAAAAGATCCTCGGAGTACTCACCTGCCACTGTTAGTCTTTTAAGAGATCTGAGTGGTCCGACGGACATGACCAAATATGAGTCGGCATACAAATATTCTAGATCATGGAGCTGCCTCAGAGAGTCAGGTATGGCCTTCACACCTACACACCCTTCAATATGTAAGTCGGTAAGATGTGCGAGTTGCCCTAAAGAGTCAGGTATATTCTCGAGCGATATACATCCTTTTATAACTAATCTCTCCAGAGCTGCGATGTTTCCAATAGATTCGGGTAAGTTCTTGAGAGCTTTGCACTCAACTATCGCGAGGCGTTCGAGTGTAATTACTTGTCCTGAAGAGCTCACGTCTGGCATATGGCTTAAATGATCACACTGTTGTATTGTTAGGTTTGTTAGTGCCGGCATTTGCCACAGCCAGTCGGGGAGATGCGCAAAGTTCTGACCCATCAACGTTAACTCCTTTAGACATGTTAGCAGTCTGAGGCTTGTTGGTAGACTAGCAAAAGGCCCTAGCTCTGAACATGCCAGCTGCCCAAGACAGTCGGGTACTTTATTAACTGACTCAGGTACACACCTTTTAATAACCAAACTTTTTAGAGAGTTGAGTTCCTCTAGTTTATCAGGTCTAGGCTGAAGCGAGACACACTCCTTTACGGAAAGCGATTTGAGAGATGTGAGTTGCCCTAAAGAATCAGGCAGCTTCTCAAGGGCCTTACATTCGACTATTTCGAGATCACTCAGCGCGATGAGTTGCCCCAGGGACTCAGGTAAGTATCTCAATCGATCACAATGCTGTACCCCTAAATAATTAAGTGCCCCAAATTGCCCCAACCATTCGGGAAGATCCTTAAAGCATCCCGATAAGGTCAATGTCTCAATGAATCTCAACTGTCTTATGCTTGTTGGTAGGTTCTTGATGGATGTGCATCCCATTGTGTTCAAAACTCTTAGAGATGCAAGTTGCCCTAAAGAATCAGGCAGGTTCTCAAGGGTCTCACATTTGATTATTTTGAGACATCTCAGCGCGGTGAGTTGCCCCAGGGACTCAGGTAAATATTTCAACCGGGGACAATGCCGTACCTCTAAATCCTTAAGTGCCGCAAATTGCCCCAACCATTCGGGGAGATCTTCGAAGCATCCCGACAAAGACAATGTCTCAAGCAATCTCAACTGTCCCATGCTTCTTGGTAGGTCCTTGAGGGATATGCATCCGTCTGTGTTCAAAACTTTTAGAGATGCAAGTTCCCCTAGAGAATCTGGCAAACTACTGATGGTTGTACAACCTTTTAGGATCAAATCTGTTAAGGATTTGAGTTGTCCCATCGAGTTAGGCATGGCCCTGAGAGAGGTGCAACCCTCTATGGCTAAATATTTAAGAGATACGAGGTGGAGAGGCTCAGGGATGGAAATGAGAGATGCGCACTCTTTTATGGTCAACCGTCTCAGAGATGCGAGTTGTCCCAGCGAGTCAGGGATGGCCCGGAGAGAGGTGCAACCCTCTATGACCAAAACTTCAAGTGATAGGAGGTGGAGAGGGTCAGGAATGGTTACAAGAGATGCACACTCTTTTATGGTAAATTGTACCAGAGAAGCGAGTTGTCCTATGGAGTGGGGTAGAACGACGAGGGATGGACACCCCTCTATCCGTAAATATTTAAGAGATGTTACCTGTAAAAGGTCAGGAAAATCTCTTATAGACACACACCCTTTGATCGCTAGACTTTCTAGAAATGAGAGCTGTCCTATGGAATCTGGTAAAATATTGACAGAAACACAATCTTGAATAATTAATGCTTTAAGAGACGAATACTGCAAAGGGTCAACCACAAGGTTATTGGATAAAGATCTCTTTATATCTAACCGTTGTAAATTTTTAAGCTGTCCCAGGGAACCCGGTATGATATCAGGAAACATACATCCTTCTATCACTAACTCTCGCAGAGGTATAAGATCGAAAAGAAATTCAGGTAAGCTATGAAGTGACACACAACCTTTAATGGTTAAGTTCCAAAGGGACTTGAGCTGTCCTCGAGAATTGGTGTTAGCCTGGTCATTGACGAGGGATACGCAACCGTCGATTATCAATCCTGCTAACGATGTTAATTGTCCAAGCGAGTGGGGTATAGTCTTGAGAGAAACACATCCTTCGATAAGCAACAAATCAAGAGATGCGAGTTTACCCAGCGACTCGGGTAACTTTTCGAGAGACTTACAATTGCTAATTACCAGATCTCGCAGACTAGTGAGTTGGCCCAAGGAGTCAGGCAGATGAGTCAGGTAATCACATTGTCGTAATTCAAATGTCGGAGTGCCGCTAGCTGTCCCAAGGAAACAGGAAGGTCCTTAAAGCGTCCACCTGTCAAGGTTAAGTACTCGAGGGATTTCAACTCCCACATACCTGTCGGTAGGCTCGTAAAAGTCCCTTCTACAGATAATTATGTTAAAGCTTTCAGCAGTCCTATAGACTCGGGAATATTTATACATTTGCGCACGATCAGCGTCCGCAGAACCATTAGTCGACTTAGACATTCCGGGAGTTTCCCCACGGAGCTATAATCATGTATGTTTAAATATTCCAAAGAAGTAAGATCTCCGGGAAACTCAAAGGTCGAACCACTTACCCATCCAAGCTTTGCAGGAAATAAATCCGTTCCGCCTGGGGACTCGTCGTCATCCCCGATTCTTTGTGGTTCGGGGTTCTCTGTCTGCCCATGTTTCCATTTAGTATCTTCAGGAACAACCGCACCTCCAATCATTAAATGTTTCAGCCGTGTGAGTTGCCTTAGCAAAGAAGGTGAACATTTAAAGGTTTCACATCCCTCTATATCCAAATAATCCAGACATGGAAGTTGTCCTAACGATTGTGGTAAAGCTTGAAACCTACGACACAACTTTACTGTTAATCTTTGCAGATTGATAAGCGTATTTCCCGGTTCGCCGGAGGATGCATATTCCCCCAGTTTAGGGTCTTCCCACAAGTATTTCAAAGAAGGGCACCGAGATACCTTTATTTCCCGCAATAATTCGAGCTCACCAAAACTCTCCGGCAACATCGTTAGTTTATCACACAAGTCTAAAGTAAACCTCTCAAGGGATGCCAATTGCCCAATCGTGTGAGGCAGCATTTCCAAATAAGGAAGGTCACCTAACGACAAATTCTTGAGGGCATGCAGACCGCCGAACGACTCCCCTAGGCTCTCCAACCTCGGACACGAACATATATCTAGGGTTTTCAACCGTTCGGAGGTCACCAAATCGATCACCGTTCGGAGGTCACCAAATCGATCAGACAGTCTCTTCAGAACATTATATTTCTTTAACATCAATGTTTGGAGAGAACACGTAGCCCCGAAGCTGTCCGGTAACTTTCTCAATGCGGGAAGGTTTACCATGGTTAATTTTGTGAGAGATTCGAAAGCTCCAAAGCCATCGGGCAACTCTGACAGTGCAGGAAGGTTTTCCAGGTGAAGTGTTGTGAGAGAATTTAGTTGATTTGAAACGTGTATTGACTTTTGGTGCCAACTTTTGAAATTCAAGCAGTCCACTAACCTGAGGTCTCGCAACGATGCCAACTCCCAAATTGAAAGTGGAAGCTCTGCTATCTGTACATCTTGAAGATCCAATGGCTCCAAACATGGAAGACGACCGAAATTCCGCGGTAATCTTGTCAAGTCCCTGGCATGAATCATGATAACCTTGAGATAATTCCATTCGTGAATGTTGCTTGGCAAAATGACCGAGCAATAATGATCAAAGATGAGAACAGCAAGTCGAGGAAGGCTCCCAACGTCCTCCTCTCGGATTGGCCAACAAGCTTCCTGTAACCAGCTTTCTTTCCCCTCTTCTTTCGAACAATTGTTCATGTGGAGCATGCTGAGGGGCCAAGGGAACCGCAATGCTTGATGCGAGTCTATCAGGTTCAGATCTCTCATTCTCAATAGACGTAAACTTCGTAGGTCGGAGAAACGCCCGTCGAAACAAGAAGAATTCTTCCTGCGCAACTTAGATGCTCTCCTCAGATTCACAGCCACGGAATCCGACATGCCCATGGATAGTACTTGGAGTTCACGGTTGGTAGTTTTACCCTGCACAATTACAACAAATGACTAATCACATGTACATTTTTCATACAGAAGAAAGAATCAAGGCTGATTTTGGATGTAGTCGTCCAACCATGAATGTGCCCGAGACTTTGTGGCTCCTAAAAACTATGGTTCAACAATCATCTTACCTTGTATTTGGCCAGAATATCCTCAATATCGCATGGTTGCCACACTCCTCTGCAAGACTCCACATTTTCTCCTAGTGGTCTCGAGATCCGCCTTCCCATATCCCTCGGTTGCCCGATGTATGTAAGCTACGGGGTATGGGTGTACTACAATGTATGATTCTAGCCGTTTGACAGCCCGGATTTGGATGAAAGACATGTCCACTAAATTCATCAAACTTAACTGTATTGACATTCCCTGGGATTGACTCCCTTTCTTAGTCATTTTGGTGCATCAGTTGAGGTTTTGATTGATCACGGAATAAAGTTCTTGGGGGAGTTTCAGATCTTATGTGACAAGGCTTTGATTGATCATCGTACTACATCCCAAGATCACCCGGAGGCAGATGGCTTAGCAGAGAGAGTGGTTCAGATGGTGAAGAGAGGATTGCGAAAGTATGGTTTGCAAAGAGGCCACTTGGGAGATTGGGATCTCCAATTACCTTGGTTGGCCATGGGCTATCGGTTCAGCCGGCAAGCCTCCTTAGCATCCTTCTCTCCATACTTTCTACTCTATGGACGAGATCCAGATTTACATGCAGCTATTCGTTGAGATGCTACTGTAGTTTTGGACTTGGATGACCTCGATGTATGGATGAACGCATGTTCTCAGCGTGCCGAGATCTTTTGGAGAGTGATGCCGATGGCCTTTGAGAACTTGGCGATTGCTCAACATAGAGATACTTTATGCTATGCTACCATTCGAGGAGGAGGTTATAGACCCTCTATCCGTCGATTTCATCCAGGCGACTATGTATATCTATAGCAGACAGCACCAACAACACTTGATGTTTCTATAGGTCGCACTATCTTGAGAGTGCGTGAGGTTTTGTCATCTGGAGTCCTTGTGTTAGAAGGACATGATGGTGTTGTTTGGAATGATCATGTGCGCAATTGTGCGCCATGCCACCTCCCAAACATTGATGGTACTATGGACCCAAGCTTGGCACTTGTACGTGCAGGCTTCAGGTGTATGTTATGCGGCTCTTTAGGTGGACCTGCTACTATGTTAGTGTGTGATAGCTGTTCGAGAGGATGGCATATGGCATGTATGACTCCTCCCCTCACGGTGGTTCCTCAAAGACAATGGTTATGTCCTAGATGTACTTGACCTATAGCTAGTTCATTCTTTATATGGTATAGATTGTAGACAGGCGACTAACGATGGGGCTCCATAGCACCCGGCCTCTTGATCTTTGCCCATTAGAGGCTATACCATATACTTAGAGTAGATGGCTATTTGGAGTTAGAGGGACCTAACCGCTAGCTAGGGGGGCGATTGTGGCACTTTAGAGTCTATGTATGACTTATGTGTGAGTTGTGTTTCTATAGTGTATGATGTTGACAGTGATGTATATACGCACGACAATTGTCACGCCATTTGTAGTTTCGCATCTAGCTGCTCGGACACTGGAGTTCCATTGGTAGTAGTTAGAGTTATTCTAGTAGTTTCTCAGAGACTACTTTCCGACAGTCAGATTTGGTGTTCAGGGTACTGACTTCACGGTGGGGCCCACCGTCACTTTGCACCGTTCGTATCGTCGAGTGTGCCATCAGCGGGACCGTTAGGGTTTCAATGCTAGCTCGAGTCCATGGGGTATAGTTTAGAAGTGAGCTCCAGAGAGTTCACTTCTTTGATGTTGAGCCTTCAAGTTCCTGGTTATGGTGTACATAGACCGGCGAACGTCACCTGGATTCTCTATGCTTGAGTGGGTGTGGTTTGATTATAATCAGTGCCCAGTTGTTTGCAGTTTATAGAGTGACAGATAAAGTATTGATTTGAGTTGAGAGTGGTAAGCAATCTGATTATTATGGCACTTTAGAGTTTATATATAACTTATATGTGAGTTCTATTTCTATAATGTATAATGTTGACAGCGATGTATGTTGTGTAGCAATGTATATACGCACGATAAACCTCTCTTCCGATTACATAAGTTCCTCAAGTACAATGTCTTTGTCACTTAACCAGATATGCTAGAAAGAGATAACATTGACAAGATATTGCAGAAGCAACTTCAGGATCAACCGTTCAAAGAGCACCACCGTCCATGCACCATTTTGAGGCGTGCTTTGTGCTTTAGCAATTACAAAGCACACAATTTAAAGAGAGATGCTTCCGCATCAAGTGTCAAATATAACCTGCAATCCACTACGAGAAATGAAAGTCAAATTTATATTCCTTATACTCTTGATATAAGCAAAAGACCTTTTAGCTTTTGATTCTCTCAAACTATCATGTAGAGGTGGTGATCCTTAGCCACAATGTAAGGATCATAGTTTTGTAGAAATTGGTATTATTTCTGTCAGGTTATAATATTTACATGTTAATAGTAACAAAGTTAAGTATATAGATTATATTTTTCAGCTTCTGAAAAGAACTAACCGTTTTGAAATTTCATTTAAGACGTTTAGTGTAAGTATATTATTTATTTGTCTATTGTACTTTTGAAATATACATACTTGGATTTCTATGAAAGTAGAAAAGTAGATATTCTTTATAGATATAAACGATAAAAATACTTCCAATTTTAAGTGAATTATTTACGTTTTATTATTCAGTATTCTATAAAGGAATATCCAATATCCTCAAGGCATTATGAGTTTATTTTAAATATTTTAAAATTATGACAAGAGATTTGAATGCTCTAAAAAATTGTCAAAAATAATATATATATCATTTTTGTTAAAAGAAGTGTAATTTGGAAAGCTTATTCTGTGGACGTCGACTACTTGAATATCCAAACTATTCAACCTTTAAGAAATTTATTTATTTAGTCACTAGTTGTAATAATTGGAGAGAGAGGCTATCTTGCTTTGTCGATTTATCTGGTATTATTAATCTAAGGAGCAATTCAAAGTTTTGCAGAGGTGGGAAATCTATGATAAGTGAAATTTCAGAATCTTATAGAAGGATATTATACAGATTCAAAAAAAAAAAAGATTTTCAATAGTTCAATGGTTCATCTAATTATTCTGATGAGTTTTTTTTTTGTAAATCTTTAAATGGGCTGAATAATTACTTTTTATATAACTGGAAAATCATCTACAATAGTTCAATCGTTAAGCCAAGTCAATATAATTTTCCAACGAGTGTGATTAATCCGGTAGATATTTAAACTACTAAATAATTTAATTAGACAATCCTGATTTGATTTGTGAGCTGTTAGTTGTAATCCAGATTACATGGTGAAGAGAAACGCATTGAGGTGGCAGATTCATCCGTCCAGAAACGGTTTGCGATCGGCACAAGATATTTCTGGTCTTCTCCTTCTCTTCGCATCCAACTGTATACAACCTGTTGCGTACATGAGAATCGCATTTGTCTGGTAGTAAACACGTACACTTTTATTGTTCTCACAAGTGGAAGTCTCCACTCTCACAGCTCTGTTGTTTCGTTTTCTGCCCGAACGCAGTTCTCATTACCTGGAGCAGGAGGTCGAGTACTCGATTTTCAATCCATGAACCAGGAAGGTGCTTTGCAGAAGAACGTTTCCTCTCCATTTGAATCTGGCTTCAGTCAAGCGATCGATATCGAGCTCTGTCACCGAGACCACTACACTTACAATTACTGCGCAAACAATTTACTGGCCAGTAGATACGGTGTCTCATATGGTTTTAGAGTGTAAACTCTGTAATTCTTAGCATCTTAGGTCCCTAGTTCCTGGAATTACACTCTACTTTTTACACAAATTGGTGATCATACCTACTTGTGGTAAACTGGTTCCACTACGATATTCTCTTGTTATGGAACAAGAAAGTCAAGCACTAGCGATTGTCTGCAAGGTAGCGTAATATTCATCGTTAACCCAAATGCACGTTACTTGTGGTAAACTGGTTCCACTACGATATTCTCTTGTTATGGAACAAGAAAGTCAAGCACTAGCTATTGTCTGCATGGTAGCGTAATATTCATCGTTAACCCAAATGCACGTTACTTGTGGTAAACTGGTTCCACTATGATATTCTCTTGTTATGGGACAAGAAAGTCAAGCGCTAGGGATTGTCTGCATGCTAGCATAACATTCAACGTTGATCCGAATGCACATTAGAGTATCACAGACACAGGCGCGAAATTCCCATAGTTCCCATAGTAAGAAGCATAAGAAATGGAACATAAGAAATGGAACCGAGTAGGAAGCATAAGAAACGAAGTCTCGTGGAAATAACGGTCACCCTCAAGGTGAAATAATGACTCAGCAGAAAGGATGGAGTGATTTGGAGGTAAGATTCTAAATCACAGTGTACAGCATGGACATTCACCTTCGGGTATCTACGGTCCGTGTATAATGGAGACTGATTATAGTATACTATTCGACCCCAGAAGTCATTTCAGGTACATCCGCGTGATTATGGCGCAGGAAAGTTGCTTCGACAGACTTTACTAAAAGCACAAGCAATTACAGACAGATGAAGATACCCGGATCTGATTTCCGCGCAGTTTCACCAGGCGGATGGCTGCTAATCCACGCTCAGATAAATGATTGTATTTTCTGAGAAATCACTCCAACTTCATATACAAATGAATCGTGTAAAATGAACCGTGTTTCATTCAAAACAACATCCGATTGATAACAGAGGTGAAATACAGGACTACGGGCCCTAAGTATCGTACAATTTTGTTCACGTCCTGAACCTGTAAAGCCCATACATTAGCCAGCCTTGGCCTGGGCGTTACTCTGCACGAATAGAGGGATTTTAGTCGGTTAAGTACTACATATGTAATACCGAGAAGGATTATTCCGATTCGCTTTGAAACATGAATGCAGCTAAACACAGAGTCGCCCTACAAACCCTACTGAACATGCGGGGAGCGAGACCAATTCATCGAGGTCCAAGAATAGATCTTGACGCCTACCTTCGTAGGCGTCAATGGTTAGAAGTGTAGCAGGACCTTGGAGATTTTCTGCATTGATCCAAAGGAAAATTCCAAAGGCCAGGGTTACCAATGAACGAGGTCTTTTCTCTATCGCTTCAAGCTGGGAAGGGGATGGATCGGTACTATTAGCTTTGTTGAACTCACATTGTAGTAACTCTCTGTGTAAACTGCGCCAAGCTCGTTGGTGTACTTCCGGAAGAGTTGTTCTCCGAAAGGTCCAGAGACTCCAACATACTGAGGTTGGAGGCGATAGGAGGTATGAGACCGAAGAGTATCATGTACAGCATTCTTTGAGGATTACCCCAATCGCCAAGATTAATGGAGTCACTGAAATGGTTCTTAGCCAGATCAAAGGATGTCCGAAGTGAAACCACATACCTCAGAAGAAGTGGTCGACGAATAAAACTATCTCTTCCTTCAAAACTTCACCACTGTGGCCACTGATACCTATCCTGTAGCATGTGAAGCCCTGCAACTCCGGTAAAGAGTCAAATAACTATTGTTTGACAGATCCAGAACCTGCAGAGATTCTAACGTTGTAACCGAGTCAGGAAACAGAGGTGTTAAATTATTCGATCCCACCACAAGAACTAGCAGCGCTTTGCCAAAACGCCGTGGGATGTAAAACCCGTGGAGGAAATTTAAACTCAAGCGTCGACACTGAAAGATTTGCGCAGTTACAAAGGAGGCAGGGGTCTGATTGTTCATTTGGTTGTAAGTTCACCTACTGTTGCTCTGTTGCTGCTGTTCGTATATTGGCTGCCTTGAACCTGCTTGTAAGTCAGGTATCAACCCTATAGAAAGAACTGCCATTGCTGCCGTTCAAAAGCTTAGGAAAGGAATGAAAAGTAGAGTTAACAAAAGGATTAGGGAATCCAATATGATCATCATTATATATGGAGATCCCGCACTACTGTTGTCAACGGTATAATCTTGATTATTGAAGTAAAATACCACTCGCTCATTAATGTTCACCGCACGTTACTAGTCTCATAAACTTAACTCAAGTGGCCTGGCACCTTAATAATCTCACTCACATTAATACTGTTGTGTTGTGAGACTATTACACTAATACACTCACAAAGACTAATCGCTTTAACAGTGTCACACTTCTGGCGTCTCACAAAGACTTAATTTCTTTCAACAGTGTATTCTTCTACACTGACCATCTACCTACGCTTGGTTAGTCAAGATAGTGGTTTCTGATTAGCATCCTACTGAAATGTAAACCTCATTTGTTGATACATATCACATGAGATAAACACCATCCCGGCAACGGAATAAGATAGAACAAGGAAATATAGTAGATTTGATTGCTTCCAACTCAAACTTGCTCGCTTACAAGTTCAATCAAAGAATGCTATGAATTTGCAAGAATATGAGAGGGATTTGAGTAGAGATTATAGCTTTGTGTTTACTTGAATTTCTCCTGGCTAAGAATAAACTTGTAACATTTAAAGATTAACTAGTAAGTTCAGATTTCAAACAATCTGAACATAGTTCTTGTAGTTGTAATTTTCCACAATAGGTAGCAATGCATCAACTAATGATCATGCATTTCCTTAAAATATTTTCAGTTGATTAAACCAGAGCAAAAGCTAAATTACTTAAGTATTTAGTTTGTTATTTATGATCAATCATTTGTTTCTCCTAGAAAGCAAACTATAAGATCATATGATTACACTCATACACTGAACACCTTTTCTTTATTTTTGCTCATGACTTCCAATATTTTCTCACTCATCCTAGCCATGGTTCGAAAGGCTTGGTTATATGAGATGAACCTTCATTTTTCTTCTTTGTACTCCAATATCTTTTCCATTGAAAGTTCACTTTGGGGACGATTGATCTGGAGGAAGATTTGAGTAGTATTAGTATGGTTTATCTGTCAGCTATAGGGGTTCAATACGAAAAAAATCTCTATATTGTTAACAGATATATCTCATCTCTTAGGCAGATAAGATTCTAAATCTCAATATAAATTTTTTGTCTTCTGTCTCAGTGGAACTCCTTAAGTGAAGAGTAGGCAGATCCATTCTAACAATCTGTCGCTATTGAACATGTTACTATGTAACCACCGTTCCAGAGATATGCATCAAAGTGGCGAGACTGCAGAGGGTGTCATGGGACGGACCTTGTAGCCACTTTTACATCTAGAGGTTGTGTGTCAGGTGTCAAACGGAATGACGTGTTTCCTGAATGGAGTACTTTCCGCTGCTCCAAAGAACTTAACATACACAATGGAAACTGAACAAAGCTTAACTGAACCATGTCACCTATCCATGT
The DNA here is from genome assembly GCA_948567375.1 of Lunularia cruciata. Lineage (NCBI taxonomy): Eukaryota > Viridiplantae > Streptophyta > Marchantiopsida > Lunulariales > Lunulariaceae > Lunularia > Lunularia cruciata. Next base: position 16,080,294 of record OX419761.1, on the reverse strand, counting down.
TTTCTCCGAGAAAGCCAAAACGTCCAAGATCTCGAACATTTTGACCCCATTGCAAGCGAAGCAATGACTGATCGTAACTCACGACTTTGAAAGTAAAATGGCTGAGCGACAAATTGATAGCAGAATGGAATAGTCAACCAGGAGCCTTTGGAGGGAAGCATCCTTGGTTGAAAGGAAGTGCACTTTCAAACGAGCCATATATAATTCTTGAAATACAGGAAGAAAGGTCTGCTCCCCAGTGGGGCAGGGATGTTCACAGGCTCTGCACTTCGGCGAATATTACCTCTAAATAAACCTTAATTGTATTATAATGTACTGGGGAATTCTGGAGGAATTTTGGCTGGATGCGAGTTCCCGTTCGTTAGAATTGGCCAGCTTTCCGAGAGTGGCTATTGCCAGAGCTGCATAGAAATATCCTACATATCCTACTGTTGGATGAGGCCACGAGAGCTCTGAATACTGAGTCCGAGAGCTGATACAGTAAGCACTGGACTATGGGAATAAGCTCCAATCGCACAACTGTGGTTGTAGCTCAGAGCTGAGCACCATTCGTCATGCCGGTTGTGATTGCTATGATGAAATATGGAAAAATTAACGAACAGGGCACCCATAGGGAACTCTACATATGAGTTGCGTGCATGCAAACCTGATTCTATTCCACTAGCATCGCCACACCCAACTGCCTGTAGAGAGGTCCTTTGATACCTAGCTCTGCTTTAGAAATTTTTGTATGTGTACCCCCTGCCCAACCTTAATTATCATGCATCTCCATTTCTCAGCAATAACAATTTGGGGGCAGGTAAAATATTCAATTGTACACTTGAAGCAACAAGACCTCACTGCAAGAAGCTAATTCTTCAGAATCTCTGTCTGTTTCACCCTGTCAGTAAAGCTGCTAATAAATTTCATATATTAAGTGATGAATATGGAACCCGTTGGTTAGTTTGGTTCTATACCCACGTAAGACTGGACAGTGAAAGAGGTATTAGAAACTTAAATTGCATGTCTGTACGACGTCCAAGGCTCCGAGTTCTGGTACATGTTGGTCTGGGTCGGCACCTTCTAAACAGTGGTTCTTGGTTTAATATTGAATAATTTATTCAATTCAAGTATTGGATACGTATTGGATCGTACAAAGTCCAAGGCTCCGAGTTCTGGTACCTGTTGGTCTGGGTTGGCACCTTCTCAACAGTGGTTCTTGTTTTAATATAGAATAATTTATTCAATTCAAGTATATTCCAGTCTTAATCCATACCCACATTCCTCTTAGTTGAATCTTGTTGCGTGCAGAACTTGGTGCTTGCTTCAGGTTATAAATAAGATCCGTACCTCTAACAGATAAACTTTACGCAAATTATAAGAAAGAGCTCAAACAGAAAAATTTACCAGAATGGTGAACGAAAAGCAATTTGAACTTACTCTGTGGCATGTTTCTGGACGGGAGAACTCCTTGGAGAATCACCTAGATCCAGAACCGTTTTTCTAACAGATGAACTTACTCTGTGACATGTTTCTAGACGAGAAAACTCCTTCAAGAATCAACTAGATCCAGAACCGTTTTTCTAACAGATGAACTTACTCTGTGACATGTTTCTAGACGAGAAAACTCCTTCAAGAATCGACTAGATCCAGAACCGTTTTTCTAACAGATGAACTTACTCTGTGACATGTTTCTAGACGAGAAAACTCCCTGTAGGCATCACCTAGATCCAGAATATGAACGGTTTATCCAACTGAGTGTCATGAACACAACAATATCATGTTGACTCATGAAGTATCTATGACAAACTCGAGCATTTATGTCCTTATCTGATTATCGGTGGAAGCTGGCGCCATCATCCCCTCCATCTATATATCAAGTCATTGATCTCATAGAACATTGCACAGCATCCATCCCTCACAGCCAGGAAGACAAGAAAACAATCCCCTCATCTGTGTCACCAATACTTATGTCTTAATGATCACTTCAGCTTCGGCTGAGATATCAACATCACCTGCAGCTAATGTCCATTTTGCGTATCCAAGCCTTAGTGACCGGTCTGTTTTAAGATTAAGATCATGAACAACTAAATGGATTGAATTGATAACTAGAGATCTAAAGCAAATTCGTATACTCAAATCAGGATAATATGAGACTCGAAGCAATGCCTCCAAAAGGAAATAAAGCAAATGTCGGCATCTGACTAGTTCAACCTATATACCTACTCCCAGATCATTCTTCGGTGGAATGCTGTTCTGCTTGATACCACCTGGGCTCCCTCCCTTTCGGAACCCTATCATATGTTCGGAAGGAAAACACATAGAGACCTTGGAGCACGTTGAGGCGGACTTGAGAGAAAGATTTCGAAGGCCTCCGATCCACACATTCAATTGTATCATTCACGTTAAGTGGATGCAAGGCATTCAAAGCATGGCCCACAATCACAATTATTACTCCAAAAAGCTTAATTTTCTCACAACATTGCACCTGGCCGACCGTTTGGTTTAAACCTTTGACCCTCCCTGCTTGACCCGTTAAACAGAGCAGTTCTCGCAGAGCTTCGGGGCTGAGGTCCCTCAGTAAGATGTTGTGCTCTGAAGAAACTATCCTAAAGGTTCAGGACATGCTGAGGTTGATTACTCTAGTCATACAGACGTGTAAGAGGTTGGAGAGCTGTACGAGCACTTTAGCCATTTCAGTACCTCTGAGATCTGTCGTTTAGTTTCCCTTCAAGCTTGGTAACAATTGTTGATGTTCACAAATTGTGCAATTGCAGTTTTTTTCCATGTCAACATTGTGTATCACAGTGGTTATCTTAATCCTAGATTGCCTGAGAGTTGAAATCAGTTTCAATCATCAAGTGTTCTTGAGTTATGGGAGAAAGTCAATCTATATAAGTTGCGAACATGACCTAAGCTCAAGCTCTAAAGACAACTTGCATCACAGCAAAACTGGGAATATAAACATACCGAGAAATCACCGCGAACTAATATGCAAGACAAATCCTCGTCACTATTATCACTCGTAAGATGTGAGTGCACGTCTGTTATTCGCCTACGAGAGTCTCTAGAGCAGTAGCATCCCTTCAAGAACTGAACAATATTTGAATTCAACGGCCATGAGCACCTGCGTCTCTTGGGTATCATACACCAAATAAACTTACTACGGGTACTCATTCTGCCGGCAAAGATTCTAGAAATCATTTCGCTAACTTGCCTTCATATTCAGAAATTGTTATTATCTAGTGAGTAAATTGCACGTGAGAGATCCATATGCCCAGCATTAAGCATCAGAACGAGAGTAGATTCTCAAGAGGTTGTCAGAAGTCTAGCGAAAGTGCTTCAAATGAAGTGAGCTGCCACACATGGAATACTAAGAAAGGATGTTTCACGGTGAGTAGGTTCGAGACATGAAGAGTTCCTCGAAAGCTATTTCAACAGGTAATTATCTTCGACAGCAAAGATTCGAGTACGCGTAAAGACGTCTGGCCAGTAACATGAACATATTTCAAGGACATCAGCTGTTCCATAGACACTGGAAAATATGTAGATCGGTGTCCATACCCACCAAAGTCGTCAATTTCCAGATACTGCCGTGGCCCGAGCTTCTTTCGCGCTAGTCGAGCAGAATTAGATGAGCCAAAATGATCACGCAGATAATCAGGCTGCATGAACAGATCATCTCCTATGAACAGATTATTCAAGCTGGTTGAGCGTAGCAAGTCAGGTAAATGGATGAAATAAGCACACCGTAGTAGCCTCAGCACATTTAGCGCTGGAAACTGTGCCAATTTAAGAGCCCCGAAAAGATCCTCAGAGTACTCACCTGCCACTGTTACATTCTCAAGGGATCTGAGTTGTCCGACGGACGCGACTTGAATCGCCAAATATGCGTCCACATACAAATATTCTAGATCATGGAGCTGCCTCAGAGAGTCAGGTATGGTCTTCACACCTACACACCCTTCAATATGTAACTCTCTAAGATGTGCGAGTTGTCCTAAAGAGTCAGGTATGTTCTCGAGCGATATACATCCTTTTATAACTAATCTCTCCAGGGCTGCGATGTTTCCAATAGAGTCGGGTAAGTTCTTAAGAGCTTTGCACTCAACTATCGCGAGACATCCGAGTGTAATTACTTGTCCTAAAGAGCTCACGTCTGGCATATGGCTTAAATGATCACATTGCTGTATTGTTAGGTCTGTTAGTGCCGGCATTTGCCACAGGCAGTCGGGGAGATGCGCAAAGTTCTGACCCATCAACGTTAACTTCTCTAGACATGTCAGCGGTCCGAGGCTTTTTGGTAGACTAGCAAAAGGGCCTAGCTCTGAACATGCCAGCTGTCCAAGACACTCGGGTACTTTATTAACTCCTAAATATTCACGTGCAACAAATTGCCCCAACCATTCAAAGCATCCCGATAAAGTCAATGTCTCAAGCAATCTCAACTGCCCCATGCTTGTTGGTAGGTTCTTGAGGGATGTGCATCCCATTGTGTTCAAAACTCTTAGAGATGCAAGTTGCCCTAAAGAATCAGGCAGGTTCTCAAGGCCCTCACATTTGACTATTCGGAGACATCTCAGAGCGGTGAGTTGCCCCAGGGACTCAGGTAAATATTTCAACCGGGGACAATGCCGTACCTCTAAATCCTTAAGTGCCGCAAATTGCCCCAACCATTCGGGGAGATCTTCGAAGCATCCCGACAAACACAATGTCTCAAGCAATCTCAACTGTCCCATGCTTCTTGGTAGGTCCTTGAGGGATATGCATCCGTCTGTGTACAAAACTTTTAGAGATGCAAGTTCCCCTAGAGAATCTGGCAAACTACTGATGGTTGTACAACCTTTTAGGATCAAACCTATTAAGGATTTGAGTTGTCCCATAGAGTTAGGCATGGCCCTGAGAGAGGTGCAACCCTCTATGGCTAAATTTTCAAGAGATACGAGGTGGAGAGGCTCAGGGATGGAAATGAGAGATGCGCACTCTTTTATGGTCAACCGTCTCAGAGATGCGAGTTGTCCCAGCGAGTCAGGGATGGCCCGGAGAGAGGTGCAACCCTCTATGACCAAAACTTCAAGTGATAGGAGGTGGAGAGGGTCAGGAATGGTTACAAGAGATGCACACTCTTTTATGGTAAATTGTACCAGAGAAGCGAGTTGTCCTATGGAGTGGGGTAGAACGACGAGGGATGGACACCCCTCTATCCGTAAATATTTAAGAGATGTTACCTGTAAAAGGTCAGGAAAATCTCTTATAGACACACACCCTTTGATCGCTAGACTTTCTAGAAATGAGAGCTGTCCTATGGAATCTGGTAAAATATTGACAGAAACACAATCTTGAATAATTAATGCTTTAAGAGACGAATACTGCAAAGGGTCAACCACAAGATTATTGGATAAAGATCTCTTTATATCTAACCGTTGTAAATTTTTAAGCTGTCCCAGGGAACCCGGTATGATATCAGGAAACATACATCCGTCTATCACTAACTCTCGCAGAGGTATAAGATCGAAAAGAAATTCAGGTAAGCTATGAAGTGACACACAACCTTTAATGGTTAAGTTCCAAAGGGACTTGAGCTGTCCTCGAGAATTGGTGTTAGCCTGGTCATTGACGAGGGATACGCAACCGTCGATTGTCAATCGTGCTAACGATGTTAATTGTCCAAGCGAGTGGGGTGTAGTCTTGAGAGAAACACATCCTTCGATAAGCAACGTATGAAGAGATGCGAGTTTACCCAGCGACTCGGGTAACTTTTCGAGAGACTTACAATTGCTAATTACCAGAACTCGCAGACTAGTGAGTTGGCCCAAGGAGTCAGGCAGATGAGTCAGGTAATCACATTGTCGTAAATCTAATGTCCGGAGTGTCGCTAGCTGTCCCAAGGGAACAGGAAGCTCCTTAAAGCGTCCACCTGTCAGGAATAAGGACTCGAGGGATTTCAACTCCCACATACCTGTCGGTAGGCTCGTAAAAGTCCCTTCTACAGATAATTTTGTTAAAGCTTTCAGCAGTCCTATAGACTCGGGAATATTTATACATTTGCGCACGATCAGCGTCCGCAGAACCATTAGTCGACTTAGACATTCCGGGAGTTTCCCCACGGAGCTATAATCCTCTATCTCTAAATATTCCAAAGAAGTAAGATCTCCGGGAAACTCAAAGGTCGAACCACTTACCCATCCAAGCTTTGCAGGAAATAAATCCGTTCCGCCTGGGGACTCGTCGTCATCCCCGATTCTTTGTGGTTCGGGGTTCTCTGTCTGCCCATGTTTCCATTTAGTATCTTCAGGAACAACCGCACCTCCAATCATTAAATGTTTCAGCCGTGTGAGTTGCCTTAGCAAAGAAGGTGAACATTTAAAGGTTTCACATCCCTCTAAATCCAAATAATCCAGACATGGAAGTTGTCCTAACGATTGTGGTAAAGCTTGAAACCTACGACACTCCTTTACTGTTAATCTCTGCAGATTGATAAGCGTATTTCCCGGTTCGCCGGAGGATGCATATTCCCCCAGTTTAGGGTCTTCCCACAAGTATTTCAAAGAACCGCACCCACATACGTCTATTACCCGCAATAATTCGAGCTCACCAAAACTCTCCGGCAACATCGTTAGTTTATCACACGAGTCTAAAGTAAACCTCTCAAGGGATGCCAATTGCCCAATCGTGCGAGGCAGCATTTCCAAAGCACGAAGGTAAGATAACGACAAATTCTTGAGGGCATGCAGACCGCCGAACGACTCCCCTAGGCTTTCCAACCTCGGACACGAATATATATCTAGGGTTTCCAACCGTCGGAGGTCACCAAATCGATCAGGCAGTCTCTTCAGAACATTACATTCCTTTAACATCAATGTTTGGAGAGAAGACATAGCCCCGAAGCTGTCCGGTAACTTTCTCAATGCGGGAAGGTTTACCATGGTTAATTTTGTGAGTGATTCGAAAGCTCCAAAGCCATCGGGCAACTCTGACAGTGCAGGAAGGTTTTCCAGGTGAAGTGTTGTGAGAGAATTTAGTTGATTTGAAACGTGTATTGACTTTTTGGGCCAACTTTTGAAATTCAAGCAGTCCACTAACCTGAGGTCTCGCAACGATGCCAACTCCAAAATTGAAAGTGGAAGCTCTGCTATCTGTACATCTTGAAGGTCCAATCGCTCCAAACATGGAAGATGACCGAAATTCCGCGGTAATCTTGTCAAGTCCGTGGCATGAATCATGATAACCTTGAGATGATTCCATTCCTGAATGTTGCTTGGCAAAGTGACCGAGCAACAATGATCAAAGATGAGAACAGCAAGTTGAGGAAGGTTCCCGACGTCCTCCTCTCGAATGGGCCAACAAGCTTCCTGTAACCAGCTTTCTTTCCCCTCTTCTTTCGAACAATTGTTCATGTGGAGGATGCTGAGGAGCCAAGGGAACCGCAATGCTTGATGCGAGTCTATCAGGTTCAGATCACTCATTCTCAATAGACGTAAACTTCGTAGGTCGAAAAAACGCCCGTCGAAACAAGAAGAATTCTTCCTGCGCAACTTAGATGCTCTCCTCAGATTCACAGCCACGGAATCCGACATGCCCATGGATAGTACTTGGAGTTTACGGTTGGTAGTTTTACCCTGCACAATTACAACAAATGACTAATCACATGTACATTTTTCATACAGAAGAAAGTATCAAGGCTGATTTTGGATGTAGTCGTCCAACCATGAATGTGCCCGAGACTTTGTGGCTCCTAAAAACTATGGTTCAACAATCATCTTACCTTGTATTTGGCCAGAATATCCTCAACATCGTATGGTTGCCACACTCCTCTGCAAGACTCCACATTTTCTCCTGGTGGTCTCGAGATCCGCCTTCCCATATCCCTCAGTTGCCGATGTATGTAAGCTACGGGGTATGGGTGTACTGTACGAGTGATGTATGATTCAAGCCGTTTGACCTTCCGGATTTGAATGAAAGACCTGTGCACTAAATTGGTCAGAGTTAATTGTATTGACATTCCCGAGGGACTCCCTTTCCACGCATATTCAAACACAGTCAAATCGTACTGGCGATGCACCATGTCAAATGAAGCCAAGTCCAGAAATATGGCTTTCTCTTTATCTCCTAAGCTGTCAAAGCTCACTCTGAGCTTTCCCCACAACTTGTCCTCCTTACTTCCATCTATGCATCCTGCTTCAAGCAACCTAGCAAGCGTACTTTCCCAAATCTTCTCACTGATCTGTCCTTGTAAGGAACTGCCAATCACATCTAACGTGAGGGGTAGCCCTTCGCACGTCTCCACAATCTGTTTCACCAACTCTTTGGGTATTGCTTCTAAGGTGGGACTTCGAACACGAGCTTTGAATAGTGTCAGCGCATCATCATGTGACAGGAAGGGGAGAATATGTTTTACAAAATCACTTCTATCCTTTTGAAATCGAGAGATCACTACCAAACGGCTACCTTCTCCGTAAGAGAGTCCGTTCAAGTAATTCATCATATCGGTCGCATCGTCACAGTCATCCAACATCAGCAGAACTTTCCTTCCTTGTAATAGTTTCAATATCTCCCACTCATCCTGCACCCTAATGCTAACTTGCTTCCCGCTGCCTTCGTACAAGTTTCCGACAACCAGTTTCCAGAAATCTTTCCGAGTAAGACTTTGCTGAAGGATTTCAACGAAACAGACATAGTCAAATTGGTTTTGGATTCTCGTCAGAACTTGTTTCGCAAGTGTCGATTTGCCTGAACCACCCATCCCTGCAAGCAGTATCTGCTTCTGTCCTGCCTCTGACAACTTGAGCGCTTTCATGAAGTCGCTAATACGATCTCCGAACTCGATTATCCCAACAGGAAGCCCGAGATGATACAGTAAAGCTGCTTTTCTTGAATCCTGGTTTGTGGAAAATAGAAAGAAGAATTAGGAAAGAAAAGGCAAGATATAAAATACAAAGGAAATGTGCTTGTTAGCAAACCGACAGAATTCCTGCAAATTTTCTCAATATCCCAAATTCCAAAGAATTTGAGTACTGAATTAAATTGAAAATATTGACAAAATTCAGCACTTGAAAGATGCAAGTTGTTATATCTCAGACCATACCTCATCCTGACAGATACTTTTTAGGAACTTGACCAGATGTTGAAAACTGTCGGACGTTTTCTCCTCTGGCTTGCAGATAGTAAAATGGTCTACTCCTGGGATCATACAAAACGTATCCATATCAACTCGAGCAGATGCTTCTTCAACCAACTGTGAAGAGCGCCAAAGGGGAATGCCTTGGATGAGTACCCTTATCTGCGACAAATAAGGACATTAACTATCTTGGTCAGTTAAAGTTCGTTCCGGAAGTTCTACATATTTGAGCAATGCTAGCAGAAGCCGTTGGAAGAACGGGATCCATAACCCACTTGGTAGGGAACCGAGAACATGCATATGAAGGGCAAGCATGAAAGTATGCAAACTGAATTGAAGTTGATCTAAACAAGGAATACATAACGAAATAAGCGGAAATGATAGAAAGCAGGAACCGAAATTGATACATTTCATCAGAACTACCCGCACAGAAATGGAATCATGTAATCAAAACAAGACAACCTGTTGGAGTAGCAACATATTAAGAATCTGAAACTGAAAACAGAGGAGAATCATCAAGGGAATAGGCAGATCCAATCGGAAACATAAGAAAACATAGAGCGAATAGGAAAAACAGAGCTTTAATGGAGGATAGGTGGGGCAGAGTGAAGTGGGGAAGGAGTGGATGGTATCTTGGCTGGTTGGACCGAAGCGTGACATATTTGAGAAAGGGGAGCAGAAGTCATTCGAAGATCGGGGGTTCCAGAACCTCCTATGTATGGAACCGGGAACGTGCATGTGAAGTGCATGCATGACCGAATGCAAATAGAAATGAATTCAATCTAAGCAATGGAATGTAAGTGAATTTAACATCCCGGAGATAAGCGGAAGTAAGGACGTAATTCATACATTTCATATAAGTAACACCTGCAGAGAACTGGTGTACATCATGTAAGAAGAATCAAGACACAACAAATTAAAACTCTCAAACTGAAAGCAGAGAAAGACCACGAAACAGAGACACATCGAGCATAAGCAGAACCTGCAGAGAACTAGTATCCATCATGGAAGAAGAATCAAGACGCAACAGATTAAACGTCTAAAATTGAAAGCAAAAGAAGGCCATCAAACTGAGAAATATCGACCAAAGGAGTAAGAGACAGCTTTAGTTGAGGATGGGTGGAGTGGCGCGAACTTGGAGCATTAGTCGCACCTGCAGAGAACTAGTATCCATCATGGACGAAGAATCAAGACGCAACAGATTAAAATTCTGAAACTGAAAGCAGAGGAAGACCATCAAACAGAGAACATCGAGAAAAGGACTAAAAGACAGAGCTTTAGTTGACGATGGGTGGAGTGGAGCAAACTGGGAGAGGAGTGTAGGGCGTCATGGCTGTGTTGGAGCGAAGCATGAGAGGACTAGATAGTGTACATCGCAGCATGCTCTATGAACATATGAATCCTAAAATACTGAACAAAGAAGGAAGCAGACAGGCGGTCATAGTAAGCCTTCACGAAAGCACTATAGTCTTCATCAGTGCCGAAATAGATGAGCGAATGCCAGCACCCCTCGTACCGAATTTCTGTTCAAAAGCTCATGAGTGCCAAGGCAAACTTTCCTGCTTCTAAAAGTGCCGCTCAATATGGCCGCAGTGAGAAGTAAGGAACAATGTAACTTATGCACAAACCAGCAGGCCATGTAGGAGCACCTTAAAACAGAGGGAATAAAACGTGAGTAGAATAAGTCCTTACGTAGCTACTAATTTTTACTCCTAGGCCCAGTAGTGGGCCCAATTTTAATGTCAAACGAGGTCGAGTGCACAGAGGACGGTGGTGAAGAGTAATGAGCAAAAGAAATTCCCTGCGTAACGTGTATGTTCTCAAAACTATCAAAACGAGTAATCGACACATAAAAAGAACACTCCACTGGTGTATAATACAATTCTCAGATGTTTACAGATACAGAGTATCAATAGTATTGTATAGCTGCTTTAGGAACAGCTTCCTACGATAAGGTACGAGAACGATTGCCTTCGATAATCTGCTGAGTACTCCCGCTCCAGTTGAGAGTTGAGACTCATTCGCTTCCAGAACGCCGTATGTCTTCCACTCATATTGATTCCGCAACTTTGTAAAGTCCTCATGCACTCGAGCAGCCCCTGCACTTAGGAGCTCCATGTACTCAAGTAAGGGACTTTTTCGCTTTGTGGAGGACTCCAAGCACATTCTTGAACCTGATTGAGCAACCCCGTAAAAGAACAGTCCTCGTACATTTCTCAAGAAATTGATATATCCCCCGATTCCAGACATTGCGCTCGCTCTCAGGCATATCTCCTTCATTACTACACCGCCCAAACAGTGACCGACTAGAACGACTGGACAGTTCTGACCAACCTCCCCAAATTCGATCAGAGATTGGGCAAGGAATTCTCCTGTGCCATACATATCCATTCTTCCACGTGACGTAGAAGTTTGGATACTGGAATCGTAAGAAACTGAGAGAATGCGAGCTTGAGGGAAACGCTCAACAAGCCATGTGTTCAGCCAGCATGCTGAGTTGTCTCGCTGCATCCACGTTTGGATGAAAGCATCTTCACCATTTCCCCATGAAAGACCATGGAAAAATATTATTTCCAGGGTAGTTGGTCCGCTTGCAGGTTTGTACAATTCATAAACCGCATCACTCAACTGCAAAATCCGAAGTTTTGTTCCAACAAACTGTGTCATAGTTTGCAAAGAGAACTCGAAGCGAACGGGTGCTGTAATGATCACGATATTGCACCGAACTAGAACTTGAACAGCTTATTTTATCATCAGGGATTACATACACAATGATCGGTCTGCTCTTTCAGGTTGAAATAACTAACCCGTTTGCAAACAGAGAGAGCTGGTGTCATGGGCCTAGAACTTGAGGCCGCCATAGTGGGTGCAGTCGCTCAGTTTAGACTGTTCACAAAATTGTCTCTGGGCTACTCCAATATCGTGAGCTGATATGTATCACATTCTCAGTTCCACAGGCCTTCAGTTTTTCCTCTCACGTCCATTGCAAGTTGAATTCCGGATATCTTGCCTAGTTTCACCAGACTGTCGAAAAGCAAGAAAGTGAACGCTGTTGTGAGTTTCAGAAGCTGTGGTGCTAAGCGCACTGCACGTAGTAATGCCGATGGTAGTGTAAACGTCTGAGTTGGCAGGATGGTAAGCTTGATGCCCCACCCTCGGCATCAAGCTTAGAAGGCGACACACGTTAAATAGAAAAGCTCGGGAACACAAATATACGAAAATATTGATGGTGCAATTGAATCCGACTTACACAAAATGTTCACTTAACTTATGAAAGCGTAGAAAGGCTACTTAGCAAAAGTTGGTATGTTTGTACGAGCGAAATCAGAGAAATCGAGTTTGAAATTACCCTGGTTACGTCCGTGGACCAATTGGGGAAGATGCTGTGATCAGAGGATGGCAACGAGTAACTTCCCGAGTTCCATAATGAACGTCCCAGTACAACTTGTAAGTAGCTTTTGCGATTTTCTTTCGTGATTGCTACTGCGCGGATAACATGCACACAAGTGCTGGAAACGCAACACCCTCAACTCCCCGGAACAAGAGCGAACCAGGTGCTAAGCACCAACATAGCCTGCCGAGGAGAATAGTACTATTCCGCAGGTGCGCTATCTTGGTCATAAAAGTCTTCAAAGACTGAGCGAAAGCACCAAATTCAGCATAGACGGGTGCAAAAGTCTTCGGAGTTTGTTGGGCAGACTCCGTCTTTAGCCCCGAATGACACAACTGTAGCTTTAGCTTTGTCTATCGTCACGTTTGCGTCTCCTTGCATACTGTACTTGCATACTGTAATATTAAGTACCCAGGCTCTATCACTTCTTTGAGAAATGGATGAGCTACATCTATGTTCATGACCCATAAATAAATGCAGAGAAATAGATGGAGAGATAGTTTATCCCCACGAGCACGAGAGGATTTTACATCTTTTGCTTCGTTATCATTAGATTGGACTAGAGGTTTACCGTCTTCCTTGATAGAGCGACAATGTGAGTATACCTTACACTCTCTCTTAATCGACTAGTCTATTCCTTAGGCTACTAGAGCACGTCTTCGCTCTTGCTCCGGCAAGGGTGCAGGCTCTTGGATCCTAGCTCGAACATGCATTAGGGTATTCCGACTCACACCAACTACTTTCTCTACAACAATGAGGTTTCACCTAGGTTTGGTCCACCCATCTGCATCTTCATTACTCACTTGTAAGTGTGGTTCTACACTAGATGCAGCATCTATCCACATGAAACGGTGTCCTTTTGGAGGATAGAGGATAGTTACCCATGATGCTATTAGGGACATAGTGTTTGCTATGGCATGAGAGAGTGGATACTTGGCTTGGAGAGAGTGTTCATATGCTTTGCAAACTACACGTGTCAGGGTAGACTTATACTTGGTACTAGATGATCAAGTGATAGTAGCGGATGTCATGGTTACAGACTCTATGCGGGATACAATTTTGGAGGGAGTGATTACCCATCCCTTGGATAGACGGCGAGTGCAACAGTAGGTCGTAAGGTCTCCAAGTATAGGGGCATGCAGCGGGGTCACCTCTTTGCTCCTCTAGCCTTGGAGTTACATGGAGCAATGGACACGGCATTTGACACATTTGTCACGGAGTGCACAAGAGCTTATCATGTTAGGCGTCAAGGGGTACCACTCTCACTCTCATACTTTGTAGCATAATTTAGATAGCGTGTGTCCATTGCTCTACATAGGGCAGTGGCTGGTGCAATCCATAGGAGAACAATCAGATTAGGTGATTTTTCTTTGGATGCTCTATTTGTGTGTTGACTGTACGACTTGCATAGCTCGGATATCTTAGGTGCGGTAGTGTATAGACTTTGTTGGGGCTTAGCCCCATGTTACCTTTTATGTCTCTCCCTTGACTTGCATAGCTCGGATATCTTAGGTGCGGTAGTGTATAGACTTTGTTGGGGCTTAGCCCCATGTTACCTTTTATGTCTCTCCCTTGTACAGCTTGATGGGGTCTTCCTATCCTTGATGCCATTAGAGACATAGTGTTTTCACATGCGAATTTGGTTTTACACTAGATGCAATAGCGGGTCCATGTGACACGAGGTCCTTTTAGAGGACCGAGGATAGCTACCCATGATGCCATTAGTGACATAATGTTTGCTATGGTATGAGAAAGTGTATACTTGGCAGAGGGAGAATTCGTATGCTTTGCAGATGACGAGTGGCAAGGCAGACTTATACTTGGTCTGAGATGATAAAGTGACACTAGCTGATGTAATGGTTATGGATCCTATACCGGATTTAGTGTCGAAGTGAGTGATTACCTATCCCTTGGATGGGTGGCGAGTGCAACAACAGGTCACAAGGTCTCCAAGTATAGGGGCATGCAGCAAGGTGACCTCTTTGTTCCTCTAGCCTTGGAGTTATATGGAGGATGGACACAGCATTAGACACATTTGCCTGGGAGTGCATGAGAGCTTATCATGTTAGGCACCATGGGGTATCACTTTCACTCTCATACTTTATAGGTTATTTTAGACAACGTGTGTCCATTGCTCTACATAAGGCAATGACCGGGGCAATCCATAGGAGAGCAATCACACTAGATGATGCTTCTTTGGATGCTTTAGTTGTTTGTAGATTGTACTATTTGCATAGCTCGGATAACTTAGGTGCGATAAGGCAGATTTCTCATGTAGACTCTATTGGGGCTTAGCACCATTTCACCTTTTTTGTTTCTCCCTTGTACGGCTTGATGGGGTCTTCACATCCTTTGTGTTTTTCTACGTGGTTGCCCTGATTTTTTTTAAAGTAGATGCTGAAACTGAGGAACGAGAGGAAGAAATGGGACGCAGAAGAAGGACGGGGTGCAATACAAGAAACTACCGGTAGAGCAAGTTGTACTCGTAAATCAAAACAGCACAAAACAAGACGAAATACAGTAGACTTTAACATAAACATACCACTGTAGATGCATGTAGTGAGCACTTTTTGAGAAAAGACCGGATGAGCTGGAAGTCTGATAAGGGCTTTTATATTCCGATTGTGGGAAGAAAACGGAGGTGACAAAAGAGGTAGATTTAGGCATGTAAGTTCAGGAAGGGGAGCCCAGCATAATATCGTTTTGACTGCCTATGCGTTTATTAGAATAAAATTCGTTCATGAGAAAGCTTGACATAATCCAATAGGGAGAATCCAACCACACAGTTGTGCAAAATTTATATACGTTATGAATTCAGGTTTATATTTCCGGCGCTTATGCAACTTGAAGAAGGAATGAGTTATTAAGTGTAAATCGAATTTTCTACACAACTTTGATTTGAGACTTAACTTGTTTAAATCTATTACGTTTTCTCTTTTAATAAATATCATAACATATGGATCTGAAAACGCCATTAGTCCAACATGGGATTTTAGCATAATATAATTATATATCAAAGAAAATGTAGCTAAGTTTATCATAAACACGCGGAAATGGATTGATTGCAAACGAAGCCAGGCTGATGTAGTGCGCAATGTAGTCAGGGTCAAGTAATTGGCTTTTTGGGGACCAGGACAAAGGGTGAAGAAGGGGACGATAAGAGGATTTTTTTACCATGTGCATCATGCATGGGGTTAATACTAGTGGGCGTTTATGGGATGATGTAAACGTGCAAACTAGATGAAAAGCTAGTGATGTTTTCAGTTGATTAGTGGATGACATTCCCATGATACAACAGGTCCTAAAATTACTGTCCATACGAGCGTGCGAGCAATCCTTTTGAAGTCCATCTTTAAGGATACATAGAAATTGCAAAGTTTTCCATCCGTAGAGTAAAGGCCCCAGCAAAGGCTCAATAAAATCCCCCATCGAAAATAAAACATGGAATATATAAGCGCACAAAAAGGCACAAATATAAAAGAAAAGTAAACATGGAATACAAGTGCACAAAGAAGCACAAATATAAAAGAAGAGGTGAAGACTCTGCAAAATAGGGCACATAGACATTGAGAACAAGACGCTACGTAGAGTAATCAACTCTAAAAGTATAAAAAATGAAAAATATATGAACATATGACTGCGGTGTGATAAAAATTCTCCAAGTGTATGTGTGGCAAATGCAAGGTGAATGTTGTGGATGAAACAAGGACACCCACTATTGATGCCAGTATACGAAGACTCATAGCCTTTGATTTTTGTAGGGTGACGAAGAAACCTCAACACTCGTAGCCTTTGATTTTTGTAGGGTGACTAAGAAACCTCGGCCCAAAGTAAGAAACAAACATAGCAGGTGAAAGAGCCAAGGTGCACAGAATCTTTTGTGGCTTCGAATTACAAGAGAGAATAACGAACCCATTCCACCTTTTCTGCTCATGGACCTGTTAGCATCTGGAAATGTTAGAATAGGAATGAGCTGGATGAGCAAAAAAGGTGAGGTGGGTTTACAGTTTCCCATTACAAAACGGTAGCTTTGTCACCGAATCTTTTGTGAGTTTGAATTACAAGAGAGAGTAGTAAACCCACTCCAGTTCTTAGGAAACGTAGGAAACGTAGACATCGGTTCATTCCCATGGGGCGAGTTCTCCTCTTGACTGTTGTCGCATTGTGAATACTGTGAACGAAATACTTGGGTAGAATTTGGGCGTGTTAGTGGAGACATGATTGAAGATAAAAATATTTATATGACGATGAGATTTGATAGAGATGAATGTTAACTTGTCGTAGTAAGTCATGAGGACAGCCATTTCATCTTATGAATATTAGATGTCGCATTTAACAAACACTCAAACTACTGTACTGGACTTTTGTTATTGTCTTCATTGTTGAACTGAGAACCATGGGAGCATTGCGGATGTACTCATTTGGATTTGCTGTATCAAATAACAATGCAGAAGGTTAGGACTTTGATTCTGAGATGCATATTCCCATGTAATTAAGCAAACAATAGCATCCGAATCATAGTTAAAGTTATGTCCGCGGACCACTCGCAGAAGAAGATTTCGATCAGCGCAACGCCTGGAGTACCTTCCATCAATCATAGTCCATATACAACCTGTTAGACTGGGGTATAATAAGAAGGGTCAGAACACCACATCAACCCAAACAAGAATAAAACTTCAGAGGGGAGTTAAGCCCCAACAGTAAATAACTTTGCAAGTTCTTTCCATGTTCACACCACGAAATTTGCTATTGCGCGGAGGCATTGCCGGCTGAGGAGAAGAGCACTGCCTCGCCAGTGCGCTCTCCTGCATAAAAAGTCTTCAAAGAGCAAGTGGCACCACTAGTCTTCGGAGGTTGTTGGGCAGACTCTGTCTGTTTGTAGCCCGGAGCTACAAAACTGTGACATTGTCTGTGATTACGTTTGCTTCTCTTTTCCGTGTGTCTGTTCATCGAAATTAGAACGGTAGGTAGCCCCACTGGACATAGGCTTTTATCACTTCTTAGGAGAAAACCTATCTATAAAGCTGGTTGGGGAATCATTATTATTTTAAATTTACATATCAATTACTTTTCAAGTGTCAACTTGTCTATTCATTTGAACTAATTCTGCTTTTTTAAGTTAGTACAAGTTATGGATTCAAAGAGTCTTATCCTTGTACTCGGTTGATCTTTAAATTGTCACCTTAAATAAGCATGTAAAAGCCTCTAAGGTTGATATATTTTCAACCGCTGCTATATGCGAAGGACACATACACACCGAATTCAATGAGAACGTTTTGGACAGCAGTTCGGTGGCGGCTTTAAATTTCACGATGTTGTGTTCTTGTGATGAAAAGGGAGAGGAAAAAGGGGCAAAACTGTGCACGGACCCACTCACTTCTCGCAACATGAATATGGTGGTGCTTTCTATTTGTGTAGATGTTATATATTTGTAGATTTCCAAGGATTCATGATTCAATAGTTAAGGTTTATCTGCTTGTTTCGCAATTCGTTTTAACAACTTTGTTATCGCAAGAGAGAAATACTCTCTCAATTAATATCAAGAAATGTCTCATATCGATACTATTGGGGCCTAGCCCCATTCTACCTCTTTTGTCTCTCCTTTGTTCAGCTCGATGGGGTCTTCCCATCCTTCATGTGGGCGCCTTTTTCTTTCTATTAAAAATGAAGAACTTTATAAACAGAATCTGGTAGCGAGGAGCCTCGGCGGGATTGCTTGATATCATGTGTAGTTTAGCCTATTTTTCAGATGCATGATGTCTTGCGACTATTTTTAAGATGCATGAATAAACGTGTGAGTCCGAAGAGAAAGAAAGAAGAAGAAATTAGTAGACAAATTTGTCATATGGTTCATATCACTACGTCGAATAAGAGAATTGAACGAAGGAATTAGATAAGGAAATAGAAGGACCAGAGGATACACAATCATATTGGCCTTAGGTTCTTTTTTATTTCTTTGGTAGTGTTCTTTCATCCCCTGCTCCAGGGTTCATTCCACAAACAGAGGCATCAGTCCATGAACGAAGAGCAGATAATGAACAGTTTCATCTTTCAAAATGCTAGATGCGAATAACCTTTTTACTTGTGGGTAGTATAAGCTGATTGGTACAAATGGCACATTAATAGCTCCGGAAATTAAAATTTGAGCTCAAGAATAATAACGTATATGAACATTTATTTTACTTATCTGTTGGTTTTGAAAATTTTCATATATATATGAAAATAGAATGAATGTATTTTTCCGGAATACGAGATACACCAACAGACACTTACATGTTCATGTTCATCTCAGTTGCAGTACTTACTCGTTCATGGCCATAAGACTTGCAGAAAATGCAATATCTCCAGCTTCTCTCATTTGGTAGAACCAGAAGTTATACAACACCATACCGAAATGGCGATCAGTTTTCCTTCGATACCCTGCCGGTGTACTTTCTTGGTCAAAAAAGTCATCGCAGAGTCGGTGAAAGCGTGTACAGTATGGAAATGAGTGCAGAAGTCTTCGGGAGAAGGTCTTTCTGTAGCACAATTCTTTACCATTTTCCGTGTGAAATCGCACTAAATTCCTTATGACAGAGCAGTACAATTCGACATACTCTTTTATATAAATGTCCACACAATACCTTACGTACGTATGTGGTGAGAATTTAGTTACGGTGTGATGGTTCTCAATAGAAGTTCTTAAATGTGGATAAACGTGTTGGTGATATGAATATTGGGGTTTTTTACCTAATTTTGCCTATTTTATTCAACCCTATTTTATCTATTTTGTCTAAGCCTTTTACGGGCTGGATGGAGTCTTCCCATCCTTCGAGTTTTCTACGCGGTCGTCCTCTCGCAAAATATGAATCAACCTTTCGTTGAATTGATATTATTGATTATTTATTGTATCTGCGTATGTATCAATTAGAAGGTATTCGAACACCCTTGTGTAATGTGAGAGATGTGTCGGAGCTCTAGATCTCTTTGTGATTGCTCTTAAATTACCAAAGACATTAACGAGTATGTTGTGTTTAAAGACCAGTTTCTAGACTTAAAGACGAACATTATATCAACGACTTTTTGTGTTCAGGAGACCATTGGTTTCCATCTCAACTCAACTTCATGTAGAGAATTTGAATATACTGAATGAATACCTATATAAACTGGACTGGGCTATCATGATGGAGGTTGTGTGATCTCATACGCAAATATAGAGATGTAATTGTTAATAGGTGTAAGTACCACAGGCTTTCTGCAATATGGCGATGCTTACAATTGCAATTACAATGACGGTATACAAACATCATATAGCGGATGAATATCGGATCTGCATTACAAGGTTGAAATTTTTGGAATAAGAAATAAAATTTATAAGACATGCCCACATTACTTCAGAGTATGTATGAAAATATACGTCACCTCTGAGATATGTGTGAACAAGATTATCAACGTTGCTTTGACTAATTTTAGCTAATATCATCACAGCTTGATATGATAAAGAGATAATGCTACCTACTTTAATGAAAGTTTAAGAATTGGATCATCATTCCGCTTATATAAAGGACAGTTATAGAATGCTTCAAAATTTATATACAAGTTGCTATTTAAAGGCTAGAGATTGAGCTAAAAAGCAAAGAATGAAAATAGTTCCGTGGAGGTAGGCGTCCTAGCTCGGTTCCACGTCAATTAAACTGAACTTTTCCAAATCCATATGTTATAAAACTAGATCTATGAAAACACAGCACCAATCTAATATAAGAATAAGTATAAAAAGCAAAAGCGACATATTATGAGTATCTCTCTTTCAAATTTGGAACGGTGCCATCAAACACCTTGAACCAGGTCACAAGAAGAACTAAAAATGTTCAAATACGTTGTCTAGAAAAGTAATAACATATAACAACTTTTTAAAAATTAGAATACTCAATTCAATCTCCAAGGAGGCGAAATGGAGCCGCCCTTGAAATTGTAATTCCAATTCCGACGAGAATGCCCAGAGCTAAAATATACAATTTTACATGGTACTTCTGAAGAGTTGGAGCAATTGGATGTCAATACGGATTGTCGTGTCTACCTTTTTACGAAAGTTTATTACTGCCTAGTTTCCCCAGGATTTCGTATCAGCAGTCATATCTTCTCCACCTTCTCAAGATTGCCCGCCTTCAGTGACGAGGTTTCCCACTCTTCACTGTACTTTTGCAGTATATTGTAATGTTTTAAAGAACCCTTCGTGGGTCACTTTGTTCAACGTAACGTGACCTCTCAATCTCAAGGTCGGAATTTCAGCGATTAACTCGAGGGATGTCTTACCAATCTATGCTATGCGGTTCTTCGAATTACATTGGATATAACAAATCAATGGGTAGTCACCATAAAACCTACACGTGGGAACCTTAGGAACGTAGACGTCGGTATTCCGGTGGGGAGAGTTCTCCTCTTGACTCTTGTCTTATTGTGAACACGGTGACCGAAATACTTGACTAGAACTTGGATCTGTTAGTAGAGACATAATTAAATATAAATTAAATAATATAAAAGTTAGCAAGGTCTCCAGGTATAAAGGTACACAGTGAGATCATCTCTTTGTTTCTCTAATCTTGGAAATATATGGAACTATGGACACGACATTCTATTTATTATTATGAGAAGGTGTGAAACTTATCATGTTAGATGCTATAGAGTATAATTTTCATTTTCATATCTTGCAATATATTTTAGATAATGTGTATCTATTGTTCTACAAAAGATAATCGCTGGGTAATCAATAAGAGAACAATCACATTAGGTTATGTTTTTTCGATACTCTAGTTGTTTGTAAACCGCATGCATGGGATAGCCCACATGTCTTAGGTGTGGCAAGGCGGATTTCTCGTATCAAGTCTTGTATAGACTCTATTGGGGTTTAGTCTCATTTTCCTTTTTCGTCTCTCCTTTGTATGGTTTGATGGGGTCTTCTCGTCCTTCTCGTTTTCTACACTATCACCCTTTTTCTTATTGAATATAAAAATACTTATATGACGATGAGATTTGATAGCGATGAATGTGAACTTTCCTAGTAAGTCATGAGGACACCCATTTCATCTTATGAATATTAGATGTCTTCATTGTTGAACTGAGAACATGGGAGCATTCCGGATGTACTTGTTTGGATTTTCCTGTATCAAAAAACAATGCAGATGGTTCACGTTGGACTTTGATTCTGAGATGCATATTTGAATGTAATTAATCAAACAATAACATCGTTAAAGGTATGTCCGCTGACCCCTCGCGGAAGAAGATTCGATCAGCGTAACGCCTGGAGTACCTTCCATCAATGATAGTCCATATACAACCTGTTAAGACTGGGATCTAATAAGAAGGGTGAGAACACCACGTCAAGCCAACAAGAATAAAACTTCAGGGGGGGAATTGAGCCCCAACGGTAAATAACTTTCCAAGTTCTTTCCGTGTTCACACCACGAAATTTCCTATTGCGCGGAAGGCATTGCCGGCTGAGGAGAAGAGCACCGCTTCGCGTGTGCGCTCTCCTGCATAAAAAGTCTTCAAAAGCAAGTGGCACCACTAGTCTTCGGAGGTTGTTGGGCAGTCACTGTTTGTAGCCCTGAGCTACAAAACTGTAGCTTTGTCTGTGATTACGTTTGCTTCTCTTCCTCGAACTTAGAATGGTAGGTAGCCCCACTGTACATAGGCTTTATCACTTCTTAGGAGAAAACCTATCTATAAAGCTGGTTGGGGAATCATTGTTATTTTAAATTTAGATATCATTAGTTGTGAAGTGTCAACTTATCTATTCATTTGAAGTGATTGTACTTTTTTAAGTTACTAGAAGTTATGGATTCAAAGAGTCTTATCCTTGTACTCGGTTGATCTTCAACATGTCACATAAAGTAAGCATGTAAAAGCCTTTAAGGTTGATATATTTTCAACCGCTGCTATATTCGAAGGACACCGAATTCAATGAGAACGTTTTGGACAGCAGTTCGGTGGCGGCTTTAAATTTCACGATGTTGTTCTCTTGTGACGAAAAGGGAGAGGAAAAAGGGTCAAAGCCGTGCGGGGACCCACTCACTTCTCACAACATGAATATATGAAGGACGACCGCGTAGGGAAAGAAAAATAAAGGATGGGAAGACCCCCGTCAAGCCCTCACAAGGGAGAGATGAAAAAGGTAAAATGGGGCTAAGCCCCAATAGAGTCTATATGAGAGATGTCACATGAATATGGTGGTGCTTTTTACTTGTGTGGATGTTATATATTTGTAGATTCCAGGGAATCATGATTCAATAGTTAATGTTTATCTCCTTGTTTCACAACTCCTTTTTATCGTGAGAGAGAAGTACTCTTTCAGTTAATATTAAGAAGATTATAAACAGAATCTGGTAGTGAAGAGCCTCGACCGGATTGCTGGATATCGTGTGTAGTTTAGCCCTATTTTTAAGATGCAGGATGTCCTGTTAGCATAAAAGTGTGATTCCGAAGAGAAAGAAGAATTTGTCATATGGTTCATATAACTACATCGAATAAGAGAATTGAACGAAGGAATTAGATGAGGAAAGAGAAAGACCAGAGGATACACAATCATATTGGCCTTAGGTTCTTCTTTGATAGTGTGCTCCCCTGTTCCCGGGTTCATTCCACAGCGGAGGCAGAACGAAAAGCAGTCCATGAACGAAAAGCAGATAATGAACAGTTTCATCCTTCAAAATGCTAGATGTGAATAATTTTTTCCTTTAGGGCAGTATTAGCTAAATGGCACATAATTATCTCTGGAATTTAAATTTGAGCTGAAAAATAATATCTTACATGAACATTTATATTTAGTTGAATATACTTTTCCGGAATACTAGATACACCAACCGTCACATACATGTTCAAACGCGAAACAGTTCATAAATATTCAATTCGGTGCTTTGATACTTTACGCCGTAAAATGAAGCTAGATTATGTTTCATGCAAACACCACAAATTTAATGATATATTTTTCTGTAAAAGCAATTGTAAATAGTGAATTTAAGATGAATCCGATATACGCTTTTTGAATACATACATTGATACTCATGATATTTAAGATATTTAAGAAGTTCATTTAAGATATTTAAGAACGTTTATCTAAAGTACTTTTTACTAGTGGGACGGAGCCCGAAGACCCTTATAGTAGTGAGAAGCCAATAAAGCTAAAACGTTGGTGGCCAGAGGCCAAAGTAAAGAAGAAGAACTGGAGAGGCAAGCGTAAACGCCGAAAGCCCACCTACAAACATCCTTAACTACTCGGAGCTCAGCACCCGCAAGAAGCGAAGGGGACCATTATCCATTATTTTCCTTTTCTTTTCTTCTGGTACCCTTGTATCATCAATATGGAGCTTATTGTCTTCATTGTTGAATTGAGAACATGGAGCATTGCGGATGTACTTGAATTGGATTTTCTTGTATCCGAAATCCATAAGGTTCATATTGGACTTCAATTTTAAGATGCAAATTGGATGTGATTAATCACATCCAACATGGAGCGAGTGGAGGGCCTAGTGGAGTTAGACCCTTACCCTCATTTTTGGGTCAGCAGCAGCCAGTGAGTGGTGGTGTTGCTTGTTGGACTTGTGGTGGACCTCACCATAGGAGAGAGTGTACTCAGGGCAGCAGACCTGATACCTCTGGTGCATCACAGCCAGCACAGAGGCAATGTGAGCATTGCCACAGATTTGGTCACACTAGTGACCGGTGTTTTGACCTACACCCGGAGTTACGGAGTGGTAGGGCTGCTATGGCAGGTAGTAGAGGAGCTCCAGTTCATGGAGGACGAGGTGGTAGAGGTGGTGGTAGAAGATCTACACCTAGTAGGGGTGCAGTACCTGCCCTTACTTCTGACACAGCTATGGCTACTCGGATTGAGCAATTGGAGCAGAGATTGGCTAGTATGGCTATTGCTCAGAGGAGATCAGATTTGGGTGCTAGGCTTCCACCTCATAATGCTGCTGATAGAGATGCTTTGGACTTCATGTGCGGAGTAGCACAGGTGGATGCATCTGCAGCAGTGACTAGGAGTGCAGTACGTGCTCCAGAGCCTAGAGGAGCATCAGTGGAGTTGGACCCACAGAGAGGAGAGGTTGGGAGATAGGTCAGACTTCCCCAATCTTTCACGCTATCTGAGGCATTGCAGACGACATCCATGGTTCCTAGACGTCCCAGTGCAGGTGTGGTAGGTGGTGATGGAGTACTTGATGGAGTACCTGCTAGTCAGCCACTTGCTACTACACAGACTGAGTCTAGCATGATGTTGGGGGCGGCTCAGCTGATTATGCGGCATCCTTTATTTTCAGCCAGTGACATGTTTACATTGGGAGTGGACCCAGCCCCAGTGTTCCAGTTGGCTGCCACGTTGTGTGAGAGTAGGGATGGTGCAGTTCCTACTACTAGAGCAGAGGTGGTTGGTAGTGGAGCTGACTTGGTTGAGGAGCATGGGATCCGTTCAGCAACCAGTGGTTTATGGCAGGCAGCAGCGGCTAGACTGGAGGAGTTGCCAGCTAGACCGGCCTTTGAGAGAGCGCGGTTTTTACCTGGTGTTGTCCTATTGGATAACCAGAGGGGGATCTTTCATTTAGTGGGACCTTCAGGGAAGGTCTATACACCACAGAGAGTCTTGTTAGACTCTGGTGCACAGCCCCTTATGTTGGGGAAGGCTGCAGTTGTTGGTCTGGAGTTACGGAAGACCGATGTGGAGAGGTGTCCATTTCAGATCCAGACATCTCTTGGTGGTGGTTCGACACAGTACATCACACGTGGAGAGCTTGTTGTCCAGGTTCAGCCTGGTCATCCGACTGATAGCTCGGTGGTGAGAGCTCAGGCTATTGCGACGATAGCTGAGTCATATGATGTGCTAGTTGGGGGAGCAGTGTTATACCCTATGGGTTTCAGTATTGACTATTGGGAGGAGACAGCCTCTTATAGACCTGGTTGGCAGTTTGGTGAGGGACGGGTATGTCGCCTACCAGTACGCTGCAGTAGTGGCAGGCTTGGCTCACTACAGTCCAGGACCATGGCAGCATCAGTTTTGGCTTTCAGCGGTGCAGTTACTTGGCCTGGTGACTTGTTGGAGGGGAACGCCCATGCAGAGGATACTCCAGTACCAGAGGAGATCACTCGGCTATGGAGTACGAGTGGGATTGTTCCATCCACCTTGGATGTTCCATTGTGGAGTTCAAAGGAGGCATTGCAGCAGCATGCGGATCAATTGGTGCAGCAGGCTTGGAGTGGAGCCTTCGTACCATCAGGGGATGAGTGTGAGGATGAGCCTCCAGAGGCGATTGCTTTGACACCTTGGGATATCACACTCATAGCTTGGCAGTATCCAGTAGAGGGGATATGTCTATTAGAGTTGTTTGGTGGGATCAGCACCGGACTAGCTGCGGTGTTACAGGCGGGTATCCGAGTACAGAGGTACTTGTATGTAGAGAGAGATGAGACTGCTAGGCGAGTCTCTCTACATCATGTGGCACACTTGGCCTATCGGTATCCGGAGTTATTACCGATGTCAGCAGTCAGAGGTTACCAGAAGGCCTTACCGGGAGACATTTCCTTACTGGGGGCGCATGACCTAGAGAGACATGGGCCTATTCACTTGGTGATTTCTGGATGGCCATGTCAGGGACATACACGTGTGGGCCGTGGTTTGGGTCTTCAGGATCCTCGTTCTGGTGTGTTTTGGGAGATGTTATGGATACTACGACATCTCCAGGTTCATCAGTCTGTTTCTCCAGCTTACCTTTTGGAGAACGTTCCTTTGATGGGTGATTCTCGCACTAGAGTGGTGGCGAGTACACATCAGGTCCATTCTTGGATGGGACTTGCTGTATTGTTAGATGCAGCCAGAGTGGGATCACGGGCTCATCGTCTTCGTCTTTGGTGGACGAACCTTTTACCCAGAGAGGTTCTACAGCGTAGTTATGATGGGATTCAGCGACTTGACCACATCCTTGTTGATGATATCTTGGATGTTGGGCGTCAGTCTCAGACAGTGGTAGTGGCTGATAGGTCACCTATGGCAGTGGTGAACCTAGTTGGACAGCCTAGAGCTGCATTTCCCACACTCATGAGTTTCCCAGGCTCTCATGCTTTTCGAGAGGGAGGACCTGGACTTGTTTGGGACTCACAGTTACAACAGTTGGTGGAGCCCAATGCTGATGAGAGAGAGCGGGTGATGGGTTTTCGCACTGGTATTACCGCTGTTCCAGCAGTGTTAGAGGCATCCAGGCGTCAGGTGTTAGGTCAGGCTATGGACCTGAACTGTTTGACCTGGATTGTGAGCCTTGGTTTGGCAGAGCAGCGTAGGATGCGCTTGATAGGCATCACCACTCGGATACTTGTGAGCCCTGTGCCTATCGAGACGATTCAGGCACATGCTGGGGGCGCTGGACCGAGTGGACATGGTATTCTTGGGACACATCCAGTAGCTACTAGGGAGAGTGGTCTACTTGGAGTCCATCCAGGTGAGCATGGGCTACTTGGATTACACCCTTGGTCCACATGGGATGCAACCAGAGGACGTATGGAGCTTGCAGCCAGAGTGGAGGGAGTTTTTCACACAGAGGTTGGGACCTCTAGTGGTCGGGAGCATGACACCATTGCTCCCAAGGGCCCAGTGTAGCAGCCAGTCAGTACGTCTTCCACTCCTACTACAGTTACAGAGGATACTTGGGAGCCAGATCTTGGACCCAAGCTTACTGGAGAGGAAAGACACGGGGTTTGGAGGTTCTTGAGGAGTCACACGAGTTGTTTTGTCTTCAGTATGAAGGATTTGGGTGCTCTGAAGGGACCTGGTATATGGATTGAGCTGACTAGCGACACACCTATTTTCCGACGTCCTTATCGATATAGTGAGATGGAGAGGACATTGATTCAGAGCCGGAGTAGTGACCTTTTTGAGGCTGGTTTGGTGGAGATTTCACATGGAGAGTATGCAGCAGCGACAGTGATGCCAGCCAAGAAGGATATGCATGGCAACTATACAGATAGGCGGATGTGTGGAGATTACCGTCCTATCAACCGACAGACCAGGGCTGATCGGTATGCCATGCCTACACCGGAGGAGATTTTTGATGCGATTGGGCATGCAAAGGTCTTTAGTACTTTGGATCTTCGAGCGGGATATCATCAGTTGCCGATCAGGGAGGAGGATAAGTCCAAGACATCATTTTGGGCTATTGATCCTCACGGCAAGGATGTGTTATATCAGTGGAGGTTCTTACCATTTGGGTTAAAGAACGCTCCCGCTGAGTTCCAGAGGGTCATGGATAGGATCCTAGCTGGACTGGATTTTGCTCGGTGCTATATTGATGACATTTTGGTGTATAGCACTACTGTGGAGGAGCATGAGCGACAGTTGTTGGAGGTGTTTGAGAGGTTGAGATCTCATGGACTCAAACTACATCCTGGGAAGTGTAGGTTCTTCCACAAGCAGGTTGAGTATTTGGGTCACACTATCTACCCCGGAGGACTTGGTGTTCAGCAGACCAAGGTGGAGGCTATTGCACGTATTCCTCGGCCTACGGATGTGAGCAGAGTGCGAGCATTCCTTGGGTTGGCGAACTTCTATCGCCGTTATGTTAGAGGATTTAGTGCCATTGCCAAGGCCTTGACGAAGCTGACCAAGCTTACACAAGAGTGGTGTTGGGGAGATGAGCAGGAGAGAGCTTTTGTAGAGCTCAAGGAGAGGTTGACATCTGCTCCTATTTTGAGGAGACCGATCAGAGGACGACCATTTCAGGTTCACACTGATTGGAGTATGTTGGGGCTTGGAGCGGTGCTCACCCAGCATGATGATGAGGAGAAGGAGTTTGTGGTGGCCTATGCTAGTCGCTCCAACAATTCAGCGGAGGCGAAGTATAGTTCATATGAGGGAGAGTGCTTGGCAGCGGTTTGGGCAGTAGCACATTTCCGATGTTACCTATTTGGTAACCCCTTCACTCTCATCACTGATCATCAGCCACTGAAGTGGTTGATGGAGTCCGACAAGCTTTCAAGGAAGCTTGCACGATGGGCTCTGATTTTACAGGAGTATGATTTCACGGTTGTTCACAGACCTGGAGTGGTGAACCGTGATGCAGATGGGTTGAGTAGAAACCCATGTCCCAGCCATCAGGATCAGACCGGAGCACGTTGGCATGGTGAGACAGATGAGGAGATGGTGCCAGGTTGTCATGCATCGGCCTTTCTGTGTATATTTGCAGAGACTTTGGTGGTATCTCTCTCAGCGCATACAGGAGGAGTTATTGAGGTCACAGATCCAGAGAGTGAAGATATTGGTACAGTTCAGCAAGACATTCATGATGATGTCTTAGTGATGGACTATCTTCGCACTGGTGTTGTGGGTGGCACAGTTGGGGCCAAGGAGAGAGACAGTGTTCTTCAGCGAGCCAGACGGTTCAGATTGGAGGGTAGACACCTTTTGCGTGTATGGGAGGATGGTAGAGTGCGAGTAGTACCACTTCCATCACAGAGACCACAGTTGGTCCGTCATGCTCATGAGGAGCTAGGACATTTTGGAGTAAAGCGTACATATAGCTTACTCCAGAGTCATTATTGGTGGCGCGGTATGCAGACCAAGGTACAGCAGTTTGTTGCCAGATGTGTGGTTTGTGACCGAGTTAGAGCATCATTCAATGCTCCTACGCCACAGTTACACCCATTACCTATCATGGGATTGGGTTACCGTTGGAGTTTGGACTTCGCCAGACCTTTACCGCTGATTGTGAGACATCATCGGTATGTTTTGGTGATGGTGGAGCACTTCTCCAAGTGGATTGAGTTGGTGGCACTTCCTGACAGGTCTAGTGAAGGGACATCTTACTCGTTCCTGGATCGAGTTCTTAGTCATTTTGGTGCACCAGCTGAGGTTTTGACTGATCAGGGTACAGAGTTCTTGGGAGAGTTTCAAGTCTTGTGTGACAAGGCTTTGATTGATCATCGTACTACATCCCGAGATCACCCTGAGGCAGATGGCTTAGCAGAGAGAGTGGTTCAGACGGTGAAGAGAGGATTGCGAAAGTATGGTTTGCAGAGAGGCCACTTGGGAGATTGGGATCTCCAGTTACCTTGGTTGGCCATGGGCTATCGGTTCAGCCGGCAAGCCTCCTTAGCATCCTTCTCTCCATACTTTCTACTCTATGGACGAGATCCAGATTTACCTGCAGCCATTCGTCGAGATGCTACTGTAGTTTTGGACTTGGATGACCCCGATGTATGGATGCGCGCATGTTCTCAGCGGGCAGAGATCTTTCGGAGAGTGATGCCGATGGCCTTTGAGAACTTGGCGATTGCTCAGCATAGAGATACTTTACGCTATGCTACCATTCGAGGAGGAGGTTATAGACCCTCGATCCGTCGATTTCATCCAGGCGACTATGTATATCTACAACAGACAGCACCGACGACACTTGATGTTTCTACAAGTCGCACTATCTTGAGAGTGCGTGAGGTTTTGCCATCTGGAGTCCTTGTGTTAGAAGGACGTGATGTTGTTGTTTGGAAAGATCATGTGCGCAATTGTGCGCCATGCCACCTTCCAAACATTGATGGTACTATGGACCCAAGCTTGGCACTTGTACGTGCAGGCTTGAGGTGTATGTTATGTGGCTCTTCTGGTGGAGCTGCTACTATGTTAGTGTGTGATAGCTGTTCGAGAGGATGGCATATGGCATGTATGACTCCTCCCCTCACGGT
Source organism: Lunularia cruciata (assembly GCA_948567375.1). Taxonomy (NCBI): domain Eukaryota; kingdom Viridiplantae; phylum Streptophyta; class Marchantiopsida; order Lunulariales; family Lunulariaceae; genus Lunularia; species Lunularia cruciata. The sequence goes on along the minus strand of OX419761.1, from coordinate 16,050,112 downwards.
GGTTCCTCAAGGACAGTGGTTATGTCCTAGATGTACTTGACCTATAGCTAGTTCATTCTTTATATGGTATAGATTGCAGACAGGCGACTAACGATGGGGCTCCATAGCACCCGGCCTCCTGATCTTTGCCCATTAGAGGGTATACCATATACTTAGAGTAGATGGCTATCTGGAGTTAGAGGGACCTAACCGCCAGCTAGGGGGGGGGGATTGTGGCACTTTAGAGTCTATGTATGACTTATGTGTGAGTTTTGCTTTTATAGTGTATGATGTTGACAGCGATGTATGTTGTGTAGCGATGTATATACGCACGACAGTTGTCACGCCATTTGTAGTTCCGCATCTAGATGCTCGGACACTAGAGTTCCAGTGATGGTAGTTAGAGTTATTCTAGCAGTTTCTAAGGGACTACTTTCCGATGGTTAGATTTCGTGTTCGGGGTACTGACTTCACGGTGGGGCCCACCGTCACTTTGCACCGTTTGCACCGTCGAGTGTGCCGTCAGCGGGACCGTTAGGGTTTCAGGGCTAGCTCGAGTCCAGGGGGTATAGTTTCGAAGTGAGCTCCAGAGAGCTCACTTCTCTGATGTTGAGCCTTCGAGTTCCTGGCTATGGTGGACAGAGGCCGGCGAGCGTCACCTGGATTCTCTATGCTTGAGTGGGTGTGGCTTGACTATAATCAGTGCCCAGTTGTTGGCAGTTTATAGAGTGACAGATCAAGTACTGATCTGAGTTGAGTTGAGTTGAAAGTGTTAAGCAATCTGATTATTGTGGCACTTTAGAGTCTATGTATGACTTATGTGTGAGTTGTGCTTTTATAGTGTATGATGTTGACAGCGATGTATGTTGTGTAGCGATGTATATACGCACGACAGCATGGTGAGTAGATACATGGCAAATTTGGGGAAACAACATTGGGAAGTTGTGAAGTAGATACTTCGTTACTTGAAAGGGACTATAAATATTGGCATTAAGTTTGATGTGGAGAAGGAACAAGAAGGAGGAATTACAGGGTACGTAGATTCTGATTTTGCCGGAGACTTGGATAAGAGAAGGTCTACAATAGGATTTGCTTTTACACTTGTTGGTGGTGCAGTAAGTTGGAAGTCTACTCTCAAATCTACTATTGCTCTTTCTACTACAGAGGCAGAATATATGGCAACAACTGAGGCTGCCAAGGAGGCAATATGGCTACAAAGATGAGCCAAGGATATAGGACTCCCTAATGTGAAGTCCACACTCTTTTGTGATAGCCAAAGTGCTATTCACTTGGCAAAGAATCAAGTATATCATTCAATGACAAAGCATATTGATGTGAGACACCATTTTATCAGGGAAGCTGTGACAAATGGTGAAATCAATTTGCAAAAGATTGGCACAGAGGTAAACGCAGCTGATATGTTGACTAAACCTATTCCTGTTGAGAAGTTCAAGTTATGCATGAACTTGCTTAACGTTCAATGTTGCTCTTTGGGATGATAAGGTGGATACAAGCGAAAGGTGGAGTTTGTTATGTTTGGCTTGTTATAAGTGACTTGCCTGATCAAGAGCAAGAGCAAAACTTGACTGATGGAAACTCCTTGCTGTATCATGCGGATATATATTCAGTCACTTCTAAGGTTGAGTATTAAAGTGACTAGATATCTTGAGTGGTCAATACTCATGAAGTCACGCAGGTCTATATTCAGGAGTTTAGACAGATGACAGAGTGACTATCCCTGTGTTTGTATATATATACATATGTACAATGGAAATAGAGGTTCGAAGGCTGGTGTGAGCCTGTTTCAGCCGTGGAGGTAGCTTCTGGGACAGGGAGTGAACCACGTTATTTCCTGTTAGTCCTCTGATTTATGTTTAATGGGCCTTATGATGTGCTATTGCGAGAGGTCCCTTGGGACTGTATTTTCTAACAATTGTGTCTACCTGTTTACTAAAGTTTATTACTGTCTAGTTTCCCCAGGATTTCGTATCAGCAGTCATATCTTCTCCACCTTCTTAAGATTGCCCGCCTTCAGTTCTCTAAGCATGGTGTTCAGTGAAGAGGTTTTCCACTCTTCACTGTACTTTTGCAGCATATTGTAATGTTTTAAAGAAACCTTAGTGGGTCACTTTGTTCAACGTAATGTGACCTCTCAATCTCAGGTCGGAATTTCAGCGATTAACTCGAGGGATTTCTTACCACTGTATGCTATGCGGTTCTTCGAAGTACAGTAGAGATAACAAATCAATGGGTAGTCACCACAGAACTTACACGTGGGAACCTGAGGAACGTAGACGAGGGTATTCCGATGTGGAGAGTTCTTTTCTTGAGTGTTGTCTTATTGTGAACACGGTGACCCAAATACTTGACCAGAACTTGGAAGTGTTACTAGAGATATGATTGAATATAAATTAAATAAATATAAAAGTTAGCAAGGTAAGAAGGGTGAGAACACCACGTCAAGCCAACAAAAACTTAACTTCAAGGGGGAATTAAGCCCCAACGGTAAATAACTTTGCAAGTCCTTTCCGTGTTCACACCACGAAATTCGCTATTGCGCGGAAGGCATTGCCGGCTGAGGAAAAGAGCACCGCTTCGCATGTGCGCTCTCCTGTATAAAAAGTCTTCCAACAGCAAGTGGCACCACTAGTCTTCGGAGGTTGTTGGGCAGCACTGTTTGTAGCCCTGAGCTACAAAACTGTAGCTTTGTCTGTGATTACGTTTGCTTCTCTTTTCTGTGTGTCTGTTCCTCGAACTTAGAATGGTAGGGAAAAAAAAGGCGACCGCGTAGGAAAAATGAAGGATGGGAAGACCCCATCAAGCCGTACAAGAGAGAGACAAAAAAGGTAAGATGGGGCTAAGCCCCATGGTAGGTAGCCCCACTGTAATAGGCTTTATCACTTCTTAGGAGAAAACCTATCTATAAAGCTGGTCAGGGAATCATTGTTATTTTAAGTTTACATATCATTAGTTGTGAAATGTCTCTTGTCTATTCATTTGAAGTGATTGTACTTTTTTAAGTTACTAGAAGTTATGGATTCAAAGAGTCTTATCCTTGTACTCGGTTGATCTTCAACGTGTCACATAAAGTAAGCATGTAAAGCCTCTAAGGTTGATATATTTCAACCGCTGCTATATTCGAAGGACACCGAAGTCAATGAGAACGCTTTGGACAGCAGTTCGGTGGCCCACTCACTTCTCACAACATGAATACATGAAGGACGACCGCGTAGGGAAAGAAAAATAAAGGATGGGAAGACCCCCATCAAGCCCTCACAAGGGAGAGATGAACAAGGTAAAATGGGGCTCAGCCCCAATAGAGTCTATATGAGAGATGTCACATGAATATGAGGGTGCTTTTTACTTGTGTGGATGTTATATATTTGTAGATTCCAGGGAATCATGATTCAATAGTTAATGTTTATCTCCTTGTTTCACAACTCCTTTTTATCGTGAGAGAGAAGTACTCTTTCAGTTAATATTAAGAAGTTTATAAACAGAATCTGGTAGTGAAGAGCCTCGACCGGATTGCTGGATATCGTGTGTAGTTTAGCCCTATTTTTAAGATGCATGATGTCCTGCTAGCATAAAAGTGTGATTCCGAAGAGAAAGAAGAATTTGTCATATGGTTCATATAACTACATCGAATAAGAGAATTGAACTAAGGAATTAGATGAGGAAAGAGAAAGACCAGAGGATACACAATCATATTGGCCTTAGGTTCTTCTTTGATAGTGTGCTCCCCTGTTCCCGGGTTCATTCCACAGCGGAGGCAGAACGAAAAGCAGTCCATGAACGAAAAGCAGATAATGAACAGTTTCATCCTTCAAAATGCTAGATGTGAATAATTTTTTCCTTTAGGGCAGTATTAGCTAAATGGCACATAATTATCTCTGGAATTTAAATTTGAGCTGAAAAATAATATCTTACATGAACATTTATATTTAGTTGAATATACTTTTCCGGAATACTAGATACACCAACCGTCACATACATGTTCAAACGCGAAACAGTTCATAAATATTCAATTCGGTGCTTTGATACTTTACGCCGTAAAATGAAGCTAGATTATGTTTCATGCAAACACCACAAATTTAATGATATATTTTTCTGTAAAAGCAATTGTAAATAGTGAATTTAAGATGAATCCGATATACGCTTTTTGAATACATACATTGATACTCATGATATTTAAGATATTTAAGAAGTTCATTTAAGATATTTAAGAACGTTTATCTAAAGTACTTTTTACTAGTGGGACGGAGCCCGAAGACCCTTATAGTAGTGAGAAGCCAATAAAGCTAAAACGTTGGTGGCCAGAGGCCAAAGTAAAGAAGAAGAACTGGAGAGGCAAGCGTAAACGCCGAAAGCCCACCTACAAACATCCTTAACTACTCGGAGCTCAGCACCCGCAAGAAGCGAAGGGGACCATTATCCATTATTTTCCTTTTCTTTTCTTCTGGTACCCTTGTATCATCAATATGGAGCTTATTGTCTTCATTGTTGAATTGAGAACATAGAGCATTGCGGATGTACTTGAATTGGATTTTCTTGTATCCGAAATCCATAAGGTTCATATTGGACTTCAATTTTAAGATGCAAATTGGATGTGATTAATCACATCCAATATCCAATCATAGTTGTTGTTTCCAAGGTCTGCTCGCTGAAGAGGATGAGGATCAGCGAAACGGATGGAGTAGCGTCCATCATTGTCATCCCGGTACAATCTCTAAGTGGCTCTGCCAGTTTTTGTCGTGTTGACGCATGGGAATTAGCTATTGCACGCGTGACATGCACATGGACGGCGGAACACAACGACCTGGATAAGAGCGAACCAAGTTCGAAGGACCACCATAGCCGGCCGGGGAGAAGAGTGCGGTTTCGCAGGTATGCTCTACGGGTCAGAAAAGTCGTCCACGAATAAATAAAACCAAGTTGCCCACAAGGTGTTTCCTTGGAAACACCTTGCGGGCGACGTTAGTAACGTTATCCGCAAAGTCCCTAAATACAACTTAACTCGCGTTAGGGGTGAATCATATTTTGTTATTTCGCGAGTTTCACAAATCTCACAGACAAACGAAAATGACCCTCTTGAGAATTTAAAGAGAGTTTGCACAGGAAATTCATTATCCTCAAGGGGATTTCCGATCGAGAGCAAAATGGTCCACGCCGTCTGTATTTTATGATCTATCATTAAATATCGCATTTTCTCTTAAATATACCCATCGCAGCCATGAGTTTGACCCTAATTTAATTCCCTCGTTTAATCTTGCGTCATGTCAGTTATTCACGAGTATGAGAAAATCTCGCTGTTACTTTGCGGGCAACGTTACTAGTCTTCGGAGGTTGTTGCGTAAAATCTGTCTGTTGCCCTGAATCACAAAACTGTAGCTTTGTATATGATTACGTTAGCTTCTCTTCTATGTGTTTGTTCCTCGAAATTAGGATGAGAAGTAGCCGCTTTATCACTTGTTAAGAAACGCCTATCTATAAAGCTGGTTGGAATCAGAGTCATTTAAAGTTCATGTATTCATTATTCTGAAGTATCAACTTGTCTATTCATTTGAGGTGACTACAAGCTATGGGTTCAAAGAGTTTGATCCTTGTATTGCGCTGATTCTTAACATGTCAATTAGAGTATGCTTGTACGAGTCTCCTGATTTGAATATTTCACACGCGCTGCTTTGTGCGGACGATGCGTGCGCACACCATTCAGTGAGAAAGTTTTGGAATAAGTTTGGTAGCAACTTAAAATCTCACAATTTTTATATTGTTGTGATGAGCAGGGAGAGGGAAACGGCTCAAGATACATACGGACTCACTCACATATTGCAACATGAATATGGTGGTGTTTTTCCTTTGTTTGGGTGTTTCCAATATTTCCAATGATTCATGATGCAATGGTTCATGCTTATCTCCTTGTTTGCAACTCTTTTTTTCTCAAGAGAGAATAGCATCAATCTCCATTGGTGCTGGCTCATCCACTCGTGTGTAATGTATTAGTAGGCTCTATGGAGGTCGAGGTCGAGATCGAGATCAAGTTGGTACCACCAAGGAATCAAAACGTTCTGTCAACCGCATGGCTTCCTCCAAGTTTTGTGGCTCTCGCATAGTTACCTCTAATTTGGTTTTTGCCTTCAAGCCCCTCACAAATCAATCCACAGCTTCACCTTCCAATATACATGGAATTTACATGATGGTGTTTTGGAACTACGTGATGTAACTTCTTACAGAGCCAATCTATTTCAACTCTGTAAACTTATCCTGTGCCGCTCATGTGGTATTTATAGCTTAGAATAGACTAATTATTGCGCTCTTGAATTTTACCCATGTCAAGATTGGTACAACAATTTTTCATTCAGTTCGCTCCACTCGGAATCTCCACCATAGCTTTGCACACCATCCAATTGGCTAGAAGCCAAGAGAATCTATTTTCGCTCGTCTTGCAGGTTGGTAGCTTCAAAATAACATTTGCAGTCAAACATAAAATTCTCCACTGCACTCGGGAGATTCTTGCCTTCAAATACCTTGGGTTTAGGGAATTTGATCCGATCTTCTCCTTCTCAAATTGGTACTCTCTCTTCATGCTCTTGTTGTCAAAGATCTCGTTCATCCAACGATTGAGTAAGATGCTCAATTTGTTACTACATAGAAAGGATAACATCGGGTATTGCCGCCATGGTTGCTACTTTATCACACCACCCCTAATCTATCTAATTTATTAACACATAGAAACAACACGTCCACCATTCTCCATAAGTTACCGCTAGAAGTACCAAGGGTTCCTCAAATATGGTGAACATATATAGGAAATCTTGTCCAAAGTGTGAGGTGATGAATTGTATGAAACTATGCTTGGGTAGTACTTGGACACACAAATCCTAATGGTTTGGTGGAAGTGGATTTTGTGGTCTATAAATTCCATCTATCCCATTTCTGCTCTAATACCAATGTAAAAGACCAAAATCGAAGAGAGAAATATGAGAATGGAGGTTCACATTGGGACACTTGAATGTGGGAAAACTCAGAATGCCTAGCATGAGCTTCAACTTTGGTATTTATAGATAGCATACAAGGCCCTTGAGAAACTTCTCGAGAAGCTTCCTTGAGCCATTTTCCTAGAGTGCAGGCCAAGTTAACCAAGAAGCTTCTCAAGAAACTTCCTTCTAGAAGTCGCCTACTTGGCATGCAAGCTAAGCAAGTTAGAAGCTTCTAGAAGCTACCTACTTGGGGCGCAAGTTAACTAGTTGGGAAGCTTCCCAAGAAGCTTCTAAGATGCTTTTGGAATATTCTAGGCTAATTTGGTTTTTTTTTCTACTTTGTTAACTTTATTAACTACGTTGCTAAACTCCATATTGTTACACTCGTCCAAGGGATCATGTGCCAATTAATCGAGTGGTAGGCAAAAAGCCTGTCTAGTCTCATCATGGAGTGAGCGATGTAGCCTATTAATAGCCGAGGATATGGAAAACTAGTCTCAAATAACCCCAAAATGCAATCCGTTTGAGAAGCTAACCACTCCTATGACTCGATCAATATCCCTAGAACTATCAACAAAGGGATAGAAGAAGTGTGTGTAACCCGAGTGTCACTCCTATTGATGTGGTCACCGCTTCACGTGGGCATCCCGAGTGGTCCAATCATAATCCTTGTGCATCTTTCACACATGGGTCTTTATCCCTTGCAAGGTAAAGTATCAAGGATCCACTAAGCATGGTGTATCATGAGCCGCTCTAGGCAACCACACATGGGAAGGTGTAGCCATGGCTATCGCAAGAATAAAGATAGTAACACATGATACTCCCTCTCTATATCTCCCCATAACTCCAAAACCATCACCTCTCACACAAGAAAATATAATCTCTCCAAACCTTAAAAATTATAAATTCTCATAACTTTCAATTTCCATATCTAAATTTTTTTAATTAAATTCCAGTGAAAACTTAATCATGAAAACAAACAAATTAAAAATGAAAATTCTATACCTATCACTCTCAAAGTGTAATAATCACTCTAAACCCTACAGAAATCTAACAATCTACATGACTCTCTACTCAATTTTCCATGGTCTTCAATCTAATACCAATGGATCCAAAATTGAAATACAAACAGAATAGGTTATTCACTCACTATATGCTAGAGAACCCTAAAAAAATATAAATCTTCCCTCTTACTTCCCTCCCTCTCCTCTCCCGTATTCCTCCTCCCGATATAGATATTCACGTCTTTGCAAGGTGTGATAGATCTTCCCATCCTCCTTGTTATTCTCTACGGTCTCTTTCTCCTTGAGTTTAACACTAGTTTATCCTCTTAATTTTTAGAGAAATTTCACAATATGATATTGTTTGCTCGAATTTCTTCATATAATTGTTTAATATGTTTTCACTGTATGACGTTTGACCGCTAACGAGAATCGATCGCAACGTCGGTTGCAATGCAATTGTATATGCCTTGCCCGCATTACATGCAGCACTCAGACAGATTGAATAAATTATTCTAATGAAATAATCCGTGATCATAACTCCCATCCAAATTGACCAAACTCTTGCTAAGAAATAATTCATAATCATGTTCTTCATCCAATCAGGTTGAGACCGGAGAAAATCTCGCTGGTACTTTGCGGGCAACGTTACTAATCTTCGGAGGTTGTTGGGTGAAATCTGTCTGTTGCCCTAAATTATAAAACTGTAACTTTGTATATGATTACGTTAGCTTCTCTTTTATGTATTTGTTCCTCGAAATTAGGATGGGAAGTAGCCGCTTTATCACTTGTTAAGAAACGCCTAGCTATAGGGCTGGTTGGAATCAGAGTAATTTAAAGTTCATAAATTCATTATTCTGAAGTATCAACTTGTGTATTCATTTGAGGTGACACTACTTTAAGTTACTAGAAGCTATGGGTTCAAAGAGTTTGATCCTTGTATTGCGCTGATTCTTAACATGTCAATTCTCCTGGTTTGTATATTTCACACGCGCTGCTTTGTGCGGACGATGCGTCTGCACACTATTCAGAGAGAAAGTTTTGAAATAAGTTTGGTAGCAGCTTAAAATTTCACAACTTTTATATTCTTTGTGATAATACATACGCTCAAGGCTCAAGGCTCAATGTACATACGCGGACTCACTCACATCCTGCAACTTGAATATGGTGGTGTTTTCCTTTGTTAGGATGTTTCCTATGTTTCCAAGGATTCATGATGCAATAGTTTATGCTTATCTCCTTGTCTGCAACTCATTTTAACGCAAGAGAGAGATAATTCCTCAAATGATAAAAAGAATTTTATAAACAGAATCTGGTAGTGTGAAGGACCTTGACAGACTTGCTGGATATGAGATGTACTTTAGCCCTATTTTCTAACCAGTGTACTTTAGCCCTACTTATGCTATGAGCCTGCTTATTGAGAGAGGAGCTATGGCAGTCTCCTAAGCCGTGCTCACTTCTTACCTTAGATAGAGTGTTGGTCACTTTGCAGCGTTCTCGGGCGATGAGCTTTCTAAAGTATTTATTTATCTTCAAAAGGTTTGTAATGGATTTTGGTCACATAGTTATTAGTGATTTGAAGGTGGTTTTATAAACATCAAAGATCCCAAATTATAGTGAAAGATTAAAACTTGTTTTATTTTTTTTCCGTTCAAGCTTATTTAAATTTTTTTCCTATTTCTATTCTAAATTTATTTTTCTATTTTAATTATTTATGTTAATATCTATTCTTTAAATGATTCATGACCTAAAGATAGGTTTCAATACCTTAAATGGTTTTGGGTTAATCCTCTTCAAGGAACAAGGCAACCGCGCATGATAATAAAAAGGACGGGAAGACATGTCAAAACGCAAAAGGATAAAACATAAGAGGTAATCCACTCCATGGAAGGTTAATGCAAAACCTATTGAGTCTTTAGTTACTCCATAAGCGGTATAAAGATGCATAGTTTCGGAGTTGCAGTTTTGTTGCAGTTAACGGTTTTTATTTGTACAGGTGTATAGATATTAAATTATATTTCATTGCCATTTTTGAATGCTATTTTTGGATTATTATCTGTTCTAAAACAAACTTAGTGGTTTTGGCTTAATCTTTCAAGCAAGAAGATTAAAGCAACATCCTTTAGGACTTTGATCTATTTTATTGCCAGAAAGATGTACATACACCAAAGATGTATATATTCTTACAATTTGGGTTTATAAAAGTTTGAGATCTCACGATGTTTTACGAAGAAGGTACAAAAAAGGCGCAAAACTCACTCCCCTCTCACAACATGAATACGGTGGTGCCCTTTCCTTGACTCTATTTACATATAGTTTATTTCCAGGGCTCATGAACCAGTTTATGCTAAACCTTATTGCGGGGTTGCGCAACGCTGTTACCCGCAAGAGAAATAATTTATGCAATTGATCAAAGAATCTCATAAACAAAAATTTGGTTGCGTGAGGGGCCTCCAAAGGCTTGCTGGAAGCATGTCTAATTTAGCTCTGTTTCACAAATGCATGATATCCTGCGTGGTTTAATAACTGCATGCTGTCCTGATTATTATACTTAATATTGCTAAGTTCCATTCTTTTCGGATTATGGTATTTTGAACCGCGAAGAAATGCAGGAATCGTGCGATAATATCTCCAAATATCGCATCTCTTTTTCTCTTACTGAAAGAGCACCTCTGCCGAGAGTGACAGCTGTTCATATAACCCAGAAGTAGAAGTAGCGGTGCTGACAAGTAGCTCCAAGTTGGATTAATGGGAAAACACAGCTAACGGAGGGAAAAGCCGACCGCGTAGAACACAAGAAGGACGGGAAGATCCCATCAAGCCGTACAAGCAAAAGACTCAAGAGGTAAAATGGGCTAACCAGTCCGCTTGTCGCCAAGGACTTCAGAAGGATTGGCAGAGCCTTGAAAGATCGAGCGTACAGGAGTTGTGAAAATCCGAGCCCCTGCTGTGCGGAAGACGATGACCCTCGAGAGAGGATGAATGCCATGCAGAATGGTGGAAATGTGGTGTGATTCTTCGTTGTGGTCTGCTTGGGGTAAGGAGTTTGTTAACGGTTTAGTTCCGATCACGGAAGCCAAGAAGTCGCAGATTTCAAGTGATGCTGGATTTTGGAGCAGATTTCGTTGGACATGCGTCACATTCTGGCTATGGAGCTGATATTAGGGATTGGACAACTACAGATGGAACATGTCCGATCACCGATGTACACACAGTTTGGTCCCTAACACCAGTTTTGGCCTCTGAGAACAAGCACCGGTCTCTATTTCAGTTGCCTCTGTGAGTATTTCAAGTAATCCCTACGAATGACAGAGGCTCTGTTTCGCCGCCCAACGTTCTCTTTCCATAATGTGTTTTGGTCTCTGAGAACAAGCACCGGTCTCTTTCGCAATTGACTCTGAGTGTTTCAAGTAACCCTTACGAATGACATAGGCTCTGTTTTCGCGGCCCGACGTTCTTCTTCCATAATGTGCTTTGGTCTCTGAGAAAACCACCCATCTCTCTCTCAGTTAATTCTGTGAGTGTTTCAAGTAAACCATGCGAATGACCTAGGCTCTGTTTCCGCGGCCCGACGTTCTTCTTTTATAATGCGCTTTGATCTTTGAGAATAACCACCGGCCTCTTTCTCAGTTGATTTCGTGAGTGTTTCAAGTAGCCTCTACGAATGACATAGGCTCTGTTTTCGCGGCCCAACGTTCTTCTTCCATAATGTGCTGCCCTGTTCTAGAATTTTACTCCACAAACAGAAGCATCAGCCAATACAAGAACGGTAGATTATGAACAGTCAAATTCTAAGATCTCCGTATATTATTTCTTCCTCGGGTGTGGGACTTGGTGATTGTTGCCGGTTATAGATCAATAACAATATAGTTAAGAGAGTTTAAGGAGTTTAGAGAGAGTTTCTGATATTGCATATCAGATATTGGAATCTCATTTAATTGCAGCGGTGGCATTTGCACGAATATCTCAATACAGACAAATAGTGTTGGAGAAGATAGTGAACTCGTGATTGTCTTGAAAAGATTGAACTGTCCTGGAAGGATGTAAATTTACGTCCGATGTATAGAGCTCCATAGAACTGCTACCGAAACATGAACCGTCTTAATCACTTCGAACCAAACAACTGCTACTGCAACTACTACGAGTCTCACTAAATATGCAGAAAACGAGACCAACGCATTGATCCTCTATGGCAATTTGTCATGGATAACCTTAGCTCTCGACACTGCAGGATTGGCTTTCCCGGGTTTCGGAGACTCTCTACATGGAACCAAGGGCAAAACGCAGAGTCCAGGATTTCCTTCGAACATTGTCGCCTTCATCTATTGAAGTTGGGTAGAGTAGGAATCGACCCTTCTCGATCGTTGAAGCTCACATTGAGATAACTCAAAGTCGTATACGGCGCAAAGCTCACCGGTATCCTCCCGGTCAAGTCGTAATCAGAAAGATCCAAGGATTCCAACGTAGTGAGATTTGAGAGACTGGAACGTATCGACCCTTCAAACCTGTTGCCGGAAAGAGTCAAGTACAACATTCCGCGAAGACTGCCAAAGGCCGCAGGAATGGGTTCGCTGAAATGGTTTCGGGATATATCAAAGGAAGTTCGAAGCGATACCAAGTATTCCAGATGGAGATCTTGGCCCTTAGCAAACACCACCAAGCTTTCCTTAAGGACCTGGGCTCTGTTGAAGCTAATGCTGTTTCATTTGAGCGTGTGAAACCTTGCAACTTTGATAAGCTTTCTAGGAGAGACTCGTGAAACCTTTCTGTTTGGGAGGTCCAAAACCTGGAGAGTGGTCAGCGACCCAATCCAACTGGGAAGTCGAAACGTCAAGTTGTTGGATCCTACCAGAAGAACTGAATGAGATTTTGTTAAATATTGTAAACTTGATGGCAAGAACCATGGAAGATTTTATTGCTCAATCGTGCAATGACAAATTTCAACAATCACCTATAGAAGGAGGAATTGGACCGCTGATCAGGCTGTTTGCAACTGTGAGAATTTCCAGTGAGTTCTCGTTCCGCCGGAGACTACTTGGAAGGAGTCCATTGATTCTATTGCGGCCAAGTCGGAGTTGAACTAACCAAGTTAAACTGCCGACGTTATGTGGTATATGACCTTCCACCTGATTGTCAGAAGTACTTTATCAAGATTTTCCAGACCATGTAGAGAGGAACCCAAAATTTAAGAATGATGGCAGAAAGCTGATTTCCAAACACCAGCAATGCTGTCAGGTATTTTAAGCTACGAGGCTCAAAGGTATCGATCCTGAAAGTCGATCCATATGGAGTTGCAGAGTTCCCAATGTCGACCATTTACCCAGAGACCAATGAAACCTGTGATTCGATTAGTGGAAAGCCGGCTTTCCACGAACCCGGAGAGGGAGCAACCTCCAAAGTTACTCAATCGATAAGGGAATAGTACCTGTGAATTCTTTTCTCCTCCAGGTACATACACCGCAACTCTATCAATCTCCCAGGTTCTGACGGTATCTCTCCTGCTAAGTTGTTTGTAGCCAGATCAAGCCACTTTCGCTGAAAGCAATATGCTAGGGAACTGGAATGCTGGCAGTGGGTTCATTCTCTTAAAGGATAAGATTCTTCAAATCTTTTAACTGCCCTAGCTCCAGATGAACCTTCCCCGTCAGATTGTTATAGGCAGAACAAGTGCCTGCAGGCTGCTGAAATTTTCTAATGAAACTGGAATAGTACCTGTTAGTCCATTGCCATAAGGACAACTCCATTTGAGACGTTTAACAAAGATCCACAAGGGCTCTATTTTGTTTCCTTGAAGACTAAGTTGAGCATTCCAATATTAAAATACTTGTTATATGTTATTTATCCTTCTGGAAAACACTTTTAATTCTTCCTCTGACCTGGTTCAGAAGTGTTTGATAGCACCGTTCTAAATTTGAAAGAGAAATACTCATATTATGTTGGACCTGCTTTTGATACTTATTCTTATTCTCATTCATATTTACTTCAGGTTGTTAGTCTCATAAACTAACGCTCAACCGGCATTGCACCTTAATAATCTCACTCACCATTCATACTGCTGTGTTGTGAGACTAATACACTCACAAAGACTAATCGTAAAAGCGCTGCAACTCTCTAACTCTCCTAGCTCAACCGTTATGTAGCCTGTCAAGCTGTTAATATTAAATCAAGCTGCTGTAAGCGTGAGGTTTTGCTCAGCGTGACAGGAATAATACCAGTAAGTGAATTCTTATATAGGCGTAAAATTGCAAATTCCGCAACTCTCTTACCTCAGCTGGGATCTATCCTGTCAAATAGTCTACTGTCAGCCGAAGGTGCTGTAACGTCGAGCATCTACTGAGTGATGCAGGAATAGCGCCGGTAAGTTTACTCCCCCATAAGGACAACTGCTTAAACTCCAATGCTCCTAGCTCTGCCGGCATTTGTCCAATCGAGCTGTTGAAGCTCAAATCAAGTTGCTGTTACAGTAAGCAACTTGATGAGACGGGAGCTCAATGAGACGGGAATAGCACCCGCAAGTGGATTGTAATACAAGAGTAAACTCTGCAAGTCTTTCAAGTCCCCCAGCTCTGTCTGTATTCCTCGTGTACGCAGGTGGTCATAAAGAACATCGCCTAATTTCCCCATCTCCGTCAGTATCTCTCCTGTGAATGGTTTACACTCAAGTCATGCTGCTGAGCATTTGCTCCATGAGACGGGCATAGGACCTGTAAAGGAATCTTTATGCAACCAAAACAATTGCAACTCTGCCAATTCCCCTAGCTCCAACGGTATCTCTCTTGTCAAGTTATTAACGCTCAAATCAAGCTGATGTAAGCCAGAGCATATGCTCAATGAGACGGGACTATTGCCGTAAAGCACATTCCGAGCTAACTTCAGGACTCTCACTTCCATCATTGCACCAAGCTCCAATGGAATACGACCAGTCATCCATTACGGGACAAATCAAGTTCCCTTAACATGATACACTCCTGTAGAGACGGTGATTGTCTTGAGAACTCGAGAAGAAAGAACTGATATCTATGAGATCCTGTCCGCGTATCCGTTCAAGGCGATCGATGAGTGCAGCCTGTGAGATTTGGGACTTATTCCGAGGAGATTGATTGCAGAGTATACAAAACTTCAACTCCTCTATAGGAAGCTATGGATGAGAGCAGCATCTGCCGTTTTGATTCATTAACTGTGGAGGTTGACTTCATATTGTATAAATGGATTAAAACTCCCCTGAAGATTGTCTCAGGCAATAAAATGTGGACAGTACTCATGGTATTGTGCAAGCAGAATGGCTGTACTGATCCGGAGAAAGCGGCACGCATCAACTTTGAGTAAGACTTGAAATCGATTTACAGTTACAGTGGTACTGGACACTTTGCAGCCAAGTTCCAGGAACTTGAACTCCCTGAGATGATAAGATTAAATATTACAACAGATCAATCGTTCAATTAAACATATTCTAGAAGCAAAGTCCCCGCTATAACTACTGAATCTCACGTTGTGAACTAATCCATCATTTCGAGAATTTCTTTTTCTATACCTTGCTCGGGTCTCAGGTGCATCGAGGAAGATAACGCTCATTTCAATAACGTTGTTTTGACAAAATGCTCCAGAAGTAGAGGTAGCTATCGATAAGTTCTGCAAATGGAAGAACGCCTCTAAGCAGTCGACATGTCCTTTAGAAGCTATTGCCAGAGCAAGTGAAAGACCGAAATTACAGGAATCTGGGTGGAAATCTGCGATTTCTCTCGTCGGCGACTGTGTGGGATACCATGAGCTCTTGCACCCTCCGAGAGAAATTGAATGAAAGATCGAGATCACAGGAGTAGTCTGTGCGGAATTCTGCGATCTTGCTCGTCGGCGACTGCGTGGACGACCATGAGGTCCTACACCCTCCGAGAGAAATTGAACGAAAGATCGAGATTACAGGATTCTGTGCGGAATTCTACGATCACTCGTCGGCGATTGTGTGGGAAGACCATGAGATCCTCCACCCTCCTAGAGAAAATGAATGCCAATCAATAATAGCCAATGCAGAATGGTAGAAATGTGGTTTGAATCTTTGCTGTGGTCTGTTTGTTTAAGTCTAAACTTGAGCACAGTACTCGCGGATTTCAAGCGATGTTGGAATTTGGAGCAGCTTCGATTGGAGTTCAATCACATTTGAGTTTCGAGCCGTTCATCATCCTATCCTTGAGTTTCGAGCCCGTTCATCATCCTCTCCATGAATTTTGCTCAAAAGTGACATTTGAGTTTCGAGCCCGTTCATCATCCTATCCTTGAGTTTCGAGCCCGTTCATCATCCTCTCAATGAATTTTGCTCAAAGGTGACAAACCAGCGATACTCTCCTTTGCTCATGGAACCGTTCATCATCCTATCCTTGAGTTTTGAGCCGTTCATATCCTATCCATGAATTTTGCTCGGAAGTGATAAACTAGCCATTCATCATCCTATCCTTGAGTATCGAGCCCGTTCATCCTCTTATCCATGAATTTTGCTCAAAAGTGATAAACTAGCAATACTCTCCTTTGCTAAAGCGGGAGTGCATAAACTTGTTGTGAAATGGATTAAATAATGGGGAAAGTTGTGCGTGTGAAATTGTCCATCCAGTGCATCCACCCATCCCATCCCATCTCTAAAGTCCTTCCTAAGTCTAGCATTTACTTTATATTTTCCATCTCAAATTACTCAATTTCAATACTTTGTGTTCTTCCAAGATGGTGATCCACTCTCTTGGACTAAAATACTCACTTTGATACCATTGTAATACTTTGAAGACAAGAGAGAGAAAAAACATTGATTTCACGCTCAATCATTCGATGTCCCAAAGGAACACCTTCTCTTTATTATATAGACAAAGATGATCTCATCCAAGGAAGTTCCACCATAGTATTAGGCACACAGATAGGTGACATGCCAGCAAGCTCTACCCTTGGATTATTACTTGGATGGGTGACATGTCAATCCTAGTCCTATCTGGTTGGTCAAAAACAAGCTTTGACAAAGGGAATCTTCCTATAGGAATCTCAGAATCACATGGGTGAGGTATTGTTGGACAGCTCTCGACAAAGACAAAGCAAGGGAGAGAAAAGGCCAGCCTTTCTACCATTGGGGGGGAGGGAATTTGCACATTTTCAAGGCTTAATTCATCCGTTTAGGCCTCCGCGATGGCATTCAAAGATTTCAAGCATATTTCATTTCCTACTCTATTAGTAGAAGTCCACTTTTGGTGATACCTCTTTTTGATTTACTTAGTACATCATGTATAACATCCTTCCAGATGTTACTAAACCAATTCTCACATTTAAATCATATGTCTAGCTATTGGTTCTAAGGTTTTCAAGTCTATTTCAATTTTTGCACTATTAGTAAAAGTATTCTTTTGGTGATACTTCTATCTGATATATTTTTACCATCATGTATATTATCATTCCAGATGTTACCAAACCAAATTTCACATCTAGATCATATGACTAGCTCTTGGTATTACACTCCTATAATTAGCCAAATCTCATCTCCTTGTTGCTCAAAATTGACATAAGTAATATGAGGATCACCACCATTGTGATCTCACCTTTCAACTCGATGATAAGGTCATGCTTTCTTTTGGTTACCTACCCTTCCCACTTGGTATACAAGTTCATAAACTTGCTCTTAATTAAATCGGTCTATTTGATGTCACCCAAATCATTTTTTATGTTGCTTATTGACTTGCCTTGCCGGGTCATATGCAACTCTACCTTGTCTTTCATATTTCCAAATTGAAACCCTTTGTTTCTAATCCATCTTCCTTTTCTACTTGTGTCAACTCCCTCCTCATCTTGTCCTTATTAATGATCATGAGGAGTATGAAGTTGATTGTATCCTTACACATTACCCCATTCAACATGGAAGCCAACAACATATTGAGTATAAAGTCCTTTGGAAAGGGTATCCCCTTCATGATGCCACATGGGAGCCTCTTTTCATCTATGCATTGCATAAACAACCATCCAAGAGTTTGAAGCTTCCATGGTGATAACGATATCACCAACTAGAGGTAGAGGAATATGTAACAATATGTAGTTTATAGACGAGTTAGTCAAGACTTACCAATTAGCAAATAGGTCAACTTAGCAAAGAATTATAAAAATATTCTTGAAGTACCTAAGAAGCTTATTGGAACCTTCCTAGTATAAGGTAATGTGTATGCTAAATGGCAACTTCTAGGAGGAAACTTCTTGGGAAGTTTCTAGACTAGCTTAGCTTGCATGCCAAGTAAGTGGCTTCTAGAAAGAAGTTTCTTAAAAAGCTTTTTAGTTAACTTAGCTTGCACTCTAAGAAGGAGGCTTCTAGGAAGCTTCTTGAGAGCCTTGTATATTCCTTATAAATACCAAAGCCTAAGCTCATGCTAGACATTCAAATTTTCCCTTGCTCAAGGATCCCAATGTAATCTTTCACCCCAATCTTCCATTCTCCTATTTCTCTCTTTGTTCTTTTACACTTATCTTGTTCCAAGATACTTCTATCAAGACATTATCTCTTGATTTGAACTTAAATAGTCTAGCATCCAATTTGATATGGATTGGCATCTTTATATCAAAAATGTTGTAAAGAAAAGAATTTAAATTTGGGCAACTTATATATCACAAGAGATCTAAAAAATTCTAGATAAAAGTTGATATCTATATATCAACCATGTCTTGAAGAACAGAATTTTATTTGTGCAAATTTTACATCACAAAGAGAACAACTGATGTGTGAAAATAGACTTAGCATATATACATATCAACAATGTTTAGAAGAAGAGAGTAGTTATACCAGAGTTATTTAATGTGAAATAAAACATCTACAAATGTTATCCAAGAGATAAGTTTGAGATATACTTCAACATGTAGCAATGGATCATCTAAATTGAAAGTTATGATATGGACTGACATCTACATATTAGAAATTTCAAAGAAATGAGGTTCAGCATGTGTAACTTATATCACACCAACAAATATATAGATATAGGCTTGCATCAATGTAGCAGAAATGAGTTAATGAAATTCAACTTTGATATGAGCAACTTCTACATGATGAAGAGAATATGGACCAAAAACTATAGCATCTAAGATATGTTGAAAATGAAAGATTAAAATAGTATGAACTTATATAATATAACCTTACATTTATTCAATCAATGGATGACCTAAGGTGAGGAGTTTTAATATGGTTGGCATCTATATAATTAACAAATATCTAAATGATTAGAATAAAAATTCTTGATAGGGCAAACACAATCTGATATATAGTATGAAATTTGCATCAAAAAATCATAACAATATATGATACAAGAGGATTACATTGTATCAAGTGTAATTGATGAACAATACTAACTTGCAATCTACAAAAGCTTTAATTGCATGATATTATCTTAATACATTTGACTTCAATAATATCTAGTGGACTGTTTGTATTTAAGTAACCATCAACTTTTGCACCTAGCCTCAAACTCCATATTGTCCATGGTGTTTATCTTCTTGACTTGCTCTTGAAACCAATCAGTATGTTCCTAGGTTTGGCTATCTTCCTATAATCAAGGTACTAAATAGGCTTATACTAACTTGACTAAGACCTATACTAAGTTGACTACTTCTACTTATAGTGACATTAGCAGTCAAATAAAAACCATATTGGAGTTGAAATGCTTGATGGTTTGATGGTTAAAGTAATATCTCCAAAAGTATCACAAAATAGTATTGATCCCTTGTGCTCAAACTTCAAAATTTACATATAGTCATGAGAAGTAACCACAAAAAATTGCAAAAGATATTAACCACCAAGAGGATTGACTAGGTTATCCTATATCATTGTCCAACTACAATAGAACTTAGATAGAGTTTTCAATTCTTGGTCAACTCTCCTCAATCAGTTGAAGCACAATGTTGATGCAAATGTATCCATCTTCCTTGTCATCTTCAAATAACTCTTTGTGCTTGCAACTATAATAGAGCAGAGTCTCAAGGTTTATGATATTCTCAAGCTTTTATCTAATATCATGGACCTTCAAGGATTACATAAACGATACTTTGCAATGAGCAAAATTTTGGTTGAACATACTTTCTCACCAACCAAGCTTTGGTCAACACAAGCAAAATCTATTTGATAGTGAAAGTTATTGTCATGTCAAATATGCATAACCATTTACTCTAAATTCATGATTCTACTTGAGCTTGATATGATAGACTTGAGAGCTATATACCATAGACTCGACAAATGCTACAAGTAATCATGGAATATTCATTTTAGTCACTGAAAACAATCAAATTCCACAATTTGTCAACTGCGTTAATTGCAATCTTTCCGAGGAGGAACTCACAAACGGCGTAGCCGTTGTTCTTACGATCTCAAATTTCCTTCCATCGTGTGCTTCCTTGCAAACGGGAAGTATCAGTCGTACCTGCCCGTGCTCTTTTGACCCAAGTAGACACTCACATACGACGTAGCCCTTGTTCCTTTTAACTGAAATTTTCTTTCTTTCATCGTGTGCTCCGCTGTTCATTCTACAAACGGATCAGTCGTAGGCCCCTGTACTTTTGACCCGAAATTCTTCTTCCATCGTATGTTCCCTTGTTCCAACTTTCACTCTTCAAACACACAGATGTATCTCGGTAATGGATGAACGTTCAGAGGATGATCAGTTTGATCGGTCAAAAGTTTAAGATCTATGAGCGTATATATATACATATTTTATAGTATTTATTTTTTTATATATTATATGGTAATTTTTGGTTATGGTTAATTATATGTATATATGTAAATATATGGTTAATTATAATTTTATTATATGTAAAAGTTATTTTTTATGATATAAATTTACTGCTTAATTTATTTTTATATTATTAATTTTCTTATTCTCATTATTTTTCTAACATTAATATAATTTTTTTCCAACATTTCATATATATATATATATATATATATATATATATATATATATATATATA
The DNA here is from genome assembly GCA_948567375.1 of Lunularia cruciata. Lineage (NCBI taxonomy): Eukaryota > Viridiplantae > Streptophyta > Marchantiopsida > Lunulariales > Lunulariaceae > Lunularia > Lunularia cruciata. The sequence continues at coordinate 16,029,189 of OX419761.1, read as the reverse complement.
TATATATATATATATATATATATATATATATATATATATAACTTAAGTTATTTCTCAAAGAGTATCCAATATAATTCACGGTTGGGTTCTTGATCAACCAATATCAATAAATTTCTTTCTTCTAATAATAAATTTTATTCCAAATTATTTTTTAATTATTATTTTTTATAATATATAGTTCAGTTAATTAATCAATCATTTTCTCTTATAAAATAAATTTCTTCAAAATTAAAAAATGAGAAAGTTTAGGTCTACTTTCATCTTATCTTGAAATCTTACATGAAGAAAATGCAGAAGATCTACATATTCTTCTCTTGTTTTAAGGCCTGATAAATATAGTGACAATATAATGGACAGAAGTAAGGATGGAGTTCTTTTTATAAGTGTACATGGTGAGAAAGTAGCCCTTCTGGCCGTATTACTTCATGGGGTACAAAGTTTGAGAAAACTTTATGCTGTACACACTTTAACTTGGACTCAAGGCTTAGATTGTCTCGCTTTATTTTTTTCATTTGTATGTTTACGAAACATTCAATTTCATACTACCTTACGTGCCATAAAACCATGGATTGTTTACTAGCAAGGATAATTGTTTATTCACAATAACCATATTTTACATTTAGATTTTTCATAATTTCATAAACAAAATCTTTGAATAAGGTTTTGGTTGATTCCTTTACAATTAGTGGATATATACATCTATCAATCATGGAAAAAATCTTAGAAGGTAGAAATCTAAATATATCTTCAGAATATAAAATATACCAACAACTGCCTATTCAATGTAATGTGCAAGTTTAAAATTTTATCAAAGCGTAACAAAATTCATATAAAACAACGCAAGAAGCTCCATGCATGTATAGCAACATTCTCCATAAAGTTTCTCACTCGAGAAAGACTTGCAGTCGTGTCGAATTTGATCCACGATCGCTTGAAAACGAGAGTGAAACAATTCATAAGTATTCAGTTCAGTGCTTTGATACTTTACGCCCTAAACTGAAGTTGAATTGTGTTTTAAGCAGACATCAATTTAATGATATATTTTCGAAAAACCAAATTATTGGCAGTTAATTGAAGAAAAATTCGATTTGTGCGCCACCATCCATTACAAACGTTCATACTTATCATTTGACCACATTTAGGATTTAGTCAGCTGAAGGTCTTCCTTTATAACATTAAATTAGGAGCTTTCGTCATAACTGATGATTTGCAAATGCTTAATGTGTCTCAACTTGTTGGTCTCGATGATTTGCAAACGTTTAATGTGTATCAATGGTTCTCAACTTGAGAGAGAAAGGCGACCGGCTAGAAAAACCGAAGGATGGGAAGACCCCATCAAGCCGTACAAGGGAGAGACAAAAAAGGTCACTTGTAGGAATGGGTTTTCTACGCACTTTGTGGGCGGACTTGCACTCTGCGCCTATAGTACCTGGCATCTAGGAAACAGCTCCAACATAAACCACCAAAAGCATCCCTAGAGATTTCTAGACAGGACATTTAAGACATTCAGAACTTATTCTTTTGAACTTTCCTTGTGCATCATCAACTAATGATTATGCGCTTCCTTTCAAAAAAAGTCAGTTGATGTAACTAGACCAAAAGCTAAAATGCTCACGTATTTAGTTTGCTATTTGTAATTAGTCATTTTTTTCCTCCTAGAAAGCAAACTGTAAGAGCATATGACCATACTCATCCACTCAACACTTTTTCTTTATTTTCTCACTCAGCTTAGTCATAGTTAAAAAGGCTTGGGTTAAGTGAGATGAAACTTCCTTCTTCTTTGCACTCCAATATCTTTCCACTGAAAGTTTACTTATGGATCTGCAGGAATAATTGAATTTTTTAGTAGTAATATCTAAGTCAGTATATGTTTCACTGCAACTAATCTGTCAGATATAGGGGTTCTGGAGAGTAGAATACCTATATTGTTAAGAGATAAGATTCAAATCTCAATGTAATTTTTCTATGAATTAGGATAATTGTTTTAGGAATTAGGTGGTGCGATTGAATCTGCAATCATCGAATAAACGCTTTGATATTTGGTTGTCACTGAAAGTTCACTCTTATAAAGAACACAATAAATACGATGTACTTCACAAAGATCAAATCTTTAAAGTGAGATTAAATCTTCTACTTTGAATGTTGAACTTTGAATTTTGAATATTGGAAAATTCTACATTTGAGGTTTATGTATTCAGAGTTTGTGTTGTATTCAACTCACGAAATCCAAAGCTCAGTTTTGGATTTCGGAATTTCGAATATTTGTAGTCCCTAGGTGTCATAAAAGGTACAACCAACGTCGCAAGGTCTAAAATAATTGCTGTTCCCTCTTGTCTGATACTGCAGAATCTACAGGAGTGTGACTTCTGAGCACCGAGTGCAATCGGCACTTAGGTCTTCGGGACCCAAAGCAAAACACGCTGTGGACGAGAAGTGAAATCTTTCGGGTATCGAGGAACTATAAGAACCAAGGGAAGACCAACAGATCGAATGGCCAGTTCATTCCTATATTTCTTTGTTGCCAATCTTGAATAACATGGCTTTTCTACGCTGTCGCCCTTTTTCGCTTTTCAGGCAAAATTGAATTTTGGAACAATCATATACCCTCATACTGAGTTTGTAGTTATGTATTCTGCTTATACCTGTACCAAACTCTTACGGACAGGACATTGTATCTGAGTACTAAGCGTCTCTGTCCACTGATGGGTTATTTCAGACGCTTCATGACGTCCAATTCATTGAGCTTCTCTGTCCGCAACTGTCTAATTTCAGTGTGTTACAAGTTACTCTACATCCGCGCTGTACTTGGGAACTAGGACCAAGGATAATGTCTTTTCCATTTCCTCTAATATAAAATTTTGCAGTTCCCTTTTTCTCTTGGATTTCGGTAAAATCTGATGGAACCATTCATAAGCTGAAACCGCAGGACTGTAAGTAGTGGGCGGAGGACAAATAAGGACAACGTCAGGTTGTTGATTCAATGGATATGGTAAGAACGATGTCATCGCTGAAGGTAGATTTCAGGTCGATCGGGAAGATTAAGGGGATTTATGCCTATTAGAACGATGGCCAAAGAGCGAGGAATAGTCAGTAGTTATGGAGATACTTTAAGGACTTATTTGCCGGTACCAGGAAGATGATGCAACCTATACACAAGAACATACAGGAAACCCTAGATGCATCCAAAAGATTTCTCTTGGCCACGTGGAAGGGCACAAGGTTAAGTCGACCATGATGTATTCATGCCGTCGTCCATCAGGTAGACGACGGGAGGTTGAGGAGACAGGGATTTAAACCCGAAAGTGATGTGGTGCTTTAACTCGCGCGTTCGTGGAGAAATTTGACTTGAATCAAGGAATTGAGTGAAAGAGCACAAGCTTAAGTCGGCCATGATTTACTCATGCTAAACCCCCCATGGTTCTCATGCAGTCGTCCATCAGCTCGACGACGGGGGTTTAAAGTGATACGGATTACACCCGATAGCGAAGTGGTGCTTTTACTCGGGCGTTAGTGGAGAAATTTGACTTGAATCGAGGAATTGAGTTGAATGAATGCACAGGCGATGTTAAGATGCGGAATTGATATCAACAACTCGAAGCATTTGAGAGGAGATGTATGGAGCTGACGGAGCGCAACCCCTACACAGTCGCATTGCCACTGGTCCCAGATCGGACTCGGGATCCGAGGCGGACACCCATGATGCCACGGCCTGCATGGACACCACCATAGATGCTGGAACAGTCCCCAGTGACGCGGAAGCGACGATGTGAAATGAAGGACGCTGCTGGATTCGATACCCCAGGTAAATCCCCTCACCTCTCTGTCTCAATGGAACAGCTTAAGTGAAGAGTAGGCAGATCCATTCTAACAATCTATCGCTATTGAACATGTTACTGGTAATCACCGTTCGACCTCTCTGTCTCAGTGGAACTGCTTAAGTGAAGAGTTGGCAGATCCATTCTAACAATCTATCGCTATTGAACATGTTACTGGTAATCACCGTTCGACCTCTCTGTCTCAGTGGAACTGCTTAAGTGAAGAGTTGGCAGATCCATTCTAAAAATCTATCGCTATTGAACATGTTACTGGTAATCACCGTTCGACCTCTCTGTCTCAGTGGAACTGCTTAAGTGAAGAGTTGGCAGATCCATTCTAACACTCAATCGCTATTGAACATGTTACCAGTAACCACTCTTCGAACGAGCGACAGCGTGGGACAATAAGAAGAATGGGAAGACCCTACAATCAAGCCGTGCAAGGATAGGACATGGGGTAAAATGGGTCTAAATCCCGATAGTCTCAGTAAAAGGAATCTGCCCTACAGCCCCTAAGATATCTGAACTGAGATATTTGACCACCGTTACAGAAATATGCATCAAAGTGGTGAGATTGCCGGGATGTCATGGGACAGACCTTGTAACCAGTTTTACATCTAGAGGTTGTGTGTCAGGTGCGAAACGGATCGACGTGTTGGCTAAATGGAGTGTACTTTCCGCTGCTCCAGAGAACTCAACTTCGAAAATGGAAACTGATCAAAGCTCAACTGAACCGTGTCACCTATCCATGTTTTCTCCGCTGCTCCAGAGAACTTAACTTCGAAAATGGAAACCGATAAAGCCTCAACTGAACCGTGCCACCTATCCATGTTTTCTCGGAGAAAGCCAAAACGTCCGAGATCTCGAACATTTTGAACCCCATTGCAAGCGAAGCAATGACTGATAGGAACTCGCGTCTTTGCAAATAAAATGGCTCAGCTTCAGACAATTTCGTATGTGTACCTCCTGCCCAACCTTACTTATCTTGCATCTCCATTTTTCAGCTACAAATAACAATTTGGGGGAAGTAAATACTCAGTTGTACACTTGAAGCAACAGGATATCTCTGGAAGAAGCTAATGCTTCGGACTCTCTGACTGTTTTACCCTGTCCGTAAAGCTAAGAAATTTGATACATTTGGTGATCGACATGGAACCCGTTCGTTAGTATGGTTCTATACCCACGTAAGACTGGAGATACTGAACGAGGCATTAGAAATTAAAATTTCCTGTCTCTGTATGAAGTCCAAGGCTCCGAGATCTGGCATAAGATAAGTATATCGGTAATATAGAGTAATTTATTCAACTCAAATATATTCCAGTCTTAATCCATACTCACATTCCTCTTAGTTAAATCTAGAGAACTCCTTGTAGGAATCACCTACATCCAGAACCGTTTTCCTAACAACTGAACTTACTCTATGACATGTTTCTAGACGAGAAAACTCCCTGTAAGAATATCACCAAGATCCAGAATATTAATGTTTTATCCAACCCAACTGCGTATCATGAACATAACAATATCATGACTCCTCATGAAGTATCTATGATAAACTAGAGCATTTATCTCCTTATCTGATTATCAGTGGCACCATCATCCCCTCCATCTATGTACCATGCCATTGATCTCATAGAACATTGCACAGCATCCCTCCCTCACAGCCATGAAGACAGGAGATTGTATTATATTCCAGTCTTAGTCCATACTCACATTCCACTTAGTTCAATCTTGTTGCGTGTAGAACTTGGTGCTTGCTTCAGGTTATAAATAAGATCCGTACCTCTAACAGCTAAAACATTGCGCACGTTATAAGAAAGAGCTGAAACAGAAAATTTTACAAGAATGGTGAACGAGAAGTAATTTGAAATTATTCTGTGACATGTTTCTAGACGAGAGAACTCCTTGTAGAAATCACCTAGATCCAGAACCGTTCTTCTAACAGCTAAACTTACTCTGTGACATGTTTCTAGACGAGAAAACTCCCTGTAGGAATCACCTAGATACAGAATATTATCCAACTGAGTATCATGTTGACTCATGAACATAACAATATCATGTTGACTCATGAAGTATTTATGACAAACTTGAGCATTTATGTCCCATGTCCTTATCAGATTATCAGTGGAAGCTGGCACCATCATCCCCTCCATCTATATATCATGTCATTGATCTCATAGAACATTGCACAGCATCCATCCCTCACAGCCAGGAAGACAAGAAAGCAATCTCATCTGTGTCATCAATACTTATGACTTCATGATCACTTCAGCTTCGGCGAGATATCAACATCACCTGCAGCTAATGTCCATTTTGTATATCCAAGGCTTGACGGCCGGTTTATTTTAACATGAAGATCATGAACAACTAAATGGATTGAATTGATAACTAGAGATCTCATCAAATTCGTATACTCCAATCCGGATAGTATGAGATTATAAGCAGTCCCTCCAAAAGGAATTAAAACAAATGTCGGGCAACTGATTAGTTCAACCTACATACCTACTCCGAGATCATTCTTCGGTGGAATGCTGTTCTGCTTGATCCCACCTTAGGTCCCTCCCTTTGGGAACACTATCATACGTTCGGAAGGAAGACACATAGAGACCTTGGAGCAAGTTGAGGCGGACGTGAGAGAAAGATATGGAAGGCCTCCGATCCACACATTCAACTGATCATTTCACGTTAACTGGATGCCAGGCATTCAAAGCATGGCCCACAATTACAATTACTACTCCAAAAAGCTCAATTTTCTCACAACATTGCCCCTGGCCGACCGTTTGGTTTAAACCTTTGACCTTCCCTGCTTGACCCGTTAAACAGAGCAGTTCTCTCAAAGCTTCGGGGCTGAGGTCCCTCAGTAAGATGTTATGCTCTGAAGAAACTATCTTAAAAGTTCAGGACACGCAGAGGTTGATTACTCTACTCATACAGACGTGTAAGAGGTTGGAGAGCTGTCCGAGCACTTCAGCCATCTGAGTACCTCTGAGAGCTGTCGTTTAGTGCCCCTTCAAGCTTGGCGACAATTGTTGATGTTCACAAGTTGGGCAATTGCACCTTTTTCCCATGTCAACATTGTGTATCACAGTGGTTATCTTAATCGTAGATTGCCTGAGAGTTGGAGCCAGTTTCAATCATCAAGGGTACTTGAGTTATGGGAAAAATTACAATCTATATAAGTCGCGAACATGACACAGGTTCAAGCTCTCAAGACAACTTGCATCACTGCAAAACTGGGACTTACCGAGAAATCACCGCGAACTCATATGCAACACAAATCCTCGTCACTATTATCACTCGTAAGATGTGAGTGCACATCTGTTATTCTTCTACAAGAGTCTCTAGAGCAGTAGCATCCCTTCAAGAACTGAGGATATTTGAATTCAACTGTCAAGGGCACCTGCGTCTCTTGGGTATCATACGTCAAATAAACTTACTGAACTTACTCCAGGTACTCATTCTGCCGGCAAAGATTCTAGAAATGATTTCGCTAACTTGCCTTCATATTCAGAAATTGTCATTATCTGGTGAGTTAATTGCACGTGAGAGATCCAAATGCCCATCGTTAAGCATCAGAACGAGAGTAGATTCTCAAGAGGTTGTCAGAGTCTAGCGACAGTGCTCCAAATGAAGTGAGCTGCCACACATGGAATACTAAGAAAGGATGTTTCACGGTGAGTGGGTTAATGACATGAAGAATTTCTCGAAAGCTATTTCAACAGGTAATTATCTTCGACTGCAATCTCCAAAGAGATTCGAGTACCCGTAGAGACGTCTGGCCAGTTACATGAACATACTTCAAGGACATCAGCTGTTCCACAGAGTCTGGAAAATATATAGATTGGCGTCGATAATCACTGTCGTGAATTTCGAGAAACTGCCGTGGCCCGAGCTCTTCTCGTGCTACTCGAGCAGATTCATCTGTGCTAAAATGCCAGTATTTGAGGTCAGATGTCTTGTAAGCATGTTCCATGAACAGATCATCTCCTATGAACAGATCATCCAAGCTGGTTGATCGTAGTAAGTCAGGTAAATGCATGAGATAATCACACCGTAGTAGGTTCAGCACATTCAGTGCTGGAAACTGTGCCAAATTAAGAGCCCCCAAAAGATCCTCAGAGTACTCACCTGCCACTGTTACACTTTTAAGAGATCTGAGTTGTACAATGGACGTGACTTGAATCGCCAAATATGCGTCCACATGCACATATTTTAGATCATCGAGCTGGCTCAGAGAGTCAGGTATGGTCTTCACACCTACACACCCTTCAATGTGTAACTCGGTAAGATGTGCAAGTTGTCCTAAAGAGTCAGGTATATTCTCGAGCGATATACATCCTTTTATAACTAATGAGTCTAGAGCTGCGATGTTTCCAATAGATTCGGGTAAGTTCTTAAGAGCTTTGCACTCAACTACCGCGAGACGTTCGAGTGTAATTACGTGTCCTAAAGGGCTCACGTCTGGCAAATGGGTTAAATTATCACACTGTTGTATTCTTAGATCTGTTAGTGCCGGCATTTGCCAAAGCCAGTCGGGGAGATGCGCAAAGTTCTCACCCACCAACGTTAAAATCTTTAGACATGTCAGCTGTCTGAGGCTTGTTGGTAGACTAGCAAAAGGCCCTAGCTCTGAACATGCCAGCTGTCCAAGACACTCGGGTACTTCATTAACTGACTCAGGTACAGACCTTTTAATGACAAAAGTTGTTAGAGAGGCGAGTTTCCCTAGATAAGCAGGTATAGTCTTAAGCGAGACACAATCCTCTACGTAGAAAATGTCGAGAGATGTAAGTTGCCCTAAAGAATCGGGCAGGTTCTCAAGGGCCTTACATTCCACTATTTTGAGATTTCTCAGCGCGACGAGTTGTCCCAAAGAATCGGGCAGGTTCTCAAGGGCCTTACATTCGACTATTTTGAGATTTCTCAGCGCGACGAGTTGTCCCAGGGACTCGGGTAAATATCTTAGTCGGCCGCAATGCTGTACCTCTAAATACTTAAGTGCCACAAATTGCCCCAACCATTCGGGAAGATCTTCAAAGCATCCCGATAAGGTCAATGTCTGAAGCAACCTCAACTCTCCCATACTTCTTGGTAGGTCCTTGAGGGATATGCATCCGTCTGTGTTCAAAATTTTCAGAGATGCAAGTTTCCCTAGAGAATCTGGCAAACTACTGATGGTTGTACAACCTTTTAGGATCAAATCTGTTAAGGATTTGAGTTGTCCCATAGAGTTGGGCATAGCCCTGAGAGAGGTGCAACCCTCTATGGCTAAATATTTAAGAGATATGAGGTGGAAAGGGTCAGGGATAGAAATTAGAGATACGCAATTTTTTATGACTAAACGTTGAAGAGATACGAGGTGGAGAGGGTCAGGAATGGCTACAAGAGATGCACACTCTTTTATGGTAAATTGTACCAGAGAAGCGAGTTGTCCTATGGAGTTGGGTAGCACGACGAGGGATGGACACCCCTCTATCCCTAAGTATTTAAGAGATGTTACCTGTAAAAGGTCAGGAAAATCTCTTATAGACACACACCCTTTGATCTCCAGTCTCTCTAGAAATGAGAGCTGTCCGACGGAATCTCGTAAGTTAGTGACACATACACAATCTTCAATAATTAATCGTTTAAGAGACGAATACTGCAAAGGGTCAACCACAAGATTATTGGATAAAGATCTCTTTATATCTAACCGTTCTAAACTTTTAAGTTGTCCTAGGGAATCCGGTATGATATCAAGAAACATGGATCCTTCTATGGCTAAGTGTTGTAGAGATATAAGATCGAAAAGAAAATCAGGTAAGCTATGAAGTGACACACAACCTTTTATGGTTAACTCCCGAAGGGACTTGAGCTGTCCTCGAGAATTAGTGTTAGTCTGGTCATTGACGAGGGATACACAACCGTCGATTATCAATTCCTCGAACGATGTTAATTGTCCCAGCGAGTGGGGTATAGTCTTCAGAGAAACACATCCTTGTATACGCAACGAATCAAGAGATGCGAGTTCACCTAGCGACTCGGTTAACTTTTCGAGAGACTTACAATTGCTAATTACCAGATGTCGCAGATTAGTGAGTTGGCCCAAGGAGTCTGGCAGATGAGTCAGGTAATCACATTGTCGTAATTCTAATGTCCGGAGTGCCGCTAGCTGTCCCAAAGAAACAGGAAGCTCCTTAAAGCGTCCACCTGTCAAGGTTAAGGACCGAAGAGATTTCAACTCCCACATACCTGTCGGTAGCCTCGTAAAAGTACCCTCTACAGATAATTCTCTCAAAGCTTTCAGCAGTCCTATAGACTCGGGAATATTTATACATTTGCGCACTTTCAGCGTCCGCAGAACTATCAGTTGACTTAGACATTCCGGGAATTTCACCACGGAGCTACAATCATGTATCTCTAAATGTTCCAAGGAAGTAAGATCTCCGAGAAACTCAAAGGTCGAACCACTTACCCATCCAAGCTTTGCAGGAAATAAATCCGTTCCGCCTGGGGACTCCTCGTCATCCCCGATACTTTGTGGTTCTAGGTTCTCTGTCTGCCCATGTTTCCATTTAGTATCTTCAGGAACAACCGCCCCTCCAATTGTTAAATGTTTCAGTCGTTTGAGTTGCCTTAACAAAGAAGGTGAACATTTAAAGGTTTCACATCCCTCTAAATCCAAATAATCCAGACATGGAAGTTGTCCTAACGATTGTGGTAAAGCTTGAAACCTAGGACAGCTAGTTACTGTTAATCTCTGTAGATTGATAAGCGTATTTCTCGGTTCGCCGGAGGATCCATATTCCCCCAGTTTAGGGTCTTCCCACAAGTGTACCAAAGAATGGCACAAGGTTACAGATATCTTCCGCAATAATTCGAGCTCACCAAAACTCTCCGGCAACATCGTTAGTTTAGAACAAGAGAGTAAATAAACGGTCTCAAGGGATGCCAATTGCCCAATCGTGTGAGGCAGCATTTCTAAAGCATGAAGGCCACTTAACGACAAATCCTTGAGGGCACGCAGACCGCCGAACGACTCACCTAGGCTCTCCAACCTCCTACAAAAATTTATTTTTAGGATTTCCAACCGTCGGAGTTCACCAAACCGATCGGGCAGTCTCTTCAGAGCATAACATCTCGATAACTTCAAGGTTTGGAGAGAAGACATAGCCCCGAAACTGTCCGGCAACTCTCTCAGTGCAGGAAGGTGTTCCATGGTCAATTTTGTGAGAGAAGCGAAAGCTCCAAAGCTATCGGGCAACTCTGACAGAGTAGGAAGTTTTTCCAGGTGTAATTTTGTGAGAGAATTTAGTTGATTTGAAGTATGTATTGGTTTTTGGGGCCAACTTTTGAAATTCAAGCAGTCCACTAACCTGAGGTCTCGCAACGATGGCAATTCCAAAATTGAAAGTGGAAGCTCTGCTAGCTGCACATCTTGAAGATTCAATCGCTCCAAACATGGAAGAAGACCGAAATTTCGTGGTAATCTTGTCAGGTCTGTAGCATGAATCATCATAACTTTTAGATGATCCCATTCATGAATATTGCTCGGCAAAATAACACAGGAACACTGATCGAAAATGAGAACAGCAAGTCGATGAAGGCCTCGGACATCCTCTTCCCGGATCGGCCAACAAGCTTCCCGTGACCAGCTATCTTTCCCCTCTTCTTTCGAACAATTGTTCATGTGGAGCATGATGAGGGGCCAAGGGAACCGCAATGCTTGATGCGAGTCGATTAAGTTCAGATCGCTAATTCTCAAAAGACGTAAACTTTCTAGCTTGGATAAACGCCCGTCAAAACAAGAAGAATTCTTCTTGTGCGAGTTAGATGCTCTCGTGACATTCACAGCCATAGAATCTGATATGCCCATGGATAGTACTTGGAGTTTACCGTTGGTAGTTGTACCCTGCACAATTACAAGAAATGAGTAATCTACATGTACATCAGAAGAAAATATCAAGGCATGAATTTGAATGTAGTCTTCCAACCATGAATGTGACCTACACTTTGTGGTTCGTAAGAAGTATGGTCCAATATTCATCGTACCTTGTATTTGGCCAGAATATCCTCAACATCGCGTGGTTGCCAAACTCCTCTCCATGACTCCACATTTTCTTCTGGCTGTCTCGAGATCCGCTTTCCCAGATCCCTCAGTTGTCGATGTATGTAAGCTACGCGGTATGAGCTTGGCTGTTTGCCAATCCGGATTTGTATGAGAGACCTCTGCACTAAGTTGGTCAAACTTAATTGCATTGACATTCCCCAGCGACTCTCTTTCCAAGCAGATTCAAACACAGACAAATCGTACTGGCGATGCACCACGTCAAATGAAGCCAAGTCGAGAAATATGGCTTTCTCTTCAACTCCTAAGCTGTCAAAGCTCACTTTGAGTTTTCTCCACAACCTGTCCTCTGTAGTTCCATCTATGCATCCTGCTTCAAGCAACCTACCAAGAGTACTTTCCCAAATCTTTACATTTTTCCGTCCACGCAAGGAACTGCCAATCACATCTAAAGTGAGAGGTAGCCCTTCACACGTCTTCACAATCTGTTCCACCAACTCCTTGGGTATTGCTTCTAAGGTGGACCATTGCACACGAGCTTTGAATAGTGTCAGCGCATCATCGTGTGACAGGAAGGGGAGAACATGTTTGACGAAACCACTTCTATCCTTTTGAATGCGAGAGATTACTATCAAACGACTACCTTCTCCGTAAGAGAGTCCTTTCAAGTGATTCGTCATATCGGTTGCATCATCACAATCATCCAGCATCATTAGAACTTTCTTTCCCTGTAATAGTTTCAATGTCCCCCACTCATCCTGCACCTCAACGCTGACTTGCTTCCCGTTGCCTTCGTACAAGTTCCCAATAACCAGTTTCCAGAAATCTTTCCGACTAAGAGTTTGTTGAAGAATTTCGACGAAACAGACGTAGTCAAATCGGCTTTGGATTTTCATCAGAACTTGTTTCGCAAGTGTCGATTTGCCTAAACCACTCATCCCCACAAGCAGTATCTGCTTCGGTCCTGCCTCTGGTAAGTTGTGCGCTTTCATGAATTCGCTGATACGATCTCCGCACTCGATTATCCCATCAGGAATTCCAAGATGATACAGTAACGCTGCTTTTCTTGACTCCTGATTTTTGGGAAAAAGAAAAATGACTTAGGAAACAAAGGCAAAAGTACAAAGGACATGTGCTTGTTAGCAAACCGACGGAATCCCTGCAAATCTTCTCAATATCCCAAATTCCAGAATATTTAACTACTGAATTTCATAGAGAATATTGACAAAATTCTGCACTTAAAAGATGCAAGTTGTCATATTTCTGACCATACCTCATCGTCACAGATACTTTTCACGAAATTGGCCAGATGTTGAAAACTGTCGGACGTTATATCTTCTGGCTTGCAAATAGTAAAATGGTCTACTCCTCGAATCATGCAAAACTTATCCATATCAACACGAGCCGATGCCTCTTCAACCAACTGTGAAGAGCCCCAAGGGAAAATGCCAGGGATGATTTTCCGTAGCTGCGACAAATGAGAACATTAACCATCTTGTTTAGTGAAAGTTCTTTCCGGATGCCCTACCTATTTGAGCAATAGGAGCAGAAGCTGTTCGAAGACCGGATATCCAGACCAACTTAGTAGGGAAACGAGAACGTGCATATGAAGTGCAACCATGAAAGTAATCAAATTTAATTGAAGTTGATCTAAGCAAGGAAATATATAATGAAAAATAAGCGGAAATGATAGAAAGCAGAAACGGAAATTGATACATTTCATAAGAAGTACCGCAGAGCACAAGTATGATGAGAACCTTTGTTCCTGTTCTTTGAAGTAGATGGTCTATTCTCAGGCATTCCAACTTCTGACGTATCAGACATCCTAACACTCTGCTTTCCTAGTCTCACCTGAGCAGACACTCCTAATTGCACACAGAAAGACTCAACTCTCTCCTAGCCTTCAAAGACAGTACAGCCAGTTCACTCACGCAGCACAAATAACCTCCAATACTGAGATACAGAACTCCAATACAGAACACTCCTGAGATGGTGTTAGGCAGCTCAGGACTTCACGAAATGCAGAGAAGTGTTAGAAATCAACTCCAGTAGAAGAAACTCCTGACTGGGATTCCATTGATAGAAAGGTGTACTGAAAGGTGTGCTGAAGTGTTCATGTAACACATGCAACTCATGGAAAGCATGTGAACATTGGGCATGAACAGTAACTATTTTGTCTGATTCTAACAAAAAGTCCCTAGACTAGAGATTACCTAATTTAACAAAGTATACATCGCAGAGAACAAGTATACATGATGTAACTTGTTGGAACAGTTCCACTGAAAGCATCTGAAACTGAAAACAGAGTGGAATCATCAAGCGTATACGATGACCAGTCGGAAGCATAGAGAAATATAGAGCGAATACGTAAAACATAGCTTTAGTGGAAGATGGGTGGGGTAGAGCGAAGTGGGAGAGGAGTGGATGGTACCTTGGCTGGTTGGATCGAAGCGTGACATACTTGAGAAATGGAAGCAGAAGCTTCGAACGGGGGACCCAGAACTCACTAAGAATGGAACCGAGAATGTGCATATGAAGTGGATGCATGATCGTATGCAAAAAGACATGAATCCGAGAATGAAAGTGAATCTAACATTCAGAAGATAAGAGGAAACGACGTAATTGATAAAGTTCATAAGTAGCACCTGCAAAGAAGAATGAAGACACAAAAGATTAAGCATATGAAACTAAAAGCAGAGCAGACCATCAAACAGAGAAATATCGAGCAAAGGAGTGAACGACAGAGCTTTTGTTGAGAATGGGTGGAGGGCAGCGAAGCGGGAGAGGAGTGGATGCCGTCATGGCCGTGTTGGAGCGAAGCGTGAGAGGACTGGATATAGGGAAATGACGACAGAAGCCGTTCGAGAACGGGACAGGACTGGATATGAGAGATGAGAACAGAAGCCGCTCATCGAACAGGAGATCTGGGACTCAATAAGTGCATATGAAGTGTATGTATAATTGCAATGCAATTATCGAATCAACAGAAAATAACTGGAAGGAACATGCGGAAAGTAGATGAAATGTAATGGGCCGAACGGAATCAAAAGAAAGCAACATACATCAAAATTAATCCGAAGCTAGAAAACCTGCAAAGAAACTTGATAATCAACATGTGTAAATGGAAAGGGTAATCGACACGTGGAGAGGAATGGAAATACAGAGCAACTCGATAGATCAAAAGAAGATTGGATGTAAAGTGTTAGTTTTAGTTAATTAATGTAAAGTGTTAGTTTTAGTTTTAGTGAATTCTAATTTTTATGATTTTGTTAGATTACTCTAGAGCTCTCCAATCTACTTACGGTAAAGTGGGGTGCAACCCTAATTAGGGTTGTGCAAAGCCATCTCCTAGGGTTTACTTATGTGTATATATGAATCTTTTCTGCTCTTGTTTGAGTTAGTTCTTTTACAAAGGAGATTCCGAACACCAACACCTTGCATTTCGTGAAGTCTTGAATTGCTTAACATCATCTCAGGTGTGTTCTATGCTATTTCAATGTTGGGTGTTAGTAATGCCACGTGAATGAACTTGTGTGCTGTCTTTGAGTTCTGATACAAGAGAGAAATCTAGTATTGCTATGTGTTAGTGATATTTCATACATCAGAGATTAGAAGGACTGATAGACCTTCTACTTCAATGAGCAGAAACAATAGTTGTCATCATAAAGAAATGAGGACAGATGCGGACAAGAATGGGGGATCCAGAATGCATTAAATGCAAATGAGATACAAGATATGTAAAATAAACAATATGGCAGACCCTAATCGAACGATAGCAGAAATAAACCTAACCTGGAAAACATGTGAACAGTAGAACCTATATACCAATAACCGGCATTTGCACAGCGAAACAGAACAAATCGTGCCAGTAGAGAAATAAAAATCGACTTAATGAGCCAGAAGAGAAAGATTCATATAAACCCAAGTAGAAAAGCAATGTAGAAGCTAGGAAAAAGCAAGTCGAGGAAGAACCTAGAGTCGGCCCGAAACGAATGAAGAAGCAGACTGGATATAGTGTACATCGCAGCACGCTCTATGCTCTAGGTACGAGCACTAAAATACTGAACATTGAAGGAAGCAGACAGGCGGTCATTGTAAGCCTCCACGAAAGTACTCACGACTTTGTCAGTGCCTAGATTTGGCCATCTACTTCAACACTGCGTACTGAAGTAGATGGCAATGCCAGTATCCCTTGTACCCAGTCTCTGTTCAAACGTTATATGAGTGCCAAGGAAAACTCGATTGCTTCAAAAGTCCCGCTCAGGGATGAGAAGTAAGGAATACTGGAACTTGCGCAGAAACCAGCTGGCCATGTGGGAGCATCTTAGAGAGAAAAAAAGCTTCCCTGGAGGTAAGATGGAAGAAATGGGAACGGAATAGCCATCGCAGAATAGGAACCATACATAAGAAATGGACGCAGAATAAGAAGCATGCTCAAGGAAAAGATTCGAGGCGCACCTTGGCAATATCTGGAAGAAAACATCGAGAAAATAGAGAAACAAACAGAGCGGAATGGCAAAATACCAGTAAGAAAAATAGCATAAGCAAGAGAGATACAATCAGAGTAAAAAGAAAGTGAAAATTAGGAAGAGGAGAGGAAACAAGAAGTCGTGAAGAATAGGAAGAGGCGAGAAATAGCATAGGAGGAGTGAAGAGGCCGACAGATATTGTCTGCGGAGGTCATGTGAGGACGAGGGACAAAACGAGTAGGTCCCGTGCAGGTAAACAGCAACACTCCGTATTATACAAAATGCAGAAAATGTATTGTATACAAAAGCTTCCGTATTGTACAAGTATTAATTATCGGCTCAGCAAGTTTCGAGGGCTAATGGTCTCTCACTACTCGAAACGTGACATATTTGAGAAATGGAAGCAGAAGTCGTTTTAAGAACGGGGGATCCAAAACCCACTAAGTATGGACCCGAGAACGTGCATATAAAGTGCATATGAAATGCAAGCATGAAGGTGTGCAAATCGAAATGAATTGCATCTAAGGAAATGGATATTAAGCGAATCCAACGTTACGAAGATAAGCAGAAGTAAAGACATAAATGATACATTTCATAAGTAGCACCTACAAAGAACTAGGATACATCATATAATAACAAGCAAAACATAATTGATTAAGCATCTGAAACTGAAAGCCGGGGAGGACCATCAAACAGAGAAACACCGAGGAAGGAGCAAAAGACAGAGCTTTAGATGAGGATGGATGGAGTGGAGCGAAGTGGATTGTGTCTTGGCTGTGTCGGAGCGAAGCGTGACATAGTGTATAACGGAATACACATCTATAACCCAATACGGAACCCGTTATAAACAACCCAGTACCAGTGAGACCCGTGAGACAGGAAAGACATGACATGATGAACCAGGTACAAGAAGTAAATCTCTCATAGCCATCATTCACCCATAGTCGTGAGCAGGCTCTCAGGTTAGTTTGTACCTGCAATCGGCGATTAATCTAGCGGAAGTATCCGCATTAATTACTCAAAGAGTAATAGATTTGAAGTCATAGCGCGGCTACATGTAAAACAAAAGTTGTCCTAAGATTCCTAAACCCTCAAAAGGCTGTGTTTGAGTACCGGGTCGTTACTCAGGTATGTTCTATTTCAACATGAGTTTATCAACACTTGACACCAAAAGGGAGTAGCAAGAATTTCGTAGTAATTCTGCACGGAATATAGAATGACTTCATCAGTGCCCCCATTCGTCCCCAGAAATCGGGGTGGGGTATAGTTCCAAAAACTCTATACCGAAGTTTTGTCTACTCAGAGAGTGTATCAGGGCAGACTCGGTAATTGTCAATAAGGGTTTGCTCACCGAAACGGAGGGGGAAGCGGAGCCCAAGGGTAGTTGTGACCTTCCCTTATTATTTCGCATTCCTGACTTTTCAAATGATTCTTAAACAGCTCGAGTAACAGTAAGCAGGCGTTAAGAGGTAATGTTGGAGAGTGACAAAACTTGCAGCAGAGGAGCAAGAATATGGGGGTAGGGGGAGAGAAAGAGGGAGGACATACCTGGATTTTTATATCTATAGTGTGAGTGTAGAAATTGAAACTGAAAGCAGGAAAACAACTAGAGAATGGAAAAAAACACATTCAAGAAAGGTATACTAAGTGATCTGTTACGTACCTATGTTAACTCCGGATAATACATGATTAGTTAAGAATACATCTAAATGCTTAAATGACTAAGAAATGTTGAAGAATAGCAAGAAAACAATAATTATTCCAAGGAGAAGCCAAGGAAGATATCAAACTTTAGGAGTATCAGCACTCTTGCTGGAGACCCCATATCACAGTAAACCCGGTGTGTGAGTTAGTGAGTAGAATGAGTAGTCATGGACCAACTAATAGTTACTCCTACGCCTAGTAGTGGGCCAATTTTAATGTCAAACGAGGTCCAGTGCTCAGTGGACGGTGGTGAAGAGTAATGAGCAAAAGACATTCTCTGCGTGACGTGTGTCTTCTCAAAACTATCAATACGAGTAATAGACACAAAATAAACTCCAACGGTGTATACTACAATTCTCAGATGTTTACAGAAGCAGAGCATCAACAGTATCTCTCCTATGGGGATAGCTTCCCACGATAAGGTACAAGAACGATTACCTTCGATAGTCTGCTGAGTATTCCTGATCCAGTTGGGAAATCAGACTCATTCGCTTCCAGAACGCCATATGTCTTCCACTCATATTGATTCCGCAACTTTGTAAAATCCTCATTCACTCTAGCAACCCCTGCACTTAGAAGCTCCATATTCTCAAGTAAAGGACCTTTTCGCTTTGTGGAGGACTCCAAGCACATTCTCGACCCTGCTTGAGCAACCCCGTAAAAGAACAGTCCTCGTACATTTCTCAGGAAACTGAGATATCCACCGATTCCAGACATTGCGCTCGCTCTCAGGCATATCTCCTTCATCACCACTCCACCCAGACAATGACCGACTAGAACAACAGGACAGTGCTGACCAACCTTTCCAAATTCAATCAGAGATTGGGCAAGGAGTTCTCCTGTGCCATACATATCCATTCTTCCACGTGAAGCAGAAGTCTGGATACTGGAATCGTAAGAAACTGAGAGAATGCGAGCTTGAGGGAAATGCTGGACAAGCCATGTGTCCAGCCAGCATGCCGAGTTGTCACGCTGCATCCACGTTTGGATGTAAGCATCTTCACAATCTCCCCATGAAAGACCATGGAAAAATATTATTTCCAGGGTAGTCGGTCCGGTTGCAGGTGTGTAGAATTCATAAACCGCATCACTCAACTACAAAATCCAAAGTTTGATTTCAACAAACTGTGTCATAGTTTGCAGAGAGAACTCGAACCGAACACTTGCTGTAAGGATCAAGATATTGCGCCGAACTAGAACTTGAACAGCTGATTTTATCATCAGGAATTACATACACAATGATCTGTGTGCTTTTTCGGGTTGGAATACTAACCCGTTTGCGAACAGAGAGAGGTGTCATGGGCCTAGAACTTGAGGCCGCCATAGTGGGTGCAGTCGCTCAGTTCAGACGGTTCACAATATTGTCTCTAGGCTACTCCAATATCGTGAGCTGATATGTATCGCAATCTCAGTTCCACAAGCTTTCAGTTTATCCTCTCACGTCCATTGCAAGTGGAATTCCTGATATCTTGCCTAGTTTCACCAGACTGTCCAGAAGCAAGAAATTCAACGCTGTTGTGAGTTTCAGAAGCTGTGATGATAAGCGCACTGCACGTAGTAATCCCGATGATAGTGTAAGCGTTTAAGTTGGCAGGTGGTAAGCTTGATGCCCGACCTCGGCATCAAGCTTAGAAGGCGACACACATTAAACAGAAGCACTTGAGAACACAAATATACGAAAATATTGACGGTACAATTGAATCCGACTTACACAAAATGTCCACTTAACTTATGAAAGCATATAGATACTACTTACCAAACCTTGGGATGTTTGTACGAGAAATTAGAGAAATCAAGTTTGAGATTACCCTTGTTATGTCTGTGGACCGATGGCGGAAGATGATCTGATCAGAGGATGAAAAACGAGTAACTTCACGAGTTCCATCATGAACGTCCCCGTACGACCTGTAAGTAGCTCTGCGATTCCCTCCCGTGTTGGCTACTGCGCGGATGACATGCACACAAATGCTGGAAACGCAACACCCTCAACTTCCCGGAACAAGAGCGAACCAGGTGCTAAGCATCCACATAGCCTGCCGAGGAGAAGAGCACTATTTCACAGATTCGCTCCCCTGGTCATAAAAGTCTTCAAAGACAGCGTGAAAGCACCAACAGGGATGGGTGCAGAAGTCTTCGGAGGGGTTGTTGGGCAGAGTCTTTCTGTAGCCCTGAATTACAAAACTGTAGCTTTGTCTGTCATCACGTTTGCGTGTCCTTTCCATGTCCGATGCTATTAGGGCTTAGCCCCATTTTTCCCCTCTGTCTTCTCCTTGTACGGATTGACAGGGTCTTCCCATACTTCTTGTTACTTACGCGGTCGAAATTACTCCCGTTTTGTGTCTGTATTTGCGTATCTTACTAATCTTACTAACCTTCAAGAAGTGATCGTCTCCTACTAGGGCAGGTGGTACCTAGGGGACGGGGACGGAAGTGTTCCTGGGGATGGGATAACGGATGGAGACCAGGATGGAAACTATGTTTGGAGACTAAGACAATGATGAAACTACTTCAGGGGATGGACTAAAACAACGGATGAAACTATTTAAGGGGATGGGACAACGGACGGAATTGTTGTTGGAGACGGGGGCAAAGGTGGAGAGGGGGACCATGTATGTTTTCGAGAGTCCTTTTCGCCCTTTGCATCATGCACGCGGTTGAACTAGTTGTAATATTAAGTGCAAAGGCTCTATAACGTCTTAGATAAAAGCGTGGCTATGAAGTCGGTTGGAATCAATATTATTTAAATCTTACATAATCATTACTTTAAAAGAATCAACTTGTCTTTGCCTTTGAGATGACAGTACTTAAAATTATGAACTTGTCTTTGCATTCGAGATGATACTACTCAAAATTATGAACTTGTCTTTGTATTTGAGATTATACTACTTGAACTTATGGACTCAATGAGTTTGATTCTTGTGTTCGACTGAAATATTTAGCATCTCAACTAGAGTAAACATGTAAAAAGTTTCTAAAATTATGAACTTGTCTTTGCATTCGAGATGATACTACTCAAAATTATGAACTTGTCTTTGTATTTGAGATTATACTACTTAAACTTATGGACTCAATGAGTTTGATTCTTGCGTTCGACTGAAATATTTAGCATCTCAACTAGAGTAAACATGTAAAAAGTCTCTAAAATTATGAAATTGTCTTTGCATTCGAGATGATACTACTTAAAATTATGGACTCGATGAGTTTGATTCTTGTGTTCGACTGAACTATTAACATCTCACCTAGAGTAAGCCTGTAAAAAGCCTCTAAGGTATGCACATTTCTTCGGCGCTGCTCAATGCAAAGGACACGTAGAGTGAGAAAGGTTTTGAAGCTTGTTTGTAAAGCTAGTTGAAATCTCGCGAGAAGTCTTTTTTACAGAAAGGGGAAAGGCGCAAAAGAAGTGCAGTAAAGCTAGTTGAAATCTTCCGAGATGTCTTTTTTACGAGGAGAGAAAGGGAAAAGGCGCAAAAGAAGTGGAGGAGTCACCTTTGACAACATGAGTATGGTGGTGTTCCTTCTTGTCCGTATATATTGTACATATGTACATTTGTTTTCTTTTTCTTTTTTATCTATTTTATGTAGAGAATAGTACCCGGAACGGACCAGCTACCAGAGTGGAGGATAAAGGGCCATAGAATAAAAGGCAAGGAAAAGACAACGATAAGAAATGGAATAGTACCTATAATTCTAATTACATAATTAGTATAATCCCAAACTGGGGTGGGCCGTTTGGGATTATACTGCATACGCAGTAGCTAAAGTTTGGCGTCACCCCCTAAGAGTTAGTCAGAATTTACCAATGAATATATAGTATGGAATCTAGAGTTCACACGGACCCAAGATTCCAAACATTATTCATTAGTAACAGACCATTTTGGTTTCTAAGTCTTACGTGTCTTGTATTTGTATTGTAATTAATGATTGTATTTTATGTTGTAATTAATGATATTTTCATTAAGCTTTTTACCTAAGTGCTAAGTGCCTAAACTGCCTACTACCAAATGTTTTCTTCCTAGTGCTATCCCTATTCTGTACTAAATCTTGGCATTATCCTTGAGAACAACAAAGTTTAAGGAAGTCCCTGTCTTGTTAACTAGTAGACAATTTTCCAAGGGTTCATGAATCACTTATATGCAAAATCTCATGACCAGGTGTACCAAAAATATTGCTAATTACCAAGTTTTATTTCAATTGAGTTCTCATATTTAGCTATAGATTAACTAGAAAGAAAACGCAACAAGCAAATGGATATAGGAATTGTGGTTTGCAATTCTTGCATCTTTGGACTAAAAACATCAAGAACACCTTGACTAAATGACCACGTGATAGAAGTAGCAGTGCAAACAAGTAACTCAAAGTTATGTAAATGGAAAACATTGCTATCTAGTCCACTTGTTGCCTAATTAACCTTTAAAATGATAAGAGAACGTTGAGGTTCAACACAACATAAGAAGGACTATACTATCAAATGATTAAGATCATAGAATGTAAAAAAAAAACTACTCAAATTATCTTTTACACCAAATAAACTAGTGCAAGGTAAATAGAACATATAATCGCATTTTAGTGTTGTTCAATATGTGGAGTAACAAGGAATAAAGAGAGAAAAATAAACATGAATAAAAATTTTAGGCAAATATATAGCAAAGACATGTTAGCACAAAGAGCAAAGTTAGAGGTATTGTACATAGAATATTGTTCATAATTGAGTTTGTTGAATGGATTAAGGGTTCATCTATTGCATCTTAGATAAATGAGTGGTAAAATGACAATACCTTGGAAAGAGTATGTTAGAAAGAGTTATTCTAGCCTATGGCCTTGGCCACAAGTTCTTGACCTACAACCCCATGCCATTGGTGAAATTTTGCAACTTATGGCCCCATGTCATTGGACGTTGGACACCATTTGATTTGCTTTTCTTCACCTTACCTCATATGTACAAGCATGAGTTCTTCAATTAGCACCACTAAAACCAAATTATCAAACCCTTAAACATATATCACCTAGTTGTAGATTGGTGCACCTCCTTTTGGACATGGCACCTTTGCCTTGTTCATGGCTTTGTTTATCTTTATTTTGTTGCATGCAAGCATGAGTTATTCAATTTGCATCATTGAAACCAACCCTACACACGTGTCTGACAATCCGGAAGCTTTGGATTGCTTCTTGCAAGCACTTGATATTGGATTGTGCCATCAAATGCTTAAATCAACAAAAGGAACAAAATGAAGTGGCAGTGCCATATGGGGGATACATTTTTCAAACATGGGAAACTAGCAAGGACCTCTATTAAGCTTATGCAGCTTGATTTGGCTTTATGATCCATACTTCCATGTCCATGCTTATGCCTTCCTTCTTATGCTCACCGGATGCAAGTGCCAAGATTTCATCTACAATTGCCAAGTGCTCCAGACAAAAAATATGATTCCCATAGGTGTGCAACCACATCATACTCCCAATAGATGCATTCGTTGTAAAGAATGCATGCATCTTGCATATTTGGGTGGAGGGCCACACAATGCCAATTGGATCACAACCATGTTATGTTTATTGACAATGAGTAAGCTCTACTTTTGTGCACCATCCTTGAAGAGATTCTGAGGAATTATAACTTTTGGAAGGTGCATGTGTCACCATTTATCAAAGCATGGAGATATTGGCAATACAAAATAGAATTAAGATCAGCGATCTTGGCTATAATGACAAGGATGTGCAAAAATTTTGGCCAAGGCATCTAAGAAAAATATCTAGAACATGTACTAAATATGGTTATTGCACTCAAGGAGCAACAAAATTAGGCCATGAATTTCTTTTAACAATTCACCCAATGGATTCAAAAGGTTGGTTAGAGCACATCCTTTTGACCAATGTCCATCTTGTCAAAGATGCTTAATCATTAGCAATGTTATTATCATGGATATCACATATCAATTGAATCAATAAAAAGTGTAGTTCGTAATCTTTGTGGGGCTAAACCAGCATGGCCAAAGCATTCTATTTAGATATGCATTGCTAAGGAACAAGAAGTGTTATAGTTTCAAGCAACTGCTTCAAATTGGTGTTCCGCAATACCTCGACTTCCCATCATTACATTTACTAATGAAGATGACGATAAAGATGAATAAATGACTAAAGCAATTGCAAAGACTTTAGCAACTACTCTAAATTATTATTGCACTTGGCATATTCTTCAAAAGTTTCCTTTGTAGTTTTTGTGCATTTAGGTAGGCAATTTTACTAATTCATGCATGACTCCTAGGCACTTCTATTGTAAAAGACCAAGGAGAGAATTAGAGGATGGAAGATCACATTGGGGACTCTTGAATGAATGAAACTCTAAATACCCAACATGAGCTTGGGCTTTGATATTTATGCAAGACTCTCAAGAAGCTTCTAAAGAAACTTTCTCCTAATAGTCACCACTTGGCGTACCCAATACTTAGACATACCAAGTAGCTTCCTAGATGCTTCTAGAATATTCTAATAATTCTTGGCTTATTTGCTACTTTATTAATCTCAACTAACTCATTTATAAACTCCATATTGTTACATATTTTCCTCCTGCTAGTTGGTGATATCCTTGTCACCATGGAAGCTTCAAACTCTTGGATGGTCATTTGTGCATTGTGGAAATGAGAAAGAGGCTTCCAAGTGGCATCATGAAGGAGATATCCATTCCAAAGGACTTTGTACTTAGTATGTTGTTGGCAACCATGTTAAATATGGAAACGTGCAAGGATACGATCAACTTCATACTCCTCATGATCATTAATAGGGATGGGAGGAGGGAGTTGGACATGAGAGGAAAAGGAAGATGGATTAGAAACAAACGGTTTCAACTTGGAAACATAAAAGATAAGATGGATTTGTATATGACAAGGCAAGGCAAGTCGATAAACAACATGAGAAATGATTTTGTTGACATCAAACGGACCTATCTAATTTGAAGTAAATTTGTGAACTTGGGTATCAAGTGGGAGGGGTAGATTACTAGAAGAAAGCATGAACTTATCACCAAGTTGAAAGGTGAGATCACAATAATGTTTGTTTGCATATTTTTTTGACAATTTTGAGCAACAAAGAGGTGAGATTTGGCTTATTATAAAGATTGGGATATTGTGATCAAGAAGGTAGAAGTATGAGGGACATGAGATGGAAGAGAAGCAAGAAGAAAATCTGAAACAAGTAGATCTTGGCCAAGATTAAGAAAGAAGGGAAAGAATCTAGTGCTTGTTTGCTTAGAGTTATTGTAAGCAAACTCAACAACTATAAGACATTCATCCAAAATAATATGGTGAATGTTGACAAAAGCACAAAGCATATCCTCCAAGGTGCAATTTGCACATCCAGTTTGTCCATCAATTTGAGGATGATAGGCCGTGGACAAAGAAACCTTGGTATTGAGTAGCTATAATATTCCAAGGATAGTAGAACCCCCCAAGAGAAACACCAAAGAAGAACACAAGGCTTCAACACTCAATACTCCAATCCCCCAAAGGAGCACCTTGTCTTTATTGTATAGCAAAGAGGATCCACTCAAATGAAGTTCCACCCTTGGATCAGATGCATGGATTGGTGATATGTCAACAAGATCAAACCCTTAGATTAGTTTCATGGATGGGTGACATGTCATGCCTTGTTCTATTTGGTTGGTCAAACAAGTTTTACCAAAGGGAATCTTTAGAGAATCTTCTTCTAAGAAGATTAGAATCAAATGAGTGAAGTATCATTGGAAAGGTCTCAATAAAACAAATAGTGGGTGGAGAAGGCCAACCTTTTACTCTAAAAAGAGCAGAGAATCTCTCTATTTTGAGGCCTAATTCATCAGCTTAGGCTTTGAAGTTTTCAAGGTGTTTTTGGCTCTTGCCCTATTAGTGGAAGTACTCTTTTGGTGACACATTTATCTAATCTACTTAATCCATTATATCTAACATCCTTCCAAATATTACTAAGATAATTTCCACCTCTAGATAATATGTCGAACTAATGGTGTTACAAACCACTCCCTTTTTAAGACATAATATCTTCATTGCAAAGCTATTGCTCAAAAGATTATATTAACATTAGTGCATGGATCAAGTTGACTATTGGTTCCCATGTTGCCTTATATAATGGGTACCTTTTCCATTGTACTAGATATTCCACACGTGGATGATGGGTACCATGGATGCATTGCTGGAGAATGCATTTGATTTCATATTCCTCTGTGCCATCAATGAATGTTAGACAAGGTCTAACTTCTTGTTTGGAAGGAGAGTGGGGAAATCAAGGTGCATATTTGTGCAATAAGGAAACATGGAACATTGGGTGGATCTTCATGTGTAGCAATAACTTGAGATGATTAGCCATTATGCCAATTTGTTGAAGGATGGGAAAGGGCCCAATAAAACAAGGTTTGAGCTTACAAGGGCCAACTAATGTGAGGTTGGTTGTGGACAGCCAGACTTTATCCTCAACATTGAACTCCATGTGCATGCAATGTGCATGTACATACTATTTCTTTTTAATCAATTTTGGGCAATCTACAACTTGTGCTTGCATTCACACCTTGTTGGATTTTAGAAACAAAAGTGTTGATAGTGTCAACCTTGGTAGCCACCGGGTAGATCTTCATCAAGCTTGAAGGTGTGAAAAGATGCTCTCCATACATGAGGAAGAATAGTATGACCTATGTGGATATATTCACTGAATTTTTAGAAGCAAATTCCACTAGTGGAAGAAGGTGTCCTACCTCTCTTGCTCATCTAAGGTGAAGCCCCAAAGCATATCCTCAATAATGCAATTAGCCCACTCTATTTGTCCATCAATTTGTAGATGGTGAGTTGTGGAAATGGCCAATTTGGTTTTGAAAATTCCAAAGAGTGTTCTCCAAAACAAACTAGTGAATTGGGTGCCTCTCTCAATGATGAGCACCCAAGATAGACCATGGTGAGAAAATACTACATCTAAGTATAATTGAGCAAATTGTGGAGCAATCATGTCCTTGGTGGTAGGATGTACATAAGTCATTTTGCTACTTGTTGGGTTGTCATGTGACAACCCAACAAGTATCACTTTTGTAATAATCAGGTAAATAAAGTTTGTTCTCACAGAGATACGAGTCAGAAATGGTCAAATACAAAGTAACACGTAACAATTTAGTTCTTCTTGAGTTCTTCTTTAGTCTCTTAGGTAGAAACTACACCCAGAAGAGAGTAATAAGCATTGATCACAATCTTGTCATGAATAAATACTCTACAATCACAATTCCATCAAATTTTGTCCAAACAAATCTTGATTATGATCATTTAGGTTCTCTCAAAGCCAACTACTTCACTATAAAATGACTTTACCTCAAAATTATGTTCCACCCCTCCACTTAAGGCACAACTTCCTCAATCAAAATTGCTACACATCAAACTCATGTTGCACTCACAAATGCAAAATACTACCAACACTACAATTCCTTTCATATTTATTAAGGCATTGCTTTGATTACACTTCACTCAGGATCAAACAAATAGAATGAAGATCAAGGCTACAAAATCCAACATCCAACAATCACACTGACTTGCACTTTGAAATTTTCCCAACACTCACAAACACAAGCACAAATTTGTTACTTGGAATTAATGTAAAAGACCGAAACTGAGGAGAGAAATAGGAGAATGGAACCTCACATTGGGATGCTTGAATGAGGGAAAACTCCAAATGCCTAGCATGAGCTTTGGCTTTGGTATTTATAGGTAGCATACAAGGCCCTTGAGAATCAAGAAGCTTCTCAAGCCGCTTTCTTAGAGTGCAAGCCAAGTTAACTAGGAAGCTTCTCAAGAAGCTTCCTTCTAGAAGCCGCCTACTTGGCGGGCAAGCTAAGCTAGTTGGAAGCTTCTAGAAGCTTCCTTCTAGAAGCTACTTACTTAAGGTGCAAGCTAAGCTAACCGGGAAGCTTCCTAAGAAGTTTCCTAGATACTTTTGGAATATTCTAGGCTAATTTGTCTTATGTGCTACTTCGTGAGCCTGACTGACTTTGTCGCTAAACTCCATATTGTTACATATTCCCCGGCTGCTAGTTGGTAACGTCCTCGTTGCCAATGAAGCTTCAAATTCCTAGATGGCCGTCTGTGTATTGTGGAGGTTAGAAAGAGGTTCCCAAGTGGCATCATGAAGGGGATACCCTTTCCAAAGGACCTTGTACTCCGTATGTTGGCGACGGCCTTGTTGAATGTGGCGACGTGCAAGGATACGATCAACTTCGTACTCCTCATGATCATTGATAGGGATAGGAAGAGGGGGAGGTTGGACTCAAGAGGAAAAGGAAGAGGGGTTAGGAACAAAGGGTTTCAACTTGGAAACATGAAAGACAAGATGGAGACGCATGTGACAAGGCAAGGCAAGACGATAAGCAACAGGAGAGACAATTTGGGTGATATCAAAGGGTCCTATCCAATTAGGGGCAAGTTTACGAACTTGGGTATCAAGTGGGAGAGGGAGGTTATTAGAGGATAGCATGACTTTATCACCAACTTCAAAGGTGAGATCTCGACGATGGTGGTCTGCATATTGTTTTTGGCGATTCTGAGCAACAAGGAGGTGAGACTTGGCTTGTTGGAGAGATTGGGATATAGTGGTCAAGAATGTGGAAGTATGAGGAACCTAAGATGGAGGGGAAGCAAGAAGAGAATTTGGAACAAGCAGATCTTGGCCAAAATTGAGAAAGAAAGGAGAGAATCTGGTGCTTGCTTGTTTGGAATTGTTGTAGGCAAATTCGGCAATGGCAAGACATTCATCCCAATTGGTATGGTGGACATTAACAAAGGCACGCAACATATCCTCCAATATACGATTTGCACGTTTGGTTTGTCCATCAGTTTGAGGATGATAGGCCATGGACAAAGCAAGCTTGGTGCCGAGTATCTGAAAGAGTGCTTGCCAAAACTTCCTGGTAAAGCGAGGATCCCGATTGGAGATGAGTACGCGTGGCATTCCATGATACTTGAAGACATTGTTGAAGTACATTTGCGCTAAGGTTGGAGCATCCACGGTATCACAGGTTGGTGCCAAGTGGATTTGCTTACTAAGCTTAACCACAAACACCACGATGGCGGTGTGTCCTTGTTTTGTCTTTGGCAAGGATGTGATGAGATCCAAGCTCACATGCTCCCAACGAGCTGATGGAACGGCAAGCGGTTGAAGGAGTCCACCCGGCTTCTGGTTGCTGGCCTTGTTACATTGGCAGCTCTGACATGATCGGACAAATTCTTGAACATCCCGTGTCATGTTGGGCCACCACCATTGACGTTGGAGGGTACCCAAGGTCTTGTCCACACCCATGTGACCAGCGATGGGTAAATCATGGGCTTCTTGAAGGCGCACAAGTCGAAGATCACCTTTGGCTGGAACATAGATCCGGTCCGCATGGAATAGAAGGCCTTCCTTGAAGGAGAAGGTGTTGTACTCCTTATCACCTGTTGTGAGCCAACCATGTACCATTTGGAACAAGGGATCTTGCTGTAGAGCTAACCAAAACTCATTATGAATCTTGGGATCAATTGACACCGTCGTAATTGCTGCCGTGATGAGAGGAAGAGACTTCAAATCAGGTCGTTGTGATAGAGCATCAAGGATGACATGGAACCGACTTGGTTTGTACTCAAGTTTGATGTCGAACAATTGGAGTTGCTCTTCCTATCGATGATGTCGACTCTTCATGTGCTCTAGGTGTAAGGTCTGCAACAATGGCTTGTGATCAGTTTGCATGATCACTTGTTTCCCCAAGAGATAATGCCTCCATACCTTGGTGGCATATACCATTGCAAGTTGTTCTCGATCTCGAGTAGAGTAATTTCTTTCAGCTGTATTTAGTCAGCGAGACACAAAGGCAATAGGATGTAGTCCATCTGGAAATTCTTGTTGCAACACAGCTCCAATTGCAAAGTTAGAAGCATCAAAATCAACCACACAAGGTAGTTGAGGATCATATGGTTGAAGAATGGGTCTTGAAGACACCATATGTTTTAACTTCTGGAATGCTTCTTCATGCTTGGTGGTCCACTGGAAGCTCGAGTTCTTTCCCAAGAGGTCAATCAATGGTGCAGCCACGTGAGCATAATAGTGGATGAACCATCGGTAAAAACTGGCCAATCCATTGAATGCTCGTACTTTGGTAGCATCCTTCGGGGTAGGCCAATCAGTAATGGCCTTGATCTTCTCTTCTTCCATCTTGATCCCCTCTGATGAGATCTTATGACCCAAGAAGGTAACCTCCTTCTGCCAAAAAGCACACTTTGACTTCTTGCAGTAAAATTTCCATTGTCGTAGTCATCTTAGGACTTCTCACACATGATTCATGTGTTTTGCCTCTGTCCTACTATAGATTAAGATATCATCTAAGAACACTACCACGGATTGATCCAATAGCCCCTCCAACACCCGATGCATCTGATCCATGAAGACTGCTGGAGCATTAGTGAGTATGAAAGGTAGAACTCTCCACTCAAAATGTCCATACCTTGTGCAAAAGGTAGTCTTTTGCACGTCCTCTCCTTCAATAGGAATTTGCCAATAGCCGCTACAAAGATCTAGCTTGGAAAAGTAGCATGCTCTACTTAATTGATCAAGCAGGTCATTGATCCGAGGCAAGGGATATGCATTCTTCATGGTTTGCTTATTGAGCCTACGGTAATCAATACAGAAACGAAGTCCTCCATCCTTCTTTGGAACAAATAGTACCGGTGCTCCCCAAGGAGAGGTACTATGTTGTATGAAATCCTTCTCCGACAACTCTGTAAGTGTTGTTCGCAACTCCTCCAACTCCTTTGGTGAGAGCCGATAGATTGGTCTACTCATTGGAGTACTCCCTGGCAATAACTCAATCTTGAAGGGCATACCTCGATCAAAGGGTAATCCCTTTGGCAGATCATCCGAAAACACATCTACAAACTCCTGAACTATCCAATCAACCGTTGGTTGATGCGGCACTTGGCCCTCCTCAGATTGTTCTTGTGCAATTGGCGTGATCCACACCGCAAATACAGACTTATCTTCCTCCAAAGCTTGCTCTATGGCTGTTTCATTAACAAACTTCCCTTCTAGGGACTCATCTCTCTTCCAAGCTTGCTCCATGGTTGCCTTCCTGGCAAACTTCCCATCTTGGGACTCATCTCCCTTCCAGATTCGCTATATGGCTACCTTCTTGACAAACTTCCCATCTTGGGACTGCCTATTCTTAGGTGTCTTACTCAGAGGTGCCAGACAACCTAATCGGAAATTCCTACCTTGGTGTTGTACTTGAATTTGGTGTCGGGTCCAATCAAATTGAACCTTATGACATTCAAGCCAAGGTAGACCCAGAATGATATCATAGTGTAGAGGTGCCACTACAAACCTCATACACTCCAAATACTCCTTCCCAATCTTGAAGGTAACAGGATGCAAGGTGCAGAATGCAAAACCCTTTCTACCATCCGCCATCATCAAACTACTTCCAATCACTGACTTGATAGGAATACCCAATTCCTTTGCTACTTGCATAGACATGCAATTCTCTGAACTTCCAGAATCAACCAAAATTCTACAACCCCAATTAGATATCATACCTTGCAAGTGAAGCAGACTTGCATAGGTCGAGCCTTCAATCCCATTGGAACTAATCAAGCTCCCAGTAGGCGGCTCAAAATCTCCTACTGAGATTCCTTGTTTCCCTGATCATTCCGCTCCTCAACCTCCACTTGGGCAACTTGTCGAGGTCGTCCATTCTTGAGTGGACATTCAGCAATGCAATACCTCAACTGGCGACAATAAAAACAACCTCCATTTTGTCGTAATCTTTCTCTATCTGCTGTGCCAAGTGGTCTTTGTTGGATAGCATCAATCTCCATTGGTACCGGTTCTTCCATTCGTGGTACTAGTGGGTTTTGTGTAGGTCGAGGTCAAGACCAAGTTATCGCAACTAAGGAATCAAAAAGCTTAGCCAATTGCATGGCTTCTTTTATGTTCTATGGCTCTTGCATGGTCACCTCCAATCTGGTTTGTGACTTCAATCCTTGCACAAATCGATCCAGAACTTCACCTTCTTGGATATCTAGAATTTGCATGATGATATTCTAAAATGGTGTGATGTAGCTTCTCACTGAGCCAATCTACCTCAACTCCGCCAATTTATCTCGTGCAGCTCAGGTGGCATTTATAGTCTGAAATCGACCAAGTATTGTATCCTTGAATTATGCCCATGTAAAAATTGGTGTAACAATTTGTCGTTCAGCTCTTTCTACTTGGAATCGCCACCAAAGTTTTGCCACTCCATCCAACTGGCTAGAAGCCAAGAGAATTTGTTTTTGCTCGTCTTGAAGATTGGTGGCTTCAAAGTAACGTTCACAGTCAAACACAAAATTCTCCACTGTGCCTGGAAGATTCTTGCCTTCAAACACCTTGGGTTTCGGAAATCGAATGCAATCTTCTCCATCTCGAACTGGCGCTCTGTCTATCTGTTCTCGTCGTTGCTGGTCTCGTTCATCCAACAATCGAGTAAGATGCTCAATTTGTTGTTGCATTGCAAGGATAACATCCGGTATTGCTGCCATCGCTACTACTCTATTCCACTACCCTCAATTTATCTAGTTGATTAACACATAGATACAACACATCCACCATTCTCTATAAGTTACAACTGGAAGTATCAAGGGTTCCTCTGACACGGTGATCATATGTAGAAAATCCTGCCCAAAGCGTGAGGTGATGAATTGTTCGAAGTGATGCTTTGGTAATATCTGGACATGAAAGTCCCAATGGTTTGGTGGAAGTGGATTTGGTGGTCCATAAATTCCATCCATCCCATTCCTGCTCTGATACCAATGTAAAAGACCAAAACCAAGGAGAGAAATAGGAGAATGGAACCTCACATTGGGATGCTTGAATGAGGGAAAACTCTGAATGCCTAGCATGAACTTTGGCTTTGGTATTTATAGGTAGCATACAAGGCCCTTGAGAAGCTTCTCAAGAAGCTTCTCAAGCCGCTTTCTTAGAGTGTAAACCAAGTTAACTAGGAAGCTTCTCAAGAAGCTTCATTCTAGAAGCCGCCTACTTGGCGTGCAAGCTAAGCTAGTTAGAAGCTTCTAGAAGCTTCCTTCTAGAAGCTACTTACTTAAGGTGCAAGCTAAGCTAACCGGGAAGCTTCCTAAGAAGCTTCCTAGATACTTTCGGAATATTCTAGGCTAATTTGTCTTATGTGCTACTTCGTGAGCTTGACTGACTTTGTCGCTAAACTCCATATTGTTATAATTAAGCTCAAACGATGAGCACTAAAGATAAACACTTTGCTTTATCTATCTTTAGAAATTATGAATGCTAAACAACATAACATTGCAAATGCCTCCTTTAAATAGGCAGAGCATTGATAGTTAACTAACAACTATATTGTTTCCTAACAACTATATTGTTTCCTAACAACTTTACCCACTTGCAGATTTGAAATTACAATGCACCTCTTCATATCTACCTCTTCAAATCTCAAATCTGTTACTACTTAAATCCGATGTCAACCTCAACTTTGGCTTCCAAACTTGATGTTCCTTCACAAATTTCATCTTCCTCAGGTCTTCTTAATTCTTCTACATCCTCTACTAATTCTATCACTTATTTACTGCAATTGGCCATCCAGACCATGGGTAATCTATCTATCTCTTTATCTTCTGATCCACCCTTCTCTAATGTCTCAAATAATTGATCTGAAGATACCTATACTCCTACATCTACAACTTTGGACTTCTTATCTTCCTTCACACTACTCCAAAGTCTCTCTAACTTTGAATTTACTAAATCTAATCTGAGATACATATTGTCTCCTACATCTAACATCTTTCTATCTACTCTTTCTCTCAAGCAAATCAACCATTTATTCAGCTCAATATCTTTCACTTTTTTCTTCCTTGTCTCTTGCATTAGCACTTTTAACTCGTGCAATTTTGCTTCCTCTAATTGAACCTTAGACATCATGTCAAGCATCACCTTCACTCTCACAACTACTTCTTTGACTGTCTCTTGCCTCTACGTCTACAACTTCTCTCCCTCTGCTAACAACTCCTCTTGATACATCTTCACTTCATCTTCCAACTCGGCCTTCAAAGCTTCCTTCGCCTTCACACTCTACCCGAGTTGCTCTTCCATTCCTCTAATCAACCCATGTAATTGCTCTTCCTCACAATTTTTCCAAGCTCAATATTTCTCTATCGCACTTGTCTTCAAACTCTCCAACTCTTGTCCCATTACTACTGCCATAGCTTTTAGATGGATGACTTCCACTTGCGTGTCATGCACTTTTTCCCTCAAGGCCTCAGTCTTCACCATCTATTCCGTCTGATCTTCTTCTTGCTTTGTCATGGCTTCACCTCTCGTCATGAAGTCTTTCGTTAGGCTCTCAATCTCCTTCCTCCTAAGCTCTACCTCAGTCTTGAGTTTTGCTAATTCCTACTCTCCACAAATTAACTTTCTTCTTGACTCCAAACTTTCTTCACTCATATACTTCAATACTGCCAATTCATCTTTCAATCTCAAGTGATCGCCTCTAAACTCTTCCCTCTTCTTCTTCAACTGCAACAACAAGGGACAAACTATCTACGACAAGTACTCTACCCCATCAAAGACTCTTGAACTCTTGGGTTTCTCGAGTGCTTCTCTCCTCACTTCTTCTACTGGAGCTTTACTCCAAAGTTTTAATCTCCTCACTCTTAGAGGCATGTCATCCAAGCTTTCTCCCTTTTCCACTACCGGACTTACATTGCTTGTTTCTACACCCATAGTAAGAACACTTCTCCTTGATCTTCTACCCTTCTAAAACTCCAACTTTGGCACGGCTTCTAGAGTCTCTTCTATCTTTGTACTTGGCAATTCTGGATACAAAATTTCTCCTCCTCCCATGCATCAATTGTCACATGGAACTCTTGTTCTTTGGTGTCAACATCATCTTCACCTTGTTGCTGAACTTCCATTTCACCCTTACTTTTGCTACTTGACCCTTCACTCCATAATGTAAGCTCTGGTTCTTCTTCTTCTCCCAAGTCTTTTGACCTATACTTGGCTTTGCCTTTTGACTCCTCTGCCCTTGATGACTCATCAATTACTACAATGTCTTGCTTCAGGTTCACATTCCTTGTCTTCTTGGGTTGGACCAGCAACATGCTCTCCTTGGGACGACTTCTCTTCCTTGTCTTCAAGATATTCACGACTATCCTCATGTGTTGCCCCATTCTTGTATAGTGCTCATCACTACTTTGGATGTGTCGGATATACTATTGTTCCTCCTCATCCATAGCTTTTTGTAAGTCTAGATGAAAGTGAGACACCATCTTCCTTTGCTCTATCTCCTTCATCAAGTTCAACCCAAAGTAAAAATGTGCAAAAATAGCACCAAGTAATGGGGAGCATCTTGATCTCTCCAGCATCACACCATCTATCTTGTTCTTTGGTGAAAACACTTCACCCAATTCATTGGCGGTCCCGCAAACATCTAATGGATGAACACCACTTGGTGCTTTATTGTGATAAAGCACCAAGTGCTTTATCATGATAATTTGCCTGATCTGATCCCAATAAGTATTGACTTTGTACTTCTTCTTCATGTGCGGTGTAGTGAAGGAATTTTGGATTTCATCAGTCTCCTCCGTAGGCTCTCCTTTCCCAAGGAACCTAGCCCTAGTTTCCTCACCAACCTCTCCTCCCAACACCAATCTCCAATCTGACTCTGTCAATTGAGCTGGATTTCCTTGCTTCTCTTCATTCTCAAGTCCCTCCTCACACTCACTTGAAACTACTTCTGCCATGAACCCTAGAAAACTCAAGTTCTAGTTCCAGGCCAGAAAGGTGATTCAAAGCCTATTCAAAACTTTGATCTTGGTTATCATATCTAACCGTCAAATCACCGGATTTCTTACTACAAGTGAAGGACTCTTCTTCTCACCCTTCTTTAGCATTGTGCAATTTGTAATGCGTGGTAGCTGAAAGATAATTTTACCATCTCTTGGTCTTGAGATCCTAACTCCTTCAAAATTGTTAAACATCAGACTATCAAGTGGCTTTGCTATAGGCACTCCTTTGGATCAAATACTCAACGGCTTAGGATACTTGTGTGACATTTCAAAATCCCCTTGACAAAGTCTCAATTTTATAGTGCTTCATTGTTTGGTCATTCCTTTGTCACTCTTTATTGAAGCTCACACCTGCATGAGTTCATCCTGGCACTATCAAGTTTAGTCATTTGCGCCTTAGCCATTTTCTTACCTATCCTTTCTTGATTGAAAAATCCAAAGGAAAGTTATTATGTTGTCTTTCCATCGGGTTGATCATCCCAAGGCAAAGTTTCCTTACTTTGGGTTTCTTTGTGCCAAGTCTAATCCAAGTACTTTTGTTCTAACACAAAGTCACTTTACTTTGGGTTGCAATCCAAAGAGACAATTCTTCTTCTCTTAATGCCATTCGGGTTCAATACAACTTTGTCTTTACACTTCTTCAAAATAACAAAAAAATGAAAAATGTGGGTACCATAGTCACAAAGACTATAATAGATTTAAACCCTGAGGTGGTATTGGGCAATTGATAAACTAGATCCATGCTTACCTATTCCTAACATTATGTAGGACCAAGAACATGTTGAAGGAGTCTTGTGGGAGCTTGATTAGAAGTTTTATTTTGATGATAGAGTAGGTAGCTTTAAACATACTAATTGCTCATCTTGGGCCAATAGTAATGGCATTTAATTACATCTAAGGTCGTGTCCACTCTAATGTGACTTGCAATGGCAAAGTCATGATATTTTGTTAGGATGGTGGTTCTTATATCTATGGCATCCAAGATACACAACTTGTTATCATGAAGGTGAGTCCTTGGGTATTGGTTATGCCTTTGGATGATTGAGCTCTTACAATCTGTGGGTCAATTTTTGTAGAAACATCCATCCTTGGCCAAAATTTTAAGTTCATATTGACCTATATGACCAAATTGTTTGTTATAGGAATTTGGGTGAATGCATCTACAAGTTGCTTTTTGCCTTCCACACATGTGATTGTCATGTTTAATTGTTGTCTCCATTTGACACACCAAATCTATTGATGAGATAGATCTTTTTGTGTCTTGAGGTAGGTTAGAGGTTGTAGTCTCTCTCCACTACAAATAGCTTCCCACCAAAATAGTGCTTCCAATGCTTGGTTGTTAGGACAATGACCAATTCTTCTTATTAAATGGTATGATAGTTGTGCTATGCTAGTAATAACTTTCAAGAGAAATATGCAATTGGGTGCCATCCATCATTCTATTCTTGTTGTAAGACTACTATTGTTGCAATGCCTAGTGTATCTATACCTAACTTGATTGGAATTTTTGGGTCATACCACTTCAAGATTAGTGCATGTAATAATGTATTCGTCAATTCTTGATAAGCCAATTCTTGTGTAGTTCTCCATATCTACTTCTTCTCCTTGCCAAGTAGTGCCATTAGAGGTTGTGTAACTTTGGAAAAGTTTTTGTCAAATCAATGATAGAACCCTATCAATCCCAATAAACTCTTGAGTTGAGTCTGATCTTTTAGAGCATCCCTATTTTGGATAATCTCTATTTTATCTATTAACATTTGGATACCTTTTGCACTTGCTATATGCGCTATGTAGTCTACTTCAAACTTGCCAAACTCACACTTTGAGATTTTGGCATGCAACTAATTTTGTCATAGAATCTAGAAGACTTCTTGTAGATGTTGCTTGTGCTTTATCATTGTCCTATTATAGACTAAGATGTTATCAAGGAAAATGATAATAGATTTATCCAAGTATAGACAAAATATACCATTCATCAAACTCATGAAAGTGACTAGTGCATTGGTGAGGCCAATCAACACCACTTGGTACTCAAAGTGACCATACCTTGTTTGAAAGGCAATTTTGTATATGTTTTCCTCCACAATCCTGATTTGGTTGTAACCGCTTGATAGATAAATTTTAGTGAAGTGTTTTGCCCTATTGAGTTGATCCATGTGGGGTAATGGGTATTTTTTTTCACTATTTTTTGATTTAGACCCCAATAGTCAATGCACATTTCTATTATATCATCCTTCTTCTTCACAAACAAGACAAGAGCACCATATGGTGATACGGTAGGGTTGATAAAACCTTTCTGCATCATCTCCTCAATTTGAGCCTTACATTCTTCTAACTCATGAGATGAAAATCAATATGAGGCCTTACAAGGAGATGTCTTTCCCAAAAGCATCTTGATTTTATGATCAACTCTCTTTTTTGGTGGTAATGTTGAAGGTAAATCATTTAGAAAGACATCTTGAAACTCATTGACCACATCTTTCAAATTCTCAAGAATTTGTCCATCAAGTTATGCACTCTAGCTTCTCTTATTAGACTTATGAAATATCTCCTTGTCTTATTGATAGGTATTGTTCCTATGACATAGAGAGGAAATTCTTGTATTTGTGATCTTTTTTTAACCCCAATGATCTTCCATTGGTTATTCTTACTACTTTCTTTCTCCAATCAACCATGGGGTTGTAGTGTTCTATCCACAACATGCTTAAGATTACATCACAATGAGTTAATCATATCACTCACCACTCAATTTCTTTTTGATATTGTAACAATATAGAGTTTACAAACAAGCTAGTTGAAGCAAAAAAAGTAATAAATATGCCAAATTAACCAAGAATTATAAGAATATACTAAAAGCATGTAAGGAGCTACTTGGTACCTTTTGAGTATTGGATAATTTACTTAGGAATCTTCCTAGCTATCTTAGCTTACATGCCAAGTATGCGGCTTCTAGAATAAAGCTTCTTGGGAAGCTTCTTGACTAGCTTAGTTTGTATGCCAAATTGGTGGTTTTTAGAAGGAAGCTTGTCAAGAAGCTCCTTGGTTAGCTTGGCTTGCACTCTAAGAAAGTAGCTTTTAGGAAACTTCTTGAGAAGCTTCTAAAGAGCCTTGTATATTCTCTGTAAATACCAAAGCCTAAGTTTATGCTAAGCATTTGGAGTTTTCTTCATTCAAGAGTCTCAATGTGATCTCCCATTCTC
Source organism: Lunularia cruciata (assembly GCA_948567375.1). NCBI lineage: Eukaryota > Viridiplantae > Streptophyta > Marchantiopsida > Lunulariales > Lunulariaceae > Lunularia > Lunularia cruciata. The sequence continues at coordinate 15,990,120 of OX419761.1, read as the reverse complement.
TTATTTCTCTCCTTGGTCTTTTACATAGGTATCAAAGCAAAAATAGAATTGATGGAATTTATGGATCACCAAATCCATTTTTACCAAACCATTAGAATTTTTATGTTTGTGTACTACCCAAGCATCATTTCACGTAATTCATCATCTCAAGCTTTGGCCAAAATTTTCTAAGTGTGATCACCTTGTTTGATGAACCTTTTGTACTTCTATGTATAACTTATGGAGAGAAATGGACATGTTACATCTTCGTGTTAATTTACATAAATTGTAGATAGTTTGATAGAGTAGTGGCCAAGGCGGTAATGTCCAAAATTATCATTACTATGTAATAACAAATCTAGCACCTTATTTGATTGTTGGAAGAACAAAATCATCAATGATAAGAGCATATAGAGAGAGAATCATTTTGAGAAAAAGAAGAGAAATTTTGATTTTCCAAAAGCCAAGGTATCTGAAGGCAATATCTTCTTGGGTGCAATGGAGAATTTTGTGTTTGATTATAAATGTTATTTTGAAGTTACAAATCCTCAAGATGAATAGAGATAAATTCTCTTGGTTTCAAGCCAATTGAATGGAGTGGAAAAACTATGGTGGTGATTCCAAGTGGAGCAAGCTAAATGATACTTTGTTGCACCAATTTCAATATGGGAAGGATTCAAGAGTGCAATAATTGAGTGATTTTAGGCTATAAATACCACACAAGCTACACAGGATAGGCTAGCAAAATTGAATTAGATTGGTTTTATAAGAGACTATATCACTCAATTCCAAAATACCATAATGCAATTGTGCCTTTTGGCATAAAGAAATTACCTTTTTGGGTCATACAATGTCATCAAAGAGGATCAAAATGGACAAAGAGAAAATCAAGGTCATTATTGATTGGTCTACTCCAAAGGATGCCATAAAAGTGCAAGCATTTAATGGATTGGTAATTTTTATCAACAGTTCATCCATTACTATACTCATGTGACCACACCATTGACCAATTTCCTTAGGAAGACCTCAAGCTTTCAATGGACCACCAAGCACAAAGAAGCATTCCAAAAGTTGAAACATATGGTGTCTTTAAGACTTATTCTTCAACCATATGATCATCAACTACTTTGTATGGTTGATTTTTATGCTTCTAACTTTTCCATTGGAGCTATGTTGTAGTAGGAATCTCCTAATAGGTTTCATCTCATTTTTGTTGTATCTCACAAACTAAATATCACAAAAAGGAATTATTTAACTTGAGATTGATACACACTAGCAATAGTATATGTCACCAAAGTATAGAGCATCATCTCTTGGAAAAACAAGTGATTATACAAACCAATCACAAACACTTATTTCAAACATACATTTGGAGCACATGAAGAGTCTACATCATTGATGGGAGGAACAACTACAATTGTTTGACATCAAATTTAAGAACAAACCTGAAGGTTCCATACTATCTCTGATGTTCTATCATGATGATCTGATTTCAAGTCTCTTCCTCTCATCACATCGGCAATTATGATAGTGTCTATCAACTCAAAAGTCCAAATTGAATTTAGAATCACTTTACAACAAAACCCCTTCTTTAAGATGGTACAAGGTTATTGTTTAGCACATGAAAAATAATATATAACAATGTGGAGCTTGCCGATGAGTTAATCAAGACTAATGAAGTAACAAATAAGCCAAATTAACTAAGAATATTCTAAAGGTATGTTGGAAGCTACTTGGGAAGCTTTCTAGCTAACTTAGCTTGCATACCAAGTAGATGGCTTTTAGAAAGAAGTTTCTAGGGAAACTTCCTATCTAGCTTAGCTTGCATGCCAAGTAGATGAGTTCTAAAAGGAAGTTTCTTGAGAAGTTTTTTGGTTAACTTGACTTTCACTCCAAGCAAGCAGATTTTAAGAAGCCTCTTGAGAAGCTTCTCAAGAACCTTGTATATTTTCCTATAAATACCAAAGCCTAAGCTCATGCTAGACATTTGGAGTTTCTCTTATTTCAAGAGTCTCAATGTGATCTTTCACTCCAATCTTCCATTCTTGTATTTCTCTCCTTGGTCTTTTTATAGAATACAACACTTTCTCCTTCAAGAAAGACCTTTTTTTCTAGGAGAATCGGATCTATGTTCCAACCAAAGTTGGTCTATAACTTGTGCACTTTCAAGAAGTCCATGACTTACCAATCACTGGTCACATGGGTATGGAAAAGACATGGAGTACCATACAACACCAATGGTGGTGGCCCAACATGGTACAAAATGTTCAAGAGTTTGTTCAATCTTGTGAGAATTACCAATGCAACAAGGCCAACAACCAAAATCTGAATGGACTCCTTCAACCACTTCTTATCCCATCTGCTCAAGGGGAACACATGAGCTTAGATCTCATCTCATCAAAGATGAGCCAAAGCAAGGTCACACAACAATCATGGTGTTTATGGCTAAGTTAAGTAAGTAAATCCATTTAGTGCCAATCTTTAATATAATGGATAATCCAATATTGGCCTAGATATACTTCAACAATATCTTCAAGCATCATGGGATGCCTTGTATACTCATCTTTGACCGTGATCCTTGATTCATTGGAAAATTTTTACAATCACTTTTCTAGATACTCAGCACCAAGCTTACTTTGTCCATGACCTATCATCCTCAAATTGATTGACAAACCAAACATGCAAATTGGACCTTGGAATATATACTTTGTGCCTTTTTCAACATTCACCATACTAATTGGGATGATTGTCTTGCATCTATTGATTTTGCCTACAATAATTCCAAAAAGGTCAACATTGGATTCTCTCCCTTCTTCCTTAATTTTGGCCAAGACCCATTTGTTCCAAATTCTCTTCTTGCTCCTCTATCTCATGTCCTTCATACTTCCACCTTCTTGACCACAATATTCTAATATCTACAACAAGCCAAATCTGATCTCCTTGTTGCTCATGTCCTTCATACTTCCACCTTCTTGACCACAATATTCTAATATCTACAACAAGCCAAATCTGATCTCCTTGTTGCTCAAAATCATCAAAAACAATACTCAAATGAACATTGTTATGATCTCACCTTTAAACTTGGGGATAAGGTCATGATTTCTTCTAGTAATATACCCCTTCCACTTGATACATAAGTCCATAAACTTGCTCCTTATTGGATAGGTCCATTTCATGTCATCCAAACCATTTCTCTTATTGCTTATTGATTCATCTTTCCTTGTTAGATGTGAATCCACCCTCTCTTTCATATTTCCAAGTTGAAACTCTTTGTTTCTAACTCATCTTCCTTTTCCACTTGTGTCCAAACTCCCTCTTCCTCATGTTCCTATCACTAATCATGAAGAGTATGAAGTTGATTGTATACTTGCACGTTGCCACACTTGATGTGGCTGCCAACAACACTTGGAGTACAAAGTCATTTGGAAAGGGTATCCACTTCATGATGCCACTTGGGAGCCTCTTTGTAACAATATGGAGTTTAGCGACAAAGTTAGTCGAGCTTATGAAGTAGATAATAAGACAAAATAGCCTAGAATATTCTAGAAGCATCTAAGAAGCTTCTTGGGAAGCTTTCTAACTAGTTAACTTGCGCCCTAAGCAGGTAGCTTCTAGAAGGAAGCTTCTAGAAGCTTCTAACTAGCTTGGCTTGCACGCCAAGTAGGCAGCTTCTAGAAGGAAGCTTCTTGAGAAGCTTCCTAGTTAACTTGGCTTGCACTCCAAGAAAGCGGCTCAAGGAAGCTTCTTGAGAAGCTTCAAGGGACTTGTATGCTACCTATAAATACCAAGGCCGAAGCTCATGCTAGGCATTCGGAGTTTTCCCTCATTCAAGTGTCCCAATGTGAGTTTCCATTCTCCTATTTCTCTCCTCGGTTTTGGTTTTTTACATTGGTATCAAAGCAGGAATGGGATGGATGGAATTTATGGACCACCAAATCCACTTCCGCCAAACCATTGGGACTTTCATGTCCAGATATTACCAAAGCATTGTTTCACACAATTCATCACCTCACGCTTTGGGCAGGATTTTCTACATATGATCACCGTGTCAGAGGAACCCTTGATACTTCCAGTTGTTACTTATGGAGAACGGTGGACGTGTTGTGTCTATGTGTTAATCAACTAGATAAATTGAGAGTAGTGGAATAGAGTAGTAGCGATGGCGGCAATACCGAATGTTATCCTTGCAATGCAACAACAAATCGAGCATCTTACTCGATTGTTGGATGAACAAGACCAACAACGACGAGAACAGATAGACAGAGCGTCAGTTTGAGATGGAGAAGATCACATTCGATTTCTGAAACCCAAGGTGTTTGAAGGCAAGAATCTTCCAGGCACAGTGGAGAATTTTGTGTTTGACTATGAATGTTACTTTGAAGCCACCAATCTTCAAGACAAGCGGAAACAAATTCTCTTGGCTTCTAGCCAGTTGGATGGCGTGGCAAAACTTTGGTGGCGATTCCAAGTAGAAAGAGCTGAACGACAAATTGTTACACCGATTTTGACATGGGCAGAATTCAAGGATGCAATACTTGGTCAACTTCAGACTATAAATGCCACCCGAGCTGCACAAGATAAATTGGCGGAGTTGAGGCAGATTGGCTCAGTGAGAAGCTACATCACACAAGTTCAGAATATCATCATGCAAATTCTAGATATCCAAGAAGGTGAAGTTCTGGATCAATTTGTGCGAGGATTGAAGTCACAAACCAGATTGGAGGTGACCATGCGAGAGCCACAGAACGTAGAAGAAGCCATGCAATTGGCTAAGCATTTTGATTCCTTAGTTGTAACAACTTGGTCTCGACCTTGACATACACAAAACTTACCAGTACCACGAGTGGAAGAACCGGTACCAATGGAGATTGATGCTATCCAGCGAAGACCACTTGGCACAGTAGATAGAGAAAGATTACAACAAAATGGAGGTTGTTTTTATTGTCGCCAGTTGGGGCATGGCATTGTTGAATGTCCACTCAAGAATGGACGACCTCGACAAGTTACCCAAGTGGAGGTTGTGGAGCGGAATGATCCAAGAAACAAGGAATCCCAGTAGGAGATTTCGAGCCGCCTACTGGGAGCTTGATTAGTTCCAATGGGATTGAAGGCTCGACCTATGCAAGTTTGCTTCACTTGCAAGGTATGATATCTAATCGGGGTTGTAGAATTTTGGTTGATTCTGGAAGTTCAGAGAATTGCATGTCTATGCAAGTAGCAAAGGAATTGGGTATTCCTATCAAGTCAGTGATTGGAAGTAGTTTGATGATGGCGGATGGTAGAAAGGGTTCTGCATTCCGCACCTTGCATCTTGTTACCTCCAACATTGGGAAGGAGTATTTGGAGTGTATGAGGTTTGTAGTGGCACCTCTACACTATGATATCATTCTAGGTCTACCTTGGCTTGAATGTCATAAGGTTCAAATTGATTGGACCCGACACCAAATTCAAGTACAACACCAAGGTAGGAATTTCCGATTAGGTTGTCTGGCACCTCTAAGTAAGACACCTAAGAATAGTCAGTTCCAAGATGGGAAGTTTGTCAAGAAGGTAGCCATAGAGCGAAGATGAGTCCCAAGATGGGAAGTTTGCCAGGAAGGCAACCATGGAGCAAGCTTGGAAGAGAGATGAGTCCCTAGAAGGGAAGTTTGTTAATGAAGCAGCCATAGAGCAAGCTTTGGAGGACGATAAGTCTGTATTCGCGGTGGGGATCAAGCCGATTGCACAAGAACAATCTGCGGAGGGCCAAGTGCCGCATCAAGCAATGGTTGATCGGATAGTTCAGGAGTTTGCAGATGTGTTTCCGGATGATCTGCCAAAGGGATTACCCTCCAATTGAGGTATGCCCTTCAAGATCGAGTTATTGCCAGGGAGTACTCCAGTGAGTAGACCAATCTATTGGCTCTCACCAAAGGAGTTGGAGGAGTTGCGAACAACACTTACAAAGTTGTTGGAGAAGGATTTCATACGACATAGTACCTCTCCGCGGGGAGCACCGGTACTATTTGTTCCAAAGAAGGATGGAGGACTTCATTTCTGTATTGATTACCATGGGCTCAATAAGCAAATCGTGAAGAATGCATATCCCTTGCCTCGGATCGATGACCTGCTTGATCAACTAAGTGGAGCACGCTACTTTTCCAAGCTAGATCTTTGTAGCGGCTATTGGCAAATTCCTATTGAAGGAGAGGACGTGCAAAAGACTGCTTTTCGCACAAGGTATGGACATTTTGAGTGGAGAGTTCTACCTTTCGGACTCACTAATGCTCCAGCAGTCTTCATGGATCAAATGCATCGAGTGTTGGAGGGACTATTGGATCGGTCCGTGGTAGTGTTCTTAGATGATATCTTAATCTATAGCAGGACAGAGGCAGAACATGTGAATCATGTGCGAGAAGTCCTAAGACAACTACAACAGTGGAAATTTTACTGCAAGAAGTCAAAGTGTGCTTTTTGGCAGAAGGAGGTTACCTTCTTGGGTCATAAGATCTCATCAGAGGGGATCAAGATGGAAGAAGAGAAGATCAAGGCCATTACTGATTGGCCTACCCCGAAGGATGCTACCAAAGTACGAGCATTCAATGGACTGGCCAGTTTTTACCGATGGTTCATCCACTATTATGCTCACGTGGCTGCACCATTGATTGACCTCTTGGGAAAGAACTCGAGCTTCCAGTGGACCACCAAGCATGAAGAAGCATTCCAGAAGTTAAAGCATATGGGGTCTTCAAGACCTATTCTTCAACCATATGATCCTCAACTACCTTGTGTGGTTGATTTTGATGCTTCTAACTTTGCAATTGGAGCTGTGTTGCAACAAGAATTTCCAGATGGACTTCATCCGATTGCCTTTGTGTCTCGCTGACTAAATACAGCGGAAAGAAATTACTCTGCTTGAGATTGGGAACAACTTGCAATGGTATATGCCACCAAGGTATGGAGGCATTATCTCTTGGGGAAACAAGTGATCATGCAAATTGATCACAAGCCATTGTTGCAGACCTTACACTTGGAGCACATGAAGAGCCGGCATCATCGATGGGAAGAGCAACTCCAATTGTTTGACATCAAACTTGAGTACAAACCAGGTTGGTTCCATGTCATTCCCGATGCTCTATCATGACGACCTGATTTGAAGGATCTTCCTTTCATCACGGCGGCAATTACAACGGTGTCCATTGACCCTAAGGTCCATAATGAGTTTCAATCAGCTCTACAACAAGATCCCTTCTTCCAAATGGTACACGGTCATTTGACAGCATGCAACAAGGAGTACAACACCTTCTCCTTCAAGGAAGGCCTTTTATTCCATGCAGACCAGATCTATGTTCCAGCCAAAGGTGATCTTCGACTTGTGCGCCTTCAAGAAGCCCATGATTTACCAATAGCTAGTCACATGGGAGTGGACAAGACCTTGGGCACCCTCCAACGCCAATGGTGGTGGCCCAACATGACACGAGATGTTTGAGACTTTGTCCAATCATGTGAGAGTTGCCAACGGAACAAGACCAGCAACCAGAAGCCGAGTGGACTCCTTCAACCACTCGCCATTCCATCTGCTTGTTGGGAGCATGTGAGCTTGGATCTAATCACATCTTTGCCAAAGACAAAACAAGGACACACCGCAATTGTGGTGTTTGTGGATAAGCTTAGTAAGCAAATCCACTTGGCACCAACCTGTGATACCGTGGATGCTCCAACCTTAGCGCAAATCTACTTCGACAATGTCTTCAAGCATCATGGGATGCCACGTGTACTCATCTTCGACTGTGATCCTTGATTTACTGGGAAGTTTTGGCAAGCACTCTTCCAGATACTCGGCACCAAGCTTGCTTTGTCCACGGCCTATCATCCTCAAATTGATGGATAAACCGAACGCGCCAATCGTACATTGGAGGATATGTTGCGGGCCTTTGTCAATGTCCACCATACCAACTGGGATGAATGTCTTGTAGCTGTAGAATTTGCCTACAACAATTCCAAACATGCAAGCACCGGATTTTCTCCCTTCTTTCTCAATTTTGGCCAAGATCCGCTTGTTCAAGATTCTCTTCTTGCTCCCCCTCCCTCTCAAGTTCCTCACACTTCCACATTCTTGACCACTATATCCCAATCTCTCCAACAAGCCAAATCTCACCTCCTTGTTGCTCAGAATTGCCAAAAACAATATGCGGACCATCATCGTCGTGATCTCACCTTTGAAGTTGGTGATAAAGTCATGCTATCCTCTAGTAACCTCCCTCTCCCACTTGATACCCAAGTTCGTAAACTTGCTCCTAATTGGATAGGACCCTTTGATATTACCCACATTATCTCTCTTGTTGCTTATCGACTTGCCTTACCTTGTCACATGAGTATCCATCTTGTCTTTCATGTTTCCAAGTTGAAACCCTTTGTTCCTAACCCATCTTCCTTTTCCTCTTGAGTCCAACCTCCCCCTCTTCCTGTCCCTATCAATGATCATGAGGAGTACGAAGTTGATCGTATCCTTGCGCGTCGCCATATTCAACGCGGCCGTCGCCAACATATGGAGTACAAGGTCCTTTGGAAAGGGTATCCCCTTCATGATGCCACATGGGAACCTCTTTCCCACCTCCAAAATGCACAAACGGCCATCAAGGAATTTGAAGCTTCACTGGCAACGAGGACGTCACCAACTAGCGGCCGGGGAATATGTAACAATGTGGAGTTTAGCGACAAAGTTAGTCGAGCTTATGAAGTAGATAATAAGACAAAATAGCCTAGAATATTCTAGAAGCATCTAAGAAGCTTCTTGGGAAGCTTCCTAACTAGTTAACTTGCGCCCTAAGCAGGTAGCTTCTAGAAGGAAGCTTCTAGAAGCTTCTAACTAGCTTAGCTTGCACGCCAAGTAGGCAGCTTCTAGAAGGAAGCTTCTTGAGAAGCTTCCTAGTTAACTTGGCTTGCACTCCAAGAAAGCGGCTCAAGGAAGCTTCTTGAGAAGCTTCAAGGGACTTGTATGCTACCTATAAATACCAAGGCCGAAGCTCATGCTAGGCATTTGGAGTTTTCCCTCATTCAAGTGTCCCAATGTGAGTTTCCATTCTCCTATCTCTCTCCTCGGTTTTGGTCTTTTACACTCTTTCTCATCTCCAAAATGCACAAATAGCCATTTAGGAGTTTGAAGCTTCCATAGTGATGAGGATATCACCAACTAGCAATGGGGGAATATCTAACAATATAGAGTTTACAAACAAGCTAGTCAAAACTAACAAAGTAGCAAATAGGCCAAATTAGCCAAGAATTATAAGAATATGCTAAAAGCATCTAGGAAGCTACTTGCTACCTTCCAAGTATTGGGTAATAAACATGCCAAGTAGTGACTTCTAGGAGGAAGTTTTTTGGGAGCTTCTCAATTAGCTTAGCTTGCATGCCAAGTATATGGCTTCTAGAAGGAAGCTTCTTGAGAAACTCCTTGGTTACCTTGGCTTGCACTCTAAAGAAAGAGTCTCTTAGGAAACTTCATGAGTAGCTTCTCAAGAGCTTTATATGTTCCCTATAAATACCAAAGCCCAAGCTCATGCTATGCATTTGGAGTTTTCCTTATTCAAGGGTCCCAATGTAATCTTCAATTTTACTATTTCTCTCTTTGGTCTTTTATAGATACTCTCCTATAGAGAGTGCTACCTTCCTAAGTAATGACTCAATTCTCTCTATTTGACCACTAGGTAGCTCTACTTCTTCACTCTCATCCTTCTCTAGTTCCACCTTGAACCTTATTGAAATAGAGAGAAATAATAAATTTTTTGTTACTCCAAGATCTCACTTGATTGTCTTTTAAGACTCAATTTATAACAATTAGTTATATGTTTTTCTTCTTCAACCTTTGCGCACTTGTCATCTTCCTCCCTTCATTTTTTACTCTTCTCTATTGAGCTAATAAGGCCATGAGGTACATTTACTAGTGATCTTCATCTTTTGATGAGATTTCAACATCTTCCTTTTCAATTTGTCTCTCCATATTGTCCAAAGGTTACCTTACTGGAGGTCAAGGACCTTTAGGAACATGTGCACAAAATTGATGGTTATGTGCCCAACTTGGCCACAATTGTAACAAAATTGTTGTTCTACTCAAACCCCTTCTCCTTGTGGGACTCCATCTCTCTTTTCTTTGACTTGTCCTTATTCTCTTTCGAGTGGTTGTGCTCCTCAATCTCAAAACCAAATGTTGCCCAATTCCATAGGAATTGATCCACTAAAATGGGATGTCTTAGCTCAATAGTGTTGTATTCTCCTTCACCTCCTCCAAGCACCTTTGCTATTCTTTGAGCATAGGTAGTGGTTTCAAAAATAGTGTAAGGATTTTGTACCATTTTGCAATTCACTCTTTTAACCCCATTTGAAATTATCAAGTGCTTCTTTTGGACTCATATCAATTATCATGACCTATAATCAAGACATGCCTCCACATACTCTTGTATGTTATTCTTCTACTTCAACCCCCAATGTTGAGTTTGGACCATTAGCACAAAATCCACAAATTAGATTCTTCAATAGCCCTTCTTGTATTGCCATCCAAGTAATCTCTCTTCCTTTTGCCTACAATGATCATTCTCAAGTATCATACCATGTGAGGGCTTTATCAATCAAGTACTCACATGCAAACACACATGCATAATGATCAATGATCTTAGTTGTGAATAATCAAAAGTATCAATTCATTCTTGAAATCCAATTTTCCATTATTCTCATGTTACAATGTACATTGTAAGGCTTGATCTTGCACATCTTCTTCATTCATAGTAATAATGGACTTAATTGTTGATCATGATTTGTGTCATTGGCATATCTATGTACTTTAGCCATTGGTGTTGGGTTTTGGGATGGTTCCCCTTCTTGTATTATCTGATCATTATCGAAGGTATCTACTTGAATTTGCAATGCTTCCATTGTCATCTTGATCTTATGAAACTCATTCAACATCCATTGCATTCCTTGCATTGGATCTTACAACCATGGCTCCATGATTTGTACACATGGCAAACACTCAATCACTACTTCCTACTTCAATAGATGATTAATATGATCATTCAAGAGGGGTATAAACTATTGAAACTCCCATTGGGACCTTAGAGGCTATCACATGTCGATAATATTCCTTATCAAAATCCTTAAATATCATATTTGGTCTAACCACATAATGGATTTCTACTTGGGAGTTGAAAAGGAGAGGGTTTGGTATATTAAGATCCATTGCTTCATAATAGAATACAGATTGTCAATCCTAATCTCTATCATATATCACCAACAATGGTTTGGTGAATTCATCTTATGTCCATGAACTTTACTCCAAAGCGGTAAACAAGATATACTCTCACTTGCTCAAGTTGAATATACATACTCTTGATATGAAATAGATTCAAGAATGGAAAATATGGTTTGGGAAGTTGTCCTCCAGTGCCTCTATCCCATTCTCTCTCTAAAACATCTCCAATCTATCAATTGCACTGTGTTTTCTCCATTCAAAATTACTCAATCTCAATAGCCCGTGTTCCTCCAAGAAGGGTGATCCACTCTCTTGGATTAAAACACTTACTCTGACATTCTAACATTCCAAGGATAGGAGAACTCCCTTGAAGAAATACCAAAGAAGAACATAGAGCTTCAACACTCAATATTCTGATGCTCCAAAGGAGCACCTTGTCTTTATTATATAGCATAGAGGATGCTTTCAAAGGAAAGTCTACTATTGGATAAGATATATGGATTAGTGATGTGTCAACAAGCTCCACCTTAAATTGTTTGTATGAATAGGTGACATGTTAGTCTTTGTCCTATTTGGTTAGTCAAACAAGTTTGACTAGAGTGAATCTTGAGGGAATCTTCCTTTAAGAAAATTAGATCACATGGGTGAGATATCATTGGAAAGCTCCCAACAAGATACCTAAAAGGGGGAGAAGGCTAGCCTTTAACCCTAAAAAGAAGGGAATATGTCCATTATTAGGTCAAATTCACCTATTTAGGCCTCCAAAATTGGCTCTAAAGTTTTTAAGGTGTTTTCGGTTCCTACCTTAATAGTGAAAGTACTCTTTTGATGATACCTCTATTTGGTCTACTTAGTCTATCATATCTAACATCTTTTCAGATATTACTCAACCAATTTACACCTCTAGATAATATGTCTAGTTAATGGTGTTAAAGTAGTTGGAAGAGTGCTTGCTAAATTTTTTTGTTGAATCAAGTATCATGGTCTTAGATGAGTACATAAGGCATTGCATGATACTTGAAGATATTGTTAAAATAGATCCAGGCTAATGTTGGGGCATCCATTATATCAAGAATTGATGCCAAATGGATTTACTTACTAAGCTTATAAGTAAACACCACAATTGTTATATGACTGTGCTTTTGTTTGGGCAAGGGTGTGATGAGATCTATGCTCATGTGTTTTACTCAAGCAGATGGGATGGGAAGTGGTCGAAGGAGTCCATTTGGTTTTTGATTGCTGGCCTTGTTGCATTGGTAGCTCTCACAAGATTGAACAAACTCTTGAACATCGTGTGCCATGTTGAGCCACCACCATTGGTGTTGTAGGGCACCTTAGGTCTTGTCCACACCCATGTGACCAATGATTGGTAAATCATGGGTTTCTTGAAGGCACACATGTCATAGATCACCTTTAGTTGGAACATAGATCTAGTTCTCATATAATAAAAGGCACTCCTTGAAGGAGAAGATGTTGTATTCATTGTAATGTGTTTCAAGATGACCTTGTACCATCTAAAAGGAGGTCTTGTTGTAGTCCTAAACTTGATTTGGACTTTTGAGTCAATTACCATTGTGATGACAAGAAGAGTCTTCAAGTTAGGTTGTCATGATAGAGCATCAAGGATGATATAGAATCTATCAGGTTTGTATTCAAGTTTGATGTCAAACAACTATAATTGTTCCTCCTAGTGATGATGTTTACTCTTCATGTGCTCCAAATGTAATGTTTGAAACAAAGGTTTATGATTGGTTTACATGATCATTTGTTTATCCAAGAGATAATGCCTCCATATCTTGGTGGCATATACCATTGTTAGTTATTTTTTATCTTGAATAGAGTAATTCTTTTCTATGGTGTTTAGTTGATGAGATACAAAGGCAATGGGATGTAACCCATCTAAAAATTCTTAGTAGAACATAATTCCAATAGCAAAGTTAGGAGGATCAAAATCAACCACACAAGGTAGTTGAGGATCATATGGTTGAAGAAACGGTCTTGAAGATGCCATATGTTTCAACTTCTAGAATGCTTCTTTGTGCTTGGTGGTCCATTGAAAGCTTGAGGTCTCTCCAAGAGATTGGTCAATGGTACGGTCATATGAGCATAGTAGTTAATAAACCATTAGTAAAACTTGCCAAATCTTCTGATGGATCTTTTGGAATAGGTCAATCAATAATGGTCTTGATTTTCTTTTCTTCCATCTTGATTGCTTCCAATGATACCTCATGATCCAAGAAGGTAACTTATTTTTTTGCCAAAAGACACCCTTCGATTTTTTATAGTAAAATTTCCATTTGATGTAGTCATCTTAGGACTTCTTGCATATAATTGTGTGTTTTGTTTTTGTCTTGCTATAGATTAAAATATTAACTAAGAACACCATTACATATTGATCCAATAGTCCATCAAATACCCAATGCATTTGATCTATGAAGATTGTTGGGGTATTAGTAAGCCAAAAAGATAAAACTCTCCATTTAAAATACCAATACCTTGTGCAAAAGGTAGTCTTTTGCACACCCCCTCTATCAATGGGAATTTACCAATAGATGCTTTGGAAATTCAACTTGGAGAAGTATTGTGCTCCACTCAATTGATCTAGCAAGTCATCAATTCAAGGCAAGCATATTTGTTCTTCATTTTTTGTTTATTGAGGTCACAACAAGCAATTTAAAAGCAAAGTCCACCATCCTTCTTTGGGATAAATAATACTGGTGCTCCCCAAGGAGATGTATTATGTTATATGAAATCCTTCTCCAACAATTCTACCATTTTTGTTCAAAGTTCTTCCAACTCCTTTGGTGAGAGCCAACAGATTGGTCTACTCATTAGAATATTTTTGGGTAGTAGCTCAATCTTGTAGGGCATACCATGATCAAAGGGTAATTTTTTGGTAGATCATCCAAAAATACATCTACAAGCTCTTAAAGTCCTTGATCAACCATTACTTGATGATGCTTCTGGCCCTTCTCAGATTCTCCATATGCAATTTGCTTGATCCCCACAGCAAAAGTATGAATTCTCTTCCTCTAAAGCTTACTCTATAGATGTTTACTCACAAGCTTCCAATCTTGAGACTAATTACTCTTGGGTGTCTTACTCAAAGGTGCTCAACAACCTAATTGATAATTCTTTGGTTGGTGTTGTACTCAAATTTGTTGTTGGGTCTAAAAAAATTGAACCTTATGATATTCAAGCCAAAACAAATCTAGAATGACATCAAAGTGTAGAGGTGCCACTACAAACCTCATATAATCCAAATATTCTTTCCTATTATTGAAGGTAACAGAATGTGAGGTACAAAATACCAAACCCTTTCTACTATTTGTCATCATCAAATTATTTCTAATCATTGGCTTGATAGGAATATCTAATTTCTTTGTTAATTGTAAGGATATACAATTTTTTGATTTTCCAAAATCAACCAAAATCCTACAACTAGGATTGTATATCATACCATACAAGTGAAGCAAATTTCCATAGGTCAAGCTTTAAATCCTATTGGAACTAATCAAGTTCCCAATAGGTGACTCAAACTCTCCTATTAAGATTCTTTGTTTCCTTGATCATCATGCTCCACAAAATCCATTTGGGCAATTTTTTGGGGTTGTCATTCTTGAGTGGACATTCAACAATAAAATGTCTAATTTGGTAAAAATAAAATAAACCACCATTTTGTTACAATCTTTCTTTATTTATAGTGCCAAGTGGTTTGTGTTGGACTACATCAATCGCCATTAGTGTTGGCTACTCCACCTGTGTGTAGTGTGTTGGTAAGTTCTATGAAGGTTGAGGTCAAGATCAAGTTGTTGTAACCAAAGAATCAAAGTGCTTTGCTAACCGCATGGCTTACTCCAAGTGTTTGGGCTTCTACATAATCACTTCCAATTTAGTGCATGACTTCAAATCCCTCACAAATCAATTTAGAGCTTCACCTTCTAGTATATCTAGAATTTGCATTATGGTGTTCTAAAGTTGAGTGATGTAGTTTCTCATAGAACCAATTTACTTTCATTTTATAAATCTATCTCATATAGTTGTGTAACATTTATAGCTTGGAATCTCCTAATTATTATGCTCTTGAATTTTTCTCATATCGAGATTGGTGCAATAGATTATCATTCAACTTGTTCCATTTAAAATTGCCACTATAGTTTTGTTTCTCTATCCAATTGGCTTGAAGCCAAGAGAATCTATATCTGTTCATCTTGAAGATTTTTAGTTTCAAAATCAAATACAAAGTTCTCCACTATGCTCAAAAGATTCTTGCCTTCAAATACTTTGGGCTTTGGAAATCAGATTTGCTCTTCTCCATCTTGAAATGGTGGTCTCTCTACATGATCTTGTTGTTGTGCATATATACATCATTACACAATATACATTGTTATAAACAATATACATTATAGAAGCACAACTCATACATGAATTCTAAAGTGCCATAATTAATAAGTTCTTCTTCAACTCGATCCTTGATCATCCACTCAACAAAGTACAAACAATTATGCACCAATTATAGTCAAACCACACTCATTCTAGCTAAGAGACTCTAGGTGATGCTCACCAACCTCTATCCACCACAGCCAAAAACTCAAAGGCTCAACCTCAAAAAAGTGAGCTCTCTAGAGCTACACCTTGAAGGTATACTTCTAATTTTAACCTAGGTCTCCAACCCTAATGGTCTTACTAACGGCACACTTGATGGTCCAAACGGTGCAAGTAATGGTGAGTCCCACCATATGATCAATACTTTTGAACATGAATTGAACTACCAACAAGTAGTTTATGAGTAATTACCAAAATACCTTTGTCTACTAACACTTCTACTCCAAGGTCCAAGCAATCTAGGTGCAATGCTACAAATGGCATGATAGCTATCATGCATATATACATCACTATCAACATCACACACTATAGAAGCAAACTCACATGTAAATCTACATGAACCCTAAAGTGCCATAAATGCCCCTTAGTTAATAGTTAGGTCCCTCTAACTCCAGATAGCCATCTATTCCAAGTATGTGGTATACCCTATGGTGGGCAAAGATCAAGAGGCCGGGTGTTATCAAGCCCCATCATTAGTTACCTACATGCAATCTATACTACATAAAAGGTGAACTAGCTATAGGTCAAGTACATCTAGGATATAACCAGTGTCTTTGAGGAACTACCATGAGAAAAGAGAGCTAAACATGCCATATGCAATCCTCTCAAATAGCTATCACACACCAACATAATAGTGGCTCCACCAAAAGAACCACATAATATACACCACAAGCATATATGTACAAGTGCTAAGCTTGGGTCCATAGTACCATCAATGTTTGGGAGGTGACATGTGCACAATCGTGGACATGATATTTCCAAATAACACCATCACGTCCTTCCAACACAATGTAATACCAATAGCTAAACAAATGATCTAAAGATGAAATTTGGTTTAGTAACATCTAGAAGCATGTTATACATTATAGACTAAGTAGATCAGATAAAGGTATCACCAAAAGAGTACTTCTACTAATAGGTCAAAAACCAAAATATGCTTAGAAACTTCAAAATCAATAGTTAGACATATGATCTAGAGGTGAAACTTGAGGTGGTGATATCTAGAAGGATGTTACATATGATGGAAAAAATAGATCAGATAGAGGTATCACCAAAATTAGCACTTTTACTAATAGTGCAGAAGCCAAAGTAGGCCTAAAAACTTCAAAGGCAATTTTGAAAGCCTAAATGGATGAATTCGGCCTCAAAAAAATATGTATTTTGCCTCCAGTAAAGGAAATGTTGGCCTTCACTTCCCCCAAGTTTTTCTCACTGAGAGCTTTCCAATGGTACCTCACCCTGTGATTCTAAGATTCCTATAAGAAGATTCCTTAAGAGATTCTCTTTGATCAAAGCTTATTTGACCAACCAAATGGGACCAATACCAACATGTCACTCATCCAAGCAAGTAATCTAATGGAGCTCATTGACAAGTCACCTATCCATGTACCTAATCCTAGGGTGGAACTTCCTTGGGAGATCTTCTTTGGCTATCTAATAAAGAGAAGGTGCTCCTTTGGGACATCAAAGGATTGAGTGTGAAACTTATGTTTTATCTCTTGGAGAGTTCTCTTGTCCTCAAAGTATTGCACATGAGGACTCTAGAAGGCAAAATCTCATGCACTCTCAAGATAGTGTGGTTTATAGTTACATTGATTGTCATTGGTGTTGTATATTATAAATATACATAGTCACCTAGATGAAATGGATGGATCAAGGGTCTATAACCTCCTCCTCAAATACTAGCATAACATAAAGTATTCTTATGTTAAGTAATCACCAAGTTCCCAAAGACCATAGACATCACTCTCTAAAAGATCTTTACCCATTGAGAACATACACTTACCCATATGTCTAGATCATCCAAGTCCAAAACTATAGTGGCATCTTAATGAATAAATGTAGGTAAATCTGGATCTCATCTATAGAGTAGAAAGTAAGGAAAGAAGGAGGCTTGCTGGCTAAATTGACAGCCCATGACCAACCAAGGTAACTATAGATCCCAATCTCCTAAGTGGCCTCTTTGCAAACCATACTTATGCAATCTTCTCTTCATTTTCTAAACCACTCTCTTTGCTAAGCCATCTGCCTCAAGGTGATCTTGAGAGGTAATATGATGATCAATCAAAGCCTTATTACACCAAATCTAAAACTACCCCAAGAACTTTATACACTGAGCAGTCAAAACCTCAACTAGTGCACCAAAATGACTAAGTACCCAATCCAAGAACGAGTAAGCCGTCCCTTCATTGGACTTATCAAGAAGTACCACAAACTCAATCCATTTGGAGAAGTGCTCCACCATAACGGAAACATATTGATGATGTAAAAGATCAAGATAGAGGAGAGAAATAAGAGAATGGAAGATCACATTGGGACACTTGAGTATGGAGAAACTCCAAATACCTAGCATGAGCTTTGGCTTTGGTATTTATAGGGAGCACACAAGGCTCTTGAGAAGCTTTTCAAGAAACTTCCTAAAGCCTTTTTCTTGGAGCATAAGCCAAGGTAATTAGAAAGTTTCTCAAGAAGTTTCCTTATGGAAGTTGTTTACTTGACGTGCAAACTAAGCTAGTTGGAAGCTTCTAGAAGCTTCCTTCTAAAAGTTACCTACTTGGAGTGCAAGCTAAGCTAGCCAGGAAACTTCCTAGATATCTATAGAATATTCTATGCTAATTTTGGCTTATTTACTATTTTGTTAGCACTAACATACTTCATTGCTGAACTCCATATTGTTACATATTCCTCCACAGCTAGTTGGTGACGTCTTCTTTGCCATTGAAGCTTCAAACTCTTGGATGGCCATTTGTGCATTTTGGGATGAGAAAGAGGTTCCCATGTAGCATCATGAATGGGATACTCTTTCCAAAGGACATTGTACTTTGTATGTTATCGACAGCCTCGTTGAATATGACAACATGCAAGGATACAATCAACTTTGTACTCTTAATGATCGGTGACAAGGACAAGAGGTTGGACATGAGAAGAAAAAGAAGATGGTTAGGAATAAAGGATTCCAACTTGGAAATGTAAAAGATAGAGTGGATGCGCATATGACAAGGCAAGGCAAGGCAAGTCAATAAGCAACAAGAGAGATGATTTAGGTGACATCAAAAGGTCTTATCTAATTAAGGGTGAGTTTACAAACTTGGGTATCAAGTGGGAGGGGTAGATTATTAGAGGAGAGCATGACCTTATCATGGACTTGAAAGGTGAGATCATGACAATGGTGGTCCGCATATTATTTTTGCCAATTTTGAGCAACAAGGAGATGAGATTTGGCCTATTGGAGGGATTGGGATATGGTGGTCAAGAAGGTAGAATTATGAGGGACATGAGATGGAAGAGGAGCAAGAAGAGAATCTAGAACAAGTGGATCTTGGCCAAAATTGAGGAAGAAAGGATTGAATCCAATGCGTGCTTGTTTGGACTTATTGTATGCAAACTCTACAACTACAAGACATTCATCCCAATTGGTATGGTGGATGTTGACAAAAGCACAAAGCATATCCTCCAAGGTACAATTTGCACATTCAATTTGTCCATCAGTTTGAGGATGATAGGCTGTGGACAAAGCAAGTTTGGTGCCGATTATTTGGAAGAGTGCTTACCAAAATTTCCCAACGAATCAAGGATCACGGTTGAAGATGAGTACACAAGGCATCTCATGATGCTTGAAGATAGTGTTGAAGTAGATCTACACCAATGTTGGAACATCCGTGGTATCAAAGGTTGGTGCCAAATGGATTTGCTTACTACGCTTATCCACAAACACCATAATCACTATGTGACCTTGCTTTGTCTTGGGCAAGGACATGATGAGATCTAAGCTCAAGTGTTCCCATTGTGTAGATGGAATGGGGAGTGGTTGAAGGAGTCCACTTGGTTTTTGGGGTTAGCCTTGTTGCATTTGTAGCTCTCACATGATCAAAAAAACTCTCAAACATCTCATGCACGTTAGGCCACCACCATTGGTGTTAGAGAGTACTCAAGGTCTTGTCCACACCCATGTGACCAATGATTGGTAAATCATGGGCTTCTTGGAGGTACACAAGTTCCATGGAGATCACCCTTAGTTGGAGAAATCCAATTCTCATAGAATAGAAGGCCTTCCATTAAGGAGAAGGTGTTGTATTCTTGGTTGCATGCTACAAGATGACCTTGTACCATCTGAAAGAAAAGATCTTACTATAAAGTGGTCTTAAACTTGATTTGGACTTTAGAGTCAATTGATACCACCGTAATTGCTACTATGATGAGAGGAAGAGACTTCAAATCAAGTCATCATGATATGGTATTGAGGATGATATGGAACTGATGGAGTTTGTATTTAGGTTTGATATCAAACAGTTATAGTTGTTCCTCTTATCAATGATGTTGACTCTTCATGTGTTCTAAGTGTAATATCTACAACAAAAGTTTATGATCATTTTGCATGATCACTTGTTTCTCCAAGAGATAATGCCTGCATACCTTGGTTGCATATACCATTGCTAGTTGTTCTTGATCTCAAGTAGAGTAATTCCTTTGGCTGTATTTAGTCTATGAGACACAAAGGTAATGGCATGTAATCCATTTAGGAATTCCTATTGCAACATGGCTCTAATTGCAAAGTTAGAAGCATCAAAATCAACCACACAAGGTAGTTGAGGATCATGTGTTTGAAGAATGGGTCTTGAAGATACTATATGTTTTAGCTTGTGGAATGCTTTTTCATGCTTGTTGGTCCACTAAAAGCTTGAGTTCTTCCCCAAGAGATTGGCCAATGGTGTAGTTACATGAGCATAATAATGGATGAACCGTTGGTAAAAATTGGCCAATCTATTAAATGCACATACTTTTGTAGCATCATTTAGAGTAAGCCAATCAATAATGGCCTTGATTTTCTCCTCTTCCATCTTGATCTCCTCCAATGAGATCTTGTGACCCAAGAAGCTAACTTCCTTCTGCAAAAAGGTACACTTTGACTTCTTGGAATAATACTTCTATTGTCATAGTCATCTTAGGACTTCTCACATGTGATTTGCATGTTCTACCTCTATCTTGCTATAACTCAAAATATCATCCATAAACACCACCACGTTTCAATCCAATAGTCCATCCCACACTCAATGCATTTGATCCATGAAGACTATTGGAGCATTAGTGAGTCCAAAAGGTAAAACTCTTTATTCAAAATGCATATACCTTGTGCAAAAGATAGTCTTTTGCACGTAGCACACAAGCAATCCCTATCAATGGGGATTTTCCAAGAGAAACTACAAAGATCCAACTTGGAAAAGTATCATGCCTTCACTCAATTGATCAAGCAAGTCATCAATTTGAGGCAAGGGATATGCATTTTTCACCATTTTTTATTGAGCCCATGGTAATCAATATAAAAACAAAGTCCTGAATCCTTCTTTGGAATGAATAGTACTGGTGCTCCCCAAAGAGATGTATTATGTTGTATGAAATCCTTCTTCAACAACTCCATAAGCGTTATTTGCAACTCCTCCAACTCCTTTGGTGAGAGCCGATAGATTGGTCTACTCATTGGAGTACTCTATGGCAATAATTCAATCTTGAAGGGCATACCCCAATCGGAGGGTAACCTCTTTGGCAGATCATTTGGAAACACATCTGAAAATTCTTAGACTATTTGATCAACCATTGCTTGATGAGGTTTTTGACCTTCCTTAGATCCTTCGTGCACAATCAACTTGATCCACATTGAAACCATAAACTTATCTTCCTCCAAAGCTTGCTCTATGATTGCTTCACTAACAAATTTCCCATCTTGGGACTCATCTTCCTCCAAAGCTTGCTCTATGGCTACTTCATTGTCAAATTTCCCATCTTGGGACTCATCTTCCTCCAAAGCTTGCTCTATGGTTGCCTTCTTGACAAACTTCCCATCTTGGGATTAACTATTCTTAAGTGTCTTACTCAAAGGTGCTTGATAACCTAATTGGAAATTTATACCTTGGTGTTGTACTTGAATTTATCATCGATTCCAATCAAATTGAACCCTATGACATTCAAGCCAAGGTAAACCTAGAATGATGTCATAGTTTTGAGGTGCCACTACAAACCTTATATACTCCAAATGCTCTTTTCCAATTCTTGAATGTAAAAAGATGCAAGGTACAAAATATAGAACCCTTTCTACCATCCACCATCATCAATGTACTTTCAATTACTGGCTTGATAGCAATACGTAATTGCTTTGCTAATTGCATGGACAAGCAATTTTTTAAACTTCTAAAATCAATCAAAATTCTACAACCACAATCAAATATAATTCCTTGCAAGTGAAGAGAACTTGCATAGGTCGAGCCTTTGATCCCATTGGAACTAATCAAGTTCTCAATAGGTGACTCAAAATCTCCTATTGGGATTCCTCATTTCTTTGATCATTTTGCTCTACAAACTCCATCTAGGCGTTGATGTCGCCATTCTTGAGTGGAAATTCAGAGATATGATGTCCAATTTGACAATAATAAAAACAACCACCATTTTGGCATAGTTTTTCTCTATTTGTAGTGCCAAGTGATCTCCATTGAATGGCATCAATCTCCATTGGTGCCGGCTCCTCCACCCGTGTGTAGTGTATTGGTAGATTTTGTGGAGGTTGAGACCGAGACCAAGTTGTTACAACCAAGGAATCAAAGTGCTTGGCCAACCACATGGCTTCTTCCAAGTGTTGTGGCTCTTGCATAGTTTCCTCTAATTTGGTTTTTGACTTCAAGCCCTCACAAATTGATCCAAAGTTTCACCTTCCAATATATCTAGAATTTGCATGATGGTGTTTTGGAATTATATGATGTAACTTCTTATAGAGGCAATTTTCTTTAACTCTCCCAATCTATCTCATGCAGCTCGTGTGGCATTTATAGCTTAGAATCAATCAATTGTTGCACTCTTGAATTTTGCCCATGTCAAGATTGGTGTAACAATCTACCGTTCAATTTGCCATTTAGCTCACTCCACTCAAAATCGCCACCATAGGTTTGCTACTCCATCCAATTGGCTAGAAACCAAGAGAATCTATTTTTGTTTATCTTGAAGATAAATAGCTTCAAAACAACATTTGCAGTCAAACATAAAATTCTCCACTACACCTAGGAGATTCTTGCCTTTGAAAACTTTGGATTTTGGACATTAGATTTGGTCTTCTACTTCTCAAATTGGTACTCTCTCTACATGCTCTTGTTGTCGATGATCTTGTTCATCCAACAATTGAGTAAAGTGCTTGATTTTTTGTTGCATGTAGACTTGAGATTATCATTGTTATGCCCAAGGTTATCATTATTTTGCAACAACAAATTGAGCACCTTACTCCATTGTTGATGATCACATCAATGATAAGAATACATTGATGATAAGAATACATTGAGAGAGTACTAGTTCAAGAAGAAAAAGACCAAATTCAATTTCCAAAACCCAAGGTTTTTGAAGGCAAGGATCTCCCAAGTGTAGTGAAGAATTTTGTGTTTGACTACGAATGTTATTTTGAAGCTACCAATCTTCAAGATGAATGGAAACTGAGTGGACTCCTTCAACCACTCCCCATTCCATATGCTCAGTGGAACACGTGAGCTTGGATCTCATCATGTCCTTGCCCAAGACAAAGCAAGGTCGTATAGTTATCATGGTGTTTGTGGATAAGCCTAGTAAGTAAATCCATTTTGCACCAACCTTTGATACCATGGATGCTCCAACATTGGTGTAGATGTACTTCAACACTATCTTCAAGCATCATGGGATGCCTTGTGTACTCATCTCCAATCGTGATCCTCGATTCACTAGGAAATTTTAGCAAATACTCTTCTAGGTACTTGGCTCCAAGCTTACTTTGTCCACTGCATATCATTCTCAAACCAATGGATAAACTGAATGTGAAAATTGCACCTTGGAGGACATACTTTGTGCCTTTGTCAACATCCACCATACCAATTGGGGTGAATGTCTTACAACTATGGAGTTTGCATATAATAATTCCAAACATGCAAGCACCGGATTTTCTCTTTTCTTCCTCAATTTTGGCCAAGATCCACTTGTTCCATATTCTCTTCTTGCTCCTCCTCCATCTCATGTCCCTCATACTTCCACCTTCTTGACCACCATATCTCAATCCCTCCAACAAGCCAAATCTCATCTCCTTGTTGCTTAGAATGAAAAGAAACAATATGTGGATGACCATTGTCGTGATCTCACTTTTCAAGTCCGTGATAAGGTTATGGTCTCCTCTAGTAACCCACCCCTCCCACTTGATACCCAATTTTGTAAACTTGCCCCTAATTAGATAGGACCTTTTGATGTCACCCAAATCATCTCTCTTGTTGCTTATCAACTTGCCTTGCCTTATCATATGTGCATCCACTCTATCTTTTACATTTCCAAGTTGAAATTCTTTATTCCTAACCCACCTTCTTTTTCCTCTCATGTCCAACCTCTTGTCTCTATGAATGATTTTGAGGAGTACAAAGTTGATTGTATCCTTGCACATTGCAACATTCAACGAGACTGTCGACAACATACGGAATACAGAGTCCATTGGAAAGGGTATCCCCTTCATGATTACACATGGGAATCTCCTTCTCATCTCTAGAATGCACAAACAACCATCCAAGAGTTTAAAGCTTCAATGGCGACAAGGACATCACCAATTAGCAATAGGGGAATATATAAAAATATAGAGTTTAGTGACAAATTTAGTTAAGGCTAACAAAATAGTTAATATGCCAAATTAATATAGAATATACCAAAATTATTGAGGAAACTTCTTGGCTAGCTTAGGTTGCACCCCAAGTAGGTAGCTTATAGAAACTTCCAACTAGCTTAGCTTACACAAGAACTACCAAGTACGCGACTTCCATAAAGAAGCCTCTTGAGAAGTTACTTGGTTAACTTGGCTTGCACTCCAAGAAAGCGGCTCAAGGAAGCTTCTTGAGAAACTTCTCAAGAGTCTTGTATGCTCCCCATAAATACCAAAGTCATGGTAGGCATTTGGAGTTTCCCCACACTCAAGTGTCCCAATATGATGTTCAATTCTCCTATTTCTTTCCTTGATCTCCGTCTTTTACATGAATTGTGCAAAATGATGTTTAGGTATCATTCAAACATGAAAATCTCAATGGTTTGGTGAAAATGGATTTGGTGGTCTATAAATTCCATCCATCCCATTCATGCTCTAATACAAATGTAAAAGATAAAGACCAAGGAGAGAAATAGGAAAATGGAAGATCACATTGGGACACTTGAGTGTTTGAAATTCCAAATACTTAGTATGAGCTTTGGCTTTGGTATTTATAAAGAACATAAAAGGTTCTTGAGAAGTTTCTCATGAAGCTTCCTTGAATTGTTTTCTTGGAGTGCAAGCCAAGTTAATTGGGAAGCTTCTTTCTAGAAATTGTCTATTTGGCATACAAGCTAAGCTAGTTGGAAGCTTCTAGAAGCTAACTACTTGGAGTGCTAGCTAAACTAGTTGAGAAACTTCCCAAATACTTCTAGAATATTTTAGGTTAATTTGGCACATTTTCTACTTTGTTAGCACTAACTAACTTCAATGCTAAACTTCATATTGTTATAGATGATATCTCACAATCAATGATAAAGGTCCAATAAAGTCCAAAATTCTAATGGTAACCCAATCCCATGATAGGTAATGGATGTAATTGTGGCATGAGAATATTAAATGATACTCTAACTAGGTCATAAATCACATCTCTAGCAAAAAGTTGCCAGACATCAATCAACATATTGTACCACCAATAATGACTTTGGAGTAAACTATATGTATGCTTTACACCAAAATGTCCTAGCTCCAAAATGTCTATGGGATGGAAGTGGTATTACTTGCATTCTACCATACTCCCATACACAAAGAAGATGTCTACCTTCCAATCTAAACTGCCTAGCTCATTGAAGAACACTATCTCTCTCCTTAGCACCAATTGTGTTATGGTTCACAAGTGAAGTAGACATGAATCAAAATAAGAATAAGCCTCAAAACTTTGTCCAACATAATATGAGTATTCTCTTTCAACTTTAGACCAGTGCTATCAAACAATAGTCTAAAGTTGAGAGAGAATACTCGTATTATGTTGGACAAGGTTTTGAGGCTTATTTTTATTTTGATTCATGTCTACTTCATGTAGTCAATCTCATAAATTACATTCAACCGGCATTGCACCTTAATATCACTCACGATTCATAGTGTTTTGTGTTGAGACTAATACACCCACAAAGACTAATTGTAAAAGGGCTGCAACTCTCTCAACGCTCCTAGCTCAACCGGTTTATAGCCTGTCAAGCTGTTAATATTAAATCAAGCTGCTCTAAGCGTGAGGTTTTGCTCAGTGTGACACGAATAATGCCGGTGAGTTAATTCTTATACAAGCGTAAAATTGCAAATTCCGCAACTCTCTTAGCTCAGCTCAGATCTTTCTGTCAAATAGTCTACTGTCAGCGGAAGGTGCTGTAACGTCGAGCATATGCTGAGTGATGCACGAATAGCGCCGGTAAGTTTACTCCCCATAAGGACAACTGCTTAAACTCCAATGCTCCTAGCTCTGCCGGCATTTGTCCAATCGAGCTGTTGAAGCTCAAATCAAGTTGCTGTTATAGTAAGCGTTTGCTCAATGAGACGGAATGGCACCCGCAAGTGGATTGTCATACAAGAGTAAACTCTGCAAGTTTTTCAAGTCTTTGAAGCTCTGTCGGTATTCCTCCTGTACTTAGGGTGTCACAAATAACATCGCCTAATTTCCCCATCTCCGTCAGTATCTCTCCTGTGAATGGTTTACACTCAAGTCATGCTGCTGTAAACGTGAGCATTTGCTCCATGGGACGGGCATAGGACCAATAAGTGAATCGTTATGCAACCATAACAATTGCAAGTCTGCCAATTCCCCTAGCTTCAACGGTATCTCTGTTGTCAAGTTGTTAACGCTCAAATCAAGCTGATGTTAGCCAGAGCATATGCTCAATGAGACGGGCCTATTGCCGTAAAGCACATTCTGAGCTAACTTGAGGACTCTCACTTCCATCATTGCACCAAGCTCTAATGGAATACGACCAGTCACCCATTATTGCACTAATAAAGTTCCCTTAACATGATACACTCCTGCAGAGACTGTGATTGTCTTGAGAATTCGAGAAGAAAGAACTGATATCTATGGGATCTACTTGCACTGCGGCGTATCCGTTCAAGGCGATCGATGAGCGCAGCCTCTACGATATGGGATTTATTCCGAGGAGATTGATCGCAGAGTATACTAAACTTAAGCTCCTCTATATGAAGCTATGAATGAGAATTTGCCGTTTGATGCATTAACTGTGGAGGTTGACTTCATATTGTACTAATGGTGAGAAAGTAGCCTTTCTCACCATACTACTTCATGGGGTACAAAGATTGAGAAAACTTTATACTGTACACACTCTAAATTGGACTCAAGGTTTAGATTGTCTGGCTTTATTTTCATTTGTATGTTTACAAAACATTCAATCTCATGCTACCTTACGTGCCAAATAACTATGGAATGTTTACTAGCAAGGATAACTTTATATTCGTAACGAGCATAAATTACATGTAGATTTTTCATAATTTCATAAGTAAGATAAATTTAATATATCTTTGAATAAGGTTTTGGTTGATACCTTTACAACTAGTGGATATATATCTATCAATCATCGCAAAAATCTTACAAGGTAGAAATCTAAATGTATCTGCAAAATAGAAGATATACCAACAACTGCCTATTCAATGTAATGTGCAAGTTTAAAAGTTTATCAAAGCGTAGCAAAATTCATATAAAACAACGAAAGAAGCTGCATGCATGTATAGCAACATTCTCCATAAATTTTCTCACTGGAGAAAGACTTGTAATAGTGTCTAATTTGATCGGAGATCACTTGAGAACGAGAGGAAAATGCGAATGTGAAACAACTCATAAGTATTCAGTTCAGTGCTTTGATACTTTACGCCCTAAAATGAAGGTGAATTATGAATTATGTTTTAAGCAGACATAAAAATTAATGATATATTTTCGAGAAGGCAAATTATTGATAGTTAATGAAGAAGAATTCGATTTGTTCGCCCCCATCGATTACAAACGTTCATACTAATGATTTGACCACATTTAGGATTTAGTCAGCTGAAGGTCTTCCTTCATGACATTACATTAGGAACTTTCTTCATTACCGATGATTTGCACATGCTTACTGTGTCTCAACTTGTGTGTCTCCGATGATTTGCAAATGCTTAATGTGTATTAATGGTTCTCAACTTGTAGAAATGGTTATTCTAGGCACTTTTTGGGCGGACTTGCATTCCGCGCCTATAGTACCTGGCGCCTCTTGGTACCTAGGGTTAGCCAGCCGGATTCCGGAGGCCCCTGCGGGCTGCCGTCGGAAAGCACTTCCCCCTGGGCTTCCCTCTTGATCTGGTTCAGCGCCTCTTTCAATGCCTCTTTGGCGCGCCAGAGTCAAGCCTCCGGACTTCAAGAGCTTGCTGGACAACATAGTCTGATGGTGATGGGCATGTCGGAGTTGGCCCTCTAGGACCTTCCTATAATGTTTGGTGTACGCCTTGCTCAATCTGGGAAACAGCTCCAACATAAACCACCCAAAGAATCCCTAGAGATGATTGGACAGGACATTTAAGACATTCAGAACTTATTCTTTTGAACTTGTGAAGAGGACGGAGCCGCAAGAGCTTTATAGCGGTGAAGATCAATATAACGGCTAGAGTAGATTTAAGATGTTTAATAACATTTTCCTAAAGTACCTTTTACTAATGGGCCGGGGCCCAAGACCTCTATAGTAGTGCAAATAGTGCTAAAACATGGGTAGCCAGAGGGTAAAAGAAAGAAGAAGAACGGGAGAAGCAAGCTTAAAAGCTGAATTCCCAGCCTAAAACATCCATAACTACTCGGAGCTCAACACCTGCAAGCAGCGAAGGGGACAGGAGCAGTTGACATAGATGAGAAACTGAGGAACGAGAGGAACAAATGGGACGTAGAAGAGAAGGGGGAGCAATACAAGAAACTACTGGTAATTTGCACCCTTGAATCAAACAGCACAAAAAAATACACTAGACTTTAACATAAGCCAACCACTGTACATGTATGTAGTCAGCATATCGAGAAAAAAGACCGGATGGTGAGAAGAGAACGGAGGTGACAAGGATGTAGATTTAGGCATGTAAGTTCAGGAAGGGAAGCACAGCATAATATCTTTTGACTTGCCTATGAGTGTATTAGAATAAAAGTAATTCATGAAAACGCTTGACACAATCCAGTAGAGAGAATCCAACCACAAAGTTGTGCAAATGTTTTTACAACTTTATGAATTCAGGTTTATATCTTTCCGGCGCTTATGCAACTTGAAGAAGAAATCAGTTATTACGTTTAAATCGAATTCCTACAGAACTTTGATTTGAGACTTAACTTGTTTAAATGTATTACTTTTTTCTCTCTTAGTAAATATCACAACATATGGATCTGAAGACGCCATTAGTTCAACATGGAATTCTAGCATAATATAATTAGATATCAAAGAAAATGTAATTAAATTTATCATAAACATGTGGAAATGGATTGATTTGCAAACGAAGCCAGGCTGATTTAGTGCGCAATGTAGTCAGGGTCGAATACTTGCCTTTTTGGGACAAGGACAAAGGGTGGGGAAGGGGACGATATATGTTAAGAGGATCATTTTTGCCGTGTGCATCATGCATGGTGGTTAATACTAGTGGGCGTTGTTGGGATGACGTAAACGTGAAAGCTAGATTACAAGCTGGTGATGTTCTAAGTTGACTGATGGATGACATTCCTTTGATACGACAGGTCGATGACATTCCTTCGATACAACAAGTCCTAAAATTACTGTCCATACAAGCGTGCGAGAAATCCTTTTAAAGTCCATTTTTAAGAATACAAAATGAAGGCTACCGCTCAGGAAAAATAAAGGATGGGAAGACCCCATCAAGCTGTACAAGGGAGAGACAAAAAAAAGGTAACATGGGGCTAAGCCCCCAATAGAGTCTATATGAGAAATCTGCCCTACTGCACCTAAGATATCTGAGCTATGCAAGTCATACGGTCTACATACGATTGGAACATCCAAAGAAACATCACCTAATGTGATTGCTCTCCTATGGATTGCACCAGCCACTACCCTCTATAGAGCAATGGACACATGCTGTCTAAAATATGCTACAAAGTATGAGAGTGAGAGTGGTACCCCCTGACGCCTAACATGATAAGCTCTCGCACACTCCATGACAAATGTGTCAAATGCCTTGTTTATCGCTTCATATAACTCCAAGGCTAAAGGAGCAAAGAGGTGACCTCGATGCATGCCCCTATACTTGGAGACCTTGCGATCTGCTGCTGC
The DNA here is from genome assembly GCA_948567375.1 of Lunularia cruciata. NCBI lineage: Eukaryota > Viridiplantae > Streptophyta > Marchantiopsida > Lunulariales > Lunulariaceae > Lunularia > Lunularia cruciata. The sequence continues at coordinate 15,959,990 of OX419761.1, read as the reverse complement.
ACTCGCCACCCATCCAGGGGGATGGATAATCACTCCCTTTGAAACTATATCTCGCGAAGTCCGTAACAACGACATCCACTACTATCACCTGATCATCTCAGACCAAGTATAAGTCTGCCCTGACACGTGTCATTTGTAAAGCATACGAACACTCCCTCCAAGCCAAGTATCCACTCTCTTGCGCCATAGCAAACACTATGTCTCTAATGGCATCATCGGTAGCTATCCTCTATCCTCCAACAGGACACCATGTCATGTGGACCACTGTTCCATCTAGTGTAGAACCATACTCACAAGTGAGTGATGAAGATGCAGATTGGGTGGACCGAACCTAGGCAAATCCTCATTGATATAGAGAAAGAAGCTTGTGCGAGTTGGAATGTCCTAATGCACGGTCGAGCTAGGATCCAATAGCCTGCACCCTTGCCGGAGCAAGAGCAAAGACATGCTCTAGTAGCATGAGGAATGGACGAGTCGATTAAGAGAGAATGTAGGGTATGCTCACACTGTCGCTCCATCAAGGAAGACTGTAAACCTCAAGTCCAATTTGATGATAATGAAGCAAAAGTTGGGAAATCCTCTCGTGCCTATGAGGATAGACTATCTTTCATCTACCGCAATAACATTTGGAGAGAAAAGGATCCCCCTCCACCTCTATCACATAAATCTCCAAATTTGGCTTATTAGCAACCACAAAATGAGAGGAAAGTAGGGGTGCTAAGAGAGCCCAACTATCTAAAAATGCTATAGGTGCCGTCTCCTCTATAGAAACCAAGCCAACCCACCATATGAGATCGGCAGAGCCAAATCCCTTATCACACACTCAAATGTCCTTGGTCCAATAATATCACCAAAGACTCCCATAATCCTCCTATCAAATGCTCTTAGACATGGTAGGAAGGACGGTGAGGGGGGAATTGCACGGATGAGGTAGGATGGTCAACGAGCAATATTGGAGGAGAGCATACCAAATGCCACCTGCGGATCTCCTAGTAATGGAAGGTCATCCACATGGAGAACATCCTCTGCAAGGGCAGAGTCTAAGAATACATAGAAACTGCAAAGTTATTCCATCTGTCAAGTAAAGGCTAACAGGCTCAATAAAATACTCCATTGAGAAATAAAAATGGAACATAAGCACACAAAAAAGCACAAATATAAAAGAAAAGTAACATGGAATACAAGTGCATAAAGAAGCACAAATATAAAAGAAGAGGTGAAGACTCCGAAAAAAGGGGCACAAAGATATAGAGAACAAGACACTACGTACAGTAATCAACCCTGGAAACTCTAAAAATATATAAAGGAGGAAAATATGAACCTATAACTGCGATGTGATAGAATTCTCCAAATGTATGTTTGGCAAATGCAAGGTGAGGGTTGTCGATGGAACACGGATACACTATTGATGCCTGCATATGAAGACTCATAGCCTTTGATTTGTAGGGTGACGAACAAACCTCGGCCCAAAGTAAGAAGCAAGCATGATGGATGACAAAGCCAAGGCGCCTTTCCTATGGAACGAGCCGCATTTACGTGGTACTACAAGGCCAAACTACCTTAATCTTAGCACGTAATCTCATAATAAATATATAATATTCATTCATTTAAAATTGTGCCCGGAGTACATACGACTATTCCATCAATAATATAATAGTCCATGTACAACCGCTGAGATTGAGATAAGATGGATGAGAATACCGCATCAAGCCAAACAAGAATAAACCTTAAGAAGCTGTTACTTCTATAGTAAATAACCTTACGAGTTGCCTCCGTGTTCGTACCAAGAAATTAGCTATTGCCGGCCGAGGAGAATAGTACCGTTTGACTGGTGTGCTCTCCTCGTCATAAAAGTCTTCGAAGAACAAGTTGAAACGCTAACTAGTCTTCGGAGGCTGGTGCACAGAATCTTTTGTGGCTTTGAAATTACAAGAGAGAATAGTAAGCCCATTTCATCTTTCCTCTCATCCACCTCACCCTTTATGGTACTATAGAGGGTGCAAATAAACCAATCAAACTTGGTTACAATGCTAGAACATGATGTAAACGGAATCTTATGACCATGAACAAGAAGTGGTACGACCAATTACACACAATTAGCAAATCTGATTGGCTGAAAATGTTAGCATAGGAGGGGTGAGATGAATGAACAGAAAAGGTGAGGTGAGTTTACAATTTCCCCTTGCAAACTGTAGCTTTGTCTTGATCATGTTATCTTCGCTTTTTCTCTACCCCTTCCTTGAATGGTAAGTAGCTCCTCATGTGCGCGGTCGCCCTTTTCCTTCATGTGCGTAGGCTTTACTCACTTCTTAGAAAAAGTCTATCTATAAAGCTGGTTGGAGTCAGCGTGATTGAAATTTACATATCAATTAACTTTGAGGTATCAACTTGTCTAATATTCATTTAAGGTGATTGTACTTTAAGTTACTAAAAGTTATGGATTCAAAAAGTCTGATCCTTGTATTCGGTTATCCTTGATCTTTAAAATGTCAACAAGAGTAAGCCTCTAAGGTTGATTTATTTTCAACGCGCTGCTTTATGCAAAGGACACATGCACACCGAATTCAATGCGCAAGTTGTGGACATTAGTTCGGTGGTGGCTTAAAATTGCACGATGTTAGTATTCTTGTGGCGGAAAGGGAGAGGGCTGAAGGCAGCGAAAAACGTGCAGGGACTCACTCACCTGTCTCAACATGAATATGGTAGTGCTCTTTACTTGTCTGGATCCTATATATTTGTATATTTCGAAGGATCCATGATTCAATATTTTATGCTTATCTCCTTGTCTCGCAACTCTTTTTCTTGCAAGAGAGAAGTACTTTCTCAATTAATATTAATAATCTTATAAACAGAATCTGGTAGTGTGAGGGACCTCGACAGCCTTGCTGCATATCATGTGTAGTTTAGCCCTATCTTTCTAGATGCATGATGTCCTGCTAGAATAACCTCATGATTCCGACGTTAAAGAGAGAATAAGAAATTAGTAGACAATGTCTTCCTATGCTTCATATCAGTACATCGACTAAGAGATTTGAACAAAGGAATCAGATAATGAAAACGAAAGAAAAGAGGATACACAATCATATTCACACTAAGTTGTTCTTTCGTGGAGTGCTCACTGTTCCAGGTTTCATTCCCCAAACAGAGGTATCAGTCTATGAACGAGAGCACATAATGAACAGTTTCACCATTGAAAAATTCAAGATGCGAGTATATTTCTTCCTTTTGGTTACTATAAGCTGATTGGTACAAATGGTAGATTTATATCTCTGTAAATTGAATTTGAGCCAGAAATTTATCAGAAGTCTAGCGACATTCTCCAAATGAAGTGCCATACATGGAATACTAAGGTAGGATGTTTCAGAGAGAGTGGATTCGAAACATGAAGAATTCTCGAGAGATATTTCAATAGCTAATTTTCTTCGACTGCAATCTCGAAAGAGATTCTAGTTATTCGTGAAGATGTCTGGCCAGTTACATGAACATACTTCGCATCAGCTGCATGAAATAATCGTACCGTAGTAGACTCAGCTTGTATCACGCTGGCAACTGGCCCAATTTTAGGCACTCCATACGATCCTCACAGAATTCACCTGCGACTGTTAAACACCGAAAATATCTCAAAGTATTGCGAGAAGTTGGAGTTTAATTACTTGTCCTAAAGAGCTCAAGTTTGGCATATGGCTTAAATGATCACACTGCTGTATTAAGTCTGTTAGTTCTGGAATTTGCCAAAGCCAGTCGGGGAGATGCGCAAAGTTCTCACCCATCAACATTGACTTGTCTGAACATGTCAGCTGTCTGAGATTTGTTGGTAGACTAGCAAAAGACTCGAGCTCTGAACATGGGAGTTGTCCAAGACATTCAGGTACTTTATCAACTGACTCAGAAACAGATCTTGTAATGACAAAAGTTGTTACCCTTAAATCTTTATGTGCCACAAATTGCCCCAACGAGTCGGGAAGATCTTCAAAGCATCCCGATAAGGACAATGTCGCAGGCAATCTCAACTGTCCCATTCTTGTTGGTAGGTCAATATTCACCTTACCTTGTATTCGGTCAGAATATCCTCGACATTGCGTGGCTGCCTAACTCCTCTCCTTGACTCTACATTTCCTTGTGGTGGTCTCGAGATCCGCGTCACCATATCCCTCAGTTGTCGATGACGCGGATCTCGAGACCACTGACGGGTATGGTGAGGGGTATGGTTGTAGCTTTTTGACAAGCCGGATTTAAGTGAGAGACCTCTCCACTAAATTGGTCAAACTTAACTGTATTGACATTCCACGGTTCTCTCTTTCCACGCAGATTCACAGACAGTCAAATCATACTGGCGATGCACCATGTCAAATGAAGCCAAGTCCAGGAATATGGCTTTCCCTTCATCTCCTAAGCTGTCAAAGCTCACTCCGAGTTTTGCCGACAACCTGTCCGGTTAACTTCCATCTATACATCCTGCTTCAAGCAACCTACCAAGAGTGCCTGTCCAAATCTTTTCATTGTTCCGTCCACGTAAGGAACTGCCAATCACATCTAAAATGAGACGGAGCCCTTCGCAGGTCTTCACAATCTGTTCCACCAACTCCTTGGGTATGTATTCTAAGTTGGGACTTTGAACACGAGCTTTGAGTAGTGTCAGTGCATGCTTATGTAACAGGAAGGGAGAACATGTTCGACGAAACCACTTCTATCTTGTGAATTCGAGAGATTGCTATCAAACGACTACCTTCTCCGTAAGAGAGTCCTTTCAAGCGATACGTCAGATCGGTTGCATCATCACAATCACCCAACATCAGTAGAACTTTCTTTCCCCGCAATAGTTTCAATGTCGCTCACTCATCCTGCAATCAACGCTGAGTTGCTTCATGTTGCCTTCGTACAAGTTTTCAACAACCAGTTCCCAGGAATCTTTCCGAGTCAGAGTTTGTTGAAGAATTTCAAGAGAACAGACATAGTACAACTGGCTTTGGACTTTCATCAGAACTTGTTTCGCAAGTGTCGATTTTCCTAAACCACTCATTCATAATAGCAGTATCTGCTTTGGTCCTGCCTCTGGCAACCTGAGCACTTTCATGAAGTCGCTGATATGATCTCCGCACTTGTTTATCCCATGAGGAAGTCCAAGATGATGCAGTAATGCTGCTTTTCTGGACTTCTGGTCTGTGGAAAAAAGCAAAAGAGAACTAGGACAGATGAGGCAAAATATACATACCAAGGATATGGGTTTCTTGGCAAACCGACGGAATCCCTGCGAATTTTCTCAATATCACAAATTCCTAAATATCTGACTACTGAATTGGATTGAGAATACTGACAAATTCAGCACTTGAAAGATGCAAGTTGTCATATTTCACACCATACCTCATCTTCACTGATAGTTTTCAGGAAATTGACCAGATGTTGAAAACTGTCGGACGTTTCACCCGCTGGCTTGCGGCTAGTAGAATGATCTACTCCTCGAATCATGAAAAAGTTATCCATATCAACACTAGCAGATGCCTCTGCAACCAATTGTAAAGAGCCCCAATGAGAAATGCCAGGGATAATTTCCATATCTGCGACGAATGAGGACATTAACCATCTTGTTTATTGAAAGTTATTTCCGGAAGCTCCACCTATTTGAGAAATGAGGGCAGAAACCGTTCAATCCAGAACCCACTTAGTAGGGAACCGAGAACGTGCATACGAAGTGCAAGCATGAAAGTTTGCAAGTTGAATTCAAGTTAATCTAAGCAAGGAAATAACATAATGAAATAAGCTGACATGATAGAAAGCAGGAACAAAATTGATCAATTTCGTAAAAATTACCTGCACAGAATTAGTATACATCATCGAATCAAAAAGATACAACCTGTGGAACAGCAACATTTTAAGCATCTTAAAATGACAGCAGAGTTGAGTTATCAAGCAAATATGAAGATCCAGTCGGAAGCACAGCGAAACATAGAGCGAATGGGAGAAACATAGAGCGAATGGGACAATCATACCTTTAGTGGACGATGGGTGGGGTGGAGCGAAGTAGGAGAGAAGTGGATGGTATCTTGGCTGGTTGGCCCGAAGTGTGACATATTTGAGAAATGGGAGCAGAAGCTTCGAACGAGGGATCCAGAACCCACTAAGTATGGAACCGAGAACGTGGATATGAAATGTAAGCATGAACCTTTGCAAAATGAGTTGCATGCATCTAAGGAAATGGAATTTAAAGAATCTAACATTACGAAGGTAAGCAGAAGTAAAGGCATAATTGATACATCTCATAGATAGCACCGTATGACTTCCAGTCATAATGATTCCGCAACTTTATAAAATCGTCATTCACTCTAGGAGCTCCATATACTCAAGTAAAAGACATTCGCTTTGTGGAGGACTCCAAGCGCATTCTTGAACCCGATTGAGCAACCCCGTAAAAAAAACTGTCCTCGTCCATTTCTCAAGAAACTGAGATATCCACCGATTCCAGAGATTTCACTCGCTCTCAGGCATATCTCTTTCATAACCATTCCACCCAAACAGTGACCGACTAAAACAACTGGACGGTTCTGACCAACCTTTCCAAATTCGATCAGAGATTCGGCAAAGAATTCCCCTGTGCCATACATATCCATACTTCCACGTGAAGCAGAAGTTTGGAGACTGGAATCCTGAGAGAATGCGAGCTTGAGGGAAATGCTGCACAAGCCATGTGTAGCCATGCTGAGTTGCCTAGCGGCATCGACGTTTGGATGCACGCATCTTTACAATCTCCCCGTGAAAGACCATGGAAGAATATTAGTTCCAGGGTAGTCGGGCCATTGCAGGTGTGTATAATTCATAAACCGCATCAAAACCCAACTGCAAACCCAACAAACTGTCATTGTTTGCAAAGAAAACTCGAACCGAACTGGTGCTGCAATGATCAAGGAGATTGCGCCGAACTCGAATTTGAACAGCTGAATTTTGTTATCAGAGATTACGTACACAATGAACTGTTTGCTTTTTCGGGTTGGATTAACCAACCCGTTTGCGAAAAGGGAGAACTGGTGTCATGGGCCTAGAACTTGAGGTCGCCATTGAGTGTGCTGTCACTCAGTTCCGACTTTTCCAAAATTGGCTAATTGGGATATCCCAATATCGTGAGCTGATATGTATCACAATCTATGTTCCAAAAGCGTTTAGTTCCTCCTTTCACGTCCATTGAAAGTGGAATTCCTGAAATCTAACCTATTTTCACCAGACTGTCCAAAAGCAACAAATTGAACGCCGTTGTGAGTTTCAGAAGCTAGAAGCTGCGATGATAATCGCACTGCACGTAGTAATCCAATTCTAGTGTAAGCGTTTACGTTGACAGGATGGTAATCGTGCACTGAAGGTGGGAATCAAGCTCACAGGGTGACATGCATGGAACAGGAACACTGGAGAACACAAACATATGCACATTTTGATTGGTGTAATTGAATCCGACTTATACAAAATGTCCAATTGAAATATGAAAGCATTTCGGGACTACTTCCCAAAAATTGGGATGTTTGTACGAGCGGATACAGAGAAATCAAGTTTGAAATTACCCAAGTTACGTCCGTGGACCAATCGCGGAAGATGATTCTGATTAGAGGATTGGAATTAGTAACTTCACGAGTTTCATATAATCGTCCCGCTAAAACCTGTAAGAAGGTTCGGATTTCCTTTCCTGTTCACACCCGGGAATTGCGTATTGCGCGGATGACATGCAAACAAATGGTGGAAGCTGAAAACCCTCAACTTCCGAAGAGCTAAACACCAGCATCGCCGGCCGAGGAAGAGTACTATTTCGAGGTGCACTCTCCTGGTCATAAAAGTGTTCAAAGAGTGAGTGGAAGCAACAGTAGAGATGGAGATAGTGCAAAAGTCTTCGGACGTTGTTGGGCAGACTCTGCTTGTAGCCCTGAATTACAATACTGTAGCTTTGCCTGCACTACGTTTGCCTCGCCTTTCTGTTTCTGTGCGTAATATCAAGTGTGCACAGGCTCTATCACTTCTTAGAAAAAAGCGTGTCTACAAAGTTGGTTGGAGTCAGTTATTTAAATTTCACACATGCATTACTTTAAAAGAATCTGGTTGTGGAGTTGATTCTTGAATTCGATTAATAATTACCATATCCACAAGAGTAAGCCTGTAAAAAGGCCCCTAAGGGCTACATATCTTTTCCTTGCTGCTTTATGCGACAGACACGTTGAGTGATGTGTTTAGGCTTGTTCGGTAGTGGCTTGAAATTTAACGGTGTTCATGTTCTTTCTCTTTTACAAGGAGAGGCGCAAAAGAAGTGCAGGGACTCACTCAACTCCCCACAACATGAATCTGGTGGTGCTCTTTTCAGCAATTTTGTATATTTGTTGTCTGTATTTGTATATTCTATATTTGTATTTATAAATGCATGATATTCTGCATGACTTTATGAATGCATCATGACCTAATTTTTATCCTTATGAAGCCAAGTTCCATAACATCTGAGTTACCACATTAGAGCGGAAGAAATGCAACCAGATCCTGGATACAGGAAGTGCCAAGTAGCAAAAGCTCGACTAACACGCAACTAAGCGTGAGACAGGTGTCGAAATGACGCAGAAGGAGAAGTTGTCCCGACAAGTAGCTCGAAGTTCTGTAAGTGGATGGAAACCAATACCAGTCCACTTGGCGCGAAAGCCTTCAGGAGCCATCGCCAGAGCATTAGAAGATCGAGATTACAAGAGTTGGGGAAATCCGGGACCTTGCTCGTCGGCGACAGGGCGGAAGACCATGAATTCCTGGAACCCGAGAGAGCGAAGATAAATGCCATGCAGAATTGTGGAAATCTGTATGATTCTTTGCTGTGGTGTGTTTGCGGGACGGATTTTGTCAACTCTTTGGTTCCGATCACGGAAGCCCAGAAGTCGCAGATTTCAAATGGTGCTGAAACTCGAACCAGATTTGGTTGGACTTGCTTCATTTTGCTATGGAGCCGATACTAGAGATTTGACATCTACACATGGAACATGTTACAAACACCGATGTAACTCCCGTGTCTTTCTCAATTGTCTATGTGGCTATTTCATGTAACCCCTACAAATAACATAGACTAAGTTTTCCCGGCCCGACGTTCTAATGTGCTCCCTGTTCCAGAATTGTACTCCACAAGCAGAAGCATCAGCCAAGATGATAAACAAGATGATAAACAGTTGCATCATTTCAGATTCTAAGATGAGAGTATATTATTTCTTCCTTCGGTGTAGTAGAACTTGGTGCTTGTTGCAGGTCAGAAATGTTTAGGGAGTTTAGAGTCCTTATATGAGAATTATTCCTTTTGAAAGTAAGGGCAAAGCGAATAATTCGCGTAAAGAATGCCCTGTTTCAAGGAGACATTTCCTTTGGTAATCACCTTGATTACAAATAAGTTCACTCAATTGAGTATCATACCATAACAAATACTAGAGTGACTCATGAAGTAGAATGATCTGGAGCATTGTCTGTCATATTCTGATTATCTGAGGCAGTTGACACTAACATAGCTTGCATCTATTCCAGTTAACCAATAATACATAAGTAACTCGTCTCATTGATCTCATAAAATGTCTTGCAAAGCATCGATCCCGCGTAGCAAAGAAAGAAGATAAGTAATTCGAGATCAATATTCTACATGAGTTAAGAAAGTCAATTAAGTGAATGGATGCTTTGCAAGTTAACTGGAAACCTATTTTCCTGCCGGTGGAATTTGGACAAATTTCCCAATACAGACAAATTCGTAAAAGAAAATAGTGAACTGTTGACAGTCTTAAAAAGATTGAACTGTCCTGGAAGGATATAAATTTACGTTCTATATATAGAAACCCCATACATATTTGGCCTCGGTGATCCGTTGAACATGAACCGTCTTAATCGCTTTGAACCAAAGAAGGCCGCTACTGAGACCTTAAAGCCTACTACGACTCCCACTAAAATTGCAGAAAAGGAGACCAAAGCATTGATCCTCCATGGCAATATGTCATTAATATCCTTAGCTCTCGACGGTGCAGGATTGGCTTTCCCTGGTTTCGGAGACTCTCTACATGGGTCCCGTGCAGGTAAACAGCAACAATCCGTATTATACAAAATGCAGAAAATGTATTGTATTACCAAAGCTTCCGTATTATACAAGTATTAATTATCGGGCCCAGCAAGTTTCGAGGGCTATTGGTCTCTCACTACTTGAAGCGTGACATATTTGAGAAATGGAAGTAGAAGTCGTTCAAAGAACGGGGAATCCAAAACCCACTAAGTATGGAACCGAGAACGTGCATATAAAAGTGCATATGAAATGCAAGCATGAAGGTGTGCAAATCGAAATGAATTGCATCTAATGGAATTTAAGCGAATCCAACATTACGAAGATAAGCAGAATTAAAGACATAATTGTTTCATAAGTAGCACCTACAAAGAACTAGTATACATCGTATAGTAACAACCAAACCATAATCAATTAAGCATCTGAAACTGAAAGTCGTCAAACAGAGAAACATCGAGCAAGGAGCAAAAGACAGAACTTTAAATGAGGATGGATGGAGTGGAGAGAAGTGGATTGTGTCTTGGCTGTGTCGGAGCGAAACGTGACATATCCTTATCATGATTTGCCATAGCATATCACAATCTTCCCAGTGTTCAATTACAATTATATCAATTACAATTTCGTAATCATTGGTCTTGAGAGTTTGACTTATCTCAAGCAGTACTTAAAACTTCACATTCTACTATTAAAATTGTAGAAGAAGATGTATTATAATTTGGAACCCTTATATGGAATCAACCATTATTAAATTAACTTCAGGAGGTTAGTTTCTCTTCTATATTTTTTAATTATTTTTATTTATTTACTGAGGTATATACTCTATCAAAGAAGATTTTCCCTCTAAAATATAAGAGAGAAATATTGTTCCAAAATTTGATGAATGATTAACATTGAATTTTTTCTTTATTTAAAATAGTATTTAAGCATAGAGAGTTTATTGAATTTTATATAAGATAGATTAGAACTATAACAAGAGATTTCAGTGTCATATAGATCTAGATACGGAGAAGTATTTACGAGGGATAACATTTCAATACATTAATTTTGTAGATATCAGAATAATTTGATTATTATAAGAGTTCAATTGTGCATCAATTTAGTTGATTACTTAATTACTTGGACCAATAAGCTATATCTCTGAAATTTTTTGAAAGTTTAATCTAACTGTTATTAATTTATTAAGACATTCAATGTTTTGAACAATTTTGGGAATCTATACTGCAAGTTCACACACGTACCTACATGGATCTTATACAACTTTAACAACACGGGTTGTTAAATCGATAATAGATCAAAGCTATATCTAGTTACTCCGATGAGTTTAATGAAATAATGCGGTGAATCATTAATATAATTAAAATTTTAACTTATATTCAACTAGACAATCAATACAGTACTTTAATACTTAAGAAAGTGAAAGGTTTATATAATTGTTCTCGTGAGTTTGGATAATCCCACAAATTTGTGACCTACATAAGAATATAGTTAGACAATCCTCATTTAAAATATAGACATCTTTAATATTTGCTCAACATGAAGTTAAGATAGAAAAAATATGCTTTTCTTTCCAAAACTCTTTCCAAAACTTTAGTTCAGTCATGAAGCAAATCAAATATTGTGAGGTAAAGTGTTAGTGACATACCGTTAGTATCTCGGGCCGCTCTAGACGACCTCACATGGGGAGGTGTAACCATGGCTAATATAAGAATAACCATAATAATACATGATTCTGTTCTCCATATTTCCTTATACTTGCAAAATCACAACCTTTCACATTCCAGCTCAGATAAAAAGAAATACAATTTTTCCAAACCCTAAAAATTATAAATTTTTATAATTTTCAATTTACATTTCTGAAAACTTCAAATTAAATTCCCATAACACTTGAGCATGAAAATCAAAAAATTAAAACTAAAAATTCTTATTCTATCACTCTCAACGGATAATATCACTCTAAACGGATAATATCACTCTAAACCTTAAAAATCCCCATAACTTTTTACTTAATTTTCTATAATCTTTAATCTAATAATTATAGATCCAAATTAAAAAAACAAACAAAATCGACTATTCATTCGAATGCTATATGCTATCGAACACTCAGAAAATATAAATCTTCCGTCTCACATCTCTCCCTCTCCTCTCCCGGGGTCCTCCTCCCGAAACCACGTTAGTTATTCACGAGTATGAGAAAATCTCGCTTGTACTTCGCGGGCAACGTTACTAGTCTTCGGAGGCTGTCGGGTAAAGTCTGTTTGTTGCACTAAATTACAAAACTGTAACTTTTGTATATGATTACGTTAGTTTAGGATGATGTTTGTTCCTCTAAATTAGGATGGGAAGTAGCCGCTTTATCACTTGTTAAGAAACGCCTATCTATAAAGCTGGTTGGAATCAAAGTTATTTAAAGTTCATAAATTCATTATTCTGAAGTATCAACTTGTGTATTCATTTGAGGTGACACTACACTAAGTTACTAGAAGATATGGGTTCAAAGAGTTTTATCCTTGTATTGCGCTGATTCTTAACATGTCAATTTTCCTGGTTTGTATATTTCACACGCGCTGCTTTGTGCGGACGATGCGTGCGCACACTATTCAGTGAGAAAGTTTTGAAATAAGTTTGGTAGCAGCTTAAAATTTCATAATTTTTATATTCTTTGTAATAATACATACGCTCAAGGCTCAAGATACATACGCGTACTCACTCACATCTTGCAACATGAATATGGTGGTGTTTTCCTTTGTTTGGATGTTTCCTATGTTTCCAAGGTTTCATGATGCAATAGTTTATGCTTATCTCCTTGTCTGCAACTCATTTTTACGCAAGAGAGAGATAATTCCTCATATGATAATAGGAATTTTATAAACAGAATCTGGTAGTGTGAAGGACCTTGAAAGACTTGCTGTATTTTAGCCCTATTTTCTCACCAGTGTACTTTTGGCCTACTTATTGAGAGAGGAGCTATGGCCGTCTCCTAAGCCATGCTCACTTCCTACCTTAGATAGAGTGTTGGTCACTTTGCAGCGTTCTCGGGATATGAGCTTTATAAAGTATCTATTTATCTTCAAAAGGTTTGTAATGGATTTTGGCCACATACTTATTAGTGATTTGACGGTGGTTTTATAAACATTAAAAATCCCAAATTATAGAGAGATTAAAACTTGTTATATTTTTTTCCGTTCAAGCTTATTTAAAAAAATAAATTCCTATATCTATTTAAAATTTATTTTTCTATAATTATTTATGTTAATATCTATTCTTTAAATGATTCATGACCTAAAGATAGGTTTCAAGACCTTAAATGGTTTTGGCTTAATTCTCTTTAAGGAACAAGGCAACCTCGCATGATAACAAAAAGGACGGGAAGACATGTCAAAATGCAGAAGGATAAAACATTCTTATGTTTTATCCACTCCATGGAAGGTTAATGCAAAACCTATCGAGTCTTTAGTTACTCCATAAGTGGTATAAAGATGCATAGTTTCGGAGTTGCAGTTTTGTTTCAGTTAGCGGTTTTTATTTGTACAGATGTATAGATATTAAATTTTATCTGATTGCCATTTTTGAATGATATTTTTGGATTATTATCTGTTCCAAAAAAAACTTAGTGGTTTTGGCTTAATATTTCAAGCAAGAAAATTAAAAGCAACATCCTTTAGGACTTTTATCTATTTTATTGCCAGAAAGATGTAAACACACCGAAGATATATTCTTACAATTTGGGTTTATAAAAGTTTAAGTTCTCACGATGTTTTACGAAGAAGGTACGGAAAAGGCGCAAAACTCACTCCCCTCTCACAACATGAATACGGTGATGCTCTTTCCTTGAATTTATATATAGTATATTTCCAGGGCTCATTAACCAGTCTATGCTAAGCCTTATTGTGGGGTTTCGCAACTCTGTTACCCGCAAGAGAAATAATTTATTCAATTGATCAAAGAATCCCATAAACAAAAATTTGGTTGCGTGAGGGGCCTCCAGAGGCTTGCTGGAAGCATGTCTAATTTAGCTCTGATTCATAAATGCATGATATCCTGCGTGGTTTAATAACTGCATGCTGTCCTGATTATTATACTTAAATTTGCTAAGTTCCATTCTTTTCGGAGTTCATTGCTAAGTTCCAATTTTATTTTTTTTAGGGTTGAGAGTGATTATTATACATTGAGAGTGATGGGTTGTGAATTTTCATTTCTAATCTCTGGGTTTTCATGATTAAGTTCCATGGGAATTTAATTTGAAAATTTTGGAGACGGAAATTGAAATTTATGAGAGTTTATAGATTTTAGGGTTGTGAGAGAGATTGTTTTCTTATGTGAGTTGGGATGTGAGGGGTTGTGGTTTTGCAGATATGGGGAGATATGGAGAGGAGTATCATGTGTTACTATCATTATTCTTGTGCTAGCCATGGCTACACCTTCCCATGTGGGGTCGCCTAGAGCGGGTCGGGATACACCATGCCCGGTGTGTCACCGACGCTTTACCTCGCAAGGGGTAAAGACCCATGTGGGAAGGATGCACAAGGACTATGATTGGACCACTTGGGATGCCCACGTGAGACGAGCGACCACATCGACAGCAGTGACACTTGGGATTACGCACGCTTCTTCTATATCTTCGTTGATCGTTCCAAGGATACCGATCGAGTCGTGGGAGTGGTTAGCTTCTCAGGCGGGTTGCATTTTGGGGTTATTTGAGACTAGTTTTCCATGTCCACGTCTATTCCATAGGCTACCCCGCACACTCCATGATGAGGCTAGACAGGCTTTTCGCCTACCATTGGATCGTTTGGCACGTGATCCCTTGGACGAGTTAGCGTGGTTCCTATTCCTCCTACTCCCTCGATGGTGTCTTCGTTATGCTAGAGGGGGACGTGCGGGGCATAGAGAGGTGGCGGCTAGATTTCGTCGATTCCGAGCGGGGGATTAGGCAGCCCTTCAGGAGGAGTCTGTTAGGGCTACACGATTTAGGAGACAGACATCGCCATAGGATACCATAGATTCCACTCGATTACGACGATGTAGGACATTGGGTCAGGCGGGAGAGTTTAGTAGAGCAGCACGAGCGCTACACCCTCTGTCTATAGCGAGTCCTACTGATGAGACCATCTCTTCCCTACGCTCATTGCATCCTATAGCAGTAGAGGGACTGCCACTAGAGGTCTTAGATTATCAGCCTGAGCAGCCTTTATGTCTTGATAGGTCGCTATTTGCACAAGCATTGTGCACTGCCCCTCGCCTTTCCTCAGGAGGCTTGTCAGGGATGGTTTATGAGCACCTTAGAGATTGCTTCTAGGCAGATGATCCTTCTAGTGGTTTTACCGAGTTGTTTCAGGTGGCTGCAGCAGTAGCAAGAGGAGATATTCCTATGTCTGTTAGTCGGGTCTTAGGTGCTAGTCGACTTCTCGCGATCAAGAAGGACACGGGAGGCATTAGACCGATTGCTATTGGAGAGATCTTTTTGCGTTTGGTCAGTCGTACCATTGTCCTTCAACATCGTTCTCACTTTCGACAGCACCTTAGTCCACATCAGTTTGGAGTAGCTACACCTGGAGGATGTGAGGCTATATCTCTAGGCATTAGAGCACTCCTAGATATCCATCCGGAGTGGGTCGTCCTACAGGTGGACGTTGAGAACGCTTTTAATAGCGTCTCACGTGCATCCATCTTTAGAGAGCTTAGGGAGGCTGGTGGATCCTTGGCGAGTCTCATTCCTTTTGTGCGGTCTTTTTATGGCTCTCCTGCTTCCCTTTACTACGAGCATGGTGGTTCACAGGAGGGAGTCACCGTCTTGGAGTCAGTTGTTGGTACACGTCAGGGAGATCCTTTGGGGGGGCCCTTATTTGCCATGGCTCATTTTAGAGCTCTCCTGTCTACTACTTTGGCCATGCCAGGTTGTGTATTTCCATCCTTGGCAGATGATACACACATCGTAGGCCTTGTAGATCAGATTAGGCAGGCCTTTGACTACTTGACTACCGAGCTACATCTAGTAGGCTTGAGAGTCAAGGTGTCAAAGTGTAGGGCATGGTCCCCTTTAGGTATCCCTCCCCACCTTGAGCTTCCAGAGGGGTGTATCACATCCACAGAGGGACTTCGTGTTCTTGGAGTGCCAATAGGATCGGAGGATTTTGTCACACGCTTCTTGGACGCTGCTCTTGCAGAGGATGTTCTCCATGTGGATGACCTTCCATTACTAGGAGATCCGTAGGTGGCATTTGGTATACTCTCTTCCAGTATTGCTCGTCGACCATCCTACCTCATCCGTACAGTTCCTCCCTCATCGTCCTTCCTATCACGTCTGAGAGCATTTGATAGGAGGATTATGGGAGTCTTTGGTGATATTATTGGACCAGGGACTTTTGAGTGTGTGACAGGGGATTTGGCACGTAGACAGACGGCTCTACCGATCTCATGTGGTGGGGTTGGCTTGCTTTCTATGGAGGAGATGACACCTATAGCGTTTTTGGGTAGTTGGGCTCTCTCGGCACCCCTACTTGCATCTTGTTTTGTGGTTGCTGATAGGCCGGTTTTGGAGACTTATGTGACAGAGGTGGAGGGAGGATCCTTTTCTCTCCAGGTGTTATTGCGGCAGACGAGAGATAGTCTATCTCCACGAGCACGAGAGGGTTTTCCACCGTTTGCTTCACTATCGTCAGATTGGACTAGAGGTCTACAGTCTTCCTTGATGGAGCGACAGTGTGAGCATACGCTACATTCTCTCTTAGTTGACTCGTCCATTCCTCAGGCTACTAGAGCACGTCTACGCTCTTGCTCCGGCAAGGGTGCAGGCTCGTGGATCCTAGCTCGACCATGCATTAGGGCTTTCCGACTCGCACCGGCTACTTTCTCTACAGCGATGAGGTTTCGCCTAGGTTTGGTCCACCCATCTGCATCTTCACTACTCACTTGTGAGTGTGGTTCTACACTAGATACAGCGGCGGTCCACATGACACGGTGTCCTTTTGGAGGACAGAGGATAGCTACCCATGATGCCATTAGAGACATAGTGTTTGCTATGGCACGAGAGAGTGGATACTTGGCTTGGAGGGAGCGTTCGTATGCGTTGCAGACAACACGTGTCAGGGCAGACTTATACTTGGTCCGAGATGATCAGGTGACAGTAGCGGATGTCGTGGTGACGGACCCTACGCGAGATACAGTTTCGGAGGGAGTGATTACCCATCCCCCTGGATGGGCGGCGAGTGCAGCAACAGGTCGCAAGGTCTGCAAGTACAGGGGCATGCAGCGAGGTCACCTCTTTGTTCCTCTAGCCTTGGAGTTATATGGAGCGATGGACACGGCATTTGACACATTTGTCAGGGAGTGCGTGAGAGCTTATCATGTTAGGCGGCAGGGGGTACCACTCTCACTCTCATACTTTGTAGTTTACTTTAGACAGCGTGTATCCATTGCTCTACAGAGTGCAGTGGCTGGTGCAATCCATAGGAGAGCAATCACATTAGGTGATGTTTCTTCGGATGCTCCAGTTGTGTGTAGACCGTACGACTTGCATAGCTCGGATATCTTAGGTGTGGTAGGGCAGATTTCTCATACAGACTCTATTGGGGCTTAGCCCCATGTTACCTTTTGTGTCTCTCCCTTGTACGGCCTGATGGGGTCTTCCCATCCTTCATTTTTCCTACGCGGTCGCCTTTTTTCTTTCCGGATTATGGTATTTTTGTATGTTAACCACGAAGACAATGCAGGAATCGCCATGCGAGAGTATCTCCAAGTATCGCATGTCTTTTTCTCTTACTGAAAGAAGACCTCTGCCGAGAGTGACAGCTGGTCATACCTAGAATTAGCGGTGCCGACAAGTAGCTCCAAGTTGGACCAACGGGAAAACATAGCTAACGGAGAGAAAAGCTGACCGTGCAGGATAACAAGAAGGATGGGAAGATCCCATCGAGCCGTACAAGGAAAAGACACAAGAGGTAAAATGGGCTAACCAGTCCGCTTGTCCTTACATCCTGCAAAAGGCATTGCCAGAGCCTTGAAGAAAGATCGAGATTACATGAGTTGTGGAATCCGTATGGACGAACACCGCTAAGCAGTCCACTTGTCGCTAAGGACTTCAGAAGGATTGCCAAAGCCTTGAAACATCGACATCACAGGAGTTGTGGAAATCCAGGCCCTTGCTGGGCGGAAGACGATGACCCTCGAGAGAGGATGTCACATTTCCACCATGCAGAATGGTGGAAATGTGGTGTGATTCTTTGTTGTGGTCTGTTTGGGGTATGGAGGTTGTCAACTGTTTGGTTCTGATCACGGAAGCCAAGAAGTCGCAGATTTCATGTGATGCTGGATTTTGCAGCAGATTTGGTTGGACTTGCGTCACATTTTGGCTATGGAGCTGATACTAGGGATTGGACAACTACAGATGGAACATGTCCGATCACCGATGTACACACAGTTTGGTCCCTAACACCAGTTTTGGTCTCTGAGAACAAGCACCGGTCTCTTTCTCAGCTACCTCTGTGAGTATTTCAAGTATCCCCTACGAATGACAGATGCTCTGTTTTCGCTGCCCAACGTTCTCTTTCCATAATGTGTTTTGGTTTCTGAGAACAAGCACCGGTCTCTCTCGCAATTGACTCTGAGTGTTTCAAGTAACCCCTACGAATGACGTAGGCTCTGTTTTCGCCGCCTGACGTTCTTCTTTCATAATGTGCTTTGGTCTCTGAGAACATCCACCTATCTCTTTCTCAATTGATTCTGTGAGTGTTTCAAGTAAACCATGCGAATGACCTAGGCTCTGTTTCCTCGGCCCGACGTTCTTCTTTCATAATGTGCTTTAGTCTTTGAGAATAACCACCGATCTTTCTCAATTGATTTCGTGAGAGTTTCAAGTAGCATCTACGAATGACATGGGCTCTGTTTTCGCGGGCCAACGTTCTCTTTCATAATGTTCTCCCCTGTTCTAGAATTGTACTCCACGAGCAGAAGTATCAGTCAATACAAGAACAGTGGATGATGAACAGTTGCATCATTTCAAATTCTAAAATGTTAGTATATTATTTATTCCTTGGGTGTGGAATTTGGTGATTGTTGCGGGTGATAGATCAATATCAATATCGTTAAGAGAGTTTAGGGAGTTTAGAGAGTTCAGAGAGAGTGTCTGATATTGCATATCAGAAATTGGAATCTCATTTATCTGCAGTGGTGGCATTTGCACGAATATCTCAATACAGACAAATAGTGTTCGAGAAAATAGTGCACTCGTGATTGTCTTTAAACGATTGAACTGTCCTGGAAGGATGTAAATTTACGTTCGATGTATAGAGGCCCCATAGAAATGCTACTGAAACATGAACCGTCTTAAACGCTTCGAAGCAAAGAACTGCTACTGAAACAATAAAGCCTACTACGAGTCTCACTAAACAGGCAGAAAACGAGACCAACGCATTGACCCTCTATGGCAATTTGTCATGGATATCCTTAGCTCTCGACACTGCGGGATTGACTTTCCCAGGTTTCGAAGACTCTCTACATGGGCAAAACGCAGAGTCCAGGATTTCCTTCGAACATTGTCTCCTTCATCTACTGAAGTTGGGTAGAAATAGGAATCGACCCTTCTCAATCGTTGAAGCTCACATTGAGATAACTCAAATTCGTATACTGCGCAAAGCTCACCGGTATCCTCCCGGTCAATTTCGGGATATGTCAAAGGAAGTTCGAAATGATACCAAGTATTCCAGATGGAGATCTTGGCCCTTAGCCCAAACACCACCAAGTTTTCCTTAAGCATCTCCCCACTGCTGTTGAACCTAATGCTGTTTCATTTGAGCGTGTGAAATCTTGCAACTTTGATAAGCTTTCTAGGAGAGACTCGTAAAACCTTTTGTTTGGGAGGTCCAGGACCTGGAGAGTGGTCAGCGACGCAATCCAATCACCTAAAGAAGCAGGAATTGGACCGCTGATCAGATTGTTTGCAACTGTGAGAATTTCCAGTGAGCTCTCGTTCCGACCGAGACTACTTGGAAGGAGTCCATTGATTCTATTGTGGCCAGGTCGGAGTTGAACTAACGAGGTTAAACTGCCGACGTTATGTGGTATATGACCTTCCAGCTGATTGTCAGAAGTACTGTATCAGGATTTTCCAGAGCATGTAGAGAGGAACCCAAATTTTTAGAATAATGGCAGAAAGCTGATTTCCAAACACCAGCAATGCTGTCAGGTCTTTTGAGTACCGAGGCTCAAAGGTATCGATCCTGAAAGTCGATTCATATGGAGTTGCAGAATCCCCAATGTCGAGCATTTACCCAGAGATCAATGAAACCTGTGATTCGATTAGTGGAAAGCCGGCTTTCCACGAATCCGGAGAGGGAGCAACCTCCAAAGTTGCCCTATCGATAAGGGGATAGTACCTGTGAATTCCTTTGTCCTCCAGGTACATACACCGCAACTCTATCAAGCCCCCAAGCCCTGACGGTATCTCTCCTGCTAAGTTGTTTGTAGCCAGATCAAGCCACTTTCGCTGAAAGCAATTTGCTAGGGAACTGGAATGCTGGCAGTGAGTTCATTCTCGTAGAGGATAAGATTCTTCAAATCTGTCAACTGCCCTAGCTCCAGATAAACCTTCCCCATCAGATTGCTATCAGATCAAATGCCTGCAGCCTGTTGAATTTTTCTAATGAAAGTGGAATAGTACCTGTTAGTCCATTGCCATCAGGATACAACTCCATTTGAGACCTTAAACAAAGATCCACAAGGGCTCTATTTTGTTTCCTTGAAGATTTAGCATTCCAATATAAAAATACTTGTTATATGTTATTACTCCTTTTGGAAAACATTTTTAATTGTTCCTCTGACCTGGTTCAGAAGTGTTTGATGGCACCGTTCTAAATTTGAAAAAGAAATACTCATATTATGTTGGACCTGGTTTTGATACTTATTTTTATTCTCGTCATTGTTTACTTCACGTTGTTAAGTCTCATAAACTACGCTCAACCGGCATTGCACCTTAATAATCTCACTCACCATTCGTACTGTTGTGTTGTGAGACTAATGCACCCACAAGGACTAATCGTAAAGGGCCTGCAACTCTCTCAACGCTCCTAGCTCAACCGTTATGTAGCCTGTCAAGCTGTTATTATTAAATGAAGCTGCTGTAAGCGTGAGGTTTTGCTCAGTGTGACAGGAATAATACCGGTGAGTGAATTCTTATACAAGCATAAAATTGCAAATTCCGCAACTCTCTTAGCTCAACTGGGATCTCTCCTGTCAAATAGTCTACTGTCAGCGGAAGGTGCTGTAACGTCGAGCATCTGCTGAGTGATGCAGGGATAGCGCCGGTAAGTTTACTCCCCCATAAGCACAACTGCTTAAACTCCAATGCTCCTAGCTCTGCCGGCATTTATCCAATCGAGCTGTTGAAGCTCAAATCAAGTTGCTGTTACAGTAAGCGTTTGCTCGATGAGACGGGAATAGCACCTAGAAGTGGATTGTCATTCAAGAGTAAACTCTGCAAGTCTTTCAAGTGCCCAGCTCTGTCGGTATTCCTCCTGTACGTAGGTGGTCATAGAGAACATCGCCTAATTTCCCCATCTCCGTCAGTATCTCTCCTGTGAATGGTTTACACTCAAGTCATGCTGCTGTAAACGTGAGCATTTGCTCCATGAGACGGCCATAGGACCAATAAGCGAATCGTTATGCAACCATAACAATTGCAACTCTGCCAATTCCCCTAGCTTCAACGGTATGTCTCTTGTCAAGTTGTTAACGCTCAAATCAAGCTGATGTAAGCCAGAGCATATGCTCAATGAGACGGGACTATTGCCGTAAAGCACATTCTGAACTAACTCAGGACTCTCACTTTCATCATTGCACCAAGCTCCAATGGAATACGACCAGTCATCCATTATGGGACAAATCAAGTTACCTTAAGAATTCGAGAAGAAAGAATTGATATCTATGAGATCCACCTGCACTGTCGGCGTATCCGTTCAAGGCGATCGATGAGTGCAGCGTCAGCGATTTGGAACTTATTCCGAGGAGATTGATTGCAGATTGATTGATATACTAAACTTAAACTCCTCTATATGAAGCTATGGATGAGAGCAGCATCTGCCGTTTGATGCATTAACTGTGGAGGTTGACTTCATATTGTATTATTGGGTTAAACTCCCCTGAAGAACAATATTCATGTCTCAGGGAATAGAATGTCGACAGTGCTTATGGGATTGTGCAAGCAGAATGGCTGTACTGACCCGTAGAAAGCGGCAAGCATCAACTTTGAGTAAGACTTGAAATCGATTTACAGTTACAGTAGTAGTGGACACTTCGCAGCCAAGTTCCAGGAACTTGAATTCCTGAAATGATAAGATCATATATTACAACAGATTCAATCGGTTCAATTAAATATATTCTAGAAGCAAACTCTATAGTATAGCTACTGAATCTCAGGTTGATGGACTTTCGAGGATTTCCTTTTCTATATTAGTTTCGACTGGCCTTGCTCGGCTCTCAGGTGCATTGAGGAAGATAACTCTCATTTCCAATAACGTCGGTTTCAGCAAAATGCTCCAGAAGTAGAGGTAGCTACCGAAAAGTTCTGCAAATGGAAGAACGCCTCTAAGCAGTCGACTTGTCCTCTAGAAGGTATTCCAGAGCAAGTGAAAGATCGAAATTACAGGAGTCTGTGGAAATCTGCAATTTCTCTCGTCGGCTGACTGTGTGGGGGACCATGAGCTCATGCACCCTCGGAGAGAAATTGAATGAAAGATCGAGATTACAGGAGTCTGCGGGAATCTGCGATCTTGTTCGTCGGCGACTGCATGGAAGACCATGAGGTCTTACACCCTCGGAGAGAAATTGAATGAAAGATCAAGATTACAGGATTTTGTGCGGAATTTTGCGATCTTGCTCGTCGTGACTGCATGGACGACCATGAGGTCCTGCACCCTCCGAGAGAAATTGAATGAAAGATCGAGATTACAGGAGTCTGTGCGGAAATCTGCGATCTCGCTCGTCGGCGTCTGCGTGGACGATCATGAGGTCCTGCACTCTCCGAGAGAAATAGAGATCGAGATTACAGGTTTCTGCACGGATTTATGCAATCTCCCTCGTCGGCGACTGTGTGGAGGACCACGAGATCGTCAAACCACCTAGGGAAATGAATGCTATATAATAGCCAATGCAGAATGGTAGAAATGTGGTTTGAATATTTGCTGTGGTCTATCTGTTTAATTCTAGTCTTGAGCCCAATGCTCGCGGATTTCAAGTGATGTTGGGATTTGGAGCAGCTTCGACTGGAGTTGAGCCACATTTGAGTTTCGAGCTATGGAGCCATATACCATAGACGCGACATATGCTACAAGTAATCATAGAATATTAATTTTAGACCTTGAAAATAATCAAATTGCACACTTTGTCAATCGCGTTAATTGTAATCTTTCCGAGCAGAAACTCACAAACGACGTGACCCTTGTTCTTATGATCCTTCCATCGTGTTGCTTCCCGGAAGTATCAGTCGTAGCTGCCCCTCCTGTTTCCAAGTAGAAACTCACATACGACGTAGCCCCTTGTTCCTGTTACTTGAAATTCTCTTTCTTTCATCGTGTGCTCCGCTGTTCACTCTACAAACAGATCAGTCGTAGATCCCTCTACTTTTGACGTGAAACTCTTCTCCATCGTATGCTCCCCTGTTCCAACTTACACTTTATAAACAGATGTCCCTCCATTAATGGAGGAACAATAGATCGTTCAAAAGTTTAAGATGTGCGAAAATATAAATAAATAAATATATTTATTTATGTATTTGTTATAAAATATTTAAATGATAAATATAACGTATGTTAATAAAGGAATTTATTATATTTTATATATTTTTCGAAAATATAAATATTAAATTAATATATTTTTATTTTTATTATTAATTTAAATATTAAAATATTTAATTAATTTATAAAGTTTTTTATTTTTAATAAATATTTTTTTGATAAAATTAAATTTTTATTATTTTAAGTGATTTTAAGTTAATTTTTTTTAATTTTAATCTTGTTTTTATATAAATTATTTTTATATTATATAAAAGATGATTATTTTTTAAATTTTAATTCGATAAATATAATAAAATAATAAAAATAAATTATTATTTTTCATAAATGATAATGATAAAAATAATATTTATTATCATATTATTTCATAAGATAAAAAGTTTGATATAATTTTATATTATACATACTCTGTCTTAGACGTTTAGTTTAGTTTAGTTTAGTAAAGTTTAGATCGTCTTATTTTATTTTAATATTTATTTTCAAAATATTTAATTTTGTAATAATTTACTTGCTAAAAAATCATAAATTTTTTACTAACAAAAGTAAAATTTTATATTCGTAACTATAATAACTCATATATAAATTTATTATAATTTCATAACCAATATCAATCTAATAAATTTTTGAATAAGATGTTAGTTGATATCTTTATAACTAATGTACATATATTTATCAATCAAAGGAAAAGTTTTAAAAATAAAAATCTACATATAACTTCAAAATAGAAGATATACCAACAACTGCCTATTCAATGTAATGTGCAAGTGTAAAAGTTTATCAAAGCGTAACAAAATTCATATAAAACAACAAAAGAAGCTGCATGCAAGTATAGCAAACATTCTCCACCAATTTTCTCACTTGAGATAGATTTGTAATAATGTCTAATCTGATCGGAGATCAATTGAAATGAGAGGGAAATGCAAACATGAAACAACTTTATAAGTGGTCTGTTCAGTGCTTTGATACTTTACGCCCTAAAATGAAGATGAATTGTGTTTAAAGCAGATATAAAATTTGATGATATAATTTCGAGAAAGCAGATTATTGACAGTTAATTGAAGAAGAATTCGATTTGTGCCCCCATCGATTATAAACGTTCATACTTATGATTTGACCACATTTAGGATTTAGTCCGCTGAAGGTCTTCCATTATAACATTACATTACATTACATTAGGAACTTTCTTCATTACCGATGATTTGGAAATGCTTAATGTGTCTCAACTTGTAGGAATGGTTTTTCTATGCACTCTGCGCGTATAGTACCTGGCATCTGGGAAACAGCTCCAACATAAACCACCCAAAGAATCCTTAGAGAATTCTAGACAGGACATTTAAGACACTTAGAACTTATTCGTTTGAACTTTCCTTGTGAAGAGGACGCAGCGCAAGAACTTTATAGCGGTGAAGATCAATAGAGCGGCTAGAGTAGATTTAAAATGTTTAATAACATTTTCCTAAAGTACTTTTTACTAATGGGACTGGGGCCCTAGGCCTCGATAGTAGAGCAAATAATGCTAAAACATGGGTGGCCAGAGGGTAAAAGAAAGAAGAAGAACGCGAGAAGCAAGCTTAAACGCTGAATTCCCAGCCAAAAACTTCCATAACTACTCGGAGCTCAACATCTGGAAGAAGCGAAGGGGACAGGAGCACTTGACATAGATGAGAAACTGAGGAACGAGAGGAACAAATGTGACGCATAAGAAAAGGGGGAGCAATACAAGAAACTACTGGTAATTTGCACCCCTAAATCAAACAGCACAAAACAAATACACTAGACTTTAACATAAGCAAATCACTGTACAGGTATGTAGTATGCACATTGAGAAGAAAAAATGAAGATGGTGGGAAGAGACCGGGGGTGACAAAGGAGGTAGATTTAGGCATGTAAGTTCAAGAAGGGAAGCAAGGCATAATGTCTTTTGGCTTCCTATGAGGTATTAGAATAAAAGTCAATCATTAAAATGCTTGACATAATCCAATACGGAAAATCCCATCACACAGTTGTGCAAAAGTTATATAATTTATGAGTTCAGGTTTATATCTTTCCGACGCTTATGCAACTAGAAGAAGGAATAAGTTATTACGTGTAAATCGAATTTTCTACAGCACTTTGATTTGAGACTTAACTTGTTTAAATGTATTACGTTTTTCTCTTTTAGTAAATAGCATAACATATGGATCTGTAGACGCCAGTAGTCCAACATGGGATTCTAGCATAGTATAACTATATATCAAAGAAAATTTAGCTAAGTTTATCATAAACATGCGGAAATGGATTGATTTGCAAACGAAGCCACGCTGATTTCGTGCGCAATGTAGTCAGGGTCAAGTACTTGCCTTTTTGGGGACAAGGACAAAGGGTGGGGGGAAGGGGACGATAAGAGGATTTTTTGCCATGTGCATCATACATGATGTTAATACTAGTGGGCGTTTATGGGATGATGTAAACATGCAAACTAGGTGAAAAACTGGTGATGTTTTCAGTTGATTGATGGATGACATTCCGTCCATACAACACTTCCTAGAATTATTGTCCAGGCGAGCGTTCCTTTTAAAGTCCATCTTTAAGGATACACAGAAATTGCAAAGTTATTTGCATCGGTAAAGTAGAGGCTAACAGGCTCAATAAAATAACCCATCGAAAAGTAAACATGGAATTTAAGCACACAGAAAAGTACAAATACAAAAGAAAAGTAACATGGAATACAAGTTCACAAAGAAGCACAAGTATAAAAGAATATGTGAACACTGCAAAAAAGGGCACACTGACATAAAGAATAAGACACTCCGTAGAGTAACCAACGCTAGAAACCCTAATAATATATAAAATGAGGAAAATATGAATTTATAACTGCGGTGTGATAGAAATTCTCCAAGTGTATGTTTGGCAAATACAAGGGGAGCATTGTCTGCGGAATAAGAACAACCACTATTGATGGCCGCTCGATGAAGGCTCGTGCCTTTTGATTTCTGTAAGGTGACAAAGCCCAAAGTAAAAAGCATGGCGGGATGAGAAAGCAGAGCCTCCCCTCTTATGTTGTGAGCCCCATTTTCTTGGTATAACAAGGCAAAACTAGCTCAATCTTAGCACATAATCTCAAAATATATAATATTCATTCATTTTAAATTGTGTCCGGAGTACAGATGACCGACTATTCCATCTATCGTATAATAGTCCATGTACAACAGGAGTACAGATGACCAGCTACTCCATCAATAACATAATAGTCCATGTACAACCGGTGAGATTGGGATACAATAAGAAATAAGAAGGATGAGATTACCATATCAAGCCAAACAAGAATAAACTGAAGGTGTTAAACTCCAATAGTAAATAACCTTACGAGCTCCTTCTGTGTTCACACCAAGAAAGTAGCTATTGCCAGAACAGAATAGTACTGTTTCACAGGTGTGCTCTTCTGGTCATAAAAGTAATCGAAGAACAAGTGGAAACACTAACTAGTCTTCGGAGGCTGTTGCACATAATCTTTTGTGGCTTTGAATTGCAAGAGAGAATAGTAAACCCATTTCACCTTTCCTGCTCATCCACCTCACCCCTCTATGGTATTACACAGGGTGTAAATAAACCAATGAAACCACTCTCGCTATGCTATGAGTTTGGTTACAATGCTAAAACATGATGTGAAAGGAATCTTATGACCATGAACAACAAGGGGTAACGACCAATTACACACAATTAACAAATCTGATTGGCCGAAAGTGTTATAATAGAAGGGTGAGGTGGATGAATAAAATAGGTGAGGTGAGTTTAAAGTTTCCCATTACCAAACTGTAGCTTTGTTTGTGATCACGTTAGCTTGGCTTTTTCTCTATCTGTTCCTCGCATGGTAAGTAGCCCGTCATGTGCATAGGCTTTATTCGCTTCTTAGAAAAAGTCTATCTATAAAGCTGGTTGGAGTTTGCGAGATTGGGATTTACATATCAATTGTCTTTTTTATTTGTTGAACTTAAAATTTTCTTAACGGAAGAAAAAGAAGGGGACTTCTGTAACAAGATAGGCTGTTTAATCAATATAGTGTTCTCATTTCTTCAAAATATGATCTTGTTAATCATATCAGGCTAGAGAACCACCGGGAATGATGGAATTATTGAGGGAAGTGCCTCAAATGGAGAGGTACTTGGAGGAGTGACCATGAAAAGCTAGAACAAGAGAAACACTTGGAGTGATGTAAGATAATCCAGTGTACTTGTTGGCTATGTAACAAATGTCACTTTGTCACAAGTTAATTATTGTTATTTGTCAACATCTTTAACTTCTTGTGCAGGACAGATCCCAAAAGAGGGTGGTACTTTTTGCGACACACGACAGTACCTTATGAATAGGAGTTAGGGTGTCAGAATAGGAGAGGTGAGGTGAGTTTACAATTTCCCCTTACAAAAGTGTAGCTTTGTCAGTGATCACGTTAGCTTCGCTGTTGGTCTGTTTGTTCCTCGAATGGTAAGTAGACCCTCCTGTGCATAGGCTTTATTCACTTCTTAGAAAAAGCCTATCTATAAAGCTGGTTGAAGTCAGCGTAATTGAAATTTACATACCAATTAACTTTGAGGTATCAACTTGTCTATTCTTCATTTAAGGTGATTGTACTTTAAGTTATGGATTCAAAGAGCCCAATCCTTGTATTCACTTCCTTGTATCCTTGAGCTTTAAAAGGTCAACAAGAGTAATTTTCCTAACGGAAGTAATTTTAACTTTCCTTAACGGAAGAAACAAAGAAGACTTGCCAAAGAAGCTGGCATGTCTAGCCACATAATGAAAGACTGTCTCAATGAGAATCAAACTTGAAAAATGAAGGTTTGAGATCCCTGGCGCTGGCTCTCCACTTACAGGAATGGTTTTTCTACGCACTTTGTTGGCGGTCGTACTTTATAGTACGGTGGCTGTAGCAAACAGCTCCCACGTAAACCACCACAAGATGAATCCCTATAGAGATTTTTCTCATCCCCAGGACTTTCAGCATATTCAAGAACTAATTCTTTTGAACATTTCTGTGAAGAGGTTGGAAACCCAAGAACTTTATAGCGGTGAAGATCAATAGTACGGCTAGACTATATTCAAGATATTTAAGAACATTTCTCTGAAGTACTGTTTACTAATGGGACGGAGCCCTTAAACCTTCATAGGAGTATAAAGCCAACAAGGCTAAAACATGGGTCACCAGAAGTCAAAATAAAGAGGAAGAACCGGAGAAGCTAACTTGAACACTAAACACATCCTTTTTGGAGCTCGACAACCTTCAAGAAGCGACGGGGACAAGAGCACTTAACATAGATGAGAAACGGAGCAAGAAATGGGATGCAGAAGAATGACGAGTAGCAGTAGTCTCTTCTACTACACAAGGGTGTAATAGAAGAGACTCCTGGTACTCGTAAATTAGATGTGCACTCCTAAATTAAACAGGACTAAATATATTAGGGTCTTCAGGATTTTAACGAAAGCACACAACCGTACATGGATGTAGTACACACATTTTGAGGAAAGACTGGATAAACTGAAAGTTTGATAAGGGCTCGTATATTCGGAGAGTAAGAAGAGAACGAAAATGACAGGAAGTTTATTTAGACATGTAAGTCCAGGAAGGGAAGCAACTTGTAATATGATATTACCATGATAAGAGCATAAGCGTTTCTCTACGTCATTGCAACACTTGTGAACTGGGACCAAGGATTTTGTAACTTGTCAATTTTCCTCAATCTTAAAATTTTACAATTCTCCTTGGGGTATTATTAAACCTGTTAAATTGTTAAAACCACCTCCTTGTTAAAATGACTCTTTTTGTGATTATACATTACTAAAATAACGCAAGCAAATAGATCACGTGTGATTTCTTTTGGAGCATAATCACGGGGAATATCATTTTAACAAGGGTGTGAATGGATTTAACAATGCCTTTCCCCCTTTTGTTCTGGATTTGGGTAACTGCCGAAGGAACTATTCATAGGCTGAAACCGCAGGACTTGAAACAGGAAGCGGAGGGCAGATAAGGACAGTGCCAGGTCGTTGTTTCCGGGGGGTATGTTAGGAAGAATGTCATCGCTGGGGGTAGATTCTAGGGAGAGTTAAGCGCTGTAGAAAGATGGCCAAGGGCGGTCCATCGATAGGATTTCTCCAGGCCAGGTGGAACAACACAAGGTGAAGTCAATTTGACGATGTTGGATTCGACACGTGACATTCCATGTTTATACCGTCCTCCATCAGCTCGACGACGGGGGCTTAAGGTGAATGGGATTTACTCACTAAAGCGAAGTGTTGCTTTTACGTGCATGTCCGTCAAGAATTTTGAATTGAATCAAGGAATTGATTGATTGAGTACGTACATGATTCTAACAGATGGAATTAATATCGAGAACTCTAAGAATTTGAGCGAAGACGTATGGAGGTCGAGGAGCAACGCGTACAAAGTAGTACTGCCACTTGTTATAGCATGGCCTTGGGATCTAGGGCGGACACCCAGAATACCACAGACTGCGTAAACAGCACCATAGATGCTGGAGCAATCCCCAACGATGGCAAAGCGACAACGTGAAAGATGCTGATTGGGTAGCTAATTCCGATCTCTCAGGGAACCGCTGAAGTGAAAAGTAGACGTATCTTTGTCTAACAATCTATCGCTATTGAAAATACTACTTCTAACCACAGTTCCAGAGATATGCATCAAAGCGAGTGAGACTGCCGAGGGTCTCAAGGGACAACCCTTGTAACCAGTTTTACATCTGGAGGTTGTGTATCAGATGTGAAACGGATATATACGTTTCGCTAGATGGAGTACCTTCCGCGGCTCCAGAGAACTTAGATTCAAAAATACAACTGAACAAAGACCGTGTCAGCTATACCTGTTTTCTCAGAGAAAGCCAGAACGTTCAAGATTTCGAACATCTGGAACCAGATTGCAAGCGAAGCAATGCCTGGTCGGAACTCACGTCTCTGGAAATAAAATGGCTCAGAGCCCAAATGTTAGGACTCGTCAACCAGGAGCCATTCGAGGGAAGCATCCCTAGTTGAAACGAAGAATACTTTCAAACGAGTCAGAGATGAATCATGAAGTAACGAGGAAAGGTCTGCTCCCCAGCGGAGCAGGCATGTGCACAGGCTGGCGAATGTTACCTTTGAACATACTTGAATCGTATTATGGCGTACTGGGAAATTCTGAAGCGATTTTGGCTGGATGCGAGTTCCCTTTCGTTGCTTTACAATTGGCCAGCTTCTAGGGACTGGATATTGGCAGAGCTGTAATGCAAATCCCAGAGATCATGCTGTTGGATGAGGCCACCAGAGCTTTGAATGCTGAGTTCAAGAGGTTGATACAGGAAGCACTGGACACAATAAGCTCCAATTGCACAACACTGGTAGCTTACAGGCTCAGTACCATTCGTCATGCCGATGTAATTCCTGTGATGAAAGATGGACAAATCATCGAACAGGGCATCAATAGAGAACTTCTAAATATGAGTTGAGTACACGCGAATCTAATTCTGTTGCAACAGCATCGCCACACCCAACTGCCTGTAGAGAGGTCCTCTGTAGACAGGTACCTAGCTAGCTGTTGCTTTAGACATTGTTGTATATGTAGTATGCATCTCCATTTCTCAGCTACAAATAACAATTTGTCGGGAAGGAAATACCCAGTTCTGCACTTCAAACAACAGGACCTGTCTGCAATAAGCCAATGCGGACAATCTTGTCTGTTTCACTCTGTACAGTAAAGCTAGTAAATTTCATATATTGAGTGATGAATATGGAACCCGTTAGTTAGCATTGTTCTATACCCACGTAAGGCTGGACAAGACTGGACATAGTGAACGAGGTATTAGAAGCTAGAATTTCAAATATGTCTATGAAATCTAATGCTCCGAGTTCTGGTACCTGTTGGTTTGGGTTGGGCCCCTTCTCAGCAGTGGTTCTTGTTTTAACATAGAATAAATTATTCAAATCAAGCATATTCCAGTCTTAAAGCATACTCACATTCCTTTCAGATCGATCTTGTTTCGTGTAGAAGTTGGTTCTTGCATCAGGTCATAGATAAAATTCGTATCTAGGACGAAAGTAATAAAAAAGAACAGAAATAGACAAATTTACAAGAAATAATGAACGAAAACCAATTTGAACTCTCTATGACATATTTCTAGACGAGAGAGCTCCCTGTAGGAATCACCTAGACCCATAAAATATTAACGGTTTATCCAACTGATTATCATGTGCATAACAATATCATAACCCGAACAAACATCTATTTCCTATCTGATTATCTGTGGAAGCTGGCACCATCATTACGTCAATCTGTATATCATGCCGGCGATCTCATAGAACACTGCAAAGGATCCATCTGTCAGAGCCAGGAAGACAAGAAAACAATCCCCTCATCTGTGTCACCAATACTTATGACTTAATAATCACTTCAGCTTCGGCTGAGATATCAACATCACCTGCAGCTAATGTCCATATTGCGTATCCAAGCCTTGATGACCGGTCTGTTTTAACATTAAGATCATGAACGACTAAATGGATTGAATTGATAACTAGAGATCTCATCAAATTCGTATGCTCAAACCAGGATAATATGAGTCTAAGCAATGTCCCGAAAAGGAATTAAAACAAATGTTGGCATCTGATTAGTTCAACCTACATACCTACTCCTCAGATCATTCTTCGGTGGAATGCTTTTCTGCTTGATCCAACCTGGGGTCCCTCCCTTTCGGAACACTATCATATGTTCGGAAGGAAGACACATAGAGACCTTCGAGCACGTTGAGGCGGACGTGAGAGAAAGATCTAGAAGGCCTCCAATCCACACCTTCAACTGTATCATTTCACGTTAAGTGGATGCAAGGCATTCAAAGCATGGCCCACAATCACAATTATTACTCCAAAAAGCTCAATTTTCTCACAACATTGCACCTGGCCGACCGTTTGGTTTACACCTTTGACCCTCCCCGCTTTACCCGTTAAACAGAGCAGTTCTCGCAAAGCTTCGGGGCTGAGGTCCCTCGGTAAGATGTTGTGCTCTGAAGAAACTATCCTAAAAGTTCAGGACATGCGGAGGTTGATTACTCTACTCATACAAACGTGCAAGAGTTTGGAGAGCTGTACGAGCACTTTAGCCATCTGAGTGCCTCTGAGATCTGTCGGTTAGTTTCTCTTCAAGCTTGGTGAGAATTGTTGATGTTCACAAGTTGGGCAATTCCAGTTTTTTTCCATGTCAAGATTGTGTATCACAGTGGTTATCTTAATCCTAGATTGCCTGAGTTGAAGTCAGTTTCAATCATCAAGTCTATTTGAGTTATGGGAGCAGTTCCAATCTATATAAGTCGCGAACATGACCCAGGCTCAAGCTCTAAAGACAACTTGCATCACCGAAAAACTGGGAATATAAACTTACCTAGAAATCACCGCGAACTAATATGCAAGACAAATCTTTGTCACTATTATCACTCAGTAAGATGTGAGTGCACATCTGTTATTCGTCTAGAAGAGTCTCTAGAGCAGCAGCATCCCTTTAAGAACTGAAGGATATTTGAATTCAACGGCCATGAGCACCTGCGTCTCTTGGGTATCATACACCAAATAAACTTACTACGGGTACTCATTCTGCCGGCAAAGATTCTAGAAATCATTTCGCTAACTTGCCTTCATATTCAGAAATTGTCATTATCTGGTGAGTAAATTGCACGTGAGAGATCCATATGCCCAGCATTAAGCATCAGAACGAGAAAAGATTCTCAAGAGGTTGTCAGAAGTCTAGCGACAGTGCTCCAAATGAAGTGAGCTGCCACATGGAATACAAAGGAAGGATGTTTCACGGTGAGTAGGTTCGAGACATGAAGAATTTCTCGAAAGCTATTTCAACAGGTAATTATCTTAGACTGCAATCTCCAAAGAGATTCGAGTACGCGTAAAGACGTCTGGCCAGTAACATGAACATACTTCAAGGACATCAGCTGTTCCATAGACACTGGAAAATATGTAGATTGTCGTCGAAGCTCATCGTCGTGAATTTCCAGATACTGCCGTGGCCCGAGCTTCTTTCGCGCTAGTCGAGCAGAATTAGATGAGCCAAAATGATCACGCAGATAATCATGCTGCATGAACAGATCATCTCCTATGAACAGATCATTCAAGCTGGTTGAGCGTAGCAAGTCAGGTAAATGGATGAAATAATCACACCGTAGTAGCCTCAGCACATTTAGCGCTGAAAACTGTGCCAATTTAGGAGCCTCCAAAAGATCCTCGGAGTACACACCTGCCACTGTTAGTCTTTTAAGAGATCTGAGTGGTCCGACGGACATGACCAAATATGAGTCGGCATACAAATATTCTAGATCATGGAGCTGCCTCAGAGAGTCAGGTATGGCCTTCACACCTACACACCCTTCAATATGTAAGTCGGTAAGATGTGCGAGTTGCCCTAAAGAGTCAGGTATATTCTCGAGCGATATACATCCTTTTATAACTAATCTCTCCAGAGCTGCGATGTTTCCAATAGATTCGGGTAAGTTCTTGAGAGCTTTGCACTCAACTATCGCGAGGCGTTCGAGTGTAATTACTTGTCCTGAAGAGCTCACGTCTGGCATATGGCTTAAATGATCACACTGTTGTATTGTTAGGTTTGTTAGTGCCGGCATTTGCCACAGCCAGTCGGGGAGATGCGCAAAGTTCTGACCCATCAACGTTAACTTCTTTAGACATGTCAGCGGTCTGAGGCTTTTTGGTAGACTAGCAAAAGGGCCTAGCTCTGAACATGCCAGCTGTCCAAGAGATTCGGGTACTTTATTAACTCCTAAATATTCACGTGCAAAAAATTGCCCCAACCATTCGGGAAGATCCTCAAAGCATCCCGATAAAGTCACTGTCTCTAGCAATCTCAACT
The DNA here is from genome assembly GCA_948567375.1 of Lunularia cruciata. NCBI lineage: Eukaryota > Viridiplantae > Streptophyta > Marchantiopsida > Lunulariales > Lunulariaceae > Lunularia > Lunularia cruciata. The sequence continues at coordinate 15,925,291 of OX419761.1, read as the reverse complement.
GCCCGATGCTTCTTGGTAGGTTCTTGAGGGATGTGCATCCCATTGTGTTCAAACCTCTTAGAGATGCAAGTTGCCCTAAAGAATCAGGCAGGTTCTCAAGGGCCTCACATTTGACTATTCGGAGACATCTCAGAGCGGTGAGTTGCCCCAGGGACTCAGGTAAATATTTCAATCGGGGACAATGCCGTACCTGCAGTGCCACAAATTGCCCCAACCATTCGGGGAGATCTTCGAAGCATCCCGACAAAGACAATGTCTCAAGCAATCTCAACTGTCCCATGCTTCTTGGTAGGTCCTTGAGGGATATGCATCCGTCTGTGTTCAAAACTTTTAGAGATGCAAGTTCCCCTAGAGAATCTGGCAAACTACTGATGGTTGTACAACCTTTTAGGATCAAATCTGTTAAGGATTTGAGTTGTCCCATAGAGTTAGGCATGGCCCTGAGAGATGTGCAACCCTCTATGGCTAAATCTTTAAGAGATACGAGGTGGAGAGGGTCAGGGATGGAAATGAGAGATGCGCACTCTTCTATGGTCAACCGTCTCAGAGATGCGAGTTGTCCCAGCGAGTCAGGGATGGCCCGGAGAGAGGTGCAACCCTCTATGACCAAAACTTCAAGTGATAGGAGGTGGAGAGGGTCAGGAATGGTTACAAGAGATGCACACTCTTTTATGGTAAATTGTACCAGAGAAGCGAGTTGTCCTATGGAGTGGGGTAGAACGACGAGGGATGGACACCCCTCTATCCGTAAATATTTAAGAGATGTTACCTGTAAAAGGTCAGGAAAATCTCTTATAGACACACACCCTTTGATCGCTAGACTTTCTAGAAATGAGAGCTGTCCTATGGAATCTGGTAAAATATTGACAGAAACACAATCTTGAATAATTAATGCTTTAAGAGACGAATACTGCAAAGGGTCAACCACAAGGTTATTGGATAAAGATCTCTTTATATCTAACCGTTGTAAATTTTTAAGCTGTCCCAGGGAACCCGGTATGATATCAGGAAACATACATCCTTCTATCACTAACTCTCGCAGAGGTATAAGATCGAAAAGAAATTCAGGTAAGCTATGAAGTGACACACAACCTTTAATGGTTAAGTTCCAAAGGGACTTGAGCTGTCCTCGAGAATTGGTGTTAGCCTGGTCATTGACGAGGGATACGCAACCGTCGATTATCAATCGTGCTAACGATGTTAATTGTCCAAGCGAGTGGGGTATAGTCTTGAGAGAAACACATCCTTCGATAAGCAACGTATCAAGAGATGCGAGTTTACCCAGCGACTCGGGTAACTTTTCGAGAGACTTACAATTCCTAATTAACAGATCTCGCAGACTAGTGAGTTGGCCCAAGGAGTCAGGCAGATGAGTCAGGTAATCACATTGTCGTAATTCTAACTTGTCGAGTGCCGCTAGCTGTCCCAAGGGAACAGGAAGGTCCTTAAAGCGTCCACCTGTCAAGGTTAAGGACTCGAGGGATTTCAAGTTCCCTATACCTGTCGGTAGGCTCGTAAAAGTCCCTTCTACAGATAATTCTGTTAAAGCTTTCAGCAGTCCTATAGACTCGGGAATATTTATACATTTGCGCACGATCAGCGTCCGCAGAACCATTAGTCGACTTAGACATTCCGGGAGTTTCCCCACGGAGCTATAATCATGTATGTTTAAATATTCCAAAGAAGTAAGATCTCCGGGAAACTCAAAGGTCGAACCACTTACCCATCCAAGCTTTGCAGGAAATAAATCCGTTCCGCCTGGGGACTCGTCGTCATCCCCGATTCTTTGTGGTTCGGGGTTCTCTGTCTGCCCATGTTTCCATTTAGTATCTTCAGGAACAACCGCACCTCCAATCATTAAATGTTTCAGCCGTGTGAGTTGCCTTAGCAAAGAAAGTGAACATTTAAAGGTTTCAGATCCCTGTACATCCAAATAATCCAGACATGGAAGTTGTCCTAACGATTGTGGTAAAGCTTGAAACCTAGGACACATCCCTACTGTTAATCTCTGCAGATTGATAAGCGTATTTCCCGGTTCGCCGGAGGATGCATATTCCCCCAGTTTAGGGTCTTCCCACAAGTATTTCAAAGAAGGGCACTGAGATACCTTTATTTCCCGCAATAATTCGAGCTCACCAAAACTCTCCTGCAACATCGTTAGTTTACCACACGACATTAAAGAAAACCTCTCAAGGGATGCCAATTGCCCAATCGTGTGAGGCAGCATTTCCAAAGCATCAAGGTAACGTAACGACAAATTCTTGAGGGCATGCAGACCGCCGAACGACTCCCCTAGGCTCTCCAAACTCGGACACGAACCTATATCTAGGGTTTCCAACCGTCGGAGGTCACCAAATCGATCAGGCAGTCTCTTCAGAGTACCACATCCCGCTAGAGTCAATGTTTGGAGAGAAGACATAGCCCCGAAGCTGTCCGGTAACTTTCTCAATGCGGGAAGGTTTACCATGGTTAATTTTGTGAGAGATTCGAAAGCTCCAAAGCCATCGGGCAACTCTGACAGTGCAGGAAGGTTTTGCAGGTGAAGTGTTGTGAGAGAATTTAGTTGATTTGAAACGTGTATTGACTTTTGGGGCCAACTTTTGAAATTCAAGCAGTCCACTAACCTGAGGTCTCGCAACGATGCCAACTCCAAAATTGAAAGTGGAAGCTCTGCTATCTGTACATCTTGAAGGTCCAATCGCTCCAAACATGGAAGATGACCGAAATTCCGCGGTAATCTTGTCAAGTCCGTGGCATGAATCATGATAACCTTGAGATGATTCCATTCCTGAATGTTGCTTGGCAAAGTGACCGAGCAACAATGATCAAAGATGAGAACAGCAAGTCGAGGAAGGTTCCCGACGTCCTCCTCTCGGATGGGCCAACACGCTTCCGCTAACCAGCTATCTTTCCCCTCTCCTCTTGAACAATTGTTCATGTGGAGGATCCTTAAGGGCCACGGGAACCGCAATGCTTGATGCGAGTCTATCAGGTTCAGATCACTCATTCTCAATAGACGTAAACTTCGTAGATTAACTAAACGCCCGTCAAAACAAGAAGAATTCTTCCTGCGCAATTCCGATGCTATCCCCAGATTCACACCCACAGAATCTGATCTGCCCATGGATAGTACTTGGAGTTCACCGTTGGTAGCTGTACCCTGCACAATTACAAGAAATGAGTAATCCACATGGACATTTCTCGTACAGAAGAAAGTATCAAGGCATGATTTCGAATGTAGTCTTCCAACCATGAATGTGCCCGTGACTTTGTGGCTCCGAAGAAGTATGGTTCAACGATCCCCTTACCTTGTATATGGTCAGAATGTCCTGCACATCGCTTGGTTGCCAAACTCCTCTCCATGACTCTGTATTTTCCTGTGGCGGTCTCGAGATCCGCTTTCCCATATCCCTCATTTGTCGATGTATGTAAGCTACGGGGTATGGATATTGCTGTTTGACAATCCGGATCTGAATGAAAGACCTCTCCACTAAATTGGTCAAACTTGAATATATTGACGTTCCCCAGCCACTCGCTTTCCACGCAGATTCAAACACAGTCAAATCATAGTGGCGATGCACCATGTCAAATGAAGCCAAGTCCAGAAATATGGCTTTCTCTTCATCTCCTAAGCTGTCAAAACTCACTCTGAGTTTTCCCCACAACCTGTCCTGTTTACTTCCATCTATGCATCCTGCTTCACGCAACCTACCGAGAGTGCTCTCCCAAATCTTCTCATCGTTCCGTCCACGTAAGTATGCACCAATCACATCTAAAGTTAAAGGTAGCCCTTCGCACGTCTTCACAATCTGTTCCACCGACTCCTTGGATATTGCTTTTAAGGTGGAACCTTGCACACGGGCTTTGAATAGTGTCAGCGCATGGTCATGTGACAGGAACGGGAGAACATGTTTGACGAAACCACTTCTATCCTTTTGAATCCGAGAGATTACTATCAAACGACTACCTTCTCCGTAAGAGAGTCCTTTCAAGTGATTCGTCATATCGGTTGCATCATCACAATCATCCAACATCATTAGAACTTTCTTTCCCTGTAATAGTTTCAATGTGCCCCACTCATCCTGGAGCTCAACGCTGACTTGCTTCCCGTTGCCTTCGTACAAGTTCCCAACAACCAGTTTCCAAAAATCTTTCCTACTAAGATTTTGTTGAAGAATTTCAACAAAACAGACATAGTCAAATTGGCTTTGGATTTTCATCAGAACTTGTTTCGCAAGTGTCGATTTGCCTAAACCACTCATTCCCACCAGCAGTATCTGCTTCGATCCTTCCTCTGACAATTTGAGCGCTTCCATGAATTCGCTGATACGATCTCCGAACTCGATTATCCAGTCAGGAAGTCCAAGATGGTTCTCTAATCCTACTTTTCTTGACTCCTGGTTAACGGAAAGAAGAAACAAGAATCAGCAAAGAACCGCAATTCCTCAAGGAGACAAAACACCAAGGTCATCTTAGAAAACCGACGAAATTGGGATTGACTTGAAAGTTACTGGTTTTCTTATTTTAGACCATACCTCCTCGAGACAGATAGTTTGCAAGAAATGGACCAAATGCTGAAAACTATCTGAGGTCTTGTCCACTGGCTTGCAGATAGTAAAATGGTCTACTCCACGAATTGCACAGAAGTCGTCCATGTCAGGTCGGGCAGATGCTTCTTCAACCAACTGGAAAGAATCGCGAGGAGAGTATCCCGATACCCATTCCCATACCTACAGACAGATGAAAATCATAGACCATCTAAATCACTAAAACTCTTGGCAGTAAAGCTCTACTGAAGAACTGTGCCGAAGCCCACTATGATACGAAAACTTCTGTTTAGATACAGAGTAATGGTAAAAATACTAAAACTAGTGTTGTGATATACAATACAAGAATGACCAAAAGGCAAAATTACAAGAATTACCTTCCGCAGGTTTCGTATGATGGAGAGACTTCGCACTTGAGTTTCATCCGTTTCCATAACACCACACGTCTTCCAACCGTATTGGATCCGCGACTTTGCAAATTCTGCGTTGATTCTAGCACTCTCCGTACTTAGGAGTTCCATATATTCCCGTAAGGGATTTCTAGACTTTGATGAACCCCACAAGCACATCCTGGATCCTTGTTGAGGTGTCCCGTAGAAGAACAATCCTCTCAAATTTCTCAAAAAATTGGAATACTCGCGGATTCCAGACTTTGTGCTTGCACTTTGACGTTGCATGTGTAGACAGACCTCTTTCATGACCAGCCCACCTACACAGTGACCGACCAGAACAACCGGCCAGTGCTGGCCAATGTTTCTACAATGGATCAGAGATTGAGCAAGATACTCGCCTGTAAGATGCATATCCATTCTTCCGTGTGAAGGAGAAACTTTCAGACTCGAATCGTAAGAGACTGAGAGTACACGAGCTTGAGGGAACTGTTGGACAAGCAAAGTGCCGAGCCAACACGCTAAGTTGTCTCTCAGCATCCAAGTTTGGATGTGTGCCTCTTCGCAATCGTTCCACGCATAACCGTGAAAGAATATCACTTCCATAGTGATCTCTCCAGATACCGGTCTGTGAATTTCGTAAATAGCATCACTCACCTGCAAGTTCCAACAATGAGGGTTCTTATTCGATACTACAAAACGTAATTGGACCCATGAACCCCTGCAAATGCTTTTACAGTTAATGTATAAAGAATTGAGCAGCGAAGCAATCATGGATTAGAGCAATACCTGCTGATAGCTACCACAAACTGAACCAGACCCAGAACTGGAAGCCGCCATAGTCACGTATGGATGCTGTGGATTGTCGCCCCGGAATAGATCAAATGTGGATGCAGCAACCACGTATAATAGCTGATGACACAAGACATGAAAAACTACTATCATTTCCTTTTTTTCTGTGGTTTCCATACATTCAATCCCTCTTTCTGTTTCATCGCAAAGCATAATGACGTGTAGGAGTTTTGCCTTTCCGAGGCTACTATACAAATACAATGTTTTGACATGTGTTGTCAATTTCATGAAATGTAAAGCTGTCGTACTATACCAGTCTCAATGCTAGTCTCAAGCAGAAACAAAAGTTTGACTGACTGACGTTTGAGCACAGGTTTTCCTCAAACATGAGGAACGAACCCGAACTGAACCCGAGCAATGCAAAAACTTCCACTCAACAGATCGGAAACAAACTCAAAAATGTCTGTACGAGCAGATGCTGGTAAGGAGTGTGGACTTGCCTTGCCCTCTTCTCAGGTCCATCGAGGAAGATAACTCTCACTTCGATATTTCTGTCAATAGCACTGTCTTGCAGCGTTTCGAGTGAAATATGCTCTCAAGCGACACTGTGAGGAGTTGCGAGTTCGTCCAGTATTCTCTCAGGAAGAATTCTCAACATAGGTAGCTCTGCGAGCGAGTTCCTTCCAAGCTCAAATCCAGAACTATCAGTTGCAGTACTTACTCGTTCATGGCCATAAGACTTGCAGAAAATGCAATATCTCCAGCTTCTCTCATTTGGTAGAACCAGAAGTTATACAACACCATACCGAAATGGCGATCAGTTTTCCTTCGATACCCTGCCGGTGTACTTTCTTGGTCAAAAAAGTCATCGCAGAGTCGGTGAAAGCGTGTACAGTATGGAAATGAGTGCAGAAGTCTTCGGGAGAAGGTCTTTCTGTAGCACAATTTCTTACCATTTTCCGTGTGAAATCGCACTAAATTCCTTTTGACAGAGCAGTACAATTAGACATACTCTTTTATATTAAATGTCCACACAATACCTTACATACGTATGTGGCGAGAATTCAGTTACGGTGTGGTGGTTCTCAATAGAAGTTCTTAAATGGGGATAAACGTGTTGGTGATATGAATATTGGGGTTTTTTACCTATTTTTGCCTATTTTATTCAACCCTATTTTATCTATTTTGTCTAACCCTTGTACGGGCTGGATGGAGTCTTCCCATCCTTCGAGTTTTCTACGCGGTCGCCCTCTCGCAAAATATGAATCAACCTTTCATTGAATTGATATAATTGATTATTTATTGTATCTGCGTATGTATCAATTAGAAGGTATTTGAACACCCTTGTGTAATGTGAGAGATGTGTCGGAGCTCTAGATCTCTTTGTGATTGCTCTTCAATTACCAAAGACATTAACGAGTATGTTGTGTTTAAAGACCAGTTTCTAGACTTCAAGACGAACACTATATCAACGACTTTTTGTGTCCAGGAGACCATTGCTTTCCATCTCAACTCACCTTCATGCAGAGAATTTGAATATACTGAATGAATACCTATATAAACTGGACTGGGCTATCATGATGGAGGTTGTGTGATCTCATACGCAAATATAGAGATGTAATTGTTAATAGGTGTAAGTACCACAGGCTTTCTGCAATATGGCGATGCTTACAATTACAATTACAATGACGGTATACAAACATCATATAGCGGATGAATATCGGATCTGCATTACAAAGTTGAAATTTTTGGAATAAGAAATAAAATTTATAAGACATGCCCACATTACTTCAGAGTATGTATGAAAATATACGTCACCTCTGAGATATGTGTGAACAAGATTATCAACGTTGCTTTAACTAATTTTGAGCTAATATCATCACAGCTTGATATGATAAAGAGATAATGTTACCTACTTTTATGAAAGTTTAAGAATTGGATCATCATTCCGTTTATATAAAGGACAGTTATAGAATGCTCCAAAATTTATATACAAGTTGCTACTTAAAGGCTGGAGATTGAGCTAAAAAGCAAAGAATGAAAATAGTTCCGTGGAGGTAGGCGTCCTAGCTCGGTTCCACGTCAATTAACCTGAACTTTTCCAAATCCATATGTTATAAAACTAGATCTATGAAAACACAGCACCAATCTAATATAAGAATAAGTATAAAAAGCAAAAGCGACATAATATGAGTATCTCTCTTTCAAATTTGGAAAGGTGCCATCAAACACCTTGAACCAGGTCACAAGAAGAACTAAAAATGTTCAAATACGTTGTTTAGAAAAGTAATAACATATAACAACTTTTTAAAAATTGGAATACTCAATTCAATCTTCAAGGAGGCGCAATGGAGCCGCCCTTGAAATTATAATTCCAATTCCAAGGAGAATGCACGGAGCTAAAATATACAATTTACATGGTACTTCTGAAGAGTTGGAGCAATTGGATGTCAATACGGATTGTCTGTTATGTTTGGCTTGCTATAAGTGACTTGCCTGATCAAGAGCAAGAGCAAAACTTGACTGATGGAAACTCCTTGCTGTATGCGGTATATATTCAGTCACTTCTAAAGTTGATTATTAAAGTGACTAGATATCTTGAGTGGTCAATACTCATGAAGTCACGCAGGTCTATATTCAGGAGTTTAGACAGATGACAGAGTGACTATCCCATGTGTTTTGTATATATATACATATGTACAATGGAACTAGAGGTTCGAAGGCTGGTGTGAGCCTGTTTCAGCCGTGGATGTAGCTTCCGGGACATGGAGTGAACCACATTATTTCCTGTTAGTCCTCTGATTTATGTTTAATGGGCCTGATGATGTGCTATTGCGAGAGGTCCCTTGGGACTGTATTTTCTGACAATTGGTGTATTTTCTGACAATTGGTATCAGAGCATAGTTGGTCCTTAAGAGGGTCTTGAGATCTGATGGTGCAGGGAAGTGGGTCCAGAAGCAAGTCCACAGCAAAGCAATGGCAGGGGTGATATCCATATCCAATGCTAAATTTGCAGTGGAGAAGTTTGATGGGAAAAACAATTTTGGACTTTGGCAACTGAAGATGAAGGACCTTCTTGTCCAGCAAGGACTGCATGGAGCACTGAAGAAGAAAAAGGAGGACAAAAGTGATGAGGATGGGGAAGATGAAGATGCAGATCTGAGAGCTATTAGCACTATTAGGTTGAACCTTGCTGATGAAGTGCTATACAATGTTATGAATGAGGAATCTGCACCAAAACTATGGGCCAAACTGAAAAATCTTTATATGACCAAGTCTTTGACAAACAGACTGTTTCTTAAACAGAAGTTTTATATGTTGAGGATGAAGGAAGGCCAGAGTATTATGGAGCACCTCAATGCTTTCAACAAAATCATTTGTGAGTTGATGAGCATAGAGGTTAAGTTAGAAGAGGAGGATAAGGCATTGCTGTTATTGACTTCACTTTCTCCATCATATGAGCATCTGGTCACAACTCTTCTATATTGGAAGGATGATATAAACTGTGAGGAGGTCACTTCAGCATTATTGTCCAATGAGATGCGAAAAAGATCCTACCAAGAAAAGACAAATTCAGAGGTTCTATTTATCAGAGGAAGGACAAGAGAGAGAGAGCAGATCAGGAGTAAATCAAGATCCAAGTCTAGAACCGGAGGTTTCAAAGGCAAGTGCTGGATTTGTGGGAAGGTTGGACATTTCAAGAAGGATTGTAACAACAAGAGGCTTGAGTCCAACAAGGATAAAGGTCAACTTTCAGATCAAGCAAGCATTGCTGAGTCATCTGGAGTTGTGGATGATGTTCTATGTGTTACCCAAGACAAAGATCAATTTGAGGAGTCATGGATATTGGACTCAGGTTGCTCTTACCATATGTGTCCAAATAAGGACTGGTTTCATGAGTACAAATCATTCAATGGAGGATCTGTAATAATGGGGAACAACATGGCTTGTAAAGCTATTGGCATTGGTACAATACACATTAAGATGTTTGATGGTATTGTGAGGACTCTTGTTGATGTGAGACATGTTCCTGAGTTAAGGAAGAATTTGATATCACTAGGCACTTTGGACTCAAATGGTTGGAGGTGGGGAGCAGAAAATGGAACACTCAAGGTATCAAAAGGAGCATTGGTTGTGATGAAAGGCAAGAAGATAGGAAACCTTTATGAGCTTGTTGGAGAGACCATCACTGGAGGAATGGCAAGTACTATTTCTGAAAATGAAGATCCCAAAGATCTTACTCAGTTATGGGACCTCTGTTTGGGTCATATGAGTGAAAGGGGCTTAAGTGAATTGTCCAAGCAACAACTTCTGAAGGGCCTTAAAAGTTGGAAGTTAAAATTCTGTGAGCATTGTGTAATAGGAAAGCAACGGAGGGTAAGCTTTTCCACAGGAGTTCATTGCATAAAGGGAATTTTAGACTATGTGCATTCTGATGTTTGGGGCCCTGCACCTGTAGCTTCAAAATCTGGAGCATTATATTTCGTGTCTTTGGTTGATGATTACTCTAGGAGAGTATGGGTCTACACCATAAAGCAAAAATCAGAGGTCTTCTCTATCTTTAAACAATGGAAGGTGATGATGGAGAAACAAATTGGAAGGAAAGTGAAGTGTTTGAGGTCTGATAATGGTGGAGAATACAAATCTGGAGAGTTTGATAGATATTGTAAGAGTGAAGGGATAATCCATCACTTTACCATACCGGGTACTCCTCAACAAAATGGTGTGGCAGAGCGGATAAATTGTACACTCTTGGAGAAAGCAAGAAGTATGTTAAGCAATGCTGGATTGGAGAAGAGTTTTTGGGCAGAAGCTAGAAATACGGCTTGTCATTTGGTAAACATTTCTCCCTCTACTGCTATTGAGTGTAAGACACCTACGGAAAAATGGACAGGTAGGCATGTTGATTACTCTTCACTTAGAGTATTTGGATGCATAGCTTATGTTCATATTCAACAAGAACAAAGGACAAAGTTAGACTCCAAATCTAGAAAATGTATATTCTTGGGATATGAGAAGGATACAAAGGGATATAGATTGTGGGATCCAGAAAGGTGTTGTCTTGTTGTGAGTAGGGATGTAGTTTTTGATGATACTAGTACAATGAAGACTATTACTATAGCAAAAGAAAAGAAAAAACAAATTCAGTCAGATTTTGTTAAGATAGATATTGATACTGGAAATGAAGACATTTCACCTCTTGTAGATCTACCAAGTGAACCATTAGAAGAGCAAAGCCTAGAAGTGATTCATGAACGTAGGTATCCAAATAGGGATAGAAGGCCTCCAAAGAGATTTGATGATTCTTTTGTAGCTTATGCCCTTCTTACGGAGAATGGTTAGCCTTCTTCATATGAAGAGGCAATGCAAGATCAAGAATGTCAAAAGTGGCATTGTGCAATGGAAGAGGAGATGAAGTCTTTGGCCAAGAACCAAACTTGGAGACTTGAAAAATTGCCTATGGGAAAGAAGGCAATTGGTTGCAAATGGATATTTTGGAAGAAGGAAGGACTTCCAAAATCAGGTGGAGATAGATACAAAGCAAGGCTTGTAGCAAAGGGTTACAGCCAAAACGAAGGTATTGACTTAAATGAGATTTTTTCACCAGTGGTAAAAATCTCTTCAATTCGTGCACTATTAGCAATAGTTGCATTGCATAACTTGGAATTGGAGCAACTAGATGTTACAACTGCTTTTTTACATGGAGAATTGGAGGAGGAGATTTACATGCATCAACCTGAAGGTTTTGTGGTACCAAGGAACCAGAACCTGGTTTGCAGGTTACAAAAGTCTTTATATGGACTAAAGCAAAGTCCAAGACTTTAGTACATGAAATTTGATACTTTCATGTTGAAGCAGGGATATAACAGAAGTGAATCAGATTGTTTTGTGTACCTCAAGAAGCTACATGGACCTAGAGTATTTGATTTAATCATCTTGGTACTATATGTGGATGATATGCTGATTGCTGCAAAGGATATGGTTGAGGTGGAGAAATTGAAAGCACAACTTGGTAAGGAGTTTGATATGAAGGATTTGGGTTCTTCAAAGAGTGTACTTGGGATTGAAATCCATCGAGACAGGAGCAAGGGAAATAATGGATATCTCAAAGAAGATATTTGGAAAAATTACTTGCTCGGTTTGGCATGGAGAAAGCAAAACCCATGAACACTCCAATGGCAAGTCATTTCAGGATATCATTGGAGCAATGTCCATCAAATGAGGAGGAGAGAAAAGTAATGTCCAACATTCCTTATGCTAGTGCTGTTGGGAGTTTAATGTATGCTATGGTCTGCACTAGACCAGACATCTCATATGCTGTGGGCATTGTCACGCCATTTGTAGTTCCGCATCTAGATGCTCGGACACTGGAGTTCCAGTGATGGTAGTTAGAGTTATTCTAGCAGTTTCTAAGGGACTACTTTCCGATGGTTAGATTTTGTGTTCGGGGTACTGACTTCACGGTGGGGCCCACCGTCACTTTGCACCGTTTGCACCATCGAGTGTGCCGTCAGCGGGACCGTTAGGGTTTCAGGGCTAGCTCGAGTCTAGGGGGTATAGTTTCGAAGTGAGCTCTCTAATGTTGAGCCTTCGAGTTCTTGGCTATGGTGGACAGAGGCCGGCGAGCGTCACCTAGATGCTTGAGTGGGTGTGGCTTGACTGTAATCAGTGCCCAGTTGTTGGCAGTTTATAGAGTGACAGATCAAGTACTGATCTGAGTTGAGTTGAGTTGAAAGTGTTAAGCAATCTGATTACATCAGAGAAGTGAAGTCAGGGGGAAATCGGGTGCAAGAACGTTGAGTGTTGGTGGTATCTCCAAGCTCGGTGGATCGTGGTAGCTCGATTCAGGTTCTGTGTTTCCCTAGTGTGCAGAAGCTCGTGTAGTTGATGCAAATTTGGCAGTTAGGCGGACGGTGTGCGGAAGCGCTGGCCAAATTTTGAGCAAAGAAGGAGCAATTTTCGAGCAGTGTTGTGATTTTGAGCTCAAGAGGTGAAGGCAGGACCAATTTGCTGCGAGTTGGGCTCAGAAAGTGAAATTGAAGGTGGAGTTGGAAAGCTCTTCTCATGAAATTGTGATTTGGAAAAACCCGTTTTGTCAATTTGGCTCAAGTGGAAAGTTAGCGGGGGATTTGGCGGACATCCATCTTTAGGGTTTACGTCAGAATTGGAGGAGTTTCGCTGTTTGGCCAGATTTGGAGAACTTTCGCTAGTTTGGAGGAGTTTTGCAGATTTGGAGAAGTTTCGCCAATTTTGGAGGAGGTTCGAAGTGGCAACAAGAAAGGCCTCATTTGGCTAAATTTCGGCATTTCGAGGCTTCGAGGCATAGGGCTATGAGAGGCTACGAAGGCCTAGAAGGGCTAGAAGGGCCAGCAAGCCAGCTTGCTGGCGTGAGGCTAGCTAGTTTAGTGTAGATCTTGGTCATTGGTTGGCAAAATCTGCCTTTCTTGCTAGATTGTGCGCAACAGGGTTTGACCCCTAGATCTCTTGTTCCTAGACTGGTGCCCTAGCCAACTGGTCCACCCTCACTTGTTGTCATAGTGACTGTGCCACTGTTATCTATACACATGTAGCTTTGGCTAGGAGAGGCAGTTTGATCCCATTCTTGGTGATCCTGGTAGCTTAGGACTTAGATACGAACTACTCTTATGTCAAATGCCAAATGGTGGCAGAGTCAGTCCCGTGTTGTGTTATGAGATGGAGGGTTTTCGTTTAGATTTCTTGTGATTGGATCCCCTCCATTCTCTGCTTCTTGTTTGTGCACCACGTTTGTGTGAGGTGCCTTGACTTTTGAGCGTTGGTGCTCTGGTGTGCTCTCGGTGGTGAGGCTGGAGTGATGACCAGTCAGACTACCTTTGTTTCTCTCCGGTGAGGCAGGAAGTGATGACGTGCAGACCGTGAGAGTGCGTGTTATGATGGCAGGTTACAGGCTGCCTTTCCCCTAGTGTAGTTATCTCGGTTAGAGTTACATTAGTGGGTGGTGTCTAGTTGGTGTTGGCACGCGGTGGTATTGGCACTTGGTGAGATACTTGCGGTTGCGACTTGCGGTTGCAGTTGGTGGTTCGGGTTTGCTATTGCAATTACGTGGTCACGACGGAGTTCTTTGGAGATTCCAGAGGAGTTAGCCTTGCAGTATGCAGTGGGTTTACTCGGAGTGGTGCTCGATATCAGCCTATATCTCAGGTCCCAGTGAGGGAGGAGATTGACTCTGAGTTGGAGTTCGACACAGGAGCTGATTCAGTTAAGAGTGCACTTGGTGTGTCCGCACTGTTGTTGTGGGACATGGACGAGATTTATGGGGCCTCCAAAGGCCCTAGGTGTTACTCTGGTACAGTGGGTACCATTGAGTTGGATGACTTCATCCAGTAGTTTGATAGTTGGTGTGATCTGCAGCAGATGCGGAACCCAACTTTGTTCACACCTTTCATGGCATGGAAGGGGTTGTTTCAGCACTTGGAGGGTCCACCGATGGACGACTACCATGAGTTCAGGAGAGCTCATTTGGAGGAGATTGAGTTATGGAGACAGTATTGGTCTCCACACTATGTCTCCATCACTTCAGGTTCGGTGGCCAGGAGTAGGTCGGCTGTACCTACGAGTTTTAGCTCGAGTAGTGTTGGTGGAGCTAGTGGAGGTGCACTAGCTAGAAATAGTGCTACTACGAGTGGAGGTACCGCTGCAGGAGGTGGTGTGGTACCGGGGTTTAACCCCATGGTCGAGTTCTTCCTATGTTTGAGGCAGAACTACCATGGAGTGCAGACTGACAAGCTGAGGAGCTTGCATGAGTTCCAGCGGAAGGCTGGAGAGAGCCTACGCGAGGCATATACTCGCATGAGGCGGCTGATCAGTTTCACTCAGGGAGTTACTGAGGCCCAGGCAGTCCAGTTTTGGTATGGGATACTGGACAAGGAGTTGCGACGTAGAGTTCGTGATGCTACGTTGTTGCAGGCTACTTCGCCCACTTTGGCAGTAGTCTTTGGTTTGGCTGAGCGTATTGAGCTCAACATGGTGGAGGAGAGAGTGGTGACAGCTAGATTTGGTAGAGAGACCTCATCCACGGTTGTGACTTCTTCTAGAGTGCAGCAGAGTGCACCACGCCCAGTTGGTTTTCGAGGACAGGGTGGACAGCCCAGATCCTATGGAGCGAGTGGAGGGCCTAGTGGAGTTAGACCCTTACCCTCATTTTTGGGTCAGCAGCAGCCAGTGAGTGGTGGTGTTGCTTGTTGGACTTGTGGTGGACCTCACCATAGGAGAGAGTGTACTCAGGGCAGCGGACCTGATACCTCTGGTGCATCACAGCCAGCACAGAGGCAATGTGAGCATTGCCACAGATTTGGTCACACTAGTGACCGGTGTTTTGACCTACACCCGGAGTTACGGAGTGGTAGGGCTGCTATGGCAGGTAGTAGAGGAGCTCCAGTTCATGGAGGACGAGGTGGTAGAGGTGGTGGTAGAGGATCTACACCTAGTAGGGGTGCAGTACCTGCCCTTACTTCTGACACAGCTATGGCTACTTGGATTGAGCAGTTGGAGCAGAGATTGGCTAGTATGGCTATTGCTCAGAGGAGATCAGATTCGGGTGTTGAGGCTTCCACCTCATATGCTGGTGATAGAGATGCTTTGGACTTCATGTGCGGAGCAGCACAGGTGGATGCATCTGCAGCAGTGACTAGGAGTGCAGTACGTGCTCCAGAGCCTAGAGGAGCATCAGTGGAGTTGGACCCACAGAGAGGAGAGGTTGGGAGATAGGTCAGACTTCTCCAATCTTTCACGCTATCTGAGGCATTGCAGACGACATCCATGGTTCCTAGACGTCCTAGTGCAGGTGTGGTAGGTGGTGATGGAGTACTTGATGGAGTACCTGCTAGTCAGCCACCTGCTACTACACAGACTGAGTCTAGCATGATGTTGGGGGCGGCTCAGCTGATTATGCGGCATCCTTTATTTTCAGCCAGTGACATGTTTACATTGGGAGTGGACCCAGCCCCAGTGTTCCGGTTGGCTGCCACGTTGTGTGAGAGTAGGGATGGTGCAGTTCCTACTACTAGAGCAGAGGTGGTTGGTAGTGGAGCTGACTTGGTTGAGGAGCATGGGATCCGTTCAGCAACCAGTGGTTTATGGCAGGCAGCTGCGCCTATACTGGAGGAGTTGCCAGCTAGACCGGCCTTTGAGAGAGCGCGGTTTACACCTGGTGTTGTCCTATTGGATAACCAGAGGGGGATCTTTCGTTTAGTGGGACCTTCAGGGAAGGTCTATACACCACAGAGAGTCTTGTTAGATTCTGGTGCACAGCCCTTTATGTTGGGGAAGGTTGCAGTTGTTGGTCTGGAGTTACGGAAGACCGATGTGGAGAGGTGTCCATTTCAGATCCAGACATCTCTTGGTGGTGGTTCGACACAGTACATCACACGTGGAGAGCTTGTTGTCCAGGTTCAGCCTGGTCATCCGATTGATAGCTCGGTGGTGAGAGCTCAGGCTATTGCGACGATAGCTGAGTCATATGATGTGCTAGTTGGGGGAGCAATGTTATACCCTATGGGTTTCAGTATTGACTATTGGGAGGAGACAGCCTCTTATAGACCTGGTTGGCAGTTTGGTGAGGGACGGGTATGTCGCCTACCAGAACGCTTCAGTAGTGGCAGTCTTGGCTCACTACAGTCCGGGACCATGGCAGCATCAGTTTTGGCTTTCAGCGGTGCAGTTACTTGGCCTGGTGACTTGTTGGAGGGGAACGCCCATGCAGAGGATACTCCAGTACCAGAGGAGATCACTCGGCTATGGAGTACAAGTGGGATTGTTCCATCCACTTTGGATGTTCCATTGTGGAGTTCAGAGGAGGCATTGCAGCAGCATGCGGATCAGTTGGTGCAACAGGCTTGGAGTGGAGCCTTCGTACCATCAAGGGATGAGTGTGAGGTTGAGCCTCCAGAGGCGATTGCTTTGACACCTCTGGATACCACACTCATAGCTTGGCAGTATCCAGTAGAGGGGATATGTCTATTAGAGTTGTTTGGTGGGATCAGCACCGGACTAGCTGCGGTGTTACATGCGGGTATCCGAGTACAGAGGTACTTGTATGTAGAGAGAGATGAGACTGCTAGGCGAGTCTCTCTACATCATGTGGCACACTTGGCCTATCGGTATCCGGAGTTATTACCGATGTCAGCAGTCAAAGGTTACCAGAAGGCCCTACCGGGAGACATTTCCTTACTGGGGGCGCATGACCTAGAGAGACATGGGCCTATTCACTTGGTGATTTCTGGATGGCCATGTCAGGGACATACACGTGCGGGCCGTGGTTTGGGTCTTCAGGATCCTCGTTCTGGTGTGTTTTGGGAGATGTTACGGATACTACGACATCTCCAGGTTCATCAGTCTGTTTCTCCAGCTTACCTTTTGGAGAACGTTCCTTTGATGGGTGATTCTCGCACTAGAGTGGTGGCGAGTACACATCAGGTCTATTCTTGGAGGGACCTGCTGTATTGTTAGATGCAGCCAGAGTGGGATCACGGGCTCATCGTCTTCGTCTTTGGTGGACGAACCTTTTACCCAGAGAGGTTCTACAGCGTAGTTATGATGGGATTCAGCGACTTGACCACATCCTTGTTGATGATATCTTGGATGTTGGGCGTCAGTCTTAGACAGTGGTAGTGGCTGATAGGTCACCTATGGCAGTGGTGAACCTAGTTGGACAGCCTAGAGCTGCATTTCCCACACTCATGAGTTTCCCAGGCTCTCATGCTTTTCGAGAGGGAGGACCTGGACTTGTTTGGGACTCACAGTTACAACAGTTGGTGGAGCCCAATGCTGATGAGAGAGAGCGGGCGATGGGTTTTCGCACTGGTATTACCGCTGTTCCATCAGTGTCAAAGGCATCCAGGCGTCAGGTGTTAGGTCAGGCTAAGGACCTGAACTGTTTGACCTGGATTGTGAGCCTTGGTTTGGCAGAGCAGCGTAGGATGCGCTTGATAGGCATCACCACTCGGACACTTGTGAGCCCTGTGCCTATCGAGACGATTCAGGCACATGCTGGGGGCGATGGACCGAGTGGACATGGTATTCTTGGGACACATCCAGTAGCTACTAGGGAGAGTGGTCTACTTGGAGTCCATCCAGGTGAGCGTGGGCTACTTGGATTACACCCTTGGTCCACATGGGATGCAGCCAGAGGACGTATGGAGCTTGCAGCCAGAGTGGAGGGAGTTTTTCACACAGAGGTTAGGACCTCTAATGGTCGGGAGCATGACACCATTGCTCCCAAGGGCCCAATGTAGCAACCAGTCAGTACGTCTTCCACTCCTACTACAGTTACAGAGGATACTTGGGAGCCAGATCTTGGACCCAAGCTCACTGGAGAGGAAAGACACGGGGTTTGGAGGTTCTTGAGGAGTCACACGAGTTGTTTTGCCTTCAGTATGAAGGATTTGGGTGCTCTGAAGGGACCTGGTATACGGATTGAGCTGACTAGCGACACACGTGTTTTCCGACGTCCTTATTGATATAGTGAGATGGAGAGGACATTGATTCAGAGCCGGAGTAGTGACCTTTTTGAGGCTGGTTTGGTGGAGATTTCACATGGAGAGTATGCAGCAGCGACAGTGATGCCAGCCAAGAAGGATATGCATGGCAACTATATAGATAGGCGGATGTGTGGAGATTACCGTCCTATCAACCGACAGACCAGGGCTAATCGGTATGCCATGCCTACACCGGAGGAGATTTTTGATGCGATTGGGCATGCAAAGGTCTTCAGTACTTTGGATCTTCGAGCGGGATATCATCAGTTGCCGATCAGGGAGGAGGATAAGTCCAAGACAGCATTTTGGGCTATTGATCCTCACGGCAAGGATGTGTTATATCAGTGGAGGTTCTTACCATTTGGGTTAAAGAACGCTCCCGCTGAGTTCCAGAGGGTCATGGATAGGATCCTAGCTGGACTGGATTTTGCTCAGTGCTATATTGATGACATTTTGGTGTATAGCACTACTGTGGAGGAGCATGAGCGACAGTTGTTGGAGGTGTTTGAGAGGTTGAGATCTCATGGACTCAAACTACATCCTGGGAAGTGTAGGTTCTTCCACGAGCAGGTTGAGTATTTGGGTCACACTATCTACCCCGGAGGACTTGGTGTTCAGCAGACCAAGGTGGAGGCTATTGCACGTATTCCTCGGCCTACGGATGTGAGCAGAGTGCGAGCATTCCTTGGGTTGGCAAACTTCTATCGCCGCTATGTTAGAGGATTTAGTGCCATTGCCAAGGCCTTGACAAAGCTGACCAAGCTTACACAGGAGTGGTGTTGGGGAGATGAGCAGGAGAGAGCTTTTGTAGAGCTCAAGGAGAGGTTGACATCTGCTCCTATTTTGAGGAGACCGATCAGAGGACGACCATTTCAGGTTCACACTGATTGGAGTATGTTGGGGCTTGGACGGTGCTCACCCAGCATGATGATGAGGAGAAGGAGTTTGTGGTGGCCTATGCTAGTCGCTCCAACAATTCAGCGGAGGCGAAGTATAGTTCATATGAGGGAGAGTGCTTGGCAGCAGTTTGGGCAGTAGCACATTTCCGATGTTACCTATTTGGTAACCCCTTCATTCTCATCACTGATCATCAGCCGCTGAAGTGGTTGATGGAGTCCGACAAGCTTTCAGGGAAGCTTGCACGATGGGCTCTGATTTTACAGGAGTATGATTTCACGGTTGTTCACAGACCTGGAGTGGTGAACCGTGATGCAGATGGGTTGAGTAGAAACCCATGTCCCAGCCAGCAGGATCAGACCGGAGCACGTTGGCATGGTGAGACAGATGAGGAGATGGTGCCAGGTTGGCATGCATCGGCCTTTCTGTGTATATTTGTAGAGACTTTGGTGGTATCTCTCTCAGCGCATACAGGAGGAGTTATTGAGGTCACAGATCCAGAGAGTGAAGATATTGGTACAGTTCAGCGAGACATTCATGATGATGTCTTAGTGATGGACTATCTTCGCACTGGTGTTGTGGGTGGCACAGTTGGGGCCAAGGAGAGAGACCGTGTTCTTCAGCGAGCCAGACGGTTCAGATTGGAGGGTAGACACCTTTTGCGTGTATGGGAGGATGGTAGAGTGCGAGTAGTACCACTTCCATCACAGAGACCACAGTTGGTCCGTCATGCTCATGAGGAGCTAGGACATTTTGGAGTAAAGCGTACATATAGCTTACTCCAGAGTCATTATTGGTGGCGCGGTATGCAGACCGAGGTACAGCAGTTTATTGCCAGATGTGTGGTTTGTGACCGAGTTAGAGCATCATTCAATGCTCCTACGCCACAGTTACACCCATTACCTATCATGGGATTGGGTTACCATTGGAGTTTGGACTTCGCCGGACCTTTACCGCTGACTGTGAGACATCATCGGTATGTTTTGGTGATGGTGGAGCACTTCTCCAAGTGGATTGAGTTGGTGGCACTTCCTGACAGGTCTAGTGAAGGGACATCTTACTTGTTCCTGGATCGAGTTCTTAGTCATTTTGGTGCACCAGCTGAGGTTTTGACTGATCAAGGTACAGAGTTCTTGGGAGAGTTTCAAGTCTTGTGTGACAAGGCTTTGATTGATCATCGTACTACATCCCAAGATCACCCTGAGGCAGATGGCTTAGCAGAGAGAGTGGTTCAGATGGTGAAGAGAGGATTGCGAAAGTATGGTTTGCAAAGAGGCCACTTGGGAGATTGGGATCTCCAGTTACCTTGGTTGGCCATGGGCTATCGGTTCAGCCGGCAAGCCTCCTTAGCATCCTTCTCTCCATACTTTCTACTCTATGGACGAGATCCAGATTTACCTGCAGCCATTCGTCGAGATGCTACTGTAGTTTTGGACTTGGATGACCCCGATGTATGGATGCGCGCATGTTCTCAGCGGGCAGAGATCTTTCGGAGAGTGATGCCGATGGCCTTTGAGAACTTAGCGATTGCTCAGCATAGAGATACTTTACGCTATGCTACCATTCGAGGAGGAGGTTATAGACCCTCAATCCGTCGATTTCATCCAGGCGACTATGTATATCTACAACAGACAGCACCGACGACACTTGATGTTTCTACGAGTCGCACTATCTTGAGAGTGCGCGAGGTTTTGCCATCTGGAGTCCTTGTGTTAGAAGGACGTGATGGTGTTGTTTGGAAGGATCATGTGCGCAATTGTGCGCCATGCCACCTTCCAAACATTGATGGTACTATGGACCCAAGCTTGGCACTTGTACGTGCAGGCTTGAGGTGTATGTTATGTGGCTCTTCTGGTGGAGCTGCTACTATGTTAGTGTGTGATAGTTGTTCAAGAGGATGGCATATGGCATGTATGACTCCTCCCCTCACGGTGGTTCCTCAGGGACAGTGGTTATGTCCTAGATGTACTTGACCTATAGCTAGTTCATTCTTTATATGGTATAGATTGCAGATAGGCGACTAACGATGGGGCTCCATAGCACCCGGCCTCCTGATCTTTGCCCATTAGAGGGTATACCATATACTTAGAGTAGATGGCTATCTGGAGTTAGAGGGACCTAACCGCCAGCTAGGGGGGCGATTGTGGCACTTTAGAGTCTATGTATGACTTATGTGTGAGTTGTGCTTTTATAGTGTATGATGTTGACAGCGATGTATGTTGTGTAGCGATGTATATACGCACGACAACTGTCACGCCATTTGTAGTTCCGCATCTAGATGCTCGGACATTGGAGTTCCAGTGATGGTAGTTAGAGTTATTCTAGTAGTTTCTAAGGGACTACTTTCCGATGGTTAGATTTTGTGTTCGGGGTACTGACTTCATGGTGGGGCCCACCGTCACTTTGCACCGTTTGCACCGTCGAGTGTGCCGTCAGCGGGACCGTTAGGGTTTCAGGGCTAGCTTGAGTCCAGGGGGTATAGTTTCGAAGTGAGCTCCAGAGAGCTCACTTCTCTGATGTTGAGCCTTCGAGTTCCTGGCTATGGTGGACAGAGGCCGGCGAGCGTCACCTGGATTCTCTATGCTTGAGTGGGTGTGGCTTGACTGTAATCAGTGCCCAGTTGTTGGCAGTTTATAGAGTGACAGATCAAGTACTGATCTGAGTTGAGTTGAGTTGAAAGTGTTAAGCAATCTGATTATTGTGGCACTTTAGAGTCTATGTATGACTTATGTGTGAGTTGTGCTTTTATAGTGTATGATGTTGACAGCGATGTATGTTGTGTAGCGATGTATATACGCACGACAGCATGGTGAGTAGATACATGGCAAATTTGGGGAAACAACATTGGGAAGTTGTGAAGTAGATACTTCGTTACTTGAAAGGGACTATAAATATTGGCATTAAGTTTGATGTGGAGAAGGAACAAGAAGGAGGAATTACAGGGTACGTAGATTCTGATTTTGCCGGAGACTTGGATAAGAGAAGGTCTACAATAGGATTTGCTTTTACACTTGTTGGTGGTGCAGTAAGTTGGAAGTCTACTCTCAAATCTACTATTGCTCTTTCTACTACAGAGGCAGAATATATGGCAACAACTGAGGCTGCCAAGGAGGCAATATGGCTACAAAGATGAGCCAAGGATATAGGACTCCCTAATGTGAAGTCCACACTCTTTTGTGATAGCCAAAGTGCTATTCACTTGGCAAAGAATCAAGTATATCATTCAATGACAAAGCATATTGATGTGAGACACCATTTTATCAGGGAAGCTGTGACAAATGGTGAAATCAATTTGCAAAAGATTGGCACAGAGGTAAACGCAGCTGATATGTTGACTAAACCTATTCCTGTTGAGAAGTTCAAGTTATGCATGAACTTGCTTAACGTTCAATGTTGCTCTTTGGGATGATAAGGTGGATACAAGCGAAAGGTGGAGTTTGTTATGTTTGGCTTGCTATAAGTGACTTGCCTGATCAAGAGCAAGAGCAAAACTTGACTGATGGAAACTCCTTGCTGTATCATGCGGATATATATTCAGTCACTTCTAAGGTTGAGTATTAAAGTGACTAGATATCTTGAGTGGTCAATACTCATGAAGTCACGCAGGTCTATATTCAGGAGTTTAGACAGATGACAGAGTGACTATCTCTGTGTTTGTATATATATACATATGTACAATGGAAATAGAGGTTCGAAGGCTGGTGTGAGCCTGTTTCAGCCGTGGAGGTAGCTTCTGGGACAGGGAGTGAACCACGTTATTTCCTGTTAGTCCTCTGATTTATGTTTAATGGGCCTTATGATGTGCTATTGCGAGAGGTCCCTTGGGACTGTATTTTCTAACAATTGTGTCTACCTGTTTACTAAAGTTTATTACTGTCTAGTTTCCCCAGGATTTCGTATCAGCAGTCATATCTTCTCCACCTTCTTAAGATTGCCCGCCTTCAGTTCTCTAAGCATGGTGTTCAGTGAAGAGGTTTTTCACTCTTCACTGTACTTTTGCAGCATATTGTAATGTTTTAAAGAAACCTTAGTGGGTCACTTTGTTCAACGTAATGTGACGTCTCAATCTCAGGTCGGAATTTCAGCGATTAACTCGAGGGATTTCTTACCACTGTATGCTATGCGGTTCTTCGAAGTACAGTAGAGATAACAAATCAATGGGTAGTCACCACAGAACTTACACGTGGGAACCTTAGGAACGTAGACGAGGGTATTCCGATGTGGAGAGTTCTCCTCTTGAGTGTTGTCTTATTGTGAACACGGTGACCCAAATACTTGACCAGAACTTGGAAGTGTTACTAGAGATATGATTGAATATAAATTAAATAAATATAAAAGTTAGCAAGGTAAGAAGGGTGAGAACACCACGTCAAGCCAACAAAAACTTAACTTCAAGGGGGAATTAAGCCCCAACGGTAAATAACTTTGCAAGTCCTTTCCGTGTTCACACCACGAAATTCGCTATTGCGCGGAAGGCATTGCCGGCTGAGGAAAAGAGCACCGCTTCGCATGTGCGCTCTCCTGTATAAAAAGTCTTCCAAAAGCAAGTGGCACCACTAGTCTTCGGAGGTTGTTGGGCAGCACTGTTTGTAGCCCTGAGCTACAAAACTGTAGCTTTGTCTGTGATTACGTTTGCTTCTCTTTTCTGTGTGTCTGTTCCTCGAACTTAGAATGGTAGGAAAAAAAAGGCGACCGCGTAGGAAAAATGAAGGATGGGAAGACCCCATCAAGCCGTACAAGAGAGAGACAAAAAAGGTAAGATGGGGCTAAGCCCCATGGTAGGTAGCCCCACTGTAATAGGCTTTATCACTTCTTAGGAGAAAACCTATCTATAAAGCTGGTCAGGGAATCATTGTTATTTTAAGTTTACATATCATTAGTTGTGAAATGTCTCTTGTCTATTCATTTGAAGTGATTGTACTTTTTTAAGTTACTAGAAGTTATGGATTCAAAGAGTCTTATCCTTGTACTCGGTTGATCTTCAACGTGTCACATAAAGTAAGCATGTAAAGCCTCTAAGGTTGATATATTTCAACCGCTGCTATATTCGAAGGACACCGAAGTCAATGAGAACGCTTTGGACAGCAGTTCGGTAGCCCACTCACTTCTCACAACATGAATACATGAAGGACGACCGCGTAGGGAAAGAAAAATAAAGGATGGGAAGACCCCCATCAAGCCCTCACAAGGGAGAGATGAACAAGGTAAAATGGGGCTCAGCCCCAATAGAGTCTATATGAGAGATGTCACATGAATATGATGGTGCTTTTTACTTGTGTGGATGTTATATATTTGTAGATTCCAGGGAATCATGATTCAATAGTTAATGTTTATCTCCTTGTTTCACAACTCCTTTTTATCGTGAGAGAGAAGTATTCTTTCAGTTAATAGTAAGAAGTTTATAAACAGAATCTGGTAGTGAAGAGCCTCGACCGGATTGCTGGATATCGTGTGTAGTTTAGCCCTATTTTTAAGATGCATGATGTCCTGCTAGCATAAAAGTGTGATTCCTAAGAGAAAGAAGAATTTGTCATATGGTTCATATAACTACATCGAATAAGAGAATTGAACGAAGGAATTAGATGAGGAAAGAGAAAGACCAGAGGATACACAATCATATTGGCCTTAGGTTCTTCTTTGATAGTGTGCTCCCCTGTTCCCGGGTTCATTCCACAGCGGAGGCAGAACGAAAAGCAGTCCATGAACGAAAAGCAGATAATGAACAGTTTCATCCTTCAAAATGCTAGATGTGAATAATTTTTTCCTTTAGGGCAGTATTAGCTAAATGGCACATAATTATCTCTGGAATTTAAATTTGAGCTGAAAAATAATATCTTACATGAACATTTATATTTAGTTGAATATACTTTTCCGGAATAGTAGATACACCAACCGTCACATACATGTTCAAACGCGAAACAGTTCATAAATATTCAATTCGGTGCTTTGATACTTTACGCCGTAAAATGAAGCTAGATTATGTTTCATGCAAACACCTCAAATTTGATGATATATTTTTCTGTAAAAGCAATTGTAAATAGTGAATTAAGATGAATCCGATATACGCTTTTTGAATACATACATTGATACTCATGATTTTAGGATTTTGTCAGCAGAAGGTCTTTTATTACGACATAATAACTGTCTTCATTACCGATGACTTTATTTGCAAAATACCTGATATGTATCCAGTTGTTGAATATTAAAATGACAAGACAAATGATCTGTATTGGCGATATTTTCTCTCCCATCTTGTCTTCTTAATTTCCAATCTCCGGTGATTACATGCTACATATATTTTCGAACTTTACCAAATATGTTTTCTCCGCTTTGTTAACTTTCAATCTTCTCAACGGAAGGAAACGAAGAAGGCTTACCATTGAAACTGGCCTGTTCAGCCACATAATGAAAGATGAAGATTTGACATCCCTGGTGTTGGTTCTCCAGTTATAGGAATGGTTTTTTCTACGCACTTTGTGGGCGGACTTGCACTCTGCGCCTAGAGTACGCTGGCCTATAGAAAACAGCTCCTACATAAACCACCTGATGAATCCCTATAGACAATTTTTTCAACCGCAGACCATTACGATATTTAAGAACTTATTCTTTTGAACATTCTTTTGAAGAGGACGGAGTCCCATGAACTTTGTAGAGGTGAGATCAATATCACGGCTAGAGTTCATTTAAGATATTTAAGAACGTTTATCTAAAGTACTTTTTACTAGTGGGACGGAGCCCGAAGACCCTTATAGTAGTGAGAAGCCAATAAAGCTAAAACGTTGGTGGCCAGAGGCCAAAATAAAGAAGAAGAACTGGAGAGGCAAGCGTAAACGCCAAAAGCCCACCTACAAACATCCTTAACTACTCGGAGCTCAGCACCCGCAAGAAGCGAAGGGGACCATTATCCATTAATTTCCTTTTCTTTTCTTCTGGTACCTTTGTATCATCAATATGGAGCTTATTGTCTTCATTGTTGAATTGAGAACATAGAGCAGTGCGGATGTACTCATTTGAATTTTGTTCCATTAGAGGATAATCCAGAAGGTTCATATTGGACTTCAATTTTAAGATGCACATTGGATGTGATTAATCACAAATAATATCCAATCATAGTTGTTGTTTTCATGGTCTGCTCGCTGAAGAGGATGAGGATCAGCGAAACGGATGGAGTAGCGTCCATCATTATCATCCCGTTACAATCTCTCGGTGGCTCTGCCAGTTTTTGTCGTGTTCACGCATGGGAATTAGCTATTGCACTCGTGACATGCACATGGACGGGGGAACACAACGACCTGGATAAGAGCGAACCAAGTTCGAAGGACCACCATAGCCGGCCGGGGAGAAGAGTGCGGTTTCGCAGGTATGCTCTACGGGTCAGAAAAGTCGTCCACGAATAAATAAAACCAAGTTGCCCACAAGGTGTTTCCTTGGAAACACCTTGCGGGCGACGTTAGTAACGTTATCCGCAAAGTCCCTAAATACAACTTAACTCGCGTTAGGGGTGAATCATATTTTGTTAT
The DNA here is from genome assembly GCA_948567375.1 of Lunularia cruciata. Lineage (NCBI taxonomy): Eukaryota > Viridiplantae > Streptophyta > Marchantiopsida > Lunulariales > Lunulariaceae > Lunularia > Lunularia cruciata. The sequence goes on along the minus strand of OX419761.1, from coordinate 15,898,631 downwards.
TTCGCGAGTTTCACAAATCTCACAGACAAACGAAAATGACCCTCTTGAGAATTTAAAGAGAGTTTGCACAGGAAATTCATTATCCTCAAGGGGATTTCCGATCGAGAGCAAAATGGTCCACGCCGTCCGTATTTTATGATCTATCATTAAATATCGCATTTTCTCTTAAATATACCCATCGCAGCCATGAGTTTGACCCTAATTTAATTCCCTCGTTTAATCTTGCGTCATGTCAGTTATTCACGAGTATGAGAAAATCTCGCTGTTACTTTGCAGGCAACGTTACTAGTCTTCGGAGGTTGTTGCGTAAAATCTGTCTGTTGCCCTGAATCACAAAACTGTAGCTTTGTATATGATTACGTTAGCTTCTCTTCTATGTGTTTGTTCCTCGAAATTAGGATGGGAAGTAGCCGCTTTATCACTTGTTAAGAAACGCCTATCTATAAAGCTGGTTGGAATCAGAGTCATTTAAAGTTCATATATTCATTATTCTGAAGTATCAACTTGTCTATTTATTTGAGGTGACTACAAGCTATGGGTTCAAAGTGTTTGATCCTTGTATTGCGCTGATTCTTAACATGTCAATTAGAGTATGCTTGTACGAGTCTCCTGATCTGAATATTTCACACGCGCTGCTTTGTGCGGACGATCAGTGCGCACACCCTTCAGTGAGAAAGTTTTGAAATAAGTTTGGTAGCAGCTTAAAATCTCACAATTTTTATATTGTTGTGATGAGCAGGGAGAGGGAAAAGGCTCAAGATACATACGGACTCACTCACATATTGCAACATGAATATGGTGGTGTTTTTCCTTTGTTTGGGTGTTTCCGATGTTTCCAATGATTCATGATGCAATGGTTCATGCTTATCTCCTTGTCTGCAACTCTTTTTTTCTCAAGAGAGAATTGTATCAATCTCCATTGGTGCTGGTTCCTCCACGCGTGTGTAGTGTATTAGTAGGCTCTATGGAGGTCGAGGTCGAAGTCGATATGAAGTTGTTACCACCAAGGAATCAAAACAATCGACCAACCACATGGCTTCCTCCAAGTTTTGTGGTTCTCGCATAGTTACCTCTAATTTGGTTCTTGCCTTCAAGCCCCTCACAATAGATCCACAACTTCACCTACCAATATACATGGAATTTCCATGATGGTGTTTTGGAACTACGTGATGTAACTTCTTACAGAGCCAATCTATTTCAACTCTGCCAACTTATCCTCTACAGCTCATGTGGTATTTATAGCTTAGAATAAACTAACTATTGCGCTCTTGAATTTTACCCATGTCAAGATTGGTACAACAATTTTTCAGTCAGCTCGCTCCACTCGGAATCTCTACCATAGCTTTGCTACTCCATCCAATTGACTAGAAGCCAAGAGAATCTATTTTTGCTCGTCTTGTAGATTGGTAGCTTCAAAATAACGTTTGCAGTCAAACATAAAATTCTCCACTACACTCGGGAGATTCTTACCTTCAAATACCTTGGGTTTAGGGAATTTAATCCAATCTTCTCCTTCTCAAATTGGTACTCTCTCTTCATGCTCTTGTTGTCAAAGATCTAGTTCATCCAACAATCAAGTGAGGTGCTCTATTTGTTGCTACATAGAAAGGATAGCATCGGGTATTGCCGCCATGGTTGCTACTTTATCACACCACCCCTAATCCATCTAATTTATTAACACATAGAAACAACACGTCCACCGTTCTCCATAAGTTACCGCTGGAAGTACCAAGGGTTCCTCAAATATGGTGAACATATATAGGAAATCTTGTCCAAAGTGCGAGGTGATGAATTGTATGAAACAATGCTTGGGTAGTACTTGGACACAAAAATCCCAATGGTTTGGTGGAAGTGGATTTTGTGATCTATAAATTCCATGTATCCCATTTCTGCTCTGATACCAATGTAAAAGACCAAAACCGAGGAGAGAAATAGGAGAATGGAAGTTCACATTGGGACACTTGAATGTGGAAAAACTCCAAATGCCTAACATGAGTTTCAGCTTTGGTATTTATAGGTAGCATACAAGGCTCTTGAGAAACTTCTCAAGAAGCTTCCTTGAGCCGTTCTTAGAATGCAAGCCAAGTTAACCAAGAAGCTTCTCAAGAAGCTTCCTTCTAGAAGCCGCCTACTTGGCATGTAAGCTAAGCTAGTTAGAAGCTTCTAGAAGCTTCCTTCTAGAAGCTACATGCTTGGGGTGCAAGTTAACTAGTCGGGAAGCTTCCCAAGAAGCTTCTTAGATGCTTTTGGAATATTCTAGGCTAATTTGGTTTATTTTCTATTTTGTTAGCTTTATTAACTACGTCGCTAAACTCCATATTGTTACACTCGTCCAAGGTATCATGTGCCAATTAATCGCGTGGTAGGCAAAAAGCCTGTCTAGTCTCATCATGGAGTGTGCGATGTAGCCTATTAATAGTTGAGGATATGGAAAACTAGTCTCAAATAACCCCAAAATGCAACCCGCTTGAGAAGCTAACCACTCCCATGACTCGATCAATATCCCTAGAACAATCAACAAAGAAATAGAAGAAGTGTGTGTAACCCGAGTGTCATTGCTATTGATGTGATCACTCGCTTCACGTGGACATCCCAAGTGGTCCAATCATAATCCTTGTGCATCTTTCACACATGGGTCTTTATCCCTTGCAAGGTAGAGTATCAAAGATTCACTAAGCATGGTGTATCATGAGCCACTTTAGGCAACCACATAGAGGAAGGTATAGCCATGGCTACCGCAAGAATAAAGATAGTAACACATGATACTCCTCTCTATATCTCCCCATACCTCCAAAACCACCACCTCTCACACAAGAAAATATAATCTCTCCAAACCTTAAAAGCTATAAATTCTCATAATTTTCAATTTCCATATCTAAATTTTTTTAATTAAATTACAGTGAAAACTTAATCATGAAAACAAACAAATTAAAAATGAAAATTCTATACCTATCACTCTAATCTAATAATCACTCTAAACCCTAAATTTAATTCTAATCTAAATCTAACAATAAATCTAACAATCTATATAACTCTCTATTCAATTCTCCGTGGTCTTCAATCTAATTCCAATGGATCCAAAATTAAAATACAAACATAATAGGCTATTCACTCACTATATGCTAGAGAACCCTAAAAAATATAAATCTTCCCTCTTACTTCCCTCCCTCTCCCGTACTCCTCCTCCCGATACCCGATACCTCCTCCCGATATAGTTATTCACGTCTTTGCAAGGTCTGATAGATCTTCCCATCCTCCTTGTTATTCTCTACGGTCTCTTTCTCCTTGAGTTTAACACTAGTTTATCCTCTTAATTTTTAGAGAAATTTCACAATATGATATTGTTTGCTCGAATTTCTTCATATGATTGTTTAATATGTTTTCACTGTATGACGTTTGACCGCTAACGAGAATCGATCGCAACGTCGGTTGCAATGCAATTTTATATGCCTTGCCCGCATTACATGCAGCACTCAGACAGATTGAATAAATTCTTCTAGTGAAATAATCCGTGAGCATAACTCCCATCCAAATTGACCAAACGCTTGCAAAGAAATAATTCATAATCATGTTCTTCATCCAATCTCAGGTTTCAGGTTGAGAATGGAGAAAATCTCGCTGGTACTTTTGCGGGCAACGTTACTAATCTTCGGAGGTTGTTGGGTGAAATCTTTACTTTGTATATGATTACGTTAGCTTCTCTTTTATGTGTTTGTTCCTCGAAATTAGGATGGGAAGTAGCCGCTTTATCACTTGTTAAGAAACGCCTAGCTATAAAGCTGGTTGGAATCAGAGTTATTTAAAGTTCATAAATTCATTATTCTGAAGTATCAACTTGTGTATTCATTTGAGGTGACACTACTTTAAGTTACTAGAAGCTATGGGTTCAAAGAGTTTGATCCTTGTATTGCGCTGATTCTTAACATGTCAATTCTCCTGGTTTGTATATTTCACACGCGCTGCTTTGTGAGGACGATGCGTCTGCACACTATTCAGAGAGAAAGTTTTGAAATAAGTTTGGTGGCAGCTTAAAATTTCACAACTTTTATATTCTTTGTGATAATACATACGCTCAAGGCTCAAGGCTCAATGTACATACGCGGACTCACTCACATCTTGCGACTTGAATATGGTGGTGTTTTTCTTTGTTTGGATGTTTCCTATGTTCCCAAGGATTCATGATGCAATAGTTTATGCTTATCTCCTTGTCTGCAACTCATTTTTACGCAAGAGAGAGATAATTCCTCAAATGATAATAGGAATTCTATAACCAGAATCTGGTAGTGTGAAGGACCTGGACAGACTTGCTGTATTTTAGCCCTATTTTTTAACCAGTGTACTTTTGCCCTACTTATTGAGTGAGGAGCTATGGCCGTCTCCTAAGCCATGCTCACTTCCTACCTTAGATAGAGTGTTGGTCACTTTGCAGCGTTCTCGGGCGATGACCTTTATAAAGTATCTATTTATCTTCAAAAGGTTTGTAATGGATTTTGGCCACATAGTTATTAGTGATTTGACTGTGGTTTTATAAAAATTAAAAATCCCAAATTATAGAGACATTAAAACTTGTTTTATTTTTTTTCGGTTCAAGCTATTTAAAAAAAGAAATTCCTATATCTATTCTAAATTTATTTTTCTATAATTGTTTATGTTAATATCTATTCTTTAAATGATTCATGACCTAAAGATAGGTTTCAAGACCTTAAATGGTTTTGGCTTAATCCTCTTTAAGGAACAAAGCAAACTCGCATGATAACAAAAAGGACGGGAAGACATGTCAAAATGCAGAAGGATAAAACATTCTTATGTCTTATCCACTCCATGGAAGGTTAATGCAAAACCTATTGAGTCTTTAGTTACTCCATAAGTGGTATAAAGATGCATAGTTTCGGAGTTGCAGTTTTGTTTCAGTTAGCGGTTTTTATTTGTACAGATGTATAGATATTAAATTATATTTGATTGCCATTTTTGAATGATATTTTTGGATTATTATCTGTTCCAAAAAAAACTTAGTGGTTTTGGCTTATTTTTCAAGCAAGAAAATTAAAAGCAACATCCTTTAGGACTTTTATCTATTTTATTGCCAGAAAGATGTAAATACACCAAAGATATATTCTTACAATTTGGGTTTATAAAAGTTTAAGTTCTCACGATGTTTTACGAAGAAGGTACGGAAAAGGCGCAAAACTCACTCCCCTCTCACAACATGAATACGGTGGTGCCCTTTCCTTGAATTTATATATAGTATATTTCCAGGGCTCATTAACCAGTTTATGCTAAGCCTTATTGTGGGGTTTCGCAACTCTGTTACCCGCAAGAGAAATAATTTATTCAATTGATCAAAGAATCCCATAAACAAAAATTTCGTTGCGTGAGGAGCCTCCAGAGGCTTGCTGGAAGCATGTCTAATTTAGCTCTGTTTCATAAATGCATGATATCCTGCGTGGTTTAATAACTGCATGCTGTCCTGATTATTATTCTTAAATTTGCTAAGTTCCATTCTTTCCGGATTATGGTATTTTTGTATGTTAACCACGAAGACAATGCAGGAATCGCCATGCGAGAGTATCTCCAAGTATCGCATGTCTTTTTCTCTTACTGAAAGAAGACCTCTGCCGAGAGTGACAGCTGGTCATACCTAGAATTAGCGGTGCCGACAAGTAGCTCCAAGTTGGACCAACGGGAAAACATAGCTAACGGAGAGAAAAGCTGACCGTGCAGGATAACAAGAAGGATGGGAAGATCCCATCAAGCCGTACAAGGAGAAGACACAAGAGGTAAAATGGGCTAACCAGTCCGCTTGTCCTTACATCCTGCAAAAGGCATTGCCAGAGCCTTGAAGAAAGATCGAGATTACATGAGTTGTGGAATCCGTATGGACGAACACCGCTAAGCAGTCCACTTGTCGCTAAGGACTTCAGAAGGATTGCCAAAGCCTTGAAACATCGACATCACAGGAGTTGTGGAAATCCAGGCCCTTGCTGGGCGGAAGACGATGACCCTCGAGAGAGGATGTCACATTTCCACCATGCAGAATGGTGGAAATGTGGTGTGATTCTTTGTTGTGGTCTGTTTGGGGTATGGAGGTTGTCAACTGTTTGGTTCTGATCACGGAAGCCAAGAAGTCGCAGATTTCATGTGATGCTGGATTTTGCAGCAGATTTGGTTGGACTTGCGTCACATTTTGGCTATGGAGCTGATACTAGGGATTGGACAACTACAGATGGAACATGTCCGATCACCGATGTACACACAGTTTGGTCCCTAACACCAGTTTTGGTCTCTGAGAACAAACACCGGTCTCTTTCTCAGTTACCTCTGTGAGTATTTCAAGTATCCCCTACGAATGACAGATGCTCTGTTTTCGCTGCCCAACGTTCTCTTTCCATAATGTGTTTTGGTTTCTGAGCACAAGCACCGGTCTCTCTCGCAATTGACTCTGAGTGTTTCAAGTAACCCCTACGAATGACGTAGGCTCTGTTTTCGCCGCCTGACGTTCTTCTTTCATAATGTGCTTTGGTCTCTGAGAACATCCACCTCTCCCTTTCTCAATTGATTCTGTGAGTGTTTCAAGTAAACCATGCGAATGACCTAGGCTCTGTTTCCTCGGCCCGACGTTCTTCTTTCATAATGTGCTTTAGTCTTTGAGAATAACCACCGATCTTTCTCAATTGATTTCGTGAGAGTTTCAAGTAGCATCTACGAATGACATGGGCTCTGTTTTCGCGGGCCAACGTTCTCTTTCATAATGTTCTCCCCTGTTCTAGAATTGTACTCCACGAGCAGAAGTATCAGTCAATACAAGAACAGTGGATGATGAACAGTTGCATCATTTCAAATTCTAAGATGTTAGTATATTATTTATTCCTTGGGTGTGGAATTTGGTGATTGTTGCGGGTGATAGATCAATATCAATATCGTTAAGAGAGTTTAGGGAGTTTAGAGAGTTCAGAGAGAGTGTCTGACATTGCATATCAGAAATTGGAATCTCATTTATCTGCAGTGGTGGCATTTGCACGAATATCTCAATACAGACAAATAGTGTTCGAGAAAATAGTGCACTCGTGATTGTCTTTAAACGATTGAACTGTCCTGGAAGGATGTAAATTTACGTTCGATGTATAGAGGCCCCATAGAAATGCTACTGAAACATGAACCGTCTTAAACGCTTCGAACCAAAGAACTGCTACTGAAACAATAAATCCTACTACGAGTCTCACTAAACAGGCAGAAAACGAGACCAACGCATTGACCCTCTATGGCAATTTGTCATGGATATCCTTAGCTCTCGACACTGCGGGATTGACTTTCCCGGGTTTCGAAGACTCTCTACATGGGCAAAACGCAGAGTCCAGGATTTCCTTCTAACATTGTCTCCTTCATCTACTGAAGTTGGGTAGAAATAGGAATCGACCCTTCTCAATCGTTGAAGCTCACATTGAGATAACTCAAATTCGTATACTGCGCAAAGCTCACCGGTATCCTCCCGGTCAAGTCGTAACCAAAGATCCAAGGATTCCAACGTAGTGAGATTTGAGAGACTGGAACTTATGGACCCTTCAAACCTGTTGCCGGAAAGAGTGAAGCACAACATTCCGCGAAGACTGCCAAAGGCCTCAGGAATGGGTTCGGTGAAATGGTTTCGGGATATGTCAAAGGAAGTTCGAAATGATACCAAGTATTCCAGATGGAGATCTTGGCCCTTAGCAAACACCACCAAGTTTTCCTTAAGGACCTCCCCACTGTTGTTGAACCTAATGCTGTTTAATTTGAGCGTGTGAAACCTTGCAACTTTGATAAGCTTTCTAGGAGAGACTCGTAAAACCTTTTGTTTGGGAGGTCCAGGACCTGGAGAGTGGTCAGCGACGCAATCCAATCACCTAAAGAAGCAGGAATTGGACCGCTGATCAGATTGTTTGCAACTGTGAGAATTTCCAGTGAGCTCTCGTTCCCACCGAGACTACTTGGAAGGAGTCCATTGATTCGAGAAATTGAATGGAGAAATTGAATGAAAGATCGAGATTACAGGAGTCTGCGGGAATCTGCGATCTTGCTCGTCGTGACTGCATGGACGACCATGAGGTCTTGCACCCTCCGAGAGAAATTGAATGAAGGATCGAGATTACAGGAGTCTGTGCGGAAATCTGCGAACTCGCTCGTCGGCGTCTGCGTGGACGATCATGAGGTCCTGCACTCTCCGAGAGAAATTGAAGTAGAGATCGAGATTACAGGTTTCTGCACGGAATTATGCAATCTCCCTCGTCGGCGACTGTGTGGAGGACCACGAGATCCTCAATCCTCCTAGGGAAATGAATGCTATATAATAGCCAATGCAGAATGGTAGAAATGTGGTTTGAATCTTTGCTGTGGTCTATCTGTTTAGTTCTAATCTTGAGCCCAATGCTCGCGGATTTCAAGTGATGTTGGAATTTGGAGCAGCTTCGACTGGAGTTGAGCCACATTTGAGTTTCGAGCTATGGAGCCATATACCATAGACTCGACATATGCTACAAGTAATCATAGAATATTAATTTTAGACTCTGAGAATAATCAAATTGCACACTTTGTTCGATCGCGTTAATTGCAATCTTTCCGAGCAGAAACTCACAAACGACGTGACCCTTGTTCTTATGATCCTTCCATCGTGTGCGTCCCGGAAGTATCAGGCGTAGCTGCTCCTGTTTCCAAGTAGAAACTCACATACGACGTAGCCCTTGTTCCTGTTACTTGAATTCTCTTTCTTTCATCGTGTGCTCCGCTGTTCACTCTACAAACGGATCAGTCGTAGATCCCTGTACTTTTGCGCGAAATTCTTCTCCATCGTATCCTCCCCTGTTCCAACTTTCACTTTATAAACAGATGTCCGTCCATTAATGGATGAACAATATAGGAGGATCGGTTTGATCGTTCCAAAGTTTAAGATATGCTAAAATATATGTTTTTATTTATTTATTATAGCATATTTAAATGATAAAAATAATATATTTATTATAAATAAAATATATTTATGTAATATATTTTTTGAAAATTTAATTTTTAAATAGTTAATATAATATATTAATATTTTTATTAATAATTTATTAAATATAAATATTTAAATAATTTATAAAATTTTTTTTTTTTCAATAAATAATTTTTTTGATAAATTTATACTTTTTATTATTTTAATTAAATTTTATTATTATTATTTATTATAATAATTTAAATATTTATTATTTAAATATAATTTATTATTTTACAAAATTGTAGCTTTGTCAGTGATCACGTTAGCTTCGCTGTTGGTCTGTTTGTTCCTCGAATGGTAATTATACCTTCCTGTGCATAGGCTTTATCACTTCTTAGAAAAAGCCTATCTATAAAGCTGGTTGAAGTCAGAATAATTGAAATTTACATACCAATTAACTTTGAGGTATCAACTTGTCTATTCTTCATTTAAGGTGATTGTACTTTAAGTTATGGATTCAAAGAGTCCAATCCTTGTATTCACTTATCCTTGAGCTTTGAAAGGTCAACAAGAGTATTTTTCCTAACGGAAGTAATTTTAGATTTCCTGAACGGAAGAAAACAAAGAAGACTTGCCGAAGAAGCTGGCATGTCTAGCCACATAATGAAAGACTGTCTCTATGAGAATCAAACTTGAAAAATGAAGGTTTGAGATCCCTGGCGCTGGCTCTCCACTTACAGGAATGGTTTTTCTACGCACTTTGTTGGCGGTCGTACTTTATAGTACGGTGGCTGTAGCAAACAGCTCCCACGTAAACCACCACCCGATGAATCCCTATAGAGATTTTTCTCATCCCCAGGACTTTCAGGATATTCAAGAACGAATTCTTTTGAACATTTCTGTGAAGAGGTTGGAAACCCAAGAACTTTAAAGCGGTGAAGATCAATAGTACGGCTAGACTATATTCAAGATATTTAAGAACATTTCTCTGAAGTACTGTTTACTAATGGGACGGAGCCGTTAAACCTTCATAGGAGTATAAAGCCAAGGAGGCTAAAACATGGTCACCGGAAGTCAAAATAAAGAGGAAGAACCGGAGAAGCTAACTTGAACACTAAACACATCCTTTTTGGAGCTCGACACCTTGAAGAAGAGATGGGGACAAGAGCACTTGACATAGATGAGAAACGGAGCAAGAAATGGGATGCAGAATAATGATGAGTACCAGTGGTCTCTTCTATTACACAAGGGTGTAATAGAAGAGACTACTGGTACTCGTAAATTAGATTTGCACTCCTAAATTAAACAGGACGAAATAGATTAGGGTCTTCAGGGATTTAACGAAAGCACACAACCGTACATGGATGTAGTACACACATTTTGAGAAAAGACTGGATAAACTGAAAGTTTGATAAGGGCTCGTATATTCGGAGAGTAAGAAGAACGAAAATGACAGGAAGTTTATTTAGGCATGTAAGTCCAGGAAGGGAAGCAACTTGTAATATGGTTTTACCATGATAAGAGCAAAAGCGTTTCTCTACGTCAATGCTAGACTTGTGAACTGGGACCAAGGACTTTGTAACTTGTCAATTTTCCTCAATCTTACAATTTTACAATTCTCCTTGGGGTATTATTAAATCTGTTATATTGTTAAAACCACCTCCTTGTTAAAATGACTCTCTTTGTGATTATACATTGCTAAAATAATGCGGCGCATAATCACGGGGAATATCATTTTAACAAGGGGGTGAATGGATTTAACAATGTCTTTCCCCCTTTTGTTCTGGATTTGGGTAAATGCAGAAGGAACTATTCATAGGCTGAAACCGCAGGACTTTAAAACATTAGGCGGAGGGCAAATAAGGACACTGTCAGGTTTCCGAGGGATATGTTAAGAAGAATGTCATCACTCGGGGTAGATTCCAGGGAGAGAGAAAACATTAGGGAGATTTAAGCGTTGTAGAAAGATGGCCAAAGGCGGTCCATCGGTAAGATTTCTCCAGGCCAGGTTCAACAGCACAAGGTGAAGTCAACTTGACGATGTTGGATTCGGTGCGTGGCATTCCATGTTTATACCGTCCTCCACCAGCTCGACCACGGGGGGTTAAGGTAAATGGGATTTACACTCTAAAGCGAAGGGTTGGCTTTACGTGCATGTTCGTAAAGAATTTTGAATAGAATCGAGGAATTGATTGATTGAGTACGTATGTGATTCTAACAGACGGAATTAATATCGAGAACTTTAAGAATTTGAGCGAAGATGTATGGAGGTGGAGGAGCAACCCTGCACAGTAGTACCGCCACTTGTTACAGCATGGCCTTGGGATCCAGGGCGGACACCCAGAATACCACAGACTGCGTAGACAGCACCATAGATGCTGGAGCAATCCCCAACCATGCCAAAGCGACAACGTGAAAGATGCTGCTGGATTGGGTGGCTAATTCCGACCTCTCAGAGGAACTGCTGAAGGGAAGAGTAGACATATCTTTGTCTAACAATCTATCGCTATTGAACATGTTACTCCTAACCACAGTTCCAGAGATAGGCATCAAAGGGGGTTTTCTGCCGAGAGTGTCATAGGACAACCCTTGTAACCAGTTTTACATCTGGAGATTGTGTGTCAGATGTGAAACGGATAGACGTGTTCGCTAGATGGAGTACCTTCCGCGACTCCAGAGAACTTAGATTCAAAAATAGAACTGAACAAAGACCGTGTCAGCTTTACCTAATTCTCAGAGAAACCCAGAACGTTCAAGATTTCGAACATCTGGAACCAGTTTGCAAGCGAAGCAATGCCTGGTCGGAACTCACGTCTCTGGAAATAAAATGGTTCAGAGCCCAAATGTTAGGACTTGTCAACCAGGATCGATTCGAGGGAAGCATCCCTGGTTGAAACGGAGAATACTTTCAAACGAGTCAGAGATGAATCATGAAGTACAGACGAAAGGTCTGCTCCCCAGCGGAGAAGGCATGTTCGCAGCCTGGCGAATGTTACCTTAGAACAGACTTGAATCGTATTATGGCGTATTATTCTAGGGACTGGCTATTGCCAGAGCTGTAATGAAAAACCCAGAGATCATGGTGTTGGATGACGCCACCAGAGCTTTGAATGCTGAGTCCAAGAGGTTGGTGCAGGAAGCACTGGACACAATAAGCTCCAATGGTACAACTGTGGTGGTAGCTTACAGGTTCAGTACCATTCGTCATGCCGATGTAATTGCTGTGATGAGAAATGGACAAATCATCGAACAGGGCATCCATAGGGAACTTCTAAATATGAGCTGAGTACACGCGAATCTGATTCTGTTGCGAGAACATCGCCACCCCCAACTGCCTGTAGAGAGGTCCTTTGTAGACAGGTACCTAGCTAAGCTGTTGCTTTAGACATTGCTGTATATGTCCCTCCTTCCCAACCTCGCATAGTATGCATCTCCATTTCTCAGCTACAAATAACAATTTGTCGTGAAGGAAATACCGAGTTCTACACTTCAAGCAACAGGACCTGTAAGCCAATGCTTCGGACACTCTTGTCTGTTTCACCCTGTACAGTAAAGCTAGTAAATTTCATAGATTGAGTGATGAATATGGAACCCGTTCGTTAGCATTCATCTATACCCACGTAAGACTGGACAAGACTGGACATAGTGAACGAGGTATTAGAAGCTAGAATTTCAAATATGTCTACGAAATCCAATGCTCCGAGTTCTGGTACCTGTTGGTTTGGGTTGGGTCCCTTCTCAGCGGTGGTTCTTGTTTTAACATAGAATAACTTATTTAGTTCAAGCATATTCCAGTCTTAAAGCATACTCACATTCTGTTTAGATCGATCTTGTTTCGTGTAGAACTTGGTTCTTGCATCAGGTCATAGATAAAATTCGTATCTAGGACGCAAGTTATAAGAAAGAACAGAAATAGACAAATTCACAAGAAATAATGAGCGAAAATCAATTTCAACTCTCTATGATATGTTTCTAAACGAGAGAACTCCCTGTAGGAATCACCTAGACCCATAAATATTACCGGTTTATCCAACTGAGTATCATGTGCATAACAATATCATAACCCGAACAAACCCGAACATCTATTTCCTATCTGATTATCTGTGGAAGCTGGCACCATCATTACGTCTATCTGTATATCATGTCGGGGATCTCATAGAACACTGCAAAGGATCCGTCTGTCAGAGCCAGGAAGACAAGAAAACAATTCCCTCAACTGTGTCACCGACACTTACTGACTTAATTATCACTTCAGATTCGCCTGGGATATCAACATCACCTGCAGCTAATGTCCATTTTGTGGATCTAAACCTTGACCAGTCTGATTTAACATTAAGACCATGAAAAGCTGGATATTTTGAACTGATAACTGAAAACCTCATCAAGTTCGTGTACTCTAATCAGGAGGGATACCTCCATCAAAAAGAATTTTAACCAATGTCGGCATCTGATCAGTTCAACTTATTACCTATTTCGAGATCTTTCTTCGGTGGAATGCTGTTCTGCTTAATCCAACCTGGGGTCTCTCCCTTTCGGAACACGATCATATGGTAGAAAGAAAGACACATAGGGAATTTGTAGGACGTTGAGGCGGACGTGAGTGGAAGATCTGGAAGCCCTCCTATCCCCCCATGTTGAATTCTTTCACATCCAACTGACCCTCTCAGCTTGAGCCGTTCACAGAGCGGTTCGCCACAATCTTCGGGGTTGAGGTCCCACAAAAAGATGTTATGCTATGAAGAAACTATCCTGAAAGTTTAGGACATGCGGAGGTTGAGTACAGAGGTTGGAGAGCTTCCATGAGCGCTTTAGCCATCTGAGTACCTCCAAGTATCTGTCGTTTAGATTCCTTCCAAGCTTTGCGACAATAGTTGATGTTCACAAGTTGGGCAGTTGTGGTTTCTTTCGATGTCAACATTCTGTATCACAGTGGTTATCCTTGTCCTAGATTGCCTGGTTTAAAGTCAGTTTCAACCATCAAGTGTGATTGAGTTATGGAGGAAATTCGATCTATATATGTCGCAAACATGACCCAAGCTCAAGCTCTAAAAACAATATACATCACCGCAAAATTGTGACTGTAAATTTATCTAGAAATCCCCGCGACCTAATATGCAAGACAAATCCTCGTCACTCTTACAATTCGTAAGATGTGAGTGCGCATCTGTCATCTGTCCACCAGAGCCTCTAGATCAAGAGCATCCATTCAAGAACTGAGGATATTTGAATTCAACTGTCATGAGCACCTGCATCTCTTGGGTATCATACATCAAATGAACTTACTACGGGTACTCATTCTGCAGGCAGAGATTCTAGAATCAATTCGCTAACTTGCCTTCATGTTCAGATATTGTCACTATTTGGTGAGTAAATTGCAATTGAGATATCCATATGCACTGCATTACGCATCAGAAGGAGAGTAGATTCTCAAGAGATATCAGAAGTCTAGCGACATGCTCCAAACGATGAAGTGCCACACATGGAATACTAAGGTAGAATGTTTCAGAGAGAGTGGCTTCAAAACATAAAGAATTCTGGAGAGATATTTCAACAGCTAATTATCTTCGACTGCAATCTCGAAAGAGATTCCAGTTATTCGTGAAGATGTCTGGCCAGTTACATAAACATATTTCGACATCAGCTGCATGAAATAATCATACCGTAGTACACTTAGCTTGTAACGCGCTGGCACTGGCCCAATTTTAGGCACTCCATACGATCCTCACAGAATTCATTTGCGACTGTTAAACACCGAAGATATCTGAGACTATTGCGAGAAGTTGGAGTTTAATTATTTGTCTCTTGGAGTTTATATTATTTGGAGTTTATATTAAAGCCAGTCGGGGAGATGCGCAAAGTTTTCAGCCATCTTCGTCGACTTGTCTGGGCATGTCAAGCTGTCTGAGACTTCTTGGTAGACTAGCGAAAGACTCTAGCTCTGAACATGCGAGTTGTCCAAGACATTCAGGTACTTTATCAACTGACTCAGAAACAGATCTTTTAATGATACAAGTTTTTACCTTTAAATCCTTATGTGCCACACATTGCCCCAACGAGTCGGGGAGATCTTCAAAGCATCCCGATAAGGACAATGTCGCAGGCAAACTCAACTGTCCCATGCTTGTTGGTAGGTTCAATATTCATCTTACCTTGTATTCGGCCAGAATATCCTCGACATCGCGTGGCTGCCAAACTCCTCTCCTTGACTCTACATTTCCTTGTTGTGGTCTCGAGATCATCGTCCCCATAGCCCTCAGTTGTCGATGAATGTACGCTAAGGGGTATGGTTGTAGCTATTTGACAATCCGGATTTAAATGAGAGACCTCTCCACTAAATTGGTCAAACTTAACTGTATTGACATTCCACGGTGCTCTGTTTCCCCGCAGATTCACAGACAGTCAAATCATACTGGCGATGCACCATGTCAAATGAAGCCAAGTCCAGGAATATGGCTTTCCCTTCATCTCCTAAGCTGTTAAAGCTCACTCTGAGTTTTCCCACAACCTGTCCGGTTTACTTCCATCTATACATCCTGCTTCAAACATCCTACCAAGAGTGCCTGTCCAAATCTTTTCATGGTTTCGTCCACGTAAGGAACTGGCAATCACATGTAAAATGAGACGGAACCTTTCGCAGGTCTTCACAATCTGTTCTACCAACTCCTTGGGTATGTATTCTGAGTTGGGACTTTGAACACGAGCTTTGAATTGTGTCAGCGCATGCTTATGTAACAGGAAGGGAGAACATGTTCGACGAAACCACTTCTATCTTGTGAATTCGAGAGATTACTATCAAACGACTACCTTCTCTGTAAGACAGTACTTTCAAGCGATACATCAGATCGGTTGCATCATCATAATCACCCAGCATCAGTAGGACTTTCTTTCTCGGTAATAGTTTCAATGTCGCTCACTCATCCTGCACTCAACGCTGACTTGCTTCCCGTTGCCTTCGTACAAGTTTTCAACAACCAGATCCCAGAAATCTTTCTCAGTCTGAGTTTGTTGAAGAATTTCAATAAAACAGACATAGTATAGCTGGCTTTGGACTTTCATCAGAACTTGTTTCGCAAGTGTCGATTTTCCTAAACCACCCATTCCTACAAGCAGTATCCTCTTTGGTCCTGCCTCTGGCAACTTGAGCACTTTCATGAAGTCGCTGATATGATCTCCGCACTTGTTTATCCCATGAGGAAGTCCAAGATGATGCAGTAATGATACTTTTCTGGACTCCCGGTTTGTGGAAAAAAGAAAAGAGAACTAGGACAGATGAGGGAAAATATAAATACCAAGGATATGCGTTTGTTGGCAAACCCACAGAATCCCTGAAAATTTCCTCAATATTACAAATTCCTTAATATCTGACTACTGAATTTGATTGAGAATACTGACAACGTTCAGCACTTGAAAGATGCAAGTTATCATATTTCACACCATACCTCATCCTCACTGATAGTTTTCAGGAAATTAACCAGATGTTGGAAACTGTCAGACGTTTTATCCGCTGGCTTGCGGATAGTAAAATGATCTACTCCTTGAATCATGAAAAAATAATCCATATCAACACGAGCAGATGCCTCTTCAACCAACTGTAAAGAGCCCCAATGGGAGATGCCGGGATGACTTTCCATATCTACGACAAATGAGGACACCGACCATCTTGTTTAGTGAAAGTTATTTTCGGAAGTTCCACCTATTTCAGAAATGAGAGCAAATGCGGTTCAAAGAGCGGATCCAGTACCCACTTAGTAGGGAACCGAGAACGTGCATACGAAGTGCAAGCATGAAGGTTTGCAAACTGAATTCAAGCTAATCTAAGCAAGGAAATAACATAATGAAATAAGTGGAAATGATGGAAAGCAGGAACAGAATTGATACATTTCATAAAAAAGTACCTGCACAGAACTAGTATACATCATCGAATCAAAAGAATACAACCTGTTGGAACAGCAACATTGTATCTCAAACTGACAACAGAGTTGAGTTATCAAGCAAATATGAAGATCCAGTCGGAAGCATAGCGAAACATAGAGCGAATGGGACAAACATAGCTTTAGTGGACGATCGGTGGGATGGAGCGAAGTACGAGAGGAGTGGATTGGTATCTTGGCTGGTTGGCCCGAAGTGCGACATCATTGAGAAAAGGGGAGCAGAAGCTTCGAACGAGGGATCCAGAACCCACTAAGTATGGAACCGAGAAAGTGGGTATGAAACGTAAGCATGAACCTGTGTAAATCAAAATGAATTGCATCTATCTAAGGAATGGAATTTAAAGAATCTAAGGCTATGAAGGTAAGAAGAAGTAAAGGCATAATTGATACATCTCATAGATAGTACCTACAAAGAACTAGCATTCATCATATAATAACAACCAAAACATAACTGATTAAGCATCTGAAATTGTAAGCCGGGAAAGACCATCAAACAGAGAAACATCGAGCAAGGAGCAAAAGACGGTGCTTTCGTTTAGGATGGATGGAGGGAGAGAAGTGGATGGTCTCTTGGCCTCGTCGGAGCGAAGCCTGACATATTGTAGAACGGAATACAGGGCCCGTAGTAAACAAACCAGTAATCGTAAGACCCGTGAGACTGGAGAAGACATGAGATAATGAACCAGGTACGAGAAGTAAATCCCTCACAACCATTATTCACACATAGTGGTGAGCAAGCTCTCAGGTTAGTTTGCATCTGCAAGCGACTATTAATCTACCAAAAGTACCGTCATTGATTACTCAGAGTAGAATAGATTTGATCAATATTGATGTCATAGCGCGGGTAAGTGTAAAAAAAAAGTTGTCCCAAGCTTCCTTAACCCTCAAAGAACTGTTTATGAGTACTAAGTTTACCCCGGCTTGTTCTATATCAACATGAGTCTATCAACACTTAACACCAAAAGGAAGTAGCAAAAGTTTCGTAAGAATTCCGCACGGAATAGGAATGACCTCGTCAGTGCCCCCTATCGTCTCCAGAAATCGGGGTAGGGTAGTAGTTTCAAAAACTCTACGTACCGAAGTTCTGTCTGCTCAATGAGTGTACCAGGGCAAACTCGGTTAATTCCTACGAAGGGTTTGCTCTATGGGACGGAGGGGGAAGGGGAGGCAAAGTATAGTTCTGACCTTCCCTTATTATTTCGCATTCCTATCGTTCCAAATGATTCTTAAACAGTAACAGTGAGGAGGCAGCAAGAGGTAATGTTGGAGAGATTGATAAAACGGTGCAGCAGAGCAGCAAATATATGGTGGAAGGGGCAGAAAAGGCGAGAACATACTTGGGATTTTTTATCTTTAAACTGAAAGCAGTAAAACAAGTAGAGAATGGAAGGTAGACACATTTAAGAATGGTATACTGAGTGGTCTTTGTTAGCGTATCCGGATAAGAAACCATTACTTAAGGATTTCACCTATGTGCTTAATAGCTCGGAAATATTGCATAACAGCAACGAAACAATACGGTATTCGAAGCAGAAACCAAGGAAAATATTAAACTTTTTTAGGAGCATCAGCACTCTTACAGGAGACCCGATGTCAGAGCAAACCCGATGTGTGAGTCAGTGACTAGAAGAAGTCCTTAAGTACCTCATATTTTTTACTCCTAGGCCTAGTGGTGGGCCCAATTTTACTGTCAAATGAGGTCGACTGATCAGAGAAAGGTGCTTAAGAGTAATGACCAAAAGAAATTCCCCGCGTAGCATGTATTCTCTCAAAATTATCTACACGAGTAATCGACACAAAATAAACACCATTGGTGTATATGACAATTCTCACATGTTTACATACACACAATATCGATAACAATGCCTACCTGCTTCGAAATAGCTTCCCACGATAAGTACAAGAACGATTACCTTGGATAATCTGCTGAGTACTCCCGGTCCAGTTGGGAGTTGAGACTCATCCGCTTCCAGAATGCCGTATGTCTTCCAGTCATATTGATTCCGCAACTTTGTAAAGTCCTCATTCACTCTAGGAGCTCCATGTACTCGAGTAAAAGTTATTTTCGCTTTGTGGAGGACTCCAAGCGCATTCTTGAACCCGATTGAGCAACCCCGTAAAAGAACAGTCCTCGTCCATTTCTCAAGAAATTGAGATATCCACCGATTCCAGAGATTGCGATTGCGCTCGCTCTCAGGCATATCTTTTTCATCACCACTCCACCCAAACAGTGACCGACTAAAACAACTGGACATTTCTGACCAACCTTTCCAAATTCGATCAGAGATCGGGCAAGGAATTCCCCCGTGCCATACATATCCATGCTTCCACGTGAAGCAGAAGTTTGGAGACTGGAATCCTGAGAGAATGCGAGCTTGAGGGTAATGCTGCACAAGCCATGTATAGCCATGCTGAGTTGTCTAGGGGCATCGACGTTGGGATGAACGCATCTTCACAATCTCCCCGTGAATGACCATGGAAGAATATTATTTCCAGGGTAGTCGGTCCGACTGCAGGTGTGTATAATTCATAAACCGCATCAAAACCCAACTGCAAACCCAGCAAACTTTCATTGTTAGCAAAGAAACTCGAACCGAACAGGTGCTGTAATGATCAAAGAGATTGCGCCGAACTCGAATTTGAACAGCCGATTTGGTTATGAGAGATTACATACACAGTGAACCCTTTCCTTTTTCGGGTTGGATTAACCAGCCCGTTTGCGAAAAGGATAACTGGTGTCATGGGCCTAGAACTTGAGGTCGCCATTGACAGTGCTGTCGTTCAGTTCCGACTGTCCAAAATTGTCTGTGGCCTATCGCAATATCGTGAGCTGATATGTATCACAATCTATGTTCCAAAAGCTTTTAGTTCCTCCTCTCACGTCCATTGCAAGTAGAATTCCTGAAATCTAACCTATTTTCACCAGACTGTCCAAAAGCAACAAATTGAACGCTGTTGTGAGTTTCAGAAGCTGTGATGATAATCGCACTGCACGTACTAATCCAATGCTAGTGTAAACGTTTACGTGACAGGATGGTAATCGTACACTGAGGGGGGGCATCAAGCTCACAGGGTGACAAACATGGAACAGGAACACTCGACAACACAAACATACGCACATTTTGATGGTGCAATTGAATCCGACTTATACAAAACGACCAATTAAAATATGAAAGCATTTAGAGACTACGTTCCCAAATTTTGGATGTTTGTACTAGCGGATACAGAGAAATGAAGTTTCAAATTACCCTGGTTACGTCCGTGAACCAATCGCGGAAGATGATTCTGATCAGAGGATCGGAATTAGTAACTTCACGAGTTCCATATAATCGTCCCGGTAAAACCGGTAAGAAGGTTCGGATTTTCTATTTCTATTGCGATATTATTTTGTATTGCGCGGATGACATGCAAACAAATGATGGAAGCGGAAAACCCTCAAGTTCCGAAGAGCTTAACACCAGCATCGCCTGCCGAGAAGAAGAGTAAATTCTCCTGGTCATAAAAGTGTTCAAAGAGTGAGTGGAAGCAACAGTAGAGATAGAGATAGGTGCAAAAGTCTTCGGACGTTGTTGGGCAGACTCTGCCTGTAGCCTTGAATTACAAAACTGTAGCGTTGTCTGTCACTACGTTTGCCTCACCTTTCTGTTTCTGTGCGTAATATCAAGTGTGCACAGGATCTATCACTTCTTACAAAACAGCGTGTCTACAAAGTTGGTTGGAATCAGCGTTATTTAAATTTCACACATGCAATTACTTTAAAAGAATCAACAGGTCTGGTTGTGGAGTTCGATTCTTGACTTCGACTAATAATTATAATGTCCACAAAAGTAAGCCTGTAAAAAGGTCTCGAAGGGCTACGTATCTTTCCTTGCTGCTTTATGCGAAAGACACGTTGAGTGAGATGTTTAGGCTTGTTCGGTAGTGGCTTGAAATTTAACGACGTTGTTTCTTTTTACAAGGAGAGGCGCAAAAGAAGTGCAGGGACTCACTCAACTCCCCATAACATGAATATGATGGTGCTCTTTTCAGCAATTTTGTATATTTGTTGTCTGTATTTATATATTCTATATCTCCGTATTATAAATGCTGATATCCTGCAAGATTTATTAAATGCATCATGTCCTAATTGTTATACTTAAAGAGCCAAGTTTCATAACATCTGAGTTATCACATTAAAGCGGAAGAATGCAACGAGAACATGGATACATGAAGTGCCAAGTGACGTAAAAGCGTCAACTAAAACTCAACTAAGCGTGTGAGAGGTGTCGAAATGACGCAGAAGAAGAAGCTGTCCAGACAAGTAGCTCGAAGTTCTGTAAGTGGATGAAAACCGTTACCAGTCCACTTGTCGCTAAAGCCTGCAGGAGCCATCGCCAGAGCAGTAGAAGATCGAGATTACAAGAGTTGGGGAAATCCGGGCCCTTGCTCGTCGGCGACAGGTCGGAAGACCACGGGCTCCTGGAACCCTCGAGAGAGAAGATGAATGCCATGCAGAATGGTGGAAATCTGTATGATTCTTTGCTGTGTCTGTTTACGGAACGGATTTTGTTAACTCTTTGGTTCCGATCACGGAAGCCCACAAGTCGCAGGTTTCAAATGATGCTGAAACTCGAACCAGATTTGGTTGGACTTGCCTCATATTTTGGCTATGGAGCCGAGACTAGAGATTTGACATCTACACGCATGGAACATGTTACAAACACCGCTGTAACACCCGTCTCTTTCTCAATTGCCTATGTGACTATTTCACGTAACTCCTACGAATAAGACTAAGTTTTCCCGGCCCGACGTTCATAACAAGTACTAGAGGGACTCATGAAGTAGAATGATCTGGAGCATCTCTGTCATGTTCTGATTATCTGAGGGAGTTGGCACCAACATAGCTTGCATCTATTCCAGTTGACCAATAGTACATAAGTAACTCGTCGCATTGATCTCATAAATGTCTTGCAAAGCATCCATCCCGTATACCAAAGAGAGAAGATATGTAATTTGACATCAATATTATGCATGAGTTTAGAAAGTCAATTAAGTGAATGGATGCTTTGCAAGTTAACTGGAAACTCATTTTCCTGCAGCGGTGGAATTTGGACATCATATCTCAATGCAGACAAATTTGTAGAAGAAAATAGAAGAAAATAGTGAACTGTTGACAGTCTTAAAAAGATTGAACTGTCCTGAAAAGGATATGTATATAGAAACCCCATACATATGTGGCCTCGGCGATCCGTTGAACATGAACTGTCTTAATCGTTTTGAACCAAAGAAGACCGCCACTGAGACCTTAAAGCCTACTACGACTCCCACTAAAACTGCAGGAAAGGAGACCAAGTCATTGATCCTCCGTGGCAATATGTCATTAATATCCTTAGTTCTCGACGCTGCAGGATTGGCTTTCCCTGGTTTCGGAGACTCTCTACATGGGTCCAAGGGCAAACCGCAGAGTCCAGGATTTCCTTCGAACATTGACGTCTTCATCGATTGAAGTTGAGCAGAAGTAGGAATCGACCCTTCGAGATCGTTGAAGCTCACATTGAGCTAACTCAAATTCGTAAACTGCGCAAAGCTTACCGGTATTCACCCTGTCAGGTCACTATCAGAAAGATCCAAGAATTCCAACCTGGTGAGATTTGAGAGGCTGGAAGGTATGGACCCTTCAAACCTGTTGCCGGAAAGAGTCAAGTACAACATTCTGCGTAGACTGCCCAAGGCCTCAGGAATGGGACCGATGAAATGGTTTCGCGATATTTCGAAGGAAGTTCGATGCAATATCAGGTACTCCAGGTGGAGATCTTGGGCTTCAGTAAACACCACCAACCTTTCCTTAAGGACCTCGCCACTGTTGAAGCTAATGCAGTTTTCACTGATAAGTGAAACCTTGCAACTTTGATAAGCGTTCTTTGGGGGCACCGTAAAACCTATAGTTTGACAGGTCCAGAACCTGGAGATTGGTCAGCAACGCAATCCAACTGGGAAATCCACCCGTCAAGTTGTTGGATCCTACCAGAAGAGCTCGGAGCGATTTTGTTGAATATTGTAAACTTGACGTTATTGCTAAATCGAGCAATGACAAATTTCTACAATCACCTAAGGAAGCAGGAATTGGACCGCTGATCAGATTGTTTGCAACTGCGTGAATTTCCAGTGAGCTCCCTTCCCCACCGGCACTTCTTGGCAGGAGTCCATTGATTCTATCATGGCTAAGTCCGAGTCGAACTAACGAGAATAAATCGCGACGTTATGCGATATATGACCTTCCAGCTGATTGTCGGACATCTCAAGATTTTCCAGAGCGTGTAGAGAGGAACCCAAATTTCTAGGAATAATGCCAGAAAGCTGATTTCCAAACAGCAGCAATCATGTCAGGTTCTTTAAGCTACCGAGGCTGAACGGTATCGATCCTGAAAGCAGATTTCGATGGAGATACAAAGTTTCCAATGACGAGCAATTACCCAGATACCCGAGAATGAAACCTGTGATTCGATTACTTGACAGCCCGAGAGCGAGCAACCTCCAAAGTTGCCCAAACGATGAGGGGATGGTACCTGTAAATCTATTGTCCTCCAGGTACATAGACCGGAACTCTATCAATCTCCCCAGCTCTGACGCTATCTCTCCTGCCAAGTTGTTTACAGCCAGATCAAGCCGCTGTAGCTCGGAGCAATTTAGTAGGGAAACTGGAATGCTACCAGTGAGTTCGTTCTCATAAAGGATAAGATTCTTCAAACCTTTTAACTGCCCTAGCTCCAGGTGAACCTTGCCCCTCAGCTTGTTTATACACAGATCAAGTGTCTGCAACCTCCTACGATTTGCTAATGAGATGGGAATAGTACCTGTAAGTTCATTGTCAAAGAACGACAAGTGTTGCACCTGTTTTAAATCCCCAAGCTCTGATGGTATCCCTCCCGTCAAATTATTTTCCGACAAATCCTTAACTTGGAGCAATTGCTTAACGTAGTGGGAATCAAAACTTTAGGTCCATTGTCGTACAAGTATAAATATTGCAGTTCTCCTAATTCTCCTAGTTCTGATGGAATCCTCCAGGTCAAGGTGTTCTCGAACAAGGCGAGTGATTGTAACCTGGAGCAACTGCCCAAAGAAGCGGGTATTTCTCCTGTCTGTGTATTGCCGTCCGACCACAAGCGTTGCAACACGGCCAACTCCCCGAGATCCGTTGGGTATCTTCCCGGTCAGGTACTTTTTGGCTAGAACTAGGCGCTGCAGCTTGGAACATCTGATCAGAGAAAGTGGAATCTCCCCTCTTAGCATATTTCCATATGGCGCCAAAATTCTCAGTTCTATCATAACACCAATCTCCGTTGGGATTAGACCTGTCAGGCTGTGTTGGGACAAATCAAATACTTCCACCTTGGCACAATTCCCTAAAGACTTGGGAAGAGATCCTGACAATGAGTTGTTGAATAGATTTAGTAGTTGAAGGAGAGGAAGATTGCACAACACGAATGGAGCTCACCACGCAATTTCATGCCACTCAAATTGATACTCAAAACTTCACCGGAAGAAACCTTGCACTATATCCCCTTCGAGAAGCAAGGACTCGTTTGGTCTGCCTTCCAATTTGAGAGTTCCTCATTCGAATCGTTGATAGAATTCTTGAACTTCATCAAAATCTCTACCTCAGACGATGCTGATATAGGTGGTGGTGATGGGCCGGTAAGTGCACCGCTTGCAAGATTACGGAATGCATTCGATTCAGGAGAGTTAGGTGGAAAAGGAACCATGCCAGAACATTTTCTCTGCCTCATGACAATAGAAACTGTCATTTCCTGTTATCATGCCGCGCACGAGCTCTGTGTTCCCCATCTTTATACACTGATGGATCAAAACCGTATAGACATAAACAAACCGGAGAGTCTCCAAATAGATGAATCCTGCTCCGATAGCCATTCCATGTGCTTCGCAACGCTTCATTCTAATACAAGTTTGGCGTCTTCACTAAAGAAATTAGAGCTCCTGAATCTGTTTATTGTCGCATCAACCTCTTCTTCGGCGTTACTATTCTGGAGTACATCAACTCCATCACAGGTAGTATTTGTAATGCATATGCCTCATACATGCCTCCTCATACATGTGTCTTCAAGATATCGGTACGAAGAATAGCCATAAGTTAACTTTGCTATTGCACCGGACATTGCTTTTAGTAACAAGGAAAGGTTACAAATTCCCATATGTAAATTAATATCCGGTGAATGTTGCTGATGTGGTAAGAGTTTGAGTTTGGCGAGTCTATTTTATGGGTTTCCACAGTTTTTACTCTTGATTTGATTTTTGTAGTGGTTTTAAGCATGAGAATACTCCCGTGTTTCCGTCTAAGTGCTTCTTAGATGTACATCTTCCTCCACATATTACCTCATGTTTTCGTGTGACATTATACATTGATTAGAATAGCATTTTGGAAATGAAATTGCTGTTAGAACTAATATTTGTAATAAAGTAATATCAATCATAGAGATCGTTCTCTTTACAGTAATCATAAGGGAATATAGCCTATACCGTTGGAAACTTATTCTTGTTATTTGATACGATTTTATTTCATTTTTAGAATACATTAAAGGTTATGTTTTCCCTAGATTATTCATAATATATATATATAGCTACATATATATTCAATCTTTTTATTTTTTTTCTTATACCATTATCCATATATTAAGTATAGTATTATATATATAGTAAGCTTCTAGTAAATCTTGGTGTGTAAATGTATATGTATAGCTTTTTAGTGTAATTATTGGTATATTATATTTAATGAAGTTAAAATTTCTGTTATAGAGAGCAGTGCTTAGATCTTGGCTTATGCTTTGTAGTTGAGTGAGGGATATTCTTATCATGATTTACCATAGCATATCACAATCTTTCTAGAATTATCATTGAAATATTTGTGACAAACAAGGTCAAGATTCTCTTCAGAAAGAGAGTGAAACTAGAGTTCAGCTTCATAATTTTCAGTTAAGTAATAATTTTGATTATAAAGTTCCTTATAATTAATTTTCTATGTAAAATATTATATATACCAGATTACCACTTACTTGGGTTTGTTTGGAAAGAACCAAAAAGTTACTACGCTGGGTTTGAACACTTCTCCATTTAATATTTATCTTTATCCTGGCCACTTAACAAAGTTGGAAGTGACGGACCTTAGGCTTAATATGACGTCGAATGAGGAGAAAATCAAGGATTTTAAAAAGTCATAATTCAATTGACATTCTACCTAATACCTATTACAAGTTAAGACATGATTACTTCTTTAATAAGATGACGTGAATCAGATTTTTTATATTATATTAAACATCATAATCTTCAATCCTACTGGTTATCATAGTCAAATTAAAAAGACTATCAAAATGTATAATTGATCAAACCGTACCAAGGACAAAAGGCAAAATTGTCATCTTCATTCTATATCTACGTAGACTTCCTCGTTGGAGGTTTTGTCGCTTTTCAAATTGTATATTGCATCACTAGCGAACAAATTGGAGGCGCTTTCTTACCAACTAAAGTGGTGTGAAGTTGGCTCTGCTCGATCCCACCCAAAGCACAATTCCACCGTAGTTAAAGAAATATACTATTGAAATTGAAGGAAGAAAGTCTTCAATCTGGCGCAATACAATAAAAAAGATATAAAGGTAAAGATATATATTTATATAAATATTTTTTATCCATATAGTGGTGAATATCGTTTTCTTTCCTTTTTACTATTTCTACATGTGAAATCTCGTACGTATCATGTATTTAGAAACGGACCATCAAGTCAAATAATATACCCTAAAGGAAACGAGAAACGGGAATACGAGCGCAACAAGAAATGCCACTGGAAAACACGACCCCAGAGGCCTTAGAAACAAGTCATTGCCCTATGCACAGGTGGAAAAAGAAACAAAGAATGTACGAAGCAAGCTGTCAGCTTCGAGTTCGAAGGTAGGATGTCAACGCAACTAACACATGTCTCTTAATTACGGTGATCATGTTCTGCCTTCACCTTTGTATCTCTAGTTTGACTTGCCATTTATAGAAAATAATTGTTCAGCTTATCAAATACACAATACTGAATGTTGTTCGGCTAATCGTATCAAATAAGCAGTATTCTCCTAAGCTAATGTAATCGATATTGATGAATACAAAGCACCAAATCGAAGCACCCAGACCTCGCGATATTCGAGAAAGTAGTACGAGGAGACTCAGAGCATTATCTTCTCTTAAATTTATCTGTTGTTTCTCCAAAAGGGCGATTGTTGCATTATAGTGCATGCGAACTATATACTGTTGTGAATGTTACTCACTCCAGGATAATATTACGTCCTCATTGCTCATGAACTTAGGAGTAAATTATCTGAATTCTCAAATCGGATAAAGAAACCACAAAATGGAGAAGAAACGAAAGAAACCACAAAAATGGAGTCCCCTATCGATTATTTTCTTGATAAATCAAATGCCAGACTGTTCTCGAGGAACCCAAAGATAACTATATGTGATCATGTCAACTGGTTTCTGCGCGTGAGCGAGTTGCAGTTAAGCTTGCAGTAACAATTGTTACTATGAGTGTCAGTTCCATGCTTAGCTTAACAATAGACCCGAATCATTCGCACTGGCCGTTTGTACGTAGCCGTATCATTAGGTCTAAGCTCCGGTTTTGTTTGAAGTAAATCCTTGCACTAAAACAACCAACTCGATATACAGTTGATATTCTACCATACGTTTGGTTTTAAATCAGACACCAAATGTTGAGTTTAAATTATATATGTTTGATTTCTAGATCCCACCATTTTAATTTAACGATTCAAAAGTGTAAAGTACTTCGGATAATCCACTAACTATATTCTCAAGCTTAGTTTGATTATCCACAATCTTATCTCACTGAATAAAGACTTGTAATTGGGTTCGATTTGATCGGGTACCAGTGGAAGATTGGAGACAAATGCAAATGTGAAACTATTCTCAATTATTGTATTCAGTACTTTGCTATTTTACGCTGTAAAACAGAGCTGAATTGTGTTTTATTATGCATCCACATCACATTTTAGTGCTATATATTCGAGAAAAACCAATTGTTAAAAAGTAAGCTTCTAGAGGAATTTGATATACCCGCATCGAACACAAACTTTGATACTCATGATTTGACCGCATCCATTCAAGATTCGATTAACTCAAGGTTCTTCATTACGGCATTAGTAACTTTCTTCATTACCGAGGATTTGATTTGCAGATGCTTAATGTGTTTCGGGTTGGTGAACATTAAAATGAGAAAACAAATACTATGTATTTGCTCTGTTTTCTCTCTCATCTTGTGTTCTTAATTTTCATTCTACTGTTGAAAGATCCAGTGATTATAGGTTAAATTGCGTTATATGGTTCTTTTTTCAGACTTTATCGAATTTGTCTTTTCGGTTTGCTAAGCTTTAGATTTTCTCAGCGGAAAAAAGCGGAGAAGACTTGCGAAAGAAGCTCACATGTTCAGCCACATAACGAGAGAATATTTCATAGAGAATCTAACTTGAAAGATGAAGATTTGAAACCCCTAGTTTGAATGGTTACCATGTAGTCATCGGAGTTGAAGGTAGATATAGTCTCATTCATGGATTGCTTAACTTATATCTTTCGCAAACCCTCTCCAACCTAAGTCTTTGGTTAGAGTAGGTTCATTGATTGGAGTTGCTGTGACTATTGCACCCAAAGGGAAACAGTGCCACTATACTCCATGACTCACCTTTGTCCAATTGGCATGGAGATTTTGGGCCATCTTCATCAATATTTAGATGGTCTTCTTTGCAATGCAACATAGGGTTCCTGCAATAAAGGGGAGTACAAGCTATCTCTTCAGTCATGGTCACATTTTACTATTGGAGTGAGTATCCATCACCCTATAACATTCACAAGCATGGGGTCTTCACCAATGAGAAGCAACAATAGGAATCCCCAACACATTTAGAGGAACTTCCCTTCTCATCTATAAGACATATCTTTGGAAGATCCACATCATATAATTCAATATAGTTCAGGAGGACCAGGTTACCTTATGGGTTGCTTTGGTTAATTTATGATTACTGTGGTCATTTTTGCATGTAAGGTTTTGACCATTATTTCTCCTCCGCTTTTGTGCCTTTCTGGCTTGGGCTCCAGCTCTGTAGTTCCATCTGCACTTATATGTGCTTTTGTACTCTCTAGTTTTCCTTTGGGATATTCCATCTGGCCTCCTGGTCTTCACCAAAGAAACTATTGGTACAATAATTCTGCAGCCTTAAACAAAACAAGACAAAATACACTAGGGTTTTTGGATTTTAACATAAGTATACAGTTGTACATAGTATGTATTGAACACGTTGAAGAGACCTGATGTGCTAGAAGGGTTGGAAATCTAATAAAGGTTGTTTCGAAGGGTATACTAGGAAGGATGCCATCGCTGGGAGTAGGTGTCAGGTAGGGAATTTTAAGAGTTGTAGAACGATGGCCAAAAAGCGGGCAACAGTCAGTATTTATCTAGATACTTAAGAACTGATTCTCCTGTACCATGAAGTTGATGAATTTGTACACCAGAACATAGAGAAAATTCCCTAGATACACCCTTTTTCAGCAAAGGATTTCTCTTGGCCAAGTGAACAATCACACGGTGAAGTCCATTTCACCACGTTATATTTGACACGTGCCATGCTAAACCCGCCATGTACAGGCCTTTCGTGCCGCCGTCCATCAGCTCGACGGGGGGTTCAGGAGACAAGGATTTACACTAGACAGTGATGTTTGATCATGATAAAAATTTGTGCTGCCTTTACTCACAAGGTCGTAGAGAATTTGAAATTGAATCAAAAAATTGAGCTGAATGAGTGCGCGGACCAACTTTCGACGCGGGATTCATATCGAGAATTCGAAACATTTCAGCAAAGATATTTGAAGCTGAAGCAGCTCAAACTGAACAGTCGCATTGCCACTCGTTACAGCATGGGCTTGGGATCCGGAGTGGAGATTTAGAATATCGCGGACTGTGTGAGTAGCACCATACTTGCTGGAGGAATCCCCAAGGATGTGGAAGCGACCAAGTGAAGCACGCTGTTGGATTGGGTAGCCCAGTCTTGAGGAACGTGGATGTAAATCTCCGACCTCTCTGTCTCCGTGGACTCTTTAAGTAAAGAGTAGGCAATTCCCTGTCTGACAATCGGTCGCTATTGAACATACTATTCGTAACCAGAGTTCCAGATATGTCCATTAAAATGAAGAGCCTGCAGACGGTGTCATGGAACGGCCCTTGTAGCCAGTCTTACACCTAGAGGTTCTGTACCAGGTGTAAAACGGATTGACGCGTTCGCTAGATGAGGTACTTTCCGGACAACTTAAAATTTAAAAACACTGAAAAAGGACCATGTCACCCATCCATGTTCTCTGAGAGAAAGCCAGGACGTCCAAGATTTCGAACACTTGGAACCCAATTGCAAGCGAGCAATGCTATACGGGAACTCGCGTCTTTGCAAATAAAATGGCTCAGTGGCCAGATAGGACTCGTCAACCAGGACCCTCCACCGATTGTCACTTGAACAAGGGAAAGCCTACTGTACGGTAAGGAAAATGCCACCGCTTTTGCAGCCTGAAACTATTACATACATGAGAAGCATCCTTAGTTGAAATGAAGAACACTTTCAAACGAGTCAGAGATCAATCTTGAAGTACAGGAGGAAAGGTCTGTTCCCCAGCGGAGCATGCATGTTCACGGCCTGCACTTCGGTGAATGTTTCCTAACCAAACAAACCTGAATTGTATTACGGTGTACTGGGAAATTTTGGGGCGATTCTGGCTGGATGGGAGTTCCCATTCGTTGCTTTACAATTAGCCAGCTTTCAGCAAGTGGCTATCACCAGAGCTATGATAAAAACCCAGAGATCCTGCTGCTGAATAAAGCCACCAGAGCTTTGAATGCTGAGTCCGAGAGTTGATACAGGAAGCTCTGGACCGAACAAGTTCCGATCGCCCAACTGTGGTTGTAACTCACAGGCTCAGTACCAATCATCATGCCGATGTCATTGCTGTGAGGAAAGATGTCCATATCATCAAAGTACTAAATATGAGTTGCGGACACACAAATCTGATTCTTATGCACCAGCATCGCCACACTCAACGGCCTGTGGACAGGCCCTTTATACCTAGCTAGCTATTGCTGTAGACATTTTTTTATGTACCTCCTGCCCAACCTTCCTTATCATACATCTCCATTTCTGAGCTACAAATAACAATTTGCAGGGAAGGAAATACCCAGTGGTACACTTGAAGCAACAGGGCCTCTCTGCAAAAAGCCAATGCTTCGGACTCTGTCTGTTTCACCCTGTCAGGAAAGCTAGTAAATTTTTATTTATTGAGGTATGAAATATGGAACTCGTACGTTAGTGTGGTTCGATACCCACATCAGACTGGAGAATATTGGGCATAGTGAACGAGGTATTAGAAGCTAGAATTTATATATTTGTACGAAGTCCAAGTCCCCGAGTTCTGGTACCTGCTGGTCTGGGTCGGCACCTTCTCAGCTGTGGTTCTTGTTCTGACGTAGAATAACTTACTCAACTCAATTCTGGTAATATATTCTAGTCTTAAAGCATACTCACATTCCTTTTAGATCGATCTTATTTCATGTCGAACTCGGTGCTTGCTTCAAGATGTAGATGAGATCCGTATGTCTAACAGCTGAAATTGCCGCAAGTTTTGAAAAGGAGCAGAAACAGAAAAATTTATAAGAAATGGTGAACGCAAAGCAATTTGAACTTACTCTGTGACATGTTTCGAGGCGAGAGAACTCCCCTTAGGAATCACCTAGATCCAGAACCGCTTCTCTAACAGCTGAAATCTGCGCAAGTTATGAGAAAGAGCAGAAACATAAAATCTACAAGAAATGGTGAAGGAAAAACAATTTTAACTTACACTGTCTCATGTATGTAGACGAGAGAACTCCCTGTAGGGATCACCTAGATCCAGAATATAAACGGTTTATCTAACTGAATATCATGAACATAACAACCATAATGACTCATGAAATATCTATGACAAACTCTAGAAACTATGTCCTGATCTGATTATCCGTGAAAGCTGACACCATCATTTCCTGCATCTATATATCATGTCATCGATATAGAACATTGCACAGCATCCATCCGTCACAGCCAGGAAGACAAGAAAACAATTTCATCTGCGTCACCAATACTTATGACTTAATGATCACTTCAGATTCGGCTGACATATCAACATCACCTGCAGCGAATGTAAATTTTGTGGATCTAAGCCTTAACCAGTCTGTTTAACGTTAAGATCATGAACAGCTGGCTGGATTGAATGATAACTCAAGATCTCATCAAGTTTGTATACTCAATCAGGATAATCTGAGGGTCTAAGTAATGCCTCCATCAAAAGTAATTATCACGAATTTCGGCATCTGATTAGCTCAACCTACATACCTATCCCAAGATCATTCTTCACTGGAATGCTGTTCTGCTTGATCCAACGTGGGGTCATTCCCTTTCGGAACACGATCATATGCTCGGAAGGAAGACGCATAGAGACCTTGGAGCACGTTGAGGCCGACGTGAGTGGAAGATCTGGAGGGCCTTCAATCCACCCATGTTGAATGCCTTCACATTCAACTGGATCATTTCACGTTAAGGGCATGCAAGTCATTCGAAGTATGGCCCCCAATGACAATTATTATTACAAAAACTCAATTTTCTCACAACAATGCACCTGGCCGACCGTCTGGCTTAAACCTTCGATCCTCCCTGCATGAGCTGTTAACGAGGTAGTTCCCCCAAAGCTTCGAGGCTGAGGTCCCCCCGTACGATGTTGTGCTCTGAAGAAACTATCCTAAAAGTTTAGTACATACGGAGGTTGGGTAACTTACTCATACAGACGTGTAAGAGGTTGGAGAGCTTTTACGAGCATTTCAGCCATCTGAGTACCTCTGGGATCTATCGTTAAGTATTCCTTCAAGCTGTGCGACAACAGTTGATGTTCACAGGTTGGGCAATTGCAGCTTTTTACGATGTCAGCATTGTGTATCACGGTGGTTATCGTAATCCTAGATTGCCTGAGAGTAAAACTCAGTTCAACAATCAAGTGTACTTGAGTTATGAGAGAAATTCCATCTATAGACGTCGCGAACATTAACCAGGTTCAAGCTATCAAGACAACTTGCATCACCGCAAAACTGGGACTGTAAACTTACCGAGAAATCATCGCGAACTCATATGCAAGACAAATCCTCGTCACTATTATCAATCGTAAGATGTGAGTGGACATCTATTATTCGTCTACAAGAGTCTCTACAGCAGCCTCCCTTCAAGAACTGAGGATATTTGAATTCAACTGTCATGGGCACCTGCGTCCCTTGGGTATCATACGTCAAATAATTTACTTAACTTACTCCGGGTACTCATTCTGCCGGCAGAGATTCTTCTAGAAATCGTTTCTCTGTCTTGCATTCTTATTCAGAGATA
The DNA here is from genome assembly GCA_948567375.1 of Lunularia cruciata. NCBI lineage: Eukaryota > Viridiplantae > Streptophyta > Marchantiopsida > Lunulariales > Lunulariaceae > Lunularia > Lunularia cruciata. Next base: position 15,865,278 of record OX419761.1, on the reverse strand, counting down.
TTATCTGGTGAGTAAATTGCACGTGAGAGATCCATATGCCCAGAAGGCTAGTGTCAGTGCTCCAAATGAAGTGAGCTGCCACACATGGAATACTAAGAAAGGAATGTTTCACGGTGAATGGGTTCGAGATATGAAATATTGCTCGAAAGCTATTTCAGCTTTCGAGCAATATTTCATGTTTCATGTAATTATCTTCTACTGCAATCTCCAAAGAGATTCGAGTACGTGTAAAGACGTCTGGCCACTTACATGAACATACTTCAAGGAAACCAGCTGTTCAATAGACTCTGGAAAGTATGTAGATTGGCGTGGAGACGTACAGTCGTGAATTTCCAGATACTGCCGTGGCCCGAGCTTCTTTCGTGCTAGTCGAGCAGGTTCAGATGAGCCAAAGTGATCATGCAGATAATCATGTTCCATGAGCAGATCCTCTCCTATGAACAGATCATCCAAGCTGGTTGACCGTAGCAAGTCAGGTAAATGCATGAAATAATCACACCGTAGTAGCCTCAGCTCATGTAGCGCTGGAAACTGTGCCAATTTAAGAGCCCCCAAAAGATCCTCAGAGTACTCACCTGCCACTGTTACACTTTCAAGCGATCTGAGTTGTGCAATGGACGTGACTTGAGTCGCCAAATATGCGTCCACATACAGATATTTTAGATCATGGAGCTGCCTCATAGAGTCAGGTATGGTCTTCACACCTACACACCCTTCAATATGTAACTCGGTAAGATGTCCGAGTTGTCCTAACGAGTCAGGTATATTCTCGAGCGATATACATCCTTTTATAACTAATGTCTCTAGAGCTGCGATGTTTCCAATAGATTTGGGTAAGTTCTTAAGAGCTTTGCACTCAGTTATCAAGAGACTTTTGAGTGTAATTGCTTGTCCCAGAGATCTCACGTCTGGCATATGGCTTAAATGATCACACTGTTGTATTTTTAGGTCTGTTAGTGCCGGCATTTGCCACAGCCAGTCGGGGAGATGCGCAAAGTTCTCACCCATCAACGTTAACTTCTTTAGACTTGTCAGCTGTCTGAGGCTTGTTGGTAGACTAGCAAAAGGGCCTAGCTCTGAGCATGCTAGCTGTCCAAGACACTCGGGTACTTTATTAACTGACTCAGGTACAGACGTTTTAATAACCGAACTTTTTAGAGAGTTGAGTTCCTCTAGTGTACCAGGTATGGTCTTAAGCGAGACACACTCCTGTACGGACAGCCACTTGAGAGATGTGAGTTGCCCTGAAGAATCAGGCAGGTTCTCAAGGGCCTTACATTCGACTATTTCGAGATCACTCAGCGCGATGAGTTGCCCCAGAGACTCAGGTAAATATCTCAGTCGGTCACAATGCTTTACCCCTAAATAATTAAGTGCCACAAATTGCCCCAACCATTTGGGAAGATCTTCAAAGCATCCCGACAAGGTCAATGTCTCAAGCAATCTCAACTGTCCCATGCTTGCTGGTAGGTTCCTGATGGATGTGCATCCCATTGTGTCCAAAACTCTTAGAGATGCAAGTTGCCCTAAAGAATCAGGCAGGTTCTCAAGGGCCTCGCATTTGACTATTTCGAGACATCTCAGCGCGGTGAGTTGCCCCAGGGACTCAGGTAAATATTTCAATCGGGGACAATGCCATACCGCTAAATCCTGAAGTGCCACAAATCGCCCCAACCATTCGGGAAGATCTTCAAAGCATCCTGATAAGGATAATGTCTCAAGTAATCTCAGCTGTGCCATTCTTGTCGGTAGGTTCTCGAGGGATATGCATCCCTTTGTGTTGAAAACTTTTAGAGATGCAAGTTGCCCGAGAGAATCTGGTAAGCTACTGATGGTTGTACAATCTGTTATGATCAAATCTGTTAAGGATTTGAGTTGTCCCAAAGAGTTCGGCATGGCCCTGAGAGAGGTGCACCCATCTATGGCTAAATATTCAAGAGATACGAGGTGGAGAGGGTCGGGGATGGAAATAAGAGATACGCACTCTTTTATGGTAAATTGTACCAACGAAGCGAGTTGTCCTATGGAGTTGGGTAGAACAACGAGGGATGGACACCCCTCTATCCCTAAGTATTTAAGAGATGTTACCTGTAAAAGGTCAGGAAAATCTTTTATAGACACACACCCTTTGATCTCCAGTATTTCTAGAAATGAGAGCTGTCCTATGGAATCTGGTAAAAGATTGACAGATACACAATCTTCAATAATTAATCGTTTAAGAGACGAATACTGCAAAGGGTCAACCACAAGATTATTGGATAAAGATCTCTTTATAACTAACCTTTCTAAACTTTTAAGTTGTCCTAGGGAACCCGGTATGATATCGAGAAACATACATCCTTCTATGACTAACTCTCGTAGAGATATAAGATCGAAAAGAAAATCAGGTAAGCTATGAAGTGACACACAACTTTTCATGGTTAACCGCCAAAGGGAGTTGAGCTGTCCTCGAAAATTAGGGTTAGTCTGGTCATTGGCAAGGGATACACAACCGTCGATTATCAATTGCGTAACGATGCTAATTGTCCAAGCGAGTGGGGTATAGTCTTGAGAGAAAAACATGTGTCTATCTGCAACGAATCAAGAGATGCAAGTTGACCTAACGACTCGGGTAACTTTTCGAGGGACTTACAACGGGAAATTACCAGATCTTTCAGGCGAGTTAGCTGGCCGAAGGAGTCAGGCAGACGAGTCAGGTAATCACACTCAATTAAGTATAAACGCCGGATTGCCGCTAGCTGTCCCAAGGAAACAGGAAGCTCCTTAAAGCGTCCACCTGTCAAGCTTAAGGACTCAAGAGATTTCAACTCCCCCGTCCCTGTCGGTAGGCTCGTAAAAGTTCCTTCTACAGATAATTCTGTTAAAGCTTTCAGCAGTCCTATAGACTCGGGAATATTTATACATTGGTGCACTTTCAGCCTCCGCAGAACCATTAGTTGACTAAGACATTCCGGGAGTTTACCCACCGAGCTACAATCAGCTATCTCTAAATGTTCCAAGGAAGTAAGATCTCCGAGAAACTCAAAGGTCGAACCACTTACCCATCCAAGCTTTGCAGGAAATAAATCCGATCCGCCTGGGGACTCGTCGTCATCCCCGATACTTAGTGGCTTTAGGTTCTCTGTCTGCTCATGTTTCCATTCAGCATTTTCAGGAACAACCGCACCTCCCATTCCTAAATGTTTCAGTCGTTTGAGTTGCCTTAACCAAGAAGGTGACCATTTGAAGGTTTCACATCCCCCTGATTCCAAATAATCCAGACATGGAAGTTGTCGTAAAGATTGTGGTAAAGCTTGAAACCTAGGACACATCCATACTGTTAATCTGTGCAGATTGATAAGCGTATTTCTAGGTTCGCCGGAGGATCCATATTCCCCCAGTTTAGGGTCTTCCCACAAGTGTACCAAAGAAGCGCACTGGTATACAGATATCTCCCGCAATAATTCGAGCTCACCAAAACTCTCCGGCAACATCGTTAGTTTAGAACAAGAGGATAAGTGAACGGTCTCAAGGGATGGTAATTGCCCAATCGTGTGAGGAAGCACTTCCAAAGCATCAAGGTTTTGTAACGACAGCTCCTTGAGGGCACGCAGACCGCCGAATGATTCACATAGACTCTCCAACCTCCTGCACCCAGTTATTTGTAGGGTTTCCAACCTTCGAAGGTCACCAAACCGATCGGGCAGTCTATTCAGAGCATTACATTCCAATAACTTTAATGTTTGCAGAGACAGCATAGCCCCGAAGCTCTCCGGTAACTTTCTCAATGCAGGAAGGTTTACCATGGTTAATTTTGTGAGAGATTCGAAAGCTCCAAAGCCATCAGGCAACTTTGACAGAGCAGGAAGTTTTTCCAGGTGAAGTGTAGTGAGAGAATTTAGTTGATTTGAAACATGTATTGGTTTGTGGGGCCAACTTTTGAAATTCAAGCAGTCCACTAACCTGAGATCTCGCAACGATGGCAACTCCAAAATTGAAAGGGGAAGCTCTGCTATCTGTACATCTTGAAGATCCAATCGCTCCAAACATGGAAGACGACCGAAATTCCGCGGTATTCTGGTCAAGTCCGTGGCATGAATCATGATAACCTCGAGATGATCCCATTCGTGAATGTTGCTTGGCAAAGTGACCCAGCAACAATGATCAAATATGAGAACAGCAAGTCGATGAAGGTTTCCTACATCCTCCTCGCGGATGGGCCAACTCGCTTCTGGTAACCAGCTATCTTTCCTCTCTTCTCTTGAACAATTGCTCATGTGGAGCACCCTTAGGGGCCAAGGGAACCGCAATGCTTGATGCGAGTCGATCAGGTTCAGATCACTCATTCTCAATAGACGTACACTTCGTAGATTGGATAAACGCCCGTCAAAACAAGAAGAATTCTTCCTGCGCAATTCCGATGCTCTCCCCAGATTCACAGCCACAGAATCTGATCTGCCCATGGATAGTACTTGGAGTTCACCGTTGGCAGCTTTACCCTGTACAATTACAAGAAATGAGTAATCCATATGTAACTTCCTCGTCCAGAAAAAAGTATCAAGGCATGATTTCGAAAGTAGTCTTCCAACCATGAATGTGCCCGTGACTTTGTGACTCCGAAGAAGTATGGTTCAACGATCACCTTACCTTATATATGGTCAGAATGTCCTGCACATCGTAAGGTTGCCAAACTCCTCTCCATGACTCTGCATTTCCCTGTGGTGGTCTCGAGATCCGCTTTCCCATATCCCTCATTTGTCGATGTATGTAAACTACGGGATATGGATCTGTGTAATCTTCTTCGCTGTACCGTCGTAGCTGTTTGACAATCCGGATCTGAATGAAAGACCTCTCCACTAAATTGGTCAAACTTAAATCTATTGACATTCCCCCGCCACTATCTTTCCACGCAGACTCAAACACCGTCAAATCATACTGGCAATGTACCATGTCAAATGAAGCCAAGTCCAGAAATATGGCTTTCTCTTCATCTCCTAAGCTGTCAAAACTCACTCTGAGTCTTTCCCACAGCCTGTCCTGTTTAGTTCCATCTATACATCCTGCTTCACATAGCCTACCAAGAGTGCTTCTCCATATCTTTTCATTATTCCGTCCACGTAAGGAACTGCCAATCACATCTAAAGTGAGAGGTAGCCCTTCGCACGTCCCCACAATCTGTTCCACCAACTCCTTGGGTATCGCTTCTAAGGTGGGACTTTGAACCCGAGCTTTGAATAGTGTCAGCGCATCATTATCTGACAGGAACGGGAGAACATGTTTTACAAAACCACATCTATCCTTTTGTATGCGAGAGATTACTACCAAACGACTACCTTCTCCGCAAGAGAGTCCTTTCAAGTGATTCGTCATGTCGGCTGCATTATCACAGTCATCCAAAGTCAGTAGAAGTTTCTTTCCCTGTAATAGTTTCAATGTGCCCCACTCATCCTGCACCTCAACGCTTGCTTGCTTCCCGTTGCCTTCGTACAAGTTTCCAACAACCATTTTCCAGAAGTCTGTCCGACTGAGGGTTTTTTGGAGAATTTCAACAAAACAGACATAGTCAAATTGGCTTTGGATTTTCATCAGGACTTGTTTCGCAAGTGTCGATTTGCCTAAACCACCCATCCCCACCAGTAGTATCTGCTTCGGTCCTGCCTCTGGCAATTCGAGCACTTCCATGAATTCCCTAATACGATCTCCGAACTCAATTATCCCGTCAGGAAGTCCAAGATGGTTCTCCAATCCTACTTTTCTTGACTCCTGGTTAATGGAAAGAAGACACAAGAATCAGCAAGAACCGCAATTGCTCAACGAGACAAAACAGCAAGGTCATGTTAGAAAACGGACGGAATTCCCACAATATCCCAAATTCCAGAAGATTTGAGAGCTCAATAGGATTGATAACATTGACCAAATTGGGATTGACTTGAAAGTTGCTGGTTTTCTTATTTTAGGACCATACCTCCTCAAGACAGATAGTTTGCAAGAAACGGACCAAATGCTGAAAACTATCTGACGTCTTGTCCTCTGGCTTGCAGATAGTAAAATGGTTTATTCCACGAATTGAATAGAAGTCGTCCATGTCAGGTCGGGCAGATGCTTCTTCAACCAACTGGAAAAAATCGCGAGGAAAGTATCCCGGTACCCATTCCCATACCTACAGATAGATGAAAATCATAGACGATCTCAATTACTAAAGCTCTTGGCAGTAAAGCTCTATTGAGGAACTGTGCCGAAGCCTACTATGATACCAAAACTTCTGTTTAGATACAGAGTAACGGTAAAAACACTAAAACTAGTACTGTGATATACAGTACAAGAATGACCAGAAGGCAAATTATAAGAATTACCTTGCGCAGGTTTCGTATGATGTTGAGGCTTCGCACTTGAGTTTCTTCCGTTTCCATAACACCACACGTCTTCCAACAACTTTGCAAATTCTGCGTTGATTCGAGCACCTTGCGCACTTAGGAGTTCCATATATTCCAGTAAGGGATTTCTAGACTTTGATGAGCCCCCCAAGCACATCCTGAATCCTTGTTGAGGTGTCCCGTAGGAGAACAATCCTCTCAAATTTCTCAAAAAATTGGAATACTCGCGGATTCCAGACTTTGTGTATGCTCTTTGACGTTGCACTTGTAGACAGACCTCTTTCATGACCAGCCCACCTACGCAGTGACCGACCAGCACAACCGGCCAGTGCTGCCCAATGTTTCCAAAATGGATCAGAGATTGAGCAAGATACTCGCCTGTAAGATGCATATCCATTCTTCCGTGTGAAGGAGAAACTTTCAGACTCGAATCGTAAGAGACTGAGAGTACACGAGCTTGAGGGAACTGTTGGACAAGCAAAGTGCCGAGCCAACACGCTGAGCTGTCTCTCACCATCCAAGTTTGGATGTGTGCCTCTTCGCAATCGTTCCACACATAACCGTGAAAAAATATCACTTCCATAGTGATCTCTCCAGATACCGGTCTGTGAATTTCGTAAATAGCATCACTCACCTGCAAGTTCCGACAATGAGGTTCTTATTCAATACTACAAAACGTAATTGGACCATGAACCTCTGCAAATGCTTTTGCAATAAGTGTATAAAGAAATGGACAGCAAAGCAACCATGGATGATTTACCCGTTGATAGCTATCACGAACTGAACCAGACCCGGAACTGGAAGCCGCCATAGTCACGTATGGATGCTGTGGATTGTCACCCCGGAATAGATCAAATGTGGATGCAGTAACCACGTATAATAGCTGATGACACAAGACATGAAAAACTACTATAAATTTCTGTTTTCTTGTGGTTTCCATACATTCAATCCCTCTTTTCGTTGCATCGCAAAGCATAATGACGTGTAGGAGTTTTGCCTTTCCGACGCTACTATACAAATACAATGTTTTCAGTTATGTTGTCAATTTCACGAAATGTAGAGCTGTCGTACTATGCCAGTCTCAGTGCTAGTCTCAAGCAGAAAGAAATGTTTTACTGACTGACGTTTGAGAACAGGTTTTCCTCCCCAGCAATGCAAAACTTCCATTCAACAGATCGGAAACAAACCCAAAAAGGTCCGTACGAGCAGATGCTGGGAAGTGAAGCCTGGACTTGCCTTGCGCTGGTCTCAGGGCCATCGAGGAAGATAACTCCCACTTCGATATTTCTGCGCTGTTTTGCAGCGTTTCGACTGAAATATGCTCTCAAGAGACACTGTGAGGAGTTGCGAGTTCGTCCAGTATTATCTCATGAAGAATTCTCAACATAGGTAGCTCTGCGAGCGAGTTCCTTCTATGCTCAAACCCAGAATTATCAGTGCCACTACTTACTCGCTCATGGCCATGAGACTCGCAGGAAATGCAATCTCTCCAGCTTCTCTCATTTGGTAGAACCAGAAGTTATACACCATCGTACCGAAATGACGATCAGTTTTCCTTGGATACCCTGCCGGTGTACTTTCTTGTTCATAAAAGTCATGACGTTGTTTCTTGGTCGTAAAATCTCACGACGTTGTTTCTTTTCTACGAAGAAGGAAATGAAGAGGCGCAAAGAAGTGCAAGGACTCACTTCCCTCTCGTGACGTTGTTTCTCTTTTACTACGAAGGAAAAGAAGAGGTGCAAAAGAAGTGCAGGAACTCACTCCCCTCTCACAACACGAGTATGGTAGTGCCCTCTATATATAGTATATTTCCAGTGTTCATGATCAGTTTATGCTAAACCTTATTGCCGGGTTTCGCAACTCGATTCCCCGCAAGAGAAATAATTTATTCAATTGATCAAAGAATCTCATAAACAAATTTTGGTTGCGTGAGGGGCTTCCAAAGGCTTGCTGGAGCATGTCTAATTTAGCTATGTTTCATAAATGCATGATATCCTGCGTGGTACAATAACTGCATGATGTCCTGATTATTATACTTAAAACTACCAAGTTCCATTTTATTCGGATTATGGTATTTTTATATGTGAACCGCGAAGAAATGCAGGACTCGCCGTGCGATTATGTCTCCAAGTATCGCATCTCTTTTTCTCTTACTAAAAGAACATCTGTGCCGAGAGTGACAGCTGTCCATATAACCCAGAAGTAGAAGTAGCAGTGCCGACAAGTAGCTCCAAGTTGGAACAATGGGAAAGCAGAGCTAACGGAGAGAAAAGCCGACCGCAAGAAGGATGGGAAGATCCCATCAAGCCGTACGAGAAAAAGACACAAGAGATAAGATGGGCTAAGCAGTCCGCAGCTAAGCAGTCCACCTGTCGCTAAGGACTTCAGAAGGATTGCCAGAACCTTGAAAGATCGAGATTACAGGAGTTGTGGGAATCCAGGAATGCTAAGATGGGAGTATATTATGTCTTTCTTTTTCATTATCTGATTCCTTTGTTCAATTCTCTTTTTCGAGGTACTGATATGAACCATAGGAAAAAAATGTCTACTTATTTCATGTTCTCTCTTTCACTTCGGAATTACACTGTTATTCTAGCAGGACATCATGCATCTTTAAAGATAGGGCTAAACTACACATAATAAGTATAAACTATTGAATAATGGATCCTTGGAATTATACAAATATATAGCATCCAGACAAGTAAAGAGCACTCCATATTCATGTTGAGACAGGTGAGGGGGTCCCTGCACGTTTTTTGCTGCCTTCTGCCCCTTCCCCTTTCGTCACAAGATTACTAACATCGTGCAATTTAAGCCACCACCGAACTAATGTCCACAGCTTTCTCATTGAATTCGGTGTGCATGTGTCATTTGCATAAAGTAGCGCGTTGAAAGTAAATCAACCTTAGAGGTCTACTCTTGTTGGCTTTTAAGAATCAAGGATAACCGAATACAAGGATCAGGCTCTTTGAATCCATGACTTCTTAAAACTTAAAATACAATCACATTTATGAAGAATAGACAAGTTGATATGTAAATTTCAATTACGCCGACTCCAAACAGCTTTATTGATAGGCTTTTTCTAAGCAGTGAACAAAGCCTATGCACAGGAGGGCTACTTATCATTCGAGGAACAGACAGAGCAAAAGCGAAGCTAACGTTGATCACAGACAAAGCTACTGGTTTGTAATGAGAGATTGTAAGCCCGCCTGACCTTTCCTGCTTATCTAGCTCACTCCTCCTATTAACACTTTCAGCCAATCAGATTTAAGGATATTGTGTAATTGGTCGTTACCACTTCTTGCTCATGGTCATAAGATTCTGTTTATATCATGTTTTAGCATTGTAGTCAAGCTCATAGCATAGCTAGAGTGGTTTGATGGGTTTATTTGCACCATGTATAGTACCATAGAGGGGTCAGGTCGATGAGCAGAAAAGTGGAGTGGACAAAGTCACAAAAGATTCTGTGGAACAGCCTCCGAAAACTACCTAGTGTTTCGACTTGTTCTGCGAAGACTTTTATGTACAGGAGAGCACACCTGTGAGAGCACAAAGTTCTTTCATGGTGTGCTCACTGTTCCAGGATTCATTCCTCAAACGGAGGTATCAGTCTATAAAGATGCGAGTATATTTCTGCTTTTTGATTACTGTAAGCTGATTCTTACAAATGGTATATTAATATCTCTGGTAATCGATGTTGAGCTAAAAATAACAACTCACATTTAAATTTTATGTTTTTTATTTTATAGCTTTCCTTTTGCTTTCATGTAACGCTAGTCTCGTGTTGTCATCATCGTTTTTTTTCATTGTTCAATGGCGAAAGCGAGAGAGCGCGTGTACATAGATAATCCAGATTCTTTTTTATGAGAGAAGAATACATTACAATTCGTTACTGCTTTTCTATACCAACCAATACATCAACTGTCTTTTGTTCAACTCATTTCTTTCTTTGCTATTTTTCTACATTGGACTCTAGTGATTGGAGGCATGACATTATTGCTTCCAAGGCCCCATGTACTAACCATTCATTGTGTCTTCCATTTCAACATCAAGTATAAAGGATACTTGGGAGCCAAATATTGGACCCAAGCTTACAAGAGAGGAAAAACAAAGAGTTTGGAGGTTCTTGAGAAGTTACACAAGTTGTTTTGCTTTCAATATGAATGATTTGGGTGCTCTAAAAGAACCTTATATTCAGATTGAGCTGATTTGTGATACATCAATTTTTTATGTCCCTGTAAATATAATGACATAACCAGAATATTAATTTAGTGCCCAAATAGAGATCTTTTTGAGGTTAGTTTGGTGGAAATTTCACGTGGAAAATATATTTCAGCTATATTGATGCCAACCAAGAAGGATTTGCATAACAATTGCATAGAAAGGCACTTGTGTATGAAGATTATTGTCCTTTCAATTGACAAACTAGAGCTTATAAGTATACCATGTCTACACTAGAGGAGATCTTTGATGCAATTGGGCATACAAAGGCCTTCTTACTTTGGATCTTGGAGTAAGATATCATCAGTTACCAGTTAGTGAGGAATACAAGTCTAAGACAATATTGCCCAGGTGCTCCAAACAAAAACTTGATTCCTAGAGGGTTTTTTGTACATATATACATTGCTACAAAATATACATCGTTGTCAACATCATATACTATAGAAGCACAACTCACATTCAAAATCAATCTTTCACTCAACAATTTCTCCACAATTGTGCATTGATTATAGTCAAGCAATATTAACTCTAACTAAGAGATCCCAAGTGACACTTGTTGGCCTCTATCTACCATAGCCAAGAACTCAAAGGCTCAACAAATCAAAGAAGTGAGCTTTTTAGATTTGCACATCAAAGGTATACTCCTCTACTTGACCTAGATCTCTAGCCCTAATGGCACCACTAACATCATATCTCATAGTGCAAATGATGCAAGTGATGGTGGAAACCACCATGTGATTAGTAGCCCTAACCTAACATTGGATAGCCAACAAGTAGTCCATGAGTAACTACCAAAATAACTATGATTGCCAACACTACCACTCCATTGCCCTAGCAACCTAGCTTTGGCATTACAAATGTAGTGATAATTGTTTTGCATATATATATATTGCTATATAATATACATCATTGTCAACATCATACACTATAGAAGCACAACTCACACATAAGTCATACATGAAGTCTAAAGTGCCACAATCGCTCTCCTAGTTGGCAATTAGGTCCTTCTAACTCCATATAGCCATCTTTTCCAAGTATATAGTATACCATATGGTGGCAAAGATCAAGAGACCGGGTGCTATCAAGCCCCATCACAAGTTGCATGTTTGCAATCTATATCACATAAACAATGAACTAGCTATAGGTCAAATACATTTAAGACATAACCATTGTCCTTGAGGACCCACCATGAGAGGAGGATTCAAAGATGCCATATGTCATCCTCTTGAATAACTATCACACACCAACCTAGTAGCTGCTCCACCAAAAGAATAGTATAACATACACCACAAGCTTGCATGTACAAGTGCCAAGCTTGGATCCATATGCTATCAATCTTTGGGAGGTGGCATCGTGCACAATTGCCCACATGATCCTTCCAAACAATACCATCATCGTGTCCTTCCAACACAAGGATAACAAAAGTAAACCCTCACACACTCTCAAGATACTGCAGCCTGTAGTAACATCAAGTGTAGTTGACATTGTCTATTGTAGATATACATTATCACCTCATGAAATTGAGGGATCAAGGATCCATAACCTCCTCCTTGAATGGTAGCATAACATAGAATATCATATGTTGAGCCATTGCCAAGTTTTCAAAGGCCATTTGCATCACTCTCTAAAAGTTCTATGCCCATTGAGAACATGCACTCACCCATATGTTTAGATTATACAAGTCCAAAACTAAAGTAGCATCTTGATGAATAATTGTAGATAAATTTGGGTCTGATGCATAGAATAGAAAATAAAGAGAGAAGGATACCAAGGAGACTTGCCTGTTGAACCAACAGCCCATGGTCAACCAAGATAATTGGAGGTCCCAATCACTCAGGTGGCTTCTCTACAAACCATTGTGCTTGTTCCACAAATTGATTATTCTTTGTTTTGTCAAATATAAGTATCACTAGCAAAGGTCTAAAGCGAGGGGCTGACCGAGAGCATTTTGGTCATGAGTTTGAAGACGTTGTGTTCAAATCAATGCGTATTCAATACTTGCACTGCAGCTCAGTTGTTTCATCTAAGTCAAATAATTGGAAAATGCATCTTGCAAATTGCTTGAAGAAGCCTCGTGCAACTGGATATCTTGATAATAGTATTAACCGGCTTCAATAGTCTATTTTATATACCCCAGTCAATGAGTTGTATATCATTCTTTTCCCTGTATCATGTTATTCGCACAATTAAAAAGAGCATTTTATAAAGAATCATGGTATTTTACAACGTGTTTTAAAATGAGAAACAAACAAACGTTTCCTAATGGTGGTGCGCTTTTTAGCAATTTTGTATATTTGTTGTTTTGAAATTATATATTCTATATTTCCATATTTATAAATGCATGATATCCTGCAAAATTTATTAAATGCATCATGTCCTAATTGTTTAGCTTAAAGAGCCAAGCTTCATAACATCTTAGTCATCACTAAAGCGGAAGAAAATGCAACCAGATCATGGATACAGCAAGTGCCAAGTGCGCAAAAGTGTCAACTAAAACGCAATTAAGCGTGTGACAGGTGTCAAATGAAGCAGAAGAAGATGTCCCGACAAGTAGCTCAAATTTCTTAAAGTGGATGAGAACCGTAACCAGTCCACTTGCCGCTAAAGCCTTCAAGAGCCATCGCCAGAGCATTAGAAGATCGAGATTACAAGGGTTGGCGAAATCCGGGCACTTGCTCGTCGGAGGCAGTGCGGGAGACCATGAGCTCCTGGAACCCTCAAGAGAGAAAATGCATGCCATGCAGAATGGTGGAAACCTCTATGATTCTTTGCTGTGGTCTGTTTGGGGAACGGATTTTGTTAACTCTTTGGTTCCGATCACGGAAGCCCAGAAGTCGCAGATTTCAAACGATGCTGAAACTCAAACCAAATTTGGTTGGACTTGCCTCATATTTTGGCTATGGAGCCGATACTAGAGATTTGACATCTACACATGTAACATGTTATAAACACCGATGTAACACCCGTCTCTTTCTCTTTCTATGTGACTATGTCACGTAACCCCTACGAATAACATAGACTAAGTTTTCCCGGCCCGACGTTTTAATGTGCTCCCTGTTCCAAAATTATACTCCACCAACAGAAGCATCAGCCACGATGATAAACAGTTGCATTATTTCAAATTATAGATTGTAAGACGTGAGTATATTATTTCTTCCTTCGGTGTTGGTAGAAATTGGTCCTTGTTGCAGCTCAGAAATGTTTAGGGAGTTTAAAGTCCTTATATGCGAATTATTCCCTTTGAAAGTAAGGGCAAAAAGAATAATTCGCGTAAAGAATGCCCTGTTTCAAAGAGACATTTCCTTTAGTAATCACCTTGATCACAAATAAGTTATTAACTCAATTGGGTATCATATCATAACAAATACCAGAGTGACTCATGAAGTAGAATGATCTGGAGCATCTGTGTCATATTCTGATTATCTGAGGAAGTTGGCACCAACATAGCTTGAATCTATTCCAGTAAACCAATAGTACATAAGTAACTCGTCTCATTGATCTCATAAAATGTCTTGCAAAGCATCCATCCCGCGTAGCAAAGAAAGAAGAAAAGTAATTTGACATCAGTATTATGCATGAGTTAAAAAAGTCAATTAAGTGAATGGATGCTTTGGAAGTTAACTGGAACTCATTTTCCCGCAGCGGTGGAATTTGGACAAATATCTCAATGCAAACAAATTTGTAAAAGAAAATAGTGAACTTTGACAGTCTTAAAAATGTAAATTTACGTTCTATATGTAGAAACCCCATAATGTTTGGCCTCGGCGATCCGTTGAACACGAACCGTCTTAATCGCTTTGAACCAAAGAAGACCGCTACTGAGACCTTAAAGCCTACTACGACTCGCACTAAAACCGCAGATAAGGAGACCAACTCATTGATCCTCCATGGAAATATGTCATTAATATCCTTAGCTCTCGACGCTGCAGGATTGGCTTTCCCTGGTTTCGGAGACTCTCTACATGGGTCCAGGGGCAAACCGCACAGTCCAGGATTTCCTTCGAACATTGTCGTCTTCATCGATTGAAGTTGGATGGAAGTAGGAATCGACCCTTCGAGATCGTTGAAGCTCACAGTGAGAAAACTCAAAGTCGTAAACTGCGCAAAGCTTACTGGTATTCACCTTGTCAAGTCGTTGTCAGAAAGATCCAAGGATTCCAACCTGGTGAGATTTGAGAGACTGGAAGGTATGGACCCTTCAAACCTGTTGCCGGAAAGAGTCAAGTACAACATTCGCGTAGACTGCCCAAGGGCTCAGGAATGGGACCGATGAAATGGTTTCGGGATATTTCAAAGGAAACTCGAAGCAATACCAGGTAGTCCAGATGGAGATCTTGGCCTTTACCAAACACCACCAACCTTTCCTTACGGACCTCGCCACTGTTCATGCTAATGCTGTTTTCACTTGGGCGATTGAAACCTTGCAAATTTGATAAGCTTTCTTGGGGGGACCCGTGAAACCTATTGTTTGGCAGGTCCAGAACCTGGAGAGTGGTCAGCGACGCAATCCAACTGGGAAATCCACCCGTCAAGTTGTTGGATCCTACCAGAAGAGCTTGGAGTGATTTGTTAAATATTGTAAACTTGATGTTATTGCTCAAGTCGAGCAATGACAAATTTCTACAATCACCTAAACAAGCAGGAATTAGACCGCTGATCAGATTGTTTGCAACTGAGAGAATTTCCAGTGAGCTCTCTTCCCGACCGACACTACTTGGCAGGAGTCGATTGGTTCTATCATGTTTAGGTCGGAGTCGAACTGACGAGGATAAATCGCGACATTATGCGATATATGACCTTCCAGCTGATTGTCAGAATTATCAAGATTTTCCAGAGTATGTAGAGAGGAAACCAAATTTCTAGGAATAGTGCCAGAAAGCTGATTTCCAAACAGCAGCAATGTTGTCAGGTTCTTTAAGCTACCGAGGTTGAACGGTATAGATCCTGAAAGCAGATTCTGATGGAGATACAGAGTTTCCAATGACGAGCAATTACCCAGAGACCCGGGAATGAAACCTGTGATTCGATTACTTGAAACCCCGAGAGCGACCAACCTCCAACGTTGCCCAAACGATGAGGGGATAGTACCTGTAAATCTATTGTCCTCCAGGTACATAGACCGCAACTCTATCAATCTCCCCAGCTCTGACGGTACCTCTCCTGCCAAGTTGTTTATAGCCAGATCAAGCCGCTCTAGCTCGGAGCAATTTACTAGGGAAACTGGAATGCTGCCGGTGAGTTCGTTCTCATACAGGATAAGATTCTTCAAGTCTTCTAACTGCCCTGGCTCCAGATGAACCTTCCCCCTCAGCTTGTTTACAGACAGATCAAGTGTCTGGAACCTCCTACAATTTGCTAACGAAATGGGAATAGTACCGGTAGTCCATTGTCAAAGAACAACGAAGTGTTGCACCTGTTTTAAATCCCCAAGCTCCGATGGTATTCCTCCCGTCAAACTATTTTCCGACATATCCAGCTCCAGTAACTTGGAGAACTTGCTTAACGCATTGGGAATCAAACCTTTAAGTCCATTGTCGTACAAGTATAAATATTGCAGTTCTCCTAATTCTCCTAGTTCTGAGGGTATCCTCCCGGTCAAGGTGTTCTCGAACAAGGCGAGTGATTGTAACCTGGAGCAATTGCCCAAAGGAGCGGGCGGATATTTCTCCTGTATTGCTGTCCAACCACAAGTGTTCCAACTCGGCCAACTCCTCGAGTTCCAGCGGTATCTTCCAGGTCAGATAGTTTTTGGCTAGAACAGGGCGCTGCAGCATGGAGCATCTGATCAGAGAAAATGGAACCTCCCCTCTTAGAATATTTCCATATAGCGCCAAAATTCTCAGCTTTATTATACGACCAATCTTTTTGCGATTAGACCTGTCAGGCTGTTTTGAGACAAATCAAGTACTTTCATCTTGACACAATTCCATAACAACTTGGGAATAGATCCTGACAATGAGTTGTCGGATAGATCTAGTAGTTGAAGGGAAGGAAGATTGCATAACGACGAATGGAGCTCATCACGCAATTTCATGCCAGTCAAATTGATGCTCCAAACTCACTGGAAGAAAGCTTTCACTGCATCCCCCGTCCAGAAGCAAGGACTCGTTTGCTTCTGCCTCCCATTTTGAGAGTTCTCCATTCGAATCGTGGTAGAGTTCTTGAACTTCATCAAAATCTCTACCTCAGACGATGGTGATACAGGTTTGTTATGATGGACCGGTAACTGCAGCACTTGAAAGATTACGGAATGCATCCGGTTCGGGAGCGTTAGGCGGAAAAGGAACCAAACCAGAACCCATTTTCTCTGCCTGATGACAACCGGAAGTGTCATTTCCTGTTATCACGCCACGCATGAGCTCTGTGTTCCCCATCTGTATACACTGATGGATCAACACCGTGTAGACAGAAACGAACCGCAGAGTCTTCAAATAGGTCAATCCTGCTCCGATATCCATTCCCTGTTCTTCGCAACGCTTCATTCTGATACAAGCTTGTGCTCCGTATTCACTGAAGAAATTAGAGCTCCTGAACCAGTTCATTGTCGCACCAACGTTTTCCTCGACGTTACTGTCCTGGAGTACGTCAACTCCATCACAGGTCAGTAATGGTAATGCATATGATGATATGCCTCATACGTGCCTCCTCATACATGTACCTTCAAGACATGGGTAGGAAAAATAGACACAAGTCAACGTTGCTGTTACACCGAACATTGCTTTTAGTAACAAGGAAAGGTTACAAATTCCCTCATGTAACTTAATATCTGGTGTGTGTGGGCTGATGTGGTAAGAGTTTGAGTTTGGTGGGCCTATTTTATGGGTTTCCACATTTTTACTCTTCATTTGATTCTTGTAGTGGTTTTAAGCATTAGAATACTAACATGTTTCCGCCGAGGTGTTTAGATTTTCTCCACATATTACCTCATGTTTTCTTGTCACATTATACATCTGTTTATAATAGCATTTGGAAAACGAAATGGCCGTTAGAGTTACGTATGCCTATGGATTCTCTTGAGTAGCATGAACGAATATTTCTAATCAAGTAATATAAATCATACATCCTTCTTTTTACAGTAATCATAAGAGAATATGGTCTATAAAATTGGAGACTTATTTGTTATTTGATAGGTTTTTCATTATTTATTTATATTTCTACGATTATTTTCACTAAATTATGCATATAATATATCTGTATGAATTGAAGTCTTTTGATTGTTTTTCTTATATGATCATCCATATAGTGAAGTGTTATAGTAAGATTTTAGTATATCTTGGTGTGTATATCTATATGTCTACCTTGTCATTGTTATTATTGGTATATTTATTTTTACTGAAGTTAAAACTTCCTGTTATAGAGAGTTTAGGTTAAATTATGGCTCATGCTTTTTCTTTGCGTGAGGGATATTCTTATCATGGTTTACCATAGCATGTCAGAATATTTCCAGCGTTATTATTGGAACATTAGTGTCTAACGAGGTTAAGATTATCTTTTACGATAATGAGTTCAGCTCATGCTTTTCACTTAATTAATGATTTTTATTATAAAAGTCCTTCTAATATTTATTATATTTAAGTTATTTTATTTACCAGGTTAGCACTTTCTTGTGTTTGTTTTAATATGTCGTGCAATGGAGAGAAAATCATGGATTAAAAAAGTCAGAATTCCATTCACAAAGAATGATATTCTACCTAATACCTATTACAAGATAAGACATAAAATAATTGTGTAATAAGATGATGCGAATCAGCTTATTTATACTATATTAAATATGAAAATCTTCAATCCAACTGGTCATCATAGTCAAATTAAGGAGACCGTTAAAATGTAGATTGATCAAACCGTACCAATGACAAAAAGCAAAGTTATCATTTTCATGCTATGTCTATAGAGACTCACTTTTTGGAGGTTTGGTCGCTTTCCAAATTGTATAATGCATCACTAGGAACAAACTGGATGGGCTTTCTTACCAACTAAAGTGGTGTGAAGTTGACTGATCTCGATCCGACCCAAAACACAATTCCACTCAATTAAAGGAGTTGAAATTAGAAATTAAAATTGAGAGCACTATTGAAATTGAAGGGAAGAAGTCTTCAGTCTGGCGCAATACAATATATATGTAGTGCTCAAACCGTGTTCTCTCTTTTGACTATTTATACATGTGAAATTTCCTACGTATCATGTGTTAAAAAATGGACCAAAAAGCCAAATAATATACCCTAAAGGAAAAGAATCAAATCACATCTAAAGTCAGAGGTAGCCCTTCGCACGTCGCCACAATCTGTTTCACCAACTCCTTGGGTATTGCTTCTAAGGTGGGGCTTTGCACACGAGCTTTGAATAGTGTCAGTGCATCATGATGTGACATGAAGGAGAGAACATGTTTGCCGAAAACACTTCTATCCGTTTGAATGCGAGAAATTACTACCAAACGACTACCTTCTCCGTAAAAGATTCCTTTCAAGTGATTCATCATGTCGGCTGCATTATCACAGTCATCCAACATCAGTAGAACTTTCTTTCCCTGTAACAGTCTCAATGTGTCCCAATCACCCTGGAGCTCAACGCTGACTTGCCTCCCGTTGCCTTCATACAAGTTTGCCACGACCAGTTTCCAGAAATCTTTCCGACTGAGATTGTGATCAAGGATTTCAACAAAGCAGACATAGTGAAATTGGCTTTGAATTCTCAGCAGAACTTGTTTCGCAAGTATCGATTTGCCTAGACCACTCATTCCCACCAGCAGTATCTGCTTCGATCCTCCCTCTGACAATTTGAGCGCTTCCATGAATTCGCTGATACGATCTCCGAACTCGATTATCCCCTCAGGAAGTCCAAGATGGTTCTCTCATCCTACTTTTCTTGACTCCTGCTTAATGGAAAGAAGACACAAGAATCAGCAAGAACCGCAATTCCTCAACGAGGCAAAACAGCAAGGTCATGTTAGACAACTGACCGAATTCCCCCAATATCCAAAATTCCAGAAGATTTGACCCAATAGGATTGATAACATTGATCGAATTGGGATTGACTTGAAAGTTACTGGTTTTCTTATTTTACACCATACCTCCTCGAGACAGATAGTTTGCAAGAAATGGACCAAATGCTGAAAACTATCTGACGTCTTGTCCACTGGCTTGCAGATAGTAAAATGGTCTACTCCACGAATTGCACAGAAGTCGTCCATGTCAGGTCGGGCAGATGCTTCTTCAACCAACTGAAAAGAATCGCGAGGAGAGTATCCCGGTACCCATTCCCATACCTACAGACACATGAAAATCATAGACCATCGTAATCACTAAACTCTTGGCAGTAAAGCTCTATTGAAGAACTGTGCCGATGCCCACTATGATACCAAAACTTCTGTTTAGATACATAGTAATGGGAAAACCACTAAAACTAGTATTGTGATATACAATACAAGAATGACCAGAAGGCAAAATTACAAGAATTACCTTCCGCAGGTTTTGTATGATGGAGAGACTTCGCACTTGAGTTTCATCCTTTTCCATAACACCACATGTCTTCCAACCGTATTGGATCCGCAACTTTGCAAATTCTGCGTTGATTCTAGCACCCTCCGCACTTAGGAGTTCCATATATTCCAGCAAAGGATTTCTAGGCTTTGATGAGCCCCCCAAGCACATCCTGGATCCTTGTTGAGGTGTCCCGTAGAAGAACAATCCTCTCAAATTGCTCAAAAAATTGGAATACTCGCGGATTCCAGACTTTGTGTTTGCTCTTTGACGTTCCACTTGTAGACAGACCTCTTTCATGACCAGCCCACCTACACTGTGACCGACCAGAACAACCGGCCAGTGCTGCCCAATGTTTCCAAAATGGATCAGAGATTGGGCAAGATACTCGCCTGTAAGATGCATATCCATTCTTCCGTGTGAAGGAGAAACTTTCAGACTCGAATCGTAAGAGACTGAGAGTACACGAGCTTGAGGGAACTGTTGGACAAGCAAAGTGCCGAGCCAACACGCTGAGTTGTCTCTCAGCATCCAAGTTTGGATGTGTGCCTCTTCGAAATCGTTCCGCACATAACCGTGAAAGAATATCACCTCCATAGTGATATCTCCAGATACCGGTCGGTGAATTTCGTAAATAGCATCACTCACCTGCAAGTCCCAACATGAGGGTTCTTATTCATTATTACAAAACGTAATTGGACCCATGAACCTATGCAAATGCTTTTGCAATTAATGTATAAAGAAATGGACAGCAAAGCAATCATGGATTAGAGCAATACCTGCTGATAGCTGCCACAAACTGAACCAGACCCAGAATTGGAAGCCGCCATAGTCACGTATGGATGCTGTGGATTGTCGCCCCGGAATAGATCAAATGTGGATGCAGGAACCACGTATAATAGCTGATGACACAAGACATGACAAACTACTATAAATTTGCTTTTTTCTCTGGTTTCTATGTATTCAATCCCTCTTTCTGTTTCATCGCAAAGCATAATGACGTGTAGGAGTTTTGCCTTTCCGACGCTACTATACAAATACAATGTTTTGAAATGTGTTGTCAATTTCATGAAATGTAATGCCGTCGTACTATACCAGTCTCAATGCTAGTCTCAAGCAGAAAGAAAAGTTTTACTGACTGACGTTTGAGCACAGGTTTTCCTCAACATGATGAACAATATGTAGGTGAAGCCCGAACTGAACCCGAGCAATGCAAAAACTTCCACTCAGCAGATCGGAAACAAACTAAAAAATGTCTGTACGAGCAGATGCTGGTAAGCAGTGTAGACTTGCCTTGCCCTGTTCTCAGGTCCATCGAAGAAGATAACTCTCACTTCGATATTTCTGTCAGTAGCACTGTTTTGCAGCGTTTCGACTGAAATATGCTCTGAAGAGACACTGAGAGGAGTTGCGAGTTCGTCCAGTATTCTCTCAGGAAGAATTCTCAACATAGGAAGCTCTGTGAGCGAGTTCCTTCCAAGCTCAAATCCAGAACTATCAGTTGCAGTACTTACTCGTTCATGGCCATAAGACTTGCAGAAAATGCAATATCTCCAGCTTCTCTCATTTGGTAGAACCAGAAGTTATACACCACCATACCGAAATGGCGATCAGTTTTCCTTCGATACCCTGCCGGTGTACTTTCTTGGTCAAAAAAGTCATCGCAGAGTCGGTGAAAGCGTGTACAGTATGGAAATGAGTGCAGAAGTCTTCGGGAGAAGGTCTTTCTGTAGCACAATTCTTTACCATTTTCCGTGTGAAATCGCACTAAATTCCTTATGACAGAGCAGTACAATTAGACATACTCTTTTATATAAATGTCCACACAATACCTTACGTACGTATGTGGTGAGAATTTAGTTACGGTGTGGTGGTTCTCAATAGAAGTTCTTAAATGTGGATAAACGTGTTGGTGATATGAATATTGGGGTTTTTTACCTATTTTTGCCTATTTTATTCAACCCTATTTTATCTATTTTGTCTAAGCCTTGTACGGGCTGGATGGAGTCTTCCCATCCTTCGAGTTTTCTACGCGGCCACCCTCTCGCAAAATATGAATCAACCTTTCATTGAATTGAGATAATTGATTATTTATTGTATCTGCGTATGTATCAATTAGAAGGTATTTGAACACCCTTGTGTAATGTGAGAGATGTGTCGGAGCTCTAGATCTCTTTGTGATTGCTCTTAAATTACCGAAGACATTAACGAGTATGTTGTGTTTAAAGACCAGTTTCTAGACTTAAAAGACGAACACTATATCAACGACTTTTTGTGTCGAGGAGACCATTGCTTTCCATCTCAACTCACCTTCATGCAGAGAATTTGAATATATTGAATGAATACCTATATAAACTGGACTGGGCTATCATGATGGAGGTTGTGTGATCTCATACGCAAATATAGAGATGTAATTGTTAATAGGTGTAAGTACCACAGGCTTTCTGCAATATGGCGATGCTTACAATAACAATTACAATGACGGTATACAAACATCATATAGCGGATGAATATCGGATCTGCATTACAAAGTTGAAATTTTTGGAATAAGAAATAAAATTTATAAGACATGCCCACATTACTTCAGAGTATGTATGAAAATATACGTCACCTCTGAGATATGTGTGAACAAGATTATCAACGTTGCTTTAACTAATTTTTTGCTAATATCATCACAGCTTGATATGATAAAGAGATAATGTTACCTACTTTTATGAAAGTTTAGGAATTGGATCAGCATTCCGTTTATATAAAGGACAGTTATAGAATGCTCCAAAATTTATATACAAGTTGCTACTTAAAGGCTGGAGATTGAGCTAAAAAGCAAAGAATGAAAATAGTTCCGTGGAGGTAGGCGTCCTAGCTCGGTTCCACGTCAATTAAACTGAACTTTTCCAAATCCATATGTTATAAAACTAGATCTATGAAAACACAGCACCAATCTAATATAAGAATAAGTATAAAAAGCAAAAGCGACATAATATGAGTATCTCTCTTTCAAATTTGGAAAGGTGCCATCAAACACCTTGAACCAGGTCACAAGAAGAACTAAAAATGTTCAAATACGTTGTTTAGAAAAGTAATAACATATAACAACTTTTTAAAAATTGGAATACTCAATTCAATCTTCAAGGAGGTGCAATGGAGCCGCCCTTGAAATTGTAATTCCAATTCCAAGGAGAACGCACAGAGCTAAAATATACAATTTTACATGGTACTTCTGAAGAGTTGGAGCAATTGGATGTCAATACGGATTGTCTGTTATGTTTGGCTTGCTATAAGTGACTTGCCTGAGCAAGAGCAAAACTTGACTGATGGAAACTCCTTGCTGTATCATGCGGTATATATTCAGTCACTTCTAAAGTTGACTATTAAAGTGACTAGTTATCTTGAGTGGTCAATACTCATGAAGTCACGCAGGTCTATATTCAGGAGTTTAGACAGATGACAGAGTGACTATCCCATGTGTTTTGTATATATATACATATGTACAATGGAAATAGAGGTTCGAAGGCTGGTGTGAGCCTGTTTCAGCCGTGGATGTAGCTTCCGGGACATGGAGTGAACCACATTATTTCCTGTTAGTCCTCTGATTTATGTTTAATGGGCCTGATGATGTACTATTGCGAGAGGTCCTTGGGACTGTATTTTCTGACAATTGGTATCAGAGCATAGTTGGTCCTTAAGAGGGTCTTGAGATCTGATGGTGCAGGGAAGTGGGTCCAGAAGCAAGTCCACAGCAAAGCAATGGCAGGGGTGATATCCATATCCAATGCTAAATTTGCAGTGGAGAAGTTTGATGGGAAAAACAATTTTGGACTTTGGCAACTGAAGATGAAGGACCTTCTTGTCCAGCAAGGACTGCATGGAGCACTGAAGAAGAAAAAGGAGGACAAAAGTGATGAGGATGGGGAAGATGAAGATGCAGATCTGAGAGCTATTAGCACTATTAGGTTGAACCTTGCTGATGAAGTGCTATACAATGTTATGAATGAGGAATCTGCACCAAAACTATGGGCCAAACTGAAAAATCTTTATATGACCAAGTCTTTGACAAACAGACTGTTTCTTAAACAGAAGTTGTATATGTTGAGGATGAAGGAAGGCCAGAGTATTATGGAGCACCTCAATGCTTTCAACAAAATCATTTGTGAGTTGATGAGCATAGAGGTTAAGTTAGAAGAGGAGGATAAGGCATTGCTGTTATTGACTTCACTTTCTCCATCATATGAGCATCTGGTCACAACTCTTCTATATGGGAAGGATGATATAAACTGTGAGGAGGTCACTTCAGCATTATTGTCCAATGAGATGTGCAAAAGATCCAACCAAGAAAAGACAAATTCAGAGGCTCTATTTATCAGAGGAAGGACAAGAGAGAGAGAGCAGATCAGGAGTAAATCAAGATCCAAGTCTAGAACCGGAGGTTTCAAAGGCAAGTGCTGGATTTGTGGGAAGGTTGGACATTTCAAGAAGGATTGTAACAACAAGAGGCTTGAGTCCAACAAGGATAAAGGTCAACTTTCAGATCAAGCAAGCATTGCTGAGTCATCTGGAGTTGTGGATGATGTTCTATGTGTTACCCAAGACAAAGATCAATTTGAGGAGTCATGGATATTGGACTCAGGTTGCTCTTACCATATGTGTCCAAATAAGGACTGGTTTCATGAGTACAAATCATTCAATGGAGGATCTGTAATAATGGGGAACAACATGGCTTGTAAAGCTATTGGCATTGGTACAATACACATTAAGATGTTTGATGGTATTGTGAGGACTCTTGTTGATGTGAGACATGTTCCTGAGTTAAGGAAGAATTTGATATCACTAGGCACTTTGGACTCAAATGGTTGGAGGTGGGGAGCAGAAAATGGAACACTCAAGGTATCAAAAGGAGCATTGGTTGTGATGAAAGGCAAGAAGATAGGAAACCTTTATGAGCTTGTCGGAGAGACCATCACTGGAGGAATGGCAAGTACTATTTCTGAAAATGAAGATCCCAAAGATCTTACTCAGTTATGGGACCTCCGTTTGGGTCATATGAGTGAAAGGGGCTTAAGTGAATTGTCCAAGCAACAACTTCTGAAGGGCCTTAAAAGTTGGAAGTTAAAATTCTGTGAGCATTGTGTAATAGGAAAGCAACGGAGGGTAAGCTTTTCCACAGGAGTTCATTGCATAAAGGGAATTTTAGACTATGTGCATTCTGATGTTTGGGGCCCTGCACCTGTAGCTTCAAAATCTAGAGCATTATATTTCGTGTCTTTGGTTGATGATTACTCTAGGAGAGTATGGGTCTACACCATAAAGCAAAAATCAGAGGTCTTCTCTATCTTTAAACAATGGAAGGTGATGATGGAGAAACAAATTGGAAGGAAAGTGAAGTGTTTGAGGTCTGATAATGGTGGAGAATACAAATCTGGAGAGTTTGATAGATATTGTAAGAGTGAAGGGATAATCCATCACTTTACCATACCGGGTACTCCTCAACAAAATGGTGTGGCAGAGCGGATAAATTGTACACTCTTGGAGAAAGCAAGAAGTATGCTAAGCAATGCTGGATTGGAGAAGAGTTTTTGGGCAGAAGCTAGAAATACGGCTTGTCATTTGGTAAACATTTCTCCCTCTACTGCTATTGAGTGTAAGACACCTATGGAAAAATGGACAGGTAGGCATGTTGATTACTCTTCACTTAGAGTATTTGGATGCATAGCTTATGTTCATATTCAACAAGAACAAAGGACAAAGTTAGACTCCAAATCTAGAAAATGTATATTCTTGGGATATGAGAAGGATACAAAGGGATATAGATTGTGGGATCCAGAAAGGTGTTGTCTTGTTGTGAGTAGGGATGTAGTTTTTGATGAGACTAGTACAATGAAGACTATTACTATAGCAAAAGAAAAGAAAAAACAAATTCAGTCAGATTTTGTTAAGATAGATATTGATACTGGAAATGAAGACATTTCACCTCTTGTAGATCTACCAAGTGAACCATTAGAAGAGCAAAGCCCAGAAGTGATTCATGAACGTAGGTATCCAAATAGGGATAGAAGGCCTCCAAAGAGATTTGATGATTCTTTTGTAGCTTATGCCCTTCTTACGGAGAATGGTTAGCCTTCTTCATATGAAGAGGCAATGCAAGATCAAGAATGTCAAAAGTGGCATTGTGCAATGGATGAGGAGATGAAGTCTTTGGCCAAGAACCAAACTTGGAGACTTGAAAAATTGCCTATGGGAAAGAAGGCAATTGGTTGCAAATGGATATTTTGGAAGAAGGAAGGACTTCCAAAATCAGGTGGAGATAGATACAAAGCAAGGCTTGTAGCAAAGGGTTACAGCCAAAACGAAGGTATTGACTTAAATGAGATTTTTTCACCAGTGGTAAAAATCTCTTCAATTCGTGCACTATTGGCAATAGTTGCATTGCATAACTTGGAATTGGAGCAACTAGATGTTACAACTGCTTTTTTACATGGAGAATTGGAGGAGGAGATTTACATGCATCAACCTGAAGGTTTTGTGGTACCAAGGAACCAGAACCTGGTTTGCAGGTTACAAAAGTCTTTATATGGACTAAAGCAAAGTCCAAGACTTTAGTACATGAAATTTGATACTTTCATGTTGAAGCAGGGATATAACAGAAGTGAATCAGATTGTTGTGTGTACCTCAAGAAGCTACATGGACCTAGAGTATTTGATTTAATCATCTTGGTACTATATGTGGATGATATGCTGATTGCTGCAAAGGATATGGTTGAGGTGGAGAAATTGAAAGCACAACTTGGTAAGGAGTTTGATATGAAGGATTTGGGTTCTTCAAAGAGTGTACTTGGGATTGAAATCCATCGGGACAGGAGCAAGAGAAATTATGGATATCTCAAAGAAGATATTTGGAAAAATTACTTGCTCGGTTTGGCATGGAGAAAGCAAAACCCGTGAACACTCCAATGGCAAGTCATTTCAAGATATCATTGGAGCAATGTCCATCAAATGAGGAGGAGAGAAAAGTAATGTCCAACATTCCTTATGCTAGTGCTGTTGGGAGTTTAATGTATGCTATGGTCTGCACTAGACCAGACATCTCATATGCTGTGAGCATGGTGAGTATATACATGGCAAATTTGGGGAAACAACATTGGGAAGTTGTGAAGTAGATACTTCGTTACTTGAAAGGGACTATAAATATTGGCATTAAGTTTGATGTGGAGAAGGAACAAGAAGGAGGAATTACAGGGTACGTAGATTCTGATTTTGCCGGAGACTTGGATAAGAGAAGTCTACAATAGGATTTGCTTTTACACTTGTTGGTGGTGCAGTAAGTTGGAAGTCTACTCTCCAATCTACTATTGCTCTTTCTACTACAGAGGCAGAATATATGGCAACAACTGAGGCTGCCAAGGAGGCAATATGGCTACAAAGATGAGCCAAGGATATAGGACTCCCTAATGTGAAGTCCACACTCTTTTGTGATAGCCAAAGCGCTATTCACTTGGCAAAGAATCAAGTATATCATTCAATGACAAAGCATATTGATGTGAGACACCATTTTATCAGGGAAGCAGTGACAAATGGTGAAATCAATTTGCAAAAGATTGGCACAGAGGTAAACGCAGCTGATATGTTGACTAAACCTATTCCTGTTGAGAAGTTCAAGTTATGCATGAACTTGCTTAACGTTCAATGTTGCTCTTTGGGATGATAAGGTGGATACAAGCGAAAGGTGGAGTTTGTTATGTTTGGCTTGCTATAAGTGACTTGCCTGATCAAGAGCAAGAGCAAAACTTGACTGATGGAAACTCCTTGCTGTATCATGCGGATATATATTCAGTCACTTCTAAGGTTGAGTATTAAAGTGACTAGATATCTTGAGTGGTCAATACTCATGAAGTCACGCAGGTCTATATTCAGGAGTTTAGACAGATGACAGAGTGACTATCCCTGTGTTTGTATATATATATACATATGTACAATGGAAATAGAGGTTCGAAGGCTGGTGTGAGCCTGTTTCAACCGTGGAGGTAGCTTCTGGGACAGGGAGTGAACCACGTTATTTCCTGTTAGTCCTCTGATTTATGTTTAATGGGCCTTATGATGTGCTATTGCGAGAGGTCCCTTGGGACTGTATTTTCTAACAATTGTGTCTACCTGTTTACTAAAGTTTATTACTGTCTAGTTTCCCCAGGATTTCGTATCAGCAGTCATATCTTCTCCACCTTCTTAAGATTGCCCGCCTTCAGTTCTCTAAGCATGGTGTTCAGTGAAGAGGTTTTCCACTCTTCACTGTACTTTTGCAGCATATTGTAATGTTTTAAAGAAACCTTAGTGGGTCACTTTGTTCAACGTAATGTGACCTCTCAATCTCAGGTCGGAATTTCAGCGATTAACTCGAGGGATTTCTTACCACTGTATGCTATGCGGTTCTTCGAAGTACAGTAGAGATAACAAATCAATGGGTAGTCACCACAGAACTTACACGTGGGAACCTTAGGAACGTAGACGAGGGTATTCCGATGTGGAGAGTTCTCCTCTTGAGTGTTGTCTTATTGTGAACACGGTGACCCAAATACTTGACCAGAACTTGGAAGTGTTACTAGAGATATGATTGAATGTAAATTAAATAAATATAAAAGTTAGCAAGGTAAGAAGGGTGAGAACACCACGTCAAGCCAACAAAAACTTAACTTCAAGGGGGAATTAAGCCCCAACGGTAAATAACTTTGCAAGTCCTTTCCGTGTTCACACCACGAAATTCGCTATTGCGCGGAAGGCATTGCCGGCTGAGGAAAAGAGCACCGCTTCGCATGTGCGCTCTCCTGTATAAAAAGTCTTCCAAAAGCAAGTGGCACCACTAGTCTTCGGAGGTTGTTGGGCAGCACTGTTTGTAGCCCTGAGCTACAAAACTGTAGCTTTGTCTGTGATTACGTTTGCTTCTCTTTTCTGTGTGTCTGTTCCTCGAACTTAGAATGGTAGGAAAAAAAAAGGCAACCGCGTAGGAAAAATGAAGGATGGGAAGACCCCATCAAGCCGTACAAGAGAGAGACAAAAAAGGTAAGATGGGGCTAAGCCCCATGGTAGGTAACCCCACTGTAATAGGCTTTATCACTTCTTAGGAGAAAACCTATCTATAAAGCTGGTCAGGGAATCATTGTTATTTTAAGTTTACATATCATTAGTTGTGAAATGTCTCTTGTCTATTCATTTGAAGTGATTGTACTTTTTTAAGTTACTAGAAGTTATGGATTCAAAGAGTCTTATCCTTGTACTCGGTTGATCTTCAACGTGTCACATAAAGTAAGCATGTAAAGCCTCTAAGGTTGATATATTTCAACCGCTGCTATATTCGAAGGACACCGAAGTCAATGAGAACGCTTTGGACAGCAGTTCGGTGGCCCACTCACTTCTCACAACATGAATACATGAAGGACGACCGCGTAGGGAAAGAAAAATAAAGGATGGGAAGACCCCCATCAAGCCCTCACAAGGGAGAGATGAACAAGGTAAAATGGGGCTCAGCCCCAATAGAGTCTATATGAGAGATGTCACATGAATATGATGGTGCTTTTTACTTGTGTGGATGTTATATATTTGTAGATTCCAGGGAATCATGATTCAATAGTTAATGTTTATCTCCTTGTTTCACAACTCCTTTTTATCGTGAGAGAGAAGTACTCTTTCAGTTAATATTAAGAAGTTTATAAACAGAATCTGGTAGTGAAGAGCCTCGACCGGATTGCTGGATATCGTGTGTAGTTTAGCCCTATTTTTAAGATGCATGATGTCCTGCTAGCATAAAAGTGTGATTCCGAAGAGAAAGAAGAATTTGTCATATGGTTCATACAACTACATCGAATAAGAGAATTGAACGAAGGAATTAGATGAGGAAAGAGAAAGACCAGAGGATACACAATCATATTGGCCTTAGGTTCTGCTTTGATAGTGTGCTCCCCTGTTCCCGGGTTCATTCCACAGCGGAGGCATCAGTCCATGAACGAAAAGCAGATAATGAACAGTTTCATCCTTCAAAATGGTAGATGTGAATGATTTTTTTCCTTTAGGGCAGTATTAGCTGATTGGTACAAATGGCACATAATTATCTCTGGAATTTAAATTTGAGCTGGAAAATAATATCTTACATGAACATTTATATTTAGTTGAATATACTTTTCCGGAATACTAGATACACCAACCGTCACTTTCATGTTCAAACGCGAAACAATTCATAAATATTCAATTCGGTGCTTTGATACTTTACGCCGTAAAATGAAGCTAGATTATGTTTCATGCAAACACCTCAAATTTAATGATATATTTTTCTGTAAAAGCAATTGTAAATAGTGAATTTAAGATGAATCCGATATACGCTTTTTGAATACATACATTGATACTCATGATTTAAGGATTTTGTCAGCAGAAGGTCTTTTATTACGACATAAATAACTGTCTTCATTACCGATGACTTTATTTGCAAAATACCTGATATGTATCCAGTTGTTGAATATTAAAATGACAAGACAAATGATCTGTATTGGCGACATTTTCTCTCCCATCTTGTCTTCTTAATTTCCAATCTCCGGTGATTACATGCTACATATATTTTCGAACTTTACCAAATATGTTTTCTCCGATTTGTTAACTTTCAATCTTCTCAACGGAAGGAAACGAAGAAGGCTTACCATTGAAACTGGCCTGTTCAGCCACATAATGAAAGATGAAGATTTGACATCCCTGGTGTTGGTTCTCCAGTTATAGGAATGGTTTTTTCTACGCACTTTGTGGGCGGACTTGCACTCTGCGCCTAGAGTACGCTGGCCTATAGAAAACAGCTCCTATAGACAATTTTTTCAACCGCAGACCATTAAGATATTTAAGAACTTATTCTTTCGAACATTCTTTTGAAGAGGACGGAGTCCCATGAACTTTGTAGAGGTGAGATCAATATCACGGCTAGAGTTCATTTAAGATATTTAAGAACGTTTATCTAAAGTACTTTTTACTAGTGGGACGGAGCCCGAAGACCCTTATAGTAGTGAGAAGCCAATAAAGCTAAAACGTTGGTGGCCAGAGGCCAAAATAAAGAAGAAGAACTGGAGAGGCAAGCGTAAACGCCAAAAGCCCACCTACAAACATCCTTAACTACTCGGAGCTCAGCACCCGCAAGAAGCGAAGGGGACCATTATCCATTAATTTCCTTTTCTTTTCTTCTGGTACCTTTGTATCATCAATATGGAGCTTATTGTCTTCATTGTTGAATTGAGAACATAGAGCAGTGCGGATGTACTCATTTGAATTTTGTTCCATTAGAGGATAATCCAGAAGGTTCATATTGGACTTCAATTTTAAGATGCACATTGGATGTGATTAATCACAAATAATATCCAATCATAGTTGTTGTTTCCATGGTCTGCTCGCTGAAGAGGATGAGGATCAGCGAAACGGATGGAGTAGCGTCCATCATTATCATCCCGTTACAATCTCTCGGTGGCTCTGCCAGTTTTTGTCGTGTTCACGCATGGGAATTAGCTATTGCACTCGTGACATGCACATGGACGGGGGAACACAACGACCTGGATAAGAGCGAACCAAGTTCGAAGGACCACCATAGCCGGCCGGGGAGAAGAGTGCGGTTTCGCAGGTATGCTCTACGGGTCAGAAAAGTCGTCCACGAATAAATAAAACCAAGTTGCCCACAAGGTGTTTCCTTGGAAACACCTTGCGGGCGACGTTAGTAACGTTATCCGCAAAGTCCCTAAATACAACTTAACTCGCGTTAGGGGTGAATCATATTTTGTTATTTCGCGAGTTTCACAAATCTCACAGACAAACGAAAATGACCCTCTTGAGAATTTAAAGAGAGTTTGCACAGGAAATTCATTATCCTCAAGGGGATTTCCGATCGAGAGCAAAATGGTCCACGCCGTCTGTATTTTATGATCTATCATTAAATATCGCATTTTCTCTTAAATATACCCATCGCAGCCATGAGTTTGACCCTAATTTAATTCCCTCGTTTAATCTTGCGTCATGTCAGTTATTCACGAGTATGAGAAAATCTCGCTGTTACTTTGCGGGCAACGTTACTAGTCTTCGGAGGTTGTTGCGTAAAATCTGTCTGTTGCCCTGAATCACAAAACTGTAGCTTTGTATATGATTACGTTAGCTTCTCTTCTATGTGTTTGTTCCTCGAAATTAGGATGAGAAGTAGCCGCTTTATCACTTGTTAAGAAACGCCTATCTATAAAGCTGGTTGGAATCAGAGTCATTTAAAGTTCATATATTCATTATTCTGAAGTATCAACTTGTCTATTCATTTGAGGTGACTACAAGCTATGGGTTCAAAGAGTTTGATCCTTGTATTGCGCTGATTCTTAACATGTCAATTAGAGTATGCTTGTACGAGTCTCCTGATCTGAATATTTCACACGCGCTGCTTTGTGCGGACGATCCGTGCGCACACCATTCAGTGAGAAAGTTTTGAAATAAGTTTGGTAGCAGCTTAAAATCTCACAATTTTTATATTGTTGTGATGAGCAGGGAGAGGGAAAAGGCTCAAGATACATACGGACTCACTCACATATTGCAACATGAATATGGTGGTGTTTTTCCTTTGTTTGGGTGTTTTCGATGTTTCCAATGATTCATGATGCAATGGTTCATGCTTATCTCCTTGTCTGCAACTCTTTTTTTCTCAATAGAGAATTGTATCAATCTCCATTGGTGCTGGTTCCTCCACTCGTGTGTAGTGTATTAGTAGGCTCTATGGAGGTCGAGGTTGAAGTCAATATCAAGTTGTTACCACCGAGGAATCAAAACAATCGACCAACCACATGGCTTCCTCCAAGTTTTGTGGTTCTCGCATAGTTACCTCTAATTTGGTTCTTGCCTTCAAGCCCCTCACAATCGATCCACAACTTCACCTACCAATATACATGGAATTTCCATGATGGTGTTTTGGAACTACGTGATGTAACTTCTTACAGAGCCAATCTATTTCAACTCTGCCAACTTATCCTCTGCAGCTCATGTGGTATTTATAGCTTAGAATAAACTAACTATTGCGCTCTTGAATTTTACCCATGTCAAGATTGGTACAACAATTTTTCAGTCAGCTCGCTCCACTCGGAATCTCTACCATAGCTTTGCTACTCCATCCAATTGACTAGAAGCCAAGAGAATCTATTTTTGCTCGTCTTGTAGATTGGTAGCTTCAAAATAACGTTTGCAGTCAAACATAAAATTCTCCACTACACTCGGGAGATTCTTACCTTCAAATACCTTGGGTTTAGGGAATTTAATCCAATCTTCTCCTTCTCAAATTGGTACTCTCTCTTCATGCTCTTGTTGTCAAAGATCTAGTTCATCCAACAATCAAGTGAGGTGCTCTATTTGTTGCTACATAGAAAGGATAGCATCGGGTATTGCCGCCATGGTTGCTACTTTATCACACCACCCCTAATTCATCTAATTTATTAACACATAGAAACAACACGTCCACCGTTCTCCATAAGTTACCGCTGGAAGTACCAAGGGTTCCTCAAATATGGTGAACATATATAGGAAATCTTGTCCAAAGTGCGAGGTGATGAATTGTATGAAACAATGCTTGGGTAGTACTTGGACACAAAAATCCCAATGGTTTGGTGGAAGTGGATTTTGTGATCTATAAATTCCATGTATCCCATTTCTGCTCTGATACCAATGTAAAAGACCAAAACCGAGGAGAGAAATAGGAGAATGGAAGTTCACATTGGGACACTTGAATGTGGAAAAACTCCAAATGCCTAACATGAGTTTCAGCTTTGGTATTTATAGGTAGCATACAAGGCCCTTGAGAAACTTCTCAAGAAGCTTCCTTGAGCCGTTCTTAGAGTGCAAGCCAAGTTAACCAAGAAGCTTCTCAAGAAGCTTCCTTCTAGAAGCCGCCTACTTGGCATGTAAGCTAAGCTAGTTAGAAGCTTCTAGAAGCTTCCTTCTAGAAGCTACCTGCTTGGGGTGCAAGTTAACTAGTCGGGAAGCTTCCCAAGAAGCTTCCTAGATGCTTTTGGAATATTCTAGGCTAAGTTGGTTTATTTTCTATTTTGTTAGCTTTATTAACTACGTCGCTAAACTCCATATTGTTACACTCGTCCAAGGTATCATGTGCCAATTAATCGCGTGGTAGGCAAAAAGCCTGTCTAGTCTCATCATGGAGTGTGCGATGTAGCCTATTAATAGTTGAGGATATGGAAAACTAGTCTCAAATAACCCCAAAATGCAACCCGCTTGAGAAGCTAACCACTCCCATGACTCGATCAATATCCCTAGAACAATCAACAAAGAAATAGAAGAAGTGTGTGTAACCCGAGTGTCATTGCTATTGATGTGATCACTCGCTTCACGTGGACATCCCAAGTGGTCCAATCATAATCCTTGTGCATCTTTCACACATGGGTCTTTATCCCTTGCAAGGTAGAGTATCAAAGATCCACTAAGCATGGTGTATCATGAGCCACTTTAGGCAACCACACATGGGAAGGTATAGCCATGGCTACCGCAAGAATAAAGATAGTAACACATGATACTCCTCTCTATATCTCCCCATACCTCCAAAACCACCACCTCTCACACAAGAAAATATAATCTCTCCAAACCTTAAAAGCTATAAATTCTCATAATTTTCAATTTCCATATCTAAATTTTTTTAATTAAATTACAGTGAAAACTTAATCATGAAAACAAACAAATTAAAAATGAAAATTCTATACCTATCACTCTAATCTAATAATCACTCTAAACCCTAAAAAAATCTAACAATCTATATAACTCTCTATTCAATTCTCCGTGGTCTTCAATCTAATTCCAATGGATCCAAAATTAAAATACAAACATAATAGGCTATTCACTCACTATATGCTAGAGAACCCTAAAAAATATAAATCTTCCCTCTTACTTCCCTCCCTCTCCCGTACTCCTCCTCCCGATACCCGATACCTCCTCCCGATATAGTTATTCACGTCTTTGCAAGGTCTGATAGATCTTCCCATCCTCCTTGTTATTCTCTACGGTCTCTTTCTCCTTGAGTTTAACACTAGTTTATCCTCTTAATTTTTAGAGAAATTTCACAATATAATATTGTTTGCTCGAATTTCTTCATATAATTGTTTAATATGTTTTCACTGTATGACGTTTGACCGCTAACGAGAATCGATCGCAACGTCGGTTGCAATGCAATTTTATATGCCTTGCCCGCATTACATGCAGCACTCAGACAGATTGAATAAATTCTTCTAGTGAAATAATCCGTGAGCATAACTCCCATCCAAATTGACCAAACGCTTGCAAAGAAATAATTCATAATCATGTTCTTCATCCAATCTCAGGTTTCAGGTTGAGAATGGAGAAAATCTCGCTGGTACTTTTGCGGGCAACGTTACTAATCTTCGGAGGTTGTTGGGTGAAATCTTTACTTTGTATATGATTACGTTAGCTTCTCTTTTATGTGTTTGTTCCTCGAAATTAGGATGGGAAGTAGCCGCTTTATCACTTGTTAAGAAACGCCTAGCTATAAAGCTGGTTGGAATCAGAGTTATTTAAAGTTCATAAATTCATTATTCTGAAGTATCAACTTGTGTATTCATTTGAGGTGACACTACTTTAAGTTACTAGAAGCTATGGGTTCAAAGAGTTTGATCCTTGTATTGCGCTGATTCTTAACATGTCAATTCTCCTGGTTTGTATATTTCACACGCGCTGCTTTGTGAGGACGATGCGTCTGCACACTATTCAGAGAGAAAGTTTTGAAATAAGTTTGGTGGCAGCTTAAAATTTCACAACTTTTATATTCTTTGTGATAATACATACGCTCAAGGCTCAAGGCTCAATGTACATACGCGGACTCACTCACATCTTGCGACTTGAATATGGTGGTGTTTTTCTTTGTTTGGATGTTTCCTATGTTCCCAAGGATTCATGATGCAATAGTTTATGCTTATCTCCTTGTCTGCAACTCATTTTTACGCAAGAGAGAGATAATTCCTCAAATGATAATAGGAATTCTATAACCAGAATCTGGTAGTGTGAAGGACCTGGACAGACTTGCTGTATTTTAGCCCTATTTTTTAACCAGTGTACTTTTGCCCTACTTATTGAGTGAGGAGCTATGGCCGTCTCCTAAGCCATGCTCACTTCCTACCTTAGATAGAGTGTTGGTCACTTTGCAGCGTTCTCGGGCGATGACCTTTATAAAGTATCTATTTATCTTCAAAAGGTTTGTAATGGATTTTGGCCACATAGTTATTAGTGATTTGACTGTGGTTTTATAAAAATTAAAAATCCCAAATTATAGAGACATTAAAACTTGTTTTATTTTTTTTCGGTTCAAGCTATTTAAAAAAATAAATTCCTATATCTATTCTAAATTTATTTTTCTATAATTGTTTATGTTAATATCTATTCTTTAAATGATTCATGACCTAAAGATAGGTTTCAAGACCTTAAATGGTTTTGGCTTAATCCTCTTTAAGGAACAAAGCAAACTCGCATGATAACAAAAAGGACGGGAAGACATGTCAAAATGCAGAAGGATAAAACATTCTTATGTCTTATCCACTCCATGGAAGGTTAATGCAAAACCTATTGAGTCTTTAGTTACTCCATAAGTGGTATAAAGATGCATAGTTTCGGAGTTGCAGTTTTGTTTCAGTTAGCGGTTTTTATTTGTACAGATGTATAGATATTAAATTATATTTGATTGCCATTTTTGAATGATATTTTTGGATTATTATCTGTTCCAAAAAAAACTTAGTGGTTTTGGCTTATTTTTCAAGCAAGAAAATTAAAAGCAACATCCTTTAGGACTTTTATCTATTTTATTGCCAGAAAGATGTAAATACACCAAAGATATATTCTTACAATTTGGGTTTATAAAAGTTTAAGTTCTCACGATGTTTTACGAAGAAGGTACGGAAAAGGCGCAAAACTCACTCCCCTCTCACAACATGAATACGGTGGTGCCCTTTCCTTGAACTTATATATAGTATATTTCCAGGGCTCATTAACCAGTTTATGCTAAGCCTTATTGTGGGGTTTCGCAACTCTGTTACCCGCAAGAGAAATAATTTATTCAATTGATCAAAGAATCCCATAAACAAAAATTTCGTTGCGTGAGGAGCCTCCAGAGGCTTGCTGGAAGCATGTCTAATTTAGCTCTGTTTCATAAATGCATGATATCCTGCGTGGTTTAATAACTGCATGCTGTCCTGATTATTATTCTTAAATTTGCTAAGTTCCATTCTTTCCGGATTATGGTATTTTTGTATGTTAACCACGAAGACAATGCAGGAATCGCCATGCGAGAGTATCTCCAAGTATGGCATGTCTTTTTCTCTTACTGAAAGAAGACCTCTGCCGAGAGTGACAGCTGGTCATACCTAGAATTAGCGGTGCCGACAAGTAGCTCCAAGTTGGACCAACGGGAAAACATAGCTAACGGAGAGAAAAGCTGACCGTGCAGGATAACAAGAAGGATGGGAAGATCCCATCAAGCCGTACAAGGAGAAGACACAAGAGGTAAAATGGGCTAACCAGTCCGCTTGTCCTTACATCCTGCAAAAGGCCTTGCCAGAGCCTTGAAGAAAGATCGAGATTACATGAGTTGTGGAATCCGTATGGACGAACACCGCTAAGCAGTCCACTTGTCGCTAAGGACTTCAGAAGGATTGCCAAAGCCTTGAAACATCGACATCACAGGAGTTGTGGAAATCCAGGCCCTTGCTGGGCGGAAGACGATGACCCTCGAGAGAGGATGTCACATTTCCACCATGCAGAATGGTGGAAATGTGGTGTGATTCTTTGTTGTGGTCTGTTTGGGGTATGGAGGTTGTCAACTGTTTGGTTCTGATCACGGAAGCCAAGAAGTCGCAGATTTCATGTGATGCTGGATTTTGCAGCAGATTTGGTTGGACTTGCGTCACATTTTGGCTATGGAGCTGATACTAGGGATTGGACAACTACAGATGGAACATGTCCGATCACCGATGTACACACAGTTTGGTCCCTAACACCAGTTTTGGTCTCTGAGAACAAACACCGGTCTCTTTCTCAGTTACCTCTGTGAGTATTTCAAGTATCCCCTACGAATGACAGATGCTCTGTTTTCGCTGCCCAACGTTCTCTTTCCATAATGTGTTTTGGTTTCTGAGCACAAGCACCGGTCTCTCTCGCAATTGACTCTGAGTGTTTCAAGTAACCCCTACGAATGACGTAGGCTCTGTTTTCGCCGCCTGACGTTCTTCTTTCATAATGTGCTTTGGTCTCTGAGAACATCCACCTCTCCCTTTCTCAATTGATTCTGTGAGTGTTTCAAGTAAACCATGCGAATGACCTAGGCTCTGTTTCCTCGGCCCGACGTTCTTCTTTCATAATGTGCTTTAGTCTTTGAGAATAACCACCGATCTTTCTCAATTGATTTCGTGAGAGTTTCAAGTAGCATCTACGAATGACATGGGCTCTGTTTTCGCGGGCCAACGTTCTCTTTCATAATGTTCTCCCCTGTTCTAGAATTGTACTCCACGAGCAGAAGTATCAGTCAATACAAGAACAGTGGATGATGAACAGTTGCATCATTTCAAATTCTAAGATGTCAGTATATTATTTATTCCTTGGGTGTGGAATTTGGTGATTGTTGCGGGTGATAGATCAATATCAATATCGTTAAGAGAGTTTAGGGAGTTTAGAGAGTTCAGAGAGAGTGTCTGATATTGCATATCAGAAATTGGAATCTCATTTATCTGCAGTGGTGGCATTTGCACGAATATCTCAATACAGACAAATAGTGTTCGAGAAAATAGTGCACTCGTGATTGTCTTTAAACGATTGAACTGTCCTGGAAGGATGTACATTTACGTTCGATGTATAGAGGCCCCATGGAAATGCTACTGAAACATGAAGCGTCTTAAGCTCTTCGAACCAAAGAACTGCTACTGAAACAATAAAGCCTACTACGAGTCTCACTAAACAGGCAGAAAACGAGACCAACGCATTGACCCTCTATGGCAATTTGTCATGGATGTCCTTAGCTCTCGACACTGCGGGATTGACTTTCCCGGGTTTCGAAGACTCTCTACATGGGCAAAACGCAGAGTCCAGGATTTCGTTCGAACATTGTCGCCTTCATCTACTGAAGTTGGGTAGAAATAGGAATCGACCCTTCTCAATCGTTGAAGCTCACATTGAGATAACTCAAATTCGTATACTGCGCAAAGCTCACCGTTATCCTCCCGGTCAAGTCGTAACCAAAGATCCAAGGATTCCAACGTAGTGAGATTTGAGAGACTGGAACTTATGGACCCTTCAAACCTGTTGCCGGAAAGAGTGAAGCACAACATTCTGCGAAGACTGCCAAAGGCCTCAGGAATGGGTTCGGTGAAATGGTTTCGGGATATGTCAAAGGAAGTTCGAAATGATACCAAGTATTCCAGATGGAGATCTTGGCCCTTAGCAAACACCACCAAGTTTTCCTTAAGGACCTCCCCACTGTTGTTGAACCCAATGCTGTTTCATTTGAGCGTGTGAAACCTTGCAACTTTGATAAGCTTTCTAGGAGAGACTCGTAAAACCTTTTGTTTGGGAGGTCCAGGACCTGGAGAGTGGTCAGCAACGCAATCCAATCACCTAAAGAAGCAGGAATTGGACCGCTGATCAGATTGTTTGCAACTGTGAGAATTTCCAGTGAGCTCTCGTTCCGACCGAGACTACTTGGTAGGAGTCCATTGATTCTATTGTGGCCAGGTCGGAGTTGAACTAACGAGGTTAAACTGCCGACGTAATGTGGTATATGACCTTCCAGCTGATTGTCAGAAGTACTGTATCACGATTTTCCAGAGCATGTAGAGAGGAGCCCAAATTTTTAGAATAATGGCAGAAAGCTGATTTCCAAACACCAGCAATGCTCTCAGGTCTTTTAAGTACCGAGGCTCAAAGGTATCGATCCTGAAAGTCGATTCATATGCAGTTGCAGAGTCCCCAATGTCGAGCATTTACCCAGAGATCAATGAAACCTGTGATTCGATTAGTGGAAAGCCGGCTTTCCACGAATCCGGAGAGGGAGCAACCTCCAAAGTTGCCCAATCGATAAGGGGATAGTACCTGTGAATTCCTTTGTCCTCCAGGTACATACACCGCACCTCTATCAGGCCCCCAAGCCCTGACGGTATCTCTCCTGCTAAGTTGTTTGTAGCCAGATCAAGCCACTTTCGCTGAAAGCAATTTGCTAGGGAACTGGAATGCTGGCAGTGAGTTCATTCTCGTAGAGGATAAGATTCTTCAAATCTGTCAACTGCCCTAGCTCCAGATAAACCTTCCCCATCAGATTGCTATCAGATCAAGTGCCTGCAGCCTGTTGAATTTTTCTAATGAAACTGGAATAGTACCTGTTAGTCCATTGCCATAAGGATACAACTCCATTTGAGACCTTAAACAAAGATCCACAAGGGCTCTATTTTGCTTCCTTGAAGATTTAGCATTCCAGTATTAAAATTGAGCATTCCAATATTAAAATAGTTGTTATATGTTATTATCCTTTTGGAAAACATTTTTAATTGTTCCTCTGACCTGGTTCAGAAGTGTTTGATGGCACCGTTCTAAATTTTAAAAAGAAATACTCATATTATGTTGGACCTGGTTTTGATACTTATTCTTATTCTCGTCATTGTTTACTTCACGTTGTTAAGTCTCATAAACTACGCTCAACCGGCATTGCACCTTAATAATCTCACTCACCATTCATACTGTTGTGTTGTGAGACTAATGCACCCACAAGGACTAATCGTAAAAGGTCTGCAACTCTCTCAACGCTCCTAGCTCAACCGTTATCTAGCCTGTCAAGCTGTTATTATTAAATGAAGCTGCTGTAAGCGTGAGGTTTTGCTCAGTGTGACAGGAATAATACCGGTGAGTGAATTCTTATACAAGCATAAAATTGCAAATTCCGCAACTCTCTTAGCTCAACTGGGATCTCTCCTGTCAAATAGTCTACTGTCAGCGGAAGGTGCTGTAACGTCGAGCATCTGCTGAGTGATGCAGGGATAGCGCCGGTAAGTTTACTCCCCCATAAGCACAACTGCTTAAACTCCAATGCTCCTAGCTCTGCCGGCATTTATCCAATCGAGCTGTTGAAGCTCAAATCAAGTTGCTGTTACAGTAAGCGTTTGCTCGATGAGACGGGAATAGCACCTGCAAGTGGATTGTCATACAAGAGTAAACTCTGCAAGTCTTTCAAGTGCCCAGCTCTGTCGGTATTCCTCCTGTACGTAGGTGGTCATAGAGAACATCGCCTAATTTCCCCATCTCCGTCAGTATCTCTCCTGTGAATGGTTTACACTCAAGTCATGCTGCTGTAAACGTGAGCATTTGCTCCATGAGACGGCCATAGGACCAATAAGCGAATCGTTATGCAACCATAACAATTGCAACTCTGCCAATTCCCCTAGCTTCAACGGTATGTCTCTTGTCAAGTTGTTAACGCTCAAATCAAGTTGATGTAAGCCAGAGCATATGCTCAATGAGACGGGACTATTGCCGTAAAGCACATTCTGAACTAACTCAGGACTCTCACTTTCATCATTGCACCAAGCTCCAATGGAATACGACCAGTCATCCATTATGGGACAAATCAAGTTACCTTAAGAATTCGAGAAGAAAGAATTGATATCTATGAGATCCACCTGCACTGTCGGCGTATCCGTTCAAGGCGATCGATGAGTGCAGCGTCAGCGATTTGGAACTTATTCCGAGGAGATTGGTTGCAGATTGATTGATATACTAAACTTAAACTCCTCTATATGAAGCTATGGATGAGAGCAGCATCTGCCGTATGATGCATTAACTGTGGAGGTTGACTTCATATTGTATTATTGGGTTAAACTCCCCTGAAGAACAATATTCATGTCTCAGGGAATAGAATGTCGACAGTGCTTATGGGATTGTGCAAGCAGAATGGCTGTACTGACCCGTAGAAAGCGGCACGCATCAACTTTGAGTAAGACTTGAAATCGATTTACAGTTACAGTAGTAGTGGACACTTCGCAGCCAAGTTCCAGGAACTTGAATTCCTGAGATGATAAGATCATATATTACAACAGATTCAATCGGTTCAATTAAATATATTCTAGAAGCAAACTCTATAGTATAGCTACTGAATCTCATGTTGATGGACTTTCGAGGATTTCTTTTTCTATATTAGTTTCGACTGGCCTTGCTCGGCTCTCAGGTGCATTGAGGAAGATAACTCTCATTTCAATAACGTCGGTTTCAGCAAAATGCTCCAGAAGTAGAGGTAGCTACCGAAAAGTTCTGCAAATGGAAGAACGCCTCTAAGCAGTCGACTTGTCCTTTAGAAGGTATTCCAGAGCAAGTGAAAGATTGAAATTACAGGAGTCTGTGGAAATCTGCAATTTCTCTCGTCGGCTGACTGTGGGGGGGACCATGAGCTCTTGCACCCTCGGAGAGAAATTGAATGAAAGATCGAGATTACAGGAGTCTGCGGGAATCTGCGATCTTGCTCGTCGTGACTGCATGGACGACCATGAGGTCTTGCACCCTCCGAGAGAAATTGAATGAAGGATCGAGATTACAGGAGTCTGTGCGGAAATCTGCGAACTCGCTCGTCGGCGTCTGCGTGGACGATCATGAGGTCCTGCACTCTCCGAGAGAAATTGAAGTAGAGATCGAGATTACAGGTTTCTGCACGGAATTATGCAATCTCCCTCGTCGGCGACTGTGTGGAGGACCACGAGATCCTCAATCCTCCTAGGGAAATGAATGCTATATAATAGCCAATGCAGAATGGTAGAAATGTGGTTTGAATCTTTGCTGTGGTCTATCTGTTTAGTTCTAATCTTGAGCCCAATGCTCGCGGATTTCAAGTGATGTTGGAATTTGGAGCAGCTTCGACTGGAGTTGAGCCACATTTGAGTTTCGAGCTATCGAGCCATATACCATAGACTCGACATATGCTACAAGTAATCATAGAATATTAATTTTAGACCCTGAGAATAATCAAATTGCACACTTTGTTCGATCGCGTTAGTTGCAATCTTTCCGAGCAGAAACTCACAAACGACGTGACCCTTGTTCTTATGATCCTTCCATCGTGTGCTTCCCGGAAGTATCCGTCGTAGCTGCCCCTCCTGTTTCCAAGTAGAAACTCACATACGACGTAGCCCTTGTTCCTGTTACTTGAATTCTCTTTCTTTCATCGTGTGCTCCGCTGTTCACTCTACAAACGGATGAGTCGTAGATCCCTGTACTTTTGACGCGAAATTCTTCTCCATCGTATGCTCCCCCAACTGTCACTTTATAAACAGATGTCCTCCACTAATGGATGAACAATAGAGGAGGATTGGTTTGATCGTTCCAAAGTTTAAGATATGCGAATATATATATAGATATCTTTTTTATTATAAAATATTTAAATGATAAATATAAAATATTTTTTATTAAAGAAATTTATTTTATATTATATATTTTTTGTGAATTTTAATTTTTAAATAATTAATATAATATATCAATATTTATAATAGGTAATTTATAAATATATATATTAAAATTATTTATAAAGTTTTTAATTTTTAATAATATTTTATATCGTTTTAAAATTTTTTTTGGTTTAAATTAATTTTATTTTAAATTAATAAATTTAAATAAAAAATTAAAATTTCTATATTTTTTAGTTTATTTTCAAATAAATTATTTTTATATTATTTTATATAAAAAATAAATTATTATTTTAATTTCTAATTTGATAAAACAAAAACAAAAATTTTATTTCTTTCATAAATAATACTAATGAAAATATAATATTTATCATTATATTATTTTATAAAATACAAAAATTAATATAATTTTATATTATACATACTCTGACTTAAACGTAAAATTTAAATTACTTTATTTTATTTTAATTTTAATTTTCAAAATATTCAATTTTGTATTATTTTATTTGCTAAAAAAATTATTAATTTTTTATTAATAAAAATAAAATTTTACACTCGTAACAATAATATTTTATATATAAATTGATTATACTTTCATAACCAATATCAATCTAACAAATCTTTGAATAAGGTGTTGGTTGACATCTTTATAACTAATGGATATATATTTATCAACCATGGGAAAAATTTTAGAAATACAAATCTAAACATAACTTTAAAATAGAGGATATACCAACAACTGCCTGTTCAATGTAATGTACAAGTTTAAAAATTTCATCAAAGCATAGCAAGATTCATATAAAACAACGAAAAAAGCTACATGCATGTATAGCAAACATTCTCCACAAATTTTCTCACTTGAGATAGACTTGTAATAATGTCTAATCTGATCGGAGATCACTTGAAATGAGAGGGAAATGCAAATATGAAACAACTTTATAAGTGGTCTGTTCAGTGCTTTGATACTTTACACCCTACAATGAAGGTGAATTGTGTTTAAAGCAGATATAAAATTTAATGATATAATTTCGAGAAAGCCGATTATTGACAGTTAATTGAAGAAGAATTCGATTTGTGCCCCCGTCGATTACAAACGTTCATACTTATGATTTGACCACATTTAGGATTTAGTCAGCTGAAGGTCTTCCTTTATCACACTACATTAGGAACTTTCTTCATTACCGATGATTTGGAAATGCT
Source organism: Lunularia cruciata (assembly GCA_948567375.1). Classification (NCBI taxonomy): domain Eukaryota; kingdom Viridiplantae; phylum Streptophyta; class Marchantiopsida; order Lunulariales; family Lunulariaceae; genus Lunularia; species Lunularia cruciata. Next base: position 15,820,560 of record OX419761.1, on the reverse strand, counting down.
TAATGTGTCTCAATTTGTGTGTCTCCGATGATTTGCAAATGCTTAATGCTTTGTGGGCGGACTTGCACTCTGCGCCTATAGTACCTGGCATCTGGGAAACAGCTCCAACATAAACCACCCAAAGAATCCCTAGAGATTTCTAGACAGTACATTTAAGACATTCAGAACTTGTTCTTTTGAACTTTCCTTGTGAAGAGGACGCAGCGCAAGAACTTTATAGCGGTGAAGATCAATAGAGCGGCTAGAGTAGATTTAAAATGTTTAATAACATTTTTCCTAAAGTACTCTTTACTAATGAGACGGGGGGCCAAGACCTCGATATTAGTGCAAATAATGCTAAAACATGGTTGGCCAGAGGGTAAAAGAAAGAAGAAGAACGCGAGAAGCAAGCTTAAACGCTGAATTCCCAGCCAAAAACATCCATAACTACTCGGAGCTCAACATCTGGAAGAAGCGAAGGGGACAGGAGCACTTGACATAGATGAGAAACTGAGGAACGAGAGGAACAAATGGGACGCACAAGAAAAGGGGGAGCAATACAAGAATCTACTGGTAATTTGCACCCCTAAATCAAACAGCACAAAACGAATACACTAGACTTTAACATAAGCAAACCACTGTACAGGTATGTAGTAAGCACATTGAGAAAAAAAGACCGGATGGGGGGAAGAGAACGGAGGTGACAAAGGAGGTAGATTAGGCATGTAAGTTCAGGAAGGGTAGCACAGCACAATGTCTTTTGGCTTCCTATGAGGTATTAGAATAAAAGTCATTCATTAAATGCTGGACACAATCCAATAGGGAAAATCCAACCACACAGTTGTGCAAAAGTTATATACTTTATGAGTTCAGGTTTATATCTTTCCGACGCTTATGCAACTTGAAGAAGGAATAAGTTATTACGTGTAAATCCAATTTTCTACAGCACTTTGATTTGAGACTTAACTTGTTTAAATGTATTACGTTTTTATCTTTAGTAAATAGCATAACATATGGATCTGAAGACGCCAGTAGTCCAACATGGGATTCTAGCATAATATAATTATATATCAAAGAAAATGTAGCTAAGTTTATTATAAACATGCGGAAATGGATTGATTTGCGAACGAAGAAATGCTGATTTCGTGCGCAATGTAGTAAGGGTCAAGTAATTGCCTTGTTGGGGACAAGGACAAAGGGTGGGGAAGGTGACGATGACAGGATTTTTTTGCCATGTGCATCATTCATGGGGTTAATACTAGTGGGCGTTTATGGATTATGTAAACGTGCAAACTAGGTGAAAAGCTGGTGATGTTTTTCAGTCGATTGATGGATGCCATTCCGTCGATACAACAGGTCCTAAAATTACTGTCCATGCGAGCGTTCCTTTTAAAGTCCATCTTTTAAGGATACACAGAAATTGCAAAGTTATTTGCACCGGTAAAGTAGAGGCTAACAGGCTCAATAAAATACCCCATCGAAAAGTAAACATGGAATTTAAGCACACAAAAAAGCACAAATATAAAAGAAAAGTAACCTGGAATACGAGTGCACAAAGAAGCACAAATATAAAAGAAGAGGTGAAGACTGCAAAAAGGGGCACACAGACATAAAGAACAAGACACTCCGAAGAGTAACCAACCCTAGAAACTCTAAAAATACATAAAATGAGGAAAATATGAATTTATAACTCCCGTGTAATAGAAATTTGCCAAGTGTATGTTTGGTAAATGCAAGGGGAGAGTTGTCTACGGAACAAAAACAACCACTATTGATGCCCGCCCAATGAAGGCTCGTGGCCTTTGATTTCTGTACGGTGACAAAAACCCTCTGCCCAAAGTAAGAAGCAAGCATGGCGGGGTGAAAAAGCAGAGCCTCCCCTCTTATGTAGTGAGCCCCATTTACTCGGTATTACAAGGCAAAACTAGCTTAATTTTAGCACATAATCTCAGATATATAATATTCATTCAATTTAAATTGTGTCCGCAGTACAGATGACCGACTATTCCATCAATAGTACAACAGTCTATGTACAACCGGAGTACAGCTGACCGGCTAATCCATCGATAATAATAGTCCATGTACAACCGGTGAGATTTGGATACAATAAGGAGATGAGATTACCATATCAAGCCAAACAAGAATAAAATTAAGAAGGTGTTAATCTCCAATAGTAAATAACCTTACGAGTTCCTTCTGTGTTCACACCAAGAAATTAGCTATTGCCGGCCGAGGAGAATAGTACTGTTTCACAGGTGTGCTCTTCTGGTCATAAAAGTAATCGAAAACAAGTGGAAACACTAACTAGTCTTCGGAGGCTGTTGAACATAAATCTTTTGTGGCTTTGAATCACAAGAGAGAATAGTAACCCATTTCACCTATCCTGCTCATCCACCTGACCCCCTCTATGGTACTACACAGGGTGTAAATAAACCAATGAAACTACTCTCGCTCTGCTATGAGTTTGATTACAATGCTAAAACATGATGTGAAAGGAATCTTATGACCATGAACAACAAGGGTAACAACCAATTACACACAATTAACAAATCTGATTGGCCGAAAGTGTTATAATAGAAGGGTGAGGTGGATGAACAGAAAAGGCGAGGTGAGTTTTAATTTTCCCATTACAAAACTGTAGCTTTGTATGTGATCACGTTAGCTTCGCTTTTTCTCTATCTGTTCCTGGAATCGTAAGTAGCCCATCATGTGCATAGACTTTACTCACTTCTTAGAAAAAGTCTATCTATAAAGCTGGTTGGAGTCAACGTGACTGAGATTTACATATCAATTAGCTTTGAGGTATCTACTTGTCTATTCCTCATTTAAGGTGATTGTACTTTAAGTTAGTTGAAATTATGGTTTCAAAATGTCTGATCCTTGTAGTTAATTATCCTTGATCTTTGAAATGTCAACTAGAGTAAGCCTCTCAATAGCCACTAACGTTGATTTATTTCCAACGCGCTGTTTTATGCAAAGGACACATGCACACCGAAATCAGTGAGAAAGTTGTGGACATTAGTTCGGTGGTGGCTTAGAATTGCACAATGTTAGTATTCTTGTGATAGGGAGAGAGCAGAATAATGATAATTTGAATTTGAATATGAAACAGAATAATAAATAATATGAATAATAATAAAAAATATGAACTTGAATCACAATACTAGAGTAATATTAAAATTTTAATGTAAAATACATTAAAAAAATTTTGTAACAAAGGCATAAGTGCAACAAATTGAGAATATGGGATTGCCAATGGACAGTATATAGAGATATGAAAACAGAGCCATTCTAGGACCAGGTTATCCAGAACTGATGAACTGTAAATGATCAGATCAATAAACAATATGCACATGATAAGCAACGGTAGTAGTATTAAATCCTGAGGGTAAAATCCACCGAAGGTAAGCTACACGCAATGCTAGAGTAATATGAAATCCAAAATGCATCGAAAGTAACGCAATGCTAGAGTAATATGAAATCCAAAATGCATCGAAAGTAACCTGCATAATCGAAACAAACATACTAAAACACCACCAGCATATATAGAGAAGACACATCATGGAATGAAAGGCATATATAGAGAAGAAACATCATGGAATGAAAGGCAAAGTAACTGTCACGTGGAACCCATTAGATAGCAACACGCATATTTGATATGCAGCCTCAAATATGCAGCCTTCAAAGAAGCAGATACCGACCTCCCACATAAGTAGAGAAATAAATACATCAGGAAGAAACATCCAGCTGAAAAGGATGGAGATAAACTGGTGTCAAGAGACAAGTAATAGTCTGTACATACCGCGGGCCAAGGAAGAGCTGAGTCAGGAACCGAAAATGGGGAAGGTGTATGAGACAGAGCACTGGAAGTAGAAATCGCTCAGAGAAGAAGGGAAGGCGAGCAAAGCATCCGAGGACTGGGTATCGATATGTGAAACGGATATATTGGTAAATGAGAGCAGAAGCCATTCTGGGAACGAGTTATCCAGAACTCATGAAGGGCACAAGTGCACATATTCTATAAACAACATGTGCTAGAGTAGTATTAAAGCTTGAATGTAAAATGCATCGCAAATAACCTGCTTCAAAAGCATAAGTGCAAAAAAGTAACCTGCAGCAAAGGCATAAGTGCAAGAAATTGAGAATACCTTACTGCCAATGGACAATAAAGAACGTGAAATCGAGAGTAGCAAGGCCAACGTGAGCGTGGGTTACAAAGCTTGATGTAAGAGTTCACCAGTAAAAAACAATGAAGTAGAGAGCAGCAATGCAACCGAAAGCAAAAGGCATAGGAAACGTGCTATGTGCTGTAAGAGCCCGCCAGGATGCAGTGCGTGGATGACTCGAGGGGAATAGGAAACTTGCTGTAAGAGCCCACCAGGATACAGTGCGGTAGATAAAGATGAAGACCGTGTGATGGAGTGGGGGAGGAACACAGGAAGCGGTAGAGAGCGAGGCAGGAAGCAGTCAGAGAACGAAGGGAAAAGACTAGGGAGTGAAATAGGAGAGGAATGTGTGGATTTGGTGGGCATTTGGCGAAGGATATGGTTGCAGAAATGGGTAGAAAGGTAAGAGTGTAACTAGAGCGAAGTGTAAGAGGACAGGATAAAGTATATCACACCCAGCGCTATGGACATTGGAGTCCGGATACGCGAAACAACTGAGGGAAGGCGGCCATAGTAAACCTCCACGATAACACCAACGACTTCATCAGTGCCTCACTCAGTGCCGAAGTAGCTGAACAATTATCAATACTCCTCGTCCCGAGTTTCTGCTCGAAAACTCATGAGTGCCAAGGCAAACGTGAAACGGATATGGATATATAAGTGTTCGCTAGATGGGAGTACCTTCCGCGGCTCCATAGAACTTAGATTCAAAAATAGAACTGAACAAAGACCGTGTCAGCTATACCTGTTTTTTCAGAGAAAGCCAGAATGTTGAAGATTTCGAACATCTGGAACCAGATTGCAAGCGAAGCAATGCCTGGTCGGAACTCACGTCTCTAGAAATAAAATGACTCAGAGCCCAAATGTTAGGACTCGTCAACCAGGAGCCATTCGAGGGAAGCATTCCTGGTTGAAACGAAGAATACTTTCAAACGAGTCAGAGATGAATCATGAAGTAACGAGGAAAGGTCTGCTCCCCAGCGGAGCAGGCATGTGCACAGCCTGGCGAACCTTCGATGAGTCTGTTACCTTTGAACATACTTGAATCGTATTATGGCGTACTGGGAAATTCTGAAGCGATTTTGGCTGGATGCGAGTTCCCTTTCGTTGCTTTACAATTGGCCAGCTTCTAGGGACTGGATATTGGCAGAGCTGTAATGAAAATCCCAGAGATCATGCTGTTGGATGAGGCCAACAGAGCTTTGAATGCTGAGTTCAAGAGGTTGATACAGGAAGCACTGGACACAATAAGCTCCAATGGCACAACACTGGTAGCTTACAGGCTCAGTACCATTCGTCATGCCGATGTAATTCCTGTGATGAAAGATGGACAAATCATCGAACAGGGCATCAATAGAGAATTTCAAAATATGAGTTGAGTACACGCGAATCTAATTCTGTTGCAACAGCATCGCCACACCCAACTGCCTGTAGAGAGGTCCTCTGTAGACAGGTACCTAGCTAGCTGTTGCTTTAGACATTGTTGTATATGTAGTATGCATCTCCATTTCTCAGCTACAAATAACAATTTGTCGGGAAGGAAATCCCAGTTCTGCACTTCAAACAACAGGACCTGTCTGCAATAAGCCAATGCGGACAATCTTGTCTGTTTCACTCTGTACAGTAAAGCTAGTAAATTTCATATACTGAGTGATGAATATGGAACCCGTTAGTTAGCATTGTTCTATACCCACGTAAGACTGGACAAGACTGGACATAGTGAACGGGGTATTAGAAGCTACAATTTCAAATTATATGTTTATGAAATCCAATGCTCCGAGTTCTGGTACCTGTTGTCATGAACAACTAAATGGATTGAATTAATAACTAGAGATCTCATCAAATTCGTATACTCAAACCCGGATAATATGAGAGTCTAAGCAATGTCTCGAAAAGGAATTAAAACAAATGTCGGCATCTGATTTGTTCAACCTACATACCTACTCCCAGATCATTCTTCGGTGGAATGCTGTTCTCCTTGATCCCACCTGGGGTCCCTCCCTTTCGGAACACTATCATATGTTCGGAAGGAAGACACACAGAGACCTTGGAGCACGTTGAGGCGGACGTGAGAGAAAGATCTAGAAGGCCTCCGATCCACACATTCAACTGTATCATTTCACGTTAAGTGGATGCAAGGCATTCAAAGCATGGCCCACAATCATAATTATTACTCCAAAAAGCTCAATTTTCTCACAACATTGCACCTGGCCGACCGTTTGGTTTAAATCTTTGACCCTCCCTGCTTGACCCGTTAAACAGAGCAGTTCTCGTAAAGCTTCGGGGCTGAGGTCCCTCAGTAAGATGTAGTGCTCTGAAGAAACTATCCTAAAAGTTCAGGACATGCGGAGGTTGATTACTCTACTCATACAAACGTGCAAGAGTTTGGAGAGCTGTAAGAGCACTTTAGCCATCTGAGTACCTCTGAGATCTGTCGTTTAGTTTCTCTTCAAGCTTGGTGACAATTCTTGATGTTCACAAGTTGAGCAATTCCAGTTTTTTTCCATGTCAACATTGTGTATCACAGTGGTTATCTTAATCCTAGATTGCCTGAGAGTTGAAGTCAGTTTCAATCATCAAGTCTATTTGAGTGATCGGAGAAATTCCAATCTATATAAGTCGCGAACATGACCCAAGCTCAAGCTCTAAAGACAACTTGCATCACCGAAAAACTGGGAATATAAACTTACCTAGAAATCACCGCGAACTAATATGCAAGACAAATCCTTGTCACTATTATCACTCAGTAAGATGTGAGTGCACATCTGTTATTCGTCTAGAAGAGTCTCTAGAGCAGCAGCATCCCTTTAAGAACTGAAGGATATTTGAATTCAACGGCCATGAGCACCTGCGTCTCTTGGGTATCATACACCAAATAAACTTACTACGGGTACTCATTCTGCCGGTAAAGATTCTAGAAATCATTTCGCTAACTTGCCTTCATATTCAGAAATTGTCATTATCTGGTGAGTAAATTGCACGTGAGAGATCCATATGCCCAGCATTAAGCATCAGAACGAGAAAAGATTCTCAAGAGGTTGTCAGAAGTCTAGCGACAGTGCTCCAAATGAAGTGAGCTGCCACACATGGAATACAAAGGAAGGATGTTTCACGGTGAGTAGGTTCGAGACATGAAGAATTTCTCGAAAGCTATTTCAACAGGTAATTATCTTAGACTGCAATCTCCAAAGAGATTCGAGTACGCGTAAAGACGTCTGGCCAGTAACATGAACATACTTCAAGGACATCAGCTGTTCCATAGACACTGGAAAATATGTAGATTGTCGTCGAAGCTCATCGTCGTGAATTTCCAGATACTGCCGTGGCCCGAGTTTCTTTCGTGCATTTTGTGCTCGTCCAGTAGATTCATTTGACCCAAAATCATCATCCAGATAATGAGGATCCATGAACAGAACATCTCCTATGAACAGATCATTCAAGCTGGTTGACCGTAGCAAGTCAGGTAAATGCATGAGATAATCACACCGTAGTAGCCTCAGCTCATTCAGCGCTGGAAATTGTGCCAATTGAAGAGCCCCCAAAAGATCCTCAGAGTACTCACCTGCCACTGTTATTCTTTTAAGAGATCTGAGTGGTGCGACGGACATGACCAAATATGAGTCCGCATACAAATATTCTAGATCATGGAGCTGCCTCAGAGAGTCAGGTATGGTCTTCACACCTACACACCCTTCAATATGTAAGCGGGTAAGATGTGCGAGTTGTCCTAAAGAGTCAGGTATATTCTCGAGCGATATACATCCTTTTATAACTAATCTCTCCAGAGCTGCGATGTTTCCAATAGATTCGGGTAAGTTCTGAAGAGCTTTGCACTCAACTATCGCGAGACTTTCGAGTGTAATTACTTGTCCTAAAGAGCTCACGTCTGGCATATGGCTTAAATGATCACACTGTTGTATTGTTAGGTCTGTTAGTGCCGGCATTTGCCACAGCCAGTCGGGGAGATACTCAACGTTCTCACCCATCAACGTTAACTTCTTTAGACATGTCAGCTGTCTGAGGCTTGTTGGTAGACTAGCAAAAGGCCCTATCTCTGAACATGCCAGCTGTCCAAGACACTCGGGTACTTTATTAACTGACTCAGGTACAGACCTTTTAATAACCAAACTTTTTAGAGAGTTGACTTCCTCTAGTCTATCAGGTATAGGCTGAAGCGAGACACTCTCCTTTACGGAAAGCCACTTGAGAGATGTGAGTTGCCCTAAAGAATCAGGTAGGTTCTCAAGGGCCTTACATTCCACTATTTCGAGATCCTCAAAGCATCCCGATAAGGTCAATGTCTCAAGCAATCTCAACTGTCCCATGCTTGATGGTAGGTTCTTGATAGATGTGCATCCCATTGTGTTCAAAACTCTTAGAGATGCAAGTTGCCCTAAAGAATCAGGCAGGTTCTCAAGGGCCTCACATTTGACTATTTGGAGATATCTCAGCGCGGTGAGTTGCCCCAGGGACTCAGGTAAATATTTCAATCGGGGACAATGCCGTACCTGCAAATAATAAAGTGCCACAAATTGCCCCAACCATTCGGGGAGATCTTCGAAGCATCCAGACAAAGACAATTTCTCAAGCAATCTCAACTGTCCCATGCTCCTTGGTAGGTCCTTGAGGGATATGCATCCGTCTGTGTTCAAAACTTCTAGAGATGCAAGTTCCCCTAGAGAATCTGGCAAACTACTGATGGTTGTACAACCTTCTAGGGTCAAATCTGTTAAGGATTTGAGTTGTCCCAGCGAGTCAGGGATGGAAATGAGAGATGCGCACTCTTTTATGGTCAACTGTCTCAGAGATGCGAGTTGTCCCAGCGAGTCAGGGATGGTCTGTAGAGAAGTGCAACCCTCTATGACTAAACGTTGAAGAGATACGAGGTGGAGAGGGTCAGGGATGGAAATGAGAGATGCGCACTCTTTTATGGTCAACCATCCCAGAGATGCGAGTTGTCCCAGCGAGTCAGGGATGGCCCGGAGAGAGGGACAACCCTCTATGACTAAAACTTGAAGTGATACGAGGTGGAGAGGGTCAGGAATGGTTACAAGAGATGCACACTCTTTTATGGTAAATTCTTCCAGAGAAGCGAGTTGTCCTATGGAGCGGGGTAGAACGACGAGGGATGGACACCCCTCTATCCGTAAATATTTAAGAGATGTTACCTGTAAAAGGTCAGGAAAATCTCCTATAGACACACACCCTTTGATCGCTAGTCTTTTTAGAAATGAGAGCTGTCCTATGGAATCTGGTAAAATATTGACAGAAACACAATCTTCAATAATTAATGTTTCAAAAGACGAATACTGCAAAGGGTCAACCACAAGATTATTGGATAAAGATCTCTTTATAACTAACTGTTCTAAATTTATAAGCTGTCCTAGGGAACCCGGTATTATATCAGGAAACATACATCCTTCTATCACTAAGTCTCGTAGAGGTATAAGATCGAAAAGAAATTCAGGTAAGCTATGAAGTGACACACAACCTTTTATGGTTAAGTACTGAAGGGACTTGAGCTGTCCTCGAGAATTGGTGTTAGCCTGGTCATTGACGAGGGATACGCAACCGTCGATTATCAATCGTGCTAACGATGTTAATTGTCCAAGCGAGTGGGGTATAGTCTTGAGAGAAACACATCCTTCGATAAGCAACGTATCAAGAGATGCGAGTTTACCCAGCGACTCGGGTAACTTTTCGAGAGACTTACAATTGCTAATTACCAGATCTCGCAGACTAGTGAGTTGGCCCAAGGAGTCAGGCAGATGAGTCAGGTAATCACATTGTCGTAATACAAATGTCCGGAGTGCCGCTAGCTGTCCCAAGGAAACAGGAAGCTCCTTAAAGCGTCCACCTGTCAAGGTTAAGGACTCGAGGGATTTCAAGTTCCCCATTCCTGTCGGTAGCCTCGTAAAAGTCCCTTCTACAGATAATTCTGTTAAAGCTTTCAGCAGTCCTATAGACTCGGGAATATTTATACATTTGCGCACGATCAGCGTCCGCAGAACCATTAGTCGACTTAGACATTCCGGGAGTTTCCCCACGGAGCTATAATCCTCTATCTCTAAATATTCCAAAGAAGTAAGATCTCCGGGAAACTCAAAGGTCGAACCACTTACCCCTCCAAGGTTTGCAGGAAATAAATCCGTTCCGCCTTGGGACTCGTCGTCATCCCCGATCCTTTGTGGTTCGGGGTTCTCTGTCTGCCCATGTTTCCATTTAGTATCTTCAGGAACAACCGCACCTCCAATTCTTAAATGTTTCAGTCGTGTGAGTTGCCTTAACAACGAAGGTGACCATTTAAGGGTTTCACATCCCCCTAATTCCAAATAATCCAGACATGGAAGTTGTCCAAACGATTGTGGTAAAGCTTGAAACCTAGGACACATCCCTACTGTTAATCTCTGCAGATTGATAAGCGTATTTCCCGGTTCGCCGGAGGATGCATATTCCCCCAGTTTAGGGTCTTCCCACAAGTATTTCAAAGAACAGCAATTATATACAAGTATTTCCCGCAATAATTCGAGCTCACCAAAACTCTCCTGCAACATCGTTAGTTTACCACACGACATTAAAGAAAACCTCTCAAGGGATGCCAATTGCCCAATCGTGTGAGGCAGCATTTCCAAAGCATCAAGGTAACGTAACGACAAATTCTTGAGGGCATGCAGACCGCCGAACGACTCCCCTAGGCTCTCCAAACTCGGACACGAACCTATATCTAGGGTTTCCAACCGTCGGAGGTCACCAAATCGATCAGGCAGTCTCCTCAGAACATTACATTTCTTTAACATCAATGTTTGGAGAGAAGACATAGCCCCGAAGCTGTCCGGTAACTTTCTCAATGCGGGAAGGTTTACCATGGTTAATTTTGTGAGAGATTCGAAAGCTCCAAAGCCATCGGGCAACTCTGATAGAGCAGGAAGGTTTTCCAGGTGAAGTGTTGTGAGAGAATTTAGTTGATTTGAAGCGTGTATTGACTTTTGGGGCCAACTTTTGAAATTCAAGCAGTCCACTAACCTGAGGTCTCGCAACGATGCCAACTCCAAAATTGAAAGTGGAAGCTCTGCTATCTGTACATCTTGAAGGTCCAATCGCTCCAAACATGGAAGATGACCGAAATTCCGCGGTAATCTTGTCAAGTCCGTGGCATGAATCATGATAACCTTGAGATGATTCCATTCCTGAATGTTGCTTGGCAAAGTGACCGAGCAACAATGATCAAAGATGAGAACAGCAAGTCGAGGAAGGTTCCCGACGTCCTCCTCTCGGATGGGCCAACACGCTTCCGCTAACCAGCTATCTTTCCCCTCTCCTCTGGAACAATTGTTCATGTGGAGCATGCTGAGCCGCCAAGGGAACCGCAATGCTTGATGCGAGTCTATCAGGTTCAGATCACTCATTCTCAATAGACGTAAACTTCGTAGATTAAATAAACGCCCGTCAAAACAAGAAGAATTCTTCCTGCGCAATTCCGATGCTATCCCCAGATTCACACCCACAGAATCTGATCTGCCCATGGATAGTACTTGGAGTTCACCGTTGGTAGCTGTACCCTGCACAATTACAAGAAATGAGTAATCCACATGGACATTTCTCGTACAGAAGAAAGTATCAAGGCATGATTTCGAATGTAGTCTTCCAACCATGAATGTGCCCGTGACTTTGTGGCTCCGAAGAAGTATGGTTCAACGATCCCCTTACCTTGTATATGGTCAGAATGTCCTGCACATCGCTTGGTTGCCAAACTCCTCTCCATGACTCTGTATTTTCCTGTGGCGGTCTCGAGATCCGCTTTCCCATATCCCTCATTTGTCGATGTATGTAAGCTACGGGGTATGGATATTGCTGTTTGACAATCCGGATCTGAATGAAAGACCTCTCCACTAAATTGGTCAAACTTGAATATATTGACGTTCCCCAGCCACTCGCTTTCCACGCAGATTCAAACACAGTCAAATCATAGTGGCGATGCACCATGTCAAATGAAGCCAAGTCCAGAAATATGGCTTTCTCTTCATCTCCTAAGCTGTCAAAACTCACTCTGAGTTTTCCCCACAACCTGTCCTGTTTACTTCCATCTATGCATCCTGCTTCACGCAACCTACCGAGAGTGCTCTCCCAAATCTTCTCATCGTTCCGTCCACGTAAGTATGCACCAATCACACCTAAAGTTAAAGGTAGCCCTTCGCACGTCTTCACAATCTGTTCCACCGACTCCTTGGATATTGCTTTTAAGGTGGAACCTTGCACACGGGCTTTGAATAGTGTCAGCGCATGGTCATGTGACAGGAACGGGAGAACATGTTTGACGAAACCACTTCTATCCTTTTGAATCCGAGAGATTACTATCAAACGACTACCTTCTCCGTAAGAGAGTCCTTTCAAGTGATTCGTCATATCGGTTGCATCATCACAATCATCCAACATCATTAGAACTTTCTTTCCCTGTAATAGTTTCAATGTGCCCCACTCATCCTGGAGCTCAACGCTGACTTGCTTCCCGTTGCCTTCGTACAAGTTCCCAACAACCAGTTTCCAAAAATCTTTCCTACTAAGATTTTGTTGAAGAATTTCAACAAAACAGACATAGTCAAATTGGCTTTGGATTTTCATCAGAACTTGTTTCGCAAGTGTCGATTTGCCTAAACCACTCATTCCCACCAGCAGTATCTGCTTCGATCCTTCCTCTGACAATTTGAGCGCTTCCATGAATTCGCTGATACGATCTCCGAACTCGATTATCCAGTCAGGAAGTCCAAGATGGTTCTCTAATCCTACTTTTCTTGACTCCTGGTTGACGGAAAGAAGAAACAAGAATCAGCAAAGAACCGCAATTCCTCAAGGAGACAAAACACCAAGGTCATCTTAGAAAACCGACGAAATTGGGATTGACTTGAAAGTTACTGGTTTTCTTATTTTAGACCATACCTCCTCGAGACAGATAGTTTGCAAGAAATGGACCAAATGCTGAAAACTATCTGAGGTCTTGTCCACTGGCTTGCAGATAGTAAAATGGTCTACTCCACGAATTGCACAGAAGTCGTCCATGTCAGGTCGGGCAGATGCTTCTTCAACCAACTGGAAAGAATCGCGAGGAGAGTATCCCGATACCCATTCCCATACCTACAGACAGATGAAAATCATAGACCATCTAAATCACTAAAACTCTTGGCAGTAAAGCTCTACTGAAGAACTGTGCCGAAGCCCACTATGATACGAAAACTTCTGTTTAGATACAGAGTAATGGTAAAAATACTAAAACTAGTGTTGTGATATACAATACAAGAATGACCAAAAGGCAAAATTACAAGAATTACCTTCCGCAGGTTTCGTATGATGGAGAGACTTCGCACTTGAGTTTCATCCGTTTCCATAACACCACACGTCTTCCAACCGTATTGGATCCGCGACTTTGCAAATTCTGCGTTGATTCTAGCACTCTCCGTACTTAGGAGTTCCATATATTCCCGTAAGGGATTTCTAGACTTTGATGAACCCCACAAGCACATCCTGGATCCTTGTTGAGGTGTCCCGTAGAAGAACAATCCTCTCAAATTTCTCAAAAAATTGGAATACTCGCGGATTCCAGACTTTGTGCTTGCACTTTGACGTTGCATGTGTAGACAGACCTCTTTCATGACCAGCCCACCTACACAGTGACCGACCAGAACAACCGGCCAGTGCTGGCCAATGTTTCTACAATGGATCAGAGATTGAGCAAGATACTCGCCTGTAAGATGCATATCCATTCTTCCGTGTGAAGGAGAAACTTTCAGACTCGAATCGTAAGAGACTGAGAGTACACGAGCTTGAGGGAACTGTTGGACAAGCAAAGTGCCGAGCCAACACGCTGAGTTGTCTCTCAGCATCCAAGTTTGGATGTGTGCCTCTTCGCAATCGTTCCACGCATAACCGTGAAAGAATATCACTTCCATAGTGATCTCTCCAGATACCGGTCTGTGAATTTCGTAAATAGCATCACTCACCTGCAAGTTCCAACAATGAGGGTTCTTATTCGATACTACAAAACGTAATTGGACCCATGAACCCCTGCAAATGCTTTTACAGTTAATGTATAAAGAATTGAGCAGCGAAGCAATCATGGATTAGAGCAATACCTGCTGATAGCTACCACAAACTGAACCAGACCCAGAACTGGAAGCCGCCATAGTCACGTATGGATGCTGTGGATTGTCGCCCCGGAATAGATCAAATGTGGATGCAGCAACCACGTATAATAGCTGATGACACAAGACATGAAAAACTACTATCATTTCCTTTTTTTCTGTGGTTTCCATACATTCAATCCCTCTTTCTGTTTCATCGCAAAGCATAATGACGTGTAGGAGTTTTGCCTTTCCGAGGCTACTATACAAATACAATGTTTTGACATGTGTTGTCAATTTCATGAAATGTAAAGCTGTCGTACTATACCAGTCTCAATGCTAGTCTCAAGCAGAAAGAAAAGTTTGACTGACTGACGTTTGAGCACAGGTTTTCCTCAAACATGAGGAACGAACCCGAACTGAACCCGAGCAATGCAAAAACTTCCACTCAACAGATCGGAAACAAACTCAAAAATGTCTGTACGAGCAGATGCTGGTAAGGAGTGTGGACTTGCCTTGCCCTCTTCTCAGGTCCATCGAGGAAGATAACTCTCACTTCGATATTTCTGTCAATAGCACTGTCTTGCAGCGTTTCGAGTGAAATATGCTCTCAAGCGACACTGTGAGGAGTTGCGAGTTCGTCCAGTATTCTCTCAGGAAGAATTCTCAACATAGGTAGCTCTGCGAGCGAGTTCCTTCCAAGCTCAAATCCAGAACTATCAGTTGCAGTACTTACTCGTTCATGGCCATAAGACTTGCAGAAAATGCAATATCTCCAGCTTCTCTCATTTGGTAGAACCAGAAGTTATACAACACCATACCGAAATGGCGATCAGTTTTCCTTCGATACCCTGCCGGTGTACTTTCTTGGTCAAAAAAGTCATCGCAGAGTCGGTGAAAGCGTGTACAGTATGGAAATGAGTGCAGAAGTCTTCGGGAGAAGGTCTTTCTGTAGGACAATTTCTTACCATTTTCCGTGTGAAATCGCACTAAATTCCTTTTGACAGAGCAGTACAATTAGACATACTCTTTTATATTAAATGTCCACACAATACCTTACATACGTATGTGGCGAGAATTCAGTTACGGTGTGGTGGTTCTCAATAGAAGTTCTTAAATGTGGATAAACGTGTTGGTGATATGAATATTGGGGTTTTTTACCTATTTTTGCCTATTTTATTCAACCCTATTTTATCTATTTTGTCTAACCCTTGTACGGGCTGGATGGAGTCTTCCCATCCTTCGAGTTTTCTACGCGGTCGCCCTCTCGCAAAATATGAATCAACTTTTCATTGAATTGATATAATTGATTATTTATTGTATCTGCGTATGTATCAATTAGAAGGTATTTGAACACCCTTGTGTAATGTGAGAGATGTGTCGGAGCTCTAGATCTCTTTGTGATTGCTCTTCAATTACCAAAGACATTAACGAGTATGTTGTGTTTAAAGACCAGTTTCTAGACTTAAAGACGAACACTATATCAACGACTTTTTGTGTCCAGGAGACCATTGCTTTCCATCTCAACTCACCTTCATGCAGAGAATTTGAATATACTGAATGAATACCTATATAAACTGGACTGGGCTATCATGATGGAGGTTGTGTGATCTCATACGCAAATATAGAGATGTAATTGTTAATAGGTGTAAGTACCACAGGCTTTCTGCAATATGGCGATGCTTACAATAACAATTACAATGACGGTATACAAACATCATATAGCGGATGAATATCGGATCTGCATTACAAAGTTGAAATTTTTGGAATAAGAAATCAAATTTATAAGACATGCCCACATTACTTCAGAGTATGTATGAAAATATACGTCACCTCTGAGATATGTGTGAACAAGATTATCAACGTTGCTTTAACTAATTTTTAGCTAATATCATCACAGCTTGATATGATAAAGAGATAATGTTACCTACTTTTATGAAAGTTTAAGAATTGGATCATCATTCCGTTTATATAAAGGACAGTTATAGAATGCTTCAAAATTTATATACAAGTCGCTACTTAAAGGCTAGAGATTGAGCTAAAAAGCAAAGAATGAAAATAGTTCCGTGGAGGTAGGCGTCCTAGCTCGGTTCCACGTCAATTAAACTGAACTTTTCCAAATCCATATGTTATAAAACACATATGATCTATGAAAACACAGCACCAATCTTATATAAGAATAAGTATAAAAAGCAAAAGCGACATATTATGAGTATCTCTCTTTCAAATTTGGAACGGTGCCATCAAACACCTTGAACCAGGTCACAAGAAGAACTAAAAATGTTCAAATACGTTGTTTAGAAAAGTAATAACATATAACAACTTTTTAAAAATTGGAATACTCAATTCAATCTTCAAGGAGGCGAAATGGAGCCGCCCTTGAAATTGTAATTCCAATTCCGACGAGAATGCCCAGAGCTAAAATATACAATTTTACATGGTACTTCTGAAGAGTTGGAGCAATTGGATGTCAATACGGATTGTCGTGTCTACCTTTTTACGAAAGTTTATTACTGTCTAGTTTCCCCAGGATTTCGTATCAGCAGTCATATCTTCTCCACCTTCTTAAGATTGCCCGCCTTCAGTTCTCTAAGCATGGTGTTCAGTGACGAGGTTTTCCACTCTTCACTGTACTTTTGCAGTATATTGTAATGTTTTAAAGAAACCTTAGTGGGTCACTTTGTTCAACGTAATGTGACCTCTCAATCTCAGGTCGGAATTTCAGCGATTAACTCGAGGGATTTCTTACCAATCTATGCTATGCGGTTCTTCGAATTACAGTAGAGATAACAAATCAATGGGTAGTCACCATAGAACTTACACGTGGGAACCTTAGGAACGTAGACGTGGGTATTCCGATGTGGAGAGTTCTTTTCTTGAGTGTTGTCTTATTGTGAACACGGTGACCTAAATACTTGACTAGAACTTGGAAGTGTTAGTAGAGATATGATTGAATATAAATTAAATAATTATAAAAGTTAGCAAGGTCTCCAAGTATAAAAGCATGCAGCGAGCTCATCTCTTAGTTCTTCTAGATATATGGAGTAATGAACATTACATTCGATCTATTATTTTGAGAATATGTGAAAACTTATCATGTTAGGTGACATGGGGTATTATTTTCATTCTCATACTTTATAATATAATTTGGTAAGCGTGTTTACATTACTCTAGATAGGGTAGTGGTTAGTGCAATCCATAAGAAAATAATCACATTAGTTGATTCTTTCAAAATATTCTAGTTGTTTGTAGACCATTAGACTTGCATAGATTGGATATCTTAGGTGTAACAAGGGAAATTTCTCATATAGACTCTATTGAGGTTTAATTTCTTCTTCCTTTTTAGTCTCTCCTTTGTATGGCTTGATGGGGTCTTCTCATCCTTCACGTTTTCTTTGCTATCACACTTTTTCTTATTGAATCTAAAAATACTTATATGACTATGAGATTTGATAGAGATGTATGTGAACTTGTCGTAGTAAGTCATGAGGACAGCCATTTCATATTATGAATATTAGATGTCTTCATTGTTGAACCGAGAACATGGGAGCATTGCGGATGTACTTATTTGGATTTCCCTATATCAAAAAACAATGCAGATGGTTCATCTTGACCTTTGATTCTGAGATGCATATTTGAATGTAATTAATCAAACAATAACATCGTTAAAGGTATGTCCGATGACCCCTCGCGGAAGAAGATTCGATCAGCGTAACGCCTGGAGTACCTTCCATCAATGATAGTCCATATACAACCTGTTAAGACTGGGATATAATAAGAAGGGTGAGAACACCACATCAAGCCAACAAGAATAAAACTTCAGGGGGGGAATTAAGCCCCAACGGTAAATAACTTTCCAAGTTCTTTCCGTGTTCACACCACGAAATTTCCTATTGCGCGGAAGGCATTGCCGGCTGAGGAGAAGAGCACCGCTTCGCGTGTGCGCTCTCCTGCATAAAAAGTCTTCAAAAGCAAGTGACACCACTAGTCTTCGGAGGTTGTTGGGCAGTCACTGTTTGTAGCCCTGAGCTACAAAACTGTAGCTTTGTCTGTGATTACGTTTGCTTCTCTTTTCTGTGTGTCTGTTCCTCGAACTTAGAATGGTAGGTAGCCCCACTGTACATAGGCTTTATCACTTCTTAGGAGAAAACCTATCTATAAAGATGGTTAGGGAATCATTTTATTTTAAATTTAGATATCACTAGTTGTGAAGTGTCACTTGTCTATTCATTTGAAGTGATTGAACTTTTTTTAAGTTACTAGAAGTTTGGATTCAAAGAGTCTTGTCCTTGTACTCGGTTGATCTTCAACATGTCACAAAAAGTAAGCGTGTAAAAGCCTCTAAGGTTGATATGTTTTCAACCCCTGCTATATTCGAAGGACACCGAATTCAATGAGAACGTTTTGGACAGCAGTTCGGTGGCGGCTTTAAATTTCACGATGTTGTTCTCTTGTGACGAAAAGGGAGAGGAAAAAGGGTCAAAGCCGTGCGGGAACCCACTCACTTCTCACAACATGAATATATGAAGGACGACCGCGTAGGGAAAGAAAAATAAAGGATGGGAAGACCCCCATCAAGCCCTCACAAGGGAAAGATGAAAAAGGTAAAGTGGGGCTAAGCCCCAATAGAGTCTATATGAGAGATGTCACATGAATATGATGGTGCTTTTTACTTGTGTGGATGTTATATATTTGTAGATTTCCAGGGAATCATGATTCAATAGTTAATGTTTATCTCCTTGTTTCACAACTCCTTTTTATCGCGAGAGAGAAGTACTCTCTCAGTTAATATTAAGAAGTTTATAAACAGAATCTGGTAGTGAAGAGCCTCGACCGGATTGCTGGATATCGTGTGTAGTTTAGCCCTATTTTAAAGATGCATGATGTCCTGCTAGCATAAAAGTCTGATTCCGAAGAGAAAGAAGAATTAGTCATATGGTTCATATAACTACATCGAATAAGAGAATTGAACGAAGGAATTAGATGAGGAAAGAGAAAGACCAGAGGATACACAATCATATTGGCCTTAGGTTCTTCTTTGATAGTGTGCTCCCCTGTTCCCGGGTTCATTCCACAAGCGGAGGCATCAGTCCATGAACGAAAAGCAGATAATGAACAGTTTCATCCTTCAAAATGCTAGATGTGAATAATTTTTTCCTTTAGGGTAGTATTAGCTGATTGGTACAAATGGCACATAATTATCTCTGGAATTTAAGTTTGAGCTGAAAAATAATATCTTACATGAACATTTATATTTAGTTGAATATACTTTTCCGGAATACTAGATACACCAACCGTCACTTACATGTTCAAACGCGAAACAATTCATAAATATTCAATTCGGTGCTTTTATACTTTACGCCGTAAAATGAAGCTAGATTATGTTTCATGCAAACAACTCAAATTTAATGATATATTTTTCTGTAAAAGCAATTGTAAATAGTGAATTTAAGATGAATCCGATATACGCTTTTTGAATACATACATTGATACTCATGATTTTAGGATTTTGTCAGCAGAAGGTCTTTTATTACGACATAATAACTGTCTTCATTACCGATGACTTTATTTGCAAAATACCTGATATGTATCCAGTTGTTGAATATTAAAATGACAAGACAAATGATCTGTATTGGCGATATTTTCTCTCCCATCTTGTCTTCTTAATTTCCAATCTCCGGTGATTACATGCTACATATATTTTCGAACTTTACCAAATATGTTTTCTCCGATTTGTTAACTTTCAATCTTCTCAACGGAAGGAAACGAAGAAGACTTACCATTGAAACTGGCCTGTTCAGCCACATAATGAAAGATGAAGATTTGACATCCCTGGTGTTGGTTCTCCAGTTATAGGAATGGTTTTTTCTACGCACTTTGTGGGCGGACTTGCACTCTGCGCCTAGAGTACGCTGGCCTATAGAAAACAGCTCCTACATAATAACAGAACGCTGGCCTATAGAAAACAGCTCCTATAGACAATTTTTTCAACCGCAGAGCATTAAGATATTTAAGAACTTATTCTTTCGAACATTCTTTTGAAGAGGACGGAGTCCCATGAACTTTGTAGAGGTGAGATCAATATCACGGCTAGAGTTCATTTAAGATATTTAAGAACGTTTATCTAAAGTACTTTTTACTAGTGGGACGGAGCCCGAAGACCCTTATAGTAGTGAGAAGCCAATAAAGCTAAAACGTTGGTGGCCAGAGGCCAAAATAAAGAAGAAGAACTGAAGAGGCAAGCGTAAACGCCAAAAGCCCACCGACAAACATCCTTAACTACTCGGAGCTCAGCACCCGCAAGAAGCGAAGGGGACCATTATCCATTAATTTCCTTTTCTTTTCTTCTGGTACCTTTGTATCATCAATATGGAGCTTATTGTCTTCATTGTTGAATTGAGAACATAGAGCAGTGCGGATGTACTCATTTGAATTTTGTTCCATTAGAGGATAATCCAGAAGGTTCATATTGGACTTCAATTTTAAGATGCACATTGGATGTGATTAATCACAAATAATATCCAATCATAGTTGTTGTTTTCATGGTCTGCTCGCTGAAGAGGATGAGGATCAGCGAAACGGATGGAGTAGCGTCCATCATTATCATCCCGTTACAATCTCTCGGTGGCTCTGCCAGTTTTTGTCGTGTTCACGCATGGGAATTAGCTATTGCACTCGTGACATGCACATGGACGGGGGAACACAACGACCTGGATAAGAGCGAACCAAGTTCGAAGGACCACCATAGCCGGCCGGGGAGAAGAGTGCGGTTTCGCAGGTATGCTCTACGGGTCAGAAAAGTCGTCCACGAATAAATAAAACCAAGTTGCCCACAAGGTGTTTCCTTGGAAACACCTTGCGGGCGACGTTAGTAACGTTATCCGCAAAGTCCCTAAATACAACTTAACTCGCGTTAGGGGTGAATCATATTTTGTTATTTCGCGAGTTTCACAAATCTCACAGACAAACGAAAATGACCCTCTTGAGAATTTAAAGAGAGTTTGCACAGGAAATTCATTATCCTCAAGGGGATTTCCGATCGAGAGCAAAATGGTCCACGCCGTCCGTATTTTATGATCTATCATTAAATATCGCATTTTCTCTTAAATATACCCATCGCAGCCATGAGTTTGACCCTAATTTAATTCCCTCGTTTAATCTTGCGTCATGTCAGTTATTCACGAGTATGAGAAAATCTCGCTGTTACTTTGCGGGCAACGTTACTAGTCTTCGGAGGTTGTTGCGTAAAATCTGTCTGTTGCCCTGAATCACAAAACTGTAGCTTTGTATATGATTACGTTAGCTTCTCTTCTATGTGTTTGTTCCTCGAAAATAGGATGAGAAGTAGCCGCTTTATCACTTGTTAAGAAACGCCTATCTATAAAGCTGGTTGGAATCAGAGTCATTTAAAGTTCATATATTCATTATTCTGAAGTATCAACTTGTCTATTCATTTGAGGTGACTACAAGCTATGGGTTCAAAGAGTTTGATCCTTGTATTGCGCTGATTCTTAACATGTCAATTAGAGTATGCTTGTACGAGTCTCCTGATCTGAATATTTCACACGCGCTGCTTTGTGCGGACGATCCGTGCGCACACCATTCAGTGAGAAAGTTTTGAAATAAGTTTGGTAGCAGCTTAAAATCTCACAATTTTTATATTGTTGTGATGAGCAGGGAGAGGGAAAAGGCTCAAGATACATACGGACTCACTCACATATTGCAACATGAATATGGTGGTGTTTTTCCTTTGTTTGGGTGTTTCCGATGTTTCCAATGATTCATGATGCAATGGTTCATGCTTATCTCCTTGTCTGCAACTCTTTTTTTCTCAAGAGGGAATTGTATCAATCTCCATTGGTGCTGGTTCCTCCACTCGTGTGTAGTGTATTAGTAGGCTCTATGGAGGTCGAGGTCGAAGTCGATATGAAGTTGTTACCACCAAGGAATCAAAACAATCGACCAACCACATGGCTTCCTCCAAGCTTTGTGGTTCTCGCATAGTTACCTCTAATTTGGTTCTTGCCTTCAAGCCCCTCACAATCGATCCACAACTTCACCTACCAATATACATGGAATTTCCATGATGGTGTTTTGGAACTACGTGATGTAACTTCTTACAGAGCCAATCTATTTCAACTCTGCCAACTTATCCTCTGCAGCTCATGTGGTATTTATAGCTTAGAATAAACTAACTATTGCGCTCTTGAATTTTACCCATGTCAAGATTGGTACAACAATTTTTCAGTCAGCTCGCTCCACTACTCCATCCAATTGGCTAGAAGCCAAGAGAGTCTATTTTGCTCGTCTTGTAGATTGGTAGCTTCAAAATAACGTTTGCAGTCAAACATAAAATTCTCCACTACACTCGGGAGATTCATACCTTCAAATACCTTGGGTTTAGGGAATTTGATCCAATCTTCTCCTTCTCACATTGGTACTTTCTCTTCATGCTCTTGTTGTCAAAGATCTAGTTCATCCAACAATCAAGTGAGGTGCTCTATTTGTTGCTACATAGAAAGGATAGCATCGGGTATTGCCGCCATGGTTGCTACTTTATCACACCACCCCTAATCCATCTAATTTATTAACACATAGAAACAACACGTCCACCGTTCTCTATAAGTTACCGCTGGAAGTACCAAGGGTTCCTCAAATATGGTGAACATATATAGGAAATCTTGTCCAAAGTGCGAGGTGATGAATTGTATGAAACAATGCTTGGGTAGTACTTGGACACAAAAATCCCAATGGTTTGGTGGCAGTGGATTTTGTGGTCTATAAATTCCATCTATCTCATTTCTGCTCTGATACCAATGTAAAAGACCAAAACCGAGGAGAGAAATAGGAGAATAGAAGTTCACATTGGGACACTTGAATGTGGAAAAACTCCAAATGCCTAGCATGAGTTTCAGCTTTGGTATTTATAGGTAGCATACAAGGCCCTTGAGAAACTTCTCAAGAAGCTTCCTTGAGCCGTTCTTAGAGTGCAAGCCAAGTTAACCAAGAAGCTTCTCAAGAAGCTTCCTTCTAGAAGCCGCCTACTTGGCATGTAAGCTAAGCTAGTTAGAAGCTTCTAAAAGCTTCCTTCTAGAAGCTACCTGCTTGGGGTGCAAGTTAACTAGTCGGGAAGTTTCCCAAGAAGCTTCTTAGATGCTTTTGGAATATTCTAGGTTAATTTGGCTTATTTTCTATTTTGTTAGCTTTATTAACTACGTCGCTAAACTCCATATTGTTACACTCGTCCAAGGGATCATGTGCCAATCAATCGAGTGGTAGACAAAAAGCCTGTCTAGTCTCATCATGGAGTGTGCAATGTAGCCTATTAATAGTCGAGGATATGGAAAACTAGTCTCAAATAATCCCAAAATGCAACCCGCTTGAGAAGCTAACCACTCCCATGACTCGATCAATATCCCTAGAACAATCAACAAAGGGATAGAAGAAGTGTGTGTAACCCGAGTGTCATTGCTATTGATGTGATCACTCGCTTCACGTGGATATCCCAAGTGGTCCAATCATAATCCTTGTGCATCTTTCACACATGGGTCTTTATCCCTTGCAAGGTTAAGTATCAAGGATCCACTAAGCATGGTGTATCATGAGCCGCTTTAGGCAACCACACATGGGAAGGTATAGCCATGGCTACCGCAAGAATAAAGATAGTAACACATGATACTCCTCTCTATATCTCCCCATACCTCCAAAACCACCACCTCTCACACAAGAAAATATAATCTCTCCAAACCTTAAAAGCTATAAATTCTCATAATTTTCAATTTCCATATCTAAATTTTTTTAATTAAATTACAGTGAAAACTTAATCATGAAAACAAACAAATTAAAAATGAAAATTCTATACCTATCACTCTCAAAATGTAATAATCACTCTAAACCCTAAAAAAATCTAACAATCTACATAACTCTCTACTCAATTCCCCGTTGTCTTCAATCTAATTCCAATGGATCCAAAATTAAAATACAAACATAATAGGCTATTCACTCACTATATGCTAGAGAACCCTAAAAAATATAAATCTTCCCTCTTACTTCTCTCCCTCTACTCTCCCGTACTCCTCCTCCCGATACCTCCTCCCGATATAGTTATTCACGTCTTTGCAAGGTCTGATAGATCTTCCCATCCTCCTTGTTATTCTCTACGGTCTCTTTCTCCTTGGGTTTAACACTAGTTTATCCTCTTAATTTTTAGAGAAATTTCACAATATGATATTGTTTGCTTGAATTTCTTCATATGATTGTTTAATAGTTTTTCACTGTATGACTTATGACCGCTAACGAGAATCGATCGCAACGTCGGTTGCAATGCAATTGTATATGCCTTGCCCGCATTACATGCAGCACTCAGACAGATTGAATAAATTCTTCTAATGAAATAATCCGTGATCATAACTCCCATCCAAATTGACCAAACGCTTGCAAAGAAATAATTCATAATCATGTTCTTCATCCAATCTCAGGTTTCAGGTTGAGATCGGAGAAAATCTCGCTGGTACTTTGCGGGCAACGTTACTAATCTTCGGAGGTTGTTGGGTGAAATCTGTCTGTTGCCCTAAATTACAAAACTGTAACTTTGTATGTGATTACGTTAGCTTCTCTTTTATGTGTTTGTTCCTCGAAATTAGGATGGGAAGTAGCCGCTTTATCACTTGTTAAGAAACGCCTAGCTATAAAGCTGGTTGGAATCAGAGTTATTTAAAGTTCATAAATTCATTATTCTGAAGTATCAACTTGTGTTATTCATTTGAGGCGACACTACTTTAAGTTACTAGAAGCTATGGGTTCAAAGAGTTTGATCCTTGTATTGCGCTGATTCTTAACATGTCAATTCTCCTGGTTTGTATATTTCACACGCGCTGCTTTGTGCGGACGATGCGTCTGCACACTATTCAGAGAGAAAGTTTTGAAATAAGTTTGGTAGCAGCTTAAAATTTCACAACTTTTATATTCTTTGTGATAATACATATGCTCAAGGCTCAAGGCTCAATGTACATAGGCGGACTCACTCACATCTTGCGACTTGAATATGGTGGTGTTTTCCTTTGTTTGGATGTTTCCTATGTTCCCAAGGATTCATGATGCAATAGTTTATGCTTATCTCCTTGTCTGCAACTCATTTTTACGCAACAGAGAGATAATTCCTCAAATGATAATAGGAATTTTATAAACAGAATCTGGTAGTGTGAAGGACCTGGACAGACTTGCTGTATTTTTAGCCCTATTTTCTAACCAGTGTACTTTTGCCCTACTTATTGAGAGCGGAGCTATGGCCGTCTCCTAAGCCATGCTCACTTCCTACCTTAGATAGAGTGTTGGTCACTTTGCAGCGGTCTCGGGCGATGAGCTTTATAAAGTATCTATTTATCTCCAAAAGGTTTGTAATGGATTTTGGCCACATAGTTATTAGTGATTTGACGGTGGTTTTATAAACATTAAAGATTCCAAATTATAGAGAGATTGAAACTTGTTTTATTTTTTTTCCGTTCAAGCTTATTTAAAAAAATAAATTCCTATATCTATTCTAAATTTATTTTTCTATAATTATTTATGTTAATATCTATTCTTTAAATGATTCATGACCTAAAGATAGGTTTCAAGACCTTAAATGGTTTTGGCTTAATCCTCTTTAAGGAACAAGGCCACCTCGCATGATAACAAAAAGGACGGGAAGACATGTCAAAATGCAGAAGGATAAAACATTCTTGTGTTTTATCCACTCCATGGTAATCCACTCCATGGAAGCTTAATGCAAAACCTATTGAGTCTTTAGTTACTCCATAAGTGGTATAAAGATGCATAGTTTCGGAGTTGCAGTTTTGTTTCAGTTAGCGGTTTTTATTTGTACAGATGTATAGATATTAAATTATATTTGATTGCCATTTTTGAATGATATTTTTGGATTATTATCTGTTCCAAAAAAAAACTTAGTGGTTTTGGCTTAATATTTCAAGCAAGAAAATTAAAAGCAACATCCTTTAGGACTTTATCTATTTTATTGCCAGAAAGATGTAAATACACCAAAGATATATTCTTACAATTTGGGTTTATAAAAGTTTAAGTTCTCACGATGTTTTACGAAGAAGGTACGGAAAAGGCGCAAAACTCACTCCCCTCTCACAACATGAATACGGTGGTGCCCTTTCCTTGAATTTATATATAGTATATTTCCAGGGCTCATTAACCAGTTTATGCTAAGCCTTATTGTGGGGTTTCGCAACTCTGTTACCCGCAAGAGAAATAATTTATTCAATTGATCAAAGAATCCCATAAACAAAAACTTGGTTGCGTGAGGGGCCTCCAGAGGCTTGCTGGAAGCATGTCTAATTTAGCTTTGTTTAATAAATGCATGATATCCTGCGTGGTTTAATAACTGCAGGCTGTCCTGATTATTATACTTAAATTTGCTAAGTTCCAGTCTTTCCAGATTATGGTATTTTTATATGTTAACCACGAAGACAATGCAGGAATCGCCGTGCGAGAATATCTCCAAGTATTGCATGTCTTTTTCTCTTACTGAAAGAAGACCTCTGCCGAGAGTGACAGCTGTCATATAACCCAGACCTAGAATTAGCGGTGCCGACAAGTAGCTCCAAGTTGGACCAACGGGAAAACATAGCTAACGGAGAGAAAGGCTGACCGTGCAGGATAACAAGAAGGATGGGAAGATCCCATCAAGCCGTACAAGGAAATGACACAAGAGGTAAAATGGGCTAACCAGTCCGCTTGTCATTACATCAAAAGTCCTACTTATTGAGGGAGGAGCTATGGCCGTCTCCTAAGCCATGCTCACCTCCTACCTTAGATAGAGTGTTGGTCACTTTGCAGCGTTCTCGGGCGATGAGCTTTATAAAGTATCTATTTATCTTCAAAAGGTTTGTAACGGATTTTGTCCACATAGTTATTAGTGATTTGAAGGTGGTTTTATAAACATTAAAAATCCCAAATTATAGAGAGATTAAAACTTTTTTGATTTTTTTTCCGTTC
The DNA here is from genome assembly GCA_948567375.1 of Lunularia cruciata. NCBI lineage: Eukaryota > Viridiplantae > Streptophyta > Marchantiopsida > Lunulariales > Lunulariaceae > Lunularia > Lunularia cruciata. The sequence goes on along the minus strand of OX419761.1, from coordinate 15,793,301 downwards.
AAGCTTATTTAAAAAAATAAATTCCTATATCTATTCTAAATTATTTCTTCTATAATTATTTATGTTAATATCTATTCTTTAAATGATTCATGACCTAAAGATAGGTTTCAAGACCTTAAATGGTTTTGGCTTAATCCTCTTTAAGGAACAAGGCAACCTCGCATGATAACAAAAAGGACGGGAAGACATGTTAAAATGCTGAAGGATAAAACATTCTTATGTTTTATCCACTCCATGGTAATCCACTCCATGGAAGGTTAATGCAAAACCTATTGAGTCTTTAGTTACTCCATAAGTGGTATAACGATGCATAGTTTCGGAGTTGCAGTTTTGTTTCAGTTAGCGGTTTTTATTTGTACAGATGTATAGATATTAAATTATATTTGATTGCCATTTTTGAATGATATTTTTGGATTATTATCTGTTCCAAAAAAAAACTTAGTGGTTTTGGCTTAATATTTCAAGCCAGAAAATTAAAAGCAACATCCTTTAGGACTTTTATCTATTTTATTGCCAGAAAGATGTAAATACACCAAAGATATATTCTTACAATTTGGGTTTATAAAAGTTTAAGTTCTCACGATGTTTTACGAAGAAGGTACGGAAAAGGCGCAAAACTCACTCCCCTCTCACAACATGAATACGGTGGTGCCCTTTCCTTGAATTTATATATAGTATATTTCCAGGGCTCATTAACCAGTTTATGCTAAGCCTTATTGTGGGGTTTCGCAACTCTGTTACCCGCAAGAGAAATAATTTATTCAATTGATCAAAGAATCCCATAAACAAAAATTTGGTTGCGTGAGGGGCCTCCAGAGGCTTGCTGGAAGCATGTCTAATTTAGCTCTGTTTCATAAATGCATGATATCCTGTGTGGTTTAATAACTGCATGCTGTCCTGATTATTAAACTTAAATTTGCTAAGTTCCATTCTTTCCGGATTATGGTATTTTTATATGTTAACCACGAAGACAATGGAGGAATCGCCGTGCGAGAATATCTCCAAGTATCGCATGTCTTTTTCTCTTACTGAAAGAAGACCTCTGCCGAAAGTGACAGCTGGTCATATGACCCAGACCTAGAATTAGCGGTGCCGACAAGTAGCTCCAAGTTGGACCAACGGGAAAACATAGCTAACGGAGAGAAAGGCTGACCGTGCAGGATAACAAGAAGGATGGGAAGATCCCATCAAGCCGTACAAGGAAAAGACACAAGAGGTAAAATGGGCTAACCAGTCCGCTTGTCATTACATCCTGCAAAAGGCAATGCCAGAGCCTTGGCAATCGAGATTACATGAGTTGTGGACTCCGTGTGGACGAAGACCGCTAAGCAGTCTACTTGACGCTAAGAACTTCAGAAGGATTGCCAAAGCCTTGAAAGATCGAGATTACAGGAGTTTTGGAAATCCAGGCCCTTGCTGGGCGGAAGACGATGACCCTCGAGAGAGGATGTCACATTTCCACCATGCAGAATGGTGGAAATGTGGTGTGATTCTTTGTTGTGGTCTGTTTGGGGTATGGAGGTTGTCAACTGTTTAGTTCCGATCACGGAAGCCAAGAAGTCGCAGATTTCATGTGATGCTGGATTTTGCAGCAGATTTGGTTGGACTTGCGTCACATTTTGGCTATGGAGCTGATACTAGGGATTGGACAACTACAGATGGAACATGTCCGATCACCGATGTACACACAGTTTGGTCCCTAACACCAGTTTTGGTCTCTGAGAACAAACACCGGTCTCTTTCTCAGTTACCTCTGTGAGTATTTCAAGTATCCCCTACGAATGACAGATGCTCTGTTTTCGCTGCCCAACGTTCTCTTTCCATAATGTGTTTTGGTTTCTGAGCACAAGCACCGGTCTCTCTCGCAATTGACTCTGAGTGTTTCAAGTAACCCCTACGAATGACGTAGGCTCTGTTTTCGCCGCCTGACGTTCTTCCTTCATAATGTGCTTTGGTCTCTGAGAACATCCACCTCTCTCTTTCTCAATTGATTCTGTGAGTGTTTCAAGTAAACCATGCGAATGACCTAGGCTCTGTTTCCTCGGCCCGACGTTCTTCTTTCATAATGTGCTTTAGTCTTTGAGAATAACCACCGATCTTTCTCAATTGATTTCGTGAGAGTTTCAAGTAGCATCTACGAATGACATGGGCTCTGTTTTCGCGGGCTAACGTTCTCTTTCATAATGTTCTCCCCTGTTCTAAAATTGTACTCCACGAGCAGAAGTATCAGTCAATACAAGAACAGTGGATGATGAACAGTTGCATCATTTCAAATTCTAAGATGTCAGTATATTATTTATTCCTTGGGTGTGGAATTTGGTGATTGTTGCGGGTGATAGATCAATATCAATATCGTTAAGAGAGTTTAGGGAGTTTAGAGAGTTCAGAGAGAGTGTCTGATATTGCATATCAGAAATTGGAATCTCATTTATCTGCAGTGGTGGCATTTGCACGAATATCTCAATACAGACAAATAGTGTTCGAGAAAATAGTGCACTCGTGATTGTCTTTAAACGATTGAACTGTCCTGGAAGGATGTACATTTACGTTCGATGTATAGAGGCCCCATAGAAATGCTACTGAAACATGAACCGTCTTAAACTCTTCGAACCAAAGAACTGCTACTGAAACAATAAAGCCTAGTACGAGTCTCACTAAACAGGCAGAAAACGAGACCAACGCATTGACCCTCTATGGCAATTTGTCATGGATATCCTTAGCTCTCGACACTGCGGGATTGACTTTCCCGGGTTTCGAAGACTCTCTACATGGGCAAAACGCAGAGTCCAGGATTTCGTTCGAACATTGTCGCCTTCATCTACTGAAGTTGGGTAGAAATAGGAATCGACCCTTCTCAATCGTTGAAGCTCACATTGAGATAACTCAAATTCGTATACTGCGCAAAGCTCACCGGTATCCTCCCGGTCAAGTCGTAACCAAAGATCCAAGGATTCCACCGTAGTGAGATTTGAGAGACTGGAACTTATGGACCATTCAAACCTGTTGCCGGAAAGAGTGAAGCACAACATTCTGGGAAGACTGCCAAAGGCCTCAGGAATGGGTTCGGTGAAATGGTTTCGGGATATGTCAAAGGAAGTTCGAAATGATACCAAGTATTCCAGATGGAGATCTTGGCCCTTAGCAAACACCACCAAGTTTTCCTTAAGGACCTCCCCACTGTTGTTGAACCTAATGCTGTTTCATTTGAGCGTGTGAAACCTTGCAACTTTGATAAGCTTTCTAGGAGAGACTCGTAAAACCTTTTGTTTGGGAGGTCCAGGACCTGGAGAGTGGTCAGCGACGCAATCCAATCACCTAAAGAAGCAGGAATTGGACCGCTGATCAGATTGTTTGCAACTGTGAGAATTTCCAGTGAGCTCTCGTTCCGACCGAGACTACTTGGTAGGAGTCCATTGATTCTATTGTGGCCAGGTCGGAGTTGAACTAACGAGGTTAAACTGCCGACGTTATGTGGTATATGACCTTCCAGCTGATTGTCAGAAGTACTGTATCACGATTTTCCAGAGCATGTAGAGAGGAACCCAAATTTTTAGAATAATGGCAGAAAGCTGATTTCCAAACACCAGCAATGGTCTCAGGTCTTTTAAGTACCGAGGCTCAAAGGTATCGATCCTGAAAGTCGATTCATATGGAGTTGCAGAGTCCCCAATGTCGAGCATTTACCCAGAGATCAATGAAACCTGTGATTCGATTAGTGGAAAGCCGGCTTTCCACGAATCCGGAGAGGGAGCAACCTCCAAAGTTGCCCAATCGATAAGGGGATAGTACCTGTGAATTCCTTTGTCCTCCAGGTACATACACCGCACCTCTATCAAGCCCCCAGGCCCTGACGGTATCTCTCCTGCTAAGTTGTTTGTAGCCAGATCAAGCCACTTTCGCTGAAAGCAATTTGCTAGGGAACTGGAATGCTGGCAGTGAGTTCATTCTCGTATAGGATAAGATTCTTCAAATCTGTCAACTGCCCTAGCTCCAGATAAACCTTCCCCATCAGATTGCTATCAGATCAAGTGCCTGCAGCCTGTTGAATTTTTCTAATGAAACTGGAATAGTACCTGTTAGTCCATTGCCATAAGGATACAACTCCATTTGAGACCTTAAACAAAGATCCACAAGGGCTCTATTTTGCTTCCTTGAAGATTTAGCATTCCAGTATTAAAATTGAGCATTCCAATATTAAAATAGTTGTTATATGTTATTATCCTTTTGGAACACATTTTTAATTGTTCCTCTGACCTGGTTCAGAAGTGTTTGATGGCACCGTTCTAAATTTGAAAAAGAAATACTCATATTATGTTGCACCTGGTTTTGATACTTATTCTTATTCTCGTCATTGTTTACTTCACGTTGTTAAGTCTCATAAACTACGCTCAACCGGCATTGCACCTTGATAATCTCACTCACCATTCATACTGTTGTGTTGTGAGACTAAAGGACCCACAAGGACTAATCGTAAAAGGCCTGCAACTCTCTCAACGCTCCTAGCTCAACCGTTATGTAGCCTGTCAAGCTGTTATTATTAAATGAAGCTGCTGTAAGCGTGAGGTTTTGCTCAGTGTGACAGGAATAATACCGGTGAGTGAATTCTTATACAAGCATAAAATTGCAAATTCCGCAATTCTCTTAGCTCAGCTGGGATCTCTCCTGTCAAATAGTCTACTGTCAGCGGAAGGTGCTGTAACGTCGAGCATCTGCTGAGTGATGCAGGAATAGCGCCGGTAAGTTTACTCCCCCCTAAGCACAACTGCTTAAACTCCAATGCTCCTAGCTCTGCCGGCATTTATCCAATCGAGCTGTTGAAGCTCAAATCAAGTTGCTGGTACAGTAAGCGTTTGCTCGATGAGACGGGAATAGCACCTGCAAGTGGATTGTCATACAAGAGTAAACTCTGCAAGTCTTTCAAGTGCCCAGCTCTGTCGGTATTCCTCCTGTACGTAGGTGGTCATAGAGAACATCGCCTAATTTCCCCATCTCCGTCAGTATCTCTCCTGTGAATGGTTTACACTCAAGTCATGCTGCTATAAACGTGAGCATTTGCTCCATGAGACGGGCATAGGACCAATAAGAGAATCGTTATGCAACCATAACAATTGCAACTATGCCAATTCCCCTAGCTTCAACGGTATGTCTCTTGTCAAGTTGTTAACGCTCAAATCAAGCTGATGTAAGCCAGAGCATATGCTCAATGAGACGGGACTATTGCCGTAAAGCACATTCTGAACTAACTCAGGACTCTCACTTTCATCATTGCACCAAGCTCCAATGGAATACGACCAGTCATCCATTATGGGACAAATCAAGTTACCTTAAGAATTCGAGAAGAAAGAACTGATATCTATGAGATCCACCTGCACTGTCGGCGTATCCGTTCAAGGCGATCGATGAGTGCAGCGTCAGCGATTTGGAACTTATTCCGAGGAGATTGATTGCAGATTGATTGATATACTAAACTTAAACTCCTCTATATGAAGCTATGGATGAGAGCAGCATCTGCCGTTTGATGCATTAACTGTGGAGGTTGACTTCATATTGTATTATTGGGTTAAACTCCCCTGAAGAACAATATTCATGTCTCAGGGAATAGAATGTCGACAGTGCTTATGGGATTGTGCAAGCAGAATGGCTGTACTGACCCGTAGAAAGCGGCAAGCATCAACTTTGAGTAAGACTTGAAATCGATTTACAGTTACAGTAGTAGTGGACACTTCGCAGCCAAGTTCCAGGAACTTGAATTCCTGAAATGATAAGATCATATATTACAACAGATTCAATCGGTTCAATTAAATATATTCTAGAAGCAAACTCTATAGTATAGCTACTGAATCTCAGGTTGATGGACTTTCGAGGATTTCCTTTTCTATATTAGTTTCGACTGGCCTTGCTCGGCTCTCAGGTGCATTGAGGAAGATAACTCTCATTTCCAATAACGTCGGTTTCAGCAAAATGCTCCAGAAGTAGAGGTAGCTACCGAAAAGTTCTGCAAATGGAAGAACGCCTCTAAGCAGTCGACTTGTCCTCTAGAAGGTATTCCAGAGCAAGTGAAAGATCGAAATTACAGGAGTCTGTGGAAATCTGCAATTTCTCTCGTCGGCTGACTGTGTGGGGGACCATGAGCTCATGCACCCTCGGAGAGAAATTGAATGAAAGATCGAGATTACAGGAGTCTGCGGGAATCTGCGATCTTGTTCGTCGGCGACTGCATGGAAGACCATGAGGTCTTACACCCTCGGAGAGAAATTGAATGAAAGATCAAGATTACAGGATTTTGTGCGGAATTTTGCGATCTTGCTCGTCGTGACTGCATGGACGACCATGAGGTCCTGCACCCTCCGAGAGAAATTGAATGAAAGATCGAGATTACAGGAGTCTGTGCGGAAATCTGCGATCTCGCTCGTCGGCGTCTGCGTGGACGATCATGAGGTCCTGCACTCTCCGAGAGAAATAGAGATCGAGATTACAGGTTTCTGCACGGATTTATGCAATCTCCCTCGTCGGCGACTGTGTGGAGGACCACGAGATCGTCAAACCACCTAGGGAAATGAATGCTATATAATAGCCAATGCAGAATGGTAGAAATGTGGTTTGAATCTTTGCTGTGGTCTATCTGTTTAATTCTAGTCTTGAGCCCAATGCTCGCGGATTTCAAGTGATGTTGGGATTTGGAGCAGCTTCGACTGGAGTTGAGCCACATTTGAGTTTCGAGCTATGGAGCCATATACCATAGACGCGACATATGCTACAAGTAATCATAGAATATTAATTTTAGACCTTGAAAATAATCAAATTGCACACTTTGTCAATCGCGTTAATTGTAATCTTTCCGAGCAGAAACTCACAAACGACGTGACCCTTGTTCTTATGATCCTTCCATCGTGTTGCTTCCCGGAAGTATCAGTCGTAGCTGCCCCTCCTGTTTCCAAGTAGAAACTCACATACGACGTAGCCCCTTGTTCCTGTTACTTGAAATTCTCTTTCTTTCATCGTGTGCTCCGCTGTTCACTCTACAAACGGATCAGTCGTAGATCCCTGTACTTTTGCGCGAAATTCTTCTCCATCGTATCCTCCCCTGTTCCAACTTTCACTTTATAAACAGATGTCTCTCCATTAATGATGAACAATATAGGAGGATCGGCTTGATCGTTCCAAAGTTTAAGATATGCTAAAATATATGTTTTTATTTATTTATTATAAAATATTTAAATGATAAAAATAATATATTTATTATTAAAAAAAATTATTTTATGTAATGTAATTTTTGAAAATTTAATTTTTAAAAAGTTAATATAATATATTAATATTTTTATTTATAAATTATAAAATAAAAATATTATAAATATTTAATAATTTATAAAGTTTTTTATTTTCAATAAATATTTTTTTTCGATAAATTAAATAAAATTTTACTTTTTAATTAACGAATTAAAATTTATATTTATTTTAATTTTATTCTCAAATAAATTACTTTTATCTTATTTTAGATAAAAAATAAATTATTATTTTGATTTTAAATTTAATAAATAAAATAAAAATAATTTTTTTCATAAATAATAATGATAAAAAAATAATATTTATCACCATATTATTTCATAACATACAAAAATTGATATAATTTTATATTATACATACTCTGACTTAGACATAAAATTTAGATTGTCTTGTTTTATTTTAATATTTACTTTTAAAATATTCAATTTTATAATATTTTATTTGCTAGAAAATTCATGAATTTTTTATTAACAAAAATAAAATTTTATATTGGTAACAATAATAATTCATATGTAGATTTGTTATATTTTCATAACTAATATCAATCTAATAAATCTTTGAATAAGGTGTTGGTTGACATCTTTATAACTAATGGATATATATTTATCAATCATGGGAAAAATTTTAGAAATAAAAATCTAAACATAACTTCAAAATAGAAGATATATCAACAACTGCCTGTTCAATGTAATGTGCAAGTTTAAAAGTTTATCAAAGCGTAACAAAATTCATATAAAACAACGAAAGAAGCTGCATGGATGTATAGCAAACATTCTCCACAAATTTTCTCACTTGAGATAGATTTGTAATAATGTCTAATCTGATCGGAGATCACTTGAAATGAGAGGGAAATGCAAATATGAAACAACTTTATAAGTGGTCTGTTCAGTGCATTGATACTTTACGCCCTAAAATGAAGGTGAATTGTGTTTAAAGCAGATATAAAATTTGATGATATAATTTCGAGAAAGCAGATTATTGACAGTTAATTGAAGAAGAATTCGATTTGTGCCCCCATCGATTATAAACGTTCATACTTATGATTTGACCACATTTAGGATTTAGTCCGCTGAAGGTCTTCCATTATAACATTACATTACATTACATTAGGAACTTTCTTCATTACCGATGATTTGGAAATGCTTAATGTGTCTCAACTTGTAGGAATGGTTTTTCTATGCACTCTGCGCGTATAGTACCTGGCATCTGGGAAACAGCTCCAACATAAACCACCCAAAGAATCCTTAGAGAATTCTAGACAGGACATTTAAGACACTTAGAACTTATTCGTTTGAACTTTCCTTGTGAAGAGGACGCAGCGCAAGAACTTTATAGCGGTGAAGATCAATAGAGCGGCTAGAGTAGATTTAAAATGTTTAATAACATTTTCCTAAAGTACTTTTTACTAATGGGACTGGGGCCCTAGGCCTCGATAGTAGAGCAAATAATGCTAAAACATGGGTGGCCAGAGGGTAAAAGAAAGAAGAAGAACGCGAGAAGCAAGCTTAAACGCTGAATTCCCAGCCAAAAACTTCCATAACTACTCGGAGCTCAACATCTGGAAGAAGCGAAGGGGACAGGAGCACTTGACATAGATGAGAAACTGAGGAACGAGAGGAACAAATGTGACGCATAAGAAAAGGGGGAGCAATACAAGAAACTACTGGTAATTTGCACCCCTAAATCAAACAGCACAAAACAAATACACTAGACTTTAACATAAGCAAATCACTGTACAGGTATGTAGTATGCACATTGAGAAGAAAAAATGAAGATGGTGGGAAGAGACCGGGGGTGACAAAGGAGGTAGATTTAGGCATGTAAGTTCAAGAAGGGAAGCAAGGCATAATGTCTTTTGGCTTCCTATGAGGTATTAGAATAAAAGTCAATCATTAAAATGCTTGACATAATCCAATACGGAAAATCCCATCACACAGTTGTGCAAAAGTTATATAATTTATGAGTTCAGGTTTATATCTTTCCGACGCTTATGCAACTAGAAGAAGGAATAAGTTATTACGTGTAAATCGAATTTTCTACAGCACTTTGATTTGAGACTTAACTTGTTTAAATGTATTACGTTTTTCTCTTTTAGTAAATAGCATAACATATGGATCTGTAGACGCCAGTAGTCCAACATGGGATTCTAGCATAGTATAACTATATATCAAAGAAAATTTAGCTAAGTTTATCATAAACATGCGGAAATGGATTGATTTGCAAACGAAGCCACGCTGATTCCGTGCGCAATGTAGTCAGGGTCAAGTACTTGCCTTTTTGGGGACAAGGACAAAGGGTGGGGGGAAGGGGACGATAAGAGGATTTTTTGCCATGTGCATCATACATGATGTTAATACTAGTGGGCGTTTATGGGATGATGTAAACATGCAAACTAGGTGAAAAGCTGGTGATGTTTTCAGTTGATTGATGGATGACATTCCGTCCATACAACACTTCCTAGAATTATTGTCCAGGCGAGCGTTCCTTTTAAAGTCCATCTCTAAGGATACACAGAAATTGCAAAGTTATTTGCATCGGTAAAGTAGAGGCTAACAGGCTCAATAAAATAACCCATCGAAAAGTAAACATGGAATTTAAGCACACAGAAAAGTACAGATATAAAAGAAAAGTAACATGGAATACAAGTGCACAAAGAAGCACAAGTATAAAAGAAGAGGTGAAGACTGCAAAAAGGGGCACAAAGACATAGAGAATAAGACACTCCGTAGAGTAACCAACGCTAGAAACCCTAATAATATATAAAATGAGGAAAATATGAATTTATAACTGCGGTGTGATAGAAATTCTCCAAGTGTATGTTTGGCAAATACAAGGGGAGCATTGTCTGCGGAATAAGAACAACCACTATTGATGGCCGCTCGATGAAGGCTCGTGCCTTTTGATTTCTGTAAGGTGACAAAGCCCAAAGTAAAAAGCATGGCGGGATGAGAAAGCAGAGCCTCCCCTCTTATGTTGTGAGCCCCATTTTCTTGGTATAACAAGGCAAAACTAGCTCAATCTTAGCACATAATCTCAAAATATATAATATTCATTCATTTTAAATTGTGTCCGGAGTACAGATGACCGACTATTCCATCTATCGTATAATAGTCCATGTACAACAGGAGTACAGATGACCAGCTACTCCATCAATAACATAATAGTCCATGTACAACCGGTGAGATTGGGATACAATAAGAAATAAGAAGGATGAGATTACCATATCAAGCCAAACAAGAATAAACTTAAGGTGTTAAACTCCAATAGTAAATAACCTTACGAGCTCCTTCTGTGTTCACACCAAGAAAGTAGCTATTGCCGGTCGAGGAGAATAGTACTGTTTCACAGGTGTGCTCTTCTGGTCATAAAAGTAATCGAAGAACAAGTGGAAACACTAACTAGTCTTCGGAGGCTGTTGAACATAAATCTTTTGTGGCTTTGAATTACAAGAGAGAATAGTAAACCATTTCACCTTTCCTGCTCATCCACCTGACCCCTCCATGGTACTACACAGGGTGTAAATAAACCAATGAAACTACTCTCGCTCTGCTATGAGTTTGGTTACAATGCTTAAACATGATGTGAAAGGAATCTTATGACCATGAACAACAAGAAGTAACGGCCAATCACACACAATTAACAAAACTGATTGGCGGAAAGTGTTATAATAGAAGGGTGAGGTGGATGAACAGAAAAGGCGAGGTGAGTTTAAATTTTCCCATTACAAAACTGTAGCTTTGTTTGTGATCACGTTAGCTTCGCTTTTGCTCTATCTGTTCCTGGAATCGTAAGTAGCCCATCATGTGCATAGACTTTACTCACTTCTTAGAAAAAGTCTATCTATAAAGCTGGTTGGAGTCAACGTGACTGAGATTTACATATCAATTAGCTTTGAGGTATCTACTTGTCTATTCCTCATTTAAGGTGATTGTACTTTAAGTTAGTTGAAATTATGGTTTCAAAATGTCTGATCCTTGTAGTTAATTATCCTTGATCTTTGAAATGTCAACTAGAGTAAGCCTCTCAATAGCCACTAACGTTGATTTATTTCCAACGCGCTGTTTTATGCAAAGGACACATGCACACCGAATTCAGTGAGAAAGTTGTGGACATTAGTTCGGTGGTGGCTTAGAATTGCACAATGTTAGTATTCTTGTGATAGGGAGAGAGCAGAATAATGATAATTTGAATTTGAATATGAAACAGAATAATAAATAATATGAATAATAATAAATAATATGAACTTGAATCACAATACTAGAGTAATATTAAAATTTTAATGTAAAATACATTAAAAAAATTTTGTAACAAAGGCATAAGTGCAACAAATTGAGAATATGGGATTGCCAATGGACAGTATATAGAGATATGAGAACCGAGCCATTCTAGGACCAGGTTATCCAGAACTGATGAAGTGTAAATGATCAGATCAATAAACAATATGCACATGATAAACAACGGTAGTAGTATTAAATCCTGAGGGTAAAATCCACCGAAGGTAAGCTACACGCAATGCTAGAGTAATATGAAATCCAAAATGCATCGAAAGTAACCTGCATAATCGAAACAAACATACTAAAACACCACCAGCATATACAGAGAAGACACATCATGGAATGAAAGGCAAAGTAACTGTCACGTGGAACCCATTAGATAGCAACACGCATATTTGATATGCAGCTTCAAAGAAACAAAGTAAATGTCACGTGGAAACCATTAGATAGTAACACGCATATTTGATATGCAGCCTTCAAAGAAGCAGATACCGACCTCCCACATAAGTAGAGAAATAAATACATCAGGAAGAAACATCCAGCTGAAAAGGATGGAGATAAACTGGTGTCAAGAGACAAGTAATAGTCTGTAAATATCGCGGGCCAAGGAAGAGCTGAGTCAGGAACCGAAAATGGGGGAAGGTGTATGAGACAGAGCACTGGAAGTAGAAATCGCTCAGAGAACAAGGGAAGGCGAGCAAAGCATCCGAGGACTGGGTATCGATATGTGAAACGGATATATTGGTAAATGAGAGCAGAAGCCATTCTGGGAACGAGTTATCCAGAACTCATGAAGGGCACAAGTGCACATATTCTATAAACAACATGTACTTGAATTACAGTGCTAGAGTGCTAGAGTAGTATTAAAGCTTGAATGTAAAATGCATCGCAAATAACCTGCTTCAAAAGCATAAGTGCAAAAAAGTACCTGCAGCAAAGGCATAAGTGCAAGAAATTGAGAATACCTTACTGCCAATGGACAATAAATAACGTGAAATCGAGAGTAGCAAGGCCAACGTGAGCGTGGGTTACAAAGCTTGATGTAAGAGTTCACCAGTAAAAAACAATGAAGTCGAGAGCAGCAATGCAACCGAAAGCAAAAGGCATAGGAAACGTGCTATGTGCTGTAAGAGCCCGCCAGGATGCAGTGCGTGGATGACTCGAGGGGAATAGGAAACTTGCTGTAAGAGCCCACCAGGATACAGTGCGTAGATAAAGATGAAGACCGTGTGATGGAGTGGGGGAGGAACACAGGAAGCGGTAGAGAGCGAGGCAGGAAGCAGTCAGAGAGCGAAGGGAAAAGACTAGGGAGTGAAATAGGAGAGGAATGTGTGGATTTGGCGGGCATTTGGCGAAGGATATGGTTGCAGAAATGGGTAGAAAGGTAAGAGTGTAACTAGAGCTTCGCTCTAGTTACACTAGAGCGAAGCGTAAGAGGACAGGATAAAGTATATCACACCCAGCGCTATGGACACTGGAGTCCGGATACGTGAAACAACTGAAGGAAGCAGAAGGCGGCCATAGTAAACCTCCACGATATCACCAACGACTTCATCAGTGCCGAAGTAGCTGAACAATTATCAATACTCCTCGTCCCGAGTTTCTGCTCGAAAACTCCTGAGTGCCAAGGCAAACGTGAAACGGATATATATACGTGTTCGCTAGATGGGAGTACCTTCCACGGCTCCATAGAACTTAGATTCAAAAATAGAACTGAACAAAGACCGTGTCAGCTATACCTGTTTTCTCAGAGAAAGCCAGAATGTTGAAGATTTCGAACATCTGGAACCAGATTGCAAGCGAAGCAATGCCTGGTCGGAACTCACGTCTCTAGAAATAAAATGACTCAGAGCCCAAATGTTAGGACTCGTCAACCAGGAGCCATTCGAGGGAAGCATTCCTGGTTGAAACGAAGAATACTTTCAAACGAGTCAGAGATGAATCATGAAGTAAAGAGGAAAGGTCTGCTCCCCAGCGGAGCAGGCATGTGCACAGCCTGGCGAATGTTACCTTTTGAACAAACTTGAATCGTATTATGGCGTACTGGGAAATTCTGAAGCGATTTTCGGCTGGATGCGAGTTCCCTTTCTTTGCTTTACAATTGGCCAGCTTCGAGGGACTGGATATTGGCAGAGCTGTAATGAAAATCCCAGAGATTATGCTGTTGGATGAAGCCACCAGAGCTTTTAATGCTGAGTCCAAGAGGTTGATACAGGAAGCACTAGACACAATAAGCTCCAATGGCACAACAGTGGTATCTTACAGGCTCAGTACCATTCGTCATGCCGATGTAATCTGTGATGAAAGATGGAAAAATCATCGAACAGGGCGTCAATAGAGAACTTCTAAATATGAGTTGAGTACACGCGAATCTGATTCTGTTGCAACAGCATCGCCACACCCAACTGCCTGTAAAGAGGTCCTTTGTAGACAGGTACCTAGCTAGCTGTTGCTTTAGACATTGTTGTATATGTATTATGCATCTGCATTTCTCAGCTACAAATAACAATTTGTCGGGAAGGAAATATCCAGTTCTACACTTCAAGCAACAGGACCTGTCTGCAATAAGCCAATGCGGACAACCTTGTCTGTTTCACCCTGTACTGTTAAGCTAATATATTTCATATATTGAGTGATGAATATGGAACCCGTTAGTTAGCATTGTTCTATACCCACGTAAGACTGGACAAGACTGGACATAGTGAACGGGGTATTAGAAGCTACAATTTCAAATTATATGTTTATGAAATCCAATGCTCCGAGTTCTGGTACCTGTTGTCATGAACAACTAAATGGATTGAATTAATAACTAGAGATCTCATCAAATTCGTATACTCAAACCCGGATAATATAAGAGTCTAAGCAATGTCTCGAAAAGGAATTAAAACAAATGTCGGCATCTGATTTGTTCAACCTACATACCTACTCCCAGATCATTCTTCGGTGGAATGCTGTTCTCCTTGATCCCACCTGGGGTCCCTCCCTTTCGGAACACTATCATATGTTCGGAAGGAAGACACACAGAGACCTTGGAGCACGTTGAGGCGGACGTGAGAGAAAGATCTAGAAGGCCTCCGATCCACACATTCAACTGTATCATTTCACGTTAAGTGGATGCAAGGCATTCAAAGCATGGCCCACAATCATAATTATTACTCCAAAAAGCTCAATTTTCTCACAACATTGCACCTGGCCGACCGTTTGGTTTAAATCTTTGACCCTCCCTGCTTGACCCGTTAAACAGAGCAGTTCTCGTAAAGCTTCGGGGCTGAGGTCCCTCAGTAAGATGTAGTGCTCTGAAGAAACTATCCTAAATGTTCAGGACATGCGGAGGTTGATTACTCTACTCATACAAACGTGCAAGAGTTTGGAGAGCTGTAAGAGCACTTTAGCCATCTGAGTACCTCTGAGATCTGTCGTTTAGTTTCTCTTCAAGCTTGGTGACAATTCTTGATGTTCACAAGTTGAGCAATTCCAGTTTTTTTCCATGTCAACATTGTGTATCACAGTGGTTATCTTAATCCTAGATTGCCTGAGAGTTGAAGTCAGTTTCAATCATCAAGTCTATTTGAGTTATCGGAGAAATTCCAATCTATATAAGTCGCGAACATGACCCAAGCTCAAGCTCTAAAGACAACTTGCATCACCGAAAAACTGGGAATATAAACTTACCTAGAAATCACCGCGAACTAATATGCAAGACAAACCCTTGTCACTATTATCACTCAGTAAGATGTGAGTGCACATCTGTTATTCGTCTAGAAGAGTCTCTAGAGCAGCAGCATCCCTTTAAGAACTGAAGGATATTTGAATTCAACGGCCATGAGCACCTGCGTCTCTTGGGTATCATACACCAAATAAACTTACTACGGGTACTCATTCTGCCGGCAAAGATTCTAGAAATCATTTCGCTAACTTGCCTTCATATTCAGAAATTGTCATTATCTGGTGAGTAAATTGCACGTGAGAGATCCATATGCCCAGCATTAAGCATCAGAACGAGAAAAGATTCTCAAGAGGTTGTCAGAAGTCTAGCGACAGTGCTCCAAATGAAGTGAGCTGCCACACATGGAATACAAAGGAAGGATGTTTCACGGTGAGTAGGTTCGAGACATGAAGAATTTCTCGAAAGCTATTTCAACAGGTAATTATCTTAGACTGCAATCTCCAAAGAGATTCGAGTACGCGTAAAGACGTCTGGCCAGTAACATGAACATACTTCAAGGACATCAGCTGTTCCATAGACACTGGAAAATATGTAGATCGGTGTCCATAGTAGTTATAGTCGTGAATTTCCAGATACTGCCGTGGCCCGAGTTTCTTTCGTGCATTTTGTGCTCGTCCAGTAGATTCATTTGACCCAAAATCATCATCCAGATAATGAGGATCCATGAACAGAACATCTCCTATGAACAGATGATTCAAGCTGGTTGACCGTAGCAAGTCAGGTAAATGCATGAGATAATCACACCGTAGTAGCCTCAGCTCATTCAGCGCTGGAAATTGTGCCAATTGAAGAGCCCCCAAAAGATCCTCAGAGTACTCACCTGCCACTGTTATTCCTTTAAGAGATCTGAGTGGTGCGACGGACATGACCAAATATGAGTCCGCATACAAATATCCTAGATCATGGAGCTGCCTCAGAGAGTCAGGTATGGCCTTCACACCTACACACCCTTCAATATGTAAGTCGGTAAGATGTGCGAGTTGCCCTAAAGAGTCAGGTATATTCTCGAGCGATATACATCCTTTTATAACTAATCTCTCCAGAGCTGCGATGTTTCCAATAGATTCGGGTAAGTTCTGAAGAGCTTTGCACTCAACTATCGCGAGACGTTCGAGTGTAATTACTTGTCCTAAAGAGCTCACGTCTGGCATATGGCTTAAATGATCACACTGTTGTATTTTTAGGTCTGTTAGTGCCGGCATTTGCCACAGCCAGTCGGGGAGATACGCAACGTTCTCACCCATCAACGTTAACTCCTTTAGACATATCAGCTGTCTGAGGCTTGTTGGTAGACTAGCAAAAGGCCCTATCTCTGAACATGCCAGCTGTCCAAGACACTCGGGTACTTTATTAACTGACTCAGATACAGACCTTTTAATAACCAAACTTTTTAGAGAGTTGAGTTCCTCTAGTTTATCAGGTATAGACTGAAGGGAGACACTCTCCTTTACGGAAAGCCACTTGAGAGATGTGAGTTGCCCTAAAGAATCAGGCAGGTTCTCAAGGCCCTCACATTTGACTATTCGGAGACATCTCAGAGCGGTGAGTTGCCCCAGGGACTCAGGTAAATATTTCAACCGGGGACAATGCCGTACCTCTAAATCCTTAAGTGCCGCAAATTGCCCCAACCATTCGGGGAGATCTTCGAAGCATCCCGACAAACACAATGTCTCAAGCAATCTCAACTGTCCCATGCTTCTTGGTAGGTCCTTGAGGGATATGCATCCGTCTGTGTTCAAAACTTTTAGAGATGCAAGTTCCCCTAGAGAATCTGGCAAACTACTGATGGTTGTACAACCTTTTAGGATCAAATCTGTTAAGGATTTGAGTTGTCCCATCGAGTTAGGCATGGCCCTGAGAGAGGTGCAACCCTCTATGGCTAAATAATTAAGAGATACGAGGTGGAGAGGCTCAGGGATGGAAATGAGAGATGCGCACTCTTTTATGGTCAACCATCTCAGAGATGCGAGTTGTCCCAGCGAGTCAGGGATGGCCCGGAGAGAGGTGCAACCCTTTATGACTAAACGTTGAAGAGATACGAGGTGGAGAGGGTCAGGGATGGAAATGAGAGATGCGCACTCTTTTATGGTCAACCGTCTCAGAGATGCGAGTTGTCCCAGCGAGTCAGGGATGGTCTGTAGAGAAGTGCAACCCTTTATGACTAAACGTTGAAGAGATACGAGGTGGAGAGGGTCAGGAATGGTTACAAGAGATGCACACTCTTTTATGGTAAATTTTTCCAGAGAAGCGAGTTGTCCTATGGAGTGGGGTAGAACGACGAGGGATGGACACCCCTCTATCCCTAAATATTTAAGAGATGTTACCTGTAAAAGGTCAGGAAAATCTCTTATAGACACACACCCTTTGATCGCCAGACTTTCTAGAAATGAGAGCTGTCCTATGGAATCTGGTAAAATATTGACAGAAACACAATCTTCAATAATTAATGCTTTAAGAGACGAATACTGCAAAGGGTCAACCACAAGATTATTGGATAAAGATCTCTTTATATCTAACCGTTGTAAATTTTTAAGCTGTCCTAGGGAACCCGGTATGATATCAGGAAACATACATCCTTCTATCACTAACTCTCGCAGAGGTATAAGATCGAAAAGAAATTCAGGTAAGCTATGAAGTGACACACAACCTTTAATGGTTAAGATCCCAAGGGACTTGAGCTGTCCTCGAGAATTGGTGTTAGCCTGGTCATTGACGAGGGATACGCAACCGTCGATTATCAATCGTGCTAACGATGTTAATTGTCCAAGCGAGTGGGGTATAGTCTTGAGAGAAACACATCCTTGTATACTCAACGAATCAAGAGATGCGAGTTTACCCAGCGACTCGGGTAACTTTTCGAGAGACTTACAATTGCTAATTACCAGATCTCGCAGACTAGTGAGTTGGCCCAAGGAGTCAGGCAGATGAGTCAGGTAATCACATTGTCGTAATACAAATGTCCGGAGTGCCGCTAGCTGTCCCAAGGAAACAGGAAGGTCCTTAAAGCGTCCACCTGTCAAGGTTAAGGACTCGAGGGATTTCAAGTTCCCTATACCTGGTTAGTTTAGGACACGACTCTAAAGTAACGACTTGGGGGAATATGCATCCTCCGGCGAACCGGGAAATACGCTTATCAATCTGCAGAGAACTTGAAATCCCTATACATCTAACGATGTCCATGAGTTCAGGAGAGCTCATTTCAAGTTCCCTATACATCGTTAGTTTAGGACACGACTCTAAAGTAAACCTCTCAAGGGATGCCAATTGCCCAATCGTGTGAGGCAGCATTTCCAAAGCGTGAATGTTACATAACGACAAATTCTTGAGGGCATGCAGACCGCCGAACGGCTCCCCTAGGCTCTCCAACTCCGAACACCCACGTATATCTAGGGTTTCCAACCGTCGGAGGTCACCAAATCGATCAGGCAGTCTCTTCAGAACATTACATTCCTTTAACATCAATGTTTGGAGAGAAGACATAGCCCCGAAGCTGTCCGGTAACTTTCTCAATGCGGGAAGGTTTACCATGGTTAATTTTGTGAGTGATTCGAAAGCTCCAAAGCCATCGGGCAACTCTGACAGTGCAGGAAGGTTTTCCAGGTGAAGTGTTGTGAGAGAATTTAGTTGATTTGAAACGTGTATTGACTTTTTGGGCCAACTTTTGAAATTCAAGCAGTCCACTAACCTGAGGTCTCGCAACGATGCCAACTCCAAAATTGAAAGTGGAAGCTCTGCTATCTGTACATCTTGAAGGTCCAATCGCTCCAAACATGGAAGATGACCGAAATTCCGCGGTAATCTTGTCAAGTCCGTGGCATGAATCATGATAACCTTGAGATGATTCCATTCCTGAATGTTGCTTGGCAAAGTGACCGAGCAACAATGATCAAAGATGAGAACAGCAAGTCGAGGAAGGTTCCCGACGTCCTCCTCTCGGATGGGCCAACACGCTTCCGCTAACCAGCTATCTTTCCCCTCTCCTCTTGAACAATTGTTCATGTGGAGGATCCTTAAGGGCCACGGGAACCGCAATGCTTGATGCGAGTCTATCAGGTTCAGATCACTCATTCTCAATAGACGTAACCTTCGCAGGTCGGATAAACGCCCGTCGAAACAAGAAGAATTCTTCCTGCGCAACTTAGATGCTCTCCTCAGATTCACAGCCACGGAATCCGACATGCCCATGGATAGTACTTGGAGTTCACGGTTGGTAGTTTTACCCTGCACAATTACAAGAAATGACTAATCACATGTACATTTTTCATACAGAAGAAAGTATCAAGGCTGATTTTGGATGTAGTCGTCCAACCATGAATGTGCCCAAGACTTTGTGGCTCCTAAAAACTATGGTTCAACAATCATCTTACCTTGTATTTGGCCAGAATATCCTCAACATCGCATGGTCGCCACACTCCTCTGCAAGACTCCACATTTTCTTCTGGTGGTCTCGAGATCCGCCTTCCCATATCCCTCAGTTGCCGATGTATGTAAGCTACGGGGTATGGGTGTACTACAATGTATGATTCTAGCCGTTTGACATTCCGGATTTGGATGAAAGACCTGTCCACTAAATTCATCAAACTTAATTGTATTGACATTCCCAGGGACTGACTCCCTTTCCACGCAGATTCAAACAGAGTCAAATCGTACTGGCGATGCGCCATGTCGAATGAAGCCAAGTCCAGAAATATGGCTTTCTCTTCATGTCCTAAGCTGTCAAAGCTCACTCTGAGCTTTCCCCACAACTTGTCCTCCTTACTTCCATCTATGCATCCTGCTTCAAGCAACCTAGCAAGCGTACTTCCCCAAATCTTCTCACTCATCTGTCCTTGTAAGGAACTGCCAATCACATCTAAAGTTAAAGGTAGCCCTTCGCACGTCTTCACAATCTGTTCCACCGACTCCTTGGATATTGCTTTTAAGGTGGAACCTTGCACACGGGCTTTGAATAGTGTCAGCGCATGGTCACGTGACAGGAACGGGAGAACATGTTTGACGAAACCACTTCTATCCTTTTGAATCCGAGAGATTACTATCAAACGACTACCTTCTCCGTAAGAGAGTCCTTTCAAGTGATTCGTCATATCGGTTGCATCATCACAATCATCCAACATCATTAGAACTTTCTTTCCCTGTAATAGTTTCAATGTGCCCCACTCATCCTGGAGCTCAACGCTGACTTGCTTCCCGTTGCCTTCGTACAAGTTCCCAACAACCAGTTTCCAAAAATCTTTCCTACTAAGATTTTGTTGAAGAATTTCAACAAAACAGACATAGTCAAATTGGCTTTGGATTTTCATCAGAACTTGTTTCGCAAGTGTCGATTTGCCTAAACCACTCATTCCCACCAGCAGTATCTGCTTCGATCCTTCCTCTGACAATTTGAGCGCTTCCATGAATTCGCTGATACGATCTCCGAACTCGATTATCCAGTCAGGAAGTCCAAGATGGTTCTCTAATCCTACTTTTCTTGACTCCTGGTTAACGGAAAGAAGAAACAAGAATCAGCAAAGAACCGCAATTCCTCAAGGAGACAAAACACCAAGGTCATCTTAGAAAACCGACGAAATTGGGATTGACTTGAAAGTTACTGGTTTTCTTATTTTAGACCATACCTCCTCGAGACAGATAGTTTGCAAGAAATGGACCAAATGCTGAAAACTATCTGAGGTCTTGTCCACTGGCTTGCAGATAGTAAAATGGTCTACTCCACGAATTGCACAGAAGTCGTCCATGTCAGGTCGGGCAGATGCTTCTTCAACCAACTGGAAAGAATCGCGAGGAGAGTATCCCGATACCCATTCCCATACCTACAGACAGATGAAAATCATAGACCATCTAAATCACTAAAACTCTTGGCAGTAAAGCTCTACTGAAGAACTGTGCCGAAGCCCACTATGATACGAAAACTTCTGTTTAGATACAGAGTAATGGTAAAAATACTAAAACTAGTGTTGTGATATACAATACAAGAATGACCAAAAGGCAAAATTACAAGAATTACCTTCCGCAGGTTTCGTATGATGGAGAGACTTCGCACTTGAGTTTCATCCGTTTCCATAACACCACACGTCTTCCAACCGTATTGGATCCGCGACTTTGCAAATTCTGCGTTGATTCTAGCACTCTCCGTACTTAGGAGTTCCATATATTCCCGTAAGGGATTTCTAGACTTTGATGAACCCCACAAGCACATCCTGGATCCTTGTTGAGGTGTCCCGTAGAAGAACAATCCTCTCAAATTTCTCAAAAAATTGGAATACTCGCGGATTCCAGACTTTGTGCTTGCACTTTGACGTTGCATGTGTAGACAGACCTCTTTCATGACCAGCCCACCTACACAGTGACCGACCAGAACAACCGGCCAGTGCTGGCCAATGTTTCTACAATGGATCAGAGATTGAGCAAGATACTCGCCTGTAAGATGCATATCCATTCTTCCGTGTGAAGGAGAAACTTTCAGACTCGAATCGTAAGAGACTGAGAGTACACGAGCTTGAGGGAACTGTTGGACAAGCAAAGTGCCGAGCCAACACGCTAAGTTGTCTCTCAGCATCCAAGTTTGGATGTGTGCCTCTTCGCAATCGTTCCACGCATAACCGTGAAAGAATATCACTTCCATAGTGATCTCTCCAGATACCGGTCTGTGAATTTCGTAAATAGCATCACTCACCTGCAAGTTCCAACAATGAGGGTTCTTATTCGATACTACAAAACGTAATTGGACCCATGAACCCCTGCAAATGCTTTTACAGTTAATGTATAAAGAATTGAGCAGCGAAGCAATCATGGATTAGAGCAATACCTGCTGATAGCTACCACAAACTGAACCAGACCCGGAACTGGAAGCCGCCATAGTCACGTATGGATGCTGTGGATTGTCGCCCCGGAATAGATCAAATGTGGATGCAGCAACCACGTATAATAGCTGATGACACAAGACATGAAAAACTACTATCATTTCCTTTTTTTCTGTGGTTTCCATACATTCAATCCCTCTTTCTGTTTCATCGCAAAGCATAATGACGTGTAGGAGTTTTGCCTTTCCGAGGCTACTATACAAATACAATGTTTTGACATGTGTTGTCAATTTCATGAAATGTAAAGCTGTCGTACTATACCAGTCTCAATGCTAGTCTCAAGCAGAAAGAAAAGTTTGACTGACTGACGTTTGAGCACAGGTTTTCCTCAAACATGAGGAACGAACCCGAACTGAACCCGAGCAATGCAAAAACTTCCACTCAACAGATCGGAAACAAACTCAAAAATGTCTGTACGAGCAGATGCTGGTAAGGAGTGTGGACTTGCCTTGCCCTCTTCTCAGGTCCATCGAGGAAGATAACTCTCACTTCGATATTTCTGTCAATAGCACTGTCTTGCAGCGTTTCGAGTGAAATATGCTCTCAAGCGACACTGTGAGGAGTTGCGAGTTCGTCCAGTATTCTCTCAGGAAGAATTCTCAACATAGGTAGCTCTGCGAGCGAGTTCCTTCCAAGCTCAAATCCAGAACTATCAGTTGCAGTACTTACTCGTTCATGGCCATAAGACTTGCAGAAAATGCAATATCTCCAGCTTCTCTCATTTGGTAGAACCAGAAGTTATACAACACCATACCGAAATGGCGATCAGTTTTCCTTCGATACCCTGCCGGTGTACTTTCTTGGTCAAAAAAGTCATCGCAGAGTCGGTGAAAGCGTGTACAGTATGGAAATGAGTGCAGAAGTCTTCGGGAGAAGGTCTTTCTGTAGCACAATTTCTTACCATTTTCCGTGTGAAATCGCACTAAATTCCTTTTGACAGAGCAGTACAATTAGACATACTCTTTTATATTAAATGTCCACACAATACCTTACATACGTATGTGGCGAGAATTCAATTACGGTGTGGTGGTTCTCAATAGAAGTTCTTAAATGTGGATAAACGTGTTGGTGATATGAATATTGGGGTTTTTTACCTATTTTTGCCTATTTTATTCAACCCTATTTTATCTATTTTGTCTAACCCTTGTACGGGCTGGATGGAGTCTTCCCATCCTTCGAGTTTTCTACGCGGTCGCCCTCTCGCAAAATATGAATCAACCTTTCATTGAATTGATATAATTGATTATTTATTGTATCTGCGTATGTATCAATTAGAAGGTATTTGAACACCCTTGTGTAATGTGAGAGATGTGTCGGAGCTCTAGATCTCTTTGTGATTGCTCTTCAATTACCAAAGACATTAACGAGTATGTTGTGTTTAAAGACCAGTTTCTAGACTTAAAGACGAACACTATATCAACGACTTTTTGTGTCCAGGAGACCATTGCTTTCCATCTCAACTCACCTTCATGCAGAGAATTTGAATATACTGAATGAATACCTATATAAACTGGACTGGGCTATCATGATGGAGGTTGTGTGATCTCATACGCAAATATAGAGATGTAATTGTTAATAGGTGTAAGTACCACAGGCTTTCTGCAATATGGCGATGCTTACAATTACAATGACGGTATACAAACATCATATAGCGGATGAATATCGGATCTGCATTACAAAGTTGAAATTTTTGGAATAAGAAATAAAATTTATAAGACATGCCCACATTACTTCAGAGTATGTATGAAAATATACGTCACCTCTGAGATATGTGTGAACAAGATTATCAACGTTGCTTTAACTAATTTTGAGCTAATATCATCACAGCTTGATATGATAAAGAGATAATGTTACCTACTTTTATGAAAGTTTAAGAATTGGATCATCATTCCGTTTATATAAAGGACAGTTATAGAATGCTTCAAAATTTATATACAAGTTGCTACTTAAAGGCTAGAGATTGAGCTAAAGAGCAAAGAATGAAAATAGTTCCGTGGAGGTAGGCGTCCTAGCTCGGTTCCACGTCAATTAAACTGAACTTTTCCAAATCCATATGTTATAAAACACATATGATCTATGAAAACACAGCACCAATCTTATATAAGAATAAGTATAAAAAGCAAAAGCGACATATTATGAGTATCTCTCTTTCAAATTTGGAACGGTGCCATCAAACACCTTGAACCAGGTCACAAGAAGAACTAAAAATGTTCAAATACGTTGTCTAGAAAAGTAATAACATATAACAACTTTTTAAAAATTAGAATACTCAATTCAATCTCCAAGGAGGCGAAATGGAGCCGCCCTTGAAATTGTAATTCCAATTCCGACGAGAATGCCCAGAGCTAAAATATACAATTTTACATGGTACTTCTGAAGAGTTGGAGCAATTGGATGTCAATACGGATTGTCGTGTCTACCTTTTTACGAAAGTTTATTACTGCCTAGTTTCCCCAGGATTTCGTATCAGCAGTCATATCTTCTCCACCTTCTCAAGATTGCCCGCCTTCAGTTCTCTAAGCATGGTGTTCAGTGACGAGGTTTCCCACTCTTCACTGTACTTTTGCAGTATATTGTAATGTTTTAAAGAACCCTTCGTGGGTCACTTTGTTCAACGTAACGTGACCTCTCAATCTCAAGGTCGGAATTTCAGCGATTAACTCGAGGGATCTCTTACCAATCTATGCTATGCGGTTCTTCGAATTACATTAGATATAACAAATCAATGGGTAGTCACCATAAAACCTACACGTGGGAACCTTAGGAACGTAGACGTCGGTATTCCGGTGGGGAGAGTTCTCCTCTTGACTCTTGTCTTATTGTGAACACGGTGACCGAAATACTTGACAAGAACTTGGATCTGTTAGTAGAGACATAATTAAATATAAATAAAATAAAATAAAAGGTAGCAAGGTCTCCAGGTATAAAGGTACACAGTGAGATCATTTCTTTGTTTCTCTAATCTTGGAGATATATGGAACTATAGACACGACATTCTATTTATTATTCTGAGAAGGTGTGAAAACTTATCCTGTTAAATGCTATAGAGTATAATTTTCATTTTCATATTTTGTAATATATTTTAGAAAATGTGTGTCTATTGCTCTACAAAAGATAATGGCGGGTAATCCATAAGAGAACAATCACATTAGGTGATGTTTTTTCGATACTCTAGTTGTTTGTAGACCGCATGCATGGGATAGCCCACATGTCTTAGGTGTGGCAAGGCGGATTTCTCATATCAAGTCTTGTATAGACTCTATTGGGGTTTAGTCTCATTTTCCTTTTTAGTCTCTCCTTTGTATGGTTTGATGGGGTCTTCTCGTCCTTCTCGTTTTATACACTATCACCCTTTTTCTTATTGAATATAAAAATACTTATATGACGATGAGATTTGATAGAGATGGATGTGAACTTGTCCTAGTAAGTCATGAGGACACCCATTTCATCTTATGAATATTAGATGTCTTCATTGTTGAACTGAGAACATGGGAGCATTGCGGATGTACTTATTTGGATTTTCCTATATCAAAAAACAGATGGTTCATCTTGACCTTTGATTCTGAGATGCATATTTGAATGTAATTAATCAAACATTAACATCGTCAAACAATCAGCGTTACGCCTGGAGTACCTTCCATCAATGATAGTCCATATACAACCTGTTAGACTGGAATATAATAAGAAGGGTGAGAACTCCACATCAAGCCAACAAGAATAAAACTTCAGGGGGGAATTAAGCCCAAACGGTAAATAACTTTGCAAGTTCTTTCCGTGTTCACACCACGAAATTCGCTATTGCGCGGAAGGCATTGCCGGCTGAGGAGAAGAGCACCGCTTCGCGTGTGCGCTCTCCTGCATAAAAAGTCTTCAAAAAGCAAGTGGCACCACTAGTCTTCGGAGGTTGTTGGGCAGTCACTGTTTGTAGCCCTGAGCTACAAAACTGTAGCTTTGTCTGTGATTACGTTTGCTTCTCTTTCCTGTGTGTCTGGTCCTCGAACTTAGAATGGTAGGTAGCCCTACTGTACATAGGCATTATCACTTCTTAGGAGAAAACATATCTATAAAGCTGGTTAGGGAATCATTGTTATTTTAAATTTAGATATCATTAGTTGTGAAGTGTCACTTGTTTATTCCTTTGAAGTAATTGTACTTTTCTTAAGTTACTAGAAGTTATGGATTCAAAGAGTCTTATCCTTGTACTCGGTTGATCTTCAACATGTCACATAAAGTAAGCGTGTAAAAGCCTCTAAGGTTGATATATTTTCAACCCCTGCTATATTCGAAGGACACCGAATTCAATGAGAACGTTTTGGACAGCAGTTCGGTGGCGGCTTTAAATTTCACGATGTCGTTCTCTTGTGACGAAAAGGGAGAGGAAAAAGGGTCAAAGCCGTGCGGGGACCCACTCACTTCTCGCAACATGAATATATGAAGGACGACCGCGTAGGGGGAAAAAAGAAAGAAAGATGGGAAGACCCCATCAAGAGAGATGAAAAAAAGATAAAATGGGGCTAAGCCCCAATAGAGTCTATATGAGAGATGTCATATGAATATGGTGGTGCTTTTTACTTGTGTGGATGTTATATATTTGTAATAAAACTAAAAATGTTCAAATACGTTGTTTAGAAAAGTAATAACATATAACAACTTTTTAAAAATTGGAATACTCAATTCAATCTTCAAGGAGCTGCAATGGAGCCGCCCTTGAAATTGTAATTCCAATTCCAAGGAGAACGCACAGAGCTAAAATATACAATTTTACATGGTACTTCTGAAGAGTTGGAGCAATTGGATGTCAATACGGATTGTCTGTTATGTTTGGCTTGCTATAAGTGACTTGCCTGATCAAGAGCAAGAGCAAAACTTGACTGATGGAAACTCCTTGCTGTATCATGCGGTATATATTCAGTCACTTCTAAAGTTGACTATTAAAGTGACTAGATATCTTGAGTGGTCAATACTCATGAAGTCACGCAGGTCTATATTCAGGAGTTTAGACAGATGACAGAGTGACTATCCCATGTGTTTTGTATATATATACATATGTACAATGGAAATAGAGGTTCGAAGGCTGGTGTGAGCCTGTTTCAGCCATGGATGTAGCTTCCGGGACATGGAGTGAACCACATTATTTCCTGTTAGTCCTCTGATTTATGTTTAATGGGCCTGATGATGTGCTATTGCGAGAGGTCCCTTGGGACTGTATTTTCTGACAATTGGTATCAGAGCATAGTTGGTCCTTAAGAGGGTCTTGAGATCTGATGGTGCAGGGAAGTGGGTCCAGAAGCAAGTCCACAGCAAAGCAATGGCAGGGGTGATATCCATATCCAATGCTAAATTTGCAGTGGAGAAGTTTGATGGGAAAAACAATTTTGGACTTTGGCAACTGAAGATGAAGGACCTTCTTGTCCAGCAAGGACTGCATGGAGCACTGAAGAAGAAAAAGGAGGACAAAAGTGATGAGGATGGGGAAGATGAAGATGCAGATCTGAGAGCTATTAGCACTATTAGGTTGAACCTTGCTGATGAAGTGCTATACAATGTTATGAATGAGGAATCTGCACCAAAACTATGGGCCAAACTGAAAAATCTTTATATGACCAAGTCTTTGACAAACAGACTGTTTCTTAAACAGAAGTTGTATATGTTGAGGATGAAGGAAGGCCAGAGTATTATGGAGCACCTCAATGCTTTCAACAAAATCATTTGTGAGTTGATGAGCATAGAGGTTAAGTTAGAAGAGGAGGATAAGGCATTGCTGTTATTGACTTCACTTTCTCCATCATATGAGCATCTGGTCACAACTCTTCTATATGGGAAGGATGATATAAACTGTGAGGAGGTCACTTCAGCATTATTGTCCAATGAGATGCGAAAAAGATCCTACCAAGAAAAGACAAATTCAGAGGCTCTATTTATCAGAGGAAGGACAAGAGAGAGAGAGCAGATCAGGAGTAAATCAAGATCCAAGTCTAGAACCGGAGGTTTCAAAGGCAAGTGCTGGATTTGTGGGAAGGTTGGACATTTCAAGAAGGATTGTAACAACAAGAGGCTTGAGTCCAACAAGGATAAAGGTCAACTTTCAGATCAAGCAAGCATTGCTGAGTCATCTGGAGTTGTGGATGATGTTCTATGTGTTACCCAAGACAAAGATCAATTTGAGGAGTCATGGATATTGGACTCAGGTTGCTCTTACCATATGTGTCCAAATAAGGACTGGTTTCATGAGTACAAATCATTCAATGGAGGATCTGTAATAATGGGGAACAACATGGCTTGTAAAGCTATTGGCATTGGTACAATACACATTAAGATGTTTGATGGTATTGTGAGGACTCTTGTTGATGTGAGACATGTTCCTGAGTTAAGGAAGAATTTGATATCACTAGGCACTTTGGACTCAAATGGTTGGAGGTGGGGAGCAGAAAATGGAACACTCAAGGTATCAAAAGGAGCATTGGTTGTGATGAAAGGCAAGAAGATAGGAAACCTTTATGAGCTTGTTGGAGAGACCATCACTGGAGGAATGGCAAGTACTATTTCTGAAAATGAAGATCCCAAAGATCTTACTCAGTTATGGGACCTCCGTTTGGGTCATATGAGTGAAAGGGGCTTAAGTGAATTGTCCAAGCAACAACTTCTGAAGGGCCTTAAAAGTTGGAAGTTAAAATTCTGTGAGCATTGTGTAATAGGAAAGCAACGGAGGGTAAGCTTTTCCATAGGAGTTCATTGCATAAAGGGAATTTTAGACTATGTGCATTCTGATGTTTGGGGCCCTGCACCTGTAGCTTCAAAATCTGGAGCATTATATTTTGTGTCTTTGGTTGATGATTACTCTAGGAGAGTATGGGTCTACACCATAAAGCAAAAATCAGAGGTCTTCTCTATCTTTAAACAATGGAAGGTGATGATGGAGAAACAAATTGGAAGGAAAGTGAAGTGTTTGAGGTCTGATAATGGTGGAGAATACAAATCTGGAGAGTTTGATAGATATTGTAAGAGTGAAGGGATAATCCATCACTTTACCATACCGGGTACTCCTCAACAAAATGGTGTGGCAGAGCGGATAAATTGTACACTCTTGGAGAAAGCAAGAAGTATGTTAAGCAATGCTGGATTGGAGAAGATTTTTTGGGCAGAAGCTAGAAATACGGCTTGTCATTTGGTAAACATTTCTCCCTCTACTGCTATTGAGTGTAAGACACCTACGGAAAAATAGACAGGTAGGCATGTTGATTACTCTTCACTTAGAGTATTTGGATGCATAGCTTATGTTCATATTCAACAAGAACAAAGGACAAAGTTAGACTCCAAATCTAGAAAATGTATATTCTTGGGATATGAGAAGGATACAAAGGGATATAGATTGTGGGATCCAGAAAGGTGTTGTCTTGTTGTGAGTAGGGATGTAGTTTTTGATGAGACTAGTACAATGAAGACTATTACTATAGCAAAAGAAAAGAAAAAACAAATTCAGTCAGATTTTGTTAAGATAGATATTGATACTGGAAATGAAGACATTTCACCTCTTGTAGATCTACCAAGTGAACCATTAGAAGAGCAAAGCCTAGAAGTGATTCATGAACGTAGGTATCCAAATAGGGATAGAAGGCCTCCAAAGAGATTTGATGATTCTTTTGTAGCTTATGCCCTTCTTACGGAGAATGGTTAGCCTTCTTCATATGAAGAGGCAATGCAAGATCAAGAATGTCAAAAGTGGCATTGTGCAATGGAAGAGGAGATGAAGTCTTTGGCCAAGAACCAAACTTGGAGACTTGAAAAATTGCCTATGGGAAAGAAGGCAATTGGTTGCAAATGGATATTTTGGAAGAAGGAAGGACTTCCAAAATCAGGTGGAGATAGATACAAAGCAAGGCTTGTAGCAAAGGGTTACAGCCAAAACAAAGGTATTGACTTAAATGAGATTTTTTCACCAGTGGTAAAAATCTCTTCAATTCATGCACTATTAGCAATAGTTGCATTGCATAACTTGGAATTGGAGCAACTAGATGTTACAACTGCTTTTTTACATGGAGAATTGGAGGAGGAGATTTACATGCATCAACCTGAAGGTTTTGTGGTACCAAGGAACCAGAACCTGGTTTGCAGGTTACAAAAGTCTTTATATGGACTAAAGCAAAGTCCAAGACTTTAGTACATGAAATTTGATACTTTCATGTTGAAGCAGGGATATAACAGAAGTGAATCAGATTGTTGTGTGTACCTCAAGAAGCTACATGGACCTAGAGTATTTGATTTAATCATCTTGGTACTATATGTGGATGATATGCTGATTGCTGCAAAGGATATGGTTGAGGTGGAGAAATTGAAAGCACAACTTGGTAAGGAGTTTGATATGAAGGATTTGGGTTCTTCAAAGAGTGTACTTGGGATTGAAATCCATCGGGACAGGAGCAAGGGAAATTATGGATATCTCAAAGAAGATATTTGGAAAAATTACTTGCTCGGTTTGGCATGGAGAAAGCAAAACCCATGAACACTCCAATGGCAAGTCATTTCAGGATATCATTGGAGCAATGTCCATCAAATGAGGAGGAGAGAAAAGTAATGTCCAACATTCCTTATGCTAGTGCTGTTGGGAGTTTAATGTATGCTATGGTCTGTACTAGACCAGACATCTCATATGCTGTGGGCATTGTCACGCCATTTGTAGTTCCGCATCTAGATGCTCGGACACTGGAGTTCCAGTGATGGTAGTTAGAGTTATTCTAGCAGTTTCTAAGGGACTACTTTCCGATGGTTAGATTTCGTGTTCGGGGTACTGACTTCACGGTGGGGCCCACCGTCACTTTGCACCGTTTGCACCATCGAGTGTGCCGTCAGTGGGACCGTTAGGGTTTCAGGGCTAGCTCGAGTCCAGGGGGTATAGTTTCGAAGTGAGCTCCAGAGAGCTCACTTCTCTGATGTTGAGCCTTCGAGTTCCTGGCTATGGTGGACAGAGGCCGGCGAGCGTCACCTGGATTCTCTATGCTTGAGTGGGTGTGGCTTGACTGTAATCAGTGCCCAGTTGTTGGCAGTTTATAGAGTGACAGATCAAGTACTGATCTGAGTTGAGTTGAGTTGAAAGTGTTAAGCAATCTGATTACATCAGAGAAGTGAAGTCAGGGGGAAATCGGGTGCAGGAACGTTGAGTGTTGGTGGTATCTCCAAGCTCGGTGGATCGTGGTAGCTCGATTCAGGTTCTGTGTTTCCCTAGTGTGCAGAAGCTCGTGTAGTTGATGCAAATTTGGCAGTTAGGCGGACGGTGTGCGGAAGCGCTGGCCAAATTTCGAGCAAAGAAGGAGCAATTTTCGAGCAGTGTTGTGATTTTGAGCTCAGGAGGTGAAGGCAAGACCAATTTGCTGCGAGTTGGGCTCAGAAAGTGAAATTGAAGGTGGAGTTGGAAAGCTCTTCTCATGAAATTGTGATTTGGAAAAACCCGTTTTGTCAATTTGGCTCAAGTGGAAAGTTAGCGGGGGATTTGGCGGACATCCATCTTTAGGGTTTACGTCAGATTTTACGTCAGAATTGGAGGAGTTTCGCTTTTTGGCCAGATTTGGAGAACTTTTGCTAGTTTGGAGGAGTTTTGCAGATTTGGAGAAGTTTCGCCAATTTTGGAGGAGGTTCGAAGTGGCAACAAGAAAGGCCTCATTTGGCTGAATTTCGGTGTTTAGAGGCATAGGGCTTAGGGCTATGAGAGGCTACGAAGGCCTAGAAGGGCTAGAAGGGCCAGCAAGCCAGCTTGCTGGCGTGAGGCTAGCTAGTTTAGTGTAGATCTTGGTCATTGGTTGGCAAAATCTGCCTTTCTTGCTAGATTGTGCGCAACAGTGTTTGACCCCTAGATCTCTTGTTCCTAGATTGGTGCCCTAGCCAACTGGTCCACCCTCACTTGTTGTCATAGTGACTGTGCCACTGTTATCTATACACATGTAGCTTTGGCTAGGAGAGGCAGTTTGATCCCATTCTTGGTGATCCTGGTAGCTTAGGACTTAGATACGAACTACTCTTATGTCAAATGCCAAATGGTGGCAGAGTCAGTCCCGTGTTGTGTTATGAGATGGAGGGTTTTCGTTTAGATTTCTTGTGATTGGATCCCCTCCATTCTCTGCTTCTTGTTTGTGCACCACGTTTGTGTGAGGTGCCTTGACTTTTGAGCGTTGGTGCTCTGGTGTGCTCTCGGTGGTGAGGCTGGAGTGATGACCAGTCAAACTACCTTTGTTTATCTCCGGTGAGGCAGGAAGTGATGACGTGCAGACCGTGAGAGTGCGTGTTATGATGGCAGGTTACAGGTTGCCTTTCCCCTAGTGTAGTTATCTCGGTTAGAGTTACATTAGTGGGTGGTGTCTAGTTGGTGTTGGCACGCGGTGGTATTGGCACTTGGTGAGATACTTGCGGTTGCGACTTGCGGTTGCAGTTGGTGGTTCGGGTTTGCTATTGCAGTTACGTGGTCACGACGGAGTTCTTTGGAGATTCCAGAGGAGTTAGCCCTGCAGTACGCAGTGGGTTTACTCGGAGTGGTGCTCGGTATCAGCCTGTATCTCAGGTCCCAGTGAGGGAGGAGATTGACTCTGAGTTGGAGTTCGACACATGAGCTGATTCAGTTGAGAGTGCACTTGGTGTGTCTGCACCGTTGTTGTGGGACATGGACGAGATTTATGGGGCCTCCAAAGGCCCTAGGCGTTACTCTGGTACAGTGGGTACCATTGAGTTGGATGACTTCATCCAGGAGTTTGATAGTTGGTGTGATCTGCAGCAGATGCGGAACCCAACTTTGTTCACACCTTTCATGGCATGGAAGGGGTTGTTTCAGCACTTGGAGGGTCCACCGATGGACGACTACCATGAGTTCAGGAGAGCTCATTTGGAGGAGATTGAGTTATGGAGACAGTATTGGTCTCCACACTATGTCTCCATCACTTCAGGTTCGGTGGCCAGGAGTAGGTCGGCTGTACCTACGAGTTTTAGCTCGAGTAGTGTTGGTGGAGCTAGTGGAGGTGCACTAGCTGGAAATAGTGCTACTACGAGTGGAGGTACCGCTGCAGGAGGTGGTGTGGTACCGGGGTTTAACCCCATGGTCGAGTTCTTCCTATGTTTGAGGTAGAACTACCAGGGAGTGCGGACTGACAAGCTGAGGAGCTTGCAGGAGTTCCAGCGGAAGGCTGGAGAGAGCCTACGCGAGGCATATACTCGCATGAGGCGGCTGATCAGTTTCACTCAGGGAGTTACTGAGGCCCAGGCAGTCCAGTTTTGGTATGGGATACTGGACAGGGAGTTGCGATGTAGAGTTCGTGATGCTACGTTGTTGCAGGCTACTTCGCCCACTTTGGCAGTACTCTTTGGTTTGGCTGAGCGTATTGAGCTCAACATGGTGGAGGAGAGAGTGGTGACAGCTGGATTTGGTAGAGAGACCTCATCCACGGTTGTGACTTCTTCTAGAGTGCAGCAGAGTGCACCATGCCCAGTTGGTTTTCGAGGACAGGGTGGACAGCCCAGATCCTATGGAGCGAGTGGAGGGCCTAGTGGAGTTAGACCCTTACCCTCATTTTTGGGTCAGCAGCAACCAGTGAGTGGTGGTGTTGCTTGCTGGACTTGTGGTGGACCTCACCATAGGAGAGAGTGTACTCAGGGCAGCGGACCTGATACCTCTGGTGCATCACAGCCAGCACAGAGGCAATGTGAGCATTGCCACAGATTTGGTCACACTAGTGACCGGTGTTTTGACCTACACCCGGAGTTACGGAGTGGTAGGGCTGCTATGGCAGGTAGTAGAGGAGCTCCAGTTCATGGAGGACGAGGTGGTAGAGGTGGTGGTAGAGGATCTACACCTAGTAGGGGTGCAGTACCTGCCCTTACTTCTGACACAGCTATGGCTACTCGGATTGAGCAGTTGGAGCAGAGATTGGCTAGTATGGCTATTGCTCAGAGGAGATCAGATTCGGGTGCTGAGGCTTCCACCTCATATGCTGGTGATAGAGATGCTTTGGACTTCATGTGCGGAGCAGCACAGGTGGATGCATCTGCAGCAGTGACTAGGAGTGCAGTACGTGCTCCAGAGCCTAGAGGAGCATCAGTGGAGTTGGACCCACAGAGAGGAGAGGTTGGGAGATAGGTCAGACTTCCCCAATCTTTCACGCTATCTGAGGCATTGCAGACGATATCCATGGTTCCTAGACGTCCCAGTGCAGGTGTGGTAGGTGGTGATGGAGTACTTGATGGAGTACCTGCTAGTCAGCCACCTGCTACTACACAGACTGAGTCTAGCATGATGTTGGGGGCGGCTCAGCTGATTATGCGGCATCCTTTATTTTCAGCCAGTGACATGTTTACATTGGGAGTGGACCCAGCCCTAGTGTTCCGGTTGGCTGCCACGTTGTGTGAGAGTAGGGATGGTGCAGTTCCTACTACTAGAGCAGAGGTGGTTGGTAGTGGAGCTGACTTGGTTGAGGAGCATGGGATCCATTCAGCAACCAGTGGTTTATGGCAGGCAGCAGCGGCTAGACTGGAGGAGTTGCCAGCTAGACTGGCCTTTGAGAGAGCACGGTTTACACCTGGTGTTGTCCTATTGGATAACCAGAGGGGGATCTTTCGTTTAGTGGGACCTTCAGGGAAGGTCTATACACCACAGAGAGTCTTGTTAGACTCTGGTGCACAGCCCCTTATGTTGGGGAAGGCTGCAGTTGTTGGTCTGGAGTTACGGAAGACTGATGTGGAGAGGTGTCCATTTCAGATCCAGACATCTCTTGGTGGTGGTTCGACACAGTACATCACACGTGGAGAGCTTGTTGTCTAGGTTCAGCCTGGTCATCCGACTGATAGCTCGGTGGTGAGAGCTCAGGCTATTGCGACGATAGCTGAGTCATATGATGTGCTAGTTGGGGGAGCAGTGTTATACCCTATGGGTTTCAATATTGACTATTGGGAGGAGACAGCCTCTTATAGACCTGGTTGGCAGTTTGGTGAGGGACGGGTATGTCGCCTACCAGTATGCTTCAGTAGTGGCAGTCTTGGCTCACTACAGTCCGGGACCATGTCAACATCAGTTTTGGCTTTCAGCGGTGCAGTTACTTGGCCTGGTGACTTGTTGGAGGGGAACGCCCTTGCAGAGGATACTCCAGTACCAGAGGAGATCACTCGGCTATGGAGTACGAGTGGGATTGTTCCATCCACCTTGGATGTTCCATTGTGGAGTTCAGAGGAGGCATTGCAGCAGCATGCGGATCAGTTGGTGCAGCAGGCTTGGAGTGGAGCCTTCGTACCATCAGGGGATGAGTGTGAGGATGAGCCTCCAGAGGCGATTGCTTTGACACCTCTGGATACCACACTCATAGCTTGGCAGTATCCAGTAGAGGGGATATGTCTATTAGAGTTGTTTGGTGGGATCAGCACCGGACTAGCTGCGGTGTTACAGGCGGGTATCCGAGTACAGAGGTACTTGTATGTAGAGAGAGATGAGACTGCTAGGCGAGTCTCTCTACATCATGTGGCACACTTGGCCTATCGGTATCCGGAGTTATTACCGATGTCAGCAGTCAGAGGTTACCAGAAGGCCTTACCGGGAGACATTTCCTTACTGGGGGCGCATGACCTAGAGAGACATGGGCCTATTCACTTGGTGATTTCTGGATGGCCATGTCAGGGACATACACGTGTGGGCCGTGGTTTGGGTCTTCAGGATCCTCGTTCTGGTGTGTTTTGGGAGATGTTACGGATACTACGACATCTCCAGGTTCATCAGTCTGTTTCTCCAACTTACCTTTTGGAGAACGTTCCTTTGATGGGTGATTCTCGCACTAGAGTGGTGGCGAGTACACATCATGTCCATTCTTGGATGGGACCTGCTATATTGTTAGATGCAGCCAGAGTGGGATCACGGGCTCATCGTCTTCGTCTTTGGTGGATGAACCTTTTACCCAGAGAGGTTCTACAGCGTAGTTATGATGGGATTCAGCGACTTGACCACATCCTTGTTGATGATATCTTGGATGTTGGGCGTCAGTCTCAGACAGTGGTAGTGGCTAATAGGTCACCTATGGCAGTGGTGAACCTAGTTGGACAGCCTAGAGCTACATTTCCCACACTCATGAGTTTCCCAAGCTCTCATACTTTTCGAGAGGGAGGACCTGGACTTGTTTGGGACTCACAGTTACAACAATTGGTGAATGCTGATGAGAGAGAGCGGGTGATGGGTTTTTGCACTGGTATTACCGTTGTTCCAGCAGTGTCAGAGGCATCCAGGCGTCAGGTGTTAGGTCAGGCTATGGACCTGAACTGTTTGACCTGGATTGTGAGCCTTGGTTTGGCAGAGCAGCGTAGGATGCGCTTGATAGGCATCACCACTCGGACACTTGTGAGCCTTGTGCCTATCGAGACGATTCAGGCACATGCTAGGGGCGATGGACCGAGTGGACATGGTATTCTTGGGACACATCCAGTAGCTACTAGGGAGAGTGGTCTACTTGGAGTCCATCCAGGTGAGCGTGGGCTACTTGGATTACACCCTTGGTCCACATGGGATGCAGCCAGAGGACGTATGGAGCTTGCAGCCAGAGTGGAGGGAGTTTTTCACACAGAGGTTGGGACCTCTAGTGGTCGGGAGCATGACACCATTGCTCCCAAGGGCCCAGTGTAGCAGCCAGTCAGTACGTCTTCCACTCCTACTACAGTTACAGAGGATACTTGGGAGCCAGATCTTGGACCCAAGCTTACTGGAGAGGAAAGACACGGGGTTTGGAGGTTCTTGAGGAGTCACACGAGTTGTTTTGCCTTCAGTATGAAGGATTTGGGTGCTCTGAAGGGACATGGTAAACGGATTGAGCTGACTAGCGACACACCTGTTTTCCGACGTCCTTATCGATATAGTGAGATGGAGAGGACATTGATTCAGAGCCGGAGTAGTGACCTTTTTGAGGCTGGTTTGGTGGAGATTTCACATGGAGAGTATGCAGCAGCGACAGTGATGCCAGCCAAGAAGGATATGCATGGCAACTATACAGATAGGCGGATGTGTGGAGATTACCGTCCTATCAATCGACAGACCAGGGCTGATCGGTATGCCATGCCTACACCGGAGGAGATTTTTGATGCGATTGGGCATGCAAAGGTCTTCAGTACTTTGGATCTTCGAGCGGGATATCATCAGTTGCCGATCAAGGAGGAGGATAAGTCCAAGACAGCATTTTGGGCTATTGATCCTCACGGCAAGGATGTGTTATATCAGTGGAGGTTCTTACCATTTGGGTTAAAGAACGCTCCTGCTGAGTTCCAGAGGGTCATGGATAGGATCCTAGCTGGATTGGATTTTGCTCGGTGCTATATTGATGACATTTTGGTGTATAGCACTACTGTGGAGGAGCATGAGCGACAGGTGTTTGAGAGGTTGAGATCTCATGGACTCAAACTACATCCTGGGAAGTGTAGGTTCTTCCATGAGCAGGTTGAGTATTTGGGTCACACTATCTACCCCGGAGGACTTGGTGTTCAGCAGACCAAGGTGGAGGCTATTGCACGTATTCCTCGGCCTACGGATGTGAGCAGAGTGCGAGCATTCCTTGGGTTGGCAAACTTCTATCGCCGCTATGTTAGAGGATTTAGTGCCATTGCCAAGGCCTTGACGAAGCTGACCAAGCTTACACAAGAGTGGTGTTGGGGAGATGAGCAGGAGAGAGCTTTTGTAGAGCTCAAGGAGAGGTTGACATCTGCTCCTATTTTGAGGAGACCGATCAGAGGACAACCATTTCAGGTTCACACTGATTGGAGTATGTTGGGGCTTGGAGCGGTGCTCACCCAGCATGATGATGAGGAGAAGGAGTTTGTGGTGGCCTATGCTAGTCGCTCCAACAATTCAGCGGAGGCGAAGTATAGTTCATATGAGGGAGAGTGCTTGGCAGCAGTTTGGGCAGTAGCACATTTCCGATGTTACCTATTTGGTAACCCCTTCACTCTCATCACTGATCATCAGCCGCTGAAGTGGTTGATGGAGTCCGACAAGCTTTCAGGGAAGCTTGCACGATGGGCTCTGATTTTACAGGAGTATGATTTCACGGTTGTTCAGAGACCTGGAGTGGTGAACCGTGATGCAGATGGGTTGAGTAGAAACCCATGTCCCAGCCAGCAGGATCAGACCGGAGCACGTTGGCATGGTGAGACAGATGAGGAGATGGTGCCAGGTTGGCATGCATCGGCCTTTCTGTGTATATTTGTAGAGACTTTGGTGGTATCTCTCTCAGCGCATACAGGAGGAGTTATTGAGGTCACAGATCCAGAGAGTGAAGATATTGGTACAGTTCAGCGAGACATTCATGATGATGTCTTAGTGATGGACTATCTTCGCACTGGTGTTGTGGGTGGCACAATTGGGGCCAAGGAGAGAGACCGTGTTCTTCAGCAAGCCAGACGGTTCAGATTGGAGGGTAGACACCTTTTGCGTGTATGGGAGGATGGTAGAGTGCGAGTAGTACCACTTCCATCATAGAGACCACAGTTGGTCCGTCATGCTCATGAGGAGCTAGGACATTTTGGAGTAAAGCGTACATATAGCTTACTCCAGAGTCATTATTGGTGGCGCGGTATGCAGACCGAGGTACAGTAGTTTGTTGCCAGATGTGTGGTTTGTGACCGAGTTAGAGCATCATTCAATGCTCCTACGCCACAGTTACACCCATTACCTATCATGGGATTGGGTTACCGTTGGAGTTTGGACTTCGCCGGACCTTTACCGCTGACTGTGAGACATCATCGGTATGTTTTGGTGATGGTGGAGCACTTCTCCAAGTGGATTGAGTTGGTGGCACTTCCTGACAGGTCTAGTGAAGGGACATCTTACTCGTTCCTGGATCGAGTTCTTAGTCATTTTGGTGCACCAGCTGAGGTTTTGACTGATCAGGGTACAGAGTTCTTGGGAGAGTTTCAAGTCTTGTGTGACAAGGCTTTGATTGATCATCGTACTACATCCCGAGATCACCCTGAGGCAGATGGCTTAGCAGAGAGAGTGGTTCAGACGGTGAAGAGAGGATTGCGAAAGTATGGTTTGCAGAGAGGCCACTTGGGAGATTGGGATCTCCAGTTACCTTGGTTGGCCATGGGCTATCGGTTCAGCCGGCAAGCCTCCTTAGCATCCTTCTCTCCATACTTTCTACTCTATGGACGAGATCCAGATTTACCTACAGCCATTCGTTGAGATGCTACTGTAGTTTTGGACTTGGATGACCCCGATGTATGGATGCGCGCATGTTCTCAACGGGCAGAGATCTTTCGGAGAGTGATGCCGATGGCCTTTGAGAACTTGGCGATTGCTCAGCATAGAGATACTTTATGCTATGCTACCATTCGAGGAGGAGGTTATAGACCCTTGATCCGTCGATTTCATCCAGGCAACTATGTATATCTACAACAGACAGCACCGACGACACTTGATGTTTCTACAAGTCACACTATCTTGAGAGTGCACGAGGTTTTGCCATCTGGAGTCCTTGTGTTAGAAGGACGTGATGGTGTTGTTTGGAAGGATCATGTGCGCAATTGTGCGCCATGCCACCTTCCAAACATTGATGGTACTATGGACCCAAGCTTGGCACTTGTACGTGCAGGCTTGAGGTGTATGTTATGTGGCTCTTCTGGTGGAGCTGCTACTATGTTAGTGTGTGATAGCTGTTCGAGAGGATGGCATATGGCATGTATGACTCCTCCCCTCACGGTGGTTCCTCAGGGATAGTGGTTATGTCCTAGATGTACTTGACCTATAGCAAGTTCATTCTTTATATGGTATAGATTGCAGACAGGCGACTAACGATGGGGCTCCATAGCACCCGGACTCCTGATCTTTCCCCATTAGAGGGTATACCATATACTTAGAGTAGATGGCTATCTGGAGTTAGAGGGACCTAACCGCCAGCTAGGGGGGCGATTGTGGCACTTTAGAGTCTATGTATGACTTATGTGTGAGTTGTGCTTTTATAGTGTATGATGTTGACAGCGATGTATGTTGTGTAGCGATGTATATACGCACGACAGCTGTCACGCCATTTGTAGTTCCGCATCTAGATGCTCGGACACTGGAGTTCCAGTGATGGTAGTTAGAGTTATTCTAGCAGTTTCTAAGGGACTACTTTCCGATGGTTAGATTTCGTGTTCGGGGTACTGACTTCACGGTGGGGCCCACCGTCACTTTGCACCGTCGAGTGTGCCGTCAGCGGGACCGTTAGGATTTCAGGGCTAGCTCGAGTCCAGGGGGTATAGTTTCGAAGTGAGCTCCAGAGAGCTCACTTCTCTGATGTTGAGCCTTCGAGTTCCTGGCTATGGTGGACAGAGGCCGGCGAGCGTCACCTGGATTCTCTATGCTTGAGTGGGTGTGGCTTGACTGTAATCAGTGCCCAGTTGTTGGCAATTTATAGAGTGACAGATCAAGTACTGATCTGAGTTGAGTTGAGTTGAAAGTGTTAAGCAATCTGATTATTGTGGCACTTTAGAGTCTATGTATGACTTATGTGTGAGTTGTGCTTTTATAGTGTATGATGTTGACAGCGATGTATGTTGTGTAGCGATGTATATACGCACGACAGCATGGTGAGTAGATACATGGCAAATTTGGGGAAACAACATTGGGAAGTTGTGAAGTAGATACTTCGTTACTTGAAAGGGACTATAAATATTGGCATTAAGTTTGATGTGGAGAAGGAACAAGAAGGAGGAATTACAGGGTACGTAGATTCTGATTTTGCCGGAGACTTGGATAAGAGAAGGTCTACAATAGGATTTGCTTTTACACTTGTTGGTGGTGCAGTAAGTTGGAAGTCTACTCTCAAATCTACTATTGCTCTTTCTACTACAGAGGCAGAATATATGGCAACAACTGAGGCTGCCAAGGAGGCAATATGGCTACAAAGATGAGCCAAGGATATAGGACTCCCTAATGTGAAGTCCACACTCTTTTGTGATAGCCAAAGTGCTATTCACTTGGCAAAGAATCAAGTATATCATTCAATGACAAAGCATATTGATGTGAGACACCATTTTATCAAGGAAGCTGTGACAAATGGTGAAATCAATTTGCAAAAGATTGGCACAGAGGTAAACGCAGCTGATATGTTGACTAAACCTATTCCTGTTGAGAAGTTCAAGTTATGCATGAACTTGCTTAACGTTCAATGTTGCTCTTTGGGATGATAAGGTGGATACAAGCGAAAGGTGGAGTTTGTTATGTTTGGCTTGCTATAAGTGACTTGCCTGATCAAGAGCAAGAGCAAAACTTGACTGATGGAAACTCCTTGCTGTATCATGCGGATATATATTCAGTAACTTCTAAGGTTGAGTATTAAAGTGACTAGATATCTTGAGTGGTCAATACTCATGAAGTCACGCAGGTCTATATTCAGGAGTTTAGACTGATGACAGAGTGACTATCCCTGTGTTTGTATATATATACATATGTACAATGGAAATAGAGGTTCGAAGGCTGGTGTGAGCCTGTTTCAGCCGTGGAGGTAGCTTCTGGGACAGGGAGTGAACCACGTTATTTCCTGTTAGTCCTCTGATTTATGT
The DNA here is from genome assembly GCA_948567375.1 of Lunularia cruciata. Classification (NCBI taxonomy): domain Eukaryota; kingdom Viridiplantae; phylum Streptophyta; class Marchantiopsida; order Lunulariales; family Lunulariaceae; genus Lunularia; species Lunularia cruciata. The sequence goes on along the minus strand of OX419761.1, from coordinate 15,751,617 downwards.
TTAATGGGCCTTATGATGTGCTATTGCGAGAGGTCCCTTGGGACTGTATTTTCTAACAATTGTGTCTACCTGTTTACTAAAGTTTATTACTGTCTAGTTTCCCCAGGATTTCGTATCAGCAGTCATATCTTCTCCACCTTCTTAAGATTGCCCGCCTTCAGTTCTCTAAGCATGGTGTTCAGTGAAGGGGTTTTCCACTCTTCACTGTACTTTTGCAGCATATTGTAATGTTTTAAAGAAACCTTAGTGGGTCACTTTGTTCAACGTAATGTGACCTCTCAATCTCAGGTCGGAATTTCAGCGATTAACTCGAGGGATTTCTTACCACTGTATGCTATGCGGTTCTTCGAAGTACAGTAGAGATAACAAATCAATGGGTAGTCACCACAGAACTTACACGTGGGAACCTTAGGAACGTAGACGAGGGTATTCCGATGTGGAGAGTTCTCCTCTTGAGTGTTGTCTTATTGTGAACACGGTGACCCAAATACTTGACCAGAACTTGGAAGTGTTACTAGAGATATGATTGAATATAAATTAAATAAATATAAAAGTTAGCAAGGTAAGAAGGGTGAGAACACCACGTCAAGCCAACAAAAACTTAACTTCAAGGGGGAATTAAGCCCCAACGGTAAATAACTTTGCAAGTCCTTTCCGTGTTCACACCACGAAATTCGCTATTGCGCGGAAGGCATTGCCGGCTGAGGAAAAGAGCACCGCTTCGCATGTGCGCTCTCCTGTATAAAAAGTCTTCCAAAAGCAAGTGGCACCACTAGTCTTCGGAGGTTGTTGGGCAGCACTGTTTGTAGCCCTGAGCTACAAAACTGTAGCTTTGTCTGTGATTACGTTTGCTTCTCTTTTCTGTGTGTCTGTTCCTCGAACTTAGAATGGTAGGAAAAAAAAGGCGACCGCGTAGGAAAAATGAAGGATGGGAAGACCCCATCAAGCCGTACAAGAGAGAGACAAAAAAGGTAAGATGGGGCTAAGCCCCATGGTAGGTAGCCCCACTGTAATAGGCTTTATCACTTCTTAGGAGAAAACCTATCTATAAAGCTGGTCAGGGAATCATTGTTATTTTAAGTTTACATATCATTAGTTGTGAAATGTCTCTTGTCTATTCATTTGAAGTGATTGTACTTTTTTAAGTTACTAGAAGTTATGGATTCAAAGAGTCTTATCCTTGTACTCGGTTGATCTTCAACGTGTCACATAAAGTAAGCATGTAAAGCCTCTAAGGTTGATATATTTCAACCGCTGCTATATTCGAAGGACACCGAAGTCAATGAGAACGCTTTGGACAGCAGTTCGGTAGCCCACTCACTTCTCACAACATGAATACATGAAGGACGACCGCGTAGGGAAAGAAAAATAAAGGATGGGAAGACCCCCATCAAGCCCTCACAAGGGAGAGATGAACAAGGTAAAATGGGGCTCAGCCCCAATAGAGTCTATATGAGAGATGTCACATGAATATGATGGTGCTTTTTACTTGTGTGGATGTTATATATTTGTAGATTCCAGGGAATCATGATTCAATAGTTAATGTTTATCTCCTTGTTTCACAACTCCTTTTTATCGTGAGAGAGAAGTATTCTTTCAGTTAATAGTAAGAAGTTTATAAACAGAATCTGGTAGTGAAGAGCCTCGACCGGATTGCTGGATATCGTGTGTAGTTTAGCCCTATTTTTAAGATGCATGATGTCCTGCTAGCATAAAAGTGTGATTCCTAAGAGAAAGAAGAATTTGTCATATGGTTCATATAACTACATCGAATAAGAGAATTGAACGAAGGAATTAGACGAGGAAAGAGAAAGACCAGAGGATACACAATCATATTGGCCTTAGGTTCTTCTTTGATAGTGTGCTCCCCTGTTCCCGGGTTCATTCCACAGCGGAGGCAGAACGAAAAGCAGATAATGAACAGTTTCATCCTTCAAAATGCTAGATGTGAATAATTTTTTCCTTTAGGGCAGTATTAGCTAAATGGCACATAATTATCTCTGGAATTTAAATTTGAGCTGAAAAATAATATCTTACATGAACATTTATATTTAGTTGAATATACTTTTCCGGAATAGTAGATACACCAACCGTCACATACATGTTCAAACGCGAAACAGTTCATAAATATTCAATTCGGTGCTTTGATACTTTACGCCGTAAAATGAAGCTAGATTATGTTTCATGCAAACACCTCAAATTTGATGATATATTTTTCTGTAAAAGCAATTGTAAATAGTGAATTAAGATGAATCCGATATACGCTTTTTGAATACATACATTGATACTCATGATTTTAGGATTTTGTCAGCAGAAGGTCTTTTATTACGACATAATAACTGTCTTCATTACCGATGACTTTATTTGCAAAATACCTGATATGTATCCAGTTGTTGAATATTAAAATGACAAGACAAATGATCTGTATTGGCGATATTTTCTCTCCCATCTTGTCTTCTTAATTTCCAATCTCCGGTGATTACATGCTACATATATTTTCGAACTTTACCAAATATGTTTTCTCCGCTTTGTTAACTTTCAATCTTCTCAACGGAAGGAAACGAAGAAGGCTTACCATTGAAACTGGCCTGTTCAGCCACATAATGAAAGATGAAGATTTGACATCCCTGGTGTTGGTTCTCCAGTTATAGGAATGGTTTTTTCTACGCACTTTGTGGGCGGACTTGCACTCTGCGCCTAGAGTACGCTGGCCTATAGAAAACAGCTCCTACATAAACCACCTGATGAATCCCTATAGACAATTTTTTCAACCGCAGACCATTACGATATTTAAGAACTTATTCTTTTGAACATTCTTTTGAAGAGGACGGAGTCCCATGAACTTTGTAGAGGTGAGATCAATATCACGGCTAGAGTTCATTTAAGATATTTAAGAACGTTTATCTAAAGTACTTTTTACTAGTGGGACGGAGCCCGAAGACCCTTATAGTAGTGAGAAGCCAATAAAGCTAAAACGTTGGTGGCCAGAGGCCAAAATAAAGAAGAAGAACTGGAGAGGCAAGCGTAAACGCCAAAAGCCCACCTACAAACATCCTTAACTACTCGGAGCTCAGCACCCGCAAGAAGCGAAGGGGACCATTATCCATTAATTTCCTTTTCTTTTCTTCTGGTACCTTTGTATCATCAATATGGAGCTTATTGTCTTCATTGTTGAATTGAGAACATAGAGCAGTGCGGATGTACTCATTTGAATTTTGTTCCATTAGAGGATAATCCAGAAGGTTCATATTGGACTTCAATTTTAAGATGCACATTGGATGTGATTAATCACAAATAATATCCAATCATAGTTGTTGTTTTCATGGTCTGCTCGCTGAAGAGGATGAGGATCAGCGAAACGGATGGAGTAGCGTCCATCATTATCATCCCGTTACAATCTCTCGGTGGCTCTGCCAGTTTTTGTCGTGTTCACGCATGGGAATTAGCTATTGCACTCGTGACATGCACATGGACGGGGGAACACAACGACCTGGATAAGAGCGAACCAAGTTCGAAGGACCACCATAGCCGGCCGGGGAGAAGAGTGCGGTTTCGCAGGTATGCTCTACGGGTCAGAAAAGTCGTCCACGAATAAATAAAACCAAGTTGCCCACAAGGTGTTTCCTTGGAAACACCTTGCGGGCGACGTTAGTAACGTTATCCGCAAAGTCCCTAAATACAACTTAACTCGCGTTAGGGGTGAATCATATTTTGTTATTTCGCGAGTTTCACAAATCTCACAGACAAACGAAAATGACCCTCTTGAGAATTTAAAGAGAGTTTGCACAGGAAATTCATTATCCTCAAGGGGATTTCCGATCGAGAGCAAAATGGTCCACGCCGTCCGTATTTTATGATCTATCATTAAATATCGCATTTTCTCTTAAATATACCCATCGCAGCCATGAGTTTGACCCTAATTTAATTCCCTCGTTTAATCTTGCGTCATGTCAGTTATTCACGAGTATGAGAAAATCTCGCTGTTACTTTGCGGGCAACGTTACTAGTCTTCGGAGGTTGTTGCGTAAAATCTGTCTGTTGCCCTGAATCACAAAACTGTAGCTTTGTATATGATTACGTTAGCTTCTCTTCTATGTGTTTGTTCCTCGAAATTAGGATGGGAAGTAGCCGCTTTATCACTTGTTAAGAAACGCCTATCTATAAAGCTGGTTGGAATCAGAGTCATTTAAAGTTCATATATTCATTATTCTGAAGTATCAACTTGTCTATTCATTTGAGGTGACTACAAGCTATGGGTTCAAAGAGTTTGATCCTTGTATTGCGCTGCTTCTTAACATGTCAATTAGAGTATGCTTGTACGAGTCTCCTGATCTGAATATTTCACACGCGCTGCTTTGTGCGGACGATCCGTGCGCACACCATTCAGTGAGAAAGTTTTGAAATAAGTTTGGTAGCAGCTTAAAATCTCACAATTTTTATATTGTTGTGATGAGCAGGGAGAGGGAAAAGGCTCAAGATACATACGGACTCACTCACATATTGCAACATGAATATGGTGGTGTTTTTCCTTTGTTTGGGTGTTTCCGATGTTTCCAATGATTCATGATGCAATGGTTCATGCTTATCTCCTTGTCTGCAACTCTTTTTTTTTCAAGAGAGAATAGCATCAATCTCCATTGGTGCTGGCTCATCCACTCGTGTGTAATGTATTAGTAGGCTCTATGGAGGTCGAAGTTGAGATCGAGATCAAGTTGTTACCACCAAGGAATCAAAACGTTCTGTCAACCGCATGGCTTCCTCCAAGTTTTGTGGCTCTCGCATAGTTACCTCTAATTTGGTTTTTGCCTTCAAGCCCATCACAAATCGATCCACAGCTTCACCTTCCAATATACATGGAATTTACATGATGGTGTTTTGGAACTACGTGATGGAACTTCTTACAGAGCCAATCTATTTCAACTCTGTAACTTATCCTGTGCCGCTCATGTGGTATTTATAGCTTAGAATAGACTAATTATTGCTCTCTTGAATTTTACCTATGTCAAGATTGGTACAACAATTTTTCATTCAGTTCGCTCCACTTGGAATCTCCACCATAGCTTTGCTACACCATCCAATTGGCTAGAAGCCAAGAGAATCTATTTTTGCTCGTCTTGCAGGTTGGTAGCTTCAAAATAACGTTTGCAGTCAAACATAAAATTCTCCACTGCACTCGGAGATTCTTGCCTTCAAATACCTTGGGTTTAGGGAATTTGATCCGATCTTCTCCTTCTCAAATTGGTACTCTCTCTTCATGCTCTTGTTGTCAAAGATCTCGTTCATCCAACGATTGAGTAAGATGCTCAATTTGTTACTACATAGAAAGGATAACATCGGGTATTGCCACCATGGTTGCTACTTTATCACACCACCCCTAATCTATCTAATTTATTAACACATAGAAACAACATGTCCACCATTCTCCATAAGTTACCGCTAGAAGTACCAAGGGTTCCTCAAATATGGTGAACATATATAGGAAATCTTGTCCAAAGTGTGAGGTGATGAATTGTATGAAACTATGCTTGGGTAGTACTTGGACACACAAATCCTAATGGTTTGGTGGAAGTGGATTTTGTGGTCTATAAATTCCATCTATCCCATTTCTGCTCTGATACTAATGTAAAAGACCGAAACCGAAGAGAGAAATATGAGAATGGAGGTTCACATTGGGACACTTGAATGTGGGAAAACTCCGAATGCCTAGCATGAGCTTCAACTTTGGTATTTATAGATAGCATACAAGGCCCTTGAGAAACTTCTCAAGAAGCTTCCTTGAGCCATTTTCCTAGAGTGCAGGCCAAGTTAACCAAGAAGCTTCTCAAGAAACTTCCTTCTAGAAGTCGCCTACTTGGCATGCAAGCTAAGCAAGTTAGAAGCTTCTAGAAGCTACCTACTTGGGGCGCAAGTTAACTAGTCGGGAAGCTTCCCAAGAAGCTTCTTAGATGCTTTTGGAATATTCTAGGCTAATTTGGTTTTTTTTCTACTTTATTAACTACATTGCTAAACTCCATATTTTTACACTCGTCCAAGGGATCATGTGCCAATTAATCGAGTGGTAGGCAAAAAGCCTGTCTAGTCTCATCATGGAGTAAGCAATGTAGCCTATTAATAGCCGAGGATATGGAAAACTAGTCTCAAATAACCCCAAAATGCAATCCGTTTGAGAAGCTAACCACTCCTATGACTCGATCAATATCCCTAGAACTATCAACAAAGGGATAGAAGAAGTGTGTGTAACCCGAGTGTCACTCCTATTGATGTGGTCACCGCTTCACGTGGGCATCCCAAGTGGTCCAATCATAATCCTTGTGCATCTTTCACACATGGGTCGTTATCCCTTGCAAGGTAAAGTATCAAGGATCCACTAAGCATGGTGTATCATGAGCCGCTCTAGGCAACCACACATGGGAAGGTGTAGCCATGGCTATCGCAAGAATAAAGATAGTATTACATGATACTCCTCTCTACATCTCCCCATAACTCCAAAACCACCACCTCTCACACAAGAAAATATAATCTCTCCAAACCTTAAAAATTATAAATTCTCATAACTTTCAATTTCCATATCTAAATTTTTTTAATTAAATTCCAGTGAAAACTTAATCATGAAAACAAACAAATTAAAAATGAAAATTCTATACCTATCACTCTCAAAGTGTAATAATCACTCTAAACCCTACAGAAATCTAACAATCTACATGACTCTCTACTCAATTTTCCATGGTCTTCAATCTAATACCAATGGATCCAAAATTGAAATACAAACAGAATAGGCTATTCACTCACTATATGCTAGAGAACCCTAAAAAAATATAAATCTTCCCTCTTACTTCCCTCCCTCTCCTCTCCCGTATTCCTCCTCCCGATATAGATATTCACGTCTTTGCAAGGTCTGATAGATCTTCCCATCCTCCTTGTTATTCTCTACGGTCTCTTTCTCCTTGAGTTTAACACTAGTTTATCCTCTTAATTTTTAGAGAAATTTCACAATATGATATTGTTTGCTCGAATTTCTTCATATAATTGTTTAATATGTTTTCACTGTATGACGTTTGACCGCTAACGAGAATCGATCGCAACGTCGGTTGCAATGCAATTGTATATGCCTTGCCCGCATTACATGCAGCACTCAGACAGATTGAATAAATTATTCTAATGAAATAATCCGTGATCATAACTCCCATCCAAATTGACCAAACTCTTGCTAAGAAATAATTCATAATCATGTTCTTCATCCAATCAGGTTGAGACCGGAGAAAATCTCGCTGGTACTTTGCGGGCAACGTTACTAATCTTCGGAGGTTGTTGGGTGAAATCTGTCTGTTGCCCTAAATTATAAAACTGTAACTTTGTATATGATTACGTTAGCTTCTCTTTTATGTATTTGTTCCTCGAAATTAGGATGGGAAGTAGCCGCTTTATCACTTGTTAAGAAACGCCTAGCTATAGGGCTGGTTGGAATCAGAGTAATTTAAAGCTCATAAATTCATTATTCTGAAGTATCAACTTGTGTATTCATTTGAGGTGACACTACTTTAAGTTACTAGAAGCTATGGGTTCAAAGAGTTTGATCCTTGTATTGCGCTGATTCTTAACATGTCAATTCTCCTGGTTTGTATATTTCACACGCGCTGCTTTGTGCGGACGATGCGTCTGCACACTATTCAGAGAGAAAGTTTTGAAATAAGTTTGGTAGCAGCTTAAAATTTCACAACTTTTATATTCTTTGTGATAATACATACGCTCAAGGCTCAAGGCTCAATGTACATACGCGGACTCACTCACATCTTGCGACTTGAATATGGTGGTGTTTTCCTTTGTTTGGATGTTTCCTATGTTCCCAAGGATTCATGATGCAATAGTTTATGCTTATCTCCTTGTCTGCAACTCATTTTTAAGCAAGAGAGAGATAATTCCTCAAATGATAATAGGAATTTTATAAACAGAATCTGGTAGTGTGAAGGACCTGGCAGACTTGCTGTATTTTAGCCCTATTTTCTAACCAGTGTACTTTTGCCCTACTTATTGAGGGAGGAGCTATGGCCGTCTCCTAAGCCATGCTCACCTCCTACCTTAGATAGAGTGTTGGTCACTTTGCAGCGTTCTCGGGCGATGAGCTTTATAAAGTATCTATTTATCTTCAAAAGGTTTGTAACGGATTTTGTCCACATAGTTATTAGTGATTTGAAGGTGGTTTTATAAACATTAAAAATCCCAAATTATAGAGAGATTAAAACTTTTTTGATTTTTTTTCCGTTCAAGCTTATTTAAAAAAATAAATTCCTATATCTATTCTAAATTATTTCTTCTATAATTATTTATGTTAATATCTATTCTTTAAATGATTCATGACCTAAAGATAGGTTTCAAGACCTTAAATGGTTTTGGCTTAATCCTCTTTAAGGAACAAGGCAACCTCGCATGATAACAAAAAGGACGGGAAGACATGTTAAAATGCTGAAGGATAAAACATTCTTATGTTTTATCCACTCCATGGTAATCCACTCCATGGAAGGTTAATGCAAAACCTATTGAGTCTTTAGTTACTCCATAAGTGGTATAACGATGCATAGTTTCGGAGTTGCAGTTTTGTTTCAGTTAGCGGTTTTTATTTGTACAGATGTATAGATATTAAATTATATTTGATTGCCATTTTTGAATGATATTTTTGGATTATTATCTGTTCCAAAAAAAAACTTAGTGGTTTTGGCTTAATATTTCAAGCCAGAAAATTAAAAGCAACATCCTTTAGGACTTTTATCTATTTTATTGCCAGAAAGATGTAAATACACCAAAGATATATTCTTACAATTTGGGTTTATAAAAGTTTAAGTTCTCACGATGTTTTACGAAGAAGGTACGGAAAAGGCGCAAAACTCACTCCCCTCTCACAACATGAATACGGTGGTGCCCTTTCCTTGAATTTATATATAGTATATTTCCAGGGCTCATTAACCAGTTTATGCTAAGCCTTATTGTGGGGTTTCGCAACTCTGTTACCCGCAAGAGAAATAATTTATTCAATTGATCAAAGAATCCCATAAACAAAAATTTGGTTGCGTGAGGGGCCTCCAGAGGCTTGCTGGAAGCATGTCTAATTTAGCTCTGTTTCATAAATGCATGATATCCTGTGTGGTTTAATAACTGCATGCTGTCCTGATTATTAAACTTAAATTTGCTAAGTTCCATTCTTTCCGGATTATGGTATTTTTATATGTTAACCACGAAGACAATGGAGGAATCGCCGTGCGAGAATATCTCCAAGTATCGCATGTCTTTTTCTCTTACTGAAAGAAGACCTCTGCCGAAAGTGACAGCTGGTCATATGACCCAGACCTAGAATTAGCGGTGCCGACAAGTAGCTCCAAGTTGGACCAACGGGAAAACATAGCTAACGGAGAGAAAGGCTGACCGTGCAGGATAACAAGAAGGATGGGAAGATCCCATCAAGCCGTACAAGGAAAAGACACAAGAGGTAAAATGGGCTAACCAGTCCGCTTGTCATTACATCCTGCAAAAGGCAATGCCAGAGCCTTGGCAATCGAGATTACATGAGTTGTGGACTCCGTGTGGACGAAGACCGCTAAGCAGTCTACTTGACGCTAAGAACTTCAGAAGGATTGCCAAAGCCTTGAAAGATCGAGATTACAGGAGTTTTGGAAATCCAGGCCCTTGCTGGGCGGAAGACGATGACCCTCGAGAGAGGATGTCACATTTCCACCATGCAGAATGGTGGAAATGTGGTGTGATTCTTTGTTGTGGTCTGTTTGGGGTATGGAGGTTGTCAACTGTTTAGTTCCGATCACGGAAGCCAAGAAGTCGCAGATTTCATGTGATGCTGGATTTTGCAGCAGATTTGGTTGGACTTGCGTCACATTTTGGCTATGGAGCTGATACTAGGGATTGGACAACTACAGATGGAACATGTCCGATCACCGATGTACACACAGTTTGGTCCCTAACACCAGTTTTGGTCTCTGAGAACAAACACCGGTCTCTTTCTCAGTTACCTCTGTGAGTATTTCAAGTATCCCCTACGAATGACAGATGCTCTGTTTTCGCTGCCCAACGTTCTCTTTCCATAATGTGTTTTGGTTTCTGAGCACAAGCACCGGTCTCTCTCGCAATTGACTCTGAGTGTTTCAAGTAACCCCTACGAATGACGTAGGCTCTGTTTTCGCCGCCTGACGTTCTTCCTTCATAATGTGCTTTGGTCTCTGAGAACATCCACCTCTCTCTTTCTCAATTGATTCTGTGAGTGTTTCAAGTAAACCATGCGAATGACCTAGGCTCTGTTTCCTCGGCCCGACGTTCTTCTTTCATAATGTGCTTTAGTCTTTGAGAATAACCACCGATCTTTCTCAATTGATTTCGTGAGAGTTTCAAGTAGCATCTACGAATGACATGGGCTCTGTTTTCGCGGGCCAACGTTCTCTTTCATAATGTTCTCCCCTGTTCTAAAATTGTACTCCACGAGCAGAAGTATCAGTCAATACAAGAACAGTGGATGATGAACAGTTGCATCATTTCAAATTCTAAGATGTCAGTATATTATTTATTCCTTGGGTGTGGAATTTGGTGATTGTTGCGGGTGATAGATCAATATCAATATCGTTAAGAGAGTTTAGGGAGTTTAGAGAGTTCAGAGAGAGTGTCTGATATTGCATATCAGAAATTGGAATCTCATTTATCTGCAGTGGTGGCATTTGCACGAATATCTCAATACAGACAAATAGTGTTCGAGAAAATAGTGCACTCGTGATTGTCTTTAAACGATTGAACTGTCCTGAAAGGATGTACATTTACGTTCGATGTATAGAGGCCCCATAGAAATGCTACTGAAACATGAACCGTCTTAAACTCTTCGAACCAAAGAACTGCTACTGAAACAATAAAGCCTACTACGAGTCTCACTAAACAGGCAGAAAACGAGACCAACGCATTGACCCTCTATGGCAATTTGTCATGGATATCCTTAGCTCTCGACACTGCGGGATTGACTTTCCCGGGTTTCGAAGACTCTCTACATGGGCAAAACGCAGAGTCCAGGATTTCGTTCGAACATTGTCGCCTTCATCTACTGAAGTTGGGTAGAAATAGGAATCGACCCTTCTCAATCGTTGAAGCTCACATTGAGATAACTCAAATTCGTATACTGCGCAAAGCTCACCGGTATCCTCCCGGTCAAGTCGTAACCAAAGATCCAAGGATTCCACCGTAGTGAGATTTGAGAGACTGGAACTTATGGACCCTTCAAACCTGTTGCCGGAAAGAGTGAAGCACAACATTCTGGGAAGACTGCCAAAGGCCTCAGGAATGGGTTCGGTGAAATGGTTTCGGGATATGTCAAAGGAAGTTCGAAATGATACCAAGTATTCCAGATGGAGATCTTGGCCCTTAGCAAACACCACCAAGTTTTCCTTAAGGACCTCCCCACTGTTGTTGAACCTAATGCTGTTTCATTTGAGCGTGTGAAACCTTGCAACTTTGATAAGCTTTCTAGGAGAGACTCGTAAAACCTTTTGTTTGGGAGGTCCAGGACCTGGAGAGTGGTCAGCGACGCAATCCAATCACCTAAAGAAGCAGGAATTGGACCGCTGATCAGATTGTTTGCAACTGTGAGAATTTCCAGTGAGCTCTCGTTCCCACCGACACTACTTGGAAGGAGTCCATTGATTCGAGAAATTGAATGGAGAAATTGAATGAAAGATCGAGATTACAGGAGTCTGCGGGAATCTGCGATCTTGCTCGTCGTGACTGCATGGACGACCATGAGGTCTTGCACCCTCCGAGAGAAATTGAATGAAGGATCGAGATTACAGGAGTCTGTGCGGAAATCTGCGAACTCGCTCGTCGGCGTCTGCGTGGACGATCATGAGGTCCTGCACTCTCCGAGAGAAATTGAAGTAGAGATCGAGATTACAGGTTTCTGCACGGAATTATGCAATCTCCCTCGTCGGCGACTGTGTGGAGGACCACGAGATCCTCAATCCTCCTAGGGAAATGAATGCTATATAATAGCCAATGCAGAATGGTAGAAATGTGGTTTGAATCTTTGCTGTGGTCTATCTGTTTAGTTCTAATCTTGAGCCCAATGCTCGCGGATTTCAAGTGATGTTGGAATTTGGAGCAGCTTCGACTGGAGTTGAGCCACATTTGAGTTTCGAGCTATGGAGCCATATACCATAGACTCGACATATGCTACAAGTAATCATAGAATATTAATTTTAGACTCTGAGAATAATCAAATTGCACACTTTGTTCGATCGCGTTAATTGCAATCTTTCCGAGCAGAAACTCACAAACGACGTGACCCTTGTTCTTATGATCCTTCCGTCGTGTGCGTCCCGGAAGTATCAGGCGTAGCTGCTCCTGTTTCCAAGTAGAAACTCACATACGACGTAGCCCTTGTTCCTGTTACTTGAATTCTCTTTCTTTCATCGTGTGCTCCGCTGTTCACTCTACAAACGGATCAGTCGTAGATCCCTGTACTTTTGCGCGAAATTCTTCTCCATCGTATCCTCCCCTGTTCCAACTTTCACTTTATAAACAGATGTCCGTCCATTAATGGATGAACAATATAGGAGGATCGGTTTGATCGTTCCAAAGTTTAAGATATGCTAAAATATATGTTTTTATTTATTTATTATAGCATATTTAAATGATAAAAATAATATATTTATTATAAATAAAATATATTTATGTGATATATTTTTTGAAAATTTAATTTTTAAATAGTTAATATAATATATTAATATTTTTATTAATAATTTATTAAATATAAATATTTAAATAATTTATAACTTTTTTTATTTTCAATAAATAATTTTTTTCGATAAATTTATACTTTTTATTATTTTAATTAAATTTTATTTTTATTATTTATTATAATAATTTAAATATTTATTAAATATAATTTATTATTTTACAAAACTGTAGCTTTGTCAGTGATCACGTTAGTTTCGCTGTTGGTCTGTTTGTTCCTCGAATGGTAATTATACCTTCCTGTGCATAGGCTTTATCACTTCTTAGAAAAAGCTTATCTATAAAGCTGGTTGAAGTCAGAATAATTGAAATTTACATACCAATTAACTTTGAGGTATCAACTTGTCTATTCTTCATTTAAGGTGATTGTACTTTAAGTTATGGATTCAAAGAGTCCAATCCTTGTATTCACTTATCCTTGAGCTTTGAAAGGTCAACAAGAGTAATTTTCCTAACGGAAGTAATTTTAGATTTCCTGAACGGAAGAAAACAAAGAAGACTTGCCGAAGAAGCTGGCATGTCTAGCCACATAGTGAAAGACTGTCTCTATGAGAATCAAACTTGAAAAATGAAGGTTTGAGATCCCTGGCGCTGGCTCTCCACTTACAGGAATGGTTTTTCTACGCACTTTGTTGGCGGTATGTGCCTATAGTACGATGGCTGTAGCAAACAGCTCCCACGTAAACCACCACCCGATGAATCCCTATAGAGATTTTTCTCATCCCCAGGACTTTCAGGATATTCAAGAACGAATTCTTTTGAACATTTCTGTGAAGAGGTTGGAAACCCAAGAACTTTAAAGCGGGGAAGATCAATAGTACGGCTAGACTATATTCAAGATATTTAAGAACATTTCTCTGAAGTACTGTTTACTAATGGGACGGAGCCGTTAAACCTTCATAGGAGTATAAAGCCAAGGAGGCTAAAACATGGTCACCGGAAGTCAAATAAAGAGGAAGAACCGGAGAAGCTAACTTGAACACTAAACACATCCTTTTTGGAGCTCGACACCTTGAAGAAGCGATGGGGACAAGAGCACTTGACATAGATGAGAAACGGAGCAAGAAATGGGATGCAGAATAATGATGAGTACCAGTGGTCTCTTCTATTACACAAGGGTGTAATAGAAGAGACTACTGGTACTCGTAAATTAGATTTGCACTCCTAAATTAAACAGGACGAAATAGATTAGGGTCTTCAGGGATTTAACGAAAGCACACAACCGTACATGGATGTAGTACACACATTTTGAGAAAAGACTGGATAAACTGAAAGTTTGATAAGGGCTCGTATATTCGGAGAGTAAGAAGAACGAAAATGACAGGAAGTTTATTTAGGCATGTAAGTCCAGGAAGGGAAGCAACTTGTAATATGGTTTTACCATGATAAGAGCAAAAGCGTTTCTCTACGTCAATGCTAGACTTGTGAACTGGGACCAAGGACTTTGTAACTTGTCAATTTTCCTCAATCTTACAATTTTACAATTCTCCTTGGGGTATTATTAAATCTGTTATATTGTTAAAACCACCTCCTTGTTAAAATGACTCTCTTTGTGATTATACATTGCTAAAATAATGCGGCGCATAATCACGGGGAATATCATTTTAACAAGGGGGTGAATGGATTTAACAATGTCTTTCCCCCTTTTGTTCTGGATTTGGGTAAATGCAGAAGGAACTATTCATAGGCTGAAACCGCAGGACTTTAAAACATTAGGCGGAGGGCAAATAAGGACACTGTCAGGTTTCCGAGGGATATGTTAAGAAGAATGTCATCACTGGGGGTAGATTCCAGGGAGAGAGAAAACATTAGGGAGATTTAAGCGTTGTAGAAAGATGGCCAAAGGCGGTCCATCGGTAAGATTTCTCCAGGCCAGGTGCAACAGCACAAGGTGAAGTCAACTTGACGATGTTGGATTCGGTGCGTGGCATTCCATGTTTATACCGTCCTCCACCAGCTCGACCACGGGGGGTTAAGGTAAATGGGATTTACACTCTAAAGCGAAGGGTTGGCTTTACGTGCATGTTCGTAAAGAATTTTGAATAGAATCGAGGAATTGATTGATTGAGTACGTATGTGATTCTAACAGACGGAATTAATATCGAGAACTTTAAGAATTTGAGCGAAGATGTATGGAGGTGGAGGAGCAACCCTGCACAGTAGTACCGCCACTTGTTACAGCATGGCCTTGGGATCCAGGGCGGACACCCAGAATACCACAGACTGCGTAGACAGCACCATAGATGCTGGAGCAATCCCCAACCATGCCAAAGCGACAACGTGAAAGATGCTGCTGGATTGGGTGGCTAATTCCGACCTATCAGAGGAACTGCTGAAGGGAAGAGTAGACATATCTTTGTCTAACAATCTATCGCTATTGAACATGTTACTCCTAACCACAGTTCCAGAGATAGGCATCAAAGGGGGTTTTCTGCCGAGAGTGTCATAGGACAACCCTTGTAACCAGTTTTACATCTGGAGATTGTGTGTCAGATGTGAAACGGATAGACGTGTTCGCTAGATGGAGTACCTTCCGCGACTCCAGAGAACTTAGATTCAAAAATAGAACTGAACAAAGACCGTGTCAGCTTTACCTAATTCTCAGAGAAACCCAGAACGTTCAAGATTTCGAACATCTGGAACCAGTTTGCAAGCGAAGCAATGCCTGGTCGGAACTCACGTCTCTGGAAATAAAATGTTTCAGAGCCCAAATGTTAGGACTTGTCAACCAGGATCGATTCGAGGGAAGCATCCCTGGTTGAAACGGAGAATACTTTCAAACGAGTCAGAGATGAATCATGAAGTACAGACGAAAGGTCTGCTCCCCAGCGGAGAAGGCATGTTCGCAGCCTGGCGAATGTTACCTTAGAACAGACTTGAATCGTATTATGGCGTATTATTCTAGGGACTGGCTATTGCCAGAGCTGTAATGAAAAACCCAGAGATCATGGTGTTGGATGACGCCACCAGAGCTTTGAATGCTGAGTCCAAGAGGTTGGTGCAGGAAGCACTGGACACAATAAGCTCCAATGGTACAACTGTGGTGGTAGCTTACAGGTTCAGTACCATTCGTCATGCCGATGTAATTGCTGTGATGAGAGATGGACAAATCATCGAACAGGGCATCCATAGGGAACTTCTAAATATGAGCTGAGTACACGCGAATCTGATTCTGTTGCGAGAACATCGCCACCCCCAACTGCCTGTAGAGAGGTCCTTTGTAGACAGGTACCTAGCTAAGCTGTTGCTTTAGACATTGCTGTATATGTCCCTCCTTCCCAACCTCGCATAGTATGCATCTCCATTTCTCAGCTACAAATAACAATTTGTCGTGAAGGAAATACCGAGTTCTACACTTCAAGCAACAGGACCTGTAAGCCAATGCTTCGGACACTCTTGTCTGTTTCACCCTGTACAGTAAAGCTAGTAAATTTCATAGATTGAGTGATGAATATGGAACCCGTTCGTTAGCATTCATCTATACCCACGTAAGACTGGACAAGACTGGACATAGTGAACGAGGTATTAGAAGCTAGAATTTCAAATATGTCTACGAAACCCAATGCTCCGAGTTCTGGTACCTGTTGGTTTGGGTTGGGTCCCTTCTCAGCGGTGGTTCTTGTTTTAACATAGAATAACTTATTTAGTTCAAGCATATTCCAGTCTTAAAGCATACTCACATTCTGTTTAGATCGATCTTGTTTCGTGTAGAACTTGGTTCTTGCATCAGGTCATAGATAAAATTCGTATCTAGGACGCAAGTTATAAGAAAGAACAGAAATAGACAAATTCACAAGAAATAATGAGCGAAAATCAATTTCAACTCTCTATGATATGTTTCTAAACGAGAGAACACCCTGTAGGAATCACCTAGACCCATAAATATTACCGGTTTATCCAACTGAGTATCATGTGCATAACAATATCATAACCCGAACAAACCCGAACATCTATTTCCTATCTGATTATCTGTGGAAGCTGGCACCATCATTACGTCTATCTGTATATCATGTCGGCGATCTCATAGAACACTGCAAAGGATCCGTCTGTCAGAGCCAGGAAGACAAGAAAACAATTCCCTCAACTGTGTCACCGACACTTACTGACTTAATTATCACTTCAGATTCGCCTGGGATATCAACATCACCTGCAGCTAATGTCCATTTTGTGGATCTAAACCTTGACCAGTCTGTTTTAACATTAAGATCATGAAAAGCTGGATATTTTGAACTGATAACTGAAAACCTCATCAAGTTCGTGTACTCTAATCAGGAGGGATACCTCCATCAAAAAGAATTTTAACCAATGTCGGCATCTGATCAGTTCAACTTATTACCTATTTCGAGATCTTTCTTCGGTGGAATGCTGTTCTGCTTAATCCAACCTGGGGTCTCTCCCTTTCGGAACACGATCATATGGTAGAAAGAAAGACACATAGGGAATTTGTAGGACGTTGAGGCGGACGTGAGTGGAAGATCTGGAAGCCCTCCTATCCCCCCATGTTGAATTCTTTCACATCCAACTGACCCTCTCAGCTTGAGCCGTTCACAGAGCGGTTCGCCACAATCTTCGGGGTTGAGGTCCCACAAAAAGATGTTATGCTATGAAGAAACTATCCTGAAAGTTTAGGACATGCGGAGGTTGAGTACAGAGGTTGGAGAGCTTCCATGAGCGCTTTAGCCATCTGAGTACCTCCAAGTATCTGTCGTTTAGATTCCTTCCAAGCTTTGCGACAATAGTTGATGTTCACAAGTTGGGCAGTTGTGGTTTCTTTCGATGTCAACATTCTGTATCACAGTGGTTATCCTTGTCCTAGATTGCCTGGGTTAAAGTCAGTTTCAACCATCAAGTGTGATTGAGTTATGGAGGAAATTCGATCTATATATGTCGCAAACATGACCCAAGCTCAAGCTCTAAAAACAACATACATCACCGCAAAATTGTGACTGTAAATTTATCTAGAAATCCCCGCGACCTAATATGCAAGACAAATCCTCGTCACTCTTACAATTCGTAAGATGTGAGTGCGCATCTGTCATCTGTCCACCAGAGTCTCTAGATCAACAGCATCCATTCAAGAACTGAGGATATTTGGATTCAACTGTCATGAGCACCTGCATCTCTTGGGTATCATACATCAAATGAACTTACTACGGGTACTCATTCTGCAGGCAGAGATTCTAGAATCAATTCGCTAACTTGCCTTCATGTTCAGAAATTGTCTTTATTTGGTGAGTAAATTGCAAGTGAGATATCCATATGCACTGCATTACGCATCAGAAGGAGAGTAGATTCTCAAGAGATATCAGAAGTCTAGCGACATGCTCCAAACGATGGAGTGCCAAACATGGAATAGTAAGGTAGAATGTTTCAGAGAGAGTGGCCTCAAAACATAAAGAATTCTGGAGAGATATTTCGACAGCTAATTATCTTCGACTGCAATCTCGAAAGAGATTCCAGTTAGTCGTGAAGATGTCTGGCCAGTTACATAAACATATTTCGACATCAGCTGCATGAAATAATCGTACCGTAGTACACTTAGCTTGTAACGCGCTGGCACTGGCCCAATTTTAGGCACTCCATACGATCCTCACAGAATTCATTTGCGACTGTTAAACACCGAAGATATCTGAGACTATTGCGAGAAGTTGGAGTTTAATTATTTGTCTCTTGGAGTTTATATTATTTGGAGTTTAATTATTTGGAGTTTATATTAAAGCCAGTCGGGGAGATGCGCAAAGTTTTCAGCCATCTTCGTCGACTTGTCTGGGCATGTCAGCTGTCTGAGACTTCTTGGTAGACTAGCGAAAGACTCTAGCTCTGAACATGCGAGTTGTCCAAGACATTCAGGTACTTTATCAACTGACTCAGAAACAGATCTTTTAATGATACAAGTTGTTACCTTTAAATCCTTATGTGCCACACATTGCCCCAACGAGTCGGGAAGATCTTCAAAGCATCCCGATAAGGACAATGTCGCAGGCAAACTCAACTGTCCCATGCTTGTTGGTAGGTTCAATATTCATCTTACCTTGTATTCGGCCAGAATATCCTCGACATCGCGTGGCTGCCAAACTCCTCTCCTTGACTCTACATTTCCTTGTTGTGGTCTCGAGATCATCGTCCCCATAGCCCTCAGTTGTCGATGAATGTACGCTAAGGGGTATGGTTGTAGCTATTTGACAATCCGGATTTAAATGAGAGACCTCTCCACTAAATTGGTCAAACTTAACTGTATTGACATTCCACGGTGCTCTGTTTCCCCGCAGATTCACAGACAGTCAAATCATACTGGCGATGCACCATGTCAAATGAAGCCAAGTCCAGGAATATGGCTTTCCCTTCATCTCCTAAGCTGTTAAAGCTCACTCTGAGTTTTTCCCACAACCTGTCCGGTTTACTTCCATCTATACATCCTGCTTCAAACATCCTACCAAGAGTGCCTGTCCAAATCTTTTCATGGTTTCGTCCACGTAAGGAACTGGCAATCACATCTAGCATGAGACGGAACCTTTCGCAGGTCTTCACAATCTGTTCGACCAACTCCTTGGGTATGTATTCTGAGTTGGGACTTTGAACACGAGCTTTGAATTGTGTCAGCGCATGCTTATGTAACAGGAAGGGAGAACATGTTCGACGAAACCACTTCTATCTTGTGAATTCGAGAGATTACTATCAAACGACTACCTTCTCTGTAAGACAGGACTTTCAAGCGATACATCAGATCGGTTGCATCATCATAATCACCCAGCATCAGTAGAACTTTCTTTCCCGGTAATAGTTTCAATGTCGCTCACTCATCCTGCACTCAACGCTGACTTGCTTCCCGTTGCCTTCGTACAAGTTTTCAACAACCAGATCCCAGAAATCTTTCTCAGTCTGAGTTTGTTGAAGAATTTCAATAAAACAGACATAGTATTGCTGGCTTTGGACTTTCATCAGAACTTGTTTCCCAAGTGTCGATTTTCCTAAACCACCCATTCCTACAAGCAGTATCTGCTTTGGTCCTGCCTCTGGCAACTTGAGCACTTTCATGAAGTCGCTGATATGATCTCCGCACTTGTTTATCCCATGAGGAAGTCCAAGATGATGCAGTAATGATACTTTTCTGGACTCCCGGTTTGTGGAAAAAAGAAAAGAGAACTAGGACAGATGAGGGAAAATATAAATACCAAGGATATGCGTTTGTTGGCAAACCCACAGAATCCCTGAAAATTTCCTCAATATCACAAATTCCTTAATATCTGACTACTGAATTTGATTGAGAATACTGACAACGTTCAGCACTTGAAAGATGCAAGTTATCATATTTCACACCATACCTCATCCTCACTGATAGTTTTCAGGAAATTAACCAGATGTTGGAAACTGTCAGACGTTTTATCCGCTGGCTTGCGGATATTAAAATGATCTACTCCTTGAATCATGAAAAAATAATCCATATCAACACGAGCAGATGCCTCTTCAACCAACTGTAAAGAGCCCCAATGGGAGATGCCAGGGATGACTTTCCATATCTACGACAAATGAGGACACCGACCATCTTGTTTAGTGAAAGTTATTTTCGGAAGTTCCACCTATTTCAGAAATGAGAGCAAATGCCGTTCGAAGAGCGGATCCAGTACCCACTTAGTAGGGAACCGAGAACGTGCATACGAAGTGCAAGCATGAAGGTTTGCAAACTGAATTCAAGCTAATCCAAGCAAGGAAATAACATAATGAAATAAGTGGAAATGATGGAAAGCAGGAACAAAATTGATACATTTCATAAAAAAGTACCTGCACAGAACTAGTATACATCATCGAATCAAAAGAATACAACCTGTTGGAACAGCAACATTGTATCTGAAACTGACAACAGAGTTGAGTTATCAAGCAAATATGAAGATCCAGTCGGAAGCATAGCGAAACATAGAGCGAATGGGACAAACATAGCTTTAGTGGACGATCGGTGGGATGGAGCGAAGTAGGAGAGAAGTGGATGGTATCTTGGCTGGTTGGCCCGAAGTGTGACATCATTGAGAAAAGGGGAGCAGAAGCTTCGAACGAGGGATCCAGAACCCACTAAGTATGGAACCGAGAAAGTGGGTATGAAACGTAAGCATGAACCTGTGTAAATCAAAATGAATTGCATCTATCTAAGGAATGGAATTTAAAGAATCTAAGGTTACGAAGGTAAGAAGAAGTAAATGCATAATTGATACATCTCATAGATAGCACCTACAAAGAACTAGCATTCATCATATAATAACAACCAAAACATCACTGATTAAGCATCTGAAATTGTAACCCGGGAAAGACCATCAAACAGAGAAACATCGAGCAAGGAGCAAAAGACGGTGCTTTCGTTTAGGATGGATGAAGGGGAGAGAAGTGGATGGTCTCTTGGCCTCGTCGGAGCGAAGCCTGACATATTGTAGAACGGAATACAGGGCCCGTAGTAAACAAACCAGTAATCGTAAGACCCGTGAGACTGGAGAAGACATGAGATAATGAACCAGGTACGAGAAGTAAATCCCTCACAACCATTATTCACACATAGTGGTGAGCAAGCTCTCAGGTTAGTTTGTATCTGCAAGCGACTATTAATCTACCAAAAGTATCCTCATTGATTACTCAGAGTAAAATATATTTGATCAATATTGATGTCATAGCGCGGGTAAGTGTAAAAAAAAAGTTGTCCCAAGCTTCCTTAACCCTCAAAGAACTGTGTATGAGTACAAAGTTTACCCCGGCTTGTTCTATATCAACATGAGTCTATCAACACTTAACACCAAAAGGAAGTAGCAAAAGTTTCGTAAGAATTCCGCACGGAATAGGAATGACCTCGTCAGTGCCCCCTATCGTCTCCAGAAATCGCGGTAGGGTAGTAGTTTCAAAAACTCTACGTACCGAAGTTCTGTCTGCTCAATGAGTGTACCAGGGCAAACTCGGTTAATTCCTACGAAGGGTTTGCTCTATGGGACGGAGGGGGAAGGGGAGGCAAAGTATAGTTCTGACCTTCCCTTATTATTTCGCATTCCTATCGTTCCAAATGATTCTTAAACAGTAACAGTGAGGAGGCAGCAAGAGGTAATGTTGGAGAGATTGATAAAACGGTGCAGCAGAGCAGCAAATATATGGTGGAAGGGGCAGAAAAGGCGAGAACATACTTGGGATTTTTTATCTTTAAACTGAAAGCAGTAAAACAAGTAGAGAATGGAAGGTAGACACATTTAAGAATGGTATACTGAGTGGTCTTTGTTAGCGTATCCGGATAAGAAACCATTACTTAAGGATTTCACCTATGTGCTTAATAGCTCGGAAATATTGCATAACAGCAACGAAACAATACGGTATTCGAAGCAGAAACCAAGGAAAATATTAAACTTTTTTAGGAGCATCAGCACTCTTACAGGAGACCCGATGTCAGAGCAAACCCGATGTGTGAGTCAGTGACTAGAAGAAGTCCTTAAGTACCTCATATTTTTTACTCCTAGGCCTAGTGGTGGGCCCAATTTTACTGTCAAATGAGGTCGACTGATCAGAGAAAGGTGCTTAAGAGTAATGACCAAAAGAAATTCCCCGCGTAGCATGTATTCTCTCAAAATTATCTACACGAGTAATCGACACAAAATAAACACCATTGGTGTATATGACAATTCTCACATGTTTACATACACACAATATCGATAACAATGCCTACCTGATTCGAAATAGCTTCCCACGATAAGTACAAGAACGATTACCTTGGATAATCTGCTGAGTACTCCCGGTCCAGTTGGGAGTTGAGACTCATCCGCTTCCAGAATGCCGTATGTCTTCCAGTCATATTGATTCCGCAACTTTGTAAAATCCTCATTCACTCTAGGAGCTCCATGTACTCGAGTAAAAGTTATTTTCGCTTTGTGGAGGACTCCAAGCGCATTCTTGAACCCGATTGAGCAACCCCGTAAAAGAACAGTCCTCGTCCATTTCTCAAGAAATTGAGATATCCACCGATTCCAGAGATTGCGATTGCGCTCGCTCTCAGGCATATCTTTTTCATCACCACTCCACCCAAACAGTGACCGACTAAAACAACTGGACATTTCTGACCAACCTTTCCAAATTCGATCAGAGATCGGGCAAGGAATTCCCCCGTGCCATACATATCCATGCTTCCACGTGAAGCAGAAGTTTGGAGACTGGAATCCTGAGAGAATGCGAGCTTGAGGGTAATGCTGCACAAGCCATGTATAGCCATGCTGAGTTGTCTAGGGGCATCGACGTTGGGATGAACGCATCTTCACAATCTCCCCGTGAATGACCATGGAAGAATATTATTTCCAGGGTAGTCGGTCCGACTGCAGGTGTGTATAATTCATAAACCGCATCAAAACCCAACTGCAAACCCAGCAAACTTTCATTGTTAGCAAAGAAACTCGAACCGAACAGGTGCTGTAATGATCAAAGAGATTGCGCCGAACTCGAATTTGAACAGCCGATTTGGTTATGAGAGATTACATACACAGTGAACCCTTTCCTTTTTCGGGTTGGATTAACCAGCCCGTTTGCGAAAAGGATAACTGGTGTCATGGGCCTAGAACTTGAGGTCGCCATTGACAGTGCTGTCGTTCAGTTCCGACTGTCCAAAATTGTCTGTGGCCTATCGCAATATCGTGAGCTGATATGTATCACAATCTATGTTCCAAAAGCTTTTAGTTCCTCCTCTCACGTCCATTGCAAGTAGAATTCCTGAAATCTAACCTATTTTCACCAGACTGTTAAAAAGCAACAAATTGAACGCTGTTGTGAGTTTCAGAAGCTGTGATGATAATCGCACTGCACGTACTAATCCAATGCTAGTGTAAACGTTTACGTGACAGGATGGTAATCGTACACTGAGGGGGGGCATCAAGCTCACAGGGTGACAAACATGGAACAGGAACACTCGACAACACAAACATACGCACATTTTGATGGTGCAATTGAATCCGACTTATACAAAACGACCAATTAAAATATGAAAGCATTTAGAGACTACGTTCCCAAATTTTGGATGTTTGTACTAGCGGATACAGAGAAATGAAGTTTCAAATTACCCTGGTTACGTCCGTGAACCAATCGCGGAAGATGATTCTGATCAGAGGATCGGAATTAGTAACTTCACGAGTTCCATATAATCGTCCCGGTAAAACCGGTAAGAAGGTTCGGATTTTCTATTTCTATTGCGATATTATTTTGTATTGCGCGGATGACATGCAAACAAATGATGGAAGCGGAAAACCCTCAAGTTCCGAAGAGCTTAACACCAGCATCGCCTGCCGAGAAGAAGAGTAAATTCTCCTGGTCATAAAAGTGTTCAAAGAGTGAGTGGAAGCAACAGTAGAGATAGAGATAGGTGCAAAAGTCTTCGGACGTTGTTGGGCAGACTCTGCCTGTAGCCTTGAATTACAAAACTGTAGCGTTGTCTGTCACTACGTTTGCCTCACCTTTCTGTTTCTGTGCGTAATATCAAGTGTGCACAGGATCTATCACTTCTTACAAAACAGCGTGTCTACAAAGTTGGTTGGAATCAGCGTTATTTAAATTTCACACATGCAATTACTTTAAAAGAATCAACAGGTCTGGTTGTGGAGTTCGATTCTTGACTTCGACTAATAATTATAATGTCCACAAAAGTAAGCCTGTAAAAAGGTCTCGAAGGGCTACGTATCTTTCCTTGCTGCTTTATGCGAAAGACACGTTGAGTGAGATGTTTAGGCTTGTTCGGTAGTGGCTTGAAATTTAACGACGTTGTTTCTTTTTACAAGGAGAGGCGCAAAAGAAGTGCAGGGACTCACTCAACTCCCCATAACATGAATATGGTGGTGCTCTTTTCAGCAATTTTGTATATTTGTTGTCTGTATTTATATATTCTATATCTCCGTATTATAAATGCTGATATCCTGCAAGATTTATTAAATGCATCATGTCCTAATTGTTATACTTAAAGAGCCAAGTTTCATAACATCTGAGTTATCACATTAAAGCGGAAGAATGCAACGAGAACATGGATACATGAAGTGCCAAGTGACGTAAAAGCGTCAACTAAAACTCAACTAAGCGTGTGAGAGGTGTCGAAATGACGCAGAAGAAGAAGCTGTCCAGACAAGTAGCTCGAAGTTCTGTAAGTGGATGAAAACCGTTACCAGTCCACTTGTCGCTAAAGCCTGCAGGAGCCATCGCCAGAGCAGTAGAAGATCGAGATTACAAGAGTTGGGGAAATCCGGGCCCTTGCTCGTCGGCGACAGGTCGGAAGACCACGGGCTCCTGGAACCCTCGAGAGAGAAGATGAATGCCATGCAGAATGGTGGAAATCTGTATGATTCTTTGCTGTGTCTGTTTACGGAACGGATTTTGTTAACTCTTTGGTTCCGATCACGGAAGCCCAGAAGTCGCAGGTTTCAAATGATGCTGAAACTCGAACCAGATTTGGTTGGACTTGCCTCATATTTTGGCTATGGAGCCGATACTAGAGATTTGACATCTACACGCATGGAACATGTTACAAACACCGCTGTAACACCCGTCTCTTTCTCAATTGCCTATGTGACTATTTCACGTAACTCCTACGAATAAGACTAAGTTTTCCCGGCCCGACGTTCATAACAAGTACTAGAGGGACTCATGAAGTAGAATGATCTGGAGCATCTCTGTCATGTTCTGATTATCTGAGGGAGTTGGCACCAACATAGCTTGCATCTATTCCAGTTGACCAATAGTACATCAGTAACTCGTCGCATTGATCTCATAAATGTCTTGCAAAGCATCCATCCCGTATACCAAAGAGAGAAGATATGTAATTTGACATCAATATTATGCATGAGTTTAGAAAGTCAATTAAGTGAATGGATGCTTTGCAAGTTAACGGGAAACTCATTTTCCTGCAGCGGTGGAATTTGGACATCATATCTCAATGCAGACAAATTCGTAGAAGAAAATAGAAGAAAATAGTGAACTGTTGACAGTCTTAAAAAGATTGAACTGTCCTGAAAAGGATATGTATATAGAAACCCCATACATATGTGGCCTCGGCGATCCGTTGAACATGAACTGTCTTAATCGTTTTGAACCAAAGAAGACCGCTACTGAGACCTTAAAGCCTACTACGACTCCCACTAAAACTGCAGGAAAGGAGACCAGGTCATTGATCCTCCGTGGCAATATGTCATTAATATCCTTAGTTCTCGACGCTGCAGGATTGGCTTTCCCTGGTTTCGGAGACTCTCTACATGGGTCCAAGGGCAAACCGCAGAGTCCAGGATTTCCTTCGAACATTGACGTCTTCATCGATTGAAGTTGGGCAGAAGTAGGAATCGACCCTTCGAGATCGTTGAAGCTCACATTGAGCTAACTCAAATTCGTAAACTGCGCAAAGCTTACCGGTATTCACCCTGTCAGGTCACTATCAGAAAGATCCAAGAATTCCAACCTGGTGAGATTTGAGAGGCTGGAAGGTATGGACCCTTCAAACCTGTTGCCGGAAAGAGTCAAGTACAACATTCTGCGTAGACTGCCCAAGGCCTCAGGAATGGGACCGATGAAATGGGTTCGCGATATTTCGAAGGAAGTTCGATGCAATATCAGGTACTCCAGGTGGAGATCTTGGGCTTCAGTAAACACCACCAACCTTTCCTTAAGGACCTCGCCACTGTTGAAGCTAATGCAGTTTTCACTGATAAGTGAAACCTTGCAACTTTGATAAGCGTTCTTTGGGGGCACCGTAAAACCTATAGTTTGACAGGTCCAGAACCTGGAGATTGGTCAGCAACGCAATCCAACTGGGAAATCCACCCGTCAAGTTGTTGGATCCTACCAGAAGAGCTCGGAGCGATTTTGTTGAATATTGTAAACTTGACGTTATTGCTAAATCGAGCAATGACAAATTTCTACAATCACCTAAGGAAGCAGGAATTGGACCGCTGATCAGATTGTTTGCAACTGCGTGAATTTCCAGTGAGCTCCCTTCCCCACCGGCACTTCTTGGCAGGAGTCCATTGATTCTATCATGGCTAAGTCCGAGTCAAACTAACGAGAATAAATCGCGACGTTATGCGATATATGACCTTCCAGCTGATTGTCGGACATCTCAAGATTTTCCAGAGCGTGTAGAGAGGAACCCAAATTTCTAGGAATAATGCCAGAAAGCTGATTTCCAAACAGCAGCAATCATGTCAGGTTCTTTAAGCTACCGAGGCTGAACGGTATCGATCCTGAAAGCAGATTTCGATGGAGATACAAAGTTTCCAATGACGAGCAATTACCCAGATACCCGAGAATGAAACCTGTGATTCGATTACTTGACAGCCCGAGAGCGAGCAACCTCCAAAGTTGCCCAAACGATGAGGGGATGGTACCTGTAAATCTATTGTCCTCCAGGTACATAGACCGGAACTCTATCAATCTCCCCAGCTCTGACGCTATCTCTCCTGCCAAGTTGTTTACAGCCAGATCAAGCCGCTGTAGCTCGGAGCAATTTAGTAGGGAAACTGGAATGCTACCAGTGAGTTCGTCCTCATAAAGGATAAGATTCTTCAAACCTTTTAACTGCCCTAGCTCCAGATGAACCTTGCTCCTCAGCTTGTTTATACACAGATCAAGTGTCTGCAACCTCCTACAATTTGCTAATGAGATGGGAATAGTACCTGTAAGTTCATTGTCAAAGAACGACAAGTGTTGCACCTGTTTTAAATCCCCAAGCTCTGATGGTATCCCTCCCGTCAAATTATTTTCCGACAAATCCTTAACTTGGAGCAATTGCTTAACGTAGTGGGAATCAAAACTTTAGGTCCATTGTCGTACAAGTATAAATATTGCAGTTCTCCTAATTCTCCTAGTTCTGATGGAATCCTCCAGGTCAAGGTGTTCTCGAACAAGGCGAGTGATTGTAACCTGGAGCAACTGCCCAAAGAAGCGGGTATTTCTCCTGTCTGTGTATTGCCGTCCGACCACAAGCGTTGCAACACGGCCAACTCCCCGAGATCCGTTCGGTATCTTCCCGGTCAGGTACTTTTTGGCTAGAACTAGGCGCTGCAGCTTGGAACATCGGATCAGAGAAAGTGGAATCTCCCCTCTTAGCATATTTCCATATGGCGCCAAAATTCTCAGTTCTATCATAACACCAATCTCCGTTGGGATTAGACCTGTCAGGCTGTGTTGGGACAAATCAAGTACTTCCACCTTGGCACAATTCCCTAAAGACTTGGGAAGAGATCCTGACAATGAGTTGTTGGATAGATTTAGTAGTTGAAGGAGAGGAAGATTGCACAACACGAATGGAGCTCACCACGCAATTTCATGCCACTCAAATTGATACTCAAAACTTCACCGGAAGAAACCTTGCACTATATCCCCTTCGAGAAGCAAGGACTCGTTTGGTCTGCCTTCCAATTTGAGAGTTCCTCATTCGAATCGTTGATAGAATTCTTGAACTTCATCAAAATCTCTACCTCAGACGATGCTGATATAGGTGGTGGTGATGGGCCGGTAAGTGCACCGCTTGCAAGATTACGGAATGCATTCGATTCAGGAGAGTTAGGTGGAAAAGGAACCATGCCAGAACATTTTCTCTGCCTCATGACAATAGAAACTGTCATTTCCTGTTATCATGCCGCGCACGAGCTCTGTGTTCCCCATCTTTATACACTGATGGATCAAAACCGTATAGACATAAACAAACCGGAGAGTCTCCAAATAGATGAATCCTGCTCCGATAGCCATTCCATGTGCTTCGCAACGCTTCATTCTAATACAAGTTTGGCGTCTTCACTAAAGAAATTAGAGCTCCTGAATCTGTTTATTGTCGCATCAACCTCTTCTTCGGCGTTACTATTCTGGAGTACATCAACTCCATCACAGGTAGTATTTGTAATGCATATGCCTCATACATGCCTCCTCATACATGTGTCTTCAAGATATCGGTACGAAGAATAGCCATAAGTTAACTTTGCTATTGCACCGGACATTGCTTTTAGTAACAAGGAAAGGTTACAAATTCCCATATGTAAATTAATATCCGGTGAATGTTGCTGATGTGGTAAGAGTTTGAGTTTGGCGAGTCTATTTTATGGGTTTCCACAGTTTTTACTCTTGATTTGATTTTTGTAGTGGTTTTAAGCATGAGAATACTCCCGTGTTTCCGTCTAAGTGCTTCTTAGATGTACATCTTCCTCCACATATTACCTCATGTTTTCGTGTGACATTATACATTGATTAGAATAGCATTTTGGAAATGAAATTGCTGTTAGAACTAATATTTGTAATAAAGTAATATCAATCATAGAGATCGTTCTCTTTACAGTAATCATAAGGGAATATAGCCTATACCGTTGGAAACTTATTCTTGTTATTTGATACGATTTTATTTCATTTTTAGAATACATTAAAGGTTATGTTTTCCCTAGATTATTCATAATATATATATAGCTACATATATATTCAATCTTTTTATTTTTTTTCTTATACCATTATCCATATATTAAGTATAGTATTATATATATAGTAAGCTTCTAGTAAATCTTGGTGTGTAAATGTATATGTATAGCTTTTTAGTGTAATTATTGGTATATTATATTTAATGAAGTTAAAATTTTTGTTATAGAGAGCAGTGCTTAGATCTTGGCTTATGCTTTGTAGTTGAGTGAGGGATATTCTTATCATGATTTACCATAGCATATCACAATCTTTCTAGAATTATCATTGAAATATTTGTGACAAACAAGGTCAAGATTCTCTTCAGAAAGAGAGTGAAACTAGAGTTCAGCTTCATAATTTTCAGTTAAGTAATAATTTTGATTATAAAGTTCCTTATAATTAATTTTCTATGTAAAATATTATATATACCAGATTACCACTTACTTGGGTTTGTTTGGAAAGAACCAAAAAGTTACTACGCTGGATTTGAACACTTCTCCATTTAATATTTATCTTTATCCTGGCCACCTAACAAAATTGGAAGTGACGGACCTTAGGCTTAACATGACGTCGAATGAGGAGAAAATCAAGGATTTTAAAAAGTCAGAATTCAATTGACATTCTACCTAATACCTATTACAAGTTAAGACATGATTACTTCTTTAATAAGATGACGTGAATCAGATTTTTTATATTATATTAAACATCATAATCTTCAATCCTACTGGTTATCATAGTCAAATTAAAAAGACTATCAAAATGTATAATTGATCAAACCGTACCAAGGACAAAAGGCAAAATTGTCATCTTCATTCTATATCTACGTAGACTTCCTCGTTGGAGGTTTTGTCGCTTTTCAAATTGTATATTGCATCACTAGCGAACAAATTGGAGGCGCTTTCTTACCAACTAAAGTGGTGTGAAGTTGGCTCTGCTCGATCCCACCCAAAGCACAATTCCACCGTAGTTAAAGAAATATACTATTGAAATTGAAGGAAGAAAGTCTTCAATCTGGCGCAATACAATAAAAAAGATATAAAGGTAAAGATATGTATTTATATAAATATTTTTTATCCATATAGTGGTGAATATCGTTTTCTTTCCTTTTTACTATTTCTACATGTGAAATCTCGTACGTAAACATGTATTTAGAAACGGACCATCAAGTCAAATAATATACCCTAAAGGAAACGAGAAACGGGAATACGAGCGCAACAAGAAATGCCACTGGAAAACACGACCCCAGAGGCCTTAGAAACAAGTCATTGCCCTATGCACAGGTGGAAAAAGAAACAAAGAATGTACGAAGCAAGCTGTCAGCTTCGAGTTCGAAGCTAGGATGTCAACGCAACTAACACATGTCTCTTAGTTACGGTGATCATGTTCTGCCTTCACCTTTGTATCTCTAGTTTGACTTGCCATTTATAGAAAATAATTGTTCAGCTTATCAAATACACAATACTGAATGTTGTTCGGCTAATCGTATCAAATAAGCAGTATTCTCCTAAGCTAATGTAATCGATATTGATGAATACAAAGCACCAAATCGAAGCACCCAGACCTCGCGATATTCGAGAAAGTAGTACGAGGAGACTCAGCATTATCTTCTCTTAAATTTATCTGTTGTTTCTCCAAAAGGGCGATTGTTGCATTATAGTGCATGCGAACTATATACTGTTGTGAATGTTACTCACTCCAGGATAATATTACGTCCTCATTGCTCATGAACTTAGGAGTAAATTATCTGAATTCTCAAATCGGATAAAGAAACCACAAAATGGAGAAGAAACGAAAGAAACCACAAAAATGGAGTCCCCTATCGATTATTTTCTTGATAAATCAAATGCCAGACTGTTCTCGAGGAACCCAAAGATAACTATATGTGATCATGTCAACTGGTTTCTGAGCGTGAGCGAATTGCAGTTAAGCTTGCAGTAACAATTGTTACTATGAGTGTCAGTTCCATGCTTAGCTTAACAATAGACCCGAATCATTCGCACTGGCCGTTTGTACGTAGCCGTATCATTAGGTCTAAGCTCCGGTTTTGTTTGAAGTAAATCCTTGCACTAAAACAACCAACTCGATATAAAGTTGATATTCTACCATACGTTTGGTTTTAAATCGGACACGAAATGTTGAGTTTAAATTATATATGTTTGATTTCTAGATCCCGCCATTTTAATTTAACGATTTAAAAGTGTAAATTACTTCGTATAATCCACTAACTATATTCTCAAGCTTAGTTTGATTATCCACAATCTTATCTCACTGAATAAAGACTTGTAATTGGGTTCGATTTGATCGGGTACCAGTGGAAGATTGGAGACAAATGCAAATGTGAAACTATTCTCAATTATTGTATTCAGTACTTTGCTATTTTACGCTGTAAAACAGAGCTGAATTGTGTTTTATTATGCATCCACATCACATTTTAGTGCTATATATTCGAGAAAAACCAATTGTTAAAAAGTAAGCTTCTAGAGGAATTTGATATACCCGCATCGAACACAAACTTTGATACTCATGATTTGACCGCATCCATTCAAGATTCGATTAACTCAAGGTTCTTCATTACGGCATTAGTAACTTTCTTCATTACCGAGGATTTGATTTGCAGATGCTTAATGTGTTTCGGGTTGGTGAACATTAAAATGAGAAAACAAATACTATGTATTTGCTCTGTTTTCTCTCTCATCTTGTGTTCTTAATTTTCATTCTACTGTTGAAAGATCCAGTGATTATAGGTTAAATTGCGTTATATGGTTCTTTTTTCAGACTTTATCGAATTTGTCTTTTCGGTTTGCTAAGCTTTAGATTTTCTCAGCGGAAAAAAGCGGAGAAGACTTGCGAAAGAAGCTCACATGTTCAGCCACATAACGAGAGAATATTTCATAGAGAATCTAACTTGAAAGATGAAGATTTGAAACCCCTAGTTTGAATGGTTACCATGTAGTCATCGGAGTTGAAGGTAGATATAGTCTCATTCATGGATTGCTTAACTTATATCTTTCGCAAACCCTCTCCAACCTAAGTCTTTGGTTAGAGTAGGTTCATTGATTGGAGTTGCTGTGACTATTGCACCCAAAGGGAAACAGTGCCACTATACTCCATGACTCACCTTTGTCCAATTGGCATGGAGATTTTGGGCCATCTTCATCAATATTTAGATGGTCTTCTTTGCAATGCAACATAGGGTTCCTGCAATAAAGGGGAGTACAAGCTATCTCTTCAGTCATGGTCACATTTTACTATTGGAGTGAGTATCCCTCACCCTATAACATTCACAAGCAGTGGGTCTTCACCAATGAGAAGCAACAATAGGAATCCCCAACACATTTAGAGGAACTTCCCTTCTCATCTATAAGACATATCTTTGGAAGATCCACATCATATAATTCAATATAGTTCAGGAGGACCAGGTTACCTTATGGGTTGCTTTGGTTAATTTATGATTACTGTGGTCATTTTTGCATGTAAGGTTTTGACCATTATTTCTCCTCCGCTTTTGTGCCTTTCTGGCTTGGGCTCCAGCTCTGTAGTTCCATCTGCACTTATATGTGCTTTTGTACTCTCTAGTTTTCCTTTGGGATATTCCATCTGGCCTCCTGGTCTTCACCAAAGAAACTATTGGTACAATAATTCTGCAGCCTTAAACAAAACAAGACAAAATACACTAGGGTTTTTAGATTTTAACATAAGTATACAGTTGTACATAGTATGTATTGAACACGTTGAAGAGACCTGATGTGCTAGAAGGGTTGGAAATCTAATAAAGGTTGTTTCGAAGGGTATACTAGGAAGGATGCCATCGCTGGGAGTAGGTGTCAGGTAGGGAATTTTAAGAGTTGTAGAACGATGGCCAAAAAGTGGGCAACAGTCAGTATTTATCTAGATACTTAAGAACTGATTCTCCTGTACCATGAAGTTGATGAATTTGTACACCAGAACATAGAGAAAATTCCCTAGATACACCCTTTTTCAGCAAAGGATTTCTCTTGGCCAAGTGAACAATCACACGGTGAAGTCCATTTCACCACGTTATATTTGACACGTGCCATGCTAAACCCGCCATGTACAGGCCTTTCGTGCCGCCGTCCATCAGCTCGACGGGGGGTTCAGGAGACAAGGATTTACACTAGACAGTGATGTTTGATCATGATAAAAATTTGTGCTGCCTTTACTCACAAGGTCGTAGAGAATTTGAAATTGAATCAAAAAATTGAGCTGAATGAGTGCGCGGACCAACTTTCGACGCGGGATTCATATCGAGAATTCGAAACATTTCAGCAAAGATATTTGGAGCTGAAGCAGCTCAAACTGAACAGTCGCATTGCCACTCGTTGTTACAGCATGGGCTTGGGATCCGGAGTGGAGATTTAGAATATCGCGGACTGTGTGAGTAGCACCATACTTGCTGGAGGAATCCCCAAGGATGCGGAAGCGACCAAGTGAAGCGCGCTGTTGGATTGGGTAGCCCAGTCTTGAGGAACGTGGATGTAAATCTCCGACCTCTCTGTCTCCGTGGACTCTTTAAGTAAAGAGTAGGCAATTCCCTGTCTGACAATCGGTCGCTATTGAACATACTATTCGTAACCAGAGTTCCAGATATGTCCATTAAAATGAAGAGCCTGCAGACGGTGTCATGGAACGGCCCTTGTAGCCAGTCTTACACCTAGAGGTTCTGTACCAGGTGTAAAACGGATTGACGCGTTCGCTAGATGAGGTACTTTCCGGACAACTTAAAATTTAAAAACACTGAAAAAGGACCATGTCACCCATCCATGTTCTCTGAGAGAAAGCCAGGACGTCCAAGATTTCGAACACTTGGAACCCAATTGCAAGCGAGCAATGCTATACGGGAACTCGCGTCTTTGCAAATAAAATGGCTCAGTGGCCAGATAGGACTCGTCAACCAGGACCCTCCACCGATTGTCACTTGAACAAGGGAAAGCCTACTGTACGGTAAGGAAAATGCCACCGCTTTTGCAGCCTGAAACTATTACATACATGAGAAGCATCCTTAGTTGAAATGAAGAACACTTTCAAACGAGTCAGAGATCAATCTTGAAGTACAGGAGGAAAGGTCTGTTCCCCAGCGGAGCATGCATGTTCACGGCCTGCACTTCGGTGAATGTTTCCTAACCAAACAAACCTGAATTGTATTACGGTGTACTGGGAAATTTTGGGGCGATTCTGGCTGGATGGGAGTCCCCATTCGTTGCTTTACAATTAGCCAGCTTTCAGCAAGTGGCTATCACCAGAGCTATGATAAAAACCCAGAGATCCTGCTGCTGAATAAAGCCACCAGAGCTTTGAATGCTGAGTCCGAGAGTTGATACAGGAAGCTCTGGACCGAACAAGTTCCGATCGCCCAACTGTGGTTGTAACTCACAGGCTCAGTACCAATCATCATGCCGATGTCATTGCTGTGAGGAAAGATGTACATATCATCAAAGTACTAAATATGAGTTGCGGACACACAAATCTGATTCTTATGCACCAGCATCGCCAAACTCAACGGCCTGTGGACAGGCCCTTTATACCTAGCTAGCTATTGCTGTAGACATTTTTTTATGTACCTCCTGCCCAACCTTCCTTATCATACATCTCCATTTCTGAGCTACAAATAACAATTTGCAGGGAAGGAAATACCCAGTGGTACACTTGAAGCAACAGGGCCTCTCTGCAAAAAGCCAATGCTTCGGACTCTGTCTGTTTCACCCTGTCAGGAAAGCTAGTAAATTTTTATTTATTGAGGTATGAAATATGGAACTCGTACGTTAGTGTGGTTCGATACCCACATCAGACTGGAGAATATTGGGCATAGTGAACGAGGTATTAGAAGCTAGAATTTATATATTTGTACGAAGTCCAAGTCCCCGAGTTCTGGTACCTGCTGGTCTGGGTCGGCACCTTCTCAGCTGTGGTTCTTGTTCTGACGTAGAATAACTTACTCAACTCAATTCTGGTAATATATTCTAGTCTTAAAGCATACTCACATTCCTTTTAGATCGATCTTATTTCATGTCGAACTCGGTGCTTGCTTCAAGATGTAGATGAGATCCGTATGTCTAACAGCTGAAATTGCCGCAAGTTTTGAAAAGGAGCAGAAACAGAAAAATTTATAAGAAATGGTGAACGCAAAGCAATTTGAACTTACTCTGTGACATGTTTCGAGGCGAGAGAACTCCCCTTAGGAATCACCTAGATCCAGAACCGCTTCTCTAACAGCTGAAATCTGCGCAAGTTATGAGAAAGAGCAGAAACATAAAATCTACAAGAAATGGTGAAGGAAAAACAATTTTAACTTACACTGTCTCATGTGTGTAGACGAGAGAACTCCCTGTAGGGATCACCTAGATCCAGAATATAAACGGTTTATCTAACTGAATATCATGAACATAACAACCATAATGACTCATGAAATATCTATGACAAACTCTAGAAACTATGTCCTGATCTGATTATCCGTGAAAGCTGACACCATCATTTCCTGCATCTATATATCATGTCATCGATATAGAACATTGCACAGCATCCATCCGTCACAGCCAGGAAGACAAGAAAACAATTTCATCTGCGTCACCAATACTTATGACTTAATGATCACTTCAGATTCGGCTGACATATCAACATCACCTGCAGCGAATGTACATTTTGTGGATCTAAGCCTTAACCAGTCTGTTTAACGTTAAGATCATGAACAGCTGGCTGGATTGAATGATAACTCAAGATCTCATCAAGTTTGTATACTCAATCAGGATAATCTGAGGGTCTAAGTAATGCCTCCATCAAAAGTAATTATCACGAATTTCGGCATCTGATTAGCTTAACCTACATACCTATCCCAAGATCATTCTTCACTGGAATGCTGTTCTGCTTGATCCAACGTGGGGTCATTCCCTTTCGGAACACGATCATATGCTCGGAAGGAAGACGCATAGAGACCTTGGAGCACGTTGAGGCCGACGTGAGTGGAAGATCTGGAGGGCCTTCAATCCACCCATGTTGAATGCCTTCACATTCAACTGGATCATTTCACGTTAAGGGCATGCAAGTCATTCGAAGTATGGCCCCCAATGACAATTATTATTACAAAAACTCAATTTTCTCACAACAATGCACCTGGCCGACCGTCTGGCTTAAACCTTCGATCCTCCCTGCATGAGCTGTTAACGAGGTAGTTCCCCCAAAGCTTCGAGGCTGAGGTCCCCCCGTACGATGTTGTGCTCTGAAGAAACTATCCTAAAAGTTTAGTACATACGGAGGTTGGGTAACTTACTCATACAGACGTGTAAGAGGTTGGAGAGCTTTTACGAGCATTTCAGCCATCTGAGTACCTCTGGGATCTATCGTTAAGTATTCCTTCAAGCTGTGCGACAACAGTTGATGTTCACAGGTTGGGCAATTGCAGCTTTTTACGATGTCAGCATTGTGTATCACGGTGGTTATCGTAATCCTAGATTGCCTGAGAGTAAAACTCAGTTCAACAATCAAGTGTACTTGAGTTATGAGAGAAATTCCATCTATAGACGTCGCGAACATTAACCAGGTTCAAGCTATCAAGACAACTTGCATCACCGCAAAACTGGGACTGTAAACTTACCGAGAAATCATCGCGAACTCATATGCAAGACAAATCCTCGTCAATATTATCAATCGTAAGATGTGAGTGGACATCTATTATTCGTCTACAAGAGTCTCTACAGCAGCCTCCCTTCAAGAACTGAGGATATTTGAATTCAACTGTCATGGGCACCTGCGTCCCTTGGGTATCATACGTCAAATAATTTACTTAACTTACTCCGGGTACTCATTCTGCCGGCAGAGATTCTTCTAGAAATCGTTTCTCTGTCTTGCATTCTTATTCAGAGTCATTATCTGGTGAGTAAATTGCACGTGAGAGATCCATATGCCCAGAAGGCTAGTGTCAGTGCTCCAAATGAAGTGAGCTGCCACACATGGAATACTAAGAAAGGAATGTTTCACGGTGAATGGGTTCGAGATATGAAATATTGCTCGAAAGCTATTTCAGCTTTCGAGCAATATTTCATGTAATATTTCATGTTTCATGTAATTATCTTCTACTGCAATCTCCAAAGAGATTCGAGTACGTGTAAAGACGTCTGGCCACTTACATGAACATACTTCAAGGAAACCAGCTGTTCAATAGACTCTGGAAAGTATGTAGATTGGCGTGGAGACGTACAGTCGTGAATTTCCAGATACTGCCGTGGCCCGAGCTTCTTTCGTGCTAGTCGAGCAGGTTCAGATGAGCCAAAGTGATCATGCAGATAATCATGTTCCATGAGCAGATCCTCTCCTATGAACAGATCATCCAAGCTGGTTGACCGTAGCAAGTCAGGTAAATGCATGAAATAATCACACCGTAGTAGCCTCAGCTCATGTAGCGCTGGAAACTGTGCCAATTTAAGAGCCCCCAAAAGATCCTCAGAGTACTCACCTGCCACTGTTACACTTTCAAGCGATCTGAGTTGTGCAATGGACGTGACTTGAGTCGCCAAATATGCGTCCACATACAGATATTTTAGATCATGGAGCTGCCTCATAGAGTCAGGTATGGTCTTCACACCTACACACCCTTCAATATGTAACTCGGTAAGATGTCCGAGTTGTCCTAACGAGTCAGGTATATTCTCGAGCGATATACATCCTTTTATAACTAATGTCTCTAGAGCTGCGATGTTTCCAATAGATTTGGGTAAGTTCTTAAGAGCTTTGCACTCAGTTATCAAGAGACTTTTGAGTGTAATTGCTTGTCCCAGAGATCTCACGTCTGGCATATGGCTTAAATGATCACACTATTGTATTTTTAGGTCTGTTAGTGCCGGCATTTGCCACAGCCAGTCGGGGAGATGCGCAAAGTTCTCACCCATCAACGTTAACTTCTTTAGACTTGTCAGCTGTCTGAGGCTTGTTGGTAGACTAGCAAAAGGGCCTAGCTCTGAGCATGCTAGCTGTCCAAGACACTCGGGTACTTTATTAACTGACTCAGGTACAGACGTTTTAATAACCGAACTTTTTAGAGAGTTGAGTTCCTCTAGTGTACCAGGTATGGTCTTAAGCGAGACACACTCCTGTACGGACAGCCACTTGAGAGATGTGAGTTGCCCTGAAGAATCAGGCAGGTTCTCAAGGGCCTTACATTCGACTATTTCGAGATCACTCAGCGCGATGAGTTGCCCCAGAGACTCAGGTAAATATCTCAGTCGGTCACAATGCTTTACCCCTAAATAATTAAGTGCCACAAATTGCCCCAACCATTTGGGAAGATCTTCAAAGCATCCCGACAAGGTCAATGTCTCAAGCAATCTCAACTGTCCCATGCTTGCTGGTAGGTTCCTGATGGATGTGCATCCCATTGTGTTCAAAACTCTTAGAGATGCAAGTTGCCCTAAAGAATCAGGCAGGTTCTCAAGGGCCTCGCATTTGACTATTTCGAGACATCTCAGCGCGGTGAGTTGCCCCAGGGACTCAGGTAAATATTTCAATCGGGGACAATGCCATACCGCTAAGTCCTGAAGTGCCACAAATCGCCCCAACCATTCGGGAAGATCTTCAAAGCATCCTGATAAGGATAATGTCTCAAGTAATCTCAGCTGTGCCATTCTTGTCGGTAGGTTCTCGAGGGATATGCATCCCTTTGTGTTGAAAACTTTTAGAGATGCAAGTTGCCCGAGAGAATCTGGTAAGCTACTGATGGTTGTACAATCTGTTATGATCAAATCTGTTAAGGATTTGAGTTGTCCCAAAGAGTTCGGCATGGCCCTGAGAGAGGTGCACCCATCTATGGCTAAATATTCAAGAGATACGAGGTGGAGAGGGTCGGGGATGGAAATAAGAGATACGCACTCTTTTATGGTAAATTGTACCAACGAAGCGAGTTGTCCTATGGAGTTGGGTAGAACAACGAGGGATGGACACCCCTCTATCCCTTAGTAATTAAGAGATGTTACCTGTAAAAGGTCAGGAAAATCTTTTATAGACACACACCCTTTGATCTCCAGTATTTCTAGAAATGAGAGCTGTCCTATGGAATCTGGTAAAAGATTGACAGATACACAATCTTCAATAATTAATCGTTTAAGAGACGAATACTGCAAAGGGTCAACCACAAGATTATTGGATAAAGATCTCTTTATAACTAACCTTTCTAAACTTTTAAGTTGTCCTAGGCAACCCGGTATGATATCGAGAAGCATACATCCTTCTATGACTAACTCTCGTAGAGATATAAGATCGAAAAGAAAATCAGGTAAGCTATGAAGTGACACACAACTTTTCATGGTTAACCGCCAAAGGGAGTTGAGGTGTCCTCGAAAATTAGGGTTAGTCTGGTCATTGACAAGGGATACACAACCGTCGATTATCAATTGCGTTAACGATGCTAATTGTCCAAGCGAGTGGGGTATAGTCTTGAGAGAAAAACATGTGTCTATCTGCAACGAATCAAGAGATGCGAGTTGACCTAACGACTCGGCCAACTAACTAACGATCTGGTAATTTCCCGTTGTAAGTCCCGTTCGAGGGACTTACAACGGGAAATTACCAGATCTTTCAGGCGAGTTAGTTGGCCGAAGGAGTCAGGCAGACGAGTCAGGTAATCACACTCAATTAAGTATAAACGCCGGATTGCCGCTAGCTGTCCCAAGGAAACAGGAAGCTCCTTAAAGCGTCCACCTGTCAAGCTTAAGGACTCAAGAGATTTCAACTCCCCCGTCCCTGTCGGTAGGCTCGTAAAAGTTCCTTCTACAGATAATTCTGTTAAAGCTTTCAGCAGTCCTATAGACTCGGGAATATTTATACATTGGTGCACTTTCAGCCTCCGCAGAACCATTAGTTGACTAAGACATTCCGGGAGTTTACCCACCGAGCTACAATCAGCTATCTCTAAATGTTCCAAGGAAGTAAGATCTCCGAGAAACTCAAAGGTCGAACCACTTACCCATCCAAGCTTTGCAGGAAATAAATCCGATCCGCCTGGGGACTCGTCGTCATCCCCGATACTTAGTGGCTTTAGGTTCTCTGTCTGCTCATGTTTCCATTCAGCATTTTCAGGAACAACCGCACCTCCCATTCCTAAATGTTTCAGTCGTTTGAGTTGCCTTAACCAAGAAGGTGACCATTTGAAGGTTTCACATCCCCCTGATTCCAAATAATCCAGACATGGAAGTTGTCGTAAAGATTGTGGTAAAGCTTGAAACCTAGGACACATCCATACTGTTAATCTGTGCAGATTGATAAGCGTATTTCTAGGTTCGCCGGAGGATCCATATTCCCCCAGTTTAGGGTCTTCCCACAAGTGTACCAAAGAAGCGCACTGGTATACAGATATCTCCCGCAATAATTCGAGCTCACCAAAACTCTCCGGCAACATCGTTAGTTTAGAACAAGAGGATATGTGAACGGTCTCAAGGGATGGTAATTGCCCAATCGTGTGAGGAAGCACTTCCAAAGCCTCAAGGTTTTGTAAAGACAGCTCCTTGAGGGCACGCAGACCGCCGAATGATTCACATAGACTCTCCAACCTCCTGCACCCAGTTATTTGTAGGGTTTCCAACTTTCGAAGGTCACCAAACCGATCGGGCAGTCTATTCAGAGCATTACATTCCAATAACTTTAATGTTTGCAGAGACAGCATAGCCCCGAAGCTCTCCGGTAACTTTCTCAATGCAGGAAGGTTTACCATGGTTAATTTTGTGAGAGATTCGAAAGCTCCAAAGCCATCAGGCAACTTTGACAGAGCAGGAAGTTTTTCCAGGTGAAGTGTAGTGAGAGAATTTAGTTGATTTGAAACATGTATTGGTTTGTGGGGCCAACTTTTGAAATTCAAGCAGTCCACTAACCTGAGATCTCGCAACGATGGCAACTCCAAAATTGAAAGGGGAAGCTCTGCTATCTGTACATCTTGAAGATCCAATCGCTCCAAACATGGAAGACGACCGAAATTCCGCGGTATTCTGGTCAAGTCCGTGGCATGAATCATGATAACCTCGAGATGATCCCATTCGTGAATGTTGCTTGGCAAAGTGACCCAGCAACAATGATCAAATATGAGAACAGCAAGTCGATGAAGGTTTCCTACATCCTCCTCGCGGATGGGCCAACTCGCTTCTGGTAACCAGCTATCTTTCCTCTCTTCTCTTGAACAATTGCTCATGTGGAGCACCCTTAGGGGCCAAGGGAACCGCAATGCTTGATGCGAGTCGATCAGGTTCAGATCACTCATTCTCAATAGACGTACACTTCGTAGATTGGATAAACGCCCGTCAAAACAAGAAGAATTCTTCCTGCGCAATTCCGATGCTCTCCCCAGATTCACAGCCACAGAATCTGATCTGCCCATGGATAGTACTTGGAGTTCACCGTTGGCAGCTTTACCCTGTACAATTACAAGAAATGAGTAATCCATATGTAACTTCCCCGTCCAGAAAAAAGTATCAAGGCATGATTTCGAAAGTAGTCTTCCAACCATGAATGTGCCCGTGACTTTGTGGCTCCGAAGAAGTATGGTTCAACGATCACCTTACCTTATATATGGTCAGAATGTCCTGCACATCGTAAGGTTGCCAAACTCCTCTCCATGACTCTGCATTTCCCTGTGGTGGTCTCGAGATCCGCTTTCCCATATCCCTCATTTGTCGATGTATGTAAACTACGGGATATGGATCTGTGTAATCTTCTTCGCTGTACCGTCGTAGCTGTTTGACAATCCGGATCTGAATGAAAGACCTCTCCACTAAATTGGTCAAACTTAAATCTATTGACATTCCCCCGCCACTATCTTTCCACGCAGACTCAAACACCGTCAAATCATACTGGCAATGTACCATGTCAAATGAAGCCAAGTCCAGAAATATGGCTTTCTCTTCATCTCCTAAGCTGTCAAAACTCACTCTGAGTCTTTCCCACAGCCTGTCCTGTTTAGTTCCATCTATACATCCTGCTTCACATAGCCTACCAAGAGTGCTTCTCCATATCTTTTCATTATTCCGTCCACGTAAGGAACTGCCAATCACATCTAAAGTGAGAGGTAGCCCTTTGCACGTCCCCACAATCTGTTCCACCAACTCCTTGGGTATCGCTTCTAAGGTGGGACTTTGAACCCGAGCTTTGAATAGTGTCAGCGCATCATTATCTGACAGGAACGGGAGAACATGTTTTACAAAACCACATCTATCCTTTTGTATGCGAGAGATTACTACCAAACGACTACCTTCTCCGCAAGAGAGTCCTTTCAAGTGATTCGTCATGTCGGCTGCATTATCACAGTCATCCAAAGTCAGTAGAAGTTTCTTTCCCTGTAATAGTTTCAATGTGCCCCACTCATCCTGCACCTCAACGCTTGCTTGCTTCCCGTTGCCTTCGTACAAGTTTCCAACAACCATTTTCCAGAAGTCTGTCCGACTGAGGGTTTTTTGGAGAATTTCAACAAAACAGACATAGTCAAATTGGCTTTGGATTTTCATCAGGACTTGTTTCGCAAGTGTCGATTTGCCTAAACCACCCATCCCCACCAGTAGTATCTGCTTCGGTCCTGCCTCTGGCAATTCGAGCACTTCCATGAATTCCCTAATACGATCTCCGAACTCAATTATCCCGTCAGGAAGTCCAAGATGGTTCTCCAATCCTACTTTTCTTGACTCCTGGTTAATGGAAAGAAGACACAAGAATCAGCAAGAACCGCAATTGCTCAACGAGACAAAACAGCAAGGTCATGTTAGAAAACGGACGGAATTCCCACAATATCCCAAATTCCAGAAGATTTGAGAGCTCAATAGGATTGATAACATTGACCAAATTGGGATTGACTTGAAAGTTGCTGGTTTTCTTATTTTAGGACCATACCTCCTCAAGACAGATAGTTTGCAAGAAACGGACCAAATGCTGAAAACTATCTGACGTCTTGTCCTCTGGCTTGCAGATAGTAAAATGGTTTACTCCACGAATTGAATAGAAGTCGTCCATGTCAGGTCGGGCAGATGCTTCTTCAACCAACTGGAAAGAATCGCGAGGAAAGTATCCCGGTACCCATTCCCATACCTACAGATAGATGAAAATCATAGACGATCTCAATTACTAAAGCTCTTGGCAGTAAAGCTCTATTGAGGAACTGTGCCGAAGCCTACTATGATACCAAAACTTCTGTTTAGATACAGAGTAACGGTAAAAACACTAAAACTAGTACTGTGATATACAGTACAAGAATGACCAGAAGGCAAATTATAAGAATTACCTTGCGCAGGTTTCGTATGATGTTGAGGCTTCGCACTTGAGTTTCTTCCGTTTCCATAACACCACACGTCTTCCAACCGTATTGGATCCGCAACTTTGCAAATTCTGCGTTGATTCGAGCACCTTGCGCACTTAGGAGTTCCATATATTCCAGTAAGGGATTTCTAGACTTTGATGAGCCCCCCAAGCACATCCTGAATCCTTGTTGAGGTGTCCCGTAGAAGAACAATCCTCTCAAATTTCTCAAAAAATTGGAATACTCGCGGATTCCAGACTTTGTGTATGCTCTTTGACGTTGCACTTGTAGACAGACCTCTTTCATGACCAGCCCACCTACGCAGTGACCGACCAGCACAACCGGCCAGTGCTGCCCAATGTTTCCAAAATGGATCAGAGATTGAGCAAGATACTCGCCTGTAAGATGCATATCCATTCTTCCGTGTGAAGGAGAAACTTTCAGACTCGAATCGTAAGAGACTGAGAGTACACGAGCTTGAGGGAACTGTTGGACAAGCAAAGTGCCGAGCCAACACGCTGAGCTGTCTCTCACCATCCAAGTTTGGATGTGTGCCTCTTCGCAATCGTTCCACACATAACCGTGAAAAAATATCACTTCCATAGTGATCTCTCCAGATACCGGTCTGTGAATTTCGTAAATAGCATCACTCACCTGCAAGTTCCGACAATGAGGTTCTTA
Source organism: Lunularia cruciata (assembly GCA_948567375.1). NCBI lineage: Eukaryota > Viridiplantae > Streptophyta > Marchantiopsida > Lunulariales > Lunulariaceae > Lunularia > Lunularia cruciata. The sequence continues at coordinate 15,707,480 of OX419761.1, read as the reverse complement.
TTCAATACTACAAAACGTAATTGGACCATGAACCTCTGCAAATGCTTTTGCAATAAGTGTATAAAGAAATGGACAGCAAAGCAACCATGGATTATTTACCCGTTGATAGCTATCACGAACTGAACCAGACCCGGAACTGGAAGCCGCCATAGTCACGTATGGATGCTGTGGATTGTCACCCCGGAATAGATCAAATGTGGATGCAGTAACCACGTATAATAGCTGATGACACAAGACATGAAAAACTACTATAAATTTCTGTTTTCTTGTGGTTTCCATACATTCAATCCCTCTTTTCGTTGCATCGCAAAGCATAATGACGTGAAGGAGTTTTGCCTTTCCGACGCTACTATACAAATACAATGTTTTCAGTTATGTTGTCAATTTCACGAAATGTAGAGCTGTCGTACTATACCAGTCTCAGTGCTAGTCTCAAGCAGAAAGAAATGTTTTACTGACGGACGTTTGAGAACAGGTTTTCCTCCCCAGCAATGCAAAACTTCCATTCAACAGATCGGAAACAAACCCAAAAAGGTCCGTACGAGCAGATGCTGGGAAGTGAAGCCTGGACTTGCCTTGCGCTGGTCTCAGGGCCATCGAGGAAGATAACTCCCACTTCGATATTTCTGCGCTGTTTTGCAGCGTTTCGACTGAAATATGCTCTCAAGAGACACTGTGAGGAGTTGCGAGTTCGTCCAGTATTCTCTCAGGAAGAATTCTCAACATAGGTAGCTCTACGAGCGAGTTCCTTCTATGCTCAAACCCAGAACTATGAGTTCCAGTACTTACTCGCTCATGGCCACGAGACTCGCAGGAAATGCAATCTCTCCAGCTTCTCTCATTTGGTAGAACCAGAAGTTATACACCATCGTACCGAAATGACGATCAGTTTTCCCTGGATACCCTGCCGGTGTACTTTCTTGTTCATAAAAGTCATGACGTTGCCTCTTGGTCGTAAAATCTCACGACGTTGTTTCTTTTCTACGAAGAAGGAAATGAAGAGGCGCAAAGAAGTGCAAGGACTCACTTCCCGCTCGTGACGTTGTTTCTCTTTTACTACGAAGGAAAAGAAGAGGTGCAAAAGAAGTGCAGGAACTCACTCCCCTCTCACAACACGAGTATGCTAGTGCCCTCTATATATAGTATATTTCCAGTGTTCATGATCAGTTTATGCTAAACCTTATTGCCGGGTTTCACAACTCGGTTCCCCGCGAGAGAAATAATTTATTCAATTGATCAAAGAATCTCATAAACAAATTTTGGTTGCGTGAGGGGCCTCCAAAGGCTTGCTGGAAGCATGTCTAATTTAGCTATGTTTCATAAATGCATGATATCCTGCGTGGTACAATAACTGCATGATGTCCTGATTATTATACTTAAAACTACCAAGTTCCATTTTATTCGGATTATGGTATTTTTATATGTGAACCGCGAAGAAATGCAGGACTCGCCGTGCGATTATGTCTCCAAGTATCGCATCTCTTTTTCTCTTACTAAAAGAACATCTGTGCCGAGAGTGACAGCTGTCCATATAACCCAGAAGTAGAAGTAGCAGTGCCGACAAGTAGCTCCAAGTTGGAACAATGGGAAAGCAGAGCTAACGGAGAGAAAAGCCGACCGCAAGAAGGATGGGAAGATCCCATCAAGCCGTACGAGAAAAAGACACAAGAGATAAGATGGGCTAACCAGTCCGCAGCTAAGCAGTCCACCTGTCGCTAAGGACTTCAGAAGGATTGCCAGAACCTTGAAAGATCGAGATTACAGGAGTTGTGGGAATCCAGGAATGCTAAGATGGGAGTATATTATGTCTTTCTTTTTCATTATCTGATTCCTTTGTTCAATTCTCTTTTTCGAGGTACTGATATGAACCATAGGAAAAAAATGTCTACTTATTTCATGTTCTCTCTTTCACTTCGGAATTACACTGTTATTCTAGCAGGACATCATGCATCTTAAAAGATAGGGCTAAACTACACATAATAAGTATAAACTATTGAATAATGGATCCTTGGAATTATACAAATATATAGCATCCAGACAAGTAAAGAGCAGTCCATATTCATGTTGAGACAGGTGAGGGGGTCCCTGCACGTTTTTTGCTGCCTTCTGCCCCTTCCCTTTTCGTCACAAGATTACTAACATCGTGCAATTTAAGCCACCACCGAACTAATGTCCACAGCTTTCTCATTGAATTCGGTGTGCATGTGTCATTTGCATAAAGTAGCGCGTTGAAAGTAAATCAACCTTAGAGGTCTACTCTTGTTGGCTTTTAAGGATCAAGGATAACCGAATACAAGGATCAGGCTCTTTGAATCCATGACTTCTTAAAACTTAAAATACAATCACATTTATGAAGAATAGACAAGTTGATATGTAAATTTCAATTACGCCGACTCCAAACAGCTTTATTGATAGGCTTTTTCTAAGCAGTGAATAAAGCCTATGCACAGGAGGGCTACTTATCATTCGAGGAACAGACAGAGCAAAAGCGAAGCTAACGTTGATCACAGACAAAGCTACTGGTTTGTAATGAGAGATTGTAAGCCCGCCTGACCTTTCCTGCTTATCTAGCTCACTCCTCCTATTAACACTTTCAGCCAATCAGATTTAAGGATATTGTGTAATTGGTCATTACCACTTCTTGCTCATGGTCATAAGATTCTGTTTATATCATGTTTTAGCATTGTAGTCAAGCTCATAGCATAGCTAGAGTGGTTTGATGGGTTTATTTGCACCATGTATAGTACCATAGAGGGGTCAGGTCGATGAGCAGAAAAGTGGAGTGGACAAAGTCACAAAAGATTCTGTGGAACAGCCTCCGAAAACTACCTAGTGTTTCGACTTGTTCTGCGAAGACTTTTATGTACAGGAGAGCACACCTGTGAGAGCACAAAGTTCTTTCATGGTGTGCTCACTGTTCCAGGATTCATTCCTCAAACGGAGGTATCAGTCTATAAAGATGCGAGTATATTTCTGCTTTTTGATTACTGTAAGCTGATTCTTACAAATGGTATATTAATATCTCTGGTAATCGATGTTGAGCTAAAAATAACAACTCACATTTAAATTTTATGTTTTTTATTTTATAGCTTTCCTTTTGCTTTCATGTAACGCTAGTCTCGTGTTGTCATCATCGTTTTTTTTCATTGTTCAATGGCGAAAGCGAGAGAGCGCGTGTACATAGATAATCCAGATTCTTTTTTATGAGAGAAGAATACATTACAATTCGTTACTGCTTTTCTGTACCAACCAATACATCAACTGTCTTTTGTTCAACTCATTTCTTTCTTTGCTATTTTTCTACATTGGACTCTAGTGATTGGAGGCATGACATTATTGCTTCCAAGGCCCCATGTACTAACCATTCATTGTGTCTTCCATTTCAACATCAAGTATAAAGGATACTTGGGAGCCAAATATTGGACCCAAGCTTACAAGAGAGGAAAAACAAAGAGTTTGGAGGTTCTTGAGAAGTTACACAAGTTGTTTTGCTTTCAATATGAATGATTTGGGTGCTCTAAAAGAACCTTATATTCAGATTGAGCTGATTTGTGATACATCAATTTTTTATGTCCCTGTAAATATAATGACATAACCAGAATATTAATTTAGAGCCCAAATAGAGATCTTTTTGAGGTTAGTTTGGTGGAAATTTCACGTGGAAAATATATTTCAGCTATATTGATGCCAACCAAGAAGGATTTGCATAACAATTGCATAGAAAGGCACTTGTGTATGAAGATTATTGTCCTTTCAATTGACAAACTAGAGCTTATAAGTATACCATGTCTACACTAGAGGAGATCTTTGATGCAATTGGGCATACAAAGGCCTTCTTACTTTGGATCTTGGAGTAAGATATCATCAGTTACCAGTTAGTGAGGAATACAAGTCTAAGACAATATTGCCCAGGTGCTCCAAACAAAAACTTGATTCCTAGAGGGTTTTTTGTACATATATACATTGCTACAAAATATACATCGTTGTCAACATCATATACTATAGAAGCACAACTCACATTCAAAATCAATCTTTCACTCAACAATTTCTCCACAATTGTGCATTGATTATAGTCAAGCAACATTAACTCTAACTAAGAGATCCCAAGTGACACTTGTTGGCCTCTATCTACCATAGCCAAGAACTCAAAGGCTCAACAAATCAAAGAAGTGAGCTTTTTAGATTTGCACATCAAAGGTATACTCCTCTACTTGACCTAGATCTCTAGCCCTAATGGCACCACTAACATCATATCTCATAGTGCAAATGATGCAAGTGATGGTGGAAACCACCATGTGATTAGTAGCCCTAACCTAACATTGGATAGCCAACAAGTAGTCCATGAGTAACTACCAAAATAACTATGATTGCCAACACTACCACTCCATTGCCCTAGCAACCTAGCTTTGGCATTACAAATGTAGTGATAATTGTTTTGCATATATATATATTGCTATATAATATACATCATTGTCAACATCATACACTATAGAAGCACAACTCACACATAAGTCATACATGAAGTCTAAAGTGCCACAATCGCTCTCCTAGTTGGCAATTAGGTCCTTCTAACTCAATATAGCCATCTTTTCCAAGTATATAGTATACCATATGGTGGCAAAGATCAAGAGACCGGGTGCTATCAAGCCCCATCACAAGTTGCATGTTTGCAATCTATATCACATAAACAATGAACTAGCTATAGGTCAAATACATTTAAGACATAACCATTGTCCTTGAGGACCCACCATGAGAGGAGGATTCAAAGATGCCATATGTCATCCTCTTGAATAACTATCACACACCAACCTAGTAGCTGCTCCACCAAAAGAATAGTATAACATACACCACAAGCTTGCATGTACAAGTGCCAAGCTTGGATCCATATGCTATCAATCTTTGGGAAGTGGCATCGTGCACAATTGCCCACATGATCCTTCCAAACAATACCATCATCGTGTCCTTCCAACACAAGGATAACAAAAGTAAACCCTCACACACTCTCAAGATACTGCAGCCTGTAGTAACATCAAGTGTAGTTGACATTGTCTATTGTAGATATACATTATCACCTCATGAAATTGAGGGATCAAGGATCCATAACCTCCTCCTTGAATGGTAGCATAACATAGAATATCATATGTTGAGCCATTGCCAAGTTTTCAAAGGCCATTTGCATCACTCTCTAAAAGTTCTATGCCCATTGAGAACATGCACTCACCCATATGTTTAGATTATACAAGTCCAAAACTAAAGTAGCATCTTGATGAATAATTGTAGTTAAATTTGGGTCTGATGCATAGAATAGAAAATAAAGAGAGAAGGATACCAAGGAGACTTGCCTGTTGAACCAACAGCCCATGGTCAACCAAGATAATTGGAGGTCCCAATCACCCAGGTGGCTTCTCTACAAACCATTGTGCTTGTTCCACAAATTGATTATTCTTTGTTTTGTCAAATATAAGTATCACTAGCAAAGGTCTAAAGCGAGGGGCTGACCGAGAGCATTTTGGTCATGAGTTTGAAGACGTTGTGTTCAAATCAATGCGTATTCAATACTTGCACTGCAGCTCAGTTGTTTCATCTAAGTCAAATAATTGGAAAATGCATCTTGCAAATTGCTTGAAGAAGCCTCGTGCAACTGGATATCTTGATAATAGTATTAACCGGCTTCAATAGTCTATTTTATATACCCCAGTCAATGAGTTGTATATCATTCTTTTCCCTGTATCATGTTATTCGCACAATTAAAAAGAGCATTTTATAAAGAATCATGGTATTTTACAACGTGTTTTAAAATGAGAAACAAACAAACGTTTCCTAATGGTGGTGCGCTTTTTAGCAATTTTGTATATTTGTTGTTTTGAAATTATATATTCTATATTTCCATATTTATAAATGCATAATATCCTGCAAAATTTATTAAATGCATCATGTCCTAATTGTTTAGCTTAAAGAGCCAAGCTTCATAACATCTTAGTCATCACTAAAGCGGAAGAAAATGCAACCAGATCATGGATACAGCAAGTGCCAAGTGCGCAAAAGTGTCAACTAAAACGCAATTAAGCGTGTGACAGGTGTCAAATGAAGCAGAAGAAGATGTCCCGACAAGTAGCTCAAATTTCTTAAAGTGGATGAGAACCGTAACCAGTCCACTTGCCGCTAAAGCCTTCAAGAGCCATCGCCAGAGCATTAGAAGATCGAGATTACAAGAGTTGGCGAAATCCGGGCACTTGCTCGTCGGAGGCAGTGCGGGAGACCATGAGCTCCTGGAACCCTCAAGAGAGAAAATGCATGCCATGCAGAATGGTGGAAACCTCTATGATTCTTTGCTGTGGTCTGTTTGGGGAACGGATTTTGTTAACTCTTTGGTTCCGATCACGGAAGCCCAGAAGTCGCAGATTTCAAACGATGCTGAAACTCAAACCAAATTTGGTTGGACTTGCCTCATATTTTGGCTATGGAGCCGATACTAGAGATTTGACATCTACACATGTAACATGTTATAAACACCGATGTAACACCCGTCTCTTTCTCTTTCTATGTGACTATGTCACGTAACCCCTACGAATAACATAGACTAAGTTTTCCCGGCCCGACGTTTTAATGTGCTCCCTGTTCCAAAATTATACTCCACCAACAGAAGCATCAGCCACGATGATAAACAGTTGCATTATTTCAAATTATAGATTGTAAGACGTGAGTATATTATTTCTTCCTTCGGTGTTGGTAGAAATTGGTCCTTGTTGCAGCTCAGAAATGTTTAGGGAGTTTAAAGTCCTTATATGCGAATTATTCCCTTTGAAAGTAAGGGCAAAAAGAATAATTCGCGTAAAGAATGCCCTGTTTCAAAGAGACATTTCCTTTAGTAATCACCTTGATCACAAATAAGTTATTAACTCAATTGGGTATCATATCATAACAAATACCAGAGTGACTCATGAAGTAGAATGATCTGGAGCATCTGTGTCATATTCTGATTATCTGAGGAAGTTGGCACCAACATAGCTTGAATCTATTCCAGTAAACCAATAGTACATAAGTAACTCGTCTCATTGATCTCATAAAATGTCTTGCAAAGCATCCATCCCGCGTAGCAAAGAAAGAAGAAAAGTAATTTGACATCAGTATTATGCATGAGTTAAAAAAGTCAATTAAGTGAATGGATGCTTTGGAAGTTAACTGGAACTCATTTTCCCGCAGCGGTGGAATTTGGACAAATATCTCAATGCAAACAAATTTGTAAAAGAAAATAGTGAACTTTGACAGTCTTAAAAATGTAAATTTACGTTCTATATGTAGAAACCCCATAATGTTTGGCCTCGGCGATCCGTTGAACACGAACCGTCTTAATCGCTTTGAACCAAAGAAGACCGCTACTGAGACCTTAAAGCCTACTACGACTCGCACTAAAACCGCAGATAAGGAGACCAACTCATTGATCCTCCATGGAAATATGTCATTAATATCCTTAGCTCTCGACGCTGCAGGATTGGCTTTCCCTGGTTTCGGAGACTCTCTACATGGGTCCAGGGGCAAACCGCACAGTCCAGGATTTCCTTCGAACATTGTCGTCTTCATCGATTGAAGTTGGATGGAAGTAGGAATCGACCCTTCGAGATCGTTGAAGCTCACAGTGAGAAAACTCAAAGTCGTAAACTGCGCAAAGCTTACTGGTATTCACCTTGTCAAGTCGTTGTCAGAAAGATCCAAGGATTCCAACCTGGTGAGATTTGAGAGACTGGAAGGTATGGACCCTTCAAACCTGTTGCCGGAAAGAGTCAAGTACAACATTCGCGTAGACTGCCCAAGGGCTCAGGAATGGGACCGATGAAATGGTTTCGGGATATTTCAAAGGAAACTCGAAGCAATACCAGGTAGTCCAGATGGAGATCTTGGCCTTTACCAAACACCACCAACCTTTCCTTACGGACCTCGCCACTGTTCATGCTAATGCTGTTTTCACTTGGGCGATTGAAACCTTGCAAATTTGATAAGCTTTCTTGGGGGGACCCGTGAAACCTATTGTTTGGCAGGTCCAGAACCTGGAGAGTGGTCAGCGACGCAATCCAACTGGGAAATCCACCCGTCAAGTTGTTGGATCCTACCAGAAGAGCTTGGAGTGATTTGTTAAATATTGTAAACTTGATGTTATTGCTCAAGTCGAGCAATGACAAATTTCTACAATCACCTAAACAAGCAGGAATTAGACCGCTGATCAGATTGTTTGCAACTGAGAGAATTTCCAGTGAGCTCCCTTCCCGACCGACACTACTTGGCAGGAGTCGATTGGTTCTATCATGTTTAGGTCGGAGTCGAACTGACGAGGATAAATCGCGACATTATGCGATATATGACCTTCCAGCTGATTGTCAGAATTATCAAGATTTTCCAGAGTATGTAGAGAGGAAACCAAATTTCTAGGAATAGTGCCAGAAAGCTGATTTCCAAACAGCAGCAATGTTGTCAGGTTCTTTAAGCTACCGAGGTTGAACGGTATCGATCCTGAAAGCAGATTCTGATGGAGATACAGAGTTTCCAATGACGAGCAATTACCCAGAGACCCGGGAATGAAACCTGTGATTCGATTACTTGAAACCCCGAGAGCGACCAACCTCCAACGTTGCCCAAACGGATAGTACCTGTAAATCTATTGTCCTCCAGGTACATAGACCGCAACTCTATCAATCTCCCCAGCTCTGACGGTACCTCTCCTGCCAAGTTGTTTATAGCCAGATCAAGCCGCTCTAGCTCGGAGCAATTTACTAGGGAAACTGGAATGCTGCCGGTGAGTTCGTTCTCATACAGGATAAGATTCTTCAAGTCTTCTAACTGCCCTGGCTCCAGATGAACCTTCCCCCTCAGCTTGTTTACAGACAGATCAAGTGTCTGGAACCTCCTACAATTTGCTAACGAAATGGGAATAGTACCGGTAGTCCATTGTCAAAGAACAACGAAGTGTTGCACCTGTTTTAAATCCCCAAGCTCCGATGGTATTCCTCCCGTCAAACTATTTTCCGACATATCCAGCTCCAGTAACTTGGAGAACTTGCTTAACGCATTGGGAATCAAACCTTTAAGTCCACTGTCGTACAAGTATAAATATTGCAGTTCTCCTAATTCTCCTAGTTCTGATGGTATCCTCCCGGTCAAGGTGTTCTCGAACAAGGCGAGTGATTGTAACCTGGAGCAATTGCCCAAAGGAGCGGGCGGATATTTCTCCTGTATTGCTGTCCAACCACAAGTGTTCCAACTCGGCCAACTCCTCGAGTTCCAGCGGTATCTTCCAGGTCAGATAGTTTTTGGCTAGAACAGGGCGCTGCAGCATGGAGCATCTGATCAGAGAAAATGGAATCTCCCCTCTTAGAATATTTCCATATAGCGCCAAAATTCTCAGCTTTATTATACGACCAATCTTTTTGGGATTAGACCTGTCAGGCTGTTTTGAGACAAATCAAGTACTTTCATCTTGACACAATTCCATAACAACTTGGGAATAGATCCTGACAATGAGTTGTCGGATAGATCTAGTAGTTGAAGGGAAGGAAGATTGCATAACGACGAATGGAGCTCATCACGCAATTTCATGCCAGTCAAATTGATGCTCCAAACTCACTGGAAGAAAGCTTTCACTGCATCCCCCGTCCAGAAGCAAGGACTCGTTTGCTTCTGCCTCCCATTTTGAGAGTTCTCCATTCGAATCGTGGTAGAGTTCTTGAACTTCATCAAAATCTCTACCTCAGACGATGGTGATACAGGTTTGTTATGATGGACCGGTAACTGCAGCACTTGAAAGATTACGGAATGCATCCGGTTCGGGAGCGTTAGGTGGAAAAGGAACCAAACCAGAACCCATTTTCTCTGCCTGATGACAACCGGAAGTGTCATTTCCTGTTATCACGCCACGCATGAGCTCTGTGTTCCCCATCTGTATACACTGATGGATCAACACCGTGTAGACAGAAACGAACCGCAGAGTCTTCAAATAGGTCAATCCTGCTCCGATATCCATTCCCTGTTCTTCGCAACGCTTCATTCTGATACAAGCTTGTGCTCCGTATTCACTGAAGAAATTAGAGCTCCTGAACCAGTTCATTGTCGCACCAACGTTTTCCTCGACGTTACTGTCCTGGAGTACGTCAACTCCATCACAGGTCAGTAATGGTAATGCATATGATGATATGCCTCATACGTGCCTCCTCATACATGTACCTTCAAGACATGGGTAGGAAAAATAGACACAAGTCAACGTTGCTGTTACACCGAACATTGCTTTTAGTAACAAGGAAAGGTTACAAATTCCCTCATGTAACTTAATATCTGGTGTGTGTGGGCTGATGTGGTAAGAGTTTGAGTTTGGTGGGCCTATTTTATGGGTTTCCACATTTTTACTCTTCATTTGATTCTTGTAGTGGTTTTAAGCATTAGAATACTAACATGTTTCCGCCGAGGTGTTTAGATTTTCTCCACATATTACCTCATGTTTTCTTGTCACATTATACATCTGTTTATAATAGCATTTGGAAAACGAAATGGCCGTTAGAGTTACGTATGCCTATGGATTCTCTTGAGTAGCATGAACGAATATTTCTAATCAAGTAATATAAATCATACATCCTTCTTTTTACAGTAATCATAAGAGAATATGGTCTATAAAATTGGAGACTTATTTGTTATTTGATAGGTTTTTCATTATTTATTTATATTTCTACGATTATTTTCACTAAATTATGCATATAATATATCTGTATGAATTGAAGTCTTTTGATTGTTTTTCTTATATGATCATCCATATAGTGAAGTGTTATAGTAAGATTTTAGTATATCTTGGTGTGTATATCTATATGTCTACCTTGTCATTGTTATTATTGGTATATTTATTTTTACTGAAGTTAAAACTTCCTGTTATAGAGAGTTTAGGTTAAATTATGGCTCATGCTTTTTCTTTGCGTGAGGGATATTCTTATCATGGTTTACCATAGCATGTCAGAATATTTCCGGCGTTATTATTGGAACATTAGTGTCTAACGAGGTTAAGATTATCTTTTACGATAATGAGTTCAGCTCATGCTTTTCACTTAATTAATGATTTTTATTATAAAATTCCTTCTAATATTTATTATATTTAAGTTATTTTATTTACCAGGTTAGCACTTTCTTGTGTTTGTTTTAATATGTCGTGCAATGAAGAGAAAATCATGGATTAAAAAAGTCAGAATTCCATTCACAAAGAATGATATTCTACCTAATACCTATTACAAGATAAGACATAAAATAATTGTGTAATAAGATGATGCGAATCAGCTTATTTATACTATATTAAATATGAAAATCTTCAATCCAACTGGTCATCATAGTCAAATTAAGGAGACCGTTAAAATGTAGATTGATCAAAGCGTACCAATGACAAAAAGCAAAGTTATCATTTTCATGCTATGTCTATAGAGACTCACATTTTGGAGGTTTGATCGCTTTCCAAATTGTATAATGCATCACTAGGAACAAACTGGATGGGCTTTCTTACCAACTAAAGTGGTGTGAAGTTGACTGATCTCGATCCGACCCAAAACACAATTCCACTCAATTAAAGGAGTTGAAATTAGAAATTAAAATTGAGAGCACTATTGAAATTGAAGGGAAGAAGTCTTCAGTCTGGCGCAATACAATATATATGTAGTGCTCAAACCGTGTTCTCTCTTTTGACTATTTATACATGTGAAATTTCCTACGTATCATGTGTTAAAAAATGGACCAAAAAGCCAAATAATATACCCTAAAGGAAAAGAATCAAATCACATCTAAAGTCAGAGGTAGCCCTTCGCACGTCGCCACAATCTGTTTCACCAACTCCTTGGGTATTGCTTCTAAGGTGGGGCTTTGCACACGAGCTTTGAATAGTGTCAGTGCATCATGATGTGACATGAAGGAGAGAACATGTTTGCCGAAAACACTTCTATCCGTTTGAATGCGAGAAATTACTACCAAACGACTACCTTCTCCGTAAAAGATTCCTTTCAAGTGATTCATCATGTCGGCTGCATTATCACAGTCATCCAACATCAGTAGAACTTTCTTTCCCTGTAACAGTCTCAATGTGTCCCAATCACCCTGGAGCTCAACGCTGACTTGCCTCCCGTTGCCTTCATACAAGTTTGCCACGACCAGTTTCCAGAAATCTTTCCGACTGAGATTGTGATCAAGGATTTCAACAAAGCAGACATAGTGAAATTGGCTTTGAATTCTCAGCAGAACTTGTTTCGCAAGTATCGATTTGCCTAGACCACTCATTCCCACCAGCAGTATCTGCTTCGATCCTCCCTCTGACAATTTGAGCGCTTCCATGAATTCGCTGATACGATCTCCGAACTCGATTATCCCCTCAGGAAGTCCAAGATGGTTCTCTCATCCTACTTTTCTTGACTCCTGCTTAATGGAAAGAAGACACAAGAATCAGCAAGAACCGCAATTCCTCAACGAGGCAAAACAGCAAGGTCATGTTAGACAACTGACCGAATTCCCCCAATATCCAAAATTCCAGAAGATTTGACCCAATAGGATTGATAACATTGATCGAATTGGGATTGACTTGAAAGTTACTGGTTTTCTTATTTTACACCATACCTCCTCGAGACAGATAGTTTGCAAGAAATGGACCAAATGCTGAAAACTATCTGACGTCTTGTCCACTGGCTTGCAGATAGTAAAATGGTCTACTCCACGAATTGCACAGAAGTCGTCCATGTCAGGTCGGGCAGATGCTTCTTCAACCAACTGAAAAGAATCGCGAGGAGAGTATCCCGGTACCCATTCCCATACCTACAGACACATGAAAATCATAGACCATCGTAATCACTAAACTCTTGGCAGTAAAGCTCTATTGAAGAACTGTGCCGATGCCCACTATGATACCAAAACTTCTGTTTAGATACATAGTAATGGGAAAACCACTAAAACTAGTATTGTGATATACAATACAAGAATGACCAGAAGGCAAAATTACAAGAATTACCTTCCGCAGGTTTTGTATGATGGAGAGACTTCGCACTTGAGTTTCATCCTTTTCCATAACACCACATGTCTTCCAACCGTATTGGATCCGCAACTTTGCAAATTCTGCGTTGATTCTAGCACCCTCCGAACTTAGGAGTTCCATATATTCCAGCAAAGGATTTCTAGGCTTTGATGAGCCCCCCAAGCACATCCTGGATCCTTGTTGAGGTGTCCCGTAGAAGAACAATCCTCTCAAATTGCTCAAAAAATTGGAATACTCGCGGATTCCAGACTTTGTGTTTGCTCTTTGACGTTCCACTTGTAGACAGACCTCTTTCATGACCAGCCCACCTACACTGTGACCGACCAGAACAACCGGCCAGTGCTGCCCAATGTTTCCAAAATGGATCAGAGATTGGGCAAGATACTCGCCTGTAAGATGCATATCCATTCTTCCGTGTGAAGGAGAAACTTTCAGACTCGAATCGTAAGAGACTGAGAGTACACGAGCTTGAGGGAACTGTTGGACAAGCAAAGTGCCGAGCCAACACGCTGAGTTGTCTCTCAGCATCCAAGTTTGGATGTGTGCCTCTTCGAAATCGTTCCGCACATAACCGTGAAAGAATATCACCTCCATAGTGATATCTCCAGATACCGGTCGGTGAATTTCGTAAATAGCATCACTCACCTGCAAGTCCCAACATGAGGGTTCTTATTCATTATTACAAAACGTAATTGGACCCATGAACCTATGCAAATGCTTTTGCAATTAATGTATAAAGAAATGGACAGCAAAGCAATCATGGATTAGAGCAATACCTGCTGATAGCTGCCACAAACTGAACCAGACCCAGAATTGGAAGCCGCCATAGTCACGTATGGATGCTGTGGATTGTCGCCCCGGAATAGATCAAATGTGGATGCAGGAACCACGTATAATAGCTGATGACACAAGACATGACAAACTACTATAAATTTGCTTTTTTCTCTGGTTTCTATGTATTCAATCCCTCTTTCTGTTTCATCGCAAAGCATAATGACGTGTAGGAGTTTTGCCTTTCCGACGCTACTATACAAATACAATGTTTTGAAATGTGTTGTCAATTTCATGAAATGTAATGCCGTCGTACTATACCAGTCTCAATGCTAGTCTCAAGCAGAAAGAAAAGTTTTACTGACTGACGTTTGAGCACAGGTTTTCCTCAACATGATGAACAATATGTAGGTGAAGCCCGAACTGAACCCGAGCAATGCAAAAACTTCCACTCAGCAGATCGGAAACAAACTAAAAAATGTCTGTACGAGCAGATGCTGGTAAGCAGTGTAGACTTGCCTTGCCCTGTTCTCAGGTCCATCGAAGAAGATAACTCTCACTTCGATATTTCTGTCAGTAGCACTGTTTTGCAGCGTTTCGACTGAAATATGCTCTGAAGAGACACTGAGAGGAGTTGCGAGTTCGTCCAGTATTCTCTCAGGAAGAATTCTCAACATAGGAAGCTCTGTGAGCGAGTTCCTTCCAAGCTCAAATCCAGAACTATCAGTTGCAGTACTTACTCGTTCATGGCCATAAGACTTGCAGAAAATGCAATATCTCCAGCTTCTCTCATTTGGTAGAACCAGAAGTTATACACCACCATACCGAAATGGCGATCAGTTTTCCTTCGATACCCTGCCGGTGTACTTTCTTGGTCAAAAAAGTCATCGCAGAGTCGGTGAAAGCGTGTACAGTATGGAAATGAGTGCAGAAGTCTTCGGGAGAAGGTCTTTCTGTAGCACAATTCTTTACCATTTTCCGTGTGAAATCGCACTAAATTCCTTATGACAGAGCAGTACAATTAGACATACTCTTTTATATAAATGTCCACACAATACCTTACGTACGTATGTGGTGAGAATTTAGTTACGGTGTGGTGGTTCTCAATAGAAGTTCTTAAATGTGGATAAACGTGTTGGTGATATGAATATTGGGGTTTTTTACCTATTTTTGCCTATTTTATTCAACCCTATTTTATCTATTTTGTCTAAGCCTTGTACGGGCTGGATGGAGTCTTCCCATCCTTCGAGTTTTCTACGCGGCCACCCTCTCGCAAAATATGAATCAACCTTTCATTGAATTGAGATAATTGATTATTTATTGTATCTGCGTATGTATCAATTAGAAGGTATTTGAACACCCTTGTGTAATGTGAGAGATGTGTCGGAGCTCTAGATCTCTTTGTGATTGCTCTTAAATTACCGAAGACATTAACGAGTATGTTGTGTTTAAAGACCAGTTTCTAGACTTAAAAGACGAACACTATATCAACGACTTTTTGTGTCGAGGAGACCATTGCTTTCCATCTCAACTCACCTTCATGCAGAGAATTTGAATATATTGAATGAATACCTATATAAACTGGACTGGGCTATCATGATGGAGGTTGTGTGATCTCATACGCAAATATAGAGATGTAATTGTTAATAGGTGTAAGTACCACAGGCTTTCTGCAATATGGCGATGCTTACAATAACAATTACAATGACGGTATACAAACATCATATAGCGGATGAATATCGGATCTGCATTACAAAGTTGAAATTTTTGGAATAAGAAATAAAATTTATAAGACATGCCCACATTACTTCAGAGTATGTATGAAAATATACGTCACCTCTGAGATATGTGTGAACAAGATTATCAACGTTGCTTTAACTAATTTTTTGCTAATATCATCACAGCTTGATATGATAAAGAGATAATGTTACCTACTTTTATGAAAGTTTAGGAATTGGATCAGCATTCCGTTTATATAAAGGACAGTTATAGAATGCTCCAAAATTTATATACAAGTTGCTACTTAAAGGCTGGAGATTGAGCTAAAAAGCAAAGAATGAAAATAGTTCCGTGGAGGTAGGCGTCCTAGCTCGGTTCCACGTCAATTAAACTGAACTTTTCCAAATCCATATGTTATAAAACTAGATCTATGAAAACACAGCACCAATCTAATATAAGAATAAGTATAAAAAGCAAAAGCGACATAATATGAGTATCTCTCTTTCAAATTTGGAAAGGTGCCATCAAACACCTTGAACCAGGTCACAAGAAGAACTAAAAATGTTCAAATACGTTGTTTAGAAAAGTAATAACATATAACAACTTTTTAAAAATTGGAATACTCAATTCAATCTTCAAGGAGGTGCAATGGAGCCGCCCTTGAAATTGTAATTCCAATTCCAAGGAGAACGCACAGAGCTAAAATATACAATTTTACATGGTACTTCTGAAGAGTTGGAGCAATTGGATGTCAATACGGATTGTCTGTTATGTTTGGCTTGCTATAAGTGACTTGCCTGAGCAAGAGCAAAACTTGACTGATGGAAACTCCTTGCTGTATCATGCGGTATATATTCAGTCACTTCTAAAGTTGACTATTAAAGTGACTAGTTATCTTGAGTGGTCAATACTCATGAAGTCACGCAGGTCTATATTCAGGAGTTTAGACAGATGACAGAGTGACTATCCCATGTGTTTTGTATATATATACATATGTACAATGGAAATAGAGGTTCGAAGGCTGGTGTGAGCCTGTTTCAGCCGTGGATGTAGCTTCCGGGACATGGAGTGAACCACATTATTTCCTGTTAGTCCTCTGATTTATGTTTAATGGGCCTGATGATGTACTATTGCGAGAGGTCCTTGGGACTGTATTTTCTGACAATTGGTATCAGAGCATAGTTGGTCCTTAAGAGGGTCTTGAGATCTGATGGTGCAGGGAAGTGGGTCCAGAAGCAAGTCCACAGCAAAGCAATGGCAGGGGTGATATCCATATCCAATGCTAAATTTGCAGTGGAGAAGTTTGATGGGAAAAACAATTTTGGACTTTGGCAACTGAAGATGAAGGACCTTCTTGTCCAGCAAGGACTGCATGGAGCACTGAAGAAGAAAAAGGAGGACAAAAGTGATGAGGATGGGGAAGATGAAGATGCAGATCTGAGAGCTATTAGCACTATTAGGTTGAACCTTGCTGATGAAGTGCTATACAATGTTATGAATGAGGAATCTGCACCAAAACTATGGGCCAAACTGAAAAATCTTTATATGACCAAGTCTTTGACAAACAGACTGTTTCTTAAACAGAAGTTGTATATGTTGAGGATGAAGGAAGGCCAGAGTATTATGGAGCACCTCAATGCTTTCAACAAAATCATTTGTGAGTTGATGAGCATAGAGGTTAAGTTAGAAGAGGAGGATAAGGCATTGCTGTTATTGACTTCACTTTCTCCATCATATGAGCATCTGGTCACAACTCTTCTATATGGGAAGGATGATATAAACTGTGAGGAGGTCACTTCAGCATTATTGTCCAATGAGATGTGCAAAAGATCCAACCAAGAAAAGACAAATTCAGAGGCTCTATTTATCAGAGGAAGGACAAGAGAGAGAGAGCAGATCAGGAGTAAATCAAGATCCAAGTCTAGAACCGGAGGTTTCAAAGGCAAGTGCTGGATTTGTGGGAAGGTTGGACATTTCAAGAAGGATTGTAACAACAAGAGGCTTGAGTCCAACAAGGATAAAGGTCAACTTTCAGATCAAGCAAGCATTGCTGAGTCATCTGGAGTTGTGGATGATGTTCTATGTGTTACCCAAGACAAAGATCAATTTGAGGAGTCATGGATATTGGACTCAGGTTGCTCTTACCATATGTGTCCAAATAAGGACTGGTTTCATGAGTACAAATCATTCAATGGAGGATCTGTAATAATGGGGAACAACATGGCTTGTAAAGCTATTGGCATTGGTACAATACACATTAAGATGTTTGATGGTATTGTGAGGACTCTTGTTGATGTGAGACATGTTCCTGAGTTAAGGAAGAATTTGATATCACTAGGCACTTTGGACTCAAATGGTTGGAGGTGGGGAGCAGAAAATGGAACACTCAAGGTATCAAAAGGAGCATTGGTTGTGATGAAAGGCAAGAAGATAGGAAACCTTTATGAGCTTGTCGGAGAGACCATCACTGGAGGAATGGCAAGTACTATTTCTGAAAATGAAGATCCCAAAGATCTTACTCAGTTATGGGACCTCCGTTTGGGTCATATGAGTGAAAGGGGCTTAAGTGAATTGTCCAAGCAACAACTTCTGAAGGGCCTTAAAAGTTGGAAGTTAAAATTCTGTGAGCATTGTGTAATAGGAAAGCAACGGAGGGTAAGCTTTTCCACAGGAGTTCATTGCATAAAGGGAATTTTAGACTATGTGCATTCTGATGTTTGGGGCCCTGCACCTGTAGCTTCAAAATCTAGAGCATTATATTTCGTGTCTTTGGTTGATGATTACTCTAGGAGAGTATGGGTCTACACCATAAAGCAAAAATCAGAGGTCTTCTCTATCTTTAAACAATGGAAGGTGATGATGGAGAAACAAATTGGAAGGAAAGTGAAGTGTTTGAGGTCTGATAATGGTGGAGAATACAAATCTGGAGAGTTTGATAGATATTGTAAGAGTGAAGGGATAATCCATCACTTTACCATACCGGGTACTCCTCAACAAAATGGTGTGGCAGAGCGGATAAATTGTACACTCTTGGAGAAAGCAAGAAGTATGCTAAGCAATGCTGGATTGGAGAAGAGTTTTTGGGCAGAAGCTAGAAATACGGCTTGTCATTTGGTAAACATTTCTCCCTCTACTGCTATTGAGTGTAAGACACCTATGGAAAAATGGACAGGTAGGCATGTTGATTACTCTTCACTTAGAGTATTTGGATGCATAGCTTATGTTCATATTCAACAAGAACAAAGGACAAAGTTAGACTCCAAATCTAGAAAATGTATATTCTTGGGATATGAGAAGGATACAAAGGGATATAGATTGTGGGATCCAGAAAGGTGTTGTCTTGTTGTGAGTAGGGATGTAGTTTTTGATGAGACTAGTACAATGAAGACTATTACTATAGCAAAAGAAAAGAAAAAACAAATTCAGTCAGATTTTGTTAAGATAGATATTGATACTGGAAATGAAGACATTTCACCTCTTGTAGATCTACCAAGTGAACCATTAGAAGAGCAAAGCCCAGAAGTGATTCATGAACGTAGGTATCCAAATAGGGATAGAAGGCCTCCAAAGAGATTTGATGATTCTTTTGTAGCTTATGCCCTTCTTACGGAGAATGGTTAGCCTTCTTCATATGAAGAGGCAATGCAAGATCAAGAATGTCAAAAGTGGCATTGTGCAATGGATGAGGAGATGAAGTCTTTGGCCAAGAACCAAACTTGGAGACTTGAAAAATTGCCTATGGGAAAGAAGGCAATTGGTTGCAAATGGATATTTTGGAAGAAGGAAGGACTTCCAAAATCAGGTGGAGATAGATACAAAGCAAGGCTTGTAGCAAAGGGTTACAGCCAAAACGAAGGTATTGACTTAAATGAGATTTTTTCACCAGTGGTAAAAATCTCTTCAATTCGTGCACTATTGGCAATAGTTGCATTGCATAACTTGGAATTGGAGCAACTAGATGTTACAACTGCTTTTTTACATGGAGAATTGGAGGAGGAGATTTACATGCATCAACCTGAAGGTTTTGTGGTACCAAGGAACCAGAACCTGGTTTGCAGGTTACAAAAGTCTTTATATGGACTAAAGCAAAGTCCAAGACTTTAGTACATGAAATTTGATACTTTCATGTTGAAGCAGGGATATAACAGAAGTGAATCAGATTGTTGTGTGTACCTCAAGAAGCTACATGGACCTAGAGTATTTGATTTAATCATCTTGGTACTATATGTGGATGATATGCTGATTGCTGCAAAGGATATGGTTGAGGTGGAGAAATTGAAAGCACAACTTGGTAAGGAGTTTGATATGAAGGATTTGGGTTCTTCAAAGAGTGTACTTGGGATTGAAATCCATCGGGACAGGAGCAAGAGAAATTATGGATATCTCAAAGAAGATATTTGGAAAAATTACTTGCTCGGTTTGGCATGGAGAAAGCAAAACCCGTGAACACTCCAATGGCAAGTCATTTCAAGATATCATTGGAGCAATGTCCATCAAATGAGGAGGAGAGAAAAGTAATGTCCAACATTCCTTATGCTAGTGCTGTTGGGAGTTTAATGTATGCTATGGTCTGCACTAGACCAGACATCTCATATGCTGTGAGCATGGTGAGTATATACATGGCAAATTTGGGGAAACAACATTGGGAAGTTGTGAAGTAGATACTTCGTTACTTGAAAGGGACTATAAATATTGGCATTAAGTTTGATGTGGAGAAGGAACAAGAAGGAGGAATTACAGGGTACGTAGATTCTGATTTTGCCGGAGACTTGGATAAGAGAAGTCTACAATAGGATTTGCTTTTACACTTGTTGGTGGTGCAGTAAGTTGGAAGTCTACTCTCCAATCTACTATTGCTCTTTCTACTACAGAGGCAGAATATATGGCAACAACTGAGGCTGCCAAGGAGGCAATATGGCTACAAAGATGAGCCAAGGATATAGGACTCCCTAATGTGAAGTCCACACTCTTTTGTGATAGCCAAAGCGCTATTCACTTGGCAAAGAATCAAGTATATCATTCAATGACAAAGCATATTGATGTGAGACACCATTTTATCAGGGAAGCAGTGACAAATGGTGAAATCAATTTGCAAAAGATTGGCACAGAGGTAAACGCAGCTGATATGTTGACTAAACCTATTCCTGTTGAGAAGTTCAAGTTATGCATGAACTTGCTTAACGTTCAATGTTGCTCTTTGGGATGATAAGGTGGATACAAGCGAAAGGTGGAGTTTGTTATGTTTGGCTTGCTATAAGTGACTTGCCTGATCAAGAGCAAGAGCAAAACTTGACTGATGGAAACTCCTTGCTGTATCATGCGGATATATATTCAGTCACTTCTAAGGTTGAGTATTAAAGTGACTAGATATCTTGAGTGGTCAATACTCATGAAGTCACGCAGGTCTATATTCAGGAGTTTAGACAGATGACAGAGTGACTATCCCTGTGTTTGTATATATATATACATATGTACAATGGAAATAGAGGTTCGAAGGCTGGTGTGAGCCTGTTTCAACCGTGGAGGTAGCTTCTGGGACAGGGAGTGAACCACGTTATTTCCTGTTAGTCCTCTGATTTATGTTTAATGGCCTTATGATGTGCTATTGCGAGAGGTCCCTTGGGACTGTATTTTCTAACAATTGTGTCTACCTGTTTACTAAAGTTTATTACTGTCTAGTTTCCCCAGGATTTCGTATCAGCAGTCATATCTTCTCCACCTTCTTAAGATTGCCCGCCTTCAGTTCTCTAAGCATGGTGTTCAGTGAAGAGGTTTTCCACTCTTCACTGTACTTTTGCAGCATATTGTAATGTTTTAAAGAAACCTTAGTGGGTCACTTTGTTCAACGTAATGTGACCTCTCAATCTCAGGTCGGAATTTCAGCGATTAACTCGAGGGATTTCTTACCACTGTATGCTATGCGGTTCTTCGAAGTACAGTAGAGATAACAAATCAATGGGTAGTCACCACAGAACTTACACGTGGGAACCTTAGGAACGTAGACGAGGGTATTCCGATGTGGAGAGTTCTCCTCTTGAGTGTTGTCTTATTGTGAACACGGTGACCCAAATACTTGACCAGAACTTGGAAGTGTTACTAGAGATATGATTGAATGTAAATTAAATAAATATAAAAGTTAGCAAGGTAAGAAGGGTGAGAACACCACGTCAAGCCAACAAAAACTTAACTTCAAGGGGGAATTAAGCCCCAACGGTAAATAACTTTGCAAGTCCTTTCCGTGTTCACACCACGAAATTCGCTATTGCGCGGAAGGCATTGCCGGCTGAGGAAAAGAGCACCGCTTCGCATGTGCGCTCTCCTGTATAAAAAGTCTTCCAAAAGCAAGTGGCACCACTAGTCTTCGGAGGTTGTTGGGCAGCACTGTTTGTAGCCCTGAGCTACAAAACTGTAGCTTTGTCTGTGATTACGTTTGCTTCTCTTTTCTGTGTGTCTGTTCCTCGAACTTAGAATGGTAGGAAAAAAAAGGCGACCGCGTAGGAAAAATGAAGGATGGGAAGACCCCATCAAGCCGTACAAGAGAGAGACAAAAAAGGTAAGATGGGGCTAAGCCCCATGGTAGGTAGCCCCACTGTAATAGGCTTTATCACTTCTTAGGAGAAAACCTATCTATAAAGCTGGTCAGGGAATCATCGTTATTTTAAGTTTACATATCATTAGTTGTGAAATGTCTCTTGTCTATTCATTTGAAGTGATTGTACTTTTTTAAGTTACTAGAAGTTATGGATTCAAAGAGTCTTATCCTTGTACTCGGTTGATCTTCAACGTGTCACATAAAGTAAGCATGTAAAGCCTCTAAGGTTGATATATTTCAACCGCTGCTATATTCGAAGGACACCGAAGTCAATGAGAACGCTTTGGACAGCAGTTCGGTAGCCCACTCACTTCTCACAACATGAATACATGAAGGACGACCGCGTAGGGAAAGAAAAATAAAGGATGGGAAGACCCCCATCAAGCCCTCACAAGGGAGAGATGAACAAGGTAAAATGGGGCTCAGCCCCAATAGAGTCTATATGAGAGA
This sequence comes from Lunularia cruciata, assembly GCA_948567375.1. Lineage (NCBI taxonomy): Eukaryota > Viridiplantae > Streptophyta > Marchantiopsida > Lunulariales > Lunulariaceae > Lunularia > Lunularia cruciata. The sequence goes on along the minus strand of OX419761.1, from coordinate 15,684,915 downwards.
TGTCACATGAATATGATGGTGCTTTTTACTTGTGTGGATGTTATATATTTGTAGATTCCAGGGAATCATGATTCAATAGTTAATGTTTATCTCCTTGTTTCACAACTCCTTTTTATCGTGAGAGAGAAGTATTCTTTCAGTTAATAGTAAGAAGTTTATAAACAGAATCTGGTAGTGAAGAGCCTCGACCGGATTGCTGGATATCGTGTGTAGTTTAGCCCTATTTTTAAGATGCATGATGTCCTGCTAGCATAAAAGTGTGATTCCTAAGAGAAAGAAGAATTTGTCATATGGTTCATATAACTACATCGAATAAGAGAATTGAACGAAGGAATTAGATGAGGAAAGAGAAAGACCAGAGGATACACAATCATATTGGCCTTAGGTTCTTCTTTGATAGTGTGCTCCCCTGTTCCCGGGTTCATTCCACAGCGGAGGCAGAACGAAAAGCAGTCCATGAACGAAAAGCAGATAATGAACAGTTTCATCCTTCAAAATGCTAGATGTGAATAATTTTTTCCTTTAGGGCAGTATTAGCTAAATGGCACATAATTATCTCTGGAATTTAAATTTGAGCTGAAAAATAATATCTTACATGAACATTTATATTTAGTTGAATATACTTTTCCGGAATAGTAGATACACCAACCGTCACATACATGTTCAAACGCGAAACAGTTCATAAATATTCAATTCGGTGCTTTGATACTTTACGCCGTAAAATGAAGCTAGATTATGTTTCATGCAAACACCTCAAATTTGATGATATATTTTTCTGTAAAAGCAATTGTAAATAGTGAATTAAGATGAATCCGATATACGCTTTTTGAATACATACATTGATACTCATGATTTTAGGATTTTGTCAGCAGAAGGTCTTTTATTACGACATAATAACTGTCTTCATTACCGATGACTTTATTTGCAAAATACCTGATATGTATCCAGTTGTTGAATATTAAAATGACAAGACAAATGATCTGTATTGGCGATATTTTCTCTCCCATCTTGTCTTCTTAATTTCCAATCTCCGGTGATTACATGCTACATATATTTTCGAACTTTACCAAATATGTTTTCTCCGCTTTGTTAACTTTCAATCTTCTCAACGGAAGGAAACGAAGAAGGCTTACCATTGAAACTGGCCTGTTCAGCCACATAATGAAAGATGAAGATTTGACATCCCTGGTGTTGGTTCTCCAGTTATAGGAATGGTTTTTTCTACGCACTTTGTGGGCGGACTTGCACTCTGCGCCTAGAGTACGCTGGCCTATAGAAAACAGCTCCTACATAAACCACCTGATGAATCCCTATAGACAATTTTTTCAACCGCAGACCATTACGATATTTAAGAACTTATTCTTTTGAACATTCTTTTGAAGAGGACGGAGTCCCATGAACTTTGTAGAGGTGAGATCAATATCACGGCTAGAGTTCATTTAAGATATTTAAGAACGTTTATCTAAAGTACTTTTTACTAGTGGGACGGAGCCCGAAGACCCTTATAGTAGTGAGAAGCCAATAAAGCTAAAACGTTGGTGGCCAGAGGCCAAAATAAAGAAGAAGAACTGGAGAGGCAAGCGTAAACGCCAAAAGCCCACCTACAAACATCCTTAACTACTCGGAGCTCAGCACCCGCAAGAAGCGAAGGGGACCATTATCCATTAATTTCCTTTTCTTTTCTTCTGGTACCTTTGTATCATCAATATGGAGCTTATTGTCTTCATTGTTGAATTGAGAACATAGAGCAGTGCGGATGTACTCATTTGAATTTTGTTCCATTAGAGGATAATCCAGAAGGTTCATATTGGACTTCAATTTTAAGATGCACATTGGATGTGATTAATCACAAATAATATCCAATCATAGTTGTTGTTTTCATGGTCTGCTCGCTGAAGAGGATGAGGATCAGCGAAACGGATGGAGTAGCGTCCATCATTATCATCCCGTTACAATCTCTCGGTGGCTCTGCCAGTTTTTGTCGTGTTCACGCATGGGAATTAGCTATTGCACTCGTGACATGCACATGGACGGGGGAACACAACGACCTGGATAAGAGCGAACCAAGTTCGAAGGACCACCATAGCCGGCCGGGGAGAAGAGTGCGGTTTCGCAGGTATGCTCTACGGGTCAGAAAAGTCGTCCACGAATAAATAAAACCAAGTTGCCCACAAGGTGTTTCCTTGGAAACACCTTGCGGGCGACGTTAGTAACGTTATCCGCAAAGTCCCTAAATACAACTTAACTCGCGTTAGGGGTGAATCATATTTTGTTATTTCGCGAGTTTCACAAATCTCACAGACAAACGAAAATGACCCTCTTGAGAATTTAAAGAGAGTTTGCACAGGAAATTCATTATCCTCAAGGGGATTTCCGATCGAGAGCAAAATGGTCCACGCCGTCTGTATTTTATGATCTATCATTAAATATCGCATTTTCTCTTAAATATACCCATCGCAGCCATGAGTTTGACCCTAATTTAATTCCCTCGTTTAATCTTGCGTCATGTCAGTTATTCACGAGTATGAGAAAATCTCGCTGTTACTTTGCGGGCAACGTTACTAGTCTTCGGAGGTTGTTGCGTAAAATCTGTCTGTTGCCCTGAATCACAAAACTGTAGCTTTGTATATGATTACGTTAGCTTCTCTTCTATGTGTTTGTTCCTCGAAATTAGGATGAGAAGTAGCCGCTTTATCACTTGTTAAGAAACGCCTATCTATAAAGCTGGTTGGAATCAGAGTCATTTAAAGTTCATATATTCATTATTCTGAAGTATCAACTTGTCTATTCATTTGAGGTGACTACAAGCTATGGGTTCAAAGAGTTTGATCCTTGTATTGCGCTGATTCTTAACATGTCAATTAGAGTATGCTTGTACGAGTCTCCTGATCTGAATATTTCACACGCGCTGCTTTGTGCGGACGATCCGTGCGCACACCATTCAGTGAGAAAGTTTTGAAATAAGTTTGGTAGCAGCTTAAAATCTCACAATTTTTATATTGTTGTGATGAGCAGGGAGAGGGAAAAGGCTCAAGATACATACGGACTCACTCACATATTGCAACATGAATATGGTGGTGTTTTTCCTTTGTTTGGGTGTTTTCGATGTTTCCAATGATTCATGATGCAATGGTTCATGCTTATCTCCTTGTCTGCAACTCTTTTTTTCTCAATAGAGAATTGTATCAATCTCCATTGGTGCTGGTTCCTCCACTCGTGTGTAGTGTATTAGTAGGCTCTATGGAGGTCGAGGTTGAAGTCAATATCAAGTTGTTACCACCGAGGAATCAAAACAATCGACCAACCACATGGCTTCCTCCAAGTTTTGTGGTTCTCGCATAGTTACCTCTAATTTGGTTCTTGCCTTCAAGCCCCTCACAATCGATCCACAACTTCACCTACCAATATACATGGAATTTCCATGATGGTGTTTTGGAACTACGTGATGTAACTTCTTACAGAGCCAATCTATTTCAACTCTGCCAACTTATCCTCTGCAGCTCATGTGGTATTTATAGCTTAGAATAAACTAACTATTGCGCTCTTGAATTTTACCCATGTCAAGATTGGTACAACAATTTTTCAGTCAGCTCGCTCCACTCGGAATCTCTACCATAGCTTTGCTACTCCATCCAATTGACTAGAAGCCAAGAGAATCTATTTTTGCTCGTCTTGTAGATTGGTAGCTTCAAAATAACGTTTGCAGTCAAACATAAAATTCTCCACTACACTCGGGAGATTCTTACCTTCAAATACCTTGGGTTTAGGGAATTTAATCCAATCTTCTCCTTCTCAAATTGGTACTCTCTCTTCATGCTCTTGTTGTCAAAGATCTAGTTCATCCAACAATCAAGTGAGGTGCTCTATTTGTTGCTACATAGAAAGGATAGCATCGGGTATTGCCGCCATGGTTGCTACTTTATCACACCACCCCTAATTCATCTAATTTATTAACACATAGAAACAACACGTCCACCGTTCTCCATAAGTTACCGCTGGAAGTACCAAGGGTTCCTCAAATATGGTGAACATATATAGGAAATCTTGTCCAAAGTGCGAGGTGATGAATTGTATGAAACAATGCTTGGGTAGTACTTGGACACAAAAATCCCAATGGTTTGGTGGAAGTGGATTTTGTGATCTATAAATTCCATGTATCCCATTTCTGCTCTGATACCAATGTAAAAGACCAAAACCGAGGAGAGAAATAGGAGAATGGAAGTTCACATTGGGACACTTGAATGTGGAAAAACTCCAAATGCCTAACATGAGTTTCAGCTTTGGTATTTATAGGTAGCATACAAGGCCCTTGAGAAACTTCTCAAGAAGCTTCCTTGAGCCGTTCTTAGAGTGCAAGCCAAGTTAACCAAGAAGCTTCTCAAGAAGCTTCCTTCTAGAAGCCGCCTACTTGGCATGTAAGCTAAGCTAGTTAGAAGCTTCTAGAAGCTTCCTTCTAGAAGCTACCTGCTTGGGGTGCAAGTTAACTAGTCGGGAAGCTTCCCAAGAAGCTTCCTAGATGCTTTTGGAATATTCTAGGCTAAGTTGGTTTATTTTCTATTTTGTTAGCTTTATTAACTACGTCGCTAAACTCCATATTGTTACACTCGTCCAAGGTATCATGTGCCAATTAATCGCGTGGTAGGCAAAAAGCCTGTCTAGTCTCATCATGGAGTGTGCGATGTAGCCTATTAATAGTTGAGGATATGGAAAACTAGTCTCAAATAACCCCAAAATGCAACCCGCTTGAGAAGCTAACCACTCCCATGACTCGATCAATATCCCTAGAACAATCAACAAAGAAATAGAAGAAGTGTGTGTAACCCGAGTGTCATTGCTATTGATGTGATCACTCGCTTCACGTGGACATCCCAAGTGGTCCAATCATAATCCTTGTGCATCTTTCACACATGGGTCTTTATCCCTTGCAAGGTAGAGTATCAAAGATCCACTAAGCATGGTGTATCATGAGCCACTTTAGGCAACCACACATGGGAAGGTATAGCCATGGCTACCGCAAGAATAAAGATAGTAACACATGATACTCCTCTCTATATCTCCCCATACCTCCAAAACCACCACCTCTCACACAAGAAAATATAATCTCTCCAAACCTTAAAAGCTATAAATTCTCATAATTTTCAATTTCCATATCTAAATTTTTTTAATTAAATTACAGTGAAAACTTAATCATGAAAACAAACAAATTAAAAATGAAAATTCTATACCTATCACTCTAATCTAATAATCACTCTAAACCCTAAAAAAATCTAACAATCTATATAACTCTCTATTCAATTCTCCTTGGTCTTCAATCTAATTCCAATGGATCCAAAATTAAAATACAAACATAATAGGCTATTCACTCACTATATGCTAGAGAACCCTAAAAAATATAAATCTTCCCTCTTACTTCCCTCCCTCTCCCGTACTCCTCCTCCCGATACCCGATACCTCCTCCCGATATAGTTATTCACGTCTTTGCAAGGTCTGATAGATCTTCCCATCCTCCTTGTTATTCTCTACGGTCTCTTTCTCCTTGAGTTTAACACTAGTTTATCCTCTTAATTTTTAGAGAAATTTCACAATATGATATTGTTTGCTCGAATTTCTTCATATAATTGTTTAATATGTTTTCACTGTATGACGTTTGACCGCTAACGAGAATCGATCGCAACGTCGGTTGCAATGCAATTTTATATGCCTTGCCCGCATTACATGCAGCACTCAGACAGATTGAATAAATTCTTCTAGTGAAATAATCCGTGAGCATAACTCCCATCCAAATTGACCAAACGCTTGCAAAGAAATAATTCATAATCATGTTCTTCATCCAATCTCAGGTTTCAGGTTGAGAATGGAGAAAATCTCGCTGGTACTTTTGCGGGCAACGTTACTAATCTTCGGAGGTTGTTGGGTGAAATCTTTACTTTGTATATGATTACGTTAGCTTCTCTTTTATGTGTTTGTTCCTCGAAATTAGGATGGGAAGTAGCCGCTTTATCACTTGTTAAGAAACGCCTAGCTATAAAGCTGGTTGGAATCAGAGTTATTTAAAGTTCATAAATTCATTATTCTGAAGTATCAACTTGTGTATTCATTTGAGGTGACACTACTTTAAGTTACTAGAAGCTATGGGTTCAAAGAGTTTGATCCTTGTATTGCGCTGATTCTTAACATGTCAATTCTCCTGGTTTGTATATTTCACACGCGCTGCTTTGTGAGGACGATGCGTCTGCACACTATTCAGAGAGAAAGTTTTGAAATAAGTTTGGTGGCAGCTTAAAATTTCACAACTTTTATATTCTTTGTGATAATACATACGCTCAAGGCTCAAGGCTCAATGTACATACGCGGACTCACTCACATCTTGCGACTTGAATATGGTGGTGTTTTTCTTTGTTTGGATGTTTCCTATGTTCCCAAGGATTCATGATGCAATAGTTTATGCTTATCTCCTTGTCTGCAACTCATTTTTACGCAAGAGAGAGATAATTCCTCAAATGATAATAGGAATTCTATAACCAGAATCTGGTAGTGTGAAGGACCTGGACAGACTTGCTGTATTTTAGCCCTATTTTTTAACCAGTGTACTTTTGCCCTACTTATTGAGTGAGGAGCTATGGCCGTCTCCTAAGCCATGCTCACTTCCTACCTTAGATAGAGTGTTGGTCACTTTGCAGCGTTCTCGGGCGATGACCTTTATAAAGTATCTATTTATCTTCAAAAGGTTTGTAATGGATTTTGGCCACATAGTTATTAGTGATTTGACTGTGGTTTTATAAAAATTAAAAATCCCAAATTATAGAGACATTAAAACTTGTTTTATTTTTTTTCGGTTCAAGCTATTTAAAAAAATAAATTCCTATATCTATTCTAAATTTATTTTTCTATAATTGTTTATGTTAATATCTATTCTTTAAATGATTCATGACCTAAAGATAGGTTTCAAGACCTTAAATGGTTTTGGCTTAATCCTCTTTAAGGAACAAAGCAAACTCGCATGATAACAAAAAGGACGGGAAGACATGTCAAAATGCAGAAGGATAAAACATTCTTATGTCTTATCCACTCCATGGAAGGTTAATGCAAAACCTATTGAGTCTTTAGTTACTCCATAAGTGGTATAAAGATGCATAGTTTCGGAGTTGCAGTTTTGTTTCAGTTAGCGGTTTTTATTTGTACAGATGTATAGATATTAAATTATATTTGATTGCCATTTTTGAATGATATTTTTGGATTATTATCTGTTCCAAAAAAAACTTAGTGGTTTTGGCTTATTTTTCAAGCAAGAAAATTAAAAGCAACATCCTTTAGGACTTTTATCTATTTTATTGCCAGAAAGATGTAAATACACCAAAGATATATTCTTACAATTTGGGTTTATAAAAGTTTAAGTTCTCACGATGTTTTACGAAGAAGGTACGGAAAAGGCGCAAAACTCACTCCCCTCTCACAACATGAATACGGTGGTGCCCTTTCCTTGAACTTATATATAGTATATTTCCAGGGCTCATTAACCAGTTTATGCTAAGCCTTATTGTGGGGTTTCGCAACTCTGTTACCCGCAAGAGAAATAATTTATTCAATTGATCAAAGAATCCCATAAACAAAAATTTCGTTGCGTGAGGAGCCTCCAGAGGCTTGCTGGAAGCATGTCTAATTTAGCTCTGTTTCATAAATGCATGATATCCTGCGTGGTTTAATAACTGCATGCTGTCCTGATTATTATTCTTAAATTTGCTAAGTTCCATTCTTTCCGGATTATGGTATTTTTGTATGTTAACCACGAAGACAATGCAGGAATCGCCATGCGAGAGTATCTCCAAGTATCGCATGTCTTTTTCTCTTACTGAAAGAAGACCTCTGCCGAGAGTGACAGCTGGTCATACCTAGAATTAGCGGTGCCGACAAGTAGCTCCAAGTTGGACCAACGGGAAAACATAGCTAACGGAGAGAAAAGCTGACCGTGCAGGATAACAAGAAGGATGGGAAGATCCCATCAAGCCGTACAAGGAGAAGACACAAGAGGTAAAATGGGCTAACCAGTCCGCTTGTCCTTACATCCTGCAAAAGGCATTGCCAGAGCCTTGAAGAAAGATCGAGATTACATGAGTTGTGGAATCCGTATGGACGAACACCGCTAAGCAGTCCACTTGTCGCTAAGGACTTCAGAAGGATTGCCAAAGCCTTGAAACATCGACATCACAGGAGTTGTGGAAATCCAGGCCCTTGCTGGGCGGAAGACGATGACCCTCGAGAGAGGATGTCACATTTCCACCATGCAGAATGGTGGAAATGTGGTGTGATTCTTTGTTGTGGTCTGTTTGGGGTATGGAGGTTGTCAACTGTTTGGTTCTGATCACGGAAGCCAAGAAGTCGCAGATTTCATGTGATGCTGGATTTTGCAGCAGATTTGGTTGGACTTGCGTCACATTTTGGCTATGGAGCTGATACTAGGGATTGGACAACTACAGATGGAACATGTCCGATCACCGATGTACACACAGTTTGGTCCCTAACACCAGTTTTGGTCTCTGAGAACAAACACCGGTCTCTTTCTCAGTTACCTCTGTGAGTATTTCAAGTATCCCCTACGAATGACAGATGCTCTGTTTTCGCTGCCCAACGTTCTCTTTCCATAATGTGTTTTGGTTTCTGAGCACAAGCACCGGTCTCTCTCGCAATTGACTCTGAGTGTTTCAAGTAACCCCTACGAATGACGTAGGCTCTGTTTTCGCCGCCTGACGTTCTTCTTTCATAATGTGCTTTGGTCTCTGAGAACATCCACCTCTCCCTTTCTCAATTGATTCTGTGAGTGTTTCAAGTAAACCATGCGAATGACCTAGGCTCTGTTTCCTCGGCCCGACGTTCTTCTTTCATAATGTGCTTTAGTCTTTGAGAATAACCACCGATCTTTCTCAATTGATTTCGTGAGAGTTTCAAGTAGCATCTACGAATGACATGGGCTCTGTTTTCGCGGGCCAACGTTCTCTTTCATAATGTTCTCCCCTGTTCTAGAATTGTACTCCACGAGCAGAAGTATCAGTCAATACAAGAACAGTGGATGATGAACAGTTGCATCATTTCAAATTCTAAGATGTCAGTATATTATTTATTCCTTGGGTGTGGAATTTGGTGATTGTTGCGGGTGATAGATCAATATCAATATCGTTAAGAGAGTTTAGGGAGTTTAGAGAGTTCAGAGAGAGTGTCTGATATTGCATATCAGAAATTGGAATCTCATTTATCTGCAGTGGTGGCATTTGCACGAATATCTCAATACAGACAAATAGTGTTCGAGAAAATAGTGCACTCGTGATTGTCTTTAAACGATTGAACTGTCCTGGAAGGATGTACATTTACGTTCGATGTATAGAGGCCCCATGGAAATGCTACTGAAACATGAAGCGTCTTAAGCTCTTCGAACCAAAGAACTGCTACTGAAACAATAAAGCCTACTACGAGTCTCACTAAACAGGCAGAAAACGAGACCAACGCATTGACCCTCTATGGCAATTTGTCATGGATGTCCTTAGCTCTCGACACTGCGGGATTGACTTTCCCGGGTTTCGAAGACTCTCTACATGGGCAAAACGCAGAGTCCAGGATTTCGTTCGAACATTGTCGCCTTCATCTACTGAAGTTGGGTAGAAATAGGAATCGACCCTTCTCAATCGTTGAAGCTCACATTGAGATAACTCAAATTCGTATACTGCGCAAAGCTCACCGTTATCCTCCCGGTCAAGTCGTAACCAAAGATCCAAGGATTCCAACGTAGTGAGATTTGAGAGACTGGAACTTATGGACCCTTCAAACCTGTTGCCGGAAAGAGTGAAGCACAACATTCTGCGAAGACTGCCAAAGGCCTCAGGAATGGGTTCGGTGAAATGGTTTCGGGATATGTCAAAGGAAGTTCGAAATGATACCAAGTATTCCAGATGGAGATCTTGGCCCTTAGCAAACACCACCAAGTTTTCCTTAAGGACCTCCCCACTGTTGTTGAACCCAATGCTGTTTCATTTGAGCGTGTGAAACCTTGCAACTTTGATAAGCTTTCTAGGAGAGACTCGTAAAACCTTTTGTTTGGGAGGTCCAGGACCTGGAGAGTGGTCAGCAACGCAATCCAATCACCTAAAGAAGCAGGAATTGGACCGCTGATCAGATTGTTTGCAACTGTGAGAATTTCCAGTGAGCTCTCGTTCCGACCGAGACTACTTGGTAGGAGTCCATTGATTCTATTGTGGCCAGGTCGGAGTTGAACTAACGAGGTTAAACTGCCGACGTAATGTGGTATATGACCTTCCAGCTGATTGTCAGAAGTACTGTATCACGATTTTCCAGAGCATGTAGAGAGGAGCCCAAATTTTTAGAATAATGGCAGAAAGCTGATTTCCAAACACCAGCAATGCTCTCAGGTCTTTTAAGTACCGAGGCTCAAAGGTATCGATCCTGAAAGTCGATTCATATGCAGTTGCAGAGTCCCCAATGTCGAGCATTTACCCAGAGATCAATGAAACCTGTGATTCGATTAGTGGAAAGCCGGCTTTCCACGAATCCGGAGAGGGAGCAACCTCCAAAGTTGCCCAATCGATAAGGGGATAGTACCTGTGAATTCCTTTGTCCTCCAGGTACATACACCGCACCTCTATCAGGCCCCCAAGCCCTGACGGTATCTCTCCTGCTAAGTTGTTTGTAGCCAGATCAAGCCACTTTCGCTGAAAGCAATTTGCTAGGGAACTGGAATGCTGGCAGTGAGTTCATTCTCGTAGAGGATAAGATTCTTCAAATCTGTCAACTGCCCTAGCTCCAGATAAACCTTCCCCATCAGATTGCTATCAGATCAAGTGCCTGCAGCCTGTTGAATTTTTCTAATGAAACTGGAATAGTACCTGTTAGTCCATTGCCATAAGGATACAACTCCATTTGAGACCTTAAACAAAGATCCACAAGGGCTCTATTTTGCTTCCTTGAAGATTTAGCATTCCAGTATTAAAATTGAGCATTCCAATATTAAAATAGTTGTTATATGTTATTATCCTTTTGGAAAACATTTTTAATTGTTCCTCTGACCTGGTTCAGAAGTGTTTGATGGCACCGTTCTAAATTTTAAAAAGAAATACTCATATTATGTTGGACCTGGTTTTGATACTTATTCTTATTCTCGTCATTGTTTACTTCACGTTGTTAAGTCTCATAAACTACGCTCAACCGGCATTGCACCTTAATAATCTCACTCACCATTCATACTGTTGTGTTGTGAGACTAATGCACCCACAAGGACTAATCGTAAAAGGTCTGCAACTCTCTCAACGCTCCTAGCTCAACCGTTATCTAGCCTGTCAAGCTGTTATTATTAAATGAAGCTGCTGTAAGCGTGAGGTTTTGCTCAGTGTGACAGGAATAATACCGGTGAGTGAATTCTTATACAAGCATAAAATTGCAAATTCCGCAACTCTCTTAGCTCAACTGGGATCTCTCCTGTCAAATAGTCTACTGTCAGCGGAAGGTGCTGTAACGTCGAGCATCTGCTGAGTGATGCAGGGATAGCGCCGGTAAGTTTACTCCCCCATAAGCACAACTGCTTAAACTCCAATGCTCCTAGCTCTGCCGGCATTTATCCAATCGAGCTGTTGAAGCTCAAATCAAGTTGCTGTTACAGTAAGCGTTTGCTCGATGAGACGGGAATAGCACCTGCAAGTGGATTGTCATACAAGAGTAAACTCTGCAAGTCTTTCAAGTGCCCAGCTCTGTCGGTATTCCTCCTGTACGTAGGTGGTCATAGAGAACATCGCCTAATTTCCCCATCTCCGTCAGTATCTCTCCTGTGAATGGTTTACACTCAAGTCATGCTGCTGTAAACGTGAGCATTTGCTCCATGAGACGGCCATAGGACCAATAAGCGAATCGTTATGCAACCATAACAATTGCAACTCTGCCAATTCCCCTAGCTTCAACGGTATGTCTCTTGTCAAGTTGTTAACGCTCAAATCAAGTTGATGTAAGCCAGAGCATATGCTCAATGAGACGGGACTATTGCCGTAAAGCACATTCTGAACTAACTCAGGACTCTCACTTTCATCATTGCACCAAGCTCCAATGGAATACGACCAGTCATCCATTATGGGACAAATCAAGTTACCTTAAGAATTCGAGAAGAAAGAATTGATATCTATGAGATCCACCTGCACTGTCGGCGTATCCGTTCAAGGCGATCGATGAGTGCAGCGTCAGCGATTTGGAACTTATTCCGAGGAGATTGGTTGCAGATTGATTGATATACTAAACTTAAACTCCTCTATATGAAGCTATGGATGAGAGCAGCATCTGCCGTATGATGCATTAACTGTGGAGGTTGACTTCATATTGTATTATTGGGTTAAACTCCCCTGAAGAACAATATTCATGTCTCAGGGAATAGAATGTCGACAGTGCTTATGGGATTGTGCAAGCAGAATGGCTGTACTGACCCGTAGAAAGCGGCACGCATCAACTTTGAGTAAGACTTGAAATCGATTTACAGTTACAGTAGTAGTGGACACTTCGCAGCCAAGTTCCAGGAACTTGAATTCCTGAGATGATAAGATCATATATTACAACAGATTCAATCGGTTCAATTAAATATATTCTAGAAGCAAACTCTATAGTATAGCTACTGAATCTCATGTTGATGGACTTTCGAGGATTTCTTTTTCTATATTAGTTTCGACTGGCCTTGCTCGGCTCTCAGGTGCATTGAGGAAGATAACTCTCATTTCAATAACGTCGGTTTCAGCAAAATGCTCCAGAAGTAGAGGTAGCTACCGAAAAGTTCTGCAAATGGAAGAACGCCTCTAAGCAGTCGACTTGTCCTTTAGAAGGTATTCCAGAGCAAGTGAAAGATTGAAATTACAGGAGTCTGTGGAAATCTGCAATTTCTCTCGTCGGCTGACTGTGGGGGGGACCATGAGCTCTTGCACCCTCGGAGAGAAATTGAATGAAAGATCGAGATTACAGGAGTCTGCGGGAATCTGCGATCTTGCTCGTCGTGACTGCATGGACGACCATGAGGTCTTGCACCCTCCGAGAGAAATTGAATGAAGGATCGAGATTACAGGAGTCTGTGCGGAAATCTGCGAACTCGCTCGTCGGCGTCTGCGTGGACGATCATGAGGTCCTGCACTCTCCGAGAGAAATTGAAGTAGAGATCGAGATTACAGGTTTCTGCACGGAATTATGCAATCTCCCTCGTCGGCGACTGTGTGGAGGACCACGAGATCCTCAATCCTCCTAGGGAAATGAATGCTATATAATAGCCAATGCAGAATGGTAGAAATGTGGTTTGAATCTTTGCTGTGGTCTATCTGTTTAGTTCTAATCTTGAGCCCAATGCTCGCGGATTTCAAGTGATGTTGGAATTTGGAGCAGCTTCGACTGGAGTTGAGCCACATTTGAGTTTCGAGCTATCGAGCCATATACCATAGACTCGACATATGCTACAAGTAATCATAGAATATTAATTTTAGACCCTGAGAATAATCAAATTGCACACTTTGTTCGATCGCGTTAGTTGCAATCTTTCCGAGCAGAAACTCACAAACGACGTGACCCTTGTTCTTATGATCCTTCCATCGTGTGCTTCCCGGAAGTATCCGTCGTAGCTGCCCCTCCTGTTTCCAAGTAGTAACTCACATACGACGTAGCCCTTGTTCCTGTTACTTGAATTCTCTTTCTTTCATCGTGTGCTCCGCTGTTCACTCTACAAACGGATGAGTCGTAGATCCCTGTACTTTTGACGCGAAATTCTTCTCCATCGTATGCTCCCCCAACTGTCACTTTATAAACAGATGTCCTCCACTAATGGATGAACAATAGAGGAGGATTGGTTTGATCGTTCCAAAGTTTAAGATATGCGAATATATATATAGATATCTTTTTTATTATAAAATATTTAAATGATAAATATAAAATATTTTTTATTAAAGAAATTTATTTTATATTATATATTTTTTGTGAATTTTAATTTTTAAATAATTAATATAATATATCAATATTTATAATAGGTAATTTATAAATATATATATTAAAATTATTTATAAAGTTTTTAATTTTTAATAATATTTTATATCGTTTTAAAATTTTTTTTGGTTTAAATTAATTTTATTTTAAATTAATAAATTTAAATAAAAAATTAAAATTTCTATATTTTTTAGTTTATTTTCAAATAAATTATTTTTATATTATTTTATATAAAAAATAAATTATTATTTTTATTTCTAATCTGATAAAACAAAAACAAAAATTTTATTTCTTTCATAAATAATACTAATGAAAATATAATATTTATCATTATATTATTTTATAAAATACAAAAATTAATATAATTTTATATTATACATACTCTGACTTAAACGTAAAATTTAAATTACTTTATTTTATTTTAATTTTAATTTTCAAAATATTCAATTTTATATTATTTTATTTGCTAAAAAAATTATTAATTTTTTATTAATAAAAATAAAATTTTACACTCGTAATAATAATATTTTATATATAAATTGATTATACTTTCATAACCAATATCAATCTAACAAATCTTTGAATAAGGTGTTGGTTGACATCTTTATAACTAATGGATATATATTTATCAACCATGGGAAAAATTTTAGAAATACAAATCTAAACATAACTTTAAAATAGAGGATATACCAACAACTGCCTGTTCAATGTAATGTACAAGTTTAAAAATTTCATCAAAGCATAGCAAGATTCATATAAAACAACGAAAAAAGCTACATGCATGTATAGCAAACATTCTCCACAAATTTTCTCACTTGAGATAGACTTGTAATAATGTCTAATCTGATCGGAGATCACTTGAAATGAGAGGGAAATGCAAATATGAAACAACTTTATAAGTGGTCTGTTCAGTGCTTTGATACTTTACACCCTACAATGAAGGTGAATTGTGTTTAAAGCAGATATAAAATTTAATGATATAATTTCGAGAAAGCCGATTATTGACAGTTAATTGAAGAAGAATTCGATTTGTGCCCCCGTCGATTACAAACGTTCATACTTATGATTTGACCACATTTAGGATTTAGTCAGCTGAAGGTCTTCCTTTATCACACTACATTAGGAACTTTCTTCATTACCGATGATTTGGAAATGCTTAATGTGTCTCAATTTGTGTGTCTCCGATGATTTGCAAATGCTTAATGCTTTGTGGGCGGACTTGCACTCTGCGCCTATAGTACCTGGCATCTGGGAAACAGCTCCAACATAAACCACCCAAAGAATCCCTAGAGATTTCTAGACAGTACATTTAAGACATTCAGAACTTGTTCTTTTGAACTTTCCTTGTGAAGAGGACGCAGCGCAAGAACTTTATAGCGGTGAAGATCAATAGAGCGGCTAGAGTAGATTTAAAATGTTTAATAACATTTTTCCTAAAGTACTCTTTACTAATGAGACGGGGGGCCAAGACCTCGATATTAGTGCAAATAATGCTAAAACATGGTTGGCCAGAGGGTAAAAGAAAGAAGAAGAACGCGAGAAGCAAGCTTAAACGCTGAATTCCCAGCCAAAAACATCCATAACTACTCGGAGCTCAACATCTGGAAGAAGCGAAGGGGACAGGAGCACTTGACATAGATGAGAAACTGAGGAACGAGAGGAACAAATGGGACGCACAAGAAAAGGGGGAGCAATACAAGAATCTACTGGTAATTTGCACCCCTAAATCAAACAGCACAAAACGAATACACTAGACTTTAACATAAGCAAACCACTGTACAGGTATGTAGTAAGCACATTGAGAAAAAAAGACCGGATGGGGGGAAGAGAACGGAGGTGACAAAGGAGGTAGATTAGGCATGTAAGTTCAGGAAGGGTAGCACAGCACAATGTCTTTTGGCTTCCTATGAGGTATTAGAATAAAAGTCATTCATTAAATGCTGGACACAATCCAATAGGGAAAATCCAACCACACAGTTGTGCAAAAGTTATATACTTTATGAGTTCAGGTTTATATCTTTCCGACGCTTATGCAACTTGAAGAAGGAATAAGTTATTACGTGTAAATCCAATTTTCTACAGCACTTTGATTTGAGACTTAACTTGTTTAAATGTATTACGTTTTTATCTTTAGTAAATAGCATAACATATGGATCTGAAGACGCCAGTAGTCCAACATGGGATTCTAGCATAATATAATTATATATCAAAGAAAATGTAGCTAAGTTTATTATAAACATGCGGAAATGGATTGATTTGCGAACGAAGAAATGCTGATTTCGTGCGCAATGTAGTAAGGGTCAAGTAATTGCCTTGTTGGGGACAAGGACAAAGGGTGGGGAAGGTGACGATGACAGGATTTTTTTGCCATGTGCATCATTCATGGGGTTAATACTAGTGGGCGTTTATGGATTATGTAAACGTGCAAACTAGGTGAAAAGCTGGTGATGTTTTTCAGTCGATTGATGGATGCCATTCCGTCGATACAACAGGTCCTAAAATTACTGTCCATGCGAGCGTTCCTTTTAAAGTCCATCTTTTAAGGATACACAGAAATTGCAAAGTTATTTGCACCGGTAAAGTAGAGGCTAACAGGCTCAATAAAATACCCCATCGAAAAGTAAACATGGAATTTAAGCACACAAAAAAGCACAAATATAAAAGAAAAGTAACCTGGAATACGAGTGCACAAAGAAGCACAAATATAAAAGAAGAGGTGAAGACTGCAAAAAGGGGCACACAGACATAAAGAACAAGACACTCCGAAGAGTAACCAACCCTAGAAACTCTAAAAATACATAAAATGAGGAAAATATGAATTTATAACTCCCGTGTAATAGAAATTTGCCAAGTGTATGTTTGGTAAATGCAAGGGGAGAGTTGTCTACGGAACAAAAACAACCACTATTGATGCCCGCCCAATGAAGGCTCGTGGCCTTTGATTTCTGTACGGTGACAAAAACTCTCTGCCCAAAGTAAGAAGCAAGCATGGCGGGGTGAAAAAGCAGAGCCTCCCCTCTTATGTAGTGAGCCCCATTTACTCGGTATTACAAGGCAAAACTAGCTTAATTTTAGCACATAATCTCAGATATATAATATTCATTCAATTTAAATTGTGTCCGCAGTACAGATGACCGACTATTCCATCAATAGTACAACAGTCTATGTACAACCGGAGTACAGCTGACCGGCTAATCCATCGATAATAATAGTCCATGTACAACCGGTGAGATTTGGATACAATAAGGAGATGAGATTACCATATCAAGCCAAACAAGAATAAAATTAAGAAGGTGTTAATCTCCAATAGTAAATAACCTTACGAGTTCCTTCTGTGTTCACACCAAGAAATTAGCTATTGCCGGCCGAGGAGAATAGTACTGTTTCACAGGTGTGCTCTTCTGGTCATAAAAGTAATCGAAAACAAGTGGAAACACTAACTAGTCTTCGGAGGCTGTTGAACATAAATCTTTTGTGGCTTTGAATCACGAGAGAGAATAGTAAGCCATTTCACCTTTCCTGCTCATCCACCTGACCCCCTCTATGGTACTACACAGGGTGTAAATAAACCAATGAAACTACTCTCGCTCTGCTATGAGTTTGATTACAATGCTAAAACATGATGTGAAAGGAATCTTATGACCATGAACAACAAGGGTAACAACCAATTACACACAATTAACAAATCTGATTGGCCGAAAGTGTTATAATAGAAGGGTGAGGTGGATGAACAGAAAAGGCGAGGTGAGTTTTAATTTTCCCATTACAAAACTGTAGCTTTGTTTGTGATCACGTTAGCTTCGCTTTTTCTCTATCTGTTCCTGGAATCGTAAGTAGCCCATCATGTGCATAGACTTTACTCACTTCTTAGAAAAAGTCTATCTATAAAGCTGGTTGGAGTCAACGTGACTGAGATTTACATAGCAATTAGCTTTGAGGTATCTACTTGTCTATTCCTCATTTAAGGTGATTGTACTTTAAGTTAGTTGAAATTATGGTTTCAAAATGTCTGATCCTTGTAGTTAATTATCCTTGATCTTTGAAATGTCAACTAGAGTAAGCCTCTCAATAGCCACTAACGTTGATTTATTTCCAACGCGCTGTTTTATGCAAAGGACACATGCACACCGAATTCAGTGAGAAAGTTGTGGACATTAGTTCGGTGGTGGCTTAGAATTGCACAATGTTAGTATTCTTGTGATAGGGAGAGAGCAGAATAATGATAATTTGAATCTGAATATGAAACAGAATAATAAATAATATGAATAATAATAAAAAATATGAACTTGAATCACAATACTAGAGTAATATTAAAATTTTAATGTAAAATACATTAAAATTTTTTTGTAACAAAGGCATAAGTGCAACAAATTGAGAATATGGGATTGCCAATGGACAGTATATAGAGATATGAGAACAGAGCCATTCTAGGACCAGGTTATCCAGAACTGATGAAGTGTAAATGATCAGATCAATAAACAATATGCACATGATAAGCAACGGTAGTAGTATTAAATCCTGAGGGTAAAATCCACCGAAGGTAAGCTACTTGCAACGCTAGAGTAATATGAAATCCAAAATGCATCGAAAGTAACCTGCATAATCGAAACAAACATACTAAAACACCACCAGCATATACGGAGAAGACACATCATGGAATGAAAGGCAAAGTAACTGTCACGTGGAACCCATTAGATAGCAACACGCATATTTGATATGCAGCTTCAAAGAAACAAAGTAAATGTCACGTGGAAACCATTAGATAGTAACACGCATATTTGATATGCAGCCTCAAATATGCAGCCTTCAAAGAAGCAGATACCGACCTCCCACATAAGTAGAGAAATAAATACATCAGGAAGAAACATCCAGCTGAAAAGGATGGAGATAAACTGGTGTCAAGAGACAAGTAATAGTCTGTAAATATCGCGGGCCAAGGAAGAGCTGAGTCAGGAACCGAAAATGGGGGAAGGTGTATGAGTCAGAGCACTGGAAGTAGAAATCGCTCAGAGGACAAGGGAAGGCGAGCAAAGCATCCGAGGACTGGGTATCGATGTAAATATCGCGGGCCAAGGAAGAGCTGAGTCAGGAACCGAAAATGGAGGAAGGTGTATGAGTCAGAGCACTGGAAGTAGAAATCGCTCAGAGAACAAGGGAAGGCGAGCAAAGCATCCGAGGACTAGGTATCGATATGTGAAACGGATATATTGGTAAATGAGAGCAGAAGCCATTCTGGGAACGAGTTATCCAGAACTCATGAAGGGCACAAGTGCACATATTCTATAAACAACATGTACTTGAATTACAGTGCTAGTAGAGTAGTATTAAAGCTTGAATGTAAAATGCATCTCAAATAACCTGCTTCAAAAGCATAAATGCAAAAAAGTAACCTGCAGCAAAGGCATAAGTGCAAGAAATTGAGAATACCTTACTGCCAATGGACAATAAAGAACGTGAAATCGAGAGTAGCAAGGCCAACGTGAGCGTGGGTTACAAAGCTTGATGTAAGAGTTCACCAGTAAAAAACAATGAAGTCGAGAGCAGCAATGCAACCGAAAGGAAAAGGCATAGGAAACGTGCTATGTGCTGTAAGAGCCCGCCAGGATGCAGTGCGTGGATGACTCGAGGGGAATAGGAAACTTGCTGTAAGAGCACACCAGGATACAGTGCGTAGATAAAGATGAAGACCGTGTGATGGAGTGGGGGAGGAACACAGGAAGCGGTAGAGAGCGAGGCAGGAAGCAGTCAGAGAGCGAAGGGAAAAGACTAGGGAGTGAAATAGGAGAGGAATGTGTGGATTTGGCGGGCATTTGGCGAAGGATATGGTTGCAGAAATGGGTAGATAGGTAAGAGTGTAATTAGAGCGAAGCGTAAGAGGACAGGATAAAGTATATCACACCCAGCGCTATGGACACTGGAGTCCGGATACGTGAAACAACTGAAGGAAGCAGAAGGCCGCCATAGTAAACCTCCACAATAACACCAACGACTTCATCAAGGCCTCACTAAGTGCCGAAGTAGCTGAACAATTATCAATACTCCTCGTCCCGAGTTTCTGCTCGAAAACTCATGAGTGCCAAGGCAAACGTGAAACGGATATATATACGTGTTCGCTAGATGGGAGTACCTTCCACGGCTCCATAGAACTTAGATTCAAAAATAGAACTGAACAAAGACCGTGTCAGCTATACCTGTTTTTTCAGAGAAAGCCAGAATGTTGAAGATTTCGAACATCTGGAACCAGATTGCAAGCGAAGCAATGCCTGGTCGGAACTCACGTCTCTAGAAATAAAATGACTCAGAGCCCAAATGTTAGGACTCGTCAACCAGGAGCCATTCGAGGGAAGCATTCCTGGTTGAAACGAAGAATACTTTCAAACGAGTCAGAGATGAATCATGAAGTAAAGAGGAAAGGTCTGCTCCCCAGCGGAGCAGGCATGTGCACAGCCTGGCGAATGTTACCTTTGGAACAAACTTGAATCGTATTATGGCGTAATGGGAAATTCTGAAGCGATTTTCGGCTGGATGCGAGTTCCCTTTCTTTGCTTTACAATTGGCCAGCTTCGAGGGACTGGATATTGGCAGAGCTGTAATGAAAATCCCAGAGATTATGCTGTTGGATGAAGCCACCAGAGCTTTTAATGCTGAGTCCAAGAGGTTGATACAGGAAGCACTAGACACAATAAGCTCCAATGGCACAACAGTGGTATCTTACAGGCTCAGTACCATTCGTCATGCCGATGTAATCTGTGATGAAAGATGGAAAAATCATCGAACAGGGCGTCAATAGAGAACTTCTAAATATGAGTTGAGTACACGCGAATCTGATTCTGTTGCAACAGCATCGCCACACCCAACTGCCTGTAAAGAGGTCCTTTGTAGACAGGTACCTAGCTAGCTGTTGCTTTAGACATTGTTGTATATGTATTATGCATCTGCATTTCTCAGCTACAAATAACAATTTGTCGGGAAGGAAATATCCAGTTCTACACTTCAAGCAACAGGACCTGTCTGCAATAAGCCAATGCGGACAACCTTGTCTGTTTCACCCTGTACTGTTAAGCTAATATATTTCATATATTGAGTGATGAATATGGAACCCATTAGTTAGCATTGTTCTATACCCACGTAAGACTGGACAAGACTGGACATAGTGAACGGGGTATTAGAAGCTACAATTTCAAATTATATGTTTATGAAATCCAATGCTCCGAGTTCTGGTACCTGTTGTCATGAACAACTAAATGGATTGAATTAATAACTAGAGATCTCATCAAATTCGTATACTCAAACCCGGATAATATGAGAGTCTAAGCAATGTCTCGAAAAGGAATTAAAACAAATGTCGGCATCTGATTTGTTCAACCTACATACCTACTCCCAGATCATTCTTTGGTGGAATGCTGTTCTCCTTGATCCCACCTGGGGTCCCTCCCTTTCGGAACACTATCATATGTTCGGAAGGAAGACACACAGAGACCTTGGAGCACGTTGAGGCGGACGTGAGAGAAAGATCTAGAAGGCCTCCGATCCACACATTCAACTGTATCATTTCACGTTAAGTGGATGCAAGGCATTCAAAGCATGGCCCACAATCATAATTATTACTCCAAAAAGCTCAATTTTCTCACAACATTGCACCTGGCCGACCGTTTGGTTTAAATCTTTGACCCTCCCTGCTTGACCCGTTAAACAGAGCAGTTCTCGTAAAGCTTCGGGGCTGAGGTCCCTCAGTAAGAGTAAGATGTAGTGCTCTGAAGAAACTATCCTAAAAGTTCAGGACATGCGGAGGTTGATTACTCTACTCATACAAACGTGCAAGAGTTTGGAGAGCTGTAAGAGCACTTTAGCCATCTGAGTACCTCTGAGATCTGTCGTTTAGTTTCTCTTCAAGCTTGGTGACAATTCTTGATGTTCACAAGTTGAGCAATTCCAGT
This sequence comes from Lunularia cruciata, assembly GCA_948567375.1. NCBI lineage: Eukaryota > Viridiplantae > Streptophyta > Marchantiopsida > Lunulariales > Lunulariaceae > Lunularia > Lunularia cruciata. Next base: position 15,662,983 of record OX419761.1, on the reverse strand, counting down.
TTTTTTCCATGTCAACATTGTGTATCACAGTGGTTATCTTAATCCTAGATTGCCTGAGAGTTGAAGTCAGTTTCAATCATCAAGTCTATTTGAGTTATCGGAGAAATTCCAATCTATATAAGTCGCGAACATGACCCAAGCTCAAGCTCTAAAGACAACTTGCATCACCGAAAAACTGGGAATATAAACTTACCTAGAAATCACCGCGAACTAATATGCAAGACAAATCCTTGTCACTATTATCACTCAGTAAGATGTGAGTGCACATCCCTTTAAGAACTGAAGGATATTTGAATTCAACGGCCATGAGCACCTGCGTCTCTTGGGTATCATACACCAAATAAACTTACTACGGGTACTCATTCTGCCGGCAAAGATTCTAGAAATCATTTCGCTAACTTGCCTTCATATTCAGAAATTGTCATTATCTGGTGAGTAAATTGCACGTGAGAGATCCATATGCCCAGCATTAAGCATCAGAACGAGAAAAGATTCTCAAGAGGTTGTCAGAAGTCTAGCGACAGTGCTCCAAATGAAGTGAGCTGCCACACATGGAATACAAAGGAAGGATGTTTCACGGTGAGTAGGTTCGAGACATGAAGAATTTCTCGAAAGCTATTTCAACAGGTAATTATCTTAGACTGCAATCTCCAAAGAGATTCGAGTACGCGTAAAGACGTCTGGCCAGTAACATGAACATACTTCAAGGACATCAGCTGTTCCATAGACACTGGAAAATATGTAGATTGTCGTCGAAGCTCATCGTCGTGAATTTCCAGATACTGCCGTGGCCCGAGTTTCTTTCGTGCATTTTGTGCTCGTCCAGTAGATTCATTTGACCCAAAATCATCATCCAGATAATGAGGATCCATGAACAGAACATCTCCTATGAACAGATCATTCAAGCTGGTTGACCGTAGCAAGTCAGGTAAATGCATGAGATAATCACACCGTAGTAGCCTCAGCTCATTCAGCGCTGGAAATTGTGCCAATTGAAGAGCCCCCAAAAGATCCTCAGAGTACTCACCTGCCACTGTTATTCTTTTAAGAGATCTGAGTGGTGCGACGGACATGACCAAATATGAGTCCGCATACAAATATTCTAGATCATGGAGCTGCCTCAGAGAGTCAGGTATGGTCTTCACACCTACACACCCTTCAATATGTAAGCGGGTAAGATGTGCGAGTTGTCCTAAAGAGTCAGGTATATTCTCGAGCGATATACATCCTTTTATAACTAATCTCTCCAGAGCTGCGATGTTTCCAATAGATTCGGGTAAGTTCTTGAGAGCTTTGCACTCAACTATCGCGAGGCGTTCCAGTGTAATTACTTGTCCTGAAGAGCTCACGTCTGGCATATGGCTTAAATGATCACACTGTTGTATTGTTAGGTCTGTTAGTGCCGGCATTTGCCACAGCCAGTCGGGGAGATACTCAACGTTCTCACCCATCAACGTTAACTTCTTTAGACATGTCAGCTGTCTGAGGCTTGTTGGTAGACTAGCAAAAGGCCCTATCTCTGAACATGCCAGCTGTCCAAGACACTCGGGTACTTTATTAACTGACTCAGGTACAGACCTTTTAATAACCAAACTTTTTAGAGAGTTGACTTCCTCTAGTCTATCAGGTATAGGCTGAAGCGAGACACTCTCCTTTACGGAAAGCCACTTGAGAGATGTGAGTTGCCCTAAAGAATCAGGTAGGTTCTCAAGGGCCTTACATTCCACTATTTCGAGATCCTCAAAGCATCCCGATAAGGTCAATGTCTCAAGCAATCTCAACTGTCCCATGCTTGATGGTAGGTTCTTGATAGATGTGCATCCCATTGTGTTCAAAACTCTTAGAGATGCAAGTTGCCCTAAAGAATCAGGCAGGTTCTCAAGGGCCTCACATTTGACTATTTGGAGATATCTCAGCGCGGTGAGTTGCCCCAGGGACTCAGGTAAATATTTCAATCGGGGACAATGCCGTACCTGCAAATAATAAAGTGCCACAAATTGCCCCAACCATTCGGGGAGATCTTCGAAGCATCCAGACAAAGACAATTTCTCAAGCAATCTCAACTGTCCCATGCTCCTTGGTAGGTCCTTGAGGGATATGCATCCGTCTGTGTTCAAAACTTCTAGAGATGCAAGTTCCCCTAGAGAATCTGGCAAACTACTGATGGTTGTACAACCTTCTAGGGTCAAATCTGTTAAGGATTTGAGTTGTCCCAGCGAGTCAGGGATGGAAATGAGAGATGCGCACTCTTTTATGGTCAACTGTCTCAGAGATGCGAGTTGTCCCAGCGAGTCAGGGATGGTCTGTAGAGAAGTGCAACCCTCTATGACTAAACGTTGAAGAGATACGAGGTGGAGAGGGTCAGGGATGGAAATGAGAGATGCGCACTCTTTTATGGTCAACCATCCCAGAGATGCGAGTTGTCCCAGCGAGTCAGGGATGGCCCGGAGAGAGGTACAACCCTCTATGACTAAAACTTGAAGTGATACGAGGTGGAGAGGGTCAGGAATGGTTACAAGAGATGCACACTCTTTTATGGTAAATTCTTCCAGAGAAGCGAGTTGTCCTATGGAGCGGGGTAGAACGACGAGGGATGGACACCCCTCTATCCGTAAATATTTAAGAGATGTTACCTGTAAAAGGTCAGGAAAATCTCCTATAGACACACACCCTTTGATCGCTAGTCTTTTTAGAAATGAGAGCTGTCCTATGGAATCTGGTAAAATATTGACAGAAACACAATCTTCAATAATTAATGTTTCAAAAGACGAATACTGCAAAGGGTCAACCACAAGATTATTGGATAAAGATCTCTTTATAACTAACTGTTCTAAATTTATAAGCTGTCCTAGGGAACCCGGTATTATATCAGGAAACATACATCCTTCTATCACTAAGTCTCGTAGAGGTATAAGATCGAAAAGAAATTCAGGTAAGCTATGAAGTGACACACAACCTTTTATGGTTAAGTACTGAAGGGACTTGAGCTGTCCTCGAGAATTGGTGTTAGCCTGGTCATTGACGAGGGATACGCAACCGTCGATTATCAATCGTGCTAACGATGTTAATTGTCCAAGCGAGTGGGGTATAGTCTTGAGAGAAACACATCCTTCGATAAGCAACGTATCAAGAGATGCGAGTTTACCCAGCGACTCGGGTAACTTTTCGAGAGACTTACAATTGCTAATTACCAGATCTCGCAGACTAGTGAGTTGGCCCAAGGAGTCAGGCAGATGAGTCAGGTAATCACATTGTCGTAATACAAATGTCCGGAGTGCCGCTAGCTGTCCCAAGGAAACAGGAAGCTCCTTAAAGCGTCCACCTGTCAAGGTTAAGGACTCGAGGGATTTCAAGTTCCCCATTCCTGTCGGTAGCCTCGTAAAAGTCCCTTCTACAGATAATTCTGTTAAAGCTTTCAGCAGTCCTATAGACTCGGGAATATTTATACATTTGCGCACGATCAGCGTCCGCAGAACCATTAGTCGACTTAGACATTCCGGGAGTTTCCCCACGGAGCTATAATCCTCTATCTCTAAATATTCCAAAGAAGTAAGATCTCCGGGAAACTCAAAGGTCGAACCACTTACCCCTCCAAGGTTTGCAGGAAATAAATCCGTTCCGCCTTGGGACTCGTCGTCATCCCCGATCCTTTGTGGTTCGGGGTTCTCTGTCTGCCCATGTTTCCATTTAGTATCTTCAGGAACAACCGCACCTCCAATTCTTAAATGTTTCAGTCGTGTGAGTTGCCTTAACAACGAAGGTGACCATTTAAGGGTTTCACATCCCCCTAATTCCAAATAATCCAGACATGGAAGTTGTCCAAACGATTGTGGTAAAGCTTGAAACCTAGGACACATCCCTACTGTTAATCTCTGCAGATTGATAAGCGTATTTCCCGGTTCGCCGGAGGATGCATATTCCCCCAGTTTAGGGTCTTCCCACAAGTATTTCAAAGAACAGCAATTATATACAAGTATTTCCCGCAATAATTCGAGCTCACCAAAACTCTCCTGCAACATCGTTAGTTTACCACACGACATTAAAGAAAACCTCTCAAGGGATGCCAATTGCCCAATCGTGTGAGGCAGCATTTCCAAAGCATCAAGGTAACGTAACGACAAATTCTTGAGGGCATGCAGACCGCCGAACGACTCCCCTAGGCTCTCCAAACTCGGACACGAACCTATATCTAGGGTTTCCAACCGTCGGAGGTCACCAAATCGATCAGGCAGTCTCCTCAGAACATTACATTTCTTTAACATCAATGTTTGGAGAGAAGACATAGCCCCGAAGCTGTCCGGTAACTTTCTCAATGCGGGAAGGTTTACCATGGTTAATTTTGTGAGAGATTCGAAAGCTCCAAAGCCATCGGGCAACTCTGATAGAGCAGGAAGGTTTTCCAGGTGAAGTGTTGTGAGAGAATTTAGTTGATTTGAAGCGTGTATTGACTTTTGGGGCCAACTTTTGAAATTCAAGCAGTCCACTAACCTGAGGTCTCGCAACGATGCCAACTCCAAAATTGAAAGTGGAAGCTCTGCTATCTGTACATCTTGAAGGTCCAATCGCTCCAAACATGGAAGATGACCGAAATTCCGCGGTAATCTTGTCAAGTCCGTGGCATGAATCATGATAACCTTGAGATGATTCCATTCCTGAATGTTGCTTGGCAAAGTGACCGAGCAACAATGATCAAAGATGAGAACAGCAAGTCGAGGAAGGTTCCCGACGTCCTCCTCTCGGATGGGCCAACACGCTTCCGCTAACCAGCTATCTTTCCCCTCTCCTCTGGAACAATTGTTCATGTGGAGCATGCTGAGCCGCCAAGGGAACCGCAATGCTTGATGCGAGTCTATCAGGTTCAGATCACTCATTCTCAATAGACGTAAACTTCGTAGATTAAATAAACGCCCGTCAAAACAAGAAGAATTCTTCCTGCGCAATTCCGATGCTATCCCCAGATTCACACCCACAGAATCTGATCTGCCCATGGATAGTACTTGGAGTTCACCGTTGGTAGCTGTACCCTGCACAATTACAAGAAATGAGTAATCCACATGGACATTTCTCGTACAGAAGAAAGTATCAAGGCATGATTTCGAATGTAGTCTTCCAACCATGAATGTGCCCGTGACTTTGTGGCTCCGAAGAAGTATGGTTCAACGATCCCCTTACCTTGTATATGGTCAGAATGTCCTGCACATCGCTTGGTTGCCAAACTCCTCTCCATGACTCTGTATTTTCCTGTGGCGGTCTCGAGATCCGCTTTCCCATATCCCTCATTTGTCGATGTATGTAAGCTACGGGGTATGGATATTGCTGTTTGACAATCCGGATCTGAATGAAAGACCTCTCCACTAAATTGGTCAAACTTGAATATATTGACGTTCCCCAGCCACTCGCTTTCCACGCAGATTCAAACACAGTCAAATCATAGTGGCGATGCACCATGTCAAATGAAGCCAAGTCCAGAAATATGGCTTTCTCTTCATCTCCTAAGCTGTCAAAACTCACTCTGAGTTTTCCCCACAACCTGTCCTGTTTACTTCCATCTATGCATCCTGCTTCACGCAACCTACCGAGAGTGCTCTCCCAAATCTTCTCATCGTTCCGTCCACGTAAGTATGCACCAATCACACCTAAAGTCAAAGGTAGCCCTTCGCACGTCTTCACAATCTGTTCCACCGACTCCTTGGATATTGCTTTTAAGGTGGAACCTTGCACACGGGCTTTGAATAGTGTCAGCGCATGGTCATGTGACAGGAACGGGAGAACATGTTTGACGAAACCACTTCTATCCTTTTGAATCCGAGAGATTACTATCAAACGACTACCTTCTCCGTAAGAGAGTCCTTTCAAGTGATTCGTCATATCGGTTGCATCATCACAATCATCCAACATCATTAGAACTTTCTTTCCCTGTAATAGTTTCAATGTGCCCCACTCATCCTGGAGCTCAACGCTGACTTGCTTCCCGTTGCCTTCGTACAAGTTCCCAACAACCAGTTTCCAAAAATCTTTCCTACTAAGATTTTGTTGAAGAATTTCAACAAAACAGACATAGTCAAATTGGCTTTGGATTTTCATCAGAACTTGTTTCGCAAGTGTCGATTTGCCTAAACCACTCATTCCCACCAGCAGTATCTGCTTCGATCCTTCCTCTGACAATTTGAGCGCTTCCATGAATTCGCTGATACGATCTCCGAACTCGATTATCCAGTCAGGAAGTCCAAGATGGTTCTCTAATCCTACTTTTCTTGACTCCTGGTTGACGGAAAGAAGAAACAAGAATCAGCAAAGAACCGCAATTCCTCAAGGAGACAAAACACCAAGGTCATCTTAGAAAACCGACGAAATTGGGATTGACTTGAAAGTTACTGGTTTTCTTATTTTAGACCATACCTCCTCGAGACAGATAGTTTGCAAGAAATGGACCAAATGCTGAAAACTATCTGAGGTCTTGTCCACTGGCTTGCAGATAGTAAAATGGTCTACTCCACGAATTGCACAGAAGTCGTCCATGTCAGGTCGGGCAGATGCTTCTTCAACCAACTGGAAAGAATCGCGAGGAGAGTATCCCGATACCCATTCCCATACCTACAGACAGATGAAAATCATAGACCATCTAAATCACTAAAACTCTTGGCAGTAAAGCTCTACTGAAGAACTGTGCCGAAGCCCACTATGATACGAAAACTTCTGTTTAGATACAGAGTAATGGTAAAAATACTAAAACTAGTGTTGTGATATACAATACAAGAATGACCAAAAGGCAAAATTACAAGAATTACCTTCCGCAGGTTTCGTATGATGGAGAGACTTCGCACTTGAGTTTCATCCGTTTCCATAACACCACACGTCTTCCAACCGTATTGGATCCGCGACTTTGCAAATTCTGCGTTGATTCTAGCACTCTCCGTACTTAGGAGTTCCATATATTCCCGTAAGGGATTTCTAGACTTTGATGAACCCCACAAGCACATCCTGGATCCTTGTTGAGGTGTCCCGTAGAAGAACAATCCTCTCAAATTTCTCAAAAAATTGGAATACTCGCGGATTCCAGACTTTGTGCTTGCACTTTGACGTTGCATGTGTAGACAGACCTCTTTCATGACCAGCCCACCTACACAGTGACCGACCAGAACAACCGGCCAGTGCTGGCCAATGTTTCTACAATGGATCAGAGATTGAGCAAGATACTCGCCTGTAAGATGCATATCCATTCTTCCGTGTGAAGGAGAAACTTTCAGACTCGAATCGTAAGAGACTGAGAGTACACGAGCTTGAGGGAACTGTTGGACAAGCAAAGTGCCGAGCCAACACGCTGAGTTGTCTCTCAGCATCCAAGTTTGGATGTGTGCCTCTTCGCAATCGTTCCACGCATAACCGTGAAAGAATATCACTTCCATAGTGATCTCTCCAGATACCGGTCTGTGAATTTCGTAAATAGCATCACTCACCTGCAAGTTCCAACAATGAGGGTTCTTATTCGATACTACAAAACGTAATTGGACCCATGAACCCCTGCAAATGCTTTTACAGTTAATGTATAAAGAATTGAGCAGCGAAGCAATCATGGATTAGAGCAATACCTGCTGATAGCTACCACAAACTGAACCAGACCCAGAACTGGAAGCCGCCATAGTCACGTATGGATGCTGTGGATTGTCGCCCCGGAATAGATCAAATGTGGATGCAGCAACCACGTATAATAGCTGATGACACAAGACATGAAAAACTACTATCATTTCCTTTTTTTCTGTGGTTTCCATACATTCAATCCCTCTTTCTGTTTCATCGCAAAGCATAATGACGTGTAGGAGTTTTGCCTTTCCGAGGCTACTATACAAATACAATGTTTTGACATGTGTTGTCAATTTCATGAAATGTAAAGCTGTCGTACTATACCAGTCTCAATGCTAGTCTCAAGCAGAAAGAAAAGTTTGACTGACTGACGTTTGAGCACAGGTTTTCCTCAAACATGAGGAACGAACCCGAACTGAACCCGAGCAATGCAAAAACTTCCACTCAACAGATCGGAAACAAACTCAAAAATGTCTGTACGAGCAGATGCTGGTAAGGAGTGTGGACTTGCCTTGCCCTCTTCTCAGGTCCATCGAGGAAGATAACTCTCACTTCGATATTTCTGTCAATAGCACTGTCTTGCAGCGTTTCGAGTGAAATATGCTCTCAAGCGACACTGTGAGGAGTTGCGAGTTCGTCCAGTATTCTCTCAGGAAGAATTCTCAACATAGGTAGCTCTGCGAGCGAGTTCCTTCCAAGCTCAAATCCAGAACTATCAGTTGCAGTACTTACTCGTTCATGGCCATAAGACTTGCAGAAAATGCAATATCTCCAGCTTCTCTCATTTGGTAGAACCAGAAGTTATACAACACCATACCGAAATGGCGATCAGTTTTCCTTCGATACCCTGCCGGTGTACTTTCTTGGTCAAAAAAGTCATCGCAGAGTCGGTGAAAGCGTGTACAGTATGGAAATGAGTGCAGAAGTCTTCGGGAGAAGGTCTTTCTGTAGCACAATTTCTTACCATTTTCCGTGTGAAATCGCACTAAATTCCTTTTGACAGAGCAGTACAATTAGACATACTCTTTTATATTAAATGTCCACACAATACCTTACATACGTATGTGGCGAGAATTCAGTTACGGTGTGGTGGTTCTCAATAGAAGTTCTTAAATGTGGATAAACGTGTTGGTGATATGAATATTGGGGTTTTTTACCTATTTTTGCCTATTTTATTCAACCCTATTTTATCTATTTTGTCTAACCCTTGTACGGGCTGGATGGAGTCTTCCCATCCTTCGAGTTTTCTACGCGGTCGCCCTCTCGCAAAATATGAATCAACTTTTCATTGAATTGATATAATTGATTATTTATTGTATCTGCGTATGTATCAATTAGAAGGTATTTGAACACCCTTGTGTAATGTGAGAGATGTGTCGGAGCTCTAGATCTCTTTGTGATTGCTCTTCAATTACCAAAGACATTAACGAGTATGTTGTGTTTAAAGACCAGTTTCTAGACTTAAAGACGAACACTATATCAACGACTTTTTGTGTCCAGGAGACCATTGCTTTCCATCTCAACTCACCTTCATGCAGAGAATTTGAATATACTGAATGAATACCTATATAAACTGGACTGGGCTATCATGATGGAGGTTGTGTGATCTCATACGCAAATATAGAGATGTAATTGTTAATAGGTGTAAGTACCACAGGCTTTCTGCAATATGGCGATGCTTACAATTACAATTACAATGACGGTATACAAACATCATATAGCGGATGAATATCGGATCTGCATTACAAAGTTGAAAGTTTTGGAATAAGAAATAAAATTTATAAGACATGCCCACATTACTTCAGAGTATGTATGAAAATATACGTCACCTCTGAGATATGTGTGAACAAGATTATCAACGTTGCTTTAACTAATTTTGAGCTAATATCATCACAGCTTGATATGATAAAGAGATAATGTTACCTACTTTTATGAAAGTTTAAGAATTGGATCATCATTCCGTTTATATAAAGGACAGTTATAGAATGCTTCAAAATTTATATACAAGTCGCTACTTAAAGGCTAGAGATTGAGCTAAAAAGCAAAGAATGAAAATAGTTCCGTGGAGGTAGGCGTCCTAGCTCGGTTCCACGTCAATTAAACTGAACTTTTCCAAATCCATATGTTATAAAACACATATGATCTATGAAAACACAGCACCAATCTTATATAAGAATAAGTATAAAAAGCAAAAGCGACATATTATGAGTATCTCTCTTTCAAATTTGGAACGGTGCCATCAAACACCTTGAACCAGGTCACAAGAAGAACTAAAAATGTTCAAATACGTTGTCTAGAAAAGTAATAACATATAACAACTTTTTAAAAATTAGAATACTCAATTCAATCTCCAAGGAGGCGAAATGGAGCCGCCCTTGAAATTGTAATTCCAATTCCGACGAGAATGCCCAGAGCTAAAATATACAATTTTACATGGTACTTCTGAAGAGTTGGAGCAATTGGATGTCAATACGGATTGTCGTGTCTACCTTTTTACGAAAGTTTATTACTGCCTAGTTTCCCCAGGATTTCGTATCAGCAGTCATATCTTCTCCACCTTCTCAAGATTGCCCGCCTTCAGTGACGAGGTTTCCCACTCTTCACTGTACTTTTGCAGTATATTGTAATGTTTTAAAGAACCCTTCGTGGGTCACTTTGTTCAACGTAACGTGACCTCTCAATCTCAAGGTCGGAATTTCAGCGATTAACTCGAGGGATGTCTTACCAATCTATGCTATGCGGTTCTTCGAATTACATTGGATATAACAAATCAATGGGTAGTCACCATAAAACCTACACGTGGGAACCTTAGGAACGTAGACGTCGGTATTCCGGTGGGGAGAGTTCTCCTCTTGACTCTTGTCTTATTGTGAACACGGTGACCGAAATACTTGACTAGAACTTGGATCTGTTAGTAGAGACATAATTAAATATAAATTAAATAATATAAAAGTTAGCAAGGTCTCCAGGTATAAAGGTACACAGTGAGATCATCTCTTTGTTTCTCTAATCTTGGAGATATATGGAACTATGGACACGACATTCTATTTATTATTATGAGAAGGTGTGAAACTTATCATGTTAGATGCTATAGAGTATAATTTTCATTTTCATATCTTGCAATATATTTTAGATAATGTGTATCTATTGTTCTACAAAAGATAATCGCTGGGTAATCAATAAGAGAACAATCACATTAGGTTATGTTTTTTCGATACTCTAGTTGTTTGTAAACCGCATGCATGGGATAGTCCACATGTCTTAGGTGTGGCAAGGCGGATTTCTCGTATCAAGTCTTGTATAGACTCTATTGGGGTTTAGTCTCATTTTCCTTTTTCGTCTCTCCTTTGTATGGTTTGATGGGGTCTTCTCGTCCTTCTCGTTTTCTACACTATCACCCTTTTTCTTATTGAATATAAATATACTTATATGACGATGAGATTTGATAGAGATGAATGTGAACTTTCCTAGTAAGTCATGAGGACACCCATTTCATCTTATGAATATTAGATGTCTTCATTGTTGAACTGAGAACATGGGAGCATTCCGGATGTACTTGTTTGGATTTTCCTGTATCAAAAAACAATGCAGATGGTTCACGTTGGACTTTGATTCTGAGATGCATATTTGAATGTAATTAATCAAACAATAACATCGTTAAAGGTATGTCCGCTGACCCCTCGCGGAAGAAGATTCGATCAGCGTAACGCCTGGAGGACCTTCCATCAATGATAGTCCATATACAACCTGTTAAGACTGGGATCTAATAAGAAGGGTGAGAACACCACGTCAAGCCAACAAGAATAAAACTTCAGGGGGGGAATTGAGCCCCAACGGTAAATAACTTTCCAAGTTCTTTCCGTGTTCACACCACGAAATTTCCTATTGCGCGGAAGGCATTGCCGGCTGAGGAGAAGAGCACCGCTTCGCGTGTGCGCTCTCCTGCATAAAAAGTCTTCAAAAGCAAGTGACACCACTAGTCTTCGGAGGTTGTTGGGCAGTCACTGTTTGTAGCCCTGAGCTACAAAACTGTAGCTTTGTCTGTGATTACGTTTGCTTCTCTTTTCTGTGTGTCTGTTCCTCGAACTTAGAATGGTAGGTAGCCCCACTGTACATAGGCTTTATCACTTCTTAGGAGAAAACCTATCTATAAAGATGGTTAGGGAATCATTTTATTTTAAATTTAGATATCACTAGTTGTGAAGTGTCACTTGTCTATTCATTTGAAGTGATTGAACTTTTTTTAAGTTACTAGAAGTTTGGATTCAAAGAGTCTTGTCCTTGTACTCGGTTGATCTTCAACATGTCACAAAAAGTAAGCGTGTAAAAGCCTCTAAGGTTGATATGTTTTCAACCCCTGCTATATTCGAAGGACACCGAATTCAATGAGAACGTTTTGGACAGCAGTTCGGTGGCGGCTTTAAATTTCACGATGTTGTTCTCTTGTGACGAAAAGGGAGAGGAAAAAGGGTCAAAGCCGTGCGGGAACCCACTCACTTCTCACAACATGAATATATGAAGGACGACCGCGTAGGGAAAGAAAAATAAAGGATGGGAAGACCCCCATCAAGCCCTCACAAGGGAAAGATGAAAAAGGTAAAGTGGGGCTAAGCCCCAATAGAGTCTATATGAGAGATGTCACATGAATATGATGGTGCTTTTTACTTGTGTGGATGTTATATATTTGTAGATTTCCAGGGAATCATGATTCAATAGTTAATGTTTATCTCCTTGTTTCACAACTCCTTTTTATCGCGAGAGAGAAGTACTCTCTCAGTTAATATTAAGAAGTTTATAAACAGAATCTGGTAGTGAAGAGCCTCGACCGGATTGCTGGATATCGTGTGTAGTTCAGCCCTATTTTAAAGATGCATGATGTCCTGCTAGCATAAAAGTCTGATTCCGAAGAGAAAGAAGAATTAGTCATATGGTTCATATAACTACATCGAATAAGAGAATTGAACGAAGGAATTAGATGAGGAAAGAGAAAGACCAGAGGATACACAATCATATTGGCCTTAGGTTCTTCTTTGATAGTGTGCTCCCCTGTTCCCGGGTTCATTCCACAAGCGGAGGCATCAGTCCATGAACGAAAAGCAGATAATGAACAGTTTCATCCTTCAAAATGCTAGATGTGAATATTTTTTTCCTTTAGGGTAGTATTAGCTGATTGGTACAAATGGCACATAATTATCTCTGGAATTTAAGTTTGAGCTGAAAAATAATATCTTACATGAACATTTATATTTAGTTGAATATACTTTTCCGGAATACTAGATACACCAACCGTCACTTACATGTTCAAACGCGAAACAATTCATAAATATTCAATTCGGTGCTTTTATACTTTACGCCGTAAAATGAAGCTAGATTATGTTTCATGCAAACAACTCAAATTTAATGATATATTTTTCTGTAAAAGCAATTGTAAATAGTGAATTTAAGATGAATCCGATATACGCTTTTTGAATACATACATTGATACTCATGATTTTAGGATTTTGTCAGCAGAAGGTCTTTTATTACGACATAATAACTGTCTTCATTACCGATGACTTTATTTGCAAAATACCTGATATGTATCCAGTTGTTGAATATTAAAATGACAAGACAAATGATCTGTATTGGCGATATTTTCTCTCCCATCTTGTCTTCTTAATTTCCAATCTCCGGTGATTACATGCTACATATATTTTCGAACTTTACCAAATATGTTTTCTCCGATTTGTTAACTTTCAATCTTCTCAACGGAAGGAAACGAAGAAGACTTACCATTGAAACTGGCCTGTTCAGCCACATAATGAAAGATGAAGATTTGACATCCCTGGTGTTGGTTCTCCAGTTATAGGAATGGTTTTTTCTACGCACTTTGTGGGCGGACTTGCACTCTGCGCCTAGAGTACGCTGGCCTATAGAAAACAGCTCCTACATAATAACAGAACGCTGGCCTATAGAAAACAGCTCCTATAGACAATTTTTTCAACCGCAGAGCATTAAGATATTTAAGAACTTATTCTTTCGAACATTCTTTTGAAGAGGACGGAGTCCCATGAACTTTGTAGAGGTGAGATCAATATCACGGCTAGAGTTCATTTAAGATATTTAAGAACGTTTATCTAAAGTACTTTTTACTAGTGGGACGGAGCCCGAAGACCCTTATAGTAGTGAGAAGCCAATAAAGCTAAAACGTTGGTGGCCAGAGGCCAAAATAAAGAAGAAGAACTGGAGAGGCAAGCGTAAACGCCAAAAGCCCACCTACAAACATCCTTAACTACTCGGAGCTCAGCACCCGCAAGAAGCGAAGGGGACCATTATCCATTAATTTCCTTTTCTTTTCTTCTGGTACCTTTGTATCATCAATATGGAGCTTATTGTCTTCATTGTTGAATTGAGAACATAGAGCAGTGCGGATGTACTCATTTGAATTTTGTTCCATTAGAGGATAATCCAGAAGGTTCATATTGGACTTCAATTTTAAGATGCACATTGGATGTGATTAATCACAAATAATATCCAATCATAGTTGTTGTTTTCATGGTCTGCTCGCTGAAGAGGATGAGGATCAGCGAAACGGATGGAGTAGCGTCCATCATTATCATCCCGTTACAATCTCTCGGTGGCTCTGCCAGTTTTTGTCGTGTTCACGCATGGGAATTAGCTATTGCACTCGTGACATGCACATGGACGGGGGAACACAACGACCTGGATAAGAGCGAACCAAGTTCGAAGGACCACCATAGCCGGCCGGGGAGAAGAGTGCGGTTTCGCAGGTATGCTCTACGGGTCAGAAAAGTCGTCCACGAATAAATAAAACCAAGTTGCCCACAAGGTGTTTCCTTGGAAACACCTTGCGGGCGACGTTAGTAACGTTATCCGCAAAGTCCCTAAATACAACTTAACTCGCGTTAGGGGTGAATCATATTTTGTTATTTCGCGAGTTTCACAAATCTCACAGACAACGAAAATGACCCTCTTGAGAATTTAAAGAGAGTTTGCACAGGAAATTCATTATCCTCAAGGGGATTTCCGATCGAGAGCAAAATGGTCCACGCCGTCCGTATTTTATGATCTATCATTAAATATCGCATTTTCTCTTAAATATACCCATCGCAGCCATGAGTTTGACCCTAATTTAATTCCCTCGTTTAATCTTGCGTCATGTCAGTTATTCACGAGTATGAGAAAATCTCGCTGTTACTTTGCGGGCAACGTTACTAGTCTTCGGAGGTTGTTGCGTAAAATCTGTCTGTTGCCCTGAATCACAAAACTGTAGCTTTGTATATGATTACGTTAGCTTCTCTTCTATGTGTTTGTTCCTCGAAATTAGGATGGGAAGTAGCCGCTTTATCACTTGTTAAGAAACGCCTATCTATAAAGCTGGTTGGAATCAGAGTCATTTAAAGTTCATATATTCATTATTCTGAAGTATCAACTTGTCTATTCATTTGAGGTGACTACAAGCTATGGGTTTAAAGTGTTTGATCCTTGTATTGCGCTGATTCTTAACATGTCAATTAGAGTATGCTTGTACGAGTCTCCTGATCTGAATATTTCACACGCGCTGCTTTGTGCGGACGATCAGTGCGCACACCATTCAGTGAGAAAGTTTTGAAATAAGTTTGGTAGCAGCTTAAAATCTCACAATTTTTATATTGTTGTGATGAGCAGGGAGAGGGAAAAGGCTCAAGATACATACGGACTCACTCACATATTGCAACATGAATATGGTGGTGTTTTTCCTTTGTTTGGGTGTTTCCGATGTTTCCAATGATTCATGATGCAATGGTTCATGCTTATCTCCTTGTCTGCAACTCTTTTTTTCTCAAGAGAGAATTGTATCAATCTCCATTGGTGCTGGTTCCTCCACTCGTGTGTAGTGTATTAGTAGGCTCTATGGAGGTCGAGGTCGAAGTCGATATGAAGTTGTTACCACCAAGGAATCAAAACAATCGACCAACCACATGACTTCCTCCAAGTTTTGTGGTTCTCGCATAGTTACCTCTAATTTGGTTTTTGCCTTCAAGCCCCTCACAATCGATCCACAACTTCACCTACCAATATACATGGAATTTCCATGATGGTGTTTTGGAACTACGTGATGTAACTTCTTACAGAGCCAATCTATTTCAACTCTGCCAACTTATCCTCTGCAGCTCATGTGGTATTTATAGCTTAGAATAAACTAACTATTGCGCTCTTGAATTTTACCCATGTCAAGATTGGTACAACAATTTTTCAGTCAGCTCGCTCCACTACTCCATCCAATTGGCTAGAAGCCAAGAGAATCTATTTTGCTCGTCTTGTAGATTGGTAGCTTCAAAATAACGTTTGCAGTCAAACATAAAATTCTCCACTACACTCGAGAGATTCTTACCTTCAAATACCTTGGGTTTAGGGAATTTGATCCAATCTTCTCCTTCTC
Source organism: Lunularia cruciata (assembly GCA_948567375.1). Classification (NCBI taxonomy): domain Eukaryota; kingdom Viridiplantae; phylum Streptophyta; class Marchantiopsida; order Lunulariales; family Lunulariaceae; genus Lunularia; species Lunularia cruciata. The sequence continues at coordinate 15,646,980 of OX419761.1, read as the reverse complement.
AAATTGGTACTCTCTCTTCATGCTCTTGTTGTCAAAGATCTAGTTCATCCAACAATCAAGTGAGGTGCTCTATTTGTTGCTACATAGAAAGGATAGCATCGGGTATTGCCGCCATGGTTGCTACTTTATCACACCACCCCTAATCCATCTAATTTATTAACACATAGAAACAACACGTCCACCGTTCTCCATAAGTTACCGCTGGAAGTACCAAGGGTTCCTCAAATATGGTGAACATATATAGGAAATCTTGTCCAAAGTGCGAGGTGATGAATTGTATGAAACAATGCTTGGGTAGTTCTTGGACACAAAAATCCCAATGGTTTGGTGGAAGTGGATTTTGTGGTCTATAAATTCCATGTATCTCATTTCTGCTCTGATACCAATGTAAAAGACCAAAACCGAGGAGAGAAATAGGAGAATAGAAGTTCACATTGGGACACTTGAATGTGGAAAAAATCCAAATGCCTAGCATGAGTTTCAGCTTTGGTATTTATAGGTAGCATACAAGGCCCTTGAGAAACTTCTCAAGAAGCTTCCTTGAGCCGTTCTTAGAGTGCAAGCCAAGTTAACCAGGAAGCTTCTCAAGAAGCTTCCTTCTAGAAGCCGCCTACTTGGCATGTAAGCTAAGCTAGTTAGAAGCTTCTAGAAGCTTCCTTCTAGAAGCTACCTGCTTGGGGTGCAAGTTAACTAGTCGGGAAGTTTCCCAAGAAGCTTCTTAGATGCTTTTGGAATATTCTAGGTTAATTTGGCTTATTTTCTATTTTGTTAGCTTTATTAACTACGTCGCTAAACTCCATATTGTTACACTCGTCCAAGGGATCATGTGCCAATCAATCGAGTGGTAGACAAAAACCCTGTCTAGTCTCATCATGGAGTGTGCAATGTAGCCTATTAATAGTAGAGGATATGGAAAACTAGTCTCAAATAATCCCAAAATGCAACCCGCTTGAGAAGCTAACCACTCCCATGACTCGATCAATATCCCTAGAACAATCAACAAAGGGATAGAAGAAGTGTGTGTAACCCGAGTGTCATTGCTATTGATGTGATCACTCGCTTCACGTGGATATCCCAAGTGGTCCAATCATAATCCTTGTGCATCTTTCACACATGGGTCTTTATCCCTTGCAAGGTAAAGTATCAAGGATCCACTAAGCATGGTGTATCATGAGACGCTTTAGGCAACCAACCACACATGGGAAGGTATAGCCATGGCTACCGCAAGAATAAAGATAGTAACACATGATACTCCTCTCTATATCTCCCCATACCTCCAAAACCACCACCTCTCACACAAGAAAATATAATCTCTCCAAACCTTAAAAGCTATAAATTCTCATAATTTTCAATTTCCATATCTAAATTTTTTTAATTAAATTACAGTGAAAATTTAATCATGAAAACAAACAAATTAAAAATGAAAATTCTATACCTATCACTCTCAAAATGTAATAATCACTCTAAACCCTAAAAAAATCTAACAATCTACATAACTCTCTACTCAATTCTCCGTTGTCTTCAATCTAATTCCAATGGATCCAAAATTAAAATACAAACATAATAGGCTATTCACTCACTATATGCTAGAGAACCCTAAAAAATATAAATCTTCCCTCTTACTTCTCTCCCTCTACTCTCCCGTACTCCTCCTCCCGATACCTCCTCCCGATATAGTTATTCACGTCTTTGCAAGGTCTGATAGATCTTCCCATCCTCCTTGTTATTCTCTACGGTCTCTTTCTCCTTGGGTTTAACACTAGTTTATCCTCTTAATTTTTAGAGAAATTTCACAATATGATATTGTTTGCTTGAATTTCTTCATATGATTGTTTAATATTTTTTCACTGTATGACTTATGACCGCTAACGAGAATCGATCGCAACGTCGGTTGCAATGCAATTGTATATGCCTTGCCCGCATTACATGCAGCACTCAGACAGATTGAATAAATTTTTCTAATGAAATAATCCGTGATCATAACTCCCATCCAAATTGACCAAACGCTTGCAAAGAAATAATTCATAATCATGTTCTTCATCCAATCTCAGGTTTCAGGTTGAGATCGGAGAAAATCTCGCTGGTACTTTGCGGGCAACGTTACTAATCTTCGGAGGTTGTTGGGTGAAATCTGTCTGTTGCCCTAAATTACAAAACTGTAACTTTGTATGTGATTACGTTAGCTTCTCTTTTATGTGTTTGTTCCTCGAAATTAGGATGGGAAGTAGCCGCTTTATCACTTGTTAAGAAACGCCTAGCTATAAAGCTGGTTGGAATCAGAGTTATTTAAAGTTCATAAATTCATTATTCTGAAGTATCAACTTGTGTTATTCATTTGAGGCGACACTACTTTAAGTTACTAGAAGCTATGGGTTCAAAGAGTTTGATCCTTGTATTGCGCTGATTCTTAACATGTCAATTCTCCTGGTTTGTATATTTCACACGCGCTGCTTTGTGCGGACGATGCGTCTGCACACTATTCAGAGAGAAAGTTTTGAAATAAGTTTGGTAGCAGCTTAAAATTTCACAACTTTTATATTCTTTGTGATAATACATATGCTCAAGGCTCAAGGCTCAATGTACATAGGCGGACTCACTCACATCTTGCGACTTGAATATGGTGGTGTTTTCCTTTGTTTGGATGTTTCCTATGTTCCCAAGGATTCATGATGCAATAGTTTATGCTTATCTCCTTGTCTGCAACTCATTTTTACGCAACAGAGAGATAATTCCTCAAATGATAATAGGAATTTTATAAACAGAATCTGGTAGTGTGAAGGACCTGGACAGACTTGCTGTATTTTTAGCCCTATTTTCTAACCAGTGTACTTTTGCCCTACTTATTGAGAGCGGAGCTATGGCCGTCTCCTAAGCCATGCTCACTTCCTACCTTAGATAGAGTGTTGGTCACTTTGCAGCGGTCTCGGGCGATGAGCTTTATAAAGTATCTATTTATCTCCAAAAGGTTTGTAATGGATTTTGACGGTGGTTTTATAAACATTAAAGATTCCAAATTATAGAGAGATTGAAACTTGTTTTATTTTTTTTCCGTTCAAGCTTATTTTAAAAAATAAATTCCTATATCTATTCTAAATTTATTTTTCTATAATTATTTATGTTAATATCTATTCTTTAAATGATTCATGACCTAAAGATAGGTTTCAAGACCTTAAATGGTTTTGGCTTAATCCTCTTTAAGGAACAAGGCAACCTCGCATGATAACAAAAAGGACGGGAAGACATGTCAAAATGCAGAAGGATAAAACATTGTTATGTTTTATCCACTCCATGGTAATCCACTCCATGGAAGCTTAATGCAAAACCTATTGAGTCTTTAGTTACTCCATAAGTGGTATAAAGATGCGTAGTTTCGGAGTTGCAGTTTTGTTTCAGTTAGCGGTTTTTATTTGTACAGATGTATAGATATTAAATTATATTTGATTGCCATTTTTGAATGATATTTTTGGATTATTATCTGTTCCAAAAAAAAACTTAGTGGTTTTGGCTTAATATTTCAAGCCAGAAAATTAAAAGCAACATCCTTTAGGACTTTTATCTATTTTATTGCCAGAAAGATGTAAATACACCAAAGATATATTCTTACAATTTGGGTTTATAAAAGTTTAAGTTCTCACGATGTTTTACGAAGAAGGTACGGAAAAGGCGCAAAACTCACTCCCCTCTCACAACATGAATACGGTGGTGCCCTTTCCTTGAATTTATATATAGCATATTTCCAGGGCTCATTAACCAGTTTATGCTAAGCCTTATTGTGGGGTTTCGCAACTCTGTTACCCGCAAGAGAAATAATTTATTCAATTGATCAAAGAATCCCATAAACAAAAACTTGGTTGCGTGAGGGGCCTCCAGAGGCTTGCTAAAGCATGTCTAATTTAGCTCTGTTTCATAAATGCATGATATCCTGCGTGGTTTAATAACTGCATGCTGTCCTGATTATTATACTTAAATTTGCTAAGTTCCATTCTTTCCGGATTATGGTATTTTCATATGTTAACCACGAAGACAATGCGGGAATCGCCGTGCGAGAATATCTCCGAGTATCGCATGTCTTTTTCTCTTACTGAAAGAAGACCTCTGCTGAAAGTGACAGCTGGTCATATAACCCAGACCTAGAATTAGCGGTGCCGACAAGTAGCTCCAAGTTGGACCAACGGGAAAACATAGCTAACGGAGAGAAAGGCTGACCGTGCAGGATAACAAGAAGGATGGGAAGATCCCATCAAGCCGTACAAGGAAAAGACACAAGAGGTAAAATGGGCTAACCAGTCCGCTTGTCCTTACATCCTGCAAAAGGCAATGCCAGAGCCTTGAAAGATCGAGATTACATGAGTTGTGGACTCCGTGTGGACGAACACCGCTAAGCAGTCTACTTGTCGCTAAGAACCTCAGAAGGATTGCCAAAGCCTTGAAAGATCGAGATTACAGGAGTTTTGGAAATCCAGGCGGAAGACGATGACCCTCGAGAGAGGTTGTCACATTTCCACCATGCAGAATGGTGGAAATGTGGTGTGATTCTTTGTTGTGGTCTGTTTGGGGTATGGAGGTTGCCAACTGTTTGGTTCTGATCACGGAAGCCAAGAAGTCGCAGATTTCATGTGATGCTGGATTTTGCAGCAGATTTGGTTGGACTTGCGTCACATTTTGGCTATGGAGCTGATACTAGGGATTGGACAACTACAGATGGAACATGTCCGATCACCGATGTACACACAGTTTGGTCCCTAACACCAGTTTTGGTCTCTGAGAACAAGCACCGGTCTCTTTCTCAGTTACCTCTGTGAGTATTTCAAGTATCCCCTACGAATGACAGATGCTCTGTTTTCGCTGCCCAACGTTCTCTTTCTCTTCTCAACGAAGAGTAGACATATCTTTGTCTAACAATCTATCGCTATTGAACATGTTACTCCTAACCACAGTTCCAGAGATAGGCATCAAAGGGGGTTTTCTGCCGAGAGTGTCATAGGACAACCCTTGTAACCAGTTTTACATCTGGAGATTGTGTGTCAGATGTGAAACGGATAGACGTGTTCGCTAGATGGAGTACCTTCCGCGACTCCAGAGAACTTAGATTCAAAAATAGAACTGAACAAAGACCGTGTCAGCTTTACCTAATTCTCAGAGAAACCCAGAACGTTCAAGATTTCGAACATCTGGAACCAGTTTGCAAGCGAAGCAATGCCTGGTCGGAACTCACGTCTCTGGAAATAAAATGGTTCAGAGCCCAAATGTTAGGACTTGTCAACCAGGATCGATTCGAGGGAAGCATCCCTGGTTGAAACGGAGAATACTTTCAAACGAGTCAGAGATGAATCATGAAGTACAGACGAAAGGTCTGCTCCCCAGCGGAGAAGGCATGTTCGCAGCCTGGCGAATGTTACCTTAGAACAGACTTGAATCGTATTATGGCGTATTATTCTAGGGACTGGCTATTGCCAGAGCTGTAATGAAAAACCCAGAGATCATGGTGTTGGATGACGCCACCAGAGCTTTGAATGCTGAGTCCAAGAGGTTGGTGCAGGAAGCACTGGACACAATAAGCTCCAATGGTACAACTGTGGTGGTAGCTTACAGGTTCAGTACCATTCGTCATGCCGATGTAATTGCTGTGATGAGAAATGGACAAATCATCGAACAGGGCATCCATAGGGAACTTCTAAATATGAGCTGAGTACACGCGAATCTGATTCTGTTGCGAGAACATCGCCACCCCCAACTGCCTGTAGAGAGGTCCTTTGTAGACAGGTACCTAGCTAAGCTGTTGCTTTAGACATTGCTGTATATGTCCCTCCTTCCCAACCTCGCATAGTATGCATCTCCATTTCTCAGCTACAAATAACAATTTGTCGTGAAGGAAATACCGAGTTCTACACTTCAATCAACAGGACCTGTAAGCCAATGCTTCGGACACTCTTGTCTGTTTCACCCTGTACAGTAAAGCTAGTAAATTTCATAGATTGAGTGATGAATATGGAACCCGTTCGTTAGCATTCATCTATACCCACGTAAGACTGGACAAGACTGGACATAGTGAACGAGGTATTAGAAGCTAGAATTTCAAATATGTCTACGAAATCCAATGCTCCGAGTTCTGGTACCTGTTGGTTTGGGTTGGGTCCCTTCTCAGCGGTGGTTCTTGTTTTAACATAGAATAACTTATTTAGTTCAAGCATATTCCAGTCTTAAAGCATACTCACATTCTGTTTAGATCGATCTTGTTTCGTGTAGAACGTGGTTCTTGCATCAGGTCATAGATAAAATTCGTATCTAGGACGCAAGTTATAAGAAAGAACAGAAATAGACAAATTCACAAGAAATAATGAGCGAAAATCAATTTCAACTCTCTATGATATGTTTCTAAACGAGAGAACTCCCTGTAGGAATCACCTAGACCCATAAATATTACCGGTTTATCCAACTGAGTATCATGTGCATAACAATATCATAACCCGAACAAACCCGAACATCTATTTCCTATCTGATTATCTGTGGAAGCTGGCACCATCATTACGTCTATCTGTATATCATGTCGGCGATCTCATAGAACACTGCAAAGGATCCGTCTGTCAGAGCCAGGAAGACAAGAAAACAATTCCCTCAACTGTGTCACCGACACTTACTGACTTAATTATCACTTCAGATTCGCCTGGGATATCAACATCACCTGCAGCTAATGTCCATTTTGTGGATCTAAACCTTGACCAGTCTGATTTAACATTAAGACCATGAAAAGCTGGATATTTTGAACTGATAACTGAAAACCTCATCAAGTTCGTGTACTCTAATCAGGAGGGATACCTCCATCAAAAAGAATTTTAACCAATGTCGGCATCTGATCAGTTCAACTTATTACCTATTTCGAGATCTTTCTTCGGTGGAATGCTGTTCTGCTTAGTCCAACCTGGGGTCTCTCCCTTTCGGAACACGATCATATGGTAGAAAGAAAGACACATAGGGAATTTGTAGGACGTTGAGGCGGACGTGAGTGGAAGATCTGGAAGCCCTCCTATCCCCCCATGTTGAATTCTTTCACATCCAACTGACCCTCTCAGCTTGAGCCGTTCACAGAGCGGTTCGCCACAATCTTCGGGGTTGAGGTCCCACAAAAAGATGTTATGCTATGAAGAAACTATCCTGAAAGTTTAGGACATGCGGAGGTTGAGTACAGAGGTTGGAGAGCTTCCATGAGCGCTTTAGCCATCTGAGTACCTCCAAGTATCTGTCGTTTAGATTCCTTCCAAGCTTTGCGACAATAGTTGATGTTCACAAGTTGGGCAGTTGTGGTTTCTTTCGATGTCAACATTCTGTATCACAGTGGTTATCCTTGTCCTAGATTGCCTGGGTTAAAGTCAGTTTCAACCATCAAGTGTGATTGAGTTATGGAGGAAATTCGATCTATATATGTCGCAAACATGACCCAAGCTCAAGCTCTAAAAACAATATACATCACCGCAAAATTGTGACTGTAAATTTATCTAGAAATCCCCGCGACCTAATATGCAAGACAAATCCTCGTCACTCTTACAATTCGTAAGATGTGAGTGCGCATCTGTCATCTGTCCACCAGAGCCTCTAGATCAAGAGCATCCATTCAAGAACTGAGGATATTTGAATTCAACTGTCATGAGCACCTGCATCTCTTGGGTATCATACATCAAATGAACTTACTACGGGTACTCATTCTGCAGGCAGAGATTCTAGAATCAATTCGCTAACTTGCCTTCATGTTCAGATATTGTCACTATTTGGTGAGTAAATTGCAATTGAGATATCCATATGCACTGCATTACGCATCAGAAGGAGAGTAGATTCTCAAGAGATATCAGAAGTCTAGCGACATGCTCCAAACGATGAAGTGCCACACATGGAATACTAAGGTAGAATGTTTCAGAGAGAGTGGCTTCAAAACATAAAGAATTCTGGAGAGATATTTCAACAGCTAATTATCTTCGACTGCAATCTCGAAAGAGATTCCAGTTATTCGTGAAGATGTCTGGCCAGTTACATAAACATATTTCGACATCAGCTGCATGAAATAATCATACCGTAGTACACTTAGCTTGTAACGCGCTGGCACTGGCCCAATTTTAGGCACTCCATACGATCCTCACAGAATTCATTTGCGACTGTTAAACACCGAAGATATCTGAGACTATTGCGAGAAGTTGGAGTTTAATTATTTGTCTCTTGGAGTTTATATTAAAGCCAGTCGGGGAGATGCGCAAAGTTTTCAGCCATCTTCGTCGACTTGTCTGGGCATGTCAAGCTGTCTGAGACTTCTTGGTAGACTAGCGAAAGACTCTAGCTCTGAACATGCGAGTTGTCCAAGACATTCAGGTACTTTATCAACTGACTCAGAAACAGATCTTTTAATGATACAAGTTTTTACCTTTAAATCCTTATGTGCCACACATTGCCCCAACGAGTCGGGGAGATCTTCAAAGCATCCCGATAAGGACAATGTCGCAGGCAAACTCAACTGTCCCATGCTTGTTGGTAGGTTCAATATTCATCTTACCTTGTATTCGGCCAGAATATCCTCGACATCGCGTGGCTGCCAAACTCCTCTCCTTGACTCTACATTTCCTTGTTGTGGTCTCGAGATCATCGTCCCCATAGCCCTCAGTTGTCGATGAATGTACGCTAAGGGGTATGGTTGTAGCTATTTGACAATCCGGATTTAAATGAGAGACCTCTCCACTAAATTGGTCAAACTTAACTGTATTGACATTCCACGGTGCTCTGTTTCCCCGCAGATTCACAGACAGTCAAATCATACTGGCGATGCACCATGTCAAATGAAGCCAAGTCCAGGAATATGGCTTTCCCTTCATCTCCTAAGCTGTTAAAGCTCACTCTGAGTTTTCCCACAACCTGTCCGGTTTACTTCCATCTATACATCCTGCTTCAAACATCCTACCAAGAGTGCCTGTCCAAATCTTTTCATGGTTTCGTCCACGTAAGGAACTGGCAATCACATGTAAAATGAGACGGAACCTTTCGCAGGTCTTCACAATCTGTTCTACCAACTCCTTGGGTATGTATTCTGAGTTGGGATTTTGAACACGAGCTTTGAATTGTGTCAGCGCATGCTTATGTAACAGGAAGGGAGAACATGTTCGACGAAACCACTTCTATCTTGTGAATTCGAGAGATTACTATCAAACGACTACCTTCTCTGTAAGACAGTACTTTCAAGCGATACATCAGATCGGTTGCATCATCATAATCACCCAGCATCAGTAGGACTTTCTTTCTCGGTAATAGTTTCAATGTCGCTCACTCATCCTGCACTCAACGCTGACTTGCTTCCCGTTGCCTTCGTACAAGTTTTCAACAACCAGATCCCAGAAATCTTTCTCAGTCTGAGTTTGTTGAAGAATTTCAATAAAACAGACATAGTATAGCTGGCTTTGGACTTTCATCAGAACTTGTTTCGCAAGTGTCGATTTTCCTAAACCACCCATTCCTACAAGCAGTATCCTCTTTGGTCCTGCCTCTGGCAACTTGAGCACTTTCATGAAGTCGCTGATATGATCTCCGCACTTGTTTATCCCATGAGGAAGTCCAAGATGATGCAGTAATGATACTTTTCTGGACTCCCGGTTTGTGGAAAAAAGAAAAGAGAACTAGGACAGATGAGGGAAAATATAAATACCAAGGATATGCGTTTGTTGGCAAACCCACAGAATCCCTGAAAATTTCCTCAATATTACAAATTCCTTAATATCTGACTACTGAATTTGATTGAGAATACTGACAACGTTCAGCACTTGAAAGATGCAAGTTATCATATTTCACACCATACCTCATCCTCACTGATAGTTTTCAGGAAATTAACCAGATGTTGGAAACTGTCAGATGTTTTATCCGCTGGCTTGCGGATAGTAAAATGATCTACTCCTTGAATCATGAAAAAATAATCCATATCAACACGAGCAGATGCCTCTTCAACCAACTGTAAAGAGCCCCAATGGGAGATGCCGGGATGACTTTCCATATCTACGACAAATGAGGACACCGACCATCTTGTTTAGTGAAAGTTATTTTCGGAAGTTCCACCTATTTCAGAAATGAGAGCAAATGCCGTTCAAAGAGCGGATCCAGTACCCACTTAGTAGGGAACCGAGAACGTGCATACGAAGTGCAAGCATGAAGGTTTGCAAACTGAATTCAAGCTAATCTAAGCAAGGAAATAACATAATGAAATAAGTGGAAATGATGGAAAGCAGGAACAGAATTGATACATTTCATAAAAAAGTACCTGCACAGAACTAGTATACATCATCGAATCAAAAGAATACAACCTGTTGGAACAGCAACATTGTATCTCAAACTGACAACAGAGTTGAGTTATCAAGCAAATATGAAGATCCAGTCGGAAGCATAGCGAAACATAGAGCGAATGGGACAAACATAGCTTTAGTGGACGATCGGTGGGATGGAGCGAAGTACGAGAGGAGTGGATTGGTATCTTGGCTGGTTGGCCCGAAGTGTGACATCATTGAGAAAAGGGGAGCAGAAGCTTCGAACGAGGGATCCAGAACCCACTAAGTATGGAACCGAGAAAGTGGGTATGAAACGTAAGCATGAACCTGTGTAAATCAAAATGAATTGCATCTATCTAAGGAATGGAATTTAAAGAATCTAAGGCTATGAAGGTAAGAAGAAGTAAAGGCATAATTGATACATCTCATAGATAGTACCTACAAAGAACTAGCATTCATCATATAATAACAACCAAAACATAACTGATTAAGCATCTGAAATTGTAAGCCGGGAAAGACCATCAAACAGAGAAACATCGAGCAAGGAGCAAAAGACGGTGCTTTCGTTTAGGATGGATGGAGGGAGAGAAGTGGATGGTCTCTTGGCCTCGTCGGAGCGAAGCCTGACATATTGTAGAACGGAATACAGGGCCCGTAGTAAACAAACCAGTAATCGTAAGACCCGTGAGACTGGAGAAGACATGAGATAATGAACCAGGTACGAGAAGTAAATCCCTCACAACCATTATTCACACATAGTGGTGAGCAAGCTCTCAGGTTAGTTTGCATCTGCAAGCGACTATTAATCTACCAAAAGTACCGTCATTGATTACTCAGAGTAGAATAGATTTGATCAATATTGATGTCATAGCGCGGGTAAGTGTAAAAAAGAAGTTGTCCCAAGCTTCCTTAACCCTCAAAGAACTGTTTATGAGTACTAAGTTTACCCCGGCTTGTTCTATATCAACATGAGTCTATCAACACTTAACACCAAAAGGAAGTAGCAAAAGTTTCGTAAGAATTCCGCACGGAATAGGAATGACCTCGTCAGTGCCCCCTATCGTCTCCAGAAATCGGGGTAGGGTAGTAGTTTCAAAAACTCTACGTACCGAAGTTCTGTCTGCTCAATGAGTGTACCAGGGCAAACTCGGTTAATTCCTACGAAGGGTTTGCTCTATGGGACGGAGGGGGAAGGGGAGGCAAAGTATAGTTCTGACCTTCCCTTATTATTTCGCATTCCTATCGTTCCAAATGATTCTTAAACAGTAACAGTGAGGAGGCAGCAAGAGGTAATGTTGGAGAGATTGATAAAACGGTGCAGCAGAGCAGCAAATATATGGTGGAAGGGGCAGAAAAGGCGAGAACATACTTGGGATTTTTTATCTTTAAACTGAAAGCAGTAAAACAAGTAGAGAATGGAAGGTAGACACATTTAAGAATGGTATACTGAGTGGTCTTTGTTAGCGTATCCGGATAAGAAACCATTACTTAAGGATTTCACCTATGTGCTTAATAGCTCGGAAATATTGCATAACAGCAACGAAACAATACGGTATTCGAAGCAGAAACCAAGGAAAATATTAAACTTTTTTAGGAGCATCAGCACTCTTACAGGAGACCCGATGTCAGAGCAAACCCGATGTGTGAGTCAGTGACTAGAAGAAGTCCTTAAGTACCTCATATTTTTTACTCCTAGGCCTAGTGGTGGGCCCAATTTTACTGTCAAATGAGGTCGACTGATCAGAGAAAGGTGCTTAAGAGTAATGACCAAAAGAAATTCCCCGCGTAGCATGTATTCTCTCAAAATTATCTACACGAGTAATCGACACAAAATAAACACCATTGGTGTATATGACAATTCTCACATGTTTACATACACACAATATCGATAACAATGCCTACCTGCTTCGAAATAGCTTCCCACGATAAGTACAAGAACGATTACCTTGGATAATCTGCTGAGTACTCCCGGTCCAGTTGGGAGTTGAGACTCATCCGCTTCCAGAATGCCGTATGTCTTCCAGTCATATTGATTCCGCAACTTTGTAAAATCCTCATTCACTCTAGGAGCTCCATGTACTCGAGTAAAAGTTATTTTCGCTTTGTGGAGGACTCCAAGCGCATTCTTGAACCCGATTGAGCAACCCCGTAAAAGAACAGTCCTCGTCCATTTCTCAAGAAATTGAGATATCCACCGATTCCAGAGATTGCGATTGCGCTCGCTCTCAGGCATATCTTTTTCATCACCACTCCACCCAAACAGTGACCGACTAAAACAACTGGACATTTCTGACCAACCTTTCCAAATTCGATCAGAGATCGGGCAAGGAATTCCCCCGTGCCATACATATCCATGCTTCCACGTGAAGCAGAAGTTTGGAGACTGGAATCCTGAGAGAATGCGAGCTTGAGGGTAATGCTGCACAAGCCATGTATAGCCATGCTGAGTTGTCTAGGGGCATCGACGTTGGGATGAACGCATCTTCACAATCTCCCCGTGAATGACCATGGAAGAATATTATTTCCAGGGTAGTCGGTCCGACTGCAGGTGTGTATAATTCATAAACCGCATCAAAACCCAACTGCAAACCCAGCAAACTTTCATTGTTAGCAAAGAAACTCGAACCGAACAGGTGCTGTAATGATCAAAGAGATTGCGCCGAACTCGAATTTGAACAGCCGATTTGGTTATGAGAGATTACATACACAGTGAACCCTTTCCTTTTTCGGGTTGGATTAACCAGCCCGTTTGCGAAAAGGATAACTGGTGTCATGGGCCTAGAACTTGAGGTCGCCATTGACAGTGCTGTCGTTCAGTTCCGACTGTCCAAAATTGTCTGTGGCCTATCGCAATATCGTGAGCTGATATGTATCACAATCTATGTTCCAAAAGCTTTTAGTTCCTCCTCTCACGTCCATTGCAAGTAGAATTCCTGAAATCTAACCTATTTTCACCAGACTGTCCAAAAGCAACAAATTGAACGCTGTTGTGAGTTTCAGAAGCTGTGATGATAATCGCACTGCACGTACTAATCCAATGCTAGTGTAAACGTTTACGTGACAGGATGGTAATCGTACACTGAGGGGGGGCATCAAGCTCACAGGGTGACAAACATGGAACAGGAACACTCGACAACACAAACATACGCACATTTTGATGGTGCAATTGAATCCGACTTATACAAAACGACCAATTAAAATATGAAAGCATTTAGAGACTACGTTCCCAAATTTTGGATGTTTGTACTAGCGGATACAGAGAAATGAAGTTTCAAATTACCCTGGTTACGTCCGTGAACCAATCGCGGAAGATGATTCTGATCAGAGGATCGGAATTAGTAACTTCACGAGTTCCATATAATCGTCCCGGTAAAACCGGTAAGAAGGTTCGGATTTTCTATTTCTATTGCGATATTATTTTGTATTGCGCGGATGACATGCAAACAAATGATGGAAGCGGAAAACCCTCAAGTTCCGAAGAGCTTAACACCAGCATCGCCTGCCGAGAAGAAGAGTAAATTCTCCTGGTCATAAAAGTGTTCAAAGAGTGAGTGGAAGCAACAGTAGAGATAGAGATAGGTGCAAAAGTCTTCGGACGTTGTTGGGCAGACTCTGCCTGTAGCCTTGAATTACAAAACTGTAGCGTTGTCTGTCACTACGTTTGCCTCACCTTTCTGTTTCTGTGCGTAATATCAAGTGTGCACAGGATCTATCACTTCTTACAAAACAGCGTGTCTACAAAGTTGGTTGGAATCAGCGTTATTTAAATTTCACACATGCAATTACTTTAAAAGAATCAACAGGTCTGGTTGTGGAGTTCGATTCTTGACTTCGACTAATAATTATAATGTCCACAAAAGTAAGCCTGTAAAAAGGTCTCGAAGGGCTACGTATCTTTCCTTGCTGCTTTATGCGAAAGACACGTTGAGTGAGATGTTTAGGCTTGTTCGGTAGTGGCTTGAAATTTAACGACGTTGTTTCTTTTTACAAGGAGAGGCGCAAAAGAAGTGCAGGGACTCACTCAACTCCCCATAACATGAATATGATGGTGCTCTTTTCAGCAATTTTGTATATTTGTTGTCTGTATTTATATATTCTATATCTCCGTATTATAAATGCTGATATCCTGCAAGATTTATTAAATGCATCATGTCCTAATTGTTATACTTAAAGAGCCAAGTTTCATAACATCTGAGTTATCACATTAAAGCGGAAGAATGCAACGAGAACATGGATACATGAAGTGCCAAGTGACGTAAAAGCGTCAACTAAAACTCAACTAAGCGTGTGAGAGGTGTCGAAATGACGCAGAAGAAGAAGCTGTCCAGACAAGTAGCTCGAAGTTCTGTAAGTGGATGAAAACCGTTACCAGTCCACTTGTCGCTAAAGCCTGCAGGAGCCATCGCCAGAGCAGTAGAAGATCGAGATTACAAGAGTTGGGGAAATCCGGGCCCTTGCTCGTCGGCGACAGGTCGGAAGACCACGGGCTCCTGGAACCCTCGAGAGAGAAGATGAATGCCATGCAGAATGGTGGAAATCTGTATGATTCTTTGCTGTGTCTGTTTACGGAACGGATTTTGTTAACTCTTTGGTTCCGATCACGGAAGCCCAGAAGTCGCAGGTTTCAAATGATGCTGAAACTCGAACCAGATTTGGTTGGACTTGCCTCATATTTTGGCTATGGAGCCGAGACTAGAGATTTGACATCTACACGCATGGAACATGTTACAAACACCGCTGTAACACCCGTCTCTTTCTCAATTGCCTATGTGACTATTTCACGTAACTCCTACGAATAAGACTAAGTTTTCCCGGCCCGACGTTCATAACAAGTACTAGAGGGACTCATGAAGTAGAATGATCTGGAGCATCTCTGTCATGTTCTGATTATCTGAGGGAGTTGGCACCAACATAGCTTGCATCTATTCCAGTTGACCAATAGTACATAAGTAACTCGTCGCATTGATCTCATAAATGTCTTGCAAAGCATCCATCCCGTATACCAAAGAGAGAAGATATGTAATTTGACATCAATATTATGCATGAGTTTAGAAAGTCAATTAAGTGAATGGATGCTTTGCAAGTTAACTGGAAACTCATTTTCCTGCAGCGGTGGAATTTGGACATCATATCTCAATGCAGACAAATTTGTAGAAGAAAATAGAAGAAAATAGTGAACTGTTGACAGTCTTAAAAAGATTGAACTGTCCTGAAAAGGATATGTATATAGAAACCCCATACATATGTGGCCTCGGCGATCCGTTGAACATGAACTGTCTTAATCGTTTTGAACCAAAGAAGACCGCCACTGAGACCTTAAAGCCTACTACGACTCCCACTAAAACTGCAGGAAAGGAGACCAGGTCATTGATCCTCCGTGGCAATATGTCATTAATATCCTTAGTTCTCGACGCTGCAGGATTGGCTTTCCCTGGTTTCGGAGACTCTCTACATGGGTCCAAGGGCAAACCGCAGAGT
This sequence comes from Lunularia cruciata, assembly GCA_948567375.1. Taxonomy (NCBI): domain Eukaryota; kingdom Viridiplantae; phylum Streptophyta; class Marchantiopsida; order Lunulariales; family Lunulariaceae; genus Lunularia; species Lunularia cruciata. The sequence goes on along the minus strand of OX419761.1, from coordinate 15,631,216 downwards.
CCAGGATTTCCTTCGAACATTGACGTCTTCATCGATTGAAGTTGGGCAGAAGTAGGAATCGACCCTTCGAGATCGTTGAAGCTCACATTGAGCTAACTCAAATTCGTAAACTGCGCAAAGCTTACCGGTATTCACCCTGTCAGGTCACTATCAGAAAGATCCAAGAATTCCAACCTGGTGAGATTTGAGAGGCTGGAAGGTATGGACCCTTCAAACCTGTTGCCGGAAAGAGTCAAGTACAACATTCTGCGTAGACTGCCCAAGGCCTCAGGAATGGGACCGATGAAATGGTTTCGCGATATTTCGAAGGAAGTTCGATGCAATATCAGGTACTCCAGGTGGAGATCTTGGGCTTCAGTAAACACCACCAACCTTTCCTTAAGGACCTCGCCACTGTTGAAGCTAATGCACTTTTCACTGATAAGTGAAACCTTGCAACTTTGATAAGCGTTCTTTGGGGGCACCGTAAAACCTATAGTTTGACAGGTCCAGAACCTGGAGATTGGTCAGCAACGCAATCCAACTGGGAAATCCACCCGTCAAGTTGTTGGATCCTACCAGAAGAGCTCGGAGCGATTTTGTTGAATATTGTAAACTTGACGTTATTGCTAAATCGAGCAATGACAAATTTCTACAATCACCTAAGGAAGCAGGAATTGGACCGCTGATCAGATTGTTTGCAACTGCGTGAATTTCCAGTGAGCTCCCTTCCCCACCGGCACTTCTTGGCAGGAGTCCATTGATTCTATCATGGCTAAGTCCGAGTCGAACTAACGAGAATAAATCGCGACGTTATGCGATATATGACCTTCCAGCTGATTGTCGGACATCTCAAGATTTTCCAGAGCGTGTAGAGAGGAACCCAAATTTCTAGGAATAATGCCAGAAAGCTGATTTCCAAACAGCAGCAATCATGTCAGGTTCTTTAAGCTACCGAGGCTGAACGGTATCGATCCTGAAAGCAGATTTCGATGGAGATACAAAGTTTCCAATGACGAGCAATTACCCAGATACCCGAGAATGAAACCTGTGATTCGATTACTTGACAGCCCGAGAGCGAGCAACCTCCAAAGTTGCCCAAACGATGAGGGGATGGTACCTGTAAATCTATTGTCCTCCAGGTACATAGACCGGAACTCTATCAATCTCCCCAGCTCTGACGCTATCTCTCCTGCCAAGTTGTTTACAGCCAGATCAAGCCGCTGTAGCTCGGAGCAATTTAGTAGGGAAACTGGAATGCTACCAGTGAGTTCGTTCTCATAAAGGATAAGATTCTTCAAACCTTTTAACTGCCCTAGCTCCAGATGAACCTTGCCCCTCAGCTTGTTTATACACAGATCAAGTGTCTGCAACCTCCTACAATTTGCTAATGAGATGGGAATAGTACCTGTAAGTTCATTGTCAAAGAACGACAAGTGTTGCACCTGTTTTAAATCCCCAAGCTCTGATGGTATCCCTCCCGTCAAATTATTTTCCGACAAATCCTTAACTTGGAGCAATTGCTTAACGTAGTGGGAATCAAAACTTTAGGTCCATTGTCGTACAAGTATAAATATTGCAGTTCTCCTAATTCTCCTAGTTCTGATGGAATCCTCCAGGTCAAGGTGTTCTCGAACAAGGCGAGTGATTGTAACCTGGAGCAACTGCCCAAAGAAGCGGGTATTTCTCCTGTCTGTGTATTGCCGTCCGACCACAAGCGTTGCAACACGGCCAACTCCCCGAGATCCGTTGGGTATCTTCCCGGTCAGGTACTTTTTGGCTAGAACTAGGCGCTGCAGCTTGGAACATCTGATCAGAGAAAGTGGAATCTCCCCTCTTAGCATATTTCCATATGGCGCCAAAATTCTCAGTTCTATCATAACACCAATCTCCGTTGGGATTAGACCTGTCAGGCTGTGTTGGGACAAATCAAGTACTTCCACCTTGGCACAATTCCCTAAAGACTTGGGAAGAGATCCTGACAATGAGTTGTTGAATAGATTTAGTAGTTGAAGGAGAGGAAGATTGCACAACACGAATGGAGCTCACCACGCAATTTCATGCCACTCAAATTGATACTCAAAACTTCACCGGAAGAAACCTTGCACTATATCCCCTTCGAGAAGCAAGGACTCGTTTGGTCTGCCTTCCAATTTGAGAGTTCCTCATTCGAATCGTTGATAGAATTCTTGAACTTCATCAAAATCTCTACCTCAGACGATGCTGATATAGGTGGTGGTGATGGGCCGGTAAGTGCACCGCTTGCAAGATTACGGAATGCATTCGATTCAGGAGAGTTAGGTGGAAAAGGAACCATGCCAGAACATTTTCTCTGCCTCATGACAATAGAAACTGTCATTTCCTGTTATCATGCCGCGCACGAGCTCTGTGTTCCCCATCTTTATACACTGATGGATCAAAACCGTATAGACATAAACAAACCGGAGAGTCTCCAAATAGATGAATCCTGCTCCGATAGCCATTCCATGTGCTTCGCAACGCTTCATTCTAATACAAGTTTGGCGTCTTCACTAAAGAAATTAGAGCTCCTGAATCTGTTTATTGTCGCATCAACCTCTTCTTCGGCGTTACTATTCTGGAGTACATCAACTCCATCACAGGTAGTATTTGTAATGCATATGCCTCATACATGCCTCCTCATACATGTGTCTTCAAGATATCGGTACGAAGAATAGCCATAAGTTAACTTTGCTATTGCACCGGACATTGCTTTTAGTAACAAGGAAAGGTTACAAATTCCCATATGTAAATTAATATCCGGTGAATGTTGCTGATGTGGTAAGAGTTTGAGTTTGGCGAGTCTATTTTATGGGTTTCCACCGTTTTTACTCTTGATTTGATTTTTGTAGTGGTTTTAAGCATGAGAATACTCCCGTGTTTCCGTCTAAGTGCTTCTTAGATGTACATCTTCCTCCACATATTACCTCATGTTTTCGTGTGACATTATACATTGATTAGAATAGCATTTTGGAAATGAAATTGCTGTTAGAACTAATATTTGTAATAAAGTAATATCAATCATAGAGATCGTTCTCTTTAAAGTAATCATAAGGGAATATAGCCTATACCGTTGGAAACTTATTCTTGTTATTTGATACGATTTTATTTAATTTTTAGAATACATTAAAGGTTATGTTTTCCCTAGATTATTCATAATATATATATAGCTACATATATATTCAATCTTTTTATTTTTTTTCTTATACCATTATCCATATATTAAGTATAGTATTATATATATAGTAAGCTTCTAGTAAATCTTGGTGTGTAAATGTATATGTATAGCTTTTTAGTGTAATTATTGGTATATTATATTTAATGAAGTTAAAATTTCTGTTATAGAGAGCAGTGCTTAGATCTTGGCTTATGCTTTGTAGTTGAGTGAGGGATATTCTTATCATGATTTACCATAGCATATCACAATCTTTCTAGAATTATCATTGAAATATTTGTGACAAACAAGGTCAAGATTCTCTTCAGAAAGAGAGTGAAACTAGAGTTCAGCTTCATAATTTTCAGTTAAGTAATAATTTTGATTATAAAGTTCCTTATAATTAATTTTCTATGTAAAATATTATATATACCAGATTACCACTTACTTGGGTTTGTTTGGAAAGAACCAAAAAGTTACTACGCTGGATTTGAACACTTCTCCATTTAATATTTATCTTTATCCTGGCCACTTAACAAAGTTGGAAGTGACGGACCTTAGGCTTAATATGACGTCGAATGAGGAGAAAATCAAGGATTTTAAAAAGTCATAATTCAATTGACATTCTACCTAATACCTATTACAAGTTAAGACATGATTACTTCTTTAATAAGATGACGTGAATCAGATTTTTTATAGTATATTAAACATCATAATCTTCAATCCTACTGGTTATCATAGTCAAATTAAAAAGACTATCAAAATGTATAATTGATCAAACCGTACCAAGGACAAAAGGCAAAATTGTCATCTTCATTCTATATCTACGTAGACTTCCTCGTTGGAGGTTTTGTCGCTTTTCAAATTGTATATTGCATCACTAGCGAACAAATTGGAGGCGCTTTCTTACCAACTAAAGTGGTGTGAAGTTGGCTCTGCTCGATCCCACCCAAAGCACAATTCCACCGTAGTTAAAGAAATATACTATTGAAATTGAAGGAAGAAAGTCTTCAATCTGGCGCAATACAATAAAAAAGATATAAAGGTAAAGATATATATTTATATAAATATTTTTTATCCATATAGTGGTGAATATCGTTTTCTTTCCTTTTTACTATTTCTACATGTGAAATCTCGTACGTAAACATGTATTTAGAAACGGACCATCAAGTCAAATAATATACCCTAAAGGAAACGAGAAACGGGAATACGAGCGCAACAAGAAATGCCACTGGAAAACACGACCCCAGAGGCCTTAGAAACAAGTCATTGCCCTATGCACAGGTGGAAAAAGAAACAAAGAATGTACGAAGCAAGCTGTCAGCTTCGAGTTCGAAGGTAGGATGTCAACGCAACTAACACATGTCTCTTAATTACGGTGATCATGTTCTGCCTTCACCTTTGTATCTCTAGTTTGACTTGCCATTTATAGAAAATAATTGTTCAGCTTATCAAATACACAATACTGAATGTTGTTCGGCTAATCGTATCAAATAAGCAGTATTCTCCTAAGCTAATGTAATCGATATTGATGAATACAAAGCACCAAATCGAAGCACCCAGACCTCGCGATATTCGAGAAAGTAGTACGAGGAGACTCAGAGCATTATCTTCTCTTAAATTTATCTGTTGTTTCTCCAAAAGGGCGATTGTTGCATTATAGTGCATGCGAACTATATACTGTTGTGAATGTTACTCACTCCAGGATAATATTACGTCCTCATTGCTCATGAACTTAGGAGTAAATTATCTGAATTCTCAAATCGGATAAAGAAACCACAAAATGGAGAAGAAACGAAAGAAACCACAAAAATGGAGTCCCCTATCGATTATTTTCTTGATAAATCAAATGCCAGACTGTTCTCGAGGAACCCAAAGATAACTATATGTGATCATGTCAACTGGTTTCTGAGCGTGAGCGAGTTGCAGTTAAGCTTGCAGTAACAATTGTTACTATGAGTGTCAGTTCCATGCTTAGCTTAACAATAGACCCGAATCATTCGCACTGGCCGTTTGTACGTAGCCGTATCATTAGGTCTAAGCTCCGGTTTTGTTTGAAGTAAATCCTTGCACTAAAACAACCAACTCGATATACAGTTGATATTCTACCATACGTTTGGTTTTAAATCAGACACCAAATGTTGAGTTTAAATTATATATGTTTGATTTCTAGATCCCACCATTTTAATTTAACGATTCAAAAGTGTAAAGTACTTCGGATAATCCACTAACTATATTCTCAAGCTTAGTTTGATTATCCACAATCGTATCTCACTGAATAAAGACTTGTAATTGGGTTCGATTTGATCGGGTACCAGTGGAAGATTGGAGACAAATGCAAATGTGAAACTATTCTCAATTATTGTATTCAGTACTTTGCTATTTTACGCTGTAAAATAGAGCTGAATTGTGTTTTATTATGCATCCACATCACATTTTAGTGCTATATATTCGAGAAAAACCAATTGTTAAAAAGTAAGCTTCTAGAGGAATTTGATATACCCGCATCGAACACAAACTTTGATACTCATGATTTGACCGCATCCATTCAAGATTCGATTAACTCAAGGTTCTTCATTACGGCATTAGTAACTTTCTTCATTACCGAGGATTTGATTTGCAGATCCTTAATGTGTTTCGGGTTGGTGAACATTAAAATGAGAAAACAAATACTATGTATTTGCTCTGTTTTCTCTCTCATCTTGTGTTCTTAATTTTCATTCTACTGTTGAAAGATCCAGTGATTATAGGTTAAATTGCGTTATATGGTTCTTTTTTCAGACTTTATCGAATTTGTCTTTTCGGTTTGCTAAGCTTTAGATTTTCTCAGCGGAAAAAAGCGGAGAAGACTTGCGAAAGAAGCTCACATGTTCAGCCACATAACGAGAGAATATTTCATAGAGAATCTAACTTGAAAGATGAAGATTTGAAACCCCTAGTTTGAATGGTTACCATGTAGTCATCGGAGTTGAAGGTAGATATAGTCTCATTCATGGATTGCTTAACTTATATCTTTCGCAAACCCTCTCCAACCTAAGTCTTTGGTTAGAGTAGGTTCATTGATTGGAGTTGCTGTGACTATTGCACCCAAAGGGAAACAGTGCCACTATACTCCATGACTCACCTTTGTCCAATTGGCATGGAGATTTTGGGCCATCTTCATCAATATTTAGATGGTCTTCTTTGCAATGCAACATAGGGTTCCTGCAATAAAGGGGAGTACAAGCTATCTCTTCAGTCATGGTCACATTTTACTATTGGAGTGAGTATCCATCACCCTATAACATTCACAAGCAGTGGGTCTTCACCAATGAGAAGCAACAATAGGAATCCCCAACACATTTAGAGGAACTTCCCTTCTCATCTATAAGACATATCTTTGGAAGATCCACATCATATAATTCAATATAGTTCAGGAGGACCAGGTTACCTTATGGGTTGCTTTGGTTAATTTATGATTACTGTGGTCATTTTTGCATGTAAGGTTTTGACCATTATTTCTCCTCCGCTTTTGTGCCTTTCTGGCTTGGGCTCCAGCTCTGTAGTTCCATCTGCACTTATATGTGCTTTTGTACTCTCTAGTTTTCCTTTGGGATATTCCATCTGGCCTCCTGGTCTTCACCAAAGAAACTATTGGTACAATAATTCTGCAGCCTTAAACAAAACAAGACAAAATACACTAGGGTATTTGGATTTTAACATAAGTATACAGTTGTACATAGTATGTATTGAACACGTTGAAGAGACCTGATGTGCTAGAAGGGTTGGAAATCTAATAAAGGTTGTTTCGAAGGGTATACTAGGAAGGATGCCATCGCTGGGAGTAGGTGTCAGGTAGGGAATTTTAAGAGTTGTAGAACGATGGCCAAAAAGCGGGCAACAGTCAGTATTTATCTAGATACTTAAGAACTGATTCTCCTGTACCATGAAGTTGATGAATTTGTACACCAGAACATAGAGAAAATTCCCTAGATACACCCTTTTTCAGCAAAGGATTTCTCTTGGCCAAGTGAACAATCACACGGTGAAGTCCATTTCACCACGTTATATTTGACACGTGCCATGCTAAACCCGCCATGTACAGGCCTTTCGTGCCGCCGTCCATCAGCTCGACGGGGGGTTCAGGAGACAAGGATTTACACTAGACAGTGATGTTTGATCATGATAAAAATTTGTGCTGCCTTTACTCACAAGGTCGTAGAGAATTTGAAATTGAATCAAAAAATTGAGCTGAATGAGTGCGCGGACCAACTTTCGACGCGGGATTCATATCGAGAATTCGAAACATTTCAGCAAAGATATTTGGAGCTGAAGCAGCTCAAACTGAACAGTCGCATTGCCACTCGTTACAGCATGGGCTTGGGATCCGGAGTGGAGATTTAGAATATCGCGGACTGTGTGAGTAGCACCATACTTGCTGGAGGAATCCCCAAGGATGTGGAAGCGACCAAGTGAAGCACGCTGTTGGATTGGGTAGCCCAGTCTTGAGGAACGTGGATGTAAATCTCCGACCTCTCTGTCTCCGTGGACTCTTTAAGTAAAGAGTAGGCAATTCCCTGTCTGACAATCGGTCGCTATTGAACATACTATTCGTAACCAGAGTTCCAGATATGTCCATTAAAATGAAGAGCCTGCAGACGGTGTCATGGAACGGCCCTTGTAGCCAGTCTTACACCTAGAGGTTCTGTACCAGGTGTAAAACGGATTGACGCGTTCGCTAGATGAGGTACTTTCCGGACAACTTAAAATTTAAAAACACTGAAAAAGGACCATGTCACCCATCCATGTTCTCTGAGAGAAAGCCAGGACGTCCAAGATTTCGAACACTTGGAACCCAATTGCAAGCGAGCAATGCTATACGGGAACTCGCGTCTTTGCAAATAAAATGGCTCAGTGGCCAGATAGGACTCGTCAACCAGGACCCTCCACCGATTGTCACTTGAACAAGGGAAAGCCTACTGTACGGTAAGGAAAATGCCACCGCTTTTGCAGCCTGAAACTATTACATACATGAGAAGCATCCTTAGTTGAAATGAAGAACACTTTCAAACGAGTCGGAGATCAATCTTGAAGTACAGGAGGAAAGGTCTGTTCCCCAGCGGAGCATGCATGTTCACGGCCTGCACTTCGGTGAATGTTTCCTAACCAAACAAACCTGAATTGTATTACGGTGTACTGGGAAATTTTGGGGCGATTCTGGCTGGATGGGAGTTCCCATTCGTTGCTTTACAATTAGCCAGCTTTCAGCAAGTGGCTATCACCAGAGCTATGATAAAAACCCAGAGATCCTGCTGCTGAATAAAGCCACCAGAGCTTTGAATGCTGAGTCCGAGAGTTGATACAGGAAGCTCTGGACCGAACAAGTTCCGATCGCCCAACTGTGGTTGTAACTCACAGGCTCAGTACCAATCATCATGCCGATGTCATTGCTGTGAGGAAAGATGTACATATCATCAAAGTACTAAATATGAGTTGCGGACACACAAATCTGATTCTTATGCACCAGCATCGCCACACTCAACGGCCTGTGGACAGGCCCTTTATACCTAGCTAGCTATTGCTGTAGACATTTTTTTATGTACCTCCTGCCCAACCTTCCTTATCATACATCTCCATTTCTGAGCTACAAATAACAATTTGCAGGGAAGGAAATACCCAGTGGTACACTTGAAGCAACAGGGCCTCTCTGCAAAAAGCCAATGCTTCGGACTCTGTCTGTTTCACCCTGTCAGGAAAGCTAGTAAATTTTTATTTATTGAGGTATGAAATATGGAACTCGTACGTTAGTGTGGTTCGATACCCACATCAGACTGGAGAATATTGGGCATAGTGAACGAGGTATTAGAAGCTAGAATTTATATATTTGTACGAAGTCCAAGTCCCCGAGTTCTGGTACCTGCTGGTCTGGGTCGGCACCTTCTCAGCTGTGGTTCTTGTTCTGACGTAGAATAACTTACTCAACTCAATTCTGGTAATATATTCTAGTCTTAAAGCATACTCACATTCCTTTTAGATCGATCTTATTTCATGTCGAACTCGGTGCTTGCTTCAAGATGTAGATGAGATCCGTATGTCTAACAGCTGAAATTGCCGCAAGTTTTGAAAAGGAGCAGAAACAGAAAAATTTATAAGAAATGGTGAACGCAAAGCAATTTGAACTTACTCTGTGACATGTTTCGAGGCGAGAGAACTCCCCTTAGGAATCACCTAGATCCAGAACCGCTTCTCTAACAGCTGAAATCTGCGCAAGTTATGAGAAAGAGCAGAAACATAAAATCTACAAGAAATGGTGAAGGAAAAACAATTTTAACTTACACTGTCTCATGTGTGTAGACGAGAGAACTCCCTGTAGGGATCACCTAGATCCAGAATATAAACGGTTTATCTAACTGAATATCATGAACATAACAACCATAATGACTCATGAAATATCTATGACAAACTCTAGAAACTATGTCCTGATCTGATTATCCGTGAAAGCTGACACCATCATTTCCTGCATCTATATATCATGTCATCGATATAGAACATTGCACAGCATCCATCCGTCACAGCCAGGAAGACAAGAAAACAATTTCATCTGCGTCACCAATACTTATGACTTAATGATCACTTCAGATTCGGCTGACATATCAACATCACCTGCAGCGAATGTACATTTTGTGGATCTAAGCCTTAACCAGTCTGTTTAACGTTAAGATCATGAACAGCTGGCTGGATTGAATGATAACTCAAGATCTCATCAAGTTTGTATAACCTACATACCTATCCCAAGATCATTCTTCACTGGAATGCTGTTCTGCTTGATCCAACGTGGGGTCATTCCCTTTCGGAACACGATCATATGCTCGGAAGGAAGACGCATAGAGACCTTGGAGCACGTTGAGGCCGACGTGAGTGGAAGATCTGGAGGGCCTTCAATCCACCCATGTTGAATGCCTTCACATTCAACTGGATCATTTCACGTTAAGGGCATGCAAGTCATTCGAAGTATGGCCCCCAATGACAATTATTATTACAAAAACTCAATTTTCTCACAACAATGCACCTGGCCGACCGTCTGGCTTAAACCTTCGATCCTCCCTGCATGAGCTGTTAACGAGGTAGTTCCCCCAAAGCTTCGAGGCTGAGGTCCCCCCGTACGATGTTGTGCTCTGAAGAAACTATCCTAAAAGTTTAGTACATACGGAGGTTGGGTAACTTACTCATACAGACGTGTAAGAGGTTGGAGAGCTTTTACGAGCATTTCAGCCATCTGAGTACCTCTGGGATCTATCGTTAAGTATTCCTTCAAGCTGTGCGACAACAGTTGATGTTCACAGGTTGGGCAATTGCAGCTTTTTACGATGTCAGCATTGTGTATCACGGTGGTTATCGTAATCCTAGATTGCCTGAGAGTAAAACTCAGTTCAACAATCAAGTGTACTTGAGTTATGAGAGAAATTCCATCTATAGACGTCGCGAACATTAACCAGGTTCAAGCTATCAAGACAACTTGCATCACCGCAAAACTGGGACTGTAAACTTACCGAGAAATCATCGCGAACTCATATGCAAGACAAATCCTCGTCACTATTATCAATCGTAAGATGTGAGTGGACATCTATTATTCGTCTACAAGAGTCTCTACAGCAGCCTCCCTTCAAGAACTGAGGATATTTGAATTCAACTGTCATGGGCACCTGCGTCCCTTGGGTATCATACGTCAAATAATTTACTTAACTTACTCCGGGTACTCATTCTGCCGGCAGAGATTCTTCTAGAAATCGTTTCTCTGTCTTGCATTCTTATTCAGAGTCATTATCTGGTGAGTAAATTGCACGTGAGAGATCCATATGCCCAGAAGGCTAGTGTCAGTGCTCCAAATGAAGTGAGCTGCCACACATGGAATACTAAGAAAGGAATGTTTCACGGTGAATGGGTTCGAGATATGAAATATTGCTCGAAAGCTATTTCAGCTTTCGAGCAATATTTCATGTAATATTTCATGTTTCATGTAATTATCTTCTACTGCAATCTCCAAAGAGATTCGAGTACGTGTAAAGACGTCTGGCCACTTACATGAACATACTTCAAGGAAACCAGCTGTTCAATAGACTCTGGAAAGTATGTAGATTGGCGTGGAGACGTACAGTCGTGAATTTCCAGATACTGCCGTGGCCCGAGCTTCTTTCGTGCTAGTCGAGCAGGTTCAGATGAGCCAAAGTGATCATGCAGATAATCATGTTCCATGAGCAGATCCTCTCCTATGAACAGATCATCCAAGCTGGTTGACCGTAGCAAGTCAGGTAAATGCATGAAATAATCACACCGTAGTAGCCTCAGCTCATGTAGCGCTGGAAACTGTGCCAATTTAAGAGCCCCCAAAAGATCCTCAGAGTACTCACCTGCCACTGTTACACTTTCAAGCGATCTGAGTTGTGCAATGGACGTGACTTGAGTCGCCAAATATGCGTCCACATACAGATATTTTAGATCATGGAGCTGCCTCATAGAGTCAGGTATGGTCTTCACACCTACACACCCTTCAATATGTAACTCGGTAAGATGTCCGAGTTGTCCTAACGAGTCAGGTATATTCTCGAGCGATATACATCCTTTTATAACTAATGTCTCTAGAGCTGCGATGTTTCCAATAGATTTGGGTAAGTTCTTAAGAGCTTTGCACTCAGTTATCAAGAGACTTTTGAGTGTAATTGCTTGTCCCAGAGATCTCACGTCTGGCATATGGCTTAAATGATCACACTGTTGTATTTTTAGGTCTGTTAGTGCCGGCATTTGCCACAGCCAGTCGGGGAGATGCGCAAAGTTCTCACCCATCAACGTTAACTTCTTTAGACTTGTCAGCTGTCTGAGGCTTGTTGGTAGACTAGCAAAAGGGCCTAGCTCTGAGCATGCTAGCTGTCCAAGACACTCGGGTACTTTATTAACTGACTCAGGTACAGACGTTTTAATAACCGAACTTTTTAGAGAGTTGAGTTCCTCTAGTGTACCAGGTATGGTCTTAAGCGAGACACACTCCTGTACGGACAGCCACTTGAGAGATGTGAGTTGCCCTGAAGAATCAGGCAGGTTCTCAAGGGCCTTACATTCGACTATTTCGAGATCACTCAGCGCGATGAGTTGCCCCAGAGACTCAGGTAAATATCTCAGTCGGTCACAATGCTTTACCCCTAAATAATTAAGTGCCACAAATTGCCCCAACCATTTGGGAAGATCTTCAAAGCATCCCGACAAGGTCAATGTCTCAAGCAATCTCAACTGTCCCATGCTTGCTGGTAGGTTCCTGATGGATGTGCATCCCATTGTGTCCAAAACTCTTAGAGATGCAAGTTGCCCTAAAGAATCAGGCAGGTTCTCAAGGGCCTCGCATTTGACTATTTCGAGACATCTCAGCGCGGTGAGTTGCCCCAGGGACTCAGGTAAATATTTCAATCGGGGACAATGCCATACCGCTAAATCCTGAAGTGCCACAAATCGCCCCAACCATTCGGGAAGATCTTCAAAGCATCCTGATAAGGATAATGTCTCAAGTAATCTCAGCTGTGCCATTCTTGTCGGTAGGTTCTCGAGGGATATGCATCCCTTTGTGTTGAAAACTTTTAGAGATGCAAGTTGCCCGAGAGAATCTGGTAAGCTACTGATGGTTGTACAATCTGTTATGATCAAATCTGTTAAGGATTTGAGTTGTCCCAAAGAGTTCGGCATGGCCCTGAGAGAGGTGCACCCATCTATGGCTAAATATTCAAGAGATACGAGGTGGAGAGGGTCGGGGATGGAAATAAGAGATACGCACTCTTTTATGGTAAATTGTACCAACGAAGCGAGTTGTCCTATGGAGTTGGGTAGAACAACGAGGGATGGACACCCCTCTATCCCTTAGTATTTAAGAGATGTTACCTGTAAAAGGTCAGGAAAATCTTTTATAGACACACACCCTTTGATCTCCAGTATTTCTAGAAATGAGAGCTGTCCTATGGAATCTGGTAAAAGATTGACAGATACACAATCTTCAATAATTAATCGTTTAAGAGACGAATACTGCAAAGGGTCAACCACAAGATTATTGGATAAAGATCTCTTTATAACTAACCTTTCTAAACTTTTAAGTTGTCCTAGGGAACCCGGTATGATATCGAGAAACATACATCCTTCTATGACTAACTCTCGTAGAGATATAAGATCGAATAGAAAATCAGGTAAGCTATGAAGTGACACACAACTTTTCATGGTTAACCGCCAAAGGGAGTTGAGCTGTCCTCGAAAATTAGGGTTAGTCTGGTCATTGGCAAGGGATACACAACCGTCGATTATCAATTGCGTTAACGATGCTAATTGTCCAAGCGAGTGGGGTATAGTCTTGAGAGAAAAACATGTGTCTATCTGCAACGAATCAAGAGATGCAAGTTGACCTAACGACTCGGGTAACTTTTCGAGGGACTTACAACGGGAAATTACCAGATCTTTCAGGCGAGTTAGCTGGCCGAAGGAGTCAGGCAGACGAGTCAGGTAATCACACTCAATTAAGTATAAACGCCGGATTGCCGCTAGCTGTCCCAAGGAAACAGGAAGCTCCTTAAAGCGTCCACCTGTCAAGCTTAAGGACTCAAGAGATTTCAACTCCCCCGTCCCTGTCGGTAGGCTCGTAAAAGTTCCTTCTACAGATAATTCTGTTAAAGCTTTCAGCAGTCCTATAGACTCGGGAATATTTATACATTGGTGCACTTTCAGCCTCCGCAGAACCATTAGTTGACTAAGACATTCCGGGAGTTTACCCACCGAGCTACAATCAGCTATCTCTAAATGTTCCAAGGAAGTAAGATCTCCGAGAAACTCAAAGGTCGAACCACTTACCCATCCAAGCTTTGCAGGAAATAAATCCGATCCGCCTGGGGACTCGTCGTCATCCCCGATACTTAGTGGCTTTAGGTTCTCTGTCTGCTCATGTTTCCATTCAGCATTTTCAGGAACAACCGCACCTCCCATTCCTAAATGTTTCAGTCGTTTGAGTTGCCTTAACCAAGAAGGTGACCATTTGAAGGTTTCACATCCCCCTGATTCCAAATAATCCAGACATGGAAGTTGTCGTAAAGATTGTGGTAAAGCTTGAAACCTAGGACACATCCATACTGTTAATCTGTGCAGATTGATAAGCGTATTTCTAGGTTCGCCGGAGGATCCATATTCCCCCAGTTTAGGGTCTTCCCACAAGTGTACCAAAGAAGCGCACTGGTATACAGATATCTCCCGCAATAATTCGAGCTCACCAAAACTCTCCGGCAACATCGTTAGTTTAGAACAAGAGGATAAGTGAACGGTCTCAAGGGATGGTAATTGCCCAATCGTGTGAGGAAGCACTTCCAAAGCATCAAGGTTTTGTAACGACAGCTCCTTGAGGGCACGCAGACCGCCGAATGATTCACATAGACTCTCCAACCTCCTGCACCCAGTTATTTGTAGGGTTTCCAACCTTCGAAGGTCACCAAACCGATCGGGCAGTCTATTCAGAGCATTACATTCCAATAACTTTAATGTTTGCAGAGACAGCATAGCCCCGAAGCTCTCCGGTAACTTTCTCAATGCAGGAAGGTTTACCATGGTTAATTTTGTGAGAGATTCGAAAGCTCCAAAGCCATCAGGCAACTTTGACAGAGCAGGAAGTTTTTCCAGGTGAAGTGTAGTGAGAGAATTTAGTTGATTTGAAACATGTATTGGTTTGTGGGGCCAACTTTTGAAATTCAAGCAGTCCACTAACCTGAGATCTCGCAACGATGGCAACTCCAAAATTGAAAGGGGAAGCTCTGCTATCTGTACATCTTGAAGATCCAATCGCTCCAAACATGGAAGACGACCGAAATTCCGCGGTATTCTGGTCAAGTCCGTGGCATGAATCATGATAACCTCGAGATGATCCCATTCGTGAATGTTGCTTGGCAAAGTGACCCAGCAACAATGATCAAATATGAGAACAGCAAGTCGATGAAGGTTTCCTACATCCTCCTCGCGGATGGGCCAACTCGCTTCTGGTAACCAGCTATCTTTCCTCTCTTCTCTTGAACAATTGCTCATGTGGAGCACCCTTAGGGGCCAAGGGAACCGCAATGCTTGATGCGAGTCGATCAGGTTCAGATCACTCATTCTCAATAGACGTACACTTCGTAGATTGGATAAACGCCCGTCAAAACAAGAAGAATTCTTCCTGCGCAATTCCGATGCTCTCCCCAGATTCACAGCCACAGAATCTGATCTGCCCATGGATAGTACTTGGAGTTCACCGTTGGCAGCTTTACCCTGTACAATTACAAGAAATGAGTAATCCATATGTAACTTCCTCGTCCAGAAAAAAGTATCAAGGCATGATTTCGAAAGTAGTCTTCCAACCATGAATGTGCCCGTGACTTTGTGACTCCGAAGAAGTATGGTTCAACGATCACCTTACCTTATATATGGTCAGAATGTCCTGCACATCGTAAGGTTGCCAAACTCCTCTCCATGACTCTGCATTTCCCTGTGGTGGTCTCGAGATCCGCTTTCCCATATCCCTCATTTGTCGATGTATGTAAACTACGGGATATGGATCTGTGTAATCTTCTTCGCTGTACCGTCGTAGCTGTTTGACAATCCGGATCTGAATGAAAGACCTCTCCACTAAATTGGTCAAACTTAAATCTATTGACATTCCCCCGCCACTATCTTTCCACGCAGACTCAAACACCGTCAAATCATACTGGCAATGTACCATGTCAAATGAAGCCAAGTCCAGAAATATGGCTTTCTCTTCATCTCCTAAGCTGTCAAAACTCACTCTGAGTCTTTCCCACAGCCTGTCCTGTTTAGTTCCATCTATACATCCTGCTTCACATAGCCTACCAAGAGTGCTTCTCCATATCTTTTCATTATTCCGTCCACGTAAGGAACTGCCAATCACATCTAAAGTGAGAGGTAGCCCTTCGCACGTCCCCACAATCTGTTCCACCAACTCCTTGGGTATCGCTTCTAAGGTGGGACTTTGAACCCGAGCTTTGAATAGTGTCAGCGCATCATTATCTGACAGGAACGGGAGAACATGTTTTACAAAACCACATCTATCCTTTTGTATGCGAGAGATTACTACCAAACGACTACCTTCTCCGCAAGAGAGTCCTTTCAAGTGATTCGTCATGTCGGCTGCATTATCACAGTCATCCAAAGTCAGTAGAAGTTTCTTTCCCTGTAATAGTTTCAATGTGCCCCACTCATCCTGCACCTCAACGCTTGCTTGCTTCCCGTTGCCTTCGTACAAGTTTCCAACAACCATTTTCCAGAAGTCTGTCCGACTGAGGGTTTTTTGGAGAATTTCAACAAAACAGACATAGTCAAATTGGCTTTGGATTTTCATCAGGACTTGTTTCGCAAGTGTCGATTTGCCTAAACCACCCATCCCCACCAGTAGTATCTGCTTCGGTCCTGCCTCTGGCAATTCGAGCACTTCCATGAATTCCCTAATACGATCTCCGAACTCAATTATCCCGTCAGGAAGTCCAAGATGGTTCTCCAATCCTACCTTTCTTGACTCCTGGTTAATGGAAAGAAGACACAAGAATCAGCAAGAACCGCAATTGCTCAACGAGACAAAACAGCAAGGTCATGTTAGAAAACGGACGGAATTCCCACAATATCCCAAATTCCAGAAGATTTGAGAGCTCAATAGGATTGATAACATTGACCAAATTGGGATTGACTTGAAAGTTGCTGGTTTTCTTATTTTAGGACCATACCTCCTCAAGACAGATAGTTTGCAAGAAACGGACCAAATGCTGAAAACTATCTGACGTCTTGTCCTCTGGCTTGCAGATAGTAAAATGGTTTACTCCACGAATTGAATAGAAGTCGTCCATGTCAGGTCGGGCAGATGCTTCTTCAACCAACTGGAAAGAATCGCGAGGAAAGTATCCCGGTACCCATTCCCATACCTACAGATAGATGAAAATCATAGACGATCTCAATTACTAAAGCTCTTGGCAGTAAAGCTCTATTGAGGAACTGTGCCGAAGCCTACTATGATACCAAAACTTCTGTTTAGATACAGAGTAACGGTAAAAACACTAAAACTAGTACTGTGATATACAGTACAAGAATGACCAGAAGGCAAATTATAAGAATTACCTTGCGCAGGTTTCGTATGATGTTGAGGCTTCGCACTTGAGTTTCTTCCGTTTCCATAACACCACACGTCTTCCAACCGTATTGGATCCGCAACTTTGCAAATTCTGCGTTGATTCGAGCACCTTGCGCACTTAGGAGTTCCATATATTCCAGTAAGGGATTTCTAGACTTTGATGAGCCCCCCAAGCACATCCTGAATCCTTGTTGAGGTGTCCCGTAGGAGAACAATCCTCTCAAATTTCTCAAAAAATTGGAATACTCGCGGATTCCAGACTTTGTGTATGCTCTTGACGTTGCACTTGTAGACAGACCTCTTTCATGACCAGCCCACCTACGTAGTGACCGACCAGCACAACCGGCCAGTGCTGCCCAATGTTTCCAAAATGGATCAGAGATTGAGCAAGATACTCGCCTGTAAGATGCATATCCATTCTTCCGTGTGAAGGAGAAACTTTCAGACTCGAATCGTAAGAGACTGAGAGTACACGAGCTTGAGGGAACTGTTGGACAAGCAAAGTGCCGAGCCAACACGCTGAGCTGTCTCTCACCATCCAAGTTTGGATGTGTGCCTCTTCGCAATCGTTCCACACATAACCGTG
Source organism: Lunularia cruciata (assembly GCA_948567375.1). Lineage (NCBI taxonomy): Eukaryota > Viridiplantae > Streptophyta > Marchantiopsida > Lunulariales > Lunulariaceae > Lunularia > Lunularia cruciata. The sequence goes on along the minus strand of OX419761.1, from coordinate 15,613,321 downwards.
AAAAAATATCACTTCCATAGTGATCTCTCCAGATACCGGTCTGTGAATTTCGTAAATAGCATCACTCACCTGCAAGTTCCGACAATGAGGTTCTTATTCAATACTACAAAACGTAATTGGACCATGAACCTCTGCAAATGCTTTTGCAATAAGTGTATAAAGAAATGGACAGCAAAGCAACCATGGATTATTTACCCGTTGATAGCTATCACGAACTGAACCAGACCCGGAACTGGAAGCCGCCATAGTCACGTATGGATGCTGTGGATTGTCACCCCGGAATAGATCAAATGTGGATGCAGTAACCACGTATAATAGCTGATGACACAAGACATGAAAAACTACTATAAATTTCTGTTTTCTTGTGGTTTCCATACATTCAATCCCTCTTTTCGTTGCATCGCAAAGCATAATGACGTGTAGGAGTTTTGCCTTTCCGACGCTACTATACAAATACAATGTTTTCAGTTATGTTGTCAATTTCACGAAATGTAGAGCTGTCGTACTATGCCAGTCTCAGTGCTAGTCTCAAGCAGAAAGAAATGTTTTACTGACTGACGTTTGAGAACAGGTTTTCCTCCCCAGCAATGCAAAACTTCCATTCAACAGATCGGAAACAAACCCAAAAAGGTCCGTACGAGCAGATGCTGGGAAGTGAAGCCTGGACTTGCCTTGCGCTGGTCTCAGGGCCATCGAGGAAGATAACTCCCACTTCGATATTTCTGCGCTGTTTTGCAGCGTTTCGACTGAAATATGCTCTCAAGAGACACTGTGAGGAGTTGCGAGTTCGTCCAGTATTATCTCATGAAGAATTCTCAACATAGGTAGCTCTGCGAGCGAGTTCCTTCTATGCTCAAACCCAGAATTATCAGTGCCACTACTTACTCGCTCATGGCCATGAGACTCGCAGGAAATGCAATCTCTCCAGCTTCTCTCATTTGGTAGAACCAGAAGTTATACACCATCGTACCGAAATGACGATCAGTTTTCCTTGGATACCCTGCCGGTGTACTTTCTTGTTCATAAAAGTCATGACGTTGTTTCTTGGTCGTAAAATCTCACGACGTTGTTTCTTTTCTACGAAGAAGGAAATGAAGAGGCGCAAAGAAGTGCAAGGACTCACTTCCCGCTCGTGACGTTGTTTCTCTTTTACTACGAAGGAAAAGAAGAGGTGCAAAAGAAGTGCAGGAACTCACTCCCCTCTCACAACACGAGTATGGTAGTGCCCTCTATATATAGTATATTTCCAGTGTTCATGATCAGTTTATGCTAAACCTTATTGCCGGGTTTCGCAACTCGATTCCCCGCAAGAGAAATAATTTATTCAATTGATCAAAGAATCTCATAAACAAATTTTGGTTGCGTGAGGGGCTTCCAAAAGGCTTGCTGGAGCATGTCTAATTTAGCTATGTTTCATAAATGCATGATATCCTGCGTGGTACAATAACTGCATGATGTCCTGATTATTATACTTAAAACTACCAAGTTCCATTTTATTCGGATTATGGTATTTTTATATGTGAACCGCGAAGAACTGCAGGACTCGCCGTGCGATTATGTCTCCAAGTATCGCATCTCTTTTTCTCGTACAAAAAGAACATCTGTGCCGAGAGTGACAGCTGTCCATATAACCCAGAAGTAGAAGTAGCAGTGCCGACAAGTAGCTCCAAGTTGGAACAATGGGAAAGCAGAGCTAACGGAGAGAAAAGCCGACCGCAAGAAGGATGGGAAGATCCCATCAAGCCGTACGAGAAAAAGACACAAGAGATAAGATGGGCTAACCAGTCCGCAGCTAAGCAGTCCACCTGTCGCTAAGGACTTCAGAAGGATGCCAGAGCCTTGAAAGATCGAGATTACAGGAGTTGTGGGAATCCAGGAATGCTAAGATGGGAGTATATTATGTCTTTCTTTTTCATTATCTGATTCCTTTGTTCAATTCTCTTTTTCGAGGTACTGATATGAACCATAGGAAAAAAATGTCTACTTATTTCATGTTCTCTCTTTCACTTCGGAATTACACTGTTATTCTAGCAGGACATCATGCATCTTAAAAGATAGGGCTAAACTACACATAATAAGTATAAACTATTGAATAATGGATCCTTGGAATTATACAAATATATAGCATCCAGACAAGTAAAGAGCAGTCCATATTCATGTTGAGACAGGTGAGGGGGTCCCTGCACGTTTTTTGCTGCCTTCTGCCCCTTCCCTTTTCGTCACAAGATTACTAACATCGTGCAATTTAAGCCACCACCGAACTAATGTCCACAGCTTTCTCATTGAATTCGGTGTGCATGTGTCATTTGCATAAAGTAGCGCGTTGAAAGTAAATCAACCTTAGAGGTCTACTCTTGTTGGCTTTTAAGAATCAAGGATAACCGAATACAAGGATCAGGCTCTTTGAATCCATGACTTCTTAAAACTTAAAATACAATCACATTTATGAAGAATAGACAAGTTGATATGTAAATTTCAATTACGCCGACTCCAAACAGCTTTATTGATAGGCTTTTTCTAAGCAGTGAACAAAGCCTATGCACAGGAGGGCTACTTATCATTCGAGGAACAGACAGAGCAAAAGCGAAGCTAACGTTGATCACAGACAAAGCTACTGGTTTGTAATGAGAGATTGTAAGCCCGCCTGACCTTTCCTGCTTATCTAGCTCACTCCTCCTATTAACACTTTCAGCCAATCAGATTTAAGGATATTGTGTAATTGGTCGTTACTTCTTGCTCATGGTCATAAGATTCTGTTTATATCATGTTTTAGCATTGTAGTCAAGCTCATAGCATAGCTAGAGTGGTTTGATGGGTTTATTTGCACCATGTATAGTACCATAGAGGGGTCAGGTCGATGAGCAGAAAAGTGGAGTGGACAAAGTCACAAAAGATTCTGTGGAACAGCCTCCGAAAACTACCTAGTGTTTCGACTTGTTCTGCGAAGACTTTTATGTACAGGAGAGCACACCTGTGAGAGCACAAAGTTCTTTCATGGTGTGCTCACTGTTCCAGGATTCATTCCTCAAACGGAGGTATCAGTCTATAAAGATGCGAGTATATTTCTGCTTTTTGATTACTGTAAGCTGATTCTTACAAATGGTATATTAATATCTCTGGTAATCGATGTTGAGCTAAAAATAACAACTCACATTTAAATTTTATGTTTTTTATTTTATAGCTTTCCTTTTGCTTTCATGTAACGCTAGTCTCGTGTTGTCATCATCGTTTTTTTTCATTGTTCAATGGCGAAAGCGAGAGAGCGCGTGTACATAGATAATCCAGATTCTTTTTTATGAGAGAAGAATACATTACAATTCGTTACTGCTTTTCTATACCAACCAATACATCAACTGTCTTTTGTTCAACTCATTTCTTTCTTTGCTATTTTTCTACATTGGACTCTAGTGATTGGAGGCATGACATTATTGCTTCCAAGGCCCCATGTACTAACCATTCATTGTGTCTTCCATTTCAACATCAAGTATAAAGGATACTTGGGAGCCAAATATTGGACCCAAGCTTACAAGAGAGGAAAAACAAAGAGTTTGGAGGTTCTTGAGAAGTTACACAAGTTGTTTTGCTTTCAATATGAATGATTTGGGTGCTCTAAAAGAACCTTATATTCAGATTGAGCTGATTTGTGATACATAAATTTTTTATGTCCCTGTAAATATAATGACATACCAGAATATTAATTTAGAGCCCAAATAGAGATCTTTTTGAGGTTAGTTTGGTGGAAATTTCACGTGGAAAATATATTTCAGCTATATTGATGCCAACCAAGAAGGATTTGCATAACAATTGCATAGAAAGGCACTTGTGTATGAAGATTATTGTCCTTTCAATTGACAAACTAGAGCTTATAAGTATACCATGTCTACACTAGAGGAGATCTTTGATGCAATTGGGCATACAAAGGCCTTCTCACTTTGGATCTTGGAGTAAGATATCATCAGTTACCAGTTAGTGAGGAATACGAGTCTAAGACAATATTGCCCAGGTGCTCCAAACAAAACTTGATTCCTAGAGGGTTTTTTGTACATATATACATTGCTACAAAATATACATCGTTGTCAACATCATATACTATAGAAGCACAACTCACATTCAAAATCAATCTTTCACTCAACAATTTCTCTACAATTGTGCATTGATTATAGTCAAGCAACATTAACTCTAACTAAGAGATCCCAAGTGACACTTGTCGGCCTCTATCTACCATAGCCAAGAACTCAAAGGCTCAACAAATCAAAGAAGTGAGCTTTTTAGATTTGCACATCAAAGGTATACTCCTCTACTTGACCTAGATCTCTAGCCCTAATGGCACCACTAACATCATATCTCATAGTGCAAATGATGCAAGTGATGGTGGAAATCACCATGTGATTAGTAGCCCTAACCTAACATTGGATAGCCAACAAGTAGTCCATGAGTAACTACCAAAATAACTATGATTGCCAACACTACCACTCCATTGCCCTAGCAACCTAGCTTTGGCATTACAAATGTAGTGACAATTGTTTTGCATATATATTGCTATATAATATACATCATTGTCAACATCATACACTATAGAAGCCCAACTCACACATAAGTCATACATGAAGTCTAAAGTGCCACAATCGCTCTCCTAGTTGGCAATTAGGTCCTTCTAACTCCATATAGCCATCTTTTCCAAGTATATAGTATACCATATGGTGGCAAAGATCAAGAGACCGGGTGCTATCAAGCCCCATCACAAGTTGCATGTTTGCAATCTATATCACATAAACAATGAACTAGCTATAGGTCAAATACATTTAAGACATAACCATTGTCCTTGAGGACCCACCATGAGAGGAGGATTCAAAGATGCCATATGTCATCCTCTTGAATAACTATCACACACCAACCTAGTAGCTGCTCCACCAAAAGAATAGTATAACATACACCACAAGCTTGCATGTACAAGTGCCAAGCTTGGATCCATATGCTATCAATCTTTGGGAGGTGGCATCGTGCACAATTGCCCACATGATCCTTCCAAACAATACCATCATCGTGTCCTTCCAACACAAGGATAACAAAAGTAAACCCTCACACACTCTCAAGATACTGCAGCCTGTAGTAACATCAAGTGTAGTTGACATTGTCTATTGTAGATATACATTATCACCTCATGAAATTGAGGGATCAAGGATCCATAACCTCCTCCTTGAATGGTAGCATAACATAGAATATCATATGTTGAGCCATTGCCAAGTTTTCAAAGGCCATTTGCATCACTCTCTAAAAGTTCTATGCCCATTGAGAACATGCACTCACCCATATGTTTAGATTATACAAGTCCAAAACTAAAGTAGCATCTTGATGAATAATTGTAGATAAATTTGGGTCTGATGCATAGAATAGAAAATAAAGAGAGAAGGATACCAAGGAGACTTGCCTGTTGAACCAACAGCCCATGGTCAACCAAGATAATTGGAGGTCCCAATCACCCAGGTGGCTTCTCTACAAACCATTGTGCTTGTTCCACAAATTGATTATTCTTTGTTTTGTCAAATATAAGTATCACTAGCAAAGGTCTAAAGCGAGGGGCTGACCGAGAGCATTTTGGTCATGAGTTTGAAGACGTTGTGTTCAAATCAATGCGTATTCAATACTTGCACTGCAGCTCAGTTGTTTCATCTAAGTCAAATAATTGGAAAATGCATCTTGCAAATTGCTTGAAGAAGCCTCGTGCAACTGGATATCTTGATAATAGTATTAACCGGCTTCAATAGTCTATTTTATATACCCCAGTCAATGAGTTGTATATCATTCTTTTCCCTGTGTCATGTTATTCGCACAATTAAAAAGAGCATTTTATAAAGAATCATGGTATTTTACAACGTGTTTTAAAATGAGAAACAAACAAACGTTTCCTAATGGTGGTGCGCTTTTTAGCAATTTTGTATATTTGTTGTTTTGAAATTATATATTCTATATTTCCATATTTATAAATGCATGATATCCTGCAAGATTTATTAAATGCATCATGTCCTAATTGTTTAGCTTAAAGAGCCAAGCTTCATAACATCTTAGTCATCACTAAAGCGGAAGAAAATGCAACCAGATCATGGATACAGCAAGTGCCAAGTGCGCAAAAGTGTCAACTAAAACGCAATTAAGCGTGTGACAGGTGTCAAATGAAGCAGAAGAAGATGTCCCGACAAGTAGCTCAAATTTCTTAAAGTGGATGAGAACCGTAACCAGTCCACTTGTCGCTAAAGCCTTCAAGAGCCATCGCCAGAGCATTAGAAGATCGAGATTACAAGAGTTGGCGAAATCCGGGCACTTGCTCGTCGGAGGCAGTGCGGGAGACCATGAGCTCCTGGAACCCTCAAGAGAGAAAATGCATGCCATGCAGAATGGTGGAAACCTCTATGATTCTTTGCTGTGGTCTGTTTGGGGAACGGATTTTGTTAACTCTTTGGTTCCGATCACGGAAGCCCAGAAGTCGCAGATTTCAAACGATGCTGAAACTCAAACCAAATTTGGTTGGACTTGCCTCATATTTTGGCTATGGAGCCGATACTAGAGATTTGACATCTACACATGTAACATGTTATAAACACCGATGTAACACCCGTCTCTTTCTCTTTCTATGTGACTATGTCACGTAACCCCTACGAATAACATAGACTAAGTTTTCCCGGCCCGACGTTTTAATGTGCTCCCTGTTCCAAAATTATACTCCACCAACAGAAGCATCAGCCACGATGATAAACAGTTGCATTATTTCAAATTATAGATTATAAGACGTGAGTATATTATTTCTTCCTTCGGTGTTGGTAGAAATTGGTCCTTGTTGCAGCTCAGAAATGTTTAGGGAGTTTAAAGTCCTTATATGCGAATTATTCCCTTTGAAAGTAAGGGCAAAAAGAATAATTCGCGTAAAGAATGCCCTGTTTCAAAGAGACATTTCCTTTAGTAATCACCTTGATCACAAATAAGTTATTAACTCAATTGGGTATCATATCATAACAAATACCAGAGTGACTCATGAAGTAGAATGATCTGGAGCATCTGTGTCATATTCTGATTATCTGAGGAAGTTGGGACCAACATAGCTTGAATCTATTCCAGTAAACCAATAGTACATAAGTAACTCGTCTCATTGATCTCATAAAATGTCTTGCAAAGCATCCATCCCGCGTAGCAAAGAAAGAAGAAAAGTAATTTGACATCAGTATTATGCATGAGTTAAAAAAGTCAATTAAGTGAATGGATGCTTTGGAAGTTAACTGGAACTCATTTTCCCGCAGCGGTGGAATTTGGACAAATATCTCAATGCAAACAAATTTGTAAAAGAAAATAGTGAACTTTGACAGTCTTAAAAATGTAAATTTACGTTCTATATGTAGAAACCCCATAATGTTTGGCCTCGGCGATCCGTTGAACACGAACCGTCTTAATCGCTTTGAACCAAAGAAGACCGCTACTGAGACCTTAAAGCCTACTACGACTCGCACTAAAACCGCAGATAAGGAGACCATCTCATTGATCCTCCATGGAAATATGTCATTAATATCCTTAGCTCTCGACGCTGCAGGATTGGCTTTCCCTGGTTTCGGAGACTCTCTACATGGGTCCAGGGGCAAACCGCACAGTCCAGGATTTCCTTCGAACATTGTCGTCTTCATCGATTGAAGTTGGATGGAAGTAGGAATCGACCCTTCGAGATAGTTGAAGCTCACAGTGAGAAAACTCAAAGTCGTAAACTGCGCAAAGCTTACTGGTATTCACCTTGTCAAGTCGTTGTCAGAAAGATCCAAGGATTCCAACCTGGTGAGATTTGAGAGACTGGAAGGTATGGACCCTTCAAACCTGTTGCCGGAAAGAGTCAAGTACAACATTCGCGTAGACTGCCCAAGGGCTCAGGAATGGGACCGATGAAATGGTTTCGGGATATTTCAAAGGAAACTCGAAGCAATACCAGGTAGTCCAGATGGAGATCTTGGCCTTTACCAAACACCACCAACCTTTCCTTACGGACCTCGCCACTGTTCATGCTAATGCTGTTTTCACTTGGGCGATTGAAACCTTGCAAATTTGATAAGCTTTCTTGGGGGGACCCGTGAAACCTATTGTTTGGCAGGTCCAGAACCTGGAGAGTGGTCAGCGACGCAATCCAACTGGGAAATCCACCCGTCAAGTTGTTGGATCCTACCAGAAGAGCTTGGAGTGATTTGTTAAATATTGTAAACTTGATGTTATTGCTCAAGTCGAGCAATGACAAATTTCTACAATCACCTAAACAAGCAGGAATTAGACCGCTGATCAGATTGTTTGCAACTGAGAGAATTTCCAGTGAGCTCCCTTCCCGACCGACACTACTTGGCAGGAGTCGATTGGTTCTATCATGTTTAGGTCGGAGTCGAACTGACGAGGATAAATCGCGACATTATGCGATATATGACCTTCCAGCTGATTGTCAGAATTATCAAGATTTTCCAGAGTATGTAGAGAGGAAACCAAATTTCTAGGAATAGTGCCAGAAAGCTGATTTCCAAACAGCAGCAATGTTGTCAGGTTCTTTAAGCTACCGAGGTTGAACGGTATAGATCCTGAAAGCAGATTCTGATGGAGATACAGAGTTTCCAATGACGAGCAATTACCCAGAGACCCGGGAATGAAACCTGTGATTCGATTACTTGAAACCCCGAGAGCGACCAACCTCCAACGTTGCCCAAACGATGAGGGGATAGTACCTGTAAATCTATTGTCCTCCAGGTACATAGACCGCAACTCTATCAATCTCCCCAGCTCTGACGGTACCTCTCCTGCCAAGTTGTTTATAGCCAGATCAAGCCGCTCTAGCTCGGAGCAATTTACTAGGGAAACTGGAATGCTGCCGGTGAGTTCGTTCTCATACAGGATAAGATTCTTCAAGTCTTCTAACTGCCCTGGCTCCAGATGAACCTTCCCCCTCAGCTTGTTTACAGACAGATCAAGTGTCTGGAACCTCCTACAATTTGCTAACGAAATGGGAATAGTACCGGTAGTCCATTGTCAAAGAACAACGAAGTGTTGCACCTGTTTTAAATCCCCAAGCTCCGATGGTATTCCTCCCGTCAAACTATTTTCCGACATATCCAGCTCCAGTAACTTGGAGAACTTGCTTAACGCATTGGGAATCAAACCTTTAAGTCCATTGTCGTACAAGTATAAATATTGCAGTTCTCCTAATTCTCCTAGTTCTGATGGTATCCTCCCGGTCAAGGTGTTCTCGAACAAGGCGAGTGATTGTAACCTGGAGCAATTGCCCAAAGGAGCGGGCGGATATTTCTCCTGTATTGCTGTCCAACCACAAGTGTTCCAACTCGGCCAACTCCTCGAGTTCCAGCGGTATCTTCCAGGTCGGATAGTTTTTGGCTAGAACAGGGCGCTGCAGCATGGAGCATCTGATCAGAGAAAATGGAATCTCCGCTCTTAGAATATTTCCATATAGCGCCAAAATTCTCAGCTTTATTATACGACCAATCTTTTTGCGATTAGACCTGTCAGGCTGTTTTGAGACAAATCAAGTACTTTCATCTTGACACAATTCCATAACAACTTGGGAATAGATCCTGACAATGAGTTGTCGGATAGATCTAGTAGTTGAAGGGAAGGAAGATTGCATAACGACGAATGGAGCTCATCACGCAATTTCATGCCAGTCAAATTGATGCTCCAAACTCACTGGAAGAAAGCTTTCACTGCATCCCCCGTCCAGAAGCAAGGACTCGTTTGCTTCTGCCTCCCATTTTGAGAGTTCTCCATTCGAATCGTGGTAGAGTTCTTGAACTTCATCAAAATCTCTACCTCAGACGATGGTGATACAGGTTTGTTATGATGGACCGGTAACTGCAGCACTTGAAAGATTACGGAATGCATCCGGTTCGGGAGCGTTAGGTGGAAAAGGAACCAAACCAGAACCCATTTTCTCTGCCTGATGACAACCGGAAGTGTCATTTCCTGTTATCACGCCACGCATGAGCTCTGTGTTCCCCATCTGTATACACTGATGGATCAACACCGTGTAGACAGAAACGAACCGCAGAGTCTTCAAATAGGTCAATCCTGCTCCGATATCCATTCCGTGTTCTTCGCAACGCTTCATTCTGATACAAGCTTGTGCTCCGTATTCACTGAAGAAATTAGAGCTCCTGAACCAGTTCATTGTCGCACCAACGTTTTCCTCGAAGTTACTGTCCTGGAGTACGTCAACTCCATCACAGGTTAGTAATGGTAATGCATATGATGATATGCCTCATACGTGCCTCCTCATACATGTACCTTCAAGACATGGGTAGGAAAAATAGACACAAGTCAACGTTGCTGTTACACCGAACATTGCTTTAGTAACAAGGAAAGGTTACAAATTCCGTCATGTAACTTAATATCTGGTGTGTGTGGGCTGATGTGGTAAGAGTTTGAGTTTGGTGGGCCTATTTTATGGGTTTCCACATTTTTACTCTTCATTTGATTCTTGTAGTGGTTTTAAGCATTAGAATACTAACATGTTTCCGCCGAGGTGTTTAGATTTTCTCCACATATTACCTCATGTTTTCTTGTCACATTATACATCTGTTTATAATAGCATTTGGAAAACGAAATGGCCGCTAGAGTTACGTATGCCTATGGATTCTCTTGAGTAGCATGAACGAATATTTCTAATCAAGTAATATAAATCATACATCCTTCTTTTTACAGTAATCATAAGGGAATATGGTCTATAAAATTGGAGAAAAATTTGTTATTTGATAGGTTTTTCATTATTTATTTATATTTCTACGATTATTTTCACTAAATTATGCATATAATATATCTGTATGAATTGAAGTCTTTTGATTGTTTTTCTTATATGATCATCCATATAGTGAAGTGTTATAGTAAGATTTTAGTATATCTTGGTGTGTATATCTATATGTCTACCTTGTCATTGTTATTATTGGTATATTTATTTTTACTGAAGTTAAAACTTCCTGTTATAGAGAGTTTAGGTTAAATTATGGCTCATGCTTTTTCTTTGCGTGAGGGATATTCTTATCATGGTTTACCATAGCATGTCAGAATATTTCCAGCGTTATTATTGGAACATTAGTGTCTAACGAGGTTAAGATTATCTTTTACGATAATGAGTTCAGCTTCATGCTTTTCAATTAATTAATGATTTTTATTATAGAAGTCCTTCTAATATTTATTGTAGATAAATTATTTTATTTACCAGCTTAGCACTTTCTTGAGTTTGTTTGAATATGTCGTGCAATGAAGAGAAAATCATGGATTAAAAAAGTCAGAATTCAATTCACAAAGAATGATATTCTACCTAATACCTATTACAAGATAAGACATAAAATAATTGTGTAATAAGATGATGCGAATCAGCTTATTTATACTATATTAAATATGAAACTCTTCAATCCAACTGGTCATCATAGTCAAATTAAGAAGACCGTCAAAATGTAGATTGATCAAACCCGTACCAATGACAAAAAGCAAAGTTATCATCTTCATTCTATGTCTATAGAGACTCACTTTTTGGAGGTCTGGTCGCTTTCCAAATTGTATAATGCATCACTAGGAACAAACTGGATGGGCTTTCTTACCAACTAAAGTGGTGTGAAGGTGACTGATCTCGATCCGACCCAAAACACAATTGCACTCAATTAAAGAAGTTGAAATTAGAAATTAAAATTGAGAGCACTATTGAAATTGAAGGGAAGAAGTCTTCAGTCTGGCGCAATACAAATATATATATATATATATATATATATATATATATATATATATATATATATATATATATATATATATAGTGCTCACACCGTGTTCTCTCTTTTGACTATTTGTACACGTGAAATTTCCTACGTATCATGTGTTTAAAAACGGACCAAAAAGCCAAATAATATACCCTGAAGGAAAAGAAAAACGGGAATCCAAGCGCACCAAGAAATGTCACTGAAAAGCACGACCCGAGAGGCCTGAAGAAAGGCATTGACCAATGCCCAGCGTGGAAAAAGAAACAAAGAATGTACAAAGTAACCTGTCGGCTTCGAGTTCGAAGGTGGGATGTCCACTGCAATAAACCCACGTCTCTTAATTATGGTGATCATGTTCTGCCTTCACCTTTGTATCTCTAGTTTGACTTGGCCATATACAGAGAATGATTATTCAGCTAATTAAATACACAATACAGAATATTGTTCTGCTAATCCTTATAATAGTAATACACATAGTCGTTTCTATTACAATCAACTCGTCTTTCATTTTTGTCTAATAAAAGATGTGAAGTTGTAGATATGCAGTAAGGTTTCTTTATTATTTGGATAAAAAATAATAATTTATAGTTAGACCCTAAAACGACATACCCTATGCACTAACAACTTAAACCTTTCACTAAAACTAGAGACCTTTGGTGTGAGAGAAGGCTTCAATGGAATTTTATGACGAGAGAAGCTGCTGATGAACGAGCATGGACGAAGTGTACCCCGGGAGTCTCAATATAGTCCTTCCGTGTGGGAGAAGACTAAGAAAGAACTGTAAGATAGGGGACTTTGAATACGAAGCTGCTACCGCTGCGGCTGATGGACGAGCGTGGAAGACGTGTAGTACGGGGTCTCAATCTCACTAGAGGAGGTAATTTCTCTACGAAGGTTTTCGTTGTCAAGTTCAGGCTTGGTTCTTCAATTTCTGGTGCTATATAGTTCCAGTTACTATATATTTCTCATTCCCTGGATGTGCATATACCATCTTGACATCTTGATAGAATGACAAGATTTGCTCTTGGCAACGGATACTGAAACATCGTCCTTGGACGACTTATTGCTACCTCTCCAGAAAGATAGCGTTTCTAATTATTTCTTTACTGCATGACAATAATCATGGAATGTATCTATTTTCCCCTCTGCTTTCTAATGAATGTGCTCTTTATTTACTCGATGAGCTTCAATATTTGCTATTTCTCATTGTCCTCATAAAAAAGAATTCCTAAGTGGAAGAACTTGTGGAATACTCTGAGTGTAGTTTATAGTTTATGATTATATTGAATCAATAAAACAGTATCAACAGGCCATAGCCTTAGAAATGAAAGCCAATGACAACCTCTTATAAATTCTCTATTTATCTCCAAATGATTTGTAATGAATTCTTCCAAATAATTGCCCATAATTTGGCCATGGTTTTATAAAAATAAAATATAAATATCTATAGTGATTTTTTATCCTTTTTCTTCCTCTTTATTCTCAGTTGATAATTGAAGCTTGGCAATTTTATTTAGATTTTAGTCTTAATTAATTTTATTATATAAAATTTTATAATTTTTTATATAGTTGAAGTTTAAGTATGTTTTCTCAGTTTTTTTAAGAGAATAAAATTTAAGCAGTTTTTCTTTTATATTCTCTAAAGAAGATTAATGCAAGAAACTTTGAAAGAAAGAACTTTCTGCAATGCAGAGTTTCAGCATTGCAGTTTGTACTATTTTTATGGTTGTTATTTGCATATATGGATATATATCAAAGCATGTTTCAGAACCATATTTAGTTCAACTTTTGGATCATTATTTATTCTTAGAAAAAAGCCTAAGTGGTTTTTGCATAATCTTTAAAAGGAAGATTCAAGAAAGACCTCTTGTTTCTTTGATTATATTTTATTTTTAGATAGATTAAAATACACCAAATTATAATATATTAATACACATTATATTCTGGAGCTTTAAGATAATTAGCCACATTAGAACATTAATCCAAGAAATTATTCATTTTTCTAAATTTGGTAAGTCTACCGTTTATATTTCTTGTAGCATTGATAGATAAGACTGTTTAAATATCTGTTTTACATACAATATTATGGAGTTTTGAAGATATTAAAGTACAATTTCAGAATCATAGATTTGGAGAGTTTGATATTATCTTTCTATCCAAGTGTAAACTTTATCAATTAATCATATTGAAATTTCAACACATAATCCAACACGTTATTTTTTCTTCTAGATCCATTAAATTAGATGAACTATTTACTCTTCTAGTCTTTTAGTATAAGACCTTTCGGATATTTGATTCATGTGCAAACTTTTATAGATGTAGATGGAACGATATCTAACTTCAATTTAGAAATCATAGGGTTGGAGAATTTGATATTACCTCACCCAATAACCGGGACTTCACATTCTACTTAAAATTTAGAAGAGGATATATTATAATTTTGGAATCCTTAAATAGAATCAACTATTGTGGAATTTACTTCAAGAAATGAGTTTCTCTACTATATTTTTTTACTATATATTTATTCTTATACGTTTTGAGAACTTCCTTCATTAACAATGGTTTTATTTCCAAATACTCATGCGTTTCCATTTGTTGGAAATTGTAACGTCATCAACTTGAACAGTAAAATGGAAAGACAAATACTCTGTAAATGCTGTATTTTTCTCTCTCATTTTGTCTTATTAATTTTGATTCTCATGTTATATGATAGGGTAAATACCCGTTTTCAAGCATTACCAGATCTGTCTTTCCATTTGTTAAACTTTAGATGTTCAAAACAGAAGGAGATGAAGACTTCCCGAAGAAGCTGGCATGTTCAGCCGCATAATGAAAGCGTGTCTCACTGAGACTCGAACTTGAAAAGATGGAGATTTTACATCCCTCACATTGGTTCTCCATTTATAAAAATGGTCTTTCTATGCTCCGCGCAGATAGTTCTTTTGCCCTCTGGAAAACAGCTCCTATATTGAAAACCCGAGATCTCTAGACAAGACATTTCGGATATACAAGAACTTATTTTTCTGAACATTTATATGAAGTGGACGGAGTGGTGAAAATCAATAATATGGATATTCAGAACTTCTCCTTCAGAGCGAAGAGAAGGGGCTGCAATAGAAGAGACTACCAGTACAGTAATTTGCATCCCTAAATTAAACAAGAAAAGATACATTAGAGTTGTCCAAGATTTTAACTCAATCTTACGAATAAGCATGTATAGTCTTCCCTCGTTAACTTATTCTCAGGGTGGAGGAATAATCCTATAAAATTATGACTTTCATTATTTATAATGGGATTATAGATTAGCAGGAACTAACCCTTATGTTGCCTTCTTTAAAGCTTACCGTCGCCTATGAGATGAAAGAGAAAAGGTATTGGGAGATGAATACGCGAAGCTAGTTCATCCGTTTCCTTCATACCGGAAAAACCAAAGTTGACAAAGGACAAATAGTCCTTGTGCGAAATATATGACCATGAACGAATAGTAACTCTTGAGGAATGTATGACCACGGATGACCTCTTGAACACCGATACAAGAGTATTTATATTCTATTGTGTATTTTTTCAGCGACAAAAATTTCCTTATCCTTTCATACAACCACTCTCTATCTCAAGTTGTCAAGACGCGCCAACCGCTATCCGTCTATTGGATAAATATGTAATGTAATATTTTAACACGCACCAACCTCTATCCGTCTATAGGATAAATACATAATGTAATTTTTTAAGACGCACCAATCTCTATCCGTCTATAAGATAAATATGTAATGGAATATTGGTTTAAGTTACCAGTGAATTCTTGTAAGTAACCAATTCCCCTATACTCCTGGACTTTTCGGTGAAAGCCAAAGGAGGTATTCATAAGCTGAGGCCGTAAACCGGAGGACCGTATGTAGTGGGCGGAGGGCTAGTAACGAAGGTCTCAGGTTGTTGATTGGAAGGGGTATATTAGGAAGGATTCCATAGCTGAAGGTAGGTGTCAAGTAGGGAAATTTAAGCGTTATGGAACGATGGGCAAAGAGCGGGCAAGAGTCACTATTTATCTACCTACTTAAGAACTTATTCACCGGTACCATGAAATTGATGAACTTATACACCAGAACAGACAGAACAGAGAGAAAAATCCCTAGATACAGTCATTTTACCAAAGGATTTCTCTTGGCAAGGTGGAAAAGACCAAGATTAAGTCGACTTGACCACGTTGTAAGCTACACGTGGCATGCTAAACCCGCCATGTAAGGCCATTAGTGCCGTCGCCCAGCTCGACTGGGGGTTCAGGAGACAAGATCACGCCAGACAGCGATGTTTGCTCATGATAAAAGTTTGTGCTGCTTGATCATGACAAAAGTTTGAGCTGTTTTTACATGCACGTTCGTAGGGAATTTGGAATTGTACTGAATGAGAGCGCGGACAATCTTACGATTCGGGATTCATCCAGAGAGTTCGAAGCATTTCAGGGAAGATATTTGAAGCTGAAGCAGCACAACCAACACAGTCGCACTGTCACTGGTTACAGCATGGGCACGAGATCTTCTGCTTCCCTCAGTTCTTTAGTATCTCAGGACTCAAGCGTCCATAGCGCTTGCTGTGATATATTATTTCCGATGCTTTGCTCGTCTTTCCTCGTTCTCCGAGCGATTTCATATTCCCGGTCCTCTGACTCATACATCTTCCACAACTTGCGATTTTCCAGACTTCTACTTGACTCTCGACTTCGTTTATCTTTCTAGTCAGGCTCGTTAAGTCACCGTTCTTCCTGTTGATTTTATTTCTCTACTTATGTGGGTTCTGTTTCAGCTTCTTCTTCTTCGATGCATGCGACTCGGATATAGAGGTGTTGCTGTGATATATTATATCCAGTGGAGTGGACACCTAGAATAGCACGGACTGTGTGGCCAGCACCATAATTGCTCTAGGAGTCCTCAACGATGCGGAAGTGACCTGTGAAGCACACTGCTGGATTGGGAAGCCCAGTCTTGAGGAAAGTTGACGCAGATCAAATCCCCCGACCTCTCTGTCTCAGTGAAACTGCTTAAGTAAAGAGTAGGCACTTCCCAGTCTAACAATCTGTCACTATTGAACATATTATCTGTAACCAGAGTGCCAGAGATATCCATCAAAGTGGAGAGGCCGCAGAGAGTGTGTCATCGGACGGCCCTTGTAGCCAGTCTTGCACCTAGAGGTTGTGTATCAGGTGTGAAATGGATTGACGCGTTCGCTAGATGGAGTACTTTCCGCTGATTCAGAGAACTTAAAATAAAAAAATGAGAGACTGAATACAGACCATGTCAGCTATCCATGTTTTCTCAGAGAAAGCCACGACGTCCAGGATTTAGAACACTTGCAACCCGATTGCCAGTTTACTGAGCAATGCAATACGTGAATTCACGTCTTTGCAAATAAAATGGCTCAGGGGCCAGATAGGACTCGTCAACCAGGACCCTCCGCCGATTGTCACTTGAACGAGAGAATGCCTACTGTACGGTAAGGAAAATGCCACCGCTTTTGCAGCCCGAGACTATAGCACTCGGTGGGAGCATCCTTGATTGAAAGGAAGAACAATTTTAAACGAGTCAGAGATCAACCTTGAAGTACAGGAGGAACGATCTGCTCCCCAGCGGAGCAGTTTAGCCTGCACTTCGGTGTGTGTCTCATCTGAACAAACCTGAATTGTATTACGGTGTAATGGGAAATTTTTATCGATTCTGGCTGGTTCCCGTTCGTTGCTTTACAATTGGCCAGCTTTCAGCAAGTGGCTATTAACAAAGCTATAATAAAACCCCAGAGATCCTGTTGTTGGATAAAGACACCAGAGCTTTGAATGCTGAGTCTGGGAGTCGATACAGGAAGCACTGGACGGAATAAGCTCCGATCGCACAATTGTGGTTGTAACTCAGGCTCAGTACCAATCGTCATGCCGATGTGATTGCTGGGATGAAAGATGAACATATCATCGAGCAGGGCACCCATAGAGAACTCCTAAATATGATTTGCGTACACGCAAATCTGATTCTGATGCACCAGCATCGCCACACCCAACTGCCTGTAGGGAGGTCCTCTGATACCTAGCTAGCTGTTGCTTTAGAAACTTTTTTGTATGTATCTCCTGCCCAACCTTACTTATCATGCATCTCCACTTCTCAGCTACAAAATTACAATTTTTTGGGAAGGAAATACTCAGTGGTACACTTGAAGCAAGAGGACCTCTCTGCAAGAAGCCAATGGTTCGGACTCTCTGTCTGTTTCACTCTGTCAGGAAAACTTGTAAATTTCATTTGTTGAGTTATGAATCTGGAACTCGTTCGTTAGTATGGTTCTATACCCACGTAAAACTGGGCTTAGTGAACGAGGTATTAGAAGATAGAATTTCATATATTTGTGCGAAGTCCAAGTCTCCGAGTTCTCGTAGTTGTTGGTCTGGGTTGGCAACTTCTCCGCTGTGGTTGTTGTTCTAATATAGAATAATTTATTCAACTCAGTTCTAGTAATGTATTCTAGTCTTAAAGAATTACTGACATTCCTTCTAGATCTTATTTAATGTAAAACATGGTGCTTGCTTTAGGTTATAGATAAGATCCCCATCTCTAACAGCTGAAATTTGCACAAGTTCTAAAAAAGAGCAGAAACAGAAAAATTTACAAGAAATCGTGCACGAAAAGCAATTTGAACTTACTCTGTGACATGTTTCTAGAAGAGAGAAGTACCTTAGGAATCACCTAGATGCAGAGGAGCTTCTCTAACAGCTGAAATTTGCGCGTTATAAGAAAGAAGAGAAACATAAAATCTATAAGAAATGGTGAACGGGAACCAATTTGAACTTACGCTGTGACATGTTTCTAGACGAAAGAACTCCCGCTAGGAATCACCTAAATCCAGAATATCAACGGTTTATCCAACTGAATATCATGCACATAAAAATATCATAATGACTCATAAAATATCTATGACAAACTCGAGCATCTATGTGCTTACCTGATTATCTGTGAAAGCTGACTGCATCATTTCCTGCATCTATATATCATGTCTCGATCTCATTGCACAGCATCCATCCGTCACAGCAAGGAAGACAAGAAAAAAATTTCCTCATCTGTGTCACCAATACTTATGACTTAATGATCACTTCAGATTCGTCTGAGATATCAACATCACCTGCAGCGAATGTCCATTTTGTGGATCTAACCCTTGACAAGTCTGTTTTAACATTAAGATCATGAACAGCTCGATGGATTGAATGATAACTCAAGTTCTGATACTCTAATCAGGATAATCTGAGCAATGCCTCCATCAAAAGGGATTATAACAATTTTGGCACTGATTAGCGCAAACCTACATACCTATCCCAAAATCATTTTCGATGGAATGCTGTTCTGCTTGATCCAACCTGGGGTAGTTCCCTTTCGGAACACGGGCATATGCTCGGAAAGAAGACGCATGGAGACCTTGGAGCACGTTGAGGCGGACGTGAGAGGAAGATCTGGAAGGCCTCCGATCCACCCATGTTGAATTATTTCACATCCAACTGGATCATTTCACGTTAAGTGCATGCAAGTCATTCAAAGTATGGCCAACAATGACAATTATTACTCCAAAAAGCTCAATTTTTTCACAACATTGCACCTGGCCGACCGTCTGGTTGTAACCTTTGACCCTCCCTGCTTGAGCTGGTCCCCCAAAGCTACGGGGCTGAGATCCCTCATTACGATGTTGTGCTCTGAAGAAACTATCCTAAATGTTTAGGACATGCGGAGGTTAAGTACTCTACTCATGCATACCTGTAAGAGGTTGGAGAGCTTTTACGAGCATTTCAGTCATCTGAGTACCTCTGGGATCTGTCGTTTAGTTTCCCATCAAGCTGTGCGACAATAGTTGATGTTCACAAGTTGGGCAATTGCAGTCTTTTACGATGTCAACATTGTGTATCACAGTGGTTACCTCAAATTTAGATTGCCGGAGAGTTAAAAGTCAGTTTCAACCATCAAGTGTACTGGAGTTATGGGAGAAAATCCATCTATATAAGTCGCGAACATCACCCAAGCTCTAGCTCGAAAGACAACTTGCATCACCGCAAAACGGGGTCTATAAATTTACAGAGAAAATCACCGCGAACTAATATGCAACACAAATCCTCGTCACTATTATTACTCGTAAGATGTGAGTGCACATTTGTTATAATGATCACTTGTGAGGGTTAGAATGATCACTTGTGAGGGTGTACAAACTATGGGGATTACTATAGGGACCTTAGAGGTTATCGCTCAATGATAATATTATTCACCAAAATTGCAAACTCTAAAATCCACAAACATCACTTTTGGTCTAACTACGTAACAGATTTCTACTTGCATGTTGAAAAGGGGAGGATTCAATATATTCAGATCCATTATATCATAATAGAATATAGAAAGCAAATCCTACTTTCTGTTGTATACCACCACATATAGAATCACAGGATTTGGTGAATTCATCATTCTGTCCATAAATTCTGCTCCAAAGTGATAAACTAGCGATAGTCTCGTTTGCTCACTTTGGATGTACATAATCTTGATGTGTAATGGATTCAAGAATATGAACGTAGGTGTAAGAAATTTTCTCTTGGTGCATCCATCCCATCTGCTCTCTAAAGCATTTCTCAAGTCTAGCAATTGTACTATGTTCTCCACCTCAAATTATTCAATTTCAATAGCTCGTGTTCTTCCATGAGGAGTGATACACTCTCTTGTATTAAAATACTCACTTTGATACCATTGTCATACTTCAAGGACAAGAGAACTCTTTAAGAGAAATACGGAAAAGAAAAGAAAATATAAATTTTACACTCAATTCTCCGATTCTCCAAAGGAGCACCTTTTCTTTATTATATATCCAAGGAGGATCTCCTCCAAGGAAGTTTCACCATAAGAATAGGTACATGGATATGTGATCTATCAGCAAGCTCCACCCTTAGATTACTTGCTTGGATGAGTGACATGTTGGTCTTGGTCCCATCCTGTTGGTCAAATAGGCTTCGACCAAAGAGAATCTTCCTATAAGAATCTCAAAATCACATGGGTGAGGTACCATTGGAAAGCTTTCAGCAAGAAAAACCAATGGGGAGGGAAGGCAAGCCTTTCATCTATTAGGGATAAATCTACATATTTTTTAGGCTTAAGTCTTCAGTTTAGGCTTCCAAAATTACCTCTAAAGTTTTCAAGCCTATTTTGGCTTCTACCCTATTAATAAAAGTGCTCTTGTGATGATACCTCTATTTGATGTACGTTCTCCATCATGTGAAACATCCTTCCATATGTCACCA
Organism: Lunularia cruciata; assembly: GCA_948567375.1. Classification (NCBI taxonomy): domain Eukaryota; kingdom Viridiplantae; phylum Streptophyta; class Marchantiopsida; order Lunulariales; family Lunulariaceae; genus Lunularia; species Lunularia cruciata. The sequence continues at coordinate 15,592,258 of OX419761.1, read as the reverse complement.
CCCCAAGTTTCACCTCTAGATCTTATGCTTAGGTATTGATTCTAAAGTTTCCAAATATGTTTTAGTTTTTGGTTTATTAGTAGAAGTACTCTTTTGGTGATATACATGATGGATTTCCAAATATTACCAAACCAAATTTTATCTCGAGATTATCTATCTAGCTATTGGTATTACAACCACCACCTCTACCATCTCATCCTCAATGACCTAGAGCTCCTCTACCACATACCATAGCAGCCTTACCATTATGTAACTCCAAGTGAAGGTCCACGTATTGATCACTAGTGTGACCAAATTTGTGGTAATGGTAACATTGTCTATATGCTAGTTGTGATGCACCAGAAGTATCATATCTACTACCTTGAGTGCACTCTCTCTTGTGGTAAGATCAACTCTAAGTCCAACAAGCAACACCACTACTCGTCAATTACTACTAACTTGAAAATGAAGGTAAAGGTCTAGCTACATGAGGCCCTCTAGTCGCTCCATAAAATTTGGGATATCCACTTTATCCTCAAAAGCCAACATAGTGTGATGCACTATGTTACATTCTACAAGTTTTGCCTCAAGCATTGGAAGAACTCCACCATGAGGTTAAACCGATATTTTTACCTCCTCCTATAATGATACCCCCCCCCTCATAGTAGCACCATCTCCAACTAGTGCACCTCCACTAGATCCATTAATGCTACTAGAGTTAGAACTCATGGGTACTATTGATCTACCCCTAACAACCAAGATTGAAGTGATAGAGATGTAGTTTGGAGACTAGAACTATCTCCATAGCTTGATCTCTTCCAAGTGAGCTCTTGAACTCATGATAGTCATTCATCAGCAAATCCTCCAAGTGTTGAAATAACCCTTTCCATGCTATGAAAGATATGCACAATGTTGGGTTCCATATCTGATGTAGATCATACCAACTATCAAACTCTTGGATGAAGTCATCCAACTCAATGGTACCTATTGTACAAAAGTAGTGTTTGGGGCCTTTGGAGGCCCCATAAAACTTTTCCATGTCCCATAACAAGAATACTAGCACACCAAGTGCACTCTCAATTGAATCAACTCCTGTATTAAATTTTAACTTTGAGTCAATCTACTCCCTCAATGGAACCTAAGATATAAGTTGATATAAAATGACACTATGTAAACCAAAGAATATAACACTACAATAAATATTGCTATCTCCTCTTGAATCTCCAAAGAATTCTATCATGAAAATGTAACTCATATTGCAATTGTAACCACCACAATTAGCCTACCAAGGACCACCACCAAGTCTTAACATCAACTAAACACCACCCACTAATTTTACTCTAACTATGATAACTACATTAGGAGAAAGAGTGAACTATAACTTGCCATCACAATATGCACTCTCATAGTCTACAAATCATCACTTTTTGCTTCACTAAAGAGAAACATAAATAATCTGATTGGTCATCACTCTTGTCTCACTACCAAAAGCACACTAGAACATCAATGCTCTAAAGTTAGTGCACCTCACACAAACATGGTGCAAAAATAAGAAGTAAAGAATAAAGGGATCCAATCACAAGAAGTTTAAATGAAACTCTCCATTTCATAAATCAACATCGGATTGACTCTGCCACCATTTGATATATGATATAATAAGAGTGTCTACTTACTTGTTAAGCTACCAAGATCACCAAGAATGGAATCAAATTGCCTCTCCTAGCCAAAGCTACATGTGTAGAGGTATTAATGGAATAGTCAATAAGATAACAAGTGAAGGTGTACAAGTTAGCTACTGCACTATTCTAGGAACCAAAGATCTAGAGTTCAAACTCTATTGCACACAATCTATAAGGGTGAGAAAATTTTCCAAACAATGACCAAGATAAATTATTGAAACAAGCTAGCCACAAGCTTGCATGTTTGCTCTTCTACGCCTTTGTAGTCTCTAAGTGCCAAAATTTAGCCAAATGAGGTTTTTATTCTTGCCAATTCAAATTGTTTCTAGATCTGGCCATAGTTCACACAACTCAAGCCAAATCTAGTGCAATTCAAGTGACCTTCAAATCAGAGCAACCTCCACCAAAATTTGCATAATTTCTCTACCAAATTTGATGTAACTCTTCTATAGTTGACTAACCACCAAATCTTCTACTAAATTTCTACTCGAGCAAAATTAGAATGATAAAGATCTCCAAATCCCTAATTTGAGGGAGTGGGTTCCCAAATCCACCTTCAATTTTGAACTTCAAGCTCAATTTGCACTAGATTGACCTTATTTCACCTCTTGGGCTCAAATTGAACCCTCAATGTCTTAAATTGACTCCATTCTAAAAACAATTGGCTAATGTTTCTGCACATTATATGCACCATTGCTAGATTTGAATCAAATTACATATAGTTCTCCACATGATCACTCTCAAGGAAACATGAACCATGATTGAAGTACCAATGATTTGCCAAGCTTAGAAATACCACCAACACCCTCAGTTCTTGTATCCAATTTCTACTTGATTTTCACTTTTCTTATGTAATCAAATTTTCTTCAACAAGAATGACACTCAAATCAAATAAATATTCAATCATTCACTCAATAATCTATCGTCAATTGGACATTGGTTATAGTCACACCAACTCTAGCTGAGAGACTCTAAGTGATGCTCACTAGCCTCTAAACATCATAACCAAGAACTCAAAGGTTCAGCATCAAAGAAGTGAACTCTCTGAAGTTATAGTTTGAAAGTATATCATTTTGCTACACCTAGGTTTCTAGTCCTAAACGTGCCATTGTGTAATACCAATAACTAGATATATTATTTGGAGGTGAAAATTGGCTTGGCAACATCTAGAAGAATGTTTGATATGATATGCTAGGTAGATTAGATAGAAGTGTCATCAAAAGAGTAATTCTGCTAAGAGAGCAAAGCCAAAAATAACCAAAAAACTTTAGAGTCAATTTTGGAGGCCTAAACAAATGAATTAGATGTCCAAAATGGAAATTCCTTGCCGTTGGTGGAAAAAAATAGGATTTCTCTCCTTCCATTGTAAGGCCTCAAAAATGGAAATATTCCTTGCCGTTGGTGGAAAAAAATAGGATTTCTCTCTTCCCATTGTAAGGCCTAAAAAATGGAAATATTCCTTGCCTTTGGTGGAAAAAAATAGTCTTTCTTCCCTCCCTATTGTTTTTCTCATCAAGAGCTTTCCAGCAATACCTCACCCATGCAATTTTGAGCTTCCTACAAGAATAGTCCCTAAATATTCCCTTTGGTCAAACCTATGTGACTACCTTGATAGGACCGGGACCAACATATCACCTATCCAAAGAACTAGTCTAAGGGTGGAGCTTGTTGATATATTACCGATCCATGTATTTGATCCAAGGGTAGAGTTTCCTTTGAGGAAATCATCTTTACTATATACTAAAGAGAAAGTGCTCCTTTGGGGCACTTGAGGATTGAGTGTGAAGTTTGTGCTTTCTCTCTTGTATCTCTCTTGGAGAGTTCTCCTGTCCTTGAAGTATTATACACTAATGGTACAATAGACAGTGCAAATGGTGCAAGTGACAGTGAGTCTCACTATGTGATCAATAGCACTAACATGAGATCGGACCATCAACAAATAGTCCATGAGTAACTACCAAAATACCTATGACTACCAGCACTAAAACTCTTGTGTTCAAGGAAACTAGCCTTGGCGCAACAAATGTCATGACAGGCCACAAGTTCTCAACTTGCAACCCCATACCATTGGTGGAATTTTGCATACTTATGACCCCATGCCATTGGACTTTGGACACCATTTTCTTTGTTTTTTTTCACCTTACCTTGTGTGTGCAAGCATGAGTTATTCAATTAGCATCACTGAAACCAATTTATCAAACTCCTAAGCATATATCATCTAGTTGATTGGTGCACCTGCTTTTGGATATAGCACCTTCACCTTCTTTATGGCTTACTTCATCTTTGCTTTATTTACATGCAAGCATAGATTCTTCTATAAGAATCATTGAAACCCACCCTACAAAAGTGTCAAACAATTTGTAAGCTTTGAATTGCTTCTTGCAAGCACTTGACATTGATTATGCCACCAAATGCATAAATCAACAAAAGGAACAAAAGGAAGTGGCGGTGCCGCACAAAAGATAGTTTTTTAAAACATGTGAAACTAGCAAGGACCTCTATAAATCTTATGTAGTTTGGACTGGCTTTAGGATCCTTACTTCTATGTCCTTGCTTATGCTCACTAAATGCAAGTGCCAAGATTTCATATACAATTGCTCAAGTGATCCAAACAAAGAATTGATTCCTAGAGGTGTGTAACCACATCATATTCTTAATAGATGCATTGGTTAGAAAGAACTCATGTCTCTTGCATGTTTGGAGACAATTGGTGATCAATTTAGGTAGAGTGCCACACATATCCAATTGGATCACAACCATGATATGCTTATTAGCAATGACAACACTCTACTTTTGTGCACCATCCTTGAAGAAGATTCCAAGGAATTATAACTTTTGGAAAGCGTATGAGTCAACATTTATCAAAGCATGGAAGTATTGTATCACCAATCTTGGCTGTAATGACAAGGATTTTCATAACCTTTTGGACAAGGCATCTAAGAAAAATATCCATGGTGTGCACTAGATGTGGTCATTACACTTAAGGAGCAGCAAAACTAGGCCACCAATTTCCTTTAACAATTCAAAAATGGATCCAAAAGGTTGATAAGAGCACATCCTTTTGATCAATGGTCCATCTTGTTGGAGATGCTGAATCTTTGGCAATGTCTTTATTATGGACATCACATATCACTTGAAACAATACAAAAAGCAATTTGTAATCTTTGTTGGGCTAAACTAGCATGTTTAGATGTAAATCTAAACAAGCAATTTAGATATGCATTTCATATCTAAATTTAGATGTAAATCCAAAGAAGATAAAGCCAAAGACCAAGAAATGTGATAGTTTCAAGCAACTTCTTCAAATTGGAGCACCACAATGCCTTGACTTCCCATCATTATGGTTATTAATGAAGATGACAACAAAGATGAATAGATGACTAGAGCAATTGCTAAGACTTTACCAACTAGTCTACATTGTTATTTCAACAAGTACATTCTTCATAAGTTTCTTTTGTATGTTTTGTGCATTGGGGCATGCAATTTCACCAATTCATGCATGACTTCTAGGCACTTCTACAATTGTCATCACCAATTGCATTTGATGCATAGTGACAAACAATATTTCTTGGATAAAAATTGGATGGAAATGACCAAATTTGCAAGCTCTTTGAAATCTATCATCAATGGGCAGAGCCATATTTCCACAATATATTTACCATAGAGTTATCAACAACCCAACTAGCTGACAGCTTGAACTCTTATTTGAAGTGTTTCTTAAGTTTATAAACCTTATTGAGAAATTTTCTATGCATGATGGAAAATTTGTGGACACAACAAGGTCATGTAGTTCATGTGACAACTAGTCTCAATGTGCTTTACCAACTTGTACTAAAAATTAGGTCTCAAATCAAGAAGCAATTTGCCTTAACAACTTATGCAACTTATGCGTTTGTGAGAAGTCAAAATAGATCCAAGGAGTCATGTAGTATGCATGCAATAGCAATAGCAATAGCAACTGACTTGTCTCAAGCAAAGACCGCATTGATGAGACCATAGTACACTCTGCATGCTCATGTTCCTCATTTGAAAGAAAGAGAATCTCCTGCAAGCATCTCTTTAAGTTTTAGATTGCTATCAATGTCTTCCATGTGGAAAGACTCTACTTGCCGATGCGATGACATTGCAACATAACACCCATCTATCAAGTTCTATTGGTAACATGGCTACTTCAATCATTATGCAACCTATTGCAACACATGTAATCAAGAAGAAAGGATGACCTATGAACCAAAAGCAAATTTGATCAAGCACAAAAATCAATTCAATAGCAAAGAAGCAACACTCATGCAATCATTGCCTTCAGCATCACCACAAGATAAGTATGTGCACAAACAAGGAAAATAAAATACCAGTAGAGGCATCATCTTAATTGCAAATGCACATTATTTATCAATGAAAAATTAATTGAATCTGAACCAATTTGCACATCTTTCATGATTTTCCATGGATATCTTAGGGGATGTTTGTTACATTGTTATTTACACTAAGCTATAAGGCTACAACTTGGGGCTGATTAGGAGGTAAGAAATAATGAGTGAAAGCGCATGTTAGCAAAACTTTCTAAAGCACATGCAGAAGAGCAAAAAAGAATTGAAAATAGATGTCTTTTTGTTGAGCAAAAAAGAATTGAAAATAGATGTCTTTTTGTTAAGAAAAAAAGAATTGAAAATAGATGTCTTTTTGTTAAGTGGCGGTTGCCATAATTCCAAGATCATGTTACAAATAAGTTGACAGAGTTCAAAGCACAAGAGATAAAAATGCAGTGCACATATGAAATAAAGAAGTATAGTATACAAAACTCCAACAATGGCGTTAGGCCATAAGCTTGCCAAATTCCATGACTTGCATGGGGTCACAAGTATGCAAAATTCTACCAATGACATTGGGGCCACAAGTTGAGAACCTATGGCTTCAGGCCATAGGCTTGAATGGCTCTTTTAAAACTCACACATCACGACATGTGGTAATCTGAACTCAAAGGAGGAAACATGACCCCATGATTGATAGTTGTTGATTTGAACACTATAAACTTAAATTGAATTAAAAATTTTTATTTATAATGATTTATAATTCATTGTATTTAATATTAGTTATAATCCAATTATAACCATAACCTTGTGGACTAGTGATGTAGAGAAAACTTAACAATTGATTTGGAAAAGATAGACATCTAGCTTGGGTCTGGATACGGTTGTTGATATTTAATACTAGTTTACCACAGTTTGAAATAGAGGGTAACATCAAAAAAAACTTCGTGCGGATCAAATTAGAATCACAACTTGTTTATAATCTAGAGGATATGAAGTTGTTAGCATACAATGGGGCCCAAAGTATTATTCTGTAATAAATTTTTCAGTTCCTTCCACATCTCATGTGTTAATATTTGTGACTTGAGTTTATATCTTATGTTAACCTTGATTTCTCTTAAGAATCCTTAATCAAGTAAATGCTGCTTAAGTATAACCATTGTCCATGCACTATTTGAGATGTGCTTTGTGCTTTTGAGGTAACAAAGCACACTATTTAAAAAGACGCTTCCGCATCAAGTGTCAAATATGCCCTGCAATCCACTGCGGGAAATGAAAGCCATATTGATATATTTTATACTTTTGATATAAGCAAAAGACCTTTTAGGTTTTTGATTCTCTTAAAATATATCATACAAAGGTGGTGATCCTTAGCTACAATGTAAGGATCATACTTTTGTAGAGATTGGTATTATTTTTATTAACTATTAATATTTACATGTTAAAATTAACAAAGCTAAATATATATATTATATTTTTGAACTTCTTAAAAATTAACCATTGTGACTTTTCATTTAAGACGTTAAATATAAGTATGTTATTTATTTATCTATTGTACTCTTGCGATACAGATATGAAAGTAGAAAAGTAAATATTCCTTATAGATATAAAGGAGGAACATATTTCCAAATTTTAATGCATCATTCAAATTTTTATTGTTCAGTATTCTATATAAAAGAAATATCCAATATCCTCAAGGCATTAAGAGTTTATTTTGAATATTTAAAAGTTATGACAAGAGATTTCAATGTCCTAAAGAAACAAAAAAAAAATTTAATTTTTATTTTATTTTTTTATTTCTCTCTCTCTTTTAAAAAAGTGTAATTTGGAAAAAAATTATGTGGAGATCGACTACTTGAATATCCAAACTATTCAGCTTTTAAGAGATTCATACATTTAGTTAACAGTTGTAATAATTGGAGAGAGAAGCTATCTTGCTTGTCGATTTATCTGGTATTATTAATCTAAGGAGCAATTCAAAATGCTTTAAAGAGGTAGGAAATCTATTGTTAATGATATTTCAGAATCTTATATAAGTATATTACACAAATTCAACAACAATATGTTGTCAATAGTTCAATGGTTCATCTAATTATTTTGATTAGTTTTTTTAATAAATTTTTAATGGGAAAAATATAATTTTTTTTTATGTAACTAGATAATCTACATAGTTTAATTGTTAAGCCAGGTCGAAGGTCAATATATTTTCCGACGAGTGTGATTAATCCGGTAGATCTTTAAACTACTAAGTAATTTAATAGACAATCCTGATTTGATTTTTGAGCTGCTAGTTGTAATTGATTCATCCGTCCAAAAGGGTTTGCGATCGGCACAAGATATTTCTGGTCTTCTCATTTCTCTTCACATCCTACTGCATATAACCTGTTGCGTACTTGCGAATCGCATTTGTCTGGTAGTAATCATGTACAATTTTTATTGTTCTCACAAGTGGAAGTCTTCACTCTCACAGCTCTGTTGTTTCGTTTTCTGCCCGAACGCAGTTCTCATTACCTGGAGCAGGAGGTCGAGCACTCAATTTTCAATCACTGAACCAAGGAGGTGCTTTGCACAAGAACGTTTCATCTCCATGTGGATCTGGCTTCAGTCAAGCGATCGATATCGAGCTCTGTCACCAAGACCACTACACTTACAATTACTGCGCAAACAAGTTACTGGCCAGTAGATACAGTGTCTCATATGGTTTTAGAGTGTAAACTCTGTCATTTTCAGCATCTTACGTCCCTAGTACTTGGAATTACACTCTACTTTTTACACAAATTGGTGATCATACCTACTTGTGGTAAACTGGTTCCACTACGATATTCTGTTGTTATGGAACACGAAAGTCAAGCACTAGCGATTGTCTGCATGCTAGGGTAATATTCATGGTTAGCCCGAATGCACGTTACTTATGGCAAACTGGTTCCACTATGATATTCTCTTGTTATGGAACAAGAAAGTCAAGCGCTAGGGATTGTCTGCATGCTAGCATAATATTCAATGTTAATCCGAATGCACATTAGCGTGTCTCAGACACAGGCGCGAAAATTCTCATAGTTCCCATAGTAAGAAGCATAAGAAATGAGGGAACCGCGTAGGAAGCATGAGAAACGAAGTGTCTCGTTGAAATATTCGGCCACAGAAGTCATTTCAGGCATATCAGTGTGATTATGGAGCAGGAAAGTTGCGTCGACAGACTTTACCAAAAGCACAAGCAATTACAGACAGATGAAGATACCGGGATCTGATTTCCGCACAGTTTTACCGGGCAGATGGCTGCTAATCCACTCTCAGATAAGTGATTGTATTTCTGTGAAATCACTCCAACTTCATATACAAATGAATCGTGTAAAATGAACCGTGTTTCAGTCAATACAACATCCGATTGATAACAGAGGTGAAATACAGGACTACGGGCCCTAATTATCGTACAATTTTGTTCACGTCCTGAATCTGTAAAGACCATACATTATCCGGCCTAAGCCTGTGCCTTACTCTGCACGAATAGAAGGGATTTTAGTCGCTTAAGTATTACATATATAATATCGAGAAGGATTGTTCCGATTCGCTTTGAAACATGAATGGAACTAAAACACAGAGTCACACTACAAACCCTACTGAACATGCGGGGAGCGAGACCAATTCATCGAGGCCCCAAGAGTACATCTTGACACCTACCTTGGTAGGCGTCAATGGTTTAGAAGTGTAGCAGGACCTTGGAGATTTTCTGCATTAATCCAAATGAAAATTGCAAAGGCCAGGGTTACCAATGAACGAGGTCTTTTCTCTATCACTTCGAGCTGGGAAGGGGATGGATCGGTACTATTAGCTTTGTTGAAAGTCACATTGTAGTAACTCAGTGTGTAAACTGCGTCAAGCTCGTTGGTGTACTTCCGGAAGAGTTGTTCTCCGAAGATCCAGAGACTCCAACATACCGAGGTTGGAGGCGAAAGGAGGTATGAGACCGAAGAGTGTCATGCACAGCATTCTTTGAGGATTACCCCAATCGCCAAGATTAATGGGCTTACTGAAATGGTTCTTAGCCAGATGAAAGGATGTCCGATGCAAAACCACGTAGCTGAGGAGAAGTGGTCGACGAATAAGACTATCTCTTCATTCAAAGCTTCACCACTGTCGCCACTGCTACATATTCTGTAGCATGTGAAGCCCTGCAACTTCGGTAAAGAGCCAAAAAACTATTGTTTGACAGGTCCAGAACCTGCAGAGATTCTAACGTTGTAACCGAGTAACGAAACAGACGCGTTAAATTGTTCGATCCCACCATAAGAACTAGCAGCACTTTGCCAAAACTCTGTGGGATGCAAAAACCCGTGGAGGAAATTTAAACTCAAGACGTCGACACTGAAAGATTTGCGCAGTTACAAAGGAGGCAGGGATCTGATTGTTCATTTGGTTGTAAGTTCACCTACTGCTGCGACTGTTGCTGCTGTTTGTATATTGGCTGCCTTGAACCTGCTTGTAAGTCAGTATCAACCCTACAGAAAGAACTGCCATTGCTGCCGTTCGAAAGCTTAGAAAAGGAATGAAAATAGAATTAACCAAAGAATTAGAGAATCCAATATGATCATCGTTATATATGGAGATCCCGCACTACTCTTGTCAACGGTATAATCTTGATTATTGAAGTAAAATATCACTCGCTCATTAATGTTCACCACACGTTACTAGTCTCATAAACTTAACTCAACTGGCCTGGCACCTTAATAATGTCACTCACATTAATACTGTTGTGTTGTGAGACTAATACACTCACAAAGACTAATCGCTTTAACAGTGTCACTCTTCTGGAGTCTCACAAAGACTTGACTTCTTTAAACAATGTAGTTCTTCTACACTGACCGTCTACCTACGCTTGATTAGTCATGATCGTGGTTTCTGATTAGCATCCTACTGAAAAGTAAACTTCATTTGTTGATCCATATCACATGAGATAAACACCATCCCGGCAACGGAATAAGATAGAAAAAGGAAATATAGTAGATTTGATTGCTTCCAACTCAAACTTGCTCACTTACAAGTAATCCAAGAATGCTATGAATGTGCAAGAATATGAGAGGGATTTGAGTACAGATTGTAGCTTTGTGTTTACTTGAATTTCTCCTGCCTAAGAATAAACTTGTAACATTTAACTATTAATTAATAAGTTCAGATTTCAGACAATCTGAACAGAGTTCATGTAGTTTGGACTTGTGCTCCTTCCTACGATTCAAAACAAGTGAGCTTACAAGTTGTACACTTACAATTTCAATCTAAGAATGATATGGGTTTGAAGGAATATTAGAGGGAATCAAATAGAGACTATAACTTGCTTTGCTTGAACTTCTCCTGCATAAGAATATTTACTAATAAGTACAGACTTCGGACAATCTGAACAGCGTTCTTGGAATTTGAACTTGTACTCCTTGCTACAAATCAAAAGAAAACTTTACTGACTTTGTTGATTTATATTTACTTTAAGCTATAGAGCGACCTTTTAGAGTGCATGTTTATGCAAGAATAGATCTGGTTTTGGTATTATTTGATAATATTATTTCTCATGGAACACATAATTTTCCACAATAGGTAGCCATGCATCAACTAATGATCATGCACTTCCTTACAAATATTTTTCAATTGATTTAACCACAGCAAAAGCTAAATTACTAAAGTATTTAGTTTGCTATTTGTGATCAATCATTTGTTTCTCCTAGAAAGCAAACTATAAGATCATATGATTATACTCATACACCGAACACCTTTTCTTGATTTTCGCTCATGACTTCCATTATTTTCTCACTCATCCTAGCCATAGTTCAAAATGCTTGGTTATATGAGATGAACCTTCATTCGTCTTCTTTGTACTCCAATATATTTCCATTGAAAGTTCACTTTGGGAAAGATAGATCCGGAGGAAGATTTGAGTAGTGTTAGTAGGGTTTATCTGTCAGATATAGGGGTTCTAAACGAATAGAATCTCTATATTATTAACAGATATACCTCATCTCTTAGGCAGATAAGATTCTAAATCTCAATATAATTTTTGTCTTCTGTCTCAGTGGAACTGCTGAAGTGAAGAATAGGCAGATCCATTCTAACAATCTGTCGCTATTGAACATGTTACTATGTAACCACCGTTCCAGAGATATGCATCAAAGTGGCGAGATTGCAGAGGGTGTCATGGGACGGACCTTGTAGCCACTTTTACATCTAGAGGTTGTCTGTCAGGTGTCAAACGGAATGACGTGTTCGCTGAATGGAGTACTTTCCGCTGCTCCAAAGAACTTAACGTACAAAATGGTAACTGAATAAAGCTTAACTGAACCATGTCACCTATCCATGTTTTCTCCGAGAAAGCCAAAACGTCCAAGATCTGGAACATTTTGAACCCATTGCAAGCGAAGCAATGACTGATCGTAACTCACGACTTTGAAAGTAAAATGGCTGAGAGACAAAATGATAGCAGAATGGAATCGTCAACCAGGAGCCTTTGGAGGAAAACATCCTTGGTTGAAAGGAAGAGCACTTTCAAACGAGCCATAAATAATTCTTGAAATACAGGAGGAAAGATCTGCTTCCCAGCGGGGCAGGGATGTTCACAGCCTCTGCACTTCGGCGAATATTACCTCTAAACAAACCTTAATTGTATTACAATGTACTGGGAAATTCTGGAGGGATTTTGGCTGGATGCGAGTTCCCGTTCGTTGCTATAGAATTGGCCTGCTTTCAGAGAGTGGCTATTGCCAGAGTTGCATAAAAATATCATACATATCCTACAGTTGGATGAGGCCACCAGAGCTCTGAATACTGAGTCCGAGAGCTGATACAGGAAGCACTGGACCAAATAACCTCCAATCGCACAACTGTGGTTGTAGCTCACAGGCTGAGCACCATTCGTCATGCCGGTTGTGATTGCTATGATGAAATATGGAAAAATTATCGAACAGGGAACCCATAGAGAACTCTAAATATGAGTTGCGTGCATGCAAACCTGATTCTATTCCACTAGCATCGCCACACCCAACTGCCTGTAGAGAGGTCCTTTCATACCTAGCTCTGCTTTAGATATTTTTGTATGTGTACCTCCTGCCCAACCTTAATTATCATGCATCTCCATTTCTCAGCAATAACAATTTGGGGTCAAGTAAATATTCAGTTGTACACTCGAATCAACAGGACCTCACTGCAAGAAGCTAATGCTTCGGACACTCTGTCTTTTTCACCCTGTCAGTAAAGCTGCTAATAAATTTCATATATTGAGTGATGAATATGGAACCCGTTGGTTAGTTTGGTTCTATACCCACGGAAGACTGGACAGTGAACGAGGTATTAGAAACTAAAATTGCATGTCTGTACGACGTCCAAGGCTCCGAGTTCTGGTACATGTTGCTCTGGGTGGGCACCTTCTAAACCGGGGTTCTTGCTTTCATATTGAATAATTTATTCAATTCAAGTATTGGATACGTCTGTACGAAGTCCAAGGCTCCGAGTTCTGGTACCTGTTGGTCTGGGTTGGCACCTTCTCAAGAGTGGTTCTTGGTTTAATCTAGAATAATTTATTCAATTCAAGTATATTCCAGTCTTAATCCATACTCACATTCCTCTTAGTTGAATCTTGTTGCGTGTAGAACTTGGTGCTTGCTTCAGGTTATAAATAATATCCGTACCTCTAACAGCTAAACTTTGCGCAAATTATAAGAAAGAGCTCAAACAGAAAAATTTACGAGAATGGTGAACGAAAAGCAATTTGAACTTACTCTGTGGCATGTTTCTGGACGAGGGAACCCCTTGAAGAATCACCTAGATCCACAACCGTTTTTCTAACAGATGAACTTACTCTGTGACATGTTTCTAGACGAGAAAACTCCTTGAAGAATCACCTAGATCCAGAACCGTCTTTCTAACAGATGAACGTACTCTGTGACATGTTTCTAGACGAGAAAACTCCCTGTAGGCATCACCTAGATCCAGAATATTAACGGTTTATCCAACCGAGTGTCATGAACACAACAATATCGTGCTGACTCATGAAGTATCTATGACAAACTCGAGCATTTATGTCCTTATATCGGTGGAAGCTGGCGCCATCATCCCCTCCATCTATATATCAAGTCATTGATCTCATAGAACATTGCACAGCATCCATCCCTCACAGCCAGGAATACAAGAAAACAATCCCCTCATCTGTGTCACCAATACTTATGACTGAATGATCACTTCAGCTTCGGCTGAGATATCAACATCACCTGCAATTAATGTCCATTATGCGTATCCAAGCCTTAGTGACCGGTCTGTTTTAAGATTAATATCATGAACAACTAAATGGATTGAATTGATAACTAGAGATCTAAAGCAAATTCGTATACTCAAATCAGGATAATATGAGAGTCTAAGCAATGCCTCCAAAAGGAAATAAAGCAAATGTCGGCATCTGATTAGTTCAGCCTACATGCCTACTCCCAGATCATTCTTCGGTGAAATGCTGTTCTGCTTGATACCACCTGGGCTCCCTCCCTTTCGGAACCCTATCATATGTTCGGAAGGAAGACACATAGAGACCTTGGAGCACGTTGAGGCGGACTTGAGAGAAAGATTTCGAAGGCCTCCGATCCACACACTCCAACTGTATCATTCACGTTAAGTGGATGCAAGGCATTCAAAGCATGGCCCACAATGACAATTATTACTCCAGAAAGCTTAATTTTCTCACAACATTGCACCTGGCCAACAGTTTGGTTTAAACCTTTCACCCTCCCTGCTTGACCCGTTAAACAGAGCAGTTCTCGCAAAGCTTCGGGGCTGAGGTCCCTCTGTAAGATGATGTGCTCTGAAGAAACTATCCTAAAGGTTCAGAACATGCTGAGGTTAATTACTCTACTCATACAGACGTGTAAGAGGTTGGAGAGCTGTACGAGCACTTTAGCCATCTGAGTACCTCTGAGATCTGTCGTTTAGTTTCCCTTCAAGCTTGGTGACAATTGTTGATGTTCACAAGTTGGGCAATTGCAGATTTTTTCCATGTCAACATTGTGTATCACAGTGGTTATCTTAATCCTAGATTGCCTGAGAGTTGAAATCAGTTTCAATCATCAAGTGTTCTTGAGTTATGGGAGAAATTCAATCTATATAAGTTGCGAACATGACCCAAGCTCATGCTCTAAAGACAACTTGCATCACCGCAAAACTGGGAATATAAACTTACCGAGAAATCACCGCGAACTAATATGCAAGACAAATCCTCGTCACTATTATCACTCTTAAGATGTGAGTGCACGTCTGTTATTCGCCTACGAGAGTCTCTAGAGCAGTAGTATCCCTTCAAGAGAGGAACGATATTTGCATTCAACGGTCATGGGCACCTGCGTCTCTTGGGTATACACCAAATAAACTTACTACACTTACTACTACAGGTACTCATTCTGCCAGCAAAGATTCTAGAAATCATATCTCTAACTTGCCTTCATATTCAGAGATTGTCATTATCTAGTGAGTAAATTGCACGTGAAAGATCTATATGCCCAGCATTAAGCATCAGAACGAAAGTAGATTCTCAAGAGGTTGTCAGAAGTTTAGCGACAGTGCTTCAAATGAAGTGACCTGCCACACATGGAATACTAAGAAAGGATTTTTCAGTGAGTGGGTTCGAGCATGACGAATTTCTCGAAAGCTATTTCAACAGGTAATTATCTTCGACAGCAAAGATTCGAGTACGCGTAAAGACGTCTGGCCAGTAACATGAACATACTTCAAGGACATCAGCTGTTCCATAGACACTGGAAAATATGTAGATCGGTGTCCATACCGATCAAAGTCGTGAATTTCCAGATACTGCCGTGGCCCGAGCTTCTTTCGCGCTAGTCGAGCAGAATTAGATAAGCCAAAATGATCACGCAGATAATCATGCTCATGCTCCGTGAACAGATCATCTCCTATGAACAGATTATTCAAGCTGGTTGAGCGTAGCAAGTCAGGTAATTGGATGAAATAATCACACCGTAGTAGCCTCAGCACATTTAGCGCTGAAAACTGTGCCAATTTAAGAGCCTCCAAAAGATCCTCAGAGTACTCACCTGCCACTGTTACACTTTTCAGAGATCTCAGTTGTCCGACGGACGCGACTTGAGTCGCCAAATATGCGTCCACATGCAAATAATTTAGATCATGGAGCTGCCTCAGAGAGTCAGGTATGGCCTTCACACCTACACACCCTTCAATATGTAAGTCGGTAAGATGTGCGAGTTGCCCTAAAGAGTCAGGTATATTCTCGAGCGATATACATCCTTTTATAACTAATCTCTCCAGAGCTGCGATGTTTCCAATAGATTCGGGTAAGTTCTGAAGAGCTTTGCACTCAACTATCGCGAGACTTTCGAGTGTAATTACTTGTCCTAAAGAGCTCACGTCTGGCATATGGCTTAAATGATCACACTGTTGTATTGTTAGGTCTGTTAGTGCCGGCATTTGCCACAGCCAGTCGGGGAGATACTCAACGTTCTCACCCATCAACGTTAACTTCTTTAGACATGTCAGCTGTCTGAGGCTTGTTGGTAGACTAGCAAAAGGCCCTATCTCTGAACATGCCAGCTGTCCAAGACACTCGGGTACTTTATTAACTGACTCAGGTACAGACCTTTTAATAACCAAACTTTTTAGAGAGTTGACTTCCTCTAGTCTATCAGGTATAGGCTGAAGCGAGACACTCTCCTTTACGGAAAGCCACTTGAGAGATGTGAGTTGCCCTAAAGAATCAGGTAGGTTCTCAAGGGCCTTACATTCCACTATTTCGAGATCCTCAAAGCATCCCGATAAGGTCAATGTCTCAAGCAATCTCAACTGTCCCATGCTTGATGGTAGGTTCTTGATAGATGTGCATCCCATTGTGTTCAAAACTCTTAGAGATGCAAGTTGCCCTAAAGAATCAGGCAGGTTCTCAAGGGCCTCACATTTGACTATTTGGAGATATCTCAGCGCGGTGAGTTGCCCCAGGGACTCAGGTAAATATTTCAATCGGGGACAATGCCGTACCTGCAAATCCTCAAGTGTCACAAATTGCCCCAACCATTCGGGGAGATCTTCGAAGCATCCAGACAAAGACAATTTCTCAAGCAATCTCAACTGTCCCATGCTCCTTGGTAGGTCCTTGAGGGATATGCATCCGTCTGTGTTCAAAACTTTTAGAGATGCAAGTTCCCCCAGAGAATCTGGCAAACTACTGATGGTTGTACAACCTTTTAGGATCAAATTTGTTAAGGATTTGAGTTGTCCCATAGAGTTAGGCATGGCCCTGAGAGAGGTGCAACCCTCTATGGCTAAATCTTTAAAAGATACGAGGTGGAGACGGTCAGGGATGGAAATGAGAGATGCGCACTCTTTTATGGTCAACTGTCTCAGAGATGCGAGTTGTCCCAGCGAGTCAGGGATGGCCCGGAGAGAGGTACAACCCTCTATGACTAAAACTTGAAGTGATACGAGGTGGAGAGGGTCAGGAATGGTTACAAGAGATGCACACTCTTTTATGGTAAATTGTACCAGAGAAGCGAGTTGTCCTATGGAGCGGGGTAGAACGACGAGGGATGGACACCCCTCTATCCGTAAATATTTAAGAGATGTTACCTGTAAAAGGTCAGGAAAATCTCTTATAGACACACACCCTTTGATCGCTAGACTTTCTAGAAATGAGAGCTGTCCTATGGAATCTGGTAAAATATTGACAGAAACACAATCTTCAATAATTAATGCTTTAAGAGACGAATACTGCAAAGGGTCAACCACAAGATTATTGGATAAAGATCTCTTTATATCTAACCGTTGTAAATTTTTAAGCTGTCCCAGGGAACCCGGTATGATATCAGGAAACATACATCCTTCTATCTCTAACTTTCGTAGAGATATAAGATCGAAAAGAAATTCAGGTAAGCTATGAAGTGACACACAACCTTTAATGGTTAAGTTCCAAAGGGACTTGAGCTGTCCTCGAGAATTGGTGTTAGCCTGGTCATTGACGAGGGATACGCAACCGTCGATTATCAATCGTGCTAACGATGTTAATTGTCCAAGCGAGTGGGGTATAGTCTTGAGAGAAACACATCCTTGTATACGCAACGAATCAAGAGATGCGAGTTTACCCAGCGACTCGGGTAACTTTTCGAGAGACTTACAATTGCTAATTACCAGATCTCGCAGACTAGTGAGTTGGCCCAAGGAGTCAGGCAGATGAGTCAGGTAATCACATTGTCGTAATTCTAACTTGTCGAGTGCCGCTAGCTGTCCCAAGGGAACAGGAAGCTCCTTAAAGCGTCCACCTGTCAAGGTTAAGGACTCGAGAGATTTCAACTCCCCCATACCTGTCGGTAGGCTCGTAAAAATCCCTTCTACAGATAATTTTGTTAAAGCTTTCAGCAGTCCTATAGACTCGGGAATATTTATACATTTGCGCACGATCAGCGTCCGCAGAACCGTTAGTCGACTTAAACATTCCGGGAGTTTCCCCACGGAGCTATAATCCTCTATCTCTAAATATTCCAAAGAAGTAAGATCTCCGGGAAACTCAAAGGTCGAACCACTTACCCCTCCAAGGTTTGCAGGAAATAAATCCGTTCCGCCTGGGGACTCGTCGTCATCCCCGATACTTTGTGGTTCGAGGTTCTCTGTCTGCCCATGTTTCCATTTAGTATCTTCAGGAACAACCGCACCTCCAATCATTAAATGTTTCAGTCGTGTGAGTTGCCTTAGCAAAGAAGGTGAACATTTAAAGGTTTGACATCCCCGTAAATGCAAAGAATCCAGACATGGAAGTTGTCCTAACGATTGTGGTAAAGCTTGAAACCTACGACACAACTTTACTGTTAATCTTTGCAGATTGATAAGCGTATTTCCCGGTTCGCCGGAGGATGCATATTCCCCCAGTTTACGGTCTTCCCACAAGTATTTCAAAGAAGGGCACCGAGATACCTTTATTTCCCGCAATAATTCGAGCTCACCAAAACTCTCCGGCAACATCGTTAGTTTATCACACAAGTCTAAAGTAAACCTCTCAAGGGATGCCAATTGCCCAATCGTGTGAGGCAGCATTTCCAAATAAGGAAGGTCACCTAACGACAAATCCTTGAGGGCATGCAGACCGCCGAACGACTCCCCTAGGCTCTCCAACCTCGGACACGAACATATATCTAGGGTTTTCAACCGTCGGAGGTCACCAAATCGATCAGGCAGTCTCTTCAGAACATTATATTTCTTTAACATCAATGTTTGGAGAGATGTTTGGAGAGAACACGTAGCCCCGAAGCTGTCCGGTAACTTTCTCAATGCGGGAAGGTTTACCATGGTTAATTTTGTGAGAGATTCGAAAGCTCCAAAGCCATCGGGCAACTCTGACAGTGCAGGAAGGTTTTCCAGGTGAAGTGTTGTGAGAGAATTTAGTTGATTTGAAACGTGTATTGACTTTTGGTGCCAACTTTTGAAATTCAAGCAGTCCACTAACCTGAGGTCTCGCAACGATGCCAACTCCCAAATTGAAAGTGGAAGCTCTGCTATCTGTACATCTTGAAGATCCAATGGCTCCAAACATGGAAGACGACCGAAATTCCGCGGTAATCTTGTCAAGTCCCTGGCATGAATCATGATAACCTTGAGATAATTCCATTCGTGAATGTTGCTTGGCAAAATGACCGAGCAATAATGATCAAAGATGAGAACAGCAAGTCTTGAGATAATTCCATTCGTGAATGTTGCTTGGCAAAATGACCGAGCAATAATGATCAAAGATGAGAACAGCAAGTCGAGGAAGGCTCCCAACGTCCTCCTCTCGGATTGGCCAACAAGCTTCCTGTAACCAGCTTTCTTTCCCCTCTTCTTTCGAACAATTGTTCATGTGGAGCATGCTGAGGGGCCAAGGGAACCGCAATGCTTGATGCGAGTCTATCAGGTTCAGATCTCTCATTCTCAATAGACGTAAACTTCGTAGGTCGGAGAAACGCCCGTCGAAACAAGAAGAATTCTTCCTGCGCAACTTAGATGCTCTCCTCAGATTCACAGCCACGGAATCCGACATGCCCATGAATAGTACTTGGAGTTCACGGTTGGTAGTTTTACCCTGCACAATTACAACAAATGACTAATCACATGTACATTTTTCATACAGAAGAAAGAATCAAGGCTGATTTTGGATGTAGTCGTCCAACCATGAATGTGCCCGAGACTTTGTGGCTCCTAAAAACTATGGTTCAACAATCATCTTACCTTGTATTTGGCCAGAATATCCTCAATATCGCATGGTTGCCACACTCCTCTGCAAGACTCCACATTTTCTCCTAGTGGTCTCGAGATCCGCCTTCCCATATCCCTCGGTTGCCCGATGTATGTAAGCTACGGGGTATGGGTGTACTACAATGTATGATTCTAGCCGTTTGACAGCCCGGATTTGGATGAAAGACATGTCCACTAAATTCATCAAACTTAACTGTATTGACATTCCCTGGGATTGACTCCCTTTCTTAGTCATTTTGGTGCATCAGTTGAGGTTTTGATTGATCACGGAATAAAGTTCTTGGGGGAGTTTCAGATCTTATGTGACAAGGCTTTGATTGATCATCGTACTACATCCCAAGATCACCCGGAGGCAGATGGCTTAGCAGAGAGAGTGGTTCAGATGGTGAAGAGAGGATTGCGAAAGTATGGTTTGCAAAGAGGCCACTTGGGAGATTGGGATCTCCAATTACCTTGGTTGGCCATGGGCTATCGGTTCAGCCGGCAAGCCTCCTTAGCATCCTTCTCTCCATACTTTCTACTCTATGGACGAGATCCAGATTTACATGCAGCTATTCGTTGAGATGCTACTGTAGTTTTGGACTTGGATGACCCCGATGTATGGATGAACGCATGTTCTCAGCGTGCCGAGATCTTTCGGAGAGTGATGCCGATGGCCTTTGAGAACTTGGCGATTGCTCAACATAGAGATACTTTATGCTATGCTACCATTTGAGGAGGAGGTTATAGACCCTCTATCCGTCGATTTCATCCAGGCGACTATGTATATCTATAGCAGACAGCACCAACAACACTTGATGTTTCTATAGGTCGCACTATCTTGAGAGTGCGTGAGGTTTTGTCATCTGGAGTCCTTGTGTTAGAAGGACATGATGGTGTTGTTTGGAATGATCATGTGCGCAATTGTGCGCCATGCCACCTCCCAAACATTGATGGTACTATGGACCCAAGCTTGGCACTTGTACGTGCAGGCTTCAGGTGTATGTTATGCGGCTCTTTAGGTGGACCTGCTACTATGTTAGTGTGTGATAGCTGTTCGAGAGGATGGCATATGGCATGTATGACTCCTCCCCTCACGGTGGTTCCTCAAAGACAATGGTTATGTCCTAGATGTACTTGACCTATAGCTAGTTCATTCTTTATATGGTATAGATTGTAGACAGGCGACTAACGATGGAGCTCCATAGCACCCGGCCTCTTGATCTTTGCCCATTAGAGGCTATACCATATACTTAGAGTAGATGGCTATTTGGAGTTAGAGGGACCTAACCGCTAGCTAGGGGGGCGATTGTGGCACTTTAGAGTCTATGTATGACTTATGTGTGAGTTGTGTTTCTATAGTGTATGATGTTGACAGTGATGTATATACGCACGACAATTGTCACGCCATTTGTAGTTTCGCATCTAGCTGCTCAGACACTGGAGTTCCATTGGTAGTAGTTAGACTTATTCTAGTAGTTTCTCAGAGACTACTTTCCGACAGTCAGATTTGGTGTTCAGGGTACTGACTTCACGGTGGGGCCCACCGTCACTTTGCACCGTTCGTACCGTCGAGTGTGCCATCAGCGGGACCGTTAGGGTTTCAATGCTAGCTCGAGTCCATGGGGTATAGTTTAGAAGTGAGCTCCAGAGAGTTCACTTCTTTGATGTTGAGCCTTCAAGTTACTGGTTATGGTGTACATAGACCGGCGAACGTCACCTGGATTCTCTATGCTTGAGTGGGTGTGGTTTGATTATAATCAGTGCCCAGTTGTTTGCAGTTTATAGAGTGACAGATAAAGTATTGATTTGAGTTGAGAGTGGTAAGCAATCTGATTATTATGGCACTTTAGAGTTTATATATAACTTATATGTGAGTTCTATTTCTATAATGTATAATGTTGACAGCGATGTATGTTGTGTAGCAATGTATATACGCATGATAAACCTCTCCTCCGATTACATAAGTTCCTCAAGTACAATGTCTTTGTCACTTAACCAGATATGCTAGAAAGAGATAACATTGACAAGATATTGCAGAAGCAACTTCAGGATCAACCGTTCAAAGAGCACCACCGTCCATGCACCATTTTGAGGCGTGCTTTGTGCTTTAGCAATTACAAAGCACACAATTTAAAGAGAGATGCTTCCGCATCAAGTGTCAAATATAACCTGCAATCCACTACGAGAAATGAAAGTCAAATTTATATTCCTTATACTCTTGATATAAGCAAAAGACCTTTTAGCTTTTGATTCTCTCAAAC